>CM065816.1:92506571-95006571 GCA_033398695.1 Orobanche coerulescens
TGTATGAAACTCCTCATCGGAGTAATTGATGTTGTAATGTGGTTCGGTACTACATTTACCCTATGTAATTCATTCATTTTCATTCGCCTGGTGGGTCCTAGTCGGGGGTCCACGTCACTGTAATATCCGCCTAGTTTGGGGTGTTACAGAGTTGGTATCGGAGCGTGGTTTTGAATACTACCTTCCGAGTCATGTCTCATTTGAAATCATCGTCATCAGACTAGTATCATTAGACTTTCGCATCACGTGTGACCTGTGCAATTGCCGAGCCAATTAGACCAAGAATTGTAAGATTTCTAACGCCATGGTATAATTTCTGGCAATAATCATTCATTCATAATTCATCAGTTAACAATCCTCATTCATCATTTTCAATTGTGATCAAGTCGATCATGTTAATTCATTAATCACTCAATTCATTTCATTGTTCAGTTATTGATCTTGAGGATCATATCATTAATCTTGTTAAATTGTTCAAGATAATCATATCAAGGATTTCATCAGACAATCACATCATTCCAGTTGATCATTCATGTAATTGTTGTATTTGAGCGCGTATGCTCATTTTCATCATTTCATAGTATAATCATAATGTGATCATTCATCCTTTGGCTTGTTCAGCGGTTCGCGCCCTTTGATGGCGTAGAAAATGTGGGCCGGAGTTCGGTTGAACGTGTGGAGGAGATGGTCTTCCATATCCTCGTAGGCCCTGAGATCGCCGGATGGCTTAGCGACCGTCTTTTTGGTTCTTTCTGACAGGAGGTGGCGTTTCCTCGCCTAGGTGGAGGGTGAGTAGCCTTTGCCTGGCCAGAAAGTCGGCAGCCTTAGCGCGGAAGATCACGTAGGTTGGGGGGATGTCCTTCGTGAGATGTCTAAACATGGGTGAGTGACCGTAGAATCCCCCCAGGACGGAGTAGAGAGCGAGCTCGTCGCTGATGGGCTCGCTGGTGAAGACGATTTCATCCACCCGGTCGATGTAATCCGCGTCGGATTCGTCTTCCCCCTGCCTGATTTTCATCATGCGGTGGGGGCCTTCTGGTCTGGTGACCTTGGCGGCGAAGTATGACGTGAAGTCATTTTCCAGTTTCTCAAAGGAGATGATCGATCGTGGTGGTAGTGAGACGTATCACCTATGGGCCAGCTCGCCCAATGTCAACGGGAAGATTCGGCATTTGGTTGCATCTGATGCCCCACACCCGGTCATGTAAATCCAGAATTTACTTAGGTAGGTTTTGGGGTCCGATCTCTCTTCGTATAGAGGTGTTTTGGGAGGAGCGATCCTAGGTTGCACGGGGGCGAGCTCGATGTGGACCGCGAGTGGCTCGGTCGGTCCGATGATCTTTCTGCTGGTGCTTGCCCTAGTGTCCAAGAGTGCTTTCATCTCATCGAGCTGGCGTTGCATAGCGGCCATCGCCGTGGCCTGGCTGCTCGCGGCTAGGCGCTCGGAGTGGGAGCCGAGGCGATCAAGTACTGACCCCCTGGCATTCGGAGTGGGAGCCAAAGGGTTGACTTGTGTTCGGCTGGGAGTTGGGTATGCCGAACTCCTGGTGACGGACTCGGATTCCGCCGTCTCGTGGTTGGGGCCAGAATGCCCCGGTCTCCATGATGGGTCGCTTCCCAAGCTACTGAATACGGAACCGTCCGGCGTGGCGAGAGCCTTTCCTCGCGAATCGGGGCTTTCTGACGATCGCTCGCCCAGTAGCCCTTTAAATTTCCGTTTGTCCACGCGCCGGATGGCCGAGGGAGTTATTGCGGGCGCCACGCATGCTCTCCGTCGCTCCTTTAGGATGGCCATATCCTCCTCGATCTGTTCCGCGGTTTGGAACTGGTCTAGTGAGAGGCTGGGGCCACCCCTCAGGTGCGGGATCGAGAGTCTCGCGTTGCTACGGCTTCCCTCTGCCGTCGGCTGGGGCTCGGATTGAGCCGGGATATGGTGTCCGGCGGTCCGGAGAGTGGCTCTCTTCGATGTAGAGGCGGACGTCATGACTCTGAAGGTTTTCTTTGAAGCGCAGTGAGTGTCACTTCAAGTAAATGCCCCAAGAACAGTGAGTGTTCTTCGGGACGGTAGGAATAAAAATGAAGGTTAAGATACCCCCTTCCTCTAGCGCCAATTGTTGCTATCCAAAATATTATCCGGAGATAGATATTGCTGGAATGGATGGATAGCAAACAAAATACGAGAACACTTCCGTGAGAAAGTAAATAACACAAGATTTGTCGGGGTTGTTAGTCCCGGGATTGAATGCTCTCGCGAGATGTTATTAATACGAATATTCTGGGATACAAGTATTAATGTTAGAATACTATTACAATGAGTGTAACGATTCTAGTTATCTTAGCTAGTGAGCGTGTAGATTTCCGGAAGAACCAGATATGATGCTCTGTGAGTTCTTGTAACAACGTTGATGAGCTGTGACGACCGTGAGAAATCGACAGTCTCTCACGGTGTGTAGCTGCTGTATGTTTGAGCTCCTGGACTTGTCTCTTCGAATCAGTACTGTGGAGACTTCTTGCCTCTGCCGACCATCTTCTGGTTGAGAGGTGCTGAGAGAGAAATCCTGAGGTAGATTCGGGAAGTGAAGCCGAGAGTTTGAAAGCATGTATGTATTTGAGTGTTTTCTCTGAGCTGAATTGAGAACGAATTACGAACCCTCTTCCAGTTGCTGGAGGTTCTCTATTTATAGCACTGGGAGATGCTAGGCGATCGCCTCTGCTGTATTATAATAAGCGGGCGATCGTCTTTTAGCACATGGGCTGGTCTCCTTAAAGTCTGCAAGAGTTGCTGGCAGCCAGTTGTGCGGTCCAATGAGAAGTCTGCACGCGTCTGATTCGCTGTCACGGGCGGTCCCACCTTGTACCTTTTGGCGGGTTTGTCGGTAGGTGACCAGGTGGTGATAGGCTGTGTGTAATATCCGCATTTTTCCCTTCTCTTATTGTTCTCATTTTGGTGCATTTTCGTTTTTAGCAACTCGCTTGTAACCGTATTGACATTTTGAGGATATTTAATATTGAACTTTTGTCGTTCGAGCTTGTTTCGGACTCGTTTTACTCTATTCGGTGTTTCATGTGGTTTTCGTCGCTTTTTGGTGTGTTATCATAATCGTCGTTCGGAACCGCCATTTCGGGGTTGCCGAAGATCGATCTCATGTTATTGTGGGCATTGTGAGCTTTTGTTGGTGTTTCGACCATGTATCGTACATTTCGGATGTTTGGACCGTTTTGTAAATTTCCCAAACTTTTGGGAAAATTACGTTTGTTGTTGTTTTTCTGAACCTTTGAGTAGTCGGGAATATGTTTTCCTTCGGAACCTAAGTTCGTCGTTTCACGTCCCTTACGTCTGTACCATCGTGAATTGTTCACCGTTGTATTTCGATTCTTTTTCGGTACCTCCCTCTTTCATTTCTGGCCTGTACTCCATAGAAAGGAATGTTACGTACATAACACCCTTTTGGTTACGTACGTAACGTCCTAGTGTAATTCGGTACAGGCACTTCTGCCTTTCTGGTTACGTACGTAACACCCTTTTTGGTTACGTACGTAACGTCCTAGTGTATTTCGATACAGGCTTTCCTGCCTTTTGATTACATACGTAAGGCCCTTATGGCTTACGTACGTAATACAACTTACGTATGTTAGCATGTGGTGGCTAACGTACGTAACGAGGCCTGGGTTTATAAACCCAGGAGTTGACCGATTTCGGTCATTTTTCATCCTTCTCCCCTCCTCCGACTCGTGGGCGATTTCCTTGGTGTCTTCCGGCGATTTGAAGCTTAGCAACTCCGAGCCATCATCTTCTTCGAGTTTTTGGAGTATTTTATCAACATCTAATCGTGTTCTTCGTCTTTAATTCGAGGTAAACTCCTAAAACCTTCTTTTAGGTAAATTTGGGGGTTTTCATGTGTTCGTCCGATTTGTTCCGAATGATAGATTAATTCATAGTGAATATGATTAATCTTGTTGGTATTGTTGGTTCTCCTACGGATTCATGGTATATTTTCATAGTTTTGCGAAATCGGGAGGGTTTGGTTGTGATCCGCCCTCGTTGTTATTTTTTATACGAATATACATGAACAGTAGGCGGGTTTCCGGGTGTATTCCATTTCCGTAATCGTTTAGAAGTGGTTGTGATTGTGTTATTCGAATCGTTAGGTTCATTTCCGCCGGTTCCTCGCGGTCGTGTTCGGTTCTTCCTTTCCGTTCGTATCACCGTCTATTAACCGAGGCAAGTATCCTTATGAACTTACAATCTTAACGTAGTAGTATTGCATGAGACTTGTGTGTGTGTGTATGCTCACTATGGGTTAGATCCGACGGGGTCTCGGTAGGGGTCCACGGAGGGGTGGATCCGCGAGCTTGCTTTTAACCACTATGGGTTAGATCCGACGGGGTCTCGGTAGGGGTCCACGGAGGGGTGGATCCACGGATAATTGTGGTGCATTTTTACAAATGTGATTTGATTATGGCATTTCCGGAAATGAGTGTTTTGGAACTATGTTTTTCTTGATTGCATGTATTTACTATATGTGTAATATGTAAGTCGTTCATTTGGTTACTTGTACTAGCGTAATTGCTAACCCCTCTGGGGACCCGTTTTGGGGAAATTCGTTTTATGAATTTCAGGTCAGGTTCATCGAGACGAGCGGGCGCTGGACCAGTACACGGATGATGGCCGTGCGTGATGATTGTTCACGAGTGACGTCTTAGTGTCTTTTATCTTTTCATCTTTTGTGGTCTTTGAACTAATAGTAGTACTCGAGTACTTAAGAGTTCTTGTTCGTCCGGATTGTATTGTTGCCTATTATGTTTGTGTTGGATGATGATGTTATGTTTGACCGGTTGAACCGGGTGGATTATTCTGTTTTGCGTCTTTATGACGTGGTGTTATTTCGCTGCTTCGTGAGTCGATGAGTATGATCTTTCACTGGTGGGTCCCATATAGGGATTCACGGCACTGTAATATACCTCGAATATCTTGAGGGTGTTACAGAAAATGCTATCAGAGCACTAGGTTTATGGATACCTAGGCTTGTCGGTTTATTGGGTCTTGTGGTGTTTTGTTTTGCACATCATCGTCACGCTGCCATGATTCCGGTACTACCAGTGTCCGTAAGTTTTTCCTTCCTCTGTTCCTTATTCCCTTGTACCGCATCTTTGATTCTCGATTTGTGATTGTTCTTTTCTTGTACTTACCATCGTATGGCTTTTGCTACTTATTTAACATCAGTATGGATGCTGGAAGAGGCCGTGGACGTGGTCGTGGACGCGGCCGAGGACGTGGGGCAGCCGGTGGGGCGGCCACGTCGCAGTCTTCGGGAGCCGGCAGTACCGGCGACCGTTTTAGCCATGCTTCTTCTCAGGAGCCTGCCGACCTTGGTATTGCGGCCGTTATGCAGCAAATGGTGAACCAAATGGCGGCAATAGCTCAGACGGTTCAGAACCCGGATCAGGCCCACGCTAATCGGGCGGAGCGGATCGTTGGCTCCAAGATGTTATCAAGATGCATCCTCCTCAGTTTTCGGGAGCTTCAGACCCGATTGGCTGGGAAGGGTGGATCAAGGAGATATCTAAGGTCTTCGTTGCCACTAACTGTCCCGAGGACCGTAAAGTCCCTATAGCTCAATACTTTCTCACAGGGGACGCTACGGACTGGTGGGAGGCCGTTGGGCCCAAAGATCATGCTGCTTCGTGGGCTGAGTTTCAAGAATTGATGGAGACTGAATATTGCCCGTGGCCGGTCAGACAGGCTCGGGTACATGCTTTTTATGATGCTCGACCGCGGGATATCCCTGTATCTCAAGCTATTGCCGATTTTAACAAGGAGTTGGGTTATGTGAAGACCCAAGTTGTCGAGGAGAGCGACAAAATTTTCCATTTCTACAGACGGATGAAGTTGTCGATTCGGGACTATATGTCGGGGCTCGTCTGTACTACCTTGAAGGATTATCAGAGTAGGGCCCTTGCTTACGATATGTCTGTGACGGCGAGTGAGGCGGCCCGCGAGAGCAAGAGGCAGAAGTCCGCCGGGAATTTTTCGGGCCACAAAGGTAGGGGTCAGCAGAAATTCCAGTCTGCTAATTTTTCTGCCGGTGATGGCCCAGCTCGATCTACTGGGTCTCCCCGTAGGGCTGTCAGTGCCCCTTCTCGGGAAGTGAAGTGTTTTAACTGTGGCCAGCTGATCGGTCAAAAACTTATCCTAAAAACAGGAGTTCTTGAGTCGCTCGCAAATATATACGAGGTAGAAGTAGTTTGTGGTGAGTTCTACCAAGGTCTTTTCTCTCGAGGATTGTCCAACAGGGCTTCGTATAATTTTTTGTTACAAATTGCGAGAAATAAATACTAAAATAGATTATTGGGTTTTTAAATATTAATTAAATTAAAATGCACTATTTTTAATTTAAACTATTTTTTAATAAGACTAGTTTATATAAGACTATTTTTATACTAGACTATTTATATTAAGACTATTTATACTAGACTATTTTTATTAAGACTATTTATACTAGACTATTTTTATTAAGACTATTTATACTAGACTATTTTTAACTAGTGAAAATGAATATAATTAAAATGAGTTGGGAATTTATAAAATTTAGGGGATTACGGGTTCATTAAATTAGGTATTTAATTAAGTATAGGAATTGATTTATATGGATATAAAAGAAAAAATGAATATTTATCGAGTAATCAACTTTTCACCTCCGTACTTTCGTAATCAAAGATGTCTTAATCGCTGTCACTTTTTTAAGATGTTGATAACAAGATTAACACTTGATAGATTGAAAAGATGTGTTTCCAATACACTTAACAATCAATCAAGGAGGTTTCACTAGTAGAAATAGGATATGATCAATCTCTATTTAAACCAATTAGTCCTTTCATTTCTCTAACTTGACTATTTTTAGGATAAACGATCGTTCATCGAGTAATCAACTTTTCACCTCCGTACTTTCGTAATCAAAGATGTCTTAACCACTTTCGCAATCTTAAGATGTTGATAACAAGATTAACATTTGATAGATTGAAAAGATATGTTTCCAATTCACTCAACAATCAATCAAGAAGGTTTCATTAGTAAAAATAGGATATGATCAATCTCTATTTAAACCAATTAGTCCTAAAAATAGTTTAAATCAATCAAATACTCAATATATAACCTAATAGAAATCCTCCTTCCCCTAGGAAGAAAGATTAGCTACTCATCGGTTTATACAAAATAAAATTATAATAGAAATAATTGATATATATAATATATATATAGAAACTTTTAATTACTAGAACTTAATGACAATAGATAAAACTTACTTGAATATGATGAATCAAAGTGCAAGAAACAAACTTCAAATTATAACTTCAAACTTGTTCAAAGGTTACAAGCTTACAAAAATTGAAAGTAAAACACTAAGTAAAATACTAAGTGCTTATTGATCAAGCACTTTTCAATTACAAACTAAATGAAAGAAAAACTTCAAACCAAAAATAAAATACAAACTAAAATTGAAAGTTCTAAGGAAAATATATTGCTAAAGGAAAGGAGTATTTCTTAGCAAGAAGTTGAGGATTTCTTGGTAAGAATGTGGGTTATTTTGCAATGGGTGAAGATGTCCTTTTATAGGTGATTTTCAAGAATACAATTGATTATTTAATTCAAAATATCTATTGTAATATCATTTTTTTAATTCTTTGTTCACACTTCACCCATGTCTTTGAATTTTCAGATTTTTGACCAAAAAAATATCTTGTGGTTGAGTTCATAAGTTGGTCAAAAGTGGACTAATTTTGCATGGCATCTGTGAAAAACGGCGATGAAAACGGCTCGGTTGCCCCGTGTTGTGCGCCGTTTGTGGTGACTCGGTCTCTTCCGAATACGCGTGAGGACACGGCGCTAAATGCCGGCCGTGTGTGAACGGCCCAAGACACGGCCCTTGTTGCGCCAGATGTGAAACGGCCTACATAACACGGTCTGTTTGCGCCGTGTTGTAGGTCGTTTTGCCTTGAAAAATCCCGTCGTTGGATTTGGTCTTGTTTTCCGTCCTTTTTGATGCTTCATGTCGATGTCAGAAATAACCATTTTTCGCTCATGTTTGGATATATCTCGTAAAATATATATTTTTAATCACAAATCGTACAATTATGCCCTAAAAATGAATATTTTGTATATGAATTTTAGATCAATTATGCACCAATCAAATACCCCACACTTAAATTCTTGCTAGTCCCGAGCAAGACTCATTATTAATCACACACAAAATAAAAATTAAAATAAGATACAAAATAAAAAATAAAAAATAATACACACAAATTTAAGAAAAATAATTATATATAAAGATAAAAAGAGATCAAAATGCCATTAACACACTATAACCAACTTTATACAGTAGATAGAAATGAATCAAGATTCAAAATAAATCTACTAACGATTTTGAAGTTAAAACACGGTTTTTATTTTTGTAATTCCAAAATGCAAGGTTTCCCCCCCTAAAGGTTGATTATTTCTTTCCCACTCGTGACTTCACACGACTCCCTTTAATGGTTGCTCTCGATCACTCGTTTATTTTTCGACTCAATATGAAGAAGAATTTCATCGGCGTCATCAAATATTGTGATTTTCACAAAATTGAGTGTATTGAAATTCAGCTGCTAATTAATTCAAATCTGCTCATAAACTACATCCCTTTTAGTGATAGCTTTCACACCGTTATTTGCTAACGTGTAGCTCTTTTCACTAACACAATTTCTATCTCATTATTTTTCTTTCGTAAAAGGTGATAGCTTTCACACCGTTATTTGCTAACGTGTAGCTCTTTTCACCAATTTTTCTCGAGACGGCAATACGCACCAACAATGGTTAGTCCTTTATTTTTCGCAAAATTTAAGACTTCCAAAATTAGCATTTGTCGCTCAACACTTCTCCTTTTCGTCATTTATTTTTTAGGTGATAGCTTTCACACCGTTATTTGCTAACGTGTAGCTCTTTTCACCAATGACTCCCTTTTTTTTTTTTAGGGAATAGAATTTTTGCGGAAAATCATTTTCTAGTTAAGCATGAAAAATCAAAAACTCCACAAATTAAGTAAATTTCGCTTTATTTTTCATCAACCAATTGATTCTTCTTTTCTCAAGGTAACGAATGACTCGATTTTATATGATAATTACAAGGCTTGGAAAGAGAGATTAAGGCTCAAAAATTTTTTTGGAATATACAATTTTTTTTTTTTTACCTAGGTTAAAACGATTTTAGAAGTTTGTAGATAGCTAATTTATTGGTGTTATGGCCAGATCTAAAAATCTCAAAAATCAAAATACTATAAATATATATATATAATAAAAAAAAATTAAGGCAAATAACCAAATCAATCAAAACACACCAAAATTATTAAACAAACCACACCAAAATTACAACACACCAAAATACTAAAACAAACCACACCAAAATTACAACACACCAAAATACTAAAACAAACCACCCCCAAACTTGAAAATAAAACTGTCCTCAGTTTATAAAATAAAAAATAAAAATCAATGCGAAAAGAATACTCCTGTTAAGAAAGTTGATGTCCGAGCCTAACGCCTTTTAGAATGCAAGAGAATAAATATACGAGGCACACACAAAAGAAAATAAAATATACTCGTAAGTATAACATAATATTTTAGATGCGCATCAAGAAAGTCCGAAGAGTCGCCTTACGCTGCCATCAAAGTTTTTATAAAAGCAAAACACGAAATAAAAATTACAGCAATACATAAATCGCGAATAGATGCGCGTCAAGAGATCAAGAAGAAACTCCTTAAGCTGCCATCATTTAGCACGATTATTACACACGACAGAAAGTAAAAATACAAGAGGTCCGTCATGGGTTATCAAAGGGAGAGGAATGAATCCAATTTTCGTTTTCTCACTGTAAAATCTTCTACCTGCACAATTTGAGCTAGAGCTGGATCTGGTTGAGGAACAAATTCATTCAGTTTTTTGATTAGTTCTTCTGGTGTGGTTGCAACGACTATGATTCGTTTAGCACGCTCGGAAATAAAACCCTTTTCGGCAAAGTAGTCGATGAAAGACAGTAAACCATCAAAGAAACCATTGACATTAAGCACTCCTATTGGTTTTGATGAACATTTAGTCGGACTCGTAACCACATGAAAAGTTCCTCAAGGGTGCCAAAACCACCGGAAGGGCGATAAAGGCGCAATTATTTATCATGTGAGTTATGCGATCTTGCATATTCACAGATCTAAACTCATCTCCAATAGTTGACCGGTGATTTTACTTTCACGGAGGTTTTGGGATTACTCCCAATACTCACTCCTTCCATATAGTGTATGCACTCGTCCCATTAATCCTAGACTTCCTCCTCCGTAAACTACATGAATGCATTTTTCTCTAAGGTACGACCAGTCGTGGGCCTTGATGAAGCATGCCTCTTTTCCAGAACTAGATCCACCAAAAATGCAGACTGTGTAAAAATTTTTTGTGGAAGATGATGACTCCATTTTTGAAAAGAAATTTATTTTTTTTTAGATTTTTTTGATTTTTTAGATTTTTTTTGATTTTTTTGATTTTTTGAAAATAAATAATAAGAAAAACAATAAATAAATTGGGTTCCCTCCCAATAAGGGCTCGTTTAATGTCATTAGCTTGACAACTTCCTGTTTTAGTCGTGCGACGGATCTTCAAGGGTTATGCTCTCTCCGTGAGGAATTTTCTGATTTTCAAAATAAGGCTTTACCCTGTGTCCGTTCACCTGAAATGACTCTTTGGTTTGAGGATTTATCAGTCTAATTACTCCGTATGGAAATACTTCCTCAATCTCGAAGGGTCCCGTCCAGCGTGATTTTAGCTTACCTGGAAATAATCGCAAACGAGAATTAAATAAAAGTACTTTCGTACCTGGTTCAAGGTGCTTGAGGGTAAGTTTCCGGTCATGAAGTCTCTTGACTTTGTCTTTGTAAATCAGAGTTCTCGTATGCTTCGTTTCTTAACTCGTCTAGTTCGGATATTTGTAGCATCTTTCTGTCGGCTTTTTCAATTCCATTGAAACGGCCTTAATTGCCCAATAAGCTTTATGTTAGATTTAAACTGGAAGGTGACAATTTTTTCCATTGACTAGACGGTAAGGGCTCATTCCCAATGGACTCTTGTATGTCGTTGGTATGCCCAAAGTGCATCGACCAATTTTTCACCCAATCTTTTCGAGTTGGGCTTACGCTTTTTTCCAAGATCCCTTTTATTTGTCGGTTGCTTGTTTCATTTGACCCGACGTTTGTGGATGGTAGGAGTTGCAATTTTGTGATTTATGCCATTTTTGGCCATAAGCTTGTCAAATAACTTGTTGCGAAGTGAGATCCCCATCACCGATTATTGCCTTGGGAAATCCAAACGGTGATTATGTATTCTGTACAAACTTAACAACAATATTAGCATCATTAGTCCTTGTGGGGATTGCCTCAACCCACTTGGATACATAATCATTGCTAAAAGAATGTACTCAAAATTTCCGTTTAGTGAATGGTCCCATAAAATCAATTCCCCATACATCAAAAATTTCTACGACCAAATTGATCGTGAGGGCATCTCATTTCTTTTTCCGATAGTACCGGTTCGTTGACACCTATCGCCGAACACAAAAATGATATGCGTCTTTAAATAAGGATGGCCAATACAAACCAGATTGAGAATTTTGTTAGCGGTCTTTTGTCCGCCAAAATGTCCTCCGCAATGAAGTTCGTGGCAAAGGTTAGTACACTTTGTTGCTCATCTTAAGGACACATCGCCTCATGATTTCATCTTTGCATAATCGAAAAAGGCATGGTTCGTCCCAGTAGTTTTTGCATGATGATAAAAACCTTTTCTTTTCTTGGTAAGAAATGTTAGTTGGGAGCATTTCACAAACCAAATAATTCACAATATCTGCAAACCAAGGTACCGAAGAAATTTTAAATAGATTTTCATGTGGAAAAGAGTCCACAATTTGTTCATGTTTGTTATCTATTTCTTGTTATTTTTAAACGAGACAAATGGTCTGCGACCACATTTTCACTTCCTTTTCGATCCTTTATTTCCACATTAAATTCTTGAAGCATTAAAATCCACCGAATCAACCGAGGTTTCGCTTGTTGCTTTTTCAATGATGTCGTAAAGCCGCATGGTCTCGAATGTACAATCACTTTAGCTCCTACAATATAAGATCTAAATTTATTCGGTGAGAAAACCACAGACTAATAATTCTTTCTCGGTTGTCGTATAATTAACTGCGCATCATTTAATGTTAGACTAGCGTAATAAACCACACGGAGCATTTTATCAATTCTTTGGCCCAAAACTGCACCAACAATCGGTCAAATGCATCGCACATAATTTCAAAAGGTAAAGACCAATCGGGGGCAATTACGATTGGTGCCGTGGTTAGTTTCTCTTTCAAGGTTTTAAAAGCGAGACAAGCGTCATCGAAAATGAAAGAAACATCTTTGGTAAGCAAAGTGCATAGAGGTTTACTTATTTTTGAAAAATCTTTGATAAACCTTCTAAAAACCGGCATGTCCTAAAAAGCTCCCGATTGCCTTTACATTGTTTGGTGGCGGTAATTTTTGAATGACATCAATTTTTGCTTTGTCGACTTCAATTCCATGATTTGACACCACATGGCCTAGCACAATTCCACTTTCTGTCATAAAATGACTTTTTCCCAACCGAGAGTTAAATGGCTTTCAATACAACGTTCAAGTACTTTGGTCAATTTATTTAAGCAATCATCAAAAGATGATCCAAACATCGAAAAGTCATCCATAAATACCTCAATAGAATCGCCGATCATATCTCGAGAAAATTGACAACATGCACCTTTGAAAAGTTCTGGTGCATTGCATAATCCAAAGGGCATTCTTCGACAAGCAAAAGTTCCAAAAGGGCATGTGAATGTGGGCTTCGAGTGGTCCTCGGGTGCAATCGCCACTTGATAATACCCTGAAAGGCCATCAAGAAAACAGGAGAATTTGTGTCCTGCAAGTTTATCAAGCATTTGGTCAATAAAAGGTAGAGGAAAATAATCCTTTTTGGTGGCGGCATTTAATTTTCGATAATCAATGCACATCCGCCACCCGGTTGTTACCCTCGTTGGTACTAGCTCTCCCTTATCATTTTCAATCACTGTTATGCCACTTTTCTTTGGCACCACATGTATCGGGCTTACCCATTCACTATCCGCAATCGGATAAATAATTCCCTCAGCTAGTAATTTTAAAATTTCCCTTTTTACTACCTCTAGCATATTGGGATTTAATCTTCGTTGTGCTTCTCTTCTTGGTTTTTCCCCCTCTTCTAGGATTATTTTGTGCATACATGTTGAAGGGCTAATTCCCTTAATATCACTCAAACCCCATCCTATTGCCTCTTTGCATTTTTTCAAAACTTCTATTAAAAGAAATTATTCATCTTTGCTTAATTATGCATTAATAATTACGGGTTTTTTATTTCCTTCTTCAAGAAAAACATATTTTAAATGTTTAGGCAATTCTTTAAGCTCCGGTATTTCTTTTTCTTTGCTATCCATTAACGACTCCAGACTATCTATCTTAATCCCCTGTAAGAGATTTTCGCACACTTCTCCTTCAACTTCCAGGTTAAGCTCTGAACATTCCATTACTTGTTCTGTATAATGAGAGTTTCTCTGAATTGTCAATAATATCAACAAAAGCACACACATCGTAAAAATCGAAACTATGAACAGGGGGCTAATTAAACACAGAAAATGTCACGGTTTCATTTAACACACTCATTGTTATTTTTCCTTTTTTAACTTCAATTATTGTTTCTGCTGTAGCCATGTAAGTTCTTCCCTATAAAATAGTATGATCTTTTCCATTTTCTAGACATTGTCCCATTTCTAAGACAACAAAATCACTGGAATAATAAGCCCCTCTATGTCAACCAAAATATCTTCGATAATTCCAACAGATAACGAAGCGATCTATCGCCAATTGTAAACATATTTTAGTTGGGCTAAGTTCACCAAGATCAAGTTGCTCAAAAATATATAATGGCATCAAATTTATACTGCTCCAAGATCAAGCATACCGGTGGTCTTCTTACCGTTTCCCATAGCGATATTTATGATGAAGCTTCCTGGATCACTTTGCTTGGGAGGTAATCGTTGTTGGAGCAATGCGGACATAACCTCTGAGACAATGATTTTTTCTATATCCAAACTTCTTTTTATCCGTGAGTAATTCTTTGAAAAATTTTCCGTATCTTTGGGACACTTTTTATTACTTCCAATAAAGGAAGGTTTACATTTACTTTAGATGACATATCAAAAAATTTAGAAATTGCTTCTCAAGTTTTTCATTTTTGTCGACTTGGAAAAGGTATTGGGGGTTTGTATGGATTTTTAGATTTGTGGAGTGTTGGGATGGGGACTTCTTCTTTAGAATTTTCATTTGACTCCTTATCTTCGTCCTTGTTTCCTGCAATAATTGAAATATCATCATTAGAAGGGGAATCAACTTGATTGTTATAAATCTTACCAGTTCTCAGCGTGGTGATAGCTTTAGCTTGTTCGGGTTGACTTGGTAACCTCCCTTTCTGGTTATTTTGCGGTTGATTTGCTAGTTGCCCGACTTGAGTTTCGACTCGTTTCTTGATGCTTCCATTGCTTCAAATCTTCGATCCGAGTTTTGGATGAATGATTGAAGTGTTTCTTCTAATGAGGGTTTTCTGGGTTGGTTTGAGGCGACCCTTGGAATTGGTTCGGTCTTTGATATGGTTGTTGCAAATTTTGATGTTGAGGAGGTGGTGGTTGTTGGTGATGATTCCCACCCCAAGAGAAATTAGGGTGATTTCGCCAACCGGGATTATAGGTTTCGAAAAAGGGTCATTTAAGGCGTTGGTAAAAATTATTTAAAGCATTTACCTCTTCGGGGTTCGTCGGGGATTGATGTTGGGTGCATGACTATATTCACCACCGTGAAAAATACTTCTTGAGATGGCATGGTGTGGGTGGTTGAGAAATTCCTTGAGTTGTAAGTCGTTGGACTTGTTTGGTTAGCTCGGCAATTTGCGCAGTGAGATCGGCTGGTGGAATTTACTTCATTAGCTCAGACTCTCTGCCTCGTGCACTCTTTTCTTTGGGAGGATATAGCAAGTTTTTCAAACAAATCAAAAGCGGCTTGCGCCGTTAGTGTTCCTATATCTCCCAGTGCATTGTCAACAAGAATTGGCAATTATGAGTTAGCCCATCATAAAAAGTTTGACTCAAGCGAAGGTAAAGGATAATGATGATGGGGGCATGCTAGTAAAAGAGTTTTGAAACGATCCCATGCTTCAAAAAATTGTTCACCCTCCGATTGCGTAAAAGCCGCAATTTTGGTCCTTAGATCCGCCGTTTTATGATGTGGATAAAATTTAGACATGAATTTGTTGCACACATCATCCCAAGTAGCCAATGAATTTGGTGGCAACGTCATAATCCATGTTTTTGCTCGATCTTTTAAGGTGTAAGGAAAACACCTCATTTTTAATTGATCCTCGGTCAATTGTTGTAATGGAAAGGTATTGACAACCGAGTAAAAATCACGAATAAAACTTAAAGGATCCTCGTTTGGCATCCCATAAAAAGATGGGAGTTGGTTGAAATGAATGGATTTCAATTCATAATTTCGTGCTGTCTGGCCAAGTTGTATGCATGACGTTGTTGTACCGATCACCGGTCTAGCAAAATCTTTCAAAGTTTGTTGGTCTGCCATATGTTCTTCGTTTGACTTTTCTTCTTGATCGGAAGATTCAGTGTTTTCTTCTGTCAAAAATTCTCCTTCACTGCTAATATCTTCCAGGCTATCTCCAACTCGATAATCGGGATGAATGTTTTCGTTGTATGGTACCAAGGTTCTTACAAGAGACCTACGGCCCTGCATAGACTAGAAAACAGTTCAGCGCACATAAAAAAAAAAAAATTAAGAACAAGATGAATAAAAGATGCAAGAAATAAAGAAAGATTAAATCACAAGATATAAATAAAAGTATACAAAAATTATATTTGGCCTAAAACAATCCCCGGCAACGGCGCCAAAATTTGATCGGCCAAAAAACTTATCCTAAAAACAGGAGTTCTTGAGTCGCTCGCAAATATATACGAGGTAGAAGTAGTTTGTGGTGAGTTCTACCAAGGTCTTTTCTCTCGAGGATTGTCCAACAGGGCTTCGTATAATTTTTTGTTACAAATTGCGAGAAATAAATACTAAAATAGATTATTGGGTTTTTAAATATTAATTAAATTAAAATGCACTATTTTTAATTTAAACTATTTTTTAATAAGACTAGTTTATATAAGACTATTTTTATACTAGACTATTTATATTAAGACTATTTATACTAGACTATTTTTATTAAGACTATTTATACTAGACTATTTTTAACTAGTGAAAATGAATAGAATTAAAATGAGTTGGGAATTTATAAAATCTAGGGGATTACGGGTTCATTAAATTAGGTATTTAATTAAGTATAGGAATTGATTTATATGGATATAAAAGAAAAAATGAATATTTATCGAGTAATCAACTTTTCACCTCCGTACTTTCGTAATCAAAGATGTCTTAATCGCTGTCACTTTTTTAAGATGTTGATAACAAGATTAACACTTGATAGATTGAAAAGATGTGTTTCCAATACACTTAACAATCAATCAAGGAGGTTTCACTAGTAGAAATAAGATATGATCAATCTCTATTTAAACCAATTAGTCCTTTCATTTCTCTAACTTGACTATTTTTAGGATAAACGATCGTTCATCGAGTAATCAACTTTTCACCTCCGTACTTTCGTAATCAAAGATGTCTTAACCACTTTCGCAATCTTAAGATGTTGATAACAAGATTAATATTTGATAGATTGAAAAGATATGTTTCCAATTCACTCAACAATCAATCAAGAAGGTTTCATTAGTAAAAATAGGATATGATCAATCTTTATTTAAACCAATTAGTCCTAAAAATAGTTTAAATCAATCAAATACTCAATATATAACCTAATAGAAATCCCCCTTCCCCTAGGAAGAAAGATTAGCTACTCATCGGTTTATACAAAATAAAATTATAATAGAAATAATTGATATATATAATATATATATAGAAACTTTTAATTACTAGAACTTAATGACAATAGATAAAACTTGAATATGATGAATCAAAGTGCAAGAAACAAACTTCAAATTATAACTTCAAACTTGTTCAAAGGTTACAAGCTTACAAAAATTGAAAGTAAAACACTAAGTAAAATACTAAGTGCTTATTGATCAAGCACTTTTCAATTACAAACTAAATGAAAGAAAAACTTCAAACCAAAAATAAAATACAAACTAAAATTGAAAGTTCTAAGGAAAATATATTGCTAAAGGAAAGGAGTATTTCTTAGCAAGAAGTTGAGGATTTCTTGGTAAGAATGTGGGTTATTTTGCAATGGGTGAAGATGTCCTTTTATAGGTGATTTTCAAGAATACAATTGATTATTTAATTCAAAATATCTATTGTAATATCATTTTAATTCTTTGTTCACACTTCACCCATGTCTTTGAATTTTCAGATTTTTGACCAAAAAAATATCTTGTGGTTGAGTTCACAAGTTGGTCAAAAGTGGACTAATTTTGCATGGCATCTGTTGAAAACGGCGATGAAAACGGCTCGGTTGCCGTGTTGTGCGCCGTTTTGTGGTGACTCGGTCTCTTCCGGAATACGCGTGAGGACACGGCGCTAAATGCCGGCCGTGTGTGAAACGGCCCAAGACACGGCCCTTGTTGCGCCGTATGTGAAACGGCCTACATAACACGGTCCTGTTTGCGCCGTGTTGTAGGTCGTTTTGCCTTGAAAAAATCCCGTCGTTGGATTTGGTCTTGTTTTCCGTCCTTTTTGATGCTTCATGTCAGTAATCTGTAAAATAACCATTTTTCACTCATGTTTGGATATATCTGTAAAATATATATTTTTAATCACAAATCAGTACAATTATGCCCGGAAAAATGAATATTTTGTATATGAATTTTAGATCAATTATGCACCAATCACCAGCCAGGCCACATCAGTCGTAATTGCCCGAGTCCTTTGTTGACATGTAATCAGTGTGGCCAACCGGGCCACAAGGCGGCTTTCTGTGCCGAGAGGGAGGGAATCGTGGGTGCCCGGACTTCCATTCCAGCGCCTAGGGAACCGAGTGTGAATCAAGGATCATTTGCTTCTCAGTCCCCACCGAGTGCCAGTCGAGGGAGAGGTCGGGGTCAGACCGCCAGAGGGGGAGCTTCTAGTGTCGGCTCCGCCCATCCGCGGGTTTATGAGATGCGGAAAGCCGATGACCCAGCAGCTACTGTGGCGACAGGTACCGTTCATATTCTTTCTCATCCTGTCAGTGTGCTTTTCGATTCCCGTGCTACGCATTCGTTCATATCTTGGGATTGTGTGCGCCGTTTGAGTCTCGACTGTTTGATGCCTTGTGAACCCTTCATCGTTAAGCTTCCTAGCGGTGATAGGATCGTTGGCGATCAGGAGGTTCGAGACTGTTATGTGCTTATTTGTGAGAAGACTTGGCCCTCTAATCTTATTGTTGTGGGTATCGAGGGTGAAGATTTGATTCTTGGGGATGATTGGCTCGAGAATCATCACTATGTTAGCCGAGGACGGCACCGAGCACTCTTTCGCGGGGCGAAAGAGGGGAAACCAGAAGTTCGTTATTAATGCCTTGAAGGCAATGAGACTCCTGCGAAAGGGGTGTACTGGTTATTGGTGCTATGCCTTGAAGGCAGAGAGTAGTGGAGTTGAGCTGTCTTCGATTCCAATCGTTAATGAATTTCCTGATGTATTTCCTGACGAGTTACCGGGATTGCCACCGGATCGTGAGGTCGAGTTTGCTATAGAGTTAGAGCCGGGCGCGGCTCCTATTTCGAAGGCGCCGTATCGCATGGCACCATCAGAGATGTCCGAGTTGAAGAAGCAGTTGAGTGAGCTTCTTGAGTCGGGGTATATTCGACCGAGCGCCTCGCCATGGGGCGCACCGGTCCTGTTTGTGCGGAAGAAGGATGGTTCACTACGTTTGTGTATCGACTATCGCGAACTAAACAAGGTGACCATCAAGAACAAGTATCCTTTGCCGAGAATTGATGACCTGTTCGACCAGTTGCAGGGAGCTGCGGTATTCTCGAAGATTGATTTAAAATCGGGGTACTATCAGCTCCGGGTGAGGGAGTCCGATGTGCCGAAAACGGCTTTTCGGATGAGATACGGACATTATGAGTTTGTAGTTATGCCTTTTGGGTTAACTAATGCGCCGGCGGTGTTCATGCAGTTGATGAACAAAGTCTTTATCGAGTATTTGGATAAGTGTGTAGTCGTCTTCATTGACGATATTCTTATCTATTCGAGGAATGAGGAAGAGCATGCCCATCATTTGCGGATAATGTTAGATATTTTGAGGACCGAGCAACTCTATGCGAAGTTCTCAAAATGTGAGTTCTGGTTGAAGGAAGTGATGTTTTTGGGTCACGTGATTTCAGCCGAGGGAGTCCGAGTGGATCCGCAGAAGATTGAGGCAGTGTTGGATTGGGCGCCGCCCAAGAATGTGAAGGAGATTCATAGTTTCTTGGGTTTAGCCGGCTACTACCGTAGGTTCATCGAGGGTTTCTCGAAACTGGCTCGACCACTTACACAGTTGCTCCAGAAGTCCGAGAAGTTCGTTTGGAATAACGAAAGGCAGTCGAGTTTTGAGAAGCTGAAGAGGCGTTTGACTTTAGCCTCGGTTTTAGCATTGCCGTGTGGCAACGAGGGTTTTGCTGTTTACAGTGATGCTTCGGGTCAGGGTCTTGGGTGTGTATTGATGCAGCACGGCAAGACCATTGCCTATGCGTCGAGACAATTGAGGCCGTATGAGCTGAACTACCCTACTCATGATTTGGAGTTAGCGGCAGTCGTTTTTGCACTCAAGATTTGGCGTCACTATCTTTTCGGCTCTGCATGTCAGATTTTTACCGATCATAAGAGTCTGAAATACATATTTACTCAGTGGGAGTTGAATATGAGGCAGAGGAGGTGGCTAGAGCTGATTAAGGATTATGACCTCGAAATCCTTTATCATCCGGGCAAGGCGAACGTCGTGGCCGACGCCTTGAGTCGGAAACCAGTTGCGTTGCGAACGTTTGAGGTCCTTACGTCTCAGTCTGAGCTTCGGCGGGCTTTAATCGAGTTAGGTGCTGAAGTTTTGTTGCCTGGAGCTGTCGGGCAACTTTGTGCTTTAGAGATTTCGTCGTCTTTGATCGATGAAATTAAGCTGAAGCAGTTAGAGGATCCGATGATTACTCAAATCCGAGAGAACATTCTTAAGGGAAAGTCTCCTGGGTTTGTGATTCACGAGGATGGTGTTTTGAGATTCCAGAGTCGGCTTTGTGTGCCGAACGACTGAGAGTTGAGGCAGAGTATTTTGCGGGAGGCCCATGCTACGCCTTACTCCATTCATCCTGGTTCGAGTAAGATGTACAAGGACCTGAGGAGGAATTTCTGGTGGAATGATATGAAGGAGGAGGTCTCACAGTTTGTAGCGAGATGTTTGGCTTGCCAGCAGGTCAAAATCGAGCATCAGCGACCAGCCGGGTTATTACAGTCACTTCCCGTCCCGGAATGGAAATGGGAAGACATATCTATGGACTTCATTACGAGTTTTCCGAGATCGAGATCGGGCATGAATATGGTTTGGGTGGTTGTTGATCGCCTGACCAAGTCGGCACATTTTCTGGGCATCAAGGATACTTGGGGCCCGGCGAAGTTGGCTCGTGTGTTTATTGCACAGATTGTAAGGCTTCACGGTACTTCGAAGTCTATTGTTTCGGATCGTGATGGCCGTTTTGTATCGCATTTCTGGCAAGCGGTGCATAAGGCGTTGGGTACTCGTTTGCGTTTGAGTACCTCTTTTCATCCCCAATCAGATGGACAGTCGGAACGCACTATCCAGACATTCGAGGATATGTTGTGTGCTTGCGCTCTCGATTGGAGTAGTGACTGGGAGGAGCATTTGCCATTAATCGAATTCACGTACAACAATAGTTGGCACGCGTCGATTCGGATGGCACCGTATGAGGCGCTCTACGGGCGGCGTTGTCGATCGCCGATTTGTTGGAATGAAGCGTCCGATTTGGTCGGGACCGAACCGGATATTGTTTTAGAGACGAGGCGGAAGATAGACTTAATTCGGGAACGAATGTTGACTGCCCAGAGTCGACAGAAGTCATATGCCGATGTCCGTCGTCGACCTTTAGAATTCGAGGTGGGAGATCACGTTTTGCTGAAAGTGTCTCCGACGAGAGGAGTTTTCCGTTTCGGGAAGAAGGGGAAGCTAAGTCCGAGATTTGTTGGGCCCTTCGAGATTCTCGAGAGAGTCGGTGAATTAGCATACCGTTTGGCGTTACCTCCGGCCTTGAGTCGCGTGCATAGCGTTTTCCATGTTTCCCTGCTAAGAAAATATGTCCCGGATCCTAGTCATATCATCGACTATAGTGAGATCGATATTGCCGAGAACTTTACCTTCGAGGAGCGTCCCTTGAAGATTTTGGAGCACCGTGAGAAGCGACTGAGGCATAAGACCATTCCCTTGGTCAAAGTGCAGTGGTCGAGACATGGTGTCGAGGAGGCGACTTGGGAAACCGAGGATAGCATGCGTGTTAAGTATCCCGAGTTATTTATTTCTTAAGTTTCGGGACGAAACTTGTTTTTAGAGGGGTAGAATGTAATATCCGCATTTTTCCCTTCTCTTATTGTTCTCATTTTGGTGCATTTTCGTTTTTAGCAACTCGCTTGTAACCGTATTGACATTTTGAGGATATTTAATATTGAACTTTTGTCGTTCGAGCTTGTTTCGGACTCGTTTTACTCTATTCGGTGTTTCATGTGGTTTTCGTCGCTTTTTGGTGTGTTATCATAATCATCGTTCGGATCCGCCGTTTCGGGGTTGCCGAAGATCGATCTCATGTTATTGTGGGCGTTGTGAGCTTTTGTTGGTGTTTCGACCATGTATCGTACATTTCAGATGTTTGGACCGTTTTGTAAATTTCCCAAACTTTTGGGAAAATTACGTTTGTTGTTGTTTTTCTGAACCTTTGAGTAGTCGGGAATATGTTTTCCTTCGGCACCTAAGTTCGTCGTTTCAGGTCCCTTACGTCTGTACCATCGTGAATTGTTCACCGTTGTATTTCGATTCTTTTTCGGTACCTCCCTCTTTCATTTCTGGCTTGTACTCCATAGAAAGGAATGTTACGTACGTAACATCCTTTTGGTTACGTACGTAACGTCCTAGTGTAATTCGGTACAGGCACTTCT
The DNA here is from genome assembly GCA_033398695.1 of Orobanche coerulescens. Classification (NCBI taxonomy): domain Eukaryota; kingdom Viridiplantae; phylum Streptophyta; class Magnoliopsida; order Lamiales; family Orobanchaceae; genus Orobanche; species Orobanche coerulescens. The sequence goes on from CM065816.1 coordinate 92,528,910, forward strand.
GCCTTTTTGGTTACGTACGTAACACCCTTTTTGGTTACGTACGTAACGTCCTAGTGTATTTCGATACAGGCTTTCCTGCCTTTTGATTACGTACGTAAGGCCCTTATGGCTTACGTACGTAATACAACTTACGTACGTTAGCATGTGGTGGCTAACGTCGTAGCAGGCCCTGGGTTTATAAACCCAGGAGTTGACCGATTTCGGTCATTTTTCATCCTTCTCCCCTCCTCCGACTCGTGGGCGATTTCCTTGTTGTCTTCCGGCGATTTGAAGCTTAGCAACTCCGAGCCATCATCTTCTTCGAGTTTTTGGAGTATTTTATCAATATCTAATCGTGTTCTTCGTCTTTAATTCGAGGTAAACTCCTAAAACCTTCTTTTAGGTAAATTTGGGGGTTTTCATGTGTTCGTCCGATTTGTTCCGAATGATAGATTAATTCATAGTGAATATGATTAATCTTGTTGGTATTGTTGGTTCTCCTACGGATTCATGGTATATTTTCATAGTTTTGCGAAATCGGGAGGGTTTGGTTGTGATCCGCCCTCGTTGTTATTTTTTATACGAATATACATGAACCGTAGGCGGGTTTCCGGGTGTATTCCATTTCCGTAATCGTTTAGAAGTGGTTGTGATTGTGTTATTCGAATCGTTAGGTTCATTTCCACCGGTTCCTCGCGGTCGTGTTCGGTTCTTCCTTTCCGTTCGTATCACCGTCTATTAACCGAGGCAAGTATCCTTATGAACTTACAATCTTAACGTAGTAGTATTGCATGAGACTTGTGTGTGTGTGTGTGTATGCTCACTATGGGTTAGATCCGACGGGGTCTCGGTAGGGGTCCACGGAGGGGTGGATCCGCGAGCTTGCTTTTAACCACTATGGGTTAGATCCGACGGGGTCTCGGTAGGGGTCCACGGAGGGGTGGATCCACGGTTAATTGTGGTGCATTTTTACAAATGTGATTTGATTATGGCATTTTCGGAAATGAGTGTTTTGGAACTATGTTTTTCTTGATTGCATGTATTTACTATATGTGTAAGATGTAAGTCGTTCATTTGGTTACTTGTACTAGCGTAATTGCTAACCCCTCTGGGGACCCGTTTTGGGGAAATTCGTTTTATGAATTTCAGGTCAGGTTCATCGAGACGAGCGGCCGGACCAAGATACGGATGATGGCCGTGCGTGATGATTGTGCACGAGTGACGTCTTAGTGTCTTTTATCTTTTCATCTTTTGTGGTCTTTGAACTAATAGTAGTACTCGAGTACTTAAGAGTTCTTGTTCGTCCGGATTGTATTGTTGCCTATTATGTTTGTGTTGGATGATGATGTTATGTTTGACCGGTTGAACCGGGTGGATTATTCTGTTTTGCGTCTTTATGACGTGGTGTTATTTCGTCGTTTCTGTGAGTCGATGAGTATGATGCTATTCAGCCTGGTGGGTCCCATATAGGGATTCACGGCGCTGTAATATACCTCGAATATCTTGAGGGTGTTACACTGTGGTCAACGATCCGGGTTATGCGGCGCCTGTCGCGGATCTGCACATGGGAGCTGCTTTGAGATCCAGTCTTCGACGGACGAAGGTCTCTGTTCGTGGTACAGCACGGTCGTCCTAAGTCGGGCACCAGAGTCGATCGCTAGGTGCCAAAGGTGATCGCCTTGAGAGTCGATCGCTGGATACTCGAAGGTGGACTGTTGTCTTCGTCTAGGCGAGTTCGCCATAGCTTTATTGGTCGTGGACTCAGTCGCTCGGCCTTGAAGTCGATCGCCTGTCGAGGTGAGTAAATCTCGACCCAACAGCTGAATCAAAGCAAAACTACACATTCATCCCCCAAAAGTTAGGCGAAGAACACATGAAGAACTTCGAAGAACATGTAGAAAATTACCAAGAAATGGAAATGAAGAGGAACTAACCTCTTGAATTTTCTTCAAAGACAATCTTCCACTCCTTGTGCACTCCAATCTCCTAGTAGCAATGTAAGAATGAGAGGGTTAGCAAAGAAAATATGCCCCTCTTATAAGAAAATGAAGAGATGGATATGTGACAAGTGCCATGAATCTAGATACCCCATACCTTTTCAAATGAGAGCTATTTAAAAGTCAATTAATTAACCTATATCATATGGATAACCTTTTTCCAAGATTTGACTCAACCGACTCGACAGAACGAAAACAAAGAGTACATGAGAAATGTGGTGATAAATCGTGATGGGAAGAAAATATAATTGACTGACCTGAACAAAGAGCAAGCAATTTAATCCATGAGCAACTGACCTGACCGAACAAAGGACAGGCAATTTAATTCATCAGCAAAAATTACATGCGTTAAGAGGAGGTCGCCCTATATATAGCCATTTATGACCTATCAACCACACTCCCACGCAAATTATTCCTTTCGTGGGTCACATTGGGCCGATAAGACATCAAAATGGACGACTATGTATGAAGTTGACAAGTCTTGGTGGCCTAATAATTATGCATCTTGATAAGTCACTACCAATAGCCTAACTCGAGTTGACCACCTCTAAATGCACAATTTGCTAATAAAGGGTAACAAGTTGGTAAGATGGAGTATTCAATTCCCTCATTTTGTCTGATAGAACTAACTAGATCGAATTAATGTCATTAGCGAGGTCTGGTTGGTAGAATCTTCATTTTACCCGAGATCAGTAAGTAATGGAGTCGATATGGCCAAACAGTCAGGTGAATATAATGGAGGCAACCGGCTATCCCACTACTTTTTAGTCAACATACTCAACCGACTAGTATGGAGTCAACGGTACACACAAATTGCCCTTATTACTCCAAATGAGTCAACCAACATATAGAATGGGTTACCGACCTGTGCAAATAAATGTCATTTATTACTCAATCTTCTCTTTGGGGGAATGTGAATATCATGAAGCCGGTCTACTCTCTCCTGTCCCACTTAGCAAAAGGCATGTATAACGGGCACAAGGGTCAACCGACTTAACCTCCACCGCTATATGAATATTGAGCTATATTTTATCACAAAGGAGCGGCCCACCGTAATTTTGATACATCACTCCATATTGGATACTTTTAGACACCATCTTTTGAGTCAACAGACTCGGTCGATCGAAATGGGGTCAATGGTGCACATGAATCTCATTTAATACTCAGAGCGAGTCGACCGACCCGTACATGTCATTGATTACTATTCTTCACATAACATAAATGTCGGGAATTGGCACCCCACTTGGAATGGTGGATAATATCGCGGAGTAGAGTTTTCAAACTCTTTTGTATTTGCGGAAGCGTAATTAAATTGCGGAATGTAAATGACGCAAGATTTATAGAGGTTCGGCCAAACGTGCCTACGTCCTCTCTCCGTATATTTTTCTATAGGCTCAAGATCAACCTCTACACCTCGTCTTCTATCGGTCCGATGGATACCGTTACAATCTCGTCTTCTATCGGTCCGAGATAAACCGTTACAGTCTTGTCTTTATGTCGGTCCAAGATAAACCGTTTTCCTTTTCTATCGGACAAGGAAGCAACCTATCTAGCTTTCAATGGGTACTAGACAATTCTCATTTGGATTTAGATATGATTCTAATAATGCTGGATCAACGATCCTAATAACACTGAATCAATCTACAATCCGTATCTTTCCTCTCGTATATAGTTCAGTGTATGAACACTCAAACACTCATCAATTAAGCACAAATATAACAACGATAATGTATACAATGATATCTGATCAATATGTGATTTGCTTGTAGTTGTTGTGTTGAATGATACCAAATGACTTGGTATTTATAGGCAAAATCTCTCAAGTAGCCGTTAGCCTCTGCTGACTTTGTTGCGTGCGCTATCTGTATCCATTACGTACGTTATCTGCATTACGTATATTAACTTGTCTTTGTTACGTACGTTAAAATTCATTCTGATCAGTCCAGTAGCATTCTGTCTCTTTAATTATGTACGTTGTATCAACCATAGCGTACATTAGTTTCATCTTGTTGCGTACGTTATGTACATCTCATTACGTATGTTAACTTTAGTCAAAATATCTGTTGCATGCTGACCTACTCCATGACGTCATCTTTTTCAACGGCTCCTTGTTTGAATTCATATTCAAACCTATTACGTACGTTATGTATAACTCGTTACGTATGTTAGCTTTCATGCCTTAGCGTACGTTATTCTTCTTATGTTGCATACATTAACTCATGTCGTCTGCACTCGTCTGCCTTCAGATGACTTCTCATTACGTACGTTAAATCTGTTGCATAGCGTACATTAAGCTCTCTATATAGCGTGTGCTATCTGCTTCTGCTTTACTTATTTCCGACTTCGTTCTATTGTTGTTTTGTGTGATCGATAACATCATCAACTCATCATTAGCTATTATCAACTCATCATCAAAACCAATTTATGATTATGTGGAATAGAATATTTCCAACAATAAAGACAATGAGCATCTATTTAATGGAGCACAGGGGTCGACCGACCCACCCCCGACAAATAATTATAGAGGAGTCAACCGACTTGCCTTCTTAATATTCATCTTAATCATCATTTTAGCCCATCAAGTGACCTACCTAACTTTCATCAATATAAATGTTTAAATTCTACTTTATTATTAGTAGAATAACTAAACCTACCTTCCCTCCGTTAAGGTATAAAATTTGAAGACTCGACCGACCTGTCTTGAAAATGCAACGGTCGCTACAATATTGATGTACGACTTTCTTAGTAATTATTTTTAGATATGCAAAATCGACTGGTTGTTGGATCTCCACTCGCTCTACCAACTCTCCACCTGGAAAAATCCCGACTAGAGAGTGGGGGACAAACTTAATGAGTAAAAATCTGTCAATCTAATCTAAGCCCAATAAAGTCTTTCCAACCCGCCCAACAATCCCAACAGACTAGACAGTCTATCCAAGATAAATTTGTTGGGCCCTTGGCTTGTTAAGATTCGCCAACTAGGCCAGATCCAGGGGTTCGCCACGTCAGCCACGTTAATCTAAACAGTCAGGTGATGTGACTTTTAAGAACGTGTCAAAAGCCACGAGCTCCATGAAAGTAGGAACAAACGAGTCACTGTAACAGACGGATACGGTTGAGGAGAGAAACCATAGAGACCACAAGCCGTCATATATAAATAGAAGACCACTGATCCAATGGGATCATGGAATTCCAAGTCATTCTCTACTCAACTTACACTCTCTGATAACTCTCTCTACTTCTCCTGCGTATCAGCCACCGTCTCACCTCCACCAGTCACTGGAAATACCTGACTGTCCAATATCACCGTTGTAATATCCATACTTTCTATTTTTGGTAATTTCTATTTTTGGTGTATGTTCATTTCGGACGACTCGTTTGTTACTGTTTTGGAATTCTGAATCTATTTTGTTCTTGGAGTTTTTCCATTTGGACGAGTTTCGGAGTTGTTTTTACGTATTTTCGTTTTGAGTTATGTTTTGGTCGCATGTACATTCGATTTCGCTGTTTCTTTGTTTCCATGAGTTCGTATGGTTGAGTTGTTCCTGTTGTGAGTTTTGGATTGTTAATCCGACGTCGTATTGTGATTTTTGGACGTTTGGGCCATTTTGTAATTTCCTATAAGTTTAGGGAATTTTATCTCCCTTGTCATATTTCAAACCTTCCAGTAGTCGGAATCGTACTTTCTTTCAGCACTTAGCTTCGTCACCGCGAATACCACATAATTCTATTTTTATATGGTGACGAAGCTAAGTGCTGAAAGAAAGTACGATTCCGACTACTGGAAGGTTTGAAGCCTCACAAGATAATTCTATTTTTATATGGTGACGGCCTCACAAAAATCAGCACTTAGCACTTAGATGATTTCGGATCCCATCTTGCGTTGCGTTTCGATTTTTATACCTCCTTGAACCTTGGACTGCACTCAAGTACTGGACTGTTGCATGCATAATGTACGTTATGCATGCTATGTTACGTATGCCATGATGGTACTGATAACGTGCGCTAACTTAGTCCTAGCATACATTACCGGCTTCAGCAATTGGGCAGATTGTTCTGCCGAGCCCTTACGTACGCTAACACCTGAGCGTTACGTACGTAAGAGGCATAACGTACGTTAACTCAGTATGTTAACGTACGTAACGAGCCATCAAGTTTTTAAAACCTGAACTGACCTTAATAACGTCATTTCCTTCTTTCTCCTCCCGTGTGCGCGACGTGAGTTCTTCTGAGCGATTTTGAACGATTCTTCCAGAGCAATCCGTGGAGTTCCTTGTGAGGCCGATTTTTGTGTTCCAAGTGAGGTTTATCATCATCGAAATCATCTTCCTCCGCCCGAATCGAGGTATATTTCTTTAGAACCCTAGATTTTGGGGATTTTGGGGTTTTGTTTTGGTTTTCACCCTTCTGGTCCGATTTGCCTCATATGACTGTTAGATTACGATAGCGTAATCATCATCCCTTACTTCTCTAGTGGTTTGCGGATTAAAATTCAATGTTTTTCTCCGTTGATAGATTGGAATCAGTTATGACCTTGTATTGTCCGATGAAATGTCCCAACGGGTAGAATTAGGATGAATTCTTATGTTTCCGCAATATTGAGATTGTTTGCATATTGTTATTGTGTTAGGAACGGATTTGTGAAGATTGTTTGGACTGAAACCTTTTCTTTCGCCGTTTCCTTCGCGTCATTTTATTCAAGGAAAGTACATGTATTACATTTCGTTATGTGTGTTACGGTTGTGATACGAATGTTGGATTATGATATTGTGTGTGTGAGTTATTGCTCTTCTACCCGGAGCGTTCGATGGGGCGTCTGGGGGCCGATACTAAGGGGTACGGCCGCGGAAGTGGTTTCCCACCCGGAGTGTTCGACGGGGCATCTGGGGGTCGATACTAAGGGGTAAGGCCACGGGTTACCAAGTGTGGATGGTTGTGGTATTGATATGAAATGATTTACGTTTGATGTAGATTGAATATTCCGGAATATGATTTTCAAAATGTTTTCTGAACGAGATGACTGTATTGAATCGTATCTGTATATAATGTAGTGTAATTGTGTACTTGCACTAGCTATTCGAATGCTAACCCCTTAAATAGGGGAAATGCGTCTTATGCATTTCAAGGTATTGGTCGAGCCGAGGAGCTGGCACGGGATATGCATGCAAAAGATGGCCCAGCATGATGATGAGGCTCGAGTCGTTGTTAAATGTCTTGTTATTGTATTTACTTGGTTGTTGGAGTTAAACTGGTTGTTTTACAATTTGGTTAAAGTCCCCTGGTGGTCAATGAACTCGTTTTGACCTATACTTTATGATGTCGGATTAAAATATTTTGGCCGAGGCCACAGCCCTATCTTATTATTATTGTGTCCTATGGGTTCATTGGTGAATTATGTGTCATGTAATAGCCTGGTAGACCTTTTGAAGGTTCTACGGTGTGTAATGTCCCTTACGATATTTGGGGTGTTACATTTATGGTATCGGAGCCTTAGATTATGAATACCTAGGCTGTTGGTTAATTTTGGGTCTGTCATTTGTGTCGTTAGAGTCAGTCATTGAGCCTAATATCATCGTGCTACCATCTCTTCGTGCGACCCGTGGCTGTAAGTCTCCTCGAACTCTTATATTTCTGTAATTCTTTACCCTTGTGTAGATTGAAATTGTGAATTGTGGTACCAACCTGGTAAACTGTGAATTTTTCTGATCTTGTTCCTTTCAATTCTTTTCTTCAGTATGTTTAGAGGTCGCGGTAGACCAGCTAGAGGGTGCGGCCGAGTCCGTGGTCGTGGTGCTAACAGTGAGAAAGTTTCACTTTCTCAATCTTCTACGGATTCGGCCTCTCATTCAGTGTTGAATACTCTACCTCTAAGTTCTGACGGGCAGCAGAATTTGTGAGTCAGTCCCCGACATTGGAGCTACTGTTGTGCTTCAGCAGTTGGTAGCCCAGCTTGCCCATATAGCTCAGGGTGGACGTCAGAATCCGCCCCCGACTCCAGAAGATGAAGCTAGTAAATGGCTTCAGAAAGTAACCAAGATGCACCCCCCTCGCTTCGCTGGTTCTACTGACTCCCTGGGTTGGGAGAATTGGCTTTTTCAGATGGGTAGGACGTTCGATGCCATGGCTTGTCCTGACGATAGGAGGGTACCTATTGCTCAATACCTCCTGGATCAGGAAGCTGCGGAGTGGTGGGAAGCTGCGATGCCCAGGAACCATTTAGCTACCTGGGATGAGTTTAAGACCGCTATGGAAGCGGAGTATTGCCCACCTCCGGTTAGATAACATAGGATTGTGGAGTTCTTTACTGCTATGCCTTAGGATGTACCGATCTCTCAGGCCATCATCACTTATAACCAGCAGTTGGCATATGTGAAAGAGCAGGTGAGGACCGAGGCTGATAAAATTCGCTACTTTAATATGCGCATGAAGCTGCATATCAGGCAGAGTATGGCACCGCTCATGTGTGCCACCTTGAAGGAATACCAGAATCGCGCCCTAGCGATTGAGATGGCTGTCCCGGAGTCAGAGTTGGGTTTCGAGGCCAAGAAACAGAAAACAGCTGGCAGTTTTTCAGCCGGTAAGGGTGGTCGGTTTTCGAAATCTCAGTCTGATCCTACATCTGGGAAGAGGACGTTTCATCAGGCCGGAGGATCTCAGAGTAACCGTTCAGTCCAGTCCGTTACATCTGGCGGCAGATTTTATTTTAACTGTAACCAATATGAGCATTTGGTGAAGGATTGTCCATTTCCTTTAGTTACTTGCTTTACTTGCGGACAGACCGGGTACCGGGCAGCTCATTGCTAGAGGGATACCAGATCCGCTAGAGCTACGAATACCACTACCATTAAGAAGCAGCTTAGCATCGATTGGAAGACTCCAGTCACTCAGATTCCTCAGAGTTCGGGCCGTGGTAGGGGTCGGGGTCAGCCGGACCGCCGAGCTGCATCTAGTTCAGGCTCAGTCCACCCTCGTTTGTATCAGATGAGATGCACGAAGGAGGCAGACGTTCCGGTGGCATCAGGTACCACTCAGATCCGTTCTCATCCAGTCTTGGTGCTTTTTGATATTAGGAATATGTCCTCGAATGCCACTCAGGGGGCGAGAGAGTAGGGGCATTGTACTTGTAATTATGGAATAAATAAAAAGGCAATTCGATTCATTCACTGTTTATTGTATTTCAATTACATTCTTGACTTGGTAAACATTGAAGTGAAGTCCATGTAAATAAATTGAACATTCCATTCTCGTTATGGGATAAGAGAAAATGCACTGTAAGTGTTTAGAGTTTATTTACGTAAATCATTCGCAAGTCAATAAACTTAAATGGGCATTAAGTTTTAATAAGACTTGTATAATTGATGCTAGGACGTGTGCACGTCTTGATAGCATAGTTATAAGTATATTGGTGGGACCAGTATACTCGAACACGACTATACTCGAACACGACTCATACTTGATTCAGTCACACGGTATTCACTCTCGGAGAGTCGATGACGAATTGAAAGGTTGTGATAGTATACGTGGACCTTTGACTTGAGGGTTCAGTATAAGATGTGCCTGTGACGTTTAGTTTGTCATTAGAGTAGTTAGACTCATTTGCTTAATTGCTGAGTCGACCTCGAAGTGCGGACTATATGGGTAGGTAGCAGTCTTTACTGTACGCCAAGAAAGAATTCTATCTCCTGTTAGTGAGCAGGCGTATGTCCTATACGGTTAATGGCAAATAAGATCATGAGTCTTTGGCCAAAGCATTCTGATATAGTCGTATGAGATACACTATTAATCAGTCGGTCTTGATTTGCATTAACACATGTATAAAGTCTAGTCAATAGTAGGTTTTGACTTTACCGTGACCCGAAGACTTGACCGGGACATCTGATAAAGGGTCTATATGTATATGGTATTCACGACATAATGGTTTTGGAATGATCCCTTCATTCGTTCTCAGTCGGGGTTTACAGTGCGGCCCGCTAGGCTGGCTAAGTGCTTCCCGCACTCATTGGTTCCACCCAATGCCGGCTAAGACGGACCTACGGAGTCGCGCATCAGGAGCGTTGACGGATAAATATGAATTTATTATCTTTCTATTAATATTAGATATTGGATATCTAATTTTGATTTATTGGATAAATCAAATAGCGGTCTTATGAATTAAAATTAAGTTACCGGGTAATTAATTTAATTCATAAATTATATTTCTTAGAGAAATATATTTGTATTTGATATAATTAATTAATTAGATTAATTAATTAATATAAATACATTAATGATTAAACGAAATGTATTTAATGGAGTCGTTTGACGAACGTCCGGTACACGAGCCGAGTGGCTCGGCTCGTTTCTAGGAAATTTCCTACATGGGCCGCCCTTCCCCACATAACATGGAGTGATTTCCATGCATGTGTTGTGTTTTGTTGTCTTGTGTAATGATTATGTTGAGATTCTTTCTCAAATAATTATTACATGATTAGTTTATGTAATATCCTGAATTTTAGAATAATATTTTAAAATGACCTTATTGGAATACTGGTAATATGAATATTTAATTTTGGTTCTGGACGTAATATTGAGTAAATGAGAGTAATATGTCGGGTAGTATTTTCTAATATCGTCGAATAATTATTGGTAAGAATGTGACGGTGGCCAACGTTGTATTCTTCGATAAATTATTCAACGAGAATTAGAGATATTATCCGGACTCTTGAGATATTAGACTAGAATATTGATGGGTTATTGATTTTATCGGATGCAGTATGAATTAATCAGTTAACCGAGTCAGATTGAATAATAGATCCAAAATTTATCCGTTTTTAATTAGATATGACATAATTTAACATTTTGTCCCACTACCTATTTTAAATAATCATTAAGTTAATTATTAAACACACAATTGATTTTATTTCAACTCTCTTCTCTCTCTTCTATCATTCACGTGATTTTCTCTCTCTCTCCCTTTATCCCACTAGCCCACGGACAAACAAAGAAACTCCCCCAAACACTCTCCCTTCTTCTTCTTCTTCTTCTTTGGTGATAACTTGCGATCGGGAGAGGGGCGACAGACGGAGGAAGCTCGAGGTGGTGGACGACACTCCTGGACTCGCGATCTTGGTCGGACCGTTGGCAGGTAAATCACTGTCTGCCTGGGCGGCGCAAATAACAGACGCGGCGGGGATGAGTTGGCGCCGGCGAACGATCAACGGCTGCGTTCCTTCTTGCACCGGATGGAAAACATTAGTCCTTCATGCCAGGCGTTTTTACGAGGCTAAGGATGCTCAGGTAGGCGGAGGGTTGATGTCCGGCCGATGGGTTTTCCGACGTAAGGTGGTCGGAGTTTGGTTTAGATTCTGGCGACCTTCGCTTCTAGATCCAGAGACCGATATATGGTTCGGGGTGAGGGTTGACCGACGAGGATGGTTTCAATGGCTCGACCGGTAGTTGACCATGGGGGTTTTCCGGCGGCCTGTGGTGCCTTATGGGTGGGTCGAGCTGCGAGTTGTGTGTGACTGTGTGTGTGTGTGTGCGCGTCTGTATGTGACTGTGTGTGTGCGTTGTGTGTGTGTGTATATATATATATATATATATATATTGTTGTTGTTTAAGTATATGTGTGTGCAGGAGTGCGTGATGTGTGTGTTGTGTATATATATATATATATATATATATATATATATTTATTATATATGTGTTCAGGTTTGTGCAGGTGTGTGTGTACAGGAGTGTGTTGTGTGTGTTGTATGTATATATATTATATATATATATACGTTTGTGTGTGTGTGTATGTGCAGGTTTATGTGTGTGTGTATATATATATATATATATATATATATATATTTATATATGCGTATGTGTAGTCGTGGTTGTGTGTGTGTGTGTGTTCGTATATGAATTCGGACGGGAAAAAACATAGATGTAGATGAAGGTTTTGATAATTTGGTCTACGAGCGGTTGAGTGTATTTGGACCTATGGAGTGAGCCGGAGTTCGGAGTGGAATTTGTGTTCGGAGCAATAATCGAGTTGTGGATCCGGGTTGATTATCGTTGGTCGTTTGATCCGATCAATTAATTAAGGGGCGCAAGTGAGGTAATATATTAGCCTACTAATTACCTCGAGATTATAAAATATTAAATTGGACCCTTATATTAAGTTGTCTATTATGTATTTATATTAAAGGTTTGGATTTCAATGGATCGATCGGGTGAGCCGTATTCGTCGGGACTTTCAGCATCAATTTTCGAGGCAAGTTATTACTTGCACAGTTTATAATATTTAATGAATGGTTTCAGTTTCATTCGTTTATAATTCGTATAGTGATGATTATAATTGTGAACTCTGGATATTTGGATTTTATGTGGTTTTCCAATTTTTGGGAGTTAAATCATAATATATATGATTTACATTTGTTATTGGTATACTTGGGTATTGAGGATACATTCTGGTAAAGACGAGCATATGATTTATCTATAGTCTATGGCACTTTTGGATCGTCGAATATTCAGAATAATGGTTGGTGATGGTTTAGACATTGAGATCGCTCTTGAAGGACTCGGGGCAAGTACTCTAATCATTTTCGTCATTTGTGTCGATCATGTTGTGATACATTCGTGTATTATTATTGTCATGCATTTATGCATTGTTGTTGTCGTGCATTATGTATTGTTGTTTTGTGCAGTTGTGCATTGTTGTCGTATGTCCACCACGTGTTGATCTGACGGGATCATCGTGGGATCTATGCTAGCGTGCGCTGGATCATCGGACAGGTTTTTCCACCTCGTGTTGGTCTGACGGGATCATCGGGGGATCTAGGCAGTGAACGCTGGATCATCGGATTACCTATGTGTTGTTGTTGTTGTGCATATGTATATTATGGGTTTGCCATAAGTATACATTGTTGTTATTGTTGTGAGCATATTGACGTTGTCATATGAGTATGCATTTGTAGATCTTGTGTAAGGACCATGTCCGTATGTTGTTTTGATCTGATCTCGGATTAGACTGACATGATTTGTCGTGGCATCGTGTATCTCGAGGTATGTTCCGTATTTCCTCTGGTAATTGTCTTTTGGTGGATAATCGATTATCGTGTTGAGATGTGATGATGTTATCCGACGGATTTGGGTTGGACAGAGTTAGTAGATTTCGTAACAATGAGTTATGATGATGTTTTGAGAACCTTGGGTACTGTGCGAGATACAGTACGAAATGTGAACTTTGGTAAAGTTATAACTGTAAGATTACATTGGTCGTATTCTTACTTAGTAATTTCATTGGTATGTAATTATTAATGTGATGTGACGGTTATCATTATTGGATATTATGGCTGACCCCGTTGTGGGCTTTCTTTTTAGGTTCTTTAGATATCGAGCTTGTAGCGGTCGTGATGAGATGAGCTTCCCGGAGGACACTGGATAGGGCATGTATTTGTGTGTTGAGTTTCCTGATCAGTTGTTGTATTCCGCTGCTAGAGTATTTTTAACCGTTTGTCTTTTCCGCTGCGTAAGTATTTTCTTAAATGGCCTTTTGGTATCTGGTAACTTAGGTTACTTTGGCAATCGTTTTTTAAACTATTTTGTCGTACGCATAAGCGATAGCTTAACGTATGTTTTTAAATTGTTGAGTCTTGGCATTTCGGGCCTTGTGGTTTTCAAATGAGATTTTACGACGGTTTCGATAAACGAGTTTTATAAAGTCTTCGAATGTTTTTAAAAGATAGTACCGTTGTTGGCCTCTTGGGCGTTTGTAAATGTTTGCGAAAATATCCTTCAGCCTTGTGGGTTCCATCTCGGGGACCACGGCGCTGTAATATTCCCGGTCGGCTCTGGGGGTGTTACAAAATATGGTATCGGAGCTTAGGTTGAGAAAACCTAGGCAATCGGGTCAAGTTGGGTCGTGTTTTGCCGCGTCATTCGAGTTGTCGATTGACGAATTCTAGAGCTCTGGGCTTTGTTGTTCACTCGGGCTTGTGCGTTATGTGATTTACCAGTGTTGTACTGAGGTTGTTGTAAACCTTTCTTAATGGTATTAACGTGTTTCTTCGGATAGAGACGTGTTGTGTTCTCGAGTCGAACTGAGTTTAAAAAATGTGTGTTTTGAAAATATCTGTGTCGCGTATTTTTCTAGAGTCGAGACATGTGCCGGTATCATGGGAAATCATCGGCTTCACGATCTGTAAATATTTGGATTTTTGAATTGCATTGAGATTTATTGCCATTCTAAGTTGATATGCCTTGAGATTCAGAAAGTTATTATGCGTCACAGTATGAGATGACAGAGTTGGGACAGGATTGATGATCTTGAGAAGCTATGATTTTGGAAATCATATGTCGGTTAAACTTTGGAACGGAGTTATGCATTTGGAAGAATGTTGTGGATGGATGAGAAGAACATGTAGTCATGTTAATTCATTTTGAGATATATGAACTGTTTTATGTTAATTCATTTTGAGATATATAAACTGTTTTTAAGCATTTGAAAATGATTTTGGGCCGAGACCCAATCGATTTTGAAATAGTTTTATAACTCAGGACTTGGAGTCTGAAAAAGGTTTTCTACTTTTAAATTTCTTGTAATGCGGAACGGGATACGGGCTGAGACCCTAATGTTTCAAAAGGCTTTTCTATTTCCTAAAACTCCCGAGATTTGTAAAACACTTTACCAATCGTTTATCTATTTTATTACTCCCTTTCGGGGCTTTGGTTTACTTATTCAAATGAAATTTCTCGGGTAGTCTTTCATTGTGTTTGATTTGTCGATTATTCAATATTTTGTCATAGCATAGTTGAGGTGATCCAGGATGGATTAATGGTCGACCTTGCGAGTCACTTATGGAAAAAGAGATTTTGTCGGAGTCTATATATTGAGATTTTGGAACATCGAGTTTTGTGAAACCGGGGCATATGTGCTATGTGGCTCTATTGGTGGGGGTAGTAACGTGGTTCCGCTATAGTGATTTTTGACTTTGGAGTCATATTGATTGGAGTATGATTGAGTATGTTCGTCAGTTTGCGGTTGGTTGTCATACGCCGAGGGGTATGTTCAACAGTCGGGTGTGTTTCTTTGAGATCCACTGTATGCGATTTGTGTAACATTTTGAGAATTTTATTCTTTCGTACATCTGTCCCTGTGGTTCTGTGTTGATCGTATTGGAGTATATCGATGATATTCTCGGTTGAACTATTGGTTGATCATTGTTATTGATCGTATGAGTGTTCAGATTTTGTGTCGATGTTTCGGGATTGGTTGCCATTATTTTGGGCAGTTGTTTTACAGATGTATCGTGCATTATTGGTTTTTAGCAGATTGGGACTTGATTGTATAATCAGGCAGACAGGATTTGACACGGATAGATTATTTCATCCGAAGATTATATATTTTGTTGAGACTCATGGAATTGTGACTATAAGCATATTGAGGCTTTACAGTGGAGTCATTTGCTAGTATCACAGGAGATCATAGACTTGGCACATTTGTAAGTATACTATTTTGGTTATTCGTTAATGATGATGATTGATTGTTGGCGTGATGGTTTCGGGATATTTTGGTTGAAAGTTTTTTTTTATGACGGATTGCAAGTTTCGAGGACGAAACTTATTTTAAGTGGTGTAGTATGTAATATCCTGAATTTTAGAATAATATTTTAAAATGACCTTGTTGGAATACTGGTAATATGATATTTAATTTTGGTTCTGGACGTAATATTGAGTAAATGAGAGTAATATGTCGGGTAGTATTTTCTAATATTGTCGAATAATTATTGGTAAGAATGTGACGGTGGCCAACGTTGTATTCTTCGATAAATTATTCAACGAGAGTTAGAGAAATTATCCGGACTCTTGAGATATTAGACTAGAATATTGATGGGTTATTGATTTTATCGGATGCAGTATGAATTAATCAGTTAACCGAGTCAGATTGAATAATAGATCCAAAATTTATCCGTTTTTAATTAGATATGACATAATTTAACATTTTGTCCCACTACCTATTTTAAATAATCATTAAGTTAATTATTAAACACCCAATTGATTTTATTTCAACTCTCTTCTCTCTCTTCTATCATTCACGTGATTTTCTCTCTCTCTCCCTTTATCCCACTAGCCCACGGACAAACAAAGAAACTCCCCCAAACACTCTCCCTTCTTCTTCTTCTTCTTTGGTGATAACCTGCGATCGGGAGAGGGGCGACAGACGGAGGAAGCTCGAGGTGGTGGACGACACTCCTGGACTCGCGATCTTGGTCGGACCGTTGGCAGGTAAATCACTGTCCGCCTGGGCGGCGCAAATAGCAGACGCGGCGGGGATGAGTTGGCGCCGGCGAACGATCGGTGGCTGCGTTCCTTCTTGCACCGGACGGAAAACATGAGTCCTTCATGCCAGGCGTTTTTACGAGGCTAAGGATGCTCAGGTAGGCGGAGGGTTGATGTCCGGTCGATGGATTTTCCGACGTAAGGTGGTTGGAGTTAGGTTTAGATTCCGGCGACCTTCGCTTCTAGATCCAGAGACCGATACATGGTTCGGGGTGAGGGTTGACCGACGAGGATGGTTTCAATGGCTCGACTGGTAGTTGACCATGGGGGTTTTCCGGCGACCTGTGGTGCCTTGTGGGTGGGTCGAGCTGCGAGTTGTGTGTGACTGTGTGTGTGTGCGTCTGTATGTGACTGTGTGTGTGTGTGCGTTGTGTATATATATATATATATATATATATATATATATTGTTGTTTAAGTATATGTGTGCGCAGGAGTGCGTGATGTGTGTGTTGTGTGTGTGTATATATATATATATATGTGTGTGTGTGCAGGTTTGTGCAGGTGTGTGTGTGCAGGAGTGTGTTGTGTGTGTTGTATGTATATATATATATATATATATATATATATATGTTTGTGCGTGTATGTATGTGCAGGTTTATGTGTGTGTGTGTATATATATATATATATATATATATATATATATATATATATATGCGTGTGTGTAGTCGTGGTTGTGTGTGTGTGTGTTCGTATTGGAATTCGGACGGGAAAAAACATAGATGTAGATGAAGGTTTTGATAATTTGGTCTACGAGTGGTTGAGCGTATTTGGACCTATGGAGTGAGCCGGAGTTCGGAGTGGAATTTGTGTTCGGAGCAATAATCGAGTTGTGGGTCCGGGTTGATTATCGTTGGTCGTTTGACCCGATCAATTAATTAAGAGGCGCAAGTGAGGTAATATATTAGCCGACTAATTACCTCGAGATTATAAAATATTAAATTGGATCCTTATATTAAGTTGTCTATTATGTATTTATATTAAAGGTTTGGATTTCAATGGATCGATCGGGTGAGCCGTATTCATGGGGACTTTCAGCATCAATTATCGAGGCAAGTTATTACTTGCACAGTTTATAATATTTATTGAATGGTTTCACTTCCATTCGTTTATAATTCGTATAGTGATGATTATAATTGTGAACTCTGGAGATTTGGATTTTATGTGGTTTTCCAATTTTTGGGAGTTAAATCATAATGTATATGATTTACATTTGTTATTGGTATACTTGGGTATCGAGGATACATTATGGTAAAGACGAGCATATGACTTATCTATAGTCTATGGTACTTTTGGATCGTCGAATATTCAGAATAATGGTTGATGATGGTTTAGACAATGAGATCGCTCTCGAAGGACTCGGGGCAAGTACTCTAATCATTTTCTTCATTTGTGTCGATCATGTTGTGATACATTCGTGTATTATTGTTGTCATGCATTTATGCATTGTTGTTGTCGTGCATTATATACTGTTGTTTTGTGCAGTTGTGCATTGTTGTCGTATGTCCACCACGTGTTGATCTGACGGGATCATCGTGGGATCTATGCTAGCGTGCGCTGGATCATCGGACAGTTTTTTCCACCTCGTGTTGGTCTGACGGGATCATCGGGGGATCTAGGCAGTGAACGCTGGATCATCGGATTACCTATGTGTTGTTGTTGTGCATATGTATATTATGGGTTTGCCATAAGTATACATTGTTGTTATTGTTGTGAGCATATTGACGTTGTCATATGAGTATGCATTTGTAGGTCTTGTGTAAGGACCATGTCCGTATGTTGTTTTGATCTGATCTCGGAATAGACTGACATGATTTGTCGTGGCATCGTGTATCTCAAGGTATGTTCCGTATTTCCTATGGTAATTGTCTTTTGGTGGATAATCGATTATCGTGTTGAGATGTGATGATGTTATCCGACGGATTTGGGTTGGACAGAGTTAGTAGATTTCGTAACAATGAGTTATGATGATGTTTTGAGAACCTTGGGTACTGTGCGAGATACAGTACGAAATGTGAACTTTGGTAAAGTTATGACTGTAAGATTACATTGGTCGTATTCTTACTTAGTAATTTCATTGGTATGTAATTATTAATGTGATGTGACAGTTATCATTATTGGATATTATGGCTGACCCCGTTGTGGGCTTTCTTTTTAGGTTCTTTGGATATCGAGCTTGTAGCGGTCGTGAAGAGATGAGCTTCCCGGAGGATACTGGCTAGGGCATGTATTTGTGTGTTGAGTTTCCTGATCAGTTGTTGTATTCCACTGCTAGAGTATTTTTAACCGTTTGTCTTTTCCGCTGCGTGAGTATTTTCTTAAATGGCCTTTTGGTATCAGGTTACTTAGGTTACTTTGGCAATCGTTTTCTAAACTATTTTGTCGTATGCATAAGCGATAGCTTAACGTATGTTTTTAAATTGTTGAGTCTTGGCATTTCGGGCCTTGTGGTTTCAAATGAGATTTTACGACGGTTTCGATAAACGAGTTTTATAAAGTCTTCGAATGTTTTTAAAAGATAGTACCGTTGTTGGCCTCTTGGGCGTTTGTAAATGTTTGCGAAAATATCCTTCAGCCTTGTGGGTTCCATCTCGGGGCCCACAACGCTGTAATATTCCCGGTCGGCTCTGGGGTGTTACAGTTTAGTTGTTATATATGTATACATATGATAACCAACTAAAATATGAAAAACAAGACTTTGTGAAAAACACACACACACACACACTAACCTGCTCCAGCCGTGAGTTTTAGTGAGGAGGGAGAGAAAAATTTTCCTTCTTCATTTTGTTCATCTTTGAGGTGAAAAGAAGTAAGAAAAATTAAGAGAGGAAAAATTCCTAAAACACTTCCTAGCCGTGTTCTTCATAGAACGTAGTCTTGTAGATTTTTCCGAGTAACTTTCGACATGTGTGAAGTAGAGGCTTCGAAGTTTCGGTGCTTGAAACGAAGGGATTTCGTGTTCGGGACGGGATCGTGATCATCGTCTACATTTTTCGAAGATTTATTTCAAATGCTTCAAGGGTATGATCTTTTATCTTCGTATTTAATTTTTTTTTCTTATATACGTTACTTGATCGATCCTATTTGGGATTCGTATTTTTCCGCTGCGTATTTCATTTTATTTTCGGAATCCCAATAGTGGTATCGGAGCGAGGTCAATGTTTCCGTATATACGATTATTTTGCATTTTGGATGCTTTTGGATGATGATTATGATTTAGAATCATGTTTGGAATAATCGTAGATTTTAAATTGTTCGTTGTAGGATCACGTTTTTGGAAACGGGCGAAAAAGCGAAGAAAGCGAAGTGCCGTGGTCTTGCAGCGGTCTGGCTGCTGCCCGGGTTGCCGAGCATGCTCGGCCATGCTCGGCCATGTCTCGGCCGCAGCTGCCGAGAGGCAGCCGATGCCTGCCGATCAGGACTCGGCCAGGCTGCCAAGCATGGCTCGGCCAGGCAGCCCTCGGGTTTTTGGCCCGATTTTGAATCGGGCCACGGGCTGGGCCTAAAACCGGATTGTTCAGGACTCCGTTTTAAGTTTATATTTCATTGTAATTATTTCTCAAAATTTAAATTGGATTTTAATTTGACTAAATTAATATTTGGAATATTTTTAGTTAAGGGAAATAAATTAAACGAAAATATTATTTTGGCAGTATTACTTCGAACGAATTTAAATAACGATTATTAGTATTAATTGGATTAATACCATTAAATTGAATAGATTAATTTTATATTGATTGGATTAATATATTAATTGATTATTTAATTTTAATGCCACTTTATATTAATTGGATTAATAGTAGAAATTGAATAGATTAATTTATAGATTAATTAGATTAATTTATATTAAAATTAATTGTTTAGTTTCGTTGCCATTACATGTTGTATGGAATCCTTATGTGATGGTGATATAGCTCGTGGACTTAGTTTTTGATTTGTTCGATTCTATTGGGTTGTAAAGGCCGTTTTGAGCCTATTTATATTTACTAGAAAAATTTGTATAGGATGCAATTTTTCAATGATGTAATTATTATTTTGGGTATGACGAAGACCAAAGACAACCGACCGAGAAGACGAAGAATCGAAGACTGTGTTTTTATTTATTGGGTCATTCGCTTGGCCCAGTACTTAGGAATTATGTCCATGAGCTATATGTTGGTAGTAACTAGGTTACTTTTTTCTGTTTTTTCATTTTGAATGATTGACAAACCAACAAACGCGCGTATAAATGAATTAATGTGCAAAGTGTAACATTAATCGCGAAATTCTCCCGACAACAAACAGACTAAGTTTGAAAAAGGTTACGAGGTTTCCTACCCTCCATCAAACTCGTAGAAAATTGATACCCGAGCTGGTGTGCTATGCTTCCGAGTTATCGGGGTAGTACATTTGGTAGAGGTTGAAAAATTCTTGAGTGCATTAGATGCATTCGGTTGGTGATAAATTTGCCCCTAGAAACCTGATAGGTTGCCGGGTGAGATTCGATAGTCAAACCGATAGACGTTGATGGTCAACAACTTAGATAGTTTGGATTGCCAAGAAACCTGATAGGTTGACGGCATGAAGACTAGGGGTAAAAGAAGATCAAATCATCCGTTAGACGGGTTGGTGTTAGACATCACTTTACATAAATTAATTGGCAAGAAACCTGATAGGTTGCATCTGTTAAAATTTGTAAAGAACTTGATCACCACTAAGAAGTCGATCTAACCATGACTTCTGGATTATAACATGGGAGTGTATAGTTCCGATAAAATTAGTGGGAGCCGAGATAAGAATTATACAAGCCCTTAAATTCTATACTCGGTCATAATTAAACAAGTCACTAATTTAATCTTGTCTAAATTTTTGCAGAAAACGAAACTGAATCTCTCTAAAATGGCTAAAAACCCACTCGCTATTCTACTTGAAAAGAATCTCCTAACTGGCCCCAATTTTGTTGACTGATTTCGGAATCTAATGATTGTACTCAGTATGGAGTCTGTAATACCCGTAATTTCGATTTCTGGTAATTTCTTTTGTTTCGGTGGAAGTCCATTTTGACGACTCGGTCATGACCGTTTCATCATTCTGAGAATGATTAATTCTGCACTTTTTGTCATCCGAGTCCGTTTCGGTGTCGTTCTGTTGAATTCCGTGTTCTTTAGCGACTTTTCCACGTATGAGTTCGACTTTGTTAAATCACCATTAATTTTTGAAAACTCCAAAAATTCCGAATCTTTGCATTAGTATAAAGCATCAAGTTAGCTTTCCAATGGTTCTAACGGTGAGTCAATCGGAGTCCAGACGAAGGAGTCATGGTCGATTTAGTTAAGTCACTCACATGTTCCAATTTTGGCCGAGCAGCCTGCCGGAAGGGCCGCGGCACACTTGGTCGAGCCGCGGCACGCACACATTCTTCAATCTTCGGTCGACCCGTCTGTACCTTGTGCCGCGGCACACTGCCGAGTCACTGCCGCGGCACACTCGTCCGGGCCGCGGCACGCTGCCGATCACTGGGGGCAGATTCGGCCCTATGCCGCGGCACACTTAGGCTGGGCCGCGGCACACTATGCAGTCAGCCTATTTAAGGCCAGCAGACGTTTTTCTTCAGCCATTTCTCACTCGTTTTCTTCCCTTCCGCGGCTGGAGCTTGGTTAATCATGGAGAGATGTTGTTGGACAATAAATCCATGAAGTCTTGGAGTTCATATCATCAATCATCCATCCTATAACATCCTCCGATCTACCGAATCAGGTCAGATTTCCTAGAAAACTAATTTTTGGGGATTTTGGGTATTTTGTTCGATTTCGTCCGTTTAATCCGATTTAACTTAAGATTGTGATGGATTGATGATTATTTAGATGTATGGTATCATTTCCCTTGATATTCCATGGTTGGATCGTATCGATTCGTTGTTTTGGTCGAGTTCTTGATCGACGCCTTGAAGGTGTCCGGTAAAATGTCTTAGAGGGGTTTTCGGGCGTTCTACGATTATTCTTCCTCGTATGATCGATGATTTATTGATTATTTGTTATTAGGGTCTAGTTTCTTGCGAAGAAACCGAGTTGAACCCTTCCGTTCGTTGTCGTCTTCCCTTTCGATAGCATCGGGCGTTTCGAAGCTTTCCCGTTGAGCCGTGTTCGTCGGGATACTTGCGTGCCGATTTTGAGGCAAGTACCTTGTCCATATAATTCTTGTTTTATGGATATGATAATTAGTGATCGTCTCCTTGTGTTTATTTGATCGTTTGAATTTCACTTTCAAAGATTCGGTTTAGCCTCGTTAAAGGCTTGCTTTCAAAACGCGTGTGTTTTGTGAATGGTGTGGTTTGTGAATGAATATGTGAATTCTATGGATATGTTTGGTGTTGATGTTGCACTTGGTATTGTGTGTGGACGTATATTATTTCATTTCGGTGCGTTGTGGTTTGACGTGGTGTTTTGCTAAGTGTTTGATGCCTCTAGGTGAATTGTTTGAATATATGTGTTGTATTGTGCTGTGTGTGAATGTATGGATGTGGGTGGGGCCTACGGTGGCACATGGCATGCGATCATGTGGCCAGGATGCAACAAGTGATTGATCCAACCGTGAGCGCCAAAGATAATCTACGGTGGCACATGGTATGCTATCATGTGGCCAGGATGCAACAAGCGATTGATCCAACCGTGAGATGTGTGTGATTTGTTTAGCTAGCCAGCTCGGGAGGGTCCTTTGAGGCCTCGGGCGGGATCAATGGTATTATCCTATTCCCAAGGCGATGCATGTGTTGTGATTTGTTTAGCTAGCCAGCTCGGGAGGGTCCTTCGAGGCCTCGGGCGGGATCAATGGTATTACACTGTTCCCAAGGCGATGCTTGTGTGTGATTACGTTGTGTTGATTTTATGTCCGTCGAGGACACGTGATGTGGGTTCTGACCCTGTGAATTGTTAATGGTTTTCTATTTGCGAAAACAAAACTGTTGGGCTGTGACCCCTATTGATTTTTGGAAAGATAAGGATTTAATAATCCTAAGTTGTTTTTTATTAAAATCCCGAGGGTATTTTAAACCATTTTGCAAACCATTCTCGTTATTTGTGATCTTTCGGATTTGGAAAGTTTTACTCAAACTCTTGCCTCGGGAAGTATTAGTTTCATTGTATTTGAATCTTTGAGGATTCCCGGTTATTGTTATTCTTGGAACTTGAATTATATGGCTCGTATTTGCACTTTGTATTTGCACTAGCAAAACAGTGGAGTTTTGCTAACCCCCGAGTATTCGGGGGGTGGATGTCTGTTTTTGCATTCAGGTTTGGGAGCATAACACAGGGTCGGCACGAAGGATGATGAAAGATGAACGATACTAATCACACGAGGACCCGTTGATGTCGTATTGGTTTAGTTGTATTTTATTTCCGCTGCAGTATTTCTTTCCCGTTGTACGGGAGTGTGTTGTATTCGACCCCTGCGTGGGCATGTAATGTGTTTGAGTTGTATGTATTTATTGAAAGACCAAATCGGTGTACTGAGTCATTTTAGCCTTAAAGGCATTGTTGATATGTTCGATGTTGTTAACAGCCTGGTAGATCCTTGAGGAAAGGTTCTACGGCATGTAATATCCCTGAGCGGATTGGGGGTGTTACATAAATGGTATCGGAGCTTAGGTTGTAGAAACCTAGGCTGTCGGGTTTAGTGGTGTCTGTTGAGTTTTTGTCTCGTCGGATTTTGTCTGACTGAGTCGTGTCGCGACGCGTCGTCTGAGTTTGTTGGTCGTGATTAGTATCGTGGGCGATCATCATCTTCGTGCGACTTGTGGATGTAAGTCTCCCTTCTTTGTGTTTGTGCCTCGCTGATGCGAGTTACAGGTATGATCATGAGTTAATTGACGGAATCCTCCTATGGATTTTGATTTCGTGATATGTTGTTATTTGACTCTCATATTTCGTTCATATGAGGAGTAGTGTTGCTGGATTGTGCATGTTGAACTGTAGTTATTTTATCCGCTGCGTGAGTTCTTTTGTAATGGCTTTCGGTATTTTACCGACTGAGTTTTATTTCAAAAACCAATTCCCTTGACCGAGTTTTTGGCATTATGGCCTTCACCATTTTGGCGAAATTCTAATGACGGTATTTAGTATTTTGTAAATGACTTTTGTGAGTTTTTAAAATATTCCCGTCATCGGCCTTTTTGGTGTTTTTGTAAATGATTTTATCCTGTGGGTTCCGGCGCGGGACCCACGGCGCTATAATGTTCCGTGTAATTACCTGAAATTTTTGGGCATTCTAGCCCATTGAATTATCTTTGAAAACCTTGAGTATCTTAGAAAATAAATTTCGAGACGTACTTTTAAAATGAATTATTTTCTCGTGGTACATCCAATGTGCCACAATATATTTCAAAATTCTTCTACCTCGAGGACCAAAAAGTTTTGAGATATTTTCAATGTTTTAAAAACATTTTTACTTAGACCCGAGGGTCGAATATTCTGAATGTTTTTCACTAAGAGAAAGTGTTCTCATTTTTTTATCAAATGCGAAATGGTTCTCCAAAGTCTCGATAACGATATTTCACGTTTGTACTTTTTTTGAAAGGTGATACTCAAGATCAACCGGTGTTTTTTTCGAAATTATTTTCAAAAGGTGGTTTTCGTTTTTAAAACCCATCATTTCCTGCTTGTGGTCGGAGAAGGTGTGTATGATGTTGGTATTGTTGTTAGGGTGTTAGCCCTCTGAATTGTGATTGAATTGGTGGTGTGAACGTTGAGTCGTTTGCCACGCATATGTTTTGTTAGCCCGTTGTGGGAGGTGTGATGATGATCTTTAATGTTGTCATTTCGTGGTGGCTTGCGTGTTATTGCACCTGTGTGAGCTGTTAAAGCTTGGATTTTTGTGCGTTTATGCACATTGGTGATTGTTTCATGATGTTTATGATTGTGTGCTGGCTATCGTTCGGGCCGTTGTAATCGTCGAACGATGCCGTTGTTGTTGTGATTTTTGTATGCGTTGATATGTTATGCTGAGTTGGCATCTCCGGTATGTTGTTTTGCGGTGTTAGTTCCATTGTATCTAGCATCTGTATTTTCGGTATGCCGATCCGAGGCATTTCAACCGTGATGTGCCGGGGCATGCTCGTGTAAATTGTCCTTCTCGTCAGTAACGCGTTTCAAGTGCGGACTCGTGGGACACCGAATTCAGTTTTGCGAATTGGCTACCGAGACTTTCGGAGTTCGCGCTTCAGCACAGTTATCAGAATCGGCTTTGAGAGGCCTTTGAAGGATGTTTCTGTCGGTTGCTTGTTGTGTCGTCACCTTGATTTCGTTGTTGTGAGTTTCGGGGACGACACTTCTTTTAGAAGAGGTCGAATATAATACCCGTATTATTTTTGGCTTCTGCATTTTCTCTTTCTCAAGTCTACTGACTCGCTCGTGTTCGTTGATATTTTCTGAACTTGTTCTGTATTTCGGTTTCATCGTTCGAACGAGCTGTGATCTTGTTTTGGGTCGATCTGGTTATCGCTATGACTTTCCGAGTTCGGTTCAATTCTTGTGAACCTTGTTCGGAAGTAACATTTTTTTTCAGTTCTACTAGTTCTTTTATTCGAAGTGGATCGGATTTTGAACTTCTGTATTTTCGACTCTGTCGACTCGTTTAGGTTCGTTAACATTTTCTGAGCTTGCCCTGTCCCTTACTTTTGTTAATCGAACGAGGGTGGTATTGTTTCGGAATTACTCGTTTGTGACTTTTCAATTGCTATTCCCTTTCCTGTGGATCTTATGTGAGTGCGCATCTTGTTGTTTTCACCGGATCATGTTTTGTCTCGAGTCGAGATATGAACTTCGGAGTGTCGGTTGAACCCTATTGTTCTTCGTGATCCGAACATGATTATTCGATTTTTGTTGACTCGATCGTTGTGGTTCGATCATTGATTGTTCGGTTTTTGTTGATCTCGTTTCGTGATTGTAGAACGTTCAGACTCCTTCGTAATTCCCTTAAGTTCGGAAAATTAGTCTCGTTTTCGATCTTCCAACCCTTGGGCGGCGGAATCCCGTATTTGTTCAACGATTGGCTCGCGTTTTGATTGACATACCGTTGGGGTGGTCAATCATGTTGATTTTTGTTCGTTGTGTTTTGTGATTGTTCGGATAATCGACTTGATTGTACTATCTGTTTGTTGATGCTTGTCACTTGTTGATTTTATTATGTCTCTACCGGTGGCGTCGTGTTGGTCGTCGTGGAACGTGTTTTCACGCCGTATGTCCCTTTGTGTTTCTTGCAGCGTTTCGCCGTTGGGCGCGAGTTTTCGGTTTTTGTGTATCTCGTCGAGTCCTCCTGACAGTGGATATTGCTTCTCCCTAACTGTTTTAAGTTTCGGGACGAAACTTCTTTTAAGGAGGGTAGAATGTAATACCCGTAATTTCGATTTCCGGTAATTTCTTTTTTTTCGGCAGAAGTCCGTTTTGACGACTCGGTCATGACCGTTTCGTCATTCTGAGAATGATTAATTCTGCACTTTTTGTCATCCGAGTCCGTTTCGGTGTTGTTCTGTTGAATTCCGTGTTCTTTAGTGACTTTTCCACGTATGAGTTCGACTTTGTTAAATCACCATTAATTTTTGGAAACTCCAAAAATTCTGAATCTTTGCATTAGTATAAAGCATCAAGTTAGCTTTCCAATGGTTCAAACGGTGAGTCAATCGGAGTCCGTACGAAGGAGTCATGGTCGATTTAGCTAAGTCACTCATATGTTCCAATTTTGGCTGAGCAGCCTGCCGGAAGGGCCGCGGCACACTTGGTCGAGCCGCGGCACGCACACATTCTTCAATCTTCGGCCGACCCGTCTGTACCTTGTGCCGCGGCACATGCCGACGGGGCCGCGGCACACCTGAAGTCACCGCCGGGCACACTCGTCCGGCAGCGCGGCTGCCGATCATCGGGGCGATTCGCCCGTGTCGCGGCACACTTTGGTGGGCCGCGGCCACGTGCGATCGGCTATTTAAGGCCATCAGATGTTTTTCTTCAGCCATTTCTCACTCGTTTTCTTCCCTTCCGCGGCTGGAGCTTGGTTAATCATGGAGAGATGTTGTTGGACAATAAATTCATGAAGTCTTGGAGTTCATATCATCAATCATCCATCCTATAACATCCTCCGATCTACCGAATCAGGTCAGATTTCCTAGAAAACTAATTTTTGGGGATTTTTGGTATTTTGTTCGATTTCGTCCGTTTAATCCGATTTAACTTAGGATTGTGATGGATTGATGATTATTTAGATGTATGGTATCATTTCCCTTGATATTCCATGGTTGGATCGTATCGATTCATTGTTTTGGTCGAGTTCTTGATCGACGCCTTGAAGGTGTGCGGTAATATGTCTTAGAGGGGTTTTCGGGCGTTCTACGATTATTCTTCCTCGTCTGATCGATGATTTATTGATTATATGTTATTAGGGTCGAGTTTCTTGCGAAGAAACCGAGTTGAACCCTTCCGTTCGTTGTCGTCTTCCTTTTCGATAGCATCGGGCGTTTCGAAGCTTTCCGGTTGAGCCGTGTTCGTCGGGATACTTGCGTGCCGATTTTGAGGCAAGTACCTTGTCCATATAATTCTTGTTTTATGGATATGATAATTAGTGATCGTCTCCTTGTGTTTATTTGATCGTTTGAATTTCACTTTCAAAGATTCGGTTTAGCCTCGTTAAAGGCTTGCTTTCAAAACGCGTGTGTTTTGTGAATGGTGTGGTTTGTGAATGACTATGTGAATTCTGTGGATATGTTTGGTGTTGATGTTGCACTTGGTATTGCGTGTGGACGTATATTATTTCATTTCGGTGCGTTGTGGTTTGACGTGGTGTTTTGCTAAGTGTTTGATGCCTCTAGGTGAATTGTTTGAATATATGTGTTGTATTGTGCTGTGTGTGAATGTATGGATGTGGGCGGGGCCTACAGTGGCACATGGCATGCGATCATGTGGCTAGGATGCAACAAGTGATTGATCCAACCGTGAGCGCCAAAGATAATCTACGGTGGCACATGGCATGCGATCATGTGGCCAGGATGCAACAAGCGATTGATCCAACCGTGAGATGTGTGTGATTTGTTTAGCTAGCCAGCTCGGGAGGGTCCTTTGAGGCCTCGGGCGGGATCAATGGTATTACCCTGTTCCCAAGGCGATGCATGTGTTGTGATTTGTTTAGCTAGCCAGCTCGGGAGGGTCCTTCGAGGCCTCGGGCGGGATCAATGGTATTACCCTGTTCCCAAGGCGATGCTTGTGCGTGATTACGTTGTGTTGATTTTATGTCCGTCGAGGACACGTGATGTGGGTTCTGACCCTGTGAATTGTTAATGGTTTTCTATTTGCGAAAACAAAACTGTTGGGTTGTGACCCCTGTTGATTTTTGGAAAGATAAGGATTTAATAATCCTAAGTTGTTTTTTATTAAAATCCCGAGGGTATTTTAAACCATTTTGCAAACCGTTCTCGTTATTTGTGATCTTTCGGATTTGGAAAGTTTTACTCAAACTCTTGCCTCGGGAAGTATTAGTTTCATTGTATTTGAATCTTTGAGGATTCCCGGTTATTGTTATTCTTGGAACTTGAATTATATGGCTCGTATTTGCACTTTGTATTTGCACTAGCAAAACAGTGGAATTTTGCTAACCCCCGAGTATTCGGGGGGTGGATGTCTGTTTTTGCATTCAGGTTTGGGAGCATAACACAGGGTCGGCATGAAGGATGATGAAAGATGAACGATACTAATCACATGAGGACCCGTTGATGTCGTATTGGTTTAGTTGTATTTTATTTCCGCTGCAGTATTTCTTTCCCGTTGTACGGGAGTGTGTTGTATTCGACCCCTGCGTGGGCATGTAATATGTTTGAGTTGTATGTATTTATTGAAAGACCAAATCGGTCTACTGAGTCATTTTAGCCTTAAAGGCATTGTTGATATGTTCGATGTTGTTACCAGCCTGGTAGATCCTTGAGGAAAGGTTCTACGGCGTGTAATATCCCTGAGCGGATTGGGGGTGTTACAGAGTCTTTGGGATACGTCTTGGAGGCGGACATTCCACCGACTCCCATCCGAACCAGGGGTAATCAGGAAGATATTGATGTCCATGAAAAATGGGTCAAGGATGACGTGCTAGTCCGTGGCTTTATGATGGGCTCAGTGACTAATGAGCTACAGAGAGCGCACGAAAAAATGACTTCTGCTAGGCAGATTCTCGCACACTTGACCGAACTTTATGGAGAGCACAGTAGGACTACTAGATATGAGATATCGAAGCAGTTATTCAGTGCTAGGATGAAAGAAGGGGAGAAAGTGGGAGACCACATCCTCAAGATTATCTCTATGATTGAGAGGCTCGAGGTGCTCAACTTTAATATGGATTTATCCCTTCAAATTGATCTCATCCTTCAATCTCTCCCCGACTCTTTCACGCAGTTTGTAATGAATTTCAACTGTAATGAAATTACATGCACATTAGCTGGGCTAATGAATAAACTGGTGACGGCGCAGTCTAACATGAAGACTAAACCAAGAGAGGCTGCTCTTGTGATTTCTTCTGGGCCTCGTAGGTCCAAGAACAAGAAGAAAAAGACCTACGAGCATTACAAACCCAAGAAAGGGGTACAGAAAGGAAAGGGCAAGGCCTGAAAGGTTCAAAAGGTAGGCGGTCCAAAACCTACGGACAAATGCCTTGAATGCGGTGAGCTGGGCCACTGGCGAAGGACTTGTCCCAAGATTAATGGCGCATCAGGTACGGAACTTGTTGTTTTTGAAACTAATTGTTCCACTACTATATATTCTGCTTCATGGATTCTGGATTCAGGTGCCACTTCTCACATTTGTACTATGAATCAGGATCTGGAACGAAGTAGAAAACTTGAAGCTGGGGAAATAATGATCACTGTCGGAATCGGACAAAGTGTCGAGGCAACCGATATTGGATCAATCCTACTGGGTTTAGAATCCGGTTTTATTTTGACATTCGATGAAGTACTTGTTTTGCCCAAGGGGCATAAAAACATTGTATCCATTCCAGTCTTGGACCGGAAAGGATTTTGTTTCTTCATTGGAAATGGTAGTTGTAAAATTTATTTTCGAAATAAGTAGTTGCATGACCACATTGTTGAATGGTTTATATCATCTGAACATGCAAAATAAAACAGCAGTGAACACTATAACTAGGAAACGTGGTAGGCAAGATACTAATCTAGCTCTTAAATGGCACCTTAGACATGGTCATGTTGGTCAGACAAGGTTCAGAAAATGGAGAAAGATGGACTTTTAAGTCCATTGGGTGTAGAATCCTATCCAACTTGTGAATCTTGCCTTACAGGCAAAATGACTAAGTCCCCCTTCACAAGGGACATTTGAAAGGGCTGCCGATAAACTTACATTGGTACATACCGATGTGTGTGGTGCTTTAGAAGTAGCCCGAGATGGATATCAATATTTCATAACGTTCACAGATGATCATACTAGGTATGGGATTGTGTACTTAATGAAACATAAATCCGAAGCCTTTACTAAATTCAAAGAATTTAAGGCCCTAGTTGAAAAGCAGACTGGATGTCAAATCAAAGAACTTCGGTCGGACCGAAGTGGCGAATATATGAGCATAGGGTTTGATGAGTTCCTTAAGGAACATGGAATAATTTCACAATTCACGCCGCTAGGAACCCCACAGTTAAATGGTGTTTCAGAAAGGAGAAATCGAACTTTGTTGGACATGGTTCGCTCCATGTTAAATTATGCTGATTTACCTATTTACCGGTGGGGGTATGCCTTACTAACCACTGCCTATATCCTTAATAGATGTCCTTCCAAATCCGTTCCTATCACTCCGCATGAGATGTGGAAAGGTAAGAAACCAAGACTTAATCACATAAGGATTTGGGGATGTCCAGCCTATGTCAAGAAGGCTAAGGTGGACAAACTGGAAGCGAGGTCCATCAAATGACGTTTCATTGGATACCCAGAGGACTCGATGGGTTATCTATTCTACATGCCAGAAGACCATAGGGTCGTTGTGGCATTACAAGCGCACTTTCTTGAGGATGAATTCATTCAGGAAGGTGGCTCGGGTAGAAATATCTCTTTAGAAGAGCATAATGAAAATCCTAAGGAGACATCTGATCAGGGATCAAGAACCGAACCTATTGTAGCACAACCTCCACTTCGAAGGTCTGATAGGTTGTCTCACTTACCTGAGAGGTATGGCTATGCACATGTCGAGGAACTGGGTCTCCACGACACACCTGATAGCAGTGAAAATGACCCTGTCACCTATGACCAAGCTGTTGTACAGTGATTTATACGCCTCGATGGCGATCGGCATGATGGTCGGGAGACAGTCAAAGAAAATAGACGCTGGGCAAGCACCTAGCGATCGGCATCCAAGGTGATCGTCTGTAGGCATCTGGCGATCGCCAATGATATCTGACCGTAGATGATCGTCCCATACTGCATTAGAATCCGACACCCGTCAAAGTTTTCGAAGACCGAATCTCGAACGTAGACCCATATGCAGATCCGGAAAAGGCGCCGCAAGATAAGGCCTTTGACCCCAGCCTGTCACCAACCTCACACCTACCGACAGCCCCGCCGAAAGG
Organism: Orobanche coerulescens; assembly: GCA_033398695.1. Classification (NCBI taxonomy): domain Eukaryota; kingdom Viridiplantae; phylum Streptophyta; class Magnoliopsida; order Lamiales; family Orobanchaceae; genus Orobanche; species Orobanche coerulescens. The sequence continues at coordinate 92,560,759 of CM065816.1, forward strand.
TACAAGGTGGGTCCTCCCCAGACAGCGAATCAGGACACGTGCAGGTTTTCCATTGGCTCGCACAGCTGGCTGCCAGCAGCAGCCTCGGACTTTAAGGGAATAGCCCCACGTGACAGGACGATCGCCCACCTTATTCTAATATAGAAAACGGCGGTCGCCCGCGATCGCCGGAGAGGACCCAACAACCTTTTCTCCTATAAATAGGAAGCCTCCAACAGTGGCCAAGGTGTGTGAAAAAACGTACAGAGAGACATTCTAAAAACAGTGGATTTGCTAAACGAATACATACACATACACAGTGAAATTCATTGAGGAACAAATTCATTCACATTTACAGAACATCAAAAGCAAGAACTCACAGAGCTTCATATCTGGTTCTTCCGGAAATCTTCACGCCCTATAGCTAAGATAACTAGAATCTTTACACTCATTGTAATAGTATTCTAACATTAATATTTGTACTCCAAAGTATTTATATTAATAACATATCGCGAGAGCATTCAAGCCCGGGACTAACAACCCCAGAAAATCTTGTGTTATTTACTTTCCCACGGAAGTGTTCTCGCATTTGTTTGTTACTCGACCATTCCAGCAATATCATCTCCGGATAATATTTCGGGTAACAAGAATTGGCGCTAGAGGAAGGGGCATTCTTAACCTTCATTTTTATTCCGACCGTCTCGAAGAACACTCACTGTTCTCCGGGGCATATACTTGATGAAACACTCATTGTTCTTCAAAGAAAAACTTTCAGAGACATGACATCTGCTACGACCTCCAAAAGAGCCACCCTGCGATCTGACGGACATCTCATTCCGGCCCAGACCGAATCCCAGCCTACGGCGGAAGGCGACCGCGGTGACGCTAGACTCTCACTCCCGCCCCCGAGGGACGGTCCCAGACTCTCACTCGATCAGTTCCAGACGGCGGAACAGATCGATGAGGCTATAGCCATCCTCAGGGAGCGACGGAGGGCATGCAACTCGCCCACCATCACTCCGTCAGCCATCTGCCGAGCAGGCAAGCGGAAGCTGATGGGGCTATTCATCGAGAAATCGTCGGAAAGCCCCGAGCCGCAGGAAAAGGCTCTCATAAGGCGAGATGATTCCGTCTTTAGCCGCCTAGGGAGCGATCTCTCATGGCGACCCGGGCATTCAGGCCCCAGACGGGAGACATCGGAATCCGAATCCGTGACCAGGAGTTCGGCATATCCGACTCCCAGAAGACAAGCCGGCCAACGGGCTCCCGCTCGCCCAAGAATTGAGCCCGGTGGCAGAGAAATCGTCACCTACCATAGGGCCAAGAGATCAGTACATGATCGCCTTGGCTCCCGCTCCGAGATCCAATCAACGAGCAGTCAGGCTACAGCTATGGCCGTCATGCAGCGCCAGCTCGACGAAATGAAGGCGCTCCTAGAGACTGGGGCAGGCGCCAAGAGATCGATCGTTGGACCGAGCGAGCCACTCGCGGCCCAGATCGAGCTCGACCCAGTTCAACCGAAGATCGCTCCCCCTCAAACACCTCTATACGAGGGGAGATCGGATCCTGAGACCCATTTGAGAAAATTCTGGATTTACATGACCGGATGTGGAGCATCGGACGCGACGAAGTGTCGAATGTTCCCATTGACATTGGGCGATCTCGTCCATAGGTGGTACATCTCACTGCCACCTCGCTCGATCAATTGTTTTGAGAAGCTGGCGAACGACTTCACGTCGCATTTCTCCACCAAAGTTGCTCGGTCGGAAGGCCCCCACCGCATGATGAAGATTAGGCAGGGGAACAACGATCCCGATGAAGACTACATCGACTGGGTGGATGAAATAGTCCTCATCGGTGAGCCTATTAGCGACGATATCGCTCTCTACTCGGTCCTGGGGGATTCTACGGCCACTCGCCCATGTTCAGGCACCTTACAAAGGACATCCCCCCGACCTACGCGATCTTCTGCGTCAGGGCCGCTGATTTCCTCGCTAGGCATAGGATGCTCACCCTCCGCTTAGGTGAGGGATCTACCGGGGAAGGGAAGGCGCCATCTTCCATCCCGAGAAAGGCGGTCGCCAAGCCCAGAAAGGCGATCGTGAAGCCGCCCGGCGAATTCAAAGCTTTCGAGGATGTGGAGGTTCACCTCCTCCACAACCTCAACCTATCTCCGGCCCACATTTTCAATGCCATCAAGGGGCGCGAATGGCTTAGCAAACCAAAGCCAGTGAGAGACCACGGTCATCTAGACCGTAGCAAATTTTGTGCCTACCACAAGAGTCCCGGCCACAACACCAGTCAGTGCCGCGACCTCCTCAGACAACTCTGGAGACTGTTTGAGGAAGGCAAATTGGATAACTTGGTTACCAAGCCAGAGCCCCGAGCAGATAGGACCGGGGGGCGCGAGCGCTGACAGAACGACGGGATCCCTCCCAATCCGGTCGCCAGGATCGAGCAGAACGAGATGGAGTATTCTGACGAATCAATTCCTCCGATCAACCCTGGCGGTCGGATCAACATGCTTCAGGCGGGAGGTGGAAACCTCAGAGGACTTTCCCCGGTTTCCACCATGTCGAACAGAAAGCGGAAGGCCGAATTAAGGGCGTTCGCCGGGGTCCATGTCGTGGTACCCCCAGAGCCGGCCATTTCTAAAGACGCGCTCATCACTTTCTCCAACAAGGATAGGGAGAGAGTGCAGTGCCCCAAAGAGGATGCATTGGTGATCTCTGCATGTATCCTTGGGAAAATGATCGATCGCGTGCTGGTTGACAATGGGAGCTTTTGCAATATCATATTCAAATCCGCTCTTGACCTGCTCGGCAACCTGACCAAGTTCATCAAGCCATTTGACACCATGCTCTAAGGGTTCGGCGACAGCACAGTCCAAGCCTATGGAAGGATCAAGCTTTCTGTCGAGCTAACATGTTACTACGATCCCAATGTTAGGATTACTAGGAACCAAAACTTTTTAATCATAGATAGGCCCAGCATCTATAATGGGTTCCTAGGTCGTCCATTTCTAGAGACCTTCGAGGCGGTCGCCTCTTCTTTCTTTTACTGTATCAAATTCCCCACTGCCGATGGGACGGTCGGAACGGTAAAAGGAGACCAGCTAATGGCTAAGAAATGTTTGAATTACTCCTATGTCGTAACCTCTTTCAATACTTCCCATGCTATTTGTAACATCGAGATGATCGACAATCAACCAATGGAGATAGACGAGACAAGTACCTCGTATAAACCCGATCAGAGGACGCCATCTCACATCGATTGACGGACGACATCGAGCCAAGGATCGGTTTCGAGCCAAGCCTCGACATCGATCCAAGGATCGAGTCCAGAAATCGTTCCAAACGAGAAGCGACTGTCCCCGTTGAAGAGTTAGAAAGTATAACAATAGATCCGGCTCGCCCGGAGCGGGAAGTAAAGATTGGCACGAGCGTCAACCTCGAATTAAAGGATGATCTGATCAGCTTACTATGTAGGAACATCGGAGTCTTTGCCTGGTCGCATCAAGATATGGTTGGAATAAGTCTTGAACATGCTTGCCACTATCTAAAGATCGACCCGGTAAGGAAACCTGTTCGCCAGAAACATAGGAAATTCGGTCCTGAAAAGTACGCAGTGCTCGATATAGATGTCAAAAAGCTGCTCGATAACAAACTAATCGGAGTAGCTACAGACGAGCCACAGTGGGTAGCCAACGCGGTGCTCGTCAAAAAGTCGAGCAACTCCTGGAGGTTATGCATCGACTTCACCGACCTCAATGCGGCATGCCCAAAAGATCACTTTCCGATGCCTCATATCGACCACTTGGTCGACAGTACAGCAGGCTGCGAAATGATGTTGTTCATGGATGCCTTCGCCGGATATCATCAGATCCCAATGGCAGAGAAGGACATAAAGCACACATCATTCCACACGGAAAAAGACATATACTTTTGGGTCCGAATGTCGTTCGGCCTAAAGAATGCAGAGGCGACCTACTAACGACTAGTCAACGGGATGTTCGCCAACCAGATCGGCAAGACCATGGAGGTCTACATTGACGACATCGTGGTCAAAAGCCTCAAAAAGGAGGATCACCTCAATTGTAACACCCCCAATCCGCTCAGGGATATTACACGCCGTAGACCCTTTCCTCAAGGATCTACCAGGCTGGTAAACAACATCAAACATCTCAACAATGCCTTTAAGGCTAAAATGACTCAGCAGACCGATTTGGTCTTTCAATAAATACATACAACTCAATACATGCCCACGCAGGGGTCGAATACAAAATGCTCTCGTACAACAGGTAATTATACTGCAGCGGAAATTGTAACACCCCCAGATCCGACCGGGAATATTACAGCGCCGTGGGCCCCGAGATGGAACCCACAAGGCTGAAGGAAATTTTCGCAAACATTTACAAATGCCCAAGAGGCTAACGACGGTATTATCTATTAAAAACATTCGAAGATTTATAAAACTCATTTATCAAACCGTCGTAAAAACTCATTTGAAACCACAAGGCCCAAAATGCCAAAACTCAACAGTTTAAAAACACATACGTTAAGCTATCGCTAAACACACGTACGCTGAATAGATTTAGAAAATGATTGCCAAAGTAACCTAAGTTACCAGATACCAAAAGGTCATTTAAAAATACTCATGCAATGGATAAAGACAAACAATTAAAATACTCTAGCAATGAATACAACAACCGATCGAAACTCAAAACACAAATACATGCCCTTGCCGGTATCCTCAGGAAGTTCATCTCTCCACGACCGCTACAAGCTTGATAATCCAAGAACCTAAAAAGAAAGCCCACGACGGGGTCAGCCATAATATCCAACAATGATAACCATCACATCTCATCAATAATTACATATCAATGGAAATACTAAGTAAGAATACGACCAATGTAATCTTACCGTCGTAACTTTACGAGAATCCACGATTCGTATCCTTAACAACACATTAAAATAATACCAAAATATCTGCACGGTATCTCAACAATACTCAAGGTTCTCAAAACATTATCATAACTCGCAATACGGAAATTATACCAACTCTGGCCAATTCAATCCATCGGATAACATCGACAATTCCAATACGATAATCGATTGTCCATCAAAGACAAGTACCAAGGAAATACGGAACATACCTCAAGATACGAAATATCATTACCATCACGTCAGTCTAATCCGAGATCAGATCAACACAACATACGGACATGGTCCTAACACAAGACCTACAAATGCATACTCATATGACAACGTCAATATGATCACAACAATAACGACAATGTATACTTATGGCCACCCATAATATACATATGCACAATAACAACAACATATGGTAATCCAACGATCCAGCGCACACAGCTATAGATTCCCATGATGATCCCATCGGACCAACGCATGGTGGCATTACCTGTCCAGCGATCCAGCGCACACAGCTATAGATTCCCATGATGATCCCGTCGGACCAACGCATGGTGGACATATGACAACAATGCACAACTGCACAAAACAACAGTGCACAATACACGACAACAACAATGCACAAATGCATGACAACAACGATACACGAATGTATCACAACATGATCGACTCAAATGATAAAAATGATTAGAGTACTTGCCCCGAGTCCTTCAAGAATGATCTCAATGCCTAAACCATCACGAACCATTATTCTGAATATTCGACGATCCAAAATGTCACGAATGGTAGATAATTCACGTCTTCGTCTATACCACAACATATCTTCGATACCAAGTATACCAACAATAAATGTGAATCATATACCTTATGATTAAATTCCCAAAACTCGAATACAACCTATAATCCCAAATCCCTTGTGATTACGATTATAAACATTGCTATACGAATTATAAACGAATGAAACTGAAACCATTTATTAAATATTACAAACTGAGCAAGTAATAACTTGCCTCGATACCGATGAAGCTGTTACCAATTCCATTGCCGTCATCTGCAAGTCCCTCGGTCCCGACCAAAGCAATTCACGAACATACTCGAGCTCGACCGCAACACACGGTTGTAATCACCGATCAATATTTTAAGCCTATTACGATGTCGATAGACAACAAGTTTGATAACAATCAACAATCGAGAAAACAAATTCACAAACCCAACGGCTCGACAATATCTCGATTAAACACTAGTCGAATCAATCCTACTCAAACCAGCACGAATTTACAACCACAACACGAAAATACTGCACTTTCTGGCTTCTTAGCGCACGTTAATCACCTAACGCAGCGTGCGCTAAGTTGCTCCCATTAGCGCGCGCTAGGCATTAAACGTAGCGTGCGCTAATGCTGGACAGATGCATGTTTTTCAGATACCGATCAACTTATGGCGATTTCAAGAACACGAAGTGATTCTGAATCATGTTCAAAGCTATCAAAACAACGAAATCCGATATCCTTTAACATATAAACAATCATCCAACTTATAATCCAAGTTCTATATCCATATATCATCTTCCTTAATATTAATACACGAAACGTCAAGAACGTAACCACACATCCTTAATCTTCCATTATAAAGAGTAATCATCTACAATAACATCAACATCCGAAACTGAGGAGAAGGATTAATCCACTTATCTCAAGAAAACGAACGACACAATCTAAATCACAAGAATCATATTAATATCATCATACTCCGGTAATCCATCTCATAATCATGCTTGTCAAACTTGTTTATGTAATAATCATCAACATTCAATCCAAAACGAAATCCAAAGATGAAGAGTGATTACCTTTATGAAGGAATGGATTGATTTCCAAGGTTGAATCCATTTCCAAGAATCACCAATGATTTCAAGAACAAAGCTTTAATCCATGATTTCCATCTTTAATCTTGTTAAAGATCACCACCTCACCGTGCTTGGGAACCTCAAGAACCTCCCAAAGCTCTCTCTATCGATTGAAAGTGAAAGAATGGACGAAATGCTTCATAATACCCGTCTGTCCCTTATATAGACTGCATTACTAGCGTGCGCTAACATCTCATGTTTAGCGTGCGCTAAGGCTCTAGCGTGGGCTAACTGACCTTTGTTAGCGTGCGCTATCGTAGTCCAGAGACTACTGTCTCGCTTCGTACATGAGCTTACGTACGTAATGCCCATGCATTAGCGTACGTAATTTACACTCTCTAGCGTACGCAAGTCCTTGCGTTTAGCGTGCGCTAACATCAGTTGACTCATTTGTCTGTATGCTCCGAACACGGGTCCACACGCCGACAGCTCTGACTAGGATAAGATTCCTTTTTGTCCAATATACAGTTAGCGTGCGCTAATCAACATGCATTAGCGTGCGCTAACACTACATTACAACATCCGTTGACTTATCGAACGTGCGCGGCGGTAGGGTCCACGCAGATTCCTTCCGATTCACATGCGCACTAGCGTCGCTAACCTATAAACGTGGCGTCGCTAATCACCGCGATAGCGTGCGTTATGCAAGAATAACAGCGTGCGCTAATAAGGCTATACTTAGCCATTTTCAGCTATTCTTGTCCAACGTCTCAACATACATAATACGAACATACGGCATACTGAATACATATACTTCTTAAATGTAATTGTCAACCAAGTACGATAATTGTACCAATACAGATGTCTCAGTCCTTCATTTATTTTATCCATACTGTACAGATACCACACTGTACAACATAACTCGGATAAAATAATGTTAAATAACAGTAGTAGAATTTTCGGATATTACATACTACACCACTTAAAATAAGTTTCGTCCTCGAAACTTGCAATCCATCATAAAACGAACAACCATACTGTTCAACCCAAAATATCCCAAAACCATCACGACAACGATTTATCATCATCATTACCGAATATCCAAAAGAGCATACTTCCAAATACGCAGGTCGACGATCTCCGGAGATACTAACCAGCGTTTTCACGGTACAATCTCAATACGCTTACGATCACAATTCCCTGATTCTCAACAAAATATATCATCTTCGGATCAAACAATCTGCCCGAATCAAATCCTGTCTGCCTGATTACATAATCAAGTCTCAATTCTGATAAAACGAATAATATCCGATGTATCTGTGAAACAACTGCTCAATACAATGGCAACGAATCCCGAAACATCGATAGACAATCTGAACGCTCAGATGATCACCAACAATGATCAACAATCAACCGAATTTATCATCGACATAATAAATTCCAATCTGACCAACCAGAGGTCAAAACACAATCGAGAATATCATCAACGTGATAAACTCCAATACAACCAACGAACGATCAACGGAAATCGAGAATACCTTCACACGGTAAACTCCAACACTATCAACATAGAACCACAGAAACAGATATACGAAAAAGCTAAATTCTCAAAACGACACACCGATCACATACAGTGGATCTCAATAAACATACCCAACTGGCGAACATTTCCCTCGGCATACGAACAACGAGTCGCAAATCGACGAACATACCAATTCATACAAGGAGCGGGAACGACCACTCAATATCCAAAACAACCAGCATGGGGTCACCATCCCCATATTTACACTTACAAAGAAATCATTCAAAGATCACTATGGTAAGATTACGCTACTACCGCACCAATGGAATCACGTAGCACCTATGTCCCGGTTTCACAAAATCCACAGTTCCAAAATTACATCCTGTGCATGAATCTACAACACACAGCATATCTCTCTCATCCGATAAATCAACCGATCATCCGTGGATAACCAAACTACCATACTAACGTTCGAATCTCTTTTCCTCGTACCATACTGATGTCTTATCCAGTTCGTGAATCTCATTCAGAACTTCACCACGATATGCATTATGCATTAAATGCGTATGTACATCAATCACGTTTTCAAAACCAGTATGAAATCATATATTCTTGTCAAAAGACAAATTTTCGAAAATTCTTTCAAAAATTTCAAAACTCGAAACATAAATTTTGGTAAGACCACCAAATCAATTCTCGAAAAATAAACTGGCTCACTGGTGCCAAGTATTTGATAACAGTTTCCTTCGAATCCACACGATTTCGTGGTTTTAAAATGAAAACTATGCAAATGATTGACCACATCCGTACTCCTATATACCAATCCGGCTCGTCACAAATCCCACTGATATTCCATCAGAAAACTACACGATAGAATCCAAAATCTCAATGTATAAACTTCGACAAAAACTCCTTTTCCACATATGACTCGCAATGTCAATCATTAACCCATCCTGGATCACCTTAAATATGATATGACAAAATATTGAAACAAATCCACACAGCGAAAGACTTCCCGAGAGGTTCAATTTGAACAAGTAAACCAAAGCCTCGAAAGGCGGAAATAACATAGGTAAACGATTGGTAAAGTGTTTTACAAGTCTCGGGAGTTTTAAGAAAACAGAAAAGCCATTTGAAACATTAGGGTCTTAGCCCGTAACTCGTTCCGCATTACAAAAAGTTTAAAAAGTAGAAAACCCCTTTTCGGACTTCAAGTCCTGAGTTATAAAACTATTTCAAAATCGATTGGGTCTCGGCCCAAAATCATTTTCCGTAAAACATCCATAAAATATTCATTTTGAAAAGTATCATTTTCAAATGCTCAAATCAGTTCATGTATCTCAAATGAATTAACATGCTACATGTTCTTCTCAACAATCCATAGTCCTTCTCCCGATTACACAATTCCGTTCCAAAATCTAGCTGATATACTAATTTCCAAAATCATAACTTCTCAAGATCATCAATCCTATCCCAACTCTGTCACCTTATATTGAAATGCATAATATCTGCTGAATCTCAAAACATATCAACTTAGAACGGCAGTAAATCTCAATGAAATTCAAAAATCCGAATACTTACAGATCGTGAAGCCGACGATTCCCCGTGATACTGGCACATGTCTCGACTCAAGAAAATACTCGACACAGATATTTTCAAAACTCACGTTTTGCAAACTCAGTGCAACTCAAGAACACAATATATCACGTAAACACCATTTGGAAAAGTTATAACAAGCCCAGTACGATACTGGCAAATCCGATAACGCACAAGCCTGAGTGAACAACAAAGACTCACGGCTCTAGTATTTGTCAATCGACAACTCGAATGACGCAACAAAAACACGACCCAACTCGACCCAAATGCCTAGGTTTTCTCAACCTAAGCTCTGATACCATATTCTGTAACACCCCCAGATCCGACCGGGAATATTACAGCGCCGTGGGCCCCGAGATGGAACCCACAAGGCTGAAGGAAATTTTCGCAAACATTTACAAATGCCCAAGAGGCTAACGACGGTATTATCTATTAAAACATTCAAGATTTTTAAAACTGATTTTTCAAAACGTCGTAAATACTCATTTGAAACCTCATGGCCAAAAATGCCAAAACTCAACTTTAAAAACACATACGTTAAGCTATCGCTTACACGCATCGCGAGAATAGATTTAGAAAATGATTGCCAAAGTAACCTAAGTTACGGATACCAAAAGGTCATTTAAAAATACTCATGCAGCGGATAAAGACAAACAATTAAAATACTCTAGCAGCGGAATACAACAACTGATCAGAAACTCAAAACACAAATACATGCCCTTGCCAGTATCCTCCGGGAAGTTCATCTCTCCACGACCGCTACAAGCTTGATAATCCAAGAACCTAAAAAGAAAGCCCACGACGGGGTCAGCCATAATATCCAACAATGATAACCATCACATCTCATCAATAATTACATATCAATGGAAATACTAAGTAAGAATACGACCAATGTAATCTTACCGTCGTAACTTTACGAGAATCCACGATTCGTATCCTTAACAACACATTAAAATAATACCAAAATATCTGCACGGTATCTCAACAATACTCAAGGTTCTCAAAACATTATCATAACTCGCAATACGGAAATTATACCAACTCTGGCCAATTCAATCCATCGGATAACATCGACAATTCCAATACGATAATCGATTGTCCATCAAAGACAAGTACCAAGGAAATACGGAACATACCTCAAGATACGAAATATCATTACCATCACGTCAGTCTGATCCGAGATCAGATCAACACAACATACGGACATGGTCCTAACACAAGACCTACAAATGCATACTCATATGACAACGTCAATATGATCACAACAATAACGACAATGTATACTTATGGCCACCCATAATATACATATGCACAATAACAACAACATATGGTAATCCAACGATCCAGCGCACACAACTATAGATTCCCATGATGATCCCATCGGACCAACGCATGGTGGCATTACCTGTCCAGTGATCCAGCGCACACAGCTATAGATTCCCATGATGATCCCGTCGGACCAACGCATGGTGGACATATGACAACAATGCACAACTGCACAAAACAACAGTGCACAATACACGACAACAACAATGCACAAATGCATGACAACAACGATACACGAATGTATCACAACATGATCGACTCAAATGATAAAAATGATTAGAGTACTTGCCCCGAGTCCTTCAAGAATGATCTCAATGCCTAAACCATCACGAACCATTATTCAATATTCGACGATCCAAAATGTCACGAATGGTAGATAATTCACGTCTTCGTCTATACCACAACATATCTTCGATACCAAGTATACCAACAATAAATGTGAATCATATACCTTATGATTAAATTCCCAAAACTCGAATACAACCTATAATCCCAAATCCCTTGTGATTACGATTATAAACATTGCTATACGAATTATAAACGAATGAAATCAAACCATTTATTAAATATTACAACCGAGCAAGTAATAACTTGCCTCGATACCGATGAAGTCATTACCAATTCCATTGCCGTCATCGCAAGTCCTCGGTCCCGACCAAAGCAATTCACGAACATACTCGAGCTCGACCGCAACACACGGTTGTAATCACCGATCAATATTTTAAGCCTATTACGATGTCGATAGACAACAAGTTTGATAACAATCAACAATCGATAAAACCAATTCACAAACCCAACGGCTCGACAATATCTCGATTAAACACTAGTCGAATCAATCCTACTCAAACCAAAGACGAATTTACAACCACAACACGAAAATCGCACTTTACGGCTTCTTAGCGCACGTTAATCACCTAACGTGGCGTGCGCTAAGTTGCTCCCATTAGCGCGCTAGGCGATGGCGTGGCGTGCGCTAATGCCGGCAGATGCATGTTTTTCGATACCGATCAACTTATGGCGATTTCAAGAACACGAAGTGATTAATCATGTTCAAAGCTATCAAAACAACGAAATCCGATATCCTTTAACATATAAACAATCATCCAACTTATAATCCAAGTTCTATATCCATATATCATCTTCCTTAATATTAATACGAAACGTCAAGAACGTAACCACACATCCTTAATCTTCCATTACAAAGAGTAATCATCTACAATAACATCAACATCCGAAATCGAGGAGAAGGATTAATCCACTTATCTCAAGAAAAGCGAACGACACAATCTAAATCACAAGAATCATATTAATATCATCATACTCAGTAATCCATCTCATAATCATGCTTGTCAAACTTGTTTATGTAATAATCATCAACATTCAATCCAAAACGAAATCCAAAGATGAAGAGTGATTACCTTTATGAAGGAATGGATTGATTTCCAAGGTTGAATCCATTTCCAAGAATCACCAATGATTTCAAGAACAAAGCTTTAATCCATGATTTCCATCTTTAATCTTGTTAAAGATCACCACCTCACCGTGCTTGGGAACCTCAAGAACCTCCCAAAGCTCTCTCTATCGATTGAAAGTGAAAGAATGGACGAAATGCTTCATAATACCCGTCTGTCCCTTATATAGATCGCATTACTAGCGTGCGCTAACATCTCATGTTTAGCGTGCGCTAAGGCTTTAGCGTGCGCTAATCGACTTTGTTAGCGTGCGCTATCGTAGTCCGTAGACTACTGTCTCGCCGTACATGAGCTTACGACGTAATGCCCATGCATTAGCGTACGTAATTTACACTCTCTAGCGTACGCAAGTCCTTGCGTTTAGCGTGCGCTAACATCAGTTGACTCATTTTTCGTATGCTCCGAACACGGGTCCACACGCCGGCAGCTCGACTAGGATAAGATTCCTTTTTGTCCAATATACGATTAGCGTGCGCTAATCAACATGCATTAGCGTGCGCTAACACTACATTACAACATCCGTTGACTTATCGTAACGTGCGCCAAAGCGATCGGGTCCACACGCAGATTCCTTCCGATTCATGCACTAGCGTCGCTAACCTATAAACGTAGCGTCGCTAATCACCGCGATAGCGTGCGTTATGCATGAATATCAGCGTGCGCTAATAAGGCTATACTTAGCCATTTTCAGCTATTCTTGTCCAACGTCTCAACATACAGAATACGAACATACGGCATACTGAATACATATACTTCTTAAATGTAATTGTCAACCAAGTACGATAATTGTACCAATACAGATGTCTCAGTCCTTCATTTATTTTATCCATACTGTACAGATACCACACTGTACAACATAACTCGGATAAAATAATGTTAAATAACAGTAGTAGAATTTTCGGATATTACAGAAATAAAATATGACTGAACCAGTAGAACAACGTACGGGTCCTCATGTGATTAGTATCGATCATCTTTCATCATCCTTCGCGCCGACCCTGTGTTATGCTCCCAAAACCTGAATGCAAAAACAGACATCCACCCCCCAAATACTCGAGGGTTAGCAAAACTCCACTGTTTTGCTAGTGCAAGTATAAAACAGAAATACGAGCCATACAATTCACATTCCACGAATAACAATAACCAGGAATCCTCAAAAAGCTAAACATAACGAAAAGTACTTCTCGAGGCAAGAGTTTGGGAAAAACATTCCAAAACCAAAAGATCACCAATCAGGGGAAACAATTTATAAAACAGTTTAAAATGCCATCGAGAGTTTTAATAGAAAACAATTTAGGATTACCGAATCCTTCTCTTTCCAAAATCAACAGGGGTCACAGCCCAAAGGTTTTGTTTTCACAAATGAAACCAACAACAATACACAAGGTAAAAACCCACGTCACGCGTCCTCGACGGACATAAAATACACACGCACTAGTGAAGTTTTACTCGTGAATCCAGGGCTATACCATTGGACTCCCTCCGTGGCCCCATCAAACCCTCCCGAGGTGAGCAAACACATTCACAAAACATACACGCACAGGCATCGCCTAGGACCGAGATGAAGCCACAAATCCCACCCGAGGCCTCTAAGGACCCTCCCGAGCTGGCTAGCGAAACAAACTCAAACCACCCATAAGTTATCTTGACATCGTACTCGCAAGTACCATTTCTCGGAGCCCTCTCCAGACCTACCCGATTAGATAACCTTATGGTCAAATCATAGACACTGGCTGTATTCGCAAGTACACGCCGCCGGAGGCCTCACAGGTCCCTACCCGGTTAAACATCAATCGAACATACCCACAAGTTATCGTGATATCGCACTTGCAAGTGACGATTCTCGGAGCCCTCTCCAGACCTACCCGAATTGATAACCTTGTGGTCAAATCATCAATGCATCGAGTTCACAACAACAAGGGTTTCACATTTGCCACAATCACAAACACATCAAATCATGAGTTAATGCAACCAACACTTAGCAAAACACCACGTCAAACCATAACGCACCGAAAAGAGATAATATGTGTATATATTATCAAAGCATAACAATAACAACAACAACAACAACAACAACAACAATAACAAGCGAATTCATAGGGTTCACTTAATCGTTCACGGGGAACAATATTCACAAAACAGATGTGTTTTGAAAGTGAGCCCTTAACGAGGCTAAGCCGAATCTTTTGAAAGTTCAAATCAAACGATCAAACAAACACATAGAGACGATCACTAATTATCATATTCACAAAACAAGAATTGTATGGACAAGGTACTTGCATAGGAACCACGTTCGTAACAAGACGACGGATGGAATGCGGTCGAACAGCCCCGAACGCCCGAACACTATCAAGAACGTGATAGCACCGAAATTACTACGGGAAAACACCACACGAATCATCAATCACCAACGGAATTCAACATAGAAATCATCGAGCACCTATAATCCTCCGTAAGGAACAATAAAACATGATTACGATGAGAATCAAGGCCGAAAACAACGGAAATCCCAACAAACTATTAAAGGGAACTCATTCGGACATTTAATCGGACATTAAATGTTCAAGACCCTCCAAGAACAAAGAAATCACCCCTCGGGTCGAACGAACCAAAGGTACGAGTATCCAATCCGTAGAACAAGTTCAAAACAATGTTTATACAACAATTAATTGATCAAAAATGGATTGGAATCGAAATCAAAAGAAAAATCCTCAAAATCTTCAAAAACATGGGTTCAAGCCAAAATACCTTGATTCGGATGAAGAACACGGATTTGGTGTTGTTAGTCCACACCAAGAACTTGAATAAGATGAATTCCCTGAGATAAACCGCCCAAAAATCGCCCACAAATCGCCCTAGATGGAAGGAGGAAAAAGAGAGGAGAAAAATGAAGTTTTCTCCTCGAAAATCTGTTGAAAAGGTGCAGAAAAAGCCCGTGTGCCGCGGCCCGGGTCGAGTGTGCCGCGGCCCGAGGTACAGCCCGCTCCAGCACCAAAAAGGCATATGGTGCATTCTTAGCTATTTCCACCATAACTCCTTCGTCCGGACTCCGATTGACTCACCGTTTGAACCATTAGAAAGCTAACTTGATGCTATGTAATATTGAAAAGATTCAGAATTTTTGAAGTTTCCAAGAATTTATGATGATTTTACAAAGTCGAACTCATACTTGAAAAAGTCGCTTAAGAACACGGAACTCAATAAAACGACACTGAAACGAACTCTGATGACCAAAAGTGTAGAATTAATCATTCTCGGAATGATGAAACGGTCACAATAGAATCGAAATTGCGGATATTACATCAATGACCTTGCTGAGACGTTCGCCATCCTCAAGAAGTTCAATATGAAGCTTAACCCCAAGAAACGCAACTTCGGGGTGAGCTCCGGAAAATTCCTGGGGCACATCGTGAGCCAAAGGGGAATCGAGGTGAATCCCACCAAGATCCAGGCGATCCTCGACATGCAGGCGCCCCGGAATGTCAAGCAGGTGCAACGCCTCACGGGTTGTCTAGCTGCCCTCAACCGTTTCATATCTCGGCTCGGGGATAAAAGCAAGCCATTCTTCACGACCATAAAGAACAAGAAGTTCGCATGGACAAAGGAAAGTCAGATAGCTTTCGCCAAAATAAAGGAATACCTATCTAACCCCCAGATCTTGGCGAAGCCGATCCCCGGCGAAAAGTTGTTTCTTTACCTGGAGGCCTCGGAGGTCGTGCTGAGTGCTGTTTTAGTGCGAGCAGAGGGGCAAGTGCACTTGCCGATCTACTTCGTTAGCCAAGCGCTCCATGACGCGGAAACGCGGTACACACCTCTAGAGAAGATCGCCTACGCTCTAGTCATGAGTGTTCGCAAGCTAAGGGCCTACTTTTTTGAACATCAAGTGGAGGTTCTGACGACTCTCCCCTTAAGGCAAGTCCTGCACCGGCCAGACACTAACGGGCGACTCCTCAAGTGGTCACTGGAGATCGCCCAATACAGTATCACGTACGCTCCTCGCACGGCGATCAAAGGCCAAGCTCTAGCGGACTTCGTGGTGGAATTAACATTCCCACCCAGTCCGACCCAGATCGGTCGCCCCGCTTGGAAGTTGTACGTGGATGGCTCGGCAACCAACTCGCGAGCAGGGGCAGGGATTGTCCTCATCAGCCCCGACGGCCAAAGTTTCACGAATGCTGTGCGTCTCGGGTTTCGGGCGACCATCAATGAAGCCGAGTACGAAGCTTTGGTAGGCGGGCTCGATCTAGCCCCCGCCCTAGATGTTCGCCGTCTCCACGTTTTCATGGACTCCCTCTTGGTCGTGAACCAAGTCAAGGGAGAATATGAGGCGCGCGGCGAACAGATGGTCAAATACCAAGAATTGGTCGCCGAAATGTGCACGAAATTTGAGGAAGTGCTAATCGAACAGGTCCCGAGGGAGCACAACTCCCAAGCCGATGCCCTATCCAAACTAGCGTCGTCAGATGAGGCGGCCGACTTCTCTAACATCCAAATCACGAAATCAACAAAACCGGCGATCGACAGAAGCCTGGTTACCACAGTTGCTATTGCCGAGGAGAACTGGATGACTCCGTTTATTAAATACTTGAAGGACGGGACGGTCCCCGACGACCGCATCAAAGCTCGCCAGCTTCAGCTCCGTGCAACCAGATACACCCTACTGGGCGACCGGCTATACAAGCGTGCTTTCAGCCTTCCCCTCCTCAAGTGCATTACGCCGGAGGAAGGCCGGCTCGTTTTAGCCGAGATCCATGATGGGATCTGTGGAAACCATGCTGGCGGGCGAGCTCTCATCCACAAAACGACCAGGCAAGGTTTTTTCTGGCCTACACTACAAAAAGATGCAATCGCCTATGCCAGATCGTGTCACAGGTGTCAAGTGATGGGCCCAAACATCAAGATCTCCCCTGAGCAGCTCACTTCAATGTACAGCCCGTGGCCATTCACCCAATGGGGCATCGACCTTATAGGTCCCTTTCCGACGGCACCTGGGGGCTGTAAGTTTGCCATCGTGGGGGTCGATTATTTCACGAAATGGTCTGAGGCTGAACCGCTCAACAAGATCGGACAAGAACAAGTAATCAAGTTCATTTGGAAGAACATAATATGCCGGTTCGGTCTACCCCAGGCTATAATCTCCGACAACGGAAAGCAGTTCGACGGTTTGGAAGTCATGCAATTCTGCGAAAAATGGGGAATCAAAAAGTTGTTCTCGGCCCCTTACCACCCTCAGGCGAACGGGCAGGTAGAGGCTGTAAACAAGATCCTCAAACACACGATCAAAGCAAGACTTGAATCCAAACAAAGACGATGGGCGAGCGATCTCCCAAACGTTTTTTGGTCCTACCGTACGACGACCTGAAACTCGACTGGCGAAACCCCGTTTGCCCTCGCCTTCGGAAAAGAAGCGGTGATCCCTTCGTAGATCGCCGTCCTCAGCCACCAAACTGAACAAGAGATGACAACGGACAATGATGTGGCCCGGAGGATCGACTTCGACATGCTCGAAGAACGGCGACTGACCTCGGAAATGAAGAACACAACCTACAAAAGGAGATCCGAGAAGTTCTTCAATTCGAAGGTCAAGGAAAGACGGTTCCAAGTGGGCGACCTAGTCCTCAAAAAAGTCCAGACTCACACAGGAGTCTTTGGCCCGAATTGGGAAGGCCCCTTCAGGATATCTAAGTGGCTAACTAGAGGAGCCTACGAACTTGAACACCCTGACGGCACTCCAGACCAATATCCCTAGAACGCCGTACATTTGAAGAAATACTACCAGTGAAAACTTTGTATTCAATTTCAGTAATGTACAAAGAGTATAATGAGATTTTCCTATCCCATCTATTTGATTCGCCTCGACGAAAGCGAACAACTAAAAAGAGGACGGCTCGCTCGCCCTACAAGAGGTCATCACCTGACAGACCTATGCAAGCGATCGCCCCTCCAAGCACAACGTATACTGACGAAGGCCGTCGTCTAACATGGCGATCCGAGGTATAAAAAGTGCAGCCATGGTCCTGGAGGTCGATGGAACCGACAGCTTCGTCCATGCAAGGTTCCTTTGGGCTACGATCGCTCGCCCTTCGATTAAATACGAGGCGGGCGTAGCCGAAGGACCCTCCAAATAAACCTGTGGACACGCTCGCATGCCCTCAAAGTACATCATCTAACATGATGTACCCGGACAAGGCGACACGCCCCTACCCCATCACAACGTATACCGTCGAGGGTCGCCATGTAACATGCCGACCCGAGGTAGAAGAGTGCTAACTAGTCGCGGACGTGGAGTTGAATAAACCGACGATGCCCCGTGCAAGGACTCCTCCAGATCAAGACCGCTCGCCTTTCGTTTAGATACAAAGCGGGCGTAGCCTAACGGAGGACCCTAACAATAAAGTGAGTCGCGGGACATACCTACGGATGGAATGTCCCTCGCACATAAAGACACGGTTACGGAGGTCGGTCCATCGAACTCAGCGACCATGCACACAGTCGTCCTCCCTCAAAGAATCGGCAAAACTCAAGATAGCTCGTCAAATGTACTATTTTCGTTCCCTTACTTACACTAAGTAAACAAAAACAAGGGGCAAAGTGGAGCTATTCCTGAAATATGATCGGGATGAAGGGACCATACACGATTGTCTTGTTCAAACACACACATGACGATCGGTTTTGTTCAAGAAATCTACAAGTAAGATTTTTCAAGTGTACCTATACAATCGGATCTATTCAACATTCAAACAGTCGATCGTACAAACAAGGCATCAAATACAATTGTGTAAACACTTGTACAAATTCATATGCAAACATTCAGAAGAAACGATCGTACATGTAAGGAATCAGATGCGAAGAAGCAGTATTTTATTCCATTCAAAAAGTTTTGTACATTCAAGCCGAAGGCAATATAAGAGAAAAACAGAAAATTACAAGTGAAGGAAACAAAACAACTCCACCATCACTCAGGCCGCCCCCGGCTGAACTTCGGCCCCAGCAGGCGGATCGGCGCGCGCTCCCTCACTGGCCTTAGGATAAATTAGTTTATCCGGAAACGGATACCATCTCAAATCAATCCCTAAGTCGGCGAGATCGAGGATCGGCAGGGAGAAGTCTGGATGCAGGGGATGCTCGAGTACGTAGGCCTTGAAGGTTTCCATCATAGGGCCAACCTCGATCCCTACCTTCTTGGCGGCACAGATAGCGTCGGCGTAGGCCATATAATAGGCGAACTCGCCGACGTATCCCACATTAAGGTAGGGATCGGTCTCGATCTCCTTTAACTGCTCCTTCAACCCTGCAGTCGTCTTGTCAGCATCTGCAAGCTCGGCAACCTTGGCGGCCAGTTCGCCCTTCGCCTTCTCCAGCTCGCCGTTGAGACGATCCACTGTAGCCTTCAGCCCAGTCACCTCCCCCTGCGAGGCCGCATGCAACCGACGAGCATCCGTCATCTGGTCGCGGAACCAATCAGCCACCTCCTTGGACCGGCCAAGCTCTTGCTTCATCCGGTCGAGGTCTTGTTTGGCCCGTTTGGCCGTCTCAATATATTCCTTCTCCATGGTCGTGATCCGGTTAGTGAACTCGGCATTCTGGTTCCGAGCGACCTCGAGATCTTGATGGAGGCGAGCATTAGAGGGTCGCCCCTCGTAATCCTTAACGGCTTGGGCGGCCATCGTTGCCGCCTGGAGAGTCAGGGCGAGCGTCGCATGCATGGCATCTCCGGACCGCCGATGAGCAATCGCATCGAGGTCGGTCGTCCAGGCCTTAGGAAGAGAGGCGATGGCCCGGGTGATGTACGAAGGGACGTCGAGAGACTGGCGTGGAGACTTGCTCGCCAAAAAATCCAACACCATCGGCGAGGTGTCCGGATCAGCAAGTCGGATCCTGCAACACAAACAAAAAAGAAACAAAGGAGTTAGCATACATCCTACACAAATAGCCTAACCCAGAAAGATCAAATCGGTCTTACCTGTTGACCAACTCGGGGTCGCAGCCGAAGAAGGGCTTTCCCCGAGGAGTTTCAGCTTCGGCGATCGCCGCGGTCTTCAGGAAGGCAGCTGATGGCCTGGACCCCTCCGCCATCGGAACAGCAGAGATAGGTGCCGCGGCAACCGGCGGCTCCAAAATGGATACCTCTGCATCAGCAGTCGGCAGGGACTCCTCAGGCCTCCGCCTCTTGCGGTTGCGCTGGAGATGTTCTTCCTCCCGAACTTCCGGATCGACGACCGGCATCGTAGTAGGTCTCACCGCAGGGACAGGATGGGACGTTGTTGCTGGGGCACGACCCGTCTTCTTGCCCAGGTGAAGACGACCCAAAAGACCAGGATTCGACATTGAGATCTCTCTCGGTGGCTCAGCGTAGCGGGGAAAATGGATCTCTGTGAAAGAAGAAATTCAGACAAGTTAGACATCTACTTCAATCAGACGATCGTCATATAGGAAAGAGGAAGTAAAGATTCATACCTGGAACCTTCAGGTGGCGAGGGAAGCGAAACAATCGAGCTCCCAACCGATGAAGTTTGTGGCTGACTGAGCGAACGTCGATGTAGGAGTCCGGCAGACCGCGAATTCGCTCCCAGACGATCAAGAAATCAAAGGGGAGATCGCCGATCGCTGGAACAAGAGAGCCTGCAAAAAGGAAACCAAATTAGATCAGTTCAATGTGTATCCAAATAAAGGGAGAGTTAAAACCCTTACTCGATTTCCTCTCCCGAAAACTGGTGGGGATATCCAACTCTTCCTCCGGCTTATCGCTCGATGCCGACCTCCATGCTCCGCCGACCCAGCACCACTTTGCCAGGTTGCCCCGAACCTTGTTCGGCACCCCAAGGACCACCCTACCCATGCGACCCTGGATATGGTAGCCACCGACCGATCCCTTCTGCGCGGTCAGCTTGAAAAGATAGTTCATTTCGGCCTGAAGGCGAGGCCAGGCCGATGACCGCCAAACAATGTCAAGGTGCTGATAATCTGCAGCCAGGCATTCGACGTCAACTGGAGCGGCGCCACATTATAGGCGGTCAGCAAATATGACACGACGAAAGGCAAGGGGAACCACAAACCGGCCTCCAGAATCATTTCGTTGACGGCGACCAGACCCTCGGGAGGTTGGTCGGCACGCTCGTTCTCCGAGGGGACGTACAGCGAAACATCAGAAGGAATATGATATTTCGCCCTCCAGCGACTCAAATCTTTCTTGGTCGCCGAACTCCAAATCTGACCTAGGGTCCACAGGGAGTGGTCCGGGCCCGAAACGCCGTCCGTTTCACGGGCTCATAGGGGTGGGCGGCGGAATATGCTTCGAAGTCATACTCGGGACATGGTCCGACAATCCTCTCCATAAGCTTAGCAAAATCTAAATAGGCGGGGCCGAACACGCTGTTCTGCTCCCAACACAGCCTTACCGCTTCATCCTCATCCACCGGCGAGCCCCTCTGCCCTGCCACCGCCGTTGATCTCGCTGCGTCGGCCTCATTGAAAAGCTCTTCAACCTTTGCAGGCGTTATTCCCGCACGGATGGCCTCAACGGCCATCTCCATGTTGAGAACCGCGGAGGTTTCTTCCCGGGCAGGCGATATCGCGGCGGCAAAAGAGCTGCCGGCCTCATAAACTTTGGATCCTCCTCCAGACATATTTTGAAGAGTAAAGGGGGGAAGGAAATTTTTGTTCTTACCTAGAAGGGAAGTCGGTCGGCACAAGGAGCTTCAAATAAATTCGGCGGAGTCTTCGTCTAAAGAGCAAGGGCACATAAAGAGTTGAACTGAAATGGCCCTAGCCCTTTTTATAGGCTGGAGCAGCCGTCGGGGGGGACACATTAAATGCAGCCATCGAAACCCGCGTACGTGTCTTTTCGAGGGCACGCTAGACGACAAGTCTGACATAACCGTCGGACTCCCCCAACGATAGCGCGACGCGTGTCCCTGCAACGTTGCAAGAGCCCGCCTCCATTTCCCGCTATTTCCAGCGCATAAGAAGATCGTCCGGATTCAAAATCAGAGCGTCCAGGCGACGATCGTCCTTGTCATAAACAGACGAGCCAATCATGTAGAACAGATGATCGCCAACAGTGCCACCTCACCCCATGTTTTCAACATCGGAGCGAGCTGGGCGACAATTGTTGTGCGGCAATTTATACGCATCGATGGCGATCGGCATGATGGTCGGTAGCCAGTCAAAGAAAACGGATGCTGGGCAAGTACCTAGCGATCGGCATCCAAGGCGATCGTCTGTAGGCATCTGGCGATCGCCAATGATATCTGACCGTAGACAATCGTCCCATACTGTATGAGAATCTGACACCCGTCAAAGTCTTCGAAGACCGAATCTCGGACGTAGACCCACATGCAGATCCGCAAAAGGCGCCGCAAGATAAGGCCTTTGACTCCAGCCTGTCACCAACCTCACACCTACCGACAGCCCCGTCGAAAGGTACAAGGTGGGTCCTCCCCAGACAGCGACTCAGGACACGTGTAGGTTTCCCATTTGCTCGCACAGCTGGCTGCCAGCAGCAGCCTCGGACTTTAAGGGAACATCCCCACGTGACGGGACGATCGCCCACCTTATTCTAATATAGAAAACGGCGGTCACCCGCAATCGCCGGAGAGGACCCAACAACCTTTTCTCCTATAAATAGGAAGCCTCCAACAGTGGCCAAGGTATGTGAAAAAACGTACAGAGAGACATTCTAAAAACAGTGGATTTGCTAAACGAATACATACACATACACAGTGAAATCCATTGAGGAACAAATTCATTCACATTTACAGAACATCAAAAGCAAGAACTCACAGAGCTTCATATCTGGTTCTTCCGGAAATCTTCACGCTCTATAGCTAAGATAACTAGAATCTTTACACTCATTGTAATAGTATTCTATCATTAATATTTGTACTCCAAAGTATTTATATTAATAACATCTCGCGAGAGCATTCAAGCCCGGGACTAACAACCCCAGCAAATCTTGTGTTATTTACTTTCCCACGGAAGTGTTCTCGTATTTGTTGTTACTCGACCATTCCAGTAATATCATCTCCGGATAATATTTTGGGTAACAACACAAACGATAGTGGATGTAGACTCCGATAAATGGCAAGAAGCAATGGAAGTTGAGATAGACTCGTTGCATACCAATCAGGTCTGGACTCTAGTAGATCTTCCAACTGGCATGAGGACTATTGGAAATAAATGGATCTATAAGAGAAAGACTGGTGGGGATGGCAAGGTTGATGCCTATAAGGCCAGGCTTGTGGCAAAGGGTTATACACAAAGGGAAGGAATCGATTATCATGATACCTTCTCGCCCGTAGCTATGATAAAGTCGATTCGCATGATGCTTGCCATTGCTGCCTATTATGATTATGAAATATGGCAAATGAACGTCAAAACGGCTTTTCTAAATGTATACCTCGAGGAGGAAATCTACATGGAACAGCCTAAGGGTTTTGTGTCCAAAGCTAATATTCATAAGGTGTGTAAGCTGCAACGAGCCATTTATGGGCTGAAGCAAGCTTCTCGGAGTTGGAACCTTCAATTTGACGAAGCAGTCAAGGACTTTGACTTCATACGAAATGAAGAGGAACCATGTGTTTACAAAAAGGTCAGTGGGAGCAACATTGCGTTCTTAGTACTATATGTAGATGATATTCTACTTATAGGAAATAACGTAGCAATGCTCAGCACTGTGAAATCTTGGCTTTCTAAAACGTTCTCCATGAAAGACTTGGGAGAAGCTTCCTATATTCTAGGGATCCGTCTTTACAGAGATAGACCGCGAAGAATGATAGGACTTTCCCAAACACTCTATATAGATAAAATCCTGAGAAGATTCAAGATGGATGAATCTAAAAGAGGGTTCCTTCCCATGCGACATGGAATTCATCTCACCACGAAAATGTGTCCTCAAAGTGAGGAAGACAAGAGAGAGATTAATAAGGTACCCTATGCCTCGGCAGTGAGTAGCCTCATGTACGTTGTGAACGAGACCAGACTTAGCTTATGATGTGAGTATGGTAAGTCGGTTTCAAGCAAACCCGGGAAGGGAACATTGGACTGCCGTAAAGAACATTCTTAAGTACTTAAAAAGAACTAGAGATTTAGTTCTTACTTACGGTGGTGGAGAACTGAAGGTGATTGGATTCACCGATTCTGATTTTCAAGGAGACAATTACGACTCTAAGTCGACATCTGGGTATTTGTTTACTCTCAATGGAGGAGAAGTATCTTGGAGAAGCTCCAAGCAAACCGCCATCGCAGATTCCACACCTTAGCGAGTATCAAGCTGCCTCAGAGGCTAGCAAAGAAGCATTTTGGATGCAGAAGTTTATACAAGAACTTCAAGTGGTGCCTAATGTGGAGTTGCCTATATCACTATTCTGTGATAATGATGGAGCTGTCGCTCAAGCCAAGGAGTCGAGGGCTCACCACAACACCAAGCATATAGAGAGAAAGTACCACATTGTTCGAGAGATGGTGGAAAAAGGATATGTTTCATTGCAAAGAGTAGACTCAGAAGACAATGTCTCTAACCCGCTGACTAAGCCATTATCTCAGGCCGTCTTAGAAAGACATCTGAAAAACATGGGTATTGGATATCATGATGTGTGGCATTGAGTGCAAGTAGGAGATTGTTAGGAATATGCCCTCGAATGCCACTCAGGGAATGAGAGAGTAGGGGCATTGTACTTGTAATTATGGAATAAATAATAAAAAGGCAATTCGATTCATTCAATGTTTATTGTATTTCAATTGCATTCTTGACTTGGTAAACATTGAAGTGAAGTCCATGTAAATAAATTGAACATTCCATTCTCGTTATGGGATAAGAGAAAATGCACTGGAAGTGTTTAAAGTTTATTTACGTAAATCGTTCGCAAGTCAATAAACTTAAATGGGCATTAAGTTTTAATAAGACTTGTATAACTGATGCTAGGACGTGTGCACGTCTTGATAGCATAGTTATAAGTATATTGGTGGGACCAGTATACTCGAACACGACTCATACTCGATTCAATCACACGGTATTCACTCTCAGAGAGTCGATGACGAATCGAAAGGTTGTGATATTATACGTGGACCTTTGACTTGAGGGTTTAGTAGAAGATGTGCCTGTGACGTTTAATTTGTCATTAGAGTAGTTAGACTCATTTGCTTAATTGCTGATTCGACCTCGAAGTGCGGACTATACGGGTAGGTAGCAGTCTTTACTGTATGCCAAGAAAGGATTCTATCTCCTGTTAGTGAGCAGGCGTATGTCCTATACGGTTAATGGCAAATAAGATCATGAGTCTTTGGCCAAAGCATTCTGATATAGTCGTATTAGATACACTATTAATCAGTCGGTCTTGATTTGCATTAACACATGTATAGAGTCTAGTCAATAGTAGGTTTTAACTTTACCGTGACCCGAAGACTTAACCGCGACATCTGATAAAGGGTCTATACGTATATGGTATTCACGACATAATGGTTCTGGAATGATCCCTTCATTCGTTCTCAGTCGGGGTTTATAGTGCGGCCCGCTAGGCTGGCTAAGTGCTGCCCGCACTCATTGGTTCCTCCCAATGCCGGCTGAGATGGACCTACGGAGTCGCGCATCAGGAGCGTTGATGGATAAATATGAATTTATTATCTCTCTATTAATATTAGATATTGGATATCTAATTTTGATTTATTGGATAAATCAAATAGCGGTCTTATGAATTAAAATTAAGTTACCGGGTAATTAATTTAATTCATAAATTATATTTCTTAGAGAAATATATTTGTATTTGATATAATTAATTAATTAGATTAATTATTTAATATAAATACATTAATGATTAAACGGAGTGTATTTAACGGAGTCGTTTGACGAACGTCCGGTACACGAGCCGAGTGGCTCCGCTCGTTTCTAGGAAATTTCCTACATGGGCCGCCCTTCCCCACATAACATGGAGTGATTTCCATGCATGTGTTGTGTTATGTTGTCTTGTGTAATGATTATGTTGAGATTCTTTCTCAAATAATTATTACATGATTAGTTGTTATATATGTATACATATGATAACCAACTAAAGTGTGAAAAACAAGACTTTGTGAAAAACACACACACACACACACACTAACCTGCTCCAGCCGTGAGTTTTAGTTAGGAGGGAGAGAAAAATTTTCCTTCTTCATTTTGTTCATCTTTGAGGTGAAAAGAAGTAAGAAAAATTAAGAGAGAAAAAAATTCCTAAAACACTTCCTAGCCGTGTTCTTCATAGAACGGAGTCTTGTAGATTTTTCCGGGTAACTTCCGACGCGTGTGAAGTAGAGGCTTCGAAGTTTTGGTGCTTGGAACGAAGGGATTTCGTGTTCGGGACGAGATCGTGATCATCGTCTACATTTTACGAAGATTTATTTCAAAGGCTTCAAGGGTATGATCTTTTATCTTCGTATTTAATATTTTTTTCGTATATACGTTACTTGAGCGATCCTGTTTGGGATTCGTATTTTTCCGCTGCGTATTTCGTTTTATTTTCGGAATCCCAACATTTGATTCGGGTGCTACTCACTCTTTTATTGCTTCGGATTGTGTATGTCGTATCGGTATTGACTGCTTGTATGAGTGTGAACCGTTCGTAGTGGGTATGCCTAGTGGGGATCGTATAGTTAGGAACCGAGAAGTTAGGGATTGCCCAGTGAGGATCGGGAGCCGGGATTGGCCCTCGAATCTCATTGTTGTAGACCTTAAAGGCAAGGATTTGATCCTCGGGGACGATTGGTTGGATCGTCACGGTGCTATCATGAACTATCGGACTCGTACCATCTCGATAGTGGTCGAGGATGGCACAGAGCATACTCTCGCTGGTTGTAAGCCGGATAGATCGAGAAATGTGATTAGCGCCTTGAAGGCGATGAAACTTCTGAACCAGGGTTGTGTAGAATACTGGTGTTACACTTTGAAGACGAAAAATGGTGAATTTGACATGTCGTCGATTCCAGTTGTGAACGAGTATCCGGATGTGTTTGCGGATGACTTGCCGGGATTACCACCACTGCGGGAAGTTGAGTTCCCTATTGATCTTGAGCCGAGCCCGGCTCCTGTTTCTCGAGTGCCGTACCGTATGGCACCGTTGGAGATGTTAGAATTGAAGAAGCAATTGGGAGAATTGCTATATAAAGGGTATATTCGACCGAACGCATTGCCTTGGGGTGCGTCTGTGCTTTTTGTTAAGAAGAAGGATGGGTCGCTTCGTTTATGCATTGACTATCGAGAATTAAACGAGTTGACCATCAAAAACAAATACCCTTTGCCCCGGATTGACGACTTATTTGATCAGCTTCAGGGGGCGACAATCTTCTCTAAGATTGATTTACGATCGGGCTACTACCAGTTGAGGATTCGGGATAGTGATATACCGAAAGCTAGTTTTCGGACGAGATATGGCCATTACGAGTTTGTGGTTATGCCATTCGGGCTAACCACTGCCCCAGCAGCGTTCATGCAGTTGATGAACAAGGTTTTTATTGAGTATTTGGACAAATTCGTAATCGTCTTTATCGACGACATTCTTATCTATTCTCGGAGTCAGGAGGAGCACGCCTTACATCTCCGGATTGTGTTAGACATTTTGAGAGTTGAGCAGTTGTACGCGAAGTTCTCCAAGTGTGAGTTTTGGCTCAAGAAAGTGATATTCCTCGGGCATGTAATTTCAGCGGAGGGAGTTCGAGTAGATCCACAGAAGATAGAGGCGGTGTTGGCATGGGAACCGCCTAAGAATGTGAAGGAAGTGAGAAGTTTTCTAGGACTTGCGGGCTATTACCGTAGATTTGTTGAAGGATTTTCTAAGATCGCTAGACCTCTCACTCAGTTACTCCAGAAGACTCAGAAGTTCGAGTGGGACGCAGTTAGACAGGATAGCTTTGATGAGTTGAAGAGACGGTTGACTATCGCACCAGTTTTAGCTTTGCCTCAGGGGAACGAGGATTTTGTGGTGTATAGTGATACTTTGGGCCTAGGTCTTGGATGTGTTTTGATGCAAAGAGATAGAGTTATTGCTTATGCATCCCGTCAGTTAAAACCTTACGAAGCAAATTACCCTACGCATGATTCAGAGTTGGCTGCGGTCGTTTTCGCTTTAAAAATCTGGAGGCATTATCTTTTCGGGTTGTCGTGTAAGATTTACACGGATCACAAGAGTCTGAAGTATATCTTCAGTCAGAAAGAGTTGAACATGAGACAGCGTAGGTGGTTGGAGCTAATCAAAGATTAGGATCTCGAGATTCTCTATCATCCGGGCAAGGCCAATGTTGTGGCAGATGCATTGAGTCGTAAACCGATGACGCTACAGATGTTAGAGGTACTTAGACCTCATATCAGAATCCAGCGGGATTTGATTTGTCGGGATATCGAGGTTTGTGTTCAGAGAGTTCAGGGTCAGTTATGTGCATTAGATATCACATCGTCTTTGGTTGATGATATCAAGGCGAGACAGTATGATGATCTATTTTTAGTCCAGTTGAGGGAGGACGTGAAGAAAGGGAAAGCCCCTGGATTTGTGGTTCAGGATGATGGGATTTTGAGATTTCGCGGCAGGTTATGTGTACCGAGTGATGTTGAGTTGAGACAGAAGATCTTGAGTGAAGCTAACACTACGCCTTATTCCATACATCCTGGTACGAGCAAAATGTACAAGGATGTAAGGAGTAACTACTGGTGGAGCAATTTGAAGACGGACGTTAGTGAGTTTGTGGCGAAGTATTTGACTTGTCAGCAGGTTAAGATTGAGCATCAGCGACCCGCGGGGTTATTACGACCACTTCCCATTCCGGAGAGGAAGTGGGAGGACATTTCGATGGATTTCATTATCGGTATGCCTAGGACTCGGACTGAAATGAACATGATTTGGGTTATTATCGATCGACTAACCAAATCAGCTCATTTTCTGGGTATTAAGGATACTTGGGGGCCGAAGAGGCTAGCACGAGTGTTTATTGCAGAGATCATGAGGTTGCATGGGACTCCTAAGAGTATTGTTTCAGATCGATATGACCGGTTTGTATCACATTTTTGGCAGGCTGTTCATCGAGCTTTGGGGACTGAGTTGAGACTCAGTACATCCTACCACTCTCAGACAGACGGACAGTCGAAGCGGACGATACAGACGCTGGAGGATATGTTGAGAGCCTGTGCTTTAGACTGGAAGGATGATTGGGGGTCACACTTGCCATTGATCGAGTTCATGTACAATAATAGTTGGCACGCCTCGATCAAAATGGCACCATTTGAGGCATTATATGGGAGGATGTGCAGATCACCGTTGTGTTGGGATGATGCATCCGAGTTGATTGGTACCAAACCAGATATAGTAGTTGAGACGAGAGAGAAGATTGCTTTGATTCGTGATAGGTTGTTAACGGCCCAGAGTCGACAGAAGTCTTATGCCGACACGCATCGCCGGCCGTTGGAGTTTGAGGTGGGAGACCATGTTTTGCTTAAGGTGTCGCTGACACGGGGAGTTTACCGCTTCGGCCGGAAGGGTAAACTTAGTCCGAGATAAATTGGACCGTTCGAGATTTTAGAGAGAGTTAGAGAGCTTGCATATCGGTTAGGCTTGCCACCATCCTTGAGTCACGTGCACAACGTGTTTTATGTTTCCCAGCTTAGGAAGTATGTACCGGACCCTAGTCATATTATTGATTTTGGAGAATTGAGTTGGGGCCCGATATTACCGTCGAAGAGAGACCGATTCAGATTTTAGAGCATCGGGTGAAGCAACTTAGGCACAAAACCATTCCTTTGGTTAAAGTGTAATGGTCGAGACATGGATCCGAGGAAGCCACGTGGGAGCTGGAAGGGATTATGAAGTCGAGATACCCCGAGTTATTCACATTGTAAGTTTCGGGATGAAACTTATTTTTAGGGGGAGAGAATGTAATATCCGTACTTTTTATTTTTGGTAATTTCTATTTTTGGTGTATGTTCATTTCAGACGACTCGCTTGTTATTGTTTTGGAATTTTGAATCTATTTTGTTCCTGGAGTTTTTCCATTTGGACGAGTTTCGGAGTTGTTTTTATGTATTTTCGTTTTGAGTTATGTTTTGGTCGCATGTACGTTCGATTCTCATACAACTCGTTCGATTTCGCTGTTTCTTTGTTTCCATGAGTTCGTATGGTTGAGTTGTTCATGTTGTGAGTTTTGGATTATTAATCCGACGTCGTATCATGATTTTCGGATGTTTGGGCCGTTTTGTAATTTCCTATAAGTTTAGGGAATTTTATCTCCCTTGTCGTATTTCAAACCTTCCAGTATTCGGAATTGTACTTTCGTTCAACACTTAGTTTCATCTCCGCGAATACCTCGTAATTCTGTCTTCGGATCCCATCTTGCGTTGCGTTTCGATTTTTATACCTCCTTGAACCTTAGAATGCACTCAGGTACTGGACTGATGCATGCATAACGTACGTTATGCATGCTATGTTACGTACGCTATGATGGTACTGATAATATGCGCTAACTTAGTCCTAGCGTATGTTATCGGCTTCAGCGATTGGGCAGATTGTTCTGCCGAGCCCTTACGTACGCTAACACCTGAGCGTTACGTACGTAAGAGGCATAACGTACGTTAACTCAGTATGTTAACGTACGTAACGAGCCATCAGGTTTTAAAAATATGAACAGACCTTAATCACGTCATGTTATTCTTTCTCCTCCCTTATGCGTGACGTGAGTTCTTCTGAGCGATTTCGAACGATTCTTCCAGAGCAATCCGTGGAGTTCCTTGTGAGGTCGATTTCTGTGTTCCAAGTGAGGTTTATCATCATCGTAATCATCTCCCTCCGCCCGAATCGAGGTATATTTCTTTAGAACCCTAGCTTTTGGGGATTTTGGGGTTTTGCTTTGGGTTTCACCCTTCTGGTCCGTTTTGCCTCATATGACTGTTAGATTACGATAGCGTAATCATCATCCCTTACTTCTCTTGTGGTTCTGCAGATTAAAATTCGATGTTTTTCTCTGTTGATAGATTGGAATCGGTTATGACCTTGTATTGTCCGATGAAACCCAACGGGTAGGATTAGGATGAATTCTTACGTTTCCGCAATACTGAGATTGTTTGCATATCGTTATTGTGTTAGGAACGGATTTGTGAAGATTGTTTGGACCGAAACCTTTTCTTTTGTCGTTTCCTTCGCGTCGTCTTATTCAAGGCAAGTACATGTATTACATTTCGTTATGTGTGTTACGGTTGTGATAGGAATGTTGGATTATGATATTGTGTGTGTGAGTTGTTGCTCTTCCACCCGGAGCGTTCGACGGGGCGTGTGGGGGCCGATACTAAGGGGTACGGCCACGGAAGTAGTTTCCCACCCGGAGTGTTCGATGGGGCGTCTGGGGGTCGATACTAAGGGGTACGGCCACGGGTTACCAAGTGTGGATGGTTGTGATATTGATATGAAATGATTTACGTTTGATGTAGATTGAATATTCCGGAATATGATTTTCAAAATTTTTTCTGAATGAGATGACTGTATCGAATCGTATCTGTATATAATGTAGTGTAATTGTGTACTTGCACTAGCTATTCGAATGCTAACTCCTTAAATGGGAGAAATGCGTCTTATGCATTTCAGGTAATGGTCGAGCCGAGGAGCTGGCATGGGATATGCATGCAAAGGATGGCCCAGCATGATGATGAGGCTCGAGTCGTTGTTAAATGTCTTGTTATTGTATTTACTTGGTTGTTGGAGTTAAACTGGTTGTTTTAGAATTTGGTTAAAGTCCCATGCGTGGGCAATGAACTCGTGTTGACCTATACTTTATGATATTGGATTAAAATATTTTGGCCGAGGCCACGTCCCTATCTTATTATTACTATTGTGTCCTATGGGATTTAATTGGTGAATTATGTGTCATGTAATAGCCTGGTAGACCTTTTGAAGGTTCTACGGCGTGTAATGTCCGTTACCAGATTTTGGGTGTTACAACCGTTACGCCCATTCAACACCTCTCATTCACCCCCTGACGCTATTGACCGCTGCATCATCGCGACCACTCTCCAAACGTGACTGACCGTTCGATATCATCGACATCATCAATTGCTCCATTGTTTATTATATTCAATTTGTTTATTTCAATTTGTTCAATACAAAATTATTTACTGACTTGAGCTCAGAGGCTCTTCGACTGACACCCCACCGGTGCTCCGTAAGGACTCTTACGTGTTTTGTGTTGACAGGTTGCTAGTGCCCGATTCAACCGACCTGGTCGATGTGCCTGTCGTCATCAGCATTAATTGTGGAATTTACCATATACACATAGTATAGGAATATAAAATTAATTTATCTTGATTAAATATTTGCTACATAAAATTTTTAATTATATATATAAATATATAATTATTTTTGATTTAAATAAGATTTGTAAAATACCTGATAATAATAAACATATATTACTAAACTTCGATAATAGACTACCTTCTTCACTATAACAAACATGTAAAATTGATTTTGAATTATCTCATCATCTACATCCTTTTTTATAATAACCGAGTCTACCACACCAAGTAGTTAACTAATCAAAAAAGAGGAATTATTTTACAATCAATCAGAGTTCACCACTAGATTTTACACCAATCAGACTTAGGCACAAAAAGTTTACTATTTACTCTAACTCCCAACCAAGGTTAAACATATAGTTAACCATTTATAATTTAACATATCTATTATTTCTCCTCATCCCCTATATTATTTCTCCACATCCCTTAATTAACTAATTTTTCTATTATTATTTCTTCACATCCCATAATTTTCTTTCCATAATAAAGAAAAGGATTTTAATCAAATCCAAACATATTATTTTTTAGTGAAAAAATTTTATCACATAAATATTTATTTTATTTTATTTCCATAACAAAAATGAGAATTTTAACAACCGGGCATAATTCAACTTATAATTTTAAACCAATCAGAATCCCCTATATTATTTCTCCCCATCTCATAATAATTTAATTTTTCTATTTATGTAACAAAGCAGAGAATTTTAATCAAATTAAACATATTCTATTTTAATATTTAATCTTTTTATCCTATAGTTTTTTTTCATAACAAAGAAAAGAATTTAGCAACCAAAATCAATGATAATTCAGAGTTTAATTCTACATCAATCAAAATATATTTTTTATATTAACTTATCATTTAATTCTATACCAATCAAATTCAGTCTAGAAGCTTACTAACTCATTAATACTCCTTTATGTTATTATCATAATTAATCTCAAACTTAATTATTTGTATTGTGACTTTTCAGTTGGATTTTTGAAGATTATAAATAACAAACTATCACCATCTTCACCACCATCATTTTTCTCTTGAAGCCATCTTTCACAGAAAATTCCGAACACTCTTATGAGAATATTCGTGGGTTAGTCTTCGCCATTGGAAAAAGAAAAATGAAATCTTTGGAGGGTCATTGTGTGTTATTCTCTTATCCAAAGAAGAGATAAAGTGCTGATTTTTTTTTAGTTGTATTCGTCTTTGTGTCTGTGACTTCGTTTGAAGAGAGATAAGGAGATTTGATGTTAGTGGCTGCAAGTGTTTGAAGGGGGGCGAATGAGAGATAAGCTAGGGTTAACAATTGAGTCAAAATAGGGTTGTTATTGTATATACCGGCTGTGGACTTGGACCGGGACTTTGGGTTATATTTGTTGGGTTAATGTTAGGATGCCAACATGTTGAATGTAACATTAAATTCTCTATATGGGCATTAATGCAGTTTGGGCAACAACATGATATCACATGTGTATGTTTGGAATATTCACATATATAAAAGATAATTAAAATAAATCATGCGTTCTATTGACTATATACACACTGTATTTTGTATATATACTCCTTGAGATGACATTTCTTAAAATTTTAAGACAATAACACCTTTTCAAAAATATCAATATGGACTATAATGTTTGTATGTATTGGGATAACAAAATACCCTGTATCGAAACAGCCAGGATATTCAATCCCTGTATCGAATAATGATGATAAAAGGTTTTGACAATATATGCCAATCCTCAATACAATAAGGAAACTGTATCGATAAGTTGAAGTGTCAACCTGTATCGAAGGACTGTCTCAGATCTAGCATATAGTGGAACCTCTCAGTACAGCAAAGAAGTCTTATAAAGACCAAGTATGGAAGCTGTCTCGAATTGTCAATACAGTGATCTTCCATACAGCTCTCAACAGGACAAATAAGGAATCTTCAGTTCCCACTAGAAGTCAAGTCCCGTTGATAAAGAAGTATTTAAATACTAAAGGATAAAGTATTTAAATACTGTAAGTCAACAGATCTTCAAAATCCCGCAAAACCCGGATCGTGCTTTTCATCCCGTTGGAACGGAATCTTGCTCAACAGATTTATCTCAATGGATATATTTTCCAGAAGACTATATATATCTCATCAAGGCGTTGAAGATCAGATATGAAATTACCAAGCTATCAAAGTTATTATCAGAGCAAAACATATCTCCAGAAGCTTACTGCAACTCAGATCTAAGAGATATACAGTGCTTAACATCTTGAACAACACTTCATCAGCTAGAAGCTCAGAAAGTCAAAAGTTGTTGTTCATTCCCTGTTCTATCCTTTGAACAAACCCAGATCAGCCCTGTGTGGACTGAGTAATCGTTGCTAGTCCAGAACTGTGTGTGAAAGAATTGCATCGAGGAAGATGAAGCTTCATAACTGTGTGTGAAGAAGCCAGTCAAGCATTAGCTCAAACCAATCTGTGTGAACGGTTGAAGCTAAGATCTTTATATCAATCTGTGTGAATGCTATATTGATTGTGTGTTGTTATAATTACGTAGTTGTGTACGTAGTAATTATAATAAACTTTTTACTCCTGTGTGGAGGACCAGTGGACGTAGAGGGGTTTACCTCGAACCACTTTAAATATTGTGTTATTTACCTTTTGCCTTACTTGTTTTAATTACTGTGATTATTTAAGTATACACTGCACATCGAGTTGTTGTATCCACAACAACTTACTGTATTTAAGACTTCCGCTACGCACTCAGATTTAAAATCAGTACATCTTGTTGTTTAAACTACTTCCCAAGCTGTATCCAGTATACTTAGTGGCCAACAAGTGGTATCGGAGCAGTTGATTCTAAAAAGAATCAGTCGTATTTTTAACCGAATCAGATCCAAAATCACTTAATCTTTAAAACAGTCTCTTTCATTTCTTTATTTTCACATGGATACATCTATGATCAACAAAGTGCCTATGTTCTCTATTAACGAATTTGATGATTGGAGAATTAGGATGGAGGCTCATCTTGCAGCAATGCACGAAGAGATGATTTTTGTTATACAGGATGGCCCCATCAAGATCATGAAGGTAAACACGGCCGCAAGGATTGAAGGCCAAGCCCATGCTGAGATGCTCGAGAAGGAACGCGAGCAATGGACCACAGATGAAAGAAAGCGAGCCAACCTCGACAATGTGGCTAAGAACGCGTTATTTGTCACTCTTGACAAAGGCACATTCTCGAAGGTAAAGAGTCAGAATCAGCCAAGGAAATCTGGGATAAACTCAAGATGATTTATGAGGGAACTGAGCTCTCAAAAGAAAACAAAATTTCAAAACTGACTCAGCAATTTGAATCTTTTGAAATGAAACCAACTGAGACACTTGAGGAACTTGACCTCATATTCACTGGTATTGTTGGTGAACTTGAAGCTTTGGGCAAAATTTATACCCAAAAGGAGAAGAATTTAAAAATTTTCAGATCTCTCTCTGCCCGATGGGACATTAAGACCACAGCTATGCGTGTATCTTGCAATCTTAATGAAATATCTACTTTTGATCTCTTCTCTGACCTCAAAGCTTTTGAGTATGATATTGACAGAAGAGAGAAAGCTGAAGAACCTCCTTCAAAGGTCACAGCACTAGCCGCTGTATCGAATCGTCGACACAGCATGCCCAGCTCGTTGAAGCCTAGTCACAAGAATGCTGACAGTGACGACGACATCCTGTCTCAAGATGAAATGGCGCTTCTCATGCACAAATTCAAAAAGTTCATCAAGCAGTCTGGAAAGACTCCCTACAGGCCCAAACCTGTCCACAAGGTAAGTACCAAAACTTCATTCGGTGAT
Source organism: Orobanche coerulescens (assembly GCA_033398695.1). NCBI lineage: Eukaryota > Viridiplantae > Streptophyta > Magnoliopsida > Lamiales > Orobanchaceae > Orobanche > Orobanche coerulescens. Next base: position 92,597,541 of record CM065816.1, read on the forward strand.
GCTAACCTGTGCTATAATTGCAGGAAACCAGGACATTATACAAATAAATGTCCTCATCCCAAAGTTCAAAGGTTGTCGGAGGCCGAGCAACAAGAGAGAGATGAAAGAAGACGTGCTTGGAAAAACAAGCTCAAGGCCCTGATTGGAGAATCAGAAGCCTCCCCCACACCATCCAAATCAGAAGAATGTCTTCAGGTGGTCACTTAAAGTGATTCATCTGACGATGAGTTCGATGATAAAGCATATATGTGCTTTATGGCCAAGGACATTCCGGAAGGTGAAGATAGCGATGATGAGGTAAGCTCAAACTCAGCTATTCCATCAAATGCATCTCATACTTTTCAAAACATGATGAATGAGTTTAAAAACATTCAAAAGGCCCATGAGACATTGAAAAATGAGAATATACAGCTCCAACTGTCTAACCTAGAGCTGAAATATGAAAATGACTTGCTGAAAATAAATTATGAAAATATGTCTTGATTGTGAAACCAGCAAAGTCGATTTTGAAAAACTCATGGAGAGCAATCATCAACTTACTCATGAACTAAGTGAGGCTAAAACTCACAATGAGAGCAAGACAAATGAGTTGGTTCTACTTCAAGCCAAAATCAAAACTCTCGAAATACGAGAAGATGAACTTGAGACCATTCTGAAATCGTTCGAGATATCGTCCAAAAGAATGGAAGAAATTCTGAGCACTGGGCAACATGCTCATGATAAAAGTGGCTTAGGATATAGCTCATGTTCAAACAAAGGGAAAACTAGTACAGTGTTTGTCAAGAGTGTGGAACACATTCCTGTGTCGAAAGAAACTTCGAGTCCCGTGAAGGAACCTGTTGCACAGTGAACAGCAAAGGCTGCCATTCCGCCACCACAATCCTATTCAAGACAGCAGAATCACCAGCCATTCAGATCTGAAAGGCGCACTCAATAGCATGCTCCCCGAGCACATCAACAGCGCCAACAGCCGTTCAGAAGGAAGGCTATATCCAAATATCAAAGGCCCGCACGGCAAGATCTTATCGATCTGACACGCCGAGGTATTGGATACGAGCCCCGTTATTCCTCGAGAGGCAGTGTCGCTCAGTATCAACAACAGCATTGGGAATCCAACTGGAGACCCAGAAGGCAAGCTGTTAGGCCAAAGAAAATGGCTCCACCTCCAAGACAGCACTCGTACTGGACTAATAATTATTACACTGATTTTTACATGCATAAAAATTATCATGGTTATAGCGACTACGTGTATGCCCCACGTAGATACTGCAATACTGTACCGAATGTGACCTACTGTAAACCAATTGCTGTCAGGAAAACTTGGGTAAAGGCACTAACATTCATGGACCCAAAAATCAAAGGGGACCTAAATCTACTTAATCTCTTTACATACAGGACATCCTAGAGGAGGACACCTCGTACTTCGATAGTGGATGCTCTCGGCACATGACCAGAGATAGAAGCAAGCTATCAGATTTCATAGAAGGCCACGGTCCAAAAGTTCATTTCGGTGATAAATCTAAAGGAAGAACAAGAGGGAAAGGAAACCTACTTGTCGGAAAATTCAAAGTCACTGATGTTGCATATGTTGAAGGCTTACAGTACAATCTACTTAGCATTAGCCAGTTCTGTGATAAACATTTCTCGGTGAAATTCTATATAGATCGCTGTAGAGTCAAGAACATCCAGACCAAAGAAGTTGTGCTTACAGGAAGCAGATCAGGTAACATGTATATTGCTGACTGGAAGCCTATGAGCTCCTCAATTCCATGCTTTGTTGCCAAAGGCACTGCAGATCTTAGCTGGTTATGGCACAAGAGGATGTCCCACGTCAACTTCAAGACGATCAACAAGCTCTTAAGACAGGGAATGGTAAGAGGATTGCCAAACGTGTCATTCAAAAAGGACATCATCTGCGGACCGTGTCAGAAAGGCAAGCAAATCAAGTCAACCCTGAAGAGCAAATCCTACCTTTCAACCCAAAGAGTGTTGGAGATGCTACATATGGATCTCTACGGTCCTGTAGACCCAGTAAGTTTGGGAGGTAAGAAACACTGTCTTGTTGTTGTTGATGATTACTCCAGGTATGCTTGGACAATTTTCCTAAGCAAGAAGAAGGAAACAACATCAAAGCTGCCTGAGCTCCTGAGAAAGCTGCAAAATGAAAAGGCATTGAGTATCGTGTCCATTCGTTCCGGCAGAGGTACAAAAATTACTAGCCGCTTTATAGAGCAATACTGTTCGGAAAATGGGATACAAAACGAATACTCAGCTGCCCGTACACCTCAACAAAATGGTGTTACCGAGCAAAAGAATAGGACGCTAAAAGAAGCAACAAGGACAATGATCGCCGCAAGCAAGTTGCCACAGTGTTTCTGGGGTGAAGCAACCAATACAGCATGCTACACTCAAAATCGCTGTATCATCAACAAGCACCACAACAAAACAGCATATGAGGTATGGAACAACAAAACTCCGTTAGTTTCATATTTTCACATTTTTGGATGCAGGTGTTATGTGTTGAATAATGGGAAGGATCAACTTAGAACCTTTGATGAGAAATCAGATGAAGGAATATTTGTAGGATACTCCTCCTTCAGCAAAGCTTACAGGATCTTTAATAAAAGGAAGCTGACGATCGAGAAATCAGTTCATGTAGTGTTCGACGAACCTCACCATGACCCTACAGGAGTAGATGATATTACTCAGAACATCCAACATCTCTCTATCTTAGATCCTCCAACTCCCATAGAACCTGTTGTTGACCTAGAAATCAACCCCGCAGCTGTAAGAATCGACGTAGATGAAGCCGACGATGTACAAGCTGAAGCTGTATCTACAGAAACTCTCGATACAGTACGGGACACTGAATTAGAACCTGACCGAAGATGGTTGAGAGATCACCCACAAGAGCTGATCATTGGAAACATAGATGCTGGTGTTTCTACCCGTAGGAGAATACAGAGTACACAAGGAAATGTACTTTGTGCACAAGAAGAACTAGATACTGAGACTTCATTGTTTCCTGAATGGAAATCTCAATCCGAGCTTAGAAGACTCAATATGTGCACTATTGCTGTATTCTTAGCCCAGTCCGAACCTGTTTCGACCATAGACGCTCTTAATAATTCTCATTGGATAACATCTATGGAAGAAGAGCTTAACGGTTTCGAAAGAAACAATGTATGGTATCTTGTACCTAGACCTACGTATCAATCGGTTATAGGAACCAAATGGGTGTTTCGAAACAAGAAGGATCGAAATGGACTTATTATAAGGAACAAATCAAGGCTAGTCGCACAAGGCTATAGCCAGGAAGAAGGCATAGACTATGATGAAACCTTTGCTCTTGTAGCCAGACTAGAAGCCATTAGGATATTCTTAGCCTTTATCGCCCATAAAAGCTTCATTGTATACCAAATGGACGTCAAGAGTGCATTCCTAAATGGAGACCTTGCCGAAGAAGTTTGCGTTGAACAACCACCAGGATTTGCCAACACAGACGGCATCGACCTAGTATACAGGCTAAGGAAAGCACTGTATGGACTTAAGCAAGTCCCTAGAGCCTGGTATGAGACCCTGTCCCAGTATCTAACCAACAATAGATTTGAGAAAGGTGCTGTGGACAAGACCTTGTTCAAAATACAGGAAGGTGATGACCTTCTAATGGTGTAAATTTACGTAGATGATATAATTTTTGGTTCAACTAACCTTGCTTTGTGTCAGAGGTTCTCTCATCTCATGCAAAGTAAATTTGAAATGAGTATGATGGGAGAACTTAGTTAATTCCTAGGTTTGCAGGTAAAACAGTTGCCTACAGGTATTTTCATCAATCAGGAAAAATACAGCAAGGAGCTTCTCAACAAATTTGGAATGAACACTTCCAAATCATCGTCAACCCCCATGAGCACTTCCGTGCAAATTAGTGCTGATGAAGCCAGAAAGCCGGTTGACCAATCACTCTACAAGAAGCTTATTAGTTCGCTCCTGTACCTAACGGCTAGCAGGCCCGATATCCAGTTTGCTGTTGGAGTGTATGCTAGATATCAAGTAGCACCTAAGGAATCACACTTCAATACAGCTAAACGAATCCTGGAGTATATTAAAGGAACAGTCGATGTAGGACTGTGGTATCCTAAAGAAGGCGGATTCGATTTAGTTAGATACAGCGACTCAAATCTCGGAGGCTGCAAGCTAGATAGGAAGAGTACAAGTGGAACTTGTCACTTTCTTGGACCTATACTCGTTTCTTGGTTCAGTAAGAAGCAATTGGCTAACTAACTTTCCACGGCTGAATCAGAATACTATGCTGCTGGTAGTTGTTGTATGCAGATCCTTTGGATGCAGCAGCAGTTGTCAGATTATGGAATTGAATCCAGAGAGACGCCAATCATGTGTGATAGCACGAGTGCAATTGCAATAACGCACAATCCTGTCCTGCACTTGCCCACTAAGCATATCAACATGAAGCATCACTTCATAAGGAATCATGTCGAGAACAAGGATGTTTGGCTCGAAAAAGTTCATACAGATATTCAGTTAGCCGACATCTTCACCAAGCCTCTCGACACAGCAAGATTCAACATGCTTAGACAAGAATTGGGAATGCTACAGCCCGACTCCCTGTAAGTAATTTACTGTTTTTACTCAACAATTGAGGGGGAATGCTGTAAGACCCAAAAATACAGTATCCACCATTAATTATATGTACACTCAGAGCCTTCAATACAGCACTGTAGGGAACAAAGCAATATGAATCATCCTACAGCTGACGTGTGCAATAATTAAAGGGGAATACAGTATGACCCATGAATACAAAGATTAATCAAAAGTTGTCAGACGGAATTCAAACCTATATGTACCTTTTAAGGGGGAACGCTGTATCGTCGCGGACACAGCACATACTATAGGATTTCGATTCAGTATATATATATTATATTATATTATTTCATTTTAAAATGATTTTTGTCCACGTGCCCTGTTTTCATGTCAAACGTCATTTACATTAAATGCCTTACACGACATCTGGACAACTGAATCTCAAAAGCCGCGATATTTTCAAATTGTTTAATGTTTTAAAACCGCCGTTTCAGGCATTTAGGGTAACAAGAAATGTCAGAAGTGGGACCCGCTCATATTTTAATATTCCGTGGATAAGTGTACCAGTTACACTCAGTTCATCATGACCGTTCTCTTCAAAAACCGGCTCCCATCCCTTAAAATCTGACCATTCGTACTCGGGAAAATCCTACTTCGCTGCCCACTATAAAAGGACTGATACTGCCATTAGAGACTCTTTACGCTTTCTGCAAAATTTAAGAGTACTCAAGCAAATACAGCCTACAAAGTTTTCTGCGTTTTACTGCTAATTTCTTGTATTCTCTTTCATATTTTCTTGAGAAACATCAATGGCTGGTCAGACATCTTCTCCCGCACTCAAGAAATCCTCGAACATCATCGATGGACGGATCTTCTCAAGATCTGTCGTCATCGAGCGTATTCTCTCTCAAACCAATAATGCCGATCCAATGGAGTTCATCATCACCCGAATCCGTCAGCAAGGTCTCTACCGCCTTGGGAGTCAAACCGCCGAGAAATACGATGTTCACTTGGTTGAGGACTTTTACCTCAACGCCGCCTTTCACTTTTTGTCGCTGGCCCAGGGAGGTCATGTTGCTGACATCACTGCTTTCATTCAAGGAGTGGAGATCTGTATCGATCGAGATCTTCTTCAGAACATTTACAGTCTGCCTGCTGATGGCCTTACCATGGAAGAACTTGAGACTTATGGGTCTCAAGAGCTGATAACGAAGTACTATGGGCTATTCACCGGCTCAGCTATTGTTGACGTGGTTCACACTACATGTCACAAGAAGAATTTTTGTCTGCCATATGTGTATTTGCATGATTTTTGTTGCAGGATCATCGAAAATCGCACTGGTGCATTTGAAATGTGCACAAATCTGAGATTTAGGATGATGGTTGCGATTTTGACCTGTAAAAAGGTCAATTGGTGCCAGATTATCTTGAAGCGATTGCAGGAGGAAGTATCCAAGCCTGCCTCTCAAAAGAAGTCGTTTGGTTTAATTTTAAACCATATTTTGACGAAATGCGGACTTTCACAATCCGCAGATGCGAAGAAAAACAGCTCTCGGATATACTTGGGAGGCGTCAAGCCTTCGGCGTATAACCAGAGCACTCTGGTCTGCAACCACCCTAAAATCCGAAGTATGCCCGTGTCTGAAGACCCAAGGGATGTGTAATATCCGTAACTTTCCATTTTTAGCAGTTTCCATTTTTGGTGTATGTCTATTTTTATCGACTCACTTGTAACCGTTTCGACATTTTGAATCTACTTTATTCTTGGAGTTTTTCCATTTGGATGAGTTTTGGTGATGTTTTCACGTGATTTCATTTTATGATATGTTTTGCCGTATGAACGTTCGATTCTCGTAAAACTCGTTCGTTTTCATTGTTTCTTGGTTTGTACAAGTTCGTATGATTGAGTTGGTCATGTGGAGACTTTCGGTTCATTGATCCGATGTCGTTTCGTGATTTTCGGTCACTTGGGCCATTTTTGTAATTTCCTAATAGTTTAGGGAATCCCATTTTAATTGTCGCATTTCGGACCCTCCGGTGATCGGAATTATATTTTCTTTCAGCGCTTAGCTACGTCGTCTTGCATGCTTCGTGTTTATTTTCTGGATTTTGGCCTTGTCGTGCGTTTCGTGTATTGTACCTTCGACAGCAGCGTACTGCTGATATGAGCAGCAGTACTGAACTGCTGCGTAGGTAGCGCACGCTACTCCGGTTACCTTGCATGCGCTACCGATGTGCAGTTAGCGTACGCTAACTCGCTATTGTTAGCGTGCGCTAACGAGTGGTAGCAGTAGCTCTTGGACGATTCTGACCCGTTAGCGCGCGCTATATATGATAGTTAGCGTGCGCTAACTTCACATTTTATATATATCAGCGGGCAGTTCAGAATGTCAGTTTTTCATTCCTTTTCTCTCGTTTCTTCTTCGGACGACGCAAAGGGCGAATTCCTTCAACTTCCATCCGGAAATTTTTCGTATTCTTCCACGGTAGAATCGAGCTATCATATCATAATCAGCATAATCACCCTTCATCAGCCGAATTCAAGGTATTCCTCAGGAACCCTAACTTTGACGAATTTGGGGGTTTTTCGGGATTCTAGGGATTAGTTTCGAATTGTTCAATTATGTTACGATATTCCTTACCGATTGTTGTTATTGAGTGATTCCAAATCCAATTTCCTTGATTTTAATCCGTGAATTATCAATACGGGGAGATTTTACGTAAACCCTCGCCCGTATCAATTGATCGTTCATTGTCGTAGCATGTAATCGGGGTTTTGGGAGTATTCCTTTCGATTATTGATGTCCGTCGGGACTGAGTGATGTTAATTCTTCATTAGGAACCATCGTCTTCCACTCGAATCATCCGTAGTCATTTTTCACTTCCGATTCTTCAAGATGTCACAAAGGCAAGTAATTTACATTTGTTTACATGTTCTAGTATTTGAATTATGGGTTTATCATGGTTGTTGTGGATGGATATGTGTATGTTCACCTAGGGACGGTCCGATGGGGCCTCTAGGGATACGTATTGCCGTGTGTGTGCGTATCACGAACTGTGGTTAACCACCCAGGGATGTCCGATGGGGCTCTGCGGGGTACGGTGGCCGTGAGTCTCGTACCAAGGTTAACTTTGAATTATGATTGTTGGAGATAATGTTTTTTGTGATTGTACATTGTAAATATTCCGGAATATAAAATGTTTTCTAAAATGATTTTTGGCGCATATATTCATCTGATTAGAATGTAGTTCAAATGGATTGTACTTGCACTAGCAGTTGTCGCTAACCCCTTAAATGGGGGAAATACTTTTTATATTTCAGGTATCGATCGTGGGGACAAGCGAGCACTCGAGCCGTATGAGGATGATGGGCAAGCATGATACTGTCCAGTAGTTGATTATTGGTGTCCTATCTGTCGGTTATGATTGATGTCGTGTTTTGGGATTTCTGTATTATAAAATTGGTTTAGGTACTCGAGTACTTCCTGTTTGAATTTGTTAATGTTGTGTTCTCATTTTGGGAAATGGATTTGATGTTAGGTTTTATGTGTCGGGTTGTAGTCTTTTATTTGAATTGTCATTTTATGGATGATTGTTTGTCGTTGTAGAATGCCTTTGGTACGTTAGCCTGGTGGATTCCACAGTGTGGGGTCCACGGCGCTGTAATATGCCCTGAATATCTTGGGGGTGTTACAGAATATGGTATCGGAGCTTAGGTTTATGGATACCTAGGCTGTCGGTTATTTGGGTCTAGTCAAGTGTCGTTTTTTTTGGGACAGTATCACTGTTATGCCATCATCTCAGTACGCCGGTGCTCGTAAGTTTTCCTAGCTTGACTCGTTTCACCGTTCTGTTCCATTCCTGTCTTAGTATCTTGTTGCGTTTTGCGTTTGAATTGTACTTACCCGTTACTTCTCCAGAATTCCTGCTGGTAGAGGACGCGGACGCGGTAGAGGACGTGGCGCAGCCGGTGGGGCGGCCATGTCCGATCACTCGAGAACTGATTCGACGATGCCTTCTTTGTCGAATAGAGTTCCCCCTAGTTCCGGAGGTCAGCAGGACCAATCTGCTAGCTCCGGTAATGCTAATGAGAATGTTGGAGTGGCTAATATTTTGCAACAAGTAGCGAACCAGATGACGCTACTGACTCAGGCCGTTCTGGTTGGCCAAGCTAATGCCAACCCGGTTCCGCCTACTGGATCCGGCAATGACAAGTCACTTCAGGACGTGATTCGTATGCATCCTCCGCAGTTTGATGGTGCTTCCGACCCTTCCGTCTGGGAGAGTTGGCTTTTTGAGATGGAAAAAGTATTTGAGGCTGCTAATTGTTCTGAGGAGAGGAAAGTACCCATTGCTCAGTACTTTCTCGCCAAGGAGGCAGCAACGTGGTGGCAAGCGGTGAAACCGCGTGACCGGGCATCCACGTGGGTAGAGTTTCGAGATCTGATGGAAGATGAATTTTGTCCATGGCCAGTGAAAGAGGGGAGGATCCGAGCCTTCTTTGAGGCTAAGCCCCAAGATGTTCCTATTTCTCAAGCTATCAAAGACTACAATCAACAGCTGCATTATGTGAGAAACCAAGTCTAAGATGAGCTTGACAAGATCCGCCACTTTGATATGCGGATGAAACCGAGGGTGCGCCACTACATGTCTGGTCTGGGGTGCACGACTTTAAAAGAGTATCAGAATAAAGCGATGGCTTATGAGATGTCGTTTTCTGCGACAGAGACGACAACCGAAGGAAAGAAGCAGAAGACCTCCGGTCAGTTTTCGGGAGGCAAGTCAGGAGGGTATCCGAAGGCTCAGTCTGGTTCGCGAGTCTTCGGGAGTCAGTCGCCATCAGTTGGTCGAGGAAACGGTTCTAGGTCTGCTCCTACTGGTTCCGTTCGTGGTCCTACGTGCTTCAACTATAGTCGTCCGGGCCACATGATGAGTGAGTGTGATAGGCCTCCGATTCAGTGTCTTGCTTGTGGTCGGATGGGTCATCGTGCTAAGTTTTGTACGGATGCAGCTCGGGCTCCAGTTACTCAGATATAAGCCCCAGCTGCGGGAGAGCCGAGTGTGAATCAGGCAGCGACAGTTCCTCAGCCGCAGCAGAGTTATGGTAGAGGTCGAGGATGTGGGCAGCCTTCTAGAGGGGGAGCTTCTAGTGCGGGGTCTGTTCCGACCCGTGTGTATGAGATGAGGCGAGCCGGAGATCCCGACGCGGCGGTGGCGACAGGTACCATTCACATCCTTGACCATCCTGTTTCCGTATTATTCGATTCTGGTGCTACGCATTCTTTCATATCTATGGATTATGTGCGTCGTCTCCATGTTGATTGCCTAGTTGCTTGTCAGCCTTTTGTTGTTAAACTTCCTAGTGGGGATAGCATCGTGGGGGATCGTGAGATTAGAGATTTTCCAGTGAGTATCGCGGGGAGGGTTTGGCCTTCTAATCTGATTGCGGTAGATATTAGAGATGAGGATTTGATTCTGGGTGAGGATTGGCTGGACCGTCATGGGGCGATCATGAATTCTAGGACGAGAACCGTTTCGATGTTAGCCTCTGACGGTACCGAGCATTCTTTTGTGGGGCGTAAGCGGAGTAGCCAGAGACTCCTGATCAGCGCCTTGAGGGCGGTGAGACTTCTTCGAGGAGATTGCACGGGATATTGGTGTTACGCTTTGAGATCGGAAGAAGGGGGAGTCGAGCTCTCGTCTATTCCGGTAGTGTGTGAGTATCCTGATGTTTTTCCAGACGAGTTGTCGGGTTTGCCGCCGGACCGAGAGGTTGAGTTTACCATCGATTTAGAGCCGCGTGCAGTAGGGGTGGCAATCGGATAATACGGATACGAATATGACTATATCCGTATCCGAATCCGGAACTTGGAATCCATATCTGAATTCGTATCCGAATCCGAGAATATCCGAGAAAACCTTATTCGTATCCGAATCCGGCGAATATTATCCGGATATGGATAATATCCGAATCCGAATCTGCCACTTCCTGGTTTGTTTTCCAAAAATAAATGGGTGCAAAGGGATTTGAACCCACAACCCCTCTCTTTGTGGATTTTTAAAGCCACACTCCAACCACTTGGGCTATTTGATTGTTGTGTTAAAGAGAGAAATAATTATAGATAACTTAGTATAAACATATCACTGAATTAAAAATCTACTAAGATCTCCAACCAAATTACTTTTTATTTTTTGGAAATTTGGGAATATCACTAAATTATAGTAGTGATCTACTAAGATCTAAAACCAAATTATATTTATAAAAATTTAAATTATTATAAATATAAAATGTGTTATATTTTGTAATTATATATTAAAAATATATTAAAATTATATATTATATATAATTTATCTCGGATACGGATATTTTCGGATACGGGTGCGCCTATATCCATATCCGTATCCGGAATTTTTGAATACGAATAATATCCGTATCCGTTTTTTTCGGATACGAATAATATTCGCTTTTTTCGAATACGAATACAGATATTTCGGACGGATATCGGATTTTTCGGATTTTTTTGCCAGCCCTAGGGTGCAGCACCGATTTCTAAGATGTCATACCGTATGGCGCCTGCCGAGATGCTTGAATTGAAGAAACAGTTGGGAGAGTTGCTAGACATGGTGTATATTCGACCGAGCGCTTCACCTTGTGGCGCACCGGTCCTGTTTGTGAAGAAGAAGGATGGGTCACTTCGTTTGTGTATCGACTACCGAGAGTTGAACAAAGTGACCATCAAAAACAAGTATCCTCTCCCGAGGATTGATGACTTGTTTGATCAGTTGCAAGGGACAACCGTGTTTTCGAAGATTGACTTGAGATCGGGGTATTATCAACTCCGAGTGAAGGATACTGATATTCCGAAGACGGCCTTTCGGATGAGATATGGTCACTACGAGTTTGTGGTTATGCCTTTTGGGCTAACCAACGCCCCAGCCGTGTTCATGCAGCTTATGAACAAAGTCTTTATCGAATACCTCGATAAGTGTGTAGTCGTTTTTATCGATGACATCCTGATTTACTCGAGGAGCGAGGAGGAGAACGCCCGTCATTTGTATATCGTGTTAGATATTTTGAGAACTCAGCATCTTTTTGCGAAGTTCTCAAAGTGTGAGTTTTGGTTACGGGAGGTTATGTTTCTCGGTCATGTGATCTCGGCCGAGGGTGTTCGTGTGGACCCACATAAGGTAGAGGCAGTGTTGGATTGGGCGCCGCCCAAGAACGTGAAGGAGGTCCGCAGCTTTCGGGATTAGCCGGTATTACCGTAGATTCGTCGAGGGTTCTCTAAGCTCGCTCGGCCGACTCGGTTATTCTGAAGTCAAAGAAGTTTGTGTGGACCGATGAGAGGCAGAATAGTTTTGAGGAGTTGAAGAAGCGGTTGACGACCGCTCCTGTTTTGGCTTTACCGAGTGGTAATGAGGGTTTCTCAGTTTTTAGTGATGCTTCGGGCCAAGGGCTCGGAGCGTACTTATGCAGCACGGGAGGACGATTGCCTATGCTTCCCGTCAGTTGAAACCGTACGAGCTGAATTACCCTACGCACGATCTTGAGTTGGCCGCAGTTGTATTTGCGTTGAAGATCTGGCGTCATTACTTGTATGGCTCGTCGTGTCAGATTTTCACCGATCACAAGAGCCTGAAGTATATTTTCACCCAGAAAGAGCTTAATATGAGACATAGGAGATGGTTGGAGTTGATTAAGGATTACGATCTCGAGATCCTTTATCATCCGGGCAAGGATAATGTGGTAGCAGATGTCTTGAGCCGGAAATCGGTATCGCTTCGGGCGCTTGAGTTACTTACGGCTCAGCCGGAGCTTCAGCAGGAGTTGATGAGGTTGAGGGTTGATATTGTACGTCCTGAGAGTTCCGGATAGTTGCGTACTCTTGAGATTTTTTCATCTCTGGTCGATGACCTTAAATCGGGACAGTTGGAGGACCCGATGTTTAGTCAGCTTCAAGAGAGTGTAGGGAAGGGGAAAGCCCCGGGATTCGTTATTCATGAGGACAGTGTGTTGAGATTCCGAGGTCGGTTGTGTGTTCCGAACGACTCGGAATTGAGGCAGAGTATTATGCGAGAGGCTCATTCGTCACCTTACTCAGTCCATCCGGGCTCGAGTAAAATGTATAAAGATTTGAGGAAAAAATTCTGGTGGAACGACATGAAGAATGAGGTAGTTCAGTTTATGGCTAAGTGTTTGACTTGTCAGCAAGTCAAGATTGAGCATCAGCAGCCAGCCGGGTTGTTGAAACCACTTCCCATCCCGGAGTGGAAGTGGGAGGATATCTCTATAGATTTTGTCACGGGTTTACCGAGGACGAAGACTGGTATGAATATGGTGTCGGTGATTGTAGATCGATTGACTAAGTCGGCACATTTTCTGGGCATCAAGGATACTTGGGGTCCAGAAAAGTTAGCTCGTGTTTTTATCGCACAGATAGTGAGACTTCATGGTATGCCGAAGACCATTATTTCAGACATAGATGGCCGATTTGTATCGCATTTTTGGCAGGCAGTACATAAGGCATTGGGGACACAGTTACATTTGAGCACTTCGTTCCATCCCCAGACCGATGGGCAGTCCGAACGTACCATTCATACGTTCGAGGATTTGTTGTGCGCGTGTGCGTTAGACTGGAGTAGTGACTGGGAGGAGCATTTGGCCTTAATTGAGTTTACTTAAAATAATAGCTGGCACGCGTCGATTAAGATGGTACCGTATGAGGCACTTTATGGCCGACATTACCGATCGCCGATATGTTGGGATGAGCCGTCCGATCTAGTTGGCACCGAGCCAGACCTTGTGTTAGAGACGAGGGAGGAAGTTGAATTGATTAGAAAGAGAATGTTGGCTGCTCAGAGTCGACAAAAGTCTTATGCGGATGTTAGGCGTCGACCTTTGGAGTTTGAGGTGGGAGATCATGTTCTGTTGAGAGTGTCTCCGACGAAGGGAGTTTTCCGTTTTGGGAAAAAGGGGAAGCTCAGCCCGAGGTATATTGGGCCTTTCGAGATATTGGAGAGAGTCAGTGAGTTGGCATACCGTTTGGCTTTACCTCCGTCGCTGAGTCATGTTCATAGCGTATTTCACATTTCCCAGTTGAGGAAGTACGTTTCGGACCCATCCCACATTATTGATTTTGGAGACGTGGAGATCGAGAAGGATGTTACGTTTGAGGAGAGGTCCGTCAAGATTTTGGAGCGTCGAGACAAACAGTTAAGGCACAAAACCATTCCTTTGGTTAAGGTGCAATGGTCGAGACATGGAGTGGAAGAAGCGACGTGGGAGTTAGAGGAGGATATGCGTTCGAGGCACCCAGAGCTTTTTGATTCTTAAGTTTTGGGACGAAACTTTATTTTAGAGGGGGAGAATGTAATATCCGTAATTTTCCATTTTTAGCAGTTTCTATTTTTGGTGTATGTCTATTTTTATCGACTCGCTTGTAACCGTTTCAACATTTTGAATCTACTTTATTCTTGGAGTTTTTCCATTTGGACGAGTTTTGGTGATGTTTTCACGTGATTTCATTTTATGATATGTTTTGCCGTATGAACATTCGATTCTCGTAAAACTCGTTCGTTTTCATTGTTTCTTGGTTTGTACAAGTTCGTATGATTGAGGTGGTCGTGTGGAGACTTTCGGTTCGTTGATCCGACGTCGTTTCGTGATTTTCGGTCACTTGGGCCATTTTTGTAATTTCCTAATAGTTTAGGGAATCCCATTTTCGTTGTCGCATTTCGGACCCTCCGGTGATCGGAATTATATTTTCTTTCAGCGCTTAGCTCCGTCGTCTTGCATGCTTCGTGTTTATGTTTCTGGATTCTGGCCTTGTCGTGCGTTTCGTGTATTGTACCTTCGATGCAGATCTGCGATGTGAGCGGCAATCAATCTGCTGCGTAGGTAGCGCACGCTACTCCTGTTACCTTGCGTGCGCTACCGATGTGCAGTTAGCGTACGCTAACTCGCTATTGTTAGCGTGTGCTAGCGAGTGGTAGCAGTAGCTACTGGACCGGTTACAGCCCCGTTAGCGCGCGCTATATATGATAGTTAGCGTGCACTAACTTCACATTTTATATATATCAGCGGGCAGTTCAGAATGTCAGTTTTTCATTCCTTTTCTCTCGTTTCTTCTTCGGACGATGCAAAGGGCGAATTCCTTCAACTTCCATCCGGGAATTTTTCATATTCTTCCACGGTAGAATCGAGCTATCATATCATAATCAGCATAATCACCCTTCATCAGCCGAATTCAAGGTATTCCTCAAGAACCCTAACTTTGACGAATTTGGGGTTTTTTCGGGATTCTAGGGATTAGTTACGAATTGTTCAATTATGTTATGATATTCCTTACCGATTGTTGTTATTGAGTGATTTCAAATCCAATTTCCTTGATTTTAATCCATGAATTATCAATACGGGGAGATTTTGCGTAAGCCCTCGCCCGTATCAATTGATCGTTCATTGTCGTAGCATGTAATCGGGGTTTTGGGAGTATTCCTTTCGATTATTGATGTCCGTTGGGACTGAGTGATGTTAATTCTTCGTTAGGAACCGTCGTCTTCCACTCGGATCATCCGTAGTCGTTTTTCACTTCCGATTCTTCAAGATGTCACAAAGGCAAGTACTTTACATTTGTTTACATGTTCTAGTATTTGAATTATGGCTTTATCGTGGTTGTTGTGGATGGATATGTGTATGTTCACCTAGGGACGGTCCGACGGGGCCTCTAGGGATACATATTGCCGTGTGTGTGCGTATCACGAACTGTGGTTAACCACCCAGGGATGTCCGATGGGGCTCTGCGGGGTACGGTGGCCGTGAGTCTCGTACCAAGGTTAACTTTGAATTATGATTGTTGGAGATAATGTGTTTTGTGATTGTACATTGTAAATATTCCGGAATATAAAACATTTTCTAAAATGATTTTTGGCGCATATATTCATCTGATTAGAATGTAGTTCAAATGGATTGTACTTGCACTAGTAGTTGTCGCTAACCCCTTAAATGGGGGAAATACTTTTTGTATTTCTGGTATCGATCGTGGGGACAAGCGAGCACTCGAGCTGTATGAGGATGATGGGCAAGCATGATACTGTCCAGTAGTTGATTATTGGTGTCCTGTCTGTCGGTTATGATTGATGTCGTGTTTTGGGATTTCTGTATTATAAAATTGGTTTAAGTACTCGAGTACTTCCTGTCTGAATTTGTTAATGTTATGTTCCCGTTTTGGGAAATGGATTTGATGTCAGGTTTTATGTGTCGGGTTGTAGTCTTTTATTTGAATTGTCATTTTATGGATGATTGTTTGTCGTTGTCGAATGCCTTTGGTACGTTAGCCTGGTGGATTCCACAGTGTGGGGTCGACGGCGCTGTAATATGCCCTGAATGTCTTGGGAGTGTTACAGGATGTTTCTTTGAAGTCCCAGGATGTGGAGTCTTCAAGGAACAGGAAAAGATCTCACAGCAAGACACCCACTGCTGGTGAGAAGCCGAAAAAGAAGCTAAGGAGGCTTTCTAAAGCTAAATCCACCAAAACCTCCGAGGAAGTTTCTACCATGGCGCAACCCACTGAAGAACTACCCCAGGGCCCAACCCCTGTGGAAGAGGTGCCCGCTACTGTATCGACAGTAGATCCCGAGCCTTTGGCGGCTAAGACGGACGATCGGACATCTGCCAACTTAGAAGACTCTAGCGAGCCTGGGCCCCCTTGGAGCAATGGCTACTTCTCCTATGCGGGATTCCACACCCGTACATGATCCATCTTCCTTCGGGGCACCATCCCCTGTAAGGAATCCCACTTCCCTACAGGATCCCACACCTGTAGAGGAACACCTCACTACAGCGGACTCAGACGTTCTACGCAGTCCCTCCCCGGACACCATTATCAACAAAACCCTTCTCTCTGTGCAGATTGATCATGCTTATGAAAGATTCCTTAAATGGAAAAGCTACATGCTAGCTCCCTATGACACTTTATACAACTGGAGCGACTGGAGCCATGAAGAGAGATTTGTATTGGAAGTGACGGACTCGACTGCAGTTGATGCCCTGATCCAATGGGACAATCTCTACTGCAAAGAATTGATCTATTGCAAAAATCTGACGCTAGGAGAAAAGGAAAAGATAAGTCCGAGGACTCTCCCCAAGATCCAAATGACGATGACTCAGACGACGACGACGATGCATTACAAGTAGGTCTGAGAATGAGTCGTGAAGAGGCTCAAGACAGAGATGCCTCTCAACCCAAGAATGACGAAGGGCCATCAAGCCGAAGTGAGCCCCCTTCGCCACAGCAAGAGAATATTCCTGACGACGAGGAATCAGTCCCTCAAGTCGAGGAAGAAGAAATTGTTTTGGAACAGGCACCCGAGCCTGCTGCCGTAGAAGAAGAAGAAGTTTCACGCGCCGTCCAGCAAGAGGAATCAGTCCCTCTGCCGGAACAGGCGGAAGCTGAGAGACAACAGGAGGAATCAGTCCCTCATGTATCCATGTCTACAGACGCACCTTCGCAACAGGAGGACACAGCACCGACTACCGCCGAACCCGCAACAGCTGCTCCCGCCCCATCAACCATGGAATCCGACGACGGTATTGTACCTAAGGATGTCCAACTCAATTCACGCCCTACCGTGAATCTGAGAAGGCTGAATGGAGTCGAGGACTTCGCCAAGCCCGATTCTCCGAACACTGCTGCTAGGAAAGAGCAACTGCGTGCTCTTGGCCTTCAAACTGTCTTCATCCAGGATGCAGTTAATACCTTGTATTCAGTTGAAAAATCTCTAAATTGGATACACACATCTGCTGTCGAAGAGATGAGTACATTACAGCATGAAGTCTCTAGAGTAGTCGATGCCTTCGCTATATTGCCAGAAGTATTCAAGCAAGCACTGAAGATCATGCAAGAGAAACAAGAGCAACTCCTGAGGGAAGAGGCATCCAAAACTCGCATATCTGAGGCCAAGACCGCAGCTGCCATGATCGAAACCACTTCTCATCTTCGAGCCCACGACAAAAGTATCAAGGATATGTCGCAGGTGCTCTCCACCCTTGTCGAGAGAATGACAAACATTGAGACGAAACAGGATGCCGCACTGGAAATCCTAGGACATCTTGATGATGCCAAAAAGGGGGAAGAAGCGAGAGAAGCAGCAAGGAGAATAAGGCTACAGCACGAAAGGGAATTTAATGCTGCTCAAGACAGCATTACCGCTGAATTGAACAAGCTAGCCCCTCCCTCTCAAAGTTTCAAGATTTCAGGCTCCCGACCTGAGTTTCATGATCCCAATGTCCCGTGGCAAAGCTCAATCCAAAGACCTTCTGAAGTTCGTATGCCAACCAACCGCCATCCAACTGCCGAAGAGGTGAAGCAATAGAGGAAAAACGAGCTGATGAGATATTTTGTTAAACTTATCAGGGAATCCGCCATCTTCAAAGGATATAAGATATTAGCGGAGGCTGCAGACAAATTCACGAAGATGTTAGAAGAAGGAAAGCTTCCTCTACAAATCGAAATGAAATCCAAGCATAGAAGAGGAGATCGGATCACCCATCCAGAAGACTGGATTCTTGCCTTTGACAGATCCTACAAAGGTAGAGCAATATACCTAGATCGAGGCAACGATTACCTACAGCACTGGTGCCCAGGGAAAAAGCCATGGAGACATGCGGAATATAAGAGCTGAATTCCTTAGTATATTAGTTTTGTTTGTAATTTTTCTTTCGAAACAGCAAACCGTGTACTCTATTTTTGAATATCAATAAAAATGTTTGCTTGTCTTGAAAGATTACAACTCGTAATCTACTGTGTTGATGTATGATTACATAACTTAAATTGTTGAGATAACAATCACAAGTATAGAAACTTGTTTAAAAATTAAGCTGTACGAACTTGTCTACGAACAGTTCATAGATTGAGTTGTATGCATCTAGAATACATTGTAAGATTGTGCCTGTGCGCCAATCATAAGCTTAAGTTGTAAAAATTCTTAGCTGTATCGAACTCGCCTGCGAGCAGTTCATAAATTAGACTAAGTTACTGAAAGACAGACCATTTGACAAAAGACCAAGAAACCTGCCAGAAGTCATCAAGAAAGTCATTCGCTTCATGAAGAAGGTTTTGGCATCATCAAGAAAACTTGAAAGTTTTAAAGTCTTGGCAAATTGTCAAAAAGGGGGAAATTGTTGGGATAACAAAATACCCTGTATCGAAACAGCCAGGATATTCAATCCCTGTATCGAACAGTGATGATAAAAGGTTTTGACAATATATGCCAATCCTCAATACAGTAAGGAAACTGTATCGATAAGTTGAAGTGTCAACCTGTATCGAAGGACTGTCTCAGATCCAGCATATAGCGGAACCTCTCAGTACAGCAAAGAAGTCTTATAAAGACCAAGTATGGAAGTTGTCTCGAATTGTCAATACAGTGATCTTCCATACAGCTCTCAACAGGACAAAGAAGGAATCTTCAGTTCCCACTAGAAGTCAAGTCCCGTTGATAAAGAAGTATTTAAATACTAAAGGATAAAGTATTTAAATACTGTAAGCCAACAGATCTTCAAAATCCCGCAAAATCCGGATCGTGCTTTTCATCCCGTTGGAATGGAATCTTGCTCAACGGATTTATCTCAACGGATATATTTTCCAGAAGACTATATATATCTCATCAAGGTGTTGAAGATCAGATATGAAATTACCAAGCTATCAAAGTTATTATCAGAGCAAAACATATCTCCAGAAGCTTACTGCAACTCAGATCTAAGAGATATACAATGCTTAACATCTTGAATAATACTTCATCAGCTAGAAGCTCAGAAAGTCAAAAGTTGTTGTTCATACCCTGTTATATCCTTTGAACAAACCCAGATCAACCCTGTGTAGACTGAGTAATCGTTGCTAGTCCACAGCTGTGTGTGAAGGAATTGCATCGAGGAAGACGAAGCTTCATAACTGTGTGTGAAGAAGCCAGTCAAGCATTAGCTCAAACCAATCTGTGTGAACGGTTGAAGCTAAGATTTTTATATCAATCTGTGTGAACGCTATATTGATTGTGTGTTGTTATAATTACGTAGTTGTGTACGTAGTAATTATAATAAACTTTTTACTCCTGTGTGGAGGACCAGTGGACGTAGAGGGGTTTACCTCGAACCACTTTAAATATTGTGTTATTTACCTTCTGCCTTACTTGTTTTAATTAATGTGATTATTTAAGTATACACTGCACATCGAGTTGCTGTATCCACCGCAACTTACTGTATTTAAGACTTCCGCTACGCACTCAGATTTAAAATCAGTACAGCTTGTTGTTTAAACTACTTCCCAAGCTGTATCGAGTATACTTAGTGGCCAACAGTATGGTCTAATATTCTTTCCTTTTACATATTTCTACATATACAATATGCGTTTTAAGATATACATATCCATATCCAAATATTGGTAGTGACCCAGACCGCAAAAAACCAAAATTGATATACAGGCATGGTGACATACACAAAACTCTCCATGTTAGTTCGTTCCTCCCAATCGAGTTCATCGACTTGACCATTTGTTTCCTATTTAGCATCGTCATAGGCCCCTTTGAGTTTATTATGTTTCCAAAAAACACATTCATGTAGGTCCATAAGCAACTTTCTCTGTTGTATGACAATTTTAGCTATTCATCACGTAACATACCTCAAACTATTGCCATTTCGTAGCCATTAGAGGATACAAATGAGTTGGGCTGGGCTAGCTTTAGACTGTTTGTATAATTGAGCTTAAGCTGAGTTGTTTATAAAGTTAAATGGTGCTAAAGATTAGGGTATTACTACTTGGAGAAGTGTGACTAGCTTTATAAAATTTTATTTGATGTAAAAGGCAAATGAATAGCATTGTACGAAATATTTAGTATGTTAGTTTTTATATAACAATCAAATAAGTGTTGTCGGCTTAACTTGACGCCCCAATTTTATCTATGGAGAGATATTATTTCTTTTAACAAGTGAACAAAACCGACTCATATGTTTAGTAGATTGGTCTATGCAATGCTCATTAATGGACAAGGTAATCATTTTTAGTCTAAAAAAGTTGAATTTTAGACATAAGAAACAAAAACAAGACATGTGCATCTAGGGGTGTGCATCGGGTGAAACCGATCCGATCCGATCCGAATTTCGGATTAATCCGAAAATTCGGACAAGGTTTTGGACAACCCGAAATCCGAACCGAAATTTCGGATTGGATTCGGATCAGTCCGAAATCGGATCGGATTTTTCGGTTCCAATCCGAAATATCCGAATTTTTTTTTTGATTGCAAAAGATCAACGCAAAATCAGAATTATCCTGCTCCAATACAACAATATACTCAGAATTAACCTCCAAAAAACGCAATATCAGAATAAGCTCAGAATCTCTAGTTCAAAATATAGTCATACTCAGAAATCAGAATCAACTTCCTAAAACAACGAAAATCCACAAATATCAACATTAAAGTAACATAACTTCAAATTTAAAAATAACAATTACATTAAATTTAAGTTGAAAAAAAAACATACTAGTCAATTACATAAATTATACTAAAAGCATTACATAAAGACATAAATATGATGTGAAGAGTCCAAGACGGATCTTAGATAATGCAAATGCATTGGTTCAACGATATGGATTCTTCATCTGCTATCTTCAAATGCAATAATTCAAAGCAATTATTAATATATCACTTGAATAACAAAGAAATAGCAATGTAAAGAACAAAGTAAGTATATTAGTTCAAAAGATGAAATAAAGAGGTTTACCATTTTCAATCTCTTGAATAATATCATATTCCTCCTCCGAAGTTAAGACACGCCCCTGACGTATCCAATCTTGTGTACAAATCAGCACCTGAGCATTCTCAGGAGTCAAAGAAGCTCTAAAATCATCAATAACACGGCCACCTGTGGAAAAGGCCGACTCCGAGGCAACAGTAGATATGGGGACAGCAAAGACATCTCTAGCTAACCTCGCTAAGACAGGATAATCTCTCTTGTGATCATTCCACCACTGAAGTATGTTACAATCTATAGGCTCAAAATCATCTTGGGTTATCATATCGGCAGCAAGGTACTTCTCCAACTCTGTTTGTGCCTCAACAGTCCCTATACTTGCTTGGATCCTATTGTAAAAGTCTCTATTGGGTTTCAATGCTTTCTTAAGAGATCTTCCAACTACACCTAGCCCAATGGTAGACTGACTTTTAGAAGATGAGCGAGAAGACTTAGGGAGAGAAGGTGTGATGTCCTTATACTCTTCAAAAAGTTCTTTCAAAGCATCCACAGAAGAATTAGCCAAAGACTCTCCTATACTAACACCAAATATATGAACTAAACTTGCTTTTAAAAAGTTAAACTTGTAACGAGGATCAAGCAAGCTAGCAACATAAAAAATCAAATTCGCCTTCACAGTACTAATCCCCAATACTTGTCAAATTTGTCTTTCATTTTTTCACCACCAATCTCAAATATATATTATGACCCTCAATCCACTCCTTGAACAAAGTGTAAATTGTCCCTATTTCATCCAAAAATATGTTTGCAGTAACATAATAAGTACCGGAAACTCTAACAGTAGAATCATGAAAATTTTCTAAAATTGTTTCCATGAAAGCTGCAACTTCCCAATCATAATCATTAGGATACGCCTTTGGTCCTTCCTCGGGAAAATCAGCACGAATAGAAGCATCTTCCATTTTGTATCTCTCAAAGACATCCTTAAAAATAACAGCCCTCTCTAACATCAAATAAGATGAGTTCCACCTAGTTACAACATCCAAAGCTAAAGATTTTTTTGTTGCAATTTTTTCTTTGACAGCATACTCATCAAATTTGAAACACCTAGCAGAGGAACTCCTAACATACTTGACCACATGACGAACTCGATCAATTGACTCACTATATTCCGATAGACCATTTTTCACAATCAAGTTAATAATATGTGCGGTGCATCTAACATGCATGTGTTTCCCCCCAACCACAGTTGTTCCCTTATTGACAAACTTTTTCCTCAAGTAATTTACAGTAACATCATTTGCAGTAGCATTATCTACTGTTATGCAAAAAACATTGTCAATTTCCCATGCATTCAGACATTCCTCTATTAATAGGCCAACTTCCTCCCCCTTATGCTTAGGACATGTGATAAAGTTTAAGATTCTCTTTTGTAGTTTCCACTCATTATCAATAAAATGAGCAGTTAAAACCATGTAAGAAAGTTTTTGGTTAGATGTCCATAAGTCTGTGGTAATTGAGATTCGCTGTTTGGTCAACCTAAAGAAAGTTTTTAGCTTATCTCTTTCGAGCTTATACATTGCCAAGCAGTCTCGACCAACAGTGGTCCTTGAGGGGATACAAAAAAGAGGACAAGCAATGGACATAAAAAACTTAAAACCTTCATTCTCAACAAATTTAAAGGGGAGCTCGTCAATGATTATCATCCTAACTAAGGCCTCCCGAATGACTTGATCAAACTCGATTAACTGACACATTTCCCTTTGAGACCCCCCACCCAGCCCAGTTGTAGTACCACTAGCCCGACAATAATTTTCAATCACACGGGGGGATTTATTTTCAGGGTTATGTGTACAAGCTTTATAGTGATTAAGCATTGTAGTTGTTCCAGTTTTTGGTTTATATGAGTAGTTCTTCTGCAATAGTTACATCGGTACCTCTTCACCGTCTTGTCGTTTGGATTAGGATACTCAGTGTAATGATCCCAAATGATAGATCTACCTTTGGATCTGCTCCCATTTCTTTCACTGTCCTCTGCAGCAGGTTCATTAATCTCCTCCAAATCGACCTTATCAACACTTTCAGACGGGCTAGTCATCCTACACGAAATGTAAAAGTTCATTAATTCAATATTACACATAAAAATAAATTGAACTACATCTTTAACAGAATAAAAACACATACAGGCTACAAAATTAAATTTACCAAATAATAAATCCATGACTGGATTCTCCTTAAAAATATTTCTAAAAGTAAGAGATCAGAAACAGTATATACATTCACAAAATCACTGAAAATCAGTGACGGGGGAGATTTCTTCTGGCGAAGATCCTTCTGGCGCCCACCTTTTTCCCTGTGTCATTACTAAGGGAAAACCATGACGGGGAGATTTCTTTCTTTCCTTTCACATTAGAGAGGGAAGGGACGAAGTCATGCTGCTGACTTGGCTTAAAACTTCAAAGGCTATAACCCATAGTATGAGGTGAGCTGCTCCGAATCTTGAAATGAAATAATGAAACAAAATCCGAGGAACTGGGAATAATTTCGACGGAACTGGGAATAATGAAACAAAATCCGAGGAACTGGGAACAAAATCCGAGGAACTGGGAATAATTACTGAAATAATGAAACAAAATCCTATGACCTATAGTATGAGCTGCCCCTCAATCGTCCATAACATAAAAATGAAATAATAACTAGAATAAAATCCGACGAAAATGAAACAAAATCAAACTAAAATAAACCCAAAAAAGGAACTGGAATAATTTCAAACCTTCACTTTCTTCTCGCCGCCGCGGATCTAAGGTTTCGTGCTTCGCTTCGTTCGTTCTTCTTCAAGACCCACCGACCATTTATCTCTCAAATACACGATTATCACTAGCGGAAAACCCTTCTCAAGAACACCATTTTCTTCTTATTCTCGTTCTCGGCATATAGAAAAATTGGGGATTCAAGAAACATAAATCACGTTTATAAAAGGAATGGCAAACACCTGGTGCAGGAAGTGGGGAGGAGGCGAGAGTGCAGGAATATTTGGAGTGGAGGCGGGTGGGTGGTGTGGGAAATGGGAGTGATTAGGGTTTTGTTTGATATTTAAAAGGCAAACAAAGGATAAATGTAGAGGTTTGACCGGATACACTGGTTGAAAAATGAATCCTTTATCTCACCTACCTAACACATTTACTTGCACCGCACCGCCCACTACCACCTACCTAACACATTTATGGGAAAATGAATCATTTCATCCGAAAAAGTCGATATTTACTTTCTCATCTTTACATATTATATATGTAAATTTTTTTATTTTTATTTTCGGATCGAATCGGATTAATCCGAAAACCCGCGGATTTAATCCGATCCGATCCGAAATTTTCGGATCTGAAAAATGCAGATCCGAAATCCGATCCGACGATACCGGATCAGGTCGGTTTGAATCGAATTATCGGATTTTCGGATTGAATTTTTGGGTTCGGTTTATATGCACACCCCTAATCTTCACAATATTTCACGAATGTTGCAATAAATGGGCTCATGGTCCATTAAAGGTCAAATAAGTCCAGCATCACCAAAATCGAGCTCATGACATCCATAAACTCTTGATTAATCAACGAATCATTATTGGTTGGATTGGACAGGCCTTCAAACACACTTTCCATTCATATATCATCAGCCCAATTTCGATTTAAAACGAAAGAGATACGAGACGTACTTGATTTTGATTCTGGATATTGAGGGTTCGAGTTGATGTTTCGGAGCGTCCCATACTTGTCACGGCATACGCTTGCAAGGTAACATTACCCATCACCATCATGTAAAGCATGCTACTTCATGACATATTTGTTTAATCATGTGCTGATTATAGTGAATGAGGTGGTGGTTGTTTGGTTCGGTTTGATTTATTATATATTTACATATAAAACCGATGAATTTTGAACTATACTTGGTAATTGCGATTAGGAGAATTGGTTTGTGAATGGCATCTAGAAGTCCATACCATAAATGGTTATTTAAACGTTACTAACCTTCACTAGGTGATGTATAGATCTTGTGCTTTGTGATTTTATTAGAGCTTAAGATGGATGATTTTTGATTTCTTAACTTGTTTCTTGCATAATTTTGTGCTCGATGTTTTTTAATATAATATGTTATCTCCATTGAACGATGTGTGTTATGTGTTTCCTGTGTTGCTTGTTCTTCTTTCGGTGTTGAACCTATGACAACGCAATGGGAACTGATCAACGGGTAGCAGTGGGCGTCACTTGCTTGCAGGACATCGAGAAAAGGTATGGAGATTATACAAATAAATATTTGCATATGGGTGTTTACAAGCAGATTATCCTAATTGTCTACTCAGGTGTGATTGATGAATGTTTGTTTTCTTGGTTGTAAGATAAATGATGATTAGTTTTTGATAAAGCTTTAAAATCTAACTTGTTTTTTTTTTTTTTTTTAGGAAGTTTTATTATTTCCAGCCATGAGGCCTCTCTATGAGCCATTAGCTAAACCGGTGAAAGGTACCAAATTGGTTTTCATCACTTTTACTGTGTTCCATCAGTCCTTTTATCCAGATGACCATTTTTCTTTTTGTGTGTGTGTGTTTTTGGATAAACGTCAGTAGATTGCACCATGGTACAGCACAGTGCTCAAAATAGCAGTAGACTACTCCATGTTACAGCGTCGTGATCAAATGGGATTCCATCCTTTTGGATTCCTTTCTCGTTCTAACTGGAACTGTTGAAATCCGGTTTCAGTTTTTGAGTAATAGAGAATATCCTTCTAACCATTAATATTAGGAGTTTGTTGAATGCAGCTATGCTTGGAGAGTTAGAGATTTTAGGGACTCTGACATGCATATTAACTTAAGGCAGTTCTTCAAATCTCTTGAACTAAAATTATTAAACTGAATGCATGTAAAAGGGAAAAAAGATAAGCTGATTATTAAATGATGTACTATGTGATAATGTGTAGTTGGTTTGCCGGCAATCAGGCATACCACCAACTGACCTACGTGAAGATCCTATTTGAAATTCTGAATCGATGGGAGGAAAATTTCTTTTTTCCTTTTTATTAATCATAAGTCATAAGCCATTATCTTGAATATAAAAGGCGAGCTCCAAACTTAGGATCTCTGTTTTGAAGAACCAATTCCATAGACCGGTAGTTGGACTCAGAATACCTTCGGAAGGCAGCCTTTCAATGCATTTTGATGATTTTTTTTTTGTTTTGCATGTAGAGATGGATTGACCTTTTGTCTAATCCAAAATACTGATATAAGTAAAAATAAACGAATTTTCGAACTAAATGAATGAATAATGTTGATTTCTCTAGTGAAGGATGACAAGGTTTGTGCACCGGACAGTCGGTTTGAGCGCCCCTCTCCATCTTCCCGAAGTCATCCTTTTCCGTCCTCTATGCATTCGTCTTTTCGTATCGTGGTTGTCGGAGACATTGTAAGCTCTCTTTTATACTTTGTTGCTAATACATTATCTGTGCACACAGTCTCTCTCTTTCTCATTTCATATTTTGTGAATTTCTTAGTTGAGGACTTCTATTCAAGCTTTCTTTTTTCGTTGTGGTTTATTTGATGTTTTGGTTAAGCCTCGTCCTTTTTCTTTTTTTAACACTTATCTCACACTAACTACCCCTTGCATTATGAAGCATGAGGACTGGGAATTAGAGAATGATTATAAGGCGCTTAAATGTTTGCAGGTAAACACGCCCCTTCTATCTGTTCATAAATCTCTCTTACCTTTTGAGATATGTAAAGCTCTGCTTCATTTTTTTTTGGGGGCTAATCACAACGTACAACTTTCTTGGTAGTGGGATCCAGAATCAGAGTTGGTAACAATGACTTCTTTTCATTATTCAAATAATTAAATCAATTGTCTGGAATATTTAAAGAATACAAAATTAATAGAATAGAATAGAATTTAATGATATGAATATAGTATTTGTTTAATCCATATCTTTGCTTCACCTCATTACTCTATTTAGTAGCGTTTCAGGCTCATATATTCAAATAAGACTGGATATAGTAGGTGGGAGGGATACAATAGAGAAAAGAGGGAAGAACTGGCCAACATCTGTGTCAGGTCTTTGAGCACTTCATCCTTAATTCGTTTGTTTCATCAGAAAAATAACAGCATTCTAATAGGATTTATTTTTTCCCATATGATTTGCAAAGCATATCCTTTTTATTGACTAGATTCCCCCGGTTTCTTAGTGTCGATAAGGTTTCGACTGTTCATCTATGTTGATAGTCATCTAGTTCTCGATAAGGTTTGGACTGTTTATCTATGTTGACTGGACTCCCCCGTTTCTTAGTATCAGTAACGTTTGGACTGTTTATCTATGTTGATAATCATAACCATTAGAAATGGATGAATGGAAGTAGGACTTTTTTTTTTATTTTTTTTCGACAGCTATTACAAAACACAAGAAACAGTAAAAGCCCTTTCTCTCTTGCTGAGCAAGATTATGGGCTTTAGAGACCCCTGCTCCCTGCCAACCTTTAACCAAACAAAATAATCTAATTGCAATACTACATTCCTAATATCCAAGACAATACTAGAAATATTCAAGGTTGCTGTTGATGGGTCCTCCATCGCTTCCTTGCAATCGGACTTGATAATCACATTGGTTGAGATCGGTGATGCTGTCTGGATTCCCCACCAAATCATAGCATTCTGCATGTAGAGCATTATCAGCAAAGATACGCGTAGCCCCTTTAGTCTGTGTCTCCTGGTCCGTTTCGTCTTCCCAAGCTACGGCTGCAACCCATTGTTTCTGTTTGACCTTTTTCTTGGTTTTCCAAGGCACGTCTACTACCAGCGAGATAAAATCCCCTAAGTAACATTTGATTTTCTTGTATATCATTAGATTGTAGTTGGGTTAAACCTGAACTCCCACATTCTGTTGCTGTGTTCTTCTAGTAAATCAGATCAAGCGACTTCTACCTTTGCTGGAATGTGACGGGCCTCGAAACACAAGTTAGACCACAGCAGTGAAATAAACTGGGGTATCCTGGTTTCTCCTCCCCCATCTTGGTTGAAAAAGTTCAAGAAATTCATTAGCCATTTCTCCACACTTACATTTGCCGGGCTGGAAAAAACTATTCCCAACAGGCTGCCTTTCCACACCATCTGCACAATCGGGCATGTATGGAGATGGTTCTGTGTTTCTGGCGCATTGTCACAGAAACTCAGTTGTTATCCACAGCTACACCGCTCTTTTGCAAGTTTTCCTTTGTTGGAAGAGCCCGATTGATGATTCTCCAGCGAAAGTGCTTTCATCTTGGAAGCAATATACTTTTCCACAGTAACTTCCAAAACTTGACATTAGCTGCTCCATGAGGACATATGTTTTTTTAGGAGACACCAGTAGCCTGATTTGGAGGAGTATGCACCAGTTTTTGACATTGACCAATAGAGAGTATCATCTATATTTTCCACAGGGATATGCGTGGCATCTTGATTGTTGAAACTGCTCTAAATTATGCTTGCATTCCACGATAGGTGAGAGTTCATCAAATCTCCCACTGTAGCATTTTGATTCAAGAATACCGAGGCTCTTGGCTCCCCACCCAAACATCTTGTTCGTTCCTCTCTTTTTGGCCATTACCAATGCTCCTTCCCGTATCAAGGTTGCTGCCTTTATCAGGCTTCTTGCAGCCCAAGAGCAAGAACTAGCCAACTACGCATTGTGCTTGTCCAGCCCATGGTAATGGGGTGAAATCCCAATTATGACCGAGTACTAAAATCCCAATTAAGACTTAATTAAGGGGTGAAATTGTAATTTCTGAAAGAATACAATTCGAAACGGAACAGAATTCGAAAGTACAAGTCTTAAGGATCAAAACGCAAATGGATTTACAATTTTCGGAGCTAAAATGAATCCAAACGAATTAATCGAAGTTATAAGACAAAACTTAATAAAAATAATAATAATAATAATACTTAAAATTCGGAAGGGCAGAATTGTAATTTCCGAAAGGTAAAAGTGTCATGCAACTTCTGACTTTCAATCCTTATATCGTAATGGACTTTTTGTAATAAAGTTCATAATTTTCGGACGTATAATCAATATGTACCGAATTATCCAAATTCATGTAATTATAGTAGAAATAACAATAATAATACTTAAAATTTAAGGGCATAATTCTAATTCCCGAAAGGTAAAACTTTCATGCAACTTCTGACTTTCAATCCTCGCATCATAACGGACTTTTCGCAATAAAGTTTATAATTTTCGGACGTATAATCAACCAGTACCGAATTATCCAAATTCATGTAATAATAATAATAATAATAATAATAGATAAAATTTGGAAGGGCAGAATTATAATTTCCAAAAGGTAAAACCTTCATGCAATTTCTGACTTTTAATCATTACATCATAACGGACTTTTCGCAATAAAGGAAATAATTTTCGGACATAAATATTCTGTACCGAACTATTCAAGTTTATAAGTTTATCCTAAAAATATGTTAAAAATCGCACAATAGCCATTTGATCACCAACCAGTTGAACTAATTTCTCTAATTTACCCAAGTCCATTTATTATCAAATAAACATGTTGACATCTTATAATATGCATTATCGCCGTTAATCACGACAATAATTATTATTCAATAGAAATCGGGAGTAAGTACTGTGCAGAACTAAGTAATACAAACCTTCAGGTATAAATTACCTCTATAATCTGTACGAGTACCTCTAGAGTTCCTTTTTCTAACTATGTGCATTGAGGGGCGGTTAGTCTAAGTCACGAATCGAGCAGCGTGGTTGCGGTTCTAGGCAAAACTACCGTCGTATCCTATTCCCTTGAAGCCGAAGGACGAAGTGTTCGTAAGGTGACTGGGTTGTAGATTCGAGTATAATCGCGATTATGATATGATCTGGGCATAGACCTAAGCTAAGGACACATCGAGCCCAGATAAGAGATAAGACAGTATGTCACCAAACGTGAGAGCGATAAAGCTCAAAGGCCAATGTTATAGTGACGGTCTGACAAACGCCCAAGGCTACGGTTATTAAACCAAAGGTCGTGGCGATAGTCAAAGGCCAAACACTGATAACGGTTTAAGACGTTATAAGGAGGCCAAGGGATTTAGTCACATAGACGATCTCCCGAAGCTAAATACTCACTGGGCGCTCGACGCCGTACATTCATCATACTCAACAGCAATCTATGGAGGTTGACTGTACATTCATGTTATAATTCATTATATTCTCTTTTGAAAACTTGCACCAATTATTAAACAATCTTATTTTTCAAACGTCGAAGAAAATATATCATGTTTATTCCGAAAAACTAATAATAAACTCAGGAAATACCCAAATCCCAAGCTTATTGAGAATCTGTTGTTCTCACCCCACTTTGATTTTCTAAAACCCCACTAGATGAAGAGAACGAAAAGGAAGAGGTGGCAGATGCAGACGAGAAGTGAAGTCTGACTTCGAGTATTGCCAACACGACATAGGCTGCATTTAGCATTTCTTTTATTCCTGTGTCAAAACTGTACTCTTATTTTCGCTGTAACCTTTTGTACTTTGATGTAATAATGCCGCTGTTCTCATGAATATTTCATTTGTATCAAATAACCAGTCTTAGTTCACCGGGCTAAGATCTGGAACATGTATGCTTTACTGGAATTTATTATCACAAACGTTATTTATTACATTGACTGTCGCGTTCTCGTCCAACCCCGTGTGGGGGCGTGACAGGTTCTGAGGAAATTTGCCTCTCTAGAAAAGTCTAGAGAGGGGCTCTCAGTTTTTAAAGAGATTTTTTCAGAATTTGAATTATCACGTAGTATTCGGGAGTAGGAGCTATGTTACTTGGATATGTGAGAAGAGTCTGATATGAATTTTGAAACTCAAAATGCCTGGACAAAGTCAATTCATTCTAAACTTTCCTTTTGAATGTGGTATTATTTAGCTTAGATTCTGTTCTTTTCAACTTTTTATAGGTGATCTGAACTTCCTATTTTTATAAGCGGTGCAAGTCTAACAAGAAATTATGTTTACTGCAGCCAGAGCTGGTGCTTTTTACAGGCAAGACTCCTTCCTTAAATTGCTATTTTTGTATCTTTGAAAACAATTCTTTGATGTCTTTGAGGTATAGTGCCTTATATATTCTGTGATGGCTGGTAAGATATGCTAAGCAGTTTGCAATTATAGTTTTTACTTTGCCTTTGATTTATTTGCCTTTCTGTCCAACCATCTAAAGGGGATCCCCCTGTGTTCTGATTATTAGGTGACTTTGGCAATGAGAATGTTGAACTTGTTAGGAGTATGGAAAAGGTAAACATGCCTAAAGCAGCAATACTTGGAAATCATGATTCCTGGTCTACTTATAAGTTCTCCAAAAAGTAAGTTCAGCTTCCGCACTTGAGTATGATAAATGATATATTTGATGGAATGAGTAGCCTTCATAGCACATCATATCAGATGAGTTGTATTGAAATAAATAATAATCTCTAATTATTTTGACTTGTTTTCTCCATCTGTAAATACTCTCTCTGGTGATATATATTGTATTGATCATTTACCACTGGTTGTTACAACTAGTTCATGTTTTTACTAACTGTTGACTTTCTTTACTTGCAAGGATGAAAGATGGAGTTCAGCTACAGCTGGAATCGTAAGCTCCTATGCCGTTTGAGACTTTCTAACTTTAATATTCTTGTCTTATCTTCCTATCTGAAAATTGAGACCAACCTCCCACAACCTAGAAAGAGTAGAATGGTTGATCTCTATGTTTCTACAGAAAAGGTGTAATCATAGTGGTAGTGGTAGTGGTAGTGGTAGTGGTAGTGGTAGTCGTAGTCGTACCACCACCACCACCACCACCACCGTTGATCTGCCCTTGATTTTCTGGAAAGTGATCTTAGGCTTATTTTTCTTGAAAAGATGAAATGATTTCTTGTACCTCTTGTCAACATTTAGTTTAGGTAAAGATCATGTTGGATATGTACGCTTGGATTTCCCCACGTTAAAGCTTAGTGTTGTGGGTGGGAGACCATTTTCTTGTGGAGGTGATAAATTATTCAGGAAAAAACTTCTAAAAGCAAGGTATGATATGAAAGCAAGTCCTATTTTTTTGATGGGTTTCATGTGGTTGCTGTATTGTTATCTCTTGTTTTAATGTTCAATGGTTATCCGGAGTCTCTTGTACTTGTTCTGAAATTTCTGATTTTATTGTCTTGCATTTGGTTGGTAGTTTGAGCTAGGTGGATGAGTTCTCTCAATAATTTTTTTTCTTTCCTGAGCTATTCACATTATAGTTAAGAGAAAAAAAAGACTTCCTGACCCTTTTTGCTGGACGACTTCTAGTGATTGATTTATGGAGGTGCATTAACTGGCTTTGACAACTCTGTCTTGAACACACTCTAAGGTTTCAGATTCAGATGCACTTCAGTATTCCCTTGGCTTCATGCATTTCTGCTTTGCGGCATTTTGGGAATTTGTACTCCTTGTAACTCCCTCCTGTTTTTTCTTCTTTCTGTTTTACTACGTTGAGGTTGCGTCTGGTTAACCACCCAAAAAAAAGGTTGTTTGTGGTTTGGGAGGTTGGTGATGTTGTAGCTTACCATCATAATGGATAAATGAAAGGGATGTTACATGGCCTTATTCTGTTGTAATAGACTTTTCGGACCCTTTAGTGTAGGGAAGTTCAGAAATTTTGGACAATGCTCAACTATGTACTGTGGCGGGAAAGAATACGGATGGTGGATGGAATCTGATTCCTTTTTTTTTTATCTGTATTTTTATTCTTATTTTCTTTTATTCCATGTTATCTTTTAATTTATTTTTCAGGATTTTTTTTTAACATTCATTCTCTTTTTTATTTGCCTTTTTCTCTACTTTTTTCCTCTTTTTCTCCTTTTATGTTATTTATGTAACGATCATTGACGGTTTCAAAGTTTGATTCATGTTAGCCGACCCCAAATCATTTTGGGACTAAGGTTTAGATGTTGTTGCTCAACTATGTACTGTCGACACATAAGAATGACAAGTAATCGTAACACATGTTTTGACTCCATGTAAACAACGCAGATTTGATTGCATTCATTTATTGGACTATTTTTCCTCTGTTGCAAGAATCATTTAGCTTTTATAAATTAGCTTTTGATTAATGGTGCGATGTCAGATATGGAGTCAATAACATGGAAGAAAGTGCACATAAAATTCACATGGCCGCTATGGGGACTCCAGAAGACCACTCTATTATATTTCTCTCACATAATGGGCCAACAGGTAGCTGAGCTTAGATACCTTTGCCGGAGATTGTGGTAATTTTGTTGATCTTTTGGATACTTGATTGTGCAGGTCTTGGTTCTAGTGTCGATGACATATGCGGCAAAGATTGGGAAGGTGGTGGAGACCATGGGGATCCTGGTAAACTGATCCAGGTTTCAATGTTTCTTCATTTGCGCTCTTTTTGTTAAGTAGCTATTCTGCATTTTTCTCAGTGGGGTGGAGATGACTTATTGAACACGATGGAGTTAGTTCTGTAAGTCTGATCAGTCAGTTGGGGCGGGTCATTTGTGTTGGAAACCTCTGGGTTCGGGTTGTCTTCTAGGCCCAGTAACTTTCGGGTCGGGACGAAAATTCTTGACCCTGTTCCCGAACTCTTAGGTTCGGGTTGTGTTGCAGGGAAGTTTGATTTTTGCATTTTGAGTACACTTATCACAGTGTCGGCCGAGCGGGTTTCGGGTTTGGTAAATACGAGTCAGGTAAAATGCAGTTTGGGTGTGTCGTGTGTATGGGTCCCAATTTGGGGCAGGGTGAATATGGGTTAATAGGGCCATTTTTTTTTTCTTCATTGATAATGGTTATGGATGAGTGAAATGGTTTTCTCCCTCTCCCATAATAATTAGTGAACCTTTAGTATTACATAACAATCATATTTGCAATATACAATAACACTTCAACCAATAGAATAATGTAAACAAACATAACTAGTTATCACGTGGTCCTAACCGTCCGATGAACAACCAGTCCAATAGGGTTAAAAAAAAAACAATGTCATTTTTAGAAAATATAGTTCAAAAGAATTTTTTAAAAAATAAGAAAAATTGAAACTAGTTCGGCGCAACCGGTTCCTGCTAATTTTGACTGGTTCTTGACCAGATTTTTTGGTGATTCAAATCATGTGACCGACCGGGAGGCAAAGGAGGGGGATATCTTTCGCGCTGGTGGCACGCAGCGTGGGTTCGAATCCTCGTGCGAGCATCCGCTCTTTTCAGGGATTTGGACCTTGTGTGTTTATTCAGTTGAAGCATCCTCAAAACTGGGTTGCTGAGGCATAACCTGCGATTTAACCGGGGGTAGGAATGAGGGATCGGACCTACAACCCCCAGGATTAAACCTGGGTCATCAAAAAAAAAAACAAAAAACAAAAACAAGATAAGTTTAATAAATATACTTACCAAAACGTAAAAAGCATTTTGACACTAATACCACCTTTATAGAATGAGTTCCCCTTAGCAACGTTGTACTCTCCTATACTTGCACAAATTCTTGAAAAAAATATAACAATAAATCTAGTTTCTCTTCGGGTATTTATGTTCCCCTTGTACTGTTCTTGTTCCGATTAAGTCTCCATGTGTTCTTTTAGGGAACTCCCAGTAAGTGTATCTTGATACTGTATCTTGTTAGTTTCAAGTTCCCTTTGAGCCTGTCCAGAGTCTTCTTAAACTTCAACTCTCTTGAACCAGCTTTTTCTAGTTCCATGTAAAGTGTCCATCATAAACTTGAGTCTCTTGTGAGTAACTAGTTTGTCTGTCATCATCAAAACCTTAGAAAACTTTTTTATGTTATAGAATATTTGCACCATACATTTTTTGGATTATGGGTTCTCTCTCCTCATCATATGTATGGACTACAACTTTTGCATCTATCACCTCTGGAGTAACACATGGGTCTCCTAAAACACTGTATCCTCTTATGTTGCAACTTATAGTTCTCTATTTCATTTTTGCAGATCTTGCCCAAGCGATATCCCTTGTACAAGAGACTAGTAAATATTCCATTCCTTTGGTTGTGTTTGGGCACATGCATAAAGAATTGGTGCATGGGGGCTCTCGTAAAATGATATCCGTTGCTAGTAACAACACCATGTACTTGAACGGAGCCGTTGTACCCAGGGTGAAACCTCTAGACTCGGGAGGTTCAGTTCGTGCATTCACCGTGGTCGATATATCAGGTGGTAGAATAACCAAGGTGGTAGAAACTTGGGTTTCGGTCGTTGGTGATAAGACCTCGATAAAAGACGAACATCTGTTGTTTCGTACCAGTAGTGAAGTCATTAGAAGGTATTCATTTAGAGACCCACTAAGTGGGCCAAGGTTGGTCTAGTCTGTTTGAGTTGGGTAATCTACAAGTTCACTTAGAAGATTGGCATCTATTATTTTGCGTGGGTTATGTCGGAAGTCAAGAGGTCATTGCCCTTTTGCTAAATTATGGGGTTCGAGGCGACTCAATGGGTTGATATAGTTTCCAGCTTTTAATTTTTCATTGCTTCTTTTATTCTTTTTGCATTTCTAAGCTTGCAAATTTAAATTTCTTTTGATACCTTTATGAATCGTGTTGTTGGTCATTAGAATCGTCTGTGAATGAACTAGACAGCTCGTCTACAAATATTGCATCATTTCCATTCTAGGAAATAAAATAGTTACTTTCACACCACAAATATCGAATATACCCTTGCATCTTAACAATACTTGCAATCACATGGGCTAGTTTGTATTTTTGCTTTTCTCTCTTCTTTTTACCCACTACCAAAATTATTATTATTATTATTATTATTATTATTATTATTATTATTATTATTATTATTATTATTTTGCTAGTTCCCGCTACCAAAATTCTTGTACATAACCTACATGGTGCAATAATATTGGAACGGAGGAACTGATGAGAAGATGGTGGTGGATGAAATTCCTTACTAGGGAACGTCCATTGTTATAATTTATTTGAAGTGCATTTAAAAATTAGCTTTAATCACTTTCTTTTGGGTGCGAACTAGCCGAGACAAAGCAATACCACGAAATGGACTTATGTTCATCAAGGTCGCTGTGATAATCGGAATCCACATAACTAATGAAGTCATCCACTCCTACCGTTCTCAACACAAGTGCAAGAGTACCCTGCACAAGCACAACACACATCTTTGTTTGATTATTTTTTCTAGCAACAAATTTTTTCTTTATCTACTATTTTTAAAACAAAATAAAACTCGAGTACTTGCTCGTTCCGGTTTAATTGTCGCTTTAGCTACCTTTTTTCGTTTCTTTTTAATTGTCGCTTTTGGAATATTGATGTAATTATCACCATGTATTCATAAATTGTGATTGCTATTGTCATAACTGTAGAGTATTTAATTCTAATTAGCATGCAAACTCGTGCAAAAAATGTGCCAACATTCAGTTTGTATAATGATGCAATATACACGTTTTTTCCCGTTCAAAAGTGTTGTCATTATGATTTTTTAATATAAAATACTGGTTGTCGATAACCATGCCATAACAGTCTTAGAGGATTCACATAACAATTGCAATCTTTCAATTTACAATTTTTGGCTCAGCATCAAGAGGAGGATCCAATAAGATAGTTGGTTCAATAATTCCTGTAACAGTTAAGAAATAAGAATACAAAAGTAATAAGCTCATTTCATCAAATTGTGGATATTGGAAAATAATCTTCAAAGGTATTAAGTTTTTACAAATTTTCTTCGTGTACAGTTCCGCCATAAACAATGGAAGTTGCGATAGCAGGGTCTTCAAGAAGATTACGTAATCAATTAAAGTGGTGTTTGTTAGCTATTCTGCCGAGGTTCTTTAAGGTTTGCACATTTTCACCATGAAATCTTTTGATTGTCCTCTTCAATGAATCTATCTGAGTAATAGAAACTAACTTTAGTTAATAATGTTTGTAAGAAAATCACTATACTATATTTCTAAAAATATATTAGACACTATAACTAGTACCAGGGTAGATGAAAATTTGTGTTCCACAAGGATATAATCAGTTGCTATACAAGCTTGTCCGCTGCCCACTTTCCTGAAACTATACTTTTGGCAGCCACCTAAACGCAAAGTGATCACATGTAGTTCGTGATTATGATAGTAATATATAGAAAAGGAAAACTTTAAATCTTAAGGAAGCAATGAGGGAGTCAAGAGAGTTGGACATTTTCCACCAAGCTCCAGTGCAAGTGGTGTCAAATGGTTCAAAGCTGCAGTCAGGACAATCCTGGCCACTCGGGCGCTTCCTGAACATAGCAAATATAGTTGTTCTTGTGATCCAAAGATAAATGGAGAAGAGTTAAAACTGTGTAAATTACTCTGATCTTGTTCTTCTTGAACAACCGTTAAAAAGTAGTTCACTGTTTCATGCAAAAATCTAGTTGGTTGAACACAGAGTTGAATGGACATATATAAATACCTAACAGATAATACATGTAAAGAAAATTTTGTCCCATTTTTGTTGCAACAAATTTCGAGCTATGTCTATTCCACCTTCAACAATTTTTAATGGCTTTGTTGTCCAAGTAAACCGGTATTGTTTTGGCTAGAAAGGCAGAAGTTTCTGGGGAGAGTTCAGAAGTTTTTTATGGCCACACTGTTCCTTGCAGATATTGCTCCAAGGCCAATGCTGCGAGTAAGGGGCCTTCCTTACTTAAATTGGTTTATTAATTTGTTTTTGAGTAGATTAGTTTCCACAACTTTAGTTACAAATATAAGTACTACGCCTAGAGGTTATGGCACCACTTCTGCTCTTGATGGGAAAAACAAAGGGTAACTGACTCTGTCCAAAAAAGCAAAAATCATTAGTGAAGATGAATAGATCTCTCAAAAGCTTTACACTCTACCGGTGTACCAGTTTCATGAGAAACAAAGTATTTGGACATATGCTATACATAACAAAGTGTTATTTCCTAATATGTAACTCAAGTATTACATGTGCTCTGATACCGTATTAAGTTTACAGCTCTCTTAGACCCATAAACTGTTAATATTTGATCATAGGTTTTCAACATAGAACTACTACCAAAGTGATTACCCTATAAATTAACAGGATCTTGAAATCACATGGCCTCAAGTTCTCAATTTAGTTACTCTCAGTTCAGAATCTTGTGTAAAAACTTGATAATAATCCCATACCAAGCAATAAGCTTTATTCTTTTTTAAGATTAACAGAATAACACACCTTTTTGGTAGCCATCCATTTGTCAATGCACGATAAGGCATATGTCGCAGATTTCTTCACCACTCCAATCTGCAGCAAATGAATTCCCAACAAAGAGTTGTTGTTTGATTATATGTAGTTGAAATTTTCCAGAAAACATTGAGGCAGGAAATCATACTCGAGAGTCGGGGACAAGTCCCCGAATCCTGGGATTTGTGCTTTATGTTTACTTCTTACAGAATTTAATATTCACTTACTTCATCGCGATAAACTTCAATCGGGCGTTTGCCGAGATCACTCTGAAGAGCTTGAAAGATATGATCCTCATTTTCATCAATAAGTCTGAGAATTGCTTTAAGTTGGGATTTATCCAAGTAGCAGTTCTTGTTCTTCCACTGCTAAAATTCACTCAGATTCATGCTCATTCCCGTATCATCCATTTTTCGATTTGATTACACAAAGCGTATTCAAACTTCTTTTTCTCTTACCGAAATAAGCATGTTTACAACACTCATTTATATTATGTAAATATGGAGGACGTACACTTTTCGTTGGCAACACTAACTATTGTCATCAATAGCATGTTGCATCCAGCATCCGTATTCCATACTAACAAGTAACAACCAAATTCCTATTTTACTAGTACTTTTTCCGTTAAATAGATAACAAGAACGATTAAAACGTTATACCCTTGTGTAATCATGTTGATAATCAAATTGGGATTGGCTGGTGTATAAGAGGTTACCACACTGTTGAGACCACTTGTTTTCAGGAAGTAACTGGGCGGAGTACATGGCCTTTTATGTACTATATCAGCTTAGGGGTGGTAAAATCCGATACGACCCGAAACCCGACATGAAGAAATAGGAATTTGAGTCGGTAAACATTCAACCCGAAAAAATTAGGTCAAACACGACACGAACCCGGAAATTGTTGGAAGAAAGGATCTTACTCAAACTCACACAACTCAATATTTAGGAGAAGAAATTATTTGTATAGAATATATGACTTGAAAATGAATTGATTACAAATGACTTGGTACAAGGCTTTATATAGGACTCAATAAAAGGATGTACATACTTACTTAAATGCTAGACTCCAAGATACTCACATACACATACATGTATTAATAACAATCTAGAATGACCCACACATTCTTATTATTTTAAGAGTCAAAATTATAATTTATTTTTAACATCCCCCTTAATTTTGACTATGCCAAGAAGAGTTCGAAATTTTATTGAATACGTCACTATTGAGAGGCTTTGTAAATATGTCACTAATTTGATCTTGGGACTTCACACAGTTGAGCTCCACTTCGTTCTTTTCAATGCATTCTCGGATGAAATGATATTTTGTATCAATTGTAACACCCCCAAGATATTCAGGGTATATTACATCGTCGTGGACCCCTACGTGGGACCCACCAGGCTAAATAATAAATACTGCTCGTCTAATCATCTCGGTTAGCGAGGAAACACACATCACCAAGACGGAAATTTAATAAAATGTACGGTACAACTGGTAAACCAGACATCCCCGAAAATTACAAATAACATTTAGTATACAAACCCTTTCCAAATCAAAACGCCTAAGTACTCGCGAGTACGGTCTATCAGTTTACAAGTTTGAAAACGTTTTAAAATGGACAACTGAAATAAAGGGACTGAATTGCACACGTCAACAACCCTGGCCAGTATCCTCGTACTACTCCAGTGCCCGCTCGACCGGCTTAACGCAACCGGAAATTCATAACACGAATTTCCCCAAAACGGGTCCCTAAAGGGGTTAGCAATTACGCTAGTACAAGTAATCAAAGCAAACCATTCGCTTACACATTTCATAGTACATGCATCAAATCGTTTCAAAAATAAAAAACAAGACATGTCTTTTCCCGGAAAACAAACAGTCAATAATCACAGTTGAAAATCGCCTCGGACCGAAGCTAAACCACTGGTCCCATCCGAGGCCTCTATGGACCCTCCCAGACTGGCCATAGTTAAAAAAATCACGCACATGACTCGCCTAGGATCAGGGCTAAACCACTGAATCTATCCGAGGCCTCTATGGACCCTCCCGGACTGGCTATCCAAACAAGCTTGTGAATCAGGAGCGAAATCACAGATTCCTACGAGGCCCCGTCGGACCCTCCCGGAGTGAGCAAAGCACACACATATACATTACCATTTCATGTTAAGCATAAGAGTTTCACAAGAATACTTGCCTTCAGAATATTGACGACGAAATGAATGGGAAAATCAACTACGCGTGCTAGGTACCGACGATCACGAACCTAACGATTCGAAGAATACAATCACAACCAATTCTACACGAATACAAAAACGGAATACACCCGAAAACCCACCTACGATTCATGTGATTTCGTACAAAAACAACAACGAGGGCGGCTCCCAACCAAACCCTCTCGATTTCACAAATACCACGAAATTTACCATGAACTCGTGGGGAAAACAAGAGATACACAAGGATTAATCATATACAACATGAATTAATTAAAAACATGAAGCAGATCGGACAAATACTCGAAAACCCCCAATTTACCCAAAGATAGGGTTCTAAGAGTTTACCTCAGATCGGAGACGAAGAACAAGTGTTGGTGTTATTAATATACACCAAGAACTCAAGAAAGATGATAACTAGATGATTGCCCAGTCGAAATCGCCCAAAATCGCCTATGAATCACCCAAAACGCGGAGGAGAAGAAGAAGGAAGGAAAATGGACGAAACTGGTCAACTCCTGAGTATTTAAGCCCAGGCCCCGATAACGTACGTTAGCATGGCATAGTTAACGTACGTAACTCCATGCCCGTAGCATACGTAAGAGCTCAGCACAGCTCACTATTCGAAACCTGAAGTATATAACGTACGTAATGCCACTTGCTTCACGTATGTAACATACCACCCTTACGTACGTAACAGCATGCTCGTAGCGTACGTAAAGGGCCGTCAGAACCCTCTACCCGATTTCATGAACATCATGACCTACGTAACCACAATGAAGTTACGTACGCTAAGCATAATACATAACGTACGTTAAGCATCACCCGTAACATATGTTATGTCCTCCCAGAACAGGACTGATAAGCTGCTTTAAGCACGCAAGAAGTGAACTGGAAATCAAAACGCGACGATCAACAAAATATGAAGATACGAACACATAGAGTTAGAGACGACGAATCTAAGTGCTAAAAGACAACATATTTCCGACAACCCGAAGTTTCGGAAAAGAACAACAAACGTAATTACCAATAACTTTGGGAAATTACAAAACGGCCCAAAACGTCCGAAATATACGATACACAATCGAACCCGCAAGCAAAAGCTCACAACGTGCATAATAACATAAGATGGATTTACGGCAACCCCGAGACGGCAGTTCCGAACAACGATTACGAGAATCGAACCAAATAGCGACGAAAATGACATTAAACACGGAATTGAGTAAAACAATTCTGAAACAAGCTCGGATGACAAAAAGTCTAGTATTAGATATTCTCGAAATGTCAATACGGTTACAAGTGAGTTACTAAAATGTAAAATACACCAAAATGAAAAATTCAAAAAAAAAAGAAAAATGTGGATATTACATTCTCCCCCTCTAAAATCAAGTTTCATCCCGAAACTTAAAAAAACAAACAATTCGGGGGTACATAGCACGCATGCTATCCTCGGTTTCCCAAGTTGCCTCCTCGACACCATGTCTCGACCCATGCACCTTGACCAACGAAATGGTCTTATGCCTCAGTCGCTTCCCATGGTGCTTCAAGATCTTCAAGGGACGCTCCTCGAAGGTAATATCCTCAGCGATATCGATCTCACCATAGTCGATGACATGACTAGGATCCGGAACATATTTCCTCAGCTGGGAAATATGGAAAATGTTATGGACGTGACTTAAAGCCGGAGGCAATGCCAAACGGTACGCCAACTCGCGGACCCTCTCTAGAATCTCAAAGGGCCCAATAAATCTCGGACACAACTTCCCCTTCTTCTCGAAGCGGAAAAGTCCCCTCGTCGACGACACCTTTAACAAAATGTGGTCTCCCACCTCGAATTCCAAAGGTCGACAACGAACATCAGCATAGGATTTCTGTCGACTCTGATCAGTCAACATCCTCTCCAGAATCAGTTCCACCTTCCTCCTCGTTTCCAAAGCGATATCCGGTTCGGTCCCGACCAAATCGGACGCCTCGTTCCAACAAATCGGCAATCGACATTGCCGCCGATAA
Source organism: Orobanche coerulescens (assembly GCA_033398695.1). Taxonomy (NCBI): domain Eukaryota; kingdom Viridiplantae; phylum Streptophyta; class Magnoliopsida; order Lamiales; family Orobanchaceae; genus Orobanche; species Orobanche coerulescens. The sequence goes on from CM065816.1 coordinate 92,640,327, forward strand.
AGCACCTCATACGGTGCCATCTTGATCAATGCGTGCCAACTATTGTTGTACGTGAACTCGATCAACGACAAATGTTCCTCCCAATTGCTCTAATCGAGAGCACAAGCACGCAACATATCCTCAAATGTCTGGATAGTGCGCTCCGACTGCCCATCCGTCTGAGGATGAAAAGAAGTACTAAGATGCAAATGAGTACCCAACGCCTTATGTACCGCTTGCAAAAAATGTGATACAAAATGGCCATCACGATCCAAAACAATAGACTTCGGAGTACCGTGAAGCCTCACAATTTGTGCAATAAATACACGATCCAGCTTTTCCGGACCCTAAGTATCTTTGCTGCCCATAAAGTGTGTCGACTTGGTCAGACGATCCACAATCACCCAAACCATATTCATACCATACTTCGATCTCGGCAAGCTCGTGATGAAGTCCATCGAAATATCTTCCCATTTCCATTCCGGAATGGGAAGCGACTGCAACAACCCGGTTGGTCGCTGATGCTCGATTTTGACCTACTGACAAGTCAAACATCTCTCTACAAATTGTGCGACCTCCTCCTTCATATCATTCCACCAAAAGTTCCTCCTCAGGTCCTTGTACATCTTACTCGAACCAGGATGAACTGAGTAAGGCATAGCATGAGCCTCACGCAAAATACTCTGCCTCAAATCCGAGTCGTTCGGCACACAAATCTGACTCTGGAATCTCAACACACCATCCTCGTGAATCACAAACCCCGGAGACTTCCCTTTAAGAACATTCTCTCGGATTTGAGCAATCATCGGATCCTCCAACTGCTTCAGTTTAATTTCATCGATCAGCGACGACGAAATTTCCAAAACACAAAGTTGGCCGACAACTCCTGGCAACAAAATCTCGACACCCAACTAGATCAAATTACATTGAAGCTCCAATTGAGACGTAAGTATCTCAAGCGTCCGCAACATAACCGGTTTCCGACTCAAGGCGTCTGCCACGACGTTCGTCTTGCCCGGATGATAAAGGATTTCGAGGTCATAATCCTTAATCAACTCCAACCACCTCCTATGCCTCATATTCAACTCCCGCTGAGTGAATATGTACTTCAGACTTTTATGATCGGTAAAAATCTGACATGCAGAGCCAAAGAGATAATGACGCCAAATCTTGAGCGCAAAAACAATTGCCGCTAACTCCAAGTCGCGAGTAGGGTAGTTGAGCTCATACGACCTCAACTGCCTCGACGCATACGCAATAGTCTTGTTGTGCTGCATCAACACGCACCCAAGACCCTAACCTGAAGCATCACCATAGACATCAAAACCATCGTTGCCACACGGCAATGCTAGAATCGGGGTTGAAGTCAAAAGCCTCTTCAGCTCCTCAAAACTCGACTGCCTTTCGTCATTCCAAACAAACTTCTCGGATTTCTGAAGCAACTGTGTAAGTGGCCGAGCCAGTTTCGAGAACCCCTGGACGAACCTACGATAGTAGCCAGCCAAACCCAAGAAACTACGAACCTCCTAGTGTTGGACTTGTTAGTCGCTATATGGAAGCTCCAACAACAAGACACTAGAAGGTGGCCAAAATAGTTCTTCGTTATCTTAAAGGTACGATTGATTATGGATTATTATATCATCGTTCTAATGAGTTCAAGCTTGTTGGTTTTTGTGATAGTGATTGGGCCTGTGATATTGATGATCGAAAGAGTACCACCGGATATGTATTTTTTATGGGCGACACATCTTTTTCATGGAGTTCAAAGAAGCAACCCATTGTTACCATATCCACTTAAGGCGGAGTATGTAGTCGCGTGTTCTTGTGTTTTCCAAGCTATATGGTTAAGAAGAGTTTTGGATCCACAAAATGAGTCTACGGAAATATTGGTTGATAACAAGTCGGCTATAGCTTTGGCGAAAGATCCGGTGTTTCATGAACGAAGCAAGCATATTGATGTAATATCCGCATTTTTCTTTTTTCAGTATTTTTCATTTTAGTGTATTTTATGTTTTTAGTGATGTTGTAGCAATTTTGGAATATGCGCTTTGTTGCGGAAGTGTAAATTAAAGGTGCGGAAAATAAATCACACAAGGATTTATAGAGGTTCGGCCAAACGTGCCTACGTCCTCTTTCGCTGCATCTTTTTCTATAGGTTGAAGATCAAAACCTCTGCACCTCTCTTCTATCGGTCGAGGGATTACCGTTACAAGCTCATCTTCTATCGGTCCGAGTAAAACCGTTCTCTTACTTGTCTTTTTGTCGGTCCAAGTTAAATCGTTTTTCTTTTCTATTGGACAAGGAATCAACCACTCTAGCTTTCTATCGGTACTAGATAAACCTCACTAAGATAGCTATTATGATTCTAACAATGCCAGATCCTTGATCCTAATAACATCGAATCCAATCGTATCTTTTCTTTTACCTCTCATTTATATGTTGAATGTATAAACACTCAAACTAACAATATAAGCTCAATATCACAACAACAATATAATGTATATGAATATCAGATCAGTGTCTTGATTGCTTGAAGTTGTTGTATGAATTAATACCAAAGATGTGGTATTTATAGCCTTCTTCTTCAAACTAGCCATTGCTGAATTTTGACTTGCTAGCGTGCGCTAGCTCTTCTTCTTAGCGTGCGCTATCGCGCATTTTTGCCTTAGCGTACGTTATGAACTCCATGTAGCGTACGTTAATAATTTGTAATTCCAGTCCAGTGGCTACTGTCCATGACAATTAGCGTGCGCTAATATTTCCTTGTAGCGTGCGCTAATCTTGCATCATTGCATGCATCATATATCCGTTTATACTTTTGACTTTGCTTCATAATCTTTCCAACGGATTGATTGACTTGAATTCAAATGTCTTAGCGTGCGCTATTCCTCATCCTTAGCGTGCGCTATGATTTCGTCATTGCTTGCGTCATACAGTGTTTGAATATCTTCACAATGGTAAAATATCCTTCGATAGCGTGCGTTATTCTGCATGTGTAGCGTGCGCTATCTTCACCTTCTAGCGTGCACTAGTCTTGATATCTGGCGTGCGTTAGTCTATCAGGTAGGTTTTACTTCAGGCAGATTTGAACTCGTCTGAACTGCAGAGAGGTCCCATTAGCGTGCGCTAACGTTTGAGTGTAGCGTGCGCTAGCTTTGTATTTTGTTCATCTTTTTGCGTCTTTGTCTGCTTCGATGTTTTGCTTCGCCTCTTTGTTGTTTTGTTTTGTTTAGCAACTTAATCATCAAAACTCTATTTATCAATATGTTGAATAAATATTCCAACAAGTGACTCACTTGTAAACATATTGACATTTATAGAATATTTAATACTAGACTTTTTGTCATCCGAGCGTGTTTTAGACTTGTTTTACTCAATTCCGTGTTTAATGTCATTTTCGCCGCTATTTGGTTCGATTCTCGTAATTATTGTTCGGAACCGCCGTTTCGGGGTTGCTGTAAATCCGTCTTATGTTATTATGCACGTTGTGAGATTTTGCTTAGGGGTTCGATCGTGTATCGTGTATTTCGGATGTTTTGGGCCATTTCGTAATTTCCCAAAGTTATGGGTAATTATGTTTGTTGTTCTTTTCTGAACCTTCGGGTTGTCGGAAATATGTTTTCTTTTATCACTTAGATGCGTCGTCTCGAACTCTATGTGTTCGTATCTTCATGTTTTGTTGATCGTCGCGTTTTGATTTCCGGTTCACTTCTTACCTGCTTAAAGCAGCTTGTCAGTCCTGTTCTGGGAGGACATAACGTACGTTACGGGTGATGCTTAACGTACGTTATGTGTTATGCTTAGCGTACGTAACTTCATTGTGGTTACGTACGTCATGATGTTCAAGAAATCGGGCAGAGGGTTCTGTTGGCCCTTTACATACGCTACGAGCATGCTATTACGTACGTAAGGGTGGTATCTTACATACGTTAAGCAAGTGGCATTACGTACGTTATATACTTCAGGTTTCGGACAGTGAGCTGTGTTGAGCTCTTACGTACGCTACGGGCATGGCGTTACGTACGTTAACCTGTTAACGTATGTTAACCATGACATGCTAACGTACGTTATCGAGGCCTGGGTTTAAATACCCAGGAGTTGACCAGTTTCGTCCATTTTCCTTCCTTTGTCTTCTCCTCCGCGTTTTAGGTGATTCATAGGCGATTTCGACTGGGCAATCATCTAGTTATCATCTTTCTTCAGTTCCTGGTGTATATTAATAACACCAACACTTGTTCTTCGTCTCCGATCCGAGGTAAACTATTAGAACCCTATCTTTGGGTAAATTGGGGGTTTTCAAGTATTTGTCCGATTTGCTTCGTGTTGTTGATTAATTCATGTTGTATATGATTAATCCTTGTGTATCCCTTATTTTCCCTACGAGTTCATGGTAAATTTCCTGGATTTGTGAAATTGAGAGGGTTTGGTTGCGACCCACCCTCGTTGTTTTTGTACGAATTTACATGAATCGTAGATGGGTTTTTGGGTGTATTCCGTTTTCGTATTCATATAGAATTGGTTGTGATTGTATTCTTCGAATCGTTAGGTTCATGGTCGTCGATTCCTAGCAAGCGTAGTTGATTTTCTCGTTCATTTCGTCGTCAATATTCTCAAGGCAAGTATTCTTGTGAAACCCTTATGCTTAACATGAAAAAAAAAACATGAAATGGTAATGTATATGTGTGTGCTTTGCTCACTCCGTGAGGGTCCAATGTGGCCTCGGAGGAATCTGTGATTTCGCTCCTGATTCACGAGCTTGTTTGGATAGCCAGTCTGGGAGGGTCCATAGAGGCCTCGGATGGGACCAGTGGTTTAGCCCCGGTCCTAGGTGATTTTCAACTGTGATTATTGACTGTTTGTTTTTCGGGAAAAGACATGTCTTATTTTTTATTTTTGAAATATTGATGCATGTACTATGAAATGTGTAAGCGAATGGTTTGTCTTGATTACTTGTACTAGCGTAATTGCTAACCCCTTTGGGGACCCGTTTTGGGGAAATTCGTGTTATGAATTTCAGGTTGCGTTCAGTCGGTCGAGCGGGCACTGGAGTAGTACGAGGATACTGGACAGGGTTGTTGACTGTGCAATTCAGTCCCTTTATTTCAGTTGTCCATTTTAAAACGTTGTTTTCAAACTTGTAAACTGATAGACCTTAGTCGCGAGTACTTAGGTGTTTTGATTTGGAAAAGGGTTTGTATACTAAATGTTATTTGTAATTTTTGATGATGTCTGGTTTACCGGTTGTATCGGGCGTTTTATTAAATTTTCGTTTGGGTGATGTGTGTTTCCTCGCTAACCGAGATGGTTAGATGAGAAGTATTTATTATTTAGCCTGGTGGGTCCCACGTAGGGGCCCACGATGTTGTAATATACCCTGAATATCTTGGGGGTGTTACAGAAAATGGTATCAGAGCACTAGGTTTATGGATACCTAGGCTTGTCGGTTAATTAGGTCTAGTTGTGTTTTATTTTGCAAATCGTCATCATGCTGCCATCATCTCGGTACTTCCAGTGTTCGTAAGTTTTCCTTACTCGATTCTTTTGTTTTCTCGTATCGTACTTCCGTTCATGAACTGTGATTGTTTTCTCTCGTACTTATCATCGAGATACTTTCGCTACCTCTTATCTTTAGTATGGATGCTGGGAGAGGTCGAGGTAGAGGTCGTGGTCGTGGACGCGGCCTGGGACGTGGGGCAGCCAGTGGGGCGGCCATGTCACACTCTTATGGAGCTGGCAGTACTGATGGTCGCCAGGGCCATACTGCTACTCAAGATGGCGTAACTGGTAATGGCGCCGATTTTGGTGTTGCAGCTGTGATGCAACAAATGGTGAACCAAATGGCTGCCATAGCCCAAGCGGTTCAAAACCCGACTCCGACTCATGCTGTGTAATATCCGGATTTTCAGTTGTTGTTACCCAAAATATTATTCGGAAGGGATTACTGGAATGGATGAGTAACAAACAAATGCGAGAGCACGTCCGTGGGGAAGTAAATAACACAAGGTTTGCCGGAGTTGTTAGTCCCGGGCTTGAATGCTCTCGCGAGATATTATTAATACGAATACTTGGGAGTACAAATATTAATGTTAGAGTACAATTACAATGAGTGTAAGGACCCTAGTTATCTAGCTCTTGAGTGCTGATGATAACCAGAAGAACCAGAGTTGATGCTCTGTGAGTTCTTGTAACAACGATGGAGTGCTGTGTCAATCGCGAGAAATCGACTGTCTCTCACTGTGTGAATTAGCTGAACTCTCGTATGAAAATCACTATTCGTGAACCTCTGAACCTTTTTCCAGTTGCTGAAGGTTTCCTATTTATAGGAGGGGAAGTCGCTGGGCGATCGCCTCTACTGTATTATAATAAGCGGGCGATCGTATTTAGCACATGGGTTGGTCTCCTTTAAAGTCCGCAGCCACTGCTGGCAGCCGGATGTGCGAACCAATGAGAAGACAACACGCATCCTAAGTCACTGTCTTGGGAGGTCCCACCTAGGACTTTCGGCGGGTCTGTCGGTAGCTGAGGCAGTCCTTGTCGTTGACAGCTGTTGATGGGCTGGAGTCAAAGATCCTTAATCCGCGGCGCCATTCGTGGATCTGCACGTGGGTCTTCGCTCCGAGATCTGGTCTTCGTAGAAATGACGAATGATGGCCTTATACGTGGCATAGGACGGTCGTCCTTGGTCGGGCACCAGAGTCGATCGCTAGGTGCCAATAGGCGATCGCCCTGGACCTCGATCGCTCGGTACCTGATCACGGTCAGGACTCTTAGCTTGGCAAGTCTGCCTTGGATTATTTGATGCTGTCTTTGGTCGCTCGGCCCTTACGCCGATCGCCGTCGAGGCGTATAAATCGCCGCACAACAATTGCCCCATTTCGCTCCGATGTTGGAGACGTGGGGTGAGGTGGTTCTACTGGCGATCGCTTAACTTAGACGAGCGACTCAGATTTTTACGGAACAGACGATCATCTCTCGAACGGACTGATTTTGAATTTGGACGACCTGGTCGATCACTGAAATGAGCGGGAAATGACAGCGGTTGTGGAAACATCACTGGGGCACATGTCGGGTTCCTGTTGGGGGAGTCCGACGGTTTTGTCAGACTGTCCTCTGGCGTGCCCTCGAAACGACGCGCACGCAGGATTCGAGGACAACATTAAACGCGGCCTATCTGACGGTTGCACTTCGATCCTCGGGACTCCGCTTATTGCCCAGAAGCCCCCGCTCCTGCCTATAAAAAGGACTGGGGTTACAAGGTGAAAAACCTTATGCATTTCTGCCTGAGAAGAAGACATAGCCGATTTCTCTCGAAGCTCTGTGTGACGATCGTCGTTCGACTCAGACCTTAGGTAAGAACAAAAAACTCCTTCTCCCTCCATTCTCTTTGAATATATCCGGAGGAAGACCAGATGTGTATGAGTCGGGTAGCACTTCCGCCGCCGGGGCTTTGAACGCCCGGGATGAACCTTCTGCAGAATTTCATGTGGACACCGCCGTCGAGGCCATTCGTGCCGGGATTGAGCCTGCGGAGATCGAAGAACTTTTTAATGAGGCTGACGCGGCCAAGACGGTGGAGGCCGATCGGATCCGTTCACTGAAACGGGAGGAGGCGGATGCGACGGCGCACAGGGAGCGGGACAGCGCGTTCGGCAAAGCCTTCACAGATTTTGCCGAACTCATGGAGATATTGGCCGGCCCACTCCCCAAATTTAACTTTAATGAATATTCGATCGCCCATCCTTATGAACCTCTAAGGAGGACGTTGTTCCGGGCTGCTCGCCGCTCCCCGTGGACCCTTGGCCAGATCGGGAGCTCGGCGACCAGGAAGGATGTGGACCGTTGTAGGGCGAGGTTCCATGTTCCTTCTGATGTCAGCCTCCACGTGCCTGCCGAGAACGAGCGAGCCGATCAACCTCCCGAGGGCATGGTCGCCGTCAATGAGGCGATAATGGAGGCTGGACTGCGATTCCCGCTGCCGTTCGCTGTCTCCTATTTGCTGACCGCCTGGAACGTGGCGCCGCTTCAATTGATGCCGAACGCCTGGCTGCAGATCATCTGCACCCTCACTCTGTTTGGTGGCCATCGGTTGTATCGTCTTCCTTCTCCGTTGGAGATGAACCATCTCTTCAAACTGACGGTTCAAAAAGGTTCTGTCAGTGGCTACCATATCCAAGGTCGCTCAGGTCGGGTGATTCTTGGAGTCCCGAATAAAGTAAGGGGTGATCCGTCAAAGTGGTTCTGGGTCAGCGGCGCTTGGAAGTCGGCAGCGAGCGACAACCCGACTGACGAGTTGGATATTCCCACCGGCTTTCGGGAGATGGGTCCGAGTAAGGATTTAGACTCTCCCTTTGTTCGGATACATTCTGAACCGATCTGGTTTTGGCCTTCTTTTTACAGGTGTCATTGTTCCGGCGGTGGGCGACCTCGCTTTTGATTTTGCGATTGTCTGGGAGAAGATACGGAGTCTTCCTGACGACCGTATAGACGAACGCCAAATTAACAACGAAGCCTGCTGGTTGGCTGCTCGGCTATTTCGCTACCCTCGATGTTGCTACCCAAAATATTATCCGGAGATAGATATTGCTGGAATGGATGGGATAGCAAACAAATGCAAGAGCACTTCCGTGAGAAAGATAAATAACACAAGATTTGCCGGGGTTGTTAGTCCCGGGCTTGAATGCTCTCGCGAGATATTATTAATACTAATATTCGGGGATACAAGTACTAATGTAAGAATACAATTACAATGAGTGTAAAGATTCTTGTTATCTTAGCTAGTGAGCGTGTAGATTGCCAGAAGAACCAGATTTGATGCTCTGTGAGTTCTTGTAACAAAGGAGATGAACAGTCGCGGCGGTGAGAGATCGACAGTCTCTCACGGCGAGTATTTAGCTGGATGCTTGGGCTCCTGGGCTTATGAATCCCTTGGAATCTGTCTGGTGGAGACTTGCTGCTTCTGCCGAACGTGTTCTGGACGAGAGATTCGGAGAGAGAAGTCCTGAGATAGATTCCGGTGAGAAAGCCGGGAGCTTGATGATATGTGTGCTCTGGACGAGAGATTCGGAGAGAGAAGTCCTGAGATAGATTCCGGTGAGAAAGCCGGGAGCTTGATGATATGTGTGTTCTACTGTATTTCTGTTGTTGGTGGAATGAATTCCGAACCATAGGTTAAATGAATTGGGAACCTTTTTCCAGTAGGAGGAGGTTCTCTATTTATAGGGCTTGGATACGCCGGGCGATCGCCTTTTCTGCATTATAATAATCGGGCGATCGTCTTTTAGCACATGGGCCTGTCCCCTCAAAGTCTGCAGGAGTTGCTGGCAGTCAACCGTGCGGTCCAATGTGACGCCTACACGCGTCCTGAGTTGCTGTCATGGGTGGCCCCACTGACAACCGTGAGGTCGTCTCGGGCCCCACCCATTGCGTTGCCTATAGTTCCGGAGGCGGAGCCTCGCGTGGAGCCGGTCGTGGCTGAGGAGGAAGTTCCGGAGGAGGGGCTTCGAGCGAATCGCAAGACGCCGAGGCCGGAAGAAACTTCGGTTCCTGCCCCGGGCGATGAAGTGACGATCGCCGCGCCTCCGATCACCATCGTTGCTCTGGAGAGTGAGCCGCCCTCTGCGGCTTTTATGCGGGAGATGGCGATCACGGATGCTGAGACCCCTCGAGGGAAACCGTATTTCGGTCGGGATCCCGAGAAGGCTGAGAGGTAGATAGCATTTTTGTGTTAAAAATTGCATCTGCGTAAGAGTTGTATTAACTTTGTTGTTTTGATGCAGGATCCGTCGCGCAGATCCGTCTTGCCCGCCGATGGTCGTGGATTTCCTAGCGAGCCGATCTCCTCGCCATTCCTGCGACATTCCTCCATACGTTAGCAAGGTCATACTCGCTGCCGAAGGCATGGACGACCGATCTGGATGCGATCGCTCGCCGATCGGGAGTTCGATGCACGCTGTTCTCGCCCTTTCTCTTCAGACGGCGACCATGGCCGCCCAGGCCGCTCAGAGTTTGAGGCGGCCCTCCACTATTCGCTTGCAGCGGATCTCGAGGCGGCTCGGAAAGAGAACGCCGAGTTTGCCGATAAGATCGCGGCGATGGAGAAGGACTCTCTGGAGGCGGCCAAGCGGGCGAGCCATGAGCTTGAGCCGAGAAGAAGGAAACCGAGCAATATCGTCAGCGGTTGACCGATTTCGGGACCAGATGCATGCCGCCTGCACGTAAGGTTGCCGAAGAGGAGGCCGATCGCTGAAGGTGACGATCGCTCGCTGATCAAATGAGCCGACGGAGGCGAGGGAAAAAGTTGCTGCGAGGGAGGCTGAGCTCCAGGGGTCGCAACAGGCGATGGCGGAGCTGAAAGGAGAGGTTGAGGCGACCAAGGCTGACCCCTTTCAAAACTTGGAGTTTGTCAGCGAGTTCGCCTATTATTTGGCATTCGCTGACTCGATCCGAGTAGCCAGGAATGGAGGTTTGGAGTTCGGGCCTCTAGCTGAGAACTTCAAGTCATATGCGTTGGAGCATCCTCTCCATCCAACTTTCTCCTTGCCGATCTTGGATCTTGCGGACATCGGCGTGGATTTGAGCTGGTATCCGTCTCCGGCCAATCTTGCTCATCCCGACGCTCCGGCAGGTGAGGGGACCGCGCCGGATGCTGATGGCGAAGGCCAGGTAGGGGCCTGAGGCACTTCATTTTTGATGTTTTAGCTTATTTCCTTCTAGTTTTGTAGTTTTCTTTTGTAGCATTTAGGCCTTCGGGCGACCGTGTACTCTGATTTTTCAAGTAATGAAATGAACGTTTGGATTTTTGACTTATCACTTGAATGAATGGTTATTTTTGAGTCTTTGTTTGACTTTGTACAAATGTGTGAGGAGAGATCGTTGCGAGGGTAGTTCCAAATGAATTGATAAACTCATAAAGATAACTTTTACAACAAATTCGATCGCTGCACAACTTGCTTAAAATGATCGAGGGTAGTCCGCACTCTTATTGCCCCTTGTTTTTATTCACTTAGCGGAAGTAAGGGGATGAAAATAATTCGTTGAGTGAGCGGTCTTCAACTTTGTCGAATCCTCGAGGACGGTCGTCCGTCTTGAGGAACCGTGCACGATCGCGGAGTTCGATGGACCGACTCCTTGATCATGTCTTGATGCGCGAAGACATTGAGTATCTCGTGACTCACTTTATTATGAGGGTCCTCTGTTAGGCTGCGCCTCGCCTCGTATTTAAACGAAGGGCCTGCGGTCTCGGTCTAGAGGAGTCCTTGCGCGGGGCAGCGTCTGATGATTCAACTCCACGCCCGCGGCTTGTTTAGCTCTGCTTCCACCTCGGCCCACCATGAAGATGGCGAACCTCGACGGTGTACGTTGAGACGGGGGTTGTGGCACGTCGCATTGTCCGGGTTCACCATGTTAGATGATGAACCTTTGAGGGCGAGCGATCGTGTCAAACTGATTAATTTTGGAGGGCCCTCAGGCTACGCCGACCTCGTATTTAAACGAAGGGCGGGCGATCTTGGCCCAAAGGGACCTTGCATGGCCTAAGCAGTCGGTTCCATCGACCACCAGGACCATGGCTGCACTCTTCCACCTTTGATCGTCATGCGAATGCCGACCTTCGACGGTGTACGTTGTGCGGGGGAGGCGATCTCGTGCCTTAGTCCATCATGTTAGATGGTGAACTGTAGATGGCGATCGAGTCCTCCAGTTTCTTAAATAAGGAGGGAGATCGGGGAGACTTCCGTGGTCTCCTTCTCTTGATTAAAGCATGTAGAGACGGTCGCCGAGGTTGATCCAAGGGTCGGCTCGTATGAGCTCTCCAGCCTGTTTTGTGTTCGACTCGGACGATCGTGTATAAAGATTGGTAAGGGCTTTGGCTAGGCCAATAAGCTGTCCAACTTGCCTTCCTCGAACAATCTCCAGAGCTGTTTGAGGAGGTCGCGGCATTGGTTGGTGCTGTGGCCGGGACTCTTATGGTAGGCACAGTATTGATTGTTGTCCAGATGACCGTGGTCCCTTATCGCTTTTGGCTTTTTGAGCTCTTCGTGCCCCTTGATGGCATAGAAAATATGTGCCGGAGTTCGGTTGAACGTGTGGAGGAGATGGGCTTCCATGTCCTCGAAGGCCTTGAGATCTCCGGGTGGCTTGGCGATCGCCTTCTTTGCTTTGGCGATCGCTATCTTATGGACAGGAGGTGGCGTTTCCTCGCCTAGGTGGAGGGTGAGTAGCCTTTGCCTGGCCAGAAAGTTGGCAGCTTTAGCGCGGAAGATCGCGTAAGTTGGGGGAATATCCTTGGAGAGATGTCTAAACATGGGAGAATGACCGTGGAACCCCCCCATGCCGAATAGAGAGCGAGCTCGTCACTGACGGGTTCGCCGGTGAGGATGATTTCGTCTACCCGGTCGATGTAATCTGTGTCTGACTCGTCTTTCCCCTGCTTGATTTTTATCACACGGTGGGGGCCTTCTGGTCTGGCGACCTTGCTGGCGAAGTATGACGTGAAGTCATTCACCAGTTTCTTAAAGGAGATGATTGATCGTGGTGGTAGTGAGACGTACCACCTATGGGCCAGCTCGCCCAATGTTAACGGGAAGATCCGGCACTTGGTTGCATCGGATGCCCCACACCCAGTCATGTAGATTCGGAATTTACTCAGGTGGGTTTCGGGGTCCGATCTCCCCTCATATAGAGGTGTTTTGGGAGGAGCGATCGTTGGTTGTATGGGGGCAAGCTCAATGTGGACCGCAAGTGGCTCGGTCGGCCCGGCGATCTTTTTGCTGGTGCTTGCCCCAGTGTCCAAGAGTGCTTTCATCTCGTCGAGCTGGCGTTGTATGGCGGCCATCGCCGTGGCCTGATTGCTTGCGGCTCGGTGCTCGGAGCGAGAGCCGAGGCGATTGATTACTGATCCCCTGGCGATCGGGGCAGGAATCAGATGGCTGACCTGCGTTCGGCTGTGAGGTGGGTAGGCTGAACTCCTGGTGACGGATTCGGATTCCGTCTTTTCGTGGTTGGAAACAGAATGCCCCGGTCGCCAGGATGGGTCGCGCCCTAAGCGATTGAATATGGATCCGTCCGGTCGTGCGAGAGCCTTTCCTCGCGAATTGGGGCTTTCTGACGATCGCTCGTTCAGTAGCCCGTTGAATTTCCGTTTTCCCATGCGGCGGATGATCGAGGGAGTTATCGCGGGCGACGCGCATGCTCTCCGTCGCTCCTCCAGGATGGCCATAGCCTCCTCGATCTGTTCCTCGGTTTGGAACTGATCGAGTGAGAGGTTGGGGCCATCTCTCGGGAGCGGTATCGAGAGTCTCGTGTTGCTGTAGCTTCCCCCTGTCGTCGGCTGGGGTTCGGATTGAGCCGGGATATGGTGTCCGGCGGTTCGGAGAGCGGCTTTCTTCGATGTACCGGCGGATGTCATGATTCTGAAGGTTTTCTTTGAAGTGCAGTGAGTGTCACTTCAAGTATATGCCCCGAGAACAGTGAGTGTTCTTCGGGACGGTAGAAATAAAAGTTTGAGGGTTAGATGCGCCCCTTCCTCTAGCGCCAATTGTTGCTACCCAAAATATTATCCAGAGATAGATATTGCAGGAATGGATGGGATAGCAAACAAATGCAAGAGCACTTCTGTGAGAAAGATAAATAACACAAGATTTCCCGGGGTTGTTAGTCCCGGGCTTGAATGCTCTCGCGAGATATTATTAATACTAATATTCGGGGATACAAGTACTAATGTAAGAATACAATTACAATGAGTGTAAAGATTCTTGTTATCTTAGCTAGTGAGCGTGTAGATTGCCGGAAGAACCAGATTTGATGCTCTGTGAGTTCTTGTAACAAAGGAGATGAACAGTCGCGGCGGTGAGAGATCGACAGTCTCTCACGGCGAGTATTTAGCTGGATGCTTGGGCTCCTGGGCTTATGAATCCCTTGGAATCTTTCTGGTGGAGACTTGCTGCTTCTGTCGAACGTGTTCTGGACGAGAGATTCGGAGAGAGAAGTCCTGAGATAGATTCCGGTGAGAAAGCCGGGAGCTTGATGATATGTGTGTTCTACTGTATTTCTGTTGTTGGTGGAATGAATTCCGAACCATAGGTTAAATGAATTGGGAACCTTTTTCCAGTAGGAGGAGGTTCTCTATTTATAGGGCTTGGATACGCCGGGCGATCGCCTTTTCTGCATTATAATAATCGGGCGATCGCCTTTTAGCACATGGGCCTGTCCCCTCAAAGTCTGCAGGAGTTGCTGGCAGTCAACCGTGCGGTCCAATGTGACGCCTACACGCGTCCTGAGTTGCTGTCATGGGTGGCCCCATTGACAACTTTCGGCGCGCATGCCGGTAGGTGAGGTAGGTGACAGGCTGTGGTCAAAGGTCTTCTCTGTCAGCAAAAGATCTTGTCTGTTAGCGAAGATCTTGTCAGAGCCTTTTGTGGATCTGCACGTGGGTGCTGTTCTGAGATCCAGTCCTTGATGACTTTGACGGGCGATCATTTCTGCTCGGGGCGCAGGTCGACCGTCCTTAGCCGGACACTAGAGTCGATCGCCCGATGCCGAAGGGCGATCGCCTTGGGAGTCGATCGCTAGGTACCTGATGGTGGTCTGATATCTTCGACTTGGCGAGCTAGCCATAGTTTGACTGGAGTTGACTTGGTCGCTCGGCCTTATAGTCGATCGCCTATCGGGATGGATAAATCTTGACACAACACTCGCCATCTAAAGGTTCCAGGTACGAACTCTTTGCGATCCTCTTTAACATGTCGATCGCCTTGACCGAGGAGGATTACTAACTTTGTCGATTGTTTTCTTTTGCAGAAATTCGTTTCCCTTGTTTCCCAGAGCCTCCTGCTGCGATTGCCATGTCTAATCCGGGGGTCATGAACCGTCTTAGCCAAGGGAAAAAGGTGAGCCGAGCTCCTTCTGCTCCGCCGCGACCGACCCCATAGGCAAGACCTCTCCAGGAGCCTGTCGTCGAAGGGCGGGAGCCTCGGGAGGAGGAGCAACTCCGACTTATCTGTAAGAAGTGGAGGACTGTGGAGCCCTCGGCCCCTGTTACTGCAGACGAGCCGCCGATCTTTATGCCTCCGATTTCCGCGATTCCTCCAGTGGAGGGGTCCACGCCATCTTCGGCTTTTCTTCAGTCCATGACGACTGCTGAGGCTGAGACTTCGCGTGGCAGGCCATTCTTCGGCCGTGACCCATAGAAGGTCGAGAGGTAAGCCTGGTCGTTTTGCCAAGTTATGAAACTTGTGTAGGAAACACACTTAACTCTTTTGTCATTTGTGCAGGGTCCGCCATTCCGATCCGAATTGCTCGCCGATGGTGTTAGACTTCCTGTCGAGCAAAGCTCCTCGCCAGGTCAGCAATATTCCTTCCTACGTTTCTCGTGCTACCGCTTCCCTCCCGAAGGCCTGGACGACCGATCTGGATGCGATCTCGCACCGGCGATCTGCTGACGCGATGCAGGCTACTTTCGCGTTGGCCCTTCAGACGGCGACGATGGCAGCTCAGGCCGTGAGGGACTACGAGGGGCGTCCATCCACTGCCCGTATCCATGTGGACCTCGAAACCGCACGGAGACAAAACATTGAGTTTGCCGACCGGCTCGCGGCCATGGAGAAGAGCTCCGCGGAGGCGGCTAAGCAGGCGAAGCAGGATGTTGACCGGGCGCGGGCGGCGACTGACCGGATGCGGGACCAGATGACGGAAGCCCGCAGGTCGCACGCGTCCAGGCAGAAGGAGGCTGACCAGCTGAAGGTGACCGTCGCCCGACTGACTAGCGAGCTGGCGTCCTCGAAGGAAGAGGTGGCCGCCAAAACTGCCGAGCTTGAGGGCGTGAGCCAAACAGTTGTGGTGTTGAAGGAAAAGCTGAAGGCGACTGATCCCTTCGTTAACGTGGAGTACGTCAGCGAATTCGCTTACTATATGGCTTATGCTGACGCGATCCGCGCCGCTAAGAAGGCAGGGCTCGAGGTAGGCCCTTTGGCTGAAAATTTCAAAGCCTATGCGCTGGAGCATCCTCTGCAGCCTGACTTCACCGTGCCGATCCTCGACCTTTCCGCGGATCATGGGATCGACTTGAGCTGGTACCCGTTGCCGGACAACCTTGTCCATCCGGGTGCCCTGGAGGATGGGGGTTCAGAGCCTGCTGCTGGCGATGGAACGGGCGCCGATCCTTGAACTTTTCTGCTTTTTACTTGTAATTTTTTGTAGCTTTCATTGTACTTTTGCCTTCAGGCGACCGTGTTTGTACTTTTGTATTCCAAGTGATGGAATAAATTTTTGCTTCTCTGATTTCTTGCTTGCATGATTTTATACAAGTGTTTAAGGAATGATCGTTGTGTGTACAGCTCCAAGTGAATTGATAAACTCATATTGATAACTTTAGAACAAAGTCGATCGCTGCATATACATCTGAACAATGCCAATCGTCGTACGTGTATTTGAGTAGAGACAATCGTGATATACATAGCTCCGCCCTTCCCCCTTGTTTTTGTTTACTTAGTGAAAGTAAGGGGACAAAAATAAATCATTTAGTGAGCGGTCTTCAATTTTGTAGATTCCTCGAGGAAGGCCGACCATCCCGTCCTAGAGGAACCGTGCACAATCGTAGAGTTTGATGGAACCGACCTCCACGATCATGTCTTGTGCGCGACCGACATTCCGTCTGATGGCCAACTTCTCGCGACTCACTTAATTGTGAGGGTCCTCCGTAGGCTGCGCCCGCCTCGTATTTAAACGAAGGGTGGGCGATCTCGGTCTGGAGGAGTCCTTGCACGGGGCATCGTCGGATTAATCGACTCCACGACCGCGGCTTGTTAGCACTTTTCTACCTCGAACCGTCATGTTAGATGGCGATCCTCGACGGTATACGTTGTGACGGGGGGAGGGATGCGTCGCTTTGTCCGGATCCACCATGTTAGGTGATGGACCTTTGAGGGCGGGCGAACGTGTCCACAGATCTATTTTTGAGGGCCCTTTGGCTACGCCCGCCTCGTATTTAAACGAAGGGCGAGCGATCGCTGCCCAAAGGAACCTTGCATGGTCATAGAGAACAGTTCCATCGTCCTCCACAACTATGTCGGCACTTTTCTACCTCGGACCGTCATGTTAGATGGCGATCCTCGACGGTATACGTTGTGCTGGGGAGGAGATCGCCTGCCTAGGTCCATTATGTTAGATGACGAACTTTAGAGGGCGAGCGAGTCATCCTCTTTTTCAAGGCGTTGCTCAGGCAGTAGACTTTGGTTTGACGTGGTGGGAATCGGGGAAAGACTTCCGAAGTTCCCACCTCTTGATTGAAGCATATAGATCCGGCCGCCGAGGTTGATCGGGGGGTCGACTCGTATGAGTCTTTCGGCCTGTCGCGTTCGACTCTAGCGACCGGTTTGGGAGATTGACGGGGCTCCGACTAAGCCAATAAACTGTCCAGCTTGCCCTCCTCGAACAATCTCCAGAGTTGTCTGAGGAGGTCGCGGCATTGGTTGGAGGAGATTTTTGCGCCCCTTGATGGCGTAAAAATATGAGCCGGAGTTCGGTTGAACTTGTGGAGGAGATGGTCTTCCACCTCCTCGAAGGCCTTGAAATCACTGGGTGGCTTGGTGACCGCCTTGTTGGATTTGGCGATCGCCGTCTTTTGGACGGGAGGCGGCGTTTCCTCATATAGGCGAAGGGTGAGGATCCTTTGCCTGGACAGAAAATCGGCAGTCTTGGCGTGGAAGATCGCATAGGTCGGAGGAATGTTCTTCGTGAGGTGCCTAAACATGGGAGAATGACCATAGAATCCCCCCAGGACCGAGTAGAGGGCGAGCTCGTCACTTATGGGCTCGCCGGCGAGGACTATTTCATCCACCCGATCGATGTAATCTGCATCGGACTCGTTTTCCCCCTGCCTGATTTTGATCATGCGGTGGGGGCCTTCTGGTCTGGCGACCTTGGTGGCGAAGTATGACGTATGACGTGAAGTCACTCGCCAGTTTCTCAAAGGAATTGATTGATCGCGGTGGCAGTGAGACGTACCACCTATGGGCCAGTTCGCCCAACATTAACGGGAATATTCGGCACCTGGTCGCATCTGATGCCCCACACCCGGTCATGTAGATCCGGAACTTGCTCAAGTGGGTCTCGGGGTCCGATCTCCCCTCATACAAAGGTGTTTGAGGAGGAGCGATCCTTGGTTGCATGGGGGCAAGCTCGATGTGGACCGCGAGTGGCTCACTCGGTCCGATGATCTTTCTACTGGCGCTTGCCCCAGTTTCCATGAGCGCTTTCATCTCGTCGAGCTGCCGTTGCATAGCGGCCATCGCCGTGGCCTGGCTGATCGCAGCTAGGCGCTCGGAGCGGGAGCCGAGGCGATCAAGTACTGATCCCCTGGCTCCGCTATCGATGCTGTCCTTGCCGCATGGCTCGATTCTTCGGCGGATGGGGGCCAAACGGCTGACCTGTTTTTGGTTGGGAGCTGGGTATGCCGAACTCCTGGTGACGGATTCGGATTCCGTCGTCTCGTGGTTGGGGCCAGAATGCCCCGATTGCCACGATGGATCGTGATAAGTGTCAGTTTTGTACACTTTATCCATGGTTTGTATCGATAAAATTTACCAATAATTGAGCTAGTCTACTCGTTTTTCGCTTTTAATTAATTAGTTTTAATAATTTTATTTTTATCGGATGATGATCGGATTAAATAACTGATTTACTCAAGAAACAACATGTTTATTAAATATTCTCTTTGTTGAATTTTGATATATTCATGTTGTAGGGCTTTCCGAGATGAATTCGGCAGTCTTTCCGGATTCAAAATCAGAGTTATATCAAAAGTTGTCATCCGAAGAAGATTTGGGGCAAAAACGCAAAGTCTGAGAAATTCTGGGCTGAAAACGTAACTTTCAAAGCAACCAATGAATAAATTGACGAAGCCAAGTTACGGCCGTAACTACAGAATGTTACGGCCGTAAGTCACCCTAGTTACGGCCGTAACTCCTGAATGTTACGGCCGTAACTCTTGACAGATTGTTATGATTTGTCTAATTTTTTATACTTTTTATATATTATTGAGGGGATGGCTGGCATTGATCCGATCTATTGTAATAATGCTGGAGTTTTGGAGCTATTAGATGACTTTAGGTGTATAAATAGATCCCTTAGATCCTTCATCATTCACCATTCATCTTATAATTTTTCATTTTTTGTAAACTTTTCTTTTTGTGTGAAGGACACACTTGTGTTCTTGAGTGATATTTGTAAGTGTGCTATAGCATATGTTGTTCAGAGAGTTTATTGTTTCTATCTCCTTTATCTACTAAGGGAGTTAGGATCAATTCTTTCTCTTGATTCCAAAGCTTGTAACATGTATAATAAACCCTTCATGGGCTAAGTAACCTTTAGTTGGGATTATAAACAAGGTTAGTCATGTTATTTATGTTTGTATAAAAGATCTATTGTGAATTACTTATTATTGTGTGTGATTTTCATTGTTTTAACAATCTTTATTTATTTGGCCAATAAATGACGATATTTATGGTCTTCATATGTTTCGAAAGAAAATATGTTTGATTAGATCAAATGATCTTCACTATAAGTTGTTCTAGGGGATAGAAATATACCTCTAGTCCTTAGATGATTCTTTGAGTTATTTTCATAAATCCTAATGCTATGTATTGAAGCCAATCAACATAGAAATATAGTGGATTGATTCAATATGTAAGGGCGTTTATAGTTCGAAGAGAAACCGTCTTTTTAAGAAAAATCGAATCTACACAACATAATAAGTAAATTCATCTTATGATCTCCTATACATCTTTTATAACTAATGACGAACTAAGTTTGTAATCCCAACTATTTCATTTTATCGTTTAATCAATCTATTATTATTGCAATATTTTATTTCCTTAAAATATAGAACTATTATTGCATTTTCTTTGCAATTATTAAACCAAACCTTTTAATTGTGTGTTTCACTCATCTTAGTATCTATAAAAATAGACTAATAGTGTATAATTCAAATTATAATCAAACTTCCTTGTGGGATCGATAAACCGGACTCAAAAAGTCCACTTTACTACTTGATACGATATCGTGCACTTGCGATAGTTACACTAACAACGTGTCAAGTTTTTTGCGCCGTTGCCGGGGAAGTATAAGTTATATTTGAAATCTTACATTGTAAACTATTTTTATAGGTACAAATTTCTCGACATTGTAACTTAAGTACTAAATTGTGTTTGTCCGGTCAAGTGGCGGATAACGGTACTCCGTGACTATTAAAGTCGGATTTTTCAGTTTCCCACAACAACTGATATTTGTAGATATTTTCTTCAATTATTTTCATTGTCTTTTTATTTTTTTTATCATGGAAGAAACGTTGTATAAAATTGAAAAAAGATTCCCCTTTCTAAGCAAAAATGCAATTTTAAAAATTTACAAGACAAGGCTTGAAAGGATGAGGTTGCTTATGAATAAAAGTATACCTTTTGACATAAGATTCATTATTGAAGCCAAAGTAAGAATAGAGGGTAAATTCACAAAAACACCGACTAGATTTTTACCAGGGCTAGGAAAAAGTTCAAATGCCAAGAAACGACGAGCAAAGATGATAGTCGTTTGTTATAAATGTGCTAGATGGAACTGTAATTTGAAATGTCGATCTTTAGGAATTCCATCTACAAACAGAGAAGATAAAATTCAATTCATTAAGGATGGTCTGAATAAAGAGAATTTAGATAATATTGAAATTTCTCTTGACACGCATCCTAGTGGACTCGTACATTACGGAATTCGATGTTTGTGGAATAAATTCCAACCAGAATATGAACAACGTCTTGGGAATCTGACGTTAAAAGACCCTGTTTGCCAATTTGTAAGAAAATTGGATGGGAAACTTCTCCCCGACTCATAGAAGGCGTTTAGGCCGTTTCTGAACGTAAAATCAGAGGAAGATGTGAGCCACAATCACAACTACTGTACATACGCGTAAGTATCTTTTATTTTTGTCGTGTGGTGAGATTTTTTGAATAAAAAAATATGATACGCGATAAATGCTTTCATTATTCTATTGAGTAGTTGAAGCACAATCAAATGCAATCACAAACTTGTTGAACAATTTTTACCTTCTTTTTCTTCTATAAATAAACTTTGTGCTTGTTTCTTTCATTCATCCCTCAAACTTGCACTTTTCTCTGTTTCTCTCTAAAAAAAATTTTTCTTTTCAAAAATGGAGTCATCATCTTCAACAAAAAACTTTAGCACAGTCTGCATTTTTGGTGGAGCTAGTTATGGAAAAGAGGCATGCTTTACTGAAGCAGCCCACAACTTGGGTCGTACCTTAGGAGAAAAATGCATTCATGTAGTTTACGGAGGAGGAAGTCTAGGATTAATGGGACGAGCTGCTGCTTCTGCCTATATGGAAGGAGTAAGAGTGTTGGGAATAATCCCAAAACCTCTAGCTGAAAGTAAAATCACCGGGTCAACTATTGGAGATGAGTTTAGATCTGTAAATATGAAAGATCGCATAACTCACATGATAAATAATTCTGGCGCCTTTATCACCCTTCCCGGTGGTTTTGGCACCCTTGAGGAACTTTTTCATGTGGTTACGAGCCCAAATAAATGTTCATAAAAACCAATAGGTGTGCTTAATGTCAATGGTTTCTTTGATGGTTTCTTGTCTTTCATCGACTACTCTCTTGAAAAGGGTTTTATTTCCGAGCGTGCTAAACGAATCATAGTCGTTGCAACAACACCGTAAGAACTAATAAAAACTCAATGAATTTGTTCCTCAACCAGATCCAGCTCTAGCTAAAATTGTCTGGATGGAAGATTTTACCGTGAGAAAACGAAAAGTGGATTCATTCCTCTCCCTTTGATATCCCATGTCGGACCTATTTTATTTTTACTTTTTGTCGTGTGTAATAATCGTGGTAAATGGTGGCAGCTTAAGGAGTTTCTTCTTGATCTCTTGACGCGCATCTATTCGCGATTTATGTATTGTTATTTTATTGCTGTAATTTTTATTGTGTGTTTTTTTTATAAAAGCATTGATGGCAGCGTAAGGCGACTCTTCGGACTTTCTTGATGCGCATCTTAAAATTGTGTTATACTTCCGAGTATATTTTATTTTCTTTTGTTGTGTGCCTCGTATATTTATTCTCTTGCAGATTCTAAAAGGCATTAGCTCAAACATCAACTTTCTTAACAGGGAGTATTCTGCTTTTTCTGCATTGCTTTTTATTTTATTTTTAAAAAACAGAGGACAGTTTTATTTTTAAGTTTGGGGGTGGTTTGTTTTATTATTTTGGTGTGTTGTAATTTTGGTGTGTTTTGATTGATTTGGTTATTTGCCTTAATTTTTTTTTTTTTTATATATATATATATATTTATAGTATTTTGATTTTTGAGATTTCTAGATCTAGCCATAACACCAATAAATTAGCTATTTACAAGCTTCTAAAATCGTTTTAACCGGTAAATAAAAATTGTATATTCCAAAATTTTTTGAGCCTTAATCTCTCTTTCCAAGCCTTGTAATTATCATATAAAATCGAGTCATTCGTAACCTTGAGAAAAGAAGAATCAATCGGTTGATGAAAAATAAAACTGAAATTTACTTAATTTGTGGAGTTTTTGATTTTTCATGCTTAAACTAAGAAATAATTTTCTGCAAAAATTTTATTCCCTAAAAAAAGGAGTCATTGGTGAAAAGAGCTACACATTACCAATAACGGTGTGAAAGTTATCACCTAAAAAAAATGACAAAAAGGAGAAGTGTTGAGCAGCAACAGTTGCCTAATTTTGGGGGTCTTAAATTTTGCGAAAAATAAAGGACTAACCATTGTTGGTGCGTAGCTGCCGTCTCAGAAAAATTGGTGAAAAGAGCTACACGTTAGCAAATAACGGTGTGAAAGCTATCACCTTAAAAAAAAATGAGATAGAAATTGTGTTAGTGAAAAGAGCTACACGTTAGCAAATAACGGTGTGAAAGCTATCACTAAGGGATGTAGTTTATGAGCAGATTTGAATTAATTAGCGGCTGAATTTCAATACACTCAATTTCGTGAAAAATCACAATATTTGATGACTCCAATAAAATTCTTCTTCATATTGAGTCGAAAAATAAATGAGTGATCGAGAGCAACCATTAAATGGAGTCGTGTGTATCACGAGTGGGAAAGAAATAATCAACCTTTTGGGGGGAAAACCTTGAATTTGGAATTACAAAATAAAAACCGTGTTTTAACTTCAAAAACATTAGTAGATTTATTTTGAATCTTGATTCATTTCTATCTACTGTATAAAGCTGGTTGTTGTGTATTAATGGCATTTTGATCTCCTTTTCTCTTTTTATATTTTACTTTATGTGTGTATTAATTTTTTTTATTTTTGGAGCATGAATAATAAAGAGTCTTGCTCGGGACTAGCAAGAATTCAAGTTTGGGGCTGTGATAAGTGTCAGTTTTGTACACTTATCCATGGTTTGTATCAATAAAATTTACCCATAATTGAGGTAGTCTACTCGTTTTTCGCTTTTAATTAATTAGTTTTAATAATTTTATTTTTATCGGATGATGACCGGATTAAATAACTGATTTACTCAAGAAACAACATGTTTATTAAATATTCTCTTTGTTTAATTTTGATATATTAATGTTGTAGGGCTTTCCGAGACGAATTCGGCAGTCTTTCCGGATTCAAAATCAGAGTTATATATCAAAATTTATCATCCGAAGAAGATTTGGGGCAAAAACGCAAAGTCTGAGAAATTCTGGGCTGAAAACGTAACTTTCAAAGCAACCAGTGAACAAATTGACGAAGCCAAGTTACGGCCGTAACTACAGAATGTTACGGCCGTAAGTCACCCTAGTTACGGCCGTAACTCACAGATGTTACTAGTAACTCTTGGCAATTGTTATGATTTGTCTAATTTTTTATAATTTTTGTGTATTATTGAGGGGATGGCTGGCATTGATCCGATCTATTGTAATAATGCTGGAGTTTTGGAGCTGTTAGATGACTTTAGGTGTATAATAGATCCCTTAGATCCTTCATCATTCACCATTCATCTTATAATTTTCCATTTTTTGTAAACTTTTCTTTTTGTGTGAAGAACACACTTGTGTTCTTGAGTGATCTTTGTAAGTGTGGTATAGCATATGTTGTTCAGAGAGTTTATTGTTTCTATCTCCTTTATCTACTAAGGGAGTTAGGATCAATTCTTTCTCTTGATTCAACGAATAATGACCACCAAAGCTTGTAACATGTATAATAAACCCTTCATGGGCTAAGTAACTTTTAGTTGGGATTATAAACAAGGTTAGTCATGTTATTTATGTTTGTATAAAGGATCTATTGTGAATTACTTATTATTGTGTGTGATTTTTATTGTTTTAACAATCTTTATTTATTTGGCTAATAAATGACGATATTTATGGTCTTCATATGTTTCGAAAGAAAATATGTTTGATTAGATCAAATGATCTTCACTCTAAGTTGTTCTAGGGGATAGAAATATACCTCTAGTCCTTAGATGATTCTTTGAGTTATTTTCATAAATCCTAATGCTATGTATTGAAGCCAATCAACATAGAAATATAGTGGATTGATTCAATATGTAAGGGCGTTTATAGTTCGAAGAGAAACCGTCTTTTTAAGGAAAATCGAATCTACACAACATAATAAGTAAATTCATCTTATGATATCCTATACATCTTTTATAACTAATGACGAACTAAGTTTGTAATCCCAACTATTTCATTTTATCGTTTAATCAATCTATTATTATTGCAATATTTTATTTTCTTAAAATATAGAACTATTATTGCATTTTCTTTGCAATTATTAAACCAAACCTTTTAATTGTGTGTTTCACTCATCTTAGTATCTATAAAAATAGACTAATAGTGTATAATTCAAATTATAACCAAACTTTCTTGTGGGATCGACTCAAAAAGTCCACTTTACTACTTGATACGATATCGTGCACTTGCGATAGTTACACTAACAACGTGTCAGATCGCTTCCTAGGCGGCTGAAGACGGAACCGTCCCGCCTGGCGAGAGCCTTTTCTCGTGAATCGGGGCTTTCTGACGATCGCTCGACCAGTAACCCTTTGAGCTTCCGTTTGCCCGCGCGGCGGATGGCCGAGGAGGTTATAGCGGGCGCTGCGCATGCTCTCCGTCGCTCCCTAAGGATGGCAATAGCCTCCTCGATCTGTTCCACGGTTTGGAACTGGTCGAGCGATAGGCTGGGGCCGTCCCTCGGGGGTGGGATCGAGAGTCTCGCGTCGCCGCGGCTACCTCCTGCCGTAGGTCGGGCCTCGGATTGAGCCGGAATATGACGTCCGGTGGATCGAAGAGTGGCTCTCTTCGCTGTGGTGGCAGACGTCATTATTCTGAAGGTTTTTCTTTGAAGAACAGTGAGTGTTTCTTCAAGTATATGCCCCGGAGAACAGTGAGTGTTCTTTGAAACGGTCGGAATGAAAATGAAGGTTTCCCCCTTCTTCTAGCGCCAATTGTTGTTACCCAAAATATTATTCGGAAGGGATTGCTGGAATGGATGAGTAACAAACAAATGCGAGAGCACGTTGTGGGGAAGTAAATAACACAAGGTTTTCCGGGGTTGTTAGTCCCGTGCTTGAATCCTCTCGCGAGATATTATTAATACGAATACTTGGGAGTACAAATATTAATGTTAGAGTACAATTACAATGAGTGTAAAGACCATAGTTATCTAGCTCTTGAGTGCTGATGATAGTCGGAAGAACCAGAGTTGATGCTCTGTGAGTTCTTGTAACAACGATGGAGTGCTGTGTCAATCGCGAGAAATCGACTGTCTCTCACTGTGTGAATTAGCTGAACTCTCGTATGAAAATCACTGTTCGTGAACCTCTGAACCTTTTTACAGTTGCTGAAGGTTTCCTATTTATAAGAGGGGAAGTCGCTGGGCGATCGCCTCTACTGTATTATAATAAGCGGGCGATCGTCTTTAGCACATGGGTTGGTCTCCTTTCAAGTCTGCAGCCGCTGCTGGAAGCCGGATGTGTGAACCAATGAGAAGACAGCACGCGTCCTAAGTCGCTGTCTTGGGAGGTCCCACCTAGGACTTTCGGCGGGTCTGTCGGTAGTCGTTGACAGCTGTTGATGGGCTGGAGTCAAAGATCCTTAATCCGCGGTGCCATTCGCGGATCTGCATATGGGTCTTCTCTCCGAGGTCCGGTCTTCTAGAAATGACGGATGATGGCCTTATACGTGGTATAGGACGGTCTTCCTTGGTCGGGCACCACAGTAGATCGCTAGGTGCCAAGAGGCGATCGCCTTGGACCTCGATCGCTCGGTACCTGATCACGGTCAGGACTCTTAGCTTGGCAAGTCTGCCTTGGATTATTTGATGCTGTCTTTGGTCGCTCGGCCCTTACCCCGATCGCCGTCGAGGCGTATAAATCGCCGCACAACATCAGTAGAAATTTTTTGCGTTATTTTATCTGAGATATACTGGATAACTTGTTGTCTATACAGTATGGATAAAATAATTTGAGGACTGAGACAATTGTATTTGTACGATTGACGTGATTGGTTGACAATTATGATTGAGGATATCGTGTACCAAGATTGTTTTAATTGTGATATCGGGTATATCATATGAGAATTTTATGGGAATGAAAATATGTAATCAGTATGTCGTATGTTCGTGTCCAGTATGTCGAGACAACGGACAAGAATAGCTGAAAATGGCTAAGTACAGCCACGTTAGCGCACACTAAAATGTATGCCTAGCGCACGCTACGGTGTATACTTAGCGCACGATAAGAGGTTAAGATTACGTACGCTAAAAAGGACCCCTAACGTACATAAGGTATTCTGGATAAGGTTCGGAAGGTGGCCGACAAGTAGGCCCAGGTTGATTATTATCTGCATTTAGCGCACGCTAATGCACATGGTTAGCGCACGCTAACATCAGATCGGTCAAAAGAGAATCTTGGCATTGTCAGGCTACTTTCGGCGTGTGGACCCCAGTCATCTTCGGGGAAGGTGCAGAGTGTCAGGTCAACGACGAATAGCACACGCTATTATTGGAGAATAGCGCACGCTACTGAGCATTTCACTGTAGCAAGTCAACGCCTGTTTGCGTACGCTATTGCATGGGCATTACGTACGTAAGATGATGTACGAAGCAAGGCAGTAGCCTCTGGACTGCCCGATAGCGCACGCTATCTAGGAAAGATAGCGCACGCTAAATATAAGGTTTAGCGCACACTAGTAATGTACTTAATAAAAGGGGACAGACAGGTGTTAAGAGGCATTTCGTCCATTTCTTTCCTTTCACTCGATAGAGAGAGCCTTGGGAGGATACTTGAAGATCCTAAACTCTGAGAGATGATCCTTTTTAACTAGATTAAGATGGAGAGCATGGATTCAAAGATTTGTTCTTGAAATTATTAATGGTTCTTGGAATGGAGTTCATAGAGAGAGTCTTGAGGTTCCAAATATTGGATTATGATGGAGTTGATCATCCTTATCAACATTTGGAGCTTGGAAATGATTGGAAACGGATTAAACCTTGATAATCAATCCTTTTCTTCAAAGAGGTAATTAACCTTCACTTTGGATTTCGTTTTGGGGATTGAATATTGGTGTTCTTTGATATGCGGATATTGATATGATTCGTGTGGTTTTGTATGGTGTTGTTCGTCTTATTGAGATATATGGGTTAATCCTTCTCCTCATTATCGGATGTTGATGTTGTTGTTGATATCTTCTTCATGTGATGATGGTTATGGTGGTTTTCTTGTGATTCTTGAGGTTATGTAAATTGCATGATGAAGAAAGTGATAACATGATGATATATATATCGGATTATGTCGTTTTGAACGTGATTTCGGGCATTTCATGTTCTTGAAGAACTCTTGAATTATATGATATGATGATTATGTACAGGAGGTGTTGGTGTTTTGGGTATGAATATGGGATATTCATATCTGAACTAAATTATGTGTTTTGATATAATATTCATATAAGAATACGAATATGATTTCGAGTATGGTGATGAGATTGAATTTGGAAAAGTTATTGTTAATCATGGAGTATGATTTCCTTTACATTCGGATTCGTAGTCGCAAGGTGTTAGTCGATGCTTGGAATGCATGCAACTGCATGTCATTAGCGCACGCTAGCTGACTGGCTTAATGCAAGCTAAGTGGTGACCATTAGCGCACGCTACGCTATGTGTTTAACGTGCGCTAAGTAGGCAGACAGTATGGTATATCGTGTTGTGGTTATGAGTTCATAATTGTTTGGGTTGTATTGTTCGGTTTTGTATATGATCGAGGTATTGTTGAGCCGTTGAGTTTGATTGGTTGGTTATATCGGTTGTTGATTATTATCGAATGTGTGTTAATCGATTATTGCAATAGATTGTGATAATTGATCGCTGATTATGACCGTTGTGTTGCGGTTGAGGCTGAAGAGTTCGTAGATTGCTTTTAGTCGGGGCTGAGGAGCTCGTAGACAAAGGCAATGGAATTGGTAATGGCTTTGTCGTATCGGTATCAAGGCAAGTTTATACTTGTTCAGTTTATAATACTTAATGAATGGTTTCATTTTCATTTCATTTATAATTCATATAGCAATGATATTATAAATGTAAATTGTCGGGATGATGGTTTGTTCGTGGAAAGGATGCCTCCGGCTTTGAGGTAATTTAAGTATTGTTGTATGTTGAAGTTTCGTATAATGAGATTCGTATTGGCTGTTTGTTGAGGGATGTTGATCCCAGGACTGTTTGTGTTGAGATCATTGGTCATGTTGATCATTCATTGGGGATGATGATCACAGGATTGTTGTTTTGGATATTGATTAGTCGTGTCGACTTTTCATTGTCAGTATGTTGTTGTTCACTTCGGTGAGTCATTTGATCCTTATTGGATATGTGATTCTTTGAGTTTGGTTGTCATGTTGCATCGTGACATATCTGGAGTTATATATGCGTGCCGATTGGTTATTGTGTAGAATTTTTAGCTGGGCACACTATGGTTATGTGTTGATATTTCCACATTGAACCGTGCACACGAGACGTAGTTCGTGAGGCTAATTAGGTACATGTCCCATGTATATCCTGGATTCCGTATACGGGGTGGACATGTGCACAGACATATTTTCGGATCGGGCGTACTATGACGTCCATCTTTGAGTCATATTGATTGGTCGTTCATCCTTTATTTATAGTTGGATATGTTCGACGGTTTGCGATTGGTTGATCATACTCCCGAGGGGTATGTTCGACAGTCGGGGTTATTTCTTTGAGATCCATTATTGGTGATCATTGGAGTTTACCTTGTTGAGGGTATTCTCGGTTATTCTTGATCCTTTGTTGATCGTGTTTGGAGTTTACCATGTTGACGGTATTCTCGGTTATTGTTGATCCTTTGTTGATCGTGCCTGGAGTTTACCATGTTGAGGGTATTCTCGATTATCGTTGATCCTTTGTTGGTCGTATTGGAGTGATCATGTCAATGATATTCTCGGTTGATCTATTGGTTGATCATTATTATTGATCGTATGAGCATCGAATTGTATGTCGATATTTCGGGATTGTTATCATTGTTTTGTGGTAGTTGATCTACAAATATGTTGCGTGTTTGGTTTTCATCCAGGTTGAGATTTGACGGTGTAAATCCGACGGACAGGATTTGGCACGGATGGGTTATTCCGCGCTTATGAGTTATGATGATGTTTTGAGGATTCTTGGTATTGTTTTGATATAGTACAGATGATTGTAGTTGAGTTCATTTCGTCATTTGAGAATGCGAAATATGGATTATGGTAAGGACTGATTTGGTATTGGTTACCATGGGTCGGTAAGATTTACGTGGTAGTATTCTTACAATATTATTACATTGGTATGTAATTATTTATGATGATGTGATCGATATCAGTATTGAGTATTGTGGCTGACCCCGTCGTGGGCTTTATTTTTAGGTACTCAGAGATCGAGCTAGTAGCGGTTGTGAAGGGATGAGCTTCCGGTGATACCGGCCGTGGCATGTTTTGGTGAATCGAGTATTCTTTTCTGGTTGTTTTATTTCCGCTGCAAGTGTATATTTTGAATCGTGTTTTTATCCATTGCGTGTGTATTTCACAGTGGTTTTTCGGTACTTTTACCAACTCGTGTATAACTTTCAAAATGGCCTTTTTGGGTATTTCTTAACTTGGGTTATTTCGTTAAACCCTTTTTCCTAAATTATTTTATCGGTACGTATAAGTGGTGGCCTTGAATTTTTAAATGATTCTATTTTTGTGACGGTATTTGGAAAATACATTTTTGGAGACTATTTGAGTATTTGCAAAATATTAAAGTCTTGGCCTCTTTGGCGTGTTTGAAATATTTGCGAAAATGAGTTTTAGCCTGGTGGGTTCCTGCGCGGGACCCACGGCACTGTAATATTCCCGGATGGTTTTGGGGGCGTTACATAAGATGGTATCGGAGCTTTGGGTTTCGTGAAACCCGAGCATGTGTGTTATTTGGCTCTAATAGTACGGTAGTAGCGTGGCATTTGAAAATGATTTTCAGACTTTTGAGTCAAACCGATTTTTGGAGGTTCCAAAATTTTTTGAGATCTTTTCTAATTGCTACTTGTGATATTGGTATGTGTTGGTATTGTGTTGAGACCTTGTGTGGCAGTTGTGTGCTAGTATCACGGGAGATCATCGGCTTCATGCACCTGTAAGTATATCATTTTGGTTATTCGCTTGTGGCGACGAGTGATTGCTTTTGTGATGAGTGTGGGAATTTGGGTTGATATGTTGTTTGTGCAGGATTGCAAGTTTTAAGGACGAAACTTATTTTAAGGGGGGTAGTATGTAATATCAGGATTTTCAGCATAAATTTTTCGTGTTATTTTATCTGAGATATACTGGATAACTTGCTGTCTATACAGTATGGATAAAATAATTTGAGGACTGAGACAGTTTTATTTGTTCGATTGACGTGATTGGTTGACAGTTATGATTGAGGATATCGTGTATTAAGATTGTTTTAATTGTGATATCAGGTATATCATATGAGAATATTATGGGAATGAAAATATGTATTCAGTATGCCGTATGTTCGTGTCCAGTATGTCGAGACAATGGATAAGAATAGCTGAAAATGGCTAAGTACAACCACGTTAGCGCACGCTACAATGTATGCCTAGCGCACGCTACAGTGTATACTTAGCGCATGCTAAGAGGTTAGGATTACGTACGATAAAGAGGACCCCTAACGTACGTAAGGTATTCTGGATAAGGTTCGGAAGGTGGCCGACAGGTAGGCCCATGTTGATTATTATCTGCATTTAGTGCACGCTAATGCACATGGTTAGCGCACGCTAACATCAGATAGGTCAAAATAGAATCTTGGCATTGTCAGGCTACTTTTGGCGTGTGTACCCCATGCATCTTCGGGGAAGGTGCAGAGTGTCGGGTCAATGACGAATAGTGCACGCTATTGTTGGAGAATAGCACATGCTACTGAGCATTTCACTGTAGCAAGTCAACGCCTGTTTGCGTATGCTATTGCATGGGCATTACGTACGTAAGATGATGTGTGAAGCAAGGCAGTAGCCTCTGGACTGCCCGATAGCGCACGATATCAAGGAAGGATAGCGCACGCTAGGGCTGTAGCGCACGCTAAATATAAGGTTTAGCGCACTTAATAAAAGGGAACAGACAGGTGTTAAGAGGCATTTTGTCCATTTCTTTCCTTTCACTCGATAGAGAGAGCCTTGGGAGTATACTTGAAGATCCTAAACTCTGAGAGATGATCCTTTTTAACAAGATTAAGATGGAGAGCATGGATTCAAAGCTTTGTTCTTGAATTTATTAATGATCCTTGGAATGGAGTTCATAGAGAGAGTCTTGAGGTTCCAAATATTGGATTATGATGGAGTTGATCGTCCTTATCAACATTTGGAGCTTGGAAATGATTGGAAATGGATTCAACATTGATAATCAATCCTTTTCTTCAAAGAGGTAATTAACGTTCACTTTGGATTCCATTTTGGGGATTGAATATTGGTGTTCTTGAGTTGATGATTATTATATTAATGAGTTGATAAGTATGATTTTGAATTGGATTACCGAACTATATTGATGTTATTGTTGATATGCGGATATTGATATGATTCGTGTGGTTTTGTATTCGTCTTATTGA
The DNA here is from genome assembly GCA_033398695.1 of Orobanche coerulescens. Taxonomy (NCBI): domain Eukaryota; kingdom Viridiplantae; phylum Streptophyta; class Magnoliopsida; order Lamiales; family Orobanchaceae; genus Orobanche; species Orobanche coerulescens. Next base: position 92,672,466 of record CM065816.1, read on the forward strand.
GATATATGGGTTAATCCTTCTCCTCATTTTCGGAGGTTGTTGTTGTTGTTGTTGATATCTTCTTCATATGATGATGGTTATGGTGTTTTTGTTGCGATTCTTGAGGTTATATGAATTGCATGATGAAGAAAGTGATAACATGATGATATATACATCGGATTATGTCGTTTTGAACGTGATTTCGGATATTTCATTTTCTTGATGAACTCTTGTATTGTATGATATGATGATTATGTACATGAGGTGTTGGTGTTTTGGGTATGAATATGGGATATTCATATCTAGAACTAAATTATGTGTTTTGATATAATATTCATATAAGAATACGAATATGATTTCGAGTATGGTGATGAGATTGAATTTGGAAAAGTTATTGTTAATCATGGAGTATGATTTCCTTTACATTCGGATTCGTAGTCGCAAGGTGTTAGTCGATGCTTGGAATGCATGCAACTGCATGTCATTAGCGCACGCTAGCTGACTGGCTTAATGCAAGCTAAGTGGTGACCATTAGCGCACGCTACGCTATGTGTTTAACGTGCGCTAAGTAGGCAGACAGTATGGTATATCGTGTTGTGGTTATGAGTTCATAATTGTTTGGGTTGTATTGTTCGGTTTTGTATATGATCGAGGTATTGTTGAGCCGTTGAGTTTGATTGGTTGGTTATATCGGTTGTTGATTATTATCGAATGTGTGTTAATCGATTATTGCAATAGATTGTGATAATTGATCGCTGATTATGACCGTTGTGTTGCGGTTGAGGCTGAAGAGTTCGTAGATTGCTTTTGGTCGGGGCTGAGGAGCTCGTAGACAAAGGCAATGGAATTGGTAATGGCTTTGTCGTATCGGTATCAAGGCAAGTTTATACTTGTTCAGTTTATAATACTTAATGAATGGTTTCATTTTCATTTCATTTATAATTCATATAGCAATGATATTATAAATGTAAATTGTCGGGATGATGGTTTGTTCGTGGAAAGGATGCCTCCGGCTTTGAGGTAATTTAAGTATTGTTGTATGTTGAAGTTTCGTATAATGAGATTCGTATTGGCTGTTTGTTGAGGGATGTTGATCCCAGGACTGTTTGTGTTGAGATCATTGGTCATGTTGATCATTCATTGGGGATGATGATCACAGGATTGTTGTTTTGGATATTGATTAGTCGTGTCGACTTTTCATTGTCAGTATGTTGTTGTTCACTTCGGTGAGTCATTTGATCCTTATTGGATATGTGATTCTTTGAGTTTGGTTGTCATGTTGCATCGTGACATATCTGGAGTTATATATGCGTGCCGATTGGTTATTGTGTAGAATTTTTAGCTGGGCACACTATGGTTATGTGTTGATATTTCCACATTGAACCGTGCACACGAGACGTAGTTCGTGAGGCTAATTAGGTACATGTCCCATGTATATCCTGGATTCCGTATACGGGGTGGACATGTGCACAGACATATTTTCGGATCGGGCGTACTATGACGTCCATCTTTGAGTCATATTGATTGGTCGTTCATCCTTTATTTATAGTTGGATATGTTCGACGGTTTGCGATTGGTTGATCATACTCAGGGTATGTTCGACAGTCGGGGTTATTTCTTTGAGATCCATTATTGGTGATCATTGGAGTTTACCTTGTTGAGGGTATTCTCGGTTATTCTTGATCCTTTGTTGATCGTGTTTGGAGTTTACCATGTTGACGGTATTCTCGGTTATTGTTGATCCTTTGTTGATCGTGCCTGGAGTTTACCATGTTGAGGGTATTCTCGATTATCGTTGATCCTTTGTTGGTCGTATTGGAGTGATCATGTCAATGATATTCTCGGTTGATCTATTGGTTGATCATTATTATTGATCGTATGAGCATCGAATTGTATGTCGATATTTCGGGATTGTTATCATTGTTTTGTGGTAGTTGATCTACAAATATGTTGCGTGTTTGGTTTTCATCCAGGTTGAGATTTGACGGTGTAAATCCGACGGACAGGATTTGGCACGGATGGGTTATTCCGCGCTTATGAGTTATGATGATGTTTTGAGGATTCTTGGTATTGTTTTGATATAGTACAGATGATTGTAGTTGAGTTCATTTCGTCATTTGAGAATGCGAAATATGGATTATGGTAAGGACTGATTTGGTATGGGTTACCATGGGTCGGTAAGATTTACGTGGTAGTATTCTTACAATATTATTACATTGGTATGTAATTATTTATGATGATGTGATCGATATCAGTATTGAGTATTGTGGCTGACCCCGTCGTGGGCTTTATTTTTAGGTACTCAGAGATCGAGCTAGTAGCGGTTGTGAAGGGATGAGCTTCCCGGGTGATACTGGCTGTGGCATGTTTTGGTGAATCGAGTATTCTTTTCTGGTTGTTTTATTTCCGCTGCAAGTGTATATTTTGAACTGTGTTTTTATCCGCTGCGTGTGTATTTCAAAGTGGTTTTTCGGTACTTTTACCAACTCGTGTATAACTTTCAAAATGGCCTTTTTGGGTATTTCTTAACTTGGGTTATTTCGTTAAACCCTTTTTCCTAAATTATTTTATCGGTACGTATAAGTGGTGGCCTTGAATTTTTAAATGATTCTATTTTTGTGACGGTATTTGGAAAATACATTTTTGGAGACTATTTGAGTATTTGCAAAATATTAAAGTCTTGGCCTCTTTGGCGTGTTTGAAATATTTGCGAAAATGAGTTTTAGCCTGGTGGGTTCCTGCGCGGGACCCACGGCACTGTAATATTCCCGGATGGTTTTGGGGGCGTTACATAAGATGGTATCGGAGCTTTGGGTTTCGTGAAACCCGAGCATGTGTGTTATTTGGCTCTAATAGTACGGTAGTAGCGTGGCATTTGAAAATGATTTTCAGACTTTTGAGTCAAACCGATTTTTGGAGGTTCCAAAATTTTTTGAGATCTTTTCTAATTGCTACTTGTGATATTGGTATGTGTTGGTATTGTGTTGAGACCTTGTGTGGCAGTTGTGTGCTAGTATCGGAGATCATCGGCTTCATGCACTGTAAGTATATCATTTTGGTTATTCGCTTGTGGCGACGAGTGATTGCTTTTGTGATGAGTGTGGGAATTTGGGTTGATATGTTGTTTGTGCAGGATTGCAAGTTTTAAGGACGAAACTTATTTTAAGGGGGGTAGTATGTAATATCCGGATTTTCAGCATAAATTTTTCGTGTTATTTTATCTGAGATATACTGGATAACTTGCTGTCTATACAGTATGGATAAAATAATTTGAGGACTGAGACAGTTTTATTTGTTCGATTGACGTGATTGGTTGACAGTTATGATTGAGGATATCGTGTATTAAGATTGTTTTAATTGTGATATCAGGTATATCATATGAGAATATTATGGGAATGAAAATATGTATTCAGTATGCCGTATGTTCGTGTCCAGTATGTCGAGACAACGGATAAGAATAGCTGAAAATGGCTAAGTACAACCACGTTAGCGCACGCTACAATGTATGCCTAGCGCACGCTACAGTGTATACTTAGCGCACGCTAAGAGGTTAGGATTACGTACGATAAAGAGGACCCCTAACGTACGTAAGGTATTCTGGATAAGGTTCGGAAGGTGGCCGACAGGTAGGCCCATGTTGATTATTATCTGCATTTAGCGCACGCTAATGCACATGGTTAGCGCACGCTAACATCAGATAGGTCAAAATAGAATCTTGGCATTGTCAGGCTACTTTTGGCGTGTGTACCCCATGCATCTTCGGGGAAGGTGCAGAGTGTCGGGTCAATGACGAATAGTGCACGCTATTGTTGGAGAATAGCACATGCTACTGAGCATTTCACTGTAGCAAGTCAACGCCTGTTTGCGTATGCTATTGCATGGGCATTACGTACGTAAGATGATGTGTGAAGCAAGGCAGTAGCCTCTGGACTGCCCGATAGCGCACGATATCAAGGAAGGATAGCGCACGCTAGGGCTGTAGCGCACGCTAAATATAAGGTTTAGCGCACTTAATAAAAGGAGCAGACAGTGTTAAGAGGCATTTTGTCCATTTCTTTCCTTTCACTCGATAGAGAGCCTTGGGAGTATACTTGAAGATCCTAAACTCGAGAGATGATCCTTTTAACAAGATTAAGATGGAGAGCATGGATTCAAAGCTTTGTTCTTGAATTTATTAATGATCCTTGGAATGGAGTTCATAGAGAGAGTCTTGAGGTTCCAAATATTGGATTATGATGGAGTTGATCGTCTTATCAACATTTGGAGCTTGGAAATGATTGGAAATGGATTCAACATTGATAATCAATCCTTTTCTTCAAAGAGGTAATTAACGTTCACTTTGGATTCCATTTTGGGGATTGAATATTGGTGTTCTTGAGTTGATGATTATTATATTAATGAGTTGATAAGTATGATTTTGAATTGGATTACCGAACTATATTGATGTTATTGTTGATATGCGGATATTGATATGATTCGTGTGGTTTTGTATTCGTCTTATTGAGATATATGGGTTAATCCTTCTCCTCATTTTCGGAGGTTGTTGTTGTTGTTGTTGATATCTTCTTCATATGATGATGGTTATGGTGTTTTTGTTGCGATTCTTGAGGTTATATGAATTGCATGATGAAGAAAGTGATAACATGATGATATATACATCGGATTATGTCGTTTTGAACATGATTTCGGATATTTCATTTTCTTGATGAACTCTTGTATTGTATGATATGATGATTATGTACATGAGGTGTTGGTGTTTTGGGTATGAATATGGGATATTCATATCTAGAACTAAATTATGTGTTTTGATATAATATTCATATAAGAATACGAATATGATTTCGAGTATGGTGATGAGATTGAATTTGGAAAAGTTATTGTTAATCATGGAGTATGATTTCCTTTACATTCGGATTCGTAGTCGCAAGGTGTTAGTCGATGCTTGGAATGCATGCAACTGCATGTCATTAGCGCACGCTAGCTGACTGGCTTAATGCAAGCTAAGTGGTGACCATTAGCGCACGCTACGCTATGTGTTTAACGTGCGCTAAGTAGGCAGACAGTATGGTATATCATGTTGTGGTTATGAGTTCATAATTGTTTGGGTTGTATTGTTCGGTTTTGTATATGATCGAGGTATTGTTGAGCCGTTGAGTTTGATTGGTTGGTTATATCGGTTGTTGATTATTATCGAATGTGTGTTAATCGATTATTGCAATAGATTGTGATAATTGATCGCTGATTATGACCGTTGTGTTGCGGTTGAGGCTGAAGAGTTCGTAGATTGCTTTTGGTCGGGGCTGAGGAGCTCGTAGACAAAGGCAATGGAATTGGTAATGGCTTTGTCGTATCGGTATCAAGGCAAGTTTATACTTGTTCAGTTTATAATACTTAATGAATGGTTTCATTTTCATTTCATTTATAATTCATATAGCAATGATATTATAAATGTAAATTGTCGGGATGATGGTTTGTTCGTGGAAAGGATGCCTCCGGCTTTGAGGTAATTTAAGTATTGTTGTATGTTGAAGTTTCGTATAATGAGATTCGTATTGGCTGTTTGTTGAGGGATGTTGATCCCAGGACTGTTTGTGTTGAGATCATTGGTCATGTTGATCATTCATTGGGGATGATGATCACAGGATTGTTGTTTTGGATATTGATTAGTCGTGTCGACTTTTCATTGTCAGTATGTTGTTGTTCACTTCGGTGAGTCATTTGATCCTTATTGGATATGTGATTCTTTGAGTTTGGTTGTCATGTTGCATCGTGACATATCTGGATTTATATATGCGTGCCGATTGGTTATTGTGTAGAATTTTTAGCTGGGCACACTATGGTTATGTGTTGATATTTCCACATTGAACCGTGCACACGAGACGTAGTTCGTGAGGCTAATTAGGTACATGTCCCATGTATATCCTGGATTCCGTATACGGGGTGGACATGTGCACAGACATATTTTCGGATCGGGCGTACTATGACGTCCATCTTTGAGTCATATTGATTGGTCGTTCATCCTTTATTTATAGTTGGATATGTTCGACGGTTTGCGATTGGTTGATCATACTCCCGAGGGGTATGTTCGACAGTCGGGGTTATTTCTTTGAGATCCATTATTGGTGATCATTGGAGTTTACCTTGTTGAGGGTATTCTCGGTTATTCTTGATCCTTTGTTGATCGTGTTTGGAGTTTACCATGTTGACGGTATTCTCGGTTATTGTTGATCCTTTGTTGATCGTGCCTGGAGTTTACCATGTTGAGGGTATTCTCGATTATCGTTGATCCTTTGTTGGTCGTATTGGAGTGATCATGTCAATGATATTCTCGGTTGATCTATTGGTTGATCATTATTATTGATCGTATGAGCATCGAATTGTATGTCGATATTTCGGGATTGTTATCATTGTTTTGTGGTAGTTGATCTACAAATATGTTGCGTGTTTGGTTTTCATCCAGGTTGAGATTTGACGGTGTAAATCCGACGGACAGGATTTGCTTGCGGATGGGTTATTCCGCGCTTATGAGTTATGATGATGTTTTGAGGATTCTTGGTATTGTTTTGATATAGTACAGATGATTGTAGTTGAGTTCATTTCGTCATTTGAGAATGCGAAATATGGATTATGGTAAGGACTGATTTGGTATGGGTTACCATGGGTCGGTAAGATTTACGTGGTAGTATTCTTACAATATTATTACATTGGTATGTAATTATTTATGATGATGTGATCGATATCAGTATTGAGTATTGTGGCTGACCCCGTCGTGGGCTTTATTTTTAGGTACTCAGAGATCGAGCTAGTAGCGGTTGTGAAGGGATGAGCTTCCCGGGTGATACTGGCTGTGGCATGTTTTGGTGAATCGAGTATTCTTTTCTGGTTGTTTTATTTCCGCTGCAAGTGTATATTTTGAACTGTGTTTTTATCCGCTGCGTGTGTATTTCAAAGTGGTTTTTCGGTACTTTTACCAACTCGTGTATAACTTTCAAAATGGCCTTTTTGGGTATTTCTTAACTTGGGTTATTTCGTTAAACCCTTTTTCCTAAATTATTTTATCGGTACGTATAAGTGGTGGCCTTGAATTTTTAAATGATTCTATTTTTGTGACGGTATTTGGAAAATACATTTTTGGAGACTATTTGAGTATTTGCAAAATATTAAAGTCTTGGCCTCTTTGGCGTGTTTGAAATATTTGCGAAAATGAGTTTTAGCCTGGTGGGTTCCTGCGCGGGACCCACGACACTGTAATATTCCCGGATGGTTTTGGGGGCGTTACATAAGATGGTATCAGAGCTTTGGGTTTCGTGAAACCCGAGCATGTGTGTTATTTGGCTCTACTAGTACGGTAGTAGCGTGGCATTTGAAAATGATTTTCAGACTTTTGAGTCAAACCGATTTTTGGAGGTTCCAAAATTTTTTGAGATCTTTTCTAATTGCTACTTGTGATATTGGTATGTGTTGGTATTGTGTTGAGACCTTGTGTGGCAGTTGTGTGCTAGTACCACGGGAGATCATCGGCTTCATGCACCTCTAAGTATATCATTTTGGTTATTCTCTTGTGGCGACGAGTGATTGCTTTTGTGATGAGTGTGGGAATTTGGGTTGATATGTTGTTTGTGCAGGATTGCAAGTTTTAAGGACGAAACTTATTTTAAGGGGGGTAGTATGTAATATCCGGATTTTCAGCATAAATTTTTCGTGTTATTTTATCTGAGATATACTGGATAACTTGCTGTCTATACAGTATGGATAAAATAATTTGAGGACTGAGACAGTTGTATTTGTTCGATTGACGTGATTGGTTGACAGTTATGATTGAGGATATCGTGTATTAAGATTGTTTTAATTGTGATATCAGGTATATCATATGAGAATATTATGGGAATGAAAATATGTATTCAGTATGCCGTATGTTCGTGTCCAGTATGTCGAGACAACGGATAAGAATAGCTGAAAATGGCTAAGCACAACCACGTTAGCGCACGCTACAATGTATGCCTAGCGCACGCTACAGTGTATACTTAGCGCACGCTAAGAGGTTAGGATTACGTACGATAAAGAGGACCCCTAACGTACGTAAGGTATTCTGGATAAGGCTCGGAAGGTGGCCGACAGGTAGGCCCATGTTGATTATTATCTGCATTTAGCGCACGCTAATGCACATGGTTAGCGCACGCTAACATCAGATAGGTCAAAAGAGAATCTTGGCATTGTCAGGCTACTTTTGGCGTGTGTACCCCATGCATCTTCGGGGAAGGTGCAGAGTGTCGGGTCAATGACGAATAGTGCACGCTATTGTTGGAGAATAGCACATGCTACTGAGCATTTCACTGTAGCAAGTCAACACCTGTTTGCGTATGCTATTGCATGGGCATTACGTACGTAAGATGATGTGTGAAGCAAGGCAGTAGCCTCTGGACTGCCCGATAGCGCACGATATCAAGGAAGGATAGCGCACGCTAGGGCTGTAGCGCACGCTAAATATAAGGTTTAGCGCACTTAATAAAAGGGAACAGACAGGTGTTAAGAGGCATTTTGTCCATTTCTTTCCTTTCACTCGATAGAGAGAGCCTTGGGAGTATACTTGAAGATCCTAAACTCTGAGAGATGATCCTTTTTAACAAGATTAAGATGGAGAGCATGGATTCAAAGCTTTGTTCTTGAATTTATTAATGATCCTTGGAATGGAGTTCATAGAGAGAGTCTTGAGGTTCCAAATATTAGATTATGATGGAGTTGATCGTCCTTATCAACATTTGGAGCTTGGAAATGATTGGAAATGGATTCAACATTGATAATCAATCCTTTTCTTCAAAGAGGTAATTAACGTTCACTTTGGATTCCATTTTGGGGATTGAATATTGGTGTTCTTGAGTTGATGATTATTATATTAATGAGTTGATAAGTATGATTTTGAATTGGATTACCGAACTATATTGATGTTATTGTTGATATGCGGATATTGATATGATTCGTGTGGTTTTGTATTCGTCTTATTGAGATATATGGGTTAATCCTTCTCCTCATTTTCGGAGGTTGTTGTTGTTGTTGTTGATATCTTCTTCATATGATGATGGTTATGGTGTTTTTGTTGCGATTCTTGAGGTTATATGAATTGCATGATGAAGAAAGTGATAACATGATGAAATATACATCGGATTATGTTGTTTTGAACGTGATTTCGGATATTTCATTTTCTTGATGAACTCTTGTATTGTATGATATGATGATTATGTACATGAGGTGTTGGTGTTTTGGGTATGAATATGGGATATTCATATCTAGAACTAAGTTATGTGTTTTGATATAATATCGTATAAGAATACGAATATGATTTCGAGTATGGTGATGAGATTGAATTTGTAAAAGTTATTGTTAATCTTGGAGTATGATTTCGTTTACATTCGGATTCGTAGTCGCAAGATGTTAGTCGATGATTGGAATGCATGCAACTGCATGTCATAAGCGCACGCTAGCTGACTGGCTTAACGCACGCTAACTGGTGACCATTAGCGCACGCTACGTTATAACGTGCGCTAAGTAGGTAGACAGTGTGGTATATCGTGTTGTGGTTATGAGTTGGTAATTGTTTGGGTTGTATTGTTCGGTTATGTATATGATCGAGGTATTGTTGAGCCGTTGAGTTTGATTGGTTGGTTATATCGGTTGTTGATTTTTATCGAATGTGTGTTAATCGATTATTGCAATAGGGTGTGATAATTGATCGCTGATTATGACCGTTGTGTTGCGGTTGAGGCTGAAAAGTTCGTAGATTGCTTTTGGTCAGGGCTGAGGAGCTCGTAAGCAAAGGCAATGGAATTGGTAACGGCTTTGTCGTATCGGTATCAAGGCAAGTTTATACTTGTTCAGTTTATAATACTTAATGAATGGTTTCATTTTCATTTCATTTATAATTCATATTGCAATGATATTATAAATGTAAATTGTCGGGATGATGGTTTGTTCGTAGAAAGGATGCCTTCGGCTTTGAGGTAATTTAAGTATTGTTGTATGTTCAGGTTTTATATAATTAGATTCATATTGGTTGTTTGTTGAGGGATGTTGATCCCAGGATTGTTTGTGTTGAGATAATTGGTCATGTTGATCATTCATTGGAGATGATGATCCCAGGATTGTTGTTTTAGATATTGATTAGTCGTGTCGACTTTTCATTGTCAGTCTGTTGTTGTTCACTTCGGTGAGTCTTTTGATCCTTATTGAATATGTGATTCTTTGAGTTTCGTTCTCATGTTGCATCGTGACATATATGGAGTTATATCTGCGTGCCGATTGGTAATTGTGTAGGATTTTTAGCTGGGCACACTATGGTTATGTGTTGATATTTCCACATTGAACCGTGCACACGAGACGTAGTTCGTGAGGCTAATTAGGTACATGCCCCACGTATATCCTGAATTCAATATATGGGGTGGACATGTGTACGGACACATTTCAGGATCGGGCATACTATGACGTCCATCTTAGATCCATATAGATTGGTCATTCATCCTCCATTTATGGTTGAGTATGTTAGACGGTTTGCCACTGGTTGACCATACGCCCGAGGGGTATGTTCGACAGTTGGGGTTATTTCTTTGAGATCCATTATTGTTTATCGTTGGAGTTTACCTTGTTGAGGGCATTCTCGGTTATTGTTGATCCTTTGTTGATCGTGTTTGGATTTTACCATGTTGAGGGTATTCTCAGTTATTGTTGATCCTTTGTTGATCGTGTTTGGAGTTTACCATGTTGAGGGTATTCTCGGTTATTGTGGATCCTTTGTTGATCGTGCTTGGAGTTTACCATGTTGAGGGTATTCTCGGTTATCGTTGATCCTTTGTTGGTCGTATCAGAGTTATCATGTCAATGATATTCTCGGTTGATCTATTGGTTGATCATTATTATTGATCGTATGAGCATTCGGATTGTACGTCGATATTTCGGGATTATTATCATTGTTTTGTGGTAGTTGATCTACAGATATGTTGTGTGTTTGGTTTTCATCCAGGTTGAGATTTGATGGTGTAAATCCGACGGACAGGATTTGGCACGGATGGGTTATTCCGCGCTTATGAGTTATGATGATGTTTTGAGGATTCTTAGTATTGTTTTGATATAGTATAGATGATTGTAGTTGAATTCATTTCATCATTTTAGAATTCGAAATATGGATTATGGTAAGGACTGATTTGGCATGGGTTACCATGGGTCGGTAAGATTTACGTGGTAGTATTCTTACAGTATTATTACATTGGTATGTAATTATTTATGATGATGTGATCAATATCATTATTGAGTATTGTGGTTGACCCCGTCGTGGGCTTTATTTTTACGTACTCGGAGATCGAGCTAGTAGCGGTCGTGAAGGGATGAGATTCCCGGGTGATACTGGCTGTGGCATGTTTTGGTGAATCGAGTATTCTTTTCTGGTTGTTTGATTTCCACTGCAAGTGTATATTTTGAACTGTGTTTTTATCCACTGTGTGTGTATTTCAAAGTGGTTTTTCGGTACTTTTACCAACTCGTGTATAACTTTCAAAATGGACTTTTTGGGTATTTCGTAACTTGGGTTATTTCGTTAAACCCTTTTTCCTAAATTATTTTATCGGTACATATAAGTGGTGGCTTAACGTACATTTTGAAACTGTTGAGTTTTGGCATTTTGGCCTTGAATTTTTAAATGATTCTATTTTTGTGACGGTATTTGGAAAATACATTTTTGGAGACTATTTGAGTATTTGCAAAATATTACCGTCTTGGCCTCTTTGGCGTGTTTGAAATATTTGCGAAAATGAGTTTTAGCCTGGTGGGTTCCGGCGCGGGACCCACGACACTGTAATATTCCCGGATGGTTTTGGGGGCATTATATAAGATGGTATCGGAGCTCTAGGTTTTGTGAAACCCGGGCATGTGTGTTATGTGGCTCTACCAGTACGGTAGTAGCGTGGCTTTTGAAAATGATTTTATGACTTTTGAGTCAAACCGATTTTTGGAGGTTCCAAAATTTTTTGAGATCTTTTCAAATTGCTACTTGTGATATTGGTGTGTGTTGGTGTTGTGTTGAGACCTTGTGTGGGAGTCGTGTGCTAGTATCACGGGAGATCATCGGCTTCACGCACCTGTAAGTATATCATTTTGGTTATTCGCTTGTGGCGACGAGTGATTGCTTTTGTGATGAGTTTGGGAATTTGGGTTGATATGTTGTTTGTGCAGGATTGCAAGTTTTAAGGACGAAACTTATTTTAAGGGGGGTAGTATGTAATATCCGGATTTTCAGTATAAATTTTTCGCGTTATTTTATCTGAGATATACTGGATAACTTGGTGTCTATACAGTATGGATAAAATAATTTGAGGACTGAGACAGTTGTATTTGTACGATTGATGTAATTGGTTGACAGTTATGATTGAGGATATCGTGTATCAAGATTGTTTTAATTGTGATATCGGGTATATCATATGAGAATATTATGGGAATGAAAATATGTATTCAGTATGCCGTATGTTCGTGTCCAGTATGTCGAGACAACAGATAAGAATAGCTGAAAATGGCTAAGTACAGCCACGTTAGCACACGCTACAATGTATGCCTAGCGCACGCTACGGTGTATACTTAGCGTACGCTAAGAGGTTAGGATGACATACGCTAAAGAGGACCCCTAACGTACGTAAGGTATTCTGGATAAGGTTCAAAAGGTGGCCGATAGGAAGGCCCAGGTTGATTATTATCTGCATTTAGCGCACGCTAATGCACATGGTTAGCGCACGCTAACATCAGATCGGTCAAAAGAGAATCTTGGCATTGTCAAGCTACTTTCGGCGTGTGGACCCCAGGCCTCTTCAGGGAAGGTGTAGAGTGTTGGGTCAACGACGAATAGCGCACGCTATTGTTGGAGAATAGCGCATGCTACTGATCATTTCACTGTAGCAAGTCAACGCCTGTTTGCATACGCTATTGCATGGGTATTACGTACATAAGATGATGTGTGAAGCAAGGCAGTAGCCTCTGGGCTGCCCGATAGCGCACGCTATCAAGGAAGGATAGCGCACGCTAGGGCTGTAGCGCACACTAAATATAAGGTTTAGCGCATGCTAGTAATGTACTTAATAAAAGGGGACAGACAGGTGTTAAGAGGTATTTCGTCCATTTCTTTCCTTTCACTCAATAGAGAGAGCCTTGGGAGGATACTTGAAGATCCTAAACTCTGAGAGATGATCCTTTTTAACAAGATTAAAATGGAGAGCATGGATTCAAAGCTTTGTTCTTGAAATTATTAATGATTCTTGTAATGGAGTTCATAGAGAGAGTCTTGAGGTTCCAAATACTGGATTATGATGGAGTTGATCGTCCTTATCAACATTGGAGCTTGGAAATGATTGGAAATGGATTAAACCTTGATAATCAATCCTTTTCTTCAAAGAGGTAATTAACCTTCACTTTGTATTTCGTTTTGGGTATTGAATATTGGTGTTCTTGAGTTGATGATTATCATATTAATGAGTTGATAAGTATGATTTTGAATTGGATTACCGAACTATCTTGATGTTATTGTTAATTTGCGGATATTGATATGATTCGTGTGGTTTTGTATGGTGTTGTTCGTCTTATTGAGATATATGGGTTAATCCTTCTCCTCATTTTCGGAGGTTGATGTTGTTGTTGATATCTTCTTCATGTGATGATGGTTATGGTGGTTTTGTTGCGATTCTTGAGGTTATGTGAATTGCATGATGAAGAAAGTGATAACATGATGATATATACATCGGATTATGTCGTTTTGAACGTGATTTCGGATATTTCATTTTCTTGAAGAACTCTTGAATTGTATGATATGATGATTATGTACAGGAGGTGTTGATGTTTTGGGTATGAATATGTGATATTCATATCTAGAACTAAGTTATGTGTTTTGATATAATATTCGTATAAGAATACGAATATGATTTCGAGTGTGGTGATGAGATTGAATTTGGAAAAGTTATTGTTAATCTTGGAGTATGATTTTCTTTACATTCGGATTCGTAGTCGCAAGGTGTTAGTCGATGCTTGGAATGCATGCAACTGCATGTCATTAGCGCATGCTAGCTGACTGGCTTAACGCACGCTAACTGGTGACCATTAGCGCACGCTACGTTATGTGTTTAACGTGCGCTAAGTAGGTAGACAATGTGGTATATCATGTTGTGGTTATGAGTTCGTAATTGTTTGAGTTGTATTGTTTGGTTTTGTATATGATCGAGGTATTGTTGAGCCATTGAGTTTGGTTGGTTGGTTATATCGGTTGTTGATTATTATTGAATGTGTGTTAATCGATTATTGCAATAGGTCGTGATAATTGATTGCTGATTATGACCGTAGTGTTGCGGTTGAGGCTGAAGAGCTCGTAGATTGCTTTTGGTCAGGGCTGAGGAGCTCGTAGACAAAGGCAATGGAATTGGTAACGGATTTGTCGTATCAGTATCAAGGCAAGTTTATACTTGTTCAGTTTATAATACTTAATGAATGGTTTCGTTTTCATTTCATTTATAATTCATATAGCAATGATATTATAAATGTAAATTGTCGGGATGATGGTTTGTTCGTGGAAAGGATTCCTTCGGCTTTGAGGTAATTTAAGTATTGTTGTATGTTGAGGTTTCGTATAATGAGATTCATATTGGCTGTTTGTTGAGGGATGTTCATCCCAGGACTATTTGTGTTGAGATCATTGGTCACGTTGATCATTCATTGGGGATGATGATCCCAGGATTGTTGTTTTGGATATTGATTAGTCGTGTCGGCTTTTCATTGTCAGTCTGTTGTTGTTCACTTCGATGAGTCTTTTGATCCTTATTGAATATGTGATTCTTTGAGTTTCGTTGTCATGTTGCATCGTGACATATCTGGAGTTATATCTGCGTGCTGATTGGTTATTGTGTAGGATTGTTAGCTGGGCACACTATGGTTATGTGTTGATATTTCCACATTGAACCGTGCACACAAGACGTAGTTCATGAGGCTAATTAGGTACATGTCCCACGTATATCCTGGATTCCGTATACGGGGTGGACATGTGCACGGACACATTTCTGGATCGGGCGTACTATGACGTCCATCTTTGAGCCATATTGATTAGTCGTTCATCCTCCATTTATGGTTGGGTATGTTCGATGGTTTGCGACTGGTTGATCATATGCCCGCTGGGTATGTTCGACAGTCGGGTTTATTTCTTTGAGATCCATTATTGTTGATCGTTTGAGTTTACCTTTTTGAGGGTATTCTCGGTTATTGTTGATCCTTTGTTGATCGTGTTTGGAGTTTACCATGTTGAGGGTATTCTAAGTTATTGTTGATCCTTTGTTGATCGTGTTTGGAGTTTACCATGTTGAGGGTATTCTCGGTTATCGTTGATCCTTTGTTGATCGTGCTTGGAGTTTACCATGTTGAGGGTATTCTCGGTTATCATTGATCCTTTGTTGGTCGTATTGGAGTTATCATGTCAATGATATTCTCGGTTGATCTATTGGTTGATCATTATTATTGATCGTATGAGCATTCGGATTGTACGTCGATATTTCGGGATTGTTATCATTGTTTTGTGGTAGTTGATCTACATATATGTTGTATGTTTGGTTTTCATCCAGATTGAGATTTGACGGTGTAAATTCGACGGAAAGGATTTGGCACGGATGGGTTATTCCGCGCTTATGAGTTATGATGATGTTTTGAGGATTCTTGGTATTGTTGTGATACAGTACAGATGATTGTAGTTGAGTTCATTTCGTCATTTGAGAATGCGAAATATGGTTTATGGTAAGGACTGATTTGGTATGGGTTACCATGGGTCGGTAAGATTTACGTGGTAGTATTCTTACAGTATTATTACATTGGTATGTAATTATTTATGATGATGTGATCGATATCATTATTGAGTATTGTGGCTGACCCCGTCGTGGGCTTTATTTTTAGGTACTCGGAGATCGAGTTAGTAGCGGTCGTGAAAGGATGAGCTTCCTGGGTGATACTGGCTGTGGCATGTTTTGGTGAATCGAGTATTCTTTTCTGGTTGTTTTATTTCCGCTGCAAGTGTATTTTGAACTGTGTTTTTATCCGCTGCGTGTGTATTTCAAAGTGGTTTTTCGGTACTTTTACCAACTCGTGTATAACTTTCAAAATGGACTTTTTGGGTATTTCGTAACTTGGGTTATTTCGTTAAACCCTTTTTCCTAAATTATTTTATCGGTACGTATAAGTGGTGGCTTAACGTACATTTTGAAACTGTTGAGTTTTGACATTTTGGCCTTGAATTTATAAATGATTCTATTTTTGTGACAGTATTTGGAAAATACATTTTTGGAGACTATTTGAGTATTTGCAAAGTATTACCGTCTTGGCCTCTTTGACGTGTTTGAAATGTTTGTGAAAATGAGTTTTAGCCTGGTGGGTTCCGGCGCGGGACCCACGGCACTGTAATATTCCCAGATGGTTTTGGAGGCGTTACATGCTGCTCGGGCCGGAGCGGATCGTTGGCTTCAGGATGTCACCAAAATGCATCCTTCTCAGTTTTCTGGGGCTTCAGACCCGATTGGTTGGGAGGGATGGATCAAAGAGATGTCCAGGTCTTTGTGGCCACTAACTGTCCTGAGGATCGCAAGGTCCCAATCACCCAGTACTTTCTCACTGGGGACGCTGCTGATTGGTGGGAGGCTGTCGGGCCTCAGGATCATGATGCTTCGTGGGCCGAGTTCAGAGACCTTATGGAAGCTGATTAATGTCCGTGCCCAGTTCGCCACGCGCGGGTCCATGCTTTTTATGATGCTCAGCCCCGAGATATTCCGGTTTCTCAGGCCATCACAGATTTCAACCGGGAATTGGGCTTCGTGAAGGCCCAGGTTAAGGAGGAGAGTGAGAAGATTTGCCACTTCTCGAGGCGAATGAAACCGAGGTTTCGTGATTACATGTCTGGACTCGCCTGCACCACCCTAAAGGACTATCATAGTAGAGCTCTTGCTTATGATATGTCCTTGAGGGCCAATGAGGCGGCTCGAGAAAGTAAGAAACAGAAATCCGTCGGTAATTTTTCGGGTCACAGGGGCGGAGTTCAGCAGAAGTCTCAGCCTGCTAACGTTCCTGCGGTCTGTTCGACTCGTTTCTCTGGGGGCTTCCGAGGTACTGCCAGTGCCTCCACTCGTGGGTTTAGATGTTTTAACTGTGGAGTGTCCCCGTCTGCCGTTGACTTGTCATACTTGTGGCCAGGTGGGACATAAGGCTTCTTTCTGTGATCGTTCAGAGCAGACTCTTGGTGCCCAGGCTTCTTTCCCAGCGCCTAAGAAGCCGAGTGTGAACCAAGGGTCGTTTGCTCCGTAGCCTCCGCAGAGTGTCAGATGAGGGAGAGGTTGGGGCCAGCCCGCTAGAGGGGGAGCTTCCAGTGTCGGCTCTGCTCATCCGCGTGTATACGAGATGAGGAGGGTCGATGATCCAGCAGCTACCGTGGCTACAGGTACTGTTCATATTCATTCTCATCCTGTCAGTGTGCCCCGGTAGTGTTCACGGATTGGCGGTTCGTCCCCAAAGGTCAACGACTTTACGTCTCTACAGTAGCAACACCGCAAACTGGAGAGCTCCGACGAACTGGAAGAGGTGAGGACAAAGCTCCGACTTATGATATGCAGAGAATGATGAAAATTGTATGTTTATACTGAGTTCGAAAATTGCATGTACTGATGCAGAGGGATGCATGCCTATTTATAGGCCATCTCACCTGCAGGGGGTTTTAAACACAGCCCTTAAGGCTGTCATAATGCAGGCATTCATGCCTGCATTGAACACAGGAGTTACACAATTCAAGGCGGGTTACCGCTGCTTTGAATTTGAACAGGCGGCCTTAACACCTCCTCATAACACCCGGGAGGTTATCGCCCGTTTTGGTCGAGTTTGAACAACGGATGCACTGACTATAATCAGCTCCTTAACCATTTGACGGATGTACCTGGACATCCTTATGTGCACATACGAGCCCAACTATGTTGTTGAGCTTGTCCAAAAAATTCTTTAAGCTAGCCCAAGGCCTAGCTCACGGCCAAGCCCACGAACACGCCCAAAGACCAATTGCCAAGATCCAAGTCCAAGATCAAGATCAAGATCAAGGCCAAGGTCCAAGGTCCAAGGTCCAAGGTCCACGGCACGCGGCACGCGGCTCGCGGCTCGCGGCTCGGCGGTCCAAGGTCCACGGCATGCGGCTCACGGCTCGCGGCCGAGGCCGAGGCGAGGCGGGCGGGCGAGGCCGAGGCGAGGCGGGCGGGCGGCGGCGGCGCGCGCGTGTGCGCGCGTGTGGGCTTTAAGCCCATACACATATGCCATTAAATATTACATACATAAAGGTAACTCCTTATATACTAGAATAATGATGGTTCATTATTCAATGTGGGATTCATCCCTTATTAATTCACAATTAAGTGATAAACTGTAATTCACTATTTCTCACTCACGGGGAATCGGTTTAGAGAAAGTGAATATACCACGATCATCTACTCGGAATGTAGATCGATCCTATGATATTTAATTTTACAAAATAAAATTAAAATCATTAACGATTCCAACAATACCCCACATGAGTGAAAATAGCCCAAATGCAATATGCAGACTCAAGCTCAGTCCTCAAGAGGCGTTAAAGTATAAGGATAGGTAGTTCGTGACTTTGAACCTTCCATAGTTAACATCATCGGGTACACAGGCGGATTAGTGGCTTGATGCTTTGAACTATTCCCCCACGCCGTGCACCGAGACAATGGTGCTAACACTTGAACACCTCAACCTCATCCGTTCTCACGTTTTGTGTCCTTTGCGGGCCTTGGACACCCCTTTGGATTCATAAGTGATTTTCATGAAGTGGCCCCCACTTCTCACTTATATAGGTGATTCTTTACCGAGTATCTTGCCATACTCAACCTCCTCGAGGTCTTTAGGAATCATTAAAAGTCATAGACTTAACCTCACCACTAGGCAAGCTTTCAACACTCAATTGCTCTATAGGGAATAAACTTAGATGAGTGTTTCACACGAACTCTCATAGCTTAGTTCTCCCATTGAACCAAGTTCTTGGGATCTCTAGTCATCTTGGTTGGGTTACCACTATGATAATTCTCAATTTGTGGATTTTAAACCCATTCCCTCTAGCAATTTATTCATTTGATCACGGTTTAATCCTTTGGTTAGCGGATCCGCTAGATTATCCAATGACCTCACATTGTCAATAGAGATAACCCCACTTTTGATCAAATGTCTCATGGTATTATGGCGTCGACGAATATGTCGAGACTTTCCATTATACACGTTACTTCTCGCCCTACCAATAGTAGCTTGGCTATCATAGTGAATCATCACTGCAGGCACTAGCTTGGACCAACATGGAATATCTTCTAGAAAGTTTCTGAGCCATTCAGCTTCTTCACCAGCTTTGTCCAATGCTATGAATTCCGATTCCATGGTGGATCGGGCTATACACGTTTGTTTCGCGGACTTCCACGAGACAGTTCCACCCCCAATGGTAAACATGTAACCACTTGTAGAAAATGAACTTTTGGTATCGGATATCCAATTCGCATCACAGTACCCTTAAAGTACCGGGGGGTATCTCGAATAGTGCAACCCAAGGTTTTGAGTATACTTTAAGTACCTCAAAACTCTAACGAGAGCTTTCCAGTGCTCCATGCTTGGATTGCTCGTGTAACGACTCAATTTGTTCACAGCGCAAGCTAAATCGGGTCGAATGCAATTTGTAAGATACATTAAACACCCAATTACTCGTGCATATTCTTCTTGTGCAACGGGGTCCCCTCGAGTTTTGCTCAAGTGATCATTTAAATCTATTGGGGTCTTAGCCGGCAAGCTACCAAAAGCATTAAACTTCTTGAGAACTTTCTCGGCATAGTGAGATTGTGTCAAGATGATTCCATATGATTTTCTCAAAATTTTCATTCCAAGAATCACATCGGCTAGCCCCATGTCTTTCATGTCAAAATTTCTTTTTAACATGTTCTTAGTATCGTTAATCACTTGTATATTGTTACCCATGATTAACATGTCATCTATATAAAGACACACAATAACATAACCGTTATTAGTGTTCTTAATATAAACACATTTATCACACTCGTTTATTTTAAAACCATTTGATAACATTACATTATCGAATTTCAAGTGCCACTGTAGTGGAGCTTGTTTCAATCCATATAGAGACTTAACCAGTTTGCATACCTTTTTCTCTTGTCCAGGTACTACAAACCCTTCAGGTTGTTCCATATAGATCTCTTCATCCAGATCACCGTTCAGAAAAGCAGTCTTAACATCCATTTGATGAATCTCAATATCGTGCAAAGCAGCAATCGTGAGAAGCACTCGAATAGATGTAATTCTTGTTACATGTGAATAGGTATCGAAAAAATCGTACCCTTCCTTCTGTTTGAAACCTTTGACTACTAAACGAGCTTTATACTTGTCAATTGACCCATCAGCCTTGTACTTTCTTTTAAGGATCCATTTGCATCCTAAGGGCTTACAACCTTCAGGTAAATCAACCAAAACCCAAGTTTGGTTTTGTAAAATTGAGTCAATTTCACTCTGAACAGCTTCTTTCCAGAGCAACCCGTCTGGTCTGGCATAAGCTACTTTGATCGACGTTGGTTCTTCATCCAACATGAATGTTATGTAGTCAGGTCCAAATGTCTTTGGTGTCCTAACCCTACTATCACGTCTCGGTTCTGCATCTTCCAGATTAGATCTCGATCGCTTACGTCACTTTGGATCTACATCCACAGGTTTTGAACTTGTTCCTTCATCTTCAACTCTATTGCTAGAATTGTTCTCAACTTTATCATTATCCTTACAAGGATATATGTTTTCAAAGGATACATCATTCCTTGATTCAATTGTTGTTCCCACAGTCATTTCAGGAACTTCTGACTTGTGGTTAACGAACCGATAGGCACTACTGTTTAGTGCATACCTAATAAAGATACAATCGACCGTCTTAGGTCCGATTTTAACTTGTTTAGATAGAGGTACCTCAACCTTAGCCAAATACGCCCACACTTTGAGATATTTGTATGAAGGTTTTCTACCTTTCCACAACTCATAAGGGGTAATATCCTTACCTTTGCGTGGAATCTTGTTCAATATGTAGTTGGCTGTCAAGACAGCTTCCCCCCACATGTTCTGGGGCAACCCTGAACTAATCAATAAGGCATTCATCATTTCTTTAAGTGTTCGATTCTTACGTTCAGCAACGCCATTAGAATGTGGTGCATATGGAGCTGTTGTTTGATGAATTATACCGCTTTCATTGCATAATTCCTCAAACGGGGCTACATATTCGCCACCTCTATCGCTTCGAACCATCTTGATACGGCAGCCTAATTGATTTTCGGATTCATTCTTGAAGTTCTTAAAAGCTTCAATAGCCTCATCTTTACTTCTCAAAAGATAAAGATAACAATATCTTGTGCAATCATCGATAAAAGTGATAAAGTACTTCTTACCACCTCTAGTTTGCACAAACTTTAAATCACACACATCTGTGTGAATTAATTCAAGGGATTGTGTGTTTCGTTTTACCGAATGAAACGGAAGTTTCGTCATTTTTGCTTCAACACAAATCTCACATTTGTTTTGAGTATTGACTTCATTTAATTTTAGTAAATCTAAGTTTACTAATCTTTTTGTAGCATTTAGATTCACATGACCTAATCTACAATGCCATAAATCAGAACACTCAGTCAAGTAAGAGGAAGCAGTAGCATTTTCATTAGCATTAGTGGACTTGGTTACATGGCGTTTAGCCAAAGCATTAAGTTTAAAGAGTCCCTCCGTGAGGTAACCCTTACCAAGAAACCTATCAAACTTTTTTATGATAATTCTATCTTACTCAAACACTAGTTTAAACCCCTTTTTAACTAGTATAGAGCCTAAGATCAAATTCTTCCTCATATCCGGAACATGAAGCACATTCTTCAAGGTGAGTGTCTGTCTGGACGTAAGTTTGAGGTCCACTTCTCCAACTCCGATAATCTCAAATGAAGCTGGATTCCCCATGTTGAGCTTCCTCCCCTCAACTGCTTGATAGTTCTTAAACTGACTCCGATCGGCACCAACGTGGGCGGTCGCACCGGTGTCGACGTACCAACCACCTTGGTTCTCAACGTGGTTGACTTCTTCGGTGACCACAACAGCAAAGTCATCCTCTTTCCATTCGCCGTTAGACTCGGCGATGTTGGCAACGTGTTTCTTATTCTTGTTGGCTTTTGGCTTCCGACAGTCCTTCGCCGCGTGCCCATGTTTACCACAGTTGAAGCAATCGCCATCAAACTTCTTGACTGGTTGCTTTCCTTTGATCTCATTTTGGATACTTGGGCGAGCTCTTTTATTGGAGGGACCGCCATACTCTAACAGATTGGCCTTAGCATCAATCAGGCCTTTTGGTTTGTGGTCATTTTTGCGCACGTCAGACTCGATGCGCAATTTCACAATCAAGTCTTCAAGAGTCATCTCCTTTCGCTTGTGCTTAAGGTTGCTCTTG
Source organism: Orobanche coerulescens (assembly GCA_033398695.1). NCBI lineage: Eukaryota > Viridiplantae > Streptophyta > Magnoliopsida > Lamiales > Orobanchaceae > Orobanche > Orobanche coerulescens. The sequence continues at coordinate 92,695,000 of CM065816.1, forward strand.
AAGTATTTCCAACTGGGGGGAAACTTTTCGATCACAGTTGCAATGGTAAAAGCGTCCGGTAGGACCATTCCCTCGGCATTGACACCATGAATGATGAGTTGGAACTCTTGTACTTGTTCCATGACAGGCCTTGAGTCAACCATCTTGTAGTCCAGCTACATGGCGACCACAAACTTCTTTGTACCTGCATCATCACTACGGTACTTCTTTTCAAGTGCTTCCCACATCTCTTTTGATATGTTTACAACAGAGTATACATTGTACAAACTATCCTCTAAAGAATTCAGAATAAAGTTTTTACAAAGATAGTCTCCATTGTGCCAATTGTCATAGGCAGCTCGGACTGTGAAACTAGTCTCTTGAGCACTTGGCGCTGGTGGCGCATCTTCCTTAAGGAAGTTCGCAAAGCCCAATGTTGTCAAAGATAACATCTTTTGTTGCCACCTTTTAAAGTCGGCTCCACCAAACTTTGGTGGCTTCTCGGCGGCAAGCATCATCCTTGGCCCCGAGGTTGTTCCAAAAAAGGAACCACTCATGTTGAACCCGTAGGCTCCAACACTAGATCCTAACATGGATCCAACGGTACCACTAAAAGTGGAACCTACGGTGCCACTCGAGGTGAATCCACCGGTAGTCAGAAAGGGGTTCGAAAACACCCATGGAGTTATTGATGAGGTAGTTGAGCTCATCATGCCGGACATGGTTGCGGCAATGGTGTTTGCCATGTTCGAAGCGGCGGTCGCGGAGGCAAAAGCAGCGGTGGTGTTGTAGTCGGTGGAAGCAGCAGTCGTCATCTCCAGTTATAGGATTCAGCAAGTAGTTTTCTCGTCTTGCGCTTGTTGATATTTTTGTGTTACAAACTTGCTGGGCGAAAATTAAATTACAACTGGAAACTACAATTACAACTCGAAAACTGAAAATACAGGACTCAAGGCGGAATTAAAAATACAATGAAAAACGAAACTGAATCTGCACTAACCAGAAACAAATTAGAAATACAAGAAGATAATCAAAATAACAAAAAACAATAAACGAAACTAGACTGTGGTAGAAGTCGCCCGAAGATGCCTTCTACCCGCAAGACGAGAAATGCCCCGGTAGTGTTCACGGATTGGTGGTTCGTTCCCAAAGGTCAACGACTTTACGTCTCTATAGTAGCAACACCGCAAACTGGAGAGCTCCGACGAACTGGAAGAGGTGAGGACAAAGCTCCGACTTATGATATGCAGAGAATGATGAAAACTGTATGTTTATACTGAGTTCGAAAATTGCATGTACTGATGCAGAGGGATGCATGCCTATTTATAGGCCATCTCACCTGCAGGGGGTTTTAAACACAACCCTTAAGGTTGTCATAATGCAGGCATTCATGCCTGCATTGAACACAGGAGTTACACAATTCAAGGCAGTGGTTACTGCCCGTTTTGAAATTGAACAGGCATCCTTAACACCTCCTCATAACACCTGGGAGGTTACTGCCCGTTTTTGGCTGAGTTTGAACAGTCCGGATGCACCTGGACTATAATCAGCTCCTTAACCATTTGACGGATGTACCTGGACATCCTTATGTGCACATACGAGCCCAACTATGTTGGTGAGCTTGTCCAAAAAATTCTTTAAGCTAAGCCCACGAACAGGCCCAAAGACCAGCCCAAAGACCAATTGCCAAGATCCAAGATCCAAGTCCAAGGTCCAAGGTCGGCCGCGTCGCGCGCGTGTGCACGCGTGTGGGCTTTAAGCCCATACATATGTGCCATTAATTATTACATGGATAAAGGTAACTCCTTATATACTAGAATAATGATGGTTCATTATTCAATATGGGATTCATCCCTTATTAATTCACAATTAAGTGATAAACTTTAATTCACTATTTCTCACTCACCGGGAATCGGTTTAGAGAAAGTGAATATACCACGATCATCTACTCGGAATGTAGATCGATCCTATGATATTTAATTTTACAAAATAAAATTAAAATCATTAACGATTCCAACAAATCCCACCACATCCAATTTTACACCACCATACATAAGAACCATGTCTCTAGTCCTTCTTAAGTACTTGAGAACGTTCTTTACGGCAGTCAAATGTTCCCTACCTGGGTTTGCTTGAAAACTACTCACCACGCTTACAGCATGCGCAATGTCAGGTCTCGTACACAACATAGCATACATAAGGCTACCCACGGCCGAAGCATATGGTGTATTACTCATTTCCCTTCATTGTTCCTCACTTTGAGGACACATCTTCGAGGTGAGTTTTATTCCATGTCGCATCGGAAGGAACCCTCTTTTAGAATAATCCATCTTAAATCGCTTTAAGATCTTATCTATATAGAGGGCTTGGGAAAGACCTATTGTTCTCTTCACTCTATCCCGGTAGAGCCGAATACCAAGAATATAGGTTGCTTCTCCCAAGTCTTTCATGGAGAAATTACTCGAAAGCCAAGCTTTCACAGAACTGAGCATTCCCACATCATTTCCTGTTAGTAGAATGTCATCTACATATAGTACTAAGAATGCGATCTTGCTCCCACTAACCCTCTTGTATACACAAGGTTCCTCTTCATTTTGCACGAAGTCAAACTCTTTGGCTGCCTCGTCAAAACGAAGGTTCCAACTACGCGACGCTTGCTTCAGTCCATAAATGGAATGCTTAAGCTTGCACACTTTATGAATATCGACCTCGAACACAAAGCCTTTAGGCTGCTCCATATATATTTCCTCCTCGAGGAATCCATTAAGGAAAGCCGTCTTTACGTCCATTTTCCATATCTCATAATCGTGGTAGGTAGCTATAGCAACCATCATGCGAATAGACTTGATCATGGCTACAGGCGAGAAGGTATCGTGGTAATCGATCCCTTCCTCTTGGGTATAACCCTTTGCCACAAGCGTGGCCTTATAGGCGTCAACCTTGCCATCCCCACCAGTCCTCCTCTTGTAGATCCACTTGTTCCCAATAGGCACTATGCCCTTGGGGCGGTCTACTAGAGTCCAGACCTGATTGACATGCATCGAGTCTATCTCAGCTTCCATAGCTTCATGCCATTTCGCGGAGTCTACATCCACCATCGCTTGGTCATAGGTCGTTGGGTTGGTCTCTTGGCTATCACTTGGAACCTTATGGAGACCCAGCTCCTCCAAGTGCACAAGCACATACCTGTCAGGTAAATGAGACACCCTACTAGACCTATGAGGTAGTTGTACTTTTGTTTCAGAAGGTTCGGTTCCAATTTCTTGCGCAGGTGTCTCCTTAGGAGTTTCATTGTATTCTTCTAAAGAAATACTTCTACCTGCTCCGCCTTCCTGAATGAACTCATCTTCCAGGAAGTGTGCTTGTAAAGCAACAACGATCTTTCGATATTTGGGCATGTAGAATAGATAACCCATCGTCCCATATGGGAATCCAATGAAATGTCCCTTTGTGGACCTCGCCTCCAACTTTTCCACCTTAGTCTTCTTGACATAGGCGGGAAATCCCCAAATCCTAAAATGATTAAGACTTGGTTTCCTGCCTTCCCACATCTCACATGGAGTTTTAGGAATGGATTTGGAAGGACATCTGTTCAAGATGTAAGCGGTAGTCAGGAGTGCATACCCCCACAGGTAAATCGGTAAATCGGTATAGCCCAGTATGGAATGGACCATGTTTTAACAAGATCCTGTTCTTTCTTTCTGACACACCATTTGACTGAGGAGTACCTGGAGGTGTTAGTTGTGATACTATTCCATGTTCCTTAAGGAACTCGTCAAACTCCGTACTCATATCATATACTCGCCACCTCGGTCTGACCGAAGTGCTTTGATATGATTTCCAGTTTGTTTCTCGACTAGGGCCTTAAATTCCTGGAATTTCTCAAAGGCCTCGGATTTATGTTTCATTAAGTATACATAACCATACCTAGTATAATCATGTGTAAACGTAATGAAGTACTGATATCCATCACGTGCTGCTTCCAAAGCACCAAATACGTTGGTATGGATTAATCCCAGTTTATCAGCGGCTCTTTCAAAAGTCCCTGTGAAGGGGGACTTAGTCATTTTACCTTTAAGGCAAGATTCACAAGTAGGAAAGGGATCCGATCCCAATGGACCCATAAGTCCATCTTTTTCCATTTTGTAAACCTTGGTCTGACCAACATGACCAAGTCTAAGATGCCATTTCAAAACTTGATTGGTATCCCTATCACGCTTCCTAGTCATAGTATTCACAACGACTTTGTTACTGAGGTTTAGATGATACAGTCCATTTAACAATGTAGCAGTGCCCACTAGTTTATTTCTGAAATAAATTTTGCAGGAACCATCAACAATGAGAAATGAAAAGCCTTTTCGGTCCATGACCGAAATGGTTCAATGTTTTTATGCCCCTTGGGAAAAACAAGTACATCTTCCAAATTCAGAACAAATCCGGATTCTAAACCCAAAAGAAGTGATCCTATGTCGGTTGTCTCGACACTATGTCCGCTTCCGAAAGTGATCATTACTTCTCCAGCTGCAAGCTTCCTACTTTGTTCCAGATCCTAGTTCACGGTACAAATATGAGAAGTAGCACCAGAATCCAGTATCCAAGAAGTAGAAAATACAGTAGCAGAACAATTTGTTTCCAAAACTAAAAGTTCTGTACCTGAAGTGCCATGAAGAATCGGACAGTCTCTAGCCCAGTGGCCCAGCTCACCGCACTTGAGACAAGCATCCTTCTTCTTCTTGTTCTTCGGAACCATCGGGGTCTTGCCCTTTCCCTTGAAGTCCTTGACTTGTGGTCCCATCTACTTCTTGGTCTTTTTCTTCTTGTTCTTAGACCTCCGAGGTCCATAAGAAATCACAAGGGCAGACTCCTTCATCCGCGGAGTCTTCATATGAGACTGAGCAGTCACCAGTTTGTTCATTAGCCCAGCTAAGTTACATGCAATCTCATTGCAGTTAAAGTTCATAACAACCTGTGGGAAGGAATCAGGGAGAGACTGTAGGATAAGGTCGGTTTGAGGAGAAGCATACACTTTAAAATCAATAGCCTCCAATCTCTCGATCATAGATATCATTTTGAGGACGTGTTCCCCAACCTTCTCACCTTCCTTCATACCTGCACCGAACAGTTGCTTGGATATCTCATATCTAGTAGTTCTGCTGTGCTCACCATAAAGCTCGATTAAGTGAGATAGAATCTGCCTAGCAGAAGTCATTTTCTCATGAGCTCTCTGAAGCTCATTAGACATAGAAGCCATCATGTAAGCACGAACTTTTACGTCATCCTTAACCCACTTTTTGTGGTTTTCAATATCTTCCTGATTGGCTCTGGTCCGCACAGGATGCGCCGGAATGTCCATCTTCAAGACGTATCCTAGTGCCTCTATACTGAGGACAATCATCAGATTGCGGAGACAATCCATGAAGTTAGGTCCGATCAAGGTGTTCTTTTCGAGTAGAATTGCGAGTGGGTTCATTGTCATATTTAGAGTTATGTCTGCATTAAGTACGACAGATTAATTAGTGACTCGTTTAATTATGATCTAAGTAAAGAATTAAGGTCTTTTATATTCTTGTTACCCAGCTCCCACTATTTTTATCGGAACAACACACTCCCATGTGAAATCTGGAAGTATCGTCGCTCTACTTCATAGTGGTGATCGAGTTCTTTATAAATCTTAATAGAGGACAACGGAATAGGTTTCTAGTCTATTAATTTTCATAAAGTGGTGTCCAACACCAACCCATCTAATGGATGATTCGATCTTCTTTTTCCCCCTGTTCACTCCCCTCAACCTATACGGTTTCTATGGTTCGTGAACATGTTAAGTTTATACCATCGACGCAAATCAGTTTCATAATTGAATCTTATCAGGCAACCTATCAAGTTTCTAGAGATAAAATTTGCTCCAACCGAAGGCATCCAATGCGCTCCCGGTAATTTATCCATCCTCCTCGAACGACTATCCCGATAACTCGGAAGCATAGCACATCCGGTTTGGATTTCAATTTCCCGAAAGCTCGATGGAGGGGAGGAAAACCTTGAAACCTTATAAACTTAATAATTTGTCGTGGGAGAATTTTCGCGATTAATGTTACACTTTGCACATTAATTCATTTAAGCGCGTTTGTTGTATTCATACAATATGAACAACCATTCACAACCTAGTTGCTACCAACATGTGGTTTATGGACCGTTCCTAGAAATAAAAAAAAACTCCGTAATCTAATTACAAGTCTTCGTCTTGAATCTTCGTCTTCTCGAAACGGATCTTCCTCCGGTCTTCGTCATTACATTAAATTTTACATTGAAAATTGCATCCTAGATACAAATATTTCTAGTAAAATAAATAGGCACAAAACGGCCTTTACAACCCAATCGAATAAAACGAACGATTCAAAACTAAGTCTATGAACCACATCCCCATTCAAAAGCATTCATCCAATAAATACTATATAAATGGAAAGTGTAGAGATACATTGATCTAATCAACAATTCGAACCGATCCAATCGATTCACATAATCGGTAACATGAAAACATTCAAATAATTCGGTCGTCCATAAGTATTCTATTTAATCAATACTCCCTTAAAATAAAATATCATAAATCATTTAATCATATTAAATCCAATTTAATACGCGGGAGATTAATTTTTCAAGAATACACAAAAAATCAAGCCGAGGCTAATCTGCTTGCCGACACAGCCCGTGCCGAATGGCACGGTCGAGTCATGCCAGCAGTCTGCTTGCCCCGCACAGCCCGTGCCAATGGCACGGTCGGGTCGTGCCGGCAGTGTCCTAGACCATCCTGCCAGACACGGTCGAGTCACCCTTGGCAGATTTCAACCTTTTGTCCGAAAAGTCGTCCAACGACGATTCGGGGCTAGATTTTCGACCGGATATCCAATATCTATATTTTCTGACTTTCATATCTACAATATAAATCACATTTCCCAAAAATTAAAGATTTATATTTAGACATAAATTTACGAAAAATACAACTATTACGAACAAAAAATATATACCACGATTATGACTATAAATGATTCCAAATCATTCACCATCTAATCAAGCATTCCAAATGCCAATATCGTATATACGATCGCAAAACCTACGCTCCGATACCACTGTTGGAATTTGGTTCCTAAAACGAAGGCCCAGCGGAAGCGGTAAAATGAAAATTAATTTGATCCGAATCCCTACAAGGATCGATCGAGCTACGTATATACGAATATTAAATGAAACACAAGAGATACAAGAAACTTACCCTTATAGTCCGTTGATTAAATGGATTCCTTATCTTGATCAATTCCCCAATCTTTAGATGAATGCCCTACGATCCAATTTGCTCCAAGCTCTTGGATGATTCAACGCTGAAAGGACCGCGTCTCTACTTTCCACGCGCCGGAAAAATGACCGGAATGACTATACCTTATTATCCTCCAAGGATACGACTAGAACAAAGTTTTAGAAGCTTTGCTAATCAAGATTACAACACTCTAAGTGTTTAATCTATAATCTCACTATCTCACTTTTATTTTCTCCAAGAAAACTTATGAAGAAAAATGAAGATGATGAAGAAAGTTGTGAAGCCTTGGGAAACCTTTTGCTCTCTCCTTTCTCCTCTCTCAACCGTGAGTGTTCAAGTGAAGGCAAAGGAGATTTGGTCTTCACATATATTCTCATCGTATCTCTCCATATCACTTACCTTTTGACAAAATCACCCAAGGTGATATTTTGTCCCCTGAGTGATTAATTTAATTCATGAATATAATTATTTCTTGGAGAAATTAATTATGTAATTATGTATTTGATATGATTAATTAATTGGATTAATTAATCGATATAAATACATCGGAACGGAATCGGAGTTTATCTGTTTGGATTTACGGGAGTCCGAAACGGACCGAACTCGTCCGACACCTTCTAGATGGCCGCCCCAATCACCTACCCCTCAATTGGTCTTGGTCTTCACTTGGTGGGGTTCAAGCCTTGTGACCAATCAAGGGGACAAAATATCACCTTGGGTGATTTTGTCAAAAGGTAAGTGATATGGAGAGATATGATGAGAATATATGTGAAGACCAAATCTCCTTTGCCTTAACTTGAACACTCAAGGTTGAGAGAGGAGAAAGGAGAGAGGAAAAGGTTTTCCAAGGCTTCACAACTTTCTTCACCATCTTCATTTTTCTTCATAAGTTTTCTTGGAGAAAATAAGAGTGAGATAGTGAGATTATAGATTAAACACTTAAGAGTGTTGTAATCTTGATTAGCAAAGCTTCTACAACCTTGTTCTAGCCGTATCCTTGGAGAATAATAAGATTTAGTCATTTCGGTCATTTCTCCAGTGCGTGGCAAGTAGAGACGCAGTCCTTTCGATGTTGGATCATCCAAGAGCTTGGAGCAAATTGGATCGTAGGGCATTCATCTAAAGCTTGGGGAATTGCTCAAGAGAAGGAATCCATTTAATCAACGGACTACAAGGGTAAGTTTCTTGTATCTCTTGTGTTTCGTTTAATATTCGTATATACGTAGCTCGATCGATCCTCATAGGGATTCGGATCGAATTAATTTTTGTTTTACCGCTTCTGCTGGGCCTTCATTTTAGGCACCGAATACCAACACTTGCGGACAAAACCTCCAATCTTTGTCGGTCATCGCATTAAATTCACTACTAGCCATACAATCTTCGACCAACACAACACAGAAACCCAAGATGTAACACCCCAAAGATATTCAGGGTATATTACAGCGCCGTGGACCCCTATGTGGGACCCAACAGGCTAACTAATTTATACCACTCGTGTAACCATCTTAGTTAGTGAGAAAACACACATCACCAAGATGCAATTTAAATAAAATGCCCGGTACAACCGGTAAACCAAACATCATCAAAAATCACACATAAAGTTTAATATACAATCCATCTCCCAAATTTAAAACGCCTAAGTACTCGCTAGTACAATCTATCAGTTTACAAGTTTGAAAACAACGTTTTAAAATGGACAACTGAAATAAAGGGACTGATTTGCAAACGTCAACAACCCTGGCCAGTATCCTCGTATTACGCCAGTGCCCGCTCGACCGGCTGAATGCAACCTGAAATTCATAACACGAATTTCCCCAAACGGGTCCCCAAAGGTGTTAGCAATTACGTAGTACAAGTAATCAAGGCAAACCATTCGCTTACACATCTCATAGTACATACAATCAAACTGTTTCAAAATAAAATTAAGACATGCCTTTTTCGGAAAACAAACAGTCAACAATCAATTTGCCTAGGACCAGGGCTAAACCACTGGTCCCATCCGAGGCCTCTATGGACCCTCCCGGACTGGCCATAGTTAAAAATCACGCACATGACTCGCCTAGGACCGGGGCTAAACCATTGGTCCCATCCGAGGCCTCTATGTGTAACAGCCCCAAGATATTCAGGGTATATTACAGCACCGTGGACCTCTACACGGGACCCACCAGGCTAACAAATAATACCGCTCGTCTAACCATCTCGGTTAATGAGAAAAAACATATATCATCAAGACGAAAATTAAAGAAAATGCCCGGTACAACCCATAAATCAAACATCACCGAAAATTATAAATAACATTTGGTATACAAACCCTTTTCCAAATCAAAACGCCTAAGTGCTCGCGAGTACGGTCTATCAGTTTACAAGTTGAAAACAAACATTTAAAATGAGCAACTAAAACAAAGGACTCATTTGCACACGTCAACCACCTTAGCCAACATCCACGTACTGCCCCAGTGCTCGATCGACCGACTGAACGCAACCTGAAATTCAAAACACGAATTTCCCAAAAAATGGGTTCCCAAAGGGGTTAGCAATTACGCTAGTACAAGTAATCAAGACAAACCAATCGCTTCACATTTTATAGTACATGCATCAAATCGTTTCGAAATCAAAATCAATACATGTATTTTCCCGAAAAATAAATAGTCAAATATCATAGTCGAAAACCGCCTAGGATCAGCGCGAAACCACTGATCCCATTCGAGGCTTCTATAGACCCTCCTGAACTGGCCATAGTTAGAAATCAAAATTACGCACATGCATCGCCTAGGACCGAGGCGAAACCACTGGTCCCATCTGAGGCCTCTATGCACCTTCCCGGACTGGCTAGCCAACAAGCTCGTGAATCAGGAGCGAAATCACAGATTCCCATGAGGCCCCGTCGGATCCTCCCGGAGTTACCAAAGCACACACATATTACATTACCATTTCGTGTTAAGCATAAGGGTTTCACGAGAATACTTGCCTTGAGTAATTAACGACGAAACGGACGGAACAGAAAATTAACCACGATCGCTAGGAACCGACAATCTCGAACCTAACAATTCGAAGAATACAATCACAACTGTTTCTACACGAGTACGAAAATGGAAAACACCCGAAAACTCACCTACGATTCATGTAAATCCGTACAAAAACAACAATGAGGGCTGGTCGCAACCGAACCCTCTCGATTTTACAAATACCATGAAATTTACCATGAACTCGTAGGGAAAACATGAATACCACTAAGATTAATCACATACATCTTGGATTAATTAACAATACGGAACAAATCGGACAAAAACTCGAAAACCCCCAATGTACCCAAAGGTAGGGTTCTAAGAGCTTACCTCGGATCAAAAATAAAGAACACAAGTAGATGTTGTTAATCTACATCAAGGATTCAAAGAAGATGATAACCGAGATGATTGGAAGAAGAAAGTGCCCTAAAATCGCCTCTAGATCGCTCAAGCCGTGGGGAAGGAAGAAAAATGATAAAATGGACGAGTCTGGGTCAACTCTCGTGTATATATAACCAGACGGTTTAGCATGCGCTAATGGCTCATGGTTAGCACACGCTAACCATCCAAAACTGGTCCAGAACTTCGGTTCTGACCCGTTATCGTGCGCTACCCGAAAATAGCGTGCGCTAACAGCCCCCCGATAGCGCGCGCTATGAAGCTATAGCGTGCGCTACCTGTTCGTCATCCAGAGTCTAGAAACATTCTGCCTCAACTGGAATACCTCATTAGCGCGCGCTGCCACGCACCTAGCGTGCGCTAAACCTCAACCATAGTATGCGCTAATCCACAGACTTAGCATGCGCTAAACTGCTCGTCTAGAGAGCAGAAAAAACCTACTGCCACTGCTGTACTCGAATAATTAGCGCATGCTACTGGGCGAATTTATCGTGTGTACACAACAAAATTAGCGTGCGCTACACAATGGAATTAGCGTGCACTAACGAGTGCAGGCAGTAGTACAGACAACACTCAAAGATGGAAAACGGCGAATTCTTCCCCGGATGAAAACAACGCGCACCCGACACCAAACAACAGACTGAAGAAGACACACGAACGATGAGTTTGAGTCCGAACTGAAGCACTAAAAGAAAACAGGATTCCAACTACCCAAAGGTTCGGAAAATGACAACAATAGTAATTGCCCCATAACTTTGGGAAATTACAAAACGACCTAAAACATCCAAAATACACGATACACGATCGAAACACCAAACGAAAGCTCACAACATGCATAAAAACATAAGATGGATTTACGGCAACCCCAACACGGTGGTTCCGAACAACGATTACGAGAATCAAACCAAATAGTGATGGAAATAACAATAAACGTGGAATTGGGTAAAACAAGTCCGAAACAAGCTCGGATGATAAAAAGTCCAGTATTAAATATTCTCAAAATATCCATACTGTTACAAGCGAGTTACTAAAAACGAAAAATACACCAAAATAAAAATTATTGGAAAAAAGAAAAATGCGGATATTACACTATGGACCCTCCCAGACTGGCCATCCAAACAAGCTCGTGAATCAGGAGCGAAATCACAAATTCCTCCGAGGCTCCGTCGGACCCTCCCGGAGTGAGAAAATCACACACATATACATTACCATTCTATGTTAAGCATAAGAGTTTCACAAGAATGTTTGCCTTGAGAAATTGACGACGAAATGAACGGAAAAATCAACCACACTCGCTAGGAACCGACAACCATGAACCTTACGATCCGAAGAATACAATCACAACCAATTCTACACGAGAACGAAAACGGAATACACCCGAAAACCCACCTACGATTCATGTAACTTCGTACAAAAACAACAACGAGGGCGGGTCGCAACCAAACCCTCTCGATTTCACAAATACCACGAAATTTACCATGAACTCGTAGAGAAAACATGAATACCACTAAGATTAATCACATACACCATGGATTAATCAACAATACGGAACGAATCGGACTTTAAATCGAAAACCCCCAAATTTCCCAAAAATAGGGTTCTAATAGATTACCTTGGATCGAAGACGGAGAACACAAGTAGATGTTGTTAATCTACACCAAGGATTTAAGGAATTAGATAGCTTGACGTTACAAGACTTCAAATCTCCTGGAATTCGCCCAAGTATCGCCTAGATCGCCACAGCCGCGGAGGAGGAAGAAAAGTGAGAATAGACGCGTCTGAGGTCAACTCTTGGGTATATATAACCAGACGGTTTAGCGTGCGCTAACGTCTTATGGTTAACGTGCGCTGCTCGACGAAATTAGCGTGCGCTACACAACGAAATTAACGTGCGCTGAGCGCAGACAGTAGTACAGACGTCACTCAAAGTTGGAAAACGACGAATTCTCCCCCGGATGAAAACAACACGCACCCGACACCAAACAACAGACTGAAGAATACACACGCACGATGAGTTCGAGTCATAACTAGAGCACTAAAAGAAAACACAATTATGACTACCCTCAGAAAATGACAACGATAGTAATTACCCCATAACTTTGGGAAATTACAAAATAGCCCAAAACACCCGAAATACAAGATACACGATCGAAACACCAACCAAGAGCTCATAACATGCATAATAATATCAGATAGATTTACGGCTATCCCAAAATGGCGGTTCCGAACAACGATTACGAGAATCGAATCAAATAGCGACGGAAAAGACATTAAACGTGGAATTGAGTAAAACAAGTCCGAAACAAGCTCGGATGACAAAGAGTCCAATATTAAATGTTGTAGAAATATCAATACCGTTACAAGCGAGTCACTAAAAATGAAAAATACACCAAAATAAAAAATACCGCAAAAAGAAAAAAATGCTGATATTACACTAGATGTCTCCTCAGATCTACAACTATTTTGATTTTTTTTTTTCAATTTCATCTATATTAATAAAATCTTATTTTTGGTGCAGAAAAAAAATAGAATCATGTAGAGAGAGAGAGAGAGAGAGAGAGAGAGAGAGAGAGAGATAGAGAGAGAGAGATAGAGAGAGAGAGATAATGGGTGAGGGGGGTAACCCTAGGTAGAAATAAAATCAATATATAATATAAATTAATTACTAAAAATAAATACAACTAACTTGGTAGTTGTATTTGTAATATTTGTAACATTCTACTTGAATGTATTAGCATATATAATTTTCCCTTTATATTTGGACTTGTAGACATTATGAATTTATAACCACTTAGTTAGTAGACCATATATCACTTAAAACTACTACACCAAGCCCAAAATACACCTAACACAATCCATCATGAGTTATCTCTTTCATTTATCTAAATATCAACACAAATACAACAAACAAAACAAAAAATATAATAATTAGAAAAAAAGGGCTATGGACGAGCACCAAGGAGACAAAGGAGGGAATCTGTAACACCCCCAAACCACTCGGGAATATTACAGTGCGGCAGACCCTCTCCGTGAGGATCTACCAGGCTAAATACAGAGAACACAATAACACAATACATGCCAACATGGCTAATAACGAACCATTAGCCAATTTGGTCTTTTGCCACAACAACCACGTCAAACATACATAACTCTTTCTCACAACTCATACCCACGCACGTAGGGTTTGGAATACATCAACATTCCCATAAAATGGGAGAACAACACAACGGAGAGACAAACAACAAACTCTAGCAAAATACTCAACGACTGGTCTTCATGTGATTAGTATCGTCGTATTCCATCATCCTTCGTACCGATCCTGTGATTCGCTCCCCATCAACCTGTAAGTACCTGGACGCAATACAGACATCCACCCCCTGATTACTCGGGGGTTAGCAAAACTCCACTGTTTTGCTAGTGCAAGTATAAAATACAAATACAGGCCATACACAACATACTCCAAGAACATAAGATCGAGAATAGTCATCCAGACATAGTTAACAACAGGCTTCCCGAGATAATTTATTTGAATAAAACCGTTCGAAACAATAAAAATGGAACTGTAGTTCGATATACAATGTGATAAAACATTTTAAGATCTCAGGAGTTTTGAAAATATTTGAGAATTTTCATTTATCGAAACCACCTAGGACACAGCCCAACGATCATTTTCCAAAAGTACAATTACAATAACAAAACACGGGGTCCACAACCCAATTATACCATTCTGATCACAACCCGCAAGATCCACGACCCAATCATCCATAACAACATATTCCCAAGGATTATTCGCATCTCGTGCTAACAAGCCACGTACCTCAGATGCTTCCGCAGAACATACCCGAGTGAATAACCCAATGGGAAACCATACCAAACATGTCACCGTGACAACAATCACATAACCATAACCATACATACGTTCATAGTTATCCCGTCATCGCGCTAGCAAGCTACGAACCTCAGAGCCTCCACGAGATATACCCGATTGGACAACACATGACACGTACATCACACGACCAATCCACAACCATAAGTTATCCCGACATCGTGTTAACAAGCCACGACCCTCGGAGTCCCTGCAAGACATACCCAGATTGGATAACCCCACAAGTTATCCTGGCATCGGGATAGCAAGCCACGAACCTCGGAGTCCCCGCAAGACATACCCGATTGGATAATCCTACAGTCACGCCCGACCCGTACTAGCAAGAATGGATCCCGGAGATTCAACAAATCTTACCCGGTGGCACATCACTTACAACAATCACGCAACAACAACCAAATACCACATACCAAACAACACTAAGCACCACAACCTCCTTACAAAGGAGTAATAACTAATATCACACAACGTCACATATTCACCGCATAAGTACACATATCGATACATAATCCTCGGCAAGTGATTACGGTCTACTATATTCACGAAATATGATTATAACATCTTCCAACATACGACACATACTCACATATTCCGAAAACACATTTATTCACGAAGTATATGCGTTATCTTTGAAGAAAACCCTTTTATCGAGAATATACCAATCCTTTTTAAAGCTCATTAAAAACATTCGGATTGCACATATAATCAATTATCAACCATTATGTCTACGAAACATGAAACGTATGGGCAAGATACTTGCTTCGATACCACGAGCAATGGAAAAACAAACTGACACGGTCGGGTAGTCCTTGGACTTCCAAGAACGACCAAGAACTCGACAACCTCACGAATACTACAAAAATAACATCACTACGAATCAATAACACTACTCGGAATCCGAATCGACCCGAAAAACAAAGGATCCGGGGGTTTCTTCAAAGAAATCAAGATAGAGTTCCAGGTGATAAAAATCGATAAACGAGTTACAAAATCCGAAAATCATGACCAATATAACAAGAATTACATAATCAATTTATTAACCACGGATTAAATCGAAGAATCACGAAGAAACCCCCAAAATTACACAACTAGGGTTCTAAGGAAGAAAATACCTCGATTCGACGAAGAACAAGGATTTGATGATGATATAATCCACAAGAGCCTCCCAAAATGCCTAGAAATAGAGTGGAATCGACCAAGAACTCCACTTCCCGAACCTCCCGTCCGACAGCCGCCACAAGGAGTGAAAAAGTGAGTGAAATGAGGTCTGCCCCGACACCAGGCCTATATAAGGCCGAGCACGTTACGGCCGTACCCGACATCACATTATGGCCATAACTCGATCAACCCCGATTACGTACATACCGGCTGCTGCCTTACATACGTACCGGGCACCCCTTATGGCGGTACTCGGCAGCCCCTTACAGCCGTAACTGAGTTCCCATGGTTACTGCCCGAAACCTGCTGGTGTTACGGCCGTAACCGGCCCATGCCTTGCGGTCGTAATGCAATATTACGGCCTTAACAGGACACCCCTTACGGCTGTAATCGACTCCTTACAGGCTAGGATTTGCGGGCATCTTACGGCCGTAATCGGCCACACCTTACGGCCGTAACTCGGCCCAGCCAACCATTCGATTGCCCGGCTAGATGCTCGACGACATCTCGATCACACTAATGCACCGACTAAGTTACAAAACAACAACGAGCAGGCTACAAAACCCAACGTACCACAGTACAAGCACACGATTCCAAAGACGTGGACGACAACAAACCGCTCGACCAAATAAAAGCTCAACGAAACCGGAACAAGGATCTCAGGTATTACATTCTACCCCTCTTAAAAGAAGTTTCGTCCCCGAAACTTAATACATAAAATGATCAACACAAAGCCATCTCAGATAACACACACTATCCGTTGCCGATGACCTGCAACGAATGACATGCATCACGTGGCTACTACCATCCATATCGCTACGCCAGAATGATAGCAAATAACGAACAAAAATCAATGCGGTTGATCAACCCGAACAATACATCTATCAAAACGCGAGTTAATCGCTGAAGAAGTACAAATTTCCACAACCCGAGGGTGGGAAGATCGAAAACGAAGTTACTTTTCCCGAACTTAAGGAAATTATGAAGTGACCCGAACGCTCAAAAATCACAATACCAGATAAAAAAACGGACAACAAATGATCGAACCACAACGATCGAGACAACAACAGTCGAACATCATATTCGAATCACGACGATCAACAAAAATCAAATAACAACTCCGAAGTTCACACCTCGACTCGAGACAATAGGTGGTCTGGTAAAAATGACAAGATATGCATTTACATAAGATTCACAGGAATGGAGCCGAAGTCGGAAAAAGTCACAATGACAAACGGATTAATCCGAAACAATACCACAACTCGTTCGATCAATAAAAAGCTAGAGAAAGGACAAGTTCAGAAAATATCAACGAACACAAACGAGCCAACACAGTTGAAAATAGAGAAGTTCAACCATCCGATCCACTTCTAACAAAAGAAGTTTGTCTCCGAAATTCGGAACAACAAGTAAGGAAATAACATAACATACAACTGGTAGATTATACCCTTCAGGGACTTCTCAGAGTTGATCCTGATATCGGTGCTCTAGTCCATGCCTCAGAAGGCTCGGTGACCAATTCGCAGAACTGAACCCGGTGTCCCTCGAGTCCGCACTTGTAACACGTTACTGGTGGAGAAGGACAATGTGCACGAACATGCCCCGACACATTGCAGTTGAAACACCTCCTGGCTTTATGAGGAGTCAAAGCTGACGATTTGGAACTCTCAGTCCCACGCATCGAGCGATGGAGCTTCTCAGCAGAAAGACTACGACGTTGCAAGCCAGAAACACCAACTCCTGTACTGCCCATAAGGTCACCGGACATCCTCCGTTTCTTCGACTCGGGCACATGTTCCGACGATAACGAAGCTAGTTCGTAAGCAAAGGCTCGATCCTGATAATCCCTCAACAAAGTGCAAGTGAATCCCCCCATATACCGGTGAATCTCCGGCTTCATCCGTCTGTCAAAATGAAGGATCTTCTCTTCTTCGATCCTCACCCGATCTCGTACATAACTGAGTTGTTTGCTTTAGTCGATGATAGCCTGCGACACCGATATATCTTGTGGTTCTGCCAAATAAAATTCATGAATCCTCTGCTCTCAAATCAGTTTCGAACAGAACTCAGCTTCCATAAATTCCTGGAACTCCACCCACGTGACATCACGATCACGAGGTTTAACAGCTTCCCATCAATTAGCGGCATCTTTGTCAAGAAGCTACTGAGCGATAGGTACCTTCCGCTCTTCGGGACAATCGACAGCCTTGAATATCTTTCTCAACTGGAAAAGCCACCAGTCCCAGCCCAATGCATCTGCAGCACCAGCGAATCGAGGGGGATTCATACGAACTACCTCTCGAAGCAATTGATTTACACCGACGTTCTGAGTCGCGTAAGTGTTGTTAGGCGTATTTTTATACGCTTATTTATCATTATTTTGTAGTATTTTGGTGAGTGAAATTGTCTAAATGAGCCTTTAATGCCTTATTTTTGTATGATTTACAGGAAATTGAAGTCCGGGAGCTAAAACGAGGCAAAACGGGCGAAAACGGCAAATCTGGACTCTGAGCCGCGGCACAAGAAAGCAAAGCGCGACACAGAAGACACCCACCAAGGCCGAGTACATCGTACTGCGTGCCGCGGCACACCAGTGAGCCGCGCACGTAAGAAATTGATGACGCCTGTGTTTAAAGTCAAGGCTCTGTGCCGCGGCACAGTTTAGTGCGCCGCGGCACACTTGGCGGTTTTTGTATGTCCGCGCGGATTTTGGGCCGTTTGGCCGATTTCGACCAATGATACGGACGCAATTGTGGATGTGCTGAGCTATAAATAGGGTTTAAGACCCTAATTAATGGATCTTTGGATCTTGAATCTTTTGGAGCTTAAGCTTGGACGGCGAGAAGAAGAGGCGAGAAAACTTCAAGGGCGGAGGCGGAAGTCAAGAACGGAGGAATCGAGCTTCATCTGCGTTTGAATTTTATGCTTTCATTTATTTATTACGTATTTTCAATTATTAGTATGTCGTGCTAAAGCCCTAATCTAGGGTTTTGATGAAACCTTTGTTTTGACGAATTGATTGAGATTATCGATTAATTACCTTTTTATTGAGTTTTCCCAATTATGTTTAATGCTTGCAATTATCGGCCAATAGTTGTATTGATTAAATCATTCACTTGAATCGGGAGAGGAGATTTGGTGAGAACTATTGGTGAGGACCGTTTTATTACGTGAGATAGGAATATCTTGATAGGAACTACGTGGCCTTTAGGAGATTTCATGCTTTTTGCCTATCGACGAATTAATTCACCTAGGGATAGAGTGCGTTATTCGCCTTTAGATAAATCTATTGACCTCGGGAGAGGCGGTAGAATATATTAGCAATCTCCGCCTTCAATAAATTGGAAAAATTATTTATTACGGATAATCGAGAGTAAATTCGGATAAACTAAGGTGGATTCAGAACCCTAGACTTATTCATCATTTGATTTCTTTTATTCAAGCTATCGTTTTCTACTAGTCTTCTAGAAATTCCTTTAGTTATTAATTGCACAAACCCAACTTCGATTGTTCAAATAAAATTGAAATACGAAAAAATCGGTAGTTAGAGATTCAGTCCTCGTGGGAACGATACTCTACTTATCACTTTATTACTTGTAAACGATGACGTGCACTTGCGTGTAAAGAAATATCGCAACAAGTTTTTGGCGCCGTTGCCGGGGACTGAAATTTTCTAATATCGATTTAAGTATTTCCAGTCTTAATTTGAACGTTTTATTTTTATTTTTTTTGTGTTTAATCTCGTTTGTTTGTTTTTCCTTTCAGGACCTTTCGTGTAGTGCATGAGAAAACTTCGTGCGAAGGCCTACTACCTTTGGATACCGAGCTCGAGCGCACTCTAAGAAGGAACAAAAAGGAGAAAAGAGAGTTGCAGACGACGGTCAACATGGCCGAGAATATCGAAGTCCAAGAAGGAGATAACCAAGTGCGGCAAGTTCAACCGGAACTAGCTCTTCGAGATTATGCCATGTCGCAGATCAACGCTAATTTTTCGGGAATTCGGCGTCCCACTATCCAAGCTAATAATTTTGAGATCAAGCCTGCTATTATTCAGATGGTGCAGGCGAGCCAATTCTGTGGACTGCCGAATGACGACCCGAATGCCCATATTGCTTCTTTCCTTGAGATATGCGACACGTTCAAGACTAATGGTGTCACCGACGATGCCATCCGGTTGAGGCTTTTCCCTTTCTCTTTGAGGGATAAAGCAAAATTCTGGTTAAATTCCTTACCGCCGGGGTCGATTACAACATGGGAGAGGTTAGCGCAAGCCTTCCTTGCCAAATTCTTCCCACTAGCTAAGACGGCAAGGTTGAGAAACGAAATAACCACCTTTGGTCAGTACGATATGGAATCGCTCCACGAGGCGTGGGAGCGATATAAAGATTTGCTACGAAGATGCCCTCATCACGGCATTCCTGATTGGCTTCAGCTTCATACGTTCTATAATGGTTTGAGTGCTTCTACACGCACCCTCGTGGATGCGGCCTCTGGTGGGGCCTTCATGGGAAAATCTATGGCCGAGGCACACGTGCTTTTGGAAGATATGGCCGCAAACGCATACCAATGGCCATCGGAAAGATTGACACCGAAGAGAGTCATGGAAGTTTCAAGCAATGATCCGATCTCCACCTTGTCAGCTCAAGTCGCCGCTTTGACCCAACAGCTCCAGGCATTTTCGCACGCACCTTCCCCCGTTACCATTGAGACATGTAATTGGTGTAACGGATCACACCCGAGCGCGGAAAGTCAAGTTGGAAATCCGTTCGAGCAACATCAGATGGAGCAAGCTCAATTTGTGGCCAATGGAAATCGACAAAACAATTTTTACCCCAGCACTTATAATCAAGGGTGGCGGAATCAACAAAATTTTCCATGGAGAAATGGGCAAGCTATGAAGCCTCCACAACCTCACTTCGCGCAGCCCCCACAGCAGCCCCCTCAATCACCAAAGGTATCTTTGGAAGATGCTCTTGCTCAATTGGCGGCTAACACAAGCCAATTCATGACCCGCACCGAGACGACCCTCCAAAATCATTCGACCTCCATCCGAAATCTAGAAACACAAATGGGGCAGATTGCTAATTTATTGTCTTCTCGGTCTCAAGGTGCATCGCCCAGTAGCGAAGTGAAATCAAGGAAAATGTGCAAGCGATC
The DNA here is from genome assembly GCA_033398695.1 of Orobanche coerulescens. Classification (NCBI taxonomy): domain Eukaryota; kingdom Viridiplantae; phylum Streptophyta; class Magnoliopsida; order Lamiales; family Orobanchaceae; genus Orobanche; species Orobanche coerulescens. The sequence goes on from CM065816.1 coordinate 92,715,884, forward strand.
GAATTACGAGCGGAAAGGAGTTGAAAGGGCAGCCTATTAATGACAAAGAGCAGCCGATCGAGTAGAACGAGAAGGAAAAGGATGAGACGCCTAAGCCAAAGGAAGTATCGACTACTCAGCCCACTCCTCAAATTCCATTCCCACAGCGTTTCGAAAAGCAAAAACTGGACAAGCAGTTTTCAAAATTCCTCGACGTTTTCAAGAAATTGCACATAAACATTCCGTTCGCCGACGCATTGGAACAGATGCCGAGTTACGTCAAGTTCATGAAAGAGATCTTGTCCAATAAACGAAAGCTCGAGGAATATGAGACGGTCGCTTTAACGGAGGAGTGCAGCGCTATTTTACAAAAGAAGCTCCCACCTAAATTGAGAGATCCGGGAAGTTTCACCATCACTTGCATCATCGGAAATTCATCTTTTGAAAGAGCCCTATGCGATCTCGGGGCCAGTATAAATCTTATGCCCCTTTCTATTTTTAAAAAGCTGGAGATTGGGGAAGCTAAGCCGACGACAGTCTCTCTACAATTGGCCGATAGATCCATCAAATATCCGAGGGGTGTGATAGAGGACGTTTTAGTCAAAGTTGATAAGTTCATATTTCCGGCCGATTTCATCGTACTTGACATGGAAGAAGACCAAGATATCCCAATTATTTTGGGAAGACCATTTTTGGCAACAGGCCGAATGTTGATTGATGTGGAAAAGGGAAAGCTGACTTTGCGTGTTCAAGAGGAGCAAGTAACATTCAATATTTTTCGATCCGTAAAATATCCAAGTGACGCTGAAAATTGTTTCCAAGTTGACGTCATTGACTCGTGTGTGAGTAGAACTTTTCGAGAAAATTATCCACCCGATCCATTGGAATCCGTTTTGATTGAAATGTTTAGAACCAAATGGAGAGCATGCGACCTACGTACGACACATGGATGCTTCCCGCCAATTTTTATTCGTAAACCATTCGAGGAGCTAGGAAGTTCACTAACTCGACCGACCCCATCGATTGAAAAACCTCCAAAGTTGGAACTCAAAAAGCTGCCACCTCATTTGAAATATGCATTCTGGGGCCCGACAACTCCCTTCCGATTATTCTTTCGGCCACTTTAGCAGAGATCAAGAGGCAAAATTATTAAGAGTTTTGAGGAGTACAAATCTGCTCTTGGATGGTCTATTGCGGATATTAAGGGGATCAGCCCATCGATTTGCATGCACAAGATTTTGATGGAGGAAGACTACAAACCATCCGTGGAGCATCAACGCCCGAATCCTAACATGAAGGAGGTGGTAAAAGTCGAGGTTTTAAAACTCCTCGACGCAGTATGATCTTTCCAATTTCTGATAGTAAGTGGGTAAGTCCGGTTCAAGTTGTGTCGAAAAAGGGTGGGATAACAGTTGTTCAAAACGATAATAATGAATTAATTCCCACCAGGATTGTTACGGGGTGGCGTATGTGCATAGATTATAGGAAATTAAATAAGGCCACTAGAAAAGATCATTTCCCCTTGCCTTTTATTGATCAGATGTTAGATAGATTAGCCGGACACGATTTCTATTGCTTTCTAGATGGTTATTCGGGGTATAATCAGATTTACATAGCCCCCGAAGACCAAGAGAAAACGACGTTTACATGTCCTTACGGCATTTTCGCTTATAGGCGCATGCCTTTTGGATTGTGTAATGCGCCGGCTACTTTTCAACGGTGTATGATGACTATTTTTTCTGACATGGTAGAGCAGTGTATTGAGATTTTTATGGATGATTTTTCTGTGTTTGGAGATTCATTTGACATTTGTTTGGAAAATTTGCAGAAAGTCTTGCGAAGATGCGAAGAGACCAATTTAGTCTTGAATTGGGAGAAGTGTCATTTTATGGTGCAGGAGGGCATTATGCTTGGCCATCGAATATCCTCACATGGAATTGAAGTCGACCGAGCGAAAATTGAAACAATTGAGAAGATGCCTCCACCCACTTCGGTCAAGGGGATTAGGAGTTTTTTGGGACATGCCGGTTTCTATCGCCGTTTTATTAAGGACTTTTCAAAGATCACGAAGCCGCTGTGCAATTTACTCATGAAAGATGTCCCATTTACTTTCGACGAGGCTTGTAAAGAAAGTTTCAAGTTGCTGAAGAAAGCTCTAAGCACGGCACCGGTGATAGTCGCTCCGGATTGGGACCTTCCATTCGAACTAATGTGCGATGCTAGCGACTTTGCCATTGGGGCTGTTTTGGGGCAGAGACGAGGGAAGGTGTTCCATGTCATATACTATGCGAGCCGAACACTCGATGACGCCCAAAGAAATTATGCCACAACGGAGAAGGAATTGTTGGCGGTGATCTTTGCATTTGATAAATTTCGGGCTTATCTACTAGGAACGAAAGTGATAGTGTGGACCGATCATTCGGCAATAAAATACCTTTTGGAGAAGAAGGATGCCAAACCAAGGTTGATTCGGTGGGTGCTACTCCTTCAAGAATTCAACTTGGAGATTCGGGACAAGAAAGGGACAGAAAATGTTATAGCCGATCACCTTTCACGATTAGAGAGTTCCCTCGAGAAGGAAGAAAGTCAGCCACAAATTATAGAAACCTTCCCCGACGAGCAGCTCTACAAGTTGGATTCAACACATGCGCCTTGGTATGCTGATCTAGTGAACTACTTAGCAAGTAAAACAATTCCGAACGACCTCTCACGTCATCAAAAGAAGAAGCTAATCTCGGATGCTAAGTACTATTTGTGGGACGATCCTTTTCTCTTCAAGCGATGCCCCGATCAAATTATCCGTAGATGCATTCCGGATGAGGAAATCCACAGTGTGCTGAACCATTGCCATGCATCACCCTACGGTGGACATTTTAGTGGAAATAGAACAGCAGCGAAGGTCTTACAGTCGGGATTTTATTGGCCGTCCTTATTCAAAGATGCTCGGTGTCAATTGGAATTCACTCCTTTGTGTCTACATGTGATCGGTGTCAACGGACAGGAAACATCTCAAGACGACACGAAATGCCGCTGAACACCATACTTGAAGTCGAATTATTTGATGTATGGGGGATCGACTTCATGGGTCCATTTCCCCCATCAAACAAGAATCTCTATATTTTGGTGGCCGTAGATTATGTCTCAAAATGGGTTGAAGCGGTGGCACTACCTACGAATGGGTCCAATGTCGTAATCAAGTTTATTAAACAACATATCTTCACACGCTTTGGGACTCCACGTGCTATTATAAGTGATGGTGGGTCACACTTCGACAACAAATTTGTTGATGCGGTTTTGAGAAAATACGGAGTCACTCATCGTGTTGCCACAGCATACCATCCGCAAACGAGTGGTCAAGTCGAGATATCAAATCGAGAGCTGAAGTGGATTCTAGAAAAGACGGCCAGCTCGTCTCGAAAAAATTGGGCATTTAAACTCGATGATGCACTTTGGGCGTACCGGACTGCGTATAAAACACCTATCGGAATGTCGCCCTACAGATTGGTCTATGGGAAAGGTTGCCATCTACCCGTAGAGATGGAACACCGTGCTTACTGGGCGATAAAGAAACTAAACTTTGATCTAAAATCCACTGGAGAAAAGCGTTGTTTGCAGCTGAACGAGTTGGAAGAAATTCGCCACAACTCATACGAAAATGCAAAACTTTATAAGGAGCGGACAAAGATTTGGCATGATAAGCACATCACGCAGAGAGAATTTGTCCCGGGTCAAGAGGTGTTGCTATTTAACTCACGCTTAAAGTTATTTCCCGGGAAATTGCGTTCACGATGGTCGGGACCGTTCACCGTAGTTCAAGTGTTTCCACATGGTGCAGTAGAAGTTCAAAGAGATGGCCGAAAATTCAAAGTTAATGGACAACGGTTGAAGGCATACTTGGGAAATCCAATAGACACGCAGAAAACGAGCGTCACCTTATCCACCGCCGGATGAATGCGAGAAAAGTCCGGCTGAAGACTATAAACTTAGCGCTCCTCGGGAGGCAACCCGAGTATTAGTTGTAGATTCTTTGTTGTTTTCTTGCATTTTTAGAGTCTCTCTTTGTCTTCTTTCTTCTTTGATCCATCCTTCCCTCTCGTCTTGATGTTTTCGTGTAAAAATTCTGTGCAGGAATCAGCAAGGGGGAGGAATTCAATGATGTGCCGCGGCACAGTCCAAGTGAGTCGCGGCACACACCAGCTGATGAAAAAATGGCCGATCAAACTGTACCCTGTGCGCGGCATGATCTTGCGAGCCGCGGCACACCAGGTCGGCCGAGCCGCGGCACACTAAACTGAGCCGCGGCACACTAAATGGCCAAGAAACACCAGGAGCTCGTACTTTGTGCGCGGCACACTAAACCTGAGCCGCGGCACACTAACACACTGAGCCGCGGCACACGAAAACTGAGCCGCGGCACCCGACGACATTACAAAACGTCCCAGTCCTACTGTACTTTGGGCCGCGGCTCAATTATATTGTGCCGCGGCTCCCGTCGCAAAATAAGAGCAGCCAGGTAGGACTCATTCAATCGATCGGCCTGCATAAGATACTTCTTCCCTCCATTCCTTCCTTCCTTCACACAATGAGGTTAGTTGATTCCATTCTATTAGTCTCCTTCTCAAGTTCTCCAGGTAATTTTTGATTTCTACATCATAAGTGATTCTTGATGTGAAAAGATTTGGAGTTTTATATTGCTAGTTGTTCTTCATTGTTGTTTCTAAAATGGAGTTGGAATATGAGGAATTTGATATTGTGATGGAATTGATATTTATGAACGAATTGTTGATGATAGTTGTCGTGATTTAGGGTTATAATCATATTATTATTTTTGGGATTTGGAATTAACCATCAAAATTCTTGTTCTTCATTTTAACTTGTGCACACAAGGTGGTTGATAAATTGCAGCAATGAAAAATTGGTAAGCTAGGCATTTTCAAAATTATATGCAATGAATCGTGTTGTCGAATTACATTATCCCCAACCCCTACATCATGTTAAACTTGAGAGCTCGTACTTAACTTCCTTTTTGATGATGCAAGCTCATTTATTCACACTCCGCATGATGTAGTCAAGAAGCGTGCAAGCTCACCGGACGATGCGGCACCGGCTCTGAGCAGGTGGAGGGGAGTACTTGACCTTTTACTTTTATTGCATATCATTTTTTGTCCATTGAGGTCAATGTACGTCCTAAGTTTGGGGGGGGATTTACTTTCAGTTGCTACATTCATTGCTGTATTTTATTTTCTTGCTGTACTTTATTTTGTTGCACTTTTCATTATTTTGCGTAAAATTTTTTTTAGATAGCCTTGCTTGTCTTAGTTTTTCTTTATTCGTGAATTTTTCGTGCTTCTATTTGTGTGATACTGATGTTACGACACTGTTTTTCTCTCTGAAGAAGCGGTCGAGTTCTAGTCGAGTTGTAGTCAGTTATTTCTGTTCTGCTTAGTATTCATTTAGGTCCAAAATTTTTCGTGATTGTAGAGGTCTTGGCAGATAAGAGACGATACATACTTGTTTTAAAATCACCGTCAATACGTTTGGCTACATTTTCCGGATAGTGAGTCGTACTGTTTCTTTAGTCGTGTTGGCACTTAGATTGAGTTTTGAGTCGGTCAGTTTTTCCCAAAAAGTCGAGATAATGTGTTCTATGATGGGAAGTCTAGTAACCGGGGGTATTTACGTGACCCGTTGTTTACTCTCGCGTAAAACGACGACCCTGATTAGACTAGTGATTTAGATATTTCACATGTGCCAAGGAAAGGGAGCCTAGTAACCGGGGGTATTCGCGTGACCCGCTGTTTACTCTCGCGTAAAACGGTGACCTTGATTCGGACATGCGAAAATCATATATTCGAGTTGTTTCTCCGCTGTAGAGGGGGACTTAGTAACTAGAAGCATCCATGTGCCCCATGAGTGCCTTTTACGTCAAACGGTTCCCCGATACATGAGAATGGAAATCCACCCTAGGATCATCCCGATGAAATATCCCGAGAGCAGAAACCTAGTGGTCAACTCGAATCAAATTCTTGAACATATATATAAGGGAATACTGTCCGAGGTTTAATTGTTATGAAACTCGTGAAAATTGTGCCTTTAGACTGTGGAACAGGACGAACTAGCTTGTTTATTTTAGCCTTTCATATTGACGGTCGATCTGACTCACGTTTTGTTAATCTTTGAGCTAGATTTTCTTCATGAACGAGTGATTAGGACTGAACTTGATTACTTTGCGGAATCATTATTCTGAGTGCAGCTCGCTTTTATGACACTCGTAGTATTTAGAGAGAATTACAGGATAGTATTGATTACGTTGAACACTATGAGTTGCACGATAATTCACGACATTCTTTTATTGAATTTAATTCTTTTTGCTTGAGGACAAGCAAAGGCTTAAGTTTGGGGGTATTTGTTAGGCGTATTTTTATACGCTTATTTATCATTATTTTGTAGTATTTTGGTGAGTGAAATTGTCTAAATGAGCCTTTAATGCCTTATTTTTGTATGATTTACAGGAAATTGAAGTCCGGGAGCTAAAACGAGGCAAAACGGGCGAAAATGGCAAATATGGACTCTGAGCCGCGGCACAAGGAAGCAGCGCCGCGGCACAGGAAGACACCCAGCCGAAGGCCGAGTACATCAGACTCTGTGCGCGGCACTGACCAGTGAGCCGCGGCACAGAAGAAATTGATGACGCCCAGGTTTAAAGCTGAAGGCTCTGTGCCGCGGCATAGGTTTAGTGCACCGCGGCACACTTGGCGGTTTTTGTATGTCCGCGCGGATTTTGGGCCGTTTGAAGCCGATTTTGACCGGCCCCGGACGAATTGTGGATGTGCTGAGCTATAAATAGGGTTTAAGACCCTAATTAATGGATCTTTGGATCTTGAATCTTTTGGAGCTTAAGCTTGGAGACGGCAGAAGAAGAGGCAAGCAGAAAACTTCAAGGGCAGAGGGCGGAAGCTGAAGAACGGAGGAATCCGAGCTTCATCTGCGTTTGAATTTTATGCTTTCATTTATTTATTCTGTATTTTCAATTATTAGTATGTCAGGCTAAAGCCCTAATCTAGGGTTTTGATGAAACCTTTGTTTTGACGAATTGATTGAGATTATCCAATTAATTACCTTTTTATTGAGTTTTCCCAATTATGTTTAATGCTTGCAATTATCTGGCCAATAGTTGTATTGATTAAATCATTCACTTCGAATCGGGAGAGGAGATTTGGTGAGGAACTATTGGTGAGGACCGTTTTATTCTGTGAGATAGGAATATACTCATAGGAACTACGTGGCCTTTAGGAGATTTCATGCTTTTTGCCTATCGACGAATTAATTTACCTAGGGATAGAGTGCGTTATTCGCCTTTAGATAAATCTATTGACCTCGGGAGAGGCGGTAGAATATATTAGCAATCTCCGCCTTCAATAAATTGGGAAAATTATTTATTACGGATAATCGAGAGTAAATTCGGATAAACTAAGGTGGATTCAGAACCCTAGACTTATTCATCATTTGATTTCTTTTATTCAAGCTATCGTTTTCTACTAGTCTTTTAGAAATTCCTTTAGTTATTAATTGCACAAACCCAACTTCGATTGTTCAAATAAAATTGGAATACGAAAAAATCGGTAGTTAGTGATTCAGTCCTCGTGGGAACGATACTCTACTTATCACTTTATTACTTGTAAACGATGACGTGCACTTGCGTGTAAAGAAATATCGCAACAAGTGTTGCGTTGAACCGCAGGGGTCAACTGAGTCATCTGTGCTGCTACTTGTTACAGTATAGTAGCAACACCAATACCAATATCATTCCCGATAATATTCTCTCGATTCTGCATCTGATCCCCGTGGCCATCAGTACCACGGTTACGACCATGACCTCTGTCCCTCGGCATACTAACAAGCAACAACCTAACGCAACGAAAATCACATAATCACACACAACAATAATGACAGCACTCATAGAATCCATTCACAGATGATCGACTGCAAAAGTCAGACCTAACGGCAGAAATGCAGTCCAAAACTTTTACCCAGCTAGAAAGTGTGCTCCACAACGGGAAATGGCGTGCGCTAACTGTCTAAGTTTGGCAACAAATACATAATCACGTTCCAGCAGTACTAGACCGGAGGTAATTAATAAATAACAGCATACAAATCCAAATGCCAACAGTTCACATAATTATAACATTACACAAATAACAACCAGAAGTTAATTAACATTCCAAACTGAATTTCCACCTCTCGGTCAAGAGAACTATCTCGACGAGTGCATACCGAATGATTCAGCATTCACACCACCACTTTAATCACAACATTGAGCATATAGTCGAAATAACAATAACATCATTACCACATACCTTTTAACCAAAATTCATGAAACCGAAAAGTTGAATGCGAAAGTCACGTCTCAAGTAAATTTTTGGTAGACCTCATTTGAGTCTTTAAAAATCAAATTTTTGAAAACTTGCAATATAAGATGAAAATAAAATATAAGTAGTTTGAATTCTCAAAAATTTTCGGTCTAGAGGTCATCATACGGAGATCAAACTTTTTCCTTTCTTGGAGGATGTTTTAAAATAAAATTTACGTGACTTCCCAAAACAATAAAAGCTTTAAGGTACCACTTTGATAAACTTTATCTTACGTAGTCACACCAAAACCATTATCCTTGTAAAAACAATTTATACAAATATATATATATATATATATATATATATATATACACACACACATATATACATATACACCGACAATACTCTCCATTCCAGCACATTACGAGAATCAACAAGTATGGATTACGTATTCACAACTCACATTTAGACTCCACATCATAACAAAAATCACACAAGCTCGCATAACACGAGACACAACATATTAGGGAGACTTACGTCCATAGATCGAACGAAGATGATGGCTGCACCTTGATATAAATCATGACTGACATCTCAAACGACGCGTCGCGGCAAGACCCAAACCCTCTACCCGGCAACATGACTCAGTCAGATAAAATCTGACAAGACAAGACCCAACAACACACAACTCGACCCGGCAGCCTAGGTTTCCGCAACCTAAGCTACGATATCATTATCTGTAACACCCCCGAACCACTTGGGAATATTACAGCGCCGCAAACCCTCTCCATGAGGATCTACCAGGATAAATTCAGAGAACACAACAACACAATACATGCCAACATGGCTAATAGCGAACTATTAGACTGATTTGGTCTTTTGCCACAACACACACGTCAAACATACGTAACTCTTTCTCATAACTCATACCGACGCATGGGTTGGAATACATCAACATTCCCATAAAATGGGAGAACAACACAACGGAGAGACAAACAACAAGACTCTAGCAAAATACTCAACGACTGGTCTTCATGTGATTAGTATCTTCGTCTTCCATCATCCTTCGTACTGATCCTGTGATTCGCTCCCCAGCAACCTGCAAGTACCTGGACGCAATAGAGACATCCACCCCCGATTACTCGGGGGTTAGCAAAACTCTTATGTTTTGCTAGTGCAAGTATAATATACAAATACAAACCATACACAACATACTCTAAGAACATAAGATCGGGAATAATCATCTAGACATAGTTAACAACAAGCTTCCCGAGATAATTATTTGAATAAAACCGTTCAAAATAATAAAAATGGAACTGTATTTCGATATACAATTTGAGAAAAAATTTAAGATCTCTGGAGTTTTGAAAACATTTGAGAATTTTCATTTATCGAAACCACTTGGGACACAGCCCAACGATCATTTTCCAAAAGTACAATTATAATAACAAAACACGGGCTCCACGAGTCAATTATACCATTCCGATTACAACCCGCAGGGTCTACGACCCAATTATCCATAACAACATATTTTCAAGGATTATTCGCGTCCCGTGCTAACAAGCCACGAACCTCAGATGCTCCCGCAGAACATACCCGAGTGAATAACCCAATGGGAAACCATACCAAATCACATGTCACCGTGACAACAGTCACATAACCATAACCATATACGTTCATAGTTATCCCGGCATCGCGCTAGCAAGCTACGAACCTCGGAGCCTCCACGAGACATACCCGATTGGACAACCCATGACACATACATCACACGACCAATCCACAACCATAAGTTATCCCGGCATCGTGCTAACAGACATACCCGGATTGGATAACCCCACAAGTTATCTCGGCATCGGGCTAGCAAGCCACGAACCTCGGAGTCCCCGCAAGACACACCCGATTGGATAACCCTATAGTCACGCCCGACCCGTACTAGAAAGGACTGATCCCGGAGATTCAACAAATCTTACCCGGTGGCACATCACTTACAACAATCATGCAACAACAACCAAATACCATATACCAAACAACACTAAGCACCACAACCTCCTTACAAAGGAGTAATAACTAATATCACACAACGTCACATATTCACCGTACAAGTATACATATCGATACACAATCCTCGGCAAGTGATTATGGTGTACTATATTCACGAAATATGATTATAATATCTTCCAACATACGACATATACTCACATATACCGAAAACACATTTATTCACGAAGTATACGCGTTATCTTGAAGAAAACCCTTTTATCTAGAATATTCCAATCCTTTTTAAAACTCATTAAAAACATTCGGATTGCACATATATTAAATTATCAACCATTACGTCTAAGAAACATGAAACGTATGGGAAAGATACTTGCCTCGATACCACGAGCAACGGAACAACGAACGGACATGGTCGGGTAGTTCTCGAACTTCCAAAAATGAACAAGAACTCGACAACCTCACGAATACTACGAAAATAACATCACTACGAATCAATAACACTAATCGGAATCCGAATCGACCCGAAAAACAAAGGATCCGAGGGTTTCTTCAAAGAAATCAAGATCGAGTTTCGGGTGATAAAAATCGATAAACGAGTTACAAAATCCGAAGATCATGACCAATACAATAAGAATTCCATAATCAATTCATCAACCACGGATTAAATCAAAGAATCACGAAAAAACTCCCAAAAATTATACAACTAGGGTTCTAAGGAAGAAAATACCTCGATTCGACGAAGAACAAGGATTTGATGATGATATAATCAACAAGAGCCTCCCAAAATGCCTAGAAATTGAGTGGAATCGACCAAGAACTCCACTTCCCGAACCTCCCATCCGACAGCCACCACAAGGAGTGAAAAAGTTTGTGAAATGAGGTTTGCCCCAACACCAGGCCTATATAAGGCCGAGCACGTTACAGCCGTAACCGGAAGCACATTACGATCGTAACTCGGTCAACCCCGATTACATATGTACCGGCCGCTAACTTACGTACGTACCGGGCACCCCTTACGGCCGTAATCGGCAGCCCCTTATGGCCGTAATCGGCAGCCCCTTACGGCCGTAACTGAGTTCCCAGGGCTACTGCCCGAAACCTGCTGGTGTATTACGGCCGTAACAGGCCCATGCCTTGCGGCCGTAACGCAACATTACGGCCGTAACAGGACACCCCTTACGGCCGTAACTGTAACACCCCCAGAAACCACCGGGAATATTATACGCCGTAAACCCTTTTTCCATTAGGATCTACCAAGCTAACAACCATGATACGAACAACGTTTAACCAGCCGAGGTCAAACAACTTACTAACACAAACCGATAGGGTCAAATATTAATTACACTGACCAATGAGGTCTCACGATTTAATCAACCCAAAAATAAACTCATTATTGTACATACCCACACAGGGGTCAAAATACAATACCGCGGAAGACTGAAAATACTCAGCAATACAACAACATCAAACTAGACTCTTAACTCTTGATTAGTATCGCGGCTCGTCTTCTTCCATGCCATCCGTGTGGTTGCTCAAAAGAACTAAGCACACCTGAAATGCATGATACGCATTTCCCCCATTTAAGGGGTTAACATTTGAATGGCTAGTACAAGTATTCAGTCTATACAAAATATATCCCGCCAATATCAGTTATATTCAAGTAACAACAGTCGTGAAAGAAGTTACCGAGAGGTTTTCAATATTCAAGGTACAACTCAAGTCTTTGAAAACAATATAAATAAACCCGGGAGTTTTAGAAAACGACAGAAAGTCTTTTGGGACTTCAAGTTCAAGATTATAAAACCTTATTCGAAAATAATGGGGTCTCGACCCAAATCTCGTTCATGTAGCAAACATTTTTATAAATAGGAAATCTATATGGACCTCGAGTCCTTAGTTGCAAAATCATATCAAGACGATTGGGTCTCAACCCAAAGTCATTTTCCACAAAACAACCTTTACACAACCGTTGGGATCTCAACCCACAATTTCATCAAACCACAGTACACGAAAATAATAATAAGTTTGTTTTCCAACACCAAAACCTCACAGTCAAGGAGATAAATACTACGACACATAATCTAATGCCATTCTAGCCGAGTACCAAAATTTAATATATAATGTACATCAACATCGAGAACCAAAACGTTGTGATATTCCGGACATATCACAATTATCGGAAACATCAACATCATCCTCAAGATGAAAACCACACCTGGTAACCCGCGACTGTACCCCTTAGTATCGGCCCCCAGACGCCCCGTCGAACGCTCCGGGTGGAAAACCACTTCCGCGCCCGTACCCCTTAGTATCGGCCCCCAGACGCCCCGTCGAACGCTCTGGGTGGAAGATCAACAACACACACACATTACAAAATTGCACTGCTAGCCACAATATATATAATTAAGGCACTTGCTAGAATTGGCCATTATTCGACACATTACTATGACCGACCCAGTTATACTACAACCCAACAATCCTAAACACATCTTCACACATCAACGGCATAACAACCGGTCAACCATTACGACTAATCCAACTCATGACACACAACTTAACCCACACAACCCGGTGATCGCCAAAACATTATAGCACATGTCTAAGTGTACTATCTACCCGGCACTACGTCTCTATTGACTCTAAGACAAGCAATGAACCAACACTAACTTCATATAACCACATAACAACTACGATAATTCACATAAGGCGCAATCAACAAAAATGCACAAACCAACACAATTACATATGCAACCCCAATTCACACGATATAAATTGTATAGACAAGAATACTTGCCTCGATGATCGATAGCGGAATTCCGACGAACAAGGCTCCACCAACTAGCTCCGAAAACCTATATACTCCGTGGAAAACCATCAACAATGCAATTACTACGGGAATAACGAAAAAAGACAACGGAAAACACACTTAAGAATAGAAGGAAAACTCATTGAGACATTTAATCGAGCATTAACTGCTCAAGACTCCAATATGTCACCGAATCACGATTCGGATTATATGAAACTGGAATATGGATACACAATCCATAGAACGTGATCAATAACAATGTTTAACAACGATCAATTCATAAAATCCGGATTAGAAACGAGATCAAGAACAAAATCCCCCAAAAAGGTCAACTCTATGGAAAACAAGAAAATACCTCGATCCGACGAAGAACAACCATTTAGATGATGTTGCAATCACCTAAGACCCTCCAAAACACGTTGGAATCGAGAAGAATCGACCAAGAATCCAACCCTAGCTTCATCTTACCGTCGCCCGCGAGAAGAGAAGGAGAAAGGGGTGAAAATGAAGTGAAACCCATCGCCCAGCTATTAAATAGCTGGGCGTGTTACGGCCGTAACACATAGGATAGTACGGCCGTAACACAGCTCATGGGTATTCTGCCCAAAATGTGAGGATGTGTTATGGCCGTTACCGATAAGCCATTACCGCCGTAACACCCATAACCTTACGGCCATAACATACTGCAGGTTACGGCCGTAACCTGCATTCTGGCAGCAGATTCCATTCTGCTGCCCGACCAGCCTCGAACGACCCCGAAATGCAATGATTCAGAAAATTCAACGAAACGCTCACAAGGGATTCCCAACAACGAACAAAAGCATTAATGGAAAATGCGATTCCAAAGATAGAAGGTAAGTAAAAACGGGTATGAAAATGAGTACCGAAAACTTTAAGAAATTACGAAACGGCCCAACAGTCCGGTAATCATGATACGAGATTGAATAACAATTCTAAAGTTCACAACATGACCACAATTGTTAAATAAACATGTAGGAATGGCAAAATAACAATTCCGAGCGAGATCCACAAGAATCGGACCGAATGCGGAAAAGTCGCTATAATATACCGATTAACCCGAACAATATCAAAACTCGCTCGAATAACAAAAAGTGCAGAACAAAACATGTCCAAAATGTGTCAATGAACACGGGCGAGTTGCCAGAATCGAAAAATACAGGAATGAAAAATACGGGTATCACATTCTACCAACTAAAAATAAGTTTCGTCCCGAAACATAAACAAAATAATGCAGGAGAACACAAACGAAGCAACAAGGTTCACACAACCAATATTAAATCTCCACACAAGACATAACCCACAATACAACATGCAATAATATCACTGGGCCGCACTGGGCTCTCCACGGGCAGGAGCGGGTCTCCGGTTCCCGAACATCTCAATGACGGTCTCGCAGTGCACCGCTTGATGTCCCAAATAACCACACTTGAAACAGTTAACCTATGGCGAGCGACAATTCTGTCGAGTATGGCCCACACGGCTAAAGTTGAAACACACCTTCACACCGCTCACCTTACTCACCTCTGGGGTAAGATCCTTGGACTGACCAAACGAATGAGGGGTGCTACCGTAAGGACAATGCAAAGCAGTAGGCTCACGAAACTCACTTCTCTGACCTCTGGAAAAGTTACCCGAGGTCTTCTGCCTCTTACTTTCTGGTCCCACCTCTATCATAGGAATGGCCCTCTCAGAGGTCACATTTGATCTGGATACTTCATCGCAGTACTGCACTCGATGCCCCTCGTGTACACAATTATAGCAAGCTACCATCGACTTCTTACAATTCGCGCGTTAATGACCCAGAACATTACAGTTGAAGCATCTAGGCAAGTTACCCACAGTCAAAGATACTGCCTTGGATCTCTTGGATTTTCCAGGGGGCCTAGAAGGTTCCACAATCGATTGATACGGGGGTTGAGGTCTATGGACCCCCATTCCCTTACTTCCCGCTGAATCAACTAAATCCTTCTGCCCTATTGCCACGGACATAGGGTTCGTCAATGATAGAGTCATAATGAGTGTTGGATTTCTGCCAACATGGTTGCTCACTTCGGCTACTTGCCTCTGATCACGAGCCACACCCTGCTCCTGAATACATCCACAATCACCAACCCGACCTCATCTTCTCGGCATACTGAACACTCAACCGCTCAGCTCTATGGAACATAACATCACAAACAACACCCATAACGCCGATTCAGCGCAACATACCATCATAAGGCAATGATAACATCACACAAAATATTCACTCACAAAAGTCACACGAGTACAATAATTACAATTGCAAGAAATGGAACTTACAGTCGTAACTGATGGACCACATGACCATATCAATAGAAAATTTACGTTCAATGCCGATACAAAAACAGACACGGCCACCACAAATCGCACATCACAGTGGTAAATCATTGATACCATTCTTTTTCAAATAGTCCCCGAGACATTTGTTTAAAATACAACATTTTAAAATCTGAGTTCATAAAATTTTTCCGAAATAAGATTGAAAACGCTTTTGGCACCTCGGACTGTTTTACCAAAACTATAAGGAACAGATCGAAATTGTTTCTTTCTGAAATCATTTGCAAAACAATGATCCAGAATATTAAATTTCATTAAAACGTCATCGTCAAGAGAAATCATGTCAAAATAACATTATACGGGCTACAAAACAAACCGAAACCACACAACACAACAATTGGGTAAAAAATTAATGTGCGTTAATAATGACATTAGCGTGCGCTGACTGACTCTTCTCAGACAATTACTCCAAATCCAAGTTTAAAGTTTAAGCCGAGCAAGATTCTCCATCTTTCACTATCTATAAATTTTTCAAAATAAAAATCACATTTTGGTTTAAAAATATAAAAATTTTATGGTGTGAAAAATTTTAAAATCGTATACTCGAGCTATTTGAAATTAACATCAATAGGTTAAACCATTCTAAAATTCTTTCAAATGTGACAAAAGGTTGACGACGGTAATATCTTATAAAATATCGAAAGTACTTCAAAATATATCCTTCGTATTTCGTCGCAAGGTTTATATGAAAGTGCATGATCACTTTGCCAAAACTCAAAAAATTTATGATTAAAAACAATGTATACACTAAGTCACTACTTATGCATACCGATAAAATGGTCACGAAAATTTTCTAGTTTAACCTCGATTGCGAAACACTTGTAAGTCATTTGCAAATACACGTGCAGCAGGTATAACTAACGATGAGCGTACACTAAGGTAGCAAGAAACAATAAATCAACGCTCTTCTTTGAAAATATACGGACAGCTTGTCCAAAATTTCAGAAAATTTTCAAAATTCATTGTAACCGCCGTTTAACCGTACTAGTAAAATGTTTGAGAAGATCTAATTTTCACAACATACTCAAGTCTATGAAATTTTCTGAAATATTATAAAATACACGCGTATGCAACACAATTATCAATAAAAACACGTTTGTAGCAATTAGCAACAATGTCAAACATATTTGGTTCTCAAACACGTGCCCATCTAGCATTCAAATCATCATACTAATCGAACCACTCATGAATATAATCTCAGATTAAAACATACGTCGAAACCATCCATTTGTGTTTCCGACAATATCTGTCGTCAAAACGCTTGCTGGAATATAGTAATGTCCAGAGACTTCCACAAAACGCTGTACCAGTCAAAACTCGATCTACCAGTACATCCCAATTGCTACACACGTGATATACCACAAGTGTCAAATATGGTTTCTATTCTATTTCTTACTTGCAAACAAAATTATACAACACAAAATATAAAATATAATATATATATATATATATATATAAATATATATATATATAAGGGGAGACTTACCTCCACAGGTCGCACGAAGATGACGGTCGCCCACGATACTAATCTCAACAAACAACATGATATGACAATGCACAAGTCGACTTATTAACTGACAACTCGGACGACGCAACAAAAGAAGACTCGAAAAAACACGACTCGACTCGACCCGACAACCTAGGTTTCCACAACCTAAGCTCTGATACCATAAATGTAACACCCCCACACACCACCGGGAATATTACATGCCAAAGACCCTTTTTCCATAAGGATCTACCAGGCTAACAACCATGATACGAACAACGTTTAACTGACCGAGGTCAAACAACTTACTAACACAGACCGATAGGGTCAAATATTAATTACACTGACCAATGAGGTCTCACGATTTAATCAACCCAAAAATAAACTCATTATTGTACATACCCACACAGGGGTCAAAATACAATACCGCGGAAGACTGAAAATACTCAACAATACAAAAACATCAAACCGGACTCTTAACTCTTGATTACTATCATGGCTCGTCTTCTTCCATGCCGTCCCTATGGTAGCTCCAACGAACTAAGCACACGTGAAATGCATGATACGCATTTCCTCCATTTAAGGGGTTAGCATTTGAATGGCTAGTACAAGTATTCAGTCTATACAAAATATATCACGCCAATATCAGTTATATTCAAGTAACAACAGTCGTGAAAGAAGTTCCCGAGAGGTTTTCAATATTCCAGGTACAACTCAAGTCTTTGAAAATAATATAAATAAACCTGGGAGTTTTAGAAAACGACAGAAAGTCTTTTGGGACTTCAAGTTCAAGATTATAAAACCTTATTCGAAAATAATGGGGTCTCGACCCAAATATCGTTCATGTAGCAAACATTTTTATAAATAGGAAATCTATATGGACCTCGAGTCCTTAGTTGCAAAACCATCTCAAGACGATTGGGTCTCAACCCAAAGTCATTTTTCACAAAACAACCTTTACATAACCGTTGGGATCTCAACCCACAATTTCATCAAACCACAATATACGAAAATAATAATAAGTTCTTTTTCCAACACCAAAACCTCACAGTCAAGGAGATAAACACTACGACACATAATCTAATGCCATTCTATCCAAGTACCAAAATTTAATATAATGTACATCAACATCGAGAACCAAAATGTTGTGATATTCAGGACATATCACAATTATCGGCAACATCAACATCATCCTCAAGATGAAAACCACACCTGGTAACCCGCGACCGTACCCCTTAGTATCGGACCCCAAACACCCCGTCAAATGCTCCGGGTGGGAAACCACTTCTGCGGCCGTACCCCTTAGTATTGGCCCCCAGACGCCCCTTCGAACACTCTGGGTGGAAGATCAACAACACACGCACACACACGTTACAAAACTGCACGTCTCGATTGCTAGCCACAATATATATAATTAAGGCACTTGCTAGAATTGGCCATTACCCGACACATAACTACGACCAACCCAGTTATACTACAACCTAACAATCCTAAACACATCTTCACACATCAACGGCATAACAACCAGTCAACCATTACGACTAACCCAACTCATAACACACAACTTAACCCATACAACCCGGTGATCGCCAAAACATTATAGCACATGTCTAACTGTACTATCTACCCGGCACTACGTCTCTATTGACATATCTCTAAGACAAGCAATGAACCAACACTAACTTTATATAACCACATAACAACTACGATAATTCACATAAGGCACAATCAACAAAAATGCACAAACCAACACAATTACATATGCAACCCCAATTCACACGATATAAATCGTATAGACAAGAATACTTGCCTCGATGATCGATAACAGAATTCCAACGAACAAGGCTCCACCAACTAGCTCCGAACACCTATATACTCCGTGGAAAACCATCAACAACGTAATTACTGCGGGAATAATGAATAAAGACAACGGAAAACACGCTTAAGAATCGAAGGAAAACTCATTGAGACATTTAATCGAGCATTAAATGCTCAAGACTCCAATATGTCACCGAATCACGATTCGGATTATATGAAACCGGAATATGGATATACAATCCATAGAACATGATCAATAACAATGTTTAACAACGATCAATTCATAAAAGCCGGATTAGAAACGAGATTAAGAACAAAATCCCCAAAAAAGTCAATTCTAGGGAAAACAAGAAAATACCTCGATCCGATGAATAACAACTGTTTAGATGATGTTGCAATCACCTAAGACCCTCCAAAACACGTTGGAATCGAGAAGAATCGACCAAGAATCCAACTCTAGCTTCATCTTACCGTCGCCCACGAGAAGAGAAGGAGAAAGGTGTGAAAATGAAGTGAAACCCATCGCCCAGCTATTAAATAGTTGGGCGTGTTACGGCCCAAATGTGAGGATGTGTTATGGCCGTTACCAATAAGCCATTACGGCCGTAACACCCATAACCTTACGGCCATAACATACTACACGTTACGGCTGTAACCTGCATTCTGGCAGCAGATTCCATTCTGCTTCCCGACCAGCCCCGACAAAAGTGTTAATGGAAAACGCGATTCCAACGATAGAAGGTATGTAAAAACGGGTATGAAAACGAGTACCCAAAACTTTAAGAAATTACGAAACGGGCCAACAGTCCGGTAATCACGATACGAGATTGAATAACAATTCCGAAGTTCACAACACGACCACAATTGTTAAACGAACATGTAGGAATGGCAAAATAACAATTCCGAGCGAGATCCACAAGAATCGGACCGAATGCGGAAAAGTCGCTATAATATACCGATTAACCCGAACAATATCAAAACTCACTCGAAAAAAAAAAGTGCAGAACAAAACATGTCCAAAATGTGTCAATAACACAGGCGAGTTGCTAGAATAAAAAAATACAGGAATTAAAAATACGAGTATCACATTATACCCCACTAAAAATAAGTTTTGTCCCAAAACTTAAACAAAATAATACGGGAGAACACAAACGAAGCAACAAGGTTAACACAACCAATATTAAATCCCCACACAAGACAACCCACAATACAACACGCAATAATATCACTGGGCCGCACTGGGTTCTTCACGGGCAGGAGCGGGTCTCCGGTTCCCGAACATCTCAACGACGGTCTCGCAGTGCACCACTTGATGTCCCAAATAAGCACACTTGAAATAGTTAACCTATGGCGAGCTACAATTCTGTCGAGTATGGCCCACACGGCTACAGTTGAAACACACCTTCACACCGCTCACCTTACTCACCTCTAGGGTAAGATCCTTGGACTAACCAAACGAATGAGGGGTGCTACCATAAGGACAATGTAAAGCAGTAGGCTCACGAAACTCACTTCTCTGACCTCTGGAAAAGTTACCCGAGGTCTTCTGCCTCTTACTTTCTGGTCCCACCTCTATCATAGGAATGGCCCTCTCAGAGGTCACATTTGATCTGGATACTTCATCGCAGTACTGCACTCGATGCCCCTCGTGTCCATAATTATAGCAAGCTACCGGCGGCTTCTTACAATTCGCGCGTTCATGACCCAGAACATTAAAGTTGAAGTATCTAGGCAAGTTACCCACAGTCAAAGATACTGCCTTGGATCTCTTGGATTTTCCAGGTGGCCTAGAAGGTTCCAAAATCGATTGATACGGGGGTTGAGGTCTATGGACCCCCGTTCCCTTACTTCCCGCTGAATCCACTGAATCCTTCTGCCCTATTGCCACGAACATAGGGTTCGTCAATGATAGAGTCATAATGAGTGTTGGATTTCTGCCAACATGGTTGCTCACTTCGTATACTTGCCTATGATCACGAGCCACACCCTGCCACTGATTACTACGGGAATAACGAATAAAGACAACGAAAAACACGCTTAAGAATCGTAGGAAAACTCATTGAGACATTTAATCGAGCATTAAATGCTCAAGACTCCAATATGTCACCGAATCACGATTCGGATTATATGAAACCGGAATATGGATATACAATCCATAGAACGTGATCAATAACAATGTTTAACAACGATCAATTCATAAAAGCCGGATTAGAAACGAGATTAAGAACAAAATCCCCAAAAAAGTCAATTCTAGGGAAAACAAGAAAATACCTCGATCCGATGAAGAACAACTGTTTAGATGATGTTGCAATCACCTAAGACCCTCCAAAACACGTTGGAATCGAGAAGAATCGACCAAGAATCCAACTCTAGCTTCATCTTACCGTCGCCCGCGAGAAGAGAAGGAGAAAGGGGTGAAAATGAAGTGAAACCCGTCGCCCAGCTATTAAATAGTTGGGCGTGTTACGGCCCAAATGTGAGGATGTGTTATGGCCGTTACCAATAAGCCATTACGTCCGTAACACCCATAACCTTACGGCCATAACATACTACACGTTACGGCTGTAACCTGCATTCTGGAAGCAGATTCCATTCTGCTTCCCGACCAGCCCCGACAAAAGTGTTAATGGAAAACGCGATTCCAACGATAGAAGGTATGTAAAAACGGGTATGAAAACGAGTACCCAAAACTTTAAGAAATTACGAAACGGGCCAACAGTCCGGTAATCACGATACGAGATTGAATAACAATTCCGAAGTTCACAACACGACCACAATTGTTAAACGAACATGTAGGAAGGGCAAAATAACAATTCCGAGCGAGATCCACAAGAATCGGACCGAATGCGGAAAAGTCGCTATAATATACCGATTAACCCGAACAATATCAAAACTCACTCGAAAAAAAAAAGTGCAGAACAAAACATGTCCAAAATGTGTCAATAACACAGGCGAGTTGCTAGAATAAAAAAATACAGGAATTAAAAATACGAGTATCACATTCTACCCCACTAAAAATAAGTTTCGTCCCAAAACTTAAACAAAATAATACGGGAGAACACAAACGAAGCAACAAGGTTAACACAACCAATATTAAATCCCCACACAAGACAACCCACAATACAACACGCAATAATATCACTGGGCCGCACTGGGTTCTTCACGGGCAGGAGCGGGTCTCCGGTTCCCGAACATCTCAACGACGGTCTCGCAGTGCACCACTTGATGTCCCAAATAAGCACACTTGAAATAGTTAACCTATGGCGAGCTACAATTCTGTCGAGTATGGCCCACACGGCTACAATTGAAACACACCTTCACACCGCTCACCTTACTCACCTCTAGGGTAAGATCCTTGGACTAACCAAACGAATGAGGGGTGCTACCATAAGGACAATGTAAAGCAGTAGGCTCACGAAACTCACTTCTCTGACCTCTGGAAAAGTTACCCGAGGTCTTCTGCCTCTTACTTTCTGGTCCCACCTCTATCATAGGAATGGCCCTCTCAGAGGTCACATTTGATCTGGATACTTCATCGCAGTACTGCACTCGATGCCCCTCGTGTCCATAATTATAGCAAGCTACCGGCGGCTTCTTACAATTCGCGCGTTCATGACCCAGAACATTAAAGTTGAAGTATCTAGGCAAGTTACCCACAGTCAAAGATACTGCCTTGGATCTCTTGGATTTTCCAGGTGGCCTAGAAGGTTCCAAAATCGATTGATACGGGGGTTGAGGTCTATGGACCCCCGTTCCCTTACTTCCCGCTGAATCCACTGAATCCTTCTGCCCTATTGCCACGAACATAGGGTTCGTCAATGATAGAGTCATAATGAGTGTTGGATTTCTGCCAACATGGTTGCTCACTTCGTATACTTGCCTATGATCACGAGCCACACCCTGCCACTGATTACTACGGGAATAACGAATAAAGACAACGAAAAACACGCTTAAGAATCGTAGGAAAACTCATTGAGACATTTAATCGAGCATTAAATGCTCAAGACTCCAATATGTCACCGAATCACGATTCGGATTATATGAAACCGGAATATGGATATACAATCCATAGAACGTGATCAATAACAATGTTTAACAACGATCAATTCATAAAAGCCGGATTAGAAACGAGATTAAGAACAAAATCCCCAAAAAAGTCAATTCTAGGGAAAACAAGAAAATACCTCGATCCGATGAAGAACAACTGTTTAGATGATGTTGCAATCACCTAAGACCCTCCAAAACACGTTGGAATCGAGAAGAATCGACCAAGAATCCAACTCTAGCTTCATCTTACCGTCGCCCGCGAGAAGAGAAGGAGAAAGGGGTGAAAATGAAGTGAAACCCGTCGCCCAGCTATTAAATAGTTGGGCGTGTTACGGCCCAAATGTGAGGATGTGTTATGGCCGTTACCAATAAGCCATTACGTCCGTAACACCCATAACCTTACGGCCATAACATACTACACGTTACGGCTGTAACCTGCATTCTGGAAGCAGATTCCATTCTGCTTCCCGACCAGCCCCAACAAAAGTGTTAATGGAAAATGCGATTCCAACGATAGAAGGTATGTAAAAACGGGTATGAAAACGAGTACCCAAAACTTTAAGAAATTACGAAACGGGCCAACAGTCCGGTAATCACGATACGAGATTGAATAACAATTCCGAAGTTCACAACACGACCACAATTGTTAAACGAACATGTAGGAAGGGCAAAATAACAATTCCGAGCGAGATCCACAAGAATCGGACCGAATGCGGAAAAGTCGCTATAATATACCGATTAACCCGAACAATATCAAAACTCACTCGAATAAAAAAAAGTGCAGAACAAAACATGTCCAAAATGTGTCAATGAACACAGGCGAGTTGCTAGAATAAAAAAATACAGGAATTAAAAATACGAGTATCACATTCTACCCCACTAAAAATAAGTTTCGTCCCAAAACTTAAACAAAATAATACGGGAGAACACAAACGAAGCAACAAGGTTAACACAACCAATATTAAATCCCCACACAAGACAACCCACAATACAACACGCAATAATATCACTGGGCCGCACTGGGTTCTCCACGGGCAGGAGCGGGTCTCCGGTTCCCGAACATCTCAACGACGGTCTCGCAGTGCACCACTTGATGTCCCAAATAAGCACACTTGAAATAGTTAACCTATGGCGAGCGACAATTCTGTCGAGTATGGCCCACACGGCTACAGTTGAAACACACCTTCACACCGCTCACCTTACTCACCTCTAGGGTAAGATCCTTGGACTGACCAAACGAATGAGGGGTGCTACCATAAGGACAATGTAAAGCAGTAGGCTCACGAAACTCACTTCTCTGACCTCTGGAAAAGTTACCCGAGGTCTTCTGCCTCTTACTTTCTGGTCCCACCTCTATCATAGGAATGGCCCTCTCAGAGGTCACATTTGATCTGGATACTTCATCGCAGTACTGCACTCGATGCCCCTCGTGTCCATAATTATAGCAAGCTACCGGCGGCTTCTTACAATTCGCGCGTTCATGACCCAGAACATTAAAGTTGAAGTATCTAGGCAAGTTACCCACAGTCAAAGATACTGCCTTGGATCTCTTGGATTTTCCAGGTGGCCTATAAGGTTCCAAAATCGATTGATACGGGGGTTGAGGTCTATGGACCCCCGTTCCCTTACTTCCCGCTGAATCCACTGAATCCTTCTGCCCTATTGCCACGAACATAGGGTTCGTCAATGATAGAGTCATAATGAGTGTTGGATTTATGCCAACATGGTTGCTCACTTCGTCTACTTGCCTATGATCACGAGCCACACCCTGCCACTGATTACTACGGGAATAACGAATAAAGACAACGAAAAACACGCTTAAGAATCGAAGGAAAACTCATTAAGACATTTAATCGAGCATTAAATGCTCAAGACTCCAATATGTCACCGAATCACGATTCGGATGATATGAAACCGGAATATGGATATACAATCCATAGAACATGATCAATAACAATGTTTAACAATGATCAATTCATAAAAGCCGGATTAGAAACGAGATCAAGAACAATAATCCCCAAAAGGTTAACTCTAGGGAAAACAAGAAAATACCTCGATCCGACGAAGAACAACCGTTTAGATGATGTTGCAATCACCTAAGACCCTCCAAAACACGTTGGAATCGAGAAGAATCGATCAAGAATCCAACTCTAGCTTCATCTTACCGTCGCCCGCGAGAAGAGAAGGAGAAAGGGGTGAAAATGAAGTGAAACCCATCGCCCAGCTATTAAATAGCTGGGCGTGTTACGGCCCAAATGTGAGGATGTGTTATGGCCGTTACCGATAAGCCATTACGGCCGTACCACCCATAACCTTACGGCCGTAACATACTGCAGGTTACGGCCGTAACCTGCATTCTGGCAGCAGATTCCATTTTGCTTCCCGACCAGCCCCGACAAAAGCGTTAATGGAAAACGCGATTCCAACGATAGAAGGTAATTAAAAAAGGGTATGAAAACGAGTACCCAAAACTTTAAGAAATTACGAAACGGGCCAACAGTCCGGTAATCACGATACGAGATTGAATAATAATTCCGAAGTTCACAACACGACCACAATTGTTAAGCGAACATGTAGGAATGGCAAAATAAAAATTTCGAGCGAGATCCACAAGAATCGGACCGAATGCGGAAAAGTCGCTATAATATACCGATTAACCCGAACAATATCAAAACTCACTCGAATAACAAAAAGTGCAGAACAAAACATGTCCATAATGTGTCAATGAACACAAGCGAGTTGCTAGAATCGAAAAATATAGAAATTTAAAATAAGGGTATCACATTCTACCCCACTAAAAATAAGTTTCGTCCCGAAACTTAAACAAAATAATGCGCGAGAACACAAACGAAGCAACAAGGTTCACACAACCAATATTATATCTCCATACAAGACAACCCACAATACAACACGCAATAATATCACTTGGCCGCACTGGGCTCTCCACGGGCAGGAGCGGGTCTCCAGTTCCCGAACATCTCAACAATGGTCTCGCAGTGCACCGCTTGATGTCCCAAATAACCACACTTGAAATAGTTAACCTGCGGCGAGCGACAATTCTGTCGAGTATGGCCCACACGGCTACAGTTGAAACACACCTTCACACCGCTCACCTTACTCACCTCTGGGGTCAGATCCTTGGACCGACCAAACGAATGAGGGGTGCTACCATAAGGACAATGCAAAGCAGTAGGCTCACGAAACTCACTTCTCTGACCTCTGGAAAAGTTATCCGAGGTTTTCTGCCTCTTACTTTATGGTCCCACCTCTATCATAGGAATGGCCCTCTCAGAGGTCACATTTGATCTGGATACTTCATCGCAGTACTGCACTCGATGCCCCTCGTGTCCATAATTATAGCAAGCTACCGGCGGCTTCTTACAATTCGCGCGTTCATGACCCAGAACATTAAAGTTGAAGTATCTAGGCAAGTTACCCACAGTCAAAGATACTGCCTTGGATCTCTTGGATTTTCCAGGTGGCCTAGAAGGTTCCAAAATCGATTGATACGGGGGTTGAGGTCTATGGACCCCCGTTCCCTTACTTCCCGCTGAATCAACTGAATCCTTCTGCCCTATTGCCACGAACATAGGGTTCGTCAATGATAGAGTCATAATGAGTGTTGGATTTCTGCCAACATGGTTGCTCACTTCGTCTACTTGCCTCTGATCACGAGCCACACCCTGCCTCTGATTACTATGGGAATAACGAATAAAGACAATGGAAAACACATTTAAGAATCGAAGGAAAACTCATTGAGACATTTAATCGAGCATTAAATGCTCAAGACTCCAATATGTCACCGAATCACGATTCGGATGATATGAAACCGGAATATGGATATACAATCCATAGAACGTGATCAATAACAATGTTTAACAATGATCAATTCATAAAATCCGGATTAGAAACGAGATCAAGAATAAAAATCCCAAAAAGGTAAACTCTAGGGAAAACAAAAAGTACCTCGATCTGACGAAGAACAACCGTTTAGATGATGTTGCAATCACCTAAGATCCCGCAAAACACGTTGGAATCGAGAAGAATCGACCAAGAATCCAACTCTAGCTTCATCTTACCGTCGCCCGTGAGAAGAGAAGGAGAAAGGGGTGAAAATGAAGTGAAACCCGTCGCCCAGCTATTAAATAGCTGGGCGTGTTACGGCCCAAATGTGAGGATGTGTTATGGCCGTTACCGATAAGCCATTACGGCCGTACCACCCATAACCTTACGGCCGTAACATACTGCAGGTTACAGCCTTAACCTGCATTCTGGCAGCAGATTCCATTTTGCTTCCCGACCAGCCCCGACAAAAGCGTTAATGGAAAACGCGATTCCAACGATAAAAGGTAAGTAAAAACGGGTATGAAAACGAGTACCCACAACTTTAAGAAATTACGAAACGGGCCAACAGTCCGGTAATCACGATACGAGATTGAATAACAATTCCGAAGTTCACAACACGACCACAATTATTAAACGAACATGTAGGAATGGCAAAATAACAATTCCGAGCGAGATCCACAAGAATCTGACCGAATGCGGAAAAGTCGCTATAATATACCGATTAACCCGAACAATATCAAAACTCACTCGAATAACAAAAAGTGCAGAACAAAATATGTCCAAAATGTGTCAATGAACACAAGCGAGTTGCTAGAATCGAAAAATATAGGAATTAAAAATACGGGTATCACATTCTACCCCACGAAAAATAAGTTTCGTCCCGAAACTTAAACAAAATAATGCGCGAGAACACAAACGAAGCAACAAGGTTCACACAACCAATATTATATCTCCATACAAGACAACCCACAATACAACATGCAATAATATCACTGGGCCGCACTGGGCTCTCCACGGGCAGGAGCGGGTCTCCAGTTCCCGAACATCTCAACGACGGTCTCGCAGTGCACCGCTTGATGTCCCCAATAACCACACTTGAAATAGTTAACCTGCGGCGAGCGACAATTCTATCGAGTATGGCCCACACGGCTACAGTTGATACACACCTTCACACCGCTCACCTTACTCACCTCTGGGGTAAGATCCTTGGACTGACCAAACGAATGAGGGGTGCAACCATACGGACAATGCAAAGCAGTAGGCTCACGAAACTCACTTCTGTGGCCTCTGGAAAAGTTACCCGATGTCTTCTACCTCTTACTTTCTGGTCCCACCTCTATCATAGAAATGGCCCTCTCAGAGGTCACATTTGATCTGGATACTTCATCGCAGTACTGCACTCGATGCCCCTCGTGTCCATAATTATAGCAAGCTACCGGAGGCTTCTTACAATTCGTGCGTTCATGACCCAGAACATTAAAGTTGAAGTATCTAGGCAAGTTACCCACAGTCAAAGATACTGCCTTGGATATCCTGGATTTTCCAGGTGGCCTATAAGGTTCCACAATCGATTGATACGGGGGTTGAGGTCTATGGACCCCCGTTCCCTTACTTCCCGCTGAATCCACTGAATCCTTCTGCCCTATTGCCACGAACATAGGGTTCGTCAATGATAGAGTCATAATGAGTGTTGGATTTCTGCCAACATGGTTGCTCACTTCATCTACTTGCCTCTGATCACGAGCCACACCCTGCTCATCTTATAAAATATCGAAAGTACTTCAAAATATATCCTTCGTATTTCATCGCAAGGTTTCTATGAAAGTGCACGATCACTTTTCCAAAACTAAAAACATTTATGATTAAAAACAATGTATACACTAAGTCACTACTTTACCGATAAAATGGTCACGAAAATTTTCTAGTTTAACCCCGATTGCGAAACACTTGCAAGTCATTTGAAAATACACGTGCAGCAGGTATAGCTAACGATGAGCGTACACTAAGGTAGCAAGAAACAATCAATCAACGCTCTTCTTTGAAAATATACGGACGGCTTGTCCAAAATTTTAGAAAATTTTCAAAATTCATTGTAACCGGCATTTAACCATACTAGTAAAATGTTTGAGAAGATCTGATTTTCACAACATACTCAAGTCTATGAAATTTTCAGAAATATTATAAAATACACGCATACGCAACACAGTTATAAATAAAAGCACGTTTGTAGCAATTATCAACAATGTCAAACATATTTGGTTCTCAAACACGTGACCATCTAGCATTCAAATCATCATACTAATCGAACCACTCATGAATATAATCTCAGATTAAAACATACGTCGGAACCATCCATTTGTGTTTCCGACAATCTTTGTCGTCAAAACACTTGCTGGAATATAGTAATGTCCAGAGACTTCCACAACACGTTGTACCAGTCAAAACTCAATCTACCAGTACATCCCAATTACTACACACGTGATATACCACAAGTGTCAAATATGGTTTCTATTCTACTTCTTACTTTCTAAACAAAATTATACAACACAAAATATATAATATATATATATATATCCTACTTACTTTAAAAGAGTGAAGGAGGATTTGGTCGAAAACGTGTTTCCTCCTCCTTTTTCATTGCTGAAAACGTCGCCTTTCTCTTCATTTTCTTTTCTTCCAATGCTTTCTTCCTCTTTCTTTCATTCGGTCGACTTCTCTGCTTCATCTTTTTGACATGTGTGTTTCACCTCTTCTCTCTTCATCTATCCACTTCTTTTCTTGCCCTTCTTCAAACCCTTCATTTCGACCATGACGCGACGCCTTCTTCTGCTGCTTTAGATACGCGTCTTCGTTGCTCGTCATCCTCGTCATCTCATCATCTCCGTCGACTCATGAGCCGTCTTCATACACGGTCCAAGAGATCGGCCTTCTCGGAGACACTGCAAAGTACTTTTCTCTCAAATTGTATGAGGGATAAATTTTTAGTGCCCTTACTGACTCAATCACACTTGATATCGACTTCAGGTTAGTCTTCTTCCTTTTGATATTCATTGATATGGAAGGGAAATCTTGGATGGATTTTTCACCTCTGATGATTTTTCAGTTGAACCATTGGATCTTTAATTACTTTCTCGGTTTGCTAATTAATAGTTGAGACAAGAATTGAAATTCTTCACCGAATTCTTGTGATCGATTCGGTGGGTATTTATCAGAAATCATTCGGAATGCGTTGAATATGACAGTCAAAATTATATTTGCTTGTCGGCTTGTTTATTCAGTAGTTTTTTTTGGTTGTTTTGAAATAAGTTTTTGGTATAACCTCAACCCCATTTCATGTTAGCTCAGATATCACCATAAGGATGAACAGTTGGTATATGTCTGCTAACAACACGAGTGCTCATACTATTATGTACTATAATGGATTTGCCAACAACGATGGGAATATGGATCAATCAGGTATTATTATACTGTTTTGTCAAAATCATCTTCAGCAATTTTTTTGCTTTTATCTTCATTCTCAGTCTTGAGTGTTGGTTCTTTATTTTTATATTCTTTTTGCATCTCGTAGTAGCTAATAGCTATCTCAGTTACTTTTCTTCGCTTGTTATTTTGACATGCTTTCTCTCGTCAAAGGATAAACTAGATGAATGAATGAGTGAATAGTTGATTTCTTCTGTTGGGTTGTTAATTAATTCCGATATGTCAGTTTTACTATTGTTGCTTATAATATTTAACATGCTCTTATTTCAGGTTATAAAGAACGGGGAGATGCTAGGGGTGTCACATTTAAGAAACAGAAGAGTTCTATCTAATGGTTTCATTTCCCTTGGTAAAGAGAATCTGCAGGTTATTATTTAAACTCTCTCCCTCTTCATACCTTGCTCATCCCCCCCCCCCCTCTCTCTCTCTCTATATCTATCTATCTCTATCTCTATCTCTATGTGTCATGTAAACATGAGGGAATTGTGTAGCGAACTTAATATCATGCTGATTAAGTTTGAACGTCTCAGTTGATGTACAGTGATGGTGACAAGGCATTTGGCACGTCATCTGAACTCTATCTTGATGAGAGGATGACAATTGCATATGATGGCATTATAGTGGTTAGGTACATAATCTAGAAATCCCAAACTTATTTCTTTCTTGTTGTTGTTACATGAGGTCAGTTTTATATCTGTCGTGCAGTATGGAAATTATGTGCCCTCAGGCTGTAAATGATTCACTTGAGAATGCTTTGAAAGGAAAAATAAGAATCACTACACGATGCTTATGGCTTGATAAAGGAAAACTTCTGGGTGCACTTCATAACGCTGCACATGCTGCATTGTGGAGCTGTCCTGTTGCTTGCCCTCTTGCCCACATGGAAAGAATTGTGTCTGAAGTTAGGGGTGTCTGAAGTACAGTAGCAAATGACTAGAGGTCTTAGCTGTTGCTTTTGAGAATCCATCTGCTGTTGTTGCTGATGAGATCAATGGAAAAGCATTTTATTAACGACTCCGATATTTTCTGTTCACTGGATTCCTGTTCGTCATATTTTCCTTCATCAGTTTTTGTGTCTCCATGATCAACCTCATCGCTTTTTACGCTGCAGTCTTGACTGGCCGCGAGGAGTTTGCTCTTTTCATTGGCGATTGATGTGTTGTTTGTTCAGATTTTTGCATAGATTTTGTTGTTTCGTGGGTTGTTTGTTCTTCATGTTCCATGACTTGTTCTTTTTTCTCCTTAAATTTATCTTTCGCCGTTCGAAATGGATTAAAGTTAGCATTATACTTTTTCCTTTTTGTGCTTTCGCCTAGGGGTTTACGGGGAACAACCTACAAGGCTCACTCTCTCCGATATGTGTCACCTAACCGGCTTGTGGTATTTCTAAGTATTTTATTTTAATTTTAATAATCTTATTTATTATTACTTTCTTAATTGATTTTGGAGCATATGTGCTATGATGCGGTGATGTTAGGAATAATAGCTTGAGTGGTTCGATTTCGATAGTATCGGAATCGCATCGCCTTCCAGGTTTTGTATGTGCTCGAACTCAACTACTTGTACTGAAATTAGATACTATAATAATCGACAAGGTTTATAGTTAGGAATGGTTTCTCGTGTATGTTAGGGATTTGTCGTACAACAATTTTACCGGTGAGATCCCATTCAATATTGGTTTTCTCTAGGTTGCTACATTGTAAGTGTTTCTTCTGATTCTTCACTCTGTAAATGTTTTTTTTCTTCTGACCATATTTCAAATAAATTATTTTTTTTCATTTAAGTCCTTGCAGAATAATCATTTTTCCGGGCAGATCCCATCCGTCGTTGGCCTAATGCAGGCACTTGCGGTGTTGTAAGTAACATTACCTTTTTTTTATTTTGCGTTCGGAATTTGAAGAAGTTTAATTTCGATTTTCTTTTATTGCCACATTATCAATTTTGTTTTCTTCCAGTGATCTAAGTTACAACCATCCCGCCGATTCTTGGAAATTTTAACATACATGGAAAAACTGTAAGTAGTAATCTCAATATATTCTTCTTTAGAGATGTGTTAGGCTTTATACTTAGGAGATTTATATTTATGCTGACGGTGATTTGTATTTTTGTTTAAGATATCTTCAGGGAAACAGGCTAACTGGGTCGATTTCTGCCGAGCTTGCGAATATGACGAAGCTACACTATCTGTACATAAACTTATCTGAAACTTTAATCTTATACTTAATGTTGAGTTAGTTGCACATTTATATATTTATATATTTATTTATTTTCAAGGAACTCAATGGTAATCTGCTTACTGGCAACATCCCGTCAGAACTTGGGAAGCTCACTGATTTGTTTGACCTGTATGTTTTTCTTTTTCTTTTTAACATTTTGCCTCACATGTTTTTTTGTTTTTTTTTATTCGACATTAATTTTGGATACGGAGAGTCGAAGATGACCATTCGTTTGTAGGAATGTAGCAAACAACCACTTTGAGGGCCCTATTCCAGATAATCTTACCTCTTGCACAAATCTGAATAGCCTGTGAGAATCTCATTTGGTTTGGCCGAAAACGTGTTCCTCTCCATTTTTTTCCTTCACTTATCTCTTCATCTCGAGTCCGCTTTCATTTTCTGTCTTCTTTACTCTCTTCGACTTCTCCCTCGACCGTTCACCCCCTCCACCTCTCTGGTTCATCAGCTCCCTTCTTCCACCGAGAGGTTCACAGATTGTCCAAACTTCCGACATAATTTCTCTCCACCATTTCTTTTTTCGCGTCTGCGAAAATTCCTAATAATATACTCCTCCAATCAATTCTCAGTTATCATTTCCGGGGATCGGAGATGAGCCTGAACTCGGATTCGAAAGCGAAAAGGAGTTTGATGTTGATATCCCCTAACCCGTCTTCTTCCGGTATTAACAGCGGTGATGGTAAAAGCTTGATTAGGAATAGGAAGACGGCTCAGAAGACCGTCGGCATGGCTTGGGGTGCTTCGTCTCGCCATGCTTTCCGCAATTTTCCTTTTACTGATTTTGGCAAGTTTTCCCCTCTTCCATATGTATATTGTATTTTTTCTTCCTCGAACACCCAATGACATTATGTTGATATGTAGATTAATTTTATTTTTTGAATATTTAATATATTGTCCTTGATTTAGCATTATGCTTCTTGATATATGCATGTTGTGTGTGGTGAGACTATTTAGTGGCTCCAGTCATGTTTCCATCCCATTTGGTGGTTTGTTGATAACATATAGAACAAATTCTTGCTTCTCTTTTTTGATGTTTATTGGTGTTTGGTTCAGTTACATGGCTGTGAAAAATCAGAAACTTCATGAACAGTTCGATGCTGCTGCTTCAGGCTCGTCTCACACTGCGTCCACTTCTGGAAAATCTATATTCAGCGGGGTTTTGATTTCCGTTGATGGATATACAGTTTCGTCAGGTCAGGTTTATTTTGAATCCGGTTCTTTATGGGCTTATGTTATCGCTTCAAATATGCTTTGACTTTTCAACCTAATTTACGATAAGTCCTTGTTATATTTATGGCATGCAAATATTGTGTGGTTACCTAAACCAACTTGTTATACTGCTTTGTTTATTTTTTTCCCGTCGTCTGTACGCCACAATTAGGAAAACCGTAGTTGAGTTTCTACAACATGGTGCATTCAAGAAATGTTGAGATGATCGTTTTGCAGGAGCTTCGGGGCTCCATGTTGAGGTATGGTGGAAAATTTGAAAATTACTTTTCAAGAAAACGCGTCAGTCATATCATATGCAGTAATTTGCCCAATAGTAAAATCAAGAATTTGCGGTTCATTTCTACATTTGGTGCAGAATTTTGCTTACGAGTTTGATGTATTGGTGCTTTTTTGTCTTACTTTTTTTTTTGGATTTTGTTTTGTCGTTGATATAGGAGCTTCAACCGTGGGCTTTCAGTAGTTAAACCCACGTGGGTACTAGATTCTGTTGCTGCCAGTAAACTTCTTAGTTGTAAGTGTTTTTTGGAGGGGTTGTCTTTGTACCTTTCATAGGTCAAATGATTTGCACTGTAAACATTTACAGGGTTAATTCGATCCTTTTGTTATGCCAGGGATTCCTTATCAGCTTGATCAACTAGCAACTGAAAATAATAACCAGCCAAAATTATATTACACTGGGGTGCTCTTCCAGAATTCTAGGCTGCAATTTATTGGTACTTGGAGAAACCGATATCGTAAGCGTTTCCACGGCTTGTCAGATGACTTTAAGTAATGGAGAGTCCGATTCGTTCCAGCTACGCGCCACTGTCATCTTTGGTGCTTCAATGAGGAATAAGATGGTTAGTTCTTGATTATGGATCTTACATGTAAAATAAGTTCTTTTAGATTTTGTTCCAACGTGCACTCTTATTCATTGACTTATAATTGTTGATACATGTAGGCATCACATTCGAGTATGCGATATAGCTTCCAGCAATAATATGTAGGCAAAATTTTGTAACCCGGTGACTGATATTTAGTAGAAAACTGCAAATGATGCTTCAAGTTGAAAGGACACAGTTATTATTTGGAAGTTGTTTTTTGTAAGGATTTGCTAAGTGCATCTGATGTACTGGTAACTTTAAAATTGTACAATAATTTGACATTCGTATGCAAATGAATGTTTGTGGCAGGTATATCAAATTCTGTGAGGTTTGGTTAGTTGAAATTTGCTAGGAAGGCTGAAACATGAGATTTCTTTTCCATCGACATAACCGAATTATTGTTCTTTGACCAATATGAACCAGGTAAGTGTCATATTTATACTTCTGTCTATTTTCCCCTTTCTTCGTTTTCTTTCTTTCACATGTTGAGTGAGTTTGGTAAAATTTCAGTGTGCTATATTTTAGGTTTTATGTGCTGGTGTTCGCAATTTGGTTTACCTGCAGATATGTGACGGGAAGCTGAATAAAACAAAACATGCAAAGTTGATTATGATGTTTCATATCTTAACCTGAACCTGACTGAAGAAAATTTAGCCTACCACGAGCTCGCTGCAGTCGGTTTGTTTAATGATAATATGGTAGTGATTTGGTCGCCTGAACTCAATCTCTTGAGCAAGGAGCATTTTGAAGATGCAGTAGTTCGTTCATTTCTTTTATGTGCCCTTAGATCTCTTTCCTTTTTACAAAATGCACCCTCAACATGGATGTTTATAACAATTTAAGGGGAATTTGTAATTTTGGAAAGATAATAACTTTTCCTTTTTTTTATCGATACCCAGGTGTATTGGAGGTGCTCTCCAACCAAATGGTTGTGGATTCAAGTCCCTTAGTGGACATAAGGTGTCGATTTAGGATTAGAATTTAGAGGGTGTGTGTGTTCAGCCGTTCTTAAAAAAATGGGTCTTTTTGTAATTAGGCAAAACCTCAGGGTTATTTTTATAATTA
Source organism: Orobanche coerulescens (assembly GCA_033398695.1). Lineage (NCBI taxonomy): Eukaryota > Viridiplantae > Streptophyta > Magnoliopsida > Lamiales > Orobanchaceae > Orobanche > Orobanche coerulescens. Next base: position 92,751,466 of record CM065816.1, read on the forward strand.
GTTCGTCCGCTTATGAACTAATATTTGCTCCTGTATTTATCATTGTAGGTTTCACTAGCAGACTTCTTATTAGCAGATCAATTTACAAGTCAGGTATCCTATTTTATTTTTTTTCTTCTTATTTTCCAGTTTTTTTTTCTCCTTGAAATGCTGGATACTACAAAAAATAACTGGTATGACACATGCAGGTTCAGGCTCTCAGAGGTTTAGAATTTTACATTTGCTACTATGATTGGGGAGATTACAAACTGAGGCAGAACAACTGCCGAGAAAACTACGTGTTCAGGACTTTTTCTTACATTATAGCAGTAATACCATGCTGGGTTGAAATCGTAATTCTCAATATAGCGACTTCTACTTTCTCTTCTGCCTCCAGTACGCCTCCTGACAAAACGTGTCCTTTTCTCATTCTCATAATTTCACCGCTAGGTCCGATTCACTATTGTGTTTCTCCGTCTGCTGATTCTTTTGCCTCTCCTCATCTGCCCTTTTTTTTTTCTTCATTTACCGGCCATCAATTTTGATTTATTTGTGGTTTCTGAGGGCAATAGAGGCTCTGTAATTTCTTTTAATTTATTTGTGGGTTTTTTCCTAAAGATCTCTATTTATCGTTGATATGATGTTTTTGGTTTTGCTACTTTTTACTTTGTTTGTCCTCTTATGGAAGAAAGCCTCCAATTTATATTAATCTTTCATATGGTGTGCTGTTGATTTCACAACTTCTTTTTTAGATTGTCGTTGATGTCGAAGGGGTTGTGTCTCTGCCAGAGCAACCCTTCACTCGCGCCACTCAAAAACAGGTATTATGTGCTTATTGGTGGTGTGTTGTTGATTTCGCAACTTGTTTTTCAGATTGTCGTTGATGTTGAAGGATTTGTGTCTCTGTCTGAGCAACCCATCACCGACGCCGCTCAAAAACAAGTATTGTGTGCTTATTGGTGAGTTTTTATACAAATGTTAATTTTAATGTAATTCATCCGTTGATTGATGTCAGTGATTACATGTAAACAATTAATTGCTTTGCACGGATTGCACCAAAACTAACTAATTATTTTAATTTCAGTTCTGTTGTACAATTGGTTAGGTTGGTGGTGGTCAAAATTATATTTTATGCTTGTGTAGGTAGAATTAGTAATTGCAATATCAAACCGAGGTAGTACGAAAAACATCATACTAAGAAATCATATGATTTTGTTCTGTTATATTTCGTTTAAGAATCGCTCTGTATGATTTTGCTATTTATTATGTTATATTTCACCAGGTACCTGTTTGATTTGTCGAGATTTATCTTTCTGCTGCTTACTTACTTGATACTTTTAGAAATAAATAGATAGATTAGGTTATTTTCTCTTCTATCTATTCATTGGTAAAGTGTTTCGATTGATTTTGTTTAGTTCTATAGGTTGAAATTCAAGTGAGGAAATTTTATTGTATCAGACAAAGTCATTACGACATTGCCTCTCACTATTGAAGATGCAGCTAGAAGTGAGGCTGACATTGAGAATGATTTGCAGGTAAATAGAATTAATCACACATGAATAACAGGAAAGCACAGTTGTTTCGACTCTATATATGTTGTTTGAAATATTGTAAAAAAAAAATCATATTTTGAATGTAGGCTGGAGAACAACTTGTTCATGTGAATCAAGATACTCGCTTGAACTACAGAGTCCCTGACCTACGCACTCCTGCTAATCAAGGAATATTTGAAATCCAATGTCAGGTTGAGAATGTAAATGTGATTTTATTATATGTCTGTTTCGCATTGCATTATTAGGTTTCTTGTTCATCCTCTTTTTGGTGGCATCTCCAGAGAAAGTTTTATTTCCTTTCCATTATGGTTTGGGTTTTCTGTCCGGTTATACCAATATGCTCCAGAAATTTATGTTGAAATTTGTTGTAACTCTTCTTGGAAACGAAAAAAAATAGCCACAGTGAGTTTAGATTTTTAATCCCCTTACCATTCAATAATTTCTTAAGAGTTTAATGTTTTCGAACAGCATACTTCTTTTCGATGCAACAATTGAAATGAATAAATATGATGATAAATATTTGTTTGCACAGACTACAGTTAATTTATCAAATACCCTGTTCCAAAGGGACATGTTACATCTTAATCTTGTTTTCTCTTTTTTTGTTTTTTTCCCTCAAGAACTTGTGGCGTTCCAATTATTTACCTACTCTAACTCAAGTTGTTCCTTGTTCCTATAGTTAGTTTGACAACTGCTATTCCCTCATCATCAACTTTTTCATACATATAGAATTCCTTTCCGCCATCGAAGATTTTTGATTTATCATGCATTCAAATATTGTTATTTCCTAGAAAACTTTCATCCCATTTATATTTACCTAACAATCCAATCATGGTATTGCAGGCATGCTACCTCATGACAACGCAGATGATACTAAAAATTCATTCAATTTACCTGAACCATTTTACACAAAAATGTCTACCTGAACACATTTATATATCTACATATACATATATTAAAGTGTATTTCACCTACGTGAATTACTATATTTCTGCCTTCCTTATTTATAAATCGAGTAAATAACTAAAATTTAATTTTGTGCTTCAAACAACTTCTTCACATAACTAACCACGCAAACAAACACAAAACGAAAATGCTCGACGCGCACAGCGCGTTGCTCCCCCTAGTATATATATATATATATATATATATAACTTACCTCCACAGGTCGCACGAAGATAACGGTCGCCCACGATGCTAATCTCAACAAACAACACGAACGACATGATATGACAATGCACAAGTCGACTTGTTAACTGACAACTCGGACGATGCCACAAAACAAGACTCGACAAAACACGACTCGACTCGACCCGACATCCTAGGTTTCCACAACCTAAGCTCTGATACCATAAATGTAATACCCCCAGACACCACCGGCAATATTACACACCGTAGACCCTTTTTCCATAAGGATCTACCAGGCTAACAACCATGATATGAACAACATTTAACCGTCCGAGGTCAAACAACTTACTAACACAGACCGATAGGGTCAAATATTAATTACACTGACCAATGAGGTCTCACGATTTAATCAACCCAAAAATAAACTCATTATTGTACATACCCACGCTGGGGTCAAAATACAATACCGCGGAAGACTGAAAATACTCAACAATACAACAATATCAAACTGGACTCATAACTCTTGATTAGTATCATGGCTCGTCTTCTTCCATGCCGTCCCTGTGGTTGTTCTAACGAACTAAGCACAACTAAAATGCATGATACGCATTTCCCCCATTTAAGGGGTTAGCATTTGAATGGCTAGTACAAGTATTCAGTCTATACAAAATATATCACGCCAATATCAGTTATATTCAAGTAACAACAGTCGTGAAAGAAGTTCCCGAGAGGTTTTCAATATTCAAGGTACAACTCAAGTCTTTGAAAATAATATAAATAAACCCGAGAGTTTTAGAAAACGACAGAAAGTCTTTTGGGACTTCAAGTTCAAGATTATAAAACCTTATTCGAAAATAATGGGGTCTCGACCCAAATTTCGTTCATGTAGCAAACATTTTTATAAAAAGGAAATCTATATGGACCTCGAGTCCTTAGTTGCAAAACCATCTCAAGACGATTGGGTCTCAACCCAAAGTCATTTTCCACAAAACAACCTTTACACAACCGTTGGGATCTCAACCCACAATTTCATCAAGCCACAGTACACGAAAATAATAATAAGTTCGTTTTCCAACACCATAACCTCACCGTCAAGGAGATAAACACTACGACACATAATCTAATGCCATTCTAGCCAAGTACCAAAATTCAATATATAATGTACATCAACATCGAGAACCAAACCGTTGTGATATTCCGGACATATCACAATTATCTGAAACATCAACATCATCCTCAAGATGAAAACCACACCTGGTAACCCGCGACTGTACCCCTTAGTATCGGACCCCAGACACCCCATCGAACGCTCCGGGTGGGAAACCACTTCTGCGGCCGTACCCCTTAGTATCGGCCCCAGACGCCCCGTCGAATGCTCCGGGTGGAAGATCAACAACACACACACACACACGTTACAAAACTGCACGTCTCGATTACTAGCCACAATATATATAATAGAGGCACTTGCTAGAACTGGCCATTATCCGACACATAACTACGATCGACCCAGTAACCTAACAATCCTAAACACATCTTCACACATCAACAGCATAACAACCGGTCAACCATTACGACTAACCCAACTCATAACACAAAACTTAACCTACACAAGCCGGTGATTGCCAAAACATTATAGCACATGTCTAAGTGTACCATCTACCCGGCACTACGTCTCTGTTGACATATCTCTAAGAAAAGCAATGAATCAACACTAACTTCATATAACCACATAACAACTACGATAATTCACATAAGGCACAATCAACAAAAATGCACAAACCAACACAACTACATATGCAACCCCAATTCACACGATATAAATCGTATAGACAAGAATACTTGCCTCGATGCTCGATAGCGGAATTCCGACGAACAAGGCTCCACCAACTAGCTCCGAACACCTATATATTCCGTGGAAATCCATCAACAATGCAACTACTACGGGAATAACGAATAAAGACAACTTGCATGATACAAATAAAGGCAACGAAATAAGCTGTCCAGTGTATATAAACTGAACAACAGTCGTGAAATATCATTTCCACTTCATTTTCTCCTCCTCTCCGCGGGGTTGAGCCAAGGGCGACTAGGGATCGCAATCTTAGCCGATTTTTGCTTATTCCAAAGGTGTTTTGGAACATCCTAGGTGATTATAACATCATCTAATCCATTTTTCTTCGCCGAATCAAGTTTATTGTCGCGAGTTGGCGTTCGGCAGAGTCAGCGGGTTCGTAGTCGGTTCGTGCCATCCTACTTCGGCCGATTCTCCGCGTTTGTGATTATTTGAGGCAAGTACCTTGTTCATACATGCTTGTTTTGTGGATATGATGATCGGTGATTGTCTTTGTGTGTGTGTTTGGTTGGTTTAAATGAACTTTCGAAAGATTAGGTCTAGCCTCGTCACTTTCAAAACGTGTGTGTTTTATGAATGGATAAGTGAACCCTATAAATACGTCTGTTGTTGTTGTTGTTGTTGTGCTTTGATAATATATACATATATTATCTCATTTCGGTGTGTTGTGATTTGAGATTTGTGTCATGCTATGTTTTTGCCCTTGGGTGAATTGTTTGGATATCCTTGGCGTGCTGTGTTATGTGTGTGAATGTGTGTATATGGGCGGAGTCTACGGTGACACATGACATGTAATCATGTGGTCAGGATGCAACAAGTGATTGATCCAACCGTGAGAGCCTCGGGATACCTACGGTGACACATGGCTTGTGATCATGTGGTCAGGAGACAACAAGTGATTGATCCAACCGTGAGATGATGTGGCAAGTAATCACGGTGGTATAAGAAACCTACGGTGACACATGACATGCGATCATGTGGTAAGGAGACAATAAGTGATTGATCCAACCGTGAGATGATGTGTCATGTGTTCACGGTGTTATGTATATGATTTTGGATGTGTTGACCAGGTCGAGTACCTTGGGTGTGACCGAGATTTCGTATCTTGGGTGGTTATGTGTTGGTGACTTTATGTCCGTCGAGGAACGTGACGTGGGTTTTGAACCCTGTGAATCGTTGTTGGTTTTTATTCGAAAAATGTAAATCTTTGGGCTGTGACCCGTGTTGATTTTGGAAAGAAAAAGATTCGATAATCCTAAATTGTTTTCCATTAAAACTCCCGAGGGCATTTTAAACCGTTTTACAAATTGTTCTCATGATTTGTGATCTTTCGAATTTAGAAAGTTTTACTCAAACTCTTGCCTCGGGAAGTACTTTTTGTTATGTTTTAATCTTTGAGGATTCATGATTATTGTTATTCTTGGAATATGAATTGTATGACTCGTACTTTGCACTTTGTACTTGCACTAGCAAAATAGTGGAATTTTGCTAACCCCCGAGTAATCGGGGGTGGATGTCTGTATTGAATTCAGGTCTTGGGGAGCATAGCACAGGGGCAGCATGAAGGATGATGAAAGATGATCGATACTAATCACATGAGGACTTGTACATTGTTGTATTGGTTCAGTTGTACCTTAATTTTCGCTGCAGTATGTTCCCCGTTGTACGGAAGTATGTTGTATTTGACCCCTGCGTGGGATGTATTGAGATTGAGTTGTATGTATTTATTGAAAGACCAAATCGGTCTACTGAGTCATTTTACCCTTAAAGGCATTGTTGAGACGTTCGATGTTGTTACCAGCCTGGTAGATCCTTGAGGAAAAGTTCTATGGCATATAATATCCCTGAGCGGATTGGGGGTGCTACATAAATGGTATCAGAGCCTGGGTTGTGGAAACCTAGGCTGTCGGGTCAAGTTGTGTCTGTTGAGTTTTGTCTCGTCGGATTTTATCTGACTGATTCGTGTCACGACGCGTCATCTGAGTTTGTTGGTCGTGATTAGTATCGCGGGGCGATCATCATCTTCGTGCAACCTGTGGATGTAAGTCTCCCTTCTTTGTGTTGTGCCTCGTATGACAAGAGTTACTGGTATGATTATGTGTTAAGTGATGGAATCCCTGTGTAGATTTTTGGTTCCGTGATATATGTTTATTCGACTCTCATATTTTTTTTATATGAGGAGCGTTGTCGCTGTTTATGTCTTTTCTGACTGTTGTTTTTGTTCGCTGCTAATAATTTTCAAAATGATTTGCTCGTTTTGCAAGTATTTATGGAAACCTTTATGCTTAACATGAAATGGTGATGTATTTGTGTGTGCTTTGATCACCTCGGGAGGGTCCGATGAGGCCTCGAGAGAATCTATGACTTCACTCTGGATTCACGAGTTTGGTTCGCTAGCCAGCTCGGGAGGGTCCGTAGAGGCCTCGAGTGGGACTAGTGGCTTCACCCCGATCCTAGGCAAATTATTTATTGACTGTTTGTTTCCGGATAAGACATGTCTTGTGTTGAATTTGAACGACTTGACACGTGTGCTATGAGATGTGTAAACGAATGTCGATACGTGTGAGTTTTGGGCATTCTGGCCTACCGGACTTCTGAAAACCTCGAGTATCTTAGAAAACAAATTTCGAGACGTACTTTTAAAATGGATTATTTTCTCGCGGTACTTTCAAGGTGCCACAGTATGTTTCAAAATTATTCCACTTGAGGACTAAAATATTTTGAGATAGTTTCAATAATTTAGAAACGCATTTGCTTAGACCCGAGGGTCGAATATTTCTGAAAGCTTTTCTCTAAAGAAAAGTGTCCTCATTTTTATCAAACGCAAAATGGTTCTCAAAGTCTCGATAACGATGGTTGTACTGCTTTTTAAAATGTGATACTCAAGATCAACTGGTGTTTCAAAAATTATTTTCAAAAGGTGGTTCTCGTTTTTAAAACCTATCACTTCCTACTTGTGGTTAGAAAAGGTGTGCATGATGTTAGTATTTTCGTTAGGGTGTTAGCCCTCTGAGTTGTGATTAAATTGGTGGTATGAGCGTTGAGTCGTTCGCCACACATTCGTTGTGTTAGCCCTCTGTGGGAGATGTGATGTTGGTATTTAGTGTTTGTCGCCTCGTGGTGAATTGCGTGTTATCGCACATGTGTAAGCTGTTAGAGCTTGGGTTTGTACGTTTGTGTACATGTGTGATTGTTTCATGATGTTTTGTAATTATATGCTGGTTATCGTTCGGGCCATTGAGATCACCGAACGATACCGTCGTTTCTGTGATTTTCGTATGTGTGTTGCGTTACGATGATAATCGTTGTATGTATTGCGTGTTATGATTTTCTGTTGTGCTGAGTGGTTGCTTATTCAGTATGCCGAGGGGCAGAGGTCATGGTCGTGGCGACCTAACTCGTGATTAGGATCATGCTGCCGGTGATGGTGTTGGTATCGGTGTTGATACTATTTTGCAGCAGGTAGCTGCACAGATGACTCAGTTAACTCAAGCATTTCAGCGTAATACAGATGTGACCCAGAACATTGGCGCAAATCAGTAGCTTCGAGAAGTGGTTCGTATGAATCCCCCTCGTTTCGCTGGTGCTGCAGATGCATTGGGTTGGGATGGTTGGCTTTTCCAGTTGGAAAAGATATTCGAGGTAGTTGATTGTCCAGAAGAACGTAAGGTGACGGTCGCTCAGTATCTTCTTGACAAAGATGCCGCTAGTTGGTGGGAGACTGTTAAGCCTCGAGATCGTCTTGTCGCATGGGCAGAGTTCTAGAGATTCATGAGAGATGAGTTTTGTCCAGAACCGATCAGAAATCCGAGGATTAATGAATTCTTTTCGGCAAAACCGCTAGATGTCTCGCTGTCTCAAACTATTATTGATTTAAGCAAACAGCTCAGCTATGTGAAGGATCAGGTAAGGACAGAAGAAGAAAAGATCTGTCATTTTAATAGGCAAATGAAGCCGGATATTCGTCAGTACATGGTGGGTCTCACTTGTACTTTGTTGAGAGAGTATCAAAATAGGGCATTAGCCTACGAACTATTTATATTATTGACCGAGGAAATGTCTGAATCGAAGAAACAGAGAACCATTGGAAACTTTTCAAGAAATCAGGAGAGTGGTCCCTCTGAGGTTTGGACTTCGTTTCGACGTCCTAAGAAGATTCCTCGATCGTGTGATCAGAGGAGTAGTACCCCTGCAGTGATTAATGTGAACAACATGAAGACATGTTATAACTGTAGTCGAGCGGGCCATACCACGAAGAATTGTCGTTCACCGTTAGTCAGCTGTTTTGAGTGTGGTCAGGTGGGTCACCGAGCCGTGCATTGCGAGATGGTAGCTGAGAGATTTGGGGATCGAGGTTGCGTCTCTGATCCGAAGGGACACATAGATGCCTAGTGTGGTTTTTGAGGATTTCGGCGTAGTCCGAATTGTTTATGGTTGTCTTTGTGGATGGTTTTGTGTTTATTTTCTATTTTCTTGACTGTGCATGTTTTCTTATATTAGTACCTCCTGTTTTGTGATTGTTTTGATAATTGACTTGATTGTATTATCTGTTTGATGACGCTTGTCACTTGCTGGTTTTATTACGTCTCTACATGTGGCGTTGTGATGGTCGTCATGGAGCGTGTTTTCACGCCGTATGTTTCCTTGCGTTGCTTGTAACGTTTCGCCGTTGGGTGCAAGTTTTCGGTTCTTGTGTATCTCGTTGAGTGTTTCCTGGCGGGATATTGCTTCTCCCTACTTGTTATAAGTTTCGGGACGAAACTTCTTTTAAGGAGGGTCGTATGTAATATCCGCGATTTCGATTTTCGGTAATTTTCTTTTTTTTGGTGGGAGTATATTTTGACGACTCAATTGTGACCATTTCATCATTCTGAGAATGATTAATTCTGCACTTTTTGTCATCCAAGTTCGTTTCGGTATCGATTTGTTGAGTGCCGTGTTCTTAATCCTGAGTTGATAGCGCACGCTAACACTTGTGGTTAGCGCACGCTAAGGTGCAGTTGTTAGCACACGCTACGGGTGTGGTAGCGCACGCTAACTGGAGGTGCAGAAATAGTCCAGAGGCTACTGGACTGGGTTAGAACGTTGATCAGCGCACGCTATTTAGTAACATAGCGCGTGCTAGGGTGCATTAGTAGCGCACGCTAGCGTGAGGATAGCGCACGCTACATGGTAGTTCAGGGCAGTCCAGGAGCTACTGGACTGGGTCTGAAGTTCTCGTTAGCGCACGCGAACACTTGTGGTTAGCGAACGCTAACAGTGTATTTTGGTCAGGGAGTTTTATTTCGGTGCCTCGATTGTAACACCCCCAAACCCCATTGGGTCATTACAGTGCCGTGTACCCCACACCAGTAGATCCACCAGGCGAACACGACCAAAAATACAACAAACTGACCAAAAGTGGAATCTCAGTCCCTACTATGACATCCGACATAATATTCCGATATGGAATTTCAACAACAAAAGTGGGCCTACATGGCCAAAATAAAAATACAACATCCACGAGCTTTGCTCGGATAATACAAAATGACAAAAACTGATCAAAAGTGGAGTACTCCAAAATTTCTGACTGACATGAACACCAAAACATCTCGTACTAGAATCGCTCGAATGCCTCGTCGCCATCATCATGCCCCTGTGTCTCAACTCTCTCCTCGCAAGCACCTAAAAAATGTAAACATGTTCCGCCCCCACGGGGTCAGTCATCCAGATAATGAATATCAAATACATGTGCAACATGATATGCAACCAAAGGCAGAATAAACAGTACAACAATGGTAGTACGAGATGCTCACAAACCAAAGTAAGAATCGAGCATTCGTGAAATACTATGCCCACGGCATACGATCGGTATATGCTCAACAGGTTAGAATACAAGTGCTTAACGGCGAATCATCAATATAGGACACAACAATGTACTACCCAAAGGTAAACCAAACCAGAACTGAAATAAATATGAATCACAATGCCCGAAGGCTCCAACGAAAATACTAATACATCACAATAGCCTAAAACTCAGCCGAAACTGTCAATCATCACAATGGCCCGAAGCCAAACAGCCCGAAGCTGTATCATCTGAGGGCCGAAGCCACAGCACAAAGCCATATCACAATGAGGGCCGAAGCCACGGCACGAAGCCGTATCACAACGAGGGCCAAAGCCACGACACGAAGCCGTATCACAATGAGGTCATCCAATGACCGTGACCTGCTGAATTGTGTTAGGAATACTTGTTAGATTTTGATGATGTCATTAATATAAAGTCAAATGTTTATTACTTGGCAAAAATATAAGGAAGAACCAAATGAGTATCTTCCATAGTCCAAATATGTGAAGTATAAAACTTGGCAAAATGTAAAGAAGAACCAAATGAGTATCTTCTGTAGGCCAAAAACTAGTTAGGCTAAAATCGGCTAAGTACTGAGTACAGCTAAGTCCATCAGAGAGGATCAGTCGAGTCGAGTCAGAGTAGTTCTGGTCAACACAATTTATCAGAGAAGTTTGACCAGACTGCAGCCAAGGTACCTCAGACAAGTCACCTGATCAGATAAGTCACAAACAGTGAACATCAGAGAGGTCCAGACTGCAGAGATGTTAACTGCTCATCAGCCTAGTCGAAGTCAGCCAAGTACTCCAAGTCCACGTCAGCATGCGTTGAAAAGTCAAGTATTACGGAAAGTCACATGCAACGTGAAGAGACAAATTGGAGTGATTCCCGCAAGAGATATGAATTAAAAAAATCTATCCAGACCCACCTTGAAGACTTTAAACGTTTTATAATCAAAAGATTCGGTGCATCACATGCAGAGTCTTCACAACGGTCGGAAGATAGATTAAAATAATGGGAATCCAGCCTTGCAATGTTCAGAAAGATTAAACAAAGAAGTCTCCCTCTAATGGACGGATTTGTTCAAAAGATTTGCAACGGCTACAAGGAAAAAGCTCAGAGATCGTGACCTATATATATCCGAAGATTTGAAGCTGAGCAATCACCGGTGCCAACATACTTTCAAGCAATCAAAGAATTCAAGCAATCTATAGCATCGTGAAAAGAGCGGTTCTAAAAGTTCATACTTAAAGAAGCTCTTAGTTGGAGAAGACAAAAACTCTTGTCTATAATCCTGAGTTCGGGGTACTTCATTGGTTGAAGTTAGAGACTGTAAAGGCATCCACGGATCGAGGATCAAGAGGTGAAAGGCAGTCAAGTGTGGTACAACGACACGGATTTCTACTGGTTGGAAGCTGTTGTAGTTTTGTTTGAATCACTGTAATATTTATCACTGGTTGAGAATTATAGTGAATTCATCTCCAACTGGTTTGGAGAAAAGTGGATTAGTAGAGGATTACCCCACCTCTGAGACCACTATAATCGCCTGTGTTCTTTACTGTTTTATTGCATCATACTTTAACTACTGCATTCATTGTTAAGTGTTTTATTAGTTGCTTTCTATTCGTCATCAGCTGACTTCCGCATATATTAAAGAACAAACGACTCCAAGTCATTTGTTTACCTATCAGATGAAGAAACTCACTCTTCGTGAAAAAGAGTTTAAGAGTTTCTACAAGTCTATTCACCCCCCCTCTAGACTTGTACCTGGATGACTTGTGACCTACAAGTGGTATCGGAGAGGTTGGTTCATTTATTTCACGAACCAGATCTATATCAGATATATATCTTTACTCTCATTTTATAATGGAACACATGCTTTCTAGACTCCCTGTGTTTTCAGTTGACGAGTATGATCTGTGGAAGATAAGGATGCAGGCACACTTATCTTCGATTCATGACGACATGTGGTGCATCATAGAGAATGGTCCATTCATCTTCGAGAAGGAAAACACAGCAGAGGAGATCGCAGCAGGGAAGCCAGAGAAGATTCCAAAGAAGAGGACAGAGCTGACTCCCAAAGAAAAAAAGCTGGCAAATCTTGATAACCGGGCCAGAGATGTGTTATATCAAACTCTTGACAAATCCACCATGGTCAAGATAAAGAACTGCAAGAATGCCAAGGAAATCTGGGACACATTAGCTTTAATGTGTGAGGGAACGGAGCTAATCAAAGAAAATAAATTGTCAATCGCTATTCAAAAGTTTGACAATTTCAAAATGAAGAACGGCGAATCCATAGATCAAGTGGACACAAGGTTCACTGAGATTATTAATGAGATCAACTCCCTCGGCAAAACCTATGGCAACAGGGAAATGGCACTGAAGGTTCTCAGATCTCTCAACCCTGAATGGAGCATGAAGGCCGTGGCCATGAGAGAGTCCAAGGACCTGAATAAAATAAAAATTCAAGAGTTGTTCTCTGATCTGAAGGCTTATGAGTTCGAGCTTCCAAGTTCATCCTCAACTGAGCCTGCAGAGAAGGGAATAGCCTTTGCAGCCGAGTCCCCTGCCAAGAGCCTATCTGATGTAAAGCCTCCAAATACACTAGATTTTGAGGAATAAATGGCGTTCATAATGCAAAGGTTCAGCAACTTTAGAAAGAACTACTCCAAATACAAGAAAAATTATAAGGAGAATCCAAGAAGGAACCAGAAAGCTGGAAGCTGGAAAGTAGAGTGCTACAATTGTCACAAGACAGGACACATCCAAATGGACTGTCCTGAGCTCAAGAAGGACGAAAGCAAGAAGGAGGTGGGCAGAAAAGAAGATAGAAGAAAGGCCCTCATCGGAGAAGACCAGGAGCATGTCGAATCAAGCAGCGGATTCTTTTCTGATGAAGATGAAGAGTATGACTGCCTGATGGCAAACCTAGCTGATGAAGAGGTAACTTCTAAACCCACCGGTTCAAATAATAGCTCAGCCATGTCACAAGATATGGATCTGCACGAATCGGTAAATCAGTTATTTAAAGATTTTGAAACACTCAAATCTGCACACCAAATCAGATCAAGAGAGAAGACTCACCGCAAGATGAGAATAGGCAATGAAAAATGATTTCAAAACTCACTTAGAATCAATAAGGTTGAGATAACTGCAGCTGACTTTAAAAACCAGGCTGATGTTAATACAGCTGAGATAAACCGACTAACCATTTTACTTAAAGAAAATTCAGCTGCACTTGCTCATGCCAAAGCTGAGTTTACTAAGCTGACACAGGTAAATAAGACTCAGGCGCAGGAAATAACCTCCCTGAAGGCGTCTTCAACCCTGGAAGAATTGTGTACCAATAAAAGGCCACTATATTCTAAATCAGGCCTTGGATATGATCCTCACACTCCCTCTAGTTCTAAAAGAAAGTTTATCAAGGGAGAAACAATTGTCTCGACTGTTGAGCCTACATATAAACCGATATATAAAAACAGGCAACAACCAAGTCACATGTCTAGGCTGCAGTCAGGCTACACAAGGCAGACACCTAGACAGGCGACTAGGCAATGGCCCAGGCAAAAGCAGCAGCCCAGACAACATGCCCACTATTACCAACAACTCCCTAAAAATAGATTTCAAAATGGGAGGGGCAGATGGAAACCTCAAGGTTATCCCAATTTCCAAAATGAACAAGTGTGGAGACCTCAAAGATTCAATAAATGGTCTCAGCCAAGATTTAGAAATGGCCCGCACTATCAAAATTTTGAGGAATATCCAGTATACAATCCCAACAGGAGATTCAGACCTCGAACTTACACACCTTATGAGGGTTATAATAATAATAACAACTTTCACAATCCAAGGAGAAATCAATTCTCCAGGAAACCAGTTAACCCCAAAGGACCCACACAGATTTGGGTACCTAAATCTCTGCATGTCTGATTGCAGAAAAGGTGGAAGGACTACAACCACATCTCCACAAGCTCAAATTTTGGAGGTGAAGAATGGTTTGTAGATTCTAGATGCTCGAGGCATATGACCGGGAACAAGAAGATGCTGTCCAAATACACCAAATAAAGAGGTCCCAATGTAACCTTTGGAGATAGCTCTAGAGGACAAACAAAGGGCTTCGGATAGCTGCACCGAGGAAATATTGTGATATCCAAAGTTCATTATGTCAAAGGGCTCAAGTACAACCTCCTGAGCATGAGCCAGTTCTGTTGCGAGAAGAACCTAGTAGTCTTCACCATCTGGAAATGTATGGTGATAGATATCTTATCTGGAGAAGTAAAGCTACAAGGTTTCAGAAGGAGAGATGTCTATATGATTGATTGGAACACAGGAACACCTAACTCCTATTTTCTATCCAAGACAGTAGCTGAGAATGGATGGCTGTGGCACAAAAGATTATGTCACCTGAACTTCAAATCCATCAACAAGATAAGTTCTCAGAAGCTGGTCAGAAGACTTCCAAGTGAAGCATTCAAGAAGGAAGTGCTTTGTGATGCATGTCAGAAAGGAAAGCAGACCAGAGCATCGTTCAAGCCAGTCTAGCCTACAACTCTCACAACAAGGATCTTAGATCTACTCCACATGGATCTATTTGGTCCTATCAAGCCAAGGACTCTGAGCGGCCGAAAGCATGCACTTGTAATAGTAGATGATTATTCAAGGTACACTTGGATTATCTTCCTATATAAGAAAAGTGAAACCTTGACTAAGCTACCTGAGCTGCTGAGAAGGATCCAGAATGAGAAATCTCTATCCATCATCAAGATCAGATCAGATAGAGGAGGAGAGTTTCTCAACAAGGCGATAATCGACATAGCTGATCGAATGGGATCCAAAGATGAGCTCTGCGGCCAGGACTCCCAGCGAATGGTGTTGCCGAAAGAAGAAACAAGACCCTAAAGGAAGCAAGCAAGGTCCATGATTGCGAAGCGGACTGCTTAAAGGTTCTCGGGTGAAGTCACAACACACTGTCGACCCGCATCAGAGTATGATAGTAGGGAGACATGGCAAAACTCCCTATGAGGTTTGGAATAATAGAACTCCTACTGTTGCTTACTTTCATATTTTTGGTTGTAAGTGTTTCATCCACAACAACGGTAAAACACAACTAAATGCCTTTGATGCTAAAACTGATGACGGTCCCTTTATGGGATATTCACAAAGAAGCAAGGCATATAGAGTTTTTAATAAAAGAACCTTAGTTGTGGAGGAAACACCCCATGTTGTTTTTGATGAATCTACCGTTGAGTACAGGAAGCAAGTTGAGCTAATTGAGAACAAGCTCAAGTCAGCAACGCTTGAAGAAGTCATTGTACATGACACTGGAATGGTGGAGTCACCTGCAGACCAGCCTAAAGACCCAGCTGTAGCTGATAAAGACTCACCTGCAGATCAGATCCAACCTGCAGATGACAAGACGGTAGCTGATCCCTGCGCACTGTAACCCACCGATGCAGAAATCCACCAGAGCAATCCAACAGGGGGAACAAACCCAGAAGAGGACGACATCCCCAAGTGGCTCAAAGATCACCCAATCCAGCAAATCATTGGAAAGTTGACTGATGGAGTTAAGACAAGAAAGTCAACCCTACCAGCATGAATGGCTATGTTCTCATGCTTTATGTCACAAATAGAACCTAAAACTACAGAACAAGCCTTAGAAGATTATTCTTGGATAAATGCCATGCAAGAAGAATTGGAGCAGATGGAGAGAAACAAAATTTGGGAACTAACAGACAGACCTGATCACAAGAAGGTTATTGGCACTAAATGGGTGTACAAAAATAAGAGTGATGAAGATGGAACTGTTGTTAGGAATAAGGCCAGAATTGTAGCAAAAGGTTATGCACAATGTGAAGGAATAGATTTTGATGAAACCTATGCAACTGTTACAAGATTAGAGGCCATCAGACTATTCCTCGCATATGCTGCATTCAAGGATTTTGAAGTATATCAGATGGATGTAAAGAGTGCTTTTCTAAATGGAATCCTAGAAGAAGAAGTCTATGTAGTGCAACCCCCAGGTTTTGTCAAAGGAGACAAAGTCTATAAGCTGTTGAATGCTCTCTATGGACTTAAGAAAGCACCTAGAGCGTGGTATGAAACATTGTCTGTGTTTCTTGAGAAAAATGGTTTTTGCAAAGGGAAGGTGGACAAAACCCTATTCAGAGTGTAGCACGAAGGCCACATATTAATAGTCCAGATATATGTGGATGACATCATATTCGGATCAACCAATCCAGAGCTATGCGAGAAATTCTCCAATCTCATGCAAGGAGAATTTGAGATGAGTATGATGGGAAAGCTTAACTTCTTTATCGGACTACAAGTTAAGCAGATGGAAAAAGGAATTTTCATCAACCAAGCTAAGTATACCAAAGACCTTATCAAGAGATATGGAATGGAATCAGCCAAGCCAGCAAGAATTCCTATGAGCACAAGTACTCACCTGGATGCGCATTTGCGAGGCATATCAGTGGACTCAACCCACTACAGAGGACTCATTGGATCTCTTCTGTACCTCACTGCAAGCAGGCCAGACATATCCTATGCCATAGGAGTTTGTGCACGATTCCAGTCCAATCCGAAGCAATCACACCTAGATGCGGCCAAGAGGATAATAAAATACCTTAAGTCAACAATCAATGTTGGACTATGGTATCCCAAGGATGATAACTTCGGTGTCGGGATATTCGGATGCGATTTCGCAGGATGCAAAATCAACAGGAAGAGCACTAGTGGAACGTGTCAATTCCTAGGAACCAGACTGATATCCTGGTTTAGCAAGAAGCAGGTTTCTAACTCTATCTCCACTACAAAGTCAGAATACCTAGCTGCAGGTAGCTGTTGTGCACAGATTTTATGGATTAGACAACAGCTAATGGATTATAATATTATTGACAATGAAGTTCCTATCTGGTGTGACAACAATAGTGCTATTGCAATAACCAACAATCCAGTTTTGCACTCAAGGACGAAGCACATTGATGTTAAGCACCACTTCATCAGAGACCATGTGCTTAACAAAAGGGTTAGAGTTGAAAGAGTCAGCACAGACTACCAGATAGCTGACATCTTTACCAAACTCTTGCCAGAAGAAAGATTTTTGGAGCTGAGCAGAGATCTTGGGTTACTAGATTGGGAATCTAGTACTGAAGCAAGCTGAAGCATTTCAGAGGAAGGACGGACCCAGCTGATTAAAAAAATCAGATCCTAGCTGATGAAGACAAAGGAACCTAGGCGATCGTAATATCGGGCGAAGTCAACTCACGATGCGAGCGGTCAACAGTCAACAAATCAGACCAGCTAAGTTTTCTAAAACCGACCTCTGAATATTTAATTATTATCTGCCATATTTATAATATTATTATATTAATTTTGGTTCACAAATGGCATTTAAATATATATTTTCGATCTACAAGTGGCATTTTAATACACCCGTCAATCGCTTATTAAATCGACCTCCACGGTGGCCAATCAAAACCAACCGTCAAATTTTAAAATGGACCACCGATTCAAATTTGAAATTCAAAAGAATCTCAAAAGGCGTACCACCGTTTCAAATATATTATAAATTAATCCATACGTCTTTTCATCTTCTTTATAAGGAAAGAAAACCCTTTACTTGACCTTTTTACGCTTACCAGAAACCGTAGATTTTTCAGAGCAAAAATTCCTTGAACACCAAATACACTAAAATCTTTTGTTTGCATAAATGGAATCATACTTCGAAGGTGTCAACCTGAAGGCGGTCAAGGACCAGATTATTTTCTCGCTGGTCGTCGATTTTGAAGGTTTATTGGAAGCTAATCTGGAGGATTACGACGTGCTTAACATAATCCGCGCGATGAAACTCAATGGGATCTACCCATTCCTAGACATCAATCCTCAACATCTGTACAAGGAGGATGTTATCGCGTTCTATCGCGAAGCCTGTATAATTCAAGATGGAATTCGGAGCACAGTCGGTGGAAATCAGGTCGACATATCTCGAGAGTCGATCCGTACTGTTTTCGGTATGAAGCACCGCGGCATAGCCGTCGAAGCACTCAAACAGTCTTCTGCCGAAACCTGGAAGAAGATTAAGGTGGAGAATTTGCCCGAAAAGCTGAAACTCACTGCCAAGAGGAGTGAGATTAAGAGATTTTATCGTTTTACGTTGGATATAACCAACAAAATAATCATGGGGATGGCCGGCAGTTATGATCAACTGTCGTTGGAAAAATTTATGGTGCTGGGAGCACTAATTCAGGATGAAGAAATTGACTGGGCAGATTACATATTCAGGCAACTCGTACGAGAGGTCAACAAAGCCGAATGGCTTGTTGATGAGAAGAGATTTAAAACAAAGCTGGCGTTTGGAACGCAGCTGAGTTGGATGCTGGAAAACACAGGCATAGCGAAGGGAAGCACTGACCCCTTCCATCCCAACAAAAGACTTGGTCATCTGGACCAAGAGACGCTGAGAAAATTGGGAGGCACAAGGAGAGCAGCCCAGATGCTGAAGGACATACCTGACACAAGGCCATACCCGAGATATTATTCGTCAGGAGAGTCGGACCGACCTGCAGCCGACATCCCAACTGCAGTTGTGTCAGACACCGAGTCCGACGACACTCCCATAGCAGTCCGATTTAAGAGAAGGGGACCAGCCCCTGAAGGACCTTCTATCATGCAGTCATCACCAGAACCCTCTCCCAAGAGGCCCAGGAGACTGCAGTTTAGTGAGGAAGAGCAAATGATCATCTTGCGGCCCCTCACCTGTGTCACTAACTCACTGAAGACCAGCTGCCTCAGCACCTCGAGACTCAAATTGTGGCTGTACTCACCCCAGCCTACATCTCTGAGGAAGAAGAAGCAGGTCTAATAATTTCTATCCCTGAAGCCAACTATATCTTTAACCTCTTAGAAAATAATACTTTCAATCTATCCATCGAACAACTACAACTTGTTAAACCTCTAGCCTTAAAACAATCGTTCCTTGAAGTTTTTGAAGAATGGATATCTTTGAAATCCCTATCTTTTGCCAAACTTCAATCTTTTATTAACACTTGTGGTCGGGACTATCCCCAAACCACGGAGGATGTGCTGATAGATTTTTGTAAAACATCAGACACAATTTTGATCCTTCAGGAGGACTGGTTCATGTCAAATTTTAAAACCAATGTGGACCAGTTCATCCACTGCATTATGCTTAGTATTTTTGATGGATCCTATGAGAAAGTTGTTGAGGAGGTAGTTGAAAAGGAAATTAGGATTGAGGAGGTAGATGGAGAAGAAAATAAAGAAGTTGCTGTTTTGGTCGATGAAGAAGAAGAGCAGGAAGAGAGCAGAGAAGAAGAAAAGATTTTAGTTGAAAATCAACCTGAGGAAGTGGAGAAGACAGAAGAGTTGAATGAAGAAGAAGAAGAAGAAGGAGAAAAAGTAGAACAAGATGAAGGAGAGAAGGAGGATGATGATGATGAAAAGGAGAATGATGATGAAGGAGAAAAAGATGGGAAGGATGATAACAATAATGATGAAGATAATGATAAAGATGATGATGAGGATGATGATGATGGAGGTGATGAAGGAGCTGAAAAAGAAAATGAAAAAGAAAAGGATGAGGAAAAAGAAAAGGAAAATATTGAAGAAGAAAAGCAGAAAGAGGAAGAGAAGGCAGAAGAAGAAAAGGAGGAGGAACAGGAGAAAGTGGAAGAGAAGGCAGAAGAAGAAAAGGATCCGGAGCCAGAGCCGAAACAAGAAGCTGCAGATAGGACTGTGGTACCTGCCGGGTACACCAGCCTAGACGCGGAGTTAGCTGAGGACTCCAGATCAGGGACCCCAGAGAAGACCCCATCTGTAGTACCAGCTGCAGACAGAAGCTTGCAGTCCAGTGGTTCAATTGCAGAAGGCTCAGGAGAGCACTCTCCACCAGCTCAGATATCACCTGTAATATCCGGGGATAATTTTTTTTTCGTGTTACTGTTGAGTTGTACATATTCATTTGGAATTGTACAAGTGTTGTTGTTTTGGACTGATACAATGTATATTGTATTGGAATATTTTGGGATCGAAATATTATACTTGTCGTCGGGTTAGTTTCGTCGTTTGAATGATGGTTGGAGAGTTTGGATTTTTGGCTAAGTACACTAGCCTTAACGTACGCTACATGGGTAGACTTACGTACGTTATGGGCTGAGTATTACGTACATAATGCTTGGTAGGTGACAGGAACCTTCCTCGTAGTCACTTTCGGCCGGTGGGTCCCGAGCATCTTCCGATCGGATCTCACTATTGCAGTCAACGGACCCTTACGTACGTTAAGAGGTGAGCTCTACGTACGTAATGTAGCTCTTGTTAACGTACGTAATAAGTTCTTGTTTACGTACGTTAAGGCCTTCGTATTTTAGTCCAGTTAGTTCTGGATTTTTCTTTACGTACGTTAATGTCTTAGTATAGCGTACGTAATGCCTCTTACGTACGTTAACCATAGTGTATAACGTACGTAATGAATTGGTCAGTCTATTTATCTTGGTTTCGTCTTTCATTTCCTCACGAACCAAAACACATTTTCTCTCCCTAGAACCGTCCGTTTGGACTTGTTATCGATGTTTAGCCTCTTCCAACTCGATCTTGATCATCCTAGCTTGGATTGAAGCTTGAAGTTGGAAGCTTGTTGGTGCCCCTTTGGTGTTTGGAGGCTTCTTCTTGTTCTTCTTTGGTAAGTTCCCTCAATCTCTTGTTCTTCAAGTGATTTTCGAGTTGTTGTTGTTGTTTTCTTCGGGTATTGTTTGATTCATGGGGTATATCATGATTCTTCATGGTTTTGATAAACTTTTAATTAAGAACATGTTGGTATAGCTTGAGTATGATTATGTTCTTGATGTTTTAGATTGTTGGGAGGTTTTTAATCATGTCTAGGAAGGATTATGTTAAGATTGTTATATGATTAACATAAGTCTTGAGATGATTATTGTTGTTGGTGGTGTTCTTGAAAGATTTTAACCATTTTAGTAAGGATTTATGATGATTTAGGAGATGATTATCATAATTTGGAAATGGTTGAGTGAATCTTGTGGTTTAATCCGAATTCATGAGGTTATGATGAAGGATTTTTATTTCAAACATCATGGTTATTGAGTGGATGATGTTCTTGGGGGTGATAATGATAATATTGATAATATTATCATTGTAGGAGGATCAATTTGATGATGTTGGTGATATTATCACTTTGAGATGTTTGTTTCGATGATTGTTCTTAAATGAATCTTATTGATCATCGAGGTGTTGGAGAATGTTAGAATTCATAGTTGAGGACTATGATATTCGTTCGTGCGGTGTGATCGATTCGTGTTTGAATCGGGCTTTGTCCTTGTCGTTGTTTTCTATTGATTTTGTGTTTTTGAATGAATCGTTTTCATTCAAGGTTGTTCGAGTGTTTGTGATCGTCGGGAGGCGCCGTTCGTCGTTTCGTGCCAGGACGTTGATCGTGGAAGGACTTTCTCGCCTTCGGTTTGAGGCAAGTTTTATACTTGTACTGGTCAATGAGATTAATGTTATCATATATGTGTATGAATGTGTTGTATCATTTGGAGACATAGTCTCTTCGTGATTTATTGATATTTGGGGATTGTTTGATACAATACCCTTCGGTGATTTTACCAGTTGTGATTGTTATTCGTTAACGGCCGGTTTAAGGCATTGAGATTCTTGTTGCCGATAGCCGGTTCGTGGTATCGATGTGTCGATTATTATTGTTGACGCTAATGTCGTTCTGAGGCATCGTTGAATCGTTATTATCGAATTGGAACTATTACTATGATGTTGCATTGGCTGATTGAAGGCGTTTGATATATTCGTTATCATATCTGTTTCGGTGGTCGGTTTAAAACGCCAGGATATCTATTCTACCGTATCATTGGTTATCGATTCACCGTTCTAAGGTAATCGATGTATTTAATTGGGATGATCGAAGATAATTCCCATCCGTTGTATCATTGGTTATCGATTAACCGTTCTAAGGTAATCGATGTATTTAATTGGGATTATCGAAGATAATTCCCATCCGTTGTATCATTGGTTATCGATTAACCGTTCTAAGTTAATCGATGTATTTAATTGGGATTATCGAAGATAATTCCCATCCATTGTATCATTGGTTATCGATTAACCGTTCTAAGGTAATCGATGTACTTAATTGGGATTATCGAAGATAATTCCCATCCATTGTATCATTGGTTATCGGTTGACCGTTCTAAGGCAATCGATGTATTTATTTGGGATTATCAAAGATAATTCCCATCCGTTATGTCATTGGTTATCGGTTGACCATTCTAAGGCAATCGACATATTTAATTGGGATTATCGAAGATAATTCCCATCCGTTGTGTCATCGTTATCGATTGACCGTTCTAAAGGTAATCGATGTATTGAATTGGGACTGTCAAGGATAGTTTCCATCCGTTGAGTTGTTGTGATCGATTGGCCATTCCAAGGCAGTCGAGGTATTTGAATTGGGACCGCCGTGGACGGAGCCCATCCGTGAGTTATTGTTGTCGTGTTGGCCGACTCAAGGCAGCATGCTGTTATTCTTGTGAGTTTGGTAATCTTGGGATTGTTACTGTTGTGATTAATTATGTTTTGGAGACTAGTCTCGGCTAGTGCTCGATGGGTAAGCTTGGGGCTTGAACCTTCGCGGTTGGTTTCCCAACACCTACAATTCAGTAGGTCACGGTCATGTTAATGATCTCATTATGGGTAAGCTTGGGGCTTGAACCTTCGCGGTTGGTTTCCCAACACCTACAATTCAGTAGGTCACGGTCATGTTAATGATCTCATTATGGGTAAGCTTGGGGCTTGAACCTTCGCGGTTGGTTTCCCAACACCTACAATTCAGTAGGTCACGGTCATGTTAATGATCTCATTATGGGTAAGCTTGGGGCTTGAACCTTCGCGGTTGGTTTCCCAACACCTACGATTCAGTAGGTCATGGTCACTGGGTGATCTCATTATGGGTAAGTCTGGGCTTGAACCCTCGCGGTTGGTTTCCCAGCACCTGCAGTTCAGCAGGTCACGGTCATTGGATGATCTCATTGTGATACGGCTTCGTGCCGTGGCTTCGGCCCTCATTGGTACAGCTTCGGGCTATTTTGGCTTCGGGCCATTGTGGTGATTGACAGCTTCGGCTGAGTGACATTCAGGGTATTATGATGATAAATAGCTTCGGGCTGTTCGGCTGTTAAGGCCATTGTAATGTATCGGTATTCCTATCGGAGCCTTCGGGCATTGTGATTCGTATCTATTTCAGTGTTTGGCTTGGGTTACCTTCGGGTGATGTATTGTTGCGTTCTGTATTGATGATTCGCCGTTGGGCACTTGTGTTCTAACCTGTTGAGCAGGTATTGATCGGATGCCGTGGGCATAGTATTCCACGAATGCTCGATTCTTACTTTGGTTTGTGAGCATCTCGTATTACCATTACTATACTATTTCATTCTGCCCTTTGGATGCATATCATGTTGTACTTGTATTTGATAATCATTATCTGGATGACTGACCCCGTGGGGGCGGAACATGTTTTCATGTTTTAGGTGTTTGCGAGGAGAGAGTTGAGACACAGGGGCATGACGGTGGCGACGAGGCATTCAAGCGATACTAGTCCGAGATGTTTTGGTGTTCATGTCAGTCAGACAGTTGGAGTACTCCAGTTTTGTCAGTTATTATCATTTTGTATTATCCGAGCAAGGCTCGTGGATGTCGTTGTATTGTATTTGGGCCATGTAGGCCCACTGTTGTCATTGAAATTCCATATCGGAATATTATGTTGGATGTCAGTGTAGGGATTGTGATTCCCCTTTTGGTCAGTTAGTTGTATTTTTGGTCGTGTTAGCCTGGTGGATCTCCTGGTGTGGGGTCCACGGCACTGTAATAACCCAATAGGATTTGGGGGTGTTACAGAAGATGGTATCAGAGAATTGGGTTGTGATATACCATGATATGTGAGTTATTTGGTTCTACCGACGCGGTAGTAGTGGGTATCGAGGTTATGACAATGCAGACGATCGAGCATTGTGAGTCGTGGTAGTTAAACGACTGTATGAGTCATTCTTTCATCGAGTCGTCGTCGATGAAGACTAGTATCGCAAGACCTCGAAGCTTCGTATGACCTGTGTAAGGACTCGATTCTCTTGTATGTTCATACATTCAATATGACATTGATTATGCATGTTTTGTTGAAATCTGTATGTAACATTGTGTTACGACCCATTCATGATTAATTGCTTTGGAGCGTGTCGGCCCAGTATTGGCTATAATTAGCATATATGAAGTGATTGTTTATTTGTTGAGTATGTATATTCATGTTTGGCTAATGACTTAGCATTGTGGATTGGCCGTTGAGGCATATTTGAGCTTTGTTCATGATCGAACGTTATTCTTTCAGTATGGAAAGAGGAATCCGAGGACGTAGCAGAGGGGGTAAAGGCTGCAGAGCAGGCCGAAACCCAGAACCTCATGTTTATACGCGTACGGATGCCGATATGGATCAGAATTCAGCCGGAGATGTGACTTATGCGACCGGTTCCCCTTCGGAACGTCATACTCGAGGAGTCGATCAGACTGACATCTACCCTTTCTTGCTTATGAAGGGCATGATGACCCAAATGACTCAAATGACGCAGATAATGGAAACCATGCAGACCTCGATGGTTCGTGGTACACAGCAGCAGGGACTCCAGGTGCCGTTCTATGGACAGGCCAGGAGAGTGAGTCAAATTATCGGCGACATCTCTCGTCAGAGGCCACCTATTTTTGAGGGTTCGTCGGAACCAGCTGATATTGTTCATTGGCTTGAACATTTTGATAAACTCTTCGACATGGTTCCGTCCTAAGAGAGTAAGGTGGCAGTAGCGGCTTATTATTTGAGTAAAGGCGCTTATTCTTGGTGGCTTTCTGTAAAACCCACCGATCGTGATTGTGCTTGGAGTGAGTTTAAGACTCTCATGTTAGAGAGGTATTATCCGGCTCCACTCCATGAAGCCAAGTTGTCAGTGGTTTTGAACCCCGAATCCGTCGAGGACGAGGGTGTTATTGTTATTGCGGAGAAGTTTCAGGGACTCCTTCAGTTTGCTTCATCTGTTATCCGTACTGAGGCGGATAAGATCAAGTATTTTAGCAAGAGGCTGAACCCGCAGTTGAGGATGCAGTTGTTCAACCATAATTGCAATTCACTTGGTGAATTCATCGAGAAGGCTCTTGGAGCAGAGCTTTTGATCAAGGAGCTTGCTCGGAAGAACCCTTCAGTTTCTTCCGAAGAGAGGACTAGGATGCCGGTTCATTCAGAGGGACATCGGGCTCCGACGTCTAGGAGGTCGTTTTCTAGTCGTCCTCGTGCTGGGAAAGCACCTTCTTCTCAGGCGACGGGTTCGACCGTTGTTTGCTTTAACTGTGATACAATAGGACATCGCAGTACTCGGTGCTCGATGCGGTCTATTGCTTGTTTTCTGTGTGGGAGGCAGGGACACCTTCAGAAATACTGCAGGGGTTCTAATGCCAGTAGATCTCAAGGAAGCTCACGGGCCTCGAGAGATTTTGTTGCTTCAGTCCGTACTCCATCCAAGGGGTCATATCGGGCTTCGGGAGTCAGAAGTATGGACACTCGAGGAGGAGCGGCGAGCTCAGATTTGGATCTTCCTCGAGTCGATCAGATCGAGGAGTTCGACGACCTGGAGGATGTTGATTTTGGATACATTTGAGATGTAGCCTTAATTTCTTTCTTTATTTTTCGGACTGATGTTTGACTCGGTCTGTACTTTAGTACTGTGGTTGCGAACCATTTATGGTTGATCTATCTTGTAATGATTGTATCTGAGAATCTTGAGATTTGAGGTCGTGTGATGTGTTTTTCCTTCCTTTTTGGTGTTATACCCGAGATTTTGTAATAATCTGGGTAATTGTTCATTTCAATCCGAGATGCCGAGTCGTGAGGACTTGGGTGTGCAGTTGATGTGGTCCCGAGGACCACATATGCGTTGTTATTTTCCTTTTGTGGCATGAGTCAGTGTTTGCTTGAGCGTTTAATGCCGATGAGAACTGGGGAGTGTACACCGATGATTGTAGACATGTATAATCGGCGGCACCCGCGGGGTGTGTACGCCGGTGTTACGAGTCTTGCGGGTGGTGCGACTTCCTGGCTGGTCTTTGACGGAGGAGTTATGATTCGATTGATCTCGCACTTGATTGAGTATTTTATCCCTTGTTTTTCGACGTGTTCAGGCAGAGGAGACGCGGGAACCCGTGGGGTTGGCCCGATTACTCAGGCGAAGTGGTTCGCAGTGAGGAGTATTCCTGGAGATGTTGTTTTCTTATCCTGATGGATAGTTCGTACCCCGTGTTTTTGCACCCTGAGTTTCGGGGACGAAACACTTTTTAAGGGGGGAGTATGTAATATCCGGGGATAATTTTTTTTTTCGTGTTACTGTTGAGTTGTACATATTCATTTGGAATTGTACAAGTGTTGTTGTTTTGGACTGATACAATGTATATTGTATTGGAATATTTCGGGATCGAAATATTATACTTGTCGTCGGGTTAGTTTCGTCGTTTGAATGATGGTTGGAGAGTTTGGATTTTTGGCTAAGTACACTAGCCTTAACGTACGCTACATGGGTAGACTTACGTACGTTATGGGCTGAGTATTACGTACGTTATGCCTGTAAGGTTACGTACGTAATGCTTGGTAGGTGACAGGAACCTTCCTCGTAGTCACTTTCGGCCGGTGGGTCCCGAGCATCTTCCGATCGGATCTCACTATTGCAGTCAACGGACCCTTACGTACGTTAAGAGGTGAGCTCTACGTACGTAATGTAGGTCTTGTTAACGTACGTAATAAGTTCTTGTTTACGTACGTTAAGGCCTTCGTATTTTAGTCCAGTTAGTTCTGGATTTTTCATTACGTACGTTAATGTCTTAGTATAGCGTACGTAATGCCTCTTACGTACGTTAACCATAGTGTGTAACGTACGTAATGAATTGGTCAGTCTATTTATCTTGGTTTCATCTTTCAATTCCTCACGAACCAAAACACATTTTCTCTCCCTAGAACCGTCCGTTTGGACTTGTTATCGATGTTTAGCCTCTTCCAACTCGATCTTGATCATCCTAGCTTGGATTGAAGCTTGAAGTTGGAAGCTTGTTGGTGCCCCTTTGGTGTTTGGAGGCTTCTTCTTGTTCTTCTTTGGTAAGTTCCCTCAATCTCTTGTTCTTCAAGTGATTTTCGAGTTGTTGTTGTTGTTTTCTTCG
Source organism: Orobanche coerulescens (assembly GCA_033398695.1). Classification (NCBI taxonomy): domain Eukaryota; kingdom Viridiplantae; phylum Streptophyta; class Magnoliopsida; order Lamiales; family Orobanchaceae; genus Orobanche; species Orobanche coerulescens. The sequence goes on from CM065816.1 coordinate 92,779,088, forward strand.
GGTATTGTTTGATTCATGGGGTATATCATGATTCTTCATGGTTTTGATAAACTTTTAATGAAGAACATGTTGGTATAGCTTGAGTATGATTATGTTCTTGATGTTTTAGATTGTTGGGAGGTTTTTAATCATGTCTAGGAAGGATTATGTTAAGATTGTTATATGATTAACATAAGTCTTGAGATGATTATTGTTGTTGGTGGTGTTCTTGAAAGATTTTAACCATTTTAGTAAGGATTTATGATGATTTAGGAGATATATCATAATTTGGAAATGGTTGAGTGAATCTTGTGGTTTAATCCGAATTCATGAGGTTATGATGAAGGATTTTTATTTCAAACATCATGGTTATTGAGTGGATGATGTTCTTGGGGTGATAATGATAATATTGATAATATTATCATTGTAGGAGGATCAATTTGATGATGTTGGTGATATTATCACTTTGAGATGTTTGTTTCGATGATTGTTCTTAAATGAATCTTGTTGAATGGATTTCACAAGTGTTAAGAACGTAATGATCATGTTAATTGATCATCGAGGTGTTGGAGAATGTTAGAATTCATAGTTGAGGACTATGATATTCGTTCGTGCGGTGTGATCGATTCGTGTTTGAATCGGGCTTTGTCCTTGTCGTTGTTTTCTATTGATTTTGTGTTTTTGAATGAATCGTTTTAATTCAAGGTTGTTCGAGTGTTTGTGATCGTCGGGAGGCGCCATTCGTCGTTTCGTGCCAGGACGTTGATCGTGGAAGGACTTTCTCGCCTTCGGTTTGAGGCAAGTTTTATACTTGTACTGGTCAATGAGATTAATGTTATCATATATGTGTATGAATGTGTTGTATCATTTCGAGACATAGTCTCTTTGTGATTTATTGATATTTGGGGATTGTTTGATACAATACCCTTCGGTGATTTTACCAGTTGTGATTGTTATTCGTTAACGGCCGGTTTAAGGCATTGAGATTCTTGTTGCCGATAGCCGGTTCGCGGTATCGATGTGTCGATTATTATTGTTGACGCTAATGTCGTTCTGAGGCATCGTTGAATCGTTATTGTCGAATTGGAACTATTACTATGATGTTGCATTGGCCGATTGAAGGAGTTTGATATATTCGTTATCATATCTGTTTCAGTGGTCGGTTTAAAACGCCGGGATATCTATTCTACCGTATCATTGGTTATCGATTCACCGTTCTAAGGTAATCGATGTATTTAATTGGGATTATCGAAGATAATTCCCATCCGTTGTATCATTGGTTATCGATTAACCGTTCTAAGGTAATCGATGTATTTAATTGGGATTATCGAAGATAATTCCCATTCGTTGTATCATTGGTTATCGATTAACCGTTCTAAGTTAATCGATGTATTTAATTAGGATTATCGAAGATAATTCCCATCCGTTGTATCATTGGTTATCGATTAACCGTTCTAAGGTAATCGATGTATTTAATTGGGATTATCGAAGATAATTCCCATCCGTTGTATCATTGGTTATCAGTTGACCGTTCTAAGGCAATCGATGTATTTATTTGGGATTATCAAAGATAATTCCCATCCGTTGTGTCATTGGTTATCGGTTGACCGTTCTAAGGTAATCGACATATTTAATTGGGATTATCGAAGATAATTCCCATCCGTTGTGTCATCGTTATCGATTGACCGTTCTAAAGGTAATCGATGTATTGAATTGGGACTGTCAAGGATAGTTTCCATCCGTTGAGTTGTTGTGATCGATTGGCCATTCCAAGGCAGTCGAGGTATTTGAATTGGGACCGCCGTGGACGGAGCCCATCCGTGAGTTATTGTTGTCGTGTTGGCCGACTCAAGGCAGCATGCTGTTATTCTTGTGAGTTTGGTAATCTTGGGATTGTTACTGTTGTGATTAATTATGTTTTGGAGACTAGTCTCGGCTAGTGCTCGATGGGTAAGCTTGGGGCTTGAACCTTCGCGGTTGGTTTCCCAACACCTACAATTCGATGAGTCACGGTCATGTTAATGATCTCATTATGGGTAAGCTTGGGGCTTGAACCTTCGCGGTTGGTTTCCCAACACCTACAATTGATGAGTCACGATCATGTTAATGATCTCATTATAGGTAAGCTTGGGGCTTGAACCTTCGCGGTTGGTTTCCCAACACCTACAATTGATGAGTCACGGTCATGTTAATGATCTCATTATGGGTAAGCTTGGGGCTTGAACCTTCGCGGTTGGTTTCCCAACACCTACAATTCGATGAGTCACGGTCCGGGTGATCTCATTATGGGTAAGTCTGGGATTGAACCCTCGCGGTTGGTTTCCCGGCACTGCGGTCAGTCACGGTCATTGGATGATCTCATTGTGATACGGCTTCGTGCCGTGGCTTCGGCCCTCATTGGTACAGCTTCGGGCTGTTTTGGCTTCGGGCCATTGTGGTGATTGACAGCTTCGGCGGAGTGACATTCAGGGTATTATGATGATAAATAGCTTCGGGCTGTTCGGCTGTTAAGGCCATTGTAATGTATCGGTATTCCTGTCGGAGCCTTCGGGCATTGTGATTCGTATCTATTTCAGTGATTGGCTTGGGTTACCTTCGGGTGATGTATTGTTGCGTTTTGTATTGATGATTCGCCGTTGGGCACTTGTGTTCTAACCTGTTGAGCAGGTATTGATCAGATGCCGTGGGCATAGTATTCCACGAATGCTCGATTCTTACTTTGGTTTGTGAGCATCTCGTATTACCATTACTATACTATTTCATTCTGCCCTTTGGATGCATATCATGTTGTACTTGTATTTGATAATCATTATCTGGATGACTGACCCCGTGGGGGCGGAACATGTTTTCATGTTTTAGGTGTTTGCGAGGAGAGAGTTGAGACACAGGGGCATGACGGTGGCGACGAGGCATTCAAGCGATACTAGTCCGAGATGTTTTGGTGTTCATGTCAGTCAGACAGTTGGAGTACTCCAGTTTTGTCAGTTATTATCATTTTGTATTATCCGAGCAAGGCTCGTGGATGTCGTTGTATTGTATTTGGGCCATGTAGGCCCACTGTTGTCATTGAAATTCCATATCGGAATATTATGTTGGATGTCAGTGTAGGGATTGTGATTCCCCTTTTGGTCAGTTAGTTGTATTTTTGGTCGTGTTAGCCTGGTGGATCTCCTGGTGTGGGGTCCACGGCACTGTAATAACCCAATAGGATTTGGGGGTGTTACATCACCTGCCGTGACTGAGCTGATCAGGCAGATAGTGAAAGATACAATTGGAGATCTGCTGGCATCTCAGGTCACTCCTGAACTTCAATACATCAATGCAAAGATTGACACTTTGCTGCAGAGAGAAGTTCCTCAGCCTCCTCCCCCAACCAACAACAGAATGCCATTTGGCATGTCTGATTGGATGAGCAGAATAGAGCAGCAATTGACTACCCTAGTTGATGCTGGCAAGAAGGGGGAAGATAGAGTTCAGGGGGAAGGAAGTAATCAAGGAGAGATAAGGGTAGAGCTAAGAACAAAAAAGAGGCAAGATATCCTTCAAATTGAAGGACCATCAAGCCTGAAAAGGAAGGGAGGATCGAGATCGAGCAGTGACGGCTGAAGGCAAGAAAAGGAGGACTAGAGGAGGTCTTGAGCCTACTCTAGAGTGGGAAGGAAAGGAGTTGTGGTTTGTGGAGGATTTTGTTCCATATGAAGCTATGGAAATGTGGGGATCTGCAAGAAAGAAGTTTATCAGAGACTACTACATCTGGGAAATACTCCAGGATGATAATCTCTCCCCACAGCAAATCTTCGTAAATTTCATGGAGGCAGCCCATCCGCAACTCTGGGCTATTCTGAAGAAACATGCTGGGAAACAAAATGCCTATCCCAGGATTCCCGTATTCACTGCCAAAGATCCTCCTACTATGGAAAGAGGAGGTGCGTTGGATGAACTTACGCTACAAAGGAAAATCAAGAAGCTATGTCTTGAGAACAAATTTTCATCCCAAGAAGAGCAAGCCTTCGCAGCCCTTGTCGTGAAGAGGAAGTATGGTCTTGCCCCAATCAAAACAAGACCAATTGGAGCTAAACCCTTCAGACCTGCCAAATAGCCTATTCGAAGAGGCAGAGGAAGAGGCAGATGACTCTTACTTATTTTTACTTGTAATGATTTATGTACTTAAAATTTTTTTTTGTAAAAATCAGACATGTACTTGTAAAATTAATTTTATAACTGTCTTTTTGAATGACAATTCCCAGTTGTCTCAAAAACTAGACTGACTTTAGTTTGTGTCTTGCACTTAAGTGCAGACTTGATCATTTGATTACTTGTTTAAAGTTTTGCCATCATCAAAATAGGGGGAATTTGTTAGGAATACTTGTTAGATTTTGATGATGTCATTAATATAAAGTCAAATGTTTATTACTTGGCAAAAATATAAGGAAGAACCAAATGAGTATCTTCCATAGGCCAAATATATTAAGTATAAAACTTGGCAAAATGTAAAGAAGAACCAAATGAGTATCTTTTGTAGGCCAAAAACTAGTTAGGCTAAAATCGGCTAAGTACTGAGTACAGCTAAGTCCATCAGAGAGGATCAGTCGAGTCGAGTCACAGTAGTTCTGGTCAACACAATTTATCAGAGAAGTTTGACCAGACTGCAGCCAAAGTACCTCAGACAAGTCACCTGATCAGATAAGTCACAAACAGTGAACATCAGAGAGGTCCAGACTGCAGAGATGTTAACTGCTCATCAGCCTAGTCGAAGTCAGCCAAGTACTCCAAGTCCACGTCAGCATGCGTTGAAAAGTCAAGTATTACGGAAAGTCACATGCAACGTGAAGAGACAAATTGGAGTGATTCCCGCAAGAGATATGAATTAAAAAAAGCTATTCAGACCCAACTGGAAGACTTTAAACGTTTTATAATCAAAAGATTCGGCACATCACATGCAGAGTCTTCACAACGGTCGGAAGATAGATTAAAATAATGGGAATCCAAATTTTTGCAACGCTCGTAAAGATTAAATAAAGAAGTCTCCCTCCAATGACGGATTTGTTCAAAAGATTTGCAACGGCTACAAGGAAAAAGCTCGAGAGATCGTGACCTATATATCCGAAGATTTGAAGCCGAGCAATTACAGTGCGAACATACTTTCAAGCGATCAAAGCATTCAAGCAACCAAAAAGCAATCTATAGCATCGTGAAAAGAGCGGTTCTAAAAGTTCATACTTAAAGAAGCTCTTAGTTGGAGAAGACAAAAACTCTTGTCTATAATCCCGAGTTCGGGTACTTCACTGGTTGAAGTTAGAGATCAGAAGGCATCCAAGGATCGAGGATCAAGAGGTGAAAGGCAACAAGTGTGGTTCAACGGCACGGATTTCCACCGGTTGGAAGTCATTGTAGTTTTGTTTGAATCACTGTAATATTTATCACTGGTTGAGAATTATAGTGAATTCATCTCCAATCGGTTTGGAGAAAAGTGGATTAGTAGAGGATTACCCCACCTCCGAGACCACTATAATCGCTGCGTTCTTCGCTTTATTGCATCATACTTTAACTGCTGCATTCATTGTTAAGTGTTTCATTAGTTGCTTTCTATTCGTCATCAGCTGATTTCCGCATATATTAAAGAACAAACGACTCCAAGTCATTTGTTTACCTATCAGCTGAAGAAACTCACTCTTCGTGAAAAAGAGTTTAAGAGTTTCTACAAGTCTATTCACCCCCCCTCTAGACTTGTACCTGGACGACTTGTGACCTACAAATTGTAGATGCTGGGAAACCAACCGCGAAAGTTCAAGCCCCAAACTTACCCATAATGAGATCACCCAGTGATCGTGACCTACTTAACTGTATGTGTTGGGAAACCAACCTCGAAGGTTCAAGCCCCAAACTTACCCATAATGAGATCATCAATATGACCGTGACCTACTGAACTGTAGGTGTTGGGAAACCAACCACGAAGGTTCAAGCCCCAAACTTACCCATAATGAGATCATCAACATGACCGTGATCTACTGAACTGTAGGTGTTGGGAAACCAACCGCGAAGGTTCAGGCCCCAAACTTACCCATCGAGCACTAGCCGATACTAGCCTCCAAAACATAATTAATCACAAACGGCAACGATCCCAAGATTACCGAATTCACAAGAATAATAGTGTGCTTCCTTGAGTCGGCCAACACGACAACAATAACTCACGGATGGGCACCGTCGTCGGCGGTCACAATTTCAAATACCTCGACTGCCTTAGGAATGGCCAATCGATCACAACGACATCAACGGATGGGATCCATCCTCGACAGTCCCAATTCAATACCTCAATTATCTTAGAACGACCAATTGATAAAAACGACACAACAGATGGGAATCATCTTCGATAATCCCAATTCAATACCTCGATTACCTTAGAACGGTCAATAGATAAACAATGATACAACGGATGGGAATCATCTTCGATAATCCCAATTCAATACGTCGATTACCTTAGAACGGTCAATCGATAAAAAATGATACAACAGATGGGAATTACCTTTGATGATCCCAATTCAATACCTCGATTGCCTTAAAATGGCCAATCAATCACATGAAATGATTAGAACAGATGTCCCAGTGCCTTTAATCAGTTACCGACGATGGATATGATAATCGAATATGTAACTTACCCGCCGGCGGTGGTCCAACTCGTTCCGCTGGGGGTCCTCGTGGAACTACCAGTGCTCCTTTCCGTGATGTAAAGTGTTTCAATCGTGGCCGTACAGGCCACGTCAGTCGTACTTGTTTGAGCCCTTTACTGACATGTAATCAGTGTGGCCAGCCGGGCCACAAAGCTGCTTTCTGTGCTGAGAGGGAGAGAATTCTTGGTGCCCGGGATTCCACTCCAGTGCCTAGGGAACCAAGCGTGCTCGGCCAATTACAAAAGCAAAATACCAATATCAATAACAATGATCGCAACAAGGTCTTAAACCAACATCAATATCAACTACAACAACCGATACATCGATACCGCGAACCGGCTATCAACAATAACATCAACAACGAGTACCTCAAAGCCCTGAACAGCTTTTATCGAACAACGACAATATTTGGCATAATTTGCCGAAGGGTATCGTATCAAACAATCCCCTGATATCAACAACATCATAGAGAGACCAAGTCTCGAAATGATACAATACATTCATACACATACATGATAACATTAATCTCATTGACTAGTACAAGTATAAAACTTGCCTCAAACTGAAGGCGAGAAGTCCTTCCACGATCAACGTCCTCCCACGAAACGACGAATGGCGCCTTTCGACGATCACAAACACTCGAACAACCTTGAATGAAATACAATTCATTCAATAACACAAAATCAATAGAAAACAACACCAAGGACAACCCGATTCGATCACGAATCAATTAAACTCCACAAACGAATACCATAGTTCTCAACTATGAATTCTAACATCCTCCAACACCTCAATAATCGATATGATCAAACGTTCTTAACACTTGCGAAAACAATTCAACAAGAATCACTTAAGAACATCATCAAACTGATCCTCCTACAATGATAATATCATCAATATTATCACTACCACCTCAAGAACACCATCAACACAACAAACATGATGTCTAAACATTAATCAATCACCAATTTATCATGAATTCAGATTAATCAACAAGATTAAATCAACCATTGCAAGATTATGATAATCATTACATAATTCATCGTAATCCTATCTCAAAATGGTTATAATCTCCCCAAGAAACACAAACAACAATATCAATCATATCAAGACTATGTTAATCATATAACAATCTTAACATAATCCTTCCTAGACATGATTATAACCTCCAAACATTCTAAAACATCAAGAACAACTCCTCCTCAAGACACAATCATCATGTTATTCATCATAAGTTATAAAAATTCATCAAGAATCATGATATGCTCCAACAATAAATCAATACACAAAGAAAACAACAACAACAACATCAACATATTCGAAAATCTCTTGAAGAACAAGAGATTAAGAGAACTTACCAATGAAGAACAAGAAGAACTCTCCAAACACCAAAGGAGTACCAACAAGCTTCCAACTCCAAGCTCCAAATCAAGTTATGATGATAAAAAAAAAGTTGGAAGAGACTAAATATCAAGAACAAGTCCAGAGGGACGGTTCTAGGGAGAGAAACGAAGTTTTGGTTCGCGAAGAAATGAAATACGAAACCAAGATATATAAACTGACAAGCTCAATACGTACGCTATACACCAAGCCTAGCGTACGTAAGGACCATCACGTACGCTATATCAGTAACTTAACGTAGGTAATACTAGTCCAGAACCGACTGACCAAAAATATGAAGACCTTAACGTACGTAAACAACCACCTTTTACATACGTTAACAAGCTGAATGAATTACGTACGTAGATCTCACCTCCTAACGTACATAAGGATTCGTTGACTGGAATGGTGAGATCTCATCGAAAGATACCCGGCCCTACCAGCCGAAAGTTAACCACGAGGAAGGTTCCTACAACCGACCACTCATTACGTATGTAATCATATAGGTTTAACGTACGTAATACTCATCTCATAGCGTATGCAATGTTACACATGTAGCATACGTTATGGCTAGTATACTTAGCCAAAAATCCAAACTCTCCAAGCAACATCCAAATGATGAAACAATGTCGACGACAAGTATAAATATTTCGATATCGAAATATCGCAATACAATATACATTGTATCAGTCCAAAAGAACAACACTTGTACAATTCTAAATGTATACGTACAACTCAACAGTGAAACGAAAAAAAATTACCCCCAAATATTACATCGATAGCGCACGCTAATCTTAAAGATTAGCGCATGCTAAGCTGTCCAGTGTATATAAACTGGACAGCAGTGATGAAATATCATTTCCACTTCATTTTCTCCTCCTCTCCGCGGGGTTGAGCCAAGGGCGACTAGGGATCACGATCTTGGCCGAGTTTTGCTCAATCCAAAGGTGTAGAGCATCCTAGGTGATTATAACATCATCTAATCTATTGTTCTTCGCCGAATCAAGTTGATTGTCGCGAGTTGGTGTTTGGCGGAGTCGCCGGGTTCGTAGTCGGTTCGTGCCATCTTACTTTGTCCAATTCTCCGTGTTTGTGATTATTTGAGGCAAGTACCTTGTTCATACATGCTTGTTTTGTGGATATGATGATCGGTGATTATCTTTGTGTGTTTGTTTGGTTGGTTTAAATGAACTTTCGAAAGATTAGGTATAGCCTCGTTAAAGGCTCACTTTCAAAATGCGTGTGTTTTGTGAATGGTGTGGTTTGTGAATGGATAAGTGAACCCTATAAATACGCTTGGTGTTGTTGTTGTGCTCTAGAAGAAAAACAAAAATTGCGTTTTCAATTGATAATATATATACATATATTATCTCATTTCGGTGCGTTGTGATTTGATATTTGTGTCGTGCCATGTGTTTGTTGCCTTTGGGTGAATTGTTTGGATATCCTTGGCGTGCTGTGTTATGTGTGTGAATGTATGTATATGGGCGGGGTCTACGGTGACACATGACATGTGATCATGTGGTCAGGATGCAACAAGTGATTGATCCAACTGTGAGAGCCTCGGGATACCTACGGTGACACATGACTTGTGATCATGTGGTCAAGAGACAACAAGTGATTGATCCAACCGTGAGATGACGTGGCAAGTGATCACGGTGGTATAAGAAACCTACGGTGACACATGACATGTGATCATGTGGTCAGGAGACAACAAGTGATTGATCCAACCGTGAGATGACGTGGCATGTATTCACGGTGTTATGTATATGATTTTGGATGTGTTGACCAGGTCGAGTACCTTGGGTGTGACCGAGATTTCGTATCTTGGGTGGTTATGTGTTGCTGACTTTATGTCCATCGAGGACTCGTGACGTGGTTTTTGAACCCTGTGAATTGTTGTTGGTTTTTATTCGAGAAAGCAAATCTTTGGGCTGTGACCCCTGTTGATTTTGGAAAGAAAAGGATTCGATAATCCTAAATTATTTTCCGTTAAAACTCCCGAGGGCATTTTAAACCGTTTTACAAATTGTTCTCATGATTTGTGATCTTTCGAATTTAGAAAGTTTTACTCAAACTCTTGCCTCGGGAAGTACTTTTTGTTCTGTTTGAATCTTTGAGGATTCCTGATTATTTTTATTCTTGTAATGTGAATTGTATGACTCGTATTTTGCACTTTGTACTTGCACTAGCAAAATAGTGGAATTTTGCTAACCCCCGAGTAATCGGGGGGTGGATGTCTGTATTGGATTCAGGTTTTGGGGAGCATAGCACAGGGTGGGCATGTAGGACGATGAAAGATAATCGATACTAATTACATGAGGACTCGTACGTTGTTGTATTGGTTCAGTTGTACCTTAATTTCCGCTGCAGTATTTTTCCCGTTGTACGGGACTATGTTGTATTTGACCCCTGCGTGGGCATGTATTGAGATTGAGTTGCATGTATTTATTGAAAGACCAAATGGGTCTACTGAGTCATTTTAGCCTTAAAGGCATTGTTGAGACGTTCGATGTTGTTACCAGCCTGGTAGATCCTTGAGGAAAGGTTATACGGCGTGTAATATCCCTAAGCGGATTGGGGGTGTTACACCGGTAACCACAATACGAGATTGAATAACAATTCTTAAGTTCACAACACGACAACAATTGTTAAACGAACATGTAGGAATGGCAAAATAACAATTCCGAGAAAGATTCACAAGAATCGGACCGAATGCGGAAAAGTCGCTATAATATACCGATTAACCCGAACAATATCAAAACTCGCTCCATAAACAAAAAGTGCAGAACAAAACATGTTCAAAATATGTCAATGAACACAGGTGAGTCGCTAGAATCGAAAAATACAGGAATGAAAAATACGGGTATCATAGTAACCGAGTCCTCTTAGGCCAGGATTTGCGGGCGTCTTACGACCGTAATCGGCCACGCCTTACGACCGTAACTCAGCCCAACCAACCATCCGACTGCCCGGCTAGATGCTCGACGATGTCTCGATCGCACTAACGCACCGACTAAGATACAAAACAACAACGAGCAGGCTACGAAACCCAACGTACCACAGTACAAGCACACGATTCCAAAGATGTGGACGACAACAAACCGCTCGACCGAAGGAAAGCTCAACGAAACTTGAACAAAGATATCGGGTATTACAGAGTCATCATCTTGTGGCTTGTGTATCACACATGTATGTCCACCTCAAACTTAGACTACCATTCCCCATGCCTTCTTTGACCAACTTTGTATAAATACATAAGAAGACATCTTGTCTTCTCATTTTACATTGAAAATTATGCACCTAGTAAGAAAGAGAGAGAGGGCCGAAGTGAGTGAGGAAGAGAGAAGAGAAAAGGAAGAAGAAGAAGAAGAAGAGGAAGAAGAAAGAAGGAGAAAGAGGAAGAGGAAGAGATGTTCTTTTTCAACCTACAAGACATATTCAAGTGGGTAAAATGACATTTCATTTCTTATTTGAAAATTAATGCAAGTATATTATATGTATGATGGTCCATGCAGAAGGTTAATGTGTTAAACTTCGATTGATCACGTTTGACATAAAAATGACATTATCTCATCATGCATGTGATGTTTTTGGTGTTTGTTGAGTTTTTATTTTGATATACTTTAAGATTGGAGCAAATTATTTCAATGATAAAAGTATTGTCTAAATATTATAAATTTGTACTTTGGGTTCAAAATTCACTAAATTTAATTGTAATAATGGACGAGGGTATGAGATTAATTATTCAACGGAAAATGTTATCAATCGAACCTAAATCTCCAAAAGATAACAGTAATGATCAAAGAGGAAATGATTGTGATCAAAATTAGTGGAACTTCTAATTCTGGAGTTTTCTTCTTAAATTAGTCTTAATATATCATAAATAAGTTATCAACAAAATTTCACTTAAATCTTAATTCATTAAAATAGAAAGCCCGGGCAAAATATAATTTTCAAGAATTCGAGGCTAAAACTATAATTTACAGAAACTTACTATTTCAGAAATAAAATTTCCAAAAATTATGAACTCACTAAACTCATAATAATATAAAGAATTTACCTTGAGAATTTGAGATCGATCCGATAAGAAACGAAAGAGTTATGATCCGATTAGTAAAATCCCAAGATTTAATTAAGGGGTGGAAATATAATTTTTCAAAGAATAAAATTTTACTTTGAATAGAAATCAAAAATACAAGACTTAAGGATCAAAACGCAACTGAATTTATAATTTTTGGAGTTAAAATGAATTCAAACAAATTAATCAAAGTTATAAGACAAAACTAAATAAAAATAATAATAATAATAGTACTTAAAACTTAGAAGGGCATAATTATAATTTCTGAAAGGTAAAACTTTAATGCAACTTCTGATATTTATTCTCCACATCATAACGTACTTTTCGTAATAAAGTTCATATCAAACGTATAATCAATCCGTTCCGACTTAATCAAATTTATAACATTTTAGTAAAAATAATAATAGTACTTAAAACTTATAAAGCCAGAATCATAATTTTCAAAAAGTGAAACTTTCATGCAACTTTTTTTTTTTAAAAAAAAAGACATATTATAGCACAAAGATTTTATAGGGGGGCCTATTCCCTTACAAAGCCGATATTTTCTGGGGGGCCAAATCCCAAACATAGCCACAAATAAAATGAAACAAGCTAACTAAATACAAGAAAGCAAGTAAATTTTAGGGTGGCCAAATCCCAAACATAACCACACGACAACTGACACAAACAAATATCTTCAGCTGAGTGTCTGGTTCGAGCTTGAATATCTGCAGAGATGCACCAGGAGCCATGAAAAGATTAGGTACTTTAACGACATACCCAGGTCAAGTTTGAGCGCCAACTAAGTGTCAGGCCAAGGTTCAGAGCCAAAACTGAATACAGAAAATTACCAGGAGCCATTCATCAATGAGTCTTTAGCGCGAGCATAAGCATCTAGGAGTATGCAGATACGAAAGGACCATATCAAAAGCCCAATATAGGTCTAACAAAATCCACCAGAAATACCTACTTCCTCATTACTGCAATGCGTACATACAAACCGACTCAACGCTCCCCAACATAGAGTATAACCAATTACCGCATTTCTTCATGATTCTTCGATATTCAAGGTTTCATTCAAAATTCCCAATCGAGCTATTAAACAGGAGCCATCCGTCTTGATCCTTAGCGAGAACTTGTGCATCTTGGAATATGCATATACGGAAGGACAATATCAAAAGCCAAAGAAGGTCTAACAAAATCCGCCACAAATACCTACTTCCTCATTACTGCAATACGTATATACAAACCAACTCAACACTCCCCAACGTAGAGTATAACCAATCACCGCATTTCTTCATGATTCTTCGATATTCAAGGTTTCATTCAAAATTCCCAATCCAGCAATTAAACATGACCCATCCGTCTTTGATCCGTAGCGAGAGCTTGAGCATCTAGAAATGCAGATACGCCAGGACTCCTTCAAGAGCCAGATACAGGTCACACAAAATCGACCATAAACACCTACTTCCTCAATACTTCAATGAGCAAATGTGAACCACCCTAGCGCCACTCATATGCATGGTAGAACAAATATGCACCACATCTTCGTGATTCTTCGATATTCAAGGTTTCTTTCGAGGAACCCAATCCAACCATTCAAAGAAAGCCAACCATCACATAACCTTACGAACAGTTATAGATTAGGCTGAAAACAAGTCCTAAAACAAAACCCAAGCACCTACTAAGACACTTCTTCTGATCTTTAATCTGTAATATCCGCAATTTTTGATTTCCGGTAATTTTCTTTTTTGGCGAGAGTCCTTTTTGACGACTCTCTTGGGACCGTTTCGTCATTCTGAGAATGATTAATTCTGCACTTTTTGCCATCCGAGATTATTTCGGTGCCGTTTTGTTGAGTTCCGTGCTTCGTAGCGACTTTTCCGCACTCGAGTTCGATTCTTGCGAATCTCGTTCGAAACTACTGTTTCGAGTTTCCCGTAAGTCCGTTTAACTTTGTTAGACGTGTTGTGAACTTCTGTTTGGTTATTCGATCACGTATCGTGATTTTCGGGCATTTTAGGCCAGTTTGTAATTTACCCAAAGTCGTGGGTATCCGCATTCGTAATTGTTGTCGACCCTTTTTCTTGGTTGCGTGCGATTATTTGTTGCATGGTATTTCGTTTCGGATCGATGATATTGTCCGCGAGCATTTCGTCGTGTTCGTTCCGTGCATTTTCGGAAACCGAATCGTCGGGTCATGGCGGCTGGGCACTGGCCGGACGGGTGCGCGAGCACTGCCGGGAGTCTTGAGCCGGCCGGCAGACACGACAGGAACCGGCGCAACGCGCGCTACTGCCGGAAGACTGCGCACGCTAGCTCGGCAGGAGTAGCGCACGTTATTCGGCCAGCCGACGCACGCTATCGGGCTGGGGAGAGAGGTTCCTGGAGTTCTTGACTCGGGGAGGATCGGCAAGTAGCGCACGCTACTGTCGGTCGTGGCACACGCTAATCGGCATGTGTAGCGCACGCTGTCGGCCGACTAGCGCACGTTACCTAGCCGAGCAGTTTAGTCCAGAGGGTTCTGGACAGGTCGGCTAGCGTGCGCTAGCGTCCGCGGCCTGCCTTCTCGAGTCGGGCGGCGAGTCCCGGTCGGCGAGTCGGGCGGATGATGCGGGCCCCGAGGGTTCTAGCGTCTTGGCCGATAGCGCACGCTAGGCGCGCCCGATATAAATATGGTGACGATCATATTTTCATCCATTTTTCATTTCCATCTTCTCATTTCCGCGGCTGTAGGTTTGGTGGTCAAGAAGAGATGTTGTCAAGCAATTAATCCACGAAGTTTGGGAGTTCATATCATTGATTAATCATCCTATAACATCCTTTGATCCAGCGAATCAAGGTTAGATTTCCTAGAACCCTATCTTTGGGAAATTTTGGGGTTTTTGGGTTTTTGTCCGATTCGTTCCGTATTGTTGATTAATCCATGATGGGTATGATTAATCTTAGTAGTATTCTTGTGTTTAACATCATTTAATCCATTGTTCTTTGTCGAATCAAGGTATATTTCTTGATTTTCCTTCAAGTTGACTTTTTTGGAGTTTTGTTCTTGATTTCGTTTTCCATTCGGTTCTGATAAACCGATTGTTGTCTAATGATGTTATTAATCGTATTCTATGGATTGTATATCCATACTTCGAGTTGGTTTAACTCGATTGACAATTTGAGTGTTCTTGGGAATCATTGAACATTTAATGTTTGATTAAATGTTTCAATGAGTTTCTTTCAATGTCTTGATGTAATTCCTAGTGTTGTTGGTCTCAGTCCTCGTTGTGATCTTGTTTTTGTTGTTTCTTCCGGAGGATTATATGTGCTCGAGGATTCCGAGTCGATCATCATTTTGTGTTGGTAATTCGTGCGTTGTTATCCTCGTATTTCGCGGTGCTATCGCGTGCTTGATTACGTTCAGGAGTTCGAGGCTGCCCGACCATATCTCATTCATCATCTCGCTTCAATCGTAGTTTCGAGGCAAGTATTTTTCTTATACGAGTTGTGTTCTGCAAATAGAGTTTACATGTTGGATTTACGATGGTTGGTTTACCCTCGTGACTATGATTCGTGTGAGTTGATTTTGATTTGATTATTTTGAACGTTGAAGGCTTTAATGATGTCTCCATTGGTTTAATGTTGTGGAATCGTGTACTCCGTGTTAATTGTGTTGTTATGTTTTGAAGAGTTTGATAATGGTGTCGGATAAGTGGCCATCCCTAGTAAGTATTCTTGATGAGCTTACTTTCCTAGCATATTAGTATTGCTTGAGTAACGTATGTGTGTGTATGCTCACTACGGGTTAGATCCAACGGGGTCTCGGTAGGGGTCCACAGAGACGTGGATCAACAAGCTTGATTTTAACCACTACGGGTTAGATCCGACGGGGTCTCGGTAGGGGTCCACAGAGATGTGGATCGACGGTTAATTGTGGTGCATTTTTACAAATGTGATTTGATTATGGCATTTCCGGAAATGAGTGCTTTTGAATGGTTTTCATGATTGCATGCATCGACTAAGTATGTAAGAGGTAAGTTGTTCGTTTGGCTAACTTGGCTAGGATGGCACTAGAGTATTTGTCGTCTGTGTTTAAGCCTTGGGCTGTGGATTTTGATGTTGGAAAATGAACCTTGATATTATTCTCGTGTACTTTGTTTTGATGAGATTTGGGATGAGATCCCAACGGTTTGTAAAGGTCGTTTTATGGAAAGTGATTTTGGGCCGAGACCCATTCATTTTGAAATGGTTATTTTTCAACTAAGGACTTGAGGTCTAACAAAGTTTCTGTTTCTAAAATCCCCGAGATGAGGAATTTATTTTCAAACACTTCTTGATGATTTCTAATTAATAAAACTTCTCGGGAAGTCTTTTGTAATTATTTATCGTACCCGATTCGTGATTTCTATTTGTTTGTTACATTTCGTATGATTTCATACTTGTACTAGCAAAATAGTGGAATTTTGCTAACCCCCGAGAAATCGAGGGGGTGGATGTCTGTTTTGCATTCAGGTTTTGGGGAGGATGATACAGGGTCGGCATGAAGGATGATGAAAGATGATCGAAACTAATCACATGAGGATCCATACGATATCGTATTGGTTTTGTTGTACTTTATTTCCGCTGCAGTGTTTTACCCATTGTACGGGAGTGCGTTATGTTTTTACCCCTGCGTGGGCATGTATTGAGATTGAGTTGTATGTATTTGTAGAAAGACCAAATCGGTCTACTGAGTCTTGTTAGCTTTAAAGGCATTGTTGAGTTGTTTGATTTTGTTACTAGCCTGGTAGATCCTTGAGGAAAGGTTCTACGACGTGTAATATTCCTGAGCTGATTGGGGGTGTTACATAAATGGTATCGGAGCTTAGGTTGTGGAAACCTAGGCTGTCGGGTCAAGTTGAGTCTGTTGAGTTTTGTTTCGTCAGATTTTATCTGACCGAGTCGTGTCGCGACGCATCGTCTGAGTTTGTTGGTCGTGATTAGTATCGTGGGGCGATCATCATCTTCGTGCGACATGTGGATGTAAGTCTTCCTTCTTTGTATTGTGCCTCGTGTGACACGAGCTATTTTTATGATTACTTGTTATGTGATGGAATCCTTCTGTGGATTTCGATTTCACGATATGTATTTAGTCGACTCTCGTATTTGGTTTATACGAGGAGTGTCATCACTGCTGATGTCTTTGTTTACTGTTGTTTTTGTTTGTTGCTGATGATTTTTGAATTGATTTGCTCGTTTTACAAGTCCTTTTGTGGAAGCTTTGTGCTTCTACGCGTTCGACTTGTTCACTAGCCAGTGCGGGAGGGTCCTTAGAGGCCCCGAATGGGGTCAGTGGTTTTGTTCTGAATCCTAGGAGGTTTTCGACTGTGGTATTTTACCGTTTGTTTTCCGTTAAAAGACATGTATTGTCTTGATTTTAAACGTTTTGATGCGTGTACTAGGATGTGTTTTAGCGTACGTCGATATGTGTGAGTTTTGGGCATTCTGGCCTATTGGATTTTTGAAAACCTTGAGTATCTTAGAAAATAAATCTCGAGACGTACTTTTAAAATGGATTGTTTTCTCGCGGTACCTTCAAGGTGCCTACTAGCGCCACTGTGTGTTCAAATTTTTTCCACTTTGAGGACCAAAAATATTTTGAGATATTTTTAATGATTTAGAAATGCAATTGTTTAGACCCGAAGGTCGAATATTTCTAAAAAGTTTTAATTTAAAGAAAGGCGTCCTCATTTTTTTTCAAACGCAAGGTGGTTTTTCAAAGTCTCGATGACGATGTTTGTACTACTTCTTTTTATATATGATACTCGAGATCAACTAGTGTTTTCAAATTATTTTCAAAGGTGGTTTTCGTTTTTAAAACCTATCGTTCCTATTGCGGTCCAGGAATGTATATGTGACATTATCATTGTTGTTAGGATGTTGGCCATGTGAGTTGTAGTCGAATTGGCGGTGTGAGCATTGAGTCGTTTTCCACACCTTTGTTGTGTTAGCCCTCTGTGAAAGGTGAGATGTTGGTATTGAATGTTGTCACCTTGTGGTGATTTCTGCGTTATCGCACATGTGCGAGCTGTTAGAGCAAGGGTTGGTATGACCGTGTGCATCGTTGATTGTTCTGTTATGTGTCGGTTGTTTAATGTATTGTTACCTTGCTTCCGTTTTTGTGAATTTCATGGACGAGGTCGAAGGTAATACCCGTACTATTTTGACTTCTGTATTTTCTCTTTCTCCATTCTTTCGACTCGCTCGTGTTCGTTGATACTTTCTGAACTTATTATGTATTTCGGTTTTTATCGTTCGAAAGAGCCGTGACCTTGTGTTGGATCGATCTGGTTATCGCTATGACTTTTCTGAGTTCGGTTCGATTCTTGTGAACCTTGTTCAAAAGTAACATCTTTTAGTTTCTACCGGCTCTTTTAATGTCTTGAGTTAAGTGCGAACTTTGGGGTGTTGTTTGATCATTGTTGTTGGACCGTTATTGTTTGACCATTGTTTTTCGATCGCTGTTATTCAGTCGTTGTTTTCGATCGTTGTTGTTCGATCATTGTGATTCGATCGGTGTTGTTCGATCATCGTTGTTCGATCGTTGTTGTTCGATCATTGTCGTTTGATCATTGTTCTTCGATCCTTGTTTTTCGATCGTTCTGTTTGATCATCGTGATTGTCTGACTATTGTTGCCTGATCTCGTACCACAGAGAGTGACCATTCACCGTTAGTCAGCTGTTTCGTTTGTGGTCAATTAGGACACCGAGCCGTGCATTGCGAGACAGTAACTGGGAGGTTCGGGAATCGAGTTTTCATCTCTGCTCCGAAGGGACACGGAGATGCCTAGTGTGGTTTTCGAGAACTTCGACGCGGTCGGAGATTTCCGTGGTTGCCTTTGCGGATTGTTGTGCGCTTCATTCTACTGTGCCTGTTTTCCTGTAATAGGCGCCTTTTGTTGTTTGATGTTTCGGATAATTGACTTGATTGCGTTATATGTATTGGTGGTGCTTGGCACTTGGTGATCGTGTTTTGTCCTTGCTTGTGACGTGGTGATGATTGTCGTTGAGCATACTTTTGCGCTGTATGCCTCCTTCCGTTCTTGTAACGTTTCGCCGGTGGGCGTAAGTTGCACGGTTCTTGTGCATCTCGTTGAGATGTTCTTGGTGGGATATTGCTTCTCCCTACTTGTTTTAAGTTTCGGGATGAAACTTCTTTTAAGGAGGGTAGTATGTAATATCCGCAATTTTCGATTTCCGGTCATTTTTTTTTTTGCGAGAGTCCGTTTTGACGACTCGCTTGGGACAGTTTCGTCATTCTGAGAATGATTAATTCTGCACTTTTTGCCATCCGAGATCGTTTCGATGCCGTTTTCACTACGCCATAAATGGCTTTTGGCAACCACATAACTGTGTTACCTTAGACCCAATTTTCTGTTGCCACAGACCCAAGATGGGCAAAGGTAACACTTTAGCTGAGTTACTCTGTGAGCAGTAGCCTTTGGACTCAAAGGCAACAAGATAAGCAGCCTAAGCTAACATAGACAAACTCGTTACCAAAGAACTCTACAGCAATATCATGAGGATACTACAGCAACATCGTTTCTGTGTTGCAATAGATTTTATGATTTTACAAAATATATAAAGTGGGCCCCGTCGGTGGGACCTACCTTTGTGGGCCCACATGTAGGACCCATATAGGGACCCACTTTGTGGGGCCACCTTGATGGGGCCCACATGGGGTCCACTATCTGGGTCCACTTTGTGGGTCCCACAAGATATGCTAACATTAGCTAGTCTAGTGTAACACCTATTTTACCAACTGCAACACCTTGTGTGTTGCCAATGCAAGGCATTGGTAACATATATATTATACCTAAGGTAACACCTTAGTTTAACAAAATAAAAATATAAATTTTAAATATTGCATTTCCAATTAAAAATACCAACAAACCAATTCAAAAAACCATCCAATCATAAAACTACCAACTACATCAGTTCAAAACCAAAACTACATCATCCACCAACTACATCAACTCATATCCCCCAACTCCAACTTTAAGTACTAGAACAAAAATATAATATAAACGCGATAAAATAACCAACACACTAGTTCAAAAGGTACAAAGATATGAAAGTGGATGTCTAAGCGCTAGGGCCGCCGGTCATGGGAGTACCATCTCCTTGGCATCCACTTCTTCATTGACCTTCCTGTTTACCTTTGCGTCCATTTCGTGAACAAGGTCGTGCCGTATCTTTTTTGCCTGGGTAGAAGTTTTCACAACCTTTGCATCATGTCTGCTTATAAGCCAACTCGGACCATGGGATTTTTTTCCACCTGACTCAATTCTATCAAGTCCTGATGATGACTTGAGTTTGGTCTTAATCGTAGCCTACAAAGTAAACCAACATCAACCTATGAAAATGGGACATTTGAAACTTTAAAGGTCAAGAAACAATATATGAAAATCCATCATATATTTGAAACTAAAGAAAACAGTGAAAAGACTAAAATTTAGGCTCAAGAAACAATATATGAAAATCCATCACCCGATATGAAACTAACTTCATGAAACACCTAATCCATTCAATTTAGGTGATCCTCAAAAAACGTAATGACCTCTGAAAAAAGTAAGTTGAACGATGAATGGGCGTATTCACATTTAAGTATATGAAAGCAGAGGAGATGAACCACCAGCTAGATGATATAATGTCAAAACCAACGAAAAATTACTTATTCACTTCCAAATATCAGGATCTTAATCACACACTGACCCCCAAAACAAAAAAATACACGCACGCATAAACGAAGAGTTACAGTCAGGCAAACTTCACAGATTAAGTTAAAAAAAAAAGAAGAGAGAGAGAGAGAGAGAGAGAGAGAGAGAGAGAGAGAGAGAGAGAGAGAGAGAGAGAGAAAGAGAGAGAGCAGCACCCCTCTGGTCTTGAAGGACATGGCTGGGGCTTCGGTGAGTAATAGAACAGCCACAAAATAAAACAGCCACAAAAGTCAGTAATAGAACAAACAACAATAAGAAAAGATTAATCTGAGATTGTCTAGGAATTTGATTCATGAAATTGAATCCTAGGGCTCCAAGGAGAGAGCAGATATGAAGTTCCATGAAAATCTACCTATAATGCCGACGCAGACCGCTTTGAGATATTGAAGAAAATTTACATCTCCCAAGTCCCAACATATTAAGCGGCCGGCGGTAAGCGATAGTTTAGGATAAGCTATTGCTATTCGATATAAATCTACAAATCAAAGGCGATCTAATTTTTAAGAAAATAAGGCAATCTATGTACCTATACAAGGTCAGGTCTTTTACATGATCCCAGGCATAAAATGCAACCACCCGCATGCATATGAAAGACATGACAACAATATGATTGGTAGATAGGATGCGTTATATTAGATCCTTCGTTTTTTCTTCTTCGGTGTTGCATGTACCAGTGCTTTGATCCCATGAGTCTTCAACTAAGAAATCTCAAAGGCCTCAGACACCACGTCAACCTGCAAAGACATATTAGAAGAACACTTTTATTTGGGCCCCCACTACATGAAGCAGAGGAATTTACATATTTATGATAGCTGATTCAAGAGATCAGTTCAGGTCTTGGAGTACACCTTAAAGCAGGACTGATTAATCAAACATGAGTCATTTAGTAAGCAGTTCTAACACAAACTTGGGATACCTGGAAAAACTTGATGCTGAATGAAGGAAAGAATGCAAAAGTGAGGAATAGTTAATATAATATAGCCTATATAGCTAACTATATATATGCACAAGGAAATTGAAGAATAGATGGGATAGACATCTTTCTATATGATTATGCTTCCCACGTGTTTGCTCACAACTAATGCCGATGTCAATCCAAAAAAACATCCAAACATGAAAGTAACAGAACACTCATAGCAGTCAAATAAAACAAGAAATAAAACGCCAACACAAGGTAAAAGCTAAACATGATATTAACAAAGACATATAAATAGACATAAAATAAAATTTAATACGATCCAACTTTCTCGGCAGGGAGAGTGAAGCAAGTAATTACAATACCAGCTACCAGCAATAAAGGCGACAAAAAACAGAAAACCTCTTTTTGCCTCGATGACGTGCGATGTCTCTAATTATTCCTCCCAAATTTTCTAGATTTTAATAGAAATTGATACCATCCCCAAAAAACAAGCCTTTTCCTACCACCCCAAGAAAAAGCCCTTTTGGAAATTAATAAATAAAATCAAGCTTTTAGACTATTTAATTGGATTAAGCAGGAAAACCAAAAAGAAATAAACTGAATAACAAATAGAAAGAAAAGAAAGAAAGATGAAAGCGAGACGGGTACCGGTGGTATTTGAGCATTAATATCCTTATTGGTCTGGAGCAACATTAAGGTTAACAACTTTATGTAAATTCAGAGATGCTTACAATCATAATCATTACAACACCATCTAACAGTATCGTGTTTCAATAATATGAATTATATGGTGTAGAATTAGGGTACGACATCATCCTTAAATAGTCCTTGTGATCTCTATCGTCCAGGAGTTCTACGCCAGTGCTCTACGGCGACATATTAAGGCGGGGCAGATGATGGGGCGACCAGATACTCGGACCGAGGTCGTCGTACGAGGCCACACTGTGGATTTTTCGGTGGCCCCAATTCGGAGACTATACGATCTACCAGTGGTGGACGAGACGGAGTATATGCGGATCATGAGTAGCCTCACGAGGGAGGCTCTGCTGGAGGTTCTCACTCAGCCCGGTTCTGTCTGGGAGACGCGCGCCTCGGGTTCTTGAGCCTTCTATTTTAAGAGTTCGCACCTCAGTCGGCTTCGGCGAGCATGGTTATACTTCCTCTGTGCACGAGTCGATCCCACCTCGCAGATCCGCTCGGTCTTACTTTCTCGAGCCCGACTACTATATGCTGTCACTACCGGACTTAGATTCGATGTGGCCCCTCATCTGGTTCGATCTATCCTTCAGTGCATTCAAGGAGGGGCCAAGACGGGGATGAAGCACCCCTCTCTCATTTGCGCTCTATGCCGCCAGTCGGGCATGACTTGGTCGGATGATGAGCCAACGCTAGCACCCCAGGGTCCGATAGATCATCGCATTATTTCTCACTTTGACCAGTGGGGTGGAGCGCCGGCACATGCTCGGGGACGAGGATTTCTTCTTGACGAGCCAAATGAGCAGTCCCCCGAGCCTCTTCTTCTGACGCATGAGCAAGTGGAGTCCAGCCCGCCGCCCGAGAGAGAGCACCTTCAGGTGATGTTCGATAGCCTGAGAGAGGAGATGCGGAGAGAGAGAAAGAGTCATCTAGCTGATTTGGGAGAGGAGATGAGGAGAGTTTCAGAGAGCCATCTAGCTGCCCTGAGAGAGGAGATGCGGACAGAGAGAGAGAGCCTCCTCGCAGCTGTCCGGGAGGAGATGACTGTAATACCCGGTTGTAATTCAGTCATTATCATTCAGTAATTTCATTCGGTGATTGTCACTCAGTGGATTTTCACTCATTTATAATCATTCATCAATCATGTTTATTCACCCGTGTTCACCGTTCGGAGAAACTTCGAGTTGTGTATCGTTATTGTCCATTGTTTCAACTTTCCACATATGAGTTCGACTTTGTTAGATCACCATTAATTTTTGGTAAATCCAAAAATTCTGAATCTTTGCAATATTATAGAGAATCGAGTTAGCTTTCCAATGGTTCAAACGGTGAGTCAATCGGAGTCCGGACGAGAGAGTTATGGTCGTTTTATCTCACCCGCTCATTGTTCAGTTATTGGCCGATCACTGCCGACCGAACTCGGCCGTGTCGGACGACACGGCCATGCTATACTCGTCCAGAAATGCCGAAGTCTCTGCCACAGGACTCGACCGTTTAAATGCAGAGCAGCCGAGTCGAACTCTTCGGATAAGCGAGCACCGCGCGGACGCCCGGCCGTGTTCGAGGACACGGTCGGTGATCAATGCCTTGTCGGCCCGGACAGTCACTATCGGAAGGCCCTTCGCGCCGCGACCGTGTCAAGCAGGACACGGTCGAGTCCCTGCCGTCCAGTTGCGCGCCGCGGCCGTGCCGATCGGCACGGGCCGTGTCCGACAGGGCAGTCAACCCCTATAATTTCGTTTTTTTGAGCATTTCAGCTCATTCCTTCCATTTCTTCCACCTTCATACGAGAGAGAGAGAGGCTTGAGGGAGAAAATTCTCTTCACCTATCACTTGAGTGTGGTTTTTAATCATTTTCATTCGGTTGTGAAGCTTGGATACTCGATTAAACTCGTGTTCTTCGGATTGAAGTGGTTGGATCTTCTAGAGGTAATTTCTTCAACACCTTGGACTTCGATTTTGTGTTGAGATATGATGTTTTGGACATTATAATCATGTTATATGAAGGGATATGTATATGATTATGAGTTTGTATAAGGATTCATTGGATTATTGAGGAATTATTCAAGAACACCTTGAATATCGGGTTGAAATTGGGGGTTTTCGATTAATTGTCGTTATAATCACGTTTTCGGATATTCATTTTGGATTATTGATCTTTTGGAAGATGTTTGTTGGTTTGAAAAACTTCTTGGGGGATTTGATGGTGGCTTATTGAGATTTGATTGTAAACAATCGGAGTTTGGCCACAACGTATTCAATATAATGCCCCAATGAATTTAGTTTAATCGTATCGACGTTTTGAGTTCGTTATATTCGTGTTTGATTCGTGTATTGAACGGGTTGTTAGATATTGTATAATTCAAGGTTGTTCGAGCGATCGATATCTCAATTAGGACATCGTTCATGGAAGGATAATTGTCACTGGTATTGTGTAAGTTAATTCTTACTCGGTTAAAAGGATATTCATCCTTTTTGTTGTTGTTCATTCATAATCATAACTCATTCATCATTATATTAACCGTATCAAAACTTGTTGTTGTCAATTAATCACTTGATCATAAGAGCAGCGGTTCCAATCATTTCATTGAGCTGTCATTTATTTCACTACCATTCCACCTCGGTGAGTCATTATTCATTTTCGATGTCACTTTTGTTATATCGTGGCATTCCGGGTCATACTGGCGTGCCGGTTGGTATGTGTTGGATTTTCATGTCGGGCACGTTTAAGTCGTGTGTTGGTTGTTGGCCTCACATTGGACTGTGCACACGAGTCATATTGTCTCGTGAGACTGCTTAGGTACAAGACCACACGTGTATTCGATCGTTGGTGGCTTGTGCACGGACACATTTCCATCCCGGGCGTAGTATGGTACCACCCTTTGAGCCGTACTGTTAGTTGATTCATATAGCATGTTTGATTGCGTATGTTTCGACAAGATATTTCATAACTTCAGATATAATCATGATTGTGTATTTTCAACCCTTGAGGATTGTTGTTCTTTATGTGACCCGTTTGGGGATTTCGTTTTTCAGTCTTGGCAAGGCAAAAGTACGGGAGAACATGCGTCGACGCCGAGGAGTCCCAGTGATACTAGTAGGGGCCCCGATCTTTCGATTATTCATGTTATTGTCCTTTATTTTCCGCTGAGACTTTCATTTGAATACTCCGTTTCATTCGGTGTTGTGTATTTTATCTTCATATAAAAGACACTAGTATTGATATTGTCTGGTGTGTTGTAACTAAACTCCTCATCGGAGTAATTATTGTTGTAATGTAGTTCGGTACTACATTTATCTGTGTAATTCATTCATTTTCATTTGCACGGTGGGTCCCAGGTTGGGGATCTCTACGGCCTTGTAATATCCGCCTAGTTTGGGGTGTTACAGAGTTGGTATCGGAGCGTGGTTTTGAATACTACCTTCCGAGTCATGTATCATTTGAAATCATCGTCATCAGACTAGTATCATTGGACTTTCGCGTCACGTGTGACCTGTGCAAATGCCGAGCCAATCAGACCGAAAGAACTGTAAGATTTCTAATGCCATGGTATAATTTCTGGCAATAGTCATTCATTCATCATTCATCAATTAACAATCCTCAAACATCATCATTCATTGTGATTAGGACGATCATGTTAACTCATTAATCACTTAATTCATTTCATTACTCAGTTAATAATCAGGACGATCATGTTAACTCATTAATTACTCAATTCATTCCATTACTCAGTTGTCAATCTGGATGATCATATTATCAATCTTGTTAAGTTATTCAAGATAATCATTTCAAGAATTTCATCAGATAATCATGTAACTTCAGTAAATCATTCATATAATCACTAAGTTAGAGCATGTATACTCATTTTCATCATCTCATGACATAATCATAACGTGCTAATCATGCGGGTAATATAATCATTATGCGACCTTCCTACTTCAGTATGGAGAGAGCTGTCAGAGATGCACGGGGAGAGGCCGCAGTGCGGACCGAAACCCGAGAAATAATCACTCATTGCCGGGAAATCGTGCCCGGGACTCGGCTCGATCGAGAAGATGTTCGGGTTGATCCACTCACTTTTATGCAGGCCATGATGACCCATGTGCGGTTGCTCAATCATCATTGCGCCACTCGACCGGATTAATCGAGAGAACTCTCCCGTAGGAGCCAGTGCTAAGGAAAGTCTTGAACAACAACCTTCATTTGTCGGCAAGAAATCAACGAAGTGTAATCAATCCGAAGGCGGTCGATCAACCTTCAAGAAGCCTCGTGTGAGTCCTATCGTTTCGAGCGACCTCTACGGCGCATAATCGTGGGATCTCATTCCCGAGCGGCGTTCGGCCATCACTGTTTCAATTGTGGAACGCCGGGTCATTTCAGCACGAGTGTCCAAACCGTCTATCACGTGCTATAATTGTGGGAATTTTGGGCATAAGGCCCGTTTTGCGAAAGGACTCCAAGTCGGCTCGCGGCATCTCGAGCCCAAGCAACCAAAGATTTCGAATCAGACTGCTTTCTCATCGTCGTTTAAGACAATGGAAGCAAATAGAGTTGGAGCTCGTATTTATTAGACGGGAGCGTCCGGTTCGGGGACCGGCAAGTCCCAGATTCATATGATGAGGAGGATCGACGATCCGGTGGTCCGAATGATTTCAGGTATACTCGTAATTTTATTTCAACTTGTGCGTACCTTTTGATGATGGTACACCGCATTCATTCATTTTCGAATCATGCTTGAATAGACTTATTTCGGGATAGTCCTATTGCTTGTGGACCTCATACCATCGGTCTACCTGACGATGGAAGAATTTTCGGAATCATACCGAATTAAGCTTAATGACCGCGATTGGTTGATGGATCTAATCGTGGTGAATTTATCTTAGGACGATGTAATTTTCGGTATTAGTTGGTTTGATCGTCTTGATACTATCCTCAGTGTTTGTTAGCATTTGGTCGCTATCTTTCCGTCGTTGGTTGTCGAATGTGTGCTTCAGGGAAGTAATCCCCGTTGTTCCAGAAGAAGTATTATTATGACGAAAGCAGAGAAATTCCGCAATCGAACTATTCAATCATTCATTGTATCATTTTCATCGATTGGCCTTTCTAAGGCAATCGAGTTATTCAATCATTCCTTGCATCATTTCCATCGATTGGCCTTTCTAAGGCAATCGAGTTATTCAATCATTCATTGTATCATTTTCATCGATTGGCCTTTCTAGGGCAATCGAGTTATTCAATCATTCATTGCATCATTTCCATCGATTGGCCTTTCTAAGACAATCGAGTCATTCAATCATTCATTGTATCATTTTCATTGATTGGCCTTTCAAAGGCAATCGAGTTATTCAAACATTCATTATATCATCTTCATCGATTGGCCTTTCTAAGGCAATCGAGTTGTTCAATCATTATTGGTATCTCTTTTTATCGATTGACCATTCTAGGGCAATCGAAATGTTCAATCATTCGTGGTATCATTGTCATCGATTGACGATGTATTTTCAGACGAGTTATCTGGTTGCCTTCACATAGAGTAGGGGAATTCAGGAGTGAGTTGGAGCCGGTACGTCCCCTTTATCGAAGGCACCGTATCGGATGGCCCCGACCAGAATGCAGGAGTTGAAGATTCAACTTGAGGAGTAGTTCGAGAAAGGTTATCTCCGACCGATTGCGTCCCCGTGAGGAGCACCAGTGTGATCTATCAAGGAGAAGGATGGCTTGTCTCGTTTGTGTATTAATTACCAGGAGTTGAACAGGGTGATGATCAAGAGTAGTATCCCTTACCCCGTATTGATGATATTTTAGATCAACTACAGGGAGCCTCAGTATTTTCCAGGATCGACTTAAGATCTGGATATCACCAGTTGCGGATTCGAGAGTCGGATATCGCGAGGACAGCGTTTCGTACACGCTATGGTCATTATGAGTTCGTAGTTATGCCGTTCGGGCTAACTATTGCACCTGCGGTATTCATGAAGTTAATGAATCGGGTTTTCATCGACTTTTTGGATCAGTTTGTTGTTGTCTTCATCGACGACATTTTGATTTATTCTCGTAGCCGAGAGAAACACGAGGTTCATCTTCATCAGGTTCTCGACATGTTGAGACGAGAGCAACTTTATGGAAAGTTTTCCAAATGTGAGTTCTGGAGGTCCGAAGTGACTTTCTCGGGCATGTAATTTCATCTGACAGAGTTCGTGTCGACCCTCAGAAGACGGAGACTATCCGAGATTGGCAACCTCCGAAAGATATTAAGCAAATCCGATGTTTCCTCGGATTAGCTGGTTAATTATCCAACCCACGGCCGGAGCTAGCAACCGTGGTTTTCGCGTTGGAAATTTGGCGTCATTACCTTTATGGCATCACCTGTCAGATCTTCACCAATCACAAGAGTTGAAGTATATATTTACTCACAAGGAGTTAAATATGCGACAGAGGCGGTGGTTGGAACTAATCAAAGATTTTGATATCGAGATCCTTTACCACCCGGGCAAGGCGAACGTTGTCGCCGACGCCTTGAGTCGTAAGTCCGTTTAGGAGCAGATGCTTGCTCGTTTAACAGTTCAGAAGGAGCTTCAGCAGGAATTCCTTAGACCCGAGATCGAGGTCTGGCTTGGCGAGTTCGAGACGACTTTGTATGTTAGAGATTTCATCGTCACTTGAGGAGGTAATCAGAGAGAATTAGAGTTCAGACCCTTCATTGTTGCGCATCCGTGAAGATGTGGCTCAGGGGAAAGCACCTGGATTCGTGATCCACGAGGATGGACTTTTGAGGTTTAAGAACCGGTTGTGCGTACCGGCGAATGACGAGTTGAAAAACTCTATTTTGAGAAAAGCTCATGCTACCCCTTATTCTGTTCATCCGGGGTCCAGCAAGATGTACAAGGACTTGAAACAAAATTACTGGTGGAGTAATATGAAGCGAGAAGTCGCAGAATTTGTTTCGAGATGCTTAACCTGTCAACAAGTTAAGATTGAACATCAGCAACCGGCGGGTATGCTGAAACCTCTCCCTATTCCGGAGTGGAAGTGGGAAGACATTTCTATGGATTTCATCACGAGTTTGCCGACGAGTCGTCGTGGCATGAATACGATCTGGGTGATTGTGGACCGCTTAACTAAATCAGCTCATTTCCTTGAGATCAAGGATATGTGGGGTCCTGAGAGACTGGCTCAGTTGTTCATCAAGGAGATAG
The DNA here is from genome assembly GCA_033398695.1 of Orobanche coerulescens. Taxonomy (NCBI): domain Eukaryota; kingdom Viridiplantae; phylum Streptophyta; class Magnoliopsida; order Lamiales; family Orobanchaceae; genus Orobanche; species Orobanche coerulescens. The sequence goes on from CM065816.1 coordinate 92,808,731, forward strand.
TGAGACTCCACGGTACTCCTAAGAGTATCGTTTCCGATCGTGACGGACGATTTGTATCCCATTTTTGGAAATCAGTTCATCGTGCTATGGGAACTCAGCTTAATCTCAGTACCGCCTTTCATCCTCAGTCCGACGGACAATCAGAGAGGACTATTCAGACATTAGAGGACATGTTGAGAGCTTGCGTCCACGATTGGAAGGACGATTGGGAAGCCCAACTACCGTTGATCGAGTTCACGTATAATAATAGTTGGCATGCTTCCATTAAGATGGCACCTTACGAGGCCTTGTACGGTCGTCGTTGTCGATCTCCTTTGTGTTGGGATGACTTGTCAGAATCAATCGGCACCGAGCCCGATATGCTTATAGCCGCCCGGGAGAAGGTAGCTTTGATCAAGAGTCGTATGTTGACAACTCAGAGTCGACAGAAATCATATGCAGATAATCGTCGTCCACCACTAGAGTTCGAGACGGGTGACCACGTTTTGGTCAAGGTATCCCCGAGTCGAGGTATTTTCCGTTTCAGAAAACGGGGGAAGTTGAGTCCGAGATTCATTGGACCGTTTGAAATTTTGGATCGAGTAGGCGAGTTAGTTTATCGATTGGCTTTACCTCCGGCATTGAGCCGAATTCATAATGTGTTTCACGTCTCTCAATTGCGGAAGTATGTTGCCGACCCGAGTCACATACTTCAGTTCGACGTAATCGAGATCGCGGATGATCATTCATATGAGGAGCGTCCTATACGAGTCTTAGAGCGGCGAATCAAACAGTTTAGAAATAAGTAGATTCCTTTAGTCAAGATTCAGTGGTCTAGACACGGAGTCGAAGAGGCTACTTGGGAAACCGAGGATAGTATGCGGGAGAGTTATCCCGAGTTGTTTGACCCTTAGTTTCGGGGACGAAACTCTTTTAAGGGGGGGTGTATGTAATACCCGGTTGTAATTCAGTCATTATCATTCAGTAATTTCATTCGGTGATTGTCACTCAGTGGATTCACTTATTTATAATCATTCATCAATCATGTTCATTCACCCATGTTCACCGTTTGGAGAAACTTCGAGTTGTGTATCGTTATTGTCCATTGTTTCAACTTTCCACATATGAGTTCGACTTTGTTAGATCACCATTAATTTTTGGTAACTCCAAAAATTCTGAATCTTTGCAATATTATAGATCATCGAGTTAACTTTCCAATGGTTCAAACGGTGAGTCAATCGGAGTCCGGACGAGAGAGTTATGGTCGTTTTAGCTCACCCGCTCATTGTTCAGTTATTGGCCGATCACTGCCGACTGAACTCGGACGTGTCGTCCGACACGGCCGTGCTGTACTCGTATGGAAATGCCGAAGTCTCTGCCACAGGACTCGACCGTGTCGTCTGGCACGGCCGAGTCGAACTCTTCCGGATAAGCCAGAACCGACTGTTCCAGGACACGGTCGAGTCAATGCCGAGTCGCTGTCGGACAGGTCACTATCGAAAGGCCCTTCGCGCCGCGACCGTGTCAAGCAGGACACGGTCGAGTCCCTGCCGGCCAGTTGCGCGCCGTGGCCGTGCCGATCGGCACGGGCCGTGTCCGACAGGGCAGTCAACCCCTATAATTTCGTTTTTTTGAGCATTTCAGCTCATTCCTTCCATTTCTTCCACCTTCATACGAGAGAGAGAGGCTTGAGGGAGAAAATTCTCTTCACCTATCACTTGAGTGTGGTTTTTAATCATTTTCATTCGGTTGTGAAGCTTGGATACTCGATTAAACTCGTGTTCTTCGGATCGAAGTGGTTGGATCTTCTAGAGGTAATTTCTTCAACACCTTGGACTTCGATTTTGTGTTTCGATATGATGTTTTGGACGTTATAATCATGTTATATGAAGGGATATGTATATGATTATGAGTTTGTATAAGGATTCATTGGATTATTGAGGAATTATTCAAGAACACCTTGAATATCGGGTTGAAATTGGGGGTTTTCGATTAATTGTCGTTATAATCACGTTTTCGGATATTCATTTTGGATTATTGATCTTTTGGAAGATGTTTGTTGGTTTGAAAAACTTCTTAGGGGATTTGATGGTGGCTTATTGAGATTTGATTGTAAACAATCGGAGTATGGACACAACATATTCAATATAATGCCCCAATGAATTTAGTTTAATCGTATCGACGTTTTGAGTTCGTTATATTCGTGTTTGATTCGTGTATTGAACGGGTTGTTGGATATTGTATAATTCAAGGTTGTTCGAGCGATCGATATCTCAATTAGGACGTCGTTCGTGGAAGGATAATTGTCACCGGTGTTGTGTAAGTTAATTCTTACTCGGTTAAAAGGATATTCATCCCTTTTGTTGTTGTTCATTCATAATCATAACTCATTCATCATTATATTAACCGTATCAAAACTTGTTGTTGTCAATTAATCACTTCAGTCATAAGGAACGACGGTTCCAATCATTTCATTGAGCTGTCATTTATTTCACTACCATTCCACCTCGGTGAGTCATTATTCATTTTCGATGTCACTTTTGTTATATCGTGGCATTCCGGGTCATACTGGCGTGCCGGTTGGTATGTGTTGGATTTTCATGTCGGGCACGTTTAAGTCGTGTGTTGGTTGTTGGCCTCACATTGGACTGTGCACACGAGTCATATTGTCTCGTGAGACTGATTAGGTACAAGACCACACGTGTATTCGATCGTTGGTGGCTTGTGCACGGACACATTTCCATCCCGGGCGTAGTGTGGTACCACCCTTTGAGCCGTACTGTTAGTTGATTCATATAGCATGTTTGATTGCGTATGTTTCGATAAGATATTTCATAACTTCAGATATAATCCTGATTGTGTATTTTCAACCCTTGAGGATTGTTGTTCTTTGTAACTGACCCCGTTTGTGGATTTTGTTTTCCAGGTCTTGGAAAGGCAAAAGTACGGGGAGAACACGCTGACGTCGAGGAGTCCCAGTGATACTAGTAGGGGCCCCCGATCTTTCAGTTATTCATGTTATTGTCCTTTATTTTCCGCTGCAGACTTTCATTTGAATACTCCGTTTCATTCAGTGTTGTGTATTTTATCTTCATATAAAATACACTAGTATTCGGTATTGTCCTGGTGTGTTGTAACTAAACTCCTCATCGGAGTAATTATTGTTGTAATGTAGTTCGGTACTACATTTATCCTGTGTAATTCATTCATTTTCATTTGCCTGGTGGGTCCCAGTTGGGGATCTACGGCACTGTAATATCCGCCTAGTTTGGGGTGTTACAATGACAGAGCAGGCCCGCCGGGCCAATCGACGTGAGGAGAGGCGCTTGGCGGATAGGGATGCTTACCATCGGGACTACCTTGCTGCGTGGACGAGCCATATACTGCACCCGGACGGGCCCTTCATGTAATATCCGCAATTTTCGATTTTCGGTAAATTTCTTTTTTTGGTCGGAGTCTGTTTTGACCACTCTCTCATGACCGTTTCGTCATTCGGAGAATATTTAATTCTGCACATTTGTCATCCGAGTTCGTTTCGGTACTGCTTTGTTGAGTTCCGTGCTTTTTAGCGACTTTTCCGCGCTTGAGTTCGGTTCTTGTGAATCTCGTTCGAAACTGTCGTTTGGGGTTTTTCGTAAGTTCATTTAACGTTGTTATACGTGTTGTGAGCTTCGGTTTGATTATTCGTTGTCGTATGGTGATTTTCGTGCATTTGGGCCATTTTCGTAATTTCCCAAAGTTTGGGGTAATTACCTTCCGTTGTCGAATTTCGAGCCTTCGGGTGGTCGGAATCGTGTGTTCTGCTAGCTCTTAGATTCGTCTTTGTGAGTACTTTGTAACCGTATCTTCGGTTCGTATTCAGGTTCGGGTTTCGGTGTCGTTTTGTTGAATTCAGGATTACTAAACGACTTTTCTAAGTATGAGTTCGACTTTGTTGGATCACCATTAATTTTGGTAACTCCAAAAATTCTGAATCTTGCAATATTATAGAGAATCGAGTTAGCTTTCCAATGGTTCGAGCGGTGAGTCAATCGGAGTCCGACGAGAGAGTTATGGTCGTTTTAGCTCACCCGCTCGTTATTGGCGATCCTTTGCCGGCCGAACTTCGGCCGTGTCGTCGACACGGCCCGTGCCGTACTCGTCCGGATAAGCCGGAAGTCTCGCCTCGGGACCCGACCGTGTCGTGCAGCACGGCCGAGCCGAACTCTTCCGGATAAGCGGACGGCTTGAGGCCGGCCGTGTTCCAGACACGGTCGAGTCATTGCCGAGCGCCGCGACGGGTCACTATCGGAAGGTGCGACCGTGTCTAGCGGGGACACGGTCGAGTCCCTACCGGCCATCTTGCGCCACGACCGTGTCGGCGGACACGGTCGAGTCTGTCGGCTATTTAAGGCCCAATGATCGGGTTTTTCTTCATTTTCCCACTCGTTTCTTCCTCTTCCGCGTGGAGATTTGATGATCATGGAGGGATGTTGTTAGGGGTTAAATCCATGAAGTTTTGAAGTTCATAACATCGATTAATCCTTCCATAACTTGCTCCGATCGACCGAATCAAGGCAAGTTCTCCTAAAATATAGTTTTGGGGATTTTGTTCGATTTGTCCGTTTAATCCGTTTTAACTTAGGATTGTGATGGATTGATGATTATTTAGATGTATTATATCATTTTACTTGTTATTCCATGGTTGGATCGTATCGATTCGTTATTTTGGTCGAGTTCTTGATCGACGCCTTGAAGGTGTCCGGTAAAATGTCATAGAGGGGTTTTCGGGCGTTCTACGATTATTCTTCCTCGTATGATCGATGATTTATTGATTATATGTTGTTAGGGTCGAATTCTTGTGAAGAACTCGAGTGGAACCCTTTCGTTCGTTGTCTTCTTCGGTCCGAGCTTCCCGGTCGAACCGTGTTCTTCGGAGCGTTTGGTAGCGGTTATTAAGGCAAGTATCTTATTATACGACTTGTATCTTGTGAATAGTAATTACGTATGACATGTATAACGATTTTGCTTCCCTCCGTAAATATGTTCCGTTTGAGTTGGTTGTGTTTTCCGAAATTTGAAGGCTTTGTGATAATAGTGATATATTGGTATACGTGTTAGGCGTTGTGCCATTTGTGCAGGATTTCGATGTACATATGAGATGGTTGTACAAGTGTTTCTTCAATGAATTGTGTACCGAATGTGTGTTGTGTTGGTTAAGAGTCGTTGTGATGATCATGATGTTTGTGTTGTTTTGGTTTACTTGCTTGATTGTACATTCGGCGTAAATGTGGAATGACTTGACATTTAATGATTATGAATTGTGTCAGTCGATGTGTGTGTGATCCGGGTAGGGTCCGACGAGGCCTCGGAGTTCGGTACATGATGTGTACGAACAAAGTGTGTGAACCGGTAGGGTCGACGAGGCCTCTGAGTCCGGTACATGACGTGTACGGACAAGGTGTGTGATCCGGTAAGGTCCGCGAGACCTCCGGAGTTCGGTACATGATGTGTACGACGATCTTTGTAGCCGGGTAGGGTCCGTTGAGGCCTCCGGAGTTCGGTACATGATGTGTACGAGCGGTGTGTGTTGTAGCGGGTAGGGTCCGTCGAGGCCTCCGGAGTTCGGTACATGATGTGTACGAACAATGTGTGCGATCGGGTAAGGTCCGTCGAGGCCTCGGAGTTCGGTACATGATGTGTACGACGGTGATCGTGTTGATGATTGTTCGGGTAACATTTTAAATATGGATCTCGGACTCATAATGATATATTATTTGGTGTGCTTTGAAACGAGAATCGGGCTAAGGCCCTAATGTTTTCGAAAAGGTTTTGTAAATTGGGACTCGAGGTCCAAAAGAATTTCTGTTTCAAAATCCCCGAGATGATGTGTTCCTTTTCAAATATCTCTTACTTGAGTTCGAAATTCTAAAACTTCTGGAACATTTTGATAATGGATTTCCGTATTAAATTCGTAGTTGCTATTTGCTTGTTACTTTTCGTATGGTTTGATACTTGCACTAGTAAAACAGTGGAGTTTACTAACCCCAGTATTCGGGGTGGATGTCCTGCTGCGTCCGGTACATGCGGAGTTCGGGGAGCGATCACGAGATTGGCACAAGGGGATGACGAGTGCGATACTAATCAAGAGTTGAGAGTTGGTAGAGTTTAGTTGTATTGTTAGAGTAGATTCAGTCTTCCTATGTATTGTATTTCGACCCATGTGTGGGTAATGTTGTTAGTCAGTACTGTTGATAGAGTTGTGTTACCTCTTCTGTATGTGTGTTTATGTGTAAGTGTACTTGACGGTCTGTATTTTTATATTGTTTGACCACAGACGGGCAAGCTTTTGGTTGTTTATGGACGTTGCTTTGGTAGATCCTAGCGGAAAGGGTTTACCGCGAGTAATAATCCAATACGGTTTTGGGGTGTTACATTTATGGTATCGAGAGATTAGGTTGCGGAAACCTAGCCGTCGGGTCGAGTCAAGTCGTGATTTGTCGAGTAATGTGTTGTCATGTCGTTTGAGTCATCAGGTGACAAGTTGAGTTGTGCGTAGTCACAACGTGTCGGTTATGTTGTCGGACGAGATTAGTATCGTGGGCGACCGTCACCTCCGTGCGACCTGTGGATGTAAGTCTCCTCTTTTATGCGAAGTACCTGTGTATCTCGATTTTATCTTAGTGAGTTAATTGCGGTGCATGATTTTCTTTACACAGTATTGTGTAATATAATTGTGTTTAGTACTTGTGGCATATAGTATGTGTATAGAAATGGGCACATTATTGTTTTATCTTTAAACCACCGGGTGGTGTGGTATGGTGTGGAAGTTGTAAACCTTGACGGATTTCGAAAAGGTATCGGCGACTGAGTTTTAGTTTGAAAACCGATTCCTTTAACCGAGTTTTGGCGTTATGGCCTTGAACGTTTTGGCAAAATTCTTGTGACGGTACTTAGTATTTTGTAAATGGCTTTTGTGAGTTTTTGAAATATTACCGTCATCGGCCCTTTTGGCGTTTTTGTAAATATTTTTATCTGGTGGGTTCGGCGCAGGACCCACAACGCTATAATGTTCCGTGTAATTACACGAGATTTTGGGCATTCTAGCCCATTGAATTATCTTTGAAAATCTTGAGTATCCTAGAAATAAATTTGAGACGTACGTTTAAAATGAATTGTTTTCTCATAGTACTTCCAAGGTGCCACGATATGTTTCGAATTCTTCTACCTCGAGGACCAAAATGTTTTGAGATATTTTTCAATGTTTTATAAACACTTTTACTTAGACCCGAGGTCGAATATTTCGAAAGTTTTTCACGAAAAGAAAGTGTCCTCATTTTTATCGAATGCAAAATAGTTTTCCAAAGTCTCGATAACGATATTTCACGATTGTACTTTTTTGAAGGGTGATACTCAAGATCAATCGGTGTTTCCAAAATTATTTTCAAAAGGAGGTTTTCGTTTTTTAAAAACTATCCATTCCGTTTGAGAAATTTGGTATGTATGTATGATGTTCACGTTGTCGTTATGATGTTTGCTCCAGTATGATCGAATTGGTGCCATGAACGTCGGCGTTGCCACGCATTTCTTTGTACTAGCCCTCTGTGAGAGGTGTGAACCGGTTTCTTGTTTATCGCCTCGTGGCGATTTGCGTGTTGTCGCACGAGTGTGAGATGTTGAAGCTTGGGTTTGTACATTTGTGTACATGTGTGATTGTTTCATAATGTTTGTAATTATGTGCTGATTATCGTTCGGGCCGTTGATGTCGCCGAACGATACTGTCGTTATTGTAGTGTTTGTGTGTGTATTACTTTACGATGGTAATCGTTGTATATGATATGTATTATGATTCTTTATTATGCTGAGTTGGCATCTCCGGTATGTTGTTTTGCGGTGTTATGTTCCATTGTATCTAGCATCTGTATTTTCGATATGCCGAACCGAGGCATTTCGAACGTATTGTGTCGGGAGCATGTACGTGCCAATTGTCCTTCTCGTCAGTAACGCTTTTCAAGTGAGGACCCGAGAGACACAGGATCCAGTTTTGCGAGTTGGGTTCCGAGTCTTTCGGGGCGCGAACTTCAGTAAAGATATGAGGATCGGATCGGAGAGGCCCATGGGAGATATTTCTGTCGTTTGCTTTTTGTGTTGTCACCTTACTCCAGTTGTTGTGAGTTGCGGGAACGACATTTCTTTTATAAGAGGTCGAATGTAATGTCTGTATCGTTTTGACTTCTGCATTTTTTCTTTCTCAGGTCTATCGACTCGTCGTGTTCGTTGATACTTTATGAACTTGTTCTGTATTTCGGTTTCATCGTTCGAACGAACTGTGATCTTGTTGTGGGTCGATCTGGTTATCGATGTGACTTTTTGGGTTCAGTTCGATTCTTGTGAACCTTGTTCGGGAGTGACATCATCGGGTTCTAATAGTTCTTTTATTCGAAGTGGATCGGACTTGGAACTCTTGTGTTTTCGACTCTGTCGACTCATTATGTTCGTTGACATTTCTGAGCTTGTCCTGCCCCTTGCTTTTGTTGATCGAACGAGTGTGGTATTGTTTTGGAATAACTCGTTTGTCATTTGTGACTTTGCAATCGCTATTCCCTTTCTGTGGATCTTATGGGAATGCATGTCTTGTAGTTCTCACGGATCATCCAGGAGTTGTGGTTTGATTTTTATTATCCTTCGTGTTTCGGACATGATTGTTCGATTTTTGTTGTCTCGATCGTTGTGGTTCGATCGTTTGTTTGTTCGGTTTTGTTCTCGTTTCGTGATTGTTGAGCATTCGGGCTCCTTCCTAATTCCCTTAAGTTCGGGAAATTAGTCTCGTTTTCGATCTTCCATCCCTTGGGCGGTGGGATTCCGTATTTGTTCGGTTGGCTCGCGTTTTGATTGATGTACCGTTGGGATGGTCAATCATATTGATTTTCGTTCGTTGTGTTTTGTGATTGTCGGATAATTGACTTGGCCATATTATCCGTTTGATAACGCTTGTCATTTGTTGCTTTTATTATATCCCTAACGGCGACGTTGTGTTGGTCGCCGTGGAGCGTGTTTTCACGCCGTATATTCCTTTGCGTTGTTTGTAACATTTCGCCGTTGGGCGTTAGTTACGCATTCTTGTGTATCTTGTTGAGTTTTGCACAGCGGAATATTTCTCCTCCTACTTGTTTTAAGTTTGGACGAAACTTCTTTTAGGAGGGTAGAATGTAATATCCGCAATTTTCGATTTTCGGTAAATTTCTTTTTTGGTGGAGTCTGTTTGTGACTCTCTCATGACCGTTTCGTCATTCGGAGAATATTTAATTACGCACTTTTGTCATCGAGTTCGTTTGGTCTTTGCTTTGTTGAGTTCCGTGCTTTTTAGCGACTTTTCCGCGCTTGAGTTCGGTTCTTGTGAATCTCGTTCAAACTGTCGTTTGGGGTTTTTCGTAAGTTCATTTAACGTTGTTATACGTGTTGTGAGCTTCGGTTTGATTATTCGTTGTCGTATGGTGATTTTCGGGCATTTGGGCCATTTTCGTAATTTCCCAAAGTTTGGGGTAATTACCTTCCGTTGTCGAATTTCGAGCCTTCGGGTGGTCGGAATCGTGTGTTCTACTAGCTCTTAGATTCGTCTTTGTGAGTACTTTGTAACCGTATCTTCGGTTCGTATTCAGGTTCGGGTTTCGGTGTCGTTTTGTTGAATTCAGATTACTAAACGACTTTTCTAAGTATGAGTTCGACTTTGTTGGATCACCATTAATTTTTGGTAACTCCAAAAATTCTGAATCTTGCAATATTATAGAGAATCGAGTTAGCTTTCCAATGGTTCGAGCGGTGAGTCAATCGAGTCCGACGAGAGAGTTATGGTCGCTTTAGCTCACCCGCTCGTTATTGGCGATCACGCCGGCCGAACTTCGGCCGTGTCGTCAGTCCGACACGGCCCGTGCCGTACTCGTCCGGATAAGCCGGAAGTCTCGCCTCGAGACCCGGCCGTGTCGTGCAGCACGGCCGAGCGAACTCTTCCGGATAAGCCAAGCGATCGCTTGAGGCCCGACCGTGTTCCAGACACGGTCGAGTCATTGCCGAGCGCCGCGGACGGGTCACTATCGGAAGGCGCGACCGTGTCTAGCGGGACACGGTCGAGTCCCCGCCGCCATCAGCGCCACGACCGTGTCAGGCGGACACGGTCGAGTCTGTCAGCCTATTTAAGGCCCAGCAGTCGGGTTTTTCTTCATTTTTCCCACTCGTTTCTTCCTCTTCCGCGGCTGGAGATTTGATGATCATGGAGGGATGTTGTTAGGGGTTAAATCCATGAAGTTTTGAAGTTCATAACATCGATTAATCCTTCCATAACTTGCTCCGATCGACCGAATCAAGGCAAGTTCTCCTAAAATATAGTTTTGGGGATTTTGTTCGATTTGTCCGTTTAATCCGTTTTAACTTAGGATTGTGATGGATTGATGATTATTTAGATGTATTATATCATTTTCCTTGTTATTCCATGGTTGGATCGTATCGATTCGTTATTTTGGTCGAGTTCTTGATCGACGCCTTGAAGGTGTCCGGTAAAATGTCATAGAGGGGTTTTCGGGCGTTCTACGATTATTCTTCCTCGTATGATCGATGATTTATTGATTATATGTTGTTAGGGTCGAATTCTTGTGAAGAACTCGAGTCGGAACCCTTTCGTTCGTTGTCTTCTTCGGGGTCCGAGCTTCCCGGTCGAACCGTGTTCTTCGGAGCGTTTGGTAGCGGTTATTAAGGCAAGTATCTTATTATACGACTTGTATCTTGTGAATAGTAATTACGTATGACATGTATAACGATTTTGCTTCCCTCCGTAAATATGTTCCGTTTGAGTTGGTTGTGTTTTCCGAAATTTGAAGGCTTTGTGATAATAGTGATATATTGGTATACGTGTTAGGCGTTGTGCCATTTGTGCAGGATTTCGATGTACATATGAGATGGTTGTACAAGGGTTTCTTCAATGAATTGTGTACCGAATGTGTGTTGTGTTGGTTAAGAGTCGTTGTGATGATCATGATGTTTGTGTTGTTTTGGTTTACTTGCTTGATTGTACATTCGGCGTAAATGTGGAATGACTTGACATTTAATGATTATGAATTGTGTCGAGTCGATGTGTGTGTGATCCAGGTAGGGTCCACGAGGCCTGCGGAGTTCGGTACATGATGTGTACGAACAAAGTGTGTGAACCGTAGGGTCCGACGAGGCCTCGGAGTCCGGTACATGACGTGTACGGACAAGGTGTGTGATCCGTAAGGTCGACGAGACCTGCGGAGTTCGGTACATGATGTGTACGAACGATGTCATGGCCGGGTAGGGTCCGTTGAGGCCTCGGAGTTCGGTACATGATGTGTACGAGCGGTGTGTTGTAGCCGGGTAGGGTCCATCGAGGCCTCGGAGTTCGGTACATGATGTGTACGAACAATGTGTGCGATCGGGTAAGGTCCGTCGAGGCCTCGGAGTTCGGTACATGATGTGTACGAGCAGTGATCGTGTAGCGATGATTGTTCGGGTAACATTTTAAATATGGATCTCGGACTCATAATGATATATTATTTGGTGTGCTTTGAAAGCGAGAATCGGGCTAAGGCCCTAATGTTTTCGAAAAGGTTTTGTAAATTGGGACTCGAGGTCCAAAAGAATTTCTTTCAAAATCCCGAGATGATGTGTTCCTTTTCAAATATCTCTTACTTGAGTTCGAAATTCTAAAACTTCTGGGAACATTTTGATAATGGATTTCCGTATTAAATTCGTAGTTGCTATTTGCTTGTTACTTTTCGTATGGTTTGATACTTGCACTAGTAAAACGGTGGAGTTTTACTAACCCCGAGTATTCGGGGTGGATGTCCTGCTGCGTCCGGTACATGCGGAGTTCGGGAGCATCACGAGATTGGCACAAGGGATGACGAGTGCGATACTAATCAAGAGTTGAGAGTTGGTAGAGTTTAGTTGTATTGTTAGAGTTGATTCGGTCTTCCGTATTGTATTTCGACCCCTGTGTGGGAAATGTTGTTAGTCACAACTGATGATAGAGTTGTGTGACCTCATCGGTCTGTGTGTTTATATGTAAGTGACCTTGACGGTCTGTATTATTATATTGTTTGACCCTGGACGGGCAAGCTTTTGGTTGTTTATGGACGTTTAGCCTGGTAGATCCTTGCGGAAAGGGTTTACGGCGTGTAATATTCCCATACGGTTTTGGGGGTGTTACACTTCATCCCACCAGTTAGGCCATCCACACCACCCTCCTCGCCAGACGATGCCGGCGCCAGTTCCTGAGCTGACATTAGGGGAGTACTTGACCTTTTCTCTTATTGCATATTACTATCTGTGTCCATTGAGGTCAATGTACGTCCTAAGTTTGGGGTGGGTTACTTTCAGTTACTTTCTACTTATTCGTTGTTAATTTTCGTTATTTTTTACGCTAGCCTTGCTTGTCTTGATTTTATTTGCATTCGTGGATTTTACGTGCTTCCTTGTGTAAAACTAATGATATGATACTGATTTATTTTTGAAGAAACAGTTGAGTTTTGGTCGAGTTTGCAGTCAGCGATATCTGTTTCCTTTGAGTATTCATTTTGGTCTGAAATTTTCCATTATTGTAGAAATCTTAGCGTATAAGAAAGGAGACATACGTGTTTTCAAATCGCGAGTTGGCGTTCGGCGGAGTCGCAGGGTTCGTAGTCGGTTCGTGCCATCTTGCTTTGTCCAATTCTCCGTGTTTGTGATTATTTGAGGCAAGTACCTTGTTCATACATGCTTGTTTTGTGGATATGATGATCAGTGATTATCTTTGTGTGTTTGTTTGGTTGGTTTAAATGAACTTTCGAAAGATTAGGTATAGCCTCGTTAAAGGCTCACTTTCAAAATGCGTGTGTTTTGTGAATGGTGTGGTTTGTGAATGGATAAGTGAACCCTATAAATACGCTTGGTGTTGTTGTTGTGCTCTAGAAGAAAAACAAAAATTGCGTTTTCATTTGATAATATATATACATATATTATCTCATTTCGGTGCGTTGTGATTTGATATTTGTGTCGTGCTATGTGTTTGTTGCCTTTGGGTGAATTGTTTGGATATCCTTGGTGTGCTGTGTTATGTGTGTGAATGTATGTATATGGGCGGGGTCTACGGTGACACATGACATGTGATCATGTGGTCAGGATGCAACAAGTGATTGATCCAACTGTGAGAGCCTCGGGATACCTACGGTGACACATGACTTGTGATCATGTGGTCAAGAGACAACAAGTGATTGATCCAACCGTGAGATGACGTGGCAAGTGATCACGGTGGTATAAGAAACCTACGGTGACACATGACATGTGATCATGTGGTCAGGAGACAACAAGTGATTGATCCAACCGTGAGATGACGTGGCATGTGTTCACGGTGTTATGTATATGATTTTGGATGTGTTGACCAGGTCGAGTACCTTGGGTGTGACCGAGATTTCGTATCTTGGGTGGTTATGTGTTGCTGACTTTATGTCCATCGAGGACTCGTGACGTGGTTTTTGAACCCTGTGAATTGTTGTTGGTTTTTATTCGAGAAAGCAAATCTTTGGGCTGTGACCCCTGTTGATTTTGGAAAGAAAAGGATTCGATAATCCTAAATTATTTTCCGTTAAAACTCCCGAGGGCATTTTAAACCGTTTTACAAATTGTTCTCATGATTTGTGATCTTTCGAATTTAGAAAGTTTTACTCAAACTCTTGCCTCGGGAAGTACTTTTTGTTCTGTTTGAATCTTTGGGGATTCCTGATTATTTTTATTCTTGTAATGTGAATTGTATGACTCGTATTTTGCACTTTGTACTTGCACTAGCAAAATAGTGGAATTTTGCTAACCCCCGAGTAATCGGGGGGTGGATGTCTGTATTGGATTCAGGTTTTGGGGAGCATAGCACAGGGTGGGCATGAAGGATGATGAAAGATAATCGATACTAATCACATGAGGACTCGTACGTTGTTGTATTGGTTCAGTTGTACCTTAATTTCCGCTGCAGTATTTTTCCCGTTGTACGAGACTATGTTGTATTTGACCCCTGCGTGGGCATGTATTGAGATTGAGTTGCATGTATTTATTGAAAGACCAAATGGGTCTACTGAGTCATTTTAGCCTTAAAGGCATTGTTGAGACGTTCGATGTTGTTACCAGCCTGGTAGATCCTTGAGGAAAGGTTATACGGCGTGTAATATCCGTAAGCGGATTAGGGGTGTTACACCGGTAACCACGATACGAGATTGAATAACAATTCTTAAGTTCACAACACGACAACAATTGTTAAATGAACATGTAGGAATGGCAAAATAACAATTCCGAGCAAGATTCACAAGAATCGGACCGAATGCGGAAAAGTCGCTATAATATACCGATTAACCCGAACAATATCAAAACTCGCTCCATAAACAAAAAGTGCAGAACAAAACATGTTCAAAATATGCCAATGAACACAGGTGAGTCGCTAGAATTGAAAAATACAGGAATGAAAAATATGGGTATCATAGTAACCGAGTCCTCTTAGGCCAGGATTTGCGGGCGTCTTACGACCGTAATCGGCCACGCCTTATGACCGTAACTCAGCCCAACCAACCATCCGACTGCCCGGCTAGATGCTCGACGATGTCTCAATCACACTAACGCACCGACTAAGATACAAAACAACAATGAGCAGGCTACGAAACCCAACGTACCACAGTACAAGCACACGATTCCAAAGATGTGGACGACAACAAACCGCTCGACCGAAGGAAAGCTCAACGAAACTTGAACAAAGATATCGGGTATTACAGAGTCATCATCTTGTGGCTTGTGCATCACACATGTATGTCCACCTCGAACTTAGACTACCATTCCCCATGCCTTCTTTGACCAACTTTGTATAAATACATAAGAAGACATCTTGTCTTCTCATTTTACATTGAAAATTATGCACCTAGTAAGAAAGAGAGAGAGAGGGCCGAAGTGAGTGAGGAAGAGAGAAGAGAAAAGGAAGAAGAAGAAGAAGAAGAAGAGGAAGAAGAAAGAAGGAGAAAGAGGAAGAGGAAGAGATGTTCTTTTTCAACCTACAAGACATATTCAAGTGGGTAAAATGACATTTCATTTCTTATTTGAAAATTAATGCAAGTATATTATATGTATGATGGTACATGCAGAAGGTTAATGTGTTAAACTTCAATTGATCACGTTTGACATAAAAATGACATTATCTCATCATGCATGTGATGTTTTTGGTGTTTGTTGAGTTTTTATTTTGATATACTTTAAGATTGGAGCAAATTATTTCAATGATAAAAGTATTGTCTAAATATTATAAATTTGTACTTTGGGTTCAAAATTCACTAAATTTAATTGTAATAATGGACGAGGGTATGAGATTAATTATTCAACGGAAAATGTTATCAATCGAACCTAAATCTCCAAAAGATAACAGTAGTGATCAAAGAGGAAATGATTATGATCAAAATTAGTGGAACTTCTAATTCTGGAGTTTTCTTCTTAAATTAGTCTTAATATATCATAAATAAGTTCTCAACAAAATTTCACTTAAATCTTAATTCATTAAAATAGAAAGCCCGGGCAAAATATAATTTTCAAGAATTCGAGGCTAAAACTATAATTTACAGAAACTTACTATTTCAGAAATAAAATTTCCAAAAATTATGAACTCACTAAACTCATAATAACATAAAGAATTTACCTTGAGAATTTGAGATCGATCCGATAAGAAACGAAAGAGTTATGATCCGATTAGTAAAATCCCAAGATTTAATTAAGGGGTGGAAATATAATTTTTCAAAGAATAAAATTTTAATTTGAATAGAAATCAAAAATACAAGACTTAAGGATCAAAACGCAACTGAATTTATAACTTTTGGAGTTAAAATGAATTCAAACAAATTAATCAAAGTTATAAGACAAAACTAAATAAAAATAATAATAATAATAATAGTACTTAAAACTTAGAAGGGCATAATTATAATTTCTGAAAGGTAAAACTTTAATGCAACTTCTGATATTTATTCTCCACATCATAACGTACTTTCCGCAATAAAGTTCATATCAAACGTATAATCAATCCGTTCCGACTTAATCAAATTTATAACATTTTAGTAAAAATAATAATAGTACTTAAAACTTATAAAGCCAGAATCATAATCTTCAAAAGTGAAACTGTCATGCAACTTTTTTTTTTTTAAAAAAAAAAGACATATTATAGCACAAAGATTTTATAGGGGGGCCTATTCCCTTACAAAGCCGATATTTTCTGGGGGGCCAAATCCCAAACATAGCCACAAATAAAATGAAACAAGCTAACTAAATACAAGAAAGCAAGTAAATTTTAGGGTGGCCAAATCCCAAACATAACCACACGACAACTGACACAAACAAATATCTTCAGCTGAGTGTCTGGTTCGAGCTTGAATATCTGCAGAGCTGCACCAGGAGCCATGAAAAGATTAGGTACTTTAACGACATACCCAGGTCAAGTTTGAGCGCCAACTAAGTGTCAGGCCAAGGTTCAGAGCCAAAACTGAATACAGAAAATTACCAGGAGCCATTCATCAATGAGTCTTTAGCGCGAGCATAAGCATCTAGGAGTATGCAGATACGAAAGGACCATATCAAAAGCCCAATATAGGTCTAACAAAATCCACCAGAAATACCTACTTCCTCATTACTGCAATGCGTACATACAAACCGACTCAACGCTCCCCAACATAGAGTATAACCAATTACCGCATTTCTTCATGATTCTTCGATATTCAAGGTTTCATTCAAAATTCCCAATCGAGCTATTAAACAGGAGCCATCCGTCTTGATCCTTAGCGAGAACTTGTGCATCTTGGAATATGCATATACGGAAGGACAATATCAAAAGCCAAAGAAGGTCTAACAAAATCCGCCACAAATACCTACTTCCTCATTACTGCAATACGTATATACAAACCAACTCAACGCTCCCCAACGTAGAGTATAACCAATCACCGCATTTCTTCATGATTCTTCGATATTCAAGGTTTCATTCAAAATTCCCAATCCAGCAATTAAATATGACCCATCCGTCTTTGATCCGTAGCGAGAGCTTGAGCATCTAGAAATGCAGATACGACAGGACTCCTTCAAGAGCCAGATACAGGTCACACAAAATCGGCCATAAACACCTACTTCCTCACTACTTCAATGAGCAAATGTGAACCACCCTAGCGCCACTCATATGCATGGTAGAACAAATATGCACCACATCTTCGTGATTCTTCGATATTCAAGGTTTCTTTCGAGGAACCCAATCCAACCATTCAAAGAAAGCCAACCATCGCATAACCTTACGAACAGTTATAGAGTAGTCTGAAAACAAGTCCTAAAACAAAACCCAAGCACCTACTAAGACACTTCTTCTGATCTTTAATCTGTAATATCCGCAATTTTTGATTTCCGGTAATTTTCTTTTTTGGCGAGAGTCCTTTTTGACGACTCGCTTGGGACCGTTTCGTCATTCGGAGAATGATTAATTCTGCACTTTTTGCCATCCGAGATTATTTCGGTGCCGTTTTGTTGAGTTCCGTGCTTCGTAGCGACTTTTCCGCACTCGAGTTCGATTCTTGCGAATCTCGTTCGAAACTACTGTTTCGAGTTTCCCGTAAGTCCGTTTAACTTTGTTAGACGTGTTGTGAACTTCTGTTTGGTTATTCGATCACGTATCGTGATTTTCGGGCATTTTAGGCCATTTTGTAATTTACCCAAAGTCGTGGGTATCCGCATTCGTAATTGTTGTCGACCCTTTTTCTTGGTTGCGTGCGATTATTTGTTGCATGGTATTTCGTTTCGGATCGATGATATTGTCCGCGAGCATTTCGTCGTGTTCGCTCCATGCATTTTCAGAAACCGAATCGTCGGGTCATGGCGGCTGGGCACTGGCCGGACGGGTGCGGCAGGCACTGTCGGGAGTGCTGGGCACTGGCCGGGCAGACGCGACAGGAACCGGCGCAACGCGCGCTACTGCCGGAAGACTGCGCACGCTAGCTCGGCAGGAGTAGCGCACGTTATTCGGCCAGCCGACGCACGCTATCGGGCTGGGGAGAGAGGTTCCTGGAGTTCTGGACTCGGGGAGGATCGGCAAGTAGCGCACGCTACTGTCGGTCGTGGCGCGCGCTAATCGGCATGTGTAGCGCACGCTGTCGGCCGACTAGCGCACGTTACCTAGCCGAGCAGTTTAGTCCAGAGGGTTCTGGACAGGTCGGCTAGCGTGCGCTAGCGTCCGCGCAGCGCACGCTATCGGGGTCGGGCAGGCGAGTCCCGGTCGGCAGGTCGGGCCGGATCATGCGGGCCCCAGCCGAGGGTTCTGGGCGATACTGGCCGATAGCGCACGCTAGGCCGCGCCAGTATAAATATGGCTGAGCAGTCATATTTTCATCCATTTTTCATTTCCATCTTCTCATTTCCGCGGCTGGAGGTTTGGTGGTCAAGAAGAGATGTTGTCAAGCAATTAATCCACGAAGTTTGGGAGTTCATATCATTGATTAATCATCCTATAACATCCTTTGATCCAGCGAATCAAGGTTAGATTTCCTAGAACCCTATCTTTGGGAAATTTTGGGGTTTTTGGGTTTTTGTCCGATTCGTTCCGTATTGTTGATTAATCCATGATGGGTATGATTAATCTTAGTAGTATTCTTGTGTTTAACATCATTTAATCCATTGTTCTTTGTCGAATCAAGGCATATTTCTTGATTTTCCTTCAAGTTGACTTTTTTGGAGTTTTGTTCTTGATTTCGTTTTCCATTCGGTTCTGATAAACCGATTGTTGTCTAATGATGTTATTAATCGTATTCTATGGATTGTATATCCATACTTCGAGTTGGTTTAACTCGATTGACAATTTGAGTGTTCTTGGGAATCATTGAACATTTAATGTTTGATTAAATGTTTCAATGAGTTTCTTTCAATGTCTTGATGTAATTCCTAGTGTTGTTGGTCTCAGTCCTCGTTGTGATCTTGTTTTTGTTGTTTCTTCTGGAGGATTATATGTGCTCGAGGATTCCGAGTCGATCATCATTTTGTGTTGGTAATTCGTGCGTTGTTATCCTCGTATTTCGTGGTGCTATCGCGTGCTTGATTACGTTCAGGAGTTCGAGGCTGCCCGACCATATCTCATTCATCATCTCGCTTCAATCGTAGTTTCGAGGCAAGTATTTTTCCTATACGAGTTGTGTTCTGCAAATAGAGTTTACATGTTGGATTTACGATGGTTGGTTTACCCTCGTGACTATGATTCGTGTGAGTTGATTTTGATTTGATTATTTTGAACGTTGAAGGCTTTAATGATGTCTCCATTGGTTTAATGTTGTGGAATCGTGTACTTCGTGTTAATTGTGTTGTTGTGTTTTGAAGAGTTTGATAATGGTGTCGGATAAGTGGCCATCCCTAGTAAGTATTCTTGATGAGCTTACTTTCTTAGCATATTAGTATTGCTTGAGTAACGTGTGTGTGTGTATGCTCACTACGGGTTAGATCCAATGGGGTCTCGGTAGGGGTCCACAGAGACGTGGATCAACAAGCTTGATTTTAACCACTACGGGTTAGATCCGACGGGGTCTCGGTAGGGGTCCACAGAGATGTGGATCGACGGTTAATTGTGGTGCATTTTTACAAATGTGATTTGATTATGGCATTTCCGGAAATGAGTGCTTTTGAACGGTTTTCATGATTGCATGCATCGACTAAGTATGTAAGAGGTAAGTTGTTCGTTTGGCTAACTTGGCTAGGATGGCACTAGAGTATTTGTCGTCTGTGTTTAAGCCTTGGGCTGTGGATTTTGATGTTGGAAAATGAACCTTGATATTATTCTCGTGTACTTTGTTTTGATGAGATTTGGGATGAGATCCCAACGGTTTGTAAAGGTCGTTTTATGGAAAGTGATTTTGGGCCGAGACCCATTCATTTTGAAATGGTTATTTTTCAACTAAGGACTTGAGGTCTAACAAAGTTTCTATTTCTAAAATCCCCGAGATGAGGAATTTATTTTCAAACACTTCTTGATGATTTCTAATTAATAAAACTTCTCAGGAAGTCTTTTGTAATTATTTATCGTACCCGATTCGTGATTTCTATTTGTTTGTTACATTTCGTATGATTTCATACTTGTACTAGCAAAATAGTGGAATTTTGCTAACCCCCGAGAAATCGAGGGGGTGGATGTCTGTTTTGCATTCAGGTTTTGGGGAGCATGATACAGGGTCGGCATGAAGGATGATGAAATATGATCGA
This sequence comes from Orobanche coerulescens, assembly GCA_033398695.1. Classification (NCBI taxonomy): domain Eukaryota; kingdom Viridiplantae; phylum Streptophyta; class Magnoliopsida; order Lamiales; family Orobanchaceae; genus Orobanche; species Orobanche coerulescens. The sequence goes on from CM065816.1 coordinate 92,828,966, forward strand.
TACTAATCACATGAGGATCCATACGATATCGTATTGGTTTTGTTGTACTTTATTTCCGCTGCAGTGTTCTACCCGTTGTACGGGAGTGCGTTATGTTTTTACCCCTGCGTGGGCATGTATTGAGATTGAGTTGTATGTATTTGTAGAAAGACCAAATCGGTCTACTGAGTCTTATTAGCCTTAAAGGCATTGTTGAGTTGTTTGATTTTGTTACTAGCCTGGTAGATCCTTGAGGAAAGGTTCTACGACGTGTAATATTCTTGAGCGGATTGGGGGTGTTACATAAATGGTATCGGAGCTTAGGTTGTGGAAACCTAGGCTGTCGGGTCAAGTTGAGTCTGTTGAGTTTTGTTTCGTCATATTTTATCTGACTGAGTCGTGTCGCGACGCATCGTCTGAGTTTGTTGGTCGTGATTAGTATCGTGGGGCGATCATCATCTTCGTGCGACATGTGGATGTAAGTCTTCCTTCTTTGTATTGTGCCTCGTGTGACACGAGCTATTTTTATGATTACTTGTTAAGTGATGGAATCCTTCTGTGGATTTCGATTTCACGATATGTATTTAGTCGACTCTCGTATTTGGTTCATACGAGGAGTGTCATCACTGCTGATGTCTTTGTTTACTGTTGTTTTTGTCCGTTGCTGATGATTTTCGAATTGATTTGCTCGTTTTACAAGTCCTTTTGTGGAAGCTTTGTGCTTCTACGCGTTCGACTTGTTCACTAGCCAGTGCGGGAGGGTCCTTAGAGGCCTCGAATGGGGTCAGTGGTTTTGTTCTGAATCCTAGGCGGTTTTCGACTGTGGTATTTTACCGTTTGTTTTCCGTTAAAAGACATGTATTGTCTTGATTTTAAACGTTTTGATGCGTGTACTAGGATGTGTTTTAGCGTACGTCGATATGTGTGAGTTTTGGGCATTCTGGCCTATTGGATTTTTGAAAACCTTGAGTATCATAGAAAATAAATCTCGAGACGTACTTTTAAAATGGATTGTTTTCTCGCGGTACCTTCAAGGTGCCTACTAGCGCCACTGTGTGTTCAAATTTTTTCCACTTTGAGGACCAAAAATATTTTGAGATATTTTTAATGATTTAGAAATGCAATTGTTTAGACCCGAAGGTCGAATATTTCTAAAAAGTTTTAATTTAAAGAAAGGCGTCCTCATTTTTTTTCAAACGCAAGGTGGTTTTTCAAAGTCTCGATGACGATGTTTGTACTACTTCTTTTTATATATGATACTCGAGATCAACTAGTGTTTTCAAATTATTTTCAAAGGTGGTTTTCGTTTTTAAAACCTATCGTTCCTATTGCGGTCCAGGAATGTATATGTGACATTAGCGTTGTTGTTAGGATGTTGGCCATGTGAGTTGTAGTCGAATTGGCGGTGTGAGCATTGAGTCGTTTTCCACACCTTTGTTGTGTTAGCCCTCTGTGAAAGGTGAGATGTTGGTATTGAATGTTGTCACCTTGTGGTGATTTCTGCGTTATCGTATATGTGCGAGCTGTTAGAGCAAGGGTTGGTATGACCGTGTGCATCGTTGATTGTTCTGTTATGTGTCGGTTGTTTAATGTATTGTTACCTTGCTTCCGTTTTTGTGAATTTCGTGGACGAGGTCGAAGGTAATACCCGTACTATTTTGACTTCTGTATTTTCTCTTTCTCCATTCTTTCGACTCGCTCGTGTTCGTTGATACTTTCTGAACTTATTCTGTATTTCGGTTTTTATCGTTCGAAAGAGCCGTGACCTTGTGTTGGATCGATCTGGTCATCGCTATGACTTTTCTGAGTTCGGTTCGATTCTTGTGAACCTTGTTCAAAAGTAACATCTTTTAGTTTCTACCGGCTCTTTTAATGTCTTGAGTTAAGTGCGAACTTTGGGGTGTTGTTCGATCATTGTTGTTGGACCGTTATTGTTTGACCATTGTTTTTCGATCGTTGTTATTCAATCGTTGTTTTCGATCGTTGTTGTTCAATCATTGTGATTTGATCGGTGTTGTTCGATCATCGTTGTTCGATCGTTGTTGTTTGATCATTGTCGTTTGATCATTGTTGTTCGATCCTTGTTTTTCGATCGTTCTGTTTGATCATCGTGATTGTCTGACTATTGTTGCCTGATCTCGTACCACAGAGAGTGACCATTCACCGTTAGTCAGCTATTTCGTTTGTGGTCAATTAGGACACCGAGCCGTGCATTGCGAGACAGTAACTGGGAGGTTCGGGAATCGAGTTTTCATCTCTGCACCGAAGGGACACGGAGATGCCTAGTGTGGTTTTCGAGAACTTCGACGCGGTCGGAGATTTCCGTGGTTGCCTTTGCGGATTGTTGTGCACTTCATTCTACTGTGCCTGTTTTCCTGTAATAGGCACCTTTTGTCGTTTGATGTTTCGGATAATTGACTTGATTGCGTTATCCTTATTGGTGGTGCTTGGCACTTGGTGATCGTGTTTTGTCCTTGCTTGTGACGTGGTGATGATTGTCGTTGAGCATACTTTTGCGCTGTATGCCTCCTTCCGTTCTTGTAACGTTTCGCCGGTGGGCGTAAGTTGCACGGTTCTTGTGTATCTCGTTGAGATGTTCTTGGTGGGATATTGCTTCTCCCTACTTGTTTTAAGTTTCGGGATGAAACTTCTTTTAAGGAGGGTAGTATGTAATATCCGCAATTTTCGATTTCCGGTCATTTTTTTTTTTGCGAGAGTCCGTTTTGACGACTCGCTTGGGACCGTTTCGTCATTCTGAGAATGATTAATTCTGTACTTTTTGCCATCCGAGATCGTTTCGGTGCCGTTTTACTACGCCATAAATGGCTTTTGGCAACCACATAACTGTGTTACCTTAGACCCAATTTTCTGTTGCCACAGACCCAAAATGGGCAAAGGTAACACTTTAGCTGAGTTGCTCTGTGAGCAGTAGCCTTTGGACTCAAAGGCAACAAGATAAGCAGCCTAAGCTAACATAGACAAACTCGTTACTAAAGAACTCTACAGCAATATCATGAGGATACTACAGCAACATCGTTTCTGTGTTGCAATAGACTTTATGATTTTACAAAATATATAAAAAATCAGACGGGCCCCACAAAATGGGCCCCGTCGGTGGGACCTACCTTTGTGGGCCCACATGTAGGACCCATATAGGGACCCACTTTGTGGGGCCACCTTGATGGGGGCCACATGGGGTCCACTGTCTGGGTCCACTTTGTGGGTCCCACAAGATATGCTAACATTAGCTAGTCTAGTGTAACACCTATTTTACCAACTGCAACACCCTGTGTGTTGCCAATGCAAGGCATTGGTAACATATATATATATATTATACCTAAGGTAACACCTTAGTTTAACAAAATAAAACTATAAATTTTAAATATTGCATTTCCAATTAAAAATACCAACAAACCAATTCAAAAAACCATCCAATCATAAAACTACCAACTACATCAGTTCAAAACCAAAACTACATCAACTCATATCCGCCAACTCCAACTTTAAGTACTAGAACAAAAATATAACATAAACGCGATAAAATAACCAACATACTAGTTCAAAAGGTACAAAGATATGAAAGTGGATGTCTAAGCGCTAGGGCCGCCGGTCATGGGAGTACCATCTCCTTGGCATCCACTTCTTCATTGACCTTCCTGTTTACCTTTGCGTCCATTTCGTGAACAAGGTCGTGCCGTATCTTTTTTTCCTGGGTAGAAGTTTTCACAACCTTTGCATCATGTCTGCTTATAATCCAACTCGGACCATGGGATTTTTTTCCACCTGACTCAATTCCATCAAGTCCTGATGATGACTTGAGTTTGGTCTTAATCGTAGCCTACAAAGTAAACCAACATCAACCTATGAAAATGGGACATTTGAAACTTTAAAGGTCAAGAAACAATATATGAAAATCCATCATATATTTGAAACTAAAGAAAACAGTGAAAAGACTAAAATTTAGGCTCAAGAAATAATATATGAAAATCCATCACCCGATATGAAACTAACTTCATGAAACACCTAATCCATTCAATTTAGGTGATCCTCAAAAAATCAGAACAGCCTCCTGAAAAAAGTAAGTTGAACGATGAATGGGCGTATTCACATTTAAGTATATGAAAGCAGAGGAGATGAACCACCAGCTAGATGATATAATGTCAAAACCAACGAAAAATTACTTATTCACTTCCAAATATCAGGATCTTAATCACACACTGACCCCACAAAACAAAAAAATACACGCACGTATAAACGAAGAGTTACAGTCAGGCAAACTTCACAGATTAAGTTAAAAAAAAGAAGAGAGAGAGAGAGAGAGAGAGAGAGAGAGAGAGAGAGAGAGAGAGAGAGTGAGTGAGTGAGAGAGGGAGAGAGAGAGGGAGAGAGAGAGAGAGAGAGAGAGAGAGAGAGAGAGAGAGAGAGAGAGAGAGAGAGAGAGAGAGAGAGAGAGAGAGAGAGAGAGAGAGAGAGAGAGAGAGAGAGAGAGAGAGAGAGAGAGAGAAAGAGAGAGCAGCACCCCTCTGGTCTTGAAGGACATGGCTGGGGCTTCGGTGAGTAATAGAACAGCCACAAAATAAAACAGCCACAAAAGTCAGTAATAGAACAAACAACAAAAAGAAAAGATTAATCTGAGATTGTCTAGGAATTTGATTCATGAAATTGAATCCTAGGGCTCCAAGGAGAGAGCAGATATGAAGTTCCATGAAAATCTGCCTATAATGCCGACGCAGACCGCTTTGAGATATTGAAGAAAATTTACACCTCCCAAGTCCCAACATATTAAGCGGCCGGCGGTAAGTGATAGTTTAGGATAAGCTATTGCTATTCGATATAAATCTACAAATCAAAGGCGATCTAATTTTTAAGAAAATAAGGCAATCTATGTACCTATACAAGGTCAGGTCTTTTACATGATCCCAGGCATAAAATGCAACCACCCGCATGCATATGCAAGACACGACAACAATATGATTGGTAGATAGGATTCGTTATATTAGATCCTTCGTTTTTTCTTCTTCGGTGTTGCATGTACCAGTGCTTTGATCCCATGAGTCTTCAACTAAGAAATCTCAAAGGCCTCAGACACCACGTCAACCTGCAAAGACATATTAGAAGAACACTTTTATTTGGGCCCCCACTACATGAAGCAGAGGAATTTACATATTTATGATAGCTGATTCAAGAGATCAGTTCAGGTCTTGGAGTACACCTTAAAGCAGGACTGATTAATGAAACATGAGTCATTTAGTAAGCAGTTCTAACACAAACTTGGGATACCTGGAAAAACTTGATGCTGAATGAAGGAAAGAATGCAAAAGTGAGGAATAGTTAATATAATATAGCCTATATAGCTAACTATATATATGCACAAGGAAATTGAAGAATAGATGGGATAGACATCTTTCTATATGATTATGCTTCCCACGTGTTTGCTCACAACTAATGCCGATGTCAATCCAAAAAAACATCCAAACATGAAAATAACAGAACACTCATAGCAGTCAAATAAAACAAGAAATAAAATGCCAACACAAGGTAAAAGCTAAACATGATATTAACAAAGACATATAAATAGACATAAAATAAAATTTAATACGATCCAACTTTCTCGGCAGGGAGAGTGAAGCAAGTAATTACAATACCAGCTACCAGCAATAAAGGCGACAAAAATCAGAAAACCTCTTTTTGCCTCGATGACGTGCGATGTCTCTAATTATTCCTCCCAAATTTTCTAGATTTTAATAGAAATTGATACCATCCCCAAAAAACAAGCCTTTTCCTACCACCCCAAGAAAAAGCCCTTTTGGAAATTAATAAAAAAAAATCAAGCTTTTAGACTATTTAATTGGATTAAGCAGGAAAACCAAAAAGAAATAAACTGAATAACAGAAAGAAAGAAAAGAAAGAAAGATGAAAGCGAGACGGGTACCGGTGGTATTTGAGCATTAATATCCTTATTGGTCTGGAGCAACATTAAGGTTAACAACTTTATGTAAATTCAGAGATGCTTACAACCATAATCATTACAACACCATCTAACAGTATCGTGTTTCAATAATATGAATTATATGGTGTAGAATCAGGGTACGACATCATCCTTAAATAGTCCTTGTGATCTCTATCGTCCAGGAGTTCTATGCCAGTGCTCTACGGCGACATATTAAGGCGGGGCAGATGATGGGGCGACCAGATACTCGGATCGAGGTCGTCGTAAGAGGCCACAATGTGGATTTTTCGGTGGCCCCAATTCGGAGACTATACGAGCTACCAGTGGTGGACGAGACGGAGTATATGCGGATCATGAGTAGCCTCACGAGGGAGGCTCTGCTGGAGGTTCTCACTCAGCCCGGTTCTGTCTGGGAGACGCGCGCCCCGTGTTCTTCAGCCTTCTATTTTAAGAGTTCGCACCTCAGTCGGCTTGGGCGAGCATGGTTATACTTCCTCTGTGCACGAGTCGATCCCACCTCGCAGATCCGCTCGGTCTTACTTTCTCGAGACCGACTACTATATGCTGTCACTACCGGACTTAGATTCGATGTGGCCCCTCATCTGGTCCGATCTATCCTTCAGTGCATTCAAGGAGGGGCCAAGATGGGGATGAAGCACCCCTCTCTCATTTGCGCTCTATGCCGCCAGTCGGGCATGACTTGGTCGGATGATGAGCCAACGCTAGCACCCCAGGTTCCGATAGATCATCGCATTATTTCTCACTTTGACCAGTGGGGTGGAGCCCCGGCAGATGCTCGGGGACGAGGATTTCTTCTTGACGAGCCAAATGAGCAGTCCCCCGAGCCTCTTCTTCTGACGCATGAGCAAGCGGAGTCCAGCCCGCCGCCCGAGAGAGAGCACCTTCAGGTGATGTTCGACAGCCTGAGAGAGGAGATGCGGAGAGAGAGAAAGAGTCATCTAGCTGCTGTGGGAGAGGAGATGAGGAGAGTTTTAGAGAGCCATCTAGCTGCCCTGAGAGAGGAGATGCGGACAGAGAGAGAGAGCCTCCTCGCAGCTGTCCGGGAGGAGATGACAGAGCAGGCCCGCCGGGCCAATCGACGTGAGAAGAGGCGCTTGGCGGCTAGGGATGCTTACCATCGGGACTACCTTGCTGCGTGGACGAGCCATATACTGCACCCGGACGGGCCCTTCATCCCACCAGTTAGGCCATCCACACCACCCTCCTCGCCAGACGATGCCGGCGCCAGTTCCTGAGCTGACATTAGGGGAGTACTTGACCTTTTCTATTATTGCATATTACTATCTGTGTCCATTGAGGTCAATGTACGTCCTAAGTTGGGGGGGGTTACTTTCAGTTACTTTCTACTTATTCGTTGTTAATTTTCGTTATTTTTTACGCTAGCCTTGCTTGTCTTGATTTTATTTGCATTCGTGGATTTTACGTGCTTCCTTGTGTAAAACTGATGATATGATACTGATTTATTTTTGAAGAAACAGTTGAGTTTTGGTCGAGTTTGCAGTCAGCGATATCTGTTTCCTTTGAGCATTCATTTAGGTCTGAAATTTTCCGTTATTGTAGAAATCTTAGCGTATAAGAAAGGAGACATACGTGTTTTCAAATCGTCGTCTATATGTTTGGTTACACTTTTTGTGTAGATAGTCGTCCAGTAACATGAGTCTTTTTGGCACTCAAATTGAGTTTAGAGTCGGACAGTCTTTCCCAAAAAAAGTCGAGAAATTACATGTTCTATGATGAGAAGTCTAGTAACCGGGGGTATTTACGTGACCCATTGTTTACTCTCGCGTAAAACGACAACCCTGAATAGACTGATGATTTAGAGATATCGCATTTGCCGATGATGGGAAGCCTAGTAACCGGGGGTATTCACGTGACTCGTTGTTTACTCTTGCGTAAAACAGCAACCTTGAATCGGACATGCGGGAATAGCTATTCGAGTTTTTTCTCCGCTGTAGAGGGGAACTTAGTAACTAGAAGCATGTGCCCCATGAGTGTCTTTTACGTCAAACGGTTCCCCAATACATGAGAATGGAAATCCACCCTAGGGATATTCTGATGAAACATTCCGCGAGCCGGAACCTAGTGGTTAACTCGAATCATTATAATGATTATACATAAGGGAATGTTGTCCGAAGATTAGTTTTGACAATGAAACTCTTGATTTTTTGCCACTAGACTGTGGGACTGGGCGAGTTGGCTTGTTTAATCTAACCCTTCATATTGGCGGTCGGTTAAATTCACGCTTGTTAATCTTTGAGCTTGATTTTCTTCATGAACGATTGATTAGCACTAAAAATGGTTACTTTGTGGAATCAGTATCCGTGATGTGACTCACTAATATGATACTCGTATTATTCTTTGAGATTTTCAGGGTAGTATTGATTAAGTTGAACACTATGGATTTGCACGATCATTCAAGATACTTCTTATTTGAAATTGATTTTTGCTTGAGGACAAGCAAAGGCTCAAGTTTGGGGGTATTTGTTAGATGTATTTTTATGCGCTTATTTATCATTATTTTATATCCATTTTTAAGTCTAAATCTGCATAAATGAGCTTTTATTGCACTATATTTATATGTTTTGCAGGAAATTGGAGTCCGGAAGCCTAAACGACGAAAAACGGGCAAAAACGACGATTTCTGGTCAGGGGCCGCGGCGCCCGTAAGCTGAGCCGCGGCACACCAATGGCACAGCATGAACCGGTACATACTGTACCGGGGGCCGCAGCACGAAGATGCTGAGTCACGGCCCATGAAGAAAATGCCGCCCAGGCATAGCGCGCTGCACAACTGGGGCCGCAGCACACTAAAGCCGGGTCGCGGCCCCCGACGCGGGTTTGATGATCCAGCCCTCGTTTTTAGACTATTCCGAAGCCCGTTTTCGACCTAATTCCCGGACGCGTTTTTGAGCCGACTGATGGTTATAAATAGGGATAAAAGGTCTGAAGAAAGATCATCGAGGAGAAGGAGAAAACACCAAGGAGCAGAGAGCGGAAGCTAGAGAATGGAGGAATCCAAGTTCTTTAACTGCGTTTGATTTCTATTATGCTTTTTTTAATTCTCTGTGTATTCTTATTTTCTAGCATGTCAGGCTAGAACCCCACTCTAGGATTTTGATGAAACCGAAGTTTTGACGAATTTACTTTTGATTTTGGATTATTAAAATATATTTCCCTTTCTTATTGAGTTTTCTCAATGGTTTTAATTACTATCAATTATGTGGCCTATGATTGATTTTTTTTATTACACAACTCGAATCGGGAGAGGAGAGTTGGTAGGAAAAATTGGTGAGAACCGTTTTATTTTGTGAGATAGGAATATACTCATAGGAATTACGTGGCCTTTCTGAAGATTTCGTACTTTTTGCCTATTGTCGAATTAATTCACCTAGGAATAGAGTGTGTTATTCGCCTTAGAAAATTCTATTGACCTCGGGAGAGGCAGTGGAATATTTTAGCAATCTTCGCCTTCAATAAATTGGGAAATCATTTAATTCATATAAATCAAGAGTAATTCGGATAAACCGACGTGGATTCACAATCCTAGATTAATTCCCTATTTGAACTTCTTTCTTCGAACAATCTATTTTACTATTTATTCTTTTATTAATTTTCTTTAATTATTACTTGCACCTCCAATTTCGATAGTTCAAATAAAATTAGAATACGCATAAATTGGTAATTAGTGAGTCAGTCCTCGAGGGAACGATACTTTCTTACCACTTTATTACTTGTTTACGACAACGTGCACTTGCGTTCACCAAATTTCGTAATAGCCTTTCAAAAACTTTTGAAGGTAGGCCTTTCGTGAAAGGGTCAGCAAGATTATCTTCCGATGCAACCCTGGCTACAACTACGTCTCCTTCCTTTACGAAGTGTCGTATGATGTGGTACTTGCGGTTGATATGTTTACTTGCCTGATGGGCTCGTGGTTCCCTTGAATTTGCGACTGCACGAGTATTATCACAATAAAGTGTAATACCCTCTGGCAAATCGGGAATCACATCTAAGTCCTGTAGGAAGTACTTGAGCCACACTACCTCCTTGGCTGCCTCAGAGGCTGACACGTACTCGACTTCCATGGTAGAGACTGAGATGCATTTCTGCTTCACACTCCTCCAACTAATGGATCCACCTCCCAGGCTAAACACATAACCCGAAGTAGACTTGGACTTTTCTTTGTCCGATGAAAAATTTGAGTTAGTGTAACCCACAGGAAACAGGTCGTCTGATTGATATACAAGCATGTACTCCCTAGTCCTTCTCAGGTACTCGAGTATGTGCTTGACAGCAATTCAGTGTCCTGGTCCTGGTTTGACTGATATCTAGCAGTCATGCCCACGGCATGACAGATATCTGATCTAGTGCAAAGCATAACATACATGAGACTTCCCACAGCAGATGCATAAGGGACCATATCCATGTCATCTATCTCCTTTTGTGTCTTAGGACACATGTTCTTAGATAGTTGAATTCCATGCCTGTAAGGTAGAAAACCTTTCTTGGAATTCTCCATGCTAAACCGCTTCAACACTGTATCGATATAGGATGCGTGGGATAAGCACAACATCCTTTTATTCTGATCACAAAAGATCCTGATTCCAAGGATGTGTCCTGCTTCTCCTAGATCCTTCATATCGAACTGCTCAGATAGCCATACCTGTACATCCGACGATTCCTTCACGTTGTTTCCAATCAGAAGGATGTCGTCTACATACAGAACAAGAAACACCAACACCTTTCCATCGCATTTATTATACACACAACTCTCACTCGGACATTGGACGAATCCATATGACTGGACAACTTCGTCAAAACGAGTGTTCCAAGATCTAGATGCTTGCTTAAGTCCATAAATGGATTTTTTAAGTTTGCACACTAAGTGCTCTTCTACTTCAGCAATGAATCCCTCTGCTTAGCGCATATAGATTTCCTTGTCTAGACTCCCATTCAAGAATGCAGTCTTGACACCCATCGGCCAAACCTCCAGATCCAAATGCACAGCTATAGCTAAAAGAATCCGGATTGACTTAAGCATGGCTACCGGTGAAAAGGTTTCATCATAGTCGATACCCTCTTTCTGAGTGTAACCTTTTGCAACAAGCCTCGCCTTGAAGGTTTCAACATTCCCGTCACGTCCTTTCTTTCGCTTGTAGACCCATTTACTCCCAATGGCTTGTACACCATCAGGTAACTCTACTATCTCCCATACTTGATTGGAATCCATAGATCCCATTTATGATTCCATTGCTACTTTCCAGGAGTCAGCATCTTTATATTGGATTGCCTCCTTATAGGTCCAGGGATCTGATTCCTCTTTACCTGGGATTGAGTCCGAAGACTTTCCCACGCCTATGAATCATTCGGGCTGACGAACAACCCTCCACTACGATGAGGCAAATCCTGAGTTGGTGTAAAAGTATCAGAATCGATACATAGTGCAGTGTTAGTTGGCGCTTGTACGATTGGTATATACGGAGTCTCGCCCCTCAGCTCTTCCAGAATTATCTCGCTCATGGGCTTGTGACTAATCATATAATCCTCTTCCAGAAATCGGGCATTGGTGCTAACAATGACCTTCTGATCCTGGGGACTATAGAACAAGCCACCCTTCGTTCCCTTAGGATATCCCACAAACACTCGTACTTCTGTACGAGATGCCAACTTATCAACTTCCTTATTCAGCACATGCGCTGGAGTACCCCCAATCCGAACATGTCCTAGACTGGGATTACGCCCACTCCACAGTTCTGTGGGTGTTTTTGGAACTGATTTCAAAGGCACCAGGTTTAGAATGTACGTCGCTGTTTCTAAGGCGTATCCCCAAAACGAAATAGATAAATCTGAATAACTCATCATTGATCTAACCATTTCTAAAAGAGTCCTATTCCTTCTTTCAGCCACACCATTTTGTTGTGGAGTTCCCGGCACGGTGAGCTGGGACGAAATCCCCTCATTCGCCAAGAAATCCAAAAATTCTCCACTAAGGTATTCGCCACCACGATCAGATCGTAGTGACTTGATACTCTTCCCATGACGCTTCTCCATTTCAGCCTTGAAGTCTCTGAACTTGTCAAAGGCTTCAGACTTACGTCGCATCAAATATATGTATCCATATCTCGAATAATCATCTATAAACGTGATGAAGTATTCGAAACCACCCCTAGCTTGGATATTCATTACACCACATACATCCGTATGAACCAATTCTAACACATTCTGAGCACGGCTTCCCTTGTTTTTAAAAACCCTTTCGGTCATCTTACTTTCCAAACAGGATTCACAAATTGGAAATGACTCAACTTGGAGATCATCCAATGGGCCATCATCTACCAATCTTTGAATCCTTACAAGGTTTACATGTCCTAACCGTAAATGCCACATATATGTTTGGTTTATGCTTGAAGGTTCTTTTCTCTTTTTAGGTTTAGACAAAGAGTTAAGTGATTTATGCATAGGAGTTTGTGCAGTATTAATGACATATAGTCCATCATTAAAAGTACCTTTGCAAATATATTCACCGCTTCTTTTCTTAATAATGGCATCATCATCAAAAGAAACTGAATAACCATCGCCTTTTAATTTAGAAACCGAAATTAAATTCATTCTAAAATCCGGTACTAATAATACATTATTGAGAACTAATAATTTATCATTAATCTTCAACTGCACGACTCCCACTGCAACATCCATAAGCCTGGAATAATCGCCCCAGTTGATGGTAATCTCGCCCGCACTAAGATGCTTGGTTACCTGAAAACCATGCGAGTCAAAGGAAACATGATCAGTGGAGCCTGAATCAACTATCCACGAAGTGGAAGAACAAGCTGCCAAACATGTTTTGACTACTAGTGCACGAGACATACCTTTCTTAAGAGCAGGGCAGTCCGCTTTAAAATGTCCTTTATGACCACACTTGTAGCACTTTCCCTTTGGCTTTTTGTTCGCCTCGGGGTGAGGATCCTTGCTTTTGACCTTGAGGGTTGCCACTTGCTTCTGGCCAACCTGCTTCTTCTTCTTTCCCCATTTTGGTTTGGAAGAAGTAGCACCGGTTGCCGTAAGAATCTGATGATAACCTTTTTTGAAGAGACCTTTCACAGATCAAGTTTCTGTCAAGTTCCGCCAAACTATATGTCCTACGGTTCATAATGTAGTTAAGGCGGAACTGCTCAAAGCTTCTAGGTAAGCTGCCTAAGATAATATCGACCTGCGTTTCCGCATCGATAGTAGACCCCAGTATGCTCAGTTCGTTCAAATGGGACATCATTTTTAGAACATGATCCCTCACTGGAGTCCATTCAGACATTTGGGTTGTCATCAATACCCTCATTGCATTTTGTCTAGCCGCCCGGTTCTGATGACCAAACATCTCAGTGAGAGTTTTCATCATTTCCGCGGCCGAGCCCATCGTCTGATGCTGATGCTGCAATACATTTGTCAATGAAGCCCAAATGTAACAGCGAGCCATCTCATCAGACTTTTTCCATTTTCGGAATTCAGCCAACTCTTCGGGAGTGGCATCCGGTTCTGGTTCTACAGGGCTCTCCTCGATTAAGACAAATTTATGCCCCTCAGCAGTCAGGACAATGTCAAGATTTCTTTTTCAATTGGCAAAGTTAGTGCCATCAAGTTTATTTTCTTTGAGAATAACAGCTAGTGGATTGAAAGACATCTGAGATAAAAATTAAAAACATCCATCACATAATGCATAGCAAAATATATCGAAAAAACCTCAAAACACAATATATATGGTAGCAACCAACACCTCGAAAAATCTGCACATGCAAGCCACGATCGTGTGGACGTTTACAGACAACATTTCCAAGTAGAGTTTTACGTCTTTAATTTCACTATCTAGTCAAATTACGTTATGACAAGTAAAATTAACGGAAATGCTACTCACACAACCACTTCCCACACAACCATTCACAACATATGATATGGCAGTGGGACCCACCAATTAACAAATGAAGAATAATGCTAGTTGAAAAGTCTATAATTGCTTTGTTACGTCCATCACGAGAGAGAGAGGAAAGAGAGAGAGACAAACAAACTTTCAAGCAAAAAATTAAAAATATTTTTCAAAATATAGCGTGAAATGGTGACAGAGAGGGAGGGAAAGAGAAGAGAAGAAGGTCAGCCACCACAATCGCCGCCCTACGCTGCCCACCACGACGCCAGCCCCCAACTCAGGTCAGTCCCTCTCTCTATTTTTCAATTTGTAGGGATAAACCCTAGTTTAAAAGTTAGAATTTGATTGAGATTGTGTAAAGTATAGTGGAAATGTGAGAACATGTGTATATGTTTCATGGTATTGTTGTTTGTTTATGAATCAGTATAATGTCGCTAGAGTCTATTCCGTCGACAATGTCTTCTATAGTGGAAAGATGTATGGAGTGAAGATAGTGAAGACGAAGAAAAGAATGAGATGGCAATTAATAATTATGAAGAGAGAGTGGAGGAACCACATGTGGGAATGACATTCGACACACCGGACGAAGCTTATATGTATTACTCAAGATACGCTAAACAAAAAGGGTTTGCTGTGGCTAAAAGAACGTCGAGAAAGGGAAAAGATGGAAAGTTGAAGGATATTGGTCTTTCATGCAGTCGTGCTGGGAAGGCAAGAGTGACAACAAGCAACCCGGTCAAACTACAGCCACAATAAAAAATTGAATGTCAAGCTCACATTACGGTAGTTATGCACCGGGATGGGAAATGGGTGTTAAATCGGGTTATTTTGGAGCATAATCACGAACATAGCCCGGGGAAAGCGCGTTTTTTCAAGAGCGATAGAATACTTGATCAAGATGCAAAAAGAAAACTTGACTTGAATGATAAAGCCGGAATTAGATTGCACAAGACTTTTGACTCAATTCAGATTGAGGCTGGGGGTCCCGATAAGGTTCCATATCTTGAGAAGGATTGCAGAAATTATATGGACAAGCTTAGACGTTTACGACCTGTGGAAGGAGATGCTGATGCTATGCATCGTTATTTCATGAGAATGAAAGCCGATAATTCTGACTTCTTTTATACATTGGATTTAAATGAGAAAGGACGACTAAGGAATGTATTTTGGGCTGACGCAAGTAAGGAGTTTGGTGATGTTGTGACATTTGGCACAACATACTTGGTAAACAAGTATGACATGCCTTTTGCTCCATTTGTAGGTGTTAATCATCATGGTAAGTCTATATTATTGGGTTGTGGACTCATCTCTCATGAAGACACAGAATCGTTCATGTGGTTATTCAATACTTGGAAGATATGTATGTGGGGTCGTGCTCCAAATGCAATTATTACCGATCAATGTATGGCCATGAAAAATGCTATAGAAAATGTCTTCCCTGATACCCGACACCGATGGTGCATATGGCATATTACGAAAAAAGTTCCAGAGAAGTTGAGCGGGTACAAGAAATATGACTCAATTAGTTTGTGTCTCCGCCATGCAGTTCACGAGTCACTCTCAGTACAAGAATTTGAGGATGCTTGGCAAGAGTGCATCACAAAGTATGAGCTTAAAAGTAACACATGGTTACACGGGTTGTACTTGGAAAAGAATCGGTGGGTGCCTGCATATGTGAAGGATATATTTTGGGCAGGAATGTCATCCACACAAAGAAGTGAGGGAATGAATGCATATTTTGATGGATACATTCATTCGAAGACGACTTTGAAACAGTTTGTAGAGCAATATGAAAATGCATTGGCAAATAAGGTGGAAAATGAAAAATTGGATGATATGAAAAGTTGGAGCTCTTACATCCCATGCATAGATCCAGATGATGAGTTGGAGAAGCAATTCCAAAGTGTTTACACGCATGACAAGGTTAGAGAGTTTCATAAGGAATTTGCTGGAAAACTTAAGTGTAATTGGTATTTAAAAGGAGAAAATGACATATTGTCCGAATACGAGGTAAAAGAATGGGTTACATTTGGACAAGGAGAGGAGAAAATGAGAAAACGTGTGTCATTTACTGTGAACTTTAATGCTGAAACCAATGTGGCACATTGTAATTGTAGATTATTTAAGTTTAAGGGAATGGTGTGTAGACATCAATTGATGATTTTCAATGTAAGGGGAATTGAAAGAGTTCCTGACATGTATATATTGAGAAGATGGTGCAAAAATGTGAAAAGAATCCACACAAAAGTTCGGATCAAGTACGATAACTCATCAATGACAATTGAGGCACGTCGGCATGACAATATGTGCAAACTCTTTAATGAGATCACCGACTTGGGTGAAGATTTTCAAGAAAAGTATGATATGGTCATGACACGGGGGCGCAAGCTAAAACAAGATTTACTTGAAGTTTTGGTTCTTTGTGAAAGTAATATGGTCCATGATTCTATTTCACTTAGAGACGGGGTTCTACATTCGAAGCAATGTACAAACATACTTGACCCGGAAGTTCTCCGCCGAAAAGGTAGACCGCCGACTAAAAGGAAACAAGGTTTTGTGGAAAAAGTAGTTAAGAAGAAGAGGGAAACAAAAAAGAAGATATTGTCCAATGCAAAAGACGAGGTATGAGTCTTTATGAGGCTTTTTTATGAAGATTGGCTATATATATATATATAGCCACTCTTCATGCTTCATGTTAAAGTGATTCATAATTCCTTCTTATTTTTATTATGCAGAGTTACCCAAGCTCCATGGCATCATCAATGTGGTCAAATATAATATCCCATAGTATGCGACCAAAAATGACATATCAATATCTTTCCATTGACTCCAAGTTTAGGCCCAACCAGGACAAACTTTAATCAACTTGCTCCAAATTCTCCATGTTCGCAAACCAACATGCCAAGTTTATCCAATAGTCAAGTTTGGGCAGGAGGACAATCAAGTTTATTTGAAAATCGAAGCCAAGGTTGGACACAACCAAGTTTTACTGAAATGATGAATGCAGAAGATGATGATGAAGAGTAGAAAAATTGCTTGGTTTACACAATATCTTTTGTGTTGTGGCTTGTGGGTACTTGAGTATTTGTGTCCCTTTTATATATCTACTGTTGTTGCACAAGCTGAAGTTTATTTCTGTCTGTTAATAATACGTTAAAGCACACCCTTAATTCTCAGATTAAGTGGCGTGAGATTAAAGGTCCCCTTTGTACTGTAACTTTCTTATTTCATGAATACAAGTTATCTGTTCCTTATAAAAAAAAAAGAAAAGAAAAAAAAGGATGATACTTGGACATTTCTCCATGTTGATACATATGATGAAATGAAGTACATGTTAGTGCTATTCAGGGTAAAGGAAAAAACAAAATGAAAAAAAATATTTTGTAGCTTGTATGTATGATCAATGACTACTTGATCTGAACTCAAACACATCATATACCAATTTCCTCAGCAACATGGTCTTTCTTCCACTCTTTTCCTTTTTTCTCCTCTGCTTTCTGTATGTATATTTACTTTAATGATTATGCCACCATTGAGTATGCTTAAACCTTTCCTACACAGTTGGATCCTCAAAAATTTGCCAGCATCTCCCCTATTTTCTTGCCTAACTCGACATCTAAACATCTTCTCACAATCAATAATAACACAAACACAATTCAGAAATCCCCATATCATTTTATAGACTGAGTTGATAGCAAAATTCTATAACATTTTGTTTCATTACAAAGTGCATCACATGTCCATTGAACTTGCATTACATCATTTAGCTAACTAAGTTTTTGCCTCTTTCTACAAATACAAGATTAACAAAAAAAAAATGTAGATCAATCATCATTGCATCAATCTTGATAAATTGGATTGAGAGCTTGGTGTCTTCGTTTTATCCCTGAAAATCATTCCATTCATCATCTTCACATCCTCCAATAATCTGGAAACGAAAAGCAAGAACAACTTAAAAAAACAAAAATCACTACATTTATGTGAATAGATGAAACACTGAACCTTTAAATCAAAACAAAAAATTACAACTTTCAAAGAAGTAGAAATCACAAAACGTAATTCAATAAGCTATTTAAAAAAATTGTTAAAAATAAATCAAGGAACAAGTAAAGAAACAGACCTTGCTCGACAGATCCGCCGCGTTATCGATGGCCGGAGAGGGAGCGATCGGCGGTCGGCGACGTCACTGTCATGCTGGGTTTTCAATCGTCCGTCCGTCCCCAACTTTTCATGCTGGGTTTTCATGCTGCGTAATCGATGCCCCAACTTTTTCAGATTAGTCGTCCGTCCCTCTCTCTATTTTTCAATTTGTAGGGATAAGCCATGTTTGTTTGTCTCTCTCTCTATTGAAAAGTTTGTTTGTCTCTCTCTCTTTCCTCTCTCTCTCGTGATGGACGTAACAAAGCAATTATAGACTTTTCAACTAGCATTATTCTTCATTTGTTAATTGGTGGGTCCCACTGCCACATCATATGTTGTGAATGGTTGTGTGGGTAGTGGTTGTGTGAGTAGCATTTCCATAAAATTAACATAGACTCCGATGGGGAGCTTATTAATTAATACACCTAAGTGAACACCATAATTTAACATCCTTAAAATATTATCTTTTAAATAATAGTCCTACAGATGGAGAGGTCCTATCATAAAAAGTAATATTTACCTTATGTTATCATTTTGAAATTTAAAACTAGTGAACCTATAATTAGCACATCCGATATGGAGGAAGACTCTAATGTCAACGCGCATGCTAATTACTTCACAATTTAAATTAATTATGGAGGCCAATTCGATTTTATTTTAAAAAATAAATCAATTTAATCACTTAGTTATTTTATCCTTAAGGTTTTTAATTTTTTCATCCTAACATGCAAGGAAACATATCACGCATACATCCATACATGCCATACATCAAAACAATAAAAACCAAAAATAAAGGATGGATAATTAAATTATCCAATTATCATGGTCTTCTTCCTTGAGTTGAATCCGAGAAAATCTTCGACTCGATCTCTCCCACTGAATCAAGCATCTCGTCGCTCCTCCCTACGGTCAGGCATTTCCAAAATTAAAATTTCACTTTTATGCAAAATTAATTACATAAAAAAATTTAATTTTAAATCCCGACTCTCCAGCGGACGTAACGAACGGCGGCGAAACGGACCGGACCAACTGGACGACCCGGCCCGAACCAGCGAACTGGCCCGGACCAGGCTGCCCGCGTGTCACGGGGCGCTTATAGTTTGTATAGACTGTACGCGCACCGTGCGGCTAGTAGTCAATTTACCCGACTACGTCCGCCTAACTCGTTCGAGAGTTGGTGCTAATGCGATGCAATCACGCCGAGGCGTTTTAGTGGCACAGCAAAATTGAATATGAAAATTGATTTGTATTGATACAATTAACGATTATAATAGGCAACAACGATTACAAGCATACACGGATAGGAGGGTCTCAGCAAACTTGCCAATTCGTACTACAACTCTTCAGTACACTCTTCCCCCTATAATAGTCTTAGAAAAATAAAGTCTAATGACTACACTGGATATTGAAAAGCTGAACAAGCACTAACTAGCTATTACAACATTACAAGGAAAATAAAGTAAAGCCCTACACTATAGATGATAACTTGAAGTGCGATGAGGCTCTGCATCCCACAAAGCTGCAAGTGGGCCCATGAGTGGCCTGTGATCAGGTAATACCGCCTGGGGTCGCGGGCATCCCGTGACAGCACTCCCCCCTCTGAGTTGGTGACGTCCCCGGCGCCATAGATGTGAGATAAGCATCCAGTAGTGGTTGAAAAGCTTTAAGTGTTGTCGCCCTCTCCCAAGTGTTCTCCTCCATACTGCAGCCCTGCCATTTCACCAAATATTCTTTGTATAGCTTCTTTCTCGGCCCTGCATCATGGTGGTCGATAATAGCTTTGGCCACCCTCTTCCCCAAGTTGCGTGTGGTGTCCTCTTTATCTGCCTGATATGGCTTGAGTTGGATGACATGAAAGACATTATGAATGCGCCACCATTGGGGTAACTCAAGCTTGTAGGCTACCTTTCCGACTCTTTTGAGGATGTTTAGGGGCCCAATACATTTTTGCATTAGCCGTGAATCTCTCCCCCGTGTTGCCCTGGAGGAACTCTGGTTCGGGACTTTCACCATTACCTTGTCACCCACACAGTATTCAACAAAGCGACGTTTAAGATCATCATATTTTTTCATCCGCTTTTGAGCCTTCTCCAGGTAGCCACGGGCCAAATCAAGGTTTTGTTCCCATTCAAGGGAAAATGTTTGCGCCGAAGTAGGCCTGGCGTTTTGTGGAATAGTATCAATATTGTGCGGGAGGAGTGGCTACTGCCCATTACAAATTTCAAAAGCGCTCTTATTGGTGGTAGAGCATTTTTGAGCATTGAAACACAGTTGAACAACATCCAAAAGCTTCACCCAGTCCTTATGATTAGTGCTCACAAAATGTCCAAGATATTCCTCCAACATTGAGTTAAATCTTTCAGTTTGGCCATCAGATTGTGGGTGGAAGCTAGAGCTCATATTCAACTTGGAGACGAGTAGTTTGAAGAGCTCGGTCCAAAAGTTACTAGTAAACCGGGTGTCTCGGTCACTAACAATGTCCCTTGGCAGTCCCCAATACTTAACAATATGCTTGAAAAAGAGCTAAGCTGTCTCTTCCGCCGAAACTGTATTGGGTGCTGCTATGAATGTAGCATATTTGGAGAACCGGTCTACCACAACAATAATGGCATCAAGATCCCCAACTTTTGGTAGACTGGTGATATAATCCATTGAAGCACTTTCCCAAGCCCTGACAGGAATGAGTACTGGTTCCAGCAAGCCTGCCTTCTTTTGTCGATCAAGTTTATCTTGTTGGCACACCAAGCAGGTGCGGACAAACATCTCAATGTCGTCCCGCATTTGGGGCCAATAGTAAGCTCGTTGAACTAAGGCCACAGTGCACTCCTCTCCTGGGTGGCCCGCCCAGAGAGTGTCGTGACATTCCGCAATAATAGTTTTCCTAATATCGCCGCCTAGAGGTACGTAGAGACGTCTCCCCTTGGTCCATAAGAGAGCATCCTCTAGCCAAAATCTTCGTGTTGTACCCTGGCGGACAAGGTTCACCAAACATTGAGCCGCTGCATCGGCTCCCATTAGTTCTCGTATTTGATCTTTTAATGGAGTGGTCACCTGACTCGAGGAAAGTGCTGCCAGCACTTGTAGAACAGCTAGGTCGGATCTGCGGCTTAGGGCATCCGCCACCTGATTACTAGAACCGGCACGATACTCAATCACAAAGTTGAACTCGGACAATAGTTCCTGCCATCTCGCTTGTTTCCCAGTAAGCTTTGGCTGGGACAGAAAGTGACTAACAGCAGTGTTGTCAGTTTTTACAATAAACGGCAACCCCAATAAGTAATGTCTCCAAAGTCGAAGGCAATGGACCACTGCTAAAAGCTCTTTATCATGCATTGTGTAACGCCTCTCGACATCCTTAAGCTTCTTACTCTCGAAGGCAACAGGATGGCCATCTTGCACTAAAACTCCTCCTAGTGCAATATCTGAAGCATCTGTTTCAACCACAAAAGGTTTGGATAGATCCGGTAGTGCGAGGACCGGGTCTGTTAGGATGGCCTTCTTTAAGTTGTCGAAGGCATTCTGGCATTCCGACGACCAATTCCAAACTTCCGTCTTTCTTGTCAAATCGATTAGGGGTCTTGCTATTCCAGCATACCCCATCACAAATCTTCTATAGTAATTTTCCAACCCGAGAAATGACCGTACCTCATGTACATCGGTTGGTGCTTTCCACTCTTGGATTGCTCGTATTTTTTTCGGGTCCATGCGAATATTGCCACACTCGACGATATGACCCAAGAAACTGATCCGCTTCTGGGCAAATGAGCACTTCGACAGCTTAACATATAGTTCATGCTCACGAAGCCTAGTAAGAACCATTCTCAAATGTTCCACATGTTCTTCCAAGGTTCGGCTATATATAACAATATCATCCAGGTATACCACGACAAACTCGTCCAAGAACCCTTGGAGAACTTGATTCATCAGTCTTGCCGAAAGTAGTCAAGGCGTTTGTTAGGCCAAAGGGCATGACTAAGAACACGAAGGCCCCATAACGTGTGACAATCGTCGTTTTCACTTCATCTCCCTCCTTGATGCGAACTTGCCAATAACCTGATCTCAGATCGATCTTCGTGTAGTATTCCGCTCCACTGAGACGGTCGAAGCAATCTGCTACAAGTGGAATAAGATACACATTCTTCACCGTAATTTTATTTAGAGCACGGTAATCACAACACAATTGCAAAGTTCCATCAGACGTTTTCTGAAAGAGAACAGGAGCTCCATAGGGTGATTTCACCAGTTGGATCATACCACATTCCAACATCTCTTTTAACTGCTTTCTGAGTTACACGAGCTCAGGTTGCGACATACGATAAGGGGCTCGGGCAGGAGGTTTTGTGCTCGGCACCAACTCAATCTCATGATCGACCGCCCTCTTAGATGGAAGCTTCCAAGGCAATTCGCCGGGCATAACATCTTCAAATTCGTTTAGGAGGTGCTTCACCGCATCAGGGATAGGACCTGACGACTCCTCTACTTCATCGAATTGCAAGGCACATAGGAAGGATGGTTCACCATGCCTGCATCCCTTCTTGAACTGTAGCGCGGATAGGTTATTTTGCCCTTGGGTTGCGCTAATTGTTGGGATAATATGTGGTTTATCCCCCAAAACCAAGAGTGCATCAGCGCACGGCATGACTAGGGTTTGAGTGTCACGCATGTACTCGATCCCGAGTATCAATTTGAAGTCATCCATTTCCACAACAGATAGGTCGGACCTACCCTGGAAGGCTCCTATCTTAATTCGAACAGCCTTGGCAACCCCCGTAATTGGTTTTGCCAGAGAGTTGACGGCTTTAACCCGGCCCACTCCTTTCTCTAACAATAGTCCAAGTCTCCCCACTTCGGTGCTCGCCAGATAATTATGGGTGGCACCCGAGTCTATCATAGCACGAATATTTTTCCCATTGATTTTAACATCAACAAACATTAATCCCTTCTTTCTCTTATCGGGACTACTGGTGGTGAGTGCAGGTACAGGTTTTCTGGCTTTTGTTGGCACTCTTGCCTTAGCTGCCACCTGATGGGTTAACGAGTTGCACCATTGATTGATGGCCCCAAGGTTTTCCTCATCTTCTGATCTTCCTTCGTCATCTGGACCTTGCAACTCTTCTTTCGGTTGCGAACTCGATTTTACAGCGCTCGTTAGGGCATTCAAAAGTTGCCTCTTCGGACAATTACTGAGATGATGAGGCCCATCACATAGGAAACATTTAATGATTTGTTGGGGAGGGCCCTGCTGACCTTCTGTAGGTTTGCTACGATTCGTGCTCCCATATGAACTTCCTTGAGTATAGGTTTGCCGATCCCCTACACTCCGACTCAAGTTAGGTTTGAACGGTCTTGGCATTACACTTCGGGACGGTGCGATGTTCTTTGTTACTGGACGATCTCTTCGAGGTTCCGACGTGTAATCCATTAATCATTCTGCCGCTCCCATGGCGGTACTGAGGTTTGTGACTCGTTGGCGCAGAAGTTCCATACGAGCAAATGGCTTCAAACCTTCCAGGAACGTAAACAACCGGTCATTCTCCGACATATCGCTAATGTGTAACATATGCGTCGAAAATGCCTTCACATAATCTCGAATAAGACCGGTGTGCTTCAAATCTCGCAAGGCCCTTCTTGCGTTGCACTCAACATTCTCTGGGAAGAATTGTTGCCTGATGGCATCTCGCAGTTGTTCCCAAGTATCAATTCTTACTCGTTGGGCCTGAATGTCCGCATATTTGGTGCGCCACCACAATTTGGCATCATCAACCAAATACATTGTGGCTGTAGACACCTTTCTCGCCTCGTCCAAAACATTGGCGGCATGGAAGTACTGTTCCATGTCGAATAAGAAGTTCTCAACTTCCTTGGCATCTCGTGTTCCACCATAGGAACTTGGTTCGGGGATCCGAATCCTCGTAATAGGTTCTTGAGCAACATGGGGGGTGTTGTTCACAGCTCTTTGAAGCAATCCAATCTGGATACTCATTGCTTCCATCTCGCTTCTCATTTCAGCCATATGGCTGGTTCCCATTGCATCAGCAAAGGTTCGGCAGACTTCTCTGCATTCGCCCAACTGGGCTCGGAGGTCTTCATTCTCCGCTTCAAGGGTCTCGACCTTCTCCTCCAAGGTCTCGACAACATATTTCAATCTATAGCACTCTTGCTCTAGATTATCGAATTGGGCTTTAGAGGCCTCGACCTCTTTCTTGTTTCCGTCATCCTTTTTCTTGCCCTGCCTTCTAGGGACTTCCGTCTCGTTACCCGATTCCATTCTTTCGACCTTAACCGGTCTCCGATACCACCTGTCACGGGGTGCTTATAGTTTGTATAGACTGTACGCGCACCGTGCGGCTAGTAGTCAATTTACCCGACTACGTCCGCCTAACTCGTTCGAGAGTTGGTGCTAATGCAACGCAATCACGCCGAGGCGTTTTAGTGGCACAGCAAAATTGAAGATGAAAATCGATTTGTATTAATACAATGAACGATTACAATAGGCAACAACGATTACAAGCATGCACGGATAGGAGGGTCTTAACAAACTTGCCAATTCGTACTACAACTCTTCAGTACACTCTTCCCCCCTATAATAGGCTTAGAAAAATAAAGGCTAATGACTACACTGGATATTGAAAAGCTGAACAAGCACTAACTAGCTATTACAACATTACAAGGAAAATAAAGTAAAGCCCTACACTATAGATGATAACTTGAAGTGCGATGAGGCTCTGCATCCCACAACGCTGCAAGTGGGCCCATGAGTGGCCTGTGATCAGGTAATACCGCCTGGGGTCGCGGGCATCCCGTGACACCGCGGCACTAGCCGCGCGCCAAGCAGTACTGTAGGCCGCTTCGGCACGCTTGCTTGTCGCTTGTCGGCTGCCAACAAATTCCCTGGCAGCCTTTGCTCGCTCTATTTCTTCGTGATCCCGTCTTTTCCGAATTCGATTACAATTTTATACAAAATCAAATACATCGAAACTACATCAAGATTACACGAAAAATAAAAACACCTAGAACTACCCGCGGATTTTCTCACGGGGAAAACCATTACATGCCTCAAAAAACGGGCCAAACCAACAATTGCATAATTAATAAAAATAAATAAATACACCATTCATATAAACCATGATAATTGGATCATATCACCTGCAAGAACACATCTAGCAAAATATTCCAACATCAAAATATATGAATATTTAAATTGCTATCAATTAATCACCAAAATTAATTAAAATAGCAAAAACCTAAAAATTTGGCTCCGATACCAATTGTTGGAAAGTAAAACGCAGCGGAAGCGAAGTTTGGGAAATATGATAATCGCGTTTTACGCATCTACGAGCATGAGATCTATTTAGGCATGCTAATTAATTAATTACTAAGACTAATAAGCAATTTAAATATTATTTATTATTTATTAATTGAATATGTTGATTATTAAAATATCCTAATCTAGATACAAGATCATAGAATATTACCTTTTGAAGAGTATTGGTCACTTCCGTCTTGATCACCTTGTATTTCTACCTTTAGATCTTCTAGAGTATGATCCGCCTTGAACCGGACGTTGTGTGGGTAACGAGCTACCGGATCTTGTTTGGACTTCTATGGATCGGCCGAAATAATATCCCTCACAATTCTCGATTTTCTTTTCTTCAAGTAATTCCGATATGTAGCAAGAATTAAAGTGTTCTCTCAATTGTGGAATCAAAGACACAAGTCAAGATCCACAATTAAACACTTAGAAGAAAAAATCAAAATTCCTTGTGTATGAATAATGATAAAATCGGCCAACACCCATAAGTCCTATATATAGGCTCTTGGACTACTACTAGGGATCTTAAGGAGGATTATGGAAGGACTCCCAATAAATTCATCTTACCTTATTAGAACTCTTCCTAATATAATGAATCTATTAATATCAACTTAGTCCACTAAAAAGTTGATATTGCACTTCCTACCAAAATCCCAAATTACGAAATTGGGCTCCTCATTAAATATATTATTTCCCGTGTTTAAGATATCGAATGTCGATTAATTAATTATAAGCTACTGACAGCTTTAATTAATTAATATCTTATCCAAGAGTAGTACCACTCGAACCTTATTATTATATCGAAATTAAATCCACCTGCAGGGGTTAATATAATAATCATTATCGAGCTCCTCAAGGGGACATCATCAACCCGCACGAGTCGGGACACGATTTCTAGTAATAATAATTGTCGTATAAACAATATTATTGCGCAAGATACGAGGCTTACTGAGTCGATCATTTTGACTCTCACCTATGGTAAATCAAAGCAATAATTATTATAAATACACAATTAAATATTATATACTTAGAATTAAGAAATAATAATTATCCGAGATTTACGTTCTTCTTACAGTAAGTACAGAAGACACTATCTCACCTCGATCCAGTTCAACGTATGCAAATACGTTAATGTATGCTAATAATCAAGACCAATTATTCTCAAGCATACACTACAACCTTTTTATATAATTTGTCTAATAATTATATAGGTTGTGAACTATTATATTATTTTATAAGGCACAGATAATGTGATCTTCCGTGTGACACCAACACACCACATTATCTACAATATATATTAGACATTTCATTTGCATAACCATAACGTGAATAAATATGCAAAACATGTGATTAAATGTAATTAATATTCTCATAGGTAGTAACAGGGAAATTAGGTAATACAAGCATAAAGTATGCTTTGCAGTATACAATCCTAACACATAGCACAGGGTCGGCATGAAGGATGATGAAAGATGAACGATACTAATCACATGAGGACATGTACGTTGTTGTATTGGTTCAGTTGTATTTTATTTCCGCTACAGTATTCTTTCCCCGTTGTAAGGTAGTGTGTTGTATTTTGACCCCTGCGTGGGTACGTTTTGAGATTGAGTTGGATGTATTAATTGAAAGACCAAATCGGTCTACTGAGTCATTTTAGCGTTAAAGGCATTGTTGAGATGTTTGATTTTTGTTACCAGCCTGGTAGATCCTTGAGGAAAGGTTCTACGACGTGTAATATCCCTGAGCGGATTCGGGGTGTTACACCAATAAGTTTCCTTTCGATAGTTTGGTGGGATTTTGTTGCGATATTTCGTTAACGCAAGTGCACGTTATCGTTGACAAGTAATAAAGTGATGAGTGAGTATCGTTCCCACGAGGACTGAATTACTAAGTACCGATTTTTATGTATTGTAATTTTATTTGAACAATCAAAGTTTGAGTTGCAATTAATAACTAAATAAAACCAATAAAAGAGCTAACAGTAAAAAGGATCGCTTGAAGAAAGAAAATCAAATAATGAATAAGTCTAGGATTCTGAATCCACCTTGGTTTATCTGAATTTACTCTCGATTATCTGAAGTTAATGATTTCCCCAATTTATTGAAGGCGAAGATTGCTAAAATACTCTACCGCCTCTCCTGAGGTCAATAGATTTTTCTAAAGGCGAATAACGCACTCTATCCCTAGGTGAATTAATTCGTCAATAGGCAAAAAGCACAAAATCCTCACAAGGCCACGTAGTTCCTATGAGTATATTCCTATCTCACAAGATAAAACGGTTCTCACCAATAGTTCCTCACCAACTCTCCTCTCCCGATTCGAGTAAGGTAATTAAAACAATCCAATTATTGGCAAGGCAATTGAAAGCATTAAAATCGATTGGGAAAACTCAACAAAAAGGGAATTATATAGATAATCTAAAGCAAATCCGTCAAAACTTAGGTTTCATCAAAATCCTAGAACAGGGTTTTAGCCTGACATGCTAAAAGATAAAAATACAGAAATAATGAATGAAAGCATGAAAATCAAACGCAGATGAAGAGCTCGGATTCCTCCGTTCTTCTGGCTTCTGCCCTCTCTTCAGCGATCCTCCTTAATTTCTGTCTCCAAGAATCCCCAGATCCAAGCTGATTAATTATGGCCTTAAACCCTTATTTATAGCTCCCAACAGCCTCCAAATCGCGTCCGTGTGATTAGGTCGAGAACTGGCTTCAAAACGGCCCAAACCCGCGCGGAGCACACCAAAACCGCCCTGTGTGCTGCGGCTCACTTAATCTGTGCCGCGGCTCACGGGGAGCAGATTAAAACCTGGATGCTGTGTGTTTCTTCTGGGCCGCGGCTCACCATAACTGTGCCGCGGCTCAGAGTATAGTTTGCTCTGTTTCTGCTGGTCCTCTTCGTATGCCACGGCCCACTTGCCTTGTGCCGCGGCCCACGGCCAAAATTCGCCGTTTTCGCCCGTTTTGCCTCGTTTTAGCTTCCGGACTCCAATCTCCTGTCAAAAATACAAGAATAAGGCATTAAACGCTCATTTATGCAAATTTACTCGCCAAAAAATACAAAATAATGATAAATAAGTGTATAAAAATACGCCTAACAAATACCCCCAAACTTGAGCCTTTGCTTGTCCTCAAGCAAAAAGAATTTATTATAAATAAAAGAATAATCGTGAATAATCGTGCAACTCATCGTGCTCAACCTAATCAATACTATCCTGAAAATCTCAAAGAATAGTACAAGTATCGTAATAGTGAGTCACATCCAAGACACTGATTCCACAAAGTAACCAATTTTAGTCCTAATCAATCGTTCAAGAAGAAAATCCAGCTCAATGATTAACAAGTTGTGAATTTAATCGATCGTCAATATGAAAGGTTAAAATAAACAAGCTAACTCACCCAATCCCACAGTCTAGTGGCACAAATTTCAAGAGTTTCATAAAAAATAACCCTCGGACAGTGTTCCCTTATATAAGCTCGATAAGATGATTCGAGTTGACCACTAGGTTCGGATCTCGGGATGTTTCATCGGGAAAAACCTAGGGTGGAATTCCATTCTCATGTATTGGGGAACCGTTTGACGTAAAAGACACTCATGGGGCACATGGATGCTTCTAGTTACTAAGTTCCCCTCCACAGCGGAGAAACAACTCGAATAGCTATTCCCGCCTGTCCGATTCAAGGTCGCTATTTTACGCGAGAGTAAACGGCGGGTCACGTGAATACCCCCGGTTACTAGGCTCCCCATCATCGGCACAAGCAAAATCTCTAAACCACTAGTCTAATGAGGGTCGTCATTTTACACGAGAGTAAACAACGGGTCACGTGAATACCCCCGGTTACTAGACTTCCCATCATAGAACAAAAAATTATCTCGACTTTTGGGAAAAACTGACCGACTCTAAACTCAATCTAAGTGCCAACACGACTAATGTTACTGGCCGACTAGCTACGCGAAAAATGTAACCAAACGTATCGACGGCGATTTTAAAACACGTATGTCTCCTCTCTTATCTGCTAAGATCTCTACAAAAACGAAAAAAAATTCGGACCTAAATGAAGACTTAACAGAAACAGATATCATTGACTACAACTCGACTAAAACTCAACCGTTTCTTCAGAGAGAAATCAGTATTGTAACATCAATTTCACACAAATAGAAGCACGAAAAATTCACGAATAAGAGTCAAACCATGACAAGCAAGGCTAGCAACAAAAATATAACTAGAAATAATGAAAAGTGCAACCGAATAAGTACAGCAATAAGTATATCAACGGAAAGTAACCCCCCCAAACATAGGACGTACATTGACCTCAATGGACAAAATATAATATGCAATGAAAATGAAAGGTCATGTACTCCCCTCCAGTCTGCTCATGAACTGGTGTCGGCGTCGTCCGGCGAGGAGGGTGGTGTGGCTGGACGAGCAGGTGGAATAAATGGCCCGTCCGGGTACATAATGTGGGCCGTCCAAGCAGTAAGGTGCTCCTGGTGGTAGGCATCCCTCGCTGCCAGACGCCTCATCTCACGCCGGTTGGCCCGGCGGGCCTGCTCTCGCATCTCATCTCGGACGGCGGCAATGTTGCTCTCCCTCTCCGTCCGCCTCTCCTCTCTCATCTCAGCCAGAAGGCTCTCTCTCTCTTTCCTCATCTCCTCTCTCTCTCTCCTCATCTCCTCTCTCTCTCCTCATCTCCTCTCTCAGCCCGTCGAACATAGCCTGCAAGTGCTCTCTGTCCGGCGGTGGGCTGGCATCTGCCTGCTCCTGTGTCAGTAGAAGAGGCTCGGGGGACCCCTCGTGGGCCTCATCAAGTAAAAATCCTCGCCCCCGAGCGTGTGCCAGTGATCCTCCCCACTGGTCGAAATGCGAAATGATGCGGTGATCAATCGGGCTTTGGGGAGCTAGCATCGGCTCGTCGTCCGACCACGTCATCCCTGACTGCCGGCACAGAGCACAGATAAGCGAGGGGTGCTTCAGCCCCGTCTTGGCCCCTCCCCGAATACACTGGAAGATAGATCGGACCAGGAGAGGAGCCTCATCGAATCGCAGCCCGGAGGTGATAGCATATAATGTACGGGCTCGAGAGAGAAAAACCGTGCGGATCTGCGAGGTGGGGTCTATACGAGCGCAGATAAAATACAGCCAAGCACGCCCGAACTAGCTGAGGTGCGAGCTCTTAAAGTTGAAGGTGGAAGAAGCCGGTGCGCGCCGCTCCCAGTTGGAGTCGGGCTGCGTAAGAGTCTCAAGCAGAGCCTCCTTCGTGAGGCTATCCATAACTCGCGCAAAAGCCGTCTCATCAACCACCGGCAGCTCAAATAACATCTGAATAGCAGCTACAGAAAAATCGACCGTAATGCCTCGGACTACAACCTGAGTCCGAGTGTCTAACTGTTGTAACATCTGCCCCGCCCGAATGTGCTTCAACAAGGCGCTAGCATAAAACTCCTGCACAATCGATATCACCGCCGGCTCAGGAGGTGCAGCAAAATGGGCCCACCCCATCTCGTCGATCATGGTCAGAAGATCCCCGTCCTGGGGGGCTGGGGTGAATCCCCTCTACGGGATCAGAGGTCGAGGGCGAATCTTCTCATTGAAGATTTTATGGATCTCCGGGTCAGAAAATTGGTGCGCCTCCGACTCGGGTCGACTGTGAGAAGTTTCCCCACGCGTGGGGGACGACTGAGTCCTGGCCCTTTTGCCAAGCTTCTTGGTTCTAGCCATAGAGAGTTCCTGAAACGTTAAACACCGGAGTTTGGTTACTTACAATAAAGAGAACGACATTTACTCGGCTAAGGATATCAAAAATTTAACGAGCTAGCACCGCCGTGAGAGAAAAATAAAATTTTGAGCTTTAACGTTTAACATTGACATTGGTTGGGGTTGCTGTACTCCAAAAACGAATTCGTTGCACATAGCCTAAAAACATTGACTTAACAAAGAAGAAAAAAATTTCATTCAGGCAATTCATCAAACACCTTGAGTGCATCCTTTTAATTGAAGAACAAATATGACTAAAGCTTCATTAAATCCCCAAAAACAACAACACGAATCATTCTTCATGTCAATCATTAACACAAACACATCATTCATAATCAAAAATAATCATTAAAAACCGATCAAAACTTCATATTCCCCAATCTTAATAAGACTTTGAAAACAAACAACATAATCAATATTTCATGAATAACATCTCATTTTGCAAGTCATGAAGCAATTAATACAAAGGATTGAAAATTACCTTGATTAGCTTTGGGAGATGCAAGAAGAAAGCAAGAAGAAGAAGTGTACCAGCTGATTGTTTGTGCACAGGGAAGAGGAAGAAATGATACCTGAGTTGCCGGCCGAAAGCATGTTATAAAGCTACCTGGGCTGTTCAAATTCCGAACGGTGTGCTGCGGCACAGCTTAAGTGCGCCGCGGCTCAGAGTACATCCTCTTTTACCTGCTGTTTCGTTTTGTCGTGTGTCGCGGCTCATAATGCGGGTGCCGCGGCTCAGAGTGTTGGTGTGCCGCGGCTCACTTGGTTTGTGCCGCGGCACATAGTATAGCGTCCTAGGCATATCTGGTGCATCTTGTGTGCCGCGGCTCAGAAGCAACTTGCCGCGGCTCAGCGATCAATTGTGCCACGGCTCAGGAATGTTGTGCCGCGGCACATAGTACAGAATGTTCAGCCTTCTGGTTCGATTTGTGTGTGCCGTGGCTCACAAGCCTTGTGCCGCGGCTCAGGCATAATTTTTTTTTTCTGGGATTTTTTTCTGCACAGAATTTTAAAAGGAACACGTCAAGAACGAGAGGGATAAGCAAATCAAAGCAAAAATGATGAAAAAGAAATGTTCAAAAATGCAAGAAAATACTGAAACATAAAAAAAATCTACTACTAAAACTCGGGTTGCCTCCCGAGAAGCGCTAAGTTTATAGTCTTCAGCCGGACCTATTTGAGAAATCAGTTCGCTTTTTGCAAACTCCATTTAGACTCCGCCCCGTTCATCGAACCGTTAATATGTGTTTTGAAATTTTGACCTTCGGTCTTTAACGATTCAATTTTCGGTTCGGACACCAAATGTTGTTTGCGAAAAGGTTTTGACATAAACAACTTTTCGAAGAAACCATTTTCCAAATGACTAGGCGCCCGTTTTACTTCTGGCTTATTTTCCTCTTTCACGAACGAACTTAGGATAGAATGAGACTTTTCCGGTTGTGGCTGAATGGATGGCGACATATTCAAATGCCTAATACACACGACTTGCTCTTTATTAGGCGTTGGGGCAGCTGGAATAGATTCTGACTTTTTCGACCGACGATTCTTCCGGTGTGTGTCTCTCGCAATGGCATCCACACTTTCAATTTGCGAGCTCTTCTCAACACCACCCGGACATGGAAAGTATTTAAATACTTGAAAAGTGACATGCTCGTCTTGAACCCTTAGAGTTAGTTCCCCTTTTTCCATGTCGATTAAAGTTCGTCCAGTTGCCAAAAATGGTCTTCCCAAGATAATTGGGATGTCGTGATCTTCCTCCATGTACAGCACAATGAAATCGGCCGGAAAGATGAACTTATCAACCTTTACTAAAACGTCCTTTATTACTCCCCTCGGATATTTAATCGATCTATCGGCTAATTGTAGAGAGATAGTCGTCGGTTTTGCTTCTCCGATTCCAAGCTTTTTGAAAATAGAAAGAGGCATCAGATTAATACTCGCCCCGAGATCACATAATGCTCTATCAAAAGTCAGATTTCCTATAGTGCAAGGTATATTAAAACTTCTCGGATCTTTCAATTTTGGCGGAATCTTTTTCTGAAGAATAGCGCTGCACTCCTCCGTCAATGCGACTGTCTCAAACTCCTCGAGTTTTCTTTTCTTTGACAACATTTCTTTCATGAATTTCGCATAACTCGGCATTTGCTCCAAGGCGTCGGCAAATGGGATGTTAATGTGCAGCTTCTTAAAGACGTCGAGGAACTTTGAGAATTGCTTGTCCACCTTTTTCTGATGTAATCGCTGCGGAAACGGGACGGGTGGTACATATGCCTTGGGATTGTCCGGAAATAGTATCGAGGGTCTCTAATCTTGTGATTCCTCCATCGCTGAATTTTTCTTCTCCCCTTCCTCACTTATCTTTTCGCTCTGCTCAGGCTGCTCGCACAATTTCTTACCACTTCTCAAACCGATGGCATTGACACTCTCTCTAGGATTCGTTTCAGTGGTACTTGGCAAGGTACCTTCCGGGCGGGTTGTTAATACATTTGCTATCTGGCCCAGTTGGACTTCCAAGTTGCGAATGGAAGCGTAATGGTTTTGCAATGTTGCTTCCGTACGGGTCATGAACTGACTCGTATTAGCTGCCAATTTCGCAATGGCTTCCTCTAGAGAAACTTTTGGAGCAGGAGGAGGTTGCTGTTGGTGTTGAGCGAACGGAGGCTGGTTCGAGTTCTGTCCATTTCTCCATGAGAAGTTAGGATGATTACGCCATCCCGAATTATAAGTGTTGGAGTACGGATTATTTTGCCGGTTTCCGTTTCCAACGAACTGAGCTTGTTCAATTGGGGGCTACTCGAAAGGGTTTCCGACTTGGCACTCT
The DNA here is from genome assembly GCA_033398695.1 of Orobanche coerulescens. Taxonomy (NCBI): domain Eukaryota; kingdom Viridiplantae; phylum Streptophyta; class Magnoliopsida; order Lamiales; family Orobanchaceae; genus Orobanche; species Orobanche coerulescens. The sequence continues at coordinate 92,862,859 of CM065816.1, forward strand.
GCGCTAGGGTGAGATCCATTACACCAATTACAAGATTCAATGGTAACGGGGGAAGGAGCATGCGAAAACGCCTGAAGTTGCTGAGTTAGCACTGCGACTTGGGCCGACAATGTAGAGATCGGATCATTATTCGAAATTTCCATGACTCGCTTCGGATTTACTCGTTCGGACGGCCATTGATACGCATTTGCGGCCATAGCTTCCAACAAAGAGTGTGCCTCGGCCATCTTTTTTCCCATCAAGGCTCCTCCAGCGGCTGCATCCACGAGAGTGTGTGTAGAGGCACTCAATCCATTATAGAACGTCTGAATTTGGAGCCAATCCGGTAAGCCGTGATGTGGGCATCTCCTCAGTAAATCCTTGTATCGCTCCCACGCCTCGTGAAGCGACTCCATATCAAATTGACCAAAAGTAGTGATCTCGTTCCGTAACCTCGCTGTCTTCGATGGTGGGAAGAATTTATCAAGGAAGGCTTGCGCTAATTCTGCCCATGTCGTTATCGAGCCCGGCGGTAAAAAGTTCAACCAAAATTTTGCTTTATCCCTCAAAGAGAAAGGGAAAAGCCTTAGACGGATGGCATCATCGGTGACACCATTGTTTTTGAACGTATCACAAATCTCGAGAAAAGACGCGATGTGTGCGTTGGGGTCATCGTTCGGCAATCCACAGAACTAGCTCGATTGTACCATCTGAATAATTGCAGGCTTGATTTCAAAATTGTTCGCCTGGATGGTGGGACGCTGAATCCCCGAAAAGTTCGCGTTGATCTGCGGCATAGCATAATCTCGAAGTGCTAGTGCCGGTTGAGCTTGCACCATGGGGTTTTACGCTTCGTGATTTCCCGTATTATCAGCCATAGTGACTTTCATCGGTAGCTCTCATTTCTCCTTTTTGTTTCTCCGAAGAGTGCGCTCGAGTTCGGTATCCAAAGGTAGTAGGCCTTCGTTACCGAATTTTCTCATGCACTAACCGAATAATACTGAAAGGAAAAGCAACAAATAAATAAAATTAAACAAAAACAATAAAAAAATTTCAAACTAAGACTAGAAATACTGAAATCGATATTAGGAAAAATCAGTCCCCGGCAACGACGCCAAAAACTTATTGCGATATTTCGTTAACGCAAGTGCACGTTATCGTTGACATGTAATAAAGTGATGAGTGAGTATCGTTCCCACGAGGACTGAATTACTAAGTACCGATTTTTGTGTATTCTAATTTTATTTGAACAATCGAAGTTTGAGTTGCAATTAATAATTAAATAAAACCAATAAAAGAGCTAACAGTAAAAACGATCGCTTGAAGAAAGAAAATCAAATAATGAATAAGTCTAGGATTCTGAATCCACCTTGGTTTATCCGAATTTACTCTCGATTATCTGAAGTTAATGATTTCCCCAATTTATTGAAGGCGAAAATTGCTAAAATACTCTACCGCCTTTCCCGAGGTCAATAGATTTTTCTAAATGCGAATAACGCATTCTATCCCTAGGTGAATTAATTTGGCAATAGGCAAAAAGCACAAAATCCTCACAAGGCCACGTAGTTCCTATGAGTATATTCCTATCTCACAAGATAAAACAGTTCTCACCAATAGTTCCTCACCAACTCTCCTCTCCCGATTCGAGTAAGGTAATTAAAACAATCCAATTATTGGCCAGACAATTGAAAGCATTAAAATCGATTGGGAAAAATCAACAAAAAGGGAATTATATAGATAATCTAAAGCAAATCCGTCAAAACTTAGGTTTCATGAAAATCCTAGAACAGGGTTTTAGCCTGACATGCTAAAAGATAAAAATACAGAAATAATGAATGAAAGCATGAAAATCAAACGCAGATGAAGAGCTCGGATTCCTTCATTCTTCTGGCTTCTGCCCTCTCTTCAGCGATCCTCCTTAATTTCCGTCTCCAAGAATCCCCAGATCCAAGCTGATTAATTATGGCCTTAAACCCTTATTTATAGCTCCCAACAGCCTCCAAATCGCGTCCGTGTGATTAGGTCGAGAACTGGCTTCAAAACGGCCCAAACCCGCGTGGAGCACACCAAAACTGCCCTGTGTGCCGCGGCTCACGGGGCGCAGATTAAAACCTGGGTGTTGTGTGTTTCTTCTGGGCCGCGGCTTACCATTACTATGCCGCGACTCAGAGTACAGTTTGCTCTGTATCTGCTGGTCCTCTTCGTGTGCCGCGGCCCACTTGCCTTGTGCCGCGGCCCACGGCCAAAATTCACCGTTTTCGCCCGTTTTTCCTCGTTTTAGCTTCCGGACTCCAATCTCCTGTCAAACATACAAGAATAAGGCATTAAACGCTCATTTATGCAAATTTACTCGCCAAAATAATACAAAATAATGATAAATAAGTGTATAAAAATACGCCTAACAGATTTCCATTGTTTTTAACCTTGATTCTCATTGTAATCGTATCTTCGTTGTTTTTGGCCGGAGGATTGTAGGTATCCGAGGTTTTCCAGATTGAACCGTGTCCTTCGGGGTGTTCGGTATTGGTTATTGAGGCAAGTATTTTCTTATGCGATTTGTGTCCTACAAATAGAGTTTACATGTTGGATTTACGATGGTTGGTTTGCCCTCGTGAATATGATTCGTGTTAGTCGAATATGATTTGATTATTTTGAACGTTGAGGGCTTTAATGATACCCCTGCTTGTTTAATGTTGTGGAATCGTGTATTCCATGTTAATTGTGTCGGTGTATTGTGATCGATTGTTCGTGATGGAGGTATTATGATGAGTATGATAATGGTGTCGGGTAAGTGGCCATCTCTAGTAAGTATTCTTAACGAACTTACATTCTTATCATATTAGTATTGTATGAGCGGCATGTGTGTGTATGCTCACTACGGGTTAGATCTGACGGGGTCTTGGTAGGGGTCCACAGAGGCGTGGGTCCGCGGTTAATTGTGGTGCATTTTACAAATGTGTTTTGGGTTATGGCATTTCCAGAAATGAGTGTTTTTGAACGGTAATTTCATGATTGCATGTATTGACCAAATGTGTAAGAGGTAAGTTGTTCATTGGCCTACTTGGCTAGGATGGAACTAGAATATTTTTCGTATGTGTACATAATTTTAGTTGCGGGGTTTTGATGTTGGAAAACGGACCTTGTTATTATTATCGCGTACTGTGATTTGATGAGATTTGGGATGGGATCCCAATGGTTCTATAAAGGTCATTTTACGGAAAGTGATTTTGGGTCGAGACCCATTCGTATTGAAATGGTTATTTTTCAAACTAAGGACTTGAGGTTCAACAAGGTTTCTACTTTTAGAATCCACGAGATGAGGAATTTATTTCCAAACACTTCATTGATTGCTTTCTGATTAATAAAACCTCTCAGGAAGGCTTTTTTAATATATTGTCGTACCCGATTCGTGATTCCTATTTGTTTGTTACATTTTGGGGGGTGGATGTCTGTATTGCATTCAGGTTTTGGGGAGCATAACACAGGGTCGGCGTGAAGGATGATGAGAGATGATCGATACTAATCACATGAGGATCCATACGATGTCATATTTGATTAGTTGTACTTTATTTCTGCTGCAGTATTTTTTTTTTCCCGTTGTACGGGAGTGTGTTGTATTTTGTCCCCTGTGTGGGTATGTATTGGGATTAAGTTGTATGTATTGATTAAAAGATCAAATCGGTCTACTGAGTCATTTTTCTTTAGCCTTAGAGGCGACATTGAGATGTTTAATCTTGTTACCAGCCCGGTAGATCCTTGAGAGAAGGGTTTACGGCGTGTATTATCCCTGAGTGGATTGGGGGTGTTACATAATTGGTATTGGAGCCAAGTTGTGGAAACCTAGGTTGTCAGGTCAAGTTATGCCTGTTGAGTTTTGTCTCATCAGATTTTATCTGACTGAGTCGTGTCGCGACGCGTCGTCTGAGTTTGTTGGTCGTGATTAGTATCGTGGGGCGATCATCATCTTCATGCGACCTGTGGATGTAAGTCTCCCTTCTTTGTGTTGTGCCTCGTGTGACATGAGCTACTTGTATGATTAGTTGTTAAGTGATGGAATCTTTATGTAGATTCTTGGTTTCGTGATGTGTGTTTATTTGACTCTCATATTTCGTTTATATGAGGAGTGTTGTCGCTGCTTATGTCTCTTCAACTGTTGTTTTTGTCTGCTGCTAATGATTTTCATATTGATTTGCTCGTTTTGCAAGTATTCTTGTGAAATCTTTGTGCTTAATATGGATTGTGCTTATATGTGTTTGATTTGCTCACCCCGGGAGGGTCCGACAAGGCCCCGTGGGAATCCGTGACTTCACTCTAGATTCACGAGTTAGTTCGCTAGCCAGTTGGTTTTTCAAAGTCTCGATAACGATGGTTGTGTTACTTTTTCGAAATATGATACTCAAGATCATTTGGTGTTCCCATTTTTTTTTCAAAAATGTGGTTTTCATTTTTAAAACCTATCATTCCTGTTTGCGGTCCGGGAATGTATGTATGATGTTAGTATTTTCGTCAGGGTGCTAGCCCCTGAGTTGTGATTGAATTGGTGGTGTGAGCGTTGAGTCATTCGCCACGCACTTATTGTGTTAGCCCTCTGCGAGAGGTGTGATGTTGTTATTGAATGTTGTCGCTTCGTGGCGATTTGTGTGTTATTGCACCTGTGCGAGATGTTAGAGCTTGGGTATGCATGATTGTGTACATCTGTGAGTGTTTCATGATGTTTTGTAATTGTGTGCTGGTTATCATTTGGGCCGTTGAAATCGCCGAATGTATGCCGTCGTTGCTGTGATTTTATGTATGTGGATTGTCTTCCGTTGATATGTTGTGCTGAGTTGGCATCCCCGGTATGTTGTTTTGCGATGTTATATTCCATTGTACCTAGAAGTTGTACATTTGCCATGCTGAGAAGTTTCAACTGTAATGTGCCGGGGCATGTACGTACGATTTTGTCCTTCTCGCCAGTAACGTGTTACAAGTGTGGACTCGAGGGGCACAGAATCCAGCCTTGTAAGTTGGTTACCGAGTCTTCTGGGGCACGAACTCCATCATAGATATCAGGATTGGTTGTGAGAGGCCTTTGAAATATGTTTCCGTCGGTTACTTGTTGTGTTGATACCTTGCTTTCGTTGTTGTGAGTTTCGGGGATGACACTTCTTTAAAAGAGGTTGAATGTAATACCCATATTACTTTGACTTCTGCATTTTTTTATCTCTCTCTATTCTATCGACTCGCTCGTGTTCGTTGATACTTTATGAACTTGTTTGGTATCTCCGTTGTCATCATTCGAACGGGTTGTGACCTTGTTTCGGATCAATCTGTTTATCATTGTGACTTTTTCGAGTTCGGTTCAATTCTTGTGAACCTTGTTAAAAATTAACGTCTCTCAGATCTACAAGTTCTTCTAATGTCTTGAGTTAAAGTGTGACTTCGGAGTCGTTGTTCGATCATTGTTGTTCGATCATTGTTGTTTGATCGTTGGTGTTCGATCGTTGTTGTTCGATCATTTTTGTTTGATCACCTTTGCTTGACCATTGTTATTCGATCAAGGTTGTTCAATCGTGGTTGTCTGATTGTTGTTGCCTGATTTCGTACCGCAAAGAATTGTCGTTCACCGTTAGTCAGCTGTTTCGAGTGTGGCCAGGTAGGTCACCGGGCCGTGCGTTGCGAAACGGTAGCTGAGAGGTTTGGGGATCGAGTTTGCATCTCTGCTCCGAAAGGATATGGAGATGCCTAGCATGGTTTTCGAGAATTTCGGCATGGTCGGAATTCTCCGTGGTTACCTTTGCGGATCGTTGTACGTTTCATTTCTATTTCTCCGACTGTGGGTGTTTTCCCGTAATAGGTGCCTTTTATCTCTTGATGGTTCGGACAATTGACTTAATTGCGTTATCTGTCTGGTGATGCTTGGCACTTGTTGATTGTGTTATGCCCCTGCTTGTGGCATTGTGATGGTTGTCGTTGAGCGTGTTCCCACGCCGTATGTTCCTTCGCATTCTTGTAACGTCTCACCGATGGGCGTAAGCTATGCGTTCTTGTGTATCTCGTTGAGATGTTCCTGGTGGGATATTGTTCCTCCCTACTTATTTTTAAGTTTCGGGACGAAACTTCTTTTAAGGAGGGTAGTATGTAATATCCGCAATTTTGATTTTCGGTAAATTTCTTTTTGGCAGAAGTCCGTTTTAACGGCTCTCTTGTGACCGTTTCGTCTGAGAATGATTAATTCTACACTTTTTGACATCCGGGTTCGTTTCGGTGTCGTTTTGTGGAGCTCCATGCTTTTGGCGACTTTTCCGCATTTGAGTTCGATTCTTGCTAATCTCGTTCGAAACTATTGTTTCGAGTTTCTCATAAGTTCATTTAATATTATTATGCATGTTTCGGGCTTTTGCTTGGTGTTTCGTTCGTGTATCGTGTATTTTGGATGTGTTGGGCCGTTTTCGTAATTTCCCAAAGTTTTGGGTAATTACTTCCATTGTCGAATTTCGAGCCTTCGGGTGGTCGGAATTGTGTGTTCTCTTAGCGCTTAGATTCATCTTGGCGATTTTGTATGTTTGAGTGTGGCGCTTTGCTAGCACTGTGATGTCTTTGTTTTAAGTTTCGGGACGAAACTTATTTTTAGTATGGGAGAATGTAATACCCGGGATTTTCTTTCCGATTAATTTGGATTTTTTCTGGATATTTCTCGGTTGACGAGTATCGGTATTATCTTTCCCGATGATTGATTTTTGTGTTTGTTGTAATACCCGAGACTTTATTTCGGTTGCCTTGAACTATTTGTCAGTTGGTGTCGGTTATTTCGTGTCGTTATAATCATGTGGGATTTGTTTTTCTGTTATGATTGGTACGTTCTGTTTTGTAATTTTGCTCGTTATTATTTTAAATCATAACCGGTGCGTTAGTGTCACCGAGACATTGTCGAATGACTAACCGGGCTGTCGGAATTGGGCACGGCCGAGTCACGGCCGCACGTTTTGGGGCAGAGACTCGCCTGGCCGAGTTACGGCCATAAGTGATTGGCTACGGCCATAAGTGATCGGTAGGCACGGGCTGGACGGCCGGTTATGGCCGTAAGGCGTGATCGGCTACAGCCGTACGGGCGCCAGGCAGCTTTCGGATGAAGGCCGGTTACGGCCGTTAGGTGCTCGGCTATGGCCGTAAGGGTGCTGGGCGGCATCCGGACGAAGGCCAGTTACGGCCGTAAGGGTGACGGTTACGACCGTAACTATCGGCCAGATATAGGCCTGGTGTCGGTCCAAACCTCATTTTACCCCATTTCCTCATCCTGGTGGCGACTGGCGACGGGATAAGTCGAGGAGTGGAGTTTTTGGTCGATTCCACTCGATTTCTAGGCGTTTTGGAAGACTCTTGTCGATTATATCATCACCTAATCCTTGTTCTTCGTCGAATCGAGGTAAATTCTTGAAATCTCCTAGAGTTGACTTTAGGGATTCCTTCTTGATCTTCGTTGTTCGTCCGATTTTGATGAATCGGTTGATGTTTTTGAACATTGATAATTGTGTTCTATGGGTTGTATATCCATATTTCGAGTATGTTTAACTCGATTGGTGATTCGAGTATTCTTGGGAGTTATCGAACGTTGAGTGTTTGATTAAATGTCCCAATGAGTTTCCTTTCGATAGTTTGGTGGGATTTCAGTTGTTTTTTACCTTGATTCTCATTATAATCATATCTTTGTTGTTTTTGGCCGGAGGATTGTAGGTATTCGAGGTCTTCCCGATTGAACCGTGTCCTTCGGAGTGTTCGGTATTGGTTATTGAGGCAAGTATTTTCTTAAGCGATTTATGGCCTACAAATAGAGTTTACATGTTGGATTTACGATGGTTGGTTTACCCTCGTGAATATGATCCGTGTGAGTTGATTATGATTTGATTATTTTGAACATTGAGGGCTTTAATGATACCCTTGCTTGTTTAATATTGTGGAATCGTGTATTCCATGTTAATTATGTCGTTCTGTTGTGATCGATTATTCATGATGGAGGTATTGTGATGAGTATGATAATGGGGGTCGGGTAAATGGCCATCTCTAGTAAGTATTCTTAATGAACTTACATTCTTAGCATATTAGTATTGCATGAGTGGCAAGTGTATGTATGCTCACTATGGGTTATATCCGAGGGGGTCTCGGTAGGGGTCCACAGAGGCGTGGATCCGCGAGTTTCTTTTAACCACTACGGGTTAGATGGGGTCTCGGTAGGGGTCCACAGAGGCGTGGATCCGCGAGTTTCTTTTAACCACTACGGGTTAGATGGGGTCTCGGTAGGGGTCCACAAAGGCGTGGGTCCGCAGTTAATTGTGGTGCATTTTACAAATGTGTTTTGGGTTATGGTGTTTCCGGAAACGGGTGTTTCTGAACGGTGATTTCATGATTGCATGCATTGACTAAATTTATAAGAGGTAAGTTGTTCATTGGCCTACTTGGCTAGGATGGCACTAGAGTATTTGTCGTATGTGTTCATATTTTTAGTTGCAGGGTTTTGATGTTGGAAAACGGACCTTGTTATTGTTCTCGCGTACTGTGATTTGATGAGATTTAGGATGGGATCCCAACGGTTTTGTAAAGGTCACTTTACGGAAAGTGATTTTGGGCATTCGTCTTGAAATGGTTATTTTTCAAACTAAGGACTTGAGGTCCAACAAGGTTTCTACTTTTAAAATCCCCGAGATGAGGAATTTATTTCCAAACACTTCATTGATTGCTTTCTGATTAATAAAACCTCTCGGGAAGGCTTTTGTAATATATTGTCCTACCCGATTCGTGATTCCTATTTGTTTGTTACATTTCATATGATTATATACTTGCACTAGAAAAATAGTGGGATTTGCTAACCCCCGAGTAATCGGGCGGTGGATGTCTGTATTGTATTCAGGTTTTGGGGAGCATAACACAGGGTCGACATGAAGGAGGATGAGAGATGATCGATACTAATCACATGAGTATCCAAACGATGTCGTATTGGATTAGTTGTACTTTATTTCCGTTGCAGTATTTTTTTTCCCCGTTGTACGGGAGTGTGATGTATTTTGTCCCCTGCGTGGGTATGTATTGGGATTGAGTTGTATGTATTGATTGAAAGACCAAATCGGTCTACTGAGTCATTTTTCTTTAGCCTTAAAGGCGATATTGAGATGTTTAATCTTGTTACCAGCTTGGTAGATCCTTGAGAGAAGGGTTTACGGCGTGTAATATCCCTGAGTGGATTGGGGGTGTTACAAAAGGTCCACTGGTCTACTCTCTGGAGGTCCTTAAATTTCTTTCTGGCTAAAATGCTCCTGGGGTCCCTTAACTTAATTTCAGATAACGATTTAGTCCTTTATCTTTTTTTTGTCCCAACTAAGTCCTTTATCTTTCTAATTTTAAACAAATTTAGCCTTTTCCGTTGGTATCCGTTAACTGTTGTCCAGGTGGCTGTTAAGTTGCCCACGTGGCTGTTCCTTCATCGGCTTTTCCTTTCCCTTGACTTTTTGATCAAAGTCAACATCCTTGGCTCGCACGCTTTCTTCAGGATGAACAGGCAGCTTGTTTCACACTGCAAAACGGGCAGCTTGTCACAAATGTACTCGTGTTAAAATAGCAAAACCAGTCCTGCAACTCTAGGCTCCAGCAATGCATTTGTATGGGAAGTGGAAAATTCTGAATTGAATTCAGACTATTGCAGCCAGTAGTTCTACCATCCACGGAGAGAATTAAAATGGTTATATTTCAAAAAGAAGAAGGTACAATCTAGCATTATTCCTTTTTTTATTATTATTTACAGAATTCTAGACTCTGCACATATCCTCAGAACAATATATATATATATATATATATATATATATAATGTGGCAGAGAAACACCTTTTTCTTGGAGGAGCAGGGCTAGGGATGCGAGAGCTACCACTACGAGGAGAGGAAGATGAGGAGAAGGATCTTGAGCGGGAGCAGGAACATGTCTGCGAACTGGAGCGAGAGCGAGAAATTGACCGAGAACGAGGACGAGAACGCGAGCGAGACCGGGATGAAGAGCGAGAATTTGAGCCCGATGGAGACACCGGGCGACCACAAGCGGGTTTCGCCATTGGAGCAGCGCGTAGAGGTGAACTTCAAATTCCTCTAATAAACTCTAGGCTCAGTGAGGAAGCGTGAGTGCCACCTGGACTTCAAATTCCTCCACGCAGGTATGTTTATAGCCACGTAGGCAACTTAACAGCCACCTGGACAACAGTTAACGGAGACCAACGGAAAAGGCTAAATTTGCTTAAAATTAGAAAGATAAAGGACTTAGTTGGGACAAAAAAAAGATAAAGGACTAAATCGTTATCTGAAATTAAGTTAAGGGACCCCAGGAGCATTTTAGCCTTTCTTTCTCTTACTTTACGGCAGGCCCGTCGGCCACCGATAGAATTTTAAGAACCAACATTTGTTTTTTCTAGCACATAGTCTGGTAATTTATTTATTAATTCAATTATACCACTACTACCATGCTATTATGACACAAGCAATATCTAATATATATGGATGGGTTCTGGTGAGAATAGATTTTTAATTAAGAAATAAGAATACATACATACAATTGATTCAACAAATTTTAATGATCCAGATTAAAATGCATGAAATGAGGAAAATATTCTTTCTATTCCGGGAAATCCTTTCCTTATTGGTGTCTTACCTAATACTGGTTGTAGGGGGATAGAGGTATGGAAGGTTCTAGACTCTTCCAGATGTAGTAGGATCCTGTTAGATGTCTTACCTTAACTAGGAATCCTATGTATGGAAGGACTCTTATTGTAATGCCTATATAAAGGCCCCTCTATTCATTGTTATCAATACAATTGATTTGCTGTCTTTTACTTTCTCCTCAAACACGTTATCAGCACGTAGCTCGAAAAAAAAGAGAAGAAAAATCGGCCGATCCAATGCTTGCCCGCCCATCGCCCGATCCTGGGCCATGACCATCGCCGCCCGGTGCCAGCCACCACCGCCCGCTTCCAGCCACCACCGCCATTGCCCACTGCCGCGCTGCCAGCTCTCGCCCTTGACCGCTGCCGCCCGCCAGCGCCACCACGCCAGCTGCCATAAGCACTGCCACCGCCTGGCCGCCGCCGCTACCATTCTGCTTGCCGCCGCCACAAAGACTCTCGCCGTTGCTCAGCCGCCACTGCCCATCACCGCTGCCGCTACCGATCCACCGCCGTCCAGAGCCGCCGCCGGACCACCGCTCCAGCCGAAACGTCGTCTCCAATCCAGTCCAGCCGGAAAGCCGCCGCCAGTCCAGCCGGAACATCACCGCCGGACCGCCGCCGCTGACCACCGCCTCCGACCAGCTCCAGCCCATCCAAGTTCGACCCGGTTCTGAACTTCGGACCAAAACCCGAACATCAACTTATCTTCGGAAGCCGCCAAAATTGCGCCTCCAGTTTCACGTTGTCGCATCGAGTACCAACCGGTAGATCGAAGCACACCACAAATTCATCACGTGCCTAATTTTATAATCAAGGTAACTATCTGACTTGTCCCTATTCAATACTCTCCTTTTGGGAATTTTTCTTTTGGGGACATGGGTTCTTGGGTTCTTTATCTCCCACGCTACTTTGCGGTGGATGAGACCGCGAGAGAAGTCGGTATCTCTGCGTCTCGAAGAAAACTGTGTGACGGTACTGGGGAGTCACGGAATTGTTGAAAGTCGATACTTGTGGTTGTTGCATACACCACGTATATGGGTGCGATCTGATATCGCCGTTTTTGTCGACTTTACTAAACAACAATTAAGGGAAGTACATCGAGTAACAGTTATGTTACACGCTTTTAAAAGCATCGATTATGACTGTTTACATTGTCACTGAAAATCCAACAAGACTAACTTCCTCTTGTTTATATCTTGTAGATGGCACAAAGCTCCAATGTTCATCCGGAGTTCGACATCCTTGACCATGCTGGTAAGGAGTACCATAGGTGGGTCCCAGACGTTCGCTTGGCGTTCGTCGGTAAGAGATTTACCACCACCATCTTTCCCTCTAACGAGCCTACCGCTCAAGAACCGAGCGAGGAAACCAAAGCTAATGCATTGATGTACTTGCGTAGACATATACATCCGTTGTTGAAAAAGTGTTATATGAATTTGCAAACCCCCAAAGAACTATGGGATACACTCGAACAACGATTTAATAATGTGCATGATCAACGCTTCCCCGAATTGCAACTTCAGTGGGAGAAAATCCGATTTTTGGATTATGCGAATGTGGAGGCCTATAACCAAGCCATCCTCGATCTTCGCACTGATCTTGGTTTCTGTGGTGTCAAGAAGTCTGATCAAGATTTGATCGAGAAGACTCTTAACTTGTTTCCCGTGGGAGCAAGTATCAGCTGCGCGTTGCCTATGAGGAAGGGAGAATTAAAATTTTTAGTGACCTTATCTCCCACCTCGCGAAAAAAGAAAGGCACCATGAGATTATTCTCAATAGCAATGCGCGCCCAACTGGTACGAAGCCGATTCCGGTAGTGAATCAGGATACCCACAGGAAGGCACCACGACAAAATAGAAAAGGCAACGCTACTCAGTTTTTGCAAGCACCACGGGTGCATGACTCGAGCAAGCGAGGGAAAAGACGAGGTCGTCGTTCCAATGTGTGGAAGAGGCAAGGTGGCTCAGCCACCGGACCCAGTGGAACCCAACCACGTAGACCGCCTCCTGCCGCCGGGAATGGAACCACTCCAAAGGAAGGCCGGAATTGCTATACTTGCGGATCGAAGAAGCATACTTACCGCAATTGTAAGGCGCCAAAGATCATCCAAGCTTACTACAAGCACTATAAACAGTACTTGACTCAAGAGTCAAATTACATGGAAGAAGATAACGAGAATATGGAGGTGAACCATACTGAGATCCCGACTGAGATCCCTCCTCTCACCATTGCGGACAAAGACCAACATATGGATGTTGCCGACTTTGACTAGATCATTGTAGTTTGACTAGTTTTACGCTTTGGTTATATTTTTTCTTGTTTCTAGTTTTCGAGAACTACTTTGGATTTTCTATGAATGTAATAAATTTGGCCATGATGAATAAAATTCTTTTAATTGCTGTGATTGTGCAAAAACGAATTTTATTTTTCCCTTCGAAAGCATGTTTGGTTTATCACAAAACAATTGCTCAGTAATGAATTGCTTGGTTAAATTGATACATTGGTAGGATTTCATCAAAACTTATGATCAAGACTAGGCGCATCCTCCTTGGTATTTGTTTATGCTTTGAAAGTTCAAACGGAATCAGTGGTTTTTAAACAGCCTTAGCTGTACCGACATTCCTACTTTCTCTGCAAGTCTACCAAGTTGGAGTTACCGAAAGGATCATTAGTCTAGATATAAATCGAACACCAAGATGTGTTTTGAAGTGTTTAAACGCTCCTATGGTCATATTGCCATAGTATTGTATCAATAATAATGCCTTTGAAAAAGGCTTCAACCTTGCTCTATCACTCAACAATAGAAAAATACCAAAATAGCAACTTGAAACGAGCACTTAGATCTGAGTTTAATGATCTAGAAAGTGTATGACCTATGGACAGAAAGATACGGAAGTCTAGTTTCCAGAACAACTGACCGTTAGTCCATAGCATTCTTAAGGAAGAAGTTATTGCTGTTTTAGTGAACAAAGGTCAAGCTGCGCGGAAATTATTTCCAGCGATTGTGCTAACTTTGATCCTAACCAACTTGGTCGAATTTCCCCAAACTCGAAGTTAATGAGTTTTCGCTATGTCTTCATCATAAGAGTAATCGAGTTTCATGCCTTATTGTAGATGTCTCGTGGCGAAATTGAGTGCCTTGCTGATAGTGGAACAACCCACACTATTCTTCGGAATAGGCAATTATTTAAGGATATTGTGCCATACATATCCTCAGTGACAACAATGATTGATTCCTCCTAAGTAATTCAAGGGAGGGGACCTGCTCATTTCTTGCTACCTAATGGTACACATATTAATGTCACAAATGCTCTCTATGCCCCAAGAGCAAACCGAACCTTGCTAAATTTTAGGGACATCCGTGCCAACGGTTATCACCTTGATACACATTGTGAGAATAGGACAAAATTTTTGTGTGTTACTCTGGCAGAATGCGGAAGACGCCGCGTTCTCGAGAAACTAATGAGTCTAAATAGTGGTTTATACCAGACTACAATAAGGGTTATTGAAACCTATGCTGTGAGTCACGAACTTTGTGATCCCGAAGCATACCAACTATGGCATGACCGACTCGGTCACCCTGGACGCGACATGATGATTCGCATTTCGAAAAACTCACATGGTCATCCGTTTTTCAAGTCCAGAAAACGATTGGAACCACCACTCGATATCGGCATTGATGTGAGTGAGCTTGATACCGTATCACCGGGACTAAAGATCGCACGCCCTGATAAGGTTGACGGTGCATCTTTCGTAAATCCCGAGGCTTCCGTGGCAATTTCCAATGCCCATAAATCGTTTTGCAAAGCCTGTTCACTAGTAAAGTTGATACCCTCTCCGTCCTTTGCTAAAGACTCAACACAAAACATTCGCTTCTTACAAAGAATTCAAGGGGACATATGTGGACCTATTCAGCCAGAGTGCGGACCATTCAGATACTTTATGGTTCTGGTTGATCCATCGACGCAATGGTCACACATCGCTCTGCTATCCACAAGAAATGTTGCATTTGCTAAACTCCTAGCACAAATCATCAAGTTACGGGCTAACCACCTCGACTTTCCAATCTCGTCATTAAGATTGGACAATGCTGGTGAGTTTACGTCAAAGTCTTTTGACGACTATTGCATGTCGATAGGGATTGAAGTTGAACATCCCGTCCCCCATATTCATTCGCAGAATGGCCTTGCCGAGGCTTGATTAAGCGGTTACATCTTATCGCCCGAGCATTGGTATTGCGCACCAACTTGCCGATTTCTGCCTGGGGTTATGCAATTTTGCATGCGGCTATACTTATTCGCTTTCGACCCACTGCCAATCAACCGTTTAGTGCGTACCAGTTGGTAACTGGATATGAGCCTGATATTTCACACTTACGCATTTTTGGTTGTGCAGTCTATGTGCCAATTACGCCTCCACAGCGTACTAAAATGGGTCCGCAAAGACGATTAGGTATATATGTTGGCTATGAATCGCCTAAAATTGTCTGCTATTTGGAACCTTTGACAGGAGATCTGTTTACTGCAAGATTTGCAGACTGTCACTTTGATGAGACAAACTTCCAGTCGTTAGGGGGAGAGAGAAATCGAACGATTCCAGTTGAACGCCAGGAAATTGTCTGGTGTGCTCCCTCCTTGCCTCATCAAGATCCCCGCACAGCTCAATCCGAGCTAGAAGTGCAACGTATTCTCAGTCTTCAGAAAGTTGTGGATACGATGCCCGACATCTTTACTGATACTGCGAAAGTGACAAGATCTACCATTCCCACTGCGAATGTTCCTGCAAGGTTAGAAGTCCCAGTTATAGGGCAAGGTTCAGCCGCCCAAAGGAATGATGCCCCCGGCGTCAACCTTAGTGGTGGGACGGCTACTTCGGCTGCTCTTATCCCTGCTCGAAAGAGGGGGAGGCCAGTGGGTAGAAAGGATACCGAACCTCGAAAGAGAAGAGGAACGGAGGCACAAAATGCTCTTATCATCGACACAGTGACTCCATCACAAGATATTATCTCTGACTACGGATATGTCCTCGAATCAACAATGGAACAACACGGACGCATCAGAAACTTTGTTGATGTCATAGAATAAAGAAATCTCAATGCAATATACGAGTGAATATGTACTATTGGACAGGTCGTCCACGCTAGTCGATGATGCTTTTGCCTACTCCATCGCTCAATAAATTATTGAAGATGATGATGCTGAGCCGCGCTCGGTTGCTGAATGTCAACAACAAGCCGATTGACCGAAATGGAAAGATGCAATGCAGGCTGAACTAGACTCAATGGCTAAACGTGAGGTATTTGGCCGTATCGAGCCAATACCCATGGGCGTTAAACCAGTTGGACATAAGTGGGTCTTTGTTCGTAAACGCAATGATAAGGATGAGGTCATGCGTTACAAAGCGAGACTGGTTGCCCAAGGCTTCTCACAGCGCCCTGGCATTGAGTACGAGGAGACGTAATCTCCCATTATGGACATCATCACTTTCCGCTACTTAGTCAGTTTGGTAGTGTACGAAAAACTGAACATGCAGCTCATGGATGTGGTTACAGCGTATCTTTATGGGGATCTAGATACGGATATTTATATGAAAGTCCCCGAAGGGATTTCATTGCCCAAATCAAGTAGCTCTAAACCATGGAGCGCTTACGCTGTGAAATTGCGTCGTTCACTGTATGGGTTGAAACAATCCGGAAGGATGTGGTACAACTGCCTACGTGAATACTTGGTTGGGAAGGGATACGAGAACAGTGACATCTGTCCATCATTTTCGTGAAAAGAACAGATACAGGATTCGTGATTGTAGCCGTCTATGTAGATGACATGAATGTTATCGGTACCATAGATGAGGTCAATGAAACGGCCCGATACCTTAAATCCGAATTCGAGATGAAAGACCTGGGGAGGACTCTATTCTGCTTGGGCTTAGAGCTAGAACATCGAGATGATGGCATACTCATTCATCAGTCTGCCTATGTCAACAAAATGCTCAGGCGATTTAGTATGGACAAGGAACATCCTCTTGCTACCCCCATGATTGGTCGAAGCCTGGAAATGAACAAGGATCCGTTTTGTCCCAAAGAGGGGGATGAAGAGGTCCTTGGATCAGAAACACCGTACCTTAGCGCAATTGGTGCGTTGTTGTATCTGGCTCAATGTACTCGTCCAGACATCGCATTCTCTGTGAATCTGTTAGCGAGATTTAGCTCCGCTCCCACGATAAGGCATTGGAATGGAGTAAAACACATCTTTCGATACTTGAAAGGCTCCAGTGATCTAGGATTGTTCTTTCCCTACGCAAAAGAGAGCGATATTCCGAAAGGAATTGTTGAGGTTTGTAACACCCCCGATATATTTAGGAATATTACAGCGCCGTAAATCCTTTACATAAGGATTTACATGGCTGAAGAATTTAACAGACATTAAAAGGTACTAACGAATGGAAATAACGGAATTAAGATACAACGGTTCTGACCAAATACTGAAAGTACAGTTGTTCAACAGGAACTTAATAATACATCACCAAATTCAAATTCAGCATAAATGACTTCGTACTCGAGTACTTATTGAAATAACCAATAAACAACAGACAAATGAACCCGGCCAAAACATCACTCTGCACCCTCGTCGTCATGCAGCTCCAGTGGTTGTTTTCCCGCTCTCCTGGATCCTGAACATAAACAAAATGTTCACCCCCGAAGATGTTAGCACAACGATGCTAGTACAAGTACCACAACATATTATTCATATCTCACGAAGAATAATAACGTAAACGACAAAATACCAACGAGTCTTCTCCTACGAGAAACTCATAAATGACATACACAACTGATAATCACAACATGATATCATAACATACACATGGTAATTCCGTCGATCCAGCGTTCACTGCCTAGAACCCACGATGATCCCGTCAGACCAACCCGTGGTGGAAAAACCCGTCCGATGATCCAGCGCACGCTAGCATAGATCCCCCGATGATCCCATCGGACCAACACGAGGTGGACATACAATAACGACATACATGCACGACAATATGTATAACAACAATACATAAAACAATTAAGGTACTTGCCTCGATTTGAATACAAGAACAATACTTCCACGAAAACGAACACTCGAAGGCCGTCCTCCTCAATCAATCACGCAACAAGATCAAACCTTAACAAAAGAAATGATATAGGATTTATCTCACGTCGTACGAATGTTTAACAATTCGATTTATGGCCAAAAGTTCATAAAATGCAATCTGCCTGAACTGCTTAGCGCACGCTAAGTACTCTGTGTAGCGTGCGTTAAGTCTGCTCGATAGCGCACGCAAACAACAAAGCCTAGCGTACGCTAACTATGCATGGTCAGTACTTCACGGATTAGTTGACTGACTCATCTGATGTCTTAGCGTACGTTACGTACCAAACGTAGCGTACGCTAACTCGTGCTCGATAGCGCACGTTAATCTTCATAGCTTAGCGTGCGCTATCTATGCATGGCAGTTTACCGGGCGAAACTGTTCTCATCATGATCAAAACAATGAAATCTTCCGTGATAATTCATGTTACCTCCATGAATATCATGTTCATACGATTATGAATGATCTTACGGATAGCAACAACTTCGGATTCGAGGATATGCATGCCATTATAAAACCATATTCCATTTCGACTACAAATCTTCATACAACAATTCGAAAGGCTTAACGGTTGATATCAACACCTCTATATCAATCAATATTATCATGCTGAAGTTGTTAAACGTTCCATCTTTACTAGATAAATCCTTCCATGATCAATCCTTTAGATTTATCTAACAATAATGATGTTAAAGTCAAGTCCAAGATTGCTATGAAGTCATCTACTAGATTCGGATTACCAATGATAGAATCTTCCTTTACATATTCAATGTAATAAGATTCGAATCATGATGATCATAATCAAGGTACTCAAGGCTTATTCATCTCAATATTCCAAACATGATGTACTTTGGATAAATCACTTATGAAAATCAATATCTCGTTACTATGATCATCCAATTCTTTAGAATCCAACTCTAAGTCTGGAGATAGGTTGAACATACCTTAATATGATGAAAATCACTGAACCGTAGGGTAGAATCCGACTCCGGTTGGTTGTATGCTACTCCAAGGTGTTATTCCACTTCAATGATTACTCCCAAGTGATAACCAATATATAAACACCAACAAGATGAGTTCTAAGTGTGTAGAAGGATTATTTCAGCTCTCTGGCCTCTCAAGAATGCAGAATGGACGAGTAAAATGTAAGCCAAAATGGGTTGTTGTCCAATTTATAATATTCTGCATTTTAACAAGTTAGCGCACGCTACTAAGCTTTCCTTAGCGTGCGCTAATAATAGTTGACTTCAGAACTGTCCAGGTTCGTCCGCGGGAATCTTATCCGAACCCATGTCCCGGCTGGCGCATGTGCTAGCCGTCCCGCTCAATAATTGAGTTCTTAGCGCACGCAACTTCTATCTGCATAGCGTGCGCTAATAGTAGCCCGATTGTGCGCGTTAAGATACATTCTTAGCGTGCGCTATCACGATTTTGCATGAGAAATTTTTCATGCTTCTATACTTATGTACAATGATATCAATGCAAGAAATATCATACTCCAATAATCAAAACCACAAATCCGAATAATACAGGGTTTGAATACAGATGAAATACACCGTAATAAATCCGGATATTACATACTCTCCTACTAAAAAGGAGTTTTGTCCCGAAACTCAAGATGAAAATAATTCGGGATATCTAGACTTCATATCAACTTCCGTTTCCCAGGTGGCTTCTTCCATTCCGTGACGTGACCATTGAACTTTGACCAAAACGATTGGTTTGTTCCTCAGCTGTTTAACTCGACTCTCGAGTATCTTGACCGGTCTTTCTTCAAACGTCCCATCCTGCTCGACTTCGATCTCGCCGAAATCAATGATATGATTGGGATCTGGTATGTACCTCCGTAACTGGGATACGTGGAACACGTTATGAACATGGCACAATGACGGCGGCAATGCCAATCTGTATGCCAACTCCCCAACTCTCTCGAGGATCTCAAATGGTCCGATATATCTCGGACTCAACTTTCCTTTCCTTCCGAAATGAAATATTCCCCGAGTAGGAGAAACCTTCAAAAGTACATGGTCTCCAGTATTGAACTCTAATGGGCGATGGCGTACATCCGCGTAGGATTTTTGGCGACTCTGGGCGGTCAACAGCCTTTCACGAATCAAGGCTATCTTCTCTCGAGTTTGTACGATCAACTCTGGTTCTGTTCCGATCAAGTCTGACGAATCGTCCCAGCATAGGGGCGATCTGCATCTCCTTCCGTATAATGCCTCAAACGGTGCCATCTTAATGGAAGCATGCCAACTATTGTTGTAGGTAAATTCAATCAACGGTAGATGAACTTCCCAATCGTTTGACCAATCTAAGGCGCAAGCCCTCAGCATATCTTCCACCGTTTGAATGGTTCTCTCGGATTATCCGTCAGTCTGCGGGTGATAAGCTGTACTGAAGTTCAATTCGGTCCCCAAGGCCTTATGAACTGCCTTCCAAAAGTGAGACACAAAACGGCCGTCTCGATCACAAACAATGGTTTTCGGCATACCATGCAATCGAACTATCTCCGAAATAAATACTCGCGCCAATTTCTCTGGTCCCCATGTGTCCTTAATGCCTAGGAAATGAGTTGATTTGGTTAAACGATCAACTATCACCCAAATCATGTTCATTCCCGTCTTGGTTCTCGGCATATTAGTGATAAAGTCCATCGATATGTCCTCCCACTTCCATTCAGGAATTGGGAGCGGCTTCAACATTCCGGCAGGCCGTTGATGCTCGATCTTAACCTACTGACAAGTCAAGCATTTCGAAACATAGTCCGCTACGTCTTTCTTCATGTTGCCCCACCAGAAATTCTGCTTCAAGTCCTTATACATTTTACTGGTGCCCGGGTGGATAGAATAGGGCGAACTGTGAGCTTCCTTCATAATCGTCTGTTTCAGAACATCAACATCGGGAACGTAGAGTTGGTTCTGAAATCTCAAAACTCCATCATCATGAATTATGAATCCGGGGGCCTTTCCTCTGATCACTTCATCACGTAACCGAATCATCAGAGGATCATCTGCCTGTTTAGATTTGATTCCTTCGGTTAATGATGAAGTTATCTCCATCACGCACAGTTGTCCTTGGACTCTTTGTAACCACACTTCAATTCGTTCATGAATCATCTCTCGTTGAAGGCTAAGTTGGGAGGTCAGCGTCTCCAGCATCTGAATAGAAACAGGCTTGCGGCTAAGTGCATCGGCCACTACATTCGCTTTGCCTGGATGATATAAAATCTCCAAGTCATAGTCCTTAATCAGTTCTAACCATCTTCTTTGCCGCATGTTTAATTCTTTTCGATCAATATGTACTTGAGACTCTTGTGATCCGTGAAGATCCGATGAGTCCCGTCATGATAATGCCTCCGGATCTTCAAAGCAAAACCACCGCCGCTAGCTCCAAATCATGTGTTGGGTAATTTACTTCATAAGGTTTCACCGCCGTGACGCATAAGCGATCACCTTATCATTCTGCATCAATACGCACCCGAGTCCTTGGTTCGAAGCATCACTGTAAACTATAAATCCTCCAGTTCCCTGTGGAAGTGATAGAATCGGTGCCGTCGTCAATCACTTCTTTAATTCATCAAAGCTAATCTGACACAACTCATTCCACTCAAACTTTTGAGTTTTTTGCAGGAGTCGAGTAAGTGGGCGGGAGATTTTAGAAAACCCTTCCACGAATCGACGATAATATCCAGCAAGTCCTAAGAAGCTTCGGACTTCTTTCACGTTCTTTGGAGGCTTCCAATCCATAATTGCTTCGATCTTCTGAGGATCTACTCGGACTCCTTTAGCTGACACCACATGGCCGAGGAACATTACTTCCTTTAGCCAGAATTCACACTTAGAAAGTTTGGCGTACAATTGCTCGTTTCTCAAAAGTTCCAATACAATCCGCAAATGCTGCGCATGTTCTTCCGGGCTCTTAGAATACACCAGAATGTCATCAATGAACACGACCACAAATTTATCCAAAAATTCAATGAACACACGGTTCATCAATTGCATAAATACAGCAGGTGCGTTAGTGAGACCAAACGGCATTACTACAAACTCATAATGTCCGTAGCGAGTTCTGAACGCTGATTTCGGAACATCAGATTCCTTAATCCTCAGCTGATGATATCCTGATCTCAGATCGATTTTAGAAAATACTGTTGCCCCTTGCAGCTGGTCAAACAGATCATCAATCCGTGGCAACGGATACTTGTTCTTAATCGTCATCTTGTTCAGCTCTCGATAGTCAATACACAGTCGGAGCGACCCATCCTTCTTTCGGACAAAAAGAACTGGCGCTCCCCAGGGTGAAACGCTTGGCTGAATATAGCCCTTGTCCAGTAACTCCTCCAGCTGCTTCTTCAGTTCGTACATCTCAGTAGGTGCCATACGATACGGCGCCTTAGAAATTGGTGTAGCTCCGGGTTCCAGCTCAATGGTAAATTCCACATCCCTTCGTGGAGGTAGTCCAGGTAACTCGTCAGTAAATAAATTTGTAAATTCGTTCACAACATTAATGTATGAAAGTTCCAATATTTCGTCTTCTTTCTTCATTGCATAACACCGATTCGATACACTGCTTTCAACAATCTGACAGCTTTCATTGCTTTGATCAATTTTCCTGAGCTTCCCGGTTTCCACCCCTCGAACAATATTTCGGAAACATCGTCAGCGATCAGCGAGATATTCCTCCTTCGGTAGTTCACAATTTCTCCATATCGATTAAGTCAATCGTCTCCGAGTATCAGGTCGTCTCCTTGCATTTCTATCACGATCAGATTTGAGAGCTACTCTCTGCCTCCAAATGATATAGGGAAATTTCTAGTTTCTAAGTTTCCGACAATCCTCTCTCCACTCGGTAAACCAACAACATAAGGTTCACAAGTATGAAAACCGGAAATATTCAAACGATTTACACAAGACAAAGATATAAAAGAATGTGTAGCTCCTTTATCGAATAAAACGCTAACTGGCTGGGAAAGGATCTCGATGCACTGGCGACAAAGAAGATCACGATCGTCTGTCCTCCTCATCTCGCATGCACGTGGGGAGCAGATCCGGCACTCGATGTCCCCTTTCGGTCCTATTATCCTCTGCCTCGTCCGCGGCCAAAATTCCGAGGCATCTGAACAATTTGCTGCGTCTGTTGATATCTTGCTTCTTCTCGATCGGCCGTGGTGTACGGGCTCTAAAAGACTTTGCAGCCTCTTCACAAAACACTGCCCGATGTCCCTCTCGTCCACAATCAAAATAAGTCACGGCAGGAAGGGGGCAATTCTGTCGATAGTGCCCCATCTGGGCGCAGTTAAAGCATTTCCTGGTAACATCAGTAATAGTTGATGTCGCTCCGAAGTTCTTTCCGCTCCTAACTGGGTGCGGAGGTTTCTTGAAAGAGTGAAAGGATGACTGGGACTTACGGGGCCCGCTGTTCTTGTGCTCTGTAAAAGTACCAGAGACTTTCTGTTTTTTGGATTCCGAAAATTTCTCCATAGCTGCTTCCTTGATCTCATACGCCAACGCCTTATCCTGGTATTGACGGAGTATGGTACATTCAAATCCGGACATGTACTCTGGATTTCTGGTTTCATCCTCATATCGAAATGGATCATCATTTCTGCATCTGTTCTGACCAAATGTCGAACAAATGCCAGCTGCTGGTTAAACGTCTTAATTGCTTGGGATACTGGCACATCAGAAGGCTGAGCGGAGAAAAACTCCCGAATTTTGGCTTCCCTCACAGGACGAGGGCAATACTGAGCTTCCATCATCAATCTAAACTCTGTCCAATCGGCACCATGGTCTACAGGACGGATGGCTTCCCACCATTCGGATGCTTCCCCTATCAGAAAATATTGAGCGATAGAGGCTCTCCTATTGCCGGCGCTTAATTCCGGCAAAGATTTTCTCCAGTTCTTTCAACCAATGATCCCAGGTGGGAGTCTCAGAAATACCGTCGAATTTGGGTGGTTACATCTTCGCCACCTCTTGCAGCCACCGGTCACCTCGATTTCCCATGTCTGGGATCCCTTGCTGTCTCTCTCCCTGCTGTAGTCCCACCGCTACTTGCATTCGGTCCACGACTTGGGCGAACTGAGTCATCTGGTTCACCACTTGACGAAGGATCTCTGGTACAGCAGGATCTGGTTCGTTATTAATAGATTGTTGCGGCTCGCCTGAGCTATGACTGGCCTGATTAGAAGGCGACGCTTCCTAATAGCCATATTCATCTTGGCATCCATCGGTGAGCTAAATCTTTTATCCAACTATGTATGATGTTGTGAGCCGAACGTAGTAATATATATTTCGTATTTTTTCTATATGATATAGAGTCGGACAGGAGATTTTGTTGGTTTCATACCAAAAAAATTAGGTCCATCGAGTCATATTTTCTTTGAATTGTAAGCTATATACAATAGATTTTGATTTATCATTTTTTTTTGTTTTCTTGGTTTTTTGGGGGGATATTTATTTGTAGTGAAAAGTGTTATTTAGTTTTAATTTTGTGTGTATTAAGAATCACACCTTTTAGAAAAAACTCTTTGTAAAATTATTTTATAGTTACGCCGATATTAAATTACATATTTGTTCATATGTTTTTTATTTCAATTCATACAATTCAACTCTAAATATAGAAGAATATACGAATTGAGATCAATAAATATGAACAAATGAGTAATTTTAGTGTCGGCCTAACGATAAGCCAAATTTTCCTTGCCTGCCAGTAAAAAACTTATATATATTATATGTCACAAAATATTCAATATTCATAGGTAGCAAAATACATGAAACTTAAAGTGGCTTTCCTAGTAGCCATATTCATCTTGGCATCCATTGGTGAGCTAAATCTTTTATCCAACTACGTATGATGTTGTGAGCCGAACGTAGTAATATACATTTCGTATTTTTTCTATATATATAGAGTCGGACAGGAGATTTTGTTGGTTTCATACCAAAAAAATTAGGTCCGTCAAGAAATATTTTCTTTGAATTGTAAGCTATATACAATAGATTTTGATGTATTATTTTTTTGTTTTCTTGGTTTTTTGGGGGGATATTTATTTGCAGTGAAAAGTGTTATTTAGTTTTAATTTTGTGTGTATTAAGAATCACACCTTCTAGAAAAAACTGTTTGTAAATTTATTTTTTAGTTACACCTATACTAGATTACATATTTGTTCATATTTTTTTATTTCAATTCATACAATTCAACTCTAAATATAGAAGAATAAATGAATTGAGATCAATAAATATGAACAAATGAGTAATTTTAGTGTCGGCCTAACGATAGGCCAAATTTTCCTTGTCTGACAGTAAAAAAACTTATATATATTATATATATATATATATCACAAAATATTCAATATTCGTAGATAGCAAAAGACATGAAACTTAAAGTGGCTTTCCTAGTAGTCATATTTATCTTGGCGTCCATCGGTGCGCTAAATCTTTTATCCAATTATTATGATTGATGATTAAATATTTCAACAGAAAAAACTCAATCACAACCTGCTGACTACTGTCGAGGGATTGAATGCGTGACGGACGACGATTGTGGTATTCACCAGTGTGCTCTTTGTACAAATTCGAGATGCGACCCTTGGTATCTGGCTTATAATGCTTGTTGAGGGGTTGAATGTGCGACCGACGATGATTGCGCCTCTTATGCGTGCGACCGCTGTGTAAATTCTAGATGTGATCGGTTTTATTGATATAAAATTAACAAAATGTGCATAATAATTGTTACATATATATCATATTATGTGGGGTGCCATTTTGCACTTAAATAAATTCGCTGAATAAATTACTTTGATCACATTTGAACAAAAGGATTTTACGTTGTATATTTTGGTTACATAATAAAAATACATTAATTTGGCTGGGATAAAGCCACTATATCATGGATTTTATATTATTTGAATATAAACTATTTTATGGTTACTTTATAGAATTTGGTTATTCATTTTGGAATAATCCATATATTACGTTTTTTCACTATGGAATAGTATTTAAATATTTTTGAGAGAAGAATGATGAAGTTGAAACATAATTGGATAGCGGGAGCCGAGATCCCTCGAAACCCGGACCGAGCCCTGAGCCACTCGCACCTAATTATAATAAATTGTAAGTTCGATGCATAGAGGGAGTGACTCGAACTATGCACCACTTTCTTTCTGAAATCTCGCCTTACAACTGAGCCATGTTGATTATTACATAGATTTGCAAAATTTTATTCGTCGTATTGTGCAATTGTTTGTAATTTCTATTATATTAAAAGATGTTTTGTTAAGTGTAACATACCATATTAAAAGTTATGTAATATTCTCTCCGTCCATCATAAAATTTTTCTAGAGGGAGTGTCACGAGGTTGTTGAGTGTGTGGGTGGATAAAAGGTATTGAAATTAGTGTTGTGTTGTTTTAATTAGTGTTACTTGTGTGGGCCAGACTGTGCTTTTGGGTAAATGGGATGAAAAAATAAGAATAAATGGGGTATTATTAATGATGGGGTATAGTCCAAAAATAGAAAGTGAGGTTATTTTGTGGACGTACCAAAAAAAGTTTATGAAGTTATATGATGGACGGAGAAAATATGTATTTACAAAATTACATAAATATATATGAAGATTTTACATTTTGCTTAAAAAAGAGTGACCTTACATGATCATAATAACAACATTAATAATAAGTCATTTCGACCAATTTCGTCTCAGGATGTTATTTTCGACCAATTTTATCCCCGAATATTATTTTTGATCCGTCTCGCAGAGGGATATTATTTTCGACCTTTGTCGCCCATGAAAACAATTCTCGACTCTTTCCGCCTGGAGACGTTATTTTTAGACTGTTTCGCATCGGGACATCATTTTCGACCGATTCGTCCTAAAGCGACATTCTCGATTGTTTCACTCCGGGATGATATTTTCGACCTATTTCATCATATGACGTTATATTCGACATGTTTCGTCATGAGACATTATTTTTGACTTTTTTCAGTCCCGAACAATATTTTCGACTGTTTCACGTCAGGGGAACATTTTCGATATGTTTCATCGTTGGAGGTTATTTCGATCTATTTCGCCTTGGGAGGTTATTTTCAGCCCGTCTCGTCCCGAATGTCATTTTCAACCATTTTCGTCCAATGATGTCATTTTCGATCCGTTTTTCCTATAGATGTCATATACAAACCATTTCTCCTTGGGACATTTTTTTCGACCAGTTTCGCCCCTTGACATCACTTTCGACCCATTTGGTCCCGGGTCGATATTTTTGATCAGTTTCGTCATCGAAAGTTATTTTCGACAATTTTCGCCCTGTGACGTCATTTTTGACTCGCTTCGCCGCTGGACGACATTTTCAACCGATTTCGTCCTGGGACGTTATTTCGACCTACTTCACCCTGAGATGTTATTTTCAGCCCGTTTCATCGTGGGCATTATTTTCGACTATTTTGGTCCTAGGAAGTCATTTTCAATTTGTTTCCCCTAAGACAAGATTTTCGACCCATTTCACAACATGACGTTATTTTCGACCTAGTTCATCACATGACGTCGTTTTTGACTTATTTTGGCCAGGGGCGACATTTTTTGCAAGTTTTGTCGTAGGACGTTATTTTCCCCCTGTTCCGCCCCGAGATATTATTTTTTATCCTTTCCGTCTCGGGACATAATTCTCGACCACTTTTGTCGGAACGACATTTTCAACGAGTGTCGTTGCAGGATATTATTTTTTGACCCGTCTTAGGGATATAATTTTTGTCCCATTTCGCTCTAGGACGACATTTTCACCTCAGAACGACATTCTCATCTCATTTCGCCTCGAAACAATATTTTCGGCCTGTTTCATTTTGTGATGTCATTTTCAACCCGTTTCGCTAAGGGACGTCATTCTGATTGTAACGCCCAAGACGAAACTGATTGAAAATATCATCTGGTAGTGAAAGGGTTGAAAATGACCTCATAGGCCGAAAAGGATCAACAATGTCATTCTGGGGTGAAACGAGTGGAAAATATAGTCCCAGGGCAAAATGGATCGAAAATAATGCCCCGGAGCAAAACGGATCGAATATAATATCCTTTGCAAAAATTGGTCGAAAATATCGTCACAGGGTGTAAAGGGTCGAAAATGACATCACGGGGCATAACAGACCGAAAATAACATTTCGACGCAAAATTGGTAGAAAAAAGTTTGTGACAAAATTGTAATACCCGAGAATTTCGTTCCGGTTGCGTTGATTTTTTTTCTGCATTTTAATGGATTGTTATCGTTCATGTCTTTGGGCTCGTGTGTCATGTTTGGACACGTGTTTGGTTGCAATTAAAATCGTTGCGTGTTTGTCGTCCGGGGAGGGATTATCATTGTTGTGGGGACTTTTGGTTCGATCGTACGGTATATAAACCGGACATCAATCGTGTTTTATCATTTTCCACTTCATGTCCTCTTCTCTCCACGGGTGTGAGTCGAGGGCGACTAGGATTCGTGACCTTGGACGATTTTGTTCCATTCAAAGGTGCTTTAGAGTATCCTAGGTGACTATAACATCATCTAGTCTATTGTTCTTCGTCTGATCGAGGTAATCCCTTGATTTTCTTGAGTTGACCATTTTGTAGATTTAATCCAATTTTGATGAATCGATTGGTGTTAGTTGTTGTTGTTGATCATGTTCTATGGATTGTATATCCATAATTCTGGCATGTTCAACTCGGTTGACGATTCTACGGTTCTTGAGGAACTGTGAACATTTAATGTTCGATTAAATATTCATATGAGTTTTCTTTCGTTGATTTTGTAACACCCCAGAATCTGACTGGAATATTACACGCCGCAGACTCTCTCCATGAAGATCTGCTAGGCTAGACACCGAAACAACATAATACATTACATGCCTACGTAACAAATTAACGAACCAATAGACTGATTTGGTCTTACATCATTATCATACAACTCTAATATACATAACTCTGTCTGGACTCATACCCCTGTAAGGGTAAAATACATTCACAAAAAAAAGTACGACAGCAGAGAAGACCATACAACGAACTCAGACTGGCTGCACCCAAAACTAGCCTTCATGTGATTAGTATCATTTGTCTTCCATCATTCTTCGCACTGATCATGTGTTTTTCTCCCAAAACCTGCATATACCTGGACGCAGAATAGACATCCACCCCCCGAATACTCGAGGGTTAGCATAACTCCATTGTTTTGCTAGTATAAGCATAAAATGCAAATACGAACCATACACAACACATTCCAAGAATACAATAAATAAAATCATCTACAGGTTAGTCACAACAAAAGCTTTCCGAGATTTCTCATTCGAATAAATTTTTCAAATCGAAAAAGTATAAATGAAACAAGTGGTCATTTTGGAAATCAATTTAAAATATCGAAAGTTTTGAAAACATTTGGGATTGAATAATCCTCAGTTTATCAAAAACCACTTAGGGTCACAGCCCAAGGTTCGTTTTCCCAAATACAAATCATTTCACAAAACACGGGGTCCACGACCCAACCATCCACATCAATTCACTTCCAGGGACAAATCACACACAACACATCACTCTTGTGTCATTATAGCCTAACACCAAGACTCTATATATAATGTCTCTCGACTCCGAGCATAAAACATTGTGATACTCCGGACATATCACAACTAGTCAGCAAAACATCAACATCACGAAAAACCACACCTGGTAACCCGTGGCCGTACCCATTAGTAGCGACCCCCAGAGGCCTCGTCGGACCGTCCCTGGGTGGGAAACCACTTCC
Source organism: Orobanche coerulescens (assembly GCA_033398695.1). NCBI lineage: Eukaryota > Viridiplantae > Streptophyta > Magnoliopsida > Lamiales > Orobanchaceae > Orobanche > Orobanche coerulescens. The sequence continues at coordinate 92,892,401 of CM065816.1, forward strand.
ACGGCCGTACCCATTAGTATAGGCCCCGAGAGGCCCCGTCAGACCGTCCCTGGGTAGAAGAACATCAACACACACATCGTTCACAACTCATAGTTTACAAAACCACAAATCTCAAAGGTCAAACACACAAAATATATAGTCGAGGTACCTTGCTAGAATGGCCATATTGTCCGACACATACTCACTACCGAGAAACAATACCACCAATTCCAGAATCCAATGGTGCAACTAGCAACAAACAAATAGCAATGAGATAGAATACCTTTCCAACCACGCCGAATGGCACAACCTCCTCATAAAGGAGTTACAACCTTTATCACACGTCACAAGGTCATTGATAACCACATGTCCCCACGCACACATCTTAACAAAAAGGTTAGAACTTTAATTTTTCCAATGACATAATCACATAAAATGGCATCACACGAAAGTAAGGCGTTCCTATACTCAACACTAACACAGCTATTCAATTAAGCACATTAATTCACGGAACACACGAGTTATCTTTAAAGAAAATCGTGATCGTAAATATACAGATTCTTTTGAAAGTTATTAATAAGAATTCATTTATCACATATCGTCGATTACCAACCATCATATCCACAAAACACGTAATGTATGGGCAAGATACTTGACTCGATAATCGATACCGGACACTCCGACGAACATGGCTAAATCAGGAAACCTCGAACACCTACATTCTCCGGGCGGAATCAATTATAACACGATCGATCGGGAAGCTTTAAGAAAATGACGAAAGAAAGAGTTCCGACTCGATTTCTTCACAAGAAACCTAACCCTAACATCATACCATCAATAAATTAACGACCGTACGAGGAAGAATAATCGTAGAACACCCGAATCCTCTTTGTGACATTTTATTGAACACCTTCAAGACGTCGATTAGAAACTAAATAAAACGACGAATCCTTGGCATTCCAACCATGGAACAACAAGGAGTTCGATATAAAATAGCTTAACAATCATCAATCCATCACTATTCTAAGTTATTTTGGATTAAACGGACAAAATCGAACGAAATCCTCAAAACTAGATTTTAAGAAAACTTACCTTGATTCGATCGATCGGAGCCAGTTAAAGGATTAATCGATGATAGGAACTCTAGGGCTTCATGGATTCGTAATATAACAATATGCCTTCAAGTTCCCCAAGCCTCCAGTCGCGGAAGGGAAAGAGGGGAAATGAAAAATGGGCGTAAACAGGGTTGTCTGGCCATATTTATACCCGTGTGGAACACGGCGCAACAACCGGCCCAAATAGCGCCGTGTTTACCACCGTGTTTCGGGTCAGTGCATGACCTGACCGACACGGCGCAACACCCGGCGCAAGACACCTGCGCATGTGTCTCGGTGGTGTCCTACACAGCGCATCACCCGGTGCAAAACTTGCGCGTGCGTCTCGGCCGTGTCTCGACATTTTGATAGTCCTGTCCGACCAGTTGCATCACCCGGCGCTCGGAAACGTCGTTCGGCAAACGGTGCAGGACACGACGCTCGTCAGCGCCATTTTCACTGACGTTTTGTACAGGTCCGGCCAGCAAACCTCCGGTTGAAGAACGATTCCAACACAATCCAAAAATTATGATAGAACCACAATAACGATCCGGAATCAGACGAATAATAAAATAGGACATGCGATTAGCTCGACTTACGCAACGATAAGTCGTACTCGACGAACACCACAACATGGTACATCATGCCGTACCCAACATAGGGGAAAATCTCAAGAAATCGCCAACAGAACAAATTGACCGGCACAACCGACAAAAATTTAAAAATAACCGGAATCTAGAATCTCGGGTATTACAGGTTTGAGGTGATTTCCATTGCTATTAGTCTTGCTCCTTGTTGTGATCATATTTTTGTTGTTTCTTGCGGAAGTTGTAGGTTCCAAAGCACTTCAACCGAGTCGTGTTTGTCGGATTATTTGCGTGCTGTTCTGGAGGCAAGTATCTTGCCCATACACTTCTTGTTTCGTAGATATGATAATTGGTAATTGACCATGTGAGCTATTTGAGTACTCATAATGAACATTCAAAGGATTAATATAACCTCATTAACGACTTTCTTTCAAAATGCTTGAGTACTTTGTAAAAAGATGAGTTTTACGGATACGTGTATTGTGGTTGCGAATTGAAATATATCGTCTTCTGTTATGTGGTTATAAAAGCTCATTTTCCTCATTAAGGGTGGTATGTTGGAATGTGTATTTTTTTGGTGATTGCTTAGTGTTGTGTTGTATTGCTTTGTTGATTCCCTGTAAGAAGGTGGTGCTATTTGGTATTGTTCGAGAAGTGTAGACCTCCTTGTGGTGTGTGATTGTATATGTTCACTCCAGGATGGGACCTAGAGTCCTATAAGGGGTCGTTGCTTATAGTGCGGCCCATTGAATATTTTTGGGTTAACCACTCTGGGACGGGACTTCGAGTTCTCTGAGGGATCGTAGCTTGTAGTGCGAATCCACGGTTAATCATGAGGTATAATATATGTATTTGATAAGATGTTCACTCCGGGATGGGACTTTGAGTCCTCTTAGGGGTCGTTGCTTATAGTGCGATCCATTGAACAATCTTGTGGGTATAACCACGTGTTCACTCTGGGATGGGGCTTCGAGTCCTCTGAGGGGTCGTTTCTTATAGTGCGACCAATTGCAAATTTTTGGGTTAACCACTCCGGGATGGGATTTCGAGTCCCCTAATGGATCATAGCTTATAGTGCGAATCCACGGTTAATTATGAGTTATGGTATGAGATTTAGTTATTCCGGAATACTAATCTTAAGGTTGGTAATATAATAATAATATGAAATTTAATATCTCGATGAATGAGATTCGTTGCTTGCTAGCATGATGACAGGGTAGCTATGAGTGTATGTTACATGTATGTTGCGGATTCCGAGTCTCTAAATTATGTGATGAGGATGTATGACTACATTTATTTACCATTGATTACATGTGACCCTAAGGGATTTTGAAAAAGATAAGGATTTTTTAATCCGAAATGTTTTTCTCTAAAAACCCCCGAGATCTGTAAAATCCTTTACAAACCGTTTAATTGCTCTATTACCGTTTCATGGTTTTGGATTAATTCGCTCCAATGAAAATTTTCGAGAGGTATTTCGTTGTATTAATTCGTTGGTTATTCAAGATTATTGTATTCTTGGAATATGATGTGTATGGCTCGTAATTGCACTTTATACTTGCACTAGCAAAATTGCAGTTTGCTAACCCCCGAGTAATCGGGGTTGGATGCCTCTTATTGCATTCAGGTACGTGCACGTCTTGGGGAGCAAACTATGGGATTGGTATGAAGGATGATGGAAGGTAAATGATACAAATCACATGAGGGCCAGTATTAGGATTCGTTGGTCGGATTGTATTATTCTTTCCACTGTAATGTTCTCCCGTCTTATGGGTGCGTTGTTGTATTTTGACCCCTGGGCGGGTATGAATTTTGAAATAGAGATGTATATGAAGTTCGAGTTGTATGTAATTGATGAGAGACCAAATCGGTCTTCTGCATTCGCATTTAGCCATGTTGGCATTTGATAGGACGTCTTGTTTTCGTATCTAGCCTGGTAGGTCCTCATGGAGAGGGTTTGCGGTGCTGTAATAATCCCGAGTGAGTTGGGGGTGTTACAGAATATGGTATCAGAGCTTAGGTTGTGGAAACCTAGGTTGTCGGTTCAAGTCGTATATTATCTTGTATTGTCTTGTCGGATTATGTCTGACTAAGTCGTGTCGCGACGCGTTGTCTGAGGTGTCGGTCGTGATTAGCATCGTGGTGCAGCCATCATCTTCGTGCGACCTGTGTATGTAAGTCTCCTTTTTTATGTGTATTATCTGTGCTTCATGACTCTATTTACATTCGTGTCGGGATATGGAATTCGTATTTGATACTTGTGGCATATTACGTGGGTAATGAACTGGATATTGATGGATTGGACACCAAGTGGTGTAGAGTGACATGGGACCTTGAACATTGATGTGTTCCAGGAAATGTATCGACAGTAGAGTTTGTTGAGAAACTCATATAGATGGTGTTGACGTGTTTTTGAATTTGGTGGTAATGAGTTGTGTTTGATGAATTGATGATCTTGAATGCCGTATAGGCATGTGTTTGAGAATTGACTATTTTGGCTAATTTTTGTTATATGCTACAAACATGTTCACATTGGCAATTATGTCTGTTGTATGTGTGTTTGAAAACGCTTTTCTGAAAATTTCATAGACTTGAGTAAGTTTGTGGAAAACCAATTTTCGAAAATATTTTGACAGCGCGGCTAAGCGGCGGTTTCGTGTGGATTTTTAAAATTCTTTGCAATTGGCGAGCCGGCCTTGTATTCTCAAATGAAACCCAACAACAGTATTCGAAAGAGGTGTTTTAAAGTACTTTGGATATTTTGTAAAATGTTACCATCGTTGATCTTTTGTCGTGTTGAGAGGATTTTCGGCAATAATTTTAAACGTATTATTTTTATTTTCAAATAATTTGAGTGCATGATTTTAAAAATCTTTTGCACCATAAAATTTCTATATTCCAAAATAAAAATGTGATTTTTACTTTCAAAAATAAATAGTGAAAGATGAAAAATCTTACTCAACTTAAACTATAAACTCGGATTGCTTGTGAGGCTGAGTGATTTGATTTATTGTTGTGTTGCCTTTCTTGTTAAGGAATTTTGGTTGAGTATTTGATTGTGTTTTGCATGAGTTGGACCTTCTTTGGAGCTCGTATGATGTTATTCCGATGAGATTGTTGATCATGGAAGTGATAAGTGCTAATATGAATGGTTTGACCAATTGGGAATAATTCGGTGAACCCTTCGAGGGTCGGTGTTAAGAGGGCATGGCCACGCGATACCTTATGTGTTGTTATTTGAGATGATGATAAGTGATGACATGGTCATCTTGATGATGTCGATTTCAAGGAAACTTGTTGTTTCGAGTTACTGTTTTTGCAAAGGTTTTCAAAACAAACGGTTATGAACTCTGGTTCTAGTCTTGATAAAATACCCGATGTACCAAAGTACTTTCTGTTGTGCGGCGATTTATACGCCTCGACGGTGATCGGCGTAAGGGACGAGCGACCAAAGACAGCATCAAATAATCCAATACAGACTTGCCAAGCTAAGAGTCCTGACTGAGATCAGGTACCGAGCGATCGAGGTCCAGGGCGATTGCCTCTTGGCACCTAGCGATCGACTCTGGTGCCCGACCAAAGACGACCGTCCTATGCCACGTATAAGGCCATCATCCGTCATTTCTACGAAGACCGGATCTCGGATCGAAGACCCACGTGCAGATCCACGAATGGCGCTGCAGATTAAGGATCTTTGACTCTAGCCCATCAACAGCTGTCAACGACAAGGACTGCCTCACCTACCGACAGACCCGTCGAAAGTCCTAGGTGGGACCTCCCAAGACAGCGACTTAGGACGCGTGTTGTCTTCTCATTGGTTCGCACATCCGGCTGCCAGCAGCTGCTGTGGACTTTAAGGAGACCAACCCATGTGCTAAAGACGATCGCCCGCTTATTATAATACATTAGAGGCGATCGCCCAGCGACTTCCCCTCCTATAAATAGGAAACCTTCAGCAACTGGAAAAAGGTTCAGAGGTTCACGAACAGTGATTTCCATACGAGAGTTCAGCTAATTCACACAGTGAGAGACAGTCGGTTTCTCGCGGTTAACACAGCACTCTATCGTTGTTACAAGAACCCACAGAGTATCAACTCTGGTTCTTCCGGCAATCATCAGCACTCAAAAGCTAGATAACTAGGGTCTTTACACTCATTGTAATTGTATTCTAACATTAATATTTATACTCCCAAGTATTCGTATTAATAATATCTCGCGAGAGCATTCAAGCCCGGGACTAATAAACCCGACAAATCTTGTGTTATTTACTTCCCCACGGACGCGCTCTCGTATTTGTTTGTTACTCATCCATTCCAGCAATCCCTTCCGAATCATATTTTGGGTAATAGCAATTGGCGCTAGAAGAAGAGCGTACCTTCATTTTCATTCCGACCATTTCGAAGAACACTCACTGTTCTCCGGGGCATATACTTGAAGAAACACTCACTGTTCTTCAAAGAAAAACCTTCAGAATCATGACGTCTACCACCACAGCGAATAGAGCCACTCTCCGATCCGACGGACGTCATATTCCGGCTCAATCCGAGCCCCAACCTACAGCAGAGGGTAGCCGTGATGATGCGAGACTCTCGATCCCGCCCCCGAGGGACGGCCCCAGCCTCTCACTTGACCAGTTCCAAACCACGGAACATATCGACGAGGCTATGGCCATCCTAAGGGAGCGAGCATGTGAAGCGCCCGCCATAACCCCCTCGGCCATCTGCCGCGCGGGCAAGCGGAAATTCAAGGGGTTACTTGTCGAACGATCATCAGAAAGCCCCGATTCACGAGGAAAGGCTCTCGCAAGGCGGGACGGTTCCGTATTCAGCCGCCTAGGAAGCGATCCATCGTGGCGATCGGGGCATTCCAGCCCCAACCATGAGACGACGGAGTCCGAATCCGTCACCAGGAGTTCGGCATACCCAACTCCCGATCAAAAACAGGTCAGCCGTTTGGCTCCCATCCGCCGAAGAATCGAGCCCCACGGCAAAGACATCGTCAACAGTGGAGCCATGGGATCAGTGCTTAGTCACCTCAGCTCCCGCTCCGAGCGCCTAGCCGCGAGCATCCAGGACACGGCGATGGCCGCTATGCAACGCCAGCTCGACGAGATGAAAGCGCTCATGGGAACTGGGGCAGGCGCCAGTAGAAAGATCATCAGACCGAGTGAGCCACTCGTGGTCCACATCGAGCTTGCCCCCGTGCAACCAAGAATTGCTCCTCCTCAAACACCTTTGTATGAGGGGAGATCGGACCCCGAGGCCCACTTGAGCAAGTTCCGGATCTACGTGACCGGATGTGGGGCGTCAGATGCGACCAGGTACCGAATATTCCCGTTAACATTGGGCGATCTGTCCCATAGGTGGTACGTCTCCCTAACACCGCGATCAATCAATTCCTTTGAGAAACTGGCGAGCGACTTCACGTCATACTTCGCCGCCAAAGTCGCCAGACCAGAAGGCCCCCACCGCATGATGAAAATCAGGCAGGGGGAAGACGAGTCTGATGCAGATTATATCGACCGGGTGGATGAAATAGTCCTCACCGGCGAGCCCATTAGCGACGAGCTCGCCCTTTACTCGGTCCTGGGGGAATTTTATGGTCATTCACCCATGTTCAGACACCTCACGAAGAACATCCCTCCAACCTATGCGATCTTCCGCGCCAAGGCTGTCGATTTTTTGGCCAGGCAGAGGCTCCTCACCCTTCGCCTAGGTGAGGAGACACCGCCTCCTGTCCAAAATACGGCAATCGCCAAATCCAACAAGGCAGTCACCAAGCGACCCGGTGATTTCAAGGCCTTCGAGGAGGTGGAAGCCCATCTCCTCCACAAGTTCAACCGAACTCCGGCTCATATTTTTTACGCCATCAAGGGGCGCGAACCGCTAAGCAAGCCCAAGGCGTTAAGTGACAACGGTCATATGGACCACAATAAATACTGTGCTTACCACAAGAGTCCCGGTCACAGCACCAACCAATGTCGCGACCTCATCAGACAACTCTGGAGATTGTTCGAGGAGGGCAAGCTGGACAGTTTATTGGCTTAGTCGGAGCCTCGTCAATCTCCCAAACCGGTCTCCAGAGTCGAACGCGACAGGCCGAAAGACTCATACGAGTCGACCCCCCGATCAACCTCGGCGGGCGGATTTATATGCTTCAATCAAGAGGTGGGAACTTTGGAAGTCTTTCCCCGATTCCCACCACGTCAAACCAAAGGCTACTGCCTCAGTAACGCCTCGAAAAAGAGGATGACTCGCTAGCCCTCTAAAGTTCATCATCTAACATGATGGACCTAGGCAGGTGATCTCCTCCCCAGCACAACGTATACCGTCGAGGATCGCCATCTAACATGACGGTCCGAGGTAGAAGAGTGCCGACATAGTTGTGGAGGACGATGGAACCGTTCTCTATGACTATGCAAGGTTCCTTTGGGCAGCGATCGCTTGCCCTTCGTTTAAATATAAGGCAGGCGTAGCCAAAGGGCCCTCCAAAACAGATCTGTGGACACGTTCGCCCGCCCTCAAAGGTCTATCACCTAACATGGTGGATATGGACAATGCGACGCATCCCTTCCCCCCTCACAATGTAAACCGTCGAGGATCGCCATCTAACATGAAGATCCGAGGTAGAAAAGTGCTATCAATCCGCGGTCGTGGAGTCGATTAATCCGACGACGCCCCGTGCAAGGACTCCTCGAGACCAAGACCGCTCGCCCTTCGTTTAAATACGAGGCGGGCGCAGCCTACGGAGGACCCTCACAATTAAGTGAGTCTCGAGAAGTTGGCCATCAGACGGAATGTCGCTCGCGCACAAGACATGGTCGCGGAGGTCGGTTCCATTAAACTCCACGATTGTGCATGGTTCCTCTAGGCCGGGATGGTCGGCCTTCCTCAAGGAATCTGCAAAATTGAAGACCGCTCACTAAACGATTTATTTTCATCCCCTTACTTTCACTAAGTAAACAAAAACAAGGGGGAAGAGCGGAGCTATATATACCACGATCGTCTCTACTCAAATACAGGCACGGCGATCGGCATTGTTCAGATGTATGTGCAGCGATCGACTTTGTTCTAAAAGTTATCAATATGAGTTTATCAATTCACTTGGATCTGTACACACAACAATCGTTCCTCAAACACTTGTATAAAGTCATGCAAAAGACTCAGAAAGACAATTATACAAGCAAGAAATCAGAAAAGCGAACATTTATTTCATCACTTGGAATAAAAATACAAACACGGTCGCCCGAAGGCAAAAATACAACGAAAGCTACAAAAAATTACAAGTAAAAAGCATAAAAGTTCGAGGATCGGCGCCCGTTACATCGCCAGCAGCAGGCTCTGAACCCCCATCCTCTGGGCACCCGGATGGACAAGGTTTTCCGGCAATGGGTACCAGCTCAAGTCAATCCCAAGATCCGCGGAAAGGTCGAGGATCGGCACGTTGAAGTCATGCTGCAGAGGATGCTCCAGCGCATAGGCTTTGAAATTTTCAGCCAAAGGGCCGACCTCGAGCCCTCCCTTCTTAGCGGCGCGGATCGCGTCAGCATAAGCCATATAGTAAGAGAATTCGCTGACGTACTCCACGTTAACGAAGGGATCGGCCTCAGTCGCCTTCAGCTTTTCCTTCAACTTCGCAACCGTTTGGCTTGCGCCCTCGAGCTCGGCAGTTTTGGCGGCCACCTCTTCCTTCGAGGATGCAAGATCGCTGGTCAATCGGGCGACGGTCACCTTCAGCTGGTCGGCCTCCTTCTGCGCGTCCGCGTGCGACCTGTGGGCTTTCGTCATCTGGTCCCACATCCGGTCAGTTGTCGCCTGCACCCGGTCAACATCCTGCCTCGCCTGCTTAGCCACCTCCGCGGAGCTCTTCTCCATGGCCGCGATCCGGTCGGCAAACTCAATGTTTTGTCTCTATTCGGTTTCAAGGTCCGCATGGAGACGGCCCCTCGTAGTCCCTCATGGCCTGAGCTGCCATCGTCGCCGTCTGAAGGGCCAACGCGAAAGTAGCCTGCATCGCGTCAGCAGATCGCCTGCATGCGATCGCATCCAGATCGGTCGTCTAGGCCTTCGTGAGGGAAGCGGTAGCCCGAGCAACGTAGGAAGGGATATCGCTGACCTCGCGAGGAGCTTTGCTCGATAGGAAGTCCAACACCATCGGTGAGCAATTCGGGTCGGAATGGCGGACCCTGCACAAATGACAAAAGAATTAAGTGTGTTTCTTGCACAAGTTTCATAACTTGGCAAAACGACCAGGCTTACCTCTCGACCTTCTCTGGGTCACGACCGAAGAACGGCCTGCCACGCGAAGTCTCGGCCTCAGCAGTCTCCGTGGACTGAAGAAAAGCCAAGATGGCGTGGACCCCTCCACCGGAGGAATTGCGGAAATCGGAGGCACAGAGATCGGCGGCTCGTCTGCAGTAACAGGGGCTGAGGGCTCCACAGTCCTCCGTTACTTACGGATGAGCCGAAGTTGCTCCTCCTGTAACACCCCGAGATATTTAAGGTATATTACAGTGCCGTGGACCCCTACATGGGACCCACCAGGCTAGACACGAATTATCACTGTAAATTCACACGTATTCCAGAAGAACATCAAATAGCACGCCCGATACAACCGGCGGAATAATCAACACTGACAACCATAATCAACTTCCACAAATACAAATCACAATCCGAAAAGAAAAAGAACCTAAGTACTCGCGAGTACAATCTATAAGTTTATAAGTTTGGGAAACAACCATATCAAAAAGAACAACGTAAATAATAAAAAAAAGACTCAAGTACACATGTCAGCAACCCTGGCCAGCATCCTCATACTGTCCCAACGCCCGCTCATCCGGCTGAACATAACCTGAAATCCATAACAAGAATTTCCCCAAAACGGGTCCCCAAAGGGGTTAGCAATTACGCTAGTACAAGTAATCAAGGCAAACCATTTGCTTACACACTTCATAGTACAATGCACCAATTCATTTCCAAAACCAAAAACTAGACATGTCTTTTTCCGGAAACAAATAGTCAAACGATTTGCCGTGGGAACAGGGCTATACCATTGATCCCGCTCCGTGGCCTCTAAGGACCCTCCCGAGCTGGCCATATTATAAAACAAATCACGCACGCGCATCGCCGTGGGAACAGGGCTATACCATTGATCCCTCTCTTTGGCCTCTAAGGACCCTCCCGAGCTGGCTAGCGAAACAAACTCATGAATCCAGGGCTATACCATTGGATTCCCTCCGTGGCCCCATCGGACCCTCCCGAGGTGAGTAAAGCACACACAATATTCATTACCATTTCATGTTAAGCATAAAGGTTTCCGAAAATACTTGCCTTGGATAATTGACGATGCAACGAACGGAAAGGAAAATCACCGACGAACGCTAGGAACCAATGAAACCGAACCTAACGATTCGAAGAACATAATCACAGCCACTTCTAAACGAATACGGAAATGAAACCCTCCCAAAAACCCGCCTACGTTTCATGTATATTCGTATAAAAATAACGACGAGGGCGGACCACAACCAACCCTCTCGAATACACAACAACTACGAAATATACCATGAATCCGTAGGGAAACTAAGAATACCAATAAGATTAATCATATTCATCATGGATTAACCAACAAAACGGAACGAATCGGACGAAAATCCCAAAAACCCCAAATTACCCAAAAATAGGGTTCTAAGAGATTTACCTCGGATTGAGGATGAAGAACACAAGTAGGTGTTGTTAATCTACTTCAAGAGCCCAAGGTAAATGATGTCTGAAGTGATCGGAGGAATAAATCGCCCGAAAATCGCCTGAGGAAGCTCTAAGCCGCGGAGGAGGAGAAGAAATGAGAAAAGACGTAAACCTGGGTCAACTCCCTGGTTTATATAGCCAGGGGGCGTTAACGCGCGCTAATCCTCAAAAGTTAGCGTGCGCTAACGGGACAAAACTCCAGTCCAGAAAGTTAACGCCTCAGTCCAGTTCCCAGAGTTCTAGACCGCTAGCGTACGCTACCCGAAACATAGCGTGCGCTAATAGCCTCTCGGTAGCGCGCGCTATCGGCCATAGCGTGCGCTACCTGGACATCAGCTGAGTCCAGAAGTAAACTGCCCAGTACTCACCTGACCCCGTTAGCGTGCGCTGCCGGACAGACGTAGCGTGCGCTAACAGTGTCTCGGTAGCGCGCGCTATAAAGAGTACATAGCGTGCGCTACTTGGGCGCCTGACCGAGTCCAGGAGTAAACTGTCCAGTACTGGACTGACCCGCTAGCACGCGCTACAAATCAAGCATAGCGTGCGCTACTGAAGGATGCTTAGCATGCGCTATACAATAATATTAGCGCGCATTAGGCACAGGGTAACAACGGTTCTAAATGCCAAAACACGACTGAAGCATCAAACGGAACAACGCAATGCGCATGATAACATACGATGGATTTACGACAACCCCGAAATGGCGGTTCCGAACAACAATTACGAGAATCGGGTCAATGAGCAACGGAGAAGTTAACAACTGCGGAATTGAGTAGAATAAATCCGAAAATAAGTATACTCGAGATACACATACAGTCACACACGAGCCACCAAGACAAGAGAAGAACTACATCAAGAAAGTACTGGGAAAAGAAAAATGCGGATATTACATTCTACCCCTCTAAAAATAAGTTTCGTGCCGAAACTTAAGAAACAAACAACTCGGGGTACCTAGCCCGCATGCTATCTTCGGTTTCCCAAGTTGCTTCCTCGACACCATGCCTCGACCACTGCACCTTGACTAAAGGAATGGTCTTATGCCTCAGTCGCTTCTCACGGTGCTCCAAAATCTTTAAGGGACGCTCCTCGAAAGTAATATCTTCGGCGACATCGATCTCACCATAGTCGATGACGTGACTAGGATCTGGAACGTATTTCCTCAGCTGGGAAACGTGGAAAATGCTATGAACATGACTCAAGGCCGGAGGTAGTGCTAAACGGTATGCCAGCTCACCGACTCGCTCGAGAATCTCAAAGGGTCCGATAAATCTCGGACTCAACTTACCCTTCTTCCCGAAGCGGAAAACTCCCTTTGTCGGCGACACCTTTAGAAAAACATGGTCTCCCACCTCGAACTCCAAAGGTCGACGACGGACGTCGGCATACGACTTCTGTCGGCTCTGAGCGGTCAACATCTGTTCCCGAATCAATTCCACCTTCCGCCTCGTCTCTAAAGCGACATCCGGTTCGGTCCTGACTAAATCGTACGCCTCATTCCAACAAATTGGCGATCGACAACGCCGCCCATAGAGCGCCTCATATGGTGCCATTCGAATCGACGCGTGCCAACTATTGTTGTACGTGAATTCGATCAATGGCAAATGTTCCTCCCAGTCACTGCTCCAGTCTAGAGCACAAGCACGCAGCATATCCTCGAACGTTTGGATAGTGCGTTCCGACTGTCCATCTGATTGCAGATGAAAAGAGGTACTCAAATGCAAACGAGTACCCAACGCCTTATGCACCGCCTGCCAAAAGTGCGATACAAAACGGCCATCCCGATCCGAAACAATAGACTTCGGAGTACCGTGAAGCCTCACAATCTGCACAATAAACACACGAGCCAACCTCTCCGGGCCCCAAGTATCTTTGATGCCCAGAAAATGTGCCGACTTGGTCAGACGATCAACAATCACCCAAACCATATTCATGCCCGACCTGGATCTCGGTAAACTCGTGATGAAATCCATCGAAATATATTCACATTTCCATTCCGGAACGGGAAGTGACTGCAATAAACCAGCCGGTCGCTGATGCTCGTTTTTGACCTGTTGACAAGTCAAACATCTCGCTACAAAATGTGCGACCTCCTCCTTCATATCATTCCACCAGAAATTTCTCCTTAGGTCCTTGTACATCTTACTTGATCCAGGATGAACGGAGTAAGGTGTAGCATGGGCCTCACGCAAAATACTCTGCCTCAATTCCGAGTCGTTCGATACACACAGACGACTCTGGAATCTCAATACCCCATATTCGTGGATCACAAACCCATGAAACTTTCCCTTAAGAACATTCTCTCGGATTTGAATAGTCATCGGGTCCTCCAACTGCTTTAGTTAATTTCATCGATCAGAGATGATGAAATCTCTAAAGCACAAAGTTGCCCTACGGCTCCAGGCAACGAAATCTCGACACTCAACTCAATCAAATCCCGCTGAAGCTCGGCTTGAGACGTAAGGATCTCAAGTGTCCGCAACACAACCGGTTTCCAACTTAAGGCGTCGGCCACGACGTTCACCTTGCCCGGATGATAAAGGATTTCGAGGTCATAATCCTTAATCAACTCTAATCACCTCCTCTGCTTCATATTCAACTCCCGTTGAGTAAATATGTACTTCAGACTCTTATGATCGGTAAAAATCTGACATGCAGAGCCGAAAAGAGAGTGACGCCAAATCTTGAGCGCAAAAACAACTGCCGCTAATTCCAAATCGTGAGTAGGGTAGTTAAGCTCATACGGCCTCAACTGTATCGACGCAAATGCAATAGCCTTGCCGTGCTGCATCAACACGCACCCAAGAACCTGACCCAAAGCATCGCTATAAACGACAAAACCCTCGTTGCCATGTGGCAACGCCAAAATCGGGGCTGAAGTCAAACGCCTTTTCAGCTCCTCAAAACTCGACAGCCTCTCGTCATTCCAGACGAACTTCTCGGACTTCTGGAGCAACTGTGTAAGTGGCCGAGCTAGTTTCGAGAAACCCTCGACGAACCTACGGTAGTAGCCAGCTAAGCCCAAGAAACTACGGACCTCTCTCACGTTCTTAGGCAGTGCCCAATCCAACACTGCCTCAACTTTCTGCGGGTCCACACGAACACCCTCGGCTGAAATCACGTGACCTAGAAACATCAATTCCTTCAGCCAGAATTCACATTTCGAGAACTTTGCATAGAGTTGCTCGGTTCTCAAAATGTCCAACACTACTCGCAAATGATACATGTGTTCCTTCTCATTCCTTGAATAAATAAGGATATCGTCAATGAAGACGACGACACACATATCTAAATACTCAATAAATACCTTGTTCATCAACTGCATGAACACTGCTGATGCATTAGTTAACCCGAAAGGCATAACTACAAACTCATAGTGTCCGTATCTCGTCCGAAAAGCTGTTCTCGGAACGTCGGACTCCTTCACCCGAAGTTGATAGTACCCCGATCTCAAGTCGATCTTCGAGAATACCGTAGCTCCCTGCAATTGATCGAACAAGTCATCAATTCTCGGCAGAGGATACTTGTTGATGGTCACCTTGTTCAGCTCGCGATAGTCGATACACAAACGTAGTGAACCATTCTTTTTCCGAACAAACAAAGCCGGTGCGCCCCAAGACAAAGCGCTCGGTCGAATATACCCCGATTCAGGAAGTTCACTCAACTGCTTCTTCAACTCGGCCATCTCTGAAGGTGCCATGCGATACGGCGCCTTCGAAATCGGAGCCGCACCCGGCTCTAACTCGATAGCAAACTCTACCTCACGGTCCGGTGGCAACCCCGATAACTCATCAGGAAAAACGTCAGGAAATTCACTAACGACTGGAATCGATGAAAGCTCGACTCCACCACTCTCCGCCTTCAAGGCGTAGCACCAATAACCAGTACACCCCTTTCGCAGGAGTCTCATCACTTTCAAGGCATTAATCACGAACTTCTAGTTTCTCTTTCGCCCTGCGAAAGAGTGCTCGGTGCCGTCCTCGGCTAGAATGGTGATGATCCTCGTGCAGTAGTTCATGATAGCACCATGCCGGTCGAGCCAATCATCCCTGAGAATCAAATCCTCACCCTCAATACTCACAACAATAAGATTAGAGAGCCAAGCCCTCTAACAAATAAACACAGAACAGTCTCGGACCTCTCCATCGCCAACGATTCTATCACCGCTAGGAAGTTTAACGATGAAAGGCTCGCAAGGCGATAAACAGTCAAGACTCAAACGGCGCACACACTCCATAGAAATGAATGAATGCGTAGCACCTGAATCAAAAAGCACACTGACAGGATGGGAATGGATGTGAACGGTACCTGTTGCCACGGTGGCTGCTGGATCATCGTCCCTCCTCATCTCATAGATATGTGGAGGGGCGGAGCCGACACTGGAAGCTCCCCCTCTAGCGGGCTGACCCCGACCTCTCCCCCGGCTGGCACTCGGCGGAGACTGCGGAGCATACGAACCCTGGTACACACTCGGCTCCCTAGGCGCTGGATGAGAAGAACGGGCACCGCGGATCTGTCTGATCTATTCACAAAAGGAAGCCTTGTGGCCTGACTGACCACAAGTGTGTCAAGTCAACTGCGGACGAGGACACTCCCAGTTCCTATGGCCCGACAAGCCACAGTTAAAGCATGTGAGTTCACGAGTGAAGGTTCTAGCAGGACCTCGAGAACTCCCAGAAAAATGAGCTGAACCTCCCGTAGGAACATTCGCAGACTGAGACTTCGGCTGGCCTCCGCCCTTGTGACCAGAAAAATTTCCGACGGACTTCTGCTTCTTGCTCTCACGAGCTGCTTCACTGGCCATCACCGACATATCATAGGTAAGAGCTCGACTCTGATAATACTTCAAAGTAGTACAGACGAGCCCGGGTATATAGTCCCGAATTGACAGTTTCATCCGTCTGGAAAAGTGAAAATTTTTGTCATTCTCCTCGACAACTTGGGTCTTAACATAGCCCAACTCCTTGTTGAAATCAGCAATAGCCTGGGAGACAGGAATATCCCGCGGTTGAGCATCATAGAAGGCATGGACTCGAGCATGTCTAATCGGCCACAGGCAATACTCGGTCTCCATCAGGTCCTTAAATTCTGACCACGAAGCAACGTGATCCTTAGGCCCAACAGCCTCCTACCAATCAGTAGCATCCCCAGTGAGAAAATACTGGGCAATTGGGACCTTGTGGTCCTCGGGACAGTTGGTGGCAACGAAGACTTTGGATATCTCCTTGATCCACCCTTCCCAGCCAATCGGGTCAGAAGCTCCCGTGAACTGAGGAGGATGCATCTTGATGACATCCTGGAGCCAACGGTCAGCTCCGTCCCAAGCAGCGTGGGCCGGGTTCTGAACCGCCTGGGCTATCGCCGCCATTTGGTTCACCATCTATTGCATAACAGCCGCAACACCAAGGTCAGCGCCATCTTGAGAGGAAGCATGGCTATGTCAGTCACCGGTTCTGCCGGCTCCCGAAGAATGCGGCGTGGCTACCCCACCGGCTGCCCCACGTCCCCGGCCGCATCCGCGACCACGACCACGACCACGACCGCGGCCTCTTCCAGCATCCATACTGGAGTTAAGAGGTAGCAAAAAGTAATTCAATGATAAGTAAGAGAGGAAAAACATCCACAATTCAAGAAACGGAGATACATTACGAGGAAGCAAAGAATCGAGTAAGGAAAACTTACGAGCGCTGGAAGTACCGAGATGCTGGCAGCGGTGTGACAATGTGCAAAACCAAACACAACTAGACCCAAATAACCGACAAGCCCAGGTATCCATAAACCTTGGGCTCCGATACCATTTTCTGTAACACCCCGAGATATACAAGGTATATTACAGTGCCGTGGACCCCTACATGGGACCCACCAGGCTAGACACGAATTATCACTGTAAATTCACACGTATTCCAGAAGAACATCAAATAGCACGCCCGATACAACCGGCGGAATAATCAACACTGACAACCATAATCAACTTCCACAAATACAAATCACAATCCGAAAAGAAAAAGAACCTAAGTACTCGCGAGTACAATCTATAAGTTTATAAGTTTGGGAAACAACCATATCAAAAAGAACAACGTAAATAATAAAAAAAAGACTCAAGTACACATGTCAGCAACCCTGGCCAGCATCCTCATACTGTCCCAACGCCCGCTCATCCGGCTGAACATAACCTGAAATCCATAACAAGAATTTCCCCAAAACGGGTCCCCAAAGGGGTTAGCAATTACGCTAGTACAAGTAATCAAGGCAAACCATTTGCTTACACACTTCATAGTACAATGCACCAATTCATTTCAAAAACCAAAAACTAGACATGTCTTTTTCCGGAAACAAACAATCAAATGATTTGCCGTGGGAACAGGGCTATACCACTGATCCCGCTCCGTGGCCTCTAAGGACCCTCCCGAGCTGGCCATATTATAAAACAAATCACGCACGCGCATCGCCGTGGGAACAGGGCTATACCATTGATCCTGCTCCGTGGCCTCTAAGGACCCTCCCGAGCTGGTTAGCGAAACAAACTCGTGAATCCAGGGTTATACCATTGGATTCCCTCCGTGGCCCCGTCGGACCCTCTCGAGGTGAGTAAAGCACACACAATATACATTACCATTTCATGTTAAGCATAAAGGTTTCCAAAAATACTTGCCTTGGATAATTGACGATGCAACGAACGGAAAGGAAAATTACCAACAAATGCTAGGAACCGACGAAACCGAACCTAACGATTCGAAGAACATAATCACAACCACTTATAAATGTATACGGAAATGAAACCCTCTCGAAAACCCGCCTACGTTTCATGTATATTCGCATAAAAATAACGACGAGGGCGGACCACAACCAACCCTCTCGAATACACAACAACTACGAAATATACCATGAATCCGTTGGGAAACTAAGAATACCAATAAGATTAATCATATTCATCATGGATTAACCAACAAAACGGAACGAATTGGACGAAAATCCCAAAACCCCCAAATTTCCCAAAAATAGGGTTCTAAGAGATTTACCTCGGATAGAGGATGAAGAACACAAGTAGGTGTTGTTAATCTACTTCAAGAGCCCAAGGTAAATGACGTATGAAGTGATCGGAGGAAGAAATCGCCCGAAAATCGCCTGAGGAAGCTCTAATCCGCGGAGGAGGAGAAGAAATGAGAAAAGACGTAAATCTGGGTCAACTCCCTGGTTTATATAGCCAGGGGGCATTAGCGCGCGCTAATCCTCAAAAGTTAGCGTGCGCTAACGGGACAAAACTCCAGTCCAGAAAGTTAACACCTCAGTCCAGTTCCCAGAGTTCTAGACCGCTAGCGTACGCTACCCGAAACGTAGCGTGCGCTAATAGCCTCTCGGTAGCGCGCGCTATTGGCCATAGCATGTGCTACCTGGACATCAGCGGAGTCCATAAGTAAACTGCCCAGTACTCACCTGACCCCGTTAGCGTGCGCTGCCGGACAGACGTAGCGTGCGCTAACAGCGTCTCGGTAGTGCGCGCTATAAAGAGTACATAGCGTGCGCTACCTGGGCACCTGACCGAGTCCAGAAGTAAACTGTCCAGTACTGGACTGACCCGCTAGCGCGCGCTACAAATGAAGTGTAGCGTGCGCTACTGAAGGATGCTTAGCGTGAGCTATACAATAATATTAGCGCGCGTTAGGCACAGGGTAACAATGGTTCTAAACGCCAAAACACGACTTAAGCATCAAACGGAACAATGCAATGCGCATGATAACATACAATGGATTTACGACAACCCCGAAACGGCGGTTCCGAACAACAATTACGAGAATCAGTTCAATTAGGAACGGAGAAGTTAACAACTGTGGAATTGAGTAGAATAAATCCGAAAATAAGTATTCTCTAGATACACATACAGTCACACACGAGCCACCAAGACAAGAGAAGCACTACATCAAGAAATTACTGGGAAAAGAAAAATGCGGATATTACACCTCCTCCCGAGGCTCCCGCCCTTAGACGATAGGCTCCTGGAGAGGTCTTGCCTCCGGGGTCGTTCGCGGCGGAGAAGAATGAGCTCGGATCACCTTTTTCCCTTGGCAAAGATGGTTCATGACCCTCGGATTAGACATGGCAAGCGCAGCAGGAGGCTCTGGGAAGCAAGGGAAACGAATTTCTGCAAAAGAAAACAATCGAAAAAGTTAGTAATCCTCCTTTGTCAATGCGATCGACATGTCAAAGAAAATCGCAAAAGTTCGTACCTGGAACCTTTAGATGGCAAGGGTAGCGAAATAGCCGAGCAGCCAACCAGCAGGCTTCGTTGTTAATTTGGCGGGCGTCTATATGGTCGTCAGGAAGACTCCGTATCTTCTCCCAGACGATCGCAAAATCAAAAGCGAGGTCGCCTGCCGCCGGAACAATGACACCTGCAAAAAGAAGGCCAAAATCAGATCAGTTCAGAAAATATCCAAACAAAGGGAGAGTCTAAATCCTTACTCGGACTCCTCTCCCGAAAGCCGATGGGAATATCTAACTCGTTGGTCAGGTTGTCGCTCGCTGCCGACTTCCACGAGCCGCCGACCCAGAACCACTTCGACGGATCGCCCCTCACTTTGTTCGGGACCCCAAGAATTACCCCACCTGAGCGGCCTTGGATATGGTAGCCGCCGACAGAACCTTTTTGAACCGTCAGTTTGAACAGATGGTTCATCTCCAATGGCGAGGGAAGACGATACAACCGATGGCCACCAAACAAAGTGAAGGTGCAAATGATCTGCATCCAGGCGTTCGGCGTCAATTGAAGCGGCGCCACCTTCCAGGTGGTCAGCAGATAGGAGACAGCGAACAGCAGCGGGAATCGCAGTCCAGCCTCCATTATCACCTCATTGACGGTGACCATGCCCTCGGGAGGTTGATCGGTTCGCTCGTTCTTGGCAGGCATGTGGAGGCTGACATTAGAAGGAACATGGAACCTTGCCCTCCAGCGGTCCAGATCCTTCCTGGTCGCCGAGCTCCCGATCTGGCCAAGGGTCCATGGAGAACAGCGAGCAGCCCGGAACAACGTCCTCCTTACAAGTTCATAAGGATGGGTGAACGAGTATTCACTGAAGTTAAATTTGGGGAGTGGGCTGGCCAATCTCTCCATGAGTTCGGCAAAATCTGTGAAGGCTTTGCCGAACACGCTGTCCCACTCCCTGTGCGCCGTCGCATCCGCCTCCTCCCATTTCAGTGAATGGATCTGATCGGCCTCCACCATCTTGGCCGCATCATCCTCATTAAAAAGTTCCTCGATCTCCGCGGGCTCAATCCCGGCATGGATGGCATCGACGGCGGTGTCCACATGAAATTCCGCAAAAGGTTCATCCCGGGCGGTCAAAGCCCCGGCAGCGGAAGTGCTACCCGACTCATACACATCTGGTCTTCCTCCGGACATATTCAAAGAGAAAGGAGGGAGAAGGAGTTTTTTGTTCTCACCTAAGGTCTGAGTCGAACGACGATCGTCACACAGAGCTTCGAGAGAAATCAGCTATGTCTTCTTCTCAGGCAGAAAAACATAAGGTTTTTTTACCTTGTAACCCCAGTCCTTTTTATAGGCAAGGACGGGGGCTTCTGGGCAAATAAGCAAAGCCCCGAGGATCTAAGTGCAACCGTCAGATAAAGCATTTAATGCTGCCCTCAAATCCCGCGTGCGCGTCGTTTCGAGGGCACGCCAAAGGACATCCTGACAAAACCGTCGGGCTCCTCCAATAGAATCCCAACACGTGCCCCAGTGACGTTTCAAGACCGCTGTCATTTCCCATCATTTCAGCGATCGACCGGGTCGTCCAAATTCAAAATCAGTCTGTTCGAGAGACGATCGTCTGTTCCATAAAATGCTGAGTCGCTCGTCTAAGTCAAGTGATCGCCAGTAGAACCACCTCACCCCACGTCTTCAACATCGGAGCGAGGTGGGGGGCAATTGTTGTGCGGCGATTTAAACGCCTCGACAGCGATCGGCGTAAGGGTCGAGCGACCAAAGACAACATCAAATAATTCAAGACAGACTTGCCAAGCTAAGAGTCCAGACCGAGATCAGGTACCGAACGATCGAGGTCCAGGGCGATCGCCTCTTGGCACCTAGCGATCGACTCTGGTGCCCGACCAAGGACGACCGTCCTATGCCACGTATAAGGCCATCATCCGTCATTTCTACAAAGACCGGATCTCGGAGCGAAGACCCACATGCAGATCCGCGAATGGCGCCGCGGATTAAGGATCTTTGACTCCAGCCCATC
Source organism: Orobanche coerulescens (assembly GCA_033398695.1). NCBI lineage: Eukaryota > Viridiplantae > Streptophyta > Magnoliopsida > Lamiales > Orobanchaceae > Orobanche > Orobanche coerulescens. Next base: position 92,914,039 of record CM065816.1, read on the forward strand.
AACAGCTGTCAACGACAAGGACTGCCTCACCTACCAACAGACCCGCCGAAAGTCCTAGGTGGGACCTCCCAAGACAGCGACTTAGGATGCGTGTTGTCTTCTCATTAGTTCGCACATCCGGCTGCCAGCAGCTGCTGCGGACTTTAAGGAGACCAACCCATGTGCTAAAGATGATCGCCCGTTTATTATAATATAGTAGAGGCGATCGCCCAGCGACTTTCCCTCCTATAAATAGGAAACCTTCAGCAACTAGAAAAAGGTTCAGAGGTTCACGAATAGTGATTTCCATATGAGAGTTCAGCTAATTCACACAGTGAGAGACAGTCGATTTCTCGCAGTTAACATAGCACTCCATCGTTGTTACAAGAACCCACAGAGCATCAACTCTGGTTCTTCCGGCAATCATCAGCACTCAAAAGATAGATAACTAGGGTCTTTACACTCATTGTAATTGTACTCTAACATTAATATTTGTACTCCCAAGTATTCGTATTAATAATATCTCGCGAGAGCATTCAAGCCCGGGACTAACAACCCCGGCAAATCTTGTGTTATTTACTTCCCCACGGACGTGCTCTCGCATTTCTTTGTTACTCATCCATTCCAGCAATCCCTTCTGAATAATATATTGGGTAACAACACTTTCAAATATTATTCCGAATAAACATACAAATTCAAAGATTTTCAAATGATATTATTTAAATGGATACCTCGGGGAGTTTTAAAATAATGTTAAAAATGATTGGCTACCACGTGTAGTATATTATGGCCATGATTGTAACGATAATGGTCGTTAATTTTCTGTTGATACGGTTATGTGATCCGTTAGTTACGATCGTAAGTTTCATTTGTTGAAATTGTAATTTTTGTATTCGTGTAATTATCTGGAGTGGATATTTTTATCGTGTTGCTATTTGTTGCCTTATGTTGATATGTTGTGTTGAGTTGGCACTTTGGTATACCATTTTGCGATGTTGTGTTTCATCGTGTTGAGTGGGCATCTGATCAGTATGACGAGGGGCAGAGGTCGTGGTCATAACCATGGTACAGATGGCCACGGGGATCATACGCGGGACCAAGAGAATATTGCCGGGAATGACGTTGGCCTTGATATTGTAACACCCCCAATCCACTGGGGGATATTACACGCCGTAGACCCTTTTCTCAAGGATCTACCAGGTTGGTAACTAAAATTGAACATCAAAATATCGCCTTCAAGGCTAAATGACGACCCAGTAGACCGATTAGGTCTTTCAATTAATACATACAACTCAATCTCAATACATACCCACGCAGGGGTCAACATACAACACGCTCCCGTACAATGGGGAAAAATTACCACATCAGAAATAACTACAACTAAACCAACACAACATCGTGCGGGTCCTCATGTGGTTAGTATCGATCATCATTCCTCATCCTTCGTGCCAACCCTGTGTTATGCTCCCCAAAACCTGAATGTACCTGGGTGCCAAACAGACATCCACCCCCCAATTACTCGGGGGTTAGCAAAATTCCACTATTTTGCTAGTGCGAGTACAAAGTGCAAATACGAGTCATACAAATCACATTTCAAGAATAATAATAATCAGGAATCCTCAAAGGTTCAAATATAACAAAAGATACTTCCTGAGGGAAAGAGTTTAAGTAAAAATTTACAAATTGGAAAGATCAGAAATCAAGAGAACAATTTATAAATTGTTTTAAAATGCCCTCAGGAGTTTTAACGGAAAATAATTTAGGATTATTGAATCCTTCTCTTTCAAAAACCGAAAGGGGTCACAGCCCAAATATTTGCTTTCTCAAATAAATCCAACAGTAATTCACGGGGTCCACAACCCACACCACGTGTCCTCGACGAACATAAAATCAACAAAACATAACCACCGAAGATATGAAATCTCGATAACACGTCCAAGGTACTCGAACCTGGAAAAAATACATCCACAATCATATCCATGACACTGTGATCGCTTGCCACGTGTCATCAGACTATCACGGTTGGATCAATCACTTGTTGCATCCTGACCACATGATCACAAGTCATGTGTCACTGTAGTTTTCTTAGGCTCTCATGGTTGGATCAATCACTTGTTGCATCCTGACCACACGATCACAAGTCATGTGTCACCGTAGTTTTCTTAAGCTCTCACGGTTGGATCAATAACTTGTTGCAACCTGACCACACGATCACAAGTCATGTGTGATCGTTGTTTTCTTTGGCTCTCACGGTTAGTACTATAAATCGTCATCAGTACCTGTTGTTTCTCCCAGTGTAGCAGCACTATAAATATTCCTCGTTGTCACAACGTTCACTATCTTCCATGTGCCTTTCTTCACCAAGTCGTCCAAATAATACACCGACTTTGCTGATGTATCAAATACAAAAGGATCATCTTCATACCATGAAGTGGAAGTGTCAACAGATAACAGCCCGTAGTCGTCTTGCATATCGGTTCCAAGACTGGTGTCATACCATCGACACTTAAACAAGTAAATTGTCATGCCTTCCTCGTAAATTAGTTCTACCACTTCCAAAAGAACACCGTAATATCCACCATCTATCATAACACCAGAATTTTGACATCTTCTTTTTTGGTCTCTCTCAAGGCATACGAATGTGACACCGTTGACTTTGGCCATCGAATAAATTCTTGACATAACCGGCTTCATAGAAAGAAGCATAAGTTCACGCGACCAATTAGGGTGTCTGTCATCTTGTATGTGTGTCATCTGTCGTAAATAAACTTTTTATGTAAAAAAAATATCTTAAGTCCAAAATCAATAGCAACTGAATGTATACGTACCCATTCTCCAAAATAGTCGGCAAAAGTGTCATTGTGGAATCTAGTGTCACCTCGCACCATATCGCATGACAAGTGGATGTCTTTCCAGTACTGAACTTCTGGACAATTGAGCAATATCCACCAATGTGCAATTCGTGACTTGTACGGGTCTAATTGTCTTCCTGGCAACCTCCCATAGACGTCAACCTCAGTGGATATGATAGAAAGATTGAATTGTATTTTATCTGCTGGAATAGAGCGGGAAGGGGGCTCGAAGGTGCCCAAATACAACTTGATATGCATAATACACTCCGATGCAAGGTAAGATTCTGCAATGCATCCTTCCGGTGCAGACTTATTGGCCACGGAGTCTTTGTAATCACCGAGTTACCTGTAATATTGTCATTGTGTTAGAAATCATACTTAATTTGACAATATATATATATATATATATCATACAAAACTAAGTTACCTTTCAACCGGGTACATCCACGTGTAGTGCACTGGACCAGTGACCAATAACTGCCGGGGAAGGTGGATCATGAGGTGAGGCATGAGGTCAAAAATGTTTCGAGGAAATATTCGCTCAAACTTGCACAAGATATAGATGATCCCATCTTGCATTTTATGCAAATCAGATCTCTTCACTTCTCTCGTACATAATTTCTGGAAAAATCTTGACAATGCAACACACGGCTCGACCACCTGTTTTGGTAAGTACGGACGAATAAATACCGGAAATAGGCGTTGGAGTAGGATATGACAATCATGACTCTTCAAACCAGTTAACTTGTTCTCCCTGAAATTAACACATCTTCCTATATTTCCAGCATACCCGGTAGGATACCTAGCAGTCTTTATCCAGCAAAATATCTCAGTTCTCTGCTCGGCAGTGATGGTGTAAGCTGCCTTAGGCATTTTTTGTTTTTCCTTGACATTTTTCAACCACAAATGTTTTCTTATGCTCATTTCTTCCAAATATTTGCGTGCTTTTGGCCCGTCTTTGGTCTTTCCATCCCAACCTAAGGTTGTCCCAACCAAACTTTCGCAAACATTCTTTTCAATGTGCATGACATCCAAGAAGTTCCTTATCAGTAACTTGGACCAGTAAGGCAATTTCCCGAATATACTTTTGTGCGACCAATACTTATACCTGTCGGGCCTTTCAGGGGTTGCTGCAATCACATCAGGATGGTTGCTAAGCTGACCAAAATCGTACTCATTAAGAATCGATAGTATTTCATCACCTGTCCACTGTCGTGGTGGCTCGCCCATTTCTACAGTGACATCAAATGCTGCAGCATCCATACGCCACTCATGTTCCCTCTAAAGCCATATCCGATGACGCATTCGGATAACTTTCCTACAGTGGTACCTAGCACAATCTGCATTCAAACACACTAGACAACCTCTATATCCGCTAATAACAGATCCAGATAGCATTCCATATGCAGGAAAATCACTAATAGTGCCGATACACATGGCATGCAAGTAGAACGTCTCGGACGAATAACTGTCGTACGTGGGATGACCTTGCTCCCACAACAATTTCAGCTCCTCTATTAAAGGTCTCATATACACATCGATACACTTTCCCGGATATCCCGGCCCCGGGACTAACAAGGTCAACATATTATACTCCTTCTGCATACACATCCACGGAGAAAGATTGTAAGGAATCACTACAACAGGCCATATGGTATATGAAAGACTCATGTTACCAAAAGGGTTGAAACCATCAGATGCAATCCCGAGCCTCACATTTTGGATATCTGAAGAAAAATTCAGATACTCCCTATCTATATGCTTCCACGCCTCTCCATCCGAAAGGTGTATCATAGTATCCCTGTCATTAGTGTGCGCCTCGGCATGCCATCTCATTGCTTTTGGCGTGTGAGGAGACATAAAAAGCCGTTCCAACCTGTCCTTCAGTGGAAAATACCAAAGTACCTTCACCAGTTTCTCTTTTATAGAAGGAGTGATCCTATATATCTCTGTATCACATACAGGACATCTCGTGAGGTCTTCATTAGGATGCCCCCAGAATAGAACACAATCATACATGCAAACGTGGATCTTAATGTAGGAAAGACCAAGATCTTTCAAAATTCATCTCAATTTTGTATATGTATTAGGAAGATGATGACCCTGTGGAAGCATATTACTCGTAAGCTCCAAGTAATCATCTACAGACTTGATGGATGATCTGTTTTCCACCTTTAATCTCATATTTTCCATGACACAATCAAGAACAGTCATGTTACACCCTGGGTATAGAGGGGTCTATTGGAGTTGAATTAGCTTGTTGTACCTGTCAAGCCGAGCAGTATTGCAAGGCAACGGTCTACGGGGTCGTGGGATTGGCTCAGTTGGTACAAACGTCTCGGAAAAACCAAACACATCATCAATCAACCTCCTCTTCGGATCGGTGAACCCGTTGTTACCACTAAATTGTCCGTGATCATACGAAATAACAGAATTCGGTGCTTCAGCGTGGTATATCCAACATGTATATTTACTCCAAAAACCATTCTTCTTTAGGTGTTCCCAGACCTCATCAAATGGAAAACGAAACATATCACTGCGACATCTACATTTATTACACGGACAGTAGTGCAACGTATTACCACTACCGTGCTCTTTTACAAATCTCATAAACTGCTTCATCCCATCCATTACACTTGGATCCCATTTTCGTAACCCAATCCAACTCTTGTCCATCCTGAAAATGTATAAATTTTCCAATATTAATCCAACTAACTAATATTGTTCAAATTATAAATGAAATCACAACAGACAATTAATCATAATGATTATCATCATAAAACTTAATCGTTATACATAAAAGCTTTCGAATGTACAACATGAATAATACAAAGTTTCGAAATCACAATAAAAAATATAATAAAATACGTACCTTAATCGAAATGGTGATTATAACAACCGGTAGAAACCTTCATCACTCCAGCTAGCACAACTCAAAGTAGCAACACAAACTCAAATAATACACAAAGGGATTTCCAAGAACCGGGTTGATCTTTTTCGCAAGGTCGCAATACTCAAAGTAGCAACTCACAAGCTTTTTTCGTGAATAACTAACATGATCGGGAATAGAAATGTGCTCTTTAGAGGGGAGAGGGGCAAGATTGGGTTGGTGTTCCGTGAACTATATATAATTTTTGGAGGTTTAGCCGACGACTTGATCTAGGTCGTCGGCTAAAACCCATTTATTTTTCAAAAGGCTTTAGCCGACGGCCTAGATCTTGTCGTCGGCTAAAATTTGATTTTTTTTTTGGGAAAGGGTTTAGCCGACGACCCAGATCAAGTCATCGGCTAAAACCTTTTTTTTTTTGGAAAAGGTTTAGCCGACGACCCAGATCAAGTCGTCGGCTAAAACATTTTTTTTTCCGTTGGCTAAACAATATCTAGGTCGTCGGCTAAAACTCTTTACTATAGCCGACGAATATTTTGTACTTTATCCGATGACCTAGATCAAGTCGTCGGCTAAAACTGTTTAGCCGACGGCAATCCGAGTCGTCGGTCGTTTTTTTTCGGGTCGTCGGCTAAAGTCCTTTTTTTGGTAGTGAAATACTTAGCACGACACAGACGTCAAATCACAACGCACCAAAATAAGGTAATATATGTATATATATGCATTATCAAAGCACAACATCAACACCAAATATATCCATAGGATTCACTTTATCATTTACAAACACACCATTCACAAATGCACACACGTTTTGAAAGTGAGCCTTTAACGAGGTTTAAGCGAATCTTTTGAAAGTTCATTTCAAACAACCAATAAAACACACCTAGACGATCACCGATCATCATATCCACAGGTCAAGAAATGTATGAACAAGGTACTTGCCTCGAAACTGGCACATGAATACTCCGACGAACACGGCTCGACCGAAGTGCCCCAAAACCTACAACTACCGCAAAAAATAACGAGAACACTATCACAACGAGGATCTAGACTAATAATAGTGGAAATCACCTCAAAACATCAAAGGAAACTCATTGAAACATTTAATCGAACATTAAATGTTCAATAATTCCCAAGAACACTTAAATCGTCAACGAGTTAAACAAACTCGAAATATTGATATACAATCCATAGAAAACGATTGAGAACATCATATAGCACCAACCGATTCATCAAAATTGGATTAGGATCGAGATCAAGAACAAAACTCCAAAAAGTCAACTCTATGGAAAAATGGTAAAAGTTACCTCGATCCGATGAAGAACAACGGTAGATGATGTCACAATCACCTAGAACTCCCCAAAACACCTTGGATGGAACAAAAATCAACCAGAAGTTCAAACCCTAGTCTCCCTTGTCTGAAACCCGCGGAGAGGATAAGAAATGAAGTGGAAATGACAATTCACAATTGCTGTGCAGTTTATATACTGGACATCTTAACGTGCGCTAATCATTACGATTAGCATGCACTATCGACGCACCGAAACAAAACTTCCTGTCCAAAAACACAATGTTAGCGTGCACTAACCACAAGTGTTAGCGTGCACTAACGAGACTTCCATACCCAGTCCAGTAGCTCCTAGACTGCCCCCGAACTACAAGTTAGCGTGCGCTATCCTCACCATAGCGTGCGCTACTGCTGCACCTTAACGCGCGCTATACCACTACATAGCGTGCGCCAATCAACGTTCCAACCCAGTCCAGTAGCCTCTGGATTGTTTCTGCACCTCCAGTTAGAGTGCGCTAACTGTGTCTCAGCATGCACTAGCAATCTCAAGTAGCGCGCGCTATATCTAGCCCATAGCGTACACTATTCCTACTGCACAGTCAGTAGGATAGCACCAAAACTCATAACGAAGCTCCAAAAAGGTTGGAGTTGTAACACCCCCGATCCACTCAGGGATATTACACGCCGTAGACCCCTTTCCGCAAGGATCTACCAGGCAGAAGACTATAAAACAAAACCCACACGCGGTCAACTCGACCAAAATATAAAACCGTAGACCGATTAGGTCTCTCAAAACACAACGTAGCAGTACAACTGATAAACCAAAATACAACTCGATCATATATTACACAACATGTCCATCCTCTTAAGGATGACAAAGAAGCTATAAATAAATACTCGGACCGACAGATCATTGATGGACAACCGACTACAACTGTGACTAGTATCGCTGCTTTACATCATCCTCCAAGCCGATCCTGTGGTTGCTCTCTCCAATCAGGACACCTGAAAAGAATATAAATAATCCCCAACTAGGGGTTAGCGATGGAAATCGCTAGCTAGTAACCAAGCTATAAAGTTATACATCAAGAATACAACCGTTATGAAAATAATATTTCGACAAGGTAGCAACACGATCCCCGAGTCTAAATTCTTTTCGAAAAGAGTTTCCATTAGGAAGGATCATAAGAATAACTTCAATACACATTTAAAAGAATAATTGAAGACGTTGGGGGTCTCAGTGTAAAATCATGAAAACATTTATAATTCTTCTATTTCAAAAGGGGTTCTCTTTCAAAATCATATAAATGATTCAATTCTCAACCAAGCCTCAAAGACAAAACCATATTCACCAATATAACCGGTATCCAAGATTCAAGCATTCGCAATTCAGAGATATCAAATCAAACACTCATATCGCCTTCGTGGCCTCAACGCGACCCACCTGGCTTAGCTATCGTAAAGAAACTCAAACACACCCATAAGTTATCTTGACATCGCACTCGCAAGTGACGATTCTCGGAGCCCCCTCCAGACCTACCTGATTAGATAACCTTATGGTCAAATCGTATCATCTGACCGTACTCGCAAGCACACGCCGCCGTAGGCCTCACGGGTCCCTACCCAGATAACATCATTCAAACACGCCCATAAGTTATCATGACATCGCACTCGCAAGTGACGATTCTCAGAGCTCCCTCCAGACCAACCCGAATTGATAACCTTATGGTCAAATCGTATCGTGTGGCCGTACTCGCAAGCACACGCCGCCGGAGGCCACACGGGTCCCTACCCAGATAACATCTCAATTCACTTAGATACACAACAACAAAGGTACAATATCCACCACAACCGCAAACACGTAAAACATAAGTTAACGTATCATAACTTCCACAAAGGCACAACATTCACCGCACACCATCATTCAGGAAAAAGGCTAACTAGTGAATAATACAAACATTACGCGATTCCACAATTTCTCTGATAACTACTCATTTCTAGTATCCGTTTTAAGCACAAAATAACATGAAATGGTTGTTATCATTCTTCATGAAACTCAAGTTTATGTTCGTATTTACTTTCATAGAAATCACTTGTTCATTTAAAAGTAAGTTATGGTTCAATGTTTAATCACTAACAAGCTCACGTTAAATCCACGACAAATCACATTCTCGAAGTATAAAGAATATAGACGAGATACTCGCCTCAAGTACAAAGCACGCGAAGCAACAGCAAAGCTCAACCGAAACCCTCGAATCCTCCAACTAGGTCGAAAACACAAGAACAACATAATCACTACAAGGTCGATCGCAATGAAGATGCAAAACACACGAAATTCTCAATAAGAATTCCTAAAAACATAAGATCGAATGCTTGGGGTTCAATACTTCCCCAAGAACATAAAGAACATCACTCGAACCCGAATACGATAATAAATATGAATCAAATCATAGGAATAGAATCAATACCACCGATTGATGATATACAACAACACGATTCATGAAGAACAACTCGAATCTTAAAGATTCTCAACATACACAAAAAAGGGTTTCAAGGAAATTATCTCGAATCAAAGATGAAGAACACGGATTGATGATGTTAATAAACACAAAGAACTCAAGGAGGATGAAGGCTTGGAGTTCCAAGACTCCAAGATCGCCCACAAATTGCCACAGCCGCGGGGAGATGAAGAAAGGATGAAAAATGACGAACACGGTCAACCCCTGGGCATATAAACTTGCGCCAGCTTAACGTACGTTAGGGAAGAAGCTTAACGTACATTAGCAACATTACGTACGTAAGGCACGCAAGATTACATATGTAATCGATGGCCAGAACCTTCTGTATGAAACTGTGAAGACCCTTACGTACGTTATGAGTAGGGCTTAACGTACGTAAGGAACATGAGTTAACGTACGTTATGCTCATCGCATAGCGTACGCAATGCACTTAGCAGTTCCAAACTGCTAAGTTCAGCTCGGCGAGTACGAGCGCGATGAAACCGCGAAGCAACAACAACAACAACAACGCAAGATGAATACATGTACACGAAGAGTGCGCAACGACGAACTCAAGCGCTAAAATAAAACACATTTCCGACTATCCGAAGGTTCGGAATACGACAACAGAAGTAATTACCCCGAAACTTTGAGAAATTACAGAACGGCCCAAAACGTCCGAAATTCACGATATGGCATCAAACAACTAAACCGAAGTTCTCAACACGTCTAACAAAGTTAAACGGACTTATGGGAAACACGAAATTGTAGTTTCCAACCACCATCACACGAAATGGACCAAATAGCAGAAAAAGTCGCTCAAGACACGGATTCAGGTAAAACAGGCCGAAAAAAACTCGGATGACCAAACACGCAAAACAAAACATTATCCAAATGTCAAAACGCTCGCAAGCGAGTTCTGGAAATCAGAATATGCCAAAAATGAAAAATTATTGGAAGAGGAAATCACGGGTATTACATTCTACCCCTCTAAAAAGAAGTTTCGTCCCGAAACTTAAAAAAAAGAAAGGGTGAAGTCACAAACAATAAATCACGGGCGACAAAATCTCAGCGGTCCCGACGAATCGATCCTGATACTGATGCCGAAGCCCGATTCTGGGAAACTTCATGGAATATTTCACAATACTGAACTCTGTGGACCTCGAGTCCACAGTTATAACAAGTAACCGGCTGCGAAGGACAATTAGCTTGCACATGACCCACAACGTTGCAATTGAAACACCTCCCAGTCCGACTGAGAGTCAAATAAGATGGCTTGGAACTCTTGGTTCCACCAAATAAAGAAATGGAAGGTTTCGCCGTAGGACTACGCGAAATTTGATGAGAAGAAGTTCCGACTCCCACACTATCCGAAAAATCTCCAGACGTCTTCTGCCTCTTTGGCTCATGCAAAGGCCCACTGGATAACGATGCCATCTCGTATGTCATGGCTCGATTCTGATGCTCTCTCAAAGTAGCACAAGTGAAACCCAACATGTACTGTCGGATCTCTGGTCTCATCCGCATATCGAAATGATGGATTTTGTCTTCCTCGGTCTTCACCTGCCCCTTCACGTAAGTGAGCTGTCGACTATAATCGATAATAGCCTGTGACACGGGTATATCCTGCGGATCGGCTAGGTAAAAATCTCGAATCCTCTGTTCTCGGATCGACTTCGGACAGAACTCTGCTTCCATCAACTTCTTGAACTCTTCCCAAGTAACAGCATGATCCTGAGGCTCAACGACCTCCCCCCAATTAGCAGCGTCACTATTGAGAAGGAACTGAGCGATAGGAATCCTCTGTTCCTCTGGACAACCAACCGCCTTGAAAATCTTCTCCAATTAGAAAAGCCAACCGTCCCAGCCCAAAGTATCACCTACGCCCGCAAAACGGGGAGGACGCATACGAACCACCTCTCTAAGCCACTGAGTCGACCCGACGTTCTCAGTCACTGCAGTGTTACGTTGGACCGCCTGGGTCAAATGAGTCATCTGGTTTGCCACCTGCTGAAGTATAGCAGCAACACCAATACCAACGCCATCACCAGCAGCATGATCCTGATCGCACGACTGATTACCACGGCCCCGACCTCTGGCTCTCGACATACCAAACTGAACAACCATTCGTTAAAACGAGACATAACAACACATAACATCAATCACAAAAGGAGATCCATACAAGACACAACGCGAAGTACAGAAATATTCTTGCTAACAAGAGTTACCATAGAGCATTCACACCACAAACTCATATCTGATAATTCTCATAGACTCAGAAATGAATATCTCCGACAACTCCATTTATCAAGTCATCACACATTAGAACTAAGCAAATGGGTAAACCAATCAAAACATTCAACACATGGCCATGGCATTAAGCGCAACTAGCACTGTATATACGACAATATCATTCAGGTTTCGAACCATTCTCAACTGCTACCCATTTTCAAATCAAAACTGAACTCTAATAAAATAGTCGCAAATTCCCATACTTAAAGTGACAAAACTCATCGATTTTTCAATAACCAAGAACATCTCAATTTAGTTGAACTCTTGAAGATCTAAAGTCAAAATTTTGAGTTAAAGAACTGAATTTTCCGAAAGTTTATCAAAGTTCAAACCCTTTTTGACAAGAGTCACGGAAAAATAGTTTAGCAACCACAAACTCGAGCATCATCAACACGTGTAATGATATTAGGCAGCACACGCATCTTTCAAACATAATTTCCGAATGCACATATTTAAAAAAAAATGTAATTTCATTCTAAAACAACAACAAACAGAAAGAAAAATGCTTGTAAATATCAATTCATTGCGAAACGGATCAATGATTTCTTATTTTAAAATTTTTGAAAAAGTGTGAAAAATATTTTTAGAAGGCTTGTCATTCCTCATAAAGCGGAAAGAACTCAGTCTAAAAAAAAAGAAATTTTAAATCATCAACATCTCATTCCATTTCGAAGCAAAACTTTTGGATCTTAGCAAAAAATTTCCAAAATCCTTTCGATCATAACCAAAATGACGGTAACATTTTACAATTTGCAAAATACTTTAAAATGCCTACTTCAAATACCTTGTGAAGGTATCACTTGAAAATACATGACTAACTCGTCAAAGTTCAACCGATTTCAAAATCCATACAAAATTGTTGTTTAACCGCACCATCGAAATATTTTCAAAAATTGGTTCTTTACAAACATACTCAAGCTCATAATTATATATAAGAAAACCGTTTGCAAACCTACACGTTGTAATATCCGCAATTTTCGATTTTCGGTAAATTTCTTTTTTCGATCGGAGTCCATTTTGACGGCTCTCTCATGACCGTTTCGTCATTCTAAGAATGATTAATTCTACACTTTTTGTCATCCGAGTTCGTTTCGGTGTCGTTTTGTTGAGTTCCGTGTCCTTAATCGACTTTTTCACGTGGGAGTTCGACTTTGTAAAGTCACCATTAATTCTTGGAAACTCCAAAAATTCTTAATCTTTTCAACATTATAGAGCATCAAGTTAGCTTTCCAATGGTTCAAACAGTGAGTCAATCGGAGTCCAGACGAAGGAGTCATGGTCGAAATAGCCAAGACTGCACGATGTGCCTTTTTGGTGTTGAAGGGGGCTGTACCGTGTGCCGCGGCACACTTAGGCTGTGCCGCGGCACTAAGCTGATTCCTGGGCGTTTTTGGTGGCCCTGGGCCGCGGCACACTTGTCCTGTGCCGCGGCACACGGGCTTTTCTGCGTTTTTAGCGATTTTCGAGGAGAAAACTTCATTTTTCTCCTCTCTTCTTCCTCCTTCCATCTAGGGCGATTTGTGGGCGATTTTTGGGCGATTTGAGTGCTCCCAAACTTGTAGAGATCATCCACCTCAAGTCTTGTTGTAGATTTTCGACCTCTACTCGAATCCTTCATCCAAATCAAGGTATTTTTGGCTTGAACCCTTGTTTTTGTAGATTTGGGGATTTTCCTTTTTGATTTCGATTCCAATCCGTTTTTAATCAATTAATTGTTGTATAAACGTTGTTTTGAACTTGTTCTACGGATTGGATACTCGTATCTTTGGTTCCTTCAACCCGAGGGGTGATTTCTTTGTTCTTGAAGGGTCTTGAACATTTAATGTTCGATTAAATGTTCGAATGAGTTCCCTTTGATAGTTTGTTGGGATTTCCGTTGTTTTCGGCCTTGATTCGTGGATTTGAGGGCTACCCGGCCGTATCCGTTCACTTTTCCATTGCTCGTGATATCGAGGCAAGTACCTTGCCCATACTATTCTTATTTTGTGGATATGATTATCGGTGATCGTCTTGGTGTGTTTGTTTGGTTGTTTGAAATGAAGTTTCAAAAGATTTCGGTTTGGCCTCGTTAAAGGTTTTCTTTCAAAATGCATGTGTGTTTTGTGAACGGCGTGTTTTGGGAATTGATTATGATTTGATTATTTTGAACGTTGAAGGATTTGATGATGATACTCCTATTGTTTAAAGTTATGGAATCGTGTATTCCGTATTTAATCTTGTTATTGTGTTTTGAAGAGTTTGATAATGGTGTCGAGTTAATGGCCATCTCTAGTGAGTATTCTTAATGAACTTACATTCTTAGCATGTTAGTTTTGCATGAGTAATGTGTGTGTGTGTATGCTCACTACGGGTTAGATCCGACGGGGTCTCGGTAGGGGTCCACAGAGACGTGGATCGACGAGCTTGCTTTTAACCACTACGGGTTAGATCCGACGGGGTCTCGGTAGGGGTACACAGAGACGTGGATCGACGGTTAATTGTGGTGCATTTTACAATGTGACTTATTTATGGCATTTCCGGAAATGAGCGCTTTTGAACGGTTTTCATGATTGCATGCATCGACTAAGTGTGTAAGAGGTAAGTTGTTCGTTTGGCCTACTTGGCTAGGATGGCTCTAGAGTATTTTGTTGTTTGTGTTAAATCCTTTATTTGTGGATTTTGATGTTGGGAGACGAACCTTGTGGTCGTTCTTGTGTACTGTGAGTTGATGAGATTGGGGCTAAAATCCCAACATTTTTGTAAAGGTCATTTGACGGATTTGGGGCTAAAATCCCAACGGTTTGGTAAAGGTGATTTTACAGAAAGTAAAATTTTGGGGCGGTGACCCCTTTTGTCTTTTGGATTTTGAAAAGTAGGATTTGATAATCCTAAATCATTTTCTATTAAAACTCCCGATGGTATTTCAAATCATTTTATAGATTGTTTCCCTTGATATTTTGATCTTGAAATTTTGGGAAGTCTTTACTCAAACTCTCGCCTCTGGAAGTGTTCATCTTGTTGTATTTGAACCTTTGAGGATTCCGAATTATTATCGTTCGTGGAATGTGAATTGTATGGCTCGTATTTGCACTTTGTTCTTGCACTAGCAAAACAGTGGAGTTTTGCTAAACCCCGAGTATTCGGGGGGTGGATGTCTATTTTTGCATTCAGGTTTTGGAGCATAACACAGGGTCGGCACGAAGGATGATGAAAGATGAACGATACTAATTACACGAAGATCCGTTGATGTCGTATTGGTCTAGTTGTATTTTCTTTTCCGCTGTAGTATCTTTTCCCCATTGTACGGGAGTTTATTGTACTTTGACCCCTGCGTGGGTATATGTTGTAATTGAGTTGTATATTTTCATTGAAAGACCAAATCGGTCTACTGAGTCATTTAGCCTTAAAGGCATTGTCGAGATGTTAAATGTTGTTACCAGCCTGGTAGATCTTGGAGGAGAGGGTCTACGGCGTGTAATATCCCTGAGTGGATTGGGGGTGTTACATAAATGGTATCGGAGCTTAGGTTGAGGAAACCTAGGCGGTCGGGTCAAGTCGTGTTGTTTGAGTCTTGTTTCGTCGGATTTTATCTGACTGAGTCGTGTCGCGACACGTCGTTTGAGTTTGTTGGTCGTGATTAGTATCGTGGGGCGATCATCATCTTCGTGCGACCTGTGGAAGTAAGTCTCCGTTCTTTGTGTTGTGCCTCATGTGACACGAGCTATTTTTATGATTATTTGTTAAGTGGTGGAATCCTTATGTGGATTTTGATTTCATGATATGTATTTAGTTGACTCTCGTATTTGATTTATACGAGGAGTGTCGTCGCTTGTGATGTCTTTTTATTGTTGTTTTTGTCCGTTGTTGATGATTTTCGAATCGATTTGCACGTTTTACAAGTTCTCTTGTGGAAGCCTTGTGCTTATACACGATCGACTTGTTCACTAGCCAGTGCGGGGGGGTCTCTAGAGACCTCGAATGGGGTCAGTGGTTTTGTTCTGAATGTGGTATTTTATCGTTTATTTCCGTTTAAAGACATGTATTGTCTTGATTTTAAATGTTTTGATGCGTGTACTAGGAGTTGTTTTAGTGAACGTCGATATGTGTGAGTTTTGGGCATTCTGGACTATTGGATTTTTGAAAACCTTGAGTATCTTAGAAAAATAAATTTCGAGACATACTTTTCAAATGAGTTATTTTCTTGTGGTACATCCAAGGTGCCACAATATATTTCAAAAATTTTCTACTTCGAGGACCAAAATGCTTTGAGATATTTTCAATGTTTTAGAAACACTTTTATTTAGACCAGAGGGTCGAATATTCTGAAAGTTTTCACTAAGAGAAAGTGTCTTCATTCTTATCAAATGCAAAATGGTTCTCCAAAGTTTCGATAATGATGTTTCACGTTTGTACTTTTTGAAAGGTGATACTCAAGATCAATCGGCGTTCTTCTAAATTATTTTCAAAATGAGGTTTTCGTTTTTAAAACCTATCCATTCCCGTTTGAGAAATTTGGTATGTATGTGTGATGTTCGCGTTGTCATTTTGATACTTTCTCCCGAGTATGATCGAATTGGCGGTGTGAGCGTTGAATCGCTTTCCACACATTGGTTGTGCTAGCCCCCTGTGAGAGGCGAAATGTTGGTATTGAATGTTGTCGCCTCGTGGCGATTTCTGCATTGTCGCATATGTGTGAGCTGT
This sequence comes from Orobanche coerulescens, assembly GCA_033398695.1. NCBI lineage: Eukaryota > Viridiplantae > Streptophyta > Magnoliopsida > Lamiales > Orobanchaceae > Orobanche > Orobanche coerulescens. The sequence continues at coordinate 92,930,515 of CM065816.1, forward strand.
TAGAGCTTGGTATGGTATGACCGTGTGCATCGGTGATCGTTCCGTTATGTGTCGATTGTTTAATGTCTTGTTACCTTGCTCCCGTTTTTGTGAATTTCGTGGACGAGGTCGGAGGTAATGCCCGTACTATTTTGACTTCTGTATTTTCTCTTTCTCCAGTCTATCGGTTCGCTCATGTTCGTTGGTACTTTATGAACTTGTTCTGTATTTCGGTTTCATCGTTCGAACGAGCTGTGATCTTGTTGTGGGTCGATCTGGTTATCGATGTGACTTTTTCGGGTTCAGTTCGATTCTTGTGAACCTTGTTTGGGAGTGACATCATCTGGTTCTATTAGTTCTTTTATTCGAAGTGGATCGGATTTGGAACTCTTGTGTTTTCGACTCTGTCGACTCATTTATGTTCGTTGACATTTCTGAGCTTGTCCTGCCCTTTGCTTTTGTTTATCGAACGAGTGTGGTATTGTTTCGGAATAACTCGTTTGTCGTTGTGACTTTTCAATCGCTATTCCCTTTCCTGTGAATCTTATGGGAATGCATGCCTTGTAGTTCTCACTAGATCATCTTGGGAGTTGTTGTTTGAATTTTATTATCCTTCGTGTTTCGGACATGATTGTTCGATTTTTGTTGTCTCGATCGTTTGTTTGTTCGGTTTTTGTTCTCGTTTCATGATTGTTGAGCATTCAGGCTCCTTCCTAATTCCCTTAAGTTCGGGAAATTAGTCTCGTTTTCGATCTTTCAACCTTAGGCGGTGGAATTCCGTATTTGTTCAGCGTTTGACTCGCGTTTTGATTGATGAACCGTTGGGTTGGTCAATCATATTGATTTTCGTTCGTTGTGTTTTGTGATTGTCGGATAATTGACTTGGCTATATTATCCGTTTGATGACGCTTGTCATTTGTTGGTTTTATTATATCCCTAACGGCGACGTTGTGTTGGTCACCGTGGAGCGTGTTTTCACGCCGTATATTCCTTTGCGTTGTTTGTAACATTTCGCCATTGGGCTTTAGTTACGCATTCTTGTGTATCTCGTTGAGTTTTTCCTGGCGGAATATTTCTTCCCTCTACTTGTTTTAAGTTTCGGGACGAAACTTCTTTTAAGGAGGGTAGAATGTAATATCCGCAATTTTCGATTTTCGGTAAATTTCTTTTTTCGATCGGAGTCCGTTTTGACGGCTCTCTCACGACCGTTTCGTCATTCTGAGAATGATTAATTCTACACTTTTTGTCATCCGAGTTCGTTTCGGTGTCGTTTTGTTGAGTTCCGTGTCCTTAATCGACTTTTTCACGTGGGAGTTCGACTTTGTAAAGTCACCATTAATTCTTGGAAACTCCAAAAATTCTGAATCTTTGCAACATTATAGATCATCAAGTTGGCTTTCCAATGGTTCAAACGGTGAGTCAATCGGAGTCCAGACAAAGGAGTTATGGTCGAAATAGCCAAGACTGCACGATGTGCCTTTTTGGTGTTGAAGGGGGCTGTACCGTGTGCCGCGGCACACTCAGGCTGTGCCGATGCACTAAGCTGATTCCTGGGCGTTTTTGGTGGCCCTGGGCCGCGGCACACTTGTCCTGTGCCGCGGCACACGGGCTTTTTCTGCGTTTTTTAGCAGATTTTCGAGGAGAAAACTTCATTTTTCTCCTCTCTTCTTCCTCCTTCCATCTAGGGCGATTTGTGGGCGATTTTTGGGCGATTTGAGTGCTCCCAAACTTGTAGAGATCATCCACCTCAAGTCTTGTTGTAGATTTTCGACCTCTACTCGAATCCTTCATCCAAATCAAGGTATTTTTGGCTTGAACCCTTGTTTTTGTAGATTTGGGGATTTTCTTTTTTGATTTCGATTCCAATCCGTTTTTAATCAATTAATTGTTGTATAAACGTTGTTTTGAACTTGTTCTACGGATGGGATACTCGTATCTTTGGTTCGTTCAACCCGAGGGGTGATTTCTTTGTTCTTGAAGGGTCTTGAACATTTAATGTTCGACTAAATGTTCGAATGAGTTCCCTTTGATAGTTTGTTGGGATTTCCGTTGTTTTCGGCCTTGATTCTCGTCGTAATCATGTTTTATTATTCCTTACGGAGGATTATAGGTGCTCGATGATTCCGATGTTGAATTCCGTTGGTGATTGATGATTCATGTGGTGTTTTCCCGTAGTAATTTCGGTGTTATCGCGTTCTAGATAGTGTTCGGGGATTTGAGGGCTACCCGGCCGTATCCGTTCACTTTTCCATTGCTCGTGATATCGAGGCAAGTACCTTGCCCATACTATTCTTATTTTGTGGATATGATTATCGGTGATCGTCTTGGTGTGTTTGTTTGGTTGTTTGAAATGAAGTTTCAAAAGATTTCGGTTTGGCCTCGTTAAAGGTTTTCTTTCAAAATGCGTGTGTGTTTTGTGAACGGAGTGTTTTGGGAATTGATTATGATTTGATTATTTTGAACGTTGAAGGATTTGATGATGATACTCCTATTGTTTAAAGTTATGGAATCGTGTATTCCGTATTTAATCTTGTTATTGTGTTTTGAAGAGTTTGATAATGGTGTCGAGTTAATGGCCATCTCTAGTGAGTATTCTTAATGAACTTACATTCTTAGCATGTTAGTTTTGCATGAGTAATGTGTGTGTGTGTGTATGCTCACTACGGGTTAGATCCGACGGGGTCTCGGTAGGGGTCCACAGAGACGTGGATCGACGAGCTTGCTTTTAACCACTACGGGTTAGATCCGACGGGGTCCCGGTAGGGGTCCACAGAGACGTGGATCGACGGTTAATTGTGGTGCATTTTACAATGTGACTTATTTATGGCATTTCCGGAAATGAGCGCTTTTGAACGGTTTTCATGATTGCATGCATCGACTAAGTGTGTAAGAGGTAAGTTGTTCGTTTGGCCTACTTGGCTAGGATGGCTCTAGAGTATTTTGTTGTTTGTGTTAAACCCTTTATTTGTGGATTTTGATGTTGGGAGACGAACCTTGTGGTCATTCTTGTGTACTGTGAATTGATGAGATTGGGGCTAAAATCCCAACGTTTTTGTAAAGGTCATTTGACGGATTTGGGGCTAAAATCCCAACGGTTTGGTAAAGGTGATTTTACAGAAAGTAAACTTTTGGGGCGGTGACCCCTTTTGTCTTTTGGATTTTGAAAAGTAGGATTTGATAATCCTAAATCATTTTCTATTAAAACTCCCGATGGTATTTCAAATCATTTTATAGATTGTTTCCCTTGATATTTTGATCTTGAAATTTTGGGAAGTCTTTACTCAAACTCTCGCCTCGGGAAGTGTTCATCTTGTTGTATTTGAACCTTTGAGGATTCCGAATTATTATCGTTCGTGGAATGTGAATTGTATGGCTCGTATTTGCACTTTGTTCTTGCACTAACAAAACAGTGGAGTTTTGCTAACCCCCGAGTATTCGGGGGGTGGATGTCTATTTTTGCATTCAGGTTTTGGAGCATAACACAGGGTCGGCACGAAGGATGATGAAAGATGAACGATACTAATCACACAAGGATCCGTTGATGTCGTATTGGTCTAGTTGTATTTTCTTTTCCGCTGCAGTATCTTTTCCCCGTTGTACGGGAGTTTATTGTACTTTGACCCCTGCGTGGGTATATGTTGTAATTGAGTTGTATATTTTCATTGAAAGACCAAATCGGTCTACTGAGTCATTTAGCCTTAAAGGCATTGTCGAGATGTTAAATGTTGTTACGAGCCTGGTAGATCTTCGAGGAGAGGGTCTACGGCGTGTAATATCCCTGAGTGGATTGGGGGTGTTACACACGTCGCGGACATAGTTACAACTATTCAAAATCAATCGAACCTGAAACTACATTCCCAATCGGCAAACGAGATTATATGTCCAACCAAATATGATTCGGGAACACCAAGTTCAACATACGTCACACATCAAGATTCACAGTTTTCACATCGTATTGCACCATTCGGTGCCCAACCATCAATACATTCGACACAATACATAAACAGTGCGCCACGAATATCAAACACGAATTCCATTTCACAACACTACACAAACAAAATTACGCACCACAATCATCGCACATAAAGGAAATCATGAAATGCCAATACCTCGCATAAAAGAGGAGACTTACGTCCACAGGCCGTACGGAGATGATGGCTGCACCACGATACTAATCATAATCGATCACAACGGATCACAATGATCACACTTGTTCACAATTGCTCACTCGGGTGACACGACAAGACACGACTGGACTAGACCCAACTGCCTAGGTTTTCGCAAACCTAAGCTCTGATACCAATTTTGCAACACCCCCGATCCACTCAGGGAGATTACATGCCGTAGACCCCTTTCCGCAAGGATCTACCAGGCAGGAGACTACAAAACAAAAGCCACACGCGGTCAACTCGACCAAAATATAAAATCGTAGACCGATTAGGTCTCTCAAAACACAACGTAGTAGTACAATTGATAAACCAAAATACAACTTGATCACATAGTACACAACATGTCCATCCTCTTAAGGATGACAAAGAAGCTATAAATAAATACTCGGACCGACAGATCATTGACGGACAACCGACTACAACTGTGACTAGTATCGCTGCTTTACATCATCCTCCAAGCCGATCCTGTGGTTGCTCTCTCCAATCAGGACACCTGAAAAGAATATAAATAGTCCCCAACTAGGGGTTAGTGATGGAAATCGCTAGCTAGTAACCAAGCTATAAAGTTATACATCAAGAATACAACCGTTATGAAAATAATCTTTCGACAAGGTAGCAACACGATCCCCGAGTCTAAATTCTTTTCGAAAAGAGTTTCCATTAGGAAGGATCATAAGAATAACTTCAATACACATTTAAAAGAATAATTGAAGACGTTGGGGGTCTCAGTGTAAAATCATGAAAACATTTATAATTCTTCTATTTCAAAAGGGGTTCTCTTTCAAAATCATATAAATGATTCAATTCTCAACCAATCCTCAAAGACAAAACCATATTCACAAATATAACCGGGATCCAAGATTCAAGCATTCGCAATTCAGAGATATCAAATCAAACACTCATATCGCCTCCGTGGCCTCAACGCGACCCACCTGGATTAGCTATCGTAAAGAAACTCAAACACACCCATAGGTTATCTTGACATCGCACTCGCAAGTGACGATTCTTGGAGCCCCATCCAGACCTACCTGATTAGATAACCTTATGGTCAAATCGTATCATCTGGCCGTACTCGCAAGCACACGCCGCCGGAGGCCTCACGGGTCCCTACCCAGATAACATCATTCAAACACGCCCATAAGTTATCATGACATCGCACTCGCAAGTGACGATTCTCGGAGCTCCCTCCAGACCAACCGGAATTGATAACCTTATGGTCAAATCGTATCGTCTGGCCGTACTCGCAAGCACGCGCCGTCGGAGGCGACACGGGTCCCTACCCGGATAACTTCTCAATTCACTAAGATTCACAACAACAAAGGTACAATATCCACCACAACCGCAAACACGTAAAACATAAGTTAACGCATCATAACTTCCACAAAGGCACAACAATCACCGCACACCATCATTCATGAAAAAGGCTAACTAGCGAATAATACAAACATTACGCGATTCCACAATTCCTCGGATAACTACTCATTTCTAGTATCCGTTTTAAGCACAAAATAACATGAAATGGTTGTTATCATTGTTCACGAAACTCAAGTTTATATTCGTATTTACTTTCATAGAAATCACATATTCATTTAAAAGTAAGTTACGATTCAATGTTTAATCACTAACAAGCCCACGTTAAATTCACGATAAATCACATTCTCGAAGTATAAAGAATATAGACGAGATACTCGCCTCAAGTCCAAAGCATGCGAAGCAACGGGAAAGCCTGACCGGAAACCCTCCAATCCTCCAACTAGGTCGAAAACACAAGAACAACATAATCACTACAAGGTCGATCGCAAAGAAGATGCAAAACACACGAAATTCTCAACAAGAATTCGTAGAAACATAAGATCGAACACTTGGGGTTCAATACTTCCCCAGGAACATCAAGAACATCACCCGAACCCGAATACGATAAGAAATACGAATCAAATCATAGTAATAGAATCAATACAACCGATTGATGATATACAACAACACGATTTATGAAGAACAACTCGAATCTTAAAGATTCTCAACATACACAAAAAAGGGTTTCAAGGAAATTACCTCGAATCAAAGATAAAGAACACGGATTGATGATGTTAATCAACACAAAGAACTCAAGAAGGATGAAACCTTGGAGTTACAAGACTCAAAGATTGCCCCCAAATCGCCCATAAATCGCCACAGACGCGGAGAGATGAAGAAAGGATGAAAAATGACGAACACGGTCAACCCCTGGGCATATAAACCTACACCAGCTTAACGTACGTTAGGGAAGAAGCCTAACGTACGTTAGAAACATTACGTACGTAAGGCACGCAAGATTACGTACGTAATTGATGGCTATAACCTTCTGTCCGAAACTGTGAAGACCCTTACGTACGTTATAAGTAGGGTTTAACGTACCTAAGGCACATGAAGTTAACGTATGTTATGCTTATCGCATAGCGTACGTAATGCACTTAGCAGTTCCAAACTTCTAAGTTCAGCTCGGCGAGTACGAGCGCGACGAAACCGCGAAGCAACAACAACAACACAAGACGAAGACATGCACATGAAGAGTGCCCACCGACGAACTCAAGCGCTAAAAGAAAACACATTTCCGACTACCCGAAGGTTCGGAATACGACAACGAAAGTAATTACCCCCAAACTTGGGGAAATTACAAAACGGCCCAAAGCGTCCAAAATTCACGATATGGCATCAAACAACTAAACCGAAGTTCTCAACACGTCTAACAAAGTTAAACAGACTTATAGGAAATACGAAATCATAGTTTTGAACCACCATCACACGAAATGGACCAAATAGTGGAAAAAGTCGCTCAAAATACGGATTCGGGTAAAACAGCCCGAAACAAACTCGGATGTCGAAACACACAGAACAAAACATTATCCAAATGTCAAAATGCTCGCAAGCGAGTTCTGGAAATCAGAAAATGCCAAAAATAAAAAATTACCAGAAGAGGAAATCATGGTATTACAGGAGTGAGGAATATGAAAGAAGTTTCCCAAGACTTTGGGAAATTACGAAATGGACCGAACGACCAAAATATCACGATACGACAACGAATAACCAAACCGAAGCCCACAAAACGTCTAACAAAGTTAAGCAAACTTTGAAGGAACACGAAACAACTTTTCGAACAAGATTCGCAAGAATCGATCTCAAGCACGGAAAAGTCACTTAAGAACACGGAACTCAACAAAACGACACCAAAGTGAATTTGGATGACAAAAAGTGCAGAACTAATCATTCTCAGAATGACAAAACGGTCACGAGCGAGCCGTTAAAATGGACTCCTGCCAAAAAAAGAAATTTACCAAAAATCGAAATCGCAGATATTACAGGTATTGCGACTATATTACAACAAGTAGTGACACAGATGACTCAGTTGACCCATACGGTTCAACGTAACACAAATGCGAATCAGAACATCGGTGCAAACCAATGGATTCGAGAGGTAGTTCATGTAATACTTCATTTCAGAGCAGCATGATTCTTAACATAACCTTTGAGGACCTTCATGTATTCAAAAGTTCATTAAGTTAAATAACAGTAAGCTAAACATATATAACAACCATTATATAGTTTATGATGAAAGTTACAAGCGCTAAATAATACCTCTCAAAAGAGTACATCCACCTGTAATGGACATGACCAAATAATTTTGCTTCTCTTCCTATGTGAATTGTAAGGTGAATCATTATGGAGAAAAATGATGGAGGGAAGTACCTCTCGAACAAGCAAAAGGTCTCAATAGTTCCATCCTCCAGCTCCTCTAATCTTTTCTTATCAATTACTCTTTGACGCAACTCGTGCAAAAATGAAGATAAACGTAATAATGATTTTCGTAACCCTTCAAGTAAAAGCCCCTTAATAGCAACAGAGAATAGTTTTTGCATTAAGACATGGTAATCACGAGACTTCATCCCTTGAATTTTTCTAGATGTAATATTAATGAATTTTCCAATATTAGAGCAATATCATTCAAGAAACCTTTGCATCCATAGCCTCTAAAGAAGTTTTCCCTTCTCAAGCTTTGTAAATGTGTAAGCACCAGAAGAATCCAACTTATCTGCTCTTGCTTCTACTATAACATATTTCATTAATTCTTGTAACTCTAGATCGCTACATGAGTCTGCCCCAATTTTAGATTTTCCCTTCACATCTAAGAGTGTATCTAAAACCCTCTCACACACATTTTTTTTTCAAGGTGCATAACATCTAAATTATGTCGTACAAGTAGTTCCTATAGTTAGCAAACAAAATACGTATCTAACTTAATTACAATATTTCATCAAAATCTTATTAAATTAAAGTAGTAAATAATAGTAAGAATATAACTCTGACCTCCTAATATGACAAGTCAAAAAATAAGGACTTATTTTTAATAACTTTGTTGGGTCTCGTTTTTTAAGTTTCTTCTGTTTTTTCTTTTTTTCTCCCCACTTATTTGTGAACCCAACTAAAGCATGAATCATAGCTCTTCCTATAAAGATTTTTGGTCGCACCCTTGTCTTCTTTTTTCCATTGAACCACTTATGTTTTCTCCGAAACACATGGTTTGATGGCAAAAATCTTCTATGATCCACGTAGGTAGTAAGAACACATTTCAGGACCACGGACAGGCCAAGCAAATTCCCCTTTATTAGTTAACCCAGATAAATTCCCATAAGCCGGGAAATCATTAATGGTCCACAATAAGATACCTCTAAGGTTAAAAATAGTTTTAGTATATGCATCATACATATCAACACCATCCCACAACAATTTTAGATCATCTATAAGAGGCTGCAAGTATACATCAATATCATTTCCTGGTTGTTTAGGGCCTGGATTAAGTAAGCTTAGCATCAGGTTTTCGTAAAACATGCACACATTTGGTGGAAGATTATAGATGACTAAGATAACTGGACAAAGACTATGTGTGGAGCTAAGATTTCTGAATGGGTTGAACCCATCAGTTGCAAGTCCAAATCTTAAATTCCTCGGATCTGATGCAAAATCAGGGTATTTTGTATCTATGGAACTCCAAGAAACTGAGTCCACGAGATGATGCATCTTGACATCTTGACTATGATGACTAGAATACCATGTTAACTTCTCACTAACGGATGCTGAAAGAAACATCCGCTGAAGACTTGGAATTATAGGAAAGTAACGTAATACCTTTGCAGCAACACCTTCTTTTATCTTTCCAGTACGTTGGTTTACATTATATCTCGAAGCATTACATTCAGGGCATTTATGTAAGTCTTTATAGTCCTCTCCCCTATACAAAATACAATCATTGACACATGCGTCTATCTTCTCATACCTTAAATCAAAATCATTAAGTGTTTTCTTGACAATGGATAGTGACTCTAGAAAAGTATTTGCCTCGGGTACCATATCTTTAAACACACTCATCATCTTATCAAAACCAGAATTAGATAGACCTGATTCAGCTTTCAAAGTATACATGATTAAGGTTGTAACGCCCCGATCTATAATTTATAGAAAGCGCATGAATGATTTTAAATGTCCAACAATTTATTTACGAATTTTATTCCATTTATTAAATAAGGTCCAATTTTTCCTTATTCTCATATCATGATTGTAGTTTACGCTCCAGGCTCGATTCCAAGTTCTCGTATTATTATAGCCCAGTAATATTTATTTTTATATATAGACCAAGTTAATAAGTTATCCTGAATCGATTTTACTTGATTATTCTATCAAGAACCTCTTATTATTATTAATCTACCAATTTAATTTTCCATTATTACTAATATCATAAATTAATAGATTATTAATAAAGATTGATTTAAGCAATTTAATTAATTTAATCCATAATTAGTAAACTGATTAATTAAAAATTTAAAATAATTATATAAGTAATATATAATTAATATTATATTTTGATCTATCCACATCCAACAAGAACTCTACACAGATCAAAACTCTAGTACCCTAAACCTAATATCTATAATATAAATACTGTATTTATACTGCAGCCATTATACACAAATATTTTTTTTTTCGGTCCTCTCCAGCGTAGAGGTATGTCTTCTTCAACCTCCCCGTAGAGGTAAAATCTCATCATCAGATTCTATCCATCCCATATTCAGAAACAACCACAACGTGAACCTTCACTGTCAGCCCAGAATCTGTACACCTATTGCAAACCCAAATCAAATTTTTTAAAACAAACAGGTCTGGTCGTCCCTTTAAAAAAAAATCAAACATACAGAAACCTTCCAGCTTTCGAACCATTCGGATGTCTCAACCCAGATTAACCAAGGAAAATACAAACATAATCCATTTCAGCCCGGAAAACACATTTCGGCCCGAACCTAACCCAACCCGAATACAGAAACCTCGAGCGTCACCTCCTCTTTGCCGGAAATCGCCACCGCTCGTAGGGTTCCAGAGTTGCCACTGGACCAAAACCACCCCAATCCATGTCAGAACCCAAATCCATCAACCTTTTTCATCCCTCATGTTGGCCACTAAGTATACTGGATACAGTTTGGGAAATAGTTTAAACAACAAACTGTATGGATTTTAAATCTGAGTGCGTAGCGGAAGTCTTGGAATCTGATGGGTTCTTTGTGGATACTGACAACTAAATGTATAGAGTATACTTAATTAATCACAGCAATTAAAACAGTAAAAGCTGAATGTAAATAACACAGTAATTAAAGTGGTTTGAGGTAAACCCCTCTACGTCCACTGGTCCTCCACACAGGAGTAAAAAGTTTATTATAATTACTACGTACACAACTACGTAATTATAACAACACACAATCAATATATCGTTCACACAGATTGATATAAAGATCTTAGCTTCAACCGTTCACACAGATTGGTTTTAGGCTAATGCTTCGACTTGCTTCTTCACACACAGTTCTGAAGCTTCGTCTTCTTCAATGAAAATCCTTCACACACAGTTCCGGAGAAGCACAGATTGTTCAGTCCACACAGGGCTGTTTGTTCAAAGTATAGAACAGATGGTGAACAACAACTTTGACTTTAAGAGCTTTCAGCTGATGAAGTGTTGTTCAGAATAGTGAGCACTGTATATCTCTTTTGATCTGAGTTGCAGTAAGCTTTGGAGATATGTTTTGCTCTAATAATAATTTCGATAGCTTGGGTTTTTTTGGTAACTGATCTTCAATGCCAAGATGAGACATATATAGTCTCTGAAATATATATCCGTTGAGATGTATCCGTTTGAGTGAGATTCCGTTCCAACGGGATTATAGCACGATCCGGATTTAGCGGGATTTGAAGATCTGTTGACTGACAGTATTTAAATACTTTATCCTTGAGTATTTAAATACTTCTTTATTCAACGGGACTTGACTTATGGAGATTCCTTCTTTGTCCTGTTGTGAGCTGTATGGAAGATAACTGTATTTGAGTTTCGAGACAGTTTCCATACTTGGTCTTTTATAAGACTTCTTGCTGTACTGAAGGGCTTCACAATATGCTGATTCGAGGCAGGTCTTCGATACAGGATAATACCTCAATGCTTCGATACAGTTTCCTTTACTGTATGTGGATTGGCATATATGTCAAAACCTCTTTATCAAATACCATTCGATACAGGGATTGGATATCCCGGCTATTTCGATACAGGGTTCTTGTTTTCCCAATAATTTCCCCCTTTTTGACAATTTGCCAAGACTTACTTTCTTAACTTTTCAAGTCTTCTTGATGATGCCAAAACCTTCTTCATGAAGCGATCTTCTTTTGATGTCTTCTGGCAGATTTCTTGGTCTTTTGTCAAAAGGTCTATCTTAGTCTAAATGATGAACTGCTCGCAGGCAAGTTCGATACAGTTAAGGATTTTTACAACTTAAGCTTATGATTGGCGCGCAGGCACAATCTTACAATGTACTCTAAGTTTACAACTGAAATCATGAACTGTTTGTAGACTAGTTCGTACAGCTTTATTTTCAATCAAGTTACCTAACTTGAGTTTGTTTATCAAACAATTTAAGTAATCATACATCAACACAGTAGATTACGAGTTGTAATCTTTCAAGACAAACAAACACTTTTATTGATATACAAAATAAATTGAGTACATGGTTTGCTGTTTCGAAGGAAAAATTACAAAGACAAAAATAATATACAAGGATTTCAGCTCCTATAGTGATCTGTATGTCTCCACGGCTTTCTCCCTAGATCATTTTCGGTACCACGCCACCAGTTCTGTAGGGAATCGTTGCCTCGATCCTGGTATATAGCTCTTCCTTCATAGGATCGATCAAAGGCAAGAATCCAGTCTTCTGGATGGGTGATCCGATCTCCTCTTTTGTGTTTGCTCTTCATATCAAGATGGAGAGGGAGTTTTCCATCTTCTAGCATCTTCGGGAATTTCTCTGCGGCCTCTGCTAAAGTCTTATAGCTCTTGAAGATGGCGGATTCCCTGACGAGTTTTGCGAAGTATCTCATCAGTTCGTTTTTCCTCCATTGCTTCACTTCATCGGCAGTAGGGTTGCGGTTGGTCGCCAGACGAATTTCAGAAGGTCTCTGGATAAGAGTTTGCCAAGGGACATTTGGATCATGAAATTCAGGTCGGGAGCCTGAAATCCAAAAACTTTGGGAGTGAGGGGCTAGCTTGTTTAACTCTGAAGTGATGCTGTCTTGAGCGGCCTCGAATTCCCTTTCTTGCTGTAGCCTGATTCTCGTAGCAGCTTCTCTTGCCTCTTCCCCCTTTTTGCTTCATCAAGACTTTTTAGGATTTCTAGTGCAGCATCCTGTTTTGTCTCGATGTTAGTCATTCTTTCCACAAGAGAGGAAAGCGTTTGCAACATATCCTTAATGCATTTGTCGTGGGCTCGCAGTTGAGAGCTGTTTTCAATCATGGCACATGCGGTCTTGGCTTCAGCTATTCGTGTTTTTGTTGCTTCTTCCTTCAGGAGTTGCTCCTGCTTGTCTTCCATGATTTTCAAGGCTTGTTTGAAAACTTCTGGCAGAAGAATGAATGCCTCGACAACACGAGATACTTCATGTTGGAGAGTGGTCATCTCCTCCACAACAGAAGTATGCATCCAATTTAATGCTTTCTCAACGGAAGACAGAGCATTCACTGCATCCTGGATGAATACAGTTTGAAGACCAAGTGCGCGCAGGCGCTCTTTCCTAGCGGCAGAAATAGGAGAATCTGGTTGAGCAAAGTCTTCAGCGCTGTTCAACCTCCTTACGTTCACGGTTAGGCGTGAAGTAAGTTGGACATCCTCAGGTTCGATACCGTCCTCGGATTCCACGGTTGAAGGGGCGGGAGCAGCTGGTTCTGGTTCGGCGACAGGGGGTTGAGTGTCTTCCTGTTGCGAAGTTTCTTCAGTAGACATGGATACAGGAGGGACTGAATCCTCCTGTTGTCTTTTAGGTACAACTTCTTCGGTGGCAGCAGGCTCAGGTGCCTGTTCCAAAATTGCTTCAACTTCCTCGACTGGAGGGACTGATTCCTCTTCGTCGGGAATGTTCTCATGCTGTGGCGAAGGGGGATTGTTCTGGGTTGATGGCCCTTCGTCGCCTTTGGGTGGAGAGGCGTCTCTAGCTTCATCCTCTTCACGACTCATCCTCAGACCTGCTTGAAAAGCATCGTTGTCGTCGTCTGAGTCATGGTCATCGTCTTTTGGATTTGCGGGAGAGTCCTCTGACTTGTCCTTTCCTCTCCTTCTAGCGTCAGATTTCTGCAACAGATGGCTTTCAATAAGCTCCTTGCAGAAGGCATTTTCCCATCGGATCAGGGCTTCAATATCCATTGAGTCCGTCACTTCTGAGACAAATCTTTCTTCTTGGCTCCAATCGCTCCAGTTGTACAATGTTTCGTACGGAGCTAGCCTGTAGCCTTTCCATGTGAGAAATCTTTCGTAAGCATGTTCAATTTGAACAGAAAGAAGGGTCTTATGAATGATGGAGTTGGGGGAGGGACTACGTACAACGTCTGGAGACGCTGTCGCGAGGGATTCCTGTACAGGTATGGGATCCTGTATGGAAGTGGGACTCCTTAGAGTGGATGGTGCCCTGAAGGAAGATGGATCCTGTACGGGTGTGGGATCCCGCAGAGGAGAAGTAGCTGTTGGCTCCAAATGGGCAGCCGACTCGCTAAAGTCTTGTTCGTTGGCAGATGTCTCATTATTCGTCCTAGCCGCCAAAGGCTCAGGATCTACTGTCGATACAGTAGGAGACACCTCTTCCACAGGGGTTGGGCCCTGGGGTTCTTCGTCAGTGGGTTGAGCCACGGGGGAGACTTCTTCGGAGGGCTTGGAAGTTTTGACTTTCGAAAGCCTCCTAAGTCTTTTCTTGGGCTTCTCACCAGCAGTGGGTTTCTTGCTGTGAGATCTCTTTCTTTTCTTTGAAGATTCCACTTCCTGGAACTTCAAGGATTCATCTCGTGGATCTACGGAAATTGGCATACTTCCAGTTTTTGGATGGTTGCAGACCATCGTGGTTTGATTATACGCAGTAGGCTTGACCCCTCCTAGGTATATCCTGGGGTTATTCTTCTTAGCATCGGCGGATTGCGACAGTCCACATTTCGTCAGGATATGGTTTAACATCAAACCAAAAGATCTCTTCTGGGATGCCGGTTTGCACACCTCCTCTTGCAGGCGCTTCAGGATTATTTGGCACCAATTAATCTTTTCACAGGTCAGAATAGCCACCATCATCCTGAACCTCAGGTTGGTACACATTTCGAACGCACCGGTTCGATTCTCAATTATCCTGCAGCAAAAATCATGAAGATATACATATGGGAGACAAAAATTTTTCTTGTGACATGTAGTCTGAACCATGTCAACAACTTTGGAGCCTGTGAACAGTCCATAGAATTTAGTGATTAGCTCTTGAGACCCGAATGTCTCCAGTTGGTCCATAGTCAGGCCATCAGCGGGTAGCCTGTAGATGTTCTGGAGCAGATCGTTATCGATACAGATCTCAACTCCCTGGATTGTAGCGGTGATGTCGGCTACATGACCTCCTTGGGCCAAAGACAGAAAGCGTACGGCAGCGTTGAGGTAAAACTCCTCAACCAGATGTGCATCGTACTTATCAGCAGTCTGACTTCCAAAGCGATAAAGGCCTTGTTGACGAAGTCGAGTTATGATGTACTCCATGGGTTCTGCGTCGTTGGTTTCAGACAGAATGCGCTCAATGATAACAGATCTTGAAAAGATCCGGCCATCAATGATGTTAGTAGTTTTCTTCAGAGCATGAGAAGAGGTTTGTCCAGCCATTTAATGATTACTTAAGAAAAAGTGCAAGAAAATAATCGAAATATGCAGTAAAATGCAGAAAAGTATGTAGGCTGTTTTTGCTTGAGAACTCTTGAATTTGCAGAAAGTGTAAAGAGTCTCTAATGGCAGATTCAGTCCTTTTATAGTTGGGCGGCGAGATAGGGTTTTGCAGAGTACGAATGGTCAGATTTTAAGGGATGGGAACCGGTTTTTGAAATCAACGGTTAAGATGGACTGAGTGTAACTGGTACGCTAATCCATTAAAATGTTTAAAAAATGAGCGGGTCCCATTTCTGACATTTGTGTCACCCTAAATGCCTAAAACGGCGGTTTTAAAACAATAAACAATTTAAAACATCGCGGCTTTTGAGATTCAGTTGTCCAGATGTCGTGTAAGGCATTTAATGTACATGACGTTTGACATAAAAACAGGGCACGTGGACAAAAATCATTTTAAAAAGAAATAATATGATATTATATATATACTGAATTGAAATCCTATAGTATGTGCTGTTTCCGCGTCGATACAGCGTTCCCCCTTAAAAAGGTACACATAGGTTTTAAATTCCATACAACAACTTAAGGATTAATGTTGTATTCATGGGTCCTACAGTATTCCCCCTTAATTATTGCACACGTCAGCTGTAGGATTCATATGTCTTCGCTCGCTACAGTGCTGTATTGACGATTCTGATGTTGGGTACCGATTCGGATATTTGCGCCGTGTGCGGAAGCGTAAATAAAAGGTGCGGAAAATAAAGGACACGAGGATTTATAGAGGTTCGGCTATAAACGAGCCTACGTCCTCTCTAGGTATCTTTTTCTATAGGATCAAGATAAAAACCTCTACGCCTCTCTTCTATCGGTCGAGGTATAACCGTTACAATCACGTCTTCTATTGGTCCGTGATAAACCACTCGTACTTGTCTTTGTGTCGGTCCAAGTTAAACCGTTTTCCTTTTCGTAGGACAAGGAATCAACCTCTCTAGCTTTCTATGGGTACTAGATAAACCTCACTCGATAGCGATTGCGATTCTAATAATGCCGGATCCTTGATCCTAATAACACCGAATCCAATCGTATCTTTTCTTTTATCACTCGTGTATGTTTTTCGTGAATTCTCACTCAAACACTTACAATTAAGCTCAATATCAACAACAAGAATGTGTATAATAATATCACAAGAATAGACTATTTGCTCAAGGTTGTTGTACTCAAACAATACCATAGGGATGGTATTTATAGGCTTCATGATCAAACTAGCCGTTAGCTGCCAGGACCTTCATTACGTACGTTATATGCTCTTCATTACGTACGTAATCATCATTACGTACGTTAACCATGGCTGGTTACGTACGTTAGCATCTTCACAAATCAGTCCAGTGAGTTTCGTCATTTTGAGTTACGTACGCTAGCATAGACCTCGTTACGTACGTTAACATTACATCACTGATGACGTCATATATCCGTTGCATGCTTTGCTGACTTTGACTTCTCCAACGTTCACTTGTTTGAACTCCTTTACGTACGTTATACAACCTTCGTTACGTACGTTAGCTTGCCCATATTACGTACGTTAACATACCCTTGTTACGTACGTTAGCTTTGAGATTTTCCAGCTTTTTGCACTTCGTTTTCCTTCGATGCTTGCTTCGTCTCTTCGTTGTTTTGTTTTGCTTATCAACATTAATCATCAAAACACTTTTAATTTATGTATGGAACAAAATGTTCCAACAATCTCCCCCTTTTTGATGATTACAAAACAACACTCCGACAATGGGATTTTCCTGCAAAAATACAAATATATGTATATCTTTACAGACCAAAGTTTTCGACTCCGTTTTGTTAGAATCTTCTCCCATTTCTTTTTCGACTCCTTCTATTCTTTTCTCCATTTTTAAATTTTCATCGTCTTTTCGACGTCTCCGCATTTTTCTTTTTCTGTCATTTTTTCACTTCTCCTCTTCATTTTTCAATTCTTTTTGTATGCTATCGATTTTCTTCGATTTTTCTCCCCCTTTCACGGTTAATCACATTTTCGACTTATTTCTCCATTCTCCTATCTCTCCCCCTTTTTGTATTCATCAAAAAGTGGATAAAATATCAATTGAAATAATACCAAAATATAAAATATGCATGATACTAATTTATGATAAATAAATGCATAAAGGGTAAAAACTCCCCCTGAAAATATTATCTCCCCTTTTTAAAAAAAATACTCCCCCTGAGTAAAATACAAAAAATCAATTTTTGGGGATCCAACCTATAGTTGGTTTTTGTTTGGAAACATAGACGGTATTTGAAACCATTGTTCCTTTAGGAACCCAAATTTTCTTAATTTTTATCGTCCGCTTCGGGCTTTTGCAACTTGAAATATGATGCCCGATTTTCAAACACTTTTCGCAATAGGGTATTTTAAAATTAACGAATTCGTTTTTCGAACGTGGTTTGAATCCTAACCCCTCTTTATTCAAAGTAAATTTTTGAACACCAAGCATTTGTTCAAATTTCTCGTTTCCGTACGAGAATTTCTTTGTCAAAGATTTAAGCTCGGTTTGGATTTTAGAGAGATCATTCTTCAAAATATTTTCATTTTCAATACACTTTGAATGATCGATTTCGACAAATTTTCCCTTTTCGATAATTTTGGAATTTTCAATTTCCAAAGATTTAATTTTAGACTTAAGGGATTTAATTTCCGATAATGCATTTTGAAAATCCGTATGAAGTAATTCAAATGCATCAAAAAGTTCGTCACGGGAGGATGTACTAACCTGACTTTCGACGTCACTGTCGTCGAACGAACTCCGGGCCATGAGAGCGAGATTATTTTGATTGATGAAATCATCGTCTTCATCTTCATCGCTCCATGTTGCTACGAGAACCTCCTTCTTGGGTTTGACACGGCAATTTTTAGCAAAGTGGCCTGGTTTACCACATTGTCGACCGGAGTTGTCGAACTTCTTCGTTTTGCTCGAGATATCCTTCTTCCTCCGGTTTAATAAGGTTTGAAACTTATTAATGTTTTTGGCATAATATGCCGATTCTTCGTCGCTTTCCTCCACCGGAATTTCTTCTTTCTTCCTCGACATCTTAGCCTTCATGGCTAACGATCGTTCCTTCGGCTTCGGCTTGACACTTCGTGATTTTAAAACAATCTCATAATTGATTAGTGAACCAACAAGGGCACTAAAATCGAGCGTGTTGAGATCTTTAGATTCCATAATCGCGGTCACGGTGCCGTCCCATTCGCTAGGTAGTGATCGTAAAATTTTCTTAACTTTTTCACTACTAGATAATGGTTTGCCAAACGAAGCTAGTCCATTGGTGATGACCGAGAATCGGTCGAGCATATTGGTGATGGACTCGTCACCCTTCATCATGAATAACTCGTAGTCATGGAGAAGCATATTTATCTTCGTCTCCTTGACTTGAGTCGTCCCTTCGTGTGTGATTTCTAGAATTTTCCATATTTCTTTCGCACTCTCACACGATGAGATTCGATTGACCTCTTCCGGATTTAAGGCACAAAATAAGAGTTGAGTAGCCTTACAATTTAGATGGTCATTTTTCCAATCGGCATCGTCGTATTCTTCGAAAGATTTGAGCGTACCGTCGGATTTGATTGGAACTTTCGGGCCAAGGCAAATAATCTTCCAAATTTCGATGTCGTATGCTCGGATGAATATCGACATCTTCTTCTTCCACGTTAAATAATTTGAGCCATCAAAGAATGGTGGTCGGTTGAGAGCAAGGCCTTCGACGGGAGCCATTTGAAAAGCCATTTTGGATCTTCTCCTCGGATGTTAAGCCGCGTATTGGAGTACTGCTCTGATACCAATTGTTGGGTACCGATTCGGATATTTGCGCCGTGTGCGGAAGCGTAAATAAAAGGTGCGGAAAATAAAGGACACGAGGATTTATAGAGGTTCGGCTATAAACGAGCCTACGTCCTCTCTAGGTATCTTTTTCTATAGGATCAAGATAAAAACCTCTACGCCTCTCTTCTATCGGTCGAGGTATAACCGTTACAATCACGTCTTCTATTGGTCCGTGATAAACCACTCGTACTTGTCTTTGTGTCGGTCCAAGTTAAACCGTTTTCCTTTTCGTAGGACAAGGAATCAACCTCTCTAGCTTTCTATGGGTACTAGATAAACCTCACTCGATAGCGATTGCGATTCTAATAATGCCGGATCCTTGATCCTAATAACACCGAATCCAATCGTATCTTTTCATTTATCACTCGTGTATGTTTTTCGTGAATTCTCACTCAAACACTTACAATTAAGCTCAATATCAACAACAAGAATGTGTATAATAATATCACAAGAATAGACTATTTGCTCAAGGTTGTTGTACTCAAACAATACCATAGGGATGGTATTTATAGGCTTCATGATCAAACTAGCCGTTAGCTGCCAGGACCTTCATTACGTACGTTATATGCTCTTCATTACGTACGTAATCATCATTACGTACGTTAACCATGGCTGGTTACGTACGTTAGCATCTTCACAAATCAGTCCAGTGAGTTTCGTCATTTTGAGTTACGTACGCTAGCATAGACCTCGTTACGTACGTTAACATTACATCACTGATGACGTCATATATCCGTTGCATGCTTTGCTGACTTTGACTTCTCCAACGTTCACTTGTTTGAACTCCTTTACGTACGTTATACAACCTTCGTTACGTACGTTAGCTTGCCCATATTACGTACGTTAACATACCCTTGTTACGTACGTTAGCTTTGAGATTTTCCAGCTTTTTGCACTTCGTTTTCCTTCGATGCTTGCTTCGTCTCTTCGTTGTTTTGTTTTGCTTATCAACATTAATCATCAAAACACTTTTAATTTATGTATGGAACAAAATGTTCCAACATCTGAGTGTACAAATAATTAATGTTGGATACTGTATTCTTCAGTATTACAGCATTCCCCCTCAATTTGTTGAGTAAAAACAGTAATTTACTTACAGGGAGTCTGACTGTAGCATTCCCAATTCTTGTATGAGCATGTTGAATCTTGCTGTGTCGAGCGGCTTGGTGAAGATGCCGGCCAGCTGAACGTCTGTATGAACTATTTCAAGGCGAACATCCTTGTTCTCGACGTGATTCCTTATGAAGTGATGCTTCATGTTGATATGCTTAGTGCGCGAGTGCAGGACACGATTGTGCGTGATTGCAATTGCACTCGTGCTATCACACATGATTGGAGTCTCTCTGGCATCGATTCCATAGTCTGACAACCGTTCTTTGCATCGAAGGATGCGCATACGGCAACTACCAAAGATAGTACTCTGATTCAGCCGTGGAAAGAGAATTAGCCAATTGCTTCTTACTGAACCAAGAAACGAGTCTAGGTCCAAGAAAGTGACAAGTTCCACTTGTACTCTTCCTATCTAGCTTGAAGCCTCCGAGATCCGAGTCGCTGTATCCAACTAAATCGAGTCCGCCTTCCTTAGGATACCAAAGTCCTGCATCGACTGTTCCTTTAACGTACTTCAGGATTCGTTTAGCTGTATTGAAGTGTGATTCCTTAGGTGCAACTTGATATCTTGCACACACTCCAACAGCAAACTGGATATCGGGCCTGCTAGCCGTTAGGTACAGGAGTGAACCAATGAGCATCCTGTAGAGTGATTGGTCAAACGGCTTTCCGGCTTCATCAGCACTAATTTGCACGGAAGTGCTCATGGGGGTTGGCGAGGATTTGGAAGTGTTCATTCCAAATTTGTTGAGAAGCTCCTTGCTGTATTTTTCTTGGTTGATGAAAATACCTGTAGGCATCTGCTTTACCTGCAAACCTAGAAAATAACTAAGTTCCCCCATCAAACTCATTTCAAATTTACTTTGCATGAGATGAGAGAACCTTTGACAAAGAGCAAGGTTAGTTGAACCAAAAATAATATCATCCACATAGATTTTCACCATAAGAAGGTCATCACGTTCCTGTATCTTGAACAGGGTCTTGTCCACAGCACCTTTCTCAAATTCGTTGCCGGTTGAATCGGGACGGGGTTTCGTACTGTGCTCTAGGGGCTTGTTTAAGTCCATACAGCGCTTTCCTTAGCCTGTAAACTAGATCGATACCGTCTGTGTTGGCAAACCCTGGTGGTTGTTCAACATAAACTTCTTCTGCAAGGTCTCCATTCAGGAAAGCACTTTTGACGTCCATTTGGTAGACAATAAAACTCTTATGGGCGGCAAAGGCGAGAAATATCCTGATGGCTTCTAGTCTCGCTACAGGGGCGAAGGTTTCATCATAGTCTATGCCTTCTTCCTGACTATAGCCTTGTGCGACTAGTCTGGATTTGTTCCTTATGATAAGTCCATTTCGATCCTTTTTGTTTCGAAATACCCATTTGGTTCCAATAACCGATTGATGTGTTGGTCTGGGTACAAGATACCATACATTGTTTCTTTCGAAACCGCTAAGCTCTTCTTCCATAGATGTTATCCAATGAGAATTATTAAGAGCGTCTATGGTCGAAACAGGTTCGGACTGGGCTAAGAATACAGCAATAGTACACATATTGCGTCTTCTAAGCTCGGATTAAGATTTCCATTCAGGAAACTGTGATATCCCAGCATCAGATTCTTCTTGTGCACAAAGTACATTTCCTTGTGTACTCTGTATTCTCCTACGATTAGAAACACCAGCATTTATGTTTCCAATGATCAGCTCTTGCGGGTGATCTCTCAACCATCTTCGGTCGGGTTCTAATTCAGGATCCTGTACTGTATCGAGAGATTCTGTGGATACAGCTTTAGCTTGTACAGCGTCGGCTTCATCCACATCAATTATTACAGCTGCGGGGTTGATTTCTAAATCAACTACAGGTTCTATGGGAGTTGGAGGATCCAAGATAGATAGATGGTGAATGTTCTGAGTGATATCATCTACTCCTGTAGAGTCATGGTGTGGTTCGTCAAACACTACATGAACTGATTCCTTGATCGTCAGCTTCCTTTTATTAAAGATTCTGAAAGCTTTGCTGACGGAGGAGTATCCTACGAATATTCCTTCATCTGATTTCTCGTCAAAGGTTCTAAGTTGGTCTTTCCCATTATTCAATACATAACACCTGCATCCAAAAATGTGGAAATACGAAACTAACGGAGTTTTGTTGTTCCATACCTCATATGCTGTTTTGTTGTGGTGCTTGTTGACGATACAGCGGTTTTAAGTGTAGCATGCTGTATTGGTTGCTTCACCCCAGAAACGCTGTGGAAATTTGCTTGCGGCAATAATTGTCCTTGTTGCTTCTTTTAACGTCCTATTCTTTCGCTCGGCAACACCATTTTGTTGAGGTGTACGGGCAGCTGAGTATTCGTGCTGTATTCCATTCTCCTAACAGTATTGCTCTATAAAGCGGTTAGTAAATTCTGTACCTCTGTCTGAACGAATGCACACGATACTCGATGCCTTTTCATTTTGCAACTTTCTCAGGAGCTCGGGCAGCTTTGATGTTGTTTCCTTCTTCTTGCTAAGAAAGATCGTCCAAGCATACCTGGAATAATCATCAACAACAACCATGCAGTATTTCTTACCTCCCAAACTTACTAGGTCTACAGGACCGTAGAGATCCATATGTAGCATTTCTAACACTCTTTGGGTTGAAAGGTAGGATTTGCTCTTCAGGGTTGACTTGATTTGTTTGCCTTTTTGACATGGTCCGCAGACGCTGTCCTTCTTGAATGACACATTTGGCAAACCTTTAACCATTCCCTGTCTTGAGAGCTTGTTGATTGTCTTGAAGTTGACGTGAGACATCCTCTTGTGCCATAACCAGCTAAGATCTGCAGTGCCTTTGGCAACAAAGCATGGAATTGAGGAGCTCATAGGCTTCGATCGGCAATATACATATTACCCGATCGCTTCTGTAAGCACAACTTCCTTGGTTTGGATGTTCTTGACTCTCTGATCTATATAGAACTTTACCGAGAATTGTTTATCACATCGCTAATACTAAGTAGATTATCGTAAGCCTTCAACATATGCAACATCGGTGACTTTGAATTTCCCGACAAGTAGGTTTCCTTTCCCACTTGTTCTTCCTTTAGATTTATCACCGAAACGAACTTTTGGACCGCGACCTTCTACAAAATCTGATAGCTTGCTCCTATCTCCGGTCATGTGTCGAGAGCATCCACTATCAAAGTACCAGGTATCCTCCTCTAGAATATTCTGTAACAAAAAGATTAAGTAGATTTAGGTCCCCTTTGATTTTTGGGTTCATGATTGTTAGTTCCTCTTGGTACCCAAGTTTTCCTGGTAGCAATTGGTTTACTGTAGGACATACTCGGTACAGTGTTGTGATATCTACGGGGGGCATATCCGTAGTTGTTATAACCATGATAATTATTATGCATGAAAAAATCAGGGTTATTATTATTAATCCAGTACGAGTGCCGTCTTGGAGGTGGAACCATTTTCTTAGGCCTAACAGCTTGCCTTCTGGGTCTCCAGTTGGATTCCCAATGCTGTTGTTGATATTGAACCGGCATCTGCTGTCTCGAGGGATAACAGGGCTCCTGTATCTAATACCTCGGCGTCTTTGTCTTGATAAATCTTGCCATGCGGGCCTTTGGTGGTTGGATCTGACCTTCCTTACGAGCAGTGTTGGCGCCGTGATATGCTCGGGAGCATCTTTGTTGAGTGCGCCTCACGAGTTGGAACGGCTTATGATTCCGCTGCGGAATAGGATTGCGGGGCGGAATAGCGAGCTTCGGCTTTCTCGTCTGCGGAGTTCCTTCACGGGACTAGGGATTTCTTCGATTCTTGAATGTGTTCCACACTCTTGACGAACACCGTACTAGTTTTCCCTTTGTTTGAACATGAGCCGCATCTGAGCCACTTTTATCATGAGCATTTTGCCCGGTGCTCGAATTTCTTCCATTCTTTTGGACGATTTTGAACGATTTGAGTGGTCTCAAGTTCGATTCTCGCTTTTGAGAGTTGTGATTTTGGTTTGAAGTAGAACCAAATCATTTGTCTTGCTCTCGTTGTGAGTTTTAGCCTCACTTAGTTCATGAGCAAGTTGATGATTGCTCTCCATGAGTTTTTCAAAATCGACCTTCTTTGGTTTCACAATCAAGAGACATATTTTCATAATTTATTTTACAAGTCATTTTCATCTTTTAGCTCTAAATTAGTTAATTGAAGTCAGTATATTCTCGATTTTTAGTGTCTCATGGGCTTTTGAATGTTTTTAAATTCATTCATCATGTTTTCAAAAGTATGAGATGCATTTGTGGAATAGCCGAGGTTGAACTTACCTCATCGTCATTGTCTTCACCTTCCGGAATGTCTTTGGCCATAAAGCACATATATGCTTTATCATCGAACTCATCGTCGGATGAATCACTTTCATTGACCACCAAGACATTCTGGCTGATTTGGATGGTGTGGGGAGGCTTCGATTCTCAATCGGGGCCTTGAGCTTGTCTTTCCAAGCACGTCTTCTTTCATCTCTCTCTTGTTGCTCGGCCTCGGCAATCTTTGGACTTTGGGATGAGGACATTTATTTGCATAATGCCTGGTTTCCTGTAATTATAGCACGAGTTAGCATCACCGGATGATGTTTGGTACTTACCTTGTGGATAGGTTTGGGCTGTAGGAGTCTTTCAGTGTTTGATGAACTTTTGAATTTATGCATGAGAAGCGCCATTTCATCTTGAGACGGGATGTCGTCGTCACATCGATATTCTTGTGACTAGGCTTGACGACCGGGCATCTTTGTGTCGACGGTTCGATACAGCGGCTAGAGATGTGACCTTTGAAGAAGATTCTTCAGCTTTCTCTCTTCTGTCAATATCATACTCAAAAGCTTTGAGGTCAGAGAAGAGATCAAAAGTAGATATTTCATTAAGATTACAAGATACACACATAGCTGTGGTTTTAATGTCCCATCGGGCTGGGAGAGATCTGAAAATTTTTAAATTCTTCTCCTTTCGGGTATAAATTTTGCCCAACGTTTCAAGTTCACCAACAATACCAGTGAATCTGAGGTCAAGTTCCTCAAGTGTCTCAGTTGGTTTCATTTCAAAAGATTCAAATTGCTGAGTCAGTTTTGAAATCTTGTTTTCTTTTGAGAGCTCAGTTCCCTCACAAATCAACTTGAGTTTATCCCAGATTTCTTTGGCTGTTTTGCAGCTCTTTACCTTCGAGAACGTGCCTTTGTCAAGAGTGACAAATAACGCGTTCTTAGCTACGTTGTCAAGGTTTGCTCGCTTTCTTTCATCTGTGGTCCATTGCTCGCGATCCTTCTCGAGCATCTCAGCATGGGCTTGGCCTTCAATCCTTGCGGCCGTGTTCACCTACATGATCTTGATAGGACCATCCTGCAAGATGAGCCTCAATTCTAATTCTCCAGTCGTCAAATTCGTTAATAGAGAACATAGGGACTTTGTTAATCATAGAAGTATCCATGTGATAATACAGGAATGAAAGAGACTGTTTTGAAAATAAGTGATTTTGGATCTGATTCGGTTAAAAATACGACTGATTCTTTTTAGAATCAACCGCTCCGATACCACTTGTTGGCCACTAAGTATACTGGATACAGTTTGGGAAATAGTTTAAACAACAAACTGTATGGATTTTAAATCTGAGTGCGTAGCGGAAGTCTTGGATACAGTAGGTTGCTGTGGATACAGCAACTAAATGTATAGAGTATACTTAATTAATCACAGTAATTAAAACAGTAAAAGCTGAATGTAAATAACACAGTAATTAAAGTGGTTCGAGGTAAACCCCTCTACGTCCACTGGTCCTCCACACAGGAGTAAAAAGTTTATTATAATTACTACGTACACAACTACGTAATTATAACAACACACAATCAATATATCGTTCACACAGATTGATATAAAGATCTTAGCTTCAACCGTTCACACAGATTGGTTTTGAGCTAATGCTTCGACTTGCTTCTTCACACACAGTTCTGAAGCTTCGTCTTCTTCAATGCAAATCCTTCACACACAGTTCCGGAGAAGCACAGATTGTTCAGTCCACACAGGGCTGTTTGTTCAAAGTATAGAACATATGGTGAACAACAACTTTCACTTTAAGAGCTTTCAGCTGATGAAGTGTTGTTCAGAATAGTGAGCACTGTATATCTCTTTTGATCTGAGTTGCAGTAAGTTTTGGAGATATGTTTTGCTCTGATAATAATTTCGATAGCTTGGTTTTTTTTGGTAACTGATCTTCAATGCCAAGATGAGATATATATAGTCTCTGAAATATATATCCATTGAGATGTATCCATTTGAGTGAGATTCCGTTCCAACGGGATTATAGCACGATCCGGATTTAGCGGGATTTGAAGATCTGTTGACTGACAGTATTTAAATACTTTATCCTTGAGTATTTAAATACTTCTTTATTCAACGGGACTTGACTTCTGGAGATTCCTTCTTTGTCCTGTTGTGAGCTGTATGGAAGATAACTGTATTTGAGTTTCGAGACAGTTTCCATACTTGGTCTTTTATAAGACTTCTTGCTGTACTGAAGGGCTACATAATATGCTGATTCGAGGCAGGTCTTCGATACAGGATAATACCTCAATGCTTCGATACAGTTTCCTTTACTGTATGCGGATTGGCATATATGTCAAAACCTCTTTATCAAATACCATTCGATACAGGGATTGGATATCCCGGCTGTTTCGATACAGGGTTCTTGTTTTCCCAACACCTCACCTTCGCATCACCGGCAACAGTCGTGCGCTGCAATCGCCGCCATCAGTTTCCACCCCAGTCGATGCTGCTCCCGGTGGTATGGCCGTCCGATTTACAGTCCAGAACCTAAATTCTCAACCCGAGTTATGATCCGCGCTCGGATTTCCTGAACCACATGACGCCGATGAATTTTCTTTTTTTCTTTTCATCCGCCGTGGTCGGACTGTGTGTTTGTGTGAGTGTGTGTGTGTGTGTGTGAAAGTGAGAGTGTCGGCGAGGTACAGAGTGTGTGTGTGTGTGTGTGTGTGTGAGAGAGAGAGAGAGAGAGAGAGAGAGAGAGAGAGAGAGAGAATACTACTGAAGGGCTGGGGAAGAGAAGGGTATTTATACCCAAGAACTTTTTAGGGTTTTTCAATTGAGTCCCCCTTGTTCCAGACCTTTTGATTCAACCCCAAATCAACCTTTCAGTGTATTCAATTCAGCCCCTTCTATTAGAAACTCTTCAGATTTTACCCAGTCAGTTTTTATTATTTTAAATCAGATCCTTTCTACTCAATATATATATATATATATATATATTCAATAATTTATATTAGTTTATTTTGGACGCTATATTAATATTAGAATTTAATTGTTATTTTAGGAGACGAGAACTTGGAGCCTAGGATTTGAACTGCATTCACATCTCAATTTTCAAGGATCATCATCGTATTTCGAGGTGGGGATTTTACGCTTGTTTTATCTAATGCATGATGTTATTTGTATATATGCTTGTTTCTTGCCAAATATTTATATGCTCAAAGTTTGCATATTATTTACGTTGTAGCCTCCAATGAGTAGTAGGCATAATGTGCTCAAAGTTTGCATATTATCTACGTTGTAGCCTCCAATGAGTAGTAGGCAGTATGCACAAAGTTCTCATGTTAATGACCCTCAGGCAATCACCAGGTTCACGCATGTCATATCTACTTGACAACATGTATGTATTTAAATTTAACAAAGCGTTCCCTCCTCACTAAGCGAGTTGAAAGCTCACCCCATTATTTAAACCTTTCAGGTTGAGGAGTCTGTTGTGGCGGGCAAAGGTGTGGCGTGATAATAATATTTATCAGCTTTTTATTAATTTCGTTCATTTAAAATTTTAAACTTTGGCTTCAATGTCATGGCTGGATATTATGGATGTTTTGAAATATTGGGATTTATTTTATATTTACTTGCGAAATGGATGACTTTATTTCAATTTTCGCTGCAATTATTCAATTATTTTTTAGGGATATTTAATCTGCCTTGAAATTATTTCAAAATATCATTTTAAAATGAGTGGTATCGGAGCGGGTCTACGGTTATATAAACTCGTTAAAATAATTTATTTTTCAAAACTAAATTTCCTTTTTCGCAAGTAGTTAAAACTTTAATGGCATCTATGATTATTATCAGCCACCATCGCCGCTCCACGTCAACTCCAAGGTACACATTTCAAGTTATGTCTATGTTGTAACCGCAACAAAATTTTACGGTTATGAGATTCAACTCATTTTTTAATCATGTTGCAAAACCATGTTTATATTTTAGAGATGATATGCTATTGAGGTTCATAATAAATGTTGGACATGTATGTGATTTCTTATAAATTTATAAACACATGTAGATGCGTTAGTATAGCACTGCTAGAACGTCTATTGGGAGCAATTAACCCTTAGACGCGATGTATGCTTTTATTTCCATCCCTTATGAGGAGATTCCTAAGAAGTTATTGGCTATAATGCACCTTAAGACCATGGCAACTCGTGGACGTGGACGCCCAGCTAACCGAGGTGCTGAAAATCTTGGTGGTCAGAATGCCAACCCTGGTGCTGGAGCTGGTGGTGATGGTGATGGAGGTCAAGATAACCACTATAATAATGAGCCAGCCCTTACCCAGGCACAAGTTGTGAAACAGTTCCGACGTTTCACACCACCATCATTCAATGGTTGAGAAGGACCAACTTTTGTCGATGAATGGTTGATGTCGCTGGAGCGTACCCTCGAGCTCATTGGGTGCAACGATGCACAAAAGATTCTTTGTGCCCAGTATCAAATGGTAGCGGATGCTGGACGCTGGTGGATGAGCTATTGCCGTTTGAGGCCGGCATCCGAGCGTGCTGCATTAACTTGGGATCGGTTTAAAGAACTAGTGATGGAACAATACTATCCACAGCACTACCGAGAGGAGATGGAGAGAGATTTATGGAACCTTGAGCAAGGGAGCTTATCGGTTGAAGAATATGAGAGAAAATTCAACCAAATCAGCTTCTTTGTGGAGCACATGGTGGATACTGACCGCAAGAAGGCCCTTAAATTCCAGAGTGGTTTACGCCCAAGTATTCGTCACATTGTGGCTGGTCATGGGGTGCTACCGTATACCGAGACAGTGTTCAGAGCTCAAGAGGTTGAAGCTAGTCAGAACTTGAGTCCTCAACCAGCTACTAAGTCATCTTCTGGGAAGAGGGGTTGGAGTGGTAATCAATCTAAGTCGGCGACTTCCAATAAGCAGAAGAAGATAGATGAGAAATTTGGACCAGGTGCGCCGATCACTAGGCCTGCATGCCCAAAGTGTGGTAAGAATCATGGCGGGGAGTGTTTGTATGGAAAGAGGTTTGCTATAATTACGGGAAGCCAGGTCTCACAAGCCGACATTGTCCACAATCTAAGGGCAAAGGACAAGCATCAGGAGGTCAAGCTCGAGTCAACTCAATGAATCAGGCCGATAATAGTCCCGACACAGTATAAGGTATGCTTATGATCTCTAATGTGCTTGCTTTCACTTTGTTTGACACTGGTGCCACACACTCGTTTATGTCTGCAAAGTTTTATCATGCTATTGGTCATAGAAGTGTTAAAACTGTTGAGTCTCTTGAGGTTAGCTTACCGTCAGGAAATACGATCCTCACTAATAGAGTGATGGACGAGAATATTGAGATAGGAGGAAGAGAATTTGACGCTAGTCTGTATTTGATTAACTCGATGTATTTTGATGTGATCCTTGGTATGGACTGGATCGATAGTCATGATGCCGATATAAGCTGCCGTGAGAAGAAGGTGACATTGAGGTGTTCCGGAGGCGAGTCGATCACCTTTTATGGTGCTAAGAGTAGGGCAGTACCAAAAGTAATCACAGTCATGAAAGCACTAAGAAGTCTAAGGAAGGAGAAATATCAGGGTTACTTGGTGAGTTTGGTCGACACTCGTACTAGTGAGGCGTCCCCTACAGACGTACCTATAGTATGGGAGTTTTTGGATGTTTTTACAGAAGATTTGCCTGGAGTCTCACCCGACCAGCAAGTGGAGTTTAGTATTGATTTGGTTCCCGGGGCAGGCCCGAGATCCAAAGCGCCATATAGAATGGCTCCGAAGGAACTTCAAGAATTGAAAGTCCACATTCAATAGCTGCTGGAACTCGGATTTATTCATCCTATTGTGTCACCATGGGGTGCAGCAGTGCTGTTTGTAAGAAAGAAGGATGGGTCACTTCGGATGTGTATAGATTACAAAGAGTTGAATCGACTCACGGTAAAGAATAAGTACCCATTACCAAGAATCGAGGTTCTATTCGATCAACTGAGGGGATCCGGAACCATTTCAAAGATCGGTTTGAGGTCGGGGTAACATCAACTGAAGATTAGGGAGTGTGACATTCCCAATACGGCTTTCAGGACCCGTTATGGGCATTTTGAATTTGTAGTGATGCCATTTGGTCTGAGTAATGCACCGGCAGTCTTTATGGATTTGATGAACAGGGTGTTCCAACCTTACTTGGATAAGTTCGTGATCGTCTTCATAGATAACATATTGGTGTATTCTAAGGATAAGGAACAACACCAAGAGCATTTGAGGGTTATATTAGAGACACTTCGCAAGGAGAACTTATACGCCAAGTTCAAGAAATGTGAGTTTTGGTTAAACAAAGTTGGATTCTTTGGACATGTGGTGACTTCAAAAGGAATTGAGGTAGATCCCGACAAGTTTGTAGCAGTGAGTAGTTGAGGGTACCCAAGAATGCAAGCGAAGTTCGCAGCTTTTTGGGCCTAGCTGGCTATTATAGAAGATTTATCGAAGGATTTTCGAAAATTGCCACTCCTATGACCCAGTTAACAAGGAAAGGCGTGAGGTTTGAATGGAGTGATAGGTGCAAGGAAAGTTTTCAAGAGTTGAAAAGGAGACTAACCTCGGCACCAGTATTAACGATTTTTGACCTAACAGAAGACTTTGTTATTTGTAGTGATGCCTCAAAGCAGGGTTTCGGTTGTGTTCTGATGCAACATGGTAAAGTAGTAGCCTATGCATCGAGACAGCTTAAACCACATGAGTTGAACTATCCAACACATGATTTGGAGTTAGCTGCTGTAGTACATGCACTGAAGATGGCGTCATTATCTCTATGGGGGAATGTGTGAGATATACACAGACCATAAAAGTCTTAAGTATCTTTTCACACAGAAGGATCTTAACATGAGACAAAGGCTATGGTTAGAATTGGTGAAGGACTATGATTATACCATCCATTACCATTCGGGTAAGGCTAATATGGTAGCTGATGCCTTGAGTCGGAAGACTACATGCGAGTTAGCTTGCTTGACCGATCAGGATTGTTTGATAAAGAAGTTCTCCCAGTTGAGGATTGAGGTAGTTGAGTCCTCAAAGAGTTCAAAAGCAATCCTATCATCTTTGGTCTTGCAACCAAACTTGAGGGATAAGATTAAGGAGGCTCAACCACGTGATAAGTTCTTGTGTAAGATGAAAGATCGAGCACAAGATGGGAGTTTTGAGAAATTTGTCGTTGCTGCAGACGACGTTTTGACTTACGATGGGAGGTTGTGTGTTCCTAAGGATCCATCCCTTAGGAGGCAAATTCTTAAAGAAGCTCATAATGCACCATACTCCGCTCACCCAGGAGGTACAAAGATGTACCATGACCTGAAGAAGTTCTTTTGATGGAGAGGAATGAAATGGGACATTGGTGTATGATATGTTAGCAGGTGAAGGCGGAACACCAACGGCCAAGAGGTTTACTTCAACCATTGGAAATCCCAGAATGGAAATGGGAGCATATCACAATGGATTTCGTGGTTGGTCTGCCGCGAACTGTGAGGAAGAACGCCACTATCTGGGTGATAGTAGATCGTTTGATGAAGTCATCTCATTTTCTACCTGTGAGGATAACTTACAGTATGGAACAATATGCGAAGATTTATATTCGGGAGATTGTGAGGTTACATGGTGTTCCAGTGTCGATCGTCTCGGATAGAGATCCGCGATTTACGTCAAAATTTTGGAAGAGTCTTCAGAGTGCGTTGGGCACTAAGTTGAATTCAGTACTGCATATCATCCGCAGACTGATGGTCAATCTGAACGGACTATCAAGACACTTGAAGATTTGTTGAGGGCGTGTGTTCTTGATACTGGTGAGAATTGGGAAAATATTTTGCCGTTAGTGGAGTTTGCTTATAACAATAGTTACCAAGCAACTATACAAATGGCCCCGTATGAGGCTCTGTACAGAAGGAAATGTCGATCGCCTCTTTATTGGAGTGAGGTTGGAGCAAGAAAGATTTTGGGTCCAGAATTGATCGAGCAGACTGTAGAGAAGATAGCCGAGATCAGAAGTAGAATTAAAACTGTCCAGGATCGGCAGAAGTTTTATGCTGATAAACGAAGGAAAAATATCCAATTTGAGATTGGAGAAAATGTGTTCTTGAAGGTAGCGCCGATGAAAGGAGTGATACGATTCGGTAAAAAGGGAAATCCACAGCCTCGTTATATCGGACCTTTTGAGATTTTGGGTCGTGTTGGTGACCTTGCTTATAGTTTGGCATTGCCGTTATAGTTATCAGGAGTGCACAATATATTTCACGTCTCCATGCTGAGAAAATACGTACATGATCCTGGTCATGTATGCAATTTCAAAGAGTTGTACGTAGCAAAGTACCTGACTTATGAGGAAGTGCTTACAGCTGTTTTGGAGCGTAAGATACATCGGTTACGAAACACAGAGGTTAAACTGGTAAAAGTTCAGTGGAGCCGTCATGGACCGAACGAAGCGACTTGGGAACGTGAAGAGGAGATCCGTTCTAAGTATCCGACATTCGCCATTGAAGGTACATGATTTAATTTTCGAGGACGAAAATTCATTTAAGAGGGGCAGGTTGTAATGCCCTGATTTTCGAGTATGCATTTATTTTATAATTTATACAAAGCGCATGAATGATTTTAAATGTCCAACAATTTATTTACGAATTTTATTCCATTTATTAAATAAGGTCCAATTTTTCCTTATTCGCATATCATGATTGTAGTTTACGCTCCAGGCTCGAGTCCAAGTTCTCGTATTATTATAGCCTAGTAATATTTATTTTTATATATAGACCAAGTTAATAAGTTAGCCCAAATCGATTTTACTTGATTATTCTAAATATAATATCAAAAACCTATTATTATTAATAATCTACCAATTTAATTTTCATTATTACTAATATCATAAATTAATAGATTATTAATAAAGATTGATTTAAGCAATTTAATTAATTTAATCCATAATTAGTAAACTGATTAATTAAAAATTTAAAATAATTATATAATTAATATATAATTAATATATAATTAATATTATATTTTGATCTATCCACATCCAACAAGGACTCTACACAGGTCAAAAACTCTACTACCCTAAACCTAGTATCTATAATATAAATATTGTATTTATACAGCAGCCATTATACACAAATATATTTTTTTTCGGTCCTCTCCAGCGTAGAGGCATGTCTTCTTCAACCTCCCCTTTATGTTTAGGTTTTTTTATTCATCATCTTATGTTAAGGTAAAATCTCATCATCAGATTCTATCCATCCCATATTCAGAGACAACCACACCATGAACTTTCACTGTCAGTCCAGAATCTGTACACCTATTGCAAACCCAAATCAAAATTTTTAAAACAAACAGGTCTGGTCGTCCCTTTCAAAAAGAAATCAAACATACAGAAACCTTCCACCTTTCGAACCAGTCGGATGTCTCAACCCAGATTAACCAATAAAAATACAAACATAATCCCTTTCAGCCCGAAAAACACATCTCAGCCCGAACCTAACCCAACCCGAATCCAGAAACCTCGAGCCTCACCTTCTCTTCGCCGGAAATCGCCGCCGCTCGTAGGGTTCCAGAGTTGCCACTGGACCAAAACCACTCCAATCCATGTTAGAACCCAAATCCGTCAACCTTTTTCATCCCTCACCTTCGCATCACCGGCAACAGCCGTGCGCTGCAATCGCCGCCATCGTTTTCCACCTCAGTCGATGCTGCTCCCGGCGGTATGGACATCCGATTTACAGTCCAGAACCCAAATTCTCAACCCGAGTTATGAGCCGCGCTCGAAATTCCCGAACCACGCGACGCCGATGAATTTTCTTGTTTTCTTTTCATCCACCGTGATCTGACTGTGTGTGTGTGTGAGTGTGTGTGTGAAAGTGAGTGTGTCGGCGAGGTACAGAGTGTAAGAGAGAGAGAGAGAGAGAGAGAGAGAGAGAGAGAGAGAGAGAGAGAGAGAGAGAGAGAGAGAGAGAGAGAGAGAGAGAGAATACTACCGAAGGGCTGGGGGAGAGAAGGGTATTTATACCCAAGAACTTTTTAGGGTTTTTCAATTGAGTCCCCTTGTTCCAGACCTTTTGATTCAACCCCAAATCAACCTTTCAGTGTATTCAATTCAGCCCCTTCTTTTAGAAACTCTTCAGATTTTACCCAGTCAGTTTTTATTATTTTAAATCAGATCCCTTCTACTCAATATATATATATATATATATATATATATATATTCAATAATTTATACTCCCTCCGTCCCGCCCAAAGGTTTACATTTCTATCAAAAAGTAGTCCCTTTAGTAAGTTTACCTATATCACTTTTTACAATCAAATCAAACAATCACTTTTTACTTTTTAATCTCCATCACTCATTCATCATCAATACTTTTTACTTTTTAATCTCCACCAGACATTTAATCATCATTACTTATACCAATCATTACCTAAAATACACTAAATATACACCTTCTGTCAATCTTTAGCTGGGACAGAGGGAGTATTAGTTTATTTTGGACATTATATTAATATTAGAATTTAATTGTTATTTTAGGAGACGATGACTTGGAGCCTAGAATTTGAACTGCATTCACATCTCAATTTTCAAGGATCATCATCGTATTTTGAGGTGGGGATTTTACGCTTGTTTTATTTAATGCATAATTTTACTTGTATATATGCTTGTTTCTTGCCAAATATTTATATGCTCAAAGTTTGCATATTATTTACGTTGTATTTGCATATTATTTACGTTGTAGCCTCCAATGAGTAGTAGGCAGTATGCACAAAGTTCACATATTATTGGCCTCGGACAATCACCAGGTTCAGGCATGTCATATCTACTTGACAACATGTATGTATTTAAATTTAACAAAGCGTTCCCTCCTTACTGAGCGAGTGAAAGCTCACCCCATTATTTAAACCTTTCAGGTTGAGGAGTCTGGCGTGGCGGGCAAAGGCGTGGTTATAAGTTTGAGTTTGGTTATAAGTTTTCATCATTAAGCATTATAGTTTACATATAGGTAGGGGTGAAAACGGATCCGATACGGGCGGATAGTACTCTTCCCGTATCCTAACCCATATTTTTCTCTCGGATTCGGAGTCGGATACGGAAAGGTCGGATACGGATACAAATTTGGATTATTCGGAATACGGGCTTGGGACGGATACAGGACGAATTCTGGCCGGATTCGAATAAATATAATCGGATAACATGTTTCATAGAAAAATCGTTTGGAAGTGATTGCAGCATATAAAAAAACTACCTATACAATATTTCATAAAAGTTCTAATGCAAAATATAGTAATTTTTTTAAAAATCATTTCATAATAAGGTTCCCTCATTTTTACTTATTCAGTCTCTCCCATAAAAAACATAAGCTTCATACTTAGCAAAGACTAAAGAGTGTTAATTTAATTGTTTTTAACAATTATTATATAATATATATATTGTTTAAGAACAATCCCGTCCGGATTCCATTCTCTTTGATTGAGTTCCCGCCTCAAGGTCAGCGATTCGGAGATTGATTTGAAGAGCAGAAAATGCGGATCTGAGACACTGGAAACACGTTTGAATGGAATTTCAATCAAATTGGGAACAGGGAGCGCAGAATGAAATGGAGAAGACTTATATAAATATATATATATATATATATTCTCTCTCTCTCTATATATATATATATATAAAATAAACAATCAGATCGAGGCTTTCACAACCACCAGGGGAAAAAAACGATATCAGATAATTCTTTTTAACATTCATCGCGAAGATCAAACACTGACGCGAAAAAAGAGTGCAAATAAAGTAAAAGAAAACCTGAAAAACGCCAGATGAAGGAGTGACGAGGGAGAAGGAAGACTGGACGCCGCCGGATGAATCGGTTGAGAGAGCGGCTTGAACGAGCTTGCGCAGCTATATATATATATATAGTATATTTTTTTTTAAAAAAATATGGATATCCGGATTTATTATCCGGATTGGTACCCGGATAATATCCGATAAAATATAGAAAAACTCGGATACGAGCGGATATTACATTATCCGAATTCTAACCCGTATCCGAATTCAAATATCCGGATCCGTATCCAAATCCGACCGGAGACCTGTTTTTCATCCCGAATTCGATCCCGATCGGATACGGCTCTGGATCGGGCGGGAAATATCCGCCCAGATTTCAACCTTACATATAGGTTCTATTTGATAGCTTAAGCTATAACATATTGTAGTTCTAATTAATTTACATTACACCACAACTTAATTCCAATGCTTCGAAGGAGATGACAACATTTTCCAGATTAGAGAGATGCAAACATTTTCATGGAAAAGGGAGATGCAAATATTTTCCAAGTAAAATTAAAGAGCACTCACCAAATTAAAGCAAGTAACTTTTACAACAAACGAAAGCATTTTTTTCATAAGCAAAACATTGTACATAAATGGTACAAAAACTAAGTAAAACTCACTTATCAATCCGGAACACAAGGGCTATTTTATGCCTTAATTTCAATGTAAGTAGCAAAGTACCCAACTTCTCAAATAATCTACTAAACATTATTGTGCCTTTAGTTCATGGAAGAACCACTTTTTTTTTTTTCTAATTTAGCAAAGCTTTAATTAACAATGTCTCCATATATGCTCTCAATGGAGATCTACGTTAAAAAAATCAATTTCACATAAACTTGAATCTTCATGTATTCTTGTTATTTGTGAAATTCACCCTAAAAGTATGATTCTCCACTCACTGTTTCCCCTAATATCACCCCACACTAGGCTGGAAAATAGCTACTTTTGGTAGAGTAAATTTTGTACATATAAAAATGTACTCTTAAACAAGATATGGAACTCAAATATGCAGTGAAGTCAGGTACTATCTCCATATTATTAATAATAACTTCATTACCGGTTCCCTCTCAAACATTTCAAATTATTTTTAAAAAAGCAGTATATCCCACGCTTAGTAACTAACCTAAGTAGTTTGACATTTCTTAGCTCCAACTATGATAACAGCTAATTTACTAATGTGCTATTATAGATCTCCTTCTATCCTTTCTCACTTATAAACAAGCATGATGAATTGGTTCAAGTTGAAACAAAACTAACAAGTGCCTTAGGCAACAACAAGAAATCAAATAATATGAAGTGGCATAGTAGGATATACCTTTCGGATAATAGTTCTCTTGGTGAAAAACAAAGAAAACATGGAAAACGAGTGGAATGAGAAAAAAACACAAGATAGGAAAATGAACTTATTGGAGAGTGTTTGTGGGTGTTGTACCAAAACACACATACATATACAAAAAAAATACTCTACGTATTTATTTTCCAGCCAAGGTTATTAGGATCCCAAAACAATCTGTAGTGGAATGGTACATACCAGGTAGTTTGTGAGGAACAACAGCTACTTTTTCAATTCTTAAGGTAAGCTAATTGAACAGTGAAATATGCTTTTGCAAATAGCAAGCCAAAAAATATAATGTTAAGAAGGTAATCAAAGAGAAAGATACCTCATGAACTGAAATTGTTATAAGATAATAGATATCACTTTTTCCTTCTCATACCGTGTTTACAACACAAATACAGAACCATCACACCAGCAACATATTTAGGTTTCATATACAAACAAAATCATAAAAACAAACATTATCATAAACCTCTTGTACTTATACGTTGTGCAGAATAAATTGTTCTTAGAGTTGTTACAGGGGGGAATAGACCCATAATATCATCCAAAATTTCCGAAGTCAGCATATTAATTTTTTTGAGATTGAAATGTAGCCAAATGGACATTTACGAGCATAAATATTTGTAGAAAGAATAATTAGACTTTTATGTAACTACGACCAGATATATAAATTAATGATATCTATTTTTAAGGGTAGAAAAAGTTTTCTCCAATGCGAAAATGATCTAAACAATCAAAATGTATGTGATCTTAATACATATTCTGCTGTTTAATAATTCAAAGATTTCAAGAGATAAAATAAAAACATTTAATATTAATTGGTTAATTATATGAAAGACTTGGTAAAAACTGAGACAACATTCCTTAAAAACAAAAAATTATTAAAAACAAACAAGATGAGTCATTACTTGTCAAATGCACTCCGTTCAGAAATATTGGATATAAAAAAGTATTATAGTAACCTGTTAAAACTAATCAAATTCTAAAAGTGTCATCTAGTGTCTTCAGGAATGCTAAACAAAATGCACGACCACCAATTAACTTAAAAATATTTACCTCGATGACTATGCGCATTTCAAAACCTTACAGAAAGGTAGAAAGTTATCATAAAACTAGTAGCAATTTATATTAAGTGAAACCAATAGACTATAGAAAGATGAAGTAGGTGATGGAAGATCTCAAAGCAACAAGCATAACATAGCCGTCTGAACAACAGAGAGAACGCGTCTACAAGTAACATCTTCAGTCATTTGTGTGTACGTGGGTGGGTGAGAGAAACGATATATACCATCTCTATAATAGATAAAAGCATAACACACTGTCCATAACAAATAAAACATTGACAGACAACATTAAGACCCGTGTCCTCACAAGTGCCAAACACGCGGTATGTAGCGTGAAATTGCACTTGATAGCCCATTTCAGCGACGAGGCGCTTGGAGATCTGTGTTTTGCTCAAAAAGCTCATGCATTTTGTTGGCATGTCATGCTACTGCATGAAAGATGTGTTTTTTATTATTGCGAATGAAGTGTGGGTACTTTGAGCAAAAGCCAAAACAAGCCCTAGAATAAACCCGATACTGCCAAAAAATATTATTTGAAATATGTCCCTCTCTTCCTAAGCTCATTTGCTACTGCGTTGGTGGGTTTCGTATCGCAAACCCCAGAGCAGTAGCATCCCAGCAACTCGATGGATGACCACAACTAAGTAGGAGAAGTAATTTAAATATAATATCCCATACAAACATAAACCAGATCCCAATTTATATCAATTCAGCTACCCAAAAATATTTATGCTTTGAACCAACCGATATTAACTGAAAAGAAGCATCTTCATACATTTCATGCACTTCAAGCATTTCGGCATCCTCATAAATAATAAATATACAGATGTTGCGCACTTTGGTGTAAACATTCTTCAGAAAAAGAAAATAATAAATTTAAAACAAAACAAAACTGAACAAATCATGTGCGAGGCTTACAATGGAAGAGCATCAACAACGAACCCAATAGAGAAGAGAGCATCACACGTTGTGTTCGGCTGGAAGAGAAGCAGAGGTCGCTGGAAGAGAAGTAGAGGTGGCGTCGTGTGAGAAAGAGAAGCATATTTCTGAATCAGCTTTTGAATGTCGCGATTTAGTGAGTAATTTATTTGAGGGTTTTCTTATTTGCTCCTCAGAAATCGCCGACTAGGTGTTGGCAGTTTGTTTATGATTTTCTCAAAGTCTTTCCACTAACCTAAAAGAGAAACTTCCCGAAAAAAAAATTAGGCGGCAGAGTATTGGCCTAAGGCGCCAATACAGCTAAAATGTAAAATTGTCATGGCCCAGTTAAAATTAATAACAGTCTAACAAATGTCATTGAAACACTATTCAATGATGCTTAGAATCTATCATCAATAGATCTACTATGACATCCCAAGATCGTCATGAAAAATTAGTACATGATGTTTATAAGAAGTCATAAATTTATGACGGTTGTTAAAAATCATGAAATTGATGATTCACGATGACGGCCAACTAACGTCATAAAAGTAAACTCCAATTCAAATTTATGACGTTTGTTGCTGGAAACGTCATGGAAAGACGCTAAATGACATTTTTAACGAACGTCATAAAATTTCTATCATTAAAGGTCATATTTGTAGTAGTGATAGGACTCAGCGGTAGCTTTGCCTAGAACCGCAGCCACGTTGCTCGATTCATGACCTAGACTAACCGCCCCTCAATGCATATAGATAGAAAAAGGGACTCTGGAGATACTCGTACGGACTCTAGCGGTGGCTTCCACTGATGATCGTAGCACTTAGCTCCGCACAACACTTACTCCTAATTTCTACTAAATAATAAATGTCATGATTAACGAAGATCATGTATATTATAAGATGTCAACATGTTTATTTGATAATAAATGGACTTGGGTAATTTACAAGAATTAGTTCAACCGCTTGGTGATCAGGTGGCTATTGTGCGGGTTTTAGTAGATTCTTACGATAAATCATCATCTTGGATAGTTCGGTACAAAATTTTTATACGTCCAAAAATTATGTATTTTATTGTGAAAAGTCCATTATGATATAGGTATTAAAGGTCATAAGTTGCATTAAAGTTTTATCTTTCGACAATTACAATTATGCCCTTCCAAGTGAGTACTATTATTATTTTTACTAAAATATTATAAATTTAAGTCGAAACGGATTGATTGTACATCCGAAAATTATGAAATTTATCGCGAAAGTTCGTTATAATATGGAGATTATGTAATACCCCCAATCCGCTCAGGAATATTACACGCTGTAGAACCTTTCCTCAAGGATCTACCAGGCTGGTAACAAAATCAAACAACTCAACAATGCCTTTAAGGCTAACAAGACTCAGTAGACCGATTTGGTCTTTCAACAAATACATACAACTCAATCTCAATACATGCCCACGTAGGGGTCAAAACATAACGCACTCCCGTACAATGGGTAAAACACTGCAGCGAAAATAAAGTACAACAAAACCAATACGATATCGTATGGATCCTCATGTGATTAGTATGGATCATCTTTCATCATCCTTCATGCCGACCCTGTGTCATGCTCCCCAAAATCTGAATGCAAAACAGACATCCACCCCCCCGATTTCTCGGGGGTTAGCAAAATTCTACTATTTTGCTAGTACAAGTATGAAAACATACGAAATGTAACAAACAAATAGAAATCACGAATCGGGTACGACAAATAATTACAAAAAACTTCCCGAGAAGTTTTATTAATTAGAAATCATCAAGGAGTGTTTGAAAATAAATTCCTCATCTCGGGGATTTTAGAAATAGAAACTTTGTTAGATCTCAAGTCCTTAGTTGAAAAATAACCATTTCAAAATGAATGGGTCTCGGCCCAAAATCACTTTCCATAAAACGACCTCTACAAACCGTTGGGATCTCATCCCAAATCTCATCAAATCACAGTACATGAGAATAATATAAAGGTTCGTTTTCCAACATCAAAATCCACAACCCAAGGTTTAAACACAGATGACAAATACTCTAGTGCCATCCTAGCCAAGTAAGCCAAACGAACAACTTATCTCTTACACACTTAGTCGATGCATGCAATCATGAAAACCGTTCAAAAGCACTCATTTCCGGAAATGCCATAATCAAATCACATTTGTAAAAATGCACCACAATTAACCATCAATCCACGTCTCTGTGAATCCCTACCGAGACCCCGTCGGATCTAACCCGTAGTGGTTAAAAGCAAGCTCGTAGATCCACGTTTTTGTGGACCCCTACCGAGACCCCGTCGGATCTAACCCGTAGTGATCATACACACAACACACGTTACTCAAGCAATACTAATATGCTAAGAATGTAAGCTCATCAAGAATACTTACTAGGGATGGCCACTTATCCGACACCATTATCAAACTCTTCAAAACACAACAACACAATTAACACGGAATACACGATTCCACAACATTAAACCAATGGAGACATCATTAAAACCTTCAACGTTCAAAATAATCAAATCAAAATCAACTCACACGAATCACAGTCACGAGGGTAAACTCTATTTGCAGGACACAACTCGTATAAGAAAAATACTTACCTCGAAACTACGATTGAATCGAGACGATGAATGAGATATGGTCGGGCAGCCCCGAACTCCTGAACGTAATCAAGCATGCGATAGCACCGCGAAAACTACGGGGATAACAATGCACGAATTACCAACACAAAATGATGATCGACTTGGAATCCTCGAGCACCTATAATCCTCCGGAAGAAACAACAAAAACAAGATCACAACGAGGACCGAGACCAACAACACTAGGAATTACATCAAGACATTGAAAGAAACTCATTGAAACATTTAACCGAACATTAGTGATTCCCAAGAACACTCAAATTGTCAATCGAGTTAAACCAACTCAAAGTATGGATATATAATCCATAGAATACGATTAATAACATCATTAGACAACAATCGGTTTATCAAAACCGAATGGAAAATGAAATCAAGAACAAAACTCCCAAAAAGTCAACTTGAAGGAAAATCAAGAAATATACCTTGATTCAACGAAGAACAATAGATTAAATGATGTTAAACACAAGAATACTACTAAGATTAATCATACCCATCATGTATTAATCAACAATACGGAACGAATCGGACAAAAACCCAAAAAACCCAAAATTTCCCAAAGATAGGGTTCTAGGAAATCTAACCTTGATTCGCTGGATCAAAGGATGTTATAGGATGATTAATCAATGATATAAACTCCCAAACTTCGTGGATTAATTGCTTGACAACATCTCTTCTTGACCACCAAACCCCCAGCCGCGGAAATGAGAAGATGGAAATGAAAAACGGATGAAAATATGACTGCTCAGTCGTATTTATACTGGCGCGGCCTAGCGCGCGCTAGCCTTCTGGCAGTAGCGTGCGCTATCGGCCAGTATCTCCTAGAACCCTCGGCCGGGGCCCATGACCCGGCACTGTCGACCCGACCTGTCGATCGGGACTCACCTGCCCGACCCCGATAGCATGCGCTGCGCGGACGCTAGCGCACGCTAGCCGACCTGTCCAGAACCCTCTGGACTAAACTGCTCGGCTAGGTAACGTGTGCTAGTCGGCCGACAGCATGCGCTACACATGCCGATTAGCGCGCGCCACGACCGACAGTAGCATGCGCTACCTGCCGATCCTCCCGGAGTCCATAACTCCAGGAACCTCTCTGCCCAGCCCGATAGCGTGCGTCGTGTAATACCCGTACTTTTTATTGAATGTTTGACTTTGCCGTTCTTCTTATTTTGTCACTCTGTAAACTCTTTGTGATGTTGTCGATATTGTTATAGAGTTTCGTACCCTGTTTGGATCACGATTATGTTGTTTAGACCTTGAGGAAGTGTTCTGGGTCAGAGAAATAATGCACGCTAGGCCTAGGCTAACGCACGCTAATTCTCCTTGAGTAGCGCACGCTAGCTTTGAGCCGTAGCGCACGCTAAGGGACCAGTCAGGTCAGAACCAGTAACTCATCCTGCTTTCTGGACTGGCAGTTAACGCGCGCTAGGAGTTCGTTAGTGCACGCTATTCGTGGTCAGTAGCGCGCACTAACATCCGTCCATAGCGCACGCTAACGGGCTGGT
Organism: Orobanche coerulescens; assembly: GCA_033398695.1. Taxonomy (NCBI): domain Eukaryota; kingdom Viridiplantae; phylum Streptophyta; class Magnoliopsida; order Lamiales; family Orobanchaceae; genus Orobanche; species Orobanche coerulescens. The sequence goes on from CM065816.1 coordinate 92,974,505, forward strand.
CGGCAGAGGCAGTGAAGTTGTCAGGTTGTCTGGACTATCAGGTAACGTACGCTAGGTTATGGCTAGAGCACACTATAAGGGCTGCGTAGCGCACGCTAAGACTTGAGCAGGGCAGAGGACAGTAGGTTCTGGACTCCGATTTCTGGACACCATTTCTGGCTAGCGCACACTAAAGGAAGGCGATTAGCGCACGCTAACAGGGCCGACAGAAGCCACTCGACTACCCGGTGACCCCGCTAGCGCACGCTAATATTAGAGGTGTAGTGTGCGCTAGACTGGGCGAGTATATATTGGACAGTTGACATCCATTTCGTCATTTTTCTCATCTTTCTCACTTTTCCGATCATGAGCAGCGGGTTTCGGCGATTTGGAGAGTTCGAAGACGATCCTTCTTCAGATATCAACATCTTTGGCTGGAGAACGAGGATTTAACAACATCTAATCCCTTCTATCGTCCAAATCAAGATAAAATTCCTTAGAACCCTATTTTTGGGAATTTGGGGATTTTCTAAGATTCGTTCGATTTATCCGGTTTGAGGCTTGAGAATCTTGAGATTATGATATATCTACCCCGTATACATGCTTTTCCTACGATTTTACGGATTGGTTTGTGCCGTGTTCGGACTTGTGAGGGTTTGGGTGATTTTCCAACCTCTAGTTATTTACCCTTGTATTTTCGTGAATCGTATATGGGTTTCGGGAGTTTCTTCGTGAATTATGAGTATGGATTATTGATTATCATATCCCTTACGAATTGTTTAGGTACCGGAAGTGCGTTCTTGGACCTACCGAACTCATAACTCTTTTTTCGTTCGATTTCTCGATGTCTCAAAGGCAAGTATATATTTATGATTGTACGTTCTCGACTCTGAAAGTAAGATTATGAATGGCATGTTTATTTATATCCACTCTGGGGCGGGCCGATAGGTCCCCTGAGGGTTTCGTAGCCTTTGGTGCGACTCCACGGATAATTTGGGTTAACCACTCTGGGGCGGGCCGATGGGTCCCCTGAAGGTTCTGTAGCCTTTGGTGCAGTTCCATGGTTGATCATGTATGCATTGTTGTGATGCTATGAGATTTAGTTATTCCGGAATACTAGTCTTGAAATGATGAATTGACGGTTACATTTACTTTATTGTCGAGGAGTATTGTGTTTGATATTCGATATACTTGTACTAGCTATTCGACGGCTAACCCCTTTATGGGGGAAATACTTTTTATGTATTTCAGGTTCCAGGAGAGCGGACAAGCAGGTATCGGGTTGGCATGAAGATGGTGGGCAAGCGTGATACTATGTTTTATCTTCGGTTATGTTCTGTGTTCCTCCATTCAGTGTTGTTGTGCTGGAATGGTTATTGAATACTCGAGTATTGTTTTTCAGTTTCCTCGATGTTTCGGCCTGTGTTGCCGAGGTATTGATTTTGTGTTGGGATGTATTTGGATACATTGGATATGGTTTAATACCCTTTGTATTGTCCTTCATTTCGTTGTATATGGACCTTCTCGGTCAAGTTTTATAGTTACGCATATGATTAGCCTTGTGGGTCCCACAGAGGGGCTCACGGTGCTGTAATATACCCTGAATAACTTGGGGGTGTTACAGAATATGGTATCAGAGCTTAGGTTTATGGATACCTAGGCTGTCGGTCTTTTGGGTCGATTGAGTCATTGTTTATCTACAGTATCACTACTTTGCCATCATCACAGTGCGGCCGGTACTTGTAAGTCCTATTACTCTTCTTGTGTTTTCTTAACCGCTTTGCTTTTAGTTTGATATTCTTGAGAATCGGTCACTTCGAGGACGTGAGATTTGGATTGTACTTACGTACTTTGTGTATCCTTTAGAATGTCTGCTGACAGGGGACAAAGACGACACTGTGGTCGCGGATGCGGAAAGATATGTTCAAATTGCTAACTGCGGTATTGATGTGTGTTTTGTATTATGTTGAGACTCTGTATGGGAGTCGGATGCTAGTATCATGGGAGATCATCGACTTCACGCACATGTTGTTTAATTGTGATATCGGGTATACCATATGAGAATGTTATTGAATCAAGTATATGTATTCAGCATGGCATATATACGTGTCCAGTATGTCGAGGCAACAGACAGGAACAACTGGAATTGGCTAAGTGTAGCCTGATTAGCACACGCTAATAGTGAAGCACAGCGCACGCTAGTGTACAAACTTAGCGCACGCTAAAGGCTTAGACTAGCGCGCGCAAGGCCATGTCAGAACTTATCCAAGTGGTTGGCAAGGTTGTCGATAGCTTCCGGGTTTCATGCGTCAACGGCATTTAGCGCACGTATTAGCGCACGCTAAATGTAGGACAGTCAAGGGAATCCCGGCAATCGCGGGTGCTTTCGGCATGTGGGGTAGAGGCATCTTCTGGGTAGGTACAGATTGTCGAGTCAACTATGATTAGAGCACGCCACGGGTGGATAATAGCATACGCTAATGAGACTTTTACTGTAGCAAGTCAACGCTATGTTACGTACGTTATGGCAAGGATTTTACGTACGTAACACATGGCACGAAATGAGGCAGTAGCCTCTGGACCTCGATAGCGAAAGCTACAAAGTTAGTTAGTGCACGCTATGGCAAGTAACGTACGCTATTTTGTGAGAGTAGCGCACGCTAGTAGTGTGCAATTGAGCAATGTTATCCATTTCATCCGGTTCCTTCTTTTCCACCGATATAGAGAGTTATTGGAGGATATTTTGAGGTTCTAAACACTTGTGTAATCATGGAGTTGATCGTTTTTAACAACACTAAGCTTGGAATCGATTGGAAATGGATCGAACCTTGAGAATCAACCCATTTCTTCGAAGAGGTAGTTAATATTCACTTTGGATTTGGTTTTGGATTGAATATCGTTGTTCTTGAGTTGATAATTGTCATGTATATGAGTTGATAAGTATGATTATGGATGGATTACCGAGTTAAGTTGATATTATTGTTGAAGTGCGGATATTGATATGATTCGTGTGGTTTTGAATGGTGTCGTTTATCTTCAAGAGATATGTTGGTTAATATCTCCAGACATTTCGACTTTGACGTTGTTGTTGATGATTAGTCCGTATGATAATAGTTTATGGAGGCGTTATGATGATTCTTGGTATCCCACGGGAAGTTTGTTAAGAAAGATGATGACATGATGACTTATATGTTGGATTATGTTATGTTGTCATGAGCATGGTTAGGGAATCATAGTGTTCTTGGCAGTATTATTGCGATTCCTGATGTTATGAAGATATATGCCTTAGACTATGAGTTAGATGATGGCTTAGATGTTAGAATATTGAATTTTGTCGTTTGGTCGATTGTGGACGTGATTTCGGATTAATTCATGATTCTTGAGAGACTCTTGAATTATATGAGATGATGAACATTTATAAGAGGTGTGGGTGTTTTGGATATGAATATTGAATATTCATGTCTAGAGCTGAATTACGTGTTTTGATATAATATTTGCATATGAATACGAATATGATTACGAGTTTGATGAAATTATTATTCATCTCTGAGTTTGGAAGTCCATACATATTGAACAAATGTTCAAGTCGAAGGATTGGATTGGTTGATAACCTTATAATATGATTATCTATAATGTTGAACTAATTGGATGGTTCGAATGAATGATGATCATCGGAAAATTTTAACTATGGATTTACAAGAAGGAATCTTGTTAATTCGTATTTAAGAATTTAGTTTGGAATCAATAACATTTAGACCCTTATTGGTTCGAATTGGTTACTGATATGATCATCATATTTCGGCTCGTATTGTGGATAGGGATTTGTAAGTGTCTGAGTTGGATTGTCCAGACTGTGTTTAATCGAGATATTGTGGAACTGCTGAGTTTGTGATTTGGTGGTATTGATATCGATTGTTATCGAACTTGTTGATTATTAATCCTTACTTATACAATAAGTTGTGATGTCTGATTGTAGATTATGACTGTTGTGATGCTGTTGAGGTTGAAGAGTTCGTAGATTACTTTGGTCGGGGCTGAGGAACTCGTAGACGAAAGCAACTGAATTGGTAACAGTTCGTTGTATTGATATCGAGGCAAGTTTTATACTTGTACTAGTCAATGAGATTGATGTTATCATGTATGTGCATGAATGTGTGTATCATGTCGAGACTTGGTCTCTTTGTGATTTTGTTGATATCAGGGGATTGTTTGATACGATATCCTTCAGAAAGTTATGCCAAATGTTATTGTTGTTCGTAAATGGCCAGTTTAGGGCATTACGATACTTGTTGGTTATATTGATGTCGATAGCCGGTTCGCGGTATTGATGTATCGACTGTTGTTATTGATATTAGTGCTTCATTATTGATGTTGTAATGGCCAATTGAAGGGATTGATGTATTCGATTGTCATCTTCATTATCGGTTACCGATTAAAGGTGCTGAGACATCCCTTGAATTGTCGTTATCAGTTGGGCATTCTAAGGTAATCGAGGTATTGAATTGGGATTATATAGTTCCCACCCATTGTGTTGTTATTATCGATTGGCCATTCTAAGGCAGTCGAGGTATTTGAATCGGGACCGCCGAGGATGATGCCCATCCATGAGTTATTGTTGTCGTGTTGGCCGACTCAAGGCTGCACACTATCATTCCTGTGAACTTGGTAAATTTTGTGATCGTTGAGGGTTGAGGATTCCAGGATTGTTGTGTTGTGATTGTTGATCGTGTTAATCGGTCCGTAGGGATTGTGATCCCAGGATGGTTGTTTTGGATATTGTTGGTCGTGTCGATCTTTCATTATCTATGTATTATTGTTCGCTTCGGTGAGTCTTTTGAATCCGTATTGGATGTGTTATCCTCTGAGTTTCATTGTCATGTTGCATCGTGACATATCTGGAATCATATCTGCGTTCCGATTGGTTATGTGTAGGATTTTATCCAGGCACACGATGGTCATGCATGGATGTTTCCGCATTGGACCGTGCACACGAGACGTAGTTCGTGAGGCTAATTAAGTACATTGTCCCACGTATATTCTGGATTCCGTATACGGGGTGGACATGTGCACGGACACATTTCCGGATCGAGCTTATTGGTTTGGTCATTCGTAGTCCATGTTGTATTAGATATGTCCGGCGATTTGCGACTAGTTGTTCATACGCCGAAGGGTATGTTCGACAGTCGGGGTTATTTCTTTGAGATCTGTTATTGTTGATCGTTTAGAGTTTTTCCTTTTTGATGGTACTCTCGGTCGCTTTTGATCCCTTGTTGATCGTGTTGGAGTTTATCATGTTGATGGTATTCTCGATTATTGTGGATCTTTCGCTGGTAGTACTGGAGTTTATCATGTCGATGATATTCTCGGTTAATTTATTGGTTGATCATTGTTATTGACCGTGTGAGCGTTCGGACTGTACGTCAATGTTTCGGGACTTGTTGTCGTTATTTTGCGTATTTTTGGTTTTTGTCCATATTGAGTTTTATCGGCGCAACCCGACGGACAGGAATTGGCACAGATAGTTCATTATACACTTATGAGTTATGGTGATGTTTTGAGAATCCTCGGTATTGTTGGAACGTAGTACTGATGGTTGTAGTTGAATTCATTTTGTATTTTGAGAATACCCTTCAGCATGTCAAATCGTATGCCGATACTCGTCGCCTACCTTTGGAATTCGATTTTGGAAACCATTTTCTACTCCAGGGTTGTATATTTAGCTTGTCGCATGTCGTTACCTCCAGCGTTGGGTCTTATCCATAGCGTTTTTCATGTTTCCCAGTTGAGAAATTATGTGCCGGATCCAAGTCATGTTGTTGACTATAATAGGTTTGACGTAACCGAGGATGTTATCTTTCCGGAGAGACCAGTGAAGATTCTTGAACGTCGTGAGGAGCAGCTTCAGCACAAAACCATCCAGTTGGTTAAAGTGCAATGGTCGGGACATAGAGTCGAGGAAGCGACTTGGGAGACAGAAAAGAAGATGCGATCGGATTACCCCGAGCTTTTTATTTCTTAAGTTTCGGGACGAAACTTCTTTTTAAAAGTACGTCTCGAGATTTATTTTCTAAGATACTCAAGGTTTTCAAAAATCCAATAGGCCAGAATGCCAAAAACTCACACATATCGACGTACGCTAAAACACATCCTAGTACACGCATCAAAACGTTTAAAATTAAGACAATACATGTCTTTTAACGGAAAACAAACGGTAAAATACCACAGTCGAAAACTGCCTAGGATTCAGAACAAAACCACTAACCCCATTCGAGGCCTCTAAGGACCCTCCCGCACTGGCTAGTGAACAAGTCGAACGTGTAGAAGCACAAAGCTTCCACAAGTGGACTTGTAAAATGAGAAAATCAATTCGAAAATCATCAACAACGGACAAAAACAACAGTAAACAAAGACATCAGCAGTGACGACACTCCTCGTATAAACCAAATACGAGAGTCGACTAAATACATATCGTGAAATCAAAATCCACGGAAGGATTCCATCACTTAACAAATAATCATAAAAATAGCTCGTGTCACACGAGGCACAATACAGAGAAGGAAGACTTATATCCACAGGTCGCACGAAGATGATGATCGCCCCCACGATACTAATCACGACCAACAAACTCAGACGGTCGCGACATGACTCAGTCAGATAAAATATGACGAAACAAAACTCAACAGACTCAACTTGACCCGACAGCCTAGGTTTCCACAACCTAAGCTCTGATACCATTTATGTAACACCCCCAATCCGCTCAGGAATATTACACGTCGTAGAACCTTTCCTCAAGGATCTACCAGGCTAGTAACAAAATCAAACAACTCAACAATGCCTTTAAGGCTAACAAGACTCAGTAGACCGGTTTGGTCTTTCAACAAATACATACAACTCAATCTCAATACATGCCCACGCAGGGGTCAAAACATAACGCACTCCCGTACAACGGGTAAAACACTGCAGCGGAAATAAAGTACAACAAAACCAATACGATATCGTATGGATCCTCACGTGATTAGTATCGATCATCTTTCATCATCCTTCATGCCGACCCTGTGTCATGCTCCCCAAAACCTGAATGCAAAACAGACATCCACCCCCTCGATTTCTCAGGGGTTAGCAAAATTCTACTATTTTGCTAGTATGAGTATGAAATCATACGAAATGTAACAAACAAATAGAAATCACGAATCGGGTACGACAAATAATTACAAAAGACTTCCCGAGAAGTTTTATTAATTAGAAATCATCAAGAAGTGTTTGAAAATAAATTCCTTATCTCGGGGATTTTAGAAATAGAAACTTTGTTAGACCTCAAGTCCTTAGTTGAAAAATAACCATTTCAAAATGAATGGGTCTCGGCACAAAATCACTTTCCATAAAACGAACTTTACAAACCGTTGGGATCTCATCCCAAATCTCATCAAAACACAGTACATGAGAATAATATCAAGGTTCGTTTTCCAACATCAAAATCCACAACCCAAGGTTTAAACACAGACGACAAATACTCTAGTGCCATCCTAGCCAAGTAAGCCAAACGAACAACTTACCTCTTACACACTTAGTCGATGCATGCAATCATGAAAACCGTTCAAAAGCACTCATTTCCGGAAATACCATAATCAAATCACATTTGTAAAAATGCACCACAATTAACCGTCGATCCACGTCTCTGTGGACCCCTACCGAGGCCCCGTCGGATCTAACCCATAGTGGTTAAAATCAAGCTCGTCGATCCACGTCTCTGTGGACCCCTACCGAGACCCCGTCGGATCTAACCCGTAGTGAGCATACACACACACGTTACTGAAGCAATACTAATATGCTAAGAATGTAAGCTCATCAAGAATACTTACTAGGGATGGCCACTTATCCGACACCATTATCAAACTCTTCAAAACACAACAACACAATTAACACGGAGTACACGATTCCACAACATTAAACCAATGGAGACATCATTTAAGCCTTCAACGTTCAAAATAATCAAATCAAAATCAACTCACACGAATCATAGTCACGAGGGTAAACCAACCATCGTAAATCCAACATGTAAACTCTATTTGCAGAACACAACTCGTATAAGAAAAATACTTGCCTCGAAACTACGATTGAAGCAAGATGATGAATGAGATATGGTCGGGCAGCCTCGAACTCCTGAACGTAATCAAGCACGCGATAGCATCGCGAAAACTACGGGGATAACAACGCATGAATTACCAACACAAAATGATGATCGACTCGGAATCCTTGAGCACCTATAATCCTCCGGAAGAAACAACTAAAACAAGATCACAACGAGGACCGAGACCAACAACACTAGGAATTACATCAAGACATTGAAAGAAACTCATTGAAACATTTAATCGAACATTAAATGTTCAATGATTCCCAAGAATACTCAAATTGTCAATCGAGTTAAACCAACTCGAAGTATGGATATACAATACATAGAATACGATTACTAACATCATTAGACAACAATCGGTTTATCAAAACCGAATGGAAAACGAAATCAAGAAAAAAACTCCAAAAAGTCAACTTGAAGGAAAATCAAGAAATATACCTTGATTCGACAAAGAACAATGGATTAAATGATGTTAAACACAAGAATACTACTAAGATTAATCATACCCATCATGGATTAATCAGCAATACGGAACGAATTGGACAAAAACCCAAAAATCTCAAAATTTCCCAAAGATAGGGTTCTAGGAAATCTAACCTTGATTCGCTGGATCAAAGGATGTTATAGGATGATTAATCAATGATATGAACTCCCAAACTTCGTGGATTAATTGCTTGACAACATCTCTTCTTGACCACCAAACCTCCAGCCGCGGAAATGAGAAGATGGAAATGAAAAATGGATGAAAATATGATCAAGCCACCATATTTATATCGGGCGCGCCTAACGTGCGCTATCGCCAAGACGCCTGTAACCCTCGATCGGGCCCGCATGACCCGGACTGCCGACCCGACTCGCCGACGGGACTCGCCCGCCCGACTCGAGAAGGCAGTGCCGCGGACGCTAGCGCACGCTAGCCGACCTGTCCAGAACCCTCTGGACTAAACTGCTGGGCCAGGTAACGTGCGCTAGTCGGCCGACAGCGTGCGCTACACATGCCGATTAGCGCGCGCCACGACCGACAGTAGTGTGCGCTACCTGCCGATCCTCCCTGAATTCAGAACTCCAGGAACCTCTCTCCCCAGCCCGATAGTGTGCGTCGGCTGGCCGAATAACGTGCGCTACTCCTGCCGAGCTAGCGTGCGCAGTCTTCCGGCAGTAGCGCGCGCTACGCCGGTTCCTGCCGCGTCGGCCCGGCCAGTGCCCAGCACTCCCGACAGTGCCTGCCGCACCCGTCCGGCCAGTGCCCAACCACCATGACCCGATGATTCGGTTTCCGAAAACGCACGGAACGAACATGACAAAATGCTCGCAGACAACATCATCGATCCGAAACGAAATACCATGCAACAAATAATCGCACGCAACCAAGAAAAAGGGTCGACAACAATTACGAATGCGGATACCCACGACTTTGGATAAATTACAAAATGGCCTAAAATGCCCGAAAATTACGACACGTGATCGAATAACCAAACCGAAGTTCACAACACATCTAACAAAGTTAAACGGACTTACGGGAAACACGGAACAGTAGTTTCGAACGAGATTCGCAAGAATCGAACTCGAGTGCGGAAAAGTCGCTACGAAGCACGGAACTCAACAAACACTACGCCATAGATGGCTTTCTACAACACTTAAGGTGGGGTGTTACCTTCTTAGATGTTACCATAGCTATGAAATTTTGGACCTACCACAACGTTCGGGTTATGATGTTACCAAATCCTGAAATATATGTTACTCTAGCTATAAAAGGTGTAACTCTTAGTAACACCATGAGATGTGTTACCTTAGAGTATTAATAAACAAAATTTTGAATTTTATATAAAATTAATGATTTAATAAATTTTTAACTTTAAAAATAATTAATTTTAATAAAACATCGAATCTATTTTTATAAAAAAATATTCTATCAAATAATTAATTATATATATATTTTATAAATAATAAAATATTTTTAATAAATTTAAATTGAAAAGGTTTTAAAATAAAGTAGTATTTGAAAATTAATAAATTTTGACTTAAATAATTTAAAAAATTATTAAAAAATAAAAGCTTGTAATAACTATGAATAATTACAAAATAATTAAAATAACAAATTAATATCTACATATAATAATAATTTTAATCATTATAAAATACTATGATATAATGACTGAAAATAATAATAAAAATATATTGCATAAAATTGAACGGATTATTAATATTAATTGAAGAGCTAACATTATAAATGCATTGGGTCAAAATAGGACTGGATTTGAAGGTATTATACGTTTTATGGGTTAAATCGGAATAATTAGAAGTGTTTGGGGTTAAATTGAAGGATTAGGGAAAATTGAGGACTTAATTGAATAAACCTAAAAACTAAAGGTATAAAAAACCCAAACAACCGATCGGCCGCTATCTCATTTCTCCCACTTCTCTCCTACCTCTTGACCCTCTCCCCCCCTCTCTCTCTCTCTATCTCTCTCTCAAAATCTCCTCGGCCGATGGTAAAATCACACACACACTCACTCTCACTCTCGGGCTGACAGTACACACACACACTCATCGATCGCGACTGGACTGAAATTGGATGGTGGTGGCAGAGCAGAAGGGATTTCCGTCGGATTCTGACCCGGGCCATATGACAGCGGCGACCTCAGCTTCAGGCGATGCGGCGGCATCTCACGACTAGTGGTGGCAGCGGGTTCCGGTTTAGGTGAGTTTGGAATTTAAACTCTACATGTATTTGGATATCTCCTAAAATTGCACGCTGGAATTGTGAGAATTTTACAATGTTGATGCATTTTAGTCTTATTGATGTTTAATTTGGAAAATTACATGCCATTTCAGGTTTTCGTCAAAGCCCAAAAGTCAAGGGCATATTCCAATCGGTTTCAGGTCAAGTTCAAAAGGAGAGGTAGCGGTTGATATCCATACTATTGTTGAGTCTTTGATGTGATGTTGTCATGTCGGTTTATGTTGTTTTCTAATTGCCGTGTTTGCTGATCAACCAGGACAAGAGTAAGTATAACACTCTGAAGTATTGCTTTGTTGTTAGATTTGTATCCTGATTTTAAGTGAATGCCAAGTAGCTTTTACTTGAATGATTTTCCCCTCATTGTTCACTAGCTTTATATTTTGGAATATATGCTCAAACCGTAAACATATCAACTCGTAAATTTACGGTTACGAGTCATATACACATATGACTATATGGTAGATCCATCATATCTAATAGTTTACATGTAGTGGGAGTAGGCTCATACTCCCCCTTAATATTAAACTGAAATATTAAAGAGAGAGAATAGAGAGAAAGCAGAAAGAACGAATTCTCATGTATATTATTAATAACTGAAGTTCTATTTATAGAAAAACTTCAAATGGCACAATCGTATTTATATAATTACATAAGGAGCATTATAGTCATTCATACATAATAAATAATACGACATGTCGCTTTCTTCACATGAATAGTAATTTACGATTCAGCTTGTGATCTATATTATAACAGGGGGAAGATAGTTGACGGGGGGTTGATTTTTAGGATACTTGTTATATTAAAATTAATTAGTAAGATGTAATTCCTCCGTCCACCAAAAATATGCAAAAGTTATTTTTCATTGGTCAAAATTTATAGACTTTGACCATAAATTACAATTAATATATAAATAATATTATAGTCATGTAAGTACTTGTTACATTTGTCTTAATATGCATTTTTAAAATAATATTTTTATAATTTTTTATATATAATTAAAATTATTAATGATCAAATGTGTATTTGGAGATACCTGTCAAGTTAAGACGAGCATATTTTTCATAGAGGCATGTAATACCTCTAATTAACTATAAATTTTACTACCTCTTTTTTAATAGTTGTCATTTAATTTTTTGAGTATTGAATTTTGACCTTTTATTTATTTCTATATAATTTATCAATAAACATAAAACTATATGATTATTTTATTTTCTAAAATATTTTTATAATATTATATTTTGATAATTTTTCATTATATGGACAAAAATTTATTTGTGGTCAATATTTATCTCGAAGAACGAAAACAGCATCTATTGAAAAATAGTTTATAAGAAAATAATGAATTGCAGTAACTATTGTACTTATTGTGAATAAAGCAATTTATTTTATAAAAAAATGATGTTTTATTAACTTTAAATCGAAATCTAGAATATTTGTTAAGGCTGGATTAAGCTCGAATCAACCCGGAGCCACGAAGTGTTTGACAAAGAAAAACTCTAAGCTCGACTTGATAATAAATGAGTCAAGCTTGAACTTGCAGATTAAGCTCGCATAACATGTTGGCAATTAAATCAATGACGAAGTCGGATTTTTTGATAGGGGCCCATTAAAATTTTGGAGCCATAAGTTTTCAATTACAAAATATTATAATAATAATAATAATAATAATAATAATAATAATAATAATACTAAATTAGTGTTCAGGGATATCCTTCCCTTAGTGGTGTCTTGCCTAATACCGGTCATAGGAAGATACATAGATGGAAGGTTCTATATCCTTTTAGAGGTAGTAGGATCCTATTAGATGTCTTACCTTATATAGGAATCCTATGTATGGAAGGACTCTCATTGTAATGCCTATATAAAGGCCCCCTCTATCAGTGTTATGAATTATAATCGATTGACTCATATTTACAGCTTTCTTACTTTCTCATTAAACACGTTATCAGCACGTAGCTCTAGAAATTTTTAGAGATTCTGAAGAAAAAACAAATAAATCGGCCCACAACCCTAGCCGACCACCGCTGACCACTGTCAGACCCCTGTCGGACCTCTGATCTACCCAGATCGACCACTGCTCATCCTGCCGCACGCCGTCACTTCCAATCCGCCCAGACCTCTGCCGCACTTTGTCGTGATCGACCGTGATCGATCCTGATCGGTACCAGCCGCAGCAATCCAACACAGGCCCGACCAAATCCTGTTCGGCACCTGCCGGTACAACCTAGACGCGACCACCGCCCGCCCGTGCCGACCAGATCCCGTTCGGCACCTGCTGATCCAGCCTAGCTGCGACTACCGCCCGCCCGTGCTGACCAAATCCCATTCGGCACCTGCCGATCCAGCCTAGCCGCGACCACAACTCGCCCGTGCCGACCAGATCCCGTTCGACGCTGGCCGAACACTGCCGCCACAGTCCCCCCGTGCCGACCCAGCCGTGATCGACCTTACTCAGCCACTGCCGAACCCTGCCTGCCGATCCAACCCAGCCGCGATCCGACCAGCTCTAGCCCAGTCGTCCGCTGCCGAAATCCACAACCCGATCCAGCCCAGCCAGTCCGACCTAGTTCAAAATATCCGTCCAAAGACCCGAACATCAATTTAATTTACTTTCTGAAACTACCAAAATTACGCCCCCGGTTTCACGTCGTCGCATCGAGTACCAATTAGTAGATCGAAACACCTCACCAATTCCTCCATATCACGTATCTAATTTTATAATCGAGGTAATTATCTGAACTTGTCCCTATTTCAATACTCTGTTTTTGGGAATTTATTTTTGGGGACATGGGTTATTGGGTTCTTTATCTCCCACGCTACTTTACGGTGGATGAGACCGCGAGAGAAGTCGGTATCTCTGCGTGTCGAAGAAAACTATGTGACGGTCCTATGGGAGTCACAGAATTGTTGAAAGTCGATACTTGTGGTTGTTGCATACACCACGTATCTGGGTGCAATTTGATATCGCCATTTTTGTCGACTTTACTAACAACAATTAAGGGAAGTACATCGAGTAACAGTTATGTTACACGCTTTTAAAAGCATTGATTGTGACCATTTACATTGTCACTGAAAATTCAACAAGACTAACTTCCTCTTGTTTATATCTTGTAGATGGCACAAAGCTCCAATGTTCACCCATAGTTCGACATCTTTGACCATGCTGGTAAGGAGTACCATAGGTGGGTCTCAGACGTTCGCTTGATGTTCATCGGTAAGAGATTTACTACCACCATCTTTCCATCTAATGAGCCTACAGCTGAAGAATCGAGCGAGGAAACCAAGGCTAATGCACTGATGTACTTGCGTAGACATATGAATTTTCAAACCCCCAAAGAACTATGGGATACACTCGAACAATGTTTTAATAATGTGCATGATCAGCGTTTCCCCGAATTGCAACTTCGGTGTGAGCAAATTCGATTTTTGGATTATGCGAATGTGGAGGCCTATAATCAAGCCATCCTCGATCTTCGCGCTGATCTTGGTTTTTATGGTGTCAAGAAGTCTGATCAAGACTTGATTGACAAGACTCTTAACACGTTTTGACTAAGTGTGATTGCTCATCAACTGCGCGTTGCCTATGAGAAAGGGAGAATTAAAAATTTTAGTGACCTTATCTCCACCTCGCGAAAAAAGAAAGGCACCATGAAACCATTCTCAACTGCAATGCGCATCCAACTAGTACGAAACCGATTTCGGAAGTGAATCAGGCTACCCACAGGAAGGCACCACGACAAAATAAAAAAGGCAACGCTACTCAGTTTTTGCAAGCACCACGTTTGCATGACTCGAGCAAGCAAGGGAAAAGACGATGTCGTCGTTCCAATATGTGGAAGAGGCAAGGTGGCTCGGCTATGGGTCCTAGTGGAGCCCAACCACGTGGACCACCTTCTGCCGTCGGGAATGGACCAACTCCAAAGGAAGGTCGGAACTGGTATACTTGCGGTTCAAAGAAGCATACTTACCGCATGTAACACCTCAAGATATTCGGAATAATTACAGCACCGTAAACCCTTTATATAAGAATTTACAAGGCTAAATTAAAATAAATGCTGAACAATACGAAAATACCATCAATAGTCTTATTAATTTAATGACCGGTCTAATCATCCCAAAACAATCCATTTATTACAAACTTCTCAAATCATCAAAGAACACACGTACTCGAGTACTAAATACCAAACCAGAATACCAAAACAATACAACGGATAACATCACTGACCCCCTTCGTCATCATGCCGGTACTGTGGTTGCTTTCCTGCTCCTCGGCTGCCTGAACATCAAAATAAATGTCCACCCCTGCAGGGGTTAGCAAAACGATGCTAGTACAAGTATCAAAATATACAAAATCAGATATGCAACAATGATGCATAGCAAAATACAAAACGCGGGCTTCCTCTACCGGAATCCAACGATGTGAATCCACATGATTCCATCAAGACAACAGAGGGTAATCCAACGATCCATCGCCCTCAGCATAGATCCCAAAATGATCTCGTCGGACCAACCCGAGGTGGAAAACCCGTCCAATGATCCAGCGCCCTCAGCATAGATCCCAAGATGATCCCGTCGGACCAACACGAGGTGGACAACTGATCCAGCACCCTCAGCATAGACCACACGATCCCCTTCAGATCTATACAACATATACAATACAACTGTGCATACACATATACAAATCAACATGTTCATCAACATGAACAACACATGAATCAATAATCTGAACGACATTATGACAATTCAACTTTGATGATCTCATGTTCAACAACATGAATGACAATATGCATGATCAAAATCATCAACATTAAACCAATAGTCAAATTACGATACTTGTCTTAGAAATATGGCAAGAATTAAACACATAACGACTGTCAACACACTCAAAGGTCGCCCCTTCGATCGATCACCTTGCAAGGATCGGACCTTGTTCAAAAGAAATAACAAAGGGTTCAACTTACTTCGCAAAGTTAACGTACGAACACCTAGCGTCTTAAGTTATATCCGAGTTAATATTATCGTAAGGCCGGTTCACGGTTATCTATTCGATGAAATCTAAGCCGAAAATAATGACATACTTCATACGAATTGAATGACCATACCGAAGATGAAATGACGACGTCTACGGATTCATGGATATACATGTCACCACAATCCAACCCTCAATCTTAATTTCAACTTCCAATATATATGGTTCGGCAAATCTTACAATTCATATCAAAGTGTGATTCAAGATACAAGCATACCAAGCGTACTTCGCAAGGGAACGATACTACGGTGTTCCGGGTTTGATTCCATCGACATAGCCGATTCATTTCAAGCATGAATATGAAGAAGTTTGTTAAACCGAACACCTCTATCAAAACACAAATTATTCCCAGTGAAATATCTTAGTAATCTCAGAAAACTCACTAGAATCATGCTCATAATTCATAACAAACTCAGGACACTACATCTTAAAGTTCTATCCCAACAAGGTTCGATTAATACTCTTAACAACGAAGGAGAACCAAAGTATAACCAAATCTATTCTTCTAAAAACATGATGTTCGACTCCTCATGATAATAATGAACTTGGTAATCTCAAAAACAGGTTCAAAACATCATCAAGAACATGTAATCTAGTTGGTGAAGGATCAACACACCTCAATATAGAGAAGAACAATGAAATACTTGGTGAAACTTAACACCGGAAGCTTGAACACCAATCCACAAGGGTCTACGATCCTCTAAATCGAGCTGAGATGATGATATGAAAGAATTTTGGTGCTGGGAAGTTCTCAGGTTGCAAAAATCGCCCAAGAAGTGAGAAGGAACTGAAATGGTGGTTGAGGTCTATAAATAGACTTTTACACGTTACGTACGTTAAGGGCATGATGAATAAAATTCTATGAATGTAATAAAGTTGGCCATGATGAATAAAATTCTTTTAATTTTTGTGATTGTGCAAAAACGAATTTTACTTTTTCCCTTCAAAAGCATGTTTGGTTTATTACAAAAAAATTGCTCAGTAAGAATTGCTTGGTTAAATTGATACATTGGTGGATTTTATCAAAAACTTTTGGTTACGACTAGGCGCATCCTCCTTAGTATTTGTTTATACTTTGAAAGTCAAAACGGAATTAGTGGTTTTTAAACAGCCTTAGACGTACCGACATTCCTACTTTCTCTACAAGTCTACCAAGTTGGAGTTACCGAAAGGATCAATAGTTGAGATATAAACAATACAACAGATAACATCACTGAGCCCCTTCGTCATCATGCCGGTACTATGGTTGCTTCCCCGCTCCTCGGATACCTGAACATCAAAATAAATGTCCACCCCTGCAGGGGTTAGCAAAACGATACTAGTACAAGTATCATAATATATAAAATCAGATATGCAACAACGATGCATAGCAAAATACAAAACGCGGGCTTCCTCTACCGGAATCCAACGATGTGAATCCACATGATTCCATCAACACAACACAGGCTAATCCAATGATCCATCGCCCTCAGCATAGATCCCAAGATGATCCCGTCGGACCAACACGAGGTGGAAAACCCGTCCAATGATCCAGCGCCCTCAGCATAGATCCCAAGATGATCCCGCCGGACCAACACGAGGTGGACAACTGATCCAGCACCCTCAGCATAGACCACACGATCCCCTTCGGATCAATACAACATATATAATATAACTGTGCATACACATATGCAAATCAACATGTTCATCAACATGAACAACACATGAATCAATAATCTGAACGACATTATGACAATTCCACTTGGATGATCTCATGTTCAACAACATGAATGACAATATGCATGATCAAAATCATCAACATTAAACCAATAGTCAAATTACGATACTTGCCCTAGAAATATGGCAAAAATTAAACACTTCAACGACTGTCAACATGCCCGAAGGTCGCCCCTTCGATCGATCACCTTGAAAGGCTCGGACCTTGTTCAAAAGAAATAATAAAGGGTTCAACTTACTTCGCAAAGTTAACATACGAACACCTAGCGTCTTAAGTTATATCCGAGTTAACATTATCGTATGTCCGGTTCATGGTTATGTACTCGATGAAAGCTAAGCCGGAAATAATGACATACTTCATACGAATCGAATGACAATATCGAAGATGAAATGACGACGTCTACGGATTCATGGATATACTTGTCACCACAATCCAACCCTCAATATTGATTTCAACTTCCAATATATATCGTTCGACAAATCTTACAATTCAGATGAAAGGTGTGATTCAAGATACAAGCATACCAAGCGTACTTCGCAAGGGAATGATACTACGATGTTCCGGGTTTGATTCCATCGACATATAGATTCATTTCAAGCATGAATATGAAGAAGTTTGTTACGAACACCTCTATCAAAACGAATTATTCCCGGTGAAATATCTTAGTAATCTCAGAAAACTCACTAGAATCTTGTTCATAATTCATAACAAACTCAGGACACTACATCCTAAAGTTCTATACCAACAAGGTTCGATTAATACTCTTAACAAAGAATGAGAACCAAAGTATAACCGAATCTATTCTTCTAAAAACATGATGTTCGACTCCTCATGATAATAACGAACTTGGTAATCTCAAAAACAAGTTCAAAACATCATCAAGAACATGTAATTTAGTTGGTGAAGGATCAACATACCTCAATATAGACAAGAACAACGAAATACTTGGTGAAACTCAACACTGGAAGCTTTAACAACAATCCACAAGGGTCTACGATCCTCTAAATTGAGCTGAGATGATGATATGAGAGAATTTTGGTGCTGGGGAGTTCTCAGGTTGCAAAGATCGGCCAAGGAGTGAGGAGGAAATGAAATGGAGGTTGAGGTCTATAAATAGACTTTTACACGTTACGTACGTTAAGGGCAAAGCCTTACGTACGTTATCGCCTTAGCGTACGCTATCCTCAAACCTTAGCGTACGTTAGCGTCTCGCAGTAGCTCACTGCCTCAATTCTGGCTTCTATTACGTACATTATCCAAAGCCTTTACGTACGTAACACCTTGTAGATAGCGCACGCTATCACCGATATCTAGCATACGTTAAGCCTCATTGACCTGCTTTATCGAAAATCCATCCAAGTTCATGCGGGGCAATCGACAAATCTCCCTCTGGCCCTCACACGTGGACCTTATCTGATCTACCTTTGACTGAAGCTTACGTACGCTACGCTACAACTATAACATACGTTATATTCAAAACTTAGCGTACATTATGCTCAATGTCTAGCGTTCGTTATGACGTGCAGATGCATGCATGCATGAATGTTATAGAGTTCCGACTCGAATGCATGTAATCTGGTCTTATTTTCTATTAACAAGACTTAATCAAGAAGTAAAAGTTTAATCTAAGCTATTATAGCGAATTCGCAATATAAAATGCTCGAATGTAATCAATAAACCTTAGTTTTTGGGGATTTCTGACTCGAATACATGTAACATGGTCTGATATCCTATTAACAAGACTTAATCAAGAAGTGAAGACTTAATCGGTGCTATTATATCCAATCCTTGCTACAACAAGAATTAATCAAGAAGTAAAGGCTTAATTGGAGTTGTTATAGCCAATTCGTAGTACAAAAAGCTCGAATATAACTAATAAACCCAAGTTTATTAGTTAGATTAAAAAATGTAGGAATACGAATACGGGAAACCACACTTCGATTAATAACACCACATAATCAAATGTTACAAGTTCGATACAGGTAAAATACACAATAATTATCTGGGCATTACTACTACCCCTCTAAAAAGAAGTTCCGTCCCGAAACTTAAGATAAAAACAATTCCGGGTAACTCAACTTCATACTATCCTCAGTCTCCCAAGTTGCTTCTTCGACTCCATATCGAGACCACTGAACTTTAACCAAGGAAATTGGTTTATTCCTCAATTGTTTGACTTGACTCTCGAGTATCTTGATTGCCTTTTCTTTGAACGTGCCATCATTAGCCCCTTCAATCTCGCCAAAATCGATGATATGACTGGGATCCAGTACATATTTCCGTAATTGGGATACGTGGAACACATTATGATGTGACTCAGCGATGGTGGTAAGGCCAACCTGTACGCCAACTCCCTAACTATTTCAAGGATCTCGAATGGTCTGATATATCTCGGACTCAGCTTTCCTTTCTTCCCAAAACGGAAAATTCCCACAGTAGGAGAAACCTTCAAGAGCACGTGGTCCCCAATTTCAAACTCTAACGAGCGACGATGCACGTCTGCATAAGACTTCTGTTGACTCTGGGCAGTCAACAGCCTTTCACGAATCAGAGATACCTTCTCTTGAGTCTGAACTATCAACTCTGGTTCCGTCCCGTTCAAGTCAGACAAATCATCCCAACACAGGGGTGATCTGCATCTTCTCCCAAACAACGCTTCAAATGGTGTCATCTTAATGGAAGCATGCCAACTATTGTTGTAGGTGAATTCAATCAATGGCGAATGAATCTCCTAATCAGTCGACCAATCTAATGCACAAGCTCTTAGCATATCTTCTACTGTCTGAATAGTCCTTTCGGACTGTCCGTCTGTCTGAGGATGATAAATTGTGCTAAAGTCCAGCTCCGTTCCCAAGGCTTTATGAACTGCCTTCCAAAAGTGTGACACAAAGCGACCATCCTGAGCCAAAATAATGGTCTTTGGTACCATGCGATCGGACTATATCCGCAATAAACACTCGTGCCAACTTCTCTGGTCTCCAAGTATCCTTAATACCCATAAAATGAGCCTGCTTGGTTAGTCGATCAACTATCACCCAAATCATATTCATCCCCATTCTGGTCCTCGGCATATTGGTTATAAAGTCCATCGATATATCCTCCCACTTCCACTCAGGAATCGGAAGTGGCTTCAACATTCCGGCAGGCCGCTGATGTTCAATCTTAACCTTTTGACTAGTTAAACACTTTTGAGACGTATTCTGCTACGTCCTTCTTCATATTTCCCCACCAGAAATTCTGCTTTAGATCCTTATACATCTTACTGGTGCCCTGATGAATAGAATAGGGCGCAATGTGAGCTTCCTTCATGATCATCTGTTTCAAAACATTGTCATCGGGGACTCAAAGTCAACTCTGGAATCTCAGAACTCCATCAACATGTATTATGAATCTCGGGGCCTTTTCTTTGTCCACTTCGTCCGTAACCGAATAAATAGAGAATCATCCAACTGCTTAGATTTGATTTCTTCGATTAGCGACGAAGTTAATTCCATCACACACAGTTGTCCTTGGACTCCTTGCGACCATACTTCAATTCATTCACGAATCAATTCACATTGAATGCTGTACTGGGACGTAAGGGTTTCCAACATTCGAATAGAAACAGGTTTGCGGCTTAGTACATTAGCTACCACGTTCACTTTGCCTGTATGGTAAAGAATTTCTAGGTCGTAATCTTTAATCAATTCCAGCCATCTCCTCTATCTCCTGTTTAATTCCTTCTGACTGAAAATATACTTGAGGCTCTTGTGATCTGTGAAGATTTGACAGTGAGTGCCGTACAAATAATGTCGCCAAATCTTCAGGGCAAAGACAACGGCTGCAAACTCTAAATCATGTGTCGGGTAGTTAAACTCATACGGTTTCAAATATCGAGTGGCATAGGCAATCACCCTATCCTTATACATCAACACACAACCCAGACCCTGATTTGAAGTATCGCTGTAAACCACGAACCTATCAGTTCCGTCTAGTAGTGCTAATATTGGCGCCGTTGTCAGTCTTCTATTAAGTTCATCAAAACTAGTCTGACATTTCTCGTCCCACACGAATTTCTGAGCCTTCTGCAAGCGGACAAGCAATTTTGGAAAATCCTTCCACAAAGCGACGATAATATCTAGCAAGTCCTAAGAAACTTCGGACTTCCTTTACATTGTTAGGAGATTCCCACTCCAAAATTGCCTCAACTTTCTTCGGGTCTACTTGTACTCCATAGGTTGATATCACGTGCCCAAGGAACATTACTTCCTTAAGCCAGAACTCGCATTTGGAAAGGTTTGCATAAAGTTGTTCATTCCTCAAAGTATTCAAAACAATACGCAAATGTTCTGCGTGCTCTTCTGGATCCTTCGAATAGATCAAGATGTTGTCAATGAAAACAACCACGAATTTATCCAAGTATTCTAAGAATACCCGATTCATCAATTGCATAAACACCACATGAGCATTAGTAAGTCCAAATGGCATCATCACAAACTCATAGTGCCCGTACCGGGATCTGAAAGCGGATTTCGGTATATCAGATTCCTTAATCCTCAACTGATGGTATCCTGATCTCAAGTCGATCTTCGAGAATACCGTCGCACCCCGAAGTGGATCAAATAAATCGTCGATCCGAGGCAATGAGTATTTATTTTTGATCGTCACCTTGTTTAGCTCCCTGTAATCAACACACAATCGGAGGGTCCGTATTTCTTCCGAACAAAAAGGACGGGCACCCCAAGAAGAAACACTAGGTTGAATGTAACCCTTATGCAATAATTCCTCAAGACGTTTCTTTAAATCATACATCTCGGTTGGTGCCATACGGTATGGTGCTCTGGAAATAGGTGCGGCTCCTGGTTCCAATTTGATATTAAACTCTACAGCTCTTCATGGAGGTAATCCGGGTAGTTCGTCAGGGAATACGTCTGAGAATTCGTTCACCACTGGAATAGATGAGAGCTCTACTCCTTCTTCCTTCATGAAATAACACCAAAACCCTGTACAACCCTGTTTTAGCAATTTAATCGCTTTCATGGCTTTGATCACTTTCCGTGAGCTTCTTGGTCTCCACCCTTCGAATAAGTGTTTAGATCCGTCATCAGCAATAATCGAGATAACTCTCTTCCGGTAATTCAAAATATCCCCATAAAGATCGAGCTAATCGTCTCCAAAAATTAAATCGTCACCATGGATGTCGACCACAATAAGATTTGACGGCCAAATTATCCCTCCTATAGACACAGGAAAATTCCTAACTTCTAGATTCCCACAATTCTCTCTCCACTCGCAGACTCACAACACAAGGTTCACAATCATGCAAACACGAGATTTTCAAATGATTAACACAGTTCAATGATATGAAAGAATGCGTAGCTCCTGAATCGAATAAGACACTAACTAGTTGCAAAAGGATCTGAATTGTACCTGATGCAACAGCAGTGTTCTGATCATCTGACCTCCTCATCTCATAAAGGCGCGGAGGAATGGACCCAGCAATGGATGCTTCCCTTTTCCCAAAATTTTGCTGTTGAAGACCACTCTGCTGTGTCAGGTTCACACTCGTCTCTTTCGGAACTTGTGTTGAAGTGCGAGCTCCAAACGATCTAGTCACATTTCCGCACAAAGTCGCTCGATGTCCTTCTTGCCCACATTCAAAACAGGTCACAGAAGGAGTGGAGCAATCACTCCGAACATGCCCTGGTCGTCCACAGTTATAACACTTCTTCGCTGCATCGGTAGCCGTCGATTCCGTTCTGAACTTCTCTCCACCTCGAGAAGGATACGGAGGCCTCTTGGATGAATGGAATGAGGACTGGCCCTTGTGGGTCCCACTACTCTTGCTCTCGGTGAAGTTGCCAGACACTTTCTGCTTCTTTGCTTCCGCAAATTTCTCCACTACTGTCTCTTTCATCTCGTAAGCCACTGCTTTGTCCTGATACAGTCGAAGAGTAGTACATTCAAATCCTGATATATATTGTTGGATCTCCGGCTTCATCTATAGGTCGAAGTTAAAAATCTTTTCCGCCTCGGTCCTGACCGGATATCGCACACAGGTCAGCTGGTGATTAAAAGTCTTAATTATATCTGTCACAGATGCTTCCAGATTTTGCGGTGAGAAAAAATCTCAAACTCTGGCCTCTCTAACTGGGCGAGGACAATATTGTGCTTCCATCATTAATTTGAATTCTTTCTAGTCAGCATTATGATCCTCAGGTCGAATGGCTTCCCACAGTCGAAAGCTTCCCCAGTCAGAAAATACTGAGCGATCGGGACTTTTCGGTCATCGGGACAATTAATTCCCGCAAATATCTTCTCCAGCGCTTTCAGCCAGTGGTCCCATGTCGGCATCTCTGAAGAACCGTCAAATTTCGGTGGGTGTAACTTGACCACTTCCGAAAGCCACTTGTCTCCCCGATTGTCTTTGTTACGCTGTTAGCCCATCGTCGCTTGCATGCGGTCAACCACCTGAGCAAATTGGGTCATCTGAGTGACCACTTGTTGAAGTACTCCCGGCATGTTAGGATTTGCATCTTCCTCCATAGTTCGTGCTCGGTCATTATTTACCGATTCCGGTTGTCCGCTAGAACGGGAATCAGCTCGATTAGCCGACAAATCCGAGGTAGACGACGAATCTTCATGTCTCACATTACCACGTGCACGCCCACGACCGCGTCCGTGTCCACGTCCTCATCTCAATATACTGAAAACACAAATACTCAATAGCCAGAGCAAAATCTTCTAAAATTCGTCAATATCCACGAAACACAAAATAATTAAAATGGTAGTATATCAGATTAGGAAACTTACAACCACGGTCCACACGACAACGCTGGTTGTATAGTGATTTTATACGCGACGTAATTCAAACGACATAAACAGACCTAACTAAACCCAGCTGCCAAGATATCCATGAATCTTAGCTCCGATACCATATTCTATAATACCCCGATATATTCGGAATAATTACAGCGCCGTAAACCCTTTATATAAGAATTTACAAGGCTATATTAAAAGAAATGATGAACAATACGAAAATACCATCAATAGTTGATTAATTTAATAACCGGTCTAATCATCCCAAAACAATCCATTTATTACAAACTTCTCAAATCATCAAAGAACACATGTACTTGATAAGTGTCAGTTTTATACACTTATCCGTGATTAGTATTGATACATTTCACCCATAATTATGAGCTAGTCTACTCGTTTTTGCTTTAAATTAATTAGTTTTTAATAATTTTATTTTTATAGGATAAAGATGTAAATTTAGCCTTAATCGGATTGAATTACTGATTTACTCAAGAAATAACATGTTTATATAATATTCTCTATATTTAATTTTTATGTATTCATGTTGTAGATATTTTCGAGACGAGTTCGGCAGTCTTTCTGGATTCAAAATCAGAGTTATATATCAAAAGTTATCATCCGAAGAAGATTTGGGGCGAAAATGCAAGAGTCTAAGAAATTCTAGGCTGAAAATGAAGTCTGAAACTCCATACGGGCGTACAAATAAGGTTACGGCTGTAAGTCACATAGTAACTAATGTGCAAAAAGCCGAAGTCATGCTACGGCCGTAACATCCAAAGCATACGGCCGTATGTCCTCTATGTTACAGCCGTAACATCTGAAAGTTACGGTCGTAATTCTTGACAGATGTATTAATTTTTTTTAAATCTTTTATACTTTTGATCTATTATTGAGGGGATGGCTAGCCTTGATCCGATCTAATGTAATGATGCTGGAGTTTTGAAGCTATTAGATGACTTTAGGTGTATAAATAGACCCCTAAGATCCATCATTAATCATGCTTCATCTTACATTTTTCCCACTTTGTAATATTTTTCTTTGTGTGAAGAACACACCTGTGTTCTTGAGAGTGTATGTAATAGTGGTTTAGCTTATGTTATTGAGGGAGTTTATTGCTTCTTTCTCCTTTATCTACTAAGGGAGTTAGGATCAATTCTTTCTCTTTTTCAACTAATAATGACCACTCAAGCTTGTAATATGTTGAATAAACCCTTCATGGGGTAAGTTATCCTTAGTTGGGATTATAAACAAGGTTTGTCATGTTATTTAAGTTTGTATAAAGATCTATTATGGATTACTTATTATTGTGTGTGATTTTCATTATTATACCAATCTTTATTTATTTGGCCAATAAATGATGATATTTATGGACTTCATATGTTTCGAAAGAAAATATGTTGATTTGATTAATGATCTTCACTCTAAGTTGTTCTAGGGGATATAAATATACCTCTAGACCTTAGATGATTCTTTGAGTTATTTTCATAAAACCTAATGCTATGTATTGAAGCCAATCAACATAGAAATATAGTGGATTGATTCAATATATAAGGGGCGTTTTGACATTCGAAAGAGGAACCGTCTTTTTAAGAAAAATCGAATCTACACAACATAATAAGTAAATTAATATTATGATCTCCTATACATCTTCTATAACTAATGATAAACTAAGTTTGTAATCCAAACTATTTCATTTTACCTTTTATTAATCTATTATTAGTGCAATCTTTCATTTCCTTAAATTTTAGAACTATTATTGCATTTTCCTTGCAATTGTCAAACCAAACTCTTAAATTGTGTGTTTCACACATCTAAATATCTATAACAAATAGATAAATAGTGTATAATTCAATATATAACCTAACTTCCTCGTGGGATCGATAAACCGAACTCGAAAAGTCCACTTATTACTTGATACGATATCGTGCACTTGCGATAGTTACACAAAAGATGTGTCAAGTTTTTGGCGCCGTTGTCGGGGAAGTATAAGTGTTATTTTAAAATAATACATTATTCACTATTGTTATAAAGACAACTTTTTCTTTGTTGTAAATTCTCTTGTCTATGCGAATGACATACAATCGCGATTTAGTTTCACTAGATCCTGAGATTGAAGCCACATTCAGAAGAAGGCGAAGAGAACAAAAAAACAAGCATTATTTATTCACCATCAATGGCGGACGAACCAAACCCACGTCTCCTCCAAGTAAATGATAACGAAATAATTCCTCCGGTAGGGGGAATACCCAATGCTCAAAACATTCAACATCAACAACATCCTATTGTGCCGGAAATAGATGAAGACAACATGCTCTTTGGGGAATTCATGAACCCCCCATCTTTGAGCGTGCAAGCAAGTGTGATCTATCCACCATTTGGAGTGGACAATTTTCAAATTCGCCCGGATGTCATCAATCTCTTCTCCAACAACAACTCATTCTATGGAAGAACCGACGAGAATCCATATCTCTATATTAACCATTTTGTGGAGATTTGTGGAAATTTCAAATATCCAAATGTAAATGACGAGGCGATAAAAATGAGACTTTTCGTGCACACTTTGAAGGACAGAGTAAGAAAGTGGCTAGATACTTTGCTACCACGAAGCATAACAAATTGGCCCGAATTTATTCAAAAATTCACCACTAAATACTTTCCACCAATAAAAGTGGCAAAACTCAAATACAAAATCTCTACATTTTGTCAACAAGATTCGGAGTCATTTCATGAAGCATGGGAGAGATACAAAGATATGTTACGAAAATGTCCTAACCATGGTTTCAATTTGGGAGCACAAGTCAATTACTTCTATTTAGAATCTTTTTGAGGTTATAAGTGAACAAAGTGCAAGATGGCTAGACAGAAATATCCAAAAGAATCCAAATGTTGTTTTTGAAGTGGATTCTTATTCACTTATGTTGGCAAATATTGAAGCTTTATCAAAGAAGGTCGAGGACATGTCTTTTTCAACTCATCAATCTGTGAAAATGGTGCAAACTCCACAAGTTTTAGCTCTTTCATGTGAAATTTGTGGAGGAACTCACAACAGCACTATGTGTCCCTTAGTGCAACAGGTGCAGTCATTCCCACCACCAGAACAAGTGGCCTATGCTCAGAATTTCCAAAGGCAAGTGTACAATCCTTACGGGCCAACATACAATCCAGGGTACAAAAATCATCCAAATTTTTCTTATGCAAACAACAATGTGTTGAATCCAACGCATCAAGAAAAGAAACCCGGGTGGTAAGAAGCAATCCTGAAGCTAGCCGAACAACAACTGAAGTATCAACACCGCAATGATACTTCAATAAAACATCTGGAGACACAAGTTGGCCAAATAGCCAAAATACATTCAGAAAGATCCCACGGCATGTTACCTATCAATACCGAGGTAAATCCAAGGGGGAGTGTCCAGGCTATCACAACAAGAAGTGGAGTGCAGTTGCCCGAGATTTCTGTGGAAAATCATCTGAAAAAACAAAAAAATAAAGTCGAGAAACAGAAAAAGAATCTGAATCAGGACCTTCATCTCAAAAAGGTCCAGTTGCTGCCAAATCTTATGTTCCACCTATCCCTTTTCCTCAACGATTGAAGAATCACAAGCTCGATGCGCAATTCGGCAAATTTTTGGAAATTTTCAAAAAGCTACACATCAACATACCTTTTGCCGATGCTCTAGCACAAATGCCAAGCTATGCCAAATTTATGAAAGATATTCTTTCTAACAAATGAAGTCTTGAAGAATATGAAACTATCATGCTAACGGAGGAATGTAGCGCAATACTATAAAAGAAGCTGCCACCTAAGCTAAAAGATCCGGAAACTTTTACAATCCCGTGTGCAATTGGTGAAGTGAATATTGACAAAGCTCTTTGTGATTTAAGGGCAAGTATCAATTTGATGCCCCTGTCAATTTTCAACAAACTAAACTTGGGAGAAGCAAAAGCAACAACAGTTTCACTGCAATTAGCCGATCGGTCAATCAAATATCCACATGGGATAATAGAAGATGTGTTAATAAAGGTTGATAAATTTATATTTCCAGCAAATTTTATAATCCTTGACATGGAGGAAGATCAGGATATTCCTATTATCTTGGGACGGCCATTTCTTGCAACCGAACATGCTCTTATTGACGTCTACGAAGGAAAGCTAATTCTTAGAGTGCAAGACGAACATGCCACCTTCAATATCCTAAAAACTTTGAACCATCCCTCCACAGATGATTATTGTCTAAAAATTGATGCAATTGATGCCAGAATATGAACATCTTGGGAATCTAACGTTAAAAGACCCAGTTTGCCAATTTATAAGAAAATTGGATGGAAAGATTCTCCCCGACTCATAGAAGGTGTTTAAGCCGTTTCTAAACGTAAAATCAGAGGAAGATGTGAGCCACAATCACAACTACTGCACATACGCATAAGTATCTTTTATTTTTGTCGTATGGTGAGATTTTCTGAATAAAAAAAGTGATACGCAATAAATGCATTCATTATTCTATTGAGTAGTTGAAGCGCAATTAACGCAATCACAGATTTTTTAAATATTTTTTCCTTATTTTTCTTCTATGAATAAACATTGTGCTTGTTTCTTTTATTCATCCCTCAAACTTGTACTTTTCTCTTTTTCTCTCAATTTAGTTTCTTTTCGAAAATGGAATCATCATCTTCCACAAAAAGATTTAACTCAGTCTGCATTTTTGGTGGATCTAGTTATGGAACAGAGGCATGCTTTACTGAAGCAGCCCACAACTTGGGTCGTACCTTAGGAGAAAAATGCATTCATGTAGTTTACGAAGGAGGAAGTCTAGGATTAATGGGACGCGCTGCTGCTTCTGCCTATATGGAAGGAGTAAAAGTGTTGGGAATAATTCCAAAACCTCTGGCTGAAAGTAAAATCACCGGGGCAACTATTGGATATGAGTTTAGAGCTGTAAATATGCAAGATTGCATAACTCACATGATGAATAATTCTGACGCCTTTATCACCCTTCCCGGTGGTTTTGGCACTTTTGAGGAACTTTTTCATGTGGTTACCAGAGCCCAGCTAAATGTTCATAAAAAAACCAATAGGTCTGCTTAATGTCAATGGTTTCTTTGATGGTTTACTATCTTTCATCGACTACTCTGCTGAAAAAGATTTTATTTCCGAGCGTGCTAATCGAATCATAGTCGTTGCAACAACACCAGAAGAACTAATAAAAAAACTCATTGAATTTGTTCCTCAACTAGATCCAGCTCTAGCTAATATTGTCTGAATGGAAGATTTTACCGTGAGAAAATAAAAAGTGGATTCATTTCTCTCCCTTTGATAACCGATATCGGACCTCTTGTTATTTTTACTTTCTGTTGTGTGTAAAAATCGTGCTAAATGATGGCAGCTTAAGGAGTTTCTTTTTGATCTCTTGACGCGCATCTATTCGTGATTTATGTATTGTTATTTTTATTGCTATAATTTTTATTATTTGTTTTTAATAAAAGCATTGATGGCAGCGTAAGGCGACTCTTCAGACTTTCCTAAAGCGCATCTTAAAAATTGTGTTATACTTCCGGGTATATTTTATATTTTTTCTGTTGTTTGCCTCGTATATTTTTTTCTTGCAGGTCAAAAAAGGCGTTAGCTCAAGCATCAACTTTCATATCAGGGAGTATTCTGCTTTCCTCCCTTGCTTTTTATTATTATTTTTTTAAACTGAGGGCAGTTTCTTTTTCAAGTTTGGGGGTAGTGTGTTTTGATTATTTTTGTTATTTGGCTTTGATTTTTTTAGTGTATATATATATATATATATATTTATTTTGTTTATTTTGATTTGTGAGATTTCTAGATCTGGCCATAATACCAATAAGTTAGCTATATACAAGCTTCTAAAATCGTTTAAACCGGTTAAAAAATTGTATATTTCAAAAATTTTGAGCCTTAATCTCTCTTTCCAAGCCTTGTAATTATCATGTATAATCGAGTCATTCGTTACCTTGAGAAAAGAAGAATCAGTCGGTTGATGAAATATAGAACTGAAATTTACTTAATTTGAGGACTTTTTGATTTTTCATGCTTAGCTAATAAACGATTTTCTGCAAAAATTCTATTCCCTAAAGAAAAAGTCACTGGTGAAAGGAGGCTAGTTGAAAAAAAAGAGGTGTTGAGCAGCAACAGCTGCCTAATTTTGGGAGTCCTAAAATAACAATGAAAAAAATAGATGGAAATTGTGTTGGTGAAAAGAGCTACACGTTAGCAAATAACGGTGTGAAAGCTATCACCTAATAAAAAAAAGAGATGGAAATTATGTTGGTGAAAAGAGCTACACGTTAGCAAATAATGGTGTGAAAGCTATCACTAAAAAGGGATATAGATTATGAGCAGATTTGAATTAATTGGTGGCTGAATTTCAATACACTCAATTTCGTGAACAATCACA
This sequence comes from Orobanche coerulescens, assembly GCA_033398695.1. Taxonomy (NCBI): domain Eukaryota; kingdom Viridiplantae; phylum Streptophyta; class Magnoliopsida; order Lamiales; family Orobanchaceae; genus Orobanche; species Orobanche coerulescens. The sequence continues at coordinate 93,005,321 of CM065816.1, forward strand.
ATATTTGACGACGCCGATGAAATTCTTTTTCATATTAAGTCGAAAAATAAATGAGTGATCGAGAGCAACCATTAAATGGAGTCGTGTGTGTCACGAGTGAGAAAGAAATAATCAACCTTTTGGGGGGAAACCTTGAATTTTGGAATTACAAAAATAAAACCGTGTTTTAACTTAAAAATTATTAGTAGATTTATTTTGGATCTTGATTCATTTCCATCTACTGTATAAAACTGGTTGTTGTGTAAATGGCATTTTGATCTCTTTTTCTCTTTATATATATAAGTATTTTTCTTTATTTGTGTTTGTTTTATTAATTTATGTGCTATTTTTATTTTTTACATTGAGTGTGAATAATAAAGAGTCTTGCTCGGGACTAGCAAGAATTCAAGTTTGGGGGTGTGGTAAGTGTCATTTTGATACACTTATCCGTGATTAGTATTGATACATTTCACCCATAATTATGAGCTAGTCTACTCATTTTTGCTTTAAATTAATTAGTGTTTAATAATTTTATTTTTATAGGATAAAGATGTAAATTTAGCCTTAATCGGATTGAATTGCGGATTTACTCAAGAAATAACATGTTTATATAATATTCTCTATATTGAGTTTTTATGTATTCATGTTGTAGGATTTTCGAGATGATTTCGGCAGTCTTTCTGCATTCAAAATCAGAGTTATATATCAAAACTTATCATCCGAAGAAGATTTGGGGCGAAAACGCAAGTCTAAGAAATTCTGGGCTGAAAATAAAATCTGAAACTCTATACGGGCGTATTACGGCTGTAAGTCACACAGTAACTAATGTGCAAAAAGCCGAAGCCATGTTACGGTCGTAACATCCAAAGCATACGGCCATATGTCCTCTATGTTACGTCCGTAACATCTGAAAGTTACGGTCGTAACTCTTGACAGATGTATGATTATTTTTAAATCTTTTATACTTTTGGTATATTGTTGAGGGGATGGCTGGCCTTGACCCAATCTAATGTAATAATGCTGGAGTTTTGGAGCTATTAGATGACTTGTGGTATATAAATAGACCCATTGGATCCATCATTAATCATGCTTCATCTTATATTTTTCCCACTTTGTAATATTTTTCTTTGTGTGAAGAACACACTTGTGTTCTTGAGAGTGTATGTAATAGTGGTTTAGCTTATGTTGTTGGGGGAGTTTATGTAACACCCCCAAGATATTCGAGGTGTATTACAGTGCCGTGGACCCCTACATGGAATCCACCAGGCTAACACAAGAGAACACCTCTCGACTAACCGTCTCGGTTAGCAAGGAGACAATATTATTAACAACAAGAACATAAAACAACACGCCCGGTACAACCGGCATAATAAACATCAACCGACAAATATGGTAACTCCAACGAAGTCCAAACACAACCAGAAAGGAAAAGCCTAAGTACTCGCGAGTACAATCTATAAGTTTAGAAATATAGGAAACAACCATATCGAATTAGACAAAGGAAATAAGACGACCCAAATGCACATGTCAACGGCCTTGGCCAACATCCTCGTACTGTCCCGGTGCTCGCTCGTCCGGATAATTATGACCTGAAATCCATAATAAGAATTTCCCCAAAACGGGTCCCCAAAGGGGTTAGCAATTACGCTAGTACAAGTAGTCAAGGCAAACCAATCGCTTACACATTTCATAGTACATGCACCAATATCATTTTCAAAAGTCAAAACCAGACATGTCTTTTCCTAAACAAACAAATAACAAATTTGCCTAGGACCGGGACGAAGCCACGAATCCCACCCGAGGCCTCTAAGGACCCTCCCGAGCTGGCCATTTCATAAAACAAATCACACACAGGCATCGCCTAGGACCGGGACGAAGCCACGAATCCCACCCGAGGCCTCTAAGGACCCTCCCGAGCTGGCTAGCGAAACAAACTCATGAATCCAGAGTGAAGTCATATATTCCCACGAGGCCCCGTCGGACCCTCCCAGGGTGAGCAAAGCACACACAATATACATTACCATTTCATGTTAAGCATAAAGGTTTCCAAAAGAATACTTGCCTTGAATTAATGACGACGCGAAGAACGAAAGGAAAGTCACCGACGAACGCTAGGAACCAATGAGACCGAACCTAACGATTCGAAGAATACAATCACAATCATTTCTAAACGAATACGGAATTGGAATACACCCGAAAACCCGCCTACGATTCATGTATATTCGTATATAAACAACAACGAGGGCGGACCACAACCAAACCCTCTCGATTCCGTAAAAATCACGAAATATACCATGAATCCGTAGGGAAACTAAGAATACCAGCAAGATTAATCATATTCATCATGAATCCATCGACAAAACGAAACGGATCGGAAGAAAATCCCAAAACCCCCAAATTATCCAAAAGTAGGGTTCTAAGAGATTACCTTGGATTTAGGATGAGAAACACAAGTGGATGATGTTAATCTACACCAAGAATTCAAGCAAAAGAATCTCTGAAGTGATTGGAAGAAGAGAATCGCCTCAAATCGCCTCCGGAGTCGCTCGGCCGCGGAAGAAGGAGAGAAATGAGAATTTGTGACTATCTCGGTCAACTCCCTGGTTTATATAGCCAGGGAGTGTTAGCGTACGCTAATCCTTAAGGTTAGCGTGCGCTAACGGGGAAAAATTACAGGCCAAACTAGTTAGCGTCCAGTCCAGTAGCCAGACTTTTGGCCGTTAGCGTGCGCTACTCGAAACGTAGCGTGCGCTAATAACCTCTTGGTAGCGCGCGCTATCGACCAATAGCGTGCGCTACCTGGACATCAGCCGAGTCCAGTGGCAACTGCCCAGAACCCACCTGATACGTTAGCGTGCGCTACCATACAAGCGTAGCGTGCGCTAACTGATCCGTTCGCGTGCGCTACCATACAAGCGTAGCGTGCGCTAACTGGCACCTGACCGGGTTCAGTAGTAAACTGTCCAGTACTGGACACTCACGCTAGCGCACGCTACCGGGCATCATCAGCGTGCGCTAGCCTCTCGACATTAGCGTGCGCTAGCATATGTAGCGTACGCTAATACGCTGGTCCAGAAGGCTGAAAAAAAACAACACTGCCACTCCCAGGGCTACTCGCTAGCGCGCGCTACGGAACAAACGTAGCGTGCGCTACTAAGGGAATCCTAGCGTGCGCTATGCAGAAAGAGTAGCGTGCGCTAGGTACGAAATATGAACGGTCCAAAAACACCGGAATGTGAACGAAACATCAAACGGAACATCTCAACAGGCATCATAACGTAGAATGGATCCACGGCAACCCCGAAACGGCGGTTCCGCAAGACAATACTGGGAATAAAATCCATAGATAATAGGAAAGATACACTGAAAGATACATGAGGGTCACTACTATCGGGAAATACGCCGAAAAAGAAAAATATAAGGGAAAGAAAAATGCGGATATTACATTCTACCCCTCTAAAAACAAGTTTCGTCCCGAAACTTAAGAAACAAACAACTCCGGGTACCTAGCACGCATGCTATCCTCGGTCTCCCACATTGCCTCCTCGACACCGTGTCTCGACCACTGCACCTTGACCAAAGGGATGGTCTTATGCCTCAGTCGTTTCTCCCGATGTTCCAAAATCTTCAAAGAGCGCTCCTCAAAAGTAATATCCTCGGCGACGTCAATCTCATCATAATCGATGATGTGACTAGGGTCCGGGACGTATTTCCTCAGCTGGGAAACATGAAAAACGCTAACATGACTCAGGGCCGGGGGCAACGCCAAACGGTATGCCAACCCACCGACTCGCTCGAGAATCTCGAAGGGTCCAATAAATCTCGGACTCAACTTCCCCTTTTTCCCGAAACGGAAAATTCCCTTCGTCGGCGACACCTTCAGCAAAACGTGGTCCCCCACCTCGAATTCTAAAGGTCGACGACGAATATCGGCATATGACTTCTGTCGACTCTGGGCAGTCAACATCCGTTCTCGAATTAATTCTATCTTCCGTCTCGTCTCTAAAACGACATCCGGTTCGGTCCCGACCAAATCGTACGCCTCATTCCAACAAATCGGCGATCGACATCGCCGCCCATAAAGTGCCTCATACGGTGCCATCCGAATTGACGCGTGCCAACTATTGTTGTACGTGAATTCGATCAATGGCAAATGCTCCTCCCAGTCGCTACTCCAATCGGGGGCACAAGCACGCAACATGTCCTCGAATGTCTGGATGGTGCTGCCCGACCGCCCATCCGATCGGGATGAAAAGAGGTACTCAAATGCAAACGGGTACCTAACGCCTTATGCACCGCCTGCCAAAAGTGCGATACGAAACGGCCATCACGATCCGAAACAATAGACTTCGGAGTACCGTGAAGTCTCACAATCTGCGCGATAAACACACGAGCTAACTTCTCCGGGCCCCAAGTGTCCTTGATGCCCAGAAAATGTGCCGACTTGGTCAGACGATCAACAATCACCCATACCATGTTCATGCCCGACCTCGATCTTGGCAAACTCGTAACGAAATCCATCGAAAAGTCTTCCCATTTCCATTCCGGAACGGGAAGTGACTGCAATAACCCAGCCGGTCGTTGATGCTCGATTTTGACCTGCTAGCACGTCAAACATCTCGCTACAAACTGTGCGACCTCCTCCTTCATATCATTCCACCAGAAGTTCCTCCTCAGGTCCTTGTACATCTTACTCGAACCAGGATGAACGGAATAAGGTGTGGAATGGGCCTCACGCAAAATACTGTCAGTAACTCTGGATCGTTCGGCACACAAAGCCGACTCTGGAATCTCAAAACACCATCTTCGTGAATCACAAATCCAGGAGACTTTCCTTTAAGGACGTTATCTCGGATTTGAGTAATCATCGGGTCCTCTGATTGTTTCAGCTTAATTTCATCGATCAAGGACGACGAAATCTCTAAAGCACAAAGTTGCCCGACAGCTCCAGGCAACAAAACCTCAACATCTAACCCGATCAAAGCCCGCCGAAGCTCAGACTGAGGCGTAAGGACCTCAAGCGTTCGCAACGCAATCGGTTTCCGACTCAAGGCGTCGGCCACGACGTTCGCCTTGCCCGGATGATAAAGAATTTCAAGGTCATAATCTTTAATCAGTTCTAACCACCTCCTCTGCCTCATATTCAACTCCCGCTGAGTAAATATGTATTTCAGACTTTTATGATCGGTAAAAATATGACATGTAGAGCCGAAAAGATAGTGACGCCAAATCTTGAGTGCAAAGACTACCGCCGCTAACTCCATATCGTGAGTAGGGTAGTTAAGTTCATACGGCCTTAACTGTCTCGACGCATAGGCAATGGTCTTGCCGTGCTGCATTAATACGCACCCGAGACCCTGACCCGAAGCATCGCTATAAACGGCGAATCCCTCGTTGCCACATAGCAACGCCAAGACCGGGGCTGAAGTCAAACGCTTCTTCAGCTCCTCGAAACTCGACTGCCTCTCGTCGGTCCGCATTTAACTTCTGATTTATGGAGCAATCGAGTAAGTGGCCGAGCTAGTTTTGAGAAACCTCACGAACCTACGGTAGTAGCCACCAAACCCAAGAAACTACGGACCTCCTTCACATTTGTGGCGATGCCCAATCCAATCTGCCTCAATTTTCTCATGGTCCACACGAACCCCTTCTACCGAAATCACGTGACCCAAAAACATCACTTCCTTCAAAGAACTCACATTTCGAGAACTTCGCATAGAGTTGCTCGGTCCTCAAAATGTCTAACACTATCCGCAAATGATGGGCATGCTCTTCCTCATTCCTCGAATAGATAAGAATATCGTCAATGAAGACGACGACACACTTATCCAAATATTCGATAAAGACTTTGTTCATCAACTGCATGAACACCGCCGGCGCATTAGTTAACCCGAAAGGCATAACTACGAATTCATAATGTCCGTATCTCGTCCGAAAAGTCGCTGCACGTCGGACTCTCTCACCCGGCCGATAGTACCCGATTTCAAATCAATCTTCGAGAATACCGCACTCCCTGAATCGATCGAACAAATCATCAATCCTCGGCAAAGGATACTTGTTCTTGATGGTTACCTTGTTTAGTTCGCGATAGTCGATACACAAACGTAGTGAACCATCCTTCTTCCGCACAAACAGGACCGGCGCGCCCCAAGGCGAGGCGCTCGGTCGAACATACCCCGATTCAAGAAGCTCACTCAACTGCTTCTTCAACTCTGACATCTATGAAGGTGCCATGCGATACGGCGCCTTCGAAACAGAAGCCGCGCCCGGCTCTAACTCTATAGCAAACTCGACCTCACGATCCGGTGGCAATCCCGGTAACTCGTCAGGAAAAACATCAGGAAACTCATTAACGACTGGAATCGACGGAAGCTCGACTCCACCATTTTCCGTCTTTAAGGCATAGCACCAATAACCAGTACACCCCTTTCGCAGGAGACTCATCGCCTTCAAGGCATTAATAACGAACTTGGTTTCCCATCTTTCGCCCCGCGAACGAGTGCTCGGTGCCATCCTCGGCTAACATAGTGATGATTCTCGTGCGGTAGTTCATGATTGCGCCATGCCGCTCGAGCCAATCATCCCCGAGAATTAGATCCTCACCCTCAATATCAACAACGATAAGATTAGAGAGCCGGGCTCTCTCACAAATAAACACGAGCAGGTCTCGGACCTCTCGATCGCCAACGATCCTATCACCGCTAGGAAGTTTAACGATGAAAGACTCGCAAGGCGACAAGCAATCGAGACTCAAGCGGCGCACACACCCAGATATGAGCAGATGTGTAGCACCGGAATCGAAAAGCACACTGACGGGATGAGAATGAATATGAACGGTGCACTCGCCACAAGAGTCTTTGGGTCATCGGCCCTCCTCATCTCGTAGATACGCGGGCGGGCGAGCCGACACCGGAAGCTCCTCCTCTAGCGGGGCTGACCCCGACCCCTACCTCGGCCGGCACTCGGAGGTGGCGGCGAACAAGAACCCCGATTCACACTTGGCTCCAAAGGTCTTTGGAAAAGAAGCACGAGCACGGGAAGCTTTCTTACCCGCTCACAAAGAAGGCCTTGTGGCCCGGCCCGACCACAAGTGTGACAAGTTAGAGGCGGACGAGGACACTCCCGGTTCCGATGGCGGCTCGCCAGATTAAAGCATTTGGCATCCCGAGCGGAGGCACCGCGATGCCCGATAGCCCCCGGAGAAACGAGGCCGAATTACCTCCGGGAATATTCATAGGCGAGACTTCTGCTGCCTCCACCTCGTGACCCGAAAAATTTCCGTGGATTTACGCTTCTTACTCTCCCGAACCGCCGCATTGCTCACCGACATGTCGTAGGCAAGAGCTCGACTCTGATAATCCTTCAGGGTAGTACATACTAGTCCAGACATATAGTCCCGAATGGGCAGTTTCATTCTCCTGGAAAAATGGAAAATTTTGTCGCTCTCAGCGACAACTTGGGTCTTCACATAACTCAACTCTTTATTGAAATCAGCAATGGCTTGGGATACGGGAATATCCCGGGGTTGGGCATCGTAGAAAGCATGCACTCGAGCCTGTCGGACCGGCCACGGACAATACTCGGTTTCCATCAACTCCTGAAACTCGGCCCACGAAGCAACATGATCTTTGGGACTAACGGCCTCCCACCAATCTGTAGCATCTCCCATGAGGAAGTATTGAGCAATAGGGACCTTACGGTCCTCGGGACAATTGGTAGCAGTGAAGACTTTGGATATCTCCTTGATCCACCCTTCCCAGCCGATCGGGTCCGAAGCTCCCGAGAACTGAGGAGGATGCATCTTGATGACATCCTGAAGCCAGCGATCCGCTCCGCCCCGATTAGCGTGGGCCTGATCGGGGTTCTGGACCACTTGAGCTATAGCCGCCATCTGGTTAACCATTTGCTGCATAACAGCCGCAATACCAAGATCGGCGCGCTCCTGAGAAGAAGCATGACTGTGACGGTCACCGGTACTGCCGGCTCCCGAAGAATGCGACGTGGCCGCCCCACCGGCTGCCCCACGTCCTCGGCCGCGCCCACGGCCACGACCACGACCACGGTTTCCTCCGGCATCCATACTGATGTTGAGAGATAACAGAAGTATATCGATGATGAGTAAGGGGGAAAAGCAATTACGATTCAGAAGTAGAAATACAATGCAAGAAACAAAAGAGCCGAATAGGAAAACTTACGAGCACTGGAAGTACCGGGATGCTGGCAGCGGCGTGACAATGTGCAAAACAAAACACGACTAGACCCAAATGACCAACAAGCCTAGGTATCCATAAACCTAGAGCTCTGATACCATTTCTGTAACACCCCCAAGATATTCGAGGTGTATTACAGCGCCGTGGACCCCTACATGGAATCCACCAGGCTAACACAAGAGAACACCTCTCGACTAACCGTCTCGGTTAGCAAGGAGACAATATTATTAACAACAAGAACATAAAACAACACGCCCGGTACAACCGGCATAATAAACATCAACCGACAAATATGGTAACTCCAACGAAGTCCAAACACAACCAGAAAGGAAAAGCCTAAGTACTCGCGAGTACTATCTATAAGTTTAGAAATATAGGAAACAACCATATCGAATTAGACAAAGGAAATAAGACGACCCAAATGCACATGTCAACGGCCTTGGCCAACATCCTCGTACTGTCCCGGTGCTCGCTCGTCCGGATAATTATGACCTGAAATCCATAATAAGAATTTCCCCAAAACGGGTCCCCAAAGGGGTTAGCAATTACGCTAGTACAAGTAGTCAAGGCAAACCAATCGCTTACACATTTCATAGTACATGCACCAATATCATTTTCAAAAGTCAAAACCAGACATGTCTTTTCCGGAAACAAACAGTCAACAAATTTGCCTAGGACCGGGACGAAGCCACGAATCCCACCCGAGGCCTCTAAGGACCCTCCCGAGCTGGCCATTTCATAAAACAAATCACGCACAGGCATCGCCTAGGACCGGGACGAAGCCACGAATCCCACCCGAGGCCTCTAAGGACCCTCCCGAGCTGGCTAGCGAAACAAACTCATGAATCCAGAGTGAAGTCATAGATTCCCCCGAGGCCCCGTCGGACCCTCCCAGGGTGAGCAAAGCACACACAATATACATTACCATTTCATGTTAAGCATAAAGGTTTCCAAAAGAATACTTGCCTTGAATTAATGACGACGCGAAGAACGAAAGGAAAGTCACCGACGAACACTAGGAACCAATGAGACCGAACCTAACGATTCGAAGAATACAATCACAACCATTTCTAAACGAATACGGAATTGGAATACACCCGAAAACCCGCCTACGATTCATGTATATTCGTATATAAACAACAACGAGGGCGGACCACAACTAAACCCTCTCGATTCCGTAAAAATCACGAAATATACCATGAATCCGTAGGGAAACTAAGAATACCAGCAAGATTAATCATATTCATCATGAATCCATCGACAAAACGAAACGGATCGGAAGAAAATCCGAAAACCCCCAAATTATCCAAAAGTAGGGTTCTAAGAGATTACCTTGGATTTAGGATGAGAAACACAATAGGATGATGTTAATCTACACCAAGAATTCAAGCAAAAGAATCTCTGAAGTGATTGGAAGAAGAGAATCGCCTCAAATCGCCTCCGGAGTCGCTCGGCCGCGGAAGAAGGAGAGAAATGAGAATTTGTGACTATCTCGGTCAACTTTCTGGTTTATATAGCCAGGGAGTGTTAGCGTACGCTAATCCTTAAGGTTAGCGTGCGCTAACGGGGAAAATTTACAGGCCAAACTAGTTAGCGTCCAGTCCAGTAGCCAGACTTTTGGCCGTTAGCGTGCGCTACTCGAAACGTAGCGTGCGCTAATAACCTCTTGGTAGCGCGCGCTATCGACCAATAGCGTGCGCTACCTGGACATCAGCCGAGTCCAGTGGCAACTGCCCAGAACCCACCTGATACGTTAACGTGCGCTACCATACAAGCGTAGCGTGCGCTAACTGATCCGTTCGCGTGCGCTACCATACAAGCGTAGCGTGCGCTAACTGGCACCTGACCGGGTTCAGTAGTAAACTGTCCAGTACTGGACACTCACGCTAGCGCACGCTACCGGGCATCATCAGCGTGCGCTAGCCTCTCGACATTAGCGTGCGCTAGCATATGTAGCGTACGCTAATACGCTGGTCCAGAAGGCTGAAAAAAACAACACTGCCACTCCCAGGGCTACTCGCTAGCGCGCGCTACGGAACAAACGTAGCGTGCGCTACTAAGGGAATCCTAGCGTGCGCTATGCAGAAAGAGTAGCGTGCGCTAGGTATGAAATATGAACGGTCCAAAAACACCGGAATGTGAACGAAACATCAAACGGAACATCTCAACAGGCATCATAACGTAGAATGGATCCACGGCAACCCCGAAACGGCGGTTCCGCAAGACAATACTGGGAATAAAATCCATAGATAATAGGAAAGATACACTGAAAGATACACGAGGGTCACTACTATCGGGAAATACGCCGAAAAAGAAAAATATAAGGGAAAGAAAAATGCGGATATTACAGTTTATTGCTTCTTTCTCCTTTATCTACTAAGGGAGTTAGGATCAATTCTTTCTCTTTTTCAACTAATAATGACCACTCAAGCTTGTAATATGTTGAATAAACCCTTCATGGACTAAGTTATCCTTATTTGGGATTATAAACAAGGTTTGTCATGTTATTTAAGTTTGTATAAAGATCTATTATGGATTACTTATTATTGTGTGTGATTTTCATTATTATACCAATCTTTATTTATTTGGCCAATAAATGATGATATTTATGGTCTTCATATGTTTCGAAAGAAAATATGTTGATTAGATCAAATGATCTTCACTCTAAGTTGTTCCAGGGGATAGAAATATACCTCTAGACCTTAGATGATTCTTTGAGTTATTTTCATAAAACCTAATGCTATGTATTGAAGCCAATCAACATTGAAATATAGTGGATTGATTCAATATATAAGGGGCGTTTTGACATTCGAAAGAGGAACCGTCTTTTTAAGAAAAATCGAATCTATACAACATAATAAGTAAATTAATCTTATGATCTCCTATACATCTTCTATAACTAATGATAAACTAAGTTTGTAATCCAAACTATTTCATTTTACCTTATATTAATCTATTATTAGTGCAATCTTTCATTTCCTTAAATTTTAGAACTATTATTGCATTTTCCTTGCAATTGTCAAACCAAACTCTTAAATTGTGTGTTTCACACATCTAAATATCTATAACAAATAGATAAATAGTGTATAATTCAATATATAACCTAACTTCCTCGTGGGATCGATAAACCAGACTCAAAAAGTCCACTTATTACTTGATACGATATCGTGCACTTGCGATAGTTACACAAAAGACGTGTCAATCGAGTACTAAATACCAAACCAGAATACCAAAACAATACAACGGATAACATCACTGAGCCCCTTCGTCATCATGCCGGTACTGTGGTTGCTTCCCCGCTCCTCGGCTACCTGAACATCAAAATAAATGTCCACCCCCGTACGGGTTAGCAAAACGATGCTAGTACAAGTATCATAATATACAAAATCAGATATGCAACAATGATGCATACAAAAATACAAAACACGGACTTTCTCTACCGGAATCCAACGATGCGAATCCACATGATTCCATCAACACAACACAAGATAATCCAATGATCCATCGCCCTCAACATAGATCCCAAGATGATCCCGTCGGACCAACACGAGGTGGAAAACCCATCCAATGATCCAGTGCCCTCAGCATAGATCCCAGGATGATCCCATCGGACCAACACGAGGTGGACAACTGACCCAGCACCCTCAGCATAGACCACACGATCCCCTTCAGATCAATACAACATATACAATACAACTGTGCATACACATATGCAAATCAACATGTTTATCAACATGAACAACACATGAATCAATAATCTGAACGACATTATGACAATGCAACTTTGATGATTTCATGTTCAACAACATGAATGACAATATGCATGAACAAAATCATCAACATTAAACCAATAGTCAAATTACGATACTTGTCTTAGAAATGTGGCAAGAATTAAACACATGAACGACTATCAACATGCTCGAAGGTCGCCCCTTCGATCGATCACCTTGCAAGAATCGGACCTTGTTCAAAAGAAATAACAAAGGGTTCAACTTCCTTCGCAAAGTTAACGTACGAACACCTAGCGTCTTAAGTTATATCCGAGTTAATATTATCGTAAGGCCGGTTCACAGTTATCTACTCGATGAAATCTAAGCCAAAATTAATGACGTACTTCATACGAATCGAATGACCATATCGAAGATGAAATGACGACGTCTACGGATTCATGGATATACATGTCACCACAATCCAACCCTCAATCAGGATTTCAACTTCCAATATATATGGTTCGGAAAATCTTACAATTCATATCAAAGGTGTGATTCAAGATACAAGCATACCAAGCGTACTTTGCAAGGGAATGATACTACGGTGTTCCGGGTTTGATTCCATCGACATTGCCGATTCATTTCAAGCATGAATATGAAGAAGTTTGTTAAACCGAACACCTCTATCAAAACACAAATTATTCCCGGTGAAATATCTTAGTAATCTCAGAAAACTCACTAGAATCATGCTCATAATTCATAACAAACTGAGGACATTATATCTTAAAGTTCAATCCCAACAAGGTTCGATTAATACTCTTAACAACGAAAGAGAACCAAAGTATAACCAAATCTATTCTTCTAAAAACATGATGTTCGACTCCTCATGCTAATAATGAACTTGGTAATCTCAAAAACAGGTTCAAAACATCATCAAGAACATGTAATCTAGTTGGTGAAGGATCAACATACCTCAATATAGAGAAGAACAACGAAATACTTGGTGAAACTCAACACCGGAAGCTTGAACACCAATCCACAAGGGTCCACGATCCTCTAAATCGAGATGAGATGATGATATGAGAGAATTTTGGTGCTGTGAAGTTCTCAGGCTGCAAAAATCGCCCAAGAAGTGAGAAGGAAATGAAATGGAGGTTGAGGTCTATAAATAGACTTTTACACGTTACGTACGTTAAGGGCAAAGCCTTACATACATTATCGCCTTAGCGTACGCTATCCTCAAACCTTAGCGTACGTTACCATCTCGTAGTAGATCACTGCCTCATTTCTAGCTTCTATTACGTACGTTATCCAAAGCCTTTACGTACGTAACACCCTGTAGATACCGCACGCTATCACCCATATCTAGCATACATTAAGCCTCATTGACCTGTTTTATCGAAAAGCCATCCAGGTTCATGCAGGGCAATCGAAGAATCTCCATATAGCCCCCACACGCTGACCTTATCTGATCTGCCTTTGACTGAAGCTTACGTACGCTATGCTACAACTATAACGTACGTTATATTCAACACTTAGCGTATGTTATGCTCAGCGTCTAGTGTACGTTATGACGTGCAGATGCATGCATGCATGAATATGTTGGAAATTCAAAAACACAGGAATACGAATACAGGAAACCACACTTCGATTAATAACACCACATAATCAAATGTTACAAGTTCGAATACCGGTAAAATACAAAATAATTATCTGGGCATTACACCGCAGTTGCAAGGCGCCAAAGAACATCCAAGCCTGCTACAAGCACAATAAATAGTACTTGACTCGAGTCAAATTACATGGAGGAAGATAGAAGAATATGGAGGTGAACCACGTTGAGATCCCTCCTGTCACCATTGCGGATAAACACCAGCATTTGGATGTTGCTGACTTTGACCAGATCATTGTAGTTTGACTAGTTTATATGCTTTGGTTATGTTTTGTCTTGTTTCTAGTTTTTTTTTTGAGAACTACTTTGGGATTTTATATGAATGTAATAAAGTTGGTCATGATGAATAAAATTATTTTAATTTTTGTGATTCTGCGAAAACGAATTTTACCTTTTCCCTTCAAAAACATGTTTGGTTTATTACAAAAAAATTGCTCAGTAAGAATTGCTTGGTTAAATTGATACATTGGTGGATTTTATCAAAAACCTTTGGTTACGACTAGGCGCATCCTCCTTGGTATTTGTTTATGCTTTGAAAGTCTAAATGGAATCAGTGGTTTTTAAACAGCCTTAGCCGTACCGACATTCCTACTTTCTCTGCAAGTCTACCAAGTTAGAGTTGCCGAAAGGATCAATAGTTGAGATATAAATTGAACACCCCGATGCGTTTTGAAATGTTTACATGCTCCTATGACCATCATTGCCATAGTATTGTATCAACAACAATGCCTTTGAAAAAGGCTTCAACCTTACTCTATCACTCAACAATAGAAAAATACTAAAATAGCTACTTGAAACGAGCACTACGATCTGAGTTTAATGATCGAGAAAATGCACGACCTATGGATGGAAAGATACGGAAGTCTAGTTTCCAGAATAACTAACCGTTCATTCATAGACCTATTAACAAAGGAGTTATTGCTGTTTTAGTGAACAAAGATCAAGCTGCGCGGAACTTACAGTTTTGCTAAACTTTGATCCTAACCAACTTGGTCGAATTTCCCCAAACTCGAAGTTAATGACTTTTTACTATGTCTTTCATCACAAGACTAATCGAGTTTCATTTCTGATTGTAGATGTCTCGTGGCGAAATTGAGTGCCTTGTTAATAGTGGAACAACCCACACTATTCTTCGGAATAGGAAATTATTTAAGGATATTGTGCCATATATATATCCTCAGTGACAACAATGATCGGTTCCTCCCAAGTAATTCAAGAGAGGGGACCTGTCATTTCTTGCTGCCTAATGGTACGCATATTAATGCCACAAATGCTCTCTACGCCCCAAGAATAAACCGAACCTTGCTAAGTTTTAGGGACATCCGTGCAAACGGTACACACTGTGAGAATGGTATAGAGTTTTTGTGTGTTACTCTGGCAGAATGCGGAAGACGCCGCCTTCTAGAGAAACTTATGATTCTAAGTAGTGGTTTATACCAAACTACAATAAGGGTTATTGAATCCTACGCTGTGGGTCACGAACTTGTTATTCCGAAGCATACCAACTATGGCATGACCGAATCGGTCACCCTGGACGCTGATGATTCGCATTTTGAAAAACTCAAATGGTCATCCGTTTTTCAAGTCCGAAAAACAATTGGAAGCACCACTCGATATTGACATTGATGTGAGTGAGTCTGATACCGTATCATCGAGATTGAAGATCGCACACCTTGATGAGGTTGACAGTGCATCTCACGTAAATCTCGAGGCTTCCGTGGCAATTTCCAATGCCCATAAATCATTTTGCAAAGCCTGCTCACTAGCAAAGTTGATACCTTCTCCATCGTTTGCTAAAGACTCAACACAAAATATTCGCTTCTTACAAAGAATTCAAGGGGACATTTGTGGACCTACTCAACCAGAGTGCGGACCATTCAGATACTTTATGGTTCTGGTTGATGCATCGAGGTGATGGTCACACGTCGCTATGCTATCCACAAGAAATGCTGCATTTGCTAAACTTCTAGCACAAATCACCAAGTTACGGGCTAACCACCCCGACTTTCCAATCTCGTCATTAAGATTGGACAATGCTGGTGAGTTTACGTCAAAATCCTTTGACGACTATTGCATGTCGATTAGGATTGAAGTTGAACATTCCGTCCCCATGTTCATTTGCAAAATGGCCTTGCTGAGGCTATGATTGAGCGGTTACAGCTTATCGCCCGAGCATTGGTATTGCGCACCAACCTATCGATTTCTACCTGGGGTTATGCCATTTTGGATGCAGCTATACTTATTCGCTTTTGACCCACTGCCAATCAACTATTTAGTGCGTACCAGTTAGTAACTGGATATGAGCCTGATATTTCACACTTAGGCATTTTTGGTTGTGCAGTCTATGTGCCAATTACGCCTCCACAGCGTAATAAAATGGGTCCACAAAGACGATTAGGTATATACGTTGGCTATGAATCGCCTAAAATTATCCACAATTTGGAACCTTTGACAGGAGATCTGTTTACTGCAAGATTTGCAGACTGTCACTTTGATGAGACAAACTTCCCGCCATTAGGGGGAGAGAGAAATCAAATGATTCCAGTTGAACGCCAGGAAATTGTATGGTGTGCTCCCTGTTTGCCTCATCAAGATCCTCGCACGGCTCAATCCGAGCTGGAAGTGCAACGTATTCTCAGTCTTCAGAAAGTAGCAGATTCGATGCCCGACAGCTTTACTGATACTGCGAAAGTGACAAGATCTACCATTCCCGCTGTGAATGTTCCTGCAAGGTTAGAAGTCCCAATTATAGGGCAAGGTTCAGCCTCCTAAAGGAATGATACCCCCAGCATCGACCTTAGTGGTGGGAGGGATGCTTCGGCTACTTTTATCCCTGCTCAAAAGAGGGGGGGGCAGTGGATAGAAAGGATACCGAAGCTCGAAAGAGAAGAGGAACGGAGGCACAAAATCCTCTCATTATCGACATAGTCAGTCCATCACACGAAATTATCTCTGACTACGGGTATGTCCTCGAATCAACAATAGAACGATCGACTGATGCGTCAGAAACTTTGTTGATGTCGGAGAATAAAGAAATCTCGATGCAATGTATGAGTGAATACGTACTATTAGACAGGTCGTCCACATTAGTCGACGATGCTTTTGCCTACTACGCTGCTCAAGAAATTATTTAAGACGACGATGCTGAGCCGCACTCGGTTGTTGAATGTCAACGACGAGCCGATTGGCCGAAATGGAAAGATTCAATACAAGATGAACTAGACTCAATGGCTAAACGTGAGGTGTTTGGACGTATCGATCCAGTACCTGTGGGCGTTAAACCAGTTGGACATAAGTGGGTATTTTTTCGTAAACACAATGATAAGAATGATGTCATACGTTACAAAGCGAGACTAGTTGTCCAAGGCTTCTCGCAATGCCCTGGCATTGATTACGAGGAGACGTATTCTCCCATTATGAACATCATCACTTTCCGCTACTTAGTCAGTTTAGTAGTTCCAAAAAACTGAATATGTAGCTTATGGATGTGGTTACAGCTTATCTTTATGGGGATCTAGATACGGATACTTATATAAAATTCCCTGAAGGGACTTCATTGCCCAAATCAAGTATCTATGAGCCACGGAGCGCTTACGTGTAAAATTATGTCGCTCACTGTATGGTCTGAAGCAATCCGGAAGGATGTAGTGCAACCGCCTACGTGAATACTTGATTGGGAAGGGATACTAGAACATTGATATCTGTCCATGCACTTTCATGAAAAGAACAGATACAGGATTCATGATTATAGCTGTCTATGTAGATGACATGAATGTTATCGGTGCCATAGATGAGGTCAATGAAACGTCCCACTACCTTAACTCCGAATTCGAGATGAAAGACCCGGGGAGGACTCAATTCTGCTTGGGCTTAGAGCTAGAACATCGAGATGATGGTATACTCATTCATTACTCTGCCTATGTCCAGAAGATGCTCAGACGATTTAGTATGTGTAATATCCTGAAATTCTACTATGACTGTTTAATGTTATTTTATCCGAGTTATATTGTACAGTGTGGAATCTGTACAGTATAGATAAAATGATTGAAGAACTGAGACATCGGTATTGGTATAATTGTCGGACATGGTCGATAATTGCATTTGAAGATATTGTGTCAGGCGTATTATATGAGAATATTATTGGAAGGAGTATGTGTATTCAGTATGTCATGTATACGTATCTAGTATGTTGAGACGTTGGACAAGAATAGCTGAAAATAGCTAAGTACAGCCACGTTAGCGCAAGCTATGATGTATACTTAGCGCATGCTAAGAGAGTTGAGTTACTTATGCTAAGGAGGACCCCTAACGTACGTAAGGCATCCTGGATAAAGTTCGGAAGGTGGCTGATAGGTAGGCCCAAACTGATTATTATCGGCATTTAGTGCACGCTAATGCATATGGTTAGCGTACGCTAATATCAGATCGGTCAAAAGAGAATCTTGGCTTTGTCAGGCTACTTTCGGTGTGTGGACCCCAGGCATCTTCGGGGAAGGTACATATTGTCGGGTTAACGAAGAATAGCGCACGCTATTGAAGGCGAATAGCGCATGCTACCGAGCATTTCACTGTAGCAAGTCAACGCCTGTTTACGTACGTTATTGCATGGGCATTACGTACGTAAGATGATGTGCGAAGCAAGGCAGTAGCCTTTGGACTTCGATAGCGCACGCTATCAAGGAACGACAGCGCATGCTAGGGCTGTAGCGCACGCTAAATACAAGGTTTAGCGCACGCTAGTAATGTGCAGTTTATAAAAGGACAGGCGGTTGTTAAGATGCATTTCGTCCATTTTCTTCCTTTCATTCGATAGAGAGAGCCTTGGGGGATACGTGAGGTTCTGAAACACTAAGAGATGATGATCTTTAACAAGATTAAGCTGAGGAGCATGGATTAAAGCCTTGTTCTTGAAGTTATTGATGATTCTTGGAATGGAGTTCGATTGTTCTTCTACGTGGTTCATCTATAAAAGGTAATTTTCGTATCCCTTTGATAGTGGTTCGTTTTGAAAGGATGATTACTTGGAAGGGAGCATGTTGGATTATCATGGGATGATGTTATATGAGATTTAATGGAATTGTGATAAAAGATTTTGGATGATTATTTACATGTTAAAGGATGTTAGATTATGTTGTTTTGATGATTATGAACATGGTTTCGAATCACTTGGTGTTCTTGAAGAACTTCTTGATGAATATAGCGTATTAAGATAATTGTGTTGAATTATTGGTGTTTTTAGATACGAAGATGAAATTATCATACTTAGGAATTAAGTTATGTCGATTGATGATTGATTAATGGTATATATCATACGAGTATGATGATGAGATTGAACCTGGAAAGATTGTGATTGATCTTGGAATATGATTTCCTTTACATTCGTATATGTAATCACAGGATGTTAGTCGATATTTGAAAGACATGCAACGGTATAGCATTAGCGCACGCTAGCTGACTGGCTAACGCACGCTAACTGAAGTGACTTAGCGCACGCTACGTTATGAGATTAACGCTAACTGGTTTTGTATATGATCGAGGTGTCGTTGAACCATTGAGATTGATTGGTTGGATATATCGGTTATTGATTGTTATTGGATTGTTGTTTATTAATTATTGCATTAGGTTGTGAGGATTGATCGTTGATTAGGCTAATATGTTGCGGTCGAGTTCGAGGAGGTTCGTGAATTACTATGGACAAATCCAAGGAAATTGGTAATGACTTCATCATCGTCGTGGCGGTATCGAGGCAAGTTATTACTTGTTCAGTTTATAATACTTAATGAATGGTTTTAGTCTCATTTTGGTTATAATGCATATAGCAATGATTATTGTTGTGAACTCTGGAGATTTGGATTGTATGTTCTTTTCCGATTTTTGGGTGTTAAATCATAATGTATATGATTTCCATTCGCTATATGCACTGGATTGTTGGACAGGTATTTCCACCATGCGTTGGTCCGACAGGATCATCATGGGAATATATATTGTGTGCGCTGGATCGTTGGATTACCATGTGTTGTTGTTGTGTATATGTATATTGTTGGTTATCCACCTCGTGTTGATCTCACAGGATCATCTTGGGTATCTATGCTGTGTGCGCTGGATCGTTGGATTTCCATTGAGTATACATTGTTGTTATTGTTGTGGGCATATTGATGTCGTCATGTGAGTATGCATTTGTAGGTCTCTTGTAGGACCAGGTCCGTATGTTGTATTGATCTGATCTCGGACTAGACGGACATGAATTGTCGTGTCATGGTGTATCTCGAGGTACGTTCCGTATTTTCTTATTGGTACTTATCTGTTGATTGGCAATCGATTATCATGTTGAGATTTGATGATATTCGATGGATTGAATTGGTCAGAGTTGGTATATTTCGTATCAATGAGTAATGATGTTTTGAGAACCTTGGGTATTGCTTGAGGTACAGTACAGATATTTGGGTATGAGTTCATTGTGTTGTTGAGGATGCGAGATGTGAATTTTGGTAAGGATTATCACGAGTTGGTAAAGTTACGGCGGTAAGATTATATTGGCAGTATTCTTACTTAGTGTTTTTCATTGGTATGTAATTATTGATGTGATGTGACCGTTATCATTGTTTGACATTATGGCTGACCCCGTCGTGGGCTTTCTTTTTAGGTTTTTGGGATATCGAGCTTGTAGCGGTCATGAAGAGATGAGCTTCCCGGAGGATACTGGCTATGGCATGTTTTTGTGAATTGAGTATTTTGATTATTTATCCTTTCCGCTGCGTGAGTATTCTTAAATACCCTTTTGGTTTTTGGCAACTTGAGTTACTTTGGAAAATTGTTTTCTAAACTATTGAGTTTCGGCTGTTTGGCCTTGTCCTTTCAAATGAGATTTTATGATGGCTTTGATAAACGAGTTTTTATAAAGTCTTCGAAAGTTTTTTATAGATAATACCATTGTTAGCCTCTTGGGCGTTTATAAATGTTTATGAAAATGTCTTTTAGCCTTGTGGGTTCCGTCTCGGGGCCCATGGTGCTGTAATATTCCTGGATGGCTCTGGGGGTGTTACAGAATAGGGTAGCGGAGCTTCGGTTGTGAAAACTGGGCAGTTGGGTCGAGTCGAGTCGTGTTTTTATCACGTCATTCGAGTTGTCGATTGAAGAATATTAGAGCCCTAGGTTTTTGTTGTTCACTCGGGCTTGTGCGTTATGTAATTTACCAGTATGGTACTGGGGTTGTTGTAAACTTTTCCAAATGGTATTAACGTGTTTCTTCGGATAGAGACGTGTTATGTTCTCGAGTCGAACTGAGTTTGCAAAATGTGTGTTTTAAAAATATCTGTGTCGAGTATTTTCTTGAGTTGAGACATGTGCGAGTATCACGGGGAATCGTCGGCTTCACGATCTGTAAGTATTTGGATTTTTTTTAATTGCATTGAGATTTATTGCTGTTCTAAGTTGATATGCTTTGACATTTAAAAGAATAATATGCGTGACAGTATGAGATGACAGAGTTGGGACAGGATTGATGATCTTGAGAAGCTATGATTTTGGAAATCAATATGTCGGTTAAATTTTGGGACGGAGTTGTGCATTTGGGAGAAAGATTGTGGATTGGTGAGGAGAATATGTAGTCATGTTAGTTCATTTTGAGATATACGAAACTGTTTTTGAGCATTTGAAAATGATACTATTCAAAATGAATGTTTCACAGATGTTTTACGGAAAATGATTTTTGGGCCGAGACCCAATCGATTTTGAAATCGTTTTATAACTCAGGACTTGGGGTCCAAAAGGGTTTTCTACTTTTAAGTTTCATGTAATGTGTAATGGGATATGGGCTGAGACCCTAATGTTTCAAAAGGCTTTTCTGTTTTCTAAAACTCCCAAAATTTGTAAAACACCTTACCAACCGTTTATCTATTTCATTACTGCCTTCCGGGGTTTTGGTTTACTTGTTCAAATGAAACTTCTCGGGAAGTCTTTCGCTGTGTCGATTTGTTTCAATGTTTTGTCATATCATAGTTGAGGTGATCCAGGATGGGTTAATGGTCGAAGTTGCGGGTCATATGTGGAAAAAGGAGTTTTTATCGGAGTCTATATATTGAGATTTTGGAACTCTATCGTGTGGTTTTCTGATGGAATGTCAGTGGATTGGGTGATGAGCCTAAATGGTATATAGGGGTATGGATGTGGGCAATTATTTGCATAATTTCATTTTTCGTGTGTATTCGAAAAGAATTGTCATCGAGAACTTGACGTAAGCAAGCCCATTTAATTTTTCGAAAATTGATTTCGTGGTATTACGAAAATTTATGTTTTGAGTTTTGAAATTCTTGAAAGAACTTTCGAAATTTGTCTTCTTGACGAGACTATATGATTTCAAACTAATTTTGAAAATGTGATTGATATACATCCGCATTTAGTGCATAGTGCATATCATGGTAAAGTTATGAATGTGACTCACAAACTGGATAGTACATCAGTATGGTACGATGAAAAGAAATTCGAACGTTAGTATGGTAGTTTGGTTATCCAGGGATGATCGGTTGATTAATCAAATAAGAGAAATATGCTGCGTGTTGTACATTCATGTACATAATGTGATTTTGAAACGTCGGGTTTTGTGAAACTGGGGCATATGTGCTATGTGGCTCCATTTGGTATGGTAGTAGCGCGATTTTGTAATACCCGTACTTTTTATTGACTGTTTGACTTTGACATTCTTCCTATTTTATCACTCTGTAAACTCTTTGTGATGTTGTCGATATTGTTATGGAGTTTCGTACCTTGTTTGGATCACGATTGTGTTGTTTAGACCTTGCGAAAGTGTTCTGGGTCTGAGAAATAACGCACGCTAGGCCTAGGCTAACGCACGCTAATTCTCCTTGAGTAGCACACGCTAGCTTTGAGCCGTAGCGCGCGCTAAGGGACCAGTCAGGTCGGAACCAATAACTTATTATGCTCTCTGGACTAGCAATTAGCGCACGCTAGGAGTTAGCTAGCGCACGCTATTCATGGTTAGTAGTGCGCACTAATTCTTCCGTAGCGTACGCTAACGGGCTAGGTCGGCAGAGGCAGTGAAGTTGTCAGGTTTTCTGGACTCTCAGGTAACGTACGCTAGGCCTCGGCTAGCGCACGCTATATGGGCTGCGTAGCGCACGCTAAGCCATAGCGGTAGCGCAGGCTAAGACTCGAGCAGGGCAGAGGACAGTAGGTTCTAGACTCCAAGTCCAGTACACCATTTTCGGCTAGCGCACGCTAAAGGAAGGCGATTAGCCCACGCTAACGGGACCGACGGAAGCCACTGGACTACCCGGTGACCCCGCTAGCGCACGCTAATATTATAGGAATCGCGTGTGCTAGACTGGGCGAGTATATAATGGACAGTTGACTTCCATTTCATCATTTTTCTCATTCTTCTCACATTTCCGATTGGGAGCAGCGGGTTTGGGCAATTCGGGGAGTTTGGAAGCGATCTTTCGTCAGATAACAACATCTTTGGTTGGAGAACAACGATTTCACAACATCTAATCCGTTCCATCTTCCAAATCAAGGTAAAAATCCTTATAACCCTATTTTTGGGAATTTTGGGGTTTTTCTTAGATTCCTTCGATTTATCCGGTTTGAAGCTTGAGAATCTTGAGATTATGATATATATACCCCGTATACATGATTTTCCTATGATTTTACGGATTGGTTTGTGCCGTGTTCGGACTTCTGAGGGTTTGGGTAATTTTCCAACCTCTAGTTGTTTACCCTTGTATTTTCGTGAATCGTAGACGAGTTTCGGGAGTTTCTTCATGAATTATGAGTATGGATTATTGATTATCATATCCCTTACGAATTGTTTAGGTACCAGAAGTGCGTTCTTGGACCTACCGAATTCATACTCTTTTCTGTTCGATTTCTCGATGTCTCAAAGGCAAGTATATATTTATGATTGTACGTTCTCGACCTTGAAAGTAAGATATATGAATGGCATGTTTATTTATATCCACATTGGGATGGGACGACGGGTCCTCTGAGGGTTTCGTAGCCTCTGGTGCGATTCCACGGATAACATGAGTTAACCACTCTGGGATGGACCGACGAGTCCTCTGAGGGTTCCGTAGCCTCTAGTGCGGTTCCACGGTTGATCATGTATGTATTGATGTGATGCTATGAGATTTAGTTATTCCGGAATACTAGTCTTGAACTGATGAATTGACGGTTACCTTTACTTTATTGTCGAGGAGTATTGTATTTCATACTTGATATACCTGCACTAGCTATTTGACGGCTAACTCCTTTATGGGGGAAATACTTTTTATGTATTTCAGGTTCAAAGAGAGCGGACAGGCAGGTATCGGGTCGGCGTGAAGATGATGGGCAAGCATGATACTGTGTCTTGTCTCCGGTTATGTTTTGTGTTCCTCCATTCAGTGTTGTTGTACTGGAATGGTTATTGAATACTCGAGTATTGTTTTTCAGTTTCCTTGATGTTCCGGCCTGTGTTGCCGAGGTATTGATTTTGTATTGTGAGGTATTTGGATACATTGGATATGTTTTGAATACCATTTGTGTTGTCCTTCGTTTGGTTGTATTTGGACCTTCTCGGTCAAGTTTTATAGTTCCACGTATGTTTAGCCTTGTGGGTTCCACGGAGGGGCTCACGGCGCTGTAATATACCCTGAATAACTTGGGGGTGTTACAGAATATGTTATCGGAGCTTAGGTCTATGGATACCTAGGCTATCGGTCTTTTGGGTCGATCGAGTCATTGTTTGTTTACAGTATCACTACTTTGCCATCATCACAGTGCGACCGGTACTTGTAAGACCTCTTACTCTTCTGGCGTTTCCTTAATCGTTTTCTTCTATTTTTGGTATTTTTGAGAATCAGTCACTTCGACGACGTGCGATTGAATTGTACTTACGTGCTTTGTATGTTCTTCAGTATGTCAGCTGGTAGGGGATGAGGCCGTGGACATGGACGAGGACGTGGCGCGGCCGTTTCCCTCAGTTACGTTGCAGGGTCGACCAACCCCACCCTATCTAACTCGGTGCATCCTGACACCGAAAGTCAGCACGACCAGTCGACTGGCCAGGGGAACAGCACGGATGTTGGAGTTGCGAATGTACTTCAACAATTGGCTAACCAAATGACCATTTTAGCCCAAACCATTCAGCTGAATAATCCGAACCCGAATGCGGATGCCTTGCTTCAGAATGTAATCCGTATACACCCTCCACAGGTTGGCGGTGCCACAGACCCGTTAGGTTGGAAAGATTGGCTAGCGGAGTTGGAGAAAATTTTTAAAGCAGTTGATTGTCCCGAAGCGAGTAAAGTACCAATTGCTCAGTATTTCCTCACCAAGGAGGCTGCTACATGGTGGAAAGTCATCAAGCCACAATATCGTGTTGCTACATGGGACGAGTTTAAAGAACTTTTGGAGGCCGAGTTTTGTCCTTGGCCGGTGCGAGAAGGCCGAATTCGAGCCTTTTTCGAGGCTAAACCGCTGAATATTCCCGTTTCGCAGGCAATCGTGGAGTACAACCAGCAATTGATCCACGTGAAGGATCAAGTGCGAAACGAGAGTGATAAGATCCATTATTTTGATATGCAGATGAATATAGACTTACGGTGGTACATGGCCGGATTTGGTTGCACCACGTTGAAGGAATATCAGGACAGAGCTTTGGCCCATGATTTGTTAAGCCCCGACAATGACACCAATGAAGAACCGAAGAAACAGAAGATCGCGGGAAATTTTTATGGATCTAAGAGTGGCAACTTCCAGAGGTCACAGACGACTAACCATTCTGCCGGACAGTCGTCACGTTCTGCTAAAGGGAAAAGGGGTTTTCGTTCTGTACCGGGTACCACAACTCGTACGGTGACTTGCTATAATTGTGGTCGTCCAGGCCACGTCAATTTGGAATGCAATTTCCCACCATTGAAGTGTCACACATGCGGACAGATGGGACATAGGGCGGCTTATTGTTCCGAACAAAATTAGACTTTGGACACTCGGGCTTCTGCCCCAGCGCCACTTGGTCAAGGCGTGTATCAGCGGCAATCTTTTGGTCAGTCTCAACAAAATTACGGCAGGGGCCGGGGATGGGGTCAGAACGCTGAAGGGGGAAACTCTAGCGTCGGTTCGGTACAACCACGAGTGTATGAGATGCGTTGGACAGACGAACCCGATGCAGTGGTGGCCTCAGGTAACATTCATATTTTATCTCATCCAGTTCGTGTACTTTTTGATACGGATGATACCCATTCTTTCATTTCCTTAGAGTGTGTATGCCGTTTGAATATAACTTGCATGACTGCTTGTGATCCCTTCATTGTGAAACTACCTAGCGGGGATAAAATTGTGGGGAACCGGGAGATTAAAGATTTTCCGGTGATTATATCCGGTATGGATTGGTTATCCAATCTAATTGTAGTTGATATGGACGGCGAGGACGTGATCCTCGGCGAGGATTGGCTTGATAGTAACCAAGCGATTTTGAATTACCGTACTAAGGTTATCACCATGACGACTAAAGACGGATTCGAGTACTCATTTTTGGGACGTAAGTTGGGCCAACCCAAGTTACTTATCAGTGCCATGAAGGCCGCAAAACTTTTGAATAAAGGTTGTACGGGCTATTGGTGTTATGCCTTGAAGACAAAATGGAACGGAGTCGATTTCTCTTCGATTCCGGTTGTTAATGAGTATCCCGATGTTTTTCTGGACGACCTCCCGGGATTACCACCAGATCGAGAAATAGAATTTTCTTTGGATTTAGAGCCTGACACGACCCCGATTTCTAAGGCACCTTATCGGATGGCACCCTCCGAGATGCAAGAATGAAAGAATCAGTTGGGAGAGCTTCTGAAGAAAGGGTACATCAGACCGAGCACTTCGCCTTGGGGCGCGCCTGTTCTTTTTGTGAGAAAGAAAGATGGTTCACTATGTTTGTGCGTCGACTACTGTGAGCTGAACAAAGTGACCATCAAAAGCATGTATCCTTTGCCTCGTATAGACGATTTAGTTTTCTCAAAAATTGATTTGAGATCAGGGTACTATCAACTCAGGGTGAAAGAGTCCGACGTTCCGAAGACTGCATTTCGGACGAGATATGGGCATTATGAATTTGTAGTCATGCCTTTTGGTTTGACTAATACACCGGCAGTATTCATGCAGTTAATGAATAAGATTTTCATTGAGTACCTCGACAGATGTGTAGTCGTCTTTATTGACGACATTTTGGTCTATTCTCGAGATAAAGAGGGACATGCCCGACATTTGCGTTTGGTACTAGATATTTTGAGAACCGAGCACCTCTATGCGAAATTCTCGAAATGTGAATTTTGGTTGGAAGAAGTTATGTTTCTCGGCCATGTGATTTCGGCCGAATGGGTTCGTGTAGACCCGCAGAATATTGAGGCATTGCTAGGTTGGGCACCGCCTAAAAATGTTAAGGAAGTTCGTAGCTTTTTGGGCCTTGCTGGGTATTACCGTCGGTTTGTTGAGGGGTTCTCGAAACTCGCTCAGCCGCTTACAAAATTACTCCAAAAGACAGAAAAGTTTGTTTGGACGGATGAGAGACAACAGAGCTTCGATGAGCTGAAGAGACGTTTGACTTCAGCGCCGATTTTAACTTTACCACAGGCTAGTGAGGGCTTTGCGGTTTATAGTGATGCTTCGGGTCAAGGTCTTGGCTGTGTGCTTATGCAGCATGATAAGACGATAGCTTTTGCGTCACGACAACTGAAGCCGTATGAGATGAACTATCCTACTCACAATTTAGAGTTGGCCGTAATTGTCTTCGCACTCAAGATTTGGCGGCATTATTTGTATGGTTCTCCGTGTCGGATTTATACCGATCACAAGAGTCGGAAGTATAACATGAGACAGAGATGTTGGTTAGAGTTGATAAAGGATTACGATTTAGAAATTCTTTACCACCCGGGTAAGGCCAATGTTGTCACGGATGCTTTGAGCCGCAAATCGGCATCTCTCCAGATGCTCGAGGTTCTTAATTCTCAGACAAAGATTCGGCAGGATTTAATCGAGCAAGGAATAGAAGTTTGGCCTCAACGAGTACAAGGACAGTTGTGTACTCTCGAAATTACTTCGTCCTTGGTTGACGACATCAAAGGGAAACAGTGGAGTGACCCGATGATCTCTCAACTGAAGGAAGATGTAATTAAAGGAAAAGCTCCTGGCTTTATGGTTCACGAGGATAGTATCTTGAGATTTCAAGGCAGGATCTGTGTTCCGAATGATCTAGAGTTGAGGCAGAGAATTCTCCGAGAAGCTCATGCTACACCTTACTCCATCCACCTCGGAACGAGTAAGATGTACAAAGACTTGAAGCGCAATTTTTGATGGAATAACATAAAGAAGGATGTCACGGAATTTGTATTGCGGTGCTTGACGTGTCAGCAAGTCAAGATCGAATATCAATGACCAGTGGGGTTTTTGAAGCCGCTTTCCATTCCCAAGTGAAAGTGGGAAGACATTTCTATGGACTTTATCACTGGCATGCCGAGAACTAGGGCCAGAATGAATATGATTTGGGTAATCGTCGACCGGTTGACCAAATCTGCACACTTCTTGGGTATTAAGGATACTTGGGGACCGGAGAGGTTGGCTCGAACCTTTATAGCTGAGATCGTAAGATTACACGGTGCCCCCAAGACCATTGTTTCTGATCGAGACGGTCATTTCATATCGCATTTTTGGCAGGCCGATCATCAAGCTTTGGGAACTGAGTTGAGATTGAGCACGTCCTTTCACCCTCAGTCAGACAGTCAGACAGAGAGAACGATTCAGACGTTGGAGGATATGTTGCGAGCTTGTGCCTTAGACTGGAGTAATGATTGGGAGCTTCACTTGTCGTTGATCGAGTTTTCCTATAATAATAGTTGGTATGCGTCGATCAAAATGGCACCATTCAAGGCACTTTATGGTAGGCGATGTAGGTCGCCATTATGTTGGGACGAGGCTTCGGAGCTAATCGGAACGGAACCAGATATGTTGATGGAGACCAAGGAAAAGATTTCTATTATCCGGGACCGATTTCTAACTGCCCAGAGTCGTCAGAAATCTTATGCTGATACTCGTCGTCGACCCTTGGAGTTCGAAGTGAGGGATCATGTCTTGCTCAAGGTGTCGCCGACCAGAGGGGTTTTCCGCTTCGAGAAAAAGGGAAAACTTAGTCCAAGGTATATCGGGCCTGTCGAGATTTTGGACAGGGTTGGAGTTAGCTTATCGCTTGGCATTGCCTCCATCTTTGAGTCACGTCCATAGTGTTTTTCATGTGTCTCAGTTGAGAAATTACGTACCGGATCCGAGCCATGTTATCGACTATAGTGAGATTAACGTAGCCGAGGATATTACCTTTCCGGAGAGACCCGTGAAGATCCTTGGGTGTCGGGAGAAACAACTTCGGCATAAGACCATTCCATTGGTTAAAGTGCAATGGTCGAGACATGGAGTCGAGGAGGTGACTTGGGAAACGGAAGAGAAGATGCGGTCGGAGTACCCCGAACTTTTTATTTCTTAAGTTTCGGGACGAAACTTCTTTTAGAGGGGGAGAATGTAATATCCGTACTTTTTATTAACTGTTTGACTTTGCCATTCTTCCTATTTTGTCGCTCTGTAAACTCTTTGTGATGTTGTCGATATTGTTATAGAGTTTCGTACCTTTTTTGGATCACGATTGTGTTGTTTAGACCTTGCGAAAGTGTTCTGGGTCTGAGAAATAACGCACGCTGGGCCTAGGCTAACGCACGCTAATTCTCCTTGAGTAGCACACGCTAGCTTTGAGCCGTAGCGCGCGCTAAGGGACCAGTCAGGTCGGAACCAATAACTTATTATGCTCTCTGGACTAGCAATTAGTGCACGCTAGGAGTTAGCTAGCGCACGCTATTCATGGTTAGTAGCGCGCACTAATTCTTCCGTAGCGCACGCTAACGGGCTAGGTCGGCAGAGGCAGTGAAGTTGTCAGGTTTTTTGGACTATCAGGTAACGTACGCTAGGCCTCGGCTAGCGCATGCTATATGGGCTGCGTAGCGCACGCTAAAACTCGAGCAGGGCAGAGGACAGTAGGTTCTAGACTCCAAGTCCAGTACACCATTTTCAGTTAGTGCACGCTAAAGGAAGGCGATTAGCGCACGCTAACGGGACCGACGGAAGCCACTGGAATACCTGGTGACCCCGCTAGCGCACGCTAATATTATATGCGTAGCGTGCGCTAGACTGGGCGAGTATATAATGAACAGTTGACTTCCATTTCGTCATTATTCTCATTCTTCTCACATTTCCGATCGGGAGCAGCGGGTTTGGGCGATTCGGGGAGTTTGGAAGCGATCTTTCATCAGATAACAACATCTTTGGTTGGAGAACAACGATTTCACAACATCTAATCCACTCCATCTTCCAAATCAAGGTAAAAATCCTTAGAACCCTATTTTTGGGAATTTTGCGGTTTTTCTTAGATTCGTTCGATTTATCTGGTTTGAAGCTTGAGAATCTTGAGATTATGATATATCTACCCCGTATACATGCTTTTCCTACGATTTTACGGATTGGTTTGTGCCGTGTTCGTACTTCTGAGGGTTTGGGTGATTTCCCAACCTCTAGTTGTTTACCCTTGTATTTTCGTGAATCGTAGATGAGTTTCGGGAGTTTCTTCGTGAATTATGAGTATGGATTATTGATTATCATATCCCTTACGAATCGTTTAGGTACCAGAAGTGCGTTCTTGGACCTACCGAATTCATACTCTTTTCCGTTCGATTTCTCGATGTCTCAAAGGCAAGTATATATTTATGATTGTACGTTCTCGACTTTGAAAGTAAGATATATGAATAGCATGTTTATTATATCCACTCTGGGATGGGCCGATGGGTCCTCTGAGGGTTTCGTAGCCTCTTGTGCGATTCCACAGATAATATGAGTTAACCACTCTGGGATGGACCGACGAGTCCTCTGAGGGTTCCGTAGCCTCTGGTGCGGTTCCACGGTTGATCATGTATGTATTGATGTGATGCTATGAGATTTAGTTATTCCGGAATACTAGTCTTGAATTGATGAATTGACGGTTAACTTTACTTTATTGTCGAGGAGTATTGTATTTCATACTTGATATACCTGCACTAGCTATTCGACGGCTAACTCCTTTATGGGGGAAATACTTTTTATGTATTTCAGGTTCCAGGAGAGCGGACAGGCAGGTATCGGGTCGGCATGAAGATGATGGGCAAGCGTGATACTGTTTCTTGTCTCCGGTTATGTTTTGTGTTCCTCCATTCAGTGTTGTTGTACTGGAATGGTTATTGAATACTCGAGTATTGTTTTTCAGTTTCCTTGATGCTCCGGCATGTGTTGCTGAGGTATTGATTTTGTATTGTGTGGTATTTGGATACATTTGATATGTTTTGAATACCATTTGTGTTGTCCTTCATTTGGTTGTATTTCGACCTTCTCGGTCAAGTTTTATAGTTCCGCGTATGTTTAGCCTTGTGGGTTCCACGGAGGGGCTCACGGCGCTGTAATATACCCTGAATAACTTGGGGGTGTTACAGAATATGGTATCGGAGCTTAGGTCTATGGATACCAAGGATGTCGGTCTTTTGGGTCGATTGAGTCATCATTTGTTTACAGTATCACTACTTTGCCATCATCACAGTGCGACCGGTACTTGTAAGACCTCTTACTCTTCTGGCGTTTCCTTAATCGTTTTGCTTCTATTTTTGGTATTTTTGAGAATCGTTCACTTCGACGACGTGCGATTGAATTATACTTACGTGTTTTGTATGTTCTTCAGTATGTCAGTTGGTAGGGGACGAGGCCGTGGACGTGGACGAGGATGTGGTGCGGCCGTTTCCCTCAGTTCCGTTGTGGGGTCGACCAACCCCACCCTATCTAACTCGGTGCATCCTGACACCGAAAGTCAGCACGACCAGTCGACTGGCTAGGGGAACAGCGCAGACGTTGTAGTTGCGAATGTACTTCAATAATTGGCTAACCAGATGACCATTTTAGCCAAAACCGTTCAGCTGAATAATCCGAACCCGAACGCGGATGCCTTGCTTCAGAATGTAATCCGTATGCACCCTCCACAGTTTGGCGGTGCCACAGACCCGTTAGGTTGGGAATATTGGCTAGCGGAGTTGGAGAAAATTTTTGAAGCAGTTGATTGTCCCGAAGCGAGGAAAGTATCGATTGCTCAGTATTTCCTCACCAAGGAGGCTGCTACGTGTTATAACGTAAGATGAGTTTAAATAACTTTTGGAGGCCTAGTTTTGTCCTTGGTCGGTGCGAGAAGGCTAAATTCGAGCCTTTTTCGAGGCTAAACCGCATAATATTCCCGTTTCGCAGGCAATCATGGCGTACAACTAGCAATTGATCCATGTGAAGAATCAAGTGTGAAACGAGCGTGATAAGATCCATTATTTTGATATGCAGATGAATATGGACTTACGGCGGTACATGGTCGGATTTGCTTGCACCACGTTGAAGGAATATGAGGACAGAGCTTTGGCCCATGATTTGTTAAGCCCCGACATGGACACCAATGAAGAACCGAAGAAGCAGAAGATCGCGGGAAATTTTTACGGCTCTAAGAGTGGCAACTTCCAGAGGTCACGGACAACTAACCGTTCCGCTGGACAGTCATCACTTTCTGCTAAAGGAAAGAGGGGTTTTCGTTCTGCACCGGGCACCACAACTCGCACGGTGACTTGCTATAATTGTGGTAGTCCAGGCCACGTCAATTTGGAATGCAATTTTCCACCATTGAAGTGTCATACTTGCGGACAGATGGGACATAGGGCGGTTTATTGTTCCGAACCAAATCAGACTTTAGACACTCGGGCTTCTGCCCGAGCGCCACTTGATCAAGGCGTGAATCAGCGGCAATCTTTTGGTCAGTCTCAACAGAATTACGCAGGGGCCGGGGACGGGGTCAGAATTCTGGAGGGGGAAACTCTAGCGTCGGTTCGGTACAACCACGAGTGTACGAGATGCGTCGAACAGACGAACCCGATGCAGCGGTGGCCTCAGGTACCATTCATATTTTATCTCATCTAGTTCGTATACTTTTTGATACGGGTGCTACCTATTCTTTCATTTTCTTGGAGTGTGTACGCCGTTTGAATATAACTTGTATGACTGCTTGTGATCCCTTCATTGTGAAACTACCTAGCGGGGATAGAATTGTGGGGAACTGGGAGATTAAAGATTTTCCGGTGATTATATCCGGTATGGATTGGGTATCGAATCTAGTTATAGTTGATATGGAAGGCGAGGACGTGATCCTCGGCGAGGATTGGCTTGATAGTCACCAAGCGATTATGAATTACCGTACCAAGGTTATCACCATGATGACTAAAGACGGATCCGAGTACTCATTTTTGGGACGTAAGTTGGGCCAACCCAAGTTACTTATCAGTGCCATGAAGGCCATAAAACTTTTGAATAAAGGTTGTACGGGCTATTGGTGTTATGCCTTGAAGAACGAAGGGAACGAAGTCGATTTCTCTTCGATTCCGGTTGTTAATGAGTATCCCGATGTTTTTCCAGACGACCTCCCGGGATTACCACCAGATCGAAAAATAGAATTTTCTATGGATTTAGAGCCTGACGCGGCCCTGATTTCTAAGGCATCTTATCGGATGGCACCCTCCGAGATGCAAGAATTAAAGAATCAGTTGGGAGAGCTTCTGGAGAAAGGGTACATCATGCCGAGCACTTCGCCTTGGGGCCGCCTGTTCTTTTCGTGAGAAAGAAAGATGGTTCACTACGTTTGTACGAATCGTTTAGGTACCGGAAGTGCGTTCTTGGACCTACCGAATTCATACTCTTTCCGTTCGATTTCTCGATGTCTCAAAGGAAAGTATATATTTATGATTATCGTTATCGACTTTGAAAGTAAGATATATGAATGGCATGTTTATTTATATCCACTCTGGGATGGGCAGATGGGTCCTCTAAGGGTTTCGTAGCCTCTGGTGCGATTCCACGGATAATATGAGTTAACCACTCTGGGATGGACCGACGAGTCCTCTGAGGGTTCTGTAGCCTCTGGTGCGGTTTCACGGTTGATCATGTATGTATTGATGTGATGCTATGAGATTTAGTTATTCCGGAATATTAGTCTTGAATTGATGAATTGATAGTTACCTTGACTTTATTGTCGAGGAGTATTGTATTTCATACTTGATATACTTGCACTAGCTATTCGACGGCTAACCCTTTTATGGAGGAAATACTTTTTATGTATTCAAGGTTCCAGGAGAGCAGACAGGCAGGCATCGGGTCGGCATAAAGATGATGGGCAAGCGTGATACTGTGTCTTGTCTCTGGTTATGTTTTGTGTTCCTCCATTCAGTGTTGTTGTACTGGAATGGTTATTGAATACTCGAGTATTGTTTTTCAGTTTCCTTGATATTCTAGCCTATGTTGCCGAGGTATTGATTTTGTATTGTGAGGTATTTGGATACATTGGATATGTTTTGAATACCATTTGTGTTGTACTTCATTTGGTTGTATTTGGACCTTCTCGGTCAAGTTTTATAGTTCTGCGTATGTTTAGCCTTGTGGGTTCCACGGAGGGGCTCACGGCGCTGTAATATACCCTGAATAACTTGGGGGTGTTACAGATTTTACCATAGCGATTTTTGACTGATCTCTTAGTAAGTGTGTACTTGAGGATGGTGACCCGAGGATGGTTGTTTTGGGTAATGATTGGTCGTTCCCACTTCGTGTAGGATAGGGGTATGTTCAACAGTCTGGTGTGTTTCTTTGAGGTCCACTGTATGTGATTGGTGTCACGTTTTGAGAATTTTATTTTCTCATATATCCGTCTCTGTGGTTCTGTGTTGATCGTGCTGGAACTTACCGTGTGAGGGTATTTTCGATTATCGTTGATCGTTTGTTAGTGATATTGGAGCTTATCATGTTGACTATATTCTCAGTTGTGTTTGACTTTGGATTTGTCGTATTGGAGTTTATCATGTCAATGGTATTCCCGGTTAATTTGTTGATTGATCATTGTTAATGATCGTATGAGCGTTCGAATTTTGTGTCGATGTTTTGGGATTTGTGTCATTGTTTTGGCATTTGTTTCATATATGTATCGTATATTATTGATTGTATTAGAATTGGGACATGATTGTGTAATCAGGCAGACAGGATTTGACACGGATAGATTATTTCATTCAGAGATGATGCATTTTGTTGAATTTGTGTAATTGTGACTGTACGCGTATTGAGGCTTTGAAGTGGGGCCACTTGCTAGTATCACAGGAGACCATCGACCTTGTGCAATTGTAAGTATACTATTATGGTTATTCGGGATGATTGATCGTCGTCGTGATGGTTTCGGGATATTTTGGTTGAACGGTTTGTTTTTTTATGACGGATTACAAGTTTCGAGGACGAAACTTATTTTAAGTGGTGTAGTATGTAATATCCTGAAATTCTACTATGACTATTTAATGTTATTTTATCCGAGTTTTATTGTACAGTGTGGAATCTGTACAGTATGGATAAAATGATTGAAGCACTGAGACATCGGTATTGGTATAATTGTCGGACTTGGTCGACAATTACATTTGAAGATATTGTCTGTCAGGCGTATTATATGAGAATATTATTGGAAGGAGTAGGTGTATTCAGTATGTCGTGTATACGTATCTAGTATGTTGAGATGTTGGACAAGAATAGCTGAAAATGGCTAAGTACAGCCACGCTAGCGCAAGCTATGATGTATACTTAGCGCACGCTAAGAGAGTTGAGGTACGTACGCTAAGGAGGACCCCTAACGTACGTAAGGCATCCTGGAGAAAGTTTCAAAGGTGGCCGACAGGTAGGCCCAGACTGATTATCATCGGCATTTAGTGCACGCTAATGCATATGGTTAGCGTACGCTAATATCAGATCGGTCAAAAGAGAATCTTGGCTTTGTCAGGCTACTTTCCGTGTGTGGACCCCAGGTATCTTCGGGGAAGATATAGATTATCGGGTCAGCAAAGATTAGCGCGTGCTATTGAAGGCGAATAGCGCACACTACTGAGCATTTCACTATAGCAAGTCAACGCCTGTTTACGTACGTTATTGCATGGGCATTACGTACGTAAGCTGATGTGTGAAGCAAGGCAGTAGCCTTTAGACTTCGATAGCGCACGCTATCAAGGAACGATAGCGCACGCTATACAAGGTTTAGTGCATGCTAGTAATGTGCAGTTTATAAAAGGACAGATGGGTGTTAAGATGCATTTCATCCATTTTCTTCCTTTCATTCGATAGAGAGAGCCTTGGGGGGGATACTTGAGGTTCCGAAACACTGAGAGATGATGATCTTTAACAAGATTAGGCTGAGGAGCATGGATTAAAGCCTTGTTCTTGAAGTTATTGATGATTCTTCGAATGGAGTTCGATTGTTCTTCTTCGTGGTTCGTCTATACAAGGTAATTTTTGTATCCCTTTGATAGTGGTTTGTTTTTGAAGGATGATTACTTGGAAGGGAGCATGTTGGATTATCATGGGATGATGTTATATGAGATTTAATAGAATTGTGATAAAAGGTTTCAGATGATTATTTACATGTTAAAGGATGTTAGATTATGTTATTTTGATGATTATGAACATGGTTTCGAATCACTTGGTGTTCTTGAAGAACTTCTTGATGAACATAGCACAGCAAAATGATTGTGTTGAATTATCGGTGTTTTTAGATACGAAGATGAAATGATCATACTTAAGAATTAAGTCATGTCGATTGATGATTGATTAATGGTATATATCATGCGAGTATAATAATGAGATTGAACCTGGAAAGATTATGATTGATCTTGGAATATGATTTCCTTTACATTTGTATCCGTAATCACAGGGTGTTAGTCGATACTTGTAAGATATGAAACTGTATAGCATTAGCGCACGCAACTGACTGGCTAACGCACGCTAACTGAAGTGACTTAGCGCACGCTAAGTTATGTGATTAACATGCGCTAAGTAGATAGACAGTGTAGTTTATCATGTTGTGATTATGAATTCGTGATGGTTTGAGTTTTACTATTTGGTTTTGTATATGATCGAGGTGTCGTTGAACCGTTGAGATTGATTGGTTGGATATATCGGTTTTTGATTGTTATTGGATTGTTTTTTATTAATTATTGCATTAGGTTGTGAGGATTGATCGTTGATTAGACTAATATGTTGCGGTCGAGTTCGAGGAGGTTCATGATTTACTATGGACAAGTCCGAGGAGATTGTAGACGAAGGCAATAAAATTGGTAACGACTTCATCATCGTCGTGGCGGTATAAAGGCAAGTTATTACTTGTTCAGTTTATAATACTTAATGAATGGTTTCAGTCTCATTTCGGTTATAATGCATATAGCAATGATTATTGTTGTGAACGATGGAGATTTGGATTGTATGTTGTTTTCCGATTTTTGGGAGTTAAATCATAATGTATATGATTTCCATTCGTTATTGGTATCCTTAGGTATCGAGGATATATAGTGGTAAATGTGAGGATATGAGTTATCTACAGTCCGTGGTACTTCTGGATCGTCAAACATTGAGGAAATTATCAGTGATGGTTTTGACTTCGAGATTGCTCTCGAAGGACTCGGGGCAAGTACTCTGGTCCTTTTTGTCACCTTGTGTCGATCATGTTGCGATACATTCGTGTATTGTTGTTGTCATCCATTTGTTTATTGTTGTTATTATGCAGTTGTGCATTGTTGTCGTATGTCCACCATGCGTTGGTCCGACGGGATCATCATGGGAATCTATAGCTGTGTCGTTGGATCGTTGGACAGATATTTCCACCATGCATTGGTCCGACATGATCATCATGGGAATCTATCCTGTGTGCGCTGGATCGTTGGATTACCATGTGTTTTTGTTGTGTATATGTATATTGTTGGTTATCCACCTCGTGTTGATCTCACAGGATCATCTTGGGTATCTATGCTGTGTGCGCTGGATCGTTGGATTTCCATTGAGTATACATTGTTGTTATTGTTGTGGGCATATTGATGTCGTCTTGTGAGTATGCATTTGTAGGTCTCTTGTAGGACCAGGTCCGTATGTTGTATTGATATGATCTCGGACTAGAGGGACATGAACTGTCGTGTCATGGTGTATCTCGAGCTACGTTCCGTATTTTCTTATTGGTACTTGTCTGTTGATTGGCAATCGATT
The DNA here is from genome assembly GCA_033398695.1 of Orobanche coerulescens. NCBI lineage: Eukaryota > Viridiplantae > Streptophyta > Magnoliopsida > Lamiales > Orobanchaceae > Orobanche > Orobanche coerulescens. The sequence goes on from CM065816.1 coordinate 93,043,066, forward strand.
ATCATGTTGAGATTTGATGATATTCGATGGATTGAATTGGTCAGAGTTGGTATATTTCGTATCAGTGAGTTATGATGTTTTGAGAACCTTGGGTATTGCTTGAGGTACAGTACATATGTTTGGGTATGAGTTCATTGTGTTGTTGAGATGCGAGATGTGATTACTTTGGTAAGGATTATCACGAGTTGGTAAAGTTACGGCGGTAATATTACATTGGTAGTATTCTTACTTAGTGTTTTTCATTGGTATGTAATTATTGATGTGATGTGACCGTTATCATTGTTTGATATTATGGCTGACCCCATCGTGGGCTTTCTTTTTAGGTTTTTGGGATATCGAGCTTGTAGCGGTCATGAAGAGATGAGCTTCCCGGAGGATACTGGCTATGGCATGTTTTGTGAATCAAGTATTCTGATTATTTGTCCTTTCCGCTGCGTGAGTATTCTTAAATGCCCTTTTGGTTTTTGGCAACTTGAGTTACTTTGGAAAATTATTTTCTAAACTATTGGGATTCGGCTGTTTGGCCTTGTCCTTTCAAATGAGATTTTACGACAGTTTGATAAACGAGTTTTTATAAAGTCTTCGAATGTTTTTAATAGATAGTACCGTTGTTAGCCTCTTGGGCGTTTGTAAATGGTTACGAAAATGTCTTTTATCCTTGTGGGTTTCATCTCGGGGCCCACGGTGCTGTAATATTCCTGGATGGCTCTGGGGGGTGTTACAGAATACGGTATCGGAGCTTCGGTTGTGAAAACCTAGGCAGTTGGGTCGAGTCGAGTCGTGTTTTTATCAAGTCATTCGAGTTGTCGATTGACGAATATTAGAGCCCTGGGTTTTTGTTGTTCACTCGGGCTTGTGCATTATGTGATTTACCAGTATGGTACTGGGGTGTTGTAAACTTTTCCAAATGGTATTGACGTGTTTCTTCGGATAGAGATGTGTTGTGTTCTCGAGTCGAACTGAGTTTGCAAAATATGTGTTTTGAAAATATCTGTGTCGAGTATTTTCTTGAGTTGAGACATGTGCCAGTATCACGGGGAATCGTCGGCTTCACGATCTGTAAGTATTTGGATTTTTTTTTGAATTGCATTGAGATTTATTGCCGTTCTAAGTTGATATGCTTTGAGATTCAAAAGAATAATATGTATTACAGTATGAGATGACAGAGTTGGGACAGGATTGATGATCTTGAGAAGCTATGATTTTGGAAATCAATATGTCGATTAAATTTTGGGAACGGAGTTGTGCATTTGAGAGAAAGATTGTGGATTGGTGAGGAGAATATATAGTCATGTTAGTTAATTTTGAGATATACGAAACTATTTTTGACCATTTGAAAATGATACTTTTCAAAATGAATGTTTCACAGATGTTTTACGGAAAATAATTTTTGGGCCGAGACCCAATTGATTTTGAAATCGCTTTATAAATCGGGACTTGGGGTCCAAAAGGGTTTTCTACTTTTAAGTTTCTTGTAATGTGGAACGGGATATGGGCTGAGACCCTAATGTTTCAAAAGGCTTTTCTGTTTTCTAAAACTCCCGAGATTTGTAAAACACCTTACCAACCGTTTATCTATTTCATTACTGGCTTTCGGGGTTTTGGTTTACTTGTTCAAATGAAACTTCTCGGGAAGTCTTTTGTTGTGTTGATTTGATTCAATGTTTTGTCATAGCATAGTTGAGGTGATCCAGAATGGGTTAATGCTCGACGTTGCGGGTCATATGTGGAAAAAGGAGTTTTTATCGGAGTCTATATATTGAGATTTTGAAACTCTATCGTGTGGTTTTCCGATGGAATGTCAGTGGATTGAGTGACGGGCCTAAATGGTATACAGGGGTATGGATGTGGGCAATCATTTGCATAATTTCATTTTTCGTGTGTATTCGAAAAGAATTGTCATCGATAACTTGACGTAAGCAAGTCGATTTAATTTTTTGAAAATTAATTTCGTGGTCTTACGAAAATTTATGTTTTGAGTTTTGAAATTCTTGAAAGAACTTTCGAAAATGTGTCTTCTTGACGTGACTATATGATTTCAAACTAATTTTGAAAATGTGATTGATATACATCCACATTTAGTGCATATCATGGTAAAGTTATGGATGTGACTCACAAACTGGATAGTACATCAGTATGGTACGATGAAAAAAGATTCGAACGTTAGTATGGTAGTTTGGTTATCCAGGGATGATCGGTTGATTAATCAGATAAGAGAAATATGCTGCGTGTTGTAGATTCATGTACAGAATGTGATTTTGAAACGTCGGGTTTTGTGAAACCAGGGCATATGTGCTATGTGGCTCCATTTGGTATGGTAGTAGCGCGATTTTACCAGAGTGATTTTTGACTGATCTCTTAGTAAGTGTGGACTTGAGGATGGTGACCCCAGGATGGTTGTTTTGGGTAATGATTGGTCGTTCCCACTCCGTGTAGGATAGGGGTATGTTCAACAGTCGGTTGTGTTTCTTTGAGGTGCACTGTATGTGATTGGTGTAACGTTTTGAGAATTTTATTTTATCATATATACGTCTCTGTGGTTCTGTGTTGATCGTGCTGGAACTTACCGTGTGAGGGTATTTTTTATTATCGTTGATCATTTGTTAGTAATATTGGAGCTTATCATGTTGACAATATTCTCAGTTGTGTTTGACCTTTGGATTTGTCGTATTGGATTTTATCATGTCAATGGTATTCCCGGTTAATTTGTTGATTGATCATTGTTAATGATCATATGAGCGTTCAAATTTTGTGTCGATGTTTTGGGATTTGTGTCATTGTTTTGGCAGTTGTTTCACAGATGTATCGTGTATTATTGATTGTATCAGAATTGGGACTTGATTGTGTAATCAGGCAGACAGGATTTGACACGGATAGATTATTTCCTTCAAAGATGATGCATTTTGTTGAATTTATGTAATTGTGATTGTACGCGTATTGAGGCTTTGAAGTGGGGCCACTTGCTAGTATCACAGGAGACCATCGACCTTGCACAATTGTAAGTATACTATTATGGTTATTCTGGATGATTGATCGTCGTCGTGATGGTTTCGGGATATTTTGGTTGAACAATTTGTTTTTTTATGACGGATTGCAAGTTTCGAGGACGAAACTTATTTTAAGTGGTGTAGTATGTAATATCCTGAAATTCTACTATGACTGTTTAATGTTATTTTATCCGAGTTTTATTGTACAGTGTGGAATCTGTACAGTATGGATAAAATGATTGAAGGACTAAGACATCGGTATTGGTATAATTGTCGGACTTGGTCGACAATTGCATTTGAAGATATTGTGTGTCAGGCGTATTATATGAGAATATTATTGGAAGGAGTATGTGTATTCAGTATGTCGTGTATACGTATCTAGTATGTTGAGACGTTGGACAAGAATAGCTGAAAATGGCTAAGTACGGCCACGTTAGCGCAATCTACGATGTATACTTCGCGCACGCTAAGAGAGTTGAGTTACATACGCTAAGGAGGACCCCAAACGTACGTAAGGCATCCTGGATAAAGTTCCGAAGGTGGCCGACAGGTAGGCCCAGACTGATTATTATCGGCATTTAGCGCACGCTAATGCATATGGTTAGCGTACGCTAATATCAGATCGGTCAAAAGAGAATCTTGGCTTTGTGAGGCTACTTTCGGTGTGTGGACCCCAGGCATCTTCGGGGAAGGTACAGATTGTCGGGTCAACGAAGATTAGCGAACGCTATTGAAGGCGAATAGCGCACGCTACTGAGCATTTCACTGTAGCAAGTCAACGCCTGTTTACGTACGTTATTGCATGGGCATTACGTACGTAAGCTGATATGTGAAGCAATGCAGTAGCCTTTGGACTTTGATAGCGCACGCTATCAAGGAACGATAGCACACGCTAGGGCTATAGCGCACGCTAAATACAAGGTTTAGCGCATGCTAGTAATGTGCAGTTTATAAAAGGACAGACGGGTGTTAAGATGCATTTTGTCCATTTTCTTCCTTTCATTCGATAGAGAGAGCCTTGTGGGGGATACTTGAGGTTCCAAAACACTGAGAGATGATGATCTTTAACAAGATTAAGCTGAGGAGCATGGATTAAAGCCTTGTTCTTGAAGTTATTGATGATTCTTCGAATGGAGTTCGATTGTTCTTCTTCGTGGTTCGTCTATACAAGGTAATTTTCATATCCTTTTGATAGTGGTTCGTTTTTAAAGGATGATTACTTGGAAGGGAGCATGTTGGATTATCATGGGATGATGTTATATCAGATTTAATGGAATTGTGATAAAAGATTTCGGATGATTATTTACATGATAAGGATGTTAGATTATGTTGTTTTGATGATTATGAACATGGTTTCGAATCACTTAGTGTTCTTGAATAACTTCTTGATGAATATAGCATAGCAAGATGATTGTGTAGAATTATCGGTGTTTTTAGATATGAAGATGAAATGATTATACTTAGGAATTAAGTGATGTCGATTGATGATTGATTAATGGTATATATCATGCGAGTATGATAATGATATGGAACCTGGAAAGATTGTGATTGATCTTGGAATATGAATTCCTTTACATTCGTATCCGTAATCACAGGGTGTTAGTCGATACTTGTAAGACAGGCAACTGTATAGCATTAGCACACGCAACTGACTGGCTATCGCACGCTAACTGAAGTGACTTAGCGCATGCTACGTTATGTGATTAACATGCGCTAAGTAGACAGACAGTGCAGCTTATCGTGTTGTGATTATGAATTCGTGATGGTTTGAGTTGTACTATTTGTTTTTGTATATGATCGAGGTGTCGTTGAACCATTGAGATTGATTGGATGGATATATCGGTTATTGATTGTTATTGGATTGTTGTTTATTAATTATTTCATTAGGTTGTGAGGATTGATCGTTGATTAGACTAATATGTTGCAGTCGAGTTCGAGGAGGTTCGTGAATTACTATGGACAAGTCCGAGGAGCTTATAGACGAAGGCAAGGAAATTGGTAACGACTTCATCATCGTCGTGGCGGTATCGAGGCAAGTTATTACTTGTTCAGTTTATAATACTTAATGAATGATTTCAGTCTCATTTCGGTTATAATGCATATAGCAATGATTATTGTTGTGAACTCTGGAGATTTGGATTGTATGTTGTTTTTCGATTTTTGGGAGTTAAATCATAATGTATATGATTTCCATTCGTTATTGGTATATTTGGGTATCGAGGATATATTGTGGTAAATGTGAGGATATGAGTTATCTACAGTCCATGGTACTTCTGGATCGTCAAACATTGAGGAAATGAGCAGTGATGGTTTTGACATCGAGATTGCTCTCGAAGGACTCGGGGCAAGTACTCTGGTCATTTTTGTCACCTTGTGTCGATCATGTTGTAATACATTCGTATATTGTTGTTGTCATGCATTTGTTTATTGTTTTTATTATGCAGTTGTGCATTGTTGTCGTATGTCCACCATGTGTTGGTCCGACTGGATCATCATGGGAATCTATGGCTGTGTGCCCTGGATCGTTGGACAGGTATTTCCACCATGCGTTGGTCCGACGGGATCATCATGGGAATCTATCCTGTGTGCGCTGGATCGTTGGATTACCATGTGTTGTTGTTGTGTATATGTATATTGTTGGTTATCCACCTCGTGTTGATCTCGCAGGATCATCATGGGTATCTATGCTGTGTGCGCTGGATCGTTGGATTTCCATTGAGTATACATTGTTGTTATTGTTGTGGGCATATTGATGTCGTCATGTGAGTATGCATTTGTAGGTCTCTTGTAGGACCAGGTCCGTATGTTGTATTGATCTGATCTCGGACTAGACGGACATGAATTGTCGTGTCATGGTGTATCTTGAGGTACGTTCCGTATTTTCTTATTGGTACTTATCTGTTGATTGGAAATCGATTATCATGTTGAGATTTGATGATATTCGATGGATTGAATTGGTCAGAGTTGGTATATTTCGTATCAGTGAGTTATGATGTTTTGAGAACCTTGGGTATTGCTTGAGGTACAGTACAGATGTTTGGGTATGAGTTCATTGTGTTGTTGAGATGCGAGATGTGAATTTTGGTAAGGATTACTTAGGTAAGGATTATCACGAGTTGGTAAAGTTACGGCGGTAAGATTATATTGGTAGTATTCTTACTTAGTATTTTTCATTGGTATGTAATTATTAATGTGATGTGACCGTTATCATTGTTTGATATTATGGCTGACCCCATCGTGGGCTTTCTTTTTAGGTTTTTGGGATATCGAGCTTGTAGCGGTCATGAAGAGATGAGCTTCCCGGAGGATACTGGCTATGGCATGTTTTTGTGAATCAAGTATTCTGATTATTTGTCCTTTCCGCTGCGTGAGTATTCTTAAATGCCCTTTTGGTTTTTGGCAACTTGAGTTACTTTGGAAAATTATTTTCTAAACTATTGAGATTCGGCTGTTTGGCCTTGTCCTTTCAAATGAGATTTTACGACGGTTTGATAAACGAGTTTTTATAAAGTCTTCGAATGTTTTTAATAGATAGTACCGTTGTTAGCCTCTTGGGCGTATGTAAATGGTTACGAAAATGTCTTTTATCCTTGTGGGTTTCGTCTCGGGGCCCACGGTGCTGTAATATTCCTGGATGGCTCTGGGGTGTTACAGAATACGGTTTCGGAGCTTCGGTTGTGAAAACCTAGGCAGTTGGGTCGAGTCGAGTCGTGTTTTTATCAAGTCATTCGAGTTGTCGATTGACGAATATTAGAGCCCTGGGTTTTTGTTGTTCACTCGGGCTTGTGCATTATGTGATTTACCAGTATGGTACTGGGGTGTTGTAAACTTTTCCAAATGGTATTGACGTGTTTCTTCGGATAGAGATGTGTTGTGTTCTCGAGTCGAACTGAGTTTGCAAAATATGTGTTTTGAAAATATCTGTGTCGAGTATTTTCTTGAGTTGAGACATGTGCCAGTATCACGGGGAATCGTCGGCTTCACGATCTGTAAGTATTTGGATTTTTTTTTTTTGAATTGCATTGAGATTTATTGCCGTTCTAAGTTGATATGCTTTGAGATTCAAAAGAATAATATGCATTACAGTATGAGATGACAGAGTTGGGACAGGATTGATGATCTTGAGAAGCTATGATTTTGGAAATCAATATGTCGATTAAATTTTGGGAACGGAGTTGTGCATTTGGGAGAAAGATTGTGGATTGGTGAGGAGAATATGTAGTCATGTTAGTTCATTTTTAGATAAACGAAACTATTTTTGAGCATTTGAAAATGATACTTTTCAAAATGAATGTTTCATAGATGTTTTACGGAAAATAATTTTTGGGCCGAGACCCAATCGATTTTGAAATTGTTTTATAACTCAGGACTTGGGGTCCAAAAGGGTTTTCTACTTTTAAGTTTCTTGTAATGTGGAACGGGATATGCGCTGAGACCCTAATGTTTCAAAAGGCTTTTCTGTTTTCTAAAACTCCCGAGATTTGTAAAACACCTTACCAACCGTTTATCTATTTCATTACTGCCTTTCGGGGTTTTGGTTTACTTGTTCAAATGAAACTTCTCGGGAAGTCTTTTGTTGTGTTGATTTGATTCAATGTTTTGTCATAGCATAGTTGAGGTGATCCAGGATGGGTTAATGCTCGACGTTGCGGGTCATATGTGGAAAAAGGAGTTTTTATCGGAGTCTATATATTGAGATTTTGAAACTCTATCGTGTGGTTTTCCGATGGAATGTCAGTGGATTGGGTGACGAGCCTAAATGGTATACAGGGGTATGGATGTGGGCAATCATTTGCATAATTTTATTTTTCGTGTGTATTCGAAAAGAATTGTCATCGATAACTTGAAGTAAGCAAGTCGATTTAATTTTTTAAAAATTAATTTCGTAGTCTTACGAAAATTTATGTTTTGAGTTTTAAAATTCTTGAAAGAACTTTCGAAAATTTGTCTTCTTGACGAGACTATATGATTTCAAACTAATTTTGAAAATGTGATTGATATACATCCGCATTTAGTGCATAGTGCATATCATGGTAAAGTTATGGATGTGACTCACAAGCTGGATAGTACATCAGTATGGTACGATCAAAAAAGATTCGAACGTTAGTATGGTAGTTTGGTTATCCAGGGATGATCGGTTGATTAATCAGATAAGAGAAATAGTCTACGTGTTGTAGATTCATGTACAGAATGTGATTTTGAAATGTCGGGTTTTGTGAAACCGGGGCATATGTGCTATGTGGCTCCATTTGGTATGGTAGTAGCGCGATTTTACCATAGCGATGTTTGACTGATCTCTTAGTAAGTGTGGACTTGAGGATGGTGACCCCAGGATGGTTGTTTTGGGTAATGATTGGTCGTTCCCACTCCGTGTAGGATAGGGGTATGTTCAACAGTCGGGTGTGTTTCTTTGAGGTCCACTGTATGTGATTGGTGTAACGTTTTGAGAATTTTATTTTATCATATATCCGTCTGTGTGGTTCTGTGTTGATCGTGCTGGAACTTACCGTGTGAGGGTATTTTCGATTATCGTTGATCGTTCGTTAGTGATATTGGAGCTTATCATGTTGACGATATTCTCAGTTGTGTTTGACCTTTGGATTTGTCGTATTGGATTTTATCATGTCAATGGTATTCCCGGTTAATTTGTTGATTGATCATTGTTAATGATCATATGAGCGTTCGAATTTTGTATCGATGTTTTGGGATTTGTGTCATTGTTTTGGCAGTTGTTTCACAGATGTATCGTGTATTATTGATTGTATCAGCTTTGGGACTTGATTGTGTAATCAGGCAGACAGGATTTGACACGGATAGATTATTTCCTTCAGAGATGATGCATTTTGTTGAATTTATGTAATTGTGATTGTACGCGTATTGAGGCTTTGAAGTGGGGCCACTTGCTAGTATCACAGGAGACCATCGACCTTGCACAATTGTAAGTATACTATTATGGTTATTCGGGATGATTGATCATCGTCATGATGGTTTCGGGATATTTTGGTTGAACAGATTGTTTTTTTATGACGGATTGCAAGTTTCGAGAACGAAACTTATTTTAAGTGGTGTAGTATGTAATATCCTGAAATTCTACTATGACTGTTTAATGTTATTTTATCCGAGTTATATTGTACAGTGTGGAATCTATACAGTATGGATAAAATGATTGAAGGACTAAGACATCGGTATTGGTATAATTGTCGGACTTGGTCGACAATTGCATTTAAAGATATTGTGTGTCAGGTGTATTATATGAGAATATTATTGGAAGGAGTATGTGTATTCAGTATGTCGTGTATATGTATCTAGTATGTTGAGGCGTTGGACAAGAATAGCTGAAAATGGCTAAATACGGCCACGTTAGCGCAAGCTACGATGTATACTTCGCACACGCTAAGAGAGTTGAGTTACGTACGCTAAGGAGGACCCCAAACGTACGTAAGGCATCCTAGATAAAGTTCTGAAGGTGGCCGACAGGTAGGCCCAGACGAATTATTATAGGCATTTAGCACACGCTAATGCATATGGTTAGCGTACGCTAATATCAGATCGGTCAAAAGAGAATCTTGGCTTTGTCAGGCTACTTTCGGTGTGTGGACCCCAGGCATCTTCGGGGAAGGTACAGATTGTCGGGTCAACGAAGATTAGCGAACGCTATTGAAGGCGAATAGCGCACGCTACTGAGCATTTCACTGTAGCAAGCCAACGCCTGTTTACGTACGTTATTGCATTACGTACGTAAGCTGATGTGTGAAGCAATGCAGTAGCCTTTGGACTTTGATAGCGCACGCTATCAAGGAACGATAGCGCACACTAGGGCTGTAGTGCACACTAAATACAAGGTTTAGCGCACGCTAGTAATGTGCAGTTTATAAAAGGGCAGACGGGTGTTAAGATGCATTTTGTCCATTTTCTTCCTTTCATTCGATAGAGAGAGCCTTGTGGGGGATACTTGAGGTTCCGAAACACTGAGAGATGATGATCTTTAACAAGATTAAGCTGAGAAGCATGGATTAAAGCCTTGTTCTTGAAGTTATTGATGATTCTTCGAATGGAGTTCGATTGTTCTTCTTCGTGGTTCGTCTATACAAGGTAATTTTCGTATCCCTTTGATAGTGGTTCGTTTTTAAAGGATGATTACTTGGAAGGGAGCATGTTGGATTATCATGGGATGATGTTATATGAGATTTAATGGAATTGTGATAAAAGATTTCGGATGATTATTTACATGATAAGGATGTTAGATTATGTTGTTTTGATGATTATGAACATGGTTTCGAATCACTTAGTGTTCTTGAAGAACTTCTTGATGAATATAGCGTAGCAAGATGATTGTGTTGAATTATCGGTGTTTTTAGATACGAAGATGAAATGATTATACTTAGGAATTAAGTGATGTCGATTGATGATCGATTAATGGTATATATCATGCGAGTATGATAATGAGATTGAACCTGGAAAGATTGTGATTGATCTTGGAATATGATTTCCTTTACATTCGTATTCGTAATCACAGAGTGTTAGTAGATACTTGTAAGACAGGCAACTATATAGCATTAGCGCACGCAACTGACTGGCTATCGCACGCTAACTGAAGTGACTTAGTGCACGCTACATTATGTGATTAACATGCGCTAAGTAGACAGACAGTGTAGCTTATCGTGTTGTGGTTATGAATTCGTGATGGTTTGAGTTATACTATTTGGTTTTGTATATGATCGAGGTGTCGTTGAACCATTGAGATTGATTGGTTGGATATATCGGTTATTGATTGTTATTGGATTGTTGTTTATTAATTATTGCATTAGTTTATGAGGATTGATCGTTGATTAGACTAATATGTTGCGGTCGAGTTCGAGGAGGTTGGTGAATTACTATGGGCAAGTCCGAGGAGCTTGTAGACGAAGGCAAGGAAATTGGTAATGACTTCATAATCGTCGTGGCTGTATCGAGGCAAGTTATTACTTGTTCAGTTTATAATACTTAATGAATGATTTCAGTCTCATTTCGGTTATAATGCATATAGCAATGATTATTGTTGTAAACTCTGGAGATTTGGATTGTATGTTGTTTTCCGATTTTTGGGAGTTAAATCATAATGTATATGATTTCCATTCGTTATTGGTATATTTGGGTATCGAGGATATATTGTGGTAAATGTGAGGATATGAGTTATCTACAGTCCGTGATACTTCTGGATCCTCAAACATTGAGGAAATGATCAGTGATGGTTTTGACATCGAGATTGCTCTCGAAGGACCCGGGGCAAGTACTCTGGTCATTTTTATCACCTTGTATCGATCATGTTGTAATACATTCGTATATTGTTGTTGTCATGCATTTGTTTATTGTTTTTATTATGCAGTTGTGCATTGTTGTCCTATGTCCACCATGCGTGTAATATCCGGATTTATTACAGTGTATTTCATCTGTATTCAAACCATGTATTATTTCGGATTGGTGATTTTGATTATTGGAGTATGATATTTAGTGCATTAATATCATTACGCATAAGTATAGAAACATGCAAAATTGCTCAAGCAACCTTGTGATAGCGCACGCTAAGAATGTATCTTAACGCGCGCTATCGGGCCATTTTTAGCGCACGCTATGCAGGTATGAGTAACGTGCGCTAAGGACTCAATTATTGAGCGGGGCAGCTGGCTCGTGCGCCATCGGGACATGGGTCCGGATAAGATTCCCGCTGACGCACCCGGACAAAATCTGAAGTCAACCATTATTAGCGCACGCTAAGTGATGCTTAGTAGCGTGCGCTAACTTGTCAATAATGCAGAATATTATAAATGAGACATCAACGGCTTGGGCTTTCATTTCCTTCATTTTTACTTCATCTTTGAGAGTCCAGAGAGCAAGAATCTCCCTTCTAAACACTTAGAACGTTTATGAGTGATCATTGAATGATTGAGTATCACTTGTGAGTGATCATTGAAGAGAAGTAACACCTTGGAGTGGCACATAACCAACCAGAGTCGAATTACACCTTGTGGTTCAGTGAATCCAGCATATTAAGGTATGTTCAACCTATCACCAGTCTTAGATTTGGATTTCCAATGGATATGATGATCATGTTATCGAGATATTGAATTTCATTAGTGAATTATTTCAACAACATCATGTTTAGAAGATTGGGATGTCTACAATTACGTTATTATTGTTGGAACCTTGAAGTTGGAATCCTAGTACTTCAATTGATGAGAGATTATACGGAAGTTAACAATCCATATGATTTATGTGATCATGATTTGGAAAAGATGTTATAAGGACTTAAAGAAAGAATCATCTTAGGAAATATTCTTTCGTATAAGTCGGAATTGTTAGTTCACCTCAAGATGAAGTCTGAATATGTATAATGATAGTAGCATCTAACACATCAACCGGAGATAACCAACCTTGCATGAAAAATTGTAATCAAGATGGATTATGGTGTCATGATGATTATACGTATATTTGCATCTTGAAGTTGATATCATCCTGGAGATCATTCATAAGAGTAAGAACTTGGTATTCATGGAAGTAACATGAATTATCACGAAGGATTTCATTGTTTCGAAACATGGCAAGAAACGATTCTTGCTTTCGTGATGGCGCCATGCGAATAGCGCACGCTAGGATTGCAGTTTAACGTGCGCTATCGAGTACTAGTTAGCGTGCGCTACGTTTGGTACGTAACGTACGCTAGACCACCAGTCGAGTCAGTTGGCTGACCATGCATAGTTAGCGTGCGCTAGTAATTGTTGTTTGCGTGCGCTATCGGGCAGACGTAACGCACGCTACACAGAATACTTAGCGTGCGCTAAGCTATTCGGGCAGATTGCAGTTTATGAACTTTTGACCGTCAATCGAATTGTTTAACATTTGTACGACGTGAGATAAATCCTATATTATTTCTTTTGTTAAGGTTTGGTCTAGTTACGTGATTGATTGAGGAGGACGATCGTCGAGTGTTCTTTTCCGTGGAAGTGTTATTATTGTCTTCAAATCAAGGCAAGTACCTTAATTGTTTTATGTATTGTTGTTATACATATTGTCGTGCATGTATGTCGTTATTGTATGTCCACCTCGTGTTGGTCCGACGGGATCATCGGGGGATCTATGCTAGCGTGCGTTGGATCATCGGACGGGTTTTCCACCACGGGTTGGTCCGACGGATCTATCGTGGGTTCTAGGCAATGAACGCTGGATCGATGGAATTACCATGTGTATGTATTGATATCATGTTGTGATTATCAGTTGTGTATGTTATGTTTGAGTTTCTCGTAGGAGAAGACTCGTTGGTATTTTGTCGTTTACGTTATTATTATTATTCACCGTGAGATATGAATAATATGTTGTGGTACTTGTACTAGCATCGTTGGGCTAACCCCTTCGGGGGTGAACATTTTGTTTGTGTTCGGGATCCGGGAGAGCGGGAAACAACCACCGAACAAGTATGACGAGGGTGCAGTGATGTCCCGACCGGTTTATTTATCTGTTGTTTATTCGTTATTTCAATAAGTACTCGAGTACGAAGTCGTTTGTGATGTTTTGAATTTGTTAATGTATTATTGAGTTCTGTTGAACAATTGTACTATTCCTGTATTGGGTCAGAACTGATGTACTGTAATTCCGTTATTTCCATTTATTAGTACCTTTTTATACTTGTTCAATTCTTCAGCCTTGTAAATCCTTACGTAAAGGATTTACGGCGCTGTAATATTCCCGAATATATCGGGGGTGTTACAGAATATGGTATCAGAGCTAAGATTATGGATATCTTGGCCGTTGGGTTAAAATAGGGGTCATTTATGTCTTTTGGGGTAACCGGCCGTGAATGACATCACTGCACCGCCACGTCTTCATGCGAACGGTGGTTGTAAGTTCCTAAACTCTATCTCGTTCTTTGCATATTGTATCTCTTTATACTCGGATATTAGAACGATGTTGTTTTCTGTATATTGAGTATTTATACTTACAGTATGTTGAGAGGCGGGCGTGGACGTGGTCGCGGTCGTGGACGCGGACGAAGAAATGCCGAAAGGGAGGCGTCGCCTTCTAACCGAGCGATCATAGCTCCGTGAGCCGCGACAATCTATTAATAATGAACCAGATCCTGCTGTACGAGAGATCCTTCGTCAAGTGGTGAACCAGATGACTCGGTTCGCCTGTGTCGTGGGCGAATGCAAGTGGCGGTGGGACTACAAAGCAGGAGAGAGATGCAAGGGATCCCGGATATGGGAAATCGAGGTGACCGTGGGTGCAAGAAGTGGCAAAGATGCAACCACCCAAATTCGACGGTATTTACGAGACTCCCACAGGATCATTGGTTAAAGGAGCTGGAGAAAATCTTTGCCGGAATCAACCGCCCAGACGACCGGAAAGCCTCTATCGCTCAATATTTTCTGATAGGAAGCGTCCGAATGGTGGGAAGCCATCCGGCCTGTAGACCATGATGCCGTTTGGACAGAGTTTAGATTAATGATGGAAGCTCGATTGCCCTCGTCCCGTGAGGGAAGCCAAAGTTCGGGAGTTTTTCTCACTCACCTTCCGATGTGCCAGTATCCCAGCGATCAAGACGTTTAACCAGAAGGTGGCATTTGTTCGACATCCGGTCGTAGCAGATGCGAAATGATGATTCACTTCGATATGAGAATGAAACCAAGTCCGTAGTACATGTCCGGATTCGAATGTACCACACTCCGCCAATACCGGGATAAGGCGTTGGCATATGAGATCAAGGAAGCACCATGGAGAAATTTGCGGAAACCAAGAAACAGAAAGTCTCTGGTACTTTTACAGAGCACAAGAACAGTGGGGCCCGTAAGGCCCAGTCATCCTTTCACTCTTTCAGAAACCTCCGCACCCGACTAGGAACGGAAAGAACTTGGGCGACATCAACTCTTACCGATGTTACCAGAAATGCTTTAAGCTGCGCCCCAGACGGGCACTATCGACGGAATTGCCCCTTCCCGCCGTGACTTGTTTGACGTGGACGAGAGGACATCGGGCGGTGTTTTGTGAAGAGGCGCAAAGTCTTTGAGCCCGTACACCACAACGGTCCGAAGGAGGCCAAGATTCCACAGACGCAGCAAAGTGTTCGATGCCTCGGAATTTTGGCCGCGGGCGAGGCGAGGACAATGGGACCGAAAGGGGACATCGAGTGCGGATCTGTTCCCCACGTCTGCGAGATGAGGAGGACAGACGATCGGAATCTTTGCCGCATCGTGCATCCGAGATCCTTTCCCGGCCCGATTAGCGTTTTATTTGATACAGGAGCTACACATTCTTTCATATCCTTATCTTGTGTAAATCGTTTGAATATTTCCGATTTTCATGCTTGTGAACCTTATGTGGTTGGGTTACCGAGTGGAGAAAGGATTGTCGGAAATTTAGAAACTAGAAATTTCCCTGTATCATTTGGAGGCAGAGTGGCTCTCAAACCCGATCGTGATAGAAATGCAAGGAGATGACTGATACTGGAGACGATTGGCTTAATCGGTGCAGCAATTGTAAACTACCGAAGGAGGAATATCTCAGTCGCCGACGATGGTTCGAGATTCCGTTTGAGGGATGGAACCGGAAGCTCAGGAAAGTTGATCAAGGCGATGAAAGCTGTCAAATTGTTGAAACAAGGCTGTACCGGGTACTGGTGCTACGCAATGAAGAAAGAAGAAGAAATGGTGGAACTTTCATCTATTCCTGTTGTGAATGAATTTCCAGATGTATTTCCTGATGAATTACCTGGGCTACCTCCACGAAGGGATGTAGAATTTACTATTGAATTGGAACCTGGAGCGACACCAATTTCTAAAGCGCCGTATCGTATGGCACCTACTGAGATGTACGAACTGAAGAAGCAACTGGAGGAGTTACTGGACAAGGGCTATATTCAGCCAAGCGTTTCACCACGGGAGCGCCATTCTTTTGTCCGAAAGAAGGATGGATCGCTCCGACGTGTATTGACTATCGAGAGTGAACAAGATGACGATTAAGAACAAGTACCGTTGCCACGGATTGATGATCTGTTTGACCACCGCAAGGGGCAACAGTATTTTCTAAAATCGATCGAGATCGTGATACCATCAATCGAGGATTAAGGAGTCGATGTTCAAATCGGCGTTCGTAACTCGCTACGGGCAATATGAGAATGTAGTGAAGCCGTTTGGACTCACTAACGCACCTGCATAATTTATCCAATTGATGAACAGAGTGTTCATTGAATATTTGGACAAATTTGTGGTCGTATTTATTGATGACATCCTGGTGTATTCTAAGAGTCCTAAGAACATGCGCAGATTTGCGGATAGTATTGGAGCTTTTGAGAAACGAGCAATTGTACGCCAAACTTGCTAAGTGTGAATTTTGGCTAAAAGAAGTAATGTTCCTCGGCCATGTGGTGTCGGCTAGAGGAGTCCGAGTGGATCCTCAGAAGATCGAAGCAATATTGGATTGGAAGCCTCCAAAGAATGTGAAAGAGGTCCGAAGCTTCTTAGGACTTGCTGGATATTACCATCGATTCGTGGAAGGGTTTTCTAAAATTTCCCGCCCACTTACTCGACTTCTCAGAAAACTCAAAAGTTTGAGTGGAGCAGTCGTGTCAGACTAGTTTTGATTAGTTAAAGAATAAATTTACAACGGCACCGATTCTATCACTTCCGAGGGGAAGTGAAGGATTCATAGTTTACATTGATGCTTCTAAAAAAGGACTTGGGTGCGTGTAGATGCATAATGATAAGGAGATCGCTTATGCGTCGCGACAACTGAAACCTTATGAAGTGAATTACCCGACACATGATTTGGAACTAGCAGCAGTGGTTTTTGCCTTGAAGATTTGGGGGCATTATGCATGCGGGACTCACCGCCGATCTTTACGGATCATAAGAGTCTCAAGTACATATTGATCAGAAAAGAGTTGAACATGCGGCAAAGAAGATGGTTGGGCGATTAAGGACTATGACTTGGATATTTTATATCATCCAGCAAAGCGAATGTAGTGGCCGATGCACTTAGCCGCAAGCTGTCTCTATTCGAGATCTTGGAGACACCGACCTCCCAACTTAGCCTTCGACGAGAGATGATTCGTGAAGGGATTGAAGTGTGGTTCTGAGAGAGTCCAGGACAATCGTGCGTGATGGAGATAACTTCGTCATTAACCGAAGAAATCAAATCTAGACAGCAGATGATCCTCGATGATTCGGTTGCATGACGAAGTGATCAAAGGAAAGGCCCCGGATTCATAATTCATGACGATGGAGTTTTGAGATTTGAGAACCGACTCTGCGTTCCCGATGTTGATGTTCAAATAGACGATTATGAAGGAAGCTCATAGTTCGCCTATTCTATCCACCCGGCACCAAGAAATGTATAAGGACTTGAAGCGAATTTACGGTGGGGCAACATGAAGAAAGACGTAGCGGACTATGTTTCAAATGCTTGACTTGTCGGCGAGTTAAGATCGAGCATCAACGGCTGCTTTGGAATGTTGAAGCCGCTCCCGATTCTGAATGGAAGTGGGAGGACATATCAATGGACTTTATCACTAATATGCCGAAAACCGGGATAGGAATGAACATGATTTGGGTGATAGTTGATCGCTTAACTAAATCGGCTCATTTTCTAGGCATTAAGGATACGTGGGGACCAGAGAGGTTGGCACGAGTCTTTATTTCGAGATAGTTCGATTACATGGTACGCCGAAGACCATTGTTTCGATCGAGACGGCCGTTTGTGTCTCACTTTTGGAAGGCGATTCATAAGGCCTTGGGGACCGAATCAACTTGATGCGACTTATCACCCGCAATCGACGGACAATGCGAGAGAATAATACAAACGGTGGAAGACATGCTAAGGGCACGTGCCTTAGATTGGTCAAACGATTGGGAAGTTCATCTACCGTTGATTGAATTTACTTATAACAATAGTTGGCATGCTTCCATTAAGATGGCACCGTTTGAGGCATTATACGGAAGGAGATGCGAATCGCCCTATCTTTGGGACGATTCATCGGACTTGATCGAACAGAACCAGAGTTGATCGAGCAGACTCGAGAGAAGATAGCCTTAATTCGTGAAAAGGCTGTTGGCGCCCAGAGTCGCGAAATCTATGCGGACGTACGTCGTCGCCCATTGGAGTTCAATCTGGGACCATGTACTTTTGAAGGTTTCTCCTACTCGGGAATTTTTCGTTTCTAAGAAAAGGAAAGGCTGAGTCCGAGATATATCGGACCATTTGAGATCCTCGAGAGAGTTGGGAGTTGGCATACTGATTAGCATTACCACCGTCATTGTGCCATGTTCATAACGTGTTCCACGTATCCCGATTGCGGAGATATATACCTGATCCCAGTCATATCATCGATTTCAAGAGATCGAAGTCGAACAGGATGGGACGTTTGAAGAAAGACCAGTCAAGATACTCGAGAGTCGAGTTAAGCAACTGAGGAACAAGTCAATCGTTTTGGTCAAAGTTCAGTGGTCACGTCATGGAACGGAAGAAGCCACTTGGGAAACAGAAGCTGATATGAAGTCTAGATATCCCGAGTTATTTTCGTCTTGAGTTTCGGGACGAAACTCCTTTTTAGTAGGAGAGTATGTAATATCCGGATTTATTACAGTGTATTTCATCTGTATTCAAACCATGTATTATTTCGGATTGGTGATTTTGATTATTGGAGTATGATATTTAGTGCATTAATATCATTACGCATAAGTATAGAAACATGCAAAATTGCTCAAGCAACCTTGTGATAGCGCACGCTAAGAATGTATCTTAACGCGCGCTATCGGGCCATTTTTAGCGCACGCTATGCAGGTATGAGTAACGTGCGCTAAGGACTCAATTATTGAGCGGGGCAGCTGGCTCGTGCGCCAGCGGGACATGGGTCCGGATAAGATTCCCGCTGACGCACCCGGACAAAATCTGAAGTCAACCATTATTAGCGCACGCTAAGTGATGCTTAGTAGCGTGCGCTAACTTGTCAATAATGCAGAATATTATAAATGAGACATCAACGGCTTGGGCTTTCATTTCCTTCGTTTTTACTTCATCTTTGAGAGTCCAGAGAGCAAGAATCTCCCTTCTAAACACTTAGAACGTTTATGAGTGATCATTGAATGATTGAGTATCACTTGTGAGTGATCATTGAAGAGAAGTAACACCTTGGAGTGGCACATAACCAACCAGAGTCGAATTACACCTTGTGGTTCAGTGAATCCAAAGATATTAAGGTATGTTCAACCTATCACCAGTCTTAGATTTGGATTTCCAATGGATATGATGATCATGTTATCGAGATATTGAATTTCATTAGTGAATCATTTCAACAACATCATGTTTAGAAGATTGGGATGTCTACAATTACGTTATTATTGTTGGAACCTTGAAGTTGGAATCCTAGTACTTCAATTGATGAGAGATTATACGGAAGTTAACAATCCATATGATTTATGTGATCATGATTTGGAAAAGATGTTATAAGGACTTAAAGAAAGAATCATCTTAGGAAATATTCTTTCGTATAAGTCGGAATTGTTAGTTCACCTCAAGATGAAGTCTGAATATGTATAATGATAGTAGCATCTAACACATCAACCGGAGATAACCAACCTTGCATGAAAAATTGTAATCAAGATGGATTATGGTGTCATGATGATTATACGTATATTTGCATCTTGAAGTTGATATCATCCTGGAGATCATTCATAAGAGTAAGAACTTGGTATTCATGGAAGTAACATGAATTATCACGAAGGATTTCATTGTTTCGAAACATGGCAAGAGCGATTCTTGCTCGTGAAAGAACGCCATGCGAATAGCGCACGCTAGGATTGCAGTTTAACGTGCGCTATCGAGTACTAGTTAGCGTGCGCTACGTTTGGTACGTAACGTACGCTAGACCACCAGTCGAGTCAGTTGGCTGACCATGCATAGTTAGCGTGCGCTAGTAATTGTTGTTTGCGTGCGCTATCGGGCAGACGTAACGCACGCTACACAGAATACTTAGCGTGCGCTAAGCTATTCGGGCATTGCGCTTATGAACTTTTGACCGTCAATCGAATTGTTTAACATTTGTACGACGTGAGATAAATCCTATATTATTTCTTTTGTTAAGGTTTGGTCTAGTTACGTGATTGATTGAGGAGGACGATCGTCGAGTGTTCTTTTCCGTGGAAGTGTTATTATTGTCTTCAAATCAAGGCAAGTACCTTAATTGTTTTATGTATTGTTGTTATACATATTGTCGTGCATGTATGTCGTTATTGTATGTCCACCTCGTGTTGGTCCGACGGGATCATCGGGGGATCTATGCTAGCGTGCGTTGGATCATCGGACGGGTTTTTCCACCACGGGTTGGTCTGACGGGATCATCGTGGGTTCTAGGCAGTGAACGCTGGATCGATGGAATTACCATGTGTATGTATTGATATCATGTTGTGATTATCAGTTGTGTATGTTATGTTTGAGTTTCTCGTAGGAGAAGACTCGTTGGTATTTTGTCGTTTACGTTATTATTATTATTCACCGTGAGATATGAATAATATGTTGTGGTACTTGTACTAGCATCATTGTGCTAACCCCTTCGGGGGTGAACATTTTGTTTGTGTTCAGGATCCAGGAGGGCGAGGAAACAACCACTGGAACAGTATGACGACGAGGGTGCAGAGTGATGTCCCGACCGGGTTTATTTATCTGTTGTTTATTCGTTATTTCAATAAGTACTCGAGTACGAAGTCGTTTGTGATGTTTTGAATTTGTTAATGTATTATTGAGTTCTGTTGAACAATTGTACTATTCCTGTATTGGGTCAGAACTGATGTACTGTAATTCCGTTATTTCCATTTATTAGTACCTTTTTATACTTGTTCAATTCTTCAGCCTTGTAAATCCTTACGTAAAGGATTTACGGCGCTGTAATATTCCCGAATATATCGGGGGTGTTACAATGCGTTGGTCCGACGGGATCATCATGGGAATCTATGGCTATGTGCGCTGGATCGTTGGACAGGTATTTCCACCATGCGTTGGTCCGGCGGGATCCTCATGGGAATCTATCTTGTGTGCGCTGGATCGTTGGATTACCATGTGTTGTTGTGTATATGTATATTGTTGGTTATCCACATCGTGTTGATCTCACAGGATCATCTTGGGTATCTATGCTGTGTGCGCTGGATCGTTGGATTTTCATCGAGTATACATTGTTGTTACTGTTGTGGGCATATTGATGTCGTCATGTGAGTATGCATTTGTAGGTCTCTTGTAGGACCAGGTCCGTATGTTGTATTGATCTGATCTCGGACTAGACGGACATGAATTGTTGTATCATGGTGTATCTCGAGGTACATTCCGTATTTTATTATTGGTACTTGTCTGTTGATTGGAAATCGATTATCATGTTGAGATTTGATGATATTCGATGGATTGAATTGGTCAGAATTGGTATATTTCGTATCAGTGAGTTATGATGTTTTGAGAACCTTGGGTATTGCTTGAGGTACAGTACAGATGTTTGGGTATGAGTTCATTGTGTTGTTGAGGATGCGAGATGTGAAGTTTGGTAAGGATTACTTTGGTAAGGATTATCACGAATTGGTAAAGTTACGGCGGTAAGATTACATTGGTAGTATTCTTACTTAGTGTTTTTCATTGGTATGTAATTATTGATGTGATGTGACCGTTATCATTGTTTGATATTATGGCTGACCCCATTGTGGGCTTTCCTTTTAGATTTTTGGGATATCGAGCTTGTAGCGGTCATGAAGAGATGAGCTTCCCGGAGGATACTGGCTATGGCATGTTTTTGTGAATCGAGTATTCTGATTATTTATCCTTTCCACTGCGTGAATATTCTTAAATGCCCTTTTGGTTTTTGGCAACTTGAGTTACTTTGGAAAATTGTTTTCTAAACTATTGAGTTTCGGCTGTTTGGCCTTGTCTTTTCAAATGAGATTTTACGATGGTTTTGATAAATGAGTTTTTATAAAGTCTTCGAATGTTTTTAATAGATAGTACCATTGTTAGCCTCTTGGGCGTTTATAAATGTTTGCGAAAATGTCTTTTAGCCTTGTGAGTTCCGTCTCGGGGCCCAAGGCGCTGTAATATTCCTGGATGGCTCTGGGGGTATTACAGTATGGACAAGGCACATCCTCTTGCTACCCCCATGGTTGGTAGAAATCTGGAAATGAACAAGGATCCGTTTCATCCTAAAAAGGAGGATGAAGAGGTCCTTGAAGTAAAAACACCGTACCTTAGCGCAATCGGTGCGTTGTTGTATCTAGCTCAATGTACTCGCCCAAACATCGCATTCTCTATAAATCTATTAGTGATATTTAGCTCTGCTCGCACGATAAGGCATTAGAATGGAGTAAAACAAATCTTTCGATACTTGAAAGGCTCCAATGATCTTGGATTGTTCTTTCCTTATGCAAGAGAGAGCGATATTCCGAAAGGAATTGTTGAGGTTAAGACGATGCATACCGACTGTCGATCTTCCTCTGATATTGCAGCTAAGCATGGCAGCTTGACTACCAGAAGTGCTAATGCAAGCAAGCTTACCCCTTATGCAGAGAATCCTAACAATATGTTAGTTGGATTTGCTGATGTCGGTTATCTCTCTGACCCGCATAAAGGATGTTCCCAAATTGATCATGTGTTCATCGTTGGGAATACGCCAATATCTTGGTGATCTACCAAGCAGACCCTGGTTGCTTCTTCCTCGAACCATGCATAGATAATTGCATTGCACGAATCCATAAGGGAGTGCATTTGGCTTCGGTCAATCATAGACCATATACAAGGAACTTGTGGATTAGAGTCCACTACAGCAACCCCTACTTGCATCTTTGAGGACAATGCGGCATGCATTGAACAGATGAAGTTATATTTCATTGAGGGTGACAATACCAAACATATCACGCAGAAGTTCTTCTGCAATCAACAACAGCAGAAATTGCTAAATATCGAAGTGAAACAAGTGAGTTCCGATGAGAATATCGCAAACTTGCTCACTAAATCTCTGCCATAATCTACATCTGAGAAACATGTGAGGAGCATCGGCATGCATCGATTATCCAAGCTCAACTAGTGATAGCTCATTGGAATGAGCTATTCAGTATACTTCAGGGGGAGTGTACTTCACATGATTCTGGCATTTGTAGTTGGTGCGTTGTGCTCTTTTCCTTCACCAAGCCTTTATTTTTCCCACGGAGTTTTGTTTGAATTGGAAAGATTTTTTACCGAGGCAACATCTTATGCACCATGATAGTATTAGTGCTTGACACAGGAGGAGTGTTACGGGATATCCTTCCCTTAGTGGTGTCTTGCCTAATACCGGTCATAGGAAGATACATAGATGGAAGGTTCTAGATCCTTATAGAGATAGTAGGATCATATTAGATGTCTTACCTTATCTAGGAGTCCTATATATGGAAGGACTCTCATTGTAATGCCTATATAAAGGCCCCTTCTATCGATGTTATGAATTACAATTGATTGACTCATATTTACAGCTTTTTTACTTTCTCCTGAAATAATTAGTAGATTTTCTTTTGTAAGGGTGCAATAACTCCTACCTGCCACATCTCTCCCTCCACCTCTGCATGAAGTGTTCGATAAATAATTAGTAGATTTTCTTTTGTAAGGGTGCAATAACTCCTACCTGCCACATCTCTCCCTCCACCTCTGCATGAAGTGTTCGATAAAGAAAAACTCATGCTCGACTCTATAATCAACGAGTCAAACATGAGCTTGACAATACTCGGCTGACTCGATTAGATTCTTAGTTGCACTTGCACTGTTTTCACTCTTTGCAATATGTTCTTTAAAATAGCAGCTTTTTGCAGTAAGATATTGTTTTTTATTTAAAGCAGCCTGGCGGATTTTTATGGGCTCTTCCGATTTTTCTTTTTCTTCTAAAAATCAGCCCTTCGTTAACCATCTTCCCTACGTCATTTTTTGGCTTTTCCATCCATGCGTGTTAGTCTGTAAGATAGTAAAATAGTGTGTATATGTAGCATGCCTTCCAATTCACGGAGTTTTCAACTTTAGAAAGACACGCAACATGTGGATTTTGCTTCTTCATCGTGTCTTTGGATTATGTCACTCTCTTCATCTCACTTGACAAAAAAAAAGAATATTTTCAAATATAATTTTATTTTGGTAAAAGAGTATAATATCAAAATGAAATCTTAATATTTAATTAAAATTTATATAATATTTTTTAAAATCAAATTTTTAGCTACATAAATTACAATAGTAATTGAATGGAAAATATAAAAAATAAGTGAAAATAGATGATTTGAAACGAGTGTACTTTTTTGAAATAATTATAATTTAACCAAAACGTATTCTACTATTTAAATACGAAACTATACTGTCTCTGTCATTCTTGATCATTACTACTCCGGTGATAGCCAATTGTCACTGATACGTAAAAAGCTAATTAAGTCTATTGAAGGATTTGGGCTCACTAAACTTTTGATTTTTTTTTTTTCAATTTTCATCTTCAACAGCTTTGATATTCCTTCAGCTTTGATTTTTATCTTTCCTTAATCTTCCGCCCTCAGCCCTCATCCCGCCTCTTCAATCTTCACTTTACTTTAACGTTTCAGAAAATCTCGAGCTCTTCACCCTCCCAAACAAAACCACGACCTCACACCAGTCTTCTACTGCTCCAATCCTCCGCGTCGCAGCTGAAATCCAAAATGAATGCCCGGCCCCACATGTAGCCTACCTCTCAATTAAATAAGTACAGCGAGCGACGGGGAGTTCCAGTACAACGAGCGACGGCGGGCGGCGATCTCCAGTACAGCGAACGGCGGCGGCGGTTATCTCTATTTCCAGTGAGCGGTGACAGCTTCCTCCAATCTCAGCGACGTTTTTTCTTTCTCAATACAATAGATTAAACCAATCAGCGATGGCCTCAGCGTTTTTTCTCCGAGGCATCAGCGGCGTTTCTTCTCCCAGGCGGCGTTTCTTCTAAGTGGAAGAACTGGTTAGCGGCAGCGGCAGGCCAGCAACAATTCCTTTCTTCTTTGAATCGGGTCTGATTTATAAAATCTGATTGATGGATTTCTGATGTTGAAGGTTGTATATATGTGACTGAAATTGCAGAAATTGATTGGTTCTTGATTGATTGATTAGTTCTTGATTGATTGATTGGGAGTTCCACGGACTACTCTAATGCCTACTGATGTTGTGGGTCTTAATGGGTGTCAAGATGGCAGGGGTAGTGGGCTTACTAGGAGCTCTTTGATCACTCATCTTCGTGATCATCATTGTAGGGCTGATGCTCAAGTAGTCACACGACACTCTCTAACCACTGACTTGGCTTCTGAGGCTGAGTTGACCTTCCGCCATATGGGGATTTGGCTTTGTGGGGTTTGTTTTAGGATGTATTATCTTCGTTCTAAATGTCGTCATGGTCAAGGTTCTTATTTTGTGGCCGCACCTGATGTTGGGGATGGTGTTGTTCGGTTTGTGATCTATGGTCTTTCTAAACCGCAACCCAATTCTGATGTACCCAGTCTTGTGGATAATGCAGTGCAAGAACAGGATTGTGGTTTGACCGTCACTCTCCTTGACAGGTTGCTTTCTAAACGACTTCGCGCTGTGAAATCCATCACTCCTAAATGTCGTTTGGGTTTTTCCCAAGTTTTGAAAGGCGCGCTTGATAAGGTGATTTGCAAGCCTGAAGACATCTCTTGCTGGGTTAATCTTCTCGTGTTGCCTCTTTATATCCTCAAAACCTTTAGTCCGGGGAGTAATCGGGAGTGCTCATCTGCCGTAAAACAGCAACGGCAAGAAGAGAGCATTGATAATGCTATTCGTTCTTGGAGTGAGCCAGGTGGTATTATCCTGCTTCTGCGGGAAACTTTGGCAGCTGGATCCCCTCCTTTGATGGATGTTGACGTGGACCTTGATTTGGAAGAACGTAATATCAAGCAGTATCGTAGGAAGATTTGTGATGGCCATTACACCGTCACAGTCCGGGTTCTTTCTTCTTCTGGCATTGCTCCTTATAATGAGGCCACTCTTGTGGATTTACAGTCAAAACACCCTTCTTCTCCAGCTCCATGCTTGCCTGATATTCCTGTTGATCACCATCATCTCATCGCTACTTCTGCTGTTGTTTTGGACCGGATTAAGAGTTTTCCATGTGGCACATCATGTGGGAGGGATGGTTTACGAGCTCAACACCTTATGGATTGCTTGAGTGGTGCTGTTGTGGCTATTTCAGATGAGTTAGTTGACTCTATTTCTGGGGTGGTTAATCTCTTTCTAGCTGGAAAATGCCCTATGGTTTGGGAGAGTATATTGCTAGTGTTCCTCTCACACCTCTTATCAAGTCCGGTGGTGGAATTCGTCCTATAGCTGTGGGTACTGTTTGGCGGCGTCTGGTTTTGAAGGTCGGTGCTGTTATGGTTGGCCAGTCTTTGGGAAGTTATTTTGATGGTCTTCAATTTGGTGTTGGGGTTTCTGCAGGTGGTGAGGCAATTCTTCATGTTGTGAATCGGTTGATTGAGGATCGCGGTACTGATGTGGGTCTTTCTATGTTGTTGGTGGATTTTCAAAATACCTTCAATTTAGTTGATCGAGCGGTCATGTTACGTGAAGTTCGTCTTCGCTGTCCGGCCATTTCGCGTTGGGTTGAATTCTGCTACTCTAATCCAGCCAGACTGTATTATGGGGAGCACACCTTATGGTCGTCTCAAGGGGTGCATCAGGGTGATCCCCTTGGTCCTCTGCTTTTCGCTTTGGTTTTACAACCCCTGGTGTGTAAAATCAGAGACGCTTGATGTATGTCTTCAGGCATGGTACTTAAATGACGACACTATTATTGGTGACACCTTGGTGGTGGGGAAGGTTCTGCAGTTGATTATGGAGGAAGGGCCTTGTTTCGGGTTACATCTCAACGTGGAAAAAACTGAAGTCTGGCCTATAGTAGACCCTCGTAGCAGGATTGTGGGTGTCTTTCCCCCTAATATTTCTCGACCTTTGCATGGTGTTAGGTTGCTTGGTGGTCCCGCCAGTTCTAATTCCGTTTTTAGTGGTGAGCTTGTGATGCAGAGGGTGACCCAGACCATTGTGCTTATGGATAAGGTTGTTAAGCTGGAAGATCCTCAGTGTGAGTTGTTGTTACTTAGGGCATGTACCGGAGTTTCTAAACTCTACTTTGCTTTACGTACTTGTCCTCCTTGCATTTTTTAGGCGGCTCAGCGCGCTTTTGATGGGGCTCTCCGATCTTCCTTGGAGCATATTGTTACTGCTTCGGGGCCTGGGTTTGGTGATTGGCAGTGGCGACTTGCCACCTTACCTTTTGCGTTGGAGGGCTTGGTGTTTATTCCGCATGTGATGTTTGTCATAATGCTTTTCTTGCCTCTCGATTACAGTCTGCTAGTTTGCAGACCAAGCTTCTTCGGCATGCTGGCATTATTGGTCTTAGTCGAACCTTTGAAGATGCGTTGAGTCTATTTAATAGAACTGTGGAGTCTGAAATTTTGAGTAATCCTAGTGAGGTCGCTGCCCCTAAACTCATGAATAAATTGGCAGATATATATTTCACAAAGGTTACTGTATCTGCAGGATCCACCTTTTCTTTATCTCATCGACAATCGGCATTGTGGAAATTACAACTGTAATATCCGGTATTTTTCTTTCCCTTGTATTTTCATTTTTGGTATATTTCTCGGTCATAGTGACCCTCGTGTATCTTTCAGTATGTCCTTCCTGTCAACTGTTGAACTGTATTCTCGTTATTGTTCATAGGTTCAACTTTCCTCATATGAGTTCGACTTTGTTAGATCACCATTAATTTTTGGTGACTCCAAAAATTATAAATCTTTGCAATATTATAGAACATCGAGCTAGCTTTCCAATGGTTCAAACGGTGAGTCAATCGGAGTCCGGACGAGAGAGTTATGGTCGTTTCGTTTTGGCGATCACTGCCGATCGAACTCGGCCGTGTCGTCCGACACGGCCCGTGCCGTACTCGTCGGGCTGAAAGTTTCGTCTCAGACCCGACCGTGTCGTCAGGACACGGCCGTGCCGTACTCATCCGAATCTAGAAAGTTTCGTCTCAGACTCGACCGTGTCGTCAGACACGGCCGTGCCGTACTCGTCCGGAAATGCGAGCCGTGACACGCCCGACCGTGTTCCGGGACACGGTCGAGTCATGCCGAAGTCGCTGTCGGACGGGTCACTGTCGGGAGGCCCTCCGCGCCGCGACCGTGTCAAGCAGGACACGGTCGAGTCCCTGTCGGCCAGCTGTGCAACACGACCGTGTCAAGCAGGACACGGTCGAGTCCTGTCGGCCAGCTGTGCAACACGACCGTGCCGATCGGCACGGGCCGTGTCCGGCAGGCAGTCAACCCCTATAAATTCATTTTTTTCAGCATTTTAGCCCATTTCTCCCCTTTTCTTCACCTTCAACCGAGAGAGTAAGCTTGAGGGAGGGTTTTTCCTTCACAAATCATTTGAGTGTTTGATTTTCTTCATCTCCTTTTGATCGTGAAGCCCGGACAATCAATCCAACGCGTGTTCTACGGATCTTAGTACTTGAATCTCCGAAGGTAACATCTCTAGAAACCTATTTTCGATTAATTTGGGGGTTTTGGGTTTTTCTTCCGATTAGTCCCGTTTTGTTGGTGGATTCTTGATGAATACGATTAATATTGTTAGTATCTTTAGTTTCCTACGGATTCATGGATATTTTGTGGATTTTTACGGAATCGAGAGGGTTTGGTTGTGGTCCGCCCTCGTTGTTATTTTTGATATGAATATACATGAATCGTAGGCGGGTTTTCGGGTGTATTCCATTTCCGTATTCGACTAGAGTTGGTTGTAATTATGTTCTTCGAATCGTTAGGTTTGGTTCCGTTGATTCCTAGTGTTCGTCGGTGATTATCCTTTCCGTTCGTTGCGTCATCAAAATATTCAAGGCAAGTATTCTTGGAAACCTTTATGCTTAACGTGAAATGGTAATGTATATTGTGTGTGCTTTACTCACCTCGGGAGGGTCCGACAGGGCCTCGAGGAATCTATGGCTTCGTCTGGATTCATGAGTTTGATTCGCTAGCCACTCGGGAGGGTCCTTAGAGGCCTCGAGTGGGATTCGTGGCTTCGTCCGGTCTAGGTGACGTGTGGTGCTTGGTTTGTTTTATGAATGTGGCTCGGGAGGGTCCTTAGAGGCCTCGAGTGGGATTCGTGGCTTCGTCCGGTCTAGGCAAATTAATTGTATTGTTTGTTTTAGGAAAAGACATGTTTTATTTTGGTTTTCGAAATGATATTGGTGCATGTACTATGGAATGTGTAAGCGATTGGTTTGCCTTGATTACTTGTACTAGCGTAATTGCTAACCCCTCTGGGACCCGTTTTGGGAAATTCTTGTTATGGATTTCGAGTTATGATTATCCTGACGAGCGGGCACAGACGATCGAGGATGTTGGCGAGTCGTTGACATGTGCATTTGGGTCTTTCTATTTCTTTCGTCCACTTGATTTGGTTGTTTTCTATATTTATAAAGCGATAGATACTCGCGAGTACTTAGGCTTTTCAAATTCAACTCCGTGTTGTACTACTTTTAAATTGTTACATTGTTGGTTGATGATCATTTCGCCGGTTGCTCCGGGCGTAACTTTTTATGTCTTATAATTAAATGTGTGTCCTCGCTAACCGGGATGGTTAGTCGAGTGGAGTTTTCTTGTTTGTATCCTGGTGGGTCCCATGTGGGGGGTCCACGGCGCTGTAATATACTCTGAATATCTCGGGGTGTTACAACAACAGGGAGATCACACCTCTGCTTGGCTTCAGGCAGTCCCCATATCGGGGTTGGGACCGACGATGAATGCTAAGACTTATCGCTCTGTGTTGTGTTACCGGTTAGGTGTTCCTTTGTTCTCTTTTTCGACACCATGTTCTGCTTGCTCCAGGGTGTCGTGTGCTGGTATTTTGGGTATTAAACACCGGCTTAATGTTGTTCGGGGTACCCTTGTTGATGTTTGTTATCGGTCTTGGATTTCGGCAAGGAAATAGGTTGATATTGGACTGTCTGGAGGGAACGACGGAGCTCTCCAACCTATAGACGTGTTACTCTATTCTTGGGATCGTGTCCGTGATGTGTATTTTGACTTGACAGGATCTTCTCTTTTGGCACAATCTGGGTTGTCTGACTTTGTTCCGGGACGGGTTGTGACTGATGCGGCTAATCGTAAGCGAGTCAAGTACGAGGCAGGTTGCCGGGCAATTGGTTATGATTTTCTTCCTTTCTCTTTTTCTTCTCTAGGGAACTGGATAAGGATGTTGTTGCGTTGTTAAAGCGGGTTTAAAAGTTCTCTAAGACTCAAGGTATTGGGGCTCGTGCTGCTGCTTATATCTTCACCAGGATAGGCTTTGCTATAGCTAGAGGAGTGGGGGGGCAGATTGTATCTCGGCTTCCCACTAATATTTTGTAATTTGAGTTGGTTTCTTTCATATTTTTCAAGATATTTTGCTCATTTCACATTGAAAACATATAAAAGAGTATTTGATGACATGACTTTCTAATTAGTCGTCCCTTTTATGGGATTTCAATTCACTCATGCGGTGACGTGGAACTTTCAAACTAGTCTGAAATTAGACCTTCTTCGAAATTCATTACTAGTTCACTCCATACTTAAGGTTTCACCTCAAACTCTCCGTCGACCAGAAGGGCAATTTCAACGTTTTTTCTAGATTTCTACCAACAAAAGCCGAGATCCACTCATATCAAATATAGCCCAACAGAAGTCAAGAATCTGACGTTCTTTCTTGATTCTCTCCCGTCTGGAAATCGAGATTCCTACGTTGAATTCTTAGGAGGCGTTTGGTTTGCTGGAATAAATCTGAAAAGAATGGAATCTGTCAAAGAATCGAAATACTGACGAAATTGAAATTAGAATTCTAACAGGTTTGACCATGTATTTGGTTGGCAGGAATTGAAATGGAGTATGTAAATCTATTTGTTGTGAGGAATTGAAATGGAATCTGTAAATCTATTTGTTTGGTTTACAGATATTAATATATAAATAAAGTTATGTATAAATATAAATAAATAACATATATATTATTTATATATATATATATATTATATATATATATATAATATTTTTTATATATTATTATATAAATAAATTATATATAAATATAAATAAATGTCTTATCTATTATTCATATATAGAATATTATATATATTATTTTTGTATGTAATATATATTTATATATATATATATATATATTATTTATCAATTTACATAGTAAATAAATAAATTTATTGTATAGATATAAAAATATCAAATATTATATGTAAATAAAAAGTATATATATTATATACATATATTATATATATATATATATAATATTTTATAAATACACATTATTTTATATATATTGTATATGTAGAAATATATATTTTAATATATAGATATATGTTATATATTACACACATTATTGGTACATGGAATTTAATACTTTATATATTATTTATATATCAAATTATATCATATTATTTATATATAATAGTTGTTTAAATATGACTAATAGAGATGCGTATATATACATATAGTATAGGTTTGTCTATTTGAGTTAATAGGTGGGAATGGGTGATGGAATGATGAAATCCATGAGTGATGGAATATATGGAATTCAATTCCATTTCATGTGCAAACCAAACAACTAATTGTAATTTGGTCAACGAAATTGGCCATTCCAATTCCTTCAGATTCCATAGAAATCCTGCGAACCAAACACCACCTTAACATAAATTTTTACGTTCATTATAAGTGCGCTGTAAACTTAGATGAATTGTGATTTGTTTTTATTCCTTTTGATACATGTGTTGGATCTTTCATAAGTGAGATTAAGGGGGTGTATTGTTGTATTTTGATTCTTGAGAATTTTTTATAAGTGGTGGATTTCAAAAGAGTTTATGAGTTTTATGTATTTATAAAGATTCTTTTATAGTTTATAAAATCTTCAAAATTTATCATTATTTAGGATGATAGATTTGTATAAACTTTTGCTCATTTATTTGCACTTTTTGTTAATTTTTTTTAACTTTTCATGTGAATTTGACTAATGATAATAGTAGTAATAACATAAACTTGATCTGAAGCAACATAACCAAACATACAAAAAGTGTTACACGTTTTTTTGAAAATTTTATTTGTATGTGTGTAATTGATGGAAATATATCAAATAAGAAAATTATTAATATAAGAATGTGATGGTTGATGAAAGAGTGGAAAAGGTAGAGAGAGACAGAGAGAAAATAAAATAAAATAATAAAAATAAATAAAAATTATAAATCCACGCAAATCTTGAGTACAAATGTTAGACTTTTCAAACCTATTTTATTTCATCATTTCATGAATTATTTATAATTTCATAAACTTTTGAATACCCATGAACTCTGGTGAACTTATTAAAAATAATAAAAAATCTAAATTGAATCTCCTCATACTTTCATGAATTTGAAATATATTTATAAGAATCTAAATTGAATATGCTCTAACTTCTAAGGTTTACAAAAATCATTAAAACTTGGTGGAAATGCAAATATAATACACTCCCCTAAAAGTGTTAGTGTGGTGTTGTGCTAATTATGGATATTAATGTTGGGATACAGTGATTAAAATTTAGTTACGTAGCGAAAAATAAACCGATCTGACTGGATAAAAGCCAAACTCCTAAAACAAATCAACCAAGCATCATATAAACGAATATGAATAAAAATTAATGAAGATAAGAATCAATGAATTCATACCCTCGTAGTCCTTTGATAATTCCTTCTTGATTCCGAGCACGAACATCAATCCAATTGAACGAGCTTTAGAAAGGTCCCGAGCACCGAAACTACCGCGCCTCTACGTATCACGCGTCGGAAGATGACCGGGAAATACTTCTATCAACTTATACTCTAAGTATACGGCTAGAAGTTGATAGAATTAGCTTTTATATATAAATATATATATATATATATATGTTGTAAACATATTATTTTATGGACATTACTTGCAGGATAAGGCACTTAATGGGCTAAGATGCCTAGTGGGCTTTTAGGGTTACATTCCTATTTATTAGTATAAATATATCTCTTTTGATTGTATTCTTGTACTCAGAAACAGACAAATTATAGTGAATACTCTCCTGACTTGGTATGCCCCCAGATGTAGTCATTATTGACAAACTGGGTCAACAAATCCGTTCTTTTTATTTTTATATTTATAACACGTTATCAGCATGATACTCTAACAGTAGAATATTATTTTCATTTGATTTTCGAAATTCGCAAAAAAAAAAAAAAACGCGAGCAGATTTTCTGCACTGTGAGGCCGTGCGAAAATTGCGTTTTCTGCTTCGTTAATCGTCGGATCAGCCTGAATTTTTGAAAGCAACTTCCTAATATAAATATCTATATATTCAACAGTGGATATCGGGTTTTGTGTAATATTACTTACTGAATCGGTCGCCGAACAGAAGCATATTTTTACGAGAAAATTTGAAGATCCAAACTCATCCAACACCGAGTTGCTGCACCGTCGCGCCCAAGTCCTTTTTTGGCCAATTATCGAGCCCAATAGCCCCTTTTCTGGGCGTTTCTCAACTCTCCATCTTTTTGAAATTAATGATTCATTTATCCAATGATTTGTACACTTATGAATCTAACCATCTTTATGTTTTACATGCATACAGGAAAAACATGTTACCCATAATAATGTACATGCTATGGAGAGAAGCCATATTTAGTATCCCGTTGAAGGCTCAAATATCTGGAATTATTTATGGAGTAAGTAAGTATACCAAATTATTTAATTTTATATATTGAAATCGATTCATAGCATATTTTAATTTGTGAATATGCTTTGATTTTGTGAATTAAAAAAATATTTTATTGCAAGATGTATTTCATTTATCATGTTGTATCGATGTAATAATCGTATTTGTTATGATTTATGATATAATATTTATGATTATATATCGTTGCTCCCGAAGTAGCGCGATTGATATATGGTTGCGATTCATTATAATCGTAAAGATTACATATCATTGCTCCTGAAGTAGCACAATTGATATTCCTTAGGAATATACCATGCTCTTAAGAGCAAATTAAGTCTATGGAAAATATATTGATATTTATCCATGATCATTTGTGCAAAATGGCGCAAATGATAGATAAAAGTGAAAATTGAGTTCACTATGTGATAGTTCTCACGAGAACTATATTATCATCATCGTGATATGATAAACGTTGTTTCAAGTTGAAACTCTCAAATAATCTTAAGAATTATTTCACATAGTTGCTCCTGAATGAGCAATTGATATTCTTGATGAATATTAAAGATTATTGTTTATCGTCTCATGAGTAGCACATTTAATGTTTACGAAGCATATATTAAATGTTCTTTATAAATTTCAAATATTGTTGATCCTGATGTAGCACGATTTGATATTCTTGATGGATATTACATGCTCTGGAAAGAGCGATTCATATTTTGAAGAATATATAAAATAATGTCGAAAGTTATCGACTATTCACGCAATGAACTTAAAGTTCAAGAAATATTACTGCTAAATGAGTGATTGTATTTCATATACCTGTTGTATATGCACCACAAGAGAATCAGAGTTCTTTGTGATCTAAATGAATTAAGTGATGATCCTTTACGCTAAAGCGAGGAAAACTTGTTGGTGATAAAGATCCAAATCCGCGGAATATAAATAAATAGAACACATCACTCTGAGAATCGTCCTAAAGACGAGAATCCCAATACACGTGTATGTGCACAAATGATTATAATGTTGGGATTACGGAACCATCAAATTACTGCTTGATTGAAATTGCCAGAAATTCTGTAAACACAAAACAAAAATGCAAAAGAAAAAATCATGAATGTCGACAATATTTTCTTACCTCAAGAATTGCTTGATTAATGTTATCAATAATCTGGATCCAGAACCGGTGCCAGAAGCACTAGGTAAATAGAAAAAGCAATTTAGGTAGAGCTTTTTGCATTGCTTTGTAATATACATGTCAAAGGTGTTGTCCCTACTGGATGCACGATGAATATTTGTATTAAGAGAAATGAAATTATGAGACACAATGCGAGATTAATAGCTCAAAGGTTTATGATAAACCTTAAATTAATTCTTCTGTTATGGCATTATATTCCATTATTTAATATATTAGGCGGTAATGGATATTATGACTACAAATTTGTTGGGTCAGTAAGCGTGAATATCTATATGAAAGTCTCTAATACACTCAAAACTTCTAATGAACATAAATAGATTCACAACAAGTGTGAATATATCCTCAAGTAAGGATATGTGATAATGACATATTTATATCATTCAAAAGAGTCTTTGAATGACTTTTATTTATATTGGTGAAAAAGTCAGCTCGTGCATAATTGCAGGGTTTAAAATGAAATGCTTACGTAAACTTAAATAAATCTTGACTTGAAAGATTTGAGTATAGCCCTGATGGAGCGTATTATTTTTACACCAGTCAACCTACTTCAGAATAGGTTGTAGATGGATTTGT
The DNA here is from genome assembly GCA_033398695.1 of Orobanche coerulescens. Taxonomy (NCBI): domain Eukaryota; kingdom Viridiplantae; phylum Streptophyta; class Magnoliopsida; order Lamiales; family Orobanchaceae; genus Orobanche; species Orobanche coerulescens. The sequence continues at coordinate 93,078,604 of CM065816.1, forward strand.
TTTGAATAAACTACATCCAGTTAGACCCAATAATTGTCTCTTCACATAATGTGAATATAGACTAAACATAAAAAGATAACGATTAAATTTAAGGACCCGGAGTTCCTTATTTGACTGTTTAAGAGCATTATGCTCTATCAGGACTGATATTATATTCAAAGTTAACTTGCTAGCAAGAATTAATGTTCTCATGATGAACATATTGAAATGATATTGAGCATATCATACGTTATCTTAAAGGATAATAACTAGTCTATTCAAAATAAACTGAGATTGACTTTGGTGGTCACTGGAATATTGATTGTCTCACCCATTATATAAGATCCAAAACTGGTATTGTGGTATGTGATATACCATAGATTGTTCTCTATGAGAATAGTATAAATTGTGTTGCATAAACGAGTTCCCGAAGAACTATGACACAAAATTGTGCTAGTGTTAAATTTGCATATTTCTCCTCATAATCTATACATGGAATATAGATTTATAATATTAAATGATCTGAAGATGGTTATCTTCAGGGGGAGTAAGAATGGTTGTACTCTTTTCTTTACTAAGTTTTTTAACGATGGATTTTTATTAGTGAAGATTTTTTTACGAGACAACTAATACAACACATATTTATAAGTGTATATCTTGCACTCTTTTCCTCTATCGAATTTTTTCCCACAAGGATTCTTCCGGAGAGGTTTATAATGAGGCATGAACATCTAAAAGATGAAGAACAACAATATTCAGAAAGTTGGTACACAAGATCAGTATGCGTCGACTCGAAGATCTACAATGATAAAATTATAATAGAGTTGTTCCTTTTATCCATATTTCTTTACATCTTTGGAAAATGCATTTAAATGCATTTCAAAATTGGCATTGATTGACTTAGCTCACTAAGAATGAACTCCAGAAGAGTCATAATATTATCATGCAAAAGGCATGTCCTAGTGATAATCTGATAGATTTGTTTACTGAATCACTTTTTACATTCGAAAAATGTGTTCATGGTATTAATATTCATACCTGGAAGACTATTGTCTTCAGGGGGAGTGTCAATATCGAAAGAATCTTGTAGATTGGATCCTGAAGATCAATGATGGTTTTTCTTTTTCCTTTGACTAAGTTTATCCCTCTAAATTTTTCTATCGAGGTTTCCATTCAGCATGAACATTAAAGCGTAATGTCCGAGGGGGAGTGTTGTAAATATATTATTTTATAGACATTACTTGCAGGATAAGATACTTAATGAGCTAAGATTCCTAGTGGGCTTTTAGGGTTACATCCCTATTTATTAGTATAAATATATCTCTTTTGATTGTATTCTTGTACTCAGAAATACACAAATTATACTGAATACTCTCCAGACTTGGTATGCCCCCAGATGTAGTCATTATTGACGAACTGGGTCAACAAATCTATTCTTTTTATTTTTATATTTTATAAATATATATATATATATATATATTACAAATACTCTAAGAATTTATAGAAATTATTTTTCTCTCAAAATACACTTAAAATACAAGTGTATGAAATAAGAAAAATTCTCTCCTCTCCTTCTTGAAAACTCACGGCCAAGACTTCTTTTGAAGTGAAGATGATGTTTTTGTAACATAAAAACACCTCACTTCAAATCTTATCAAATAAGACTTTTATGATATTTTATACACCATGTATAAAATAAGTCCCCACACATCAACCATGTCTCATGTGTAACACCCCCGATATATTCAGGAATATTACAGCGCCGTAAATCATTTACATAAGGATTACAAGGCTGAAGAACTTGAAAAGACATTAACAGATACCAACGTATGAAAATAACGGAAATAAGATACAACAGTTCTGACCAATACTGAAAGTACAAATGTTCAATGGATAAGTATTAATACATCACCAAATCTAAATCATCATAAATGACTACGTACTCGAGTACTTATTCAAACGATACAAACAACAGACAAATAAACCCGACCGGAACATCCCTCTGCACCCTCATCGTCATGCAACTCCAGTGGTTGTTTCCCCGCTCTCCTGGATCCTGAACATAAACAAATGTTCACCCCCGAAGGGATTAGCACAACGATGCTAGTACAAGTACCACAACATATCATTCAACATCTCATGAAGAATAATAATAACATAAATGACAAAAGAACCAACGAGTCTTCTCCTGCGAGAAACTCAATAATAACATACACACATGATAATCACAACATGATATCAGAACATACACATGGTAATTCCAATGATCCAGCGTTCACTGCCTAGACCCCCTGATGATTCCGTCAAACCAACCCGAGGTGGAAAAACCCGTCCGATGATCCAGCGCATGCTAGCATAGATATCCCGATGATCCCGTCGGACCAACACAAGGTGGACATACAACAACGACATATATGCACAACAATATGTATAACATCAATATATAAAACAATTAAGGTACTTGCCTCGATTCGAAGACAAGAATACTACTTCCACGAAAAACGAAACACTCGAAGGTCGCCCCTTTGGTCAATCACGTAGCAAGCTCGAACCTTAACAAAAGAAATAATATAGAATTTATCTCAAGTCGAACGAACATCTAACAATCCAAAAATTACGGTCGGAAGTTCTGAAAATGAAATCTGTCTGGCTTGCTTAACGCACGCTACATATCCTATTTAGCGTACGTTAAGGCTACTTCGTTAGCGCATGCAATTATACGCAGCCTAGAGTACGCTAACCATGCATAGTCAGTACCTCACTGATCAGCCGACTGACTCGCCTGATGACATAACGTACGTTACGTACCAAACATAGCGTACGTTAAAATATGCCCGATAGCGCACGTTAATCTACATAGCTTAGCGTGCGCTAAGCGTGCATGGCAGTTTCACTACTGGGCAGCAGATCATTCTAACGGTGGTGAAATATACGAACTCCTCAGTGATTAACGTACGTTATCCGTCTACATGTCGTGTTCATAAACTTATGAATGATCTTACGGATTCAAACATCTTTGAATTCAAGGAAATGAATATTATCACAACTCGATTATCATTCTCATGTGAAGTTCTTGATCTCAGGTTGATTCACTAGATTCCATTGTCATTTACACATTCAGACCTCATCTTAAAAGTGAACTAACGATTCTAGCTACGATGTTCAACGACGATATCATAAGCATAATCATTCCCACTTCTAAACATGATGTTTGTTGAATAATTCACTAATGAAACTCAATATCTTAATAGCATGATTCATCTAACTCTTCAGAACATGAATCTAAGGCTGGAGAAAGAATTAACATACCTTAAGATGAAGGAAACACCGAGTCCAAAAGGTAGAATCCAGCTCCGATTGTTTGTATGCCAATCCAAGGTGTTTCTCCACTTCAACGATCAATCACAAGTGACATTCAATCTCCAATGATCAAGTAGAGGTGGTCTAAGTGTGTTTAAGAAGGATAATAGGCTCTCTAGACGATCAAGAAATGAGGACGAGTGAAGGGAACAAGAAGAAATGGAGTGCTGTCCCTTAAATAAAGTTTCTGCGCCTACGTTAATTAGCGCACGCTATCTCCATAACCTTAGCGCACGCTAACTAGCGTTGACTCCAAATCTGTCTATGTTCGCCCGGGGGAATCTTATCCGGACCCACATCCGGCTGGCGCATGTGCTAACGTCTAGCTCAATAATTGATTTCCTAGCGCACGCAATTCTTCATTCGTAGCATGCGCTAGTTGTACCCGATAACGCATGTTAAGCTACATTCTTAGCGTGCTCTATCACGAGTTTGCATGAGAAATTTTGCATGTTGTTATACTTATGTACAAGGATACAAATGTGAGAAATATCATACTCCAATTATCGAGATCACAATTCCGAATAATACAGGGTTCAAATACAGATAAAATACACAATAATAAATCCGGATATTACATACTCTCCTACTAAAAAGGAGTTTCGTCCCGAAACTCAAGGCGAAAATAACTCTGGATATCTGGACTTCATGCTATCTTCCGTTTCCCAAGTGGATTCTTCCACTCCGTGGCGTGACCACTGAACTTTGACTAAAACGATTGGTTTGTTCCTCAATTGCTTAACTCGACTCTCGAGTATCTTGACCGGTCTTTCTTCAAATGTTCCATCCTGAGCGACTTCGATTTCGCCGAAATCAATGACATGACTAGGATCTGGTATATATCTCCGTAACTGGGATACGTGAAACACGTTATGAACATGGCTCAATGACGGCGGTAATGCCAATCTGTATGCCAACTCTCCAACCCTCTCAAGGATCTCGTATGGTCCGATATATCTCGGACTCAGCTTTCCCTTCCTTCCAAAATGAAAGATTCTCCGAGTAGGAGAAACCTTTAAAAGTATGTGGTCTCCAGTACTGAACTCCGATGGGCGACGGCGTACGTCTGCATAAGATTTTTGTCCACTCTGGGCGGTCAACAACCTTTCACGAATCAAGGCTATCTTCTCTCGTTTCTGTACGATCAACTCTGGTTCTGTGCCGATCAAGTCTGATGAATCGTCCCAACATAGGGGCGATCTGCATCTCCTCCCGTATAATGCCTCAAATGATGCCATCTTAATGGAAGCATGCCAACTATTATTGTAGGTAAATTCAATCAACGGCAGATGAACTTCCCAATCGTTTGACCAATCTGAGGCACAGGCCCTCAACATGTCTTCCACCGTTTGAATGGTCCTCTCGGATTGTCCGTCTGTCTGCGGGTGATAAGTTGTACTGAAGTTCAATTCGATCCCCAAGGCCTTATGAACTGCTTTCCAAAAATGCGATACAAAGTGACCGTCTCGGTCAAAAATAATGGTCTTCAGCATACCATGCAGTCGGACTATCTCTGAAATAAATACCCGTGCCAACCTCTCTGGTCCCCACGTGTCCTTAATGCCCAGAAAATGAGCTGATTTGGTTAAGTGATCAACTATCACCCAAATCATGTTCATTCCTGTCTTGGTTCTCGGCATACTAATGATAAAGTCCATCGATATGTCCTCCCACTTCCATTCAGGAATCGGGAGCGGCTTTAACATTCCGGTAGGTCTTTGATGCTCGATCTTAACCTGCTGACAAGTCAAGCATTTCGAAACGTAGTCCGCTACATCTTTCTTCATGTTGCCCCACCAAAAGTTCTGCTTCAAGTCCTTATACATCTTACTGGTGCCCGGGTGGATAGAATAGAGCGAGCTGTGAGCTTCCTTCATAATCATCTGTTTCTAAATATCGACATCAGAAACGCAGAGTCGGTTCTGAAATCTCAAAACTCCATCATCATGAATTACGAATTCGGGTGCCCTCCCTTTAATCACTTCATCACGTAACCGAATCATCAGAGGATCATCTGCTTGCTTAGATTTGATTTCTTCGGTTAATGATGAAGTTATTTCCATCATGCATAGTTGTCCTTGGACTCTTTGTAACCATACTTCAATTCATTCTCGAATCATCTCTCGTTGAATGCTCAGCTGGGAGGTCAGAGTCTCCAGCATCTGGATAGAAACAGGCTTGCGGCTAAGTGCATCGGCCACTACATTTGCTTTGCCTGGATGATAAAGAATCTCCAAATCATAATCCTTAATAAGTTCCAGCCATCTCCTTGGCCGCATGTTCAATTCTTTCTGACTGAAGATGTATTTGAGACTCTTGTGATCCGTAAAGATCTGACAGTGAGTCCCGTACAGATAATGTCTCCAGATTTTTAAAGCAAAAACTGCTGCTAGCTCTAAATCATGCGTTGGGTAATTCACTTCATAAGGTTTCAGCTGTCGTGACGCATAAGCGATCACCTTATCATTCTGCATCAATACACATCTGAGTCCTTGGTTCGAAGCATCACTGTAAATTATGAATCCTCCAGTTCCCTGTGGAAGTGTTAAAATCGGTGCTGTCGTCAATCTCTTCTTCAATTCATCAAAGATTTTCTGGCACAACTCGTTCCACTCAAACTTTTGTGTTTTCTGCAGTAGTCGAGTAAGTGGGCGGGAAATTTTGGAAAACCCTTCCACGAAACGACGATAATACCCAGCAAGTCCTAAGAAACTCCGGACTTCTTTCACGTTCTTTGGAGGCTTCCAATCCATAACCGCTTCGATCTTCTGAGGATCTACTCGGACTCCTTCAGCTGATACCACATGGATGAGGAACATTACTTCCTTTAGCCAGAATTCACACTTAGAAAGTTTGGCGTACAATTTCTCATTTCTCAACAGGTCTAACACAATCCGTAAATGTTGTGCATGCTCTTCCGGGCTCTTAGAATACACCAGAATGTCATCAATGAACACGACCACAAACTTGTCCAAATACTCTATGAACACAGGATTCATCAATTTCATAAACACTGCAGGTGCATTAGTAAGACCAAACGGCATCACTACAAACTCATAGTGTCCGTAGGGAGTTCTGAACGCTGATTTCGGAACATCAGATTACTTAATCCTCAGCTGATGATATCCTGATCTCAGATCGATTTTAGAAAATACTGTTGCTCTTTGCAACTGGTCAAACAAATCCTCAATCCGTGGCAACGGATACTTGTTCTTAATCATCATGTTGTTTAGCTCTCGATAGTCAATACACAGTCGAAGCGATCCATCCTTCTTCCGGACAAAAAGAACTGTCGCTCCCCAGGGCAAAACGCTTGGCTGGATATAGCCTTTGTCCAATAACTCCTCCAGCTGCTTTTTTAGTTCATACATCTCAGTAGGTGCCATACGATATGGCGCCTTAGAAATTGGTGTAGCTCTGGGTTCCACCTCGATGGTGAATTCCACATTCCGTCGTGGAGGTAGTCCATGTAACTCGTCAAGAAATACATCCGGAAATTCGTTCACAACAGGAATGGATGAAAGTTCCACAAGTTCGTTGATCGCTAGAATTCGCGTAGTATGGTTTTCAAATCCGATCAATTTTAAAATTTGTAAAACCTCGAAGTATTTCCAAGGTGTCGAACCCAAGGGAATTGATATGTCTAAAATAAAGGAAATAACTCTACTCAAAATTTGACTGCTATTTAGGAATCCGAAAATTTGGTTTGTTTCTAATTATCTAACTTCAAAAATCGAAGAACAAAAATTAAATAAAAGATGAATTATCTAAATTAAACAAATAAAGCAAATTAGCAAGATAAAATCACAAGTGAAAGCTAATTGATCCTAGGGTAGTATCATCTAATTGAGTTCACACAATCCATTCACTTGATTCTTTCTCCCCAAATTTTAATTCAATCCTAGAAATAATCACTCAGCCGATCTAGAATTCCGATCAAGGCAACCTAGAAAGATAGTTAATTTAAACCCTTTTTCCCGCCAGGACTCAAAGAATTTAAATCACTTAAAAAGCACCAACTTATTTATCTATGATTTATCTTACTCCACTTAGGTCTTAAGATCAAATCATATTGTGCATCAAGTATTTCCACTAATTAATTAATCCTTCCGGGCAAAATTAATTAGCTAACATGCATCGATTAAGGGCCCTTTAATCTAGCATGAGATTTAACACATCTTGATCACAAGCCTAGGATGAAAGGTAAAAAGGTAATCAAAGGAACATCATGTGAACATCAATTAAATTTACTAACCCTAGAATCAATCAATGAATTTAGCCAGACATAATTGAAATTAAACAAGAAATAGATGGAGAATGCATATTATTAATATGAAAAGAGAGATTACAACCCTTACGGATGAACTCTGAGTCTTCAATCTCCGAAAAAGTAGAAAAACAATAATAATTGCTGCCCTCCAAAAAGTTCTCGTCTCAAAGGAATTAATCTTGCCAAAAAGATGTAAAAATCTCTAAAGATGATAAAGGATGATAAAAGCTTGATAAAAGATCCTAAACTAGGTCTAGGAGGGGGTGTATATAGCCTATGGGAGTTAAACTCCCGATTAGCCCTAATCTAGGAAACAAAAACTATCCAAAAGAGTCATAATCCGTCAAAATACGAGAACCCGCGTAGCAGCCTATCGGACGCACCTATCGGCCGATAGGCTGGCTCGATAGTTGGTTCGTCGGTCGACTTCACTTGATAGGGCTCGGACACCTTTCGAGTGCACCTATCGGCCGATAGGCTGGCCCGATAGGTGGTTCTGACTTTTGCAAAAATCCGTTTCTTCCGTCCGTTTGACTCGACTCTCGGTCCTTTGTCTCGTTTTGGGTCCTTTTGGCTCTAAAAACCTGCAAACACACTAAAACCAACCCAAACGCGTAATACGGCTCGACTAATCATAAATAAGCCAAATACGAGCACATTAATCACGAAACGAGATAAAAACCTAGTATAAAATCCTAGAAAAATGTGGTAAAATTACCGCTTATCAAACCCCCCCCCAAACTTAAGCATTGTTCGTCCCGAACAACAAAAAGAAAAGAAAAAGAATGTCGTGAATCATCGTGCAACTCATAGTGTTCAACCTAATCAATACTATCCTGTAATTCTCTCTAAATAATCCGAGTGTCGTAAAAGCGAGCTGCACTCAGAATAATGGTTCCGCAAAGTAGTCAAGTTCAGTCCTAATCATTCGTTCATGAAGAAAATCCAGCTCAAAGATTAACAAAACGTGAGTCAAATCGACCGTCAATATGAAAGGCTAAAATAACAAGCTAGTTCGTCCCATTACACAGTCTAGTGGCATAATTTTCACGAGTTTCATAACAAATAAATCTCGGACAGTATTCCCTTATATATATGTTCAAGAATTTGATTCGAGTTGACCACTAGGTTAGGATCTCGGGATGTTTCATCGGGGTAATCCTAGGGTGGAACTTCCATTCTCATGTATTAGGAAACCGTTTGACGTAAAAGACACTCATGGGGCACATGGATGCTTCTAGTTACTAAGTTCCCGTCTACATGGAGAAACAAATCGAATATATAATTTACGCATGTCCGATTCAAGGTCGCCGTTTTGCGCGAGAGTAAACAGCGGGTCACGCGAATACCCCCGGTTACTAGGTTCCCTATCATTGGCACATGTGAAATCTCTAACTCACTAGTCTAATCAGAGTCGTCGTTTTACGCGAGGATAAACAACGGGTCACGCGAATGCCCCCGGTTACTAGACTTCCCTTCATAGAACAACATTATCTCGACTTTTGGGAAAAACTGACCGACTCTAAACTCAATCTAAGTGCCAACACGACTAAAGAAACAAGATTTACTCACTATCCTAAGATGTAACCAAACGTATTGACGGTGATTTTAAAACAAGTATGTATCGTCTCTTATCTGCCAAGACCTCTACAATCACGAAAAATTTTGGACCTAAATGAATACTATGCAAAACAGAAATAACTGACTAAAACTCGACTAAAACTCGACCGTTTCTTCAGAGAGAAAAACAGTGTCGTAACATCGGTATCACACAAATAGAAGCACGAAAAATTCACGAATAAAGAAAAACTAAGACAAGAAAGGCTATCTAAAAAAAATTTTACGCAAAGTAGACCAAAATCTAAAAAAAAACTATTTACCCAAGCAAGGCATCAAAGCAAACAACGAAAAGCAAATAAAAGCAAACACGAAATCTAAAAAAAACTACTACGACCTAAAAAAAATAGAAACTAGCAAACACACCAAACGAAAATGAACATAAAAATGAAACTAGCAAACACACCAAACGAAAATGAACATAAAAATGAAACTAGCAAACACACCAAACGAAAATGAACATCAAAATCTAAAAACTAAGCAACAAAAGCCAAAACCACGCAACACCAATATGATAAGCCCAAATAAAAACAACGGGCACCAACACAAGCAAATAATGATACAAGGCATACAAGGTACTCACACGTAAAGAAATTAACAAAGCCGCACTTCTCCCCCCCCCCCCAAACTTATTTCGCATCCCAAAGGAGGAATAAGTTTGAATAGAGAAAGGAGTGGCTTTATTAACGGAGTACCTGATCACTGTGGTGGAAATGGCGGGTTTGTCGGCGAGCTCGGATCATAGCGGGCATGTGAATCGGTGAAAGGAGTAAAGTGGTACATCTCGTGTACCATTCGGTTGTAGTGGTCCTCCTGGGCCCACCTATCTTCCTGCCTCTTCCTCTCTTGCTCCCTCCAAGCAATCTCCTCTTGTCGCCACACTCTGTCCTCCTCGGCTCGTTTCTCCACGAGCTCGTACAACTGATTGACCCAAGTGGCAACATCACCCACCCGAGTCTCAACCTCGCCCAGCCGAGTTCCCAAAGAACCAAACTCGGTTGTCAAAGAACGCATACTCGCCAAATGATAATTGTCTTGCGCCTGCATACTCTCTTCGTGCATCTCTCTCTCTCTCAAAAAATCTCGACTCAAAAGCCTCAAAATCCGGAGCTCTCATCTGAAAACTACTACCTCCACCGGTGGGAATCTCACACGGCTACCCCCTCGGGTATATCATCCACCTCTTCCTCGGCTCCTCCAAGAACGGCTCATCAATGGTCACCTCCGGCGTTGTCTTTACGAGATGCATCCAACGGTCGGATAAGTGCCAAATGAGCCTCGAGCACATACTCCACCTCGCATATACATCGGGCGCGCGCCCATCACAGAGGTCAAGGTCGGAGAGGGAGTCGGAAGAGGGACACGGTTTTGTTCCGACTGCAATTTCGGTCGAACCCCCTGAAGGCAAACATCTCTTGCCTCTGCGGGTCGGTTTATCCAAATAGATGTCTCGGTACACCAGCTCTCCCGTAATGCGCACCCCGAGATGCTCCGCGATAGGGGTCACGAACGCCCCAATCCCAATCCTCTCGTCTTGGCCACCGGCTTGTTTCTCCATGTGCTCAATCAGAAAACATCCAGCGTGCTTCCGCCTACCGTTCAAGGCCGACCATAAAAGGTGAAGATCAGTGGACAAGCACATCCCCGAGTCGGTACGGCTCAAAATCGTCGAGGTGAACAGACGGTGGACATAACGGAGAACTGGGTTCCTGATCGAGGAGGCCTTGGCATACATCGGATTATAAATGAGAAGCGTCTCCTCCCTGCGGTAAATCATCTTGGACCACAGCTCTAAGTTTTCTTTGGCATGATCGCCCTGATGGAATGACCCGTCCTCGGCCCCGTTGATAATGGCGTTAACTTCGTCGGCCGAGAGCTCCCTTTCTGTGTTGTCGAGGTTGAAGCGAATGGATGCCGGAGTCCCGTGCTCCTTAAAAACCTCAAGTGTGGACAGAAACTCCACGGTGAGCACGTGGTAAGCGAGATAGTTTGCCCGAAAAATGTGCTCAAACCCGCACTGTCTCGCTAGTAACATAATATCATCGTATATCCCAATACCCCGAGCCGTCTCCTCATGCAAAAATCGGCAATGCTTGTGCGACATTCCGATAAGGTGCGACCACCTTCTTTTAGACTCGGATCCAGTCAATCTTAGCTTGAACTTCTTCGGGTCGAGCGCAGCCGGGATCGGAATAGCCGGCACTACCTTCGTCGGAGCCCTTTCCTTCTCTGTGGTTGCCTTAGACTTTCCGGCCTTACACGGCTTCGACTTCTTGCTTTGCTTTCCAGCCATTTCAAAGTTCCTACAAAACAACCATCCAATCAATATCCAATAAGCAACTCAATATGCAAACATTCAACAAGTGTCAACATAATCCAATAATCCCACAATATCAACTAAGAGCCCTATAATGTCCAATAAACATCAAAATCATAGACCCGACAGCCATATACTACGATCAACAAATCACACAACCTCCCCCAAACTTCGACTCCCCCATTTCATATTCAAAGGATCAAAATCACAACCCACAATAACAAAACAACACACTACGATCATATTAGGGCAAATTCTCTCCAATCCAATCTAATTCATTAACAATTCAACTCATATCAATCCCAATTAACAATTCAATTCAACAAATTTACCCAATTTCAACAAATTCGAAATTAGGGTTCTTCCAATTTGGGATTTTTTTTCAAAATTCGTTCAATTTCATCAATTAATCCCCCAATTCGAAGTACCCATGAACAATCAAGCATAGATAACATGTTTCCATCAAGATTCTATCAACAATCGGGCATAAAATTCAAAGAACATCAAAGTCTAACAAAAGCCCCCAAAAAGTGGATCCCCAATTCGAAATTCAACAAAACTCCAAAAAGAATCCGTCAAAGTGCTTCAAAATATGTAAAGAATTGAAAAACAAGAGGATTAAGTGTCGAAATTAAGTACCTTGATCGAGTTTTGAAGGAAAAACAGATGCGAAAATCGCCCTTGTGTTCTTATCGTCCGATAGGTGTGTGTGTGTGTGAAAAAAGGGTGGGAGAAGTTTATAAAAGGGGTTATTAATCAACCGGGTCGAAGCGGATACTGGACCGGGTCTGTCCTATCGGGCTGGCCTATCGGCCGATAGGCTGGGCCGATAGGACAGACAGAAACTTACATACCTCATATCGGGTCATGATATCGGTCGATAGGGTCTGCCTATCGACCACTGCTTGTAACATTTAATTTTTTTAATTTTCCTCAGCCTATCGGCCGGGCCTATCGGCCGATAGGCTCGCCCGATAGGTTTGTCTGTCTCAAAAAATTTTTTCAACTTTTTCTATTTCGCATACTTGGTCCCGTTTTTGCTTGGATATGGCGATTAAAGACCTGCAAGTATCCAAAACTCGGCGTGCATGGATTAGAACTTAACAAAACTAACAAAGCTACTACGAAACTAGAAACTACAAAAATCACGCAAACGAAAAATCGAAAACAAACGAATAAAATGAACTAATATACATACGTTGGGTTACCTCCCAACAAGTGCTACGTTTAACGTCTTTAGCTAGACGATACCTCATTCATTCCGGGTCTTCGAGGTAAGTAACATACTTCTCTTCGTGGTGCAACGGCTTGAAATAGTGCTTCATCCGATGTCCATTCACAATAAACTTGTTCCCATCTTCTTTCATCACGACACATGATCCGTTTTGATTTACTTGAAAGACGGTGTATGGACCAGTCCACTTCGACATCAACTTCCCTAAATAGAGCCGAGAATTGAAAACGAGCACTTCGTCTCCCGGGACGAAGTCCTTCTTCCGAATGCGATCATCGTGAAACTTTTTCGCTCTTTCCTTGTAAATCCTTGCATTTTCGAAAGCCTCGTTTCTCCACTCGTCGATTTCCAGCAGCTTCTCTCTTCTCGATCCACTAGCCTCAAGAAATTCGAAATTAATCCGTCTAGTGGCCCAATACGCTTTAACTTCCAGCTCCACCGGTAAATGACAGGATTTCCCAAAGACGAGCTGGTATGGAGACATTCCAATTGGAGTCTTATACGCGGTCCGATAAGCCCAAAGTGCATCATCTAGATATTTTGCCCATTCTTCTTGTTCGTGACCGTCTTCTCTAAAATTTGTTTGATCACCCGATTGGCGAGCTCGGCTTGTCCATTAGCTTGCGGATGATAGGCGGACGTAATCTTATGTTTAACTCCATATTTTGCAAGAAGGGTTCCTAACCACCTATTATTAAAGTGGCTCCCCCCGTCACTCAACAAAGCTCGTGGAGTCCCGAAACGAGTCAAAATGTTCTTATTAAGAAATTTAATCACCACTTTCGAATCGTTCGTAATCGTCGGCATCGCCTCAACCCATCTCGACACGTAGTCGACCGCAAGTAAAATATACGAATAGCCTCGTGATTTTGCAAACGGACCCATAAAATCGATACCCCATACATCAAACAACTCTACTTCCATAATAGCGTGCTGCGGCATCTCGTCTCTTTTTGCTATGTTCCCCAATCGTTGGCATCTATCGCAATGTTTCACAAAAGCTTGGCAATCTTTATAAATAGAAGGCCAATAGAAGCCACATTGGTACACCTTCATGGCCGTTCGATTCGCTGCAAAATGACCCCCACTCGGTGCACTATGGCATTGTTCAATTATCCTTTGCCATTCGCTTTGTCGAACACACATGCGAATAATCCCGTCCGCGCACCTCCGATAAAGAATAGGGTCTTCCCAATAGTAGAATTTAACGTCATGGAAGAATTTATTTCTTTGATGAGAAGAAAGACCCGTTGGAACATGCTTTATAGCAAGGAAATTAACATAGTCCGCGTACCATGGTGTATCGTCGGCCAAGGCTAGGATATGCTCGTCCGGAAAGTTCTCCTTTATTTCAACCCTCGAATCTTCTCCCTCAACCGGCTTCTCGAGACGGGAAAGGTGATCGGCAACAACATTCTCGCACCCCTTCCTATCCCGAATCTCCATGTCGAACTCTTGTAGAAGGAGTATCCATCTCACTAATCTCGGCTTCAAATCCTTCTTGGCAAATAGATAGCGAATCGCTGCGTGATCGGTATGAACAATAGTGTGAGTGCCCACTAGGTAAGGTCGGAATTTGTCGAATGCATAGACCACAGCGAGCAACTCTTTTTCCGTCGTGGTGTAGTTCATTTGGTCCGAATCCATCGTCTTACTCGCATAATAAATTACCCGGAAAAGCTTATCCCATTTTTGACCCAAAACGGCCCCAACGGCCCAATCGCTCGCGTCGCACATCAACTCGAATGGTGCACCCCAATCCGGAGTGATCAAGACCGGCGTCAAAATTAAGGCTCGTTTCAATGTCTCAAACGCCCTTAAGCAATCATCATCAAACTGAAATTTCACGTCTTTCTCGAGCAAGGAACATAACGGCTTCGTGATTTTTGAGAAATCCTTAATGAACCGTCTATAGAACCCCGCATGGCCTAGGAAGCTTCGTACTGATTTAACATTGGTTGGAGGCGGTAATTTCTCGATAGCAACCACCTTTGCTCGATCAACCTCCAATCCTTCCGAAGATACTTTATGCCCCAACACTACTCCCTCTTGCACCATGAAGTGACATTTCTCCCAATTTAGAACAAGGTTCGTCTCCTCACATCGGGCAAGTACCAAAGATAAATTTTTCAAGCAATGGTCGAAAGATGAACCAAAATCTGAAAAATCATCCATAAAGACCTCCATTATGCTCTCGACTAATCCGTGAAAGATGGCCATCATGCACCTTTGAAAAGTTGCGGGTGCGTTGCACAAGCCAAACGGCATCCTCCGGTAAGCGAATACCCCATAAGGGCACGTGAAAGCGGTCTTGTGTTGGTCTTCCGGAGCGATAGAAATTTGATTGTACCCCGAATACCCGTCCAAAAAGCAATAATACTCGTATCCGGCCAAACGATCTAGCATTTGATCAATAAATGGAAGTGGAAAATGATCCTTCCTCGTCGCCGCATTAAGTAGCCGGTAGTCGATACAAACTCTCCATCCCGTGACTAGCCTTGTCGCGATTAATTCATCTTTCTCGTCCTTGATCACTGTCATACCCCCTTTCTTAGAGACGACTTGAGTAGGACTCACCCACTCACTATCGGAAGTCGCATATATCATCCCGGCATCTAACAATTTGAGCACCTCTTTTCTCACAACCTCTTGCATTGCTGGATTTAATCTTCGTTGCGGTTGCACCCTCGGCTTATGATCGTCTTCTAGCAAAATCCGGTGCATACAAATAGAAGGGCTTATTCCCTTAATGTCCGAAATCGTCCATCCAATCGCCCCTTTGTGTTTTCGCAGCACCCGTAATAGCTTCTCCAATTTAGTAGGTCCGAGAGAAGAAGAAACTATCACGGGATAGGACTCGTTTCGCCAAGAAGCAATATTGTAAGTGACCCGCAACGGCTTAAGTTCTAACTTCGCACCTCGATCGATCGGTCTCAGCGACAACTCCCCTTGAACGGGTTTGTTGACATCAAGATAGCATACGTCCCTCTCATTAGATCGAAACTCGTCGCCTCCAACATTCGAACATACATTGGCAAATCCTCGTAAATTTCTTCAACATCGGAATGTGAGTAAATGGATTGTGAAATGCAATGCTCCAACAAGTCGGTCGGGCGGCATAATAGACTCAATTGCATAACATTCCTCGGGCGCATCCTCGGGCTTCTTCATCGCGTCATAGATGGAAATTTTCAGATTTTGGTCATTAACCCTAAGGTAAGATCACCCTCTCGACATCGATAAGTGCTCTCCCCATCGCTAGAAACGGTCTCCCAAAGATCAATGGTTGATTCTCGCCTCGGGCATATCAAGAACTACGAAATCGGCCGGAAGATTAAGTGTTGGACTCTAACGAACACATCCTCCACAACTCCCCTGGATAAGAGATCGACCGTCCGCCATGAGTAGAGAAATGGTAGTCGGCTTCATCTCCCCAATCTTCAACCTCTTAAAGATGGATAGAGGCATAAGATTGATGCTTGCCCCGAGATCACACAACACATTACGGAACGCTTGGTCGCCAATCATGCATGTAAAAGTAAACGCCCCGGATCCTTCTCGCTGAGCGGAAGCTTGTTTTGAATGATAGCGCTACACTCCTCTCAAATTTATTGTTTCAAACTTCGCCAACTTCCTCTTGCTTGCCACAGCGTCTTTCAAGAATTTAACGTACCCGGCATGTCTCTCAAAGCGCCTAGAAGTGGAATGTTGATATTCACCTTTGAAACATGTCGATAAATCGTTGAAGCTTTTCATCATGTCTCGACTTGGCCAATCAGTGGAAATGGAGCTTTTACCTCAAAATCCTTCATATTCGAACCTAAAGGAGCCTTTCGACCGATAGGGGGTCGATAGGCTCAACCGCTGCATTCTGCTGGTATCGGGTGGCCTATCGGCCGATAGTCTTGGCCGATGGGCTCGCTGCGTTTCATCTTCCTTCTCGCTCTCCCTGCTTCTAGTACATCCTCGTTTCCGCATTCCTCAACTTCAGCCCCATGATTATCGTACCTTGTCCCACTCAAGCTCGATTGCGTTGCATTGTTGCGTCTTCGTTGGTCTCTGATCGCCGAAAATGGCCCGCTTATGAATTCCGGCCATGCGTTCGCCATTTGACCCATATGGGTCTCCACCATCGACATCCGCTTTGTCAAGGCTATCACCGAGTTTCCAATAGATGTCACACTATGCTCGAGAGCCCCAACCTCTTGTCTCGCTTTATAAATAAAATTTTTTTGACTTGCCTCTAACCGCTCCAACATCTCTTCCATCGGTGTCTTAGCAATCACTCTTGAATAACCCCGTTTTCATGTTAAATCCTTGGTGGTCAAGAGCATTGTTCGGGTTGGCATAGGAGAAATTAGGGTGGTTTCGATTGTTCGGATAATAGTTCCCTATTCCCCCTTGCCGAAGTTTCCTCCTTGCACGTAATTTACATCCTCCTCAATTGCAATAGGCTCGTTTAGCTCTTCAAAAACTGCATTGACTCCCAAAGTCTTCTTTTTTAGCATCTCAAGCTCTTTTTGTTGTCTTTCAAATTTTGCCTTCAAATCACCGTAGGCGTCCTCGTCACCGGATGGGACCTTTCTTCTCGTCATCTTCCTATCGGTCACCTTCTCGTAATCATTGTTGACCGCTAGCTCGATGAGATTCTTGGCCTCTTCATAATCGTTAGCAAGAAATCCCCCTTTCGATGAATAGTCCAACTCTCTTCTAGCCTTCCTCGTCAAACCCCGATAAAACCGAATGTAGATTTCCTCCTTGTCAATTCCATGTCAGGCATTTGCGAAGTAGCTTCTTAAATCGGATCCATGCCTCGTATAAGTATTCATCCTCATATTGCTCGAATTGCAAGATATCGTTGATTTGTTTTTGCACCTTCGAGGGAGGATAGAACTGTGCTAAGAACAACCGAGTCATCTCTCTCCAAGTACCAATTTCCTTCCGATCTAGGCTCTTGTACCAATCTAGCGCATCGTCTTCTAAGGAGAACCGGAATAGGCGGAGCTTAATGATATCCGGAGGCACTCCGTTTTGCTTGATGGTGGCACATATGTCCAAAAACGACTCAAGATGAGCATTTGGATCTTCATTAACTCCTCCTCCGTATGTTTGAGACTTCACCGTAGTGATGAGGGACGGCTTAAGCTCGAAGTTGTTGGCATCAATCTTCCCCCAACCTCCTTCTTGATAATCGTCCAGCTTAGGTCGAAAGCGGGCATTCAAAGGGATCTTCTCGGGACGAGCGAGTTCTCGTGGTGGGTCAACAATGCCGGCCATGGTATCAACGATAGGTATAGAAATAGTCTCAGTTCTCGCTTCTTGCTTCTTCCTCCTCAAAGACTTCTCGATTTTCGGATCCAAAGAAAATAAGTCCTTTCCTTGGGATCTTGTGATCATGCACCGCCTACAAGGAAGAGAAAACAAGATGTGAGGAAACGAGATCGAATATTAATAATAATAGTATACAACCTACAGTAACAATCTCTTCTTTTCCGAATTATCCCTTTAAGTTTTCTATCAATTCCCCGGCAACGGCGCCAAAAATTGATCGCTAGAATTCGCGTAGTATGGTTTTCAAATCCGATCAATTTTAAAATTTGTAAAACCTCGAAGTATTTCCAAGGTGTCGAACCCAAGGGAATTGATATGTCGAAAATAAAGGAAATAACTCTACTCAAAATTTGACTGCTATTTAGGAATCCGAAAATTTGGTTTGTTTCTAATTATCTAACTTCAAAAATCGAAGAACAAAAATTAAATAAAAGATGAATTATCTAAATTAAACAAATAAAGCAAATTAGCAAGATAAAATCACAAGTGAAAGCTAATTGATCCTAGGGTAGTATCATCTAATTGAGTTCACACAATCTATTCACTTGATTCCTTCTCCCCAAATTTTAATTCAATCCTAGAAATAATCACTCAGCCGATCTAGAATTCCGATCAAGGCAACCTAGAAAGATAGTTAATTTAAACCCTTTTCCCCGCCAGGACTCAAAGAATTTAAATCACTTAAAAAGCACCAACTTATTTATCTATGATTTATCTTACTCCACTTAGGTCTTAAGATCAAATCATATTGTGCATCAAGTATTTCCACTAATTAATTAATCCTTCTAGGCAAAATTAATTAGCTAACATGCATCGATTAAGGGCCCTTTAATCTAGCATGAGATTTAACACATCTTGATCACAAGCCTAGGATGAAAGGTAAAAAGGTAATCAAAGGAACATCATGTGAACATCAATTAAATTTACTAACCCTAGAATCAATCAATGAATTTAGCCAGACATAATTGAAATTAAACAAGAAATAGATGGAGAATGCATATTATTAATATGAAAAGAGAGATTACAACCCTTACGGATGAACTCTGAGTCTTCAATCTCCGAAAAAGTAGAAAAACAATAATAATTGCTGCCCTCCAAAAAGTTCTCGTCTCAAAGGAATTAATCTTACCAAAAAGATATAAAAATCTCTAAAGATGATAAAGGATGATAAAAGCTTGATAAAAGATCCTAAACTAGGTCTAGGAGGGGGTGTATATAGCCTATGGGAGTTAAACTCCCGATTAGCCCTAATCTAGGAAACAAAAACTATCCAAAAGAGTCACAATCCGTCAAAATACGAGAACCCGCGTAGCAGCCTATCGGACGCACCTATCAGCCGATAGGCTGGCTCGATAGTTGGTTCGTCGGTCGACTTCACTTGATAGGGCTCGGACACCTTTCGAGTGCACCTATCGGCCGATAGGCTGGCCCGATAGGTGGTTCTGACTTTTGCAAAAATTCGTTTCTTCCGTCCGTTTGACTCGACTCTCGGTCCTTTGTCTCGTTTTGGGTCCTTTTGGCTCTAAAAACCTGCAAACACACTAAAACCAACCCAAACGCGTAATACGGGTCGACTAATCATAAATAAGCCAAATACGAGCACATTAATCACGAAACGAGATAAAAACCTAGTATAAAATCCTAGAAAAATGTGGTAAAATTACCACTTATCATTCGTCTTCTTTCTTCATTGCATAGCACCAGTATCCAATACAGCCCTATTTCAACAATTTGACAACTTTCATCGCCTTGATCAACTTTCATGAGCTTCCTGGTTTCCATCCTTCGAACAGTATTTCGGAACCATCATCAGCGATCAGGGAGATATTCCTCCTTCAGTAGTTTACAATAGCTCCATATCGATTAAGCCAATCGTCTCCGAGTATCAGGTCATCTCCTTGCATTTCTATCACAATCAGATGTGAGAGCCACTCTCTGCCTCCAAATGATATAGGGAAATCTCTAGTTTCTAAGTTTCCAACAATCCTCTCTCCACTCGGTAAACCAACAACATAAGGTTCACAATTATGAAAACCATAAATATTCAAACGATTTACACAAGATAAGGATATAAATGAATGCGTAGCTCCTGTATCGAATAAAATGCTAACTGGCTGGGAAAGGATTTGAACAGTACCTGATGCGACAGCAGCATCCTGATCGTTTGTTCTCCTCATCTCGTACAGACGTGGGGGAACAGATACGGCACTCGATGTACTCTTTCGGTCCCACTATCCTCTGCCTCATCCGTGGCCAAAATTCTGAGGCATATGTACACTTTGCTGCGTCTGTTGGATACTAGCTTCCTTCTGAACTGGCTGTGGTGTACGGGCTCTAAAAGACTTTGCAGCCTCTTCACAGAATGCCGCACGATGTCCCTCCCGTCCACAATCAAAACAAGTCACGATAGGTAGGGGCAATTCCGTCGATAGTGCCCTGTCTGGGCACAATTAAAGCATTTCCTGGTGACATCTGTCATGGTTGATGCTGCTCCGAAGTTCTTTCCGCTCCTAGATGGGTGCGGAGGTTTCGTGAAAGAATGAAAAGATGATTGGGCCTTGCGGGGCCCGCTGCTCTTGTGCTCTGTAAAAGTACCAGAGACTTTCTGCTTCTTGGATTCCGTAAACTTCTCCATTGCTGCTTCCTTGATTTCGTACGCCAATGCTTTATTCTGGTATTGACGGAGAGTGGTGCATTCAAAACCGGACATGTACCTCTGGATTTCTGGTTTCATTCTCATATCAAAATGGATCATCATTTCTGCATCTGTTCTGACCAGATGTCGAACAAATGCTAGCTGCTGGTTAAACGTCTTAATTATCTGGGATACAGGTTCGTCTGACGACTGAGCGGAGAAAAACTCCCGAATTTTGGCATCCCTCACAGGACGAGGGCAGTACTGAGCTTCCATCATCAATTTAAATTCTGTCCAGTCAGCATCATGATCTGCAGGCCGGATGGCTTCCCACCACTCGGATGCTTCCCCTATCAGAAAGTACTGAGCAATAGAGGCTCTCCGGTCGTCTGGGCAATTAATTGCGGCAAAAATCTTCTCCAATTCCTTCAACCAATGGTCCCATGTGGGAGTCTCATAAAAGCCGTCTAATTTGGGTGGTTGCATCTTCGCCACCTCTTACAGCCATCAGTCACCTCGATTTCCCATGCCTGGGATCCCTTGCTGTCTATCTCCCTGCTGTAATCCCACCGCCACCTGCATTCGGTCTACGACCTGGGCGAATTGAGTCATCTGGTTCACCACCTGACGAAGGATTTCGGGCAGAGCAGGTTCCGTTTCATTATTAATAGATCTCTGTGGCTCGCCTGAGCTGTAGCTGTCCTGATTAGAAGGCGAAGCTTCTCTTTCGGCATTCCTTCGTCCGCGTCCGCGACCGCGACCACGTCCACGTCCACCTCTCAACATACTGAAAGCATAAATACTCAATATACAGGAAACAATATCGTTCTAATGTTCAAGTATAAATAGATACAACATGTAAAGGACGAGATAGAGTTTAGGAACTTACAACCACCATTCGCACGAAGACGTAGGCAGTACAGTGATGTTATTCACGGACGGTTACCTCAAAAGACGTATATGACCCCTATTTTAACCCAATGGCCAAGATATCCATAATCTTAGCTCCGATACCATATTCTGTAACACCCCCAATATATTCAGAAATATTACAGCGCCGTAAATCCTTTACATAAGGATTTACAAGGCAGAAGAACTTGAAAAGACATTAACAGATACCAACGTATGAAAATAACGGAAATAAGATACAACAGTTCTAACCAATATTGAAAGTACAAATGTTCAACGGATAAGTATTAATACACCAGCAAATCCAAATCATCATAAACGACTACGTACACGAGTACTTATTAAAACGATACAAACAACAGACAAATAAACCCTTGTCGTCATGCAAATCCAGTGGTTGTTTCCCCGCTCTCCTGGATCCTGAACATAAACAAATGTTCACCCCCGAAGGGGTTAGCACAACGATGCTAGTACAAGTACCACAACATATCATTCAGCATCTCATGAAGAATAATAATAACATAAATGACAAAAGAACCAACGAGTCTTCTCCTGCGAGAAACTCAATAATAACATACACACATGATAATCACAACATGATATCACAACATACACATGGTAATTCCAATGATCCAGCGTTCACTGCCTAGACCCCCCGATGATTCCGTCAAACCAAACGGAGATGGGAAAACCCTTCCGATAGCGCACGTTAATCTACATAGCTTAGCGTGCGCTAAGCGTGCATGGCAATTTCACTACTGGGCAGCAGACCGTTCTAACGGTGATGAAATATACGAACTCCTCAGTGATTAACGTACGTTATCCATCTACATTCCATGTTCATAAACTTATGAATGATCTTACGGATTCAAACATCTATGAATTCAAGGAAATGAATATTATCACAACTCTTATATCCAACTCGATTATCATTCTCATGTGAAATTCATGATCTCAGGTTGATGCACTAGATTCCATTGTTATTTACACATTCAGACCTCCTCTTAAAAGTGAACTAACGATTCCAGCTACGATGTTCAACGATGATATTATAAGCATAATCATTCCCACTTCTAAACATGATGTTTGTTGAATAATTCACTAATGAAACTCAATATGTTGATAGCATGATTCATCTAACTCTTCAGAACACGAATCTAAGGCTGGAGAAAGAATTAACATACCTTAATATGAAGGAAACACCGAGTCCAAAAGGTAGAATCCAGCCCCGGTTGTTTGTATGCCAATCCAAGGTGTTTCTCCACTTCAACGATCAATCACAAGTGACATTCAATCTCCAATGATCATGTAGAGGTGGTCTAAGTGTGTTTAAGAAGGATAATAGGCTCTCTGGACTATCAAGAAATGAGGACGAGTGAAGGGAACAAGAAGAAATGGAGTGTTGTCCCTTAAATAAAGTTTCCGCACCTACGTTAATTAGTGCACGCTATCTCCATAACCTTAGCGCACGCTAACTAGCGTTAACTCCAAATCTGTCCAGGTTCACCCGCGGGAATCTTATCCGGACCCACGTCCGGCTGGCGCATGTGCTAGCCGTCTAGCTCAATAATTGACTGCCTAGGGCACGCAATTCTTCATTCGTAGCGTGCGCTAGTTGTACCCGATAACGCATGTTAAGCTACATTCTTAGCGTGCGCTATCACGAGTTTACATGAGAAATGTTGCATGTTGTTATACTTATGTACAAGGATATAAATGTGAGAAATATCATACTCCAATTATCGAGATCACAATTCCGAATAATACAGGGTTCAAATACAGATGAAATACACAATAATAAATCCGGATATTACATCATGCCATGACAAAATGAGACGATAAGTCACCAAGTGACAAATAGGAGGGGGTGGCCAACATGAGATTTTTAAAGTTGGTTCGTTTCGATCCGTGAAACAAACCACGTGTATCTAGTCCGATAGATAAATCTTGGTACGTTTCGATTTTAATACAATTAATTAATCCAATTAATTAATTATATTAAAAATAAATCCTCCAAGAAATAATATGAATAAATTAATTACCCAGTTATTTATTTAATTCACGAGACCGATTTAATTTATCCAATAAATTAAATTAGACATTCAATATCCAATATTAACCAAGAGAGAATAAGCTAAATATAATTCATTGTTAATTGATGTGCTGCGACTCTGTAGGTTCATCTAAGTTAGCATTGAGATGATCCAATGAGTCTTAGCACCACTTAGGCAGTTTCGTGGCCCACACCGATACCTAACTGAGAAAGAATGATAGGATCATTCCAAAACTATTATGTCGTGAATACCGTATACGTATAAATTCTTCAATCATATGTCCCAGTCAAGTATTAGGGTCACGGTAAAGTTAAAACCCTATTGTATCTTGGCTCCATGCATTTGTTAATACAAACCGAGATCACCAAGCTCTCTTGTATCAAATACAACTACATTTAAATCCTTTGGCCAAAGACTTATGATCTCATTTGCCATTAACCGCATAGGACATTTACCTGCTCACTTGCAGGAGAAAGAATTCTATCTTGGTATTCAGTAGAGACTGCTACTTGCCCACTAAGTTCTATTTCGAGGTTGATCCCACCAAACGGTGATTGAATCGAACTACTCTAATGACTAACTTAATGTCACAAGTACATCTCCTTCTGAAACCTCAAGTCAAAGGTTCACGTATACCTATCACAACCTTTCGATTCAGTCATTGACAATCCCTGAGTGATATCCATGTGACCGAATCGAGGTGAGTCGTGTTCGAGTATACTAATCCCATTAACATATCTATGACGTGTGCTCCCACTAACCCTTAGTAAATACAGGCACTCTACATATCAAAGTACACGTTATACAAGTTTTGTCTAAACTTACTGGCCACTTGAGTTTTATCGACTTGCGAACCAATTAAGCGTTCGAGCCCTAAACACTTTCAGTGCCTATTTCCTTATCTCCATAAGGAGTGGAATGTTTGCTCTCGAATGCAAGGCTATTATTCTATATACCAAATCACGATGTCAGTGATATACAATAATATAGTAATAATAAATGCCTTATATAATAAATATTCATAATTACAATACAATTCTCTCACTCTCTCGTTCTCTGAGTGGCATTCAAGGACATATTCCTAGCAATTAATGATTCTGCTAGAGTTTTAGTCTTTTGATTAACTTCGTTCAGGATATTTGATGAGAAAAGAGTTATTTGATCCCATAACTATGTCAATGTCCAATTTCTACTCCATTAATTTTAACCGTTTTGTTTGATCCCACTAACTTTTTTAATCAAATTTAATCTCATATGTATAATAGTTATTCAATTTTTGACAAATTTTGGTCCGAGTACGTGCAATGATGTCATTTTATGTCGCGTATAGCGCATGTGTCTGTCAGTAGGGCTGTAAACGAATTTGAAAGCTCGATCCGGTTTGAGATATTCGGCTCGAAAAAGCTCGATCCGTGGCTCGATTCGACCCCTCAACTTAGAGCCAAACCCTAATATTTGGGGTTTGTAGACCGAACCAAACGGTTCGACTCGCCTAGGATACTGTAGCAGAGGCCCTTTAAAAACAACTCTCCCACAGCCCAACTAATTCTATCAGTCCATTTAAGCAAAATCACAGTCCTAGTCCAATTTGTGGATGCTTCATGCAATATTTTTGCTTCATATCTTAGATATGATGTAAACCTGTATTGAAAATCTGATAAAGATACAAATTTATCATCATTTATCTTATTTTTTTCATTTCTCAGCAATTTTCATCCATTTAATTTAGTCACCCATAAAAAAATTGAAACGTTTAGTCAAACGATTCGGCTCGATTCGCAAAATTTCGGATCGATTCGAGGTGTTCAAATGTATACCCAAACGTTAAATTCTAAGAAATTTTAGAACCTAAGGTTCTACATTTTCAAACGTATACTCAAGCGTACCATAGTTCAGTATAGTTCGGTCCTTTTACAGCCTTATCAGCCAGTTTTCGATGAGTTAACTTCAGCTCTTTCGTTGGTCCCATTAAGTTTCCAGTTGTGCAATTTTATTCCCATAATTTCTCAATTGTCCAAGTTTGTTTTGATGTTGGGCGGAATAAATAAAAATGGCATCGTGGATTTTTAGCAAAGAAATGCGAAGAAGACGAAGTTTCTACAGTTGCCTTTCTTTTTCTTATTTTTGCTCTTGTATTTTTTTTATCGGAAAGAATCGCATTTTTAGTTTTATAAATAAATTAAATATACAATTAAATGCCACCAGGCAGTCCATGTGAAATTATTCCTGCTCAAAACAGGCAAATTAATATGTTAAATAATTCATAATTATTTGTTATACTAAATGACGACGGGTAGTTATAAAGTAGTATTGCTTTTGGACTTATTTTTCGAGCTTTGAGTTTAGTTCGATTGGATCCATTCGATTCGATTCGATTCGATTCGATTATTATTATTATTATTATTATTAATCTTAATTATTATTGTTATTATTACTAATAATATTACCATTATCGTTGTTGTTGTTGATTACTATTATTGTTATTATTTACCATTATTATTATTTACCCTTAATATATATTTCGATTCGATTCGATTCGATTCGATTTAGTCCATTCGATTCGATTCGATTCGATTCGGCCTAATCCATTCGATTGATTCATTCAATCTGATTGCAATGAGCCTAAATGCCTCTAAAGATATTTAATAAAAAAAGGCTGACATGGCATGAAAAAAAATAGGGGCGGCTTAAAAATTTATTTGCCCCTATTAATAGGGCTGTCTAAATAGTTCTCGGTTCTCGGTTAGAACCGGAACCGAACCGGAACCGAGCGGTTTCGGTTAACCGAGAACCGTTAGTACGGTTCTCGGTTCGGTTTTCGGTTAGGGATTTCATGGATAAAACAGTTTCGGTTTAACCGAGAACCGATCGGTTCGGAACCGAGAACCGTATAAAATTAATAACTATTATTTATTAATTATTATTTATTAAATAATAATTCTACTATTTTTTTTACGGCCCAGTCTACTCCCCAGTACCTAATCTGCCACTGCCACCCACATTTGACAACATTTCCATTCCAGCCCTACTCTCTCTCCCCGTCACCCGTCTCCCCGTCTCCCCGTAACCCTCCTCTCTCTCAGTCTCCCGCCCGCTCCACCGCTCCACGCCGTCGCCGCGCCTCCCAATCCCTCTCGGTTCAGTTTCCCGTGGTCGTCTCCGGCGTCCGCTCCACCACGTCAATCGTCCGCACTCCGCAGACTGCCTTTCCTTCCTCCGTCGGCTCGTCAGCCCTGTGTTAGTTATTTGCAGTGTTCAGTCGGTTTTATACGGTCCTAAATTGGTGTGTGTTTGTTTGCATCTCAGATCCCCTCTCCTCAGTCCTCACGTAGCTTTGATTTTTTTATTTCTCTTCGGTCTTAAATCTCAGATTTTGATTGTCATTCCGAAATTGTAGTATCTGCATCTTCTAATTGAGCTGAACATTTAGAGTATATGCTCGTGTAATGATCTTGATCCAGTGTTAAAATTAAAGGTGAATGGAAGTTTCAAATTTTTTTAATGTAAAGCCGAAAACCTGAGGGGTTATTTTTTGTCACTTTGAAAATCAGCTGGGTTTTTTTGCAAATGGGTCGAAACTCGAGGGGATTTTTATCATTGTAACCCAATATCAGCTTCATCTAAGCCAGTTTGATAACCTCCTGTAGCTCAGATTTTTTTTTTTTGCATCTTCTACTATTTGCATCTCAGATTTCAGTATTGTTGTAATTTTGGAGGATTATGTTGAAATAAATTCAATGTTGCTATATAGTTCAAAAAGTTTATTGTTGCTATATAATTTCAGTATTTCAGTAATGTTGAAATAAATTCAATGTTGCAATGTTAATAAGAAATTTCATCTTCATTCCTTCTTTCTAGTCACTACAGTATGTTTTATGCATTGCTAATCTAATTTATAATGTATATGTATGTACACAGTTGAGGGATCATGGAGGATGAAGCTTCAAATACACCCAAAGGTTCCCAACCCTCACAAATACCGTTGCTTGATGAAGGTGATGAGATTCAGAATATATATGAAGAAGAGGAGCTTGAGGCACAGACAGGGCTCCAATCCACTGTGACAGAAAGAAGCGAAAAAGGAACTGTAAATTGAGATCTAAAGCTTGGGAAGATTATATTTTGATTGAATGGGAAGAAGGGGATCCACCTATTAAGAAGAAGAAAGGGAAATGCAAGCGCTGCGGCACTGATATCCGAGCTAGTTCAAAGTCAAATGGCACGAGTGCTTTGAGGAAGCGTACTCTAGTTTGCAAGAAAAGATTCGAAGCAAAGTCAGGCCAACAAAGGCTAAGTTATCAACCTGGTTCAGGCGATGGAAGTGGGACTTTGAGCAATTGGAGATTTGACCAAAAAGGTAGTAGGTTGGATTTGTGTGAGATGATCATTCTCGATGAGCTTCCTTTCAGATTTGTGGAAAAAGAGGGGTTCAATAAGTTTGTTGCTGTTGTTTGTCCTGAGTTCAAAATTCCAAGTAGGCAAACCATACGAGAAGATTGTGTGAAGCTGTTTCTAGAAAAATCTATATGTTTGAAGTCATTTTTCAAGAAGAAGGGCATGGGTAGGGTGTCGATCACCACTGATTGTTGGACTGCAATTAATAACACAAATTTTATTTATGTTATAGTAAATTTTATTGGACAAGATTGGATCTTGCACAAGAAGATCATAGCTTTTCGCAAGATTGTCAGTCACAAGGGGAGCGATATCGGTGAATCTATTGTTGAAGTTCTAAAAGAGTGGGGTTTGGAGAATATATTGTGCTGCACTGTAGTCAATGCAAGTGCAAATGATGGGGCAGTTAGATACATTAGTGAATATCTTGACGATAGGAAGACTAATATATTAGGTGGACAATACCTTCATCTTCGTTGTGTGGCTCATATCATTAATTTGGTAGTGAGCGACGGTTTAGAAGAGATAGGCTTGTCAGTGAGACGCGTGAGAGAAGCTGTGAAGTGGGTTAAAGCTTCACCAAAGAGGAGCGACGAATTCAGCAAGGTAGTGAAAGCATTTGTCTCCCCTGACTGCGAGAAATCATTGTGTTTAGATGTGCCAACGAGGTGGAACTCGACCTATTTGATGCTTGAGGCTGCTGAGCCTTTTGAACTGGCATTCAAGGTCTATTCGTCCATGCAAAGTGGTCCATTTGTGAGTGATTTGAATCAGAAAAAGTTTAAGGATCAGCCCATTGGAGCGCCTCAAGATGAAGATTGGGTCAACGTGAGGAAGTTGATGGAGTATTTGAAGGTGTTTTATGACTTTACCCTTCTCGTCTCTGGCACCAATTATGTCACTGCCCATTTATTTTTCAAAGAAATGTGTGCCATATTTGAGATTATTTCTGATCTCGAGATGAGTGATGATGTTGAAGTTTGTGCTATGGCGAGGAAGATGAAGGATAAGGTTGGGAAATACTGGCTGGAGGAAAAGGAGCTGAATCCAAACTTTAACAAGCTTCTTTACATTGCTGCATCGTTGGATCCTCGACAGAAGATGAAACACGTAGAAATGTGTTTGGATCAAGTTTATGGAAGTGGTCGTGGCAGCGAGTTGATCACACATGTGCAACGTTCGATGAGTGAGTTGTTCGAGTTGTATAAGAATCATTTGACGTCAACTTCCACTAAGACAATTACACCACGATCCACCCCGGATACATCTCAATCACACACCCCTTCTATTTCCCCTCAACGTCAACGCCTCAAATCCCGACGTGCTCCAGGTTCTCTTGCTAACATTCCAAGAAAAAATGTTTGGCGAGAACCCGACAATATTTCAGGGTTGACTATCTACTTAGGTGAGAAGCAGTATGTTGATAATATTGGCATAAATAGTCAAGGGGAGGATGATGACGAGATTGACTCATTTGACATTCTTCAGTGGTGGATGAAGAACGGTGCACGCTTTCCTGTTCTATCAGAGATGGCTAGGGATATTTTAGCTACTCCGATATCAACCGTAGCTTCTGAGTCAGCATTTAGCACAGAAGGACGAGTTCTTGACCAATTTAGAAGCTCATTGACTCCTAAGATGGTTGAGGCTCTGATTTGCTCATCAAATTGGTTGAGATCAAGCACAATTACCGTGACCGATGAAGAAGATGGAGCCGAAGAAGAAGAAAGTGTTTTTGGATCGGGTAAGCAAGTGCATTTCTAAATGATAAATAGTTGCAGTTATTGATTCATTGAAGTATTAGCGTAACATTTATAAATTTATTGTGCAGTTATGACTTCACTTGGTATTCACCCTGTTGTTGGAGACGAGGGTCGTGCCGCGCCGAGTGCGGCTACTACGTACTAGTTTATTTCATATTGTAATTGTCTTTTTGGATTGAGGATGGTTGTTTTCATTTGTTGGTGAATCAAGAATTGATGTTATGCTTTTTTATCTTTTGAACTTGTATTTTGTTGTGACTTGTGTCGTGATGATGACTGGGCGATCGATTCGATGAACTTGTGATAAATTTTCGTTTGAATTGTTGGGTGTTTGTTTAATGTTTGATATTAGTTAATTATTTGTATGACTTGTGTTGTGATGATGGTTTTTGTTTTTTGCTGTTGTATGTTGATGTTCAAACAGGTAAAACCGTAAAAGTGCCGCTGTTGTATTGTATGTTGCTATTTCAATATTTTTTTATTGCTTGCTGTGCTGTTACAACCTATTACATGAGACAGGAACACTGGTTTTTTTTTAGTCTATTTTAAGATTTTTGCTCATTTGCTGCTTCTGCTTGCTCTGATGTTTAAGTTTTTATGCAGTTGTATCTATTGGTTGTTGTATTTATTGGTTGTTGCTGTATTTGAACATCACAGGAGCTTTGTTTAAAATTAAACTGGAGTATGCAGCTGTATTTATTGGTTGCTGCTCTGTGCCTGTGTTGTGACCTGTGAGTATTGCTGCAGGCAACAAAGAAAAAAAAACGGTTCTTACGGGTTACCCGAACCGGAACCGAATTAATTCGGTGCGGTTCAAGTTAACCAAAAGTGTTAAACGGTCCGGTTTACGGTTCCACTTTTTTGGCTAAAATGGTTCCGGTTAACCGATTTTTTCGGTCCGATTAACCAGAACCGAACCGTTCGACAGGCCTACCTACTAATAACTAGCGACATTAACTTGTAGTTTCATTTTCATGAATCCCCCCTCTTTAATCTTTTAGAGCATTTTAACACCTTTTTTTTTTTTAAAAAAAAGACATATTATAGCACAAAGATTTTATAGGGGGGCCTATTCCCTTACAAAGCCGATATTTTCTGGGGGGTCAAATCCCAAATATAGCCACATATAAAAAGAAACAAGCTAACTAAATACAAAAAAGCAAGTAAATGTTAGGGTGGCCAAATCCCAAACATAGCCACACGACAACTGACACAAATAAATATCTTCAGCTGAGTGTCTGGTTCGAGCTTGAATATCTGCAGCGCTGCACCAGGAGCCGTGTAAAGATTAGGTACTTTAACGACATACCTAGGTCAAGTTTGAGCGCCACTGAGTATCAGGCCAAGGTTCAGAGTCAAAACTGAATCCAGCAAATTACCAGGAGTCATCCATCAATGAGTCTTTAGCGTGAGCATGAGCATCTAGGAGTATGCAGATACGAAAGGACCATATCAAAAGCCAAATATAGGTCTAACAAAATCCACCAGAAATACCTACTTCCTCATTACTGCAATGCGTACATACAAACCGACCCAACGCTCCCCAACGTAGAGTACAACCAATTACCGCATTTCTTCATGATTCTTCGATATTCAAGGTTTCATTTAAAATTACTTACATGCCCTTACTTTCAATAAGTGAGGCATTTATAAATCCTTACTATCCATTTTATTGGTAGTGGTAGTTTGGTGTGTTCCGACCTGCATTAAAGCAAAGCTAGACAAATAATAATTTTAGGGATGAAAATTGGACAACTGAAAAGTTGATGGGACCAAGATTAATGAGATAGAGTTAACTCGTCGTAAACCGTCGATTTTGGTTGGTATTTGCACCACGCGTGATATGAAACGACGTCATTTTCCGTACTCGGCCAAAATTGATCCAAAATTGAACAATTATAATACTACGAGACTGAAATTGGACAATAGAATAGCTAGATGGACTAAAATAAAAAATAAAATTAATGGGACAAAAACGGGAGAATAACATAATTGTGGGACCAAATGACGTTCTTCTCTTAATTTCATGGTCAATATAGACCATAGTTTAGTTCGATTGAATTGTTATGAAGCGTTTGCATTAGGTGACAAAACTTTGTTAGATTCTATATGATTGAAATACTCACTTCCTGGTCATTTTTTTTATACATAGGTGATCCATATTTCGTATAATTAATCATATGAGAAACAGTTTCGGCCCCTCAGAACAGCTTCCAGTTAAACCGCGAGATAATTTACTTGACTAACAATTAAATATACTCCACTTCCGCGCACAAGGAGTTATCCCCCAAGTGATTGCTCCATGCTGGACCCCGATAGATAGGCATGTCGGGTCTCTATAATCCAACCGCAGGTTCCCACCGAGATCAGACCTCCCACACTGCAGCTTGAAGCACATGATATTGTAACTATTCGCCAGCTACCCTGGGGGCTAGGACCTAACCCTTAGTCAAAGACTAAGGGATCATTGGGCCATGAGAGATTCAATTCCAAAATATTGTCACTAGGAATTGAACCCCTGACCTCCAACTAAACTGAAGGTCAGATGGCCAACTGCGTCAAGACAATTGGTTTAAAACTGTGTTGGGTAAACTTTTTTAAGTGACTGTTCCACCGCACTGTTGCTCCATACTCCAGAAATCCCCCTCCGACCTGGCCCTACAGGTTAATAACGCTTGGTCCTACGCGTATGGAGAATTTTTGGAGAAATTCAGTACTACTCTTTGTTGGTAAGAGGACTCGAACACGGAACCTCGGCCAACAATGTCTATATCCTTTACTAGTGGGGCAAAGTCTCTGGACCACTTCCTGGTCATTTCAATTGCTTGTTGAGTTGTGAAACTGATTTGAAGTATATATTTCTTATATGAAAGCATTTAAATTGTTTGTTGATGAATGTTGATGTTGTTTTGCCTAGTAATGGTGGTAATATGATGTTATATATTTGTAGTAGTCATGTTTCTATTTTACCACATTCTCGTAGTTTATGGGTGAATGGTTCATCGCTGGGGCAGTCGATGAGATGATATTGTTCAATCGTACACATGTTTCCTCTAGCTTGTGCTTTTTTGTTGTGGTGATTCTTCTGATACGATGTGACTCACTTGTGTAGAGTGAAAGAAGAAACTAAAGAAGTGAAAGAGAGGGAAATAATGAGGAATTGAAAAAAGATATTTGGACTAGGTCTTTCATATAAGAAAGATGAAAGAATATAGTATGAGGTATGAGTATGATAACATCCTACTTAGTTGAACGATACTCCATACACATCTACCGTTTATTACAACTTACTTGTTTGCGTACAATGTGTAATTCTGAGGGCTCATCCTAGCAAAAAAAAATTGAAGGAATGACTATTTTACTTCGAATAAAATATTCAAAATCAAGGTAAAAGAATTTTTTTTTTTTTATTATTGGACATTTACATTCTGTTCAGGTCGTCACCGAAGAGACCATTGAATAGTATGACATGTTTGGTTGTTACTTTCTGTGACCGTCGACAATGTCAATTTGGAAGGTCATTCAATTACTTGTGACAATATCGATGGATCTATTTCTTCAGCGATAAAATTTTACTGATCAAATGAATTTTAAAATTCAAAAAGTATGATAATGGTTGTATAATTGTGTAGAAGATCAGTCCTTAATTTTCTCGAACTAACTTCCATGTTACATAGGACTCTAAATTACCTTTCCTTAATGTGTATGCCATATATGTTAGAATTTTTAAGACTATCTAGTTTCCTCAATATTTTTTATCTATTTAGATATTAGTGTGATTATCTCTGCTACTTATTGATGCAATTGAAGTTTTCAGGTTCATTTTCAGTAATATATGAATGATGTTTTCTTATTAAAAAGTTGTGTTCATTCCTAATATAATTTCATGATCTGGATGTCCATACTATATGTTAGTGTGTTTTCTGATATTCATTTAATTCTCATTGGAAATATTGGTTGCTGATTTATATGTTGGGTATGTATTCGCAACCATCTTTGATGCTCAAATCAAGATAATAAAAAATTTTAACTTTTCCATGTTCAGATCCTATATAGTAGAAAATGAAATCAAGAATCTTTTTAACCCAACCAAAAAATCAAGATTCTTGTCTTTCAAAATTCTAGCATATATCATACAAAGTATAATCCTCAGAAAATTCTAATCCATAAAACATGCATAAAATATCGACTTTGTTATAAACCTGCGCATTATAAAGAGAGAATTTGGAGAGAAAATAGAGAGAATGGTTCTCAGAATTTTCATTAATAACTAAAATACTATTTATAGGGAAATTTTAGATGGCACAATCATACATACATAATTAAATCAGGGAAAAATAGTCATTCATATACAATAAATACTATATCAAATGTCACTATTAGGAATAGTGATTCCCGCGACTACTCATAACACTCCCTCTTGAATGACTATTTACATAAATATCTACTGAACTAGTTTGAAGAAAACCCAATGAGAGAAAAACATTTCAAACTGTTGGTATTAGAGCTTGGTGGCAATCCTAGCATGTTGCATCATAATGTCGCTAGGAAACCTCATGTGGGATAAAACTTCAACAATTTATAATCTCGTAAATTTGCCCCCTTATCTCGATTATTCTTGTATGAGTATTCTTGTGCCGCCTTAGTAAAACCTCGTGGGATAAAAACTGAGTGAATATTATGATCTGTTCCACACATATCTCAATTGTAGGAGTATCCATCAGCTGCCTCAGTAAAACCTCCTGGGACAAAAATTGAGTGACCATATTAGTCTCTCCGTATGTAGATCATTCTTATAGAAGTATACATGTGCTGCATCAGTAAAACCTCTTGGGATAAAAACTAAGTGAATATGTCATATATGTCCTTTGTTGTTGGAGTATCCACATGTTGTCTCATTAAAACCTTGTAAAGAAAACCATGTGGAAAAACATGATCGAAGGAAAAAGAGTACAACTGTAATATCCGCAATTCGATTTTCAGTAAATTTCTTTTTTTTGGCAGGAGTCCATTTTAGCGGTCGCTTGTGACCGTTTCGTGATTATGAGAATGATTAATTCTGTATTTTTGTCATCCGAGTTCGTTTTGGTGTCGTTTTGTTGAGTTCCTTGCTTCTTAGCGACTTTTCTGCACTTGAGTTCGATTCTTGCGAATCTCGTTTGAAACTGTCGCTTCGTGTATCCCGTAAGTTTGTTTAACTTTGTTAGACGTGTTATGAGCTTCGATTTGGTTATTCATTGTCGTATCGTGATATTTCGATCGTTTAGGCCATTTCGTAATTTTTCCAAAGTCTTGGGGAACTTATTTCGTACTCCTCACTCCGACCTTTTTGTAGTGTCGTTATGAGTTTTGGTGCGATCCTACTGCCTGTGCAGTATGAATAACGCACGCTATGGGCTAGATATAGCGCTCTCTACTTGAGATTGCTAGCGCACGCTGAGACACAGTTAGCGCATGCTAACTATGTAATACATGGATAATTATCATGTATTTCATCTGTATTTGAACTTGTAGCATTTGATTATGTGGTATTAATAATCAAAGTATGATCTTCCCGTATTCGTATTCCTACATTCATGAACTTCCAAACATGCATGCATGCATCTGCACATCATAACATACGCTATCAGTAGAGCGTAACGTACGTTAAGGGATGAAGATAACGTATGTTATGGTCGAGGCGTAGCGTACGTAAAAGGTAGTCAAAGACAGATAAGTCTGGTCGGTGCATAGGGCCAGTGGGGATATTGTCGGGTAAGGACTCCCCGCATGGACCTGGACAACTTTTGATAAAGCAAGTCAACAAGACGTAACGTACGTTAAAGGAGAATAATAACTTACGCTACACTGAACATATTACTTACGTAAGTGTGAGTGTTAACGTACGTTAAAGGAAGTCAGAAACGAGACAGTGAGCTAGTGACTAACGCTAACATACGTAAGGAATTGCCCGTAACGTACGTTAAGGCTATAACATACATAAAGTTCAAAAACTTATAAATAAGACATCAACCCACTTTATTTCACACTCTTTCCTATTCGTTCCTTGCACAAATTCTGCAAGTGCAGAGAGCCTCTTCCGCGATATAACTCTTGATTTAGCCTCTCTACTTGGTGGTTGAAGTTGGAAAGCATCTTGGATCGGTGTTCAAGTCCGGTGTTGAGTTCCGCCGAGTATTTAATTGTTCTCCTCCATAATATGGTATGTAATACCATCTCAGCCTAGGAGTCGTGTTCTTATACTGATCATGAACATTACTACTGGAGCTATTAAGGTTATTGATAACTTAGAGAATCGAACATCATGTTTTAGGAAGAGTGGAAGAATTTATACATAGAATTTCCATTGTTAAAAGGATTACAATTGAACCTTGATTTTTTTAAACATCGGGACGAAGTTTGATGAAATCGTAACATGCCTTTGACGATGAACTTTGAAACACTATTTTGAGAAACAATTTGTTAAGGTTATCACATGTGTTAGACGAATTCCAGAAGATAGTGTAGAGGGCGTCCTTCAAGTATACTTTGTGATTTGTAGAGGTTCTTGATGTGATAATCTTTATATTGATGGTAGAACGAAGTGATTAGTTTGGTGATAATCGTTTTGAACTTAACACCTTGACAAAGAGGAATTGCGTGTGGAAGAACGAAAATCGTAGAGATGAACTAATTCTAGAACTCAGTTGAAATGTGTTAGAAGAACCAAACTAAGTATTGGAATTGATACTCAGAACTTGAATGTGGACTTATGATGATTTTGAATATCCTTGAATTCGTAGACGTCGACATTTCAACTCCATTATGGTCATTTGATACGCATGAAGTATGTCATTAGTTCGACTGAGCGTTCATCGAGTAGTTGAACCGTGAACCAGAAAACTTAGAATGCTAACTCGGCCGTGGTAGATGATTAGATGTTCGTACGTTAGAATTATTACGTAAGTTGAGTTGTTGTTATTTCCTTTTGTGTAAGGTTCGAGGTTTGCGAACGATTGATCGAAGGAACGGCCTTCGAGTTTGTTGAAGTCGTGAAGTATTTATTCTTGCCATCTTTCTAAAGCAAGTACTCTAATTCCGTTTTATGTATTGATGTTATACATGTTGTCGTGTATATGTGTCGTTGTTGTATATCCACCTCGTATTGGTCCGACGAGATCATCTTCAGATCTATGCTAGCATGCGCTGGATCATTGGACAGGTTTTTCCACCTCGTGTTGGTCCGACGGAATCATCTTGGGATCTATGCACTGAACGCTGGATCATCGGAATTACCATGCGTATGTTGTATCATGTTGTGGTTATTATGTTGTGAATAATATTGTGAGTTTTCTCGTAGTAGAGACTCGTTGTTATCATTGTCGTTGATGATTTTATCGTTATACTTCATGAGATGTTGACTAATCTGTTGTTGTATAATCATCGTACTTGTACTAGCATCGTTGTGCTAACCCCTTCGGGGTGGACATTTGTTGTATGTTCAGGATACACGAGGGCGGGGAAACAACCACTAGAGCTGCATGAAGACGAGGGTGCAGAGGGATGTTACGGCCGGGATGATTTGTCAGCTTGTGTTTTGTTTTAATAAAGTAATCGAATACGCTGTTTTTTTATTTTTCTTTGAGGTTTGTATTCGGATGATTGGCTAATTGGTACGTATCAGACTAGTGATGTAATAATTAATTTTACGATTGGCATTTTATAATGTTGTTTTTAAATTCTTAGCCTAGTAAATCCTTATATCAAGGATTTGCGACGCTGTAATCATCTTGAATATCTCGGGGTGTTACAGAATATGGTATCGGAGCTAAGATTATGGATATCTTGGCCGTTGAGTTAAAATAGGGTTCATATATGACTTTTTAGGTAACCGGCCGAGTATAACATCACTGTACTGCCTACGTCATCGTGTGAGCGGTGGTTGTAAGTTTCCTAAACTCTATCTTGTCCTTTACATGTTATACCTTTTTATGATTGAATGTTAGGACGAAATTGTTCCTTGTATATTGAGTATTTATACTTACAGTATGTTGAGAGGAGGATGTGGAGGTGGTCGCGGTCGTGGACGTGGACGTAGAAATGCTGAAAGGGAAGCTTCACCCTCTGTCCCTGATTCGCTGTCAAATCAGGCTAACTCTAATTCTGGCGAACAACAAGAGTCCGTCAACAATGAACGAGAGCGAACTGTGGAAACAAGTGCCGAACCTGCTGTCCCCAACATCCTTCGTCAAGTGGTCAACCAAATGACTCAATTTGCGTAAGTTGTGGATAGGATGCAAGTGGCGGTAGGATTGTAGCCGGGAGAGAGACAGCAAGGCATCCCAGACTTGGGAAGTCGTGGAGATAGATGGCTACAGGAGGTGGCGAAGATGCTGTTGGGATTCGGTGCCTAAAACGAAGGCCCAGCGGAAGCGGTAAAACGAAAATTAATTCGATCCGAATCCCTACGAGGATCGATCGAGCTACGCATATACGAATATCAAAACGAATAACAAGAGATATAGAAACTCACCCTTGTAGTCCGTTGATTAGATGGATAACCTTCTCTCGAGCTATTCCCCAAGCTTTAGGCGATCTCCTTTCAATTCAATCCGCTCCAAGCTCTTGAATGATCCAACGCCGAAAGCACCGCGTCTCTACTTGCCACGCGCCGGAGAAACGACCGGAACGACAATCACCTTGCTATCCTCCGAGGATACGGCTAGAGCTAAGTGATGAAGCTTCCAATATGAGATTATCACACTCTAAGTGTATAACTCACAACTCTCATTTATTTCTTGATTTTTTCTCCAAGAATCACCAAGAACAAGTTGAAGAAGAAGATGAAGATAAGTGTTTGAACTCAAAGTCTTACTATCTCTCTCTCTCAATGTATCTCACGGATGGATTATTCTCACCAAGAGAGTGAGAAGTCTTCTCTTCTTATTCAATTCCTTTCCACATGAGAACAACTCATGTTTTAACCCCACCTTGAAAAAGATATCAAATATCTATTCATTAAACACCTAATCAAGATTCCAATTGATTTAAAAATCAAAGTCTTGTCAAGGTGTGGGGAAGGGGGGACGTCCATGATGAAGAAATAGGATGAGTTCGGTTCGTTTCGGACTCCCGTGAGTCCAAACAGATAAACTCCGATTCCGTTCCGATGTATTTATATCGATCAATTAATCCAATTAATTAATCATATCAAATACATAATAACATAATTAATTTCTCCAAGAAATAATTATATTCACGAATTAAATTAATCACCCAGTAATTTATTTAATCCATTAGGCCGTAAATCAATTTATCCAATAAATCGATTTAGACATCCAATGTCCCGAATTAGATATCCAATATCTAATATTCATAATGAGAGAATTAAGCTTGATTCATTCCGTCGTCAATCCTAATGCGCGACTCGGTAGGTCCGTCTCGATTAGCAATGGGAGGAACCAAAGAGTAGTAGCACCACCTAGCCGGCTGGCGCCTACACTGCACTTAATCGAGAACGAATGATTGGGATCATTCAAGAACCATTCTGTCGTGAATACCAAGATACGTATAAACCCTTCTTTCAAATGTCCCGATCAAGTTATAGGGTCACGGTCACCAAACCTTATCTCGTACTTGACGCTATGCATGCGTTAATGCAAATCGAGATCATCGAGCTCTCGTGTATCTAATACACTAGCTCCAATGCTTTGGCCAAAGACTTATGATCTCATCTCGCCAATAACCGCATAGGACATATAACCCGCTCACTAACAGGAGAAAGAATTCTATCTTGGTATTCAAGAGGACCTGCTACTTGCCCGCCAAGATGCACGTCGAGGTTGACCCCGCCTTCCGGTTTAAGGTCGAACTACTCTAATGAAAATCTTGACGTCACAAGCACATCCCTACTAAATCCTCAAGTCGAAGGTTCACGAATACCTATCACAACCTTTCGATTCCGTCATTGATCGTCCGAGTGAAATCCGTGTGACGAATCGAGGGTGAGTCGGTTCGAGTATACTAATCTAATTAGCATACCTATAACGTGTGCTCCCACTAACCATTAGTGTTCGAGTGCACTCTCCATGTCAAAGAACACGCCATACAAGTCTTCACATAAACTTAACGCCTACCAAGTTTCATCGACTTGCGAACGATTAAGTATTTGAGCTATAAACCTTTCCAAAGGCCGACCCCCTTATCCAATAAGGAGTGGAACGCTTTGTTCTCAAATACACGGACTAGTTTCTATATGTATATTTACGAGTTAGGAATGCCAAGAACTACCAAGAAATAAAGAAACATTCCTTTGCCTTATATAAATGGTTTACATAATTACAAGTACAATGCCCTCACTCAACAACCTCTGAGTGGCATTCGAGGGCATACTCCTAACAATCTCCCACTTGCACTCAATGCCACACACTATGGTATCTAATACCCATGTTCTCCAGATGACGCTCTAAGCTAATCTGAGAAAGTGGCTAGGTCAGTGGATCAGCGACGTAGTCGGCTGACTCTACTCTATGCAGCTCAATGTATCTCTTTGCGAACGAATGCTCTTACGAGATGATACTCTCTCTCAATATGTTTGGAATCATATGAAACCTTGGCTCCTAGGCTCGTGGTATCGCTCTCCGGCAGTCAAGACCAGGTGTCACGAGAAGTTTACCTAGTAACTTCTTAACCCTTCCTTTGGAGGCCTCCGAGGCCGCTTTATACTCAGCCTAACAGGTGGAATTAGCAGTCGCGCTATTCTTGGCACTATGCCAAGATACTGCTCCTCCATTAAGAGTAAATGTAGTCAGAAGTAGACATAGAATCGTCTTTCTGTCCTTGGAAGTCCAATACAGTGAATCCCATCACATTCAGTTCTCCACCACCATATATAAGAACCAGATCTCTAGTCCTTCTAAAGTACTTGAGAACGTTCTTTATGGCGGTCTAATGTTCCCGAACTGGGTTAGCCCGAAACCTACTTACCACGCTCCCAGCATGCGCAATGTCAGGTCTCGTACACAATAAAGCATATGTGAGGCTACCCACTGCCGAATCATATGGTATATAACTCATTTCCTTTCATTGTTCCTCACTATGAGGACACATCTTCAAGGTAAGTTTTATTCCATGTCGCATCAGAAGGAACCCTCTTTAAGATCTAATCTATATAGAGGGCTTGGGAAAAACTTATCATTCTCTTCGATCTAATCCAGTAGAATCGAATCCCAAGAATATAGGTTTCTTCTCCCAAGTCTTTCATGGAGAAATTACTCGAAAACCAAGCTTTCCCATAACTGAGCATTCCCACATCATTTCCTATTAGTAGAATGTCATCTACATATAGTACTTAGAATGTGATCTTGCTCCCACTAACCCTCTTGTATACACAAGATTCCTCTTCATTTTGCACGAAGTCAAACTCTTTAACCGTCTCATCAAAATGAAGGTCCCAACTACATGAAGATCGCATACCCATTTCATGGAGTCTACATCCACCATTGCTAGGTCATTGGTCGTGGGTCGGTCTCTTGTTTATCACTTGGAACCTCGAGGAAACCCAGTTCCTCCAAGTGCATAAAACTATACCTATTAGGTAATTGAGACACCCTACTAGACCTACGAGGTGGTTGTACTTGTGTTTCAGAAGGTTCGGTTCCAATTTCTTGCATAGGTGTCTCTCGAGGAGTTTCATTGTATTCTTCTAAAGAAATACTTCTACCTGCTCTGCCTTCCTGAATGAACTCATCTTCCAGGAAGTGTGCTTGTAAAGCAACAACGATCTTTAGATCTTCGGGCATGTAGAATAGATATCCCATCGTCCCAGACAGGAATCCAATGAAACGTCCCTTCGCAGACCTAGCTTCCTTCTTTTCCACCTTAGTCTTCTTGACATAGGCGGGACATCCCCAAATCCTAATATGATTAAGACTTGGTTTCCTTCCTTCCCACATCTCATGTGGAGTTTTAGGAACGGATTTGGAAGGACATCTGTTCAAGATATACGCGGCAGTCACGAGTGCATACCCCCACAGGTAAATCGGCAAGTCAGTATAGCCCAGCATGGAACGGACCATGTTCAACAGGGTCCGATTCCTTCTTTCTGACACACCATTTAACTGAGGAGTACCTGGAGGTGTTAGTTGTGAAACTATTCCATGTTCCTTAAGGAACTCGTCAAACTCCGTACTCATATACTCGCCACCTCGGTCCGACCGAAGTACTTTGATATGATTACCACTTGTTTCGACTAGGGCCTTGAATTCCCTGGAATTTCTCAAAGGCCTCGACTTATGTTTCATTAGGTATACATAACCATACCTAGTATGATCATCTCAGAACGTAATGAAATATTGATATCCGTCACGTGCCGCTTCCAAAACACTACGTACATCGGTATGGATTAATCCTAGTTTATCAAATGCTCTTTCATAAGTCCCTATGAAGGGGAATCACCATTTTGCCTTAAAGGCAAGATTCACAAGTAGGAAAAGGATCCGATCCCAGTGGACCCATAAGTCCATCCTTTTCCATTTTGTAAACCTTGGTCTGACCAACATGACCAAGTCTAAGATGCCATTTCAAAACTTGATTAGTTTCATCCCTACCACGTTTTCTAGTCATAGTATTCACAACTACTTTGTTGCTGAGATTTAGATGATACAATCCATTCAACAATGTAGCAAGATCCACTAGTTTATTTCTAAAATAAATTTTGCAGGAACCATCACCAATGAAAAATGAAAAGCCTTTTCGGTCCATGACCGGAATGGATACAATGTTTTTGTGCCCCTTGGGCAAAACAAGTACATCTTCTAAATTCAAAACAAAACCGGATTCTAAACCCAAAAGAAGTGATCCTATGTCGGTCGCCTCGACACTATGCCCGCTTCCGACTGTGATCATAACTTCTCCAGCTCCAAGCTTCCTACTTTGTTCCAGATCCTGATTCACGGTACAAATATGAGAACTAGCACTTAATCCAAGATTCAGAAGTAGAAAATACAAGAGCGTAACAATTTGTTTCCAAAACTAAAAGTTCTCAGACCAAGTGCCATGAAGAATCGGACAGCCTCTAGCCCAAAGGGCCCACCACCGCACTTGAGACAAGCATCCTTCTTCTTCTTGTTCTTTGGAACCATCGGGGCCTTGCCCTTACCCTTAAGGTCCTTAACTTGTGGTCCAGTTTGCTTCTTGGTCTTTTTCTTCTTGTTCTTAGACTTCCGAAGTCCGTAAGAAATCACAAGTGCACTCCTTCATCCGCGGGTCTTCATCCGAGACCGAGCGGTCACCAGCTTGTTCATTAGCCCAACTAAATTACATGCAATCTCATTGCGGTTGAAGTTCATAACAAACTCGTGAGAAGGAATCGTGAGAGACTGTAGGATAAGGTCGGCTTGGAGAGAAGTATCCATTTTAAAATCAAGAGCCTCCA
Source organism: Orobanche coerulescens (assembly GCA_033398695.1). Classification (NCBI taxonomy): domain Eukaryota; kingdom Viridiplantae; phylum Streptophyta; class Magnoliopsida; order Lamiales; family Orobanchaceae; genus Orobanche; species Orobanche coerulescens. The sequence goes on from CM065816.1 coordinate 93,121,882, forward strand.
ATCTCTCGATCACGGATATCATTTTGAGGACGTGTTCCCAACCTTCTCACCTTCCTTCATCCTTGCACCGAACAGCTTGCTTGGATATCTCATATCTAGCGATTCACTGTGCTCACCATAAAGTTCGGTTAAGTGAGATAGAATCTGCCTAGCAGAAGTCATTTTCTCATGAGCTCTCTAAAGCTCTTTAGACATGGAAGCCATCATATAAGCACGGACTTTCACGTCATCCTTAACCCACTTTTCGTGGTTTTCAATCTCTTCCTGATTGGCTCGGGTCCACATAGGAGGCGCCGGAATGTCTGTCTCCAAGACGTATCCCAGTGCCTCTATACTGAGGACAATCATCAGATTGCGGAGCCAATCCACAAAGTTAGGTCCCATTAAGGTGTTCTTTTCGAGTAGAATTGCGAGTGGATTCATTGTCATATTGAGTTATGTCTGCATTAAGTATAACAGATTAATTAGTGACTTATTATATTATGTTCTGAGTATAGAATTAAGGTCTTTTCTATTCTTGTTACCCAGCTCCCACTATTTTTATCGGAATAACACACTCCCATGTGAAATCCGGAAGTATCGTCGCTCTACTTCATAGTGGTGATCGAGTTCTTTATAAATCTTAATAGAGGGCAACCGAATGTGTTTCTAGTCTATTAATTTTCATAAAGTGGTGTCCAACACCAACCCATCTAATGGATGATTCGATCTTCTTTTTCCCCTTGTTCACTCCCTCAACCTATACGCTTTCTATGGTTCGTGAACAAGTTAAGTTTATACCATCGACGCAAATCCGCACAATCAATCTTATCCGGCAACCTATCGTGTTTCTAGGGATAAAATTTGCTCCAACCGAAGGCATCCAATGCGCTCCCGTAATTTATTCGTCCTCCCGAACGACTACCCCGATAACTCGGAAGCATAGCACATCCGGTTTGGATTTCAATTTCAAAACTCGATGGAGGGAAGGAAAACCTTGAAACCTTATAAACTTAATTATTTATAGTGGGAGAATTTTCGCGATTAACGTTACACTTTGCACATTAATCATATTAGCGCGTTTGTGGTATTCATACAATATGAAAAACCATTCACAACCTAGTTGCTACCAACATGTGGTTCATGGACCGCCTAGAAAACAAAAACTCCGTAATCTAATTACAAGTCTTCGTCTTGAATCTTCGTCTTCTCGAAATGGATCTTCCTCCGGTCTTCGTCATTACATATAAATTTTACATCGAAAATTGCATCCTAGATACAAACATTTCTAGTAAAATAAATAGGCTCAAAACGGCCTTTACAACCCAATCGAATAAAACGAACGAGTCAAATCTCAGTCCACGAACCACAGCCCCATTCAAAAGCATTCATCCAATAAATACTATATAAATGGAAAGCGTAGAGATACATTGATCCAATCAACAATACGAACCGATCCAATCGATTCACACAATCGTAATTTGATAACGCTCAAAATAATTCTACGATTATAAATATTCCAATTAATCAAATTTCCCTTATAAAATGAAATACCATAAATCATTTTAATCATATTAAATCCAATTTAATGTGTGGGAGATTAATTTTTAAGAATACACGAAAAATCGAAATGGGTGAAAACGGGCCAAAGATGACCGAGTCACTCGGCACTTACCGCGATCACGCCGCTTGGCCGAGTCACGCCGGAAGATGCCGGCCAGACACGACCGAGTCACCCAGACACGGCCGGGTCGCCCGGCGATGACTTGGTAGATCGGACACGACCGTGTCATCCAGACACGGCCGAGTCACTGCCAGACACGCCCGTGTCTCGACACGGCCGGGTCTCTGTGCAAAGGCTCGCCACACATCGCTGACACGACCGTGTCACCCAGACACGGCCGAGTCACTCTCGCCAAAATACCCTTTTTGTCCAAAAAGTCGTCCGACGACGATTCGGGCTAGATTTTCACCGGATATCCAATATCAATATTTTCCGACTTTCATATCTTCAATATAAATCATATTTCCCAGAAATTTAAGATTTATATTTAGACATAAACTTACGAAAAATACAATTATTACGAACGAAAAACATATACCACGATTATGACTAAAATGATTCCAAATCATTCACCATCTAATCGAGCATTCCAAATGCCAATATCGTATATACGATCGCAAGACCTACGCTCCGATACCACTGTTGGGATTCGGTGCCTAAAACGAAGGCCCAGCGGAAGCGGTAAAACGAAAATTAATTCGATCCGAATCCCTACGAGGATCGATCGAGCTACGCATATACGAATATCAAAACGAATAACAAGAGATATAGAAACTCACCCTTGTAGTCCGTTGATTAGATGGATAACCTTCTCTCGAGCTATTCCCCAAGCTTTAGGCGATCTCCTTTCAATTCAATCCGCTCCAAGCTCTTGAATGATCCAACGCCGAAAGCACCGCGTCTCTACTTGCCACGCCACGAGAAACGACCGGAACGACAATCACCTTGCTATCCTCCGAGGATACGGCTAGAGCTAAGTGATGAAGCTTCCAATATGAGATTATCACACTCTAAGTGTATAACTCACAACTCTCATTTATTTCTTGATTTTTTCTCCAAGAATCACCAAGAACAAGTTGAAGAAGAAGATGAAGATAAGTGTTTGAACTCAAAGTCTTACTATCTCTCTCTCTCAATGTATCTCACGGATGGATTATTCTCACCAAGAGAGTGAGAAGTCTTCTTCTTATTCAATTCCTTTCCACATGAGAACAACTCATGTATTAACCCCACCTTGAAAAAGATATCAAATATCTATTCATTAAACACCTACTCCAGATTCCAATTGATTTAAAAATCAAAGTCTTGTCAAGGTGTGGGGAAGGGGGGACGGCCATGATGAAGAAATAGGATGAGTTCGGTTCGCTTTGACTCCCGTGAGTCCAAACAGATAAACTCCGATTCCGTTCCGATGTATTTATATCGATCAATTAATCCAATTAATTAATCATATCAAATACATAATAACATAATTAATTTCTCCAAGAAATAATTATATTCACGAATTAAATTAATCACCCAAGAATTTATTTAATCCATTAGCCGTAAATCAATTTATCCAATAAATCGATTTAGACATCCAATGTCCCGAATTAGATATCCAATATCTAATATTCATAATGAGAGAATTAAGCTTGATTCATTCCGTCCAATCCTAATGCGCGACTCAAGAGGTCCGTCTCGATTAGCAATGGGAGGAACCAAAGAGTAGTAGCACCACCTAGCCACTGCGGCCTACACTGCACTTCAACCGAGAACGAATGATTGGGATCATTCAAGAACCATTCTCCGTGAATACCAAGATACGTATAAACCCTTCTTTCAAATGTCCCGATCAAGTTATAGGTCACGGTCACCAAACCTTATCCGTACTTGACGCTATGCATGCGTTAATGCAAATCGAGATCATCGAGCTCTCGTGTATCTAATACGCCTAGCTCCAATGCTTTGGCCAAAGACTTATGATCTCATCTCGCCAATAACCGCATAGGACATATAACCCGCTCACTAATAGGAGAAAGAATTCTATCTTGGTATTCAAGAGACTGCTACTTGCCCGTCAAGATGCACGCCGAGGTTGACCCCGCCTTCCGGCTAAGGTCGAACTACTCTAATGAAAATCTTGATGTCACAAGCACATCCCTACTAAATCCTCAAGTCGAAGGTTCACGAATACCTATCACAACCTTTCGATTCCGTCATTGATCGTCCCGGAGTGAAATCCGTGTGACGAATCGAGGGTGAGTCGGTTCGAGTATACTAATCTAATTAGCATACCTATAACGTGTGCTCCCACTAACCATTAGTGTTCGAGTGCACTCTCCATGTCAAACAACACGTCATACAAGTCTTCACATAAACTTAACGCCTACCAAGTTTCATCGACTTGCGAACGATTAAGTATTTGAGCTATAAACCTTTCCAGTGCCGACCCCCTTATCCAATAAGGAGTGGAACGTTTTGTTCTCAAATACACGGACTAGTTTCTATATGTATATTTACGAGTTAGGAATGCCAGTAACTACCAGTAAATAAAGAAACATTCCTTTGCCTTATATAAATGGTTTACATAATTACAAGTACAATGCCCTCACTCAACAACCTCTGAGTGGCATTCGAGGGCATACTCCTAACAGATGCACCACCAAAGTTCGATGGTTTTTCCAAGATGCCGACATGGGATCACTGGCTTAGAGAGCTGGAGAAAGTACCGGAGAGGCCCAATTGCCCAATATTTCCTGACGGGAGAAGCGTCTGAGTGGTGAAAATCCACCCGACTTGTTGATCATGATGCCGATTGGGGAGAGTTCAAACTTATGATAGAATCTTAGTACTGCCCTCGTCTGGTGAGAGAAGCTAAGATTCGAGAATTTTTCTCCGCGTAGCCTTCGGATGTGCCGGTGGCTCAGACGATTAAGACATTTAATCAGCAGCTTGTGTTTGTTCGACACCTGGTCAGAACCGATGCAGAAATGATGATTCACTTTGATATGAGAATGAAGCTGGAAATACAGAGGTACATGTCAGGTTTTGAATGCACCACTCTCCGCCAGTATCAAGACAAAGGTCTGGCGTATGAAATGAAAGAAGCAGCTATGGAAAAGTTCTCTGAGTTCAAGAAACAGACTGTCTCTGGTAGTTTTACAGAGCACAAGAGTAGTGGGCCCCACAAAGCTCAGTCATCCTTTCATTTATTTAAGAGGACTCCGCACCCATCCAAAGGTTGAAAGAACTCCAGATCCGTATCAGCGATGGCAGATACAACCAGGAAATGTTTTAACTGTGGCCGGACATGACACTATCGACGTGACTACTCACTTCCCTCCGTGACGTGTTATAATTGTGGACGATAAGGACATTATGCGGTATTCTGTGAAGAGGCGGCAAAATATTTTGGAGCTCGTACTTCGCAGCCAGTTCAGAGAGAGGCGAGCATTCCTCAGACGCAACAGAGTGTTCAGCCACCCCAGAATTTTGGCCGAGGTAGAGATAGAGGACAGTACGACCGAAAGGAAGCATTGAGTGCTGGGTGTGCTCCTCCACGCCTTTACGAGATGAGAAGGGCGGACGACCAGAATGCAACTGTCGCATCAGGTACCGTTCAGATCCTTTCGCAACCAGTTAGTGTTTTGTTCGATACAGTAGCTACGCATTCGTTTATATCATTGTCTTGTGTTAATCATTTGAACATTTCTTGTTTTCATAAATGTGAGCCTTATATTGTGGGTTTTCCGAGTGGGGATAGAATTGTGGGGAATTTAGAAATTAGAGATTTTTCTGTAATAATTAGAGGCAGAGAATGGCTCTCAAATCTGATTGTAGTAGATATACAAGGAGACGATCTGATTCTTGGGGTCGATTGACTTAACCGTTATGGAGCTATTATGGACTACCGGAAGAGGAATATCTCGATGATATCCGAAGATGGTTCCGAATTATTATTCGAGGGATGGAGACCAGGAAGCTCAGGAAAAGTGATCAAAGCTATGAAAGCCGTCAAACTACTAAAATATGGTTGTACTGGATACTGGTGTTATGCGATGAAGAAAGAAGAAGAAAAAGTAGAGCTTTCATCCATACCTATTGTGAATGAATTTCCGAACGTGTTTCCTGATGAATTACCTGGACTACCTCCACGACGAGATGTAGAGTTTACCATCGATCTAGAATCAGGAGCTACGCTGATTTCTAAGGCGCCGTACCGTATGCCAGCCACCGAGATGTATGAATTGAAGAAGCAACTGGAAGAATTGCTGGACAAAAGGTATATTCAGCCAAGTGTTTCGCCCTAGGGTGCACCTGTTCTTTTTGTTCAAAAGAAAGATGGATCGCTTCGATTGTGCATCGATTACGGAGAGCTAAACAGGATGACAATTAAGAAAAAGTACCCGTTGCCACGGATTGATGATTTGTTCGACCAGTTGCAGGGAGCTACAGTGTTTCCGAATATCGATTTGAGATTGGGATACCATCAATTGAGGATTAAAGAATTAGATGTCCCGATGTCAGCATTCAGAACTCGTTACGGACACTATGAGTTTGTAGTAATGCCGTTTCGTCTCACTAATCCGCCTGCTGTGTTTATGCAGTTAATGAATTGAGTGTTCATAGAGTACTTAGACAAATTCATAGTTGTGTTTATAGATGATATCTTGGTCTATTCTAAGAGTCCAGAAGAGCATGAGGAGCATTTACGGATCGTTTTGAACCTCTTGAGGAGCGATCAGTTATATGACAAACTTTCTAAATGTGAATTCTGGCTAAAGGAAGTGATGTTCCTCGGTCACGTGGTGTCAGCAGAAGGGGTCCGAGTAGATCCCCAGAAACTCGAGGCAATTTTAGAATAGAAGTCTCCTAAGAACGTGAAGGAAGTCAGAAGTTTCTTAGGACTTGCTGGGTATTATCGTCGGTTCGTGGAAGGGTATTCCAAAATTACCCGTCCACTTACTCGATTACTGCAGAAAACCCAAAATTTTGAATGGAGCGAGATGTGTCAGGCTAATTTTGATGAATTGAAGAAGAGATTGACGATGGCTCCAATCTTAACATTACCGCAAGGAACCGAAGGATTCACAGTTTACAGTGATGCTTCAAATCAAGGTCTCGGGTGTGTACTGATGCAGAATGAGAAGGTGATCGCATATGCTTCACGAGAGTTGAAACTATATGAAGTAAATTATCCAACCCATGATTTGGAACTGGCAGCTGTTGTTTTCGCCTTGAAAATATGGAGACTATCTGTACGAGACACACTGTCAGATCTTCACAGATCATAAGAGTCTTAAGTACACTTTCAGTCAGAAAGAGTTAAACATGCAGCAGAGGAGATGGCTGAAATTGATTAAGGACTATGATTTGGAAATTCTCTATCATCCAGGAAAAGCGAAGGTAGTGGCTGATGCACTGAGCCGCAAACCCGTTTCTATTCTAATGCTGGAGACGCTCACAGCCCAGTCCAGCATTCAACGAGAGTGGATTCGTGAAGGAATTAAAGTATGGTTACAAGGCGTTCAAGGACAATTATGTGTAATGGAATTAACTTCATCATTGACCGAAGAAATCAAATCTAAGCAATTAGATGATCCACTGATGATTCGGTTACGTGAGGAAGTGAGCAAGGGAAAGGCCCCCGAATTTGTAATTCCTGAAGATGGAGTTTTAAGATTTCAAAGTCGACTCCATGTTCCTGATATTGATGTTTTGAAGCATGCGATCATGAAGGAAGCCCACAGTATGCCCTATTCTATCCACCCAGGCACTAGTAAGATGTATAAGGATATGAAGAAAAAATTTTGGTAGGGCAACATGAAGAAAGATGTGGCGGAATATGTCTCACAGTGTTTAACTTGTCATCAGGTTAAGATCGAACATCAGCGACCCGCCGGAATGTTGAAGCCACTTCCGATTCCTGAATGGAAGTGGGAGGATATATCAATGGACTTTGTCACCAATATGCTGAAGACCAGAACAGGGATGAACATGATTTGGGTGATAGTTGATCATCTAACCAAGTCTGCTCATTTTCTGGGCATTAAGGATACTTGGGGACAGGAGAGGTTGGCATGAGTGTTTATCGCGGAGATAGTCCGATTACATGGTACACCAAAGACCATTATGTCAGATCGAGATGGTCGCTTCATGTCACATTTTTGTAAAGTGATTCATAGAGCCTTGGGAATCGAGCTGAACTTTAGCACATCTTATCATTCTCAAACCGATGGACAGTCCGAGAGGACTATTCAGACAGTAGAGGACATGCTGAGAGCTTGTGCCTTAGATTGGTCAACTGATTGGGAACTTTATCTGTCGTTGATTGAATTCACCTACAATAATAGTTGGCATGCTTCTATTAAAATGGCCCATTTCGAAGCATTGTGTGGAAGAATATATAGATCCCCCTTATGTTGGGACGACTCATCTGACTTAATCAGGACAGAACCAGAACTGATAGTGCAGACTCAAGAGAAGGTAGCTCTGATTCATGAAAGGCTATTGACTGCCCAGAGTTGGCAGAAGTCTTATGCCGACGTGCGCCGTCGCCCGTTAGAGTTTGGAATTGGGGATCATGTACTACTGAAAGTTTCTCCTACCCGAGGAATTTTTCGTTTTAGTAGGAAAGGAAAGCTGAGTCCAAGATATATTGGACGATTCGAGATTCTTGAGAGAGTTGGAGAGTTGGCGTACAGGTTAGGCTCGCCACCATTGCTGAGTCATGTTCATAATATGTTTCACGTATTTCAACTATGGAAGTATATGCCGGATCCCAGTCATATCATCGACTTCGGTGAGATTGAAGTAGCTAACGATGGCACATTCGAGGAGAAGCCAATTAAGATACTCGAGAGTTGAGTCAAGCAATTAAGGAATAAACCCATCTCCTTGGTTAAAGTTCAGTGGTCTTGACATGGAGTAGAAGAAGCAACTTGGGAGACTGAAGATAGTTTGAAGTCGAGATACCCGAAATTATTTATATCTTAAGTTTCGTGACGAAACTTCTTTTTAGAGGGAGAGTATGTAATACCCAGATAATTATCATGTATTTCATCTGTATTTGAACTTGTAGCATTTGATTATATGGTATTAATAATCAAAGTATGATCTTACCGTATTCGTATTCCAACATTCATGAACTTCTAAACATGCATGCATTCATCTGCACATCATAACGTACGCAATCAGTAGAGCGTAACGTATGTTAAGGGATGAAGATAATGTACGTTATGGTCGAGGCGTAGCGTACGTAACAGGTAGCCAAGGACAGATAAATCTGGTCGGCGCATGGGGCCAGTGAGGATATTGTCGGGTAAGGATTCACCGCATGGACCTGGACAACTTTTGATAAAGTAAGTCAACAAGACGCAACGTACATTAGAGGAGAATAAGAACATACGCTACACTGAACATATTATGTATGTAAGTGTGAGTGTTCACGTACGTTAAAGGAAGTCAAAAATGAGACAGTGAGCTAGTGACTAACGCTAACATACATAAGGAGTTGCCCGTAACGTACGTTAAGGCTATAACGTACGTAATCTTTTGTGCCTAACATACGTAAAGTTCAGAAACTTATAAATAAGACATCAACCCACTTCATTTCACACTTTTTCCTATTCGTTCCTTGCCCAAATTCTGCAAGTCTAGAGAGCCTCTCCCACGATATAAAATTCTGATTTAGCCTCTCTACTTGGTGGCTGAAGCTGGAAAACATCTTGGATCGGTGTTCAAGCCCGGTGTTGAGTTCCGCCGAGTATTTCATTGTTCTCCTCCGTAATAAGGTATTAATGCCATCTCAGCCTAGGATTCGTGTTCTTATACTGATTATGAACATTATTACTAGAGCTATTAAGGTTATTTATAACTTAGAGAATCGAACACCATGTTTTAGGAAGAGTGGAAGAATTTATACATAGGATTTCCATTGTTAAAAGGATTACAGTTGAACCTTGATTTTGTTAAACATCAGGACGAAGTTTGCTGAAATCGTAACATGCCTTTGATGATGAGTTTTGAAACACTCTTTTGAGAAATGATCTGTTAAGGTTATCACATGTGTTAGACGAATTCAAGAAGATAACGTAGAGGGAATCCTTCAAGTATAGTTCATGATTTGTAGAGGTTCTTGATGTGATAATCTTCATATTGATGGGAGAATGAAGTGATTAGTTTGGTGATAATCATTTTGAACTTAAAACCTTGACAAAGAGGAATAGCGTGTGGAAGAACGAAAATCGTAGAGATGAACTAATTCTAGAACTCGGTTGAAATGTGTTAGAAGAACCAAAACAAGTATTGGAATTAAAATTCAGAACTTGAATGTGGACTTATGATGGTTTTGAATATCCTTGAATTCGTAGACGTCGACATTTCATCTCCGTTATGGTCATTTGATTCGTATGAAGTATGTTATTAGTTCGACTGAGTGTTCATCGAGTAGTTGAACCGTGAACCGGCCAACTTAGAATGCTAACTCGACCGTGGTAGATGATTAGATGTTCGTACTTTAGAATTATTAAGTAAGTTGAGTTGTCGTTATTTCCTTTTATGTAAGGTTCGAGGTTTGCAAACGGTTGATCGCAGGAATGGCCTTCGAGTTAGTTGAAGTCGTGAAGTATTTATTCTTGCCATATTTTTAAGGCGAGTACTTTAATTCTGTTTAATGTATTGATGTTATACATGTTGCCGTGTATATGTGTCGTTGTTGTATGTCCACCTCATGTTGGTCTGACAGGATCATCTTGAGATCTATGATAACCTGTGCTGGATCATTGGACAGGTTTTTTTACCTCGTGTTGATTCGATGGAATCATCTTGGGATCTATGCAGTGAACGCTGGATCATCCGAATTACCATGTGTATGTTGTATCATGTTGTGGTTATTATGTTGTGAATAGTATTGTGAGTTTTCTCGTAGTAGAGACTCAATGTTATCATTGTCGTTGATGATGTTGTCATTATACTTCATGCGATGTTGAATAATCTGTTGTGGTATAATTTTTGTACTTGTACTAGCATCGTTGTGCTACCCCCTTTGGGGGTGGATATTTGTTGTATGTTCAGGATACAAGAGGGCGGGGAAACAACCACTAGAGCTGCATGAGGACGAGGGTGCAAAGTGATGTTACGGGAGGGATGATTTGTCAGATTGTGTTTTGTTTTAATAAAGTACTCGAGTACGCTGTTGTTTTATTTGTATTTGAGGTTTATATTCAGATGATTGGCTAATTGGTACATATCAGACTGGTGATGTAATAATTAATTTTACGATTGGCATTTTACAATGTTGTTTTTAAATTCTTAGCCTAGTAAATCTTTATATCAAGGATTTACGGCGCTGTAATCATCCTGAAAATCTCGGGGTGTTACAAACTGGAAGTGCAGAAACAGTCCAGGAGCTACTAGACTGGGTTGGAACGTTGATTGGTGCACGCTATGTAGTGGTATAACGCGCGTTGAGGTGCAGTAGTAGCGCACGCTATGGTAAGGATAGCGAACGCTAATTGATAGTTCGGGGGCAGTCTAGGAGCTAATGGACTGGGTCTGGAGGTCTCGTTAGCGCACGCTAACACTTGTGGTTAGCACACGCTAACAGTGTGCTTGGACAGGGTTTGATGCGTCGATAGCACATGCTAATTGTGATGCTTAGCGCACGCTAAGTATTCCAGTATATAAACTGGACAACAGTCGTGAATTGTCATTTCCACTTCATTTCTTCTCCTCTCCACGGGATGAGACGAGGGCAACTAGTGTGTGAACATCTGGTCGATTTTTGTTCCATCCAAGGTATTTTGGGGAGTTTTAGTGATTGTAACATCATCTAATCCGTTGTTCTTCGTCGGATCGAGGTATTTTTCCCATTTTTCCATAGAGTTGACATTTTGGAGTTTTGTTCCTGATCTCGATCCTAGTCCGATTTTGATGAATCGGTTGGTGCTGTATGATGTTATTAATCATGTTCTATGGATTGTATATCCATATTTTCGAGTTTGTTTAACTCGATTGATGATTTGAGTGTTCTTGGGAATTATTAAACATTTAATGTTCGATTAAATGTTTCAATGAGTTTTCCTTTGATGTTTTGAGGTGATGTCCATTATTATTGGTCTGGATCCTCGTTGTGATAATGTTCTCGTTGTTTCTTACGGTAGTTGTAGGTTTCGGGGCACTTCGGTCGAGCCGTGTTCGTCGGAGTTTTATGTGCCGGTTTCAAGGCAAGTACCTTGTTCATATACTTCTTGTTTTGTGGATAAGATGATCGGTGATCGTCTAAGTGTGTTGGTTTCGTTGTTTGAAATGAACTTTCAAAAGATTTGCTTAAACCTCATTAAAAGGCTTACTTTCAAAATGCGTGTGCATTTATGAATGGTGTGTTTATAAATGATTAAGTGAATCTTATGGTATGTTTGGTGTTGATGTTGTGCTGTGATAATGCATATATACATATATTACCTCATTTCGGCGCGTTGTGATTTGACGTTTGTGTCGTGCTAAGTATTTGTTGCCTCTGGGTGAATTGTTGGGATATCCTTGGTGTACTGTGTTAAGTGGTGTGAATGTGTGGTCATAGTCTAGCCGTGAAGCCGGGCGAGGTCTACGGTGACACATGGCTTGTGATCATGTGGTGAGGATGCAACAAGTGATTGATCTAACTGTGAGAGCCTAAGGAAACTACGGTGACATATGACTTGTGATCGTATGGTCATGATGCAACAAGTGATTGATCCAGCCTTTAGAGCCTAAGAAAACTACGGTGACACATGACTTGTGATCGTGTGGTCATGATGCAACAAGTGATTGATCCAATCGTAAGATCCTAAGAAAACTACGGTGACATATGACTTGTGATCATGTGGTCAGGATGCAACAAGTGATTGATCCAACCGTGAGAGCCCGATGACACGTGGCACGCAATCACGGTGTCATAGATATGATTGTAGATGTATTTTTGCCAGGGTCGAGTACCTTGGACGTGTTACCGAGATTTCGTATCTTGGATGGTTATGTTTTGTTGATTTTATGTCCGTCGAGGACACGCGATGTGGGTTGTGGACCCCGTGAATTACTGTTGGTTTTATTTGAGAAAGTAAACCTTTGGGCTGTGACCCCTTTCGTTTTTTGAAAGAGAAGGATTCGATAATCCAAAATTGTTTCCCGTTGACACTCCCGAGGGTATTTTAAAACATTTTATAAATTATTCTCTTGATTTGCAATCTTTCGAATTTGGAAAGTTTTACTCAAACTCTTGCCTCGGGAAGTATCTTTTGTTATGTTTGGTCGGAGTTGGCCATGGCCGAGTCATGGCCGGACATCTTGGGGCCAGGCTATACCTGGCCGAGTTACGTACGTAAGTGTCCGGCAGTTACGGCCGTAAGGCCTGTTACGTACGTAAGGCCTGGCCGGTAACGTACGTAACACTGCCGGCAGAATACAGTGAGTTCGGCCATGGCCGGTTACGTACGTAAGCCATGGCCGATTACGTACGTAAGCGTCCGGCAGGTCTCGGCCTATTTAAGGCCTGTGCACGGGTCACTCGGCCATTTCCACTTTTCTTCTTCATTTTTCGCGATCCTTCGATAGAAATCGATGGTTTCGATCGGAGATCACTAATACATCAGTTGGGAAGCTTGAATCATGATTATTATTATCATCTAATCCGTGTTCTTCGTCCGAATCAAGGTATTTTGGCTTGAACCCTTGTTTTTGAAGATTTTGGGGATTTTCCTTTTGATTTTGATTCCAATCCGTATTTGACCAATTAATTGCTGTATAAACGTTGTTTTGAACTAGTTCTACAGATTGGATACTCGTATCTTTGGTTCGTTCGACCCGAGGGGCGATTTCTTTGTTCTTGAAGGATCTTGAACATTTAATGTTTGATTAAATGTTCGAATGAGTTCCCTTGGATAATTGTTGGGATTTCCATTGTTTTTGGCCTTGATTCTCGTTGTAATCATGTTTTATTGTTCCTTCCGGAGCATTATAGGTGCTTGAGGATTCCTAGTTGAATCTCGTTGGTGTTTGATGATTCGTGTGGTGTTATCCCGTAGTAAATTCGGTGCTATCACGTTCTTGATAGTGTTCGGGAGTTCGGGGCTGTTCGACCGCATTCCATCCGTTGTCTTGTTGCGATCATGGTTCCTAGGCAAGTACCTTGTCCATACAAATTATTGTTTTGTGGATATGATAATTAGTGATCGTCTCTATGCGTTTGTTTGATCGTTTGATTTGAACTTTCAAAAGATTCGGTTTAGCCTCGTTAAGGGCTAACTTTCAAAACGCGTGTGTTTTGTGAATATTGTGCTCCGTGAATGGTTAAGTGAACCCTATGAATTCGCTTGTTGTTGTTATTGTGCTTTGATAATATATTTACATATATTATCTCTTTTCGGTGCGTTGTGATTTGACAATTTTGTCGTGCCTTGCGTTTGTTGCCTCTGGCTGACTTGTTTGGATATCCTTGGTGTGATATGTTATTTGTGCATGATTGTTTCGCTAGCCAGCTTGGAGGGTCCTTAGAGGCCTCGGGTGGGATTTGTGGCTTCGTCCCGGTCTTAGGCGATGCCTGTGCTTGATTGTTTCGGTAGCCAGCTCGGGAGGGTCCTTCGAGGCCTCGGGTGGGATTTGTGGCTTCGTCCCGGTCCTAGGCGATGCCTGTGCTTGATTGTTTCGCTAGCCAGCTCGGGAGGGTCCTTCGAGGCCTCGAGTGGGATTTGTGGTGGTGTCCCGGTCCTAGGCGATGCCTGTGCGTGTATGTTTTGTGAATGTGTTTGCTCACCTCGGGAGGGTTCGACGGGGCCACGGAGGGAGTCCAATGGTATAGCCCTGGATTCACGAGTGAAACTTCACGAGTGCGTGTATATGCTTTGTGAATGTGTTTGCTCACCTCGGGGGGGTTCGACGGGGCCACGGAGGGAGTCCAATGGTATAGCCCTGGATTCACGAGTGAAACTTCACGAGTGCGTGTGTATGTTTTGTGAATGTGTTTGCTCACCTCGGGAGGGTTCGACAGGGCCATGGAGTGAGTCCAATGGTTTTGCCCTAGATTCACGAGTGAAACTTCACGGGTGCGTGTGTATTTTATATTTGTAGAGGACGCGTGACGTGGGTTTTAACCTTGTGTATTGTTGTTGGTTTCAATTGTGAAAACAAAACCTTTGGGCTGTGACCCCTGTTGAATTTGGAAAGATAAGGATTCGGTAATCCTAAATTGTTTTCTATTAAAACTCTCGATGGCATTTTAAACTGTTTTATAAATTGTTTCCCTTGATTTGTGATCTTTCGGTTTTGGAATGTTTTACCCAAACTCTTGCCTCGGGAAGTACTTTTCGTTATGTTTGGATCCTTGAGGATTCCTGGTTATTGTGATTCGTGGAATGTGAATTGTATGGCTCGTATTTCTGTTTTATACTTGCACTAGAAAAACAGTGGAGTTTTGCTAACCCCCGATTATTCGGGGGGTGGATGTCAGTTTTTGCATTCAGGTTTTGGGAGCATAACACAGGGTCAGCGCGAAGGATGATGAAAGATAAACGATACTAATCACACGAGGACCCGTTTGATGTCATATTGGTTTAGTTGTATTTTATTTCTGCTGCAGTATTCTTTCCCCATTGTACGGGAGTGTGTTGTATTCGACCCCTGCGTGGGCATGTATTGTATTGAGTTGTATGTATTTATTGAAAGACCAAATCGGTCTACTGAGTCATTTTAGCCTTAAAGGCATTTTTGAGATGTTCGATGTTGTTTACCAGCCTGGTAGATCCTTGAGGAAAGGGTCTACGGCGTGTAATATCCCTGAGCGGATTGGGGGTGTTACAGTCGGCTAAAGGTGGTTATATTTAGAGTTTAGCCGACGATTCTCTCTGTCGTCGACTAAAGTGACATTACCAAAAAAAAAATGGGACTGCATTCTTCATTCCTTAATTCCTTCTTCCTAACCTTACACCGCTCTTCCTTAGCCTGCTGAAAACAGTCGTCCTCCGTCGCCTTCAAGCCGTCCGATAAAGAAGCCGTCCTCCGTCCGTCGTCCGTTGTCCTCTGTCCGTTGTCCTCCGTTCGCCTTCACCCGCCCGTCGTTAGTTTTTTGCATCCATCAACGCTGCCGCTTAACACTGCCCGCCATCTCCGCCGACTCCTGGTAAGTTTGAACCTCAATTTGCTGTGTTTTTTTGGCAAAACAGACTGATTAATTTGAAGTATGCTTCTTAATCATAATCATTTTTTAGGGAAATTTTATGATGTTTATTTGGTGTTTGTTTGGTGTTTGTCTCAAATAGACTGTTTATTTGGTGTTTGTCTCAAATAGACTGATTAATTTGCTAGTATCTTTATTTGGTGTTTGTCTCAAAATATACAGGGAAATTTTGAAGTGTGCTGTGTTTTTTTTGGCAAAATAGACTGATTAATTTGAAGTATGCTTCTTACTCATAATCATTTTTTAGGGAAATTTTATCATGTTTATTTGATGTTTGTCTCAAAATTAGTTTGGTATTTGTTTGGTGTTTGTCTCAAATAGACTGTTTATTTGGTGTTTGTCTCAAATAGTCTGATTAATTTGCTAGTATCTTTGGTGTTTGTCTCAAAATATACAGGAAAATTTTAGGGTTTATGTATAATAATTGAAAATAGGGTTTTAGGGTTTATGTATAAGAATTGATTTCTGTTTAGAGTTTATGATGTTTTTACTGATTTTCTTAATCCATAGGGTTTCTATTTAGAGTTTATGCACTATCAAAATTCACACTTTAGCCGACGACCAGTAAAAAAATGGCCGACCACTTTAAAGTATCGTCGGCTAAACTTTGCACTTTAGCCGATGACCCGAACTTCCGTCGTCTAAACAGTTTTTGCCGATGACTTGATCTGTGTCGTCGGCTATAGTACAACATAGTCGTCGGCTAAACTGATAAACTTTATCCGACGACTTTTGTAATGGTTTAGCCGACGACTTGATCTGGGTCGTCGGCTAAACCCTTTTCCAAAAAAAGGGTGTTTAGCCGATGACTTGATCTGGGTCGTCGGCTGTAATAGTTTAGCCGACGATCCAGATCAAGTCGTCGGCTAAACCCCTTTCGAAAAAAAAAAATGGGGTTTAGCCGACGACCTAGATCAAGTCGTCGGATAAACCTCCAATTTAAAATTATATATAGTCCACAGAACACCAATCCAATCTTGCCCCTATCCCCGCTAAAGAATACCTTTCTATTCCCGACCTTGTCAGTTATTCCCAAAAAAAGCTTTTGAGTTGCTACTTTGAGTATTGCGACCTTGCGAAAAAGATTAACCCAGTTCTTGGAAACTCCTTTTTGTATTTTTTGAGTTTGTGTTGCTACTTTTAGTTGTGCTATCTGGAGTGACGAAGGTTTCTACCGGTTGCTATAATCACCATTTTGATTAATTAAGGTATTTTATTGTATTTTTATTCTAATTTCGAAACTTTGTATTATTCATGTTGTAGATTCGAAAGCTTTTATGTATAACGATTAAGTTTTATGACGATAATCATTATGATTAATTGTTTGTTGTGATTTCATTTATAATTTGAACAATATTAGTTAGTTGGATTAATATTGGAAAATTTATACATTTTCAAGATGGACAAGAGTTGGATTGGGTTACAAAAATGGGATCCAAGTGTAATGGATGGGATGAAGCAGTTTATGAGATTTGTAAAAAAGCACGACAGTGGTAATACGTTGCACTACTGTCCGTGTAATAAATATAGATGTCGCAGTGATATGTATCGTTTTCCATTTGATGAGGTCTAGGAACACCTAAATAAGAATGGTTGGAGTAAATATACATGTTGGATATACCACGGTGAAGCACCGAATTCTGTTATTCTGTATGATCACGGATAATTTAGTGGTAACGACGGGTTCACCGATCCGAAGAGGAGGTTGATTGATGATGTGTTTGGTTATTCCAAGACGTTTGTACCAACTGAGCCAATTCCACGACCCTGTAGACCGATGCCTTGCAATACTGCTGGGCTTTACAGGTACAACAAGCTAATTCAACTCTAGCAGACCCTTCTATACCCAGGGTGTAACATGACTGTTCTTGATTGTGTCATGGAAATGATGAGATTAAAGGTGGACAACAGATCATCCATCAAGTCTGTGGATGATTACTTGGAGCTTACGAGTAATATGCTTCCACAGGCTCATCATCTTCTTAACACATATACCAAAATGAGACGAATTTTGAAAGATCTTGGTCTTTCCTAAATTAAGATCCACGTCTGCATGTATGATTGTGTTCTATTCTAGGGGCATCCTAATGAAGACCTCACGAGATGTCCTTTATGTGATACAGAGAGATATAGGATCACTCCTTCTCGAAAAGAGAAACCGGTGAAGGTACTTTGGTATTTTCCACTGAAGGACAGGTTGGAACTGTAAAACCCCCTAAATTCGATGGTTTATCACATGTACAATGTACTAAATCATGATGTAATTTAATAATAATTATTTTATGACATGATATAACCTACATCTATTTTTATTTTATTTCACTCTTTAACTTTGTAATTTATTTAATAAACCAAATAATAAAAATTAAAATAGTGTGTTG
The DNA here is from genome assembly GCA_033398695.1 of Orobanche coerulescens. NCBI lineage: Eukaryota > Viridiplantae > Streptophyta > Magnoliopsida > Lamiales > Orobanchaceae > Orobanche > Orobanche coerulescens. The sequence goes on from CM065816.1 coordinate 93,139,997, forward strand.
ATTCACCTATTGTGCTATTTGTCAACACCTAATTACATGTAGACTCACTAATGGACTCAACCCAACTTAATAAAGTTCCTAAGTCTTGGAATTATGATTGAAAGCCCAATCCAAACTACTTAATCCATTTACAATTTAATAAATACCCAACTATATATGTTAACATTCTACACATTTAAAATACAAAAAAATAATAATAATAATGTATACACACACACATATTGGGGCGGCTAAATGGGGAGAAAAAGAGGGGGAATCAACATTTTTTAAAGCCCCATGTCTCCCCATGCAAGAGACATAGTTACTACCCCATTTCCCATGCCTTGACCATACTTAAAAAATACACCCTTTTAATACTTATACCCAACACACTTTCTCTCACACACACCAATATAAAATCTGTATTTTAGAGTCAAGAGAGAGGGGAGGGCCGAACCAAAAAGGAAGAAGGAGGAAGAAGAAGAAAATTCAAGCAAAGAAATCGGTAACCTCACTTTCTACTTCCATTTCCATAATTTCTAGTAATAATCCTTTTAATCTAACTTTAAAATTAAAACATGCAAACAAAATACTCACCTTGGGGTGCATGGTGATGGCCGAACCATATAGTGTGAGAAGGGAGGTCATTTTCCAACTTCCGAGACCTATAACCGATTACATCCGGCAAGATCGAGGTGGGTGAAAACTCTTTCAAACCTTTAAAGTAGAATATCTTCTTTTACTTGTGATGCATGTGTTAAATCTGAAGTATTCCGATATTTTATTGATATGATCTATGTTAAGATCTTCATGTCAAAATTACATATGATATTGCATATAGCTATGTATAATTCGTTTTTCTTAAATTTAATTCTCTAATATTATGAAAAATATGGAATCATGTTTTAAAGATGTATTTTATGGTTATAGCGACTTGCAATATTATTTATTGAATTTAAACGACAACCGATTTGGTAGTCGGATGTCGATTTTGTGATAAATTGAATGTTATATGTTTTCTTCTAAATGTTGTTGAAAACCCTTCCAAAATCTGAAATATTGTGTTATATGATTATGTTATGATGTATGGATAATTTATTTGCGGCCAAAACGGGACTTTAAACGAGTAAACAGAACTCTTGGGCATAATTTGTAATTTCTTAAAGTTTGGGGACTAAACTGAAATTTACGAAAATAAAACATTCTGGACCTTGGACAGTATATATTATACCATGTATAGGCTATCCATAAATTTTCAAGTGATTCGGAGTTCGATATCTTAACTTAATAGTCCAAATCGCAATTTTAAAACAATTTCGAGGTCAAAATGCAAGAATTCCAAACTTCTGGACCAAGTCCGAAAATTTCTGGAACTTTCACAAAATTTGGAATTCTAGGTTCATTACTAGTCATCTCGTAAAATTTCGTTAAATTTCGAGCTAAATTCATAGCTCTATAAGCCTCAGAACGATTTCCTTAAGTTTTGGGGCATACCGTAATTTCTGGAAATTTCAGTCCCGAAACTGGAAATTTCAGATTTTTCCTTAAATCTAGAGTCGAGGAGTATTTTTGGCATCCTCATAAAATTTCATAACCATCCGATTTCGTTTCATACTCCAAACACTTAGGTTTGAACGTAAGGGTAAAAACGTCCTTTCGAACTATTTCGGAAACTCTCGTTTCGTTTCATCGAACATACCCATTTAATATATCTGACCTGAACCCATCAGACCGTTAATAAATTATTGAGAATATTTTCGATTTTATATACAAGTCCTATTCCGTATTACCGCGCCACAAATATAAATAACCATATTCCATACTTAATCAAAAGACGCTATTAACCTCACTGACCGAATGTTTACGTGATACTTGTAAAATGCATCAAATTGATAACTGTGACTGTCCGGGAACTAAGTGCTATACAAACAAATTGCCACGGACGGGTCCGCCTCTAACTCTATCGGGATAAAGTGCCATGTCGACGGACGGGGGCCACCTCTTGAGCCTATACGAAATAGAGAGCCGACCTACTGTAATACCCAGTTGTAATTCAGTCATTATAAATCAGTATTTATCTTTCAGTAATTGTCACTCAGTAAATTTCACTCATTAATGATCATTCATCGTTCATATTCATTCATAATATTCACCGTTCAGAGTAATTGTATCGTCATTCATCATCAATCTAGTTGGAGAATCGTGCCGTGTTTATCATCATTGTCATATTCATAGTGGGCTGTGTGTGAGGAGTAGCGCACGCTATGAACTCTCTTTAGCGCGTGCTAATTGAGTTCAGGTAGCGTACGCTACCTCCCAACACTAGCGCACGCTAATGTAGTTCACTGCAGGCAGTCCAGAAGGCACTGGACTGCAGTTGGGTTGTAAGTAGCGCACGCTACGAATGGTAAGTAGCGCGCGCTAGTAGGTCGGAGTAGCGCATGCTATGTAGTCTATGTTGCGCGCGCTAAGGACGGATCATGCAGAGTCCAGTAGCTACTGGACTGAGTTGGAAACATTCCTAGCGCACACTACAAGTAGTTGTTAGCGTATGTTAATAGGTGTCAGTAGCGCATGCTGTATATTGTGTGTAGCGCGCGCTACCGCGAACAGATTAGAGAACAGGAGGTTCTGGACTTCAGTACTGGGCAGATAAATCGTTAGCGCATGCTAACATTTTGATTTAGTGCACGCTAAGTATACAGTTGTAGCGCACGCTACAAAAGGCACGTAGCGCACGCTACCGTTGCGATCAGAGGGTACTGGACTACCCAGTACACCCGTTAGCGCATGCTACGCACAGGATCTAGCGCACGCTAACTGGGATTTGCTATATATTGGACAGTGCAGTCCATTTCGTCATTTCATCATCTCACTTCATTTCATCGGCGGTTTGGACGATTTCGGGTGATTTGGAGAGTTTTCTTCGAGCTGAATCCACAAATCATCATCTTCAAGCTTATCATTCGGATTAATCATCATTTCATCATCCCCATCACATCAAATCAAGGTAATAATCTCTTGGATCTAGAATTTCGGATTTTTGGGTTTTCCGTCCGATTTCTTCGTATAAGCTTGGATTGTTGTTGGAATATGTTAGATATGAGTTATCTACCTTGGATAAATGTATTCCTATGGATTTAATAACATATATTTCAGATTTCATGTATTGTTGGGGTTTGATTCAAGAACACCTTGGGGTTGACTTTGATATTTGGGGGCTTTCGATTAGATGTTGTCGTAAGCTCATTTTGTGAATTCCTATGGGAGTATTGATATCATTGGAGGTGTTTTGTTGGTTTGAAATACTCATTTTGGAGTTGGTTTCGACATATTCGGGATTGGATATTATCTAAGGATGTATGTTTGCTAAGTGTTTGTTTGAATGCCTCAATGAGTTCGGATATTGTTGTATCGACCTTTGAGTTAATCGTAATTCATGCTTGATACGTATATTGGGTGGATTATTGGTAATTGTGTCATTCAAGGTTGTTCGAACGACCGACATCTCGTGTTAGGACATTGTTCGAGGAAGGACATTTCGACACCGGTATTTTGTAAGTAAATTCTTATTCGGTTAAAAGGATATTCAATTCCTTATGTTGTTGTTCATTCATACATGTAATTCACTCATAATATATCGTTCATGTCGAGACTTGTAATTATCAACTCATCATGTAACTCACGAGGAACGACGGTTCCAAAATCATTTCATTGAAGCTATCACTCGTTGTATCATGATTTCATCTCAGTGAGTCGTTCTTGATCCTTATCGGATTCTATTCATTACTCCTCACCTTGGTCATTTTGTTTTGGTGATCTTCCGGAATTATATTGCATGGCCAGTTGGCGATTGTGTGGAATTTTAGTCGGGCACACTATGGTCATGTGTATATGCGGGACTCCGGACACATTGGACTGTGCACATGCTAATGTGTATACGCGGGACTCCGGACACATTGAATCGTGAGACTAATTAGGCCAATAGCGGGTGTATATGCGGGACTCCGGACACTCGGCTATTTGTGCTATTACTAAGTGCATTCGGGCGTACATTGATGCTCATCATTCAACTTAATTCATTAATTCATTCATGTGATTGTTGTATATTGTTCAACTCTTGAGGATTGTTGTTCTATGTAACTGACCCCGTTGGGGGATGTTGTTTTCAGGTCATAGCAAGGCTAAGGCACGGGAAGAGAACATGGACGGCGAGGAGTCCCAGTGATACTAGCAGGGGCCCCGAGTCCTTTCAGTCTTCATGTTTTCTTCATTTGTATTCCGCTGCAGACTTCGATTTTAAATACTCATTTTAATTGGTGTTGTATATTTTATCTTCAAATAAAATATACATGTATTCTATTTTATCCTGGATGTGTTGTACTTAAAACTCCTCATCAGAGTAATTATTGATATACTGTGGTTCGGTACTATAATTATATCACTTAATTCATTCATTTTCACTCACCTGGTGGGTCCCAGTCGGGGGTCCACGGCACTGTAATATCCGCCTAGTTTGGGGTGTTACAGAGTTGGTATCGGAGAGTGGTTTTGAATACTACCTTTCGAGTCATGTCTCATTGAAATCATCGTTCATCACACTAGTATCATTGGAATTTCGCATCACGTGTGACCCGTGCAAGAGCCGAGCCCCTCAGACCAAAGAACAGTAAGATTTCTGACGCCATGGTATAATTTCTGGCAATAAGAATCACTCATTCCTCATTTTCATTTGTGATCATGTCGATCATGTTAACTCATTAATCACTCAGTTCATTTCACTGTTTAGTTGTTGATCTTGAGGATCGTATCATTAACCTTGTTAACTTGTTCAAAATAATCATTTCAAGGATTTCATCAGATAATCTCGTCACTTCAGTGATCATTCATGTAATCATTGTGTTTGAGCGCGTGTGCTCATTTTCATCGTTTCATAACATAATCATAATGTGATATTCATGCGAGATATATAATCATCTTGTGACTTTCCCACTTCAGAATGGAAAGAGCTGGCAGAGGACGCGGGGGAAGAGGCCGCGGTGCGGGCCGAACCCCAAGAACTCGTGTGAATACGCGTGCGAACGTGAGGAATAATGCTAATTCATCGAGCAGTGACGCCGCCACTCATTCTCCTGGAAATGATCATTCACTGTCAGGGAGTCGTACCCGGGACACAGCTCATCCAGAGGGTGTTCGGGTTGACCCACTCGCTTTTATGCAGGGCATGATGGCCCAGATGACTCAAATGGCACGTCTCATGGAGACGATGCAGAACTCAGCTACTCAGTATCAACAGGCTCCTCCGCCGCCACCTCAGGGGCAGGAGAGGGATGTGAGCAGTATAATTGGCGACATCTCTCGCCAGAGACCACCTACCTTTGAGGGCTCATCTAAGCCGGCGGATATTGTTCATTGGCTTGAGCATTTCGAGAAGTTATTTGCTATGGTGGATTGCCCCGAAGGGCATAAAGTTTCAGTTGCGACATACTATCTGGGTAAGAGCGCTCATTCGTGGTGGTTATCGTTGAAGCCCACCGACGGATCATGTACTTGGGATCAATTCAAGACTCTCATGACGGAGAGGTATTATCCTGCCCCACTCAGAGAGGCCAAGTTATAGGAATTACTCACTCCCGACCTCTCAGCGGACGATGATGTTCTCGCTATTGCCGAGAAATTTCAGGAGCTTCTCCCTTTCGCCTCGTATATTATTCACTCTGAGGCGGACAAGATCAAGTATTTGAGCAAGAGGTTGAAGCCTCGTATGCGGATGCAGTTGCTTAATCACAATTGCACCACTCTGGCCGTATTGATTGAGAAAGCTATTACTTATGATCTTACTGCTAAGGAGATTGCTAAGCAACAACCTTCATCTGCTGGCAAGAAGTCTAAAAATCGAAATCAGCCTGAAGGCAGTCAGGCAACTTTCAAGAAGCCTCAAGCGGGCTCTACTTTCACCGAGCGACCTCCTATGGCGCCCAGACCCGCGGAATCTCTGTCACGAGCGGCCAGTTCGGCCATTACCTGTTTCAACTGTGGAGAACAGGGTCATTACAGCACGAAGTGCTTTAGGCAAACCATCACATGCAATAACTGTGGAATGGCGGGGTATAGGGCCTTTTTTTGCCAAAAGAACTCCAAACCTACTCCGGTGTCATCTCAGGCCCTCAAACAGTCGGTGGTTCCGAATCAGGCTACTCAGTCCGCGTCGTTTAAGACGACGAGAGCTAACAAAGGCGGAGCCCACAGCTATCAGACGGGAGCATCCGGTTCCGGAGCTGGCAAGCCCCGAATTTATGAGATGAAGAAAGCTGATGATCCAGAAGCCCGAATGATCTCAGGTACACTCAAAATTCTATCTCATCCTGTGTGTACCCTTTTTGATACTGGTGCATCGCATTCATTCATTTCCAAATCGTGTTTGAGCAGACTACGTCTGGATAGTGCTACTAGTTGTGAGCCTTATGTCATTGGTCTACCTGATGTTAGAAGAATTATTGGGAATCGTGAGATTAAGAATTGTCCGATTCAGTTTCATGACCGTGATTGGTTGGAAAACCTAATCGTGGTAGATTTACCGAGAGACGACGTCATCCTGGGTATTGATTGGATGGATCGTCACGATGCCGTTATTAGTGTCCGTAAGTGTATGGTCACTATCATCTCAGACGATGGGGTCGAATGTGTATTTCAGGGAGGTAATCCCAGCTGTTCTGGGAGAGTCATCAACTTGATTAAAGCAGTGAAATTACTTAGTCAGGGGTGTGTCGGTTATTGGTGCTATATGACCAAGACCGAGAAACCATCAGAATGTTGACAGATATTCCTATAGTGAGAGAATATGCCGATGTATTTCTAGGCGAGTTACCTGGTTTGCCTCCACAGAGAGATGTGGAATTCACGATTGAGTTGGAGCCTGGTACGTCTCCAATATCGAAGGCACCGTACCGGATGGCCCCGACCGAAATACAGGAGTTGAAGAATCTATTATAGGATTTGACCGAGAAGGGTTATATTCGACCGAGTGCGTCCCCGTGGGGAGCACCAGTGTTATTTGTCAAGAAGAAGGATGGTTAGTTCCGCTTGTGTATTGATTACCGGGAATTGAACCGGGTGACGATCAGGAATAAATATCCTCTTCCCCGCATCGATGATCTTTTGGATCAACTTCAGGTAGCTTCAGTATTTTCCAAGATCGACTTAAGATCTGGATATCATCAGTTGCAAATTCGAGAGTCAGATATCACAAGGACGGTGTTCCGAACACGCTATGGTCATTATGAGTTTGTGGTAATGCCGTTTGGGTTAACTAATGCACCTGTAGTGTTCATGGAATTAATGAATCGGGTCTTCATAGACTATTTGGATCTGTTCGTGGTTGTCTTTATTGATGACATTCTAATTTATTCTCGTGACCGGGAGGAACACGAGTTTCACCTTCATCAGGTGCTCGACGTGTTGAGACGAGAGCAACTTTATGGAAAGTTTTCCAAATGTGAGTTCTGGATGTCTGAAGTGACATTTCTCGGACATGTAATTTCATATGACGGAGTTCGTGTCGACCCTCAGAAGACGGAGGCAATCCGAGATTGGCAACCTCCGAAGAATGTTAAGGAAATCCGGAGTTTCCTCGGATTAGCTGGTTATTATCGGCGATTTGTGGAGGGATTTTCTAAAATTGCCCAACCCATGACGAACCTTTTACGGAAGGATAAGAAATACACGTGGTCCGACATGTGTCAACAGAGTTTTGAGGAACTCAAGAGCTGATTAATTTCAGCACCTGTCCTTTCCTTACCGCAAGAGACGAAAAAATTTGTGGTTTATTGTGATGCGTCCGGACAGGGTCTCGGATGTGTACTAATGTAGAACGGGAAAGTTATTGCTTATGCTTCACGACAATTGAGACCTTACGATGTTAATTATCCGACCCACGACTTGGAGCTAGCAGCCGTGGTATTCGCATTGAAGATTTGGCGTCATTATCTTTATGGTGTTACCTGTCAGATATTACCGATCATAAGAGTTTAAAGTATATATTTACTCAGAAGGAGTTAAATATGCGATAGAGACGGTGGTTGGAACAAATCAAATATTATGATATTGAGATACTTTACCACCCGGGCAAGGCAAACGTTGTCGCCGACGCCTTGAGTCGTAAGTCCGTTCAAGAGCAGATGCTTGCTCGATTAACAGTTCAGAAGGAACTTCAACAGGAATTTCTGAGACCCGAGATCGAGGTCTGGTTACAGCGAGTACAAGGGCAACTTTGTACGTTAGAGATTTCATCGCCACTTGAGGAGGCGATCAGGGAGAATCAGGGTTCGGACCCATTTTTGTTACGCATTCGAGATGATGTGACTCAGGGGAAAGCCCCTGGATTTGTGGTCCACGAGGATGGACTTTTGCGATTTAAGAATCGGTTGTGCGTACCGGCGAATGACGAGTTGAAAAACTCGATTTTGAGAGAAGCTCATGCTACCCCTTATTCCGTTCATCCGGGGTCTAGCAAGATGTACAAAGACTTGAAACAAAATTACTGTTGGAGTAATATGAAGCGAGAAGTCGCGGAATTTGTTTCGAGATGTTTAACCTGTCAGCAAGTCAAGATAGAACATCAGCGACCGGCGGGTATGCTGAAACCGCTCCCTATTCCAGAGTGGAAGTGGGAAGATATTTCGACGGACTTCATCACGAGTTTGCCGACGAGTCATCGTGGCATGAATACAATTTGGGTAATTGTGGACCACTTAACTAAATCAGCTCATTTTCTTGAGATTAAGGATACGTGGGGTCCCGAGAGACTTGCCCAGTTGTTCATCAAAGAGATAGTGAGATTGCACGGTACTCCTAAGAGTATCGTTTCCGATCGTGATGGACGATTCGTGTCTCATTTTTTGAAATCAATTCATCGTGCCATGGTAACTCAGCTTAATCTCAGCACAACTTTTCATCCTCAGTCCGACGGACAATCAGAGAGGACTATTCAGACTTTGGAGGACATGTTGAGGGCATGTGTTCTCGATTGGAAAGATGATTGGGAAGCCCAACTACCGTTGATCGAGTTCACGTACAACAATAGTTGGCATGCTTCGATTAAGATGGCACCTTACTAGGCCTTGTACGGTCATCGTTGTCGATCTCCTTTGTGTTGGGATGACTGATCAGAATCAATTGGCACCGAACCCGATATGCTTATAGCCGCCCATGAGAAGGTAGCTTTGATCAGGAGTCGTTTGTTGACCGCTCAGAGTCGGCAGAAATCATACACAGATAATCATCGTCGACCGTTAGAGTTTGAGATGGGTGACCATGTTTTGGTCAAGGTATCCCCGAGTCGAGGTATCTTCCGTTTTGGGAAGAGGGGAAAGTTGAGTCCGAGATTCATTGGACCGTTTGTGATTTTGGATCGAGTAGGCGAGCTAGTTTATAGATTGGCCTTACCTCCGGCGTTGAGCCGAATTCATAATGTTTTTCACGTCTCTAATTTACGGAAGTATGTTGTGGACCCGAGTCACATACTTCAGTTCGACGAAATCGAGATCGCTGATGATCATTCGTATGAGGAGCGTCCTATATGAGTCTTAGAGCGATGAATCAAATAGTTGAGGAACAAGACAATTCCTTGACTGGAAAGATGATTGGGAAGACCAACTATCGTTGATTGGGAAAGATGATCGTCTCAGAGCATGTGTCCTCGACTGGAAAGATGATTGGGAAGACCAACTACCGTTGATCGAGTTCACGTACAATAACAGTTGGCATGCTTCGATTAACATGGCATCTTACGAGGCCTTGTACGGTCGTCGTTGTCGATCTCCTTTATGTTGGGATGACTTATCAGAATCACTCGACACCGAGAGCCCGATATGCTTATAGCCGCCCACGAGAAGGTAGCTTTGATCAGGAGTCGTTTGTTGACCGCTCAGAGTCGACAAAAGTCATATGCATATAATCGTCGTCGACCACTAGAGTTCGAGGCAGGTGACCACGTTTTGGTCAAGGTATCCCCGAGTCGAGTATCTTCCGTTTCGGGAAGTGGGGAAAGTTGAGTCTGAGATTCATTGGACCGTTTGAGATTCTGGATCGAGTAGGCACTCTGGCTTATCGATTGGCCTTACCTCCAGCATTGAGCCGAATTCATAATGTGTTTCACGTCTCTCAGATGTGGAAGTATGTTGCCGATCCTCGTCACATACTTCAGTTTGATGAAATCAAGATAGCGGATGATCATACGTATGAGGAGCGTCCTGTACGAGTCCTAGAGCGACGTATCAAATAGTTGAGGAACAAGATGATTCCTTTGGTTAAGATTCAGTGGTCTAGACACGGAGTCGAAGAGGCTACTTGGGAAACTGAGGATAGTATGCGGGAGAGTTATCCCGAGTTGTTTGACCCTTAGTTTCGGGGATGAAACTCTTTTAAGGGGGGTGTATGTAATACCCAGTTGTAATTCAGTCATTATCATTCAGTATTTATCATTCAGTAATTCTCACTCAGTAAATTTCACTCATTAATGATCATTCATCGTTCATATTCATTCATAATATTCACCGTTCAGAGTAATTGTATCATCATTCATCATCAATCTAATTGGAAAATCGTGCCGTGTTTATCATCATTGTGATATTCATAATGGGCTGTGTGTGAGGAGTAGCGCACGCTAATTGAGTTCAGGTAGCGCACGCTACCTCCCAACACTAGCGCACGCTAATGTAGTTCACTGCAGGCAGTCCAGAAGGCACTGGACTGCAGTTGGGTTGTAAGTAGCGCACGCTACGAATGGTAAGTAGCGCGCGCTCGTATGTCGGAGTAGCGCACGCTATGCAGTCTATGTTGCACGCGCTAAGGACGGATCATGCAGAGTCCAGTAGCTACTGGACTGAGTTGGAAACATTCCTAGCACACGTTACAAGTATTTGTTAGCATACATTAATAGGTGTCAGTAGCGCACGCTGTATATTGTGTGTAGCGCGTGCTACCGCGAACAGATTAGAGAACAGGAGGTTCTGGACTTCAGTACTGGGCATCATATAAATCGTTAACGCACGCTAAGTATACGGTTGTAGCGCACGCTACAAAAGGCACGTAGCGCATGCTACCGCTGCAATCAGAGGGTACTGGACTACCCAGTACCCGTTAGCGCACGCTAACTGGGATTTGCTATATATTGGACAGTGCAGTCCATTTCGTCATTTCATCATCTCACTTCATTCCTTCGGCGGTTTTGGATGATTTCGTGCGATTTGGAGAGTTTTCTTCGAACTGAATCCACAAATCATCATCTTCAAGCTTATCATTCGGATTAATCATCATTTCATCATCCCCATCACATCAAATCAAGGTAATAATCTCTTGGATCTAGAATTTCGGATTTTTGGGTTTTCCTTCCGATTTCTTCGTATAAGCTTGGATTGTTGTTGGAATATGTTAGATATGGGTTATCTACCTTGGATAAATGTATTCCTATGGATTTAATAACATATATTTCGGATTTCATGTATTGTTGGGGTTTGATTCAAGAACACCTTGGGGTTGACTTTGATATTTGGGGGCTTTCGATTAGATGTTGTCGTTAGCTCGTTTTGTGAATTCCTATGGGATTATTGATATCATTGGAGGTGTTTTGTTGGTTTAAAATACTCATTTTGGAGTTGGTTTCGACATATTCGGGATTGGATATTATCTAAAGATGTATGTTTGCTAAGTGTTTGTTTGAATGCCTCAATGAGTTCGGATATTGTTGTATCGACCTTTGAGTTAATCGTAATTCATGCTTAATACGTATATTGAGCGGATGATGGTAATTGTGTCATTCAAGGTTGTTCGAACGACCGACATCTCGTGTTAGGACATTGTTCGAGGAAGGACATTTCGACACCGGTATTGTGTAAGTAAATTCTTACTCGGTTAAAAGGATATTCAATTCCTTATGTTGTTCATTCATACATGTAATTCACTCATAATATATCATTCATGTCGAGACTTGTAATTATCAACTCATCATGTAACTCACGAGGAACGACGGTTCCAAAATCATTTCATTGAAGCTATCACTCGTTGTATCATGATTTCATCTCGGTGAGTCGTTCTTGATCCTTATCGGATTCTATTCATTACTCCTCACCTTGGTCATTTTGTTCTGGTGATCTTCCGGAATTATATTGCATGGCCAGTTGGCGCATGTGTGGAATTTTAGTCGGGCACACTATGGTCATGTGTATATGCGGGACTCCGGACACATTGGACTGTACGCATGGTAATGTGTATATGCGGGACTCTGGACACATTGAACCGTGAGACTAATTAGGCCAATAGCGGGTGTATATGTGGGACTCCGGACACTCGGCTATTTGTGCTATTACTCAGTGCATTCGGGCGTACATTGATGCTCATCATTCAACTTAATTCATTAATTCATTCATATGATTGTTGTATATTGTTCAACTCTTGACGATTGTTGTTCTATGTAACTGACCCCATTGGGGGATGTTGTTTTCAGGTCATGGCAAGGCTAAGGTACGGGAAGAGAACGTGGACGGCGAGGAGTCCCAGTGATACTAGTAGGGGGCCCCAGTCTTTTTAGTCTTCATGTTTTCTTCAATTGTATTCCGCTGCAGACTTCCATTTTAAATACTCATTTTAATTGGTGTTGTATATTTTATCTTCATATAAAATATACATGTATTCTGTTTTATCCTGGATGTGTTGTACTTAAAACTCCTCATCGGAGTAATTATTGATATACTGTGGTTCAGTACTACAATTATATCACTTAATTCATTCATTTTCACTCGCCTGGTGGGTCCCAGTCGGGGGTCCACGACACTGTAATATCCTCCTAGTTTGGGGTGTTACACCTACAATCCGGGGACCACCTCTTGAGTTGTAGGAACCACCTTTAGAGTCCCAAATCGAGTCGGGATGGTTAGACCGAGTCTTGGATCGAGCAGCGCAGCTGCGGTTCATGAACGAGGCTACCGTTGTTTCCTATTCTCATAACCGAGGAACGAAGTGTTCTGAGGGACTTCGGTCGTAGACTTGGGGTATAATCGCGATTATGGTGTGATCCGGGTATTGACCCACAGCTAAGGACATACCGAGCCCAGATAAGAGATAAGGAAGCACACGCTAAGTGTGAGAGCGAAGGCTCAGCTATTGGGGCGACGGCCCAAATCTTGGGGCGACGGCCTATATTGTTAGGAGTAATAAGGAGAGTCTAGAATCCAAAGTCCACATCAACAGGATTCGAAACTGGATTGACTGATCGACTGATTGACTGACTGCTTGACTTGACATCCGTCCACGGGGACAGGATTATAATATTACAACTACATAATGATTATTGTTTTATAAAAATTCCGACGTAATTGTAATTGTTCCCACGTTTTCATAATTGATAAAATCATGCATCACTTAAAAAAAAAAATTCAAAGGAAAGAGCCACACTCGCACGCGATCACCCACTCACTGAGACCTTTTGTCTCACCCCACCATTTTCCCTTTTAAACCAGAGAATGAGCAAACAGCAGAGGACGAAGAAGGCTTCGTGGAAGAGACCGAATAGAAGACTGCCTTCAAGATTTAGGACTTCTGTTCTTAGAATTTCTGTTGTTATCCCAATTTGTAATAGTTAATTATGCTTCGTACTTATTTCATTTGGTATTTTTCCGCTGCAAACTTTGAACAATGTAATTTTTATTATCAGATTTTGACACAACAAATCGTAGAACATCGGGTTAAGATTGTTGTTTTGAAATATTATCCAATCGTTATTTTGCTTCCACTATTTATTGTTGCACTTTGATTGATTGATCGACCGATGCGTCGCATCCTCGTCCTTCCCGATGTTGGGGGCGTGACAGAAGTGGTATCAGAGCCCGCTTTGTGAGAAGGACACTTACAACGGGCTAACTAGGATAAGATTCTTCGGACTTAGATGGGAATTCACCTAGGACGAAGTGAACCGTAGGATTGAGACCTAAAATAGATTTCTCGAGTCAATTCTCATAAATATCTCTTTCGACTTGTCATTATTCACTTGGAATATGCGTAGTCAAATTCAAATTTCCCAAGTCATTGGCCAAGGTACTTGATTAAGTATCCACGGCGTTTTCCCAACTGAATCAATCCTTCTATTGAACTCTTGAAACGGATATAGTTTATTTCACTTATCCATTTCTCAAAGTCATATCACTATTCATTCAAAATTGATGAAGTTCCTTTAGACTCCACTAAACTTCATTGTCTTCTTAAAAATGGATTATTATTGTTCCTTTGTCATTAGTATCGTATAAGCATATTTGTTGAAGCATTAAGTTTACTGCCTTAATGATTATTCATGCTTAATAGAGCCTTATATTGGATATTAGATTTTGCGAGATACTGACTTAGTTTTATTTTGTTAATTAGTTGGACCCCACTGGCAAGAAAAATTTGACCAAGAAAAATCAGAATACCCCTAACTCGATATGTATGCTCAGGCGGATAAGCCAAACTTAACAAGAAACAACTATAAGTGTTCAATTGTGCACTTAACTCTACATGACAACATATAATACTAATAATTCCACATAAGACCGTAAATCCTCACACATTACCTAACTTATAATAAATGGCTGACCGAAGACGTGGACGCCCTCGCATGAATCGTGACGAGCAACATCAACGTGATGATCGCTCATGCTCTCCTCCACGAGGAGGAAATGGGAATGATGCCATGACTCAAGCCCTCGCTCAATTGACGAACTTCCTACAAGAGCAGACTGCTAACAGGGGGAACAACAACGAAACTCATGATCGCACCTTGGAAAGATTCTTACGCTTCAACCCACCTACCTTTGATGGGGAACCCGACGATATCAAAGTTGAACTCTGGCTGGAGAAAATTGAGGGAATTTTCAACGCCATTCAGTATATTGATGAACAACGGATATCACTAGCTACATTCCGACTTGAGGCCGCAGCTCATGATTGGTGGAGGAGTGTAAACGAGCACTGGACGAGATAAAATCGTGTCAGGACATGGGCTAATTTCCTGACCGACTTTCGAACTCAATACGTGTCAGCAGCAGCCAGAGAAGCTAGACGAGACGAGTTCTATCACTTGAAGCAAGGAGCCATGACAGTCGCTTAATATGAAGCCCAGTTTAACAGGTTGTCTAAATACGTACCCGAATTGGTAACAACTGAGGAAGACAAGCTGTACAAATTCACTCGAGGGCTAAGACAGTCGCTTCAACAGAGCCTTCTAACTGTTCAGCTGACGACACTTACCAAAGCAGTGGAAGCCGCCACCCGGATCGAGAGCAGAACTGCGAGGTTAGCTCAGCAGCAAAGCCATTTCTCCAACAATGCCAAGAGGCCTGCTACCCGACCAACATCA
This sequence comes from Orobanche coerulescens, assembly GCA_033398695.1. Taxonomy (NCBI): domain Eukaryota; kingdom Viridiplantae; phylum Streptophyta; class Magnoliopsida; order Lamiales; family Orobanchaceae; genus Orobanche; species Orobanche coerulescens. Next base: position 93,155,361 of record CM065816.1, read on the forward strand.
ATGCCACCATAGAAGTTAAAGAGGACGGGAACTCAAGGAAGCCCGAGTGCAACAAAGGCACCAGTTCTCAACAAACCAACAGCGCCTTGCACCCACTGTGGTAGGAAAGGGCATAAGTCAGAGTTGTTTGGAGGAAGCTCGGAAAGTGCCTACGCTGCGGCATCCCAGATCATCAAATTCGAGAATGCCCAGATATGAACACCCCGGTGATCAAACCAGCTACTGCAGCCAAACTAGGAAACAACAAAGGGAAAGCCCCAGCTCGCGTATTCGCATTGACTGGTCAGGAGGCACCAGAGAACAACAATGTGGTGGAAGGTACAATCCCGATATCTAACCAACTTGCACGAACACTCATACATCCCGGATCATCCCACTCGTTTGTTGCACCGCATCTTTCTAAGAAACTTGATAGACCGTTAGAATCCTTACCATTATGCCTAGAAGTATCTACCACGATGGGAGTTAGTCAGCTAGCGGATAAAGTCCATTCTGCGTGTGATATGATCATCAGTGGTAACTGTTACTCTGCCGATTTAGTAGTGCTTCCAATATTGGAGTACGACGTCATCTTAGGAATGGATTGGCTGTCTAGACACTATGCACAGTTGGATTGCCAGGCTAAGATTGTCAGGTCTTGCGGACCTAACAAACCAATTGTAGAACTAATTGAAGATGCTAGAGTCAACCTAGCACCTATAATATTATCTGTCAAAGCTAGGAAGGTAGTCGCAAAAGGGGCAACCGGATTTTTAGCCTTCATCATTAACAAGCCCAAGAGTAAGTCGGGCATAGAACCTATACGTGTAGTGTCCGAATAACCTGACGTATTTCCCGAAGAATTAACTTCCCTACCATCTGATAGAGCGGTTGAATTCAATATCGAAATCATGCCTGAGAAGACACCCATTGCAAAGGCACCATACCGAATGGCACCGTTGGAGCTGCAAGAGTTGAAGGTCCAACTGCAGAAGTTACTCGATGTGGGTTTTGTACAACCCAGTATATCACCTTGGGGAGCTCCGGTATTGTTTGTCAAAAAGAAGGACAGAACATTGAGGCTTTGCATAGATTACCGCGAACTCAACAACGTTACAGTTAAAAATAAGTATCCTCTCCCGAGGATAAATGAGTTGTTTGAACAACTCCAAGGAGCTACGGTGTATTCCAAGTTCGATCTTCAACAAGGATACTACCAGTTAAAGATTAAGAATGAAGATATTCCTAAAACTGCATTCCAAACTAGATAAGGCCACTACGAGTTTGTAGTGATGCCTTTTGGACTCACGAATGCTCCTGCGGCATTTATGGATTTAATGCACAGAGTATTTCAACCCTATCTCGACCAATTTGTAGTAATTTTTATCGATGACATACTCGTGTCTAAGACGGAGAAAGATCACGAGAGACATCTTAGACTAGTGTTGGATACACTAAGGCAGCACAAGTTGTACGCCAAGTACAACAAGTGTGGATTTGGTTGAGGGAAGTGGCATTTCTGGGCCATATTATTTCTGGAGAAGGGATTGCAGTAGATCCATCTAAAATAGAAACTATTATGGACTGGAAGAGGCCAGAAAATGTCACTGAGGTCAGAAGCTTTCTTGGACTTGCGGGCTACTACCGCAAATTCATCAAGGACTTCTCGAAGTTAGCGGGAACCCTCACACGGCTAACTCAGAAACAAGTAAAATTTGAATGGACGGATAAATGCGAGTCAAGTTTCGAGGAACTTAAGAAGAGACTTACCACTGCACCAAGACTGACACTTCCAGAAGGAACCCAAGGATTTGTCGTATATAGTGACGTCTTAAAGGATGGCCTCGGTGCTGTACTAATGCAGAATGGTAAAGTTATCACATATGCTTCCAGGAAACTCAAGACACACGAGAAGAGTTATCCAATGCACGACCTCGAACTTGCTGCAATAGTATTCGCCTTAAAGAAATGGCGACATCATTTATACGGCATTGAATTCACCGTGTTTACGGATCATAAAAGTCTCAAATACCTATTTTTTCAGAAGGAACTTAATCTCCGACAGATAAGATGGGTAGAGCTTTTAGAAGATTACCATTGTGAAATTCAACACCACCCAGGGAAAGTGAATGTCGTGGCCGACTCCTTAAGTCGAAAGGCTAGAGTGGCCAGACTCATGGTCCGAGAATGGCAATCTCTCGAGGAATTGAGCTACCTGAAACCCATTCATGAAGGTGCTCATTTAAATTGCGCCAACCTCACAGCTAAATCGAATCTATTGGATGATATTCGATTAGCCCAACAGATCTAAGACTTCAAGAGTTTAAGGATAAGATTGCTAAGGGTGAAAAACCCGAGTTTACAATTACCAAGGATGGAATTGTAAGGTTTAAGGGACGGTTATGCATACCTCATGACGGGAAGCTCAAAAGACGAATTCTCGAGGAAGCTCATTTCTCGAGATATACGATACACCTAGGAGGTAACAAGATGTACCGAGACTTGAAGAAACACTTTTGGTGGGTGAACATGAAGAACCAAGTGGCAGAATTCATGGCGCGATGCCTCACATGTCAGAGAGTCAACGCTGAATATCAGCGACCCCCAGGACTACTACAGCCACTAGAAGTCCCTGAATAGAAAGGGGAAATGGTAACCATGGATTTTATCATGGATTTGCCGACCACAAGGGGAGGCTATAACACCATTTGGGTGATCGTCGACAAGTTGACAAAATCGCCACATTTCGTGCCAGTTAAAAAGGACGATGGTCTCCAAAACGTGGCTAGGATTTATATTAGAGAAATCGTTCGACTCCATGGAGTGCCAACGGGCATAGTATCGGACAGAGATCCTAGATTTGTATCTCGTTTTTGGAAAGTCTTTCATAAGGAATTATGAACTTCCTTAAGCTTCAGCACAAGTGCACATCACCAGACCGACGGGCAAACTGAGCGAGCCATCCAGACCATTGAAGATATACTACACGCCTGCGTACTAGACTTTCAAGGAAATTGGGATTATCACCTACCATTTGCTGAGTTTGCATATAACAACAGCTACCAAGCGACAATCGGAATGGAACCTTACGAAGCTCTGTATGGGAGGAAGTGTCGATCCCCGCTCCATTGGGAAATTGACGACCATTGGACGCCGAAGACTCAACGAACAGAACCTTCAGCAATGAGTACAGATTTGGTGAAGGAAGCCGTAGATAAAGTACGACTAATCAAGGATAGGATCCGCACAGCGCAAAGCAGAGAGAAGAGTTACGCCGATCAACGTCGGGAGGATCTAGAATTTGAAGTAGGAGATCAAGTCTTCCTGAGGTTAACACCACGGAAAGGTTTGATAGTGTCAAGAAAAGGAGGAAAGTTGAGTCCCCGATATGTAGGACCATTCAAAATCACGGAAAGAATCGGACGATTGGCGTACCGACTGGAGTAACCATCCCATGTGGCTGGAATGCACGAAGTTTTCCATATCTCGAGGTTAAAGAAGTATCATCCAGACCCGACGTACATTCTTACTTTTGACATTCCGCCGATCAAGGATAACTTGTCTTATGAAGAGAATCCAATCAAGATCCTCGACCGGCAAGTACGTGAATTGAGGAAGAAGCGAATTCCTTTGGTTAAAGTCGTTTGGTCGAATCACAACAGAGAGGAAGATGCGACGTGGGAGGCTGAGGAAGAAATGAAGAAATCTTACCCCGAGTTGTTCAAGTAGGAATTTGGGGACCAAATTCTTCTAAGGAGGGGAGGATGTAAAACCCCCTAAATTCGATGGATTATCACATGTACAATGAACTAAATCATGATGTAATTTAATAATAGTTATTTTATGACATGATATAACCTACATCTATTTTATTTTATTTCACTCTTTAACTTTGTAATTTATTTAATAAACCAAATAATAAAAATTAAAATAGTGTGTTGATTCACCTATTGGGCTATTTGTAAACACCTAATTACATGTAGACTCACTAATGGACTCAACCCAACTTAATAAAATTCCTAAGTCTTGAAATTATGATTGAAAGCCCAATCCAATCTACTTAATCCATTTACAATTTAATAAATACCCAACTAAATATATTAACATTCTACACATTTAAAATACAAAAACAAAATAATATATACACACACACATATTGGGGCGGCCAAATAGGGATAAAAAGAGGGGGAATCAACATTTTTTAAAGCCTCATGTCTCCCCATGCAAGAGACATAGTTACTACCCCATTTCTCATGCCTTGACCATACTTCAAAAATACACCCTTTTAATACTTACAGCCAACACACTTTCTCACACACACACCAAAATAAAATCTGCATTTTAGAGTCAAGAGAGAGGGGAGGGCCGAACCAAAAAGGAAGAAGGAGGAAGAAGAAAATTCAAGCAAAGAAATAGGTAACCTCACTTTCTACTTCCATTTCCATTAATTTCTAGTAATAATCCTTTTAATCTAACTTTAAAATTAAAACATGCAAATAAAATACTCACCTTGGGGTGCATGGTGATGACCGAACTATATAGTGTGAGAGGGGAGGTCATTTTCCAACTTCCGAGACCTATAACCGACTAAATCCGGCAAGATCGAGGTGGGTGAAAACTCTTTCAAATCTGTAAAGTAGAATCTCTTCTTTTACTTGTGATTCATGTGTTAAATATGAAGTATTTCGAGATTTTATTGATATGATCTACGTTAAAATCTTCATGTCAAAATTACATATTATGATATTGCGTATACCTATGTATAATTCGTTTTTCTTAAATTTAATTCTCTAATATTATGAAAAATGTGGAAGCATGTCCTAATCTGAAATTCTTGTGTAAATGCATGTTTTTAAAGATGTATGTTATGGTTATAGCAACATGCAATATGATTTATTGAATTTAAACGACAACCGATTTGGTAGTAGGATGTCGATTTTGTGATAAATTGAATGTTATATGTTTTCTTCTAAATATTGTTGAAAACCCTACCAAAATCTGAAATCTTGAGTTATATGATTATGTTATGATATATGGATAATTTATTTGCGGCCAAAACGGGACTTGAAACGATTAAATGGAACTTTTAGGCATAATTTGTAATTTCTTAAAGTTTGGGGACGAAACTAAAATTTATGAAAATAAAACATTCTGGACCTTGGATAGTACATATAATACCATGTATAGGCTGTCCATAAAGTTTCAAGTGATTCGGAGTTCGATATCTAAACTTAATAGTCCAAATCGCAATTTTAAAACAATTTCGGGGTCAAATGCAAAAATTCCAAACTTCTGGACCAAGTCCGAAATTTTCTGGAATTTTAACAAATCTGGAATTCCAGGTTCATTACGAGTCATCTCGTAAAATTTCGTTAAATTCCGAGCTAAATTCATAGCTCTATAAGCTTCGGAACGATTTCCTTAAGTTTTGGGGCAATACCATAATTTCTGGAAATTTCAGTCCCGAAACTGGAAATTTCCGAATTTCCCTTAAATCTGGAGTCGAGGAGTATTTTTGGCTTCCTCATAAAATTTCATAACCATCCGATTTCGTTTCATACTCCAAACGCTTAGGTTTGAACCTAAGGGTAAAAACGTCCTTTCGAACTATTTCGGAAACTCTCGTTTCGTTTCGTCGAACCTACCCATTTAATATATCTGACCTGAACCGATCAGACCGTTAATAAATTATTGGTAATATTTTCGAATTTATATACAAGTCCTATTCTGTATTACCGTGCCACAAATATAAATAACCATATTCCACACTTAATCAAAAGACGCTATTAACCTCACTGACCGAATGTTTACGTGACACTTGTGAAATGCGTCAAATTGATAACTGTGACTGTTCGGGAACTAAGTGCTATACAAACAAAGCGCCACAGACGGGTCCGCCTCTAACTATATCGGGACAAAGTGCCACGTCGACGGACGAGGGCCACCTCTTGAGCCCATACGAAATAGAGAGCCGACCTACAATCCGGGGGCCACCTCTTGAGTTGTAGGAGCCACCTCTAGAGTCCCAAATCGAGTCGGGACGGTTAGACCGAGTCTTGGATCGAGCAGCGTGGCTGCGGTTCATAAACGAGGCTACCGTTGTTTCCTATTCCCATAACCGAGGAACAGAGTGTTCCGAGGGACTTGGGTCGTCGACTTGGGGTATAATCGCGATTATGGTGTGATCCGGGTGTTGGGAAAACAAAGACCCTGTATCGAAACAGCCGGGATATCCGATCCCTGTATCGAATGATATTTAATAAAAAGGTTTTGACATATATGCCAATCCGAATACAGTAAAGGAAACTGTATCGAAGCTTTGAGGCTTTATCCTGTATCGAAGACCCGCCTCGAATCAGCATATAGTAAAGCTCTTCAGTACAGCAAGAAGTCTTGTAAAAGACAAAGTATGGAAACTGTCTCGAAACTCAAAATACAGTTATCTTCCATACAGCTCACAACAGGACAAAGAAGGAATATCCAGAAGTCAAGTCTCGTTGAATAAAGAAGTATTTAAATACTCAAGGATAAAGTATTTAAATACTGCCAGTCTTCAGATCTTCAGAATCCCGCGAAATCCGGATCGTGTCATAATCCCGTTGGAACGAAATCTCATTCAAACGGATACATCTCAACAGATATATGCTTCAAAGACTATATATATCTTATGAAGGCATTGAAGATCAGTTACCAGTCACCTAACTCTCAAGCTATCAAAAGTTATCATCAGAGCAAAACATATCTCCAAAGCTTACTGCAATTAAGATCTAAAGAGATATATAGTGCTCATCATCCTGAACAACACTTCATCAGCTGAAAGCTCTTAAAGTCAAAATTGTTGTTCACCATCTGTTCTATACGTTGAACAAACTCAAGATCAGCCCTGTGTGGACTGAACAATCTGTGCTTCTCCTAACCGTGTGAAGGATTTGCATTGAAGAAGACGAAGCTTCGTAACCGTGTGAAGAAGCAAGTCAAAGCATTAGCTCAAAACCAATCTGTGTGAACGGTTTAAGCTAAGATCTTTATATCAATCTGTGTGAACGATATATTGATTGTGTGTGTTGTTATAATTACGTAGTTGTGTACGTAGTAATTATAATAAACTTTTTACTCCTGTGTGGAGGACCAGTGGACATAGAGGGGTTTACCTCGAACCACTTTAATTACTGTGTTATTTACCTTCAGCTTTTACTGTTTTAAATTACTGTGATATATTAAGTATACACTATACACTTAGTTGCTGTATCCACAGCAACCTACTGTATCCAAGACTTCCGCTACGCACTCAGATTTAAAATCCATATAGTTTGTTGTTTAAACTATTTTCCAAACTGTATCCAGTATACTTAGTGGCCAACAAGTGGTATCGGAGCGGTTGATTCTAAAAAGAATCAGTCGTATTTCTTTTTAACCGAATCAGATTCAAATCACTTATTTTCAAAACAGTCTCTTTCATTCCTATATTATCAGTATGGATACTTCTATGATTAACAAAGTCCCTATGTTCTCTATTAACGAATTTGACGACTGAGAATTAGAATGGAAGCTCACCTTGCAAAGAATGCACGAAGAGATGATTTTTGTTATACAGGATGGTCCTATCAAGATCATGAAGGTAAATCCGGCCGCAAGGATTGAGGGCCAAGCCCATGTTGAAATGCTCGAGAAGGAACGCGAGCAATGGACAACAGATGAAAGGAAGCGAGCCAATCTCGACAATGTGGCTAAGAACGCGCTATTTGTCACTCTTGACAAAGGCACGTTCTCAAAGGTAAAGAGCTGCAAAACAGCCAAAGAAATCTGGGATAAACTCAAGTTAATTTGTGAGGGAACTGAGCTCTCAAAAGAAAACAAGATTTCAAAACTAACTCAGTAATTTGAATCTTTTGAAATGAAACCAACGGAAACACTTGAGGAACTTGACCTCAGATTCACTGGTATTGTTGGTGAACTTGAAGCGTTGGGCAAAATTTACACCCAAAAGGAGAAGAACTTAAAAATTTTCAGATCTCTCCCAGCCCAATGGGACATTAAGACCAAAGCTATGCGTGTATCCTGTAATCTTAATGAAATATCTACTTTTGATCTCTTCTCTGACCTCAAAGCTTTCGAGTATGATATTGATAGAAGAGAGAAAGCTGAAGAATCTCCTTCAAAGGTCACAACTCTAGCCGCTGTATCGAACCGTCGACACAGCATGCCCAGATCGTCGAAGCCCAGTCACAAGAATGCTGACAGTGACGACGACATCCTGTCTCAAGATGAAATGGCGCTTCTCATGCATAAATTCAAAAAGTTCATCAAACAGTCTGGAAAGACTCCCTACAGGCCCAAACCTATCCACAAGGTAAGTACCGAAACATCATCTGGTGATGCTAACCTGTGCTATAACTGCAGGAAACCAGACCATTATGCAAATAAATGTCCTCATCCCAAAGTCCAAAGATTGCCTGAGGCCGAGCAACAAGAGAGAGATGAAAGAAGACGTGCTTGGAAAGACAAGCTCAAGGCCCTGATTGGAGAATCAGAAGCCTCCCCCTCACCATCCAAATCAGCAGAATGTCTTCAGGTGGTCACTGAAAGTGATTCATCTGACGATGAGTTCGATGATAAGGCATACATGTGCTTTATGGCCAAAGATGTTCCAGAAGGTGAAGACAGCGACGATGAGGTAAGTTCAACCTCAGCTATTCCGTCAAATGCATCTCATACTTTCGAAAATATGATGAATGAATTTAAAAACATTCAAAAGGCCCATGAGACTCTAAAAACTGAAAATATACAGCTTCAATTAACAAATTTAGAGCTAAAAGATGAAAATGACTTGTTGAAAATAAATTACGAAAATATGTCTCTTGATTGTGAAACCAGCAAGGTCGATTTTGAAAAACTCATGGAGAGCAATCATCAACTTGCTCATGAACTAAATGAGGTTAAAACCCACAATGAGAGCAAGACAAATGATTTGGTTCTACTACAAACCAAAATCACAACTCTCGAAAAGCGAGAAACTGAACTTGAGACCATTCTGAAGTCGTTTGAAAAATCGTCCAAAAGAATGGAAGAAATTCTGAGCACTGGGCAACATGCTCATGATAAAAGTGGCTTAGGATACAGCTCATGTTCAAACAAAGGTAAAACTAGTACAATGTTCGTCAAGAGTGTGGAACACATTCCACAATCGGAAGATACCCCTAGTCCCGTGAAGGAACCTGCTGTACCGAGAAAACCGAAGGCTGCAATTCCGCCCCCGCAATCCTATACCAGACAGCGGAATCATAAGCCATTCCAACCTGTGAGGCGCACTCAACAGCATGCTCCCAGAGCATATCAACAGCGTCAACAGCCGTTCAGAAGGAAGGCTCCAACCACCAAAGGCCCACACGGCAGTACTATCAGTACAGCTCGCCGAGGTATTGGATACAGGAGCCCCGTTATCCCTCAAGACAGCAGATACCAGTTCAGTATCAACAACAGCATTGGGAATCCAACTGGAGACCCAGAAGACAAGCTGTTAGGCCTAAGAAAATGGCTCCACCTCCTAGACGACACTCGTACTGGAATAATAATAATAACCCTGAATTTTACATGCATAATAATTATCATGATTATAACGACTACGGATATGCCCCCCGTAGATATCGCAACACTGTACCGAGTATGTCCTACAGTAAACCAATTGCTGCCAGGAAAGCTTGGGTACCTAAAGGAACTAACATACATGGACCCAAAAATCAAAGGGGACCTAAAACTACCTAATTTCTTTGTTACAGGACATTCTAGAGGAGGATACCTGGTACTTTGATAGTGGATGCTCTCGTCACATGACCGGAGATAGGAGCAAGCTATCTGATTTTGTAGAAGGCCGCGGTCCAAAAGTTCGCTTCGGTGATAAGTCTAAAGGAAGAACAAGAGGGAAAGGAAACCTACTTGTCGGGAAATTCAAGGTCACCGATGTTGCATATGTTGAAGGCTTACAATATAATCTACTTAGTATTAGCCAGTTTTGTGATAAATAGTTCTCGGTGAAGTTCTATATAGATCGCTGTAGAGTCAAGAACACCCAAACCAAGGAAGTTGTGCTTACAGGAAGCAGATCAGGTAATATGTATATTGCTGACTGGAAGCCTATGAGCTCATCAATTCCATGCTTTGTTGCCAAAGGCACTGCAGATCTTAGCTGGCTGTGGCACAAGAGGATGTCTCACATCAACTTTAAGACGATCAACAAGCTCTCAAGATAGGGAATGGTTAGAGGTTTGCCAAATGTGTCATTCAAGAAGGACAGCGTCTGCGGACCATGCCAGAAAGGCAAGCAAATCAAGTCAACCCTGAAAAGCAAATCCTACCTTTCAACCCAAAGAGTGTTGGAAATGCTACACAAGGATCTCTACGGTCCTGTAGACCCAGTAAGTTTGGGAGGTAAGAAATACTGCATGGTCGTTATTGATGATTATTCCAGGTATGCTTGGACGATCTTTCTTATCAAGAAGAAGGAAACAACATCAAGGCTGCCCGAGCTCCTGAGAAAGTTGCAAAATGAAAAAGCATCGAGTATCGTGTGCATTCGTTCCGACAGAGGTACTGAATTTACTAACCGCTTTATAGAGCAATACTGTTCGGAGAATGGAATACAGCACAAATACTCAGCTGCCCGTACACCTCAACAAAATGGTGTTGCCGAGCGGAAGAATAGGACGTTGAAAGAAGCAACAAGGACAATGATTGCCGCAAGCAAATTGCCACAGCGTTTCTGGGGTGAAGCAACCAATACAGCATGCTACACTCAAAACCGTTGTATCGTCAAGAAGCACCACAACAAAACAGCATATGAGGTATGGAATAACAAAACTCCGTTAGTTTCGTATTTCCACATTTTTGGATGCAGGTGTTATGTATTGAACAATGGGAAGGACCAACTTAGAACCTTTGATGAAAAATCAGATGAAGGAATATTCGTAGGATACTCCTCCGTCAAAGAAAGCTTTAATCTTCAATAAAAGGAAGTCGACGATCGAGGAATCGATTCATGTAGTGTTCGACGAACCACACCATGACCCTACAGAGTAGATGATATCACTCGTAACATTCACCATCTATCTATCTTGGATCCACCAACACCCATAGAACCCGCCGTTGATTTAGAAATCAACCCCGCACTGTAAGAATCGATGTGGATGAAGCCGACGCATAAGTGAAGCTATATCCACAACATCTTTCGATACAGTACGGGATCCTGAATTAGAACCCGACCGAAGATGGTTGAGAGATCACCCGCAAGAGCTGATCATTGGAAACATTAATGCCGGTGTTTCTACTCGTAGGAAAATACAGAGTACACAAGGAAATGTACTTTGTGCACAAGAAGAATCTAATGCTGAAGTTTCACAGTTTCCTGAATGGAAATCTCAATCCGAACTTAGGAGACTCAATATGTGCACTATCGCTGTATTCTTAGCCCATCAACTCAGTTTCGACCATAGATGCTCTTAACAATTCTCATTGGATAACATCTATGGAAGAAGAGCTTAACGGTTTCGAAAGAAACAATGTATGGTATCTTGTACCCAGACCAACACACCAATCGGTTATAGGAACCAAATGGGTATTTCGAAACAAAAAGGATCGAAATGGACTTATCATAAGGAACAAATCCAGACTAGTAGCACAAGGCTATAGTCAGGAAGAAGGAATCGACTATGATGAAACCTTCGCCCCTGTAGCGAGACTAGAAGCCATTAGGATATTTTTAGCCTTTGCCGCCCATGAGAGTTTTATCATATACCAAATGGACGTCAAAAGTGCTTTCCTGAATGGAGACCTTGCAGAAGAAGTTTATGTTGAACAACCACCAGGGTTTGCCAACACAGACGGTATCGATCTAGTTTACAGGCTAAGGAAAGCACTGTATGGACTTAAACAAGCCCCTAGAGCCTGGTACGAAACCCTGTCCCAGTACCTAACCAACAACGGATTTGAGAAAGGTGCTGTGGACAAGACCCTGTTCAAGATACAGGAAGGTGATGACCTTCTAATGGTACAAATCTATGTGGATGATATTATTTTTGGTTCAACTAACCTTGCTTTATGTCAAAGGTTCTCACATCTCATGCAAAGTAAATTTGAAATGAGTATGATGGGGGAACTTAGTTATTTCCTAGGTTTGCAGGTAAAGCAGTTGCCTACAGGTATATTCATCAACCAGGAGAAATACAGCAAAGAGCTTCTCAACAAATTTGGAATGAACACTTCCAAATCCTCGCCAACCCCCATGAGCACTTCCGTGCAAATTAGTGCTGATGAAGCCGGAAAGCCGTTTGACCAATCACTCTACAGGAAGCTCATTGGTTCGCTCCTGTACCTAACGGCTAGCAGGCCCGATATCCAGTTTGCTGTTGGAGTGTGTGCGAGATACCAAGTTGCACCTACGTAATCACACTTCAATACAGCTAAACGAATCCTGAAGTACAATAAAGGAACAGTCGATGCAGGACTATGGTATCCTAAGGAAGGCGGATTCGATTTAGTTGGATACAGCGACTCGGATCTCGGAGTCTGCAAGCTAGATAGGAAGAGTACAAGTGGAACTTGTCACTTTCTCGGACCTAGACTCGTTTCTTGGTTCAGTAAGAAGCAATTGGCTAACTCTCTTTCCACGGCTGAATCAGTACTATGTCAGGTAGTGGCCGTATGCGAATCCTTTGGATGCAAAAACAAGCTGTCGACTATGGAATCGATTCTAGAGAGACTCCAATCATGTGTTATAGCACGAGTGCAATTGCAATCACGCACAATCTGCTCGCACTCGCGCACTAAGCATATCAACATGAAGCATCATTTTATAAGGAATCACGTCGAGAACAAGGATGTTCGCACTGAAAAGGTTCATACAGACGTTCACTAGCCGACATCTTCACCAAGCCGCTCGACACAAAGCAAGATTCAACATGCTCGACAGAATTGGGAATGCTACCAGACTCCTGTAAGTAATTTACTGTTTTACTCAACAATTGAGGGGAATGTCAGAAGACCCAAGAATACAGATTCAACTTTAATTATTTGTACACTCGGAATCGTCAATACAAAGATCAGTAGCGGCGAAGACATATGAATCCTACATTTGGTGTGTGCGATAATTAAGGGGGAATACTGTAGGACCCATGAATACAAAGATTAATCCAAATATTGCCGTATGGAATTCAAAACCTATAAGCAACTTTTTGAGGGGGAACGTCAGACGACGCTAAACAAAGACATGCTATAGGATTTTGATTCAGTATATAATATAATATTATTTCCTTTCAAAATAATTTTTGTCCACGTGCCCTGTTTTTATGTCAAACGTCATGTTCATTAAATGCCTTACACGACATCTGGACAACTGAATCTCAAAATCCGCGATGTCTTTAAATTGTTTATTATTTTTAAACCACCGTTTTAGGCATTTAGGGTATCAACCTATGTCAGAAGTGGGACCCGCTCAATTTTTAAACATTTCAATGGATTAGCATACCAGTTACACTCAGTCCATCTTAACCGTTGATTTCAAAACCGGTTCCCATCCCTTAAAATCTGACCATTCGTACTCTGCAAAACCCTATTTCGCCGCCCAACTATAAAAGGACTGAATATGCCATTAGAGACACTTTACGCTTTCTGCAAATTCAAGAGTTCTCAAGCAAAAACAGCCTACATATTTTTCTGCATTTTACTGCATACTTCGATTATTTTCTTGCACCTTTTTCTTAAGAAAACATCAATGGCTGGACAATCTTCTTCTCCTGCTCTGAAGAAATCTGCTAACATCATTGATGGCCGGATCTTCTCCAAACCTGTCATCATTGATCGTATTCTCTCAGAAACCAACGACGCAGAACCCATGGAATATATCATAACTCGTCTTCAACAACAAGGCCTCTATCGCCTTGGAAGCAAGACTGCTGACAAATTCGACACCCATCTGGTTGAGGAATTCTACCTCAACGCCGCCGTACGTTTTCTGTCATTGGCCCAAGGAGGTCATGTTGCTGACATCTCTGCTACAGTCCAGGGAGTTGAGATCTGTATCGATCACGATCTGCTCTAGAGCATCTACAGGCTACCCGCTGATGGCCTGACCATGGATCAACTTGAGACATTCGGGTCTCAAGAGCTCATTACTAAATTTTATGGACTGTTCACAGGGTCTAAAGTTGTTGACATGGTGACGACTACTTGTCACAAGAAAAACTTTCTTCTTCCTTATGTGTATATTCATGATTTTTGCTCCAGGATTATTGAGAATCGAATCGGTGCGTTCGAGATGTGTACCAACTTAAGGTTCAGGATGATGGTGGCTATTCTGACCTGTGAAAAGGTCAATTGGTGCCAAATAATCCTGAAACTCCTACAATAGGAGGTGTGCAAACCTGCCACCCAGAAGAAATCCTTTGGTTTAATGTTGAACTATATCCTGACGAAGTGCGGACTGACGCAATCCGCCGATGCTAAGAAGAATAGCTCGAGGATATACTTAGGAGGCGTCAAGCCCATCACAGATAAACGAGCACCTTGTCTTGCCACCACCCAAGAACCAGGCACATGCCAATTTCTGATAATCCAAGAGATGAATCCTTGAAGTTCCAAGAAGTGGAATCTTCAAAGAAGCGAAAGAGATCTCACAGCAAGAAACACTCTGCTGGTGAGAAGCCCAAGAAGAGACTCAGGAGGCTTTCGAAAATCAAATCTGCCAAGCCCTCCAAGGAACTCTCCCCCGTGGCTTAACCCACTGACGAAGAACCCCAGGGCCCAACCCCTGTGGAAGAGGTGTCTCCTACTGTATCGACAGTAGATCCCGAGCCTTTGGCGGCTAGGACGGATATTGAGACATCTGCCAACGATCAAGACTTTAGCGAGTCGGCTGCCCATTTGGAGCCAAAAGCTACTTCTCCTCTGCGGGATCCCACACCCGTACAGGATCCATCTTCCTTCAGGGCACCATCCCCTGTAAGGAGTCCCACTTCCGTACAGGATCCCATACCTGTACAGGAATCCCTCGATACAGCGTCTCCAGACACTGTACGAAGTCCCTCCCCTGACTCGATCATTAATCAGACCCTTCTTTCGGTTCAAATTGAACACGCCTACGAAAGATTTTTGCAATGGAAAGGCTACAGGCTAGCTCCGTACGATACACTGTACAACTGGAGCGATTGGAGCCACGAAGAGAGATTCGTCTCAGAAGTGACGGACTCAACAGAAATTGAGGCCCTGCTTCGATGGGACAATCCCTCCTGCAAGGATCTAATTGAAAGCCATCTTCTGCACAAATCTGACGCTCGGAGGAAAGGAAAGAAAAAGTCAGAGGATTCTCCCACTAATCCAAAAGACGACGAAGATCATGACTCAGACGACGACGACGATGCTTTACAAGCAGGTATGAGGATGAGTCGTGAAGAGGCTGAAGCTCGAGACGCCTCTCCACCCAGAGACGATGAAGGGCCTTCTACCAAGAACAATCCCCCTTCGCCACAGCATGAGAACATTCCCGACGAAGAGGAATTAGTCCCTCCAGTCGAGGAAGTAGAAGAAATTTTGGAACAGGCACCTGAGCCTGCTGCGACCGAAGAAGCTGTTCCTAAAAGACAACAGGAGGATTCAGTCCCTCCTGTATCCATGTATGCTGAAGAATCTTCGCAACAGGAAGCTTCTCAACCCCCTGTCGCCGAACCACAGGAAGCTGCTCCCGCCCCTTCAACCGTGGAATCCGAGGACGGCATCGAACCTGAGGATGTCCAACTTACTTCACGCCCATCCTTGAATGTAAGAAGGTTGAACAGCTCTGCAGACTTTGACCAACCAGATTCTCCGATTTCTGCCGCACGGAAAGAGCGCCTGCGTGCACTTGGCCTTCAAACTGTATTCATCCAGGATGCAATAAATGCTCTATCTTCCATTGAAAAAGCATTAAATTGGATGCATACTTCTGCCGTCGAAGAAATGACCACTCTTCAACATGAAGTATCTCGTGTTGTCGACGCATTCATTCTTTTGCCAGAAGTTTTCAAACAAGCTTTGAAGATCATGGAAGATAAGCAGGAGCAACTGCTGAAGGAAGAAGCAACAAAACGAGGATAGCTGCTTAAAGGGGGCAGTTGAGAGCTGTTTTCAATCATAGCACAAGCGGTCTTGATGAAGACAAAAAAGGGGGAAGAGGCACGAGAAGCTGCTAGGAGAATCAGGATGCAACAAGAAAGGGAATTTGAGGCTGCTTAAAACAGTATCACTGCCGAGTTGAACAAACTAGCACCTCCCTCCCAAAGTTTTAAAATTTCAGGCTCCCGACCGGAATTTCATGATCCCAATGTCCCTTGGCAAACTCTTATTCATTTTGAATATCAATAAAAGCGTTTGTTTGTCTTGAAAGATTACAACTCGTAATCTACTGTGTTGATGTATGATTACTTAAATTGTTTGATAACTATCTCAAGTTAGATAACTTGATTGAAAATTAAGCTGTACGAACTAGTCTACGAACAGTTCATAAATTCAGTTGTAAGCTTAGAATACATTGTAAGATTGTGCCTGCGCGCCAATCATAAGCTTAAGTTGTAATAAATCTTAAACTGTATCAAACTCGCCTGCGAGCAGTTCATTATTGTAGACTAAGTTACTAAAAGTCAGACCTTTTGACGAAAGACCAAGAAATCTGCCAGAAGACATCAAAGAAGATCACTTCATGAAGAAGGTTTTTGCATCATCAAGAAGACTTGAAAAGTTAAGAAAGTAAGTCTTGGCAAATTGTCAAAAAGGGGGAAATTGTTGGGAAAACAAAGACCAGATTTAAACAAATGGGATATCGATCCTGTATCGAATGATATTTAATAAAGAGGTTTTGACATATATGCCAATCCGAATACGGTAAAGGAAGCGTATCGAAGCTTTGAGGCTTTATCCTGTATCGAAGACCCGCCTCGAATCAGCATATAGTAAAGCTCTTCAGTACAGCAAGAAGTCTTGTAAAAGACAAAGTATGGAAACTGTCTCGAAACTCAAAATACAGTTATCTTCCATACAGCTCACAACAGGATAAAGAAGGAATATCCAGAAGTCAAGTCCCGTTGAATAAAGAAGTATTTAAATATTCAAGGATAAAGTATTTAAATACTGCCAGTCTTCAGATCTTCAGAATCCCGCGAAATCCGGATCGTGTCATAATCCCGTTGGAACGAAATCTCATTCAAACGGATACATCTCAACGGATATATGCTTCAGAGACTATATATATCTTATGAAGGCATTGAAGATCAGTTACCAGTCACCTAACTCTCAAGGTATCAAAAGTTATCATCAGAGTAAAACATATCTCCAAAGCTTACTGCAATTAAGATCTAAAGAGATATATAGTGCTCATCATCCTGAACAACACTTCATCAGCTGAAAGCTCTTAAAGTCAAAGTTGTTGTTCACCATCTGTTCTATACGTTGAACAAACTCAAGATCAGCCCTGTGTGGACTGAACAATCTGTGCTTCTCCGGAACTGTGTGTGAAGGATTTTCATTGAAGAAGACGAAGCTTCAGAACTGTGTGTGAAGAAGCAAGTCAAAGCATTAGCTCAAAACCAATCTGTGTGAACGGTTTAAGCTAAGATCTTTATATCAATCTGTGTGAACGATATATTGATTGTGTGTGTTGTTATAATTACGTAGTTGTGTACGTAGTAATTATAATAAACTTTTTACTCCTGTGTGGAGGACCAGTGGACGTAGAGGGGTTTACCTCGAACCACTTTAATTACTGTGTTATTTACCTTCAGCTTTTACTGTTTTAAATTACTGTGATATATTAAGTATACACTATACACTTAGTTTCTGTATCCACAGCAACCTACTGTATCCAAGACTTCCGCTACGCACTCAGATTTAAAATCCATACAGTTTGTTGTTTAAACTATTTTCCAAACTGTATCCAGTATACTTAGTGGCCAACACCGGGTATTGACCCACAACTAAGGACATACCGAGCCCAGATAAGAGATAAGGAAGCACACGCTAAGTGTGAGAGCAAAGGCTCAGCTATTGGGGCGACGGCCTATATTGCTAGGAGTAATAAGGAGAGTCTAGATTCCAAAGTCCACATCGGCAGGATTCGAAACTGGATTGACTGGTTGACTGATTGACTGACTGCTTGACTTGACATCCATCCACGGGGACATGATTATAATATTACAACTACATAATGATTATTGTTTTATAAAAATTCCGATGTAATTGTAATTGTTCCCACTTTTTCATAATTGATAAAATCATGCATCACTTAAAAAAAAAAATCAAAGGAAAGAGCCACACTCGCACACGATCACCCACTCACTGAGACCTTTTGTCTCACCCCACTGTTTTCCCTTTTAAACCAGAGAATGAGCAAACAGCAGAGGACGAAAAAGGCTTCGTGGAAGAGACCGAATAGAAGACTGCCTTCAAGATTTAGGACTTCTGTTCTTAGAATTTCTGTTGTTATCCCAATTTGTAATAGTTAATTATGCTTCGTACTTATTTCATTTGGTATATTTCCGCTGCAAACTTTGAACAGTGTAATTTTTATTATCAGATTTTGTCACAACGAATCTTAGAACATCGGGTTAAGATTGTTGTTTTGAAATATTATCCAATCGTTATTTTGCTTTCGCTATTTATTGTTGCACTTTGATTGATTGATAGACCGATGCGTCGCGTCCTCGTCCTTCCCGATGTTGGGGGCGTGACAGGAATGGCTTTTTATGTCTCCTCACATGGCAAAAACAATGAGATGGCACGCCGAGCCACGTACTAATGACAGGGATACTATGATACACCCTTCGGATGGAGAGGCGTGGAAGCATATAGATAGGGAGTATCCTAATTTTTCTTCAGATATCCGAAATGTGAGGCTCGGGATTGCTTCTGATGGTTTCAACCCTTTTGGTAACATGAGTCTTTATACCATATGGCCTGTTGTAGTGATTCCTTACAATCTTCCTCCGTGGATGTGTATGCAGAAGGAGTATAATATGTTGACCTTGTTAGTCCTGGGGCCGGGGTATCCAGGAAAGTGTATCGATGTGTATATGAGACCTTTGATAGAGGAGCTGAAATTGTTGTGGGAGCAAGGTCATCTCACGTACGACAATTATTCGTCCGATACATTCTACTTGCACGCCATGTGTATCGGCATTATTAGTGATTTTCCTGCATATGGAATGTTGTCTGGATCTGTTATTAGCGGATATAGAGGTTGTCCAGTATGTTTGAATGCAGATTGTGCTAGGTACCACTGTAGGAAAGTTATCCGAATGCGTCATCGGATATGGCTTGAGAGGGAACATGAGTGGCGTATGGATGCTGCAGCATTTGATGGCACTGTAGAAATGGGTGAGCCACCACGACAATGGACAGGTGATGAAATACTATCGATTCTTAATGAGTGTGATTTTGGTTAGCTTAGCAAACATCCAGATGTGATTGCAACAACCCCTGAAAGGCCCGACAGGTATAAGTATTGGTCGCACAAAAGTATATTTTGGAATTGCCTTACTGGTCCAAGTTACTGATAAGGAACTTCTTGGATGTCATGCACATTGAAAAGAATGTTTGCGAAAGTGTGGTTGGGAGAATCTTAGGTTGGGAGGGAAAGACCAAAGACGGGCCAAAAGCACGGAAAGGTTTGGAAGAAATGAGCATAAGAAAACATTTGTGGTTGAAGACTGTCAAGGGAAAACAAAAAATGCCTAAGGCAGCTTACACCGTCACTGTCGAGCAGAAAACTGAGATATTTTGGTGGATAAAGACTGCTAGGTATCCTACCGGGTATGCTGGAAATA
Source organism: Orobanche coerulescens (assembly GCA_033398695.1). Lineage (NCBI taxonomy): Eukaryota > Viridiplantae > Streptophyta > Magnoliopsida > Lamiales > Orobanchaceae > Orobanche > Orobanche coerulescens. The sequence continues at coordinate 93,175,178 of CM065816.1, forward strand.
TAGGAAGATGCGTTAATTTCAGGGAGAACAAGTTAACTGGTTTGAAGAGTCATTATTGTCATATCCTACTCCAACGCCTATTTCTGGTATTTATTCGACCATACTTACCAAAACAGGTGGTCGAGCCATGTGTTGCATTGTCAAGATTTTTACAGAAATTTTGTACGAGAGAAGTGAAGAGATCTGATTTGCGTTAAAATGCAAGATGAGATCATCTATATCTTGTGCAAGTTTGAGCGAATATTTCCTCCAAACTTTTTTGACCTCATGCCTCACCTCATGATCCACCTTCCCCGTCAGTTATTGCTCACTGGTCCAATGCACTACAAGGTAACATAATTTTGTATGATATATATATAATATTGTCAAATTAAATATGATTTCAATCACAATGACAATATTACAGGCAACTCGGTGATTACAAAGACTCTGTGGCCAATAAGTTTGCACCAGAAGGATGCATTGCAGAATCTTACCTTGCGTCGGAGTGTATTACGTATATCAAGTTGTATTTGGACACCTTCGAGCCCCATTCCTGCTCTATTCCAGCAGATGAAAGACAATTCAATCTTTCTATCATCTCCACTGATGTTGACGTCTATGGGAGGTTGCCAGGAAGACAATTAGACCCATACGAGTCACGAATTGCACATTGGTGGATATTGCTCAATTGTCCAGAAGTTCAGTACTGGAAAGACATCCACTTGTCATGCGATATGGTGCGAGGTGACACTAGATTCCACAATGACACTTTTGCCGACTATTTTGGAGAATGGGTTCGTATACATTCAGTTGCTATTGATTTTGGCCTTGAGATATTTTTTTTAGATAAAAAGTTTATTTACGACAGATGACCCATATACAAGATGACGGACACCCTAACTGGTCGCGTGAACTTATGCTTCTTTCTATGAAGCCGGTTATGTCAAGAATTTATTCGATGGCCAAAGTCAACGGTGTCACATTCGTATGCCTTGAGAGAGACCAAAAAAGAAGATGTCAAAATTCTGGGGTTATGATAGATGGTGGATATTACAGTATTCTTATGGAAGTGGTAGAACTAATTTATGGGGAAGGCATGACAATTTACTTGTGTAAGTGTCGATGGTACGACACCAGTCTTGGAACCGATATGCAATATGACTACGAGTTGTTATCTATTGACACTTCCACTTCATGGTATGAAAGTGATCCTTTTGTATTTGTAACATAAGCAAAGTCGGTGTATTATTTGGACGACTTGGTGAAGAAAGGCATATGGAAGATAGTGAACGTTGTGACAACAAGGAATATTTGTAGTGCTGCTACACTGGGAGAAACAACAGGTACTGATGACGATGATGCTTATCAAGAGCCAAATGCAGCAAATATTCCACCATCAACGACAATTACGATGAATAATGTTCCTGAAAGACGAGTCGTACGACTTCGTGGTGATGCTCGCGGGTACGTTGACGTTGATACAGATGAATTACTTAAAAATTCTGATGACGATAATGTGGACGACTTGAGGCATATGTTGCCGGAATCAACTCAGATAATGAGACAGACTATAGTGATGACTCAAACTATGAGCCATAAATTTAAATTAGATGTTTATTTTCATACGTTATATATAATGAAAAAAATAGTAATAATAATAATCAAAACATTAACATAATATTAATAATATTATTAAAAAAAATCGGGGGGTTTAGCTGACGACTTCCACGAAAGTCGCCGGCTAAACCCCTTTCCAAAAAAAAATTTGGAGTTTAGCCGACGACTTCCAGGAAAGTCGTCGGCTAAACCCCTTTCAAAAAAAAAATGGTTAAACTAATAAAACGCCTGCCCACCTGACCCGACCGTGTCAAATGACACAACCCGTGTCGCACCTGCCCAGAAAGTGAAAAACCACTGTATGTCTGACCCGACCGTGTTAGATGACACGGCTCGTGTGGTACTTGGGGTTTAGCCAACGACTATTGCTAAATGTCGTCGGCTAAACTATATTATTTTTTTTAAAAACTTTAGCCGACGACCTAGATCTTGTCGTCGGCTAAACCCCTAAATATTTATACATTTTTTCTCCTTCTTTTCTTACTTTTTTCTTCTCCCAAGCCTAGCCCCCCCCCCCCCCCCCCACTCCCCGACCCCCGCCAACACACCGCTGCCCACCCACCCGACCGCCCGCCCGTCGTCCGATAGCCCCCGTCCCGCCGTCCGCCCGCCGTCCGCCCGTCAGTCCCCCGACCCCCGTCCCCATCCCCCAGCCCCCGTAACCCGACCGCCAACACAACGCCGCCCGCCCGCCCGACCGCCTATCGTCCGACAGCCCCCGTCCCGCCGCCCGCCCGCCGTCCGCCCGCCAGTCCCCTCCTGCCGTCCGACAGCCAGGTAACCATTTTTATTTTTTTGTTTGATGAATTTATAGTATTTGTTTAATGAATTTGTTTAGATTATTTGATGAATTTAGTATTTTCCATATTTTGTGTTTAATTTAGTTTTGATCAATTGTTAGTTGTTAGTTAGATGAAATATGATGAATTTTGTGATGAATTAGGTAAATTGTTTGATGAGTTGTGAATTGATGAAATATTTGATGAATTTGTTAGAGGAGTAAGGGATTGTATAGCGGGCGTTAATCGAAAGATTAACGTGGTATGGCATTGATAATTACTGTTGTGTGATTGTTAATTTACTGTGGAAACTATGTCGAATTTTTGTGTTAATATCTGTATGTTTCTTTATTTTTGAAGATGGATAGAATAAAGAAAGCGTTGGGGTAGAAGTCGACAAAGTCGACCACTCCCAGTTTGGGGGGGAGTTCGGCAGCCTCTAGTAGGGCGGATCACGTTACTCAGTACATATCTCAGAGTAGCGCTCGTGCCCGCCAGATACTAGAAAAAACCGGCATTAACGCTGACGATTTTCTGAGGGCGACAGATGAGCCCGCTACACTAGCGCGGTGTTTATCCTTTCAGACACCACGGTCGACTCCCTCGTAGACGGAGACTCTCATGCCTCCCATCCACCGACCCACGTCTAGCCCTTATATATCAGGAGATGTACGGAGTTCCTCGTCGGCGGTGTCCTACGTTCCGCCGCCGAGTCTATTCATGCCTCTGATGGTTCCGACTATTCTGGAGGTGGATGAGACGGGATTTCGATTTCCCATTCGATTGATTAGCTCTGAGGAGGCGTACGTCTACGAGTCTTGGCCAGACAACATGCGTTGGCGGAGTTGTCGGGTTTCGAAGACGAAATTGTACGCGGAGATAGAGAGGGAGAAGGAGAAGGGGAAAAATGTAGTCGAGGAGGAGAAGAAAAAGAAGAAGGCTCGTGGCCCGGCAATGGGTCTGGCGCTCGACTCGTACGTCAGTAAGCATGGCCGTTACGAGATTCCTCTAGACAGACACGGACGACCGGTGATGTCTTCTGACGCTACGGCGTCATATAGCCGTAATGTGGGCTTTGTCATTCGGGATAGAGTCCCCGTTTTGTGGCCCGGTTGGGGAGACGTGCCGTAGTGCGTGAAGGATGCTTTGAACAATGCTATGTCGGTAATAATAAATATTTAATAAGTGTTTTTCAATCAACACGTAGTTCTTCAAAATGCAATATCTGATGTTTTTAAGTTATTGCGTATTTATGTTGTTCATAGGTGTGGATTGTCATTCCCGACTCTCTACTACGTACTTGGTGTGACGAGGTGCAATCTATCAAGTCATTTTAATTTATTTTGTATCTACATTGTTTGCGTAATTTTTTTTCTTACGAATAATATATATTGTGCAACGTGTGTTGTCGGTACAAATCTTGGAAAAATGAGATGCACATGTTCTGGACAGCCTGGGGTAATACCCGAGAGGCTAACCCGGAAGAATTCAAGTTCCGGGAGTACGAGCGGAAGTGGCTACGCGCCTATTTTCGCGACCCGGAGTTCATAGTATGACTAAAATACCCTCATTTTATTCTTTCTTTTTCTATTATTATTATTATTATTAATATTATTATTAAAGTTAAGTATTTTTTATTTAAGAATCAGAAATAAAAAATTAAAAAACTTTGGATCTTATTTTAAATTGTATTAATAAAAAATATAAACTAGAATATTATTTTCCATAAAATAAATAAAAATATGAATTATTTTATTTTATTTATTAAAAAACTACTGGTATTTAATAAAAATTAATAATATTTTTTTTTTTATTTTTTTTGAATTCTAAATATAAACTCAATTTTTTTAAATTAATGTTTCAGAATTTAAAAATACTTGAAGTTCCGACTTTTTTAAATTAGAAAAAATCGGAACTTCAGGTACTTTTTTAAATTCTGAAATATAATTAATATTAATAAATCAAAATTTTTTATTTAAAATTGGAAATAAAAAAATTTATAGACTCTTGATATTATTTATAAATTGTTTTAATAAAAATAAAAACTAGAATATTATTTTCCATAAAAAAATAAAAATCTGAATATTTTATTTTATTTATTAAAAAAATTGCTAGTATTTAATAAAATTAATAATATTTCAGTTTTTATTTTTTTTGAATTCAAAATATAAACTCAATTTTTTTAAATTAATGTTTTAGAATTTCAAAAATACTTGAAGTTCCGATTTTTTTTTTAAATTCTGGAATATAACTAACGGCAAACCACAAAGACCAAAAATGTAGTTAACTCTATTTTTAATATATGTTATTTTTTAATTGTCTGTGAAATCTTGTAATTATTGCAATATTTTTTTGAAGGCGACTAGCTTGACCAACATGACCAATCGTGCTGGTTTGACTGACCATCACAGTCTGGGTTTCCGGTCGTTAGCCAGAGTTGCGCACTTCTTCTGATTCGTTGGACGCATTTGCCTACGTGACTCAGAAAGCATATCCGAACCGTCCCGAGGAGCATGTAAGTCTTTTTTTATTTTAGTTTGGTAATAAACTAAATGCCTTTGTATCATACTTTTATTGATATTGAAATATTTATTTTCATATTAACTTAGGAGCGTGTGTGGGAGGAGTCTCAGAGGATGCTTGCTGAGATTGCTCGGGAGCAGTATCCGGACTTAGCGGATACTGACTTCGATTCCGCTATTGGACAGATCGATCAGGCTGATCCTTATGTTCGCGCTAAGTGTGGGGTACCGTCTATCCTCCTAGAGGTAGTCGGTACCGCACTAAGATGATGGGAGCCGAGGGTCACAGTCTATTGAAAGATATCCCCGGCTTCCAGCGCCCTCGCGGACGGGATGCACGGACTGCCTATCTCGAGGAGCAGTTGAGGGCGGAGAGGGAGCTCCGAGCTGAGAATGAAAGGAGGACTCAGGCGCGGTTACATGAGAGCGAGCAGAGGACTGAGTCGCGGTTAGAGAGTTTCCAGAGACAGCAGCAGGCCATGATAGACTATATGATGACGCTGACTCAGACCATTACTCAGGCTGGACTGCAGGCACCTGCTCCACCGCCTTCTATCTTCGGTCAGACCCCATATTCACAGCCTCGTGACGAGGATCTAGGGGATGGTGGTAATCCTTCTACTTCTACATTTCGACATTTAGATGATTTTGGTAGTGGATTGTAGTTGTGTTGTTGTAGTATTCTTGTATATTGATATTTGTGTTAGAATTGTGTAAGTGATTTTGTTGACGCTACTAGTATGTTGATGAAATTTATTGTTCTTGAATGTGTTGTGCGTTGTGTTGCATATAATGTTGGGCATATTATTGATGGTATTAGTTGAATGTGTTGTGCATTGATTGTTGTTGATAATGGGAGCTGGTGTATAAAAATTGCAGGTGCAAAAAATACAGGTTTTGGGATCCCAAAATCTGAATAAAATCTTTTTTTTTTTATATTAGGTTTTAGCCGACGACCTTGGTAAAAGTCGTCGGCTAAAGTATATTATTTTTTTCTAAAAAAAGTTTTAGCCGACGACCTTGTTAAATGTCGTCGGCTAAAGTGTGTTATATTTCTTTTTTAAAAAATATTTTAGCCGACGACATTTCAAAAAGTCATCGGCTAAAGTGTAAATTTGTTTTTTTTTTAAAAACACTTTAGCCGACGACATTTTTTCATAGTGGTCGGCTAAAAAGTAGAGGTTCAGCCGACGAAACTTAAGTGTTGTCGGCTAAACTTTATCCGACGGGATGAAGACGTCGGCTAAACCTTGACCTTTAGCCGACGACTATAGAAAAAGTCGTCGGCTAAACCTTGGCCGACGAATATCGGCCGGCGGTTTTTAACCGACGACTGAGGGGATTAGCTGACGACATTGACCTTTAGCCGACGACTTAAAGTCGTCGGCTAAACCCCCAATATTGGTAGTGATGTATAAAAAATAATTGATTTCTATTTTTGAATTTGTACAGGTTAAATGGATAAAATTAAGAGACTAGCGTGTGGTAAGAAAAAATCGAAGACTCCGGAGTCGGGGGATAGTTTTGCAGCTTCCAATTGTGTGTATCCTGTCGGTAAATATTCGGATGAAAGTAACAGTCGCATACATGGTCTAGTAGAGAATAGTGGACTGAAGTTTAAGAATGGGAACTTGTATCCGACGGATGACGAACATACTATTGCGAGGCACTTATCGTATCAGACTCCCAGATCACGGACGACCCCCACTACTGTTGAGACAACTCAGCCTCATATGCTCCTATACACCGCATTCCCTCCCCTCCTACTACATCTGGGAGCGGCCGATATACACTGAGCACGTCATCCGAGGTGCCTTCCGGTCCTCTGTCGACTCTATTTATGCCCCCTATGGTATGGTCGATTCTAGGGGTTGATGAGAAAGGAGTCCGCCGGCCATATAGCTTTGTTAACCCGATGGATGCGTATGTGTTCCAGGCGTGGCCTGAGAAAATGATTTGGCGGACATGTTGGATATCTAAGACGAAGTTGTACGCGTCGCTTGCGAAGCTTGAGAATGAGGAGGGTCGTACCGAAGGCGAACAGAAAAAGAAGAAGAATACTCGTGGCCCATCGAAGGGTCTAACACTTGACGCATATGTTTAAAAAAATGGCCGTCACAAGATAGCAGTAGATGAAAAGTATCGACGACCCATTTTGGCTTCGGAAGCTTGTATGGTATATTATCGTAATGTTGGGTTTGTCATACGCGATAGAGTTCCGGTACTGTGGGCTGAGTGGAAGGATGTGCCACAAAGTGTGAAGGATGTATTGAACAATTCTATGTCGGTAAGTTTATCTCAATTCCGAAATCTTCTTTGTGTATTAAAATTCGGAAAAAATTTAGTCGTATATATTATATGCTAATTGTAGGTTTGGTTTGAGGTTCCTTCTTTCCTACTACATACTTGGTGTGATGAGGTGCAAACAGTCAAGTAAGTAATTTTCACAATATGTAGTTGGGTAATTACTCGAGAAATTTTTGCATCATTTTAGTTATTGTTAAAAATATGTATTTGTCAAATGTTTTAATAATTTATTTATTAATACAAAATAATTTGTAATATAAAATTCACAACTTGTAAACATATAAGGTAATTTGATTGATAAATTTAAACATGGTAAACATTCTAATTTACTTGTAATTATGAGTATTGTAACACCCCCAAATCCATTGGGTTATTACAGTGCCGTGGACCCCACTCCAGGAGATCCACCAAGCGAACACGACTAAAATACATCAAATTAACCAACAAGGGAAATCACAGTCCCTGCTATGATACCCGACATAATATTCCGATAAGGGATTTCAATAACAATGATGGGCCTACAGGGCCAAAATAAAAATACAACAACATCCACGAGCATCTGCTCGGGTAATACATAATGACAATGACTGACAAACTGGAGAACACTCCAACTGACTGACCAACATGAACAACCCGGACTAGTATCGCTCGAATGTCTCATTGCCATCATCATGCCCCTGTGTCTCAACTCTCTCCTCGCAAGAACCTAAAACATGAAAACATGTTCCGCCCCCACGGGGTCAGTCATCCAGATAATGAACATCAAATACATGTATAACATGATATGCATCCAAAGGCAGAATGAAATGATACAATGATAATAATAATAATACGAGATGCTCACAAACTAAGGAAGAACCGAGCATTCATGAAAACACTATGCCAACGGCATACCATTAATAGCTATTCAACACGTTAGAACATAAGTGCCCAACGGCGAATCATAAGTATAGAACACGACGATGAATTATACGAATATGAACTAAACCAGAACTGAATTAAATATGAATCACAATGACCGAAGGCTCCAACAGAAATACCAAGACCTCACAAAGGTCTGAAAAGCCACTCAGCCGAATCTGTCAATCGACACAATCACCTGAAAGTCACTCAGCCAAAGCTGTCAAATATCACAATGGCCCGAAGCCAAAACAGCCCGAAGCTATATCAATGAGGGCCGAAGCCACGGCATGAAGCCGTATCACAATGAGGGCCGAAGCCACGGCACGAAGCCGTATCACAATGAGGACCGAAGCCAAGGCACGAAGCCGTATCACAATGAGGGCCGAAGCCACAGCACGAAGCCGTATCATAATGAGACCATCCAATGGCCGTGACCTACTGAACTGTAGGTGTTGGGAAACCAACCGAGAAGGTTCAAGCCCCAAACTTACCCATAATCAGCACTACCCAAGACTAGCCTCTAAAACACAATTAATCACAAACGACAACGATACCAAGATTACCGAATTCACAAGAATGACAGTGTGCTGCCTTGAGTCGGCCAACACGACGATAGTAACTCATGGATGGGCACCGTCCTTGACAGTCCCAATTCAATACCTCGATTACCTTAAAAAGGCTGATCGATAACAACGAACAACGGATAGGAACTATCCCCGACAGTCCCAATTTAATACCTCGATTGCCTTAGAATGGCCAACCGATAACAATGATGCAGCAGATGATTCAATACCTCGATTACCATAGAACGGACAACTGATATCAATGATATAACGAATGATTCAATACCTCGATTGCCTTAGAACGGCCAATCGATAACAATGATACAACGAATGCCTCGGAACCTTTAATCGGTTACCGATGATGAAGGTGAGAAACGAACACGCCAATGCCTTCAATCGGCCAATACAACATCAATGACAAAACACCAACATCAATAACAATGATTAAAACGATGTTTTAGATCGACATCAATATCAACAACAACAATCGATACATCGATACCGCGTGCCGGCTATCGACAATAATATTAACAACGAGTATCCTAATGCCTTGAACCGGCCATTAATGGACAATAATAAACATTTGGCATAATTGCCTAAATGTATCGTATCGAACGATCCCTTAATATCAATGAACTCATGAAGAGACTAAGTCTCGGAATGAAACAACATATTCATACACATATATGATAACATTAATCTCATTGACTAGTACAAGTATAAAACTTGCCTCAAACCGAAGGCGAGAAAGTCCTTCCACGATCAACGTCCTTTATGGAAATATCGGCCGCTCGAACAACCTTGAATAACACAAGTATCAACAATTCGCTTAATATACAAATCAATCATGATCACAACCAACTCAAAAGTCGATACAACACTACCCAAACTCATTGGGGCATTTTAACAAACACGTTGTAAACAATCTCCCATTGTTTACAACTAATCCCAATTATAATGATACCAAAACTCCAATGAATGATTCAATCCAACAAAACATCAGTAATACCATCAATAATCCAATAGGAATACTCCATTCGAGATTACGACAACATCTAGTCGAAACCCCCAAAATTCCAAAGTCAACACCAAAGGTGTTCTCGAACAAATCCCCAAATATTCAAAAATTCCGAAAATTACATCATTGAATCTGTAAGAATACAAGTGTCCAAGGTAGATAATCCATATTCAACATGTTCCAACAAGATAGGAAGCTAACTCGAAGAGATCGGGAAGAAAACCCTCAAATCCCGAAATTCAAGATTCAATGAAAAGTTACCTTGATTTGGAGTGATGGAGCGGATTAAATGTTGATTAAGCTGAACTAGGAGCTTGAATATGATGCTATATGATTACAGCTCGGAAAGATCTATGCGAATCGCTCAAAATCGCCCGGAATGGTTGAGAAATGAAGGAATGACGGAATGAAGAGTGAAGTGTCCTATTTATACAAAACCCAGCTTAGCGCGCGCTATCTCCTGTGATTAGCGTGCGGTAGCGGCTTCATCGGGTAGTCCAATGAACTCTGCATGCTGCGTTAGCATGCGCTACAAACTTGGTAGCGTGCGCTAACGCCTCATCTTAGCGTGCGTTAACCTTGTGTTAGCGTGCGCTACCTGATAGTTGATGTCCAGAATATTGGAGTCCAGAACCCACTGTCCTCCGCCTACTTGCCTTAGCGCGCGCTACTAAGATGACTTAGCGTCCGCTACCAGTACAATTAGCGTATGCTATTATCCACTTATAGCGTGCACTACAAATTTCTAATTTCAGTCCAGTACCAACTGGACTGTCTGCCTCAATTGCGCTAGCGTGCGCTAATGCTGATGCATAGTGTGCGCTATCTGTACTCCATTAGCGCGCGCTAACAAGAGTACACAGCGTGCGCTATCTCACACACAGACTACCAAAATATGATGATGATGATGACAATATTCTCGTCTCGATCTCAAACAGTGATGAATGACGAACAACAACTGATACACGATTCTAAAGTACACCTAACGGTGAACACAATTGAATAAATATGAATGATGAATGATTATTACTGAGTGAAAAATTTCTGAGTGACAATTACTGAAATAATCAATGAATTCACAACTGGGTATTACATACCCCCCTTAAAAAGAGTTTCGCCCCTACACTAAGGGTACACAGCTCGGGATATGAACTATCTATCAGGATCTGAAAACAACATCTCCAGGAATACTCCTCAATGCGAAACATTCCGCCGGAGACCAGCCAGAAAGTCTTACCAACCGTAAGATTTGAAACACCGGTGTACACATCCCAAGGGAGCCACTCATTGTACATGTATACAATCCATAGGTGTACACTTCCCCATCCTCATCGGCGTCAGACGCCCATGTAAGCACTGACTCGCGCCTCAAAAGAAAAGCAACAACACACATATAGTCCTCGGAACCATATCAATCGTATGCCAAAGTTCTCATGACTTGACGTCTCGAATCACAATGAACAATTACTCAGGTTATCACGAAATCTCGGGTACAACATCAAAGGGAAGAAATCCCAACCAATAACCCAAATCTCAAGATTCTCAAATACTATAGTTACAAGATAAATCAACAACAGATGGTTCACAACCACAATACTACGATGCAGATTAAGTTAAACAGTAATCCGGAAAACAAGGATACATGTCAAATGTACCCAACATCGATATCCTCCAAATCATCGATCCCCTCGATCTCATCGATTCAAGGAAGACCCAAATCTGAACTCACCGCTTAATATGATCCCGAAAGGTCACAAAAATGAGAGTGACTATGGTGAATGATAAATGACTAGAAATCCGACAAGGATCAAGAATGACTCACCGAGGTGAACTAATAATGCAATGAGTGATAGCTCAAATGAAGTGATTGGAACCGTTGCTCCTCGTGAATTGAATGATTAGTTCACAAGTCTCAACATGATTGATGTATGATGAATGAATTATATGAATGAATGAACGACAATGAAATGAATGATTATCCTATTACCGAGCAAGAATTAACTTGGTCAAAACTAGTGATGAATGTCCTTACCTATGGGTCTCGAAGCCTGATAGGACCCTTGGATGATGCACGAGCTGGAGTAATAAAATCCCTCGAGGCTTGTGAGCCCTCTAGAGATATACCGGCACTACAACTCCTGCAGTATTTCCATAGGTGTCCCTGCCTTCCACACAGAAAACAAACAATAGCTGGCACCGTACACAGAGAACTAACGTCCCCTGCTGAATCACAGTTAAAGCAAACAACAGTCAAACTCGTCGTCTGAGAGGAAGATGCTATCCCAGCACGACGACAACTAGAAAACAACCTTTTGGACGCCCGAGCCCGATGTCCCTCTGAACGAGCCGACATCCTAGTCCTCCCACCAGAAGAAACTAAAGTGTACTTCTGAGTAAGCTTCTTGATCAAAAGCTCTGCTCCAAGAGCCTTCTCGATGAACTCACTAAGTGAATTACAATTGTGATTGAACAACTGCACCCTCAAATGCGGATTTAGCCTCTTGCTAAAATACTTGATCTTATCCGCCGCAGTACGGATAACAGACGAAGCACACTGAAGAAGTCCTGAAACTTCTCAGAAATGATAATAACACCCTCGTCCTCGATGTATTCGGGGTTTAAAACCTCTGATAACTTGGCTTCACGAAGTGGAGCCAGATAATACCTCTCTATCATGAGGGTCTTGAATTCGCTCCAAACACAATCACGATCGGTGGGTTTCACAGAAATCCACCAAGAATAAGCACCCTTACTCAAGTAGTAAGCCGCTACTGCCACCTTACTCTCTTCCGGACACTGAACCATGTCGAAGAGTTTATCAAAATTCTCAAGCCAATGAACAATATCAGCTGGTTCCGACGAACCCTCAAAAATAGGCGGTCTCTAACGAGAGATATCGTTAACAATCTGACTCACTTCTCCAGTCTGTCCATGAAACGGCACCTGGAATCCCTGCTGTGGTGGACCACGAACCATCGAGGTCTGCATGGTCTCCATCGGACGTGTCATACACGTCATCTGGGACATCATGCCCTGCATACATATGAATGGGTCCACCCGAACACCTTCCGATTGAGCTGTATCTCGGGGTGGATGATTATCTGTCAGTGAATGAGTAGCATAGCTAACTGATGAACAAATGTTATCCCTCAAATTCGCACGGGTATTCACACGAGATCCCGAGTTTCGGCCCGCACCGCGACCTCTTCCCCTGCGTCCTCTGATAGCTCTTTCCATACTGAAGCAGGAAAGTCACATGATGGTTATAGATCCTGCATGAAGATCGCATTATGTTCACGTAACGGAATGATAATAATGAGCATACACGCTCTAACACAATGAAAGCATTAATAATGTAATAAAATGATCGTCAACATGACGCCGGAATATGATAAGATTGCATGAAAGATCAAGTGAGGTGACATGATTATCTGATGAAATTCCTGAAATGATTACCTTGAACAAGTTAACAAGATTGATAATTCGATCCACAAGATCAACAACTGAGCAATGAGATTGACTGAGTGATTAATGAATTAACATGATCGACAAGATCAAAAATGATGATTGAGGATTGTTGACTGATGAATGAGTTGATCCTTATCGCTTGCACAGGTCACACGTGCTCCAAAACAATTAGTCATGAATCAATCGTAACATAAATGTCACATATAGGTTTCAACAAAACATGTACAATCAATGACATAATGAATGTATGAACATAAAGAGAATCGAGTCATTACACAGGTCATACGAAGTTTCGAGGTCTTGCGATACTAGTCTTCACTGACGACGACTCGATGAATGAATGACTCATGCAGTCGTACTATTATCACGACTCACAAAACCCGACTGTCCAGATTGTCATAACCTGACAGTCCCACTACTACCGCGTCGGTAGAGCCACATAACACACATATCAGGGTATCTCACAACCCAAATCTCTGATACCATCTTCTGTAACACCTCCAAATCCCATTGGGTTATTACAGTGCCGTGGACCCCACACCAGGAGATCCACCAGGCGAACACGACTAAAATACATCAAATTAATCAACAAGGGAAATCACAATCCTTACTATGATACCCGACATAATATTCCGATAAGGAATTTCAATGACAATGATGGGCCAACATGGACAAAATAAAAATACAACAACATCTACGAGAATCTGCTCGGGTAATACATAATGACAATGACTGACAAACTGGAGAACACTCCAACTGACTGACCAACAGAACAACTCGGACTAGTATCGCTCGAATGTCTCGTCGCCATCGTCATGCCCCTGTGTCTCAACTCTCTCCTCGCAAGAACCTAAAACATGAAAACATGTTCCGCCCCCACGGGGTCAGTCATCCAGATAATGAACATCAAATACATGTATAACATGATATGCATCCAAAGGCAGAATGAAATGGTACAATGATAATAATAATAATACGAGATGCTCACAAACTAAGGAAGAACCGAGCATTCATGAAAACACTATGCCAACGGCATACCATTAATACCTGTTCAACAGGTTAGAACATAAGTGCCCAACGGCGAATCATAAGTATAGAACACCACGATGAATTATACGAATATGAACTAAACCAGAACTGAATTAAATATGAATCACAATGACCGAAGGCTCCAACAGAAATACCAAGACCTCACAAAGGTCTGAAAAGCCACTCAGCCGAAGCTGTCAATCGACACAATCACCTGAAAGTCACTCAGCCAAAGCTGTCAAATATCACAATGGCCCGAAGCCAAAACAGCCCGAAACTGTATCAATGAGAGCCGAAGCCACGGCATGAAGCCGTCTCACAATGAGGGCCGAAGCCACGACACAAAGCCGTATCACAATGATGTCCGAAGCCACGGCACTAAGCCGTATCACAATGAGGGCCGAAGCCACGGCACGAAGCCGTATCACAATGAGGGCCGAAGCCACGGCACGAAGCCGTATCACAATGAGACCATCCAATGGCCGTGACCTACTGAACTGTAGGTGTTGGGAAACCAACCGCGAAGGTTCAAGCCCCAAACTAACCCATAATGAGCACTAGCCAAGACTAGCCTCTAAAACATAATTAATCACAAACGGCAACGATCCCAAGATTACCGAATTCACAAGAATGACATTGTGCTGCCTTGAGTCGGCCAACACGACGATAGTAACTCACGGATGGGCACCATCCTTGACAGTCCCAATTCAATACCTCGATTACCTTAGAACGGACAATCGATAACAACGAACAACGAATGGAAACTATCCTCGACAGTCCCAATTCAATACCTCGATTGCCTTAGAATGGCCAACCGATAACAATGATGTAGTGGATGATTCAATACCTCAATTGCCTTGGAATGGCCAACCGATAACAATGATATAACGAATGATTCAATACCTCGATTGCCTTAGAACTTCCAATCGATAACAATGATACAACGAATGCCTCGGCACCTTTAATCGGTTACCGACGACGAAGGTGAGAAACGAACATGCCAATGCCTTCAATCGGCCAATGCAACATCAATGAGAAAACACCAACTTCAATAAGAATGATTACGACGACGTCTTAGATCAACATCAATTGTAACACCCCCAATCCGCTCAGGGATGATACACGCCGTAGAACCTTTCCTCAAGGATCTACCAGGCTGGTAACAACATCGAACATCTCAACAATACCTTTAAGTCTAAAATGACTCAGTAGACCGATTTGGTCTTTCAATAAAAACATACAACTCAAAAACATTACATGCCCACGCAGGGGTCGAATACAACACACTCCCATACAACGGGAAAGAATATTGCAGCAGAAATAAAATACAACTAAACCAATGACATCATACGGATCCTCGTGTGATTAGTATCGTTCATCTTTCATCATCCTTCATGCCGATCCTGTGCTATGCTCCAAAACCTGAATGCAATACAGACATCCACCCCCCGAATACTCGGGGGTTAGCCAAACTCCACTGTTTTGTTAGTCCAAGAACAAGTGCAAAAATACGAGCCATACAATACAAGTTCCAAGAACAATAATAATCAGGAATCCTCAAAGATTTAAACATAACGAAAATACTCCCCGAGGTAAGAGTTTGGGAAAAACATTCCAAAACCGAAAGATCACCAATCAGGGGAAACAATTTATAAAACAGTTTAAAATGCCATCTGAAGTTTCAATAGAAAACAATTTAGGATTTCAGAATCCTTCTCTTTCCAAAATCAACAAGGGTCACAGCCCAAAGGTTTCATTTTCACAAATAAATCCAACAACAATTCACAGGGCCAGAGCCCGCATCAAGTGTCCTCAACGGACATAAAATCAACACAACATAATCACGTACAAGTATTGCCTAGGACTGGGACAAAGCCACAAATCCCACTCGAGGCCTCTAAGGACCCTCTCGAGCTGGCCACAATCATAAAACAAATCACACACATGCATCGCCTAGGACCGGGACGAAGCCGCAAATCCCACTCGAGGCCTATAAGGACCCTCCCGAGCTGGCTAGCTAAACAAATCACACACCATATCTCACGGTTGGATCAATCACTTGTTGCATCCTGACCCCATGATCACAAGCCATGTGTCACCGTAGATTATCTCAGGCTCTCATGGTTGGATCAATCACTTGTTGCATCCTGACCACATGATCACGTGCCATGTGTCACCGTAGACCTTCAACCATATCTACACATTCACACAAATAACATATCACATCACTAATATCCAAGTAATTCACATCAATGGCAACAAACACAATGCACGACGCAATGGTCAAATCACAACGCTCCTATATGAGATAATATATACATATATATTATCAAAGCACAACGACAACACCAAGTGTATTCATAGTAATTCACGTAACCATCCACGAACACAATGTCCACAAAACACACGCGTTTTGAAAGAGGGCCTTGAACAAGGCTAACCGAATCTTTGAAAGTGAAATTCAAACGATCAAATAAACACAAGGAGACGATCACTAATTATCATATCCATGAAACAAGAATTGTATGGACAAGGTACTTGCCTCGAATAACCACAACGCGGAGAATCGACCGAAGTAGGTTGGCACGAACCGACTACGAACTCACTGACTCCACCGAACGACAACCCGCAACAATAAAGTACGAACGACAACAATACAACGAAAATGAATTCCAAAGTACGACGCAAAGCCGCTGAATTCAAGGAACAAACTGTGAAAGTTTAAGGGTTTCCCCCGAAACGGCCAAGAACACGAATCGACCCGACAAAACACGAAAATGGACTTCCCAACCGAAATATGGATATTTTATCTATAGGATATGTTTAAAAACATCATTTTACAACAATCGGCTCATCATAAACGGATGGAAAACGAAATCAAGAACAAATCCCCCCAAAAAGTCAACTCGAAGGAAATCAAGAAATATACCTTGATTCGACGAAGAACAATGGTTAAATGATGTTAAACACAAGAATACTACTAAGATTAATCATACCCAACATGGATTAATCAACAATACGGAACGAATCGGACAAAAGCACAAAAACCCCAAATTTTTTCAAAATAGGGTTCTAGGAAATCTCACCTTGATTCGCTGGATCAAAGGATGATATAGGATGATCAATCAATGATATGAACTAAACAACTTCGTGGATTTGTTGTTCAACAACATGGCTCCAAGATCCCCAAGGCTCTAGCCGCGGAAGAGAAAGAGAGAAATGGGAAAAATGACTGAAACTGGACTGCTCGGCCATATTTATACTGGTGCAGCCTAGCGTGCGCTAGGCTGCCGAGCTAGCGTGCGCTATCGTCCCGGGCCGCAATCCAGAACCTCACTGCCTTGCCGCACCCGTACGGCCAGTGCCCGCAACCGTCTATCCAGTACCCGCAACTGTCCGACCAGTACCCGCAACCGTCCGGCCAGTGCCCGACCACTAGGACTCGACGACTCGATTATCCGAAATCGCACGGAACGAACACGAAAAAACGCTCGTGGGCAACATCATCGACCTAAAATGAAATACCATGCAACAATTAATCACACGCGACCATGAAAAGGGTCAAGACAACAAATACGAATGCGGATACCCACAACTTTGGGTAAATTACAAAATGGCCCAAAATGCCCGAAAATCACGATACGTGATCGAATCACCAAACCGAAGTTCATAACACGTCTAACAAAGTTAAACGGACTTACGGAAAACTCGAAACAATAGTTTCGAACGAGATTCGCAAGAATCAAACTCAAGTGCGGAAAAGTCGCTAAAATGCACGGAACTCAACAAAACGACACCGAAACGAACTAGGATGTCGAAAAGTGCAGAATTAAACATTCTCAGAATGACGAAACGGTCACAAAAGATCCGTTAAAACAGACTCTCGCCAAAAAAAGAAAATTACCGGAAATCGAATTTGCGGATATTACATACTACCCTCCTTAAAAGAAGTTTCGTACCGAAACTTCAAACAGGTAGGGAGAAGCAATATCCCGCCAGGAAAACTCAACGAGATACACAAGAAACACGTAACTTACGCCCAACGGCGAAACATTACAAGCAACGCAAAGGAATATACGGCGTGAAAACGCGCTCCACGACGACCAACACAACGCCACCGGTAGAAACATAATAAAACCAACAAGTGACAAGCGTCATCAAACAGATAATACAATCAAATCGATAATCCGAACAATCCCAAAACACAAAGCACCTATCGTAAGGAAACACACACAGTCAAGAAAACAGAAATAAACACAAAACGATCCACAAGGACAATCATAAACAATTCGGACTACGCCGAAATCCTCAAAGCCACAATAGGCATCTACGTGTCCTTTCGGAGCAGGGACGCAACCTCGATCCCCCAAATCTCTCAGTTACAGTCTCACACTGCACGGCTCGGTGACCCATCTGGCCACACCCGAAATAACAAACTAACGGTGAACGACGATTCTTCGTGGTACGAGATCAGGCAACAACAGTCAGACAACCCTGACCGAACAACAACGATCGATCAACAACGATTGTACAACAATGATCGAACAACAATAATCAGATAACAATGATCGAACAACAACGGTCGAAAAATAACTCCGAAGTTCACAATTCAACTCAATACATTAAAAGAGCTGGTAGAAACTGGAAGATGTCACTTTCGAACAAGGTTCACAAGAATCGAACCGAACTCATAAAAGTCACAACGATAAGCAGATCAATCCGAAACAAGGTCACAACCCATTCGAACGATGAAACCAAAATATAAAACAAGTTCAGAAAGTATCAACGAACACAAGCGAGTCGGTAGACATGAGAAAGAGGAAATGCAGAAGTCCAAAGATAATACGGGTATTACATTCAACCTCTTATAAGAGAAGGTCGTCCCCACAACTCCCAATAACGGAAACAAGGCAATAACACAAAAGTAGTCGACGGAAACATTTCCCAAGAGCCTCTTAGAGCCGATCCTGATATCTGTACTGAAGTTCGCGCCCCGAAAGACTCGGAACTCAATTCACAAAACTGGATCCTGTGTCTCTCGGGTCCACACTTGAAACGCGTTACCGACGAGAAGGACAATTGTACGTACATGCCCCTGGCACACCACGGTTGAAACACCTCGGCTCGGCATACCAAATATACAAATGCTAGATACAATGGAACATAACATCACAAAACAACAAACCGGAGATGCCAACTTGGCATAACATATCAATACATATTAAAATCACATCAACCAAGGCATCTTTCGACGATTACAACGGCCCGAACAATAACCAACACATAAACACAAAATATCATGAAACAATCATGCATTTACACAAACATGCAAACTCAAGTTCCAACAGCTCGCACTGGTGCGATAACACATAGATCATCACAAAGCGACAACATTCAATACTAATATCTCACCTCTCACAGAGGGCTAATCACAACAAATGTATGGAAAACGACTCAACATTCACGCCACCGATTCCATCATACTCGGGAGATAACATTCTAACGACAATGCGAATATCATATATACATTCCCGGACCGCAAACATGAATGATAGGTTTTAAAAAAAAAACGAAAACGATCTTTTGAAAACAGTTTGGAAACACCAGTTGATCCTGAGTATCACATTTTCAAAAAGTTGTACAAACACCATTATTGAGACTTTGAAAACCATCTTACGTTGAACAAAAATGAGGACACTCTTCTTTTAAATTGAAACTTTTAGAAATATTCGACCCTCGGGTCTAAGCAAAGCATTTCTAAATAATTGAAAATATCTCAAAATGTTTTGGTCCCCAATTGGAATAATTTGAAATATATTGCGGCACTAGAAAGCACTTTGAAAGTACCGCGAGAAAATAATTCATTTTAAAGGTACGTCTCGAAATTTATTTTCTAAGATACTCAAGGTTTTTGAAATCTATTAGGCTAGAATGCCTAAAAACTCACATGATCATTTATCAAACCGTCATAAAACATTCAAGGCCAAAATGCCAAAACTCGATTTAGGGAGTCGGTTTTACGAAGTAAAACTCAGTTTGCAAAATACTGAAAGTCATTTTGAAAGAACTCACGCAGCAGATAAAATACAGTTCGAAAATACATTAGCAGCGACAACGCTCTTCATATAGACGAAATAAGAGAGTCACATAAACGCAATCATGAGACTAAAAATCTTCATAAAGATTCCGTCACTTAACAAATAATCATACCAGTAACTCGCACCAGATGAGGCACAAACACAAAGAAGGGAGACTTACATCCACAGGTCGCACGAAGATGATGATCGCCCCACGATACTAATCACGACAAACCAACTCAGACGACGCGTCGCGACACGACTCAGTCAGACAAAATCCGACGAGACAAAACTCAACAGACACCACTTGACCCGACAGCCTAGGTTTCCACAACCTAAAGCTCTGATACCATTTATGTAACACCCCCAATCCGCTCAGGGATGTTACACGCCGTAAAACCTCTCCTCAAGGATCTACCAGGCTGGTAACAACATCGAACATCTCAACAATGCCTTTAAGGCTAAAATGACTTAGTAGACCGATTTGGTCTTTCAATAAATACATACAACTCAAACACATTACATGCCCATGCAGGGGTCGAATACAACACACTCCCGTACAACGGGAAAGAATATTGCAGCGGAAATAAAATACAACTAAACCAATGACATCATACAGATCCTCGTGTGATTAGTATCGTTCATCTTTCATCATCCTTCATGCCGACCCTGTGCTATGCTCCAAAACCTGAATGCAATACAGACATCCACCCCCCGAATACTCGGGGGTTAGCAAAACTCCACTGTTTTTCTAGTGCAAGAACAAGTGCAAAAATAGGAGCCATACAATACAAGTATCAAGAACAATAATAATCAGGAATCCTCAAAGATTTAAACATAACGAAAATACTTCCCGAGGTAAGAGTTTGGGAAAAACATTCCAAAACCGAAAGATCACTAATCAGGGGAAACAATTTATAAAACAGTTTAAAATGCCATCGGGAGTTTTAATAGAAAACAATTTAGGATTTCAGAATCCTTCTCTTTCCAAAATCAACAAGGGTCACAGCCCAAAGGTTTCATTTTCACAAATAAATCCAACAACAATTCACAGGGCCAGAGCCCGCATCAAGTGTCCTCAACGGACATAAAATCAACACAACATAATCACGTACAAGTATTGCCTAGGACCGGGACGAAGCCACAAATCCCACTCGAGGCCTCTAACGACCCTCCCGAGCTGGCCACAATCATAAAACAAATCACACACATGCATCGCCTAGGACCGGGACGAAGCCACAAATCTCACTCGAGGCCTCTAAGGACCCTCCCGAGCTGGCTAGCTAAACAAATCACACACCATATCTCACGGTTGGATCAATCACTTGTTGCATCCTGACCCCATGATCACAAGCCATGTGTCACCGTAGATTATCTCAGGCTCTCACGGTTAGATCAATCACTTGTTGCATCCTGACCACATGATCACGTGCCATGTGTCACCGTAGACCTTCAACCATATCCACACATTCACACAAATAACATATCACATCACTAATATCCAAGTAATTCACATCAATGGCAACAAACACAATGCACGACGCAATGGTCAAATCACAACGCTCCTTTATGAGATAATATATACATATATATTATCAAAGCACAACGACAACACAAAGTGTATTCATAGTAATTCATGTAACCATCCACGAACACAATGTCCACAAAACACACGCGTTTTGAAAGAGGGCCTTGAACAAGGCTAACCGAATCTTTGAAAGTGAAATTCAAACGATCAAATAAACACAAGGAGACGATCACTAATTATCATATCCATGAAACAAGAATTGTATGGACAAGGTACTTGCCTCGAATAACCACAACGCGGAGAATCGACCGAAGTAGGTTGGCACGAACCGACTACGAACTCACTGACTCCACCGAACGACAACCCGCAACAATAAAGTACGAACGACAACAATACAACGAAAATGAATTCCAAAGTACGACGCAAATCCGCTGAATTCAAGGAACAAATGGTGAAAGTTTAAGGGTTTCCCCCGAAACGGCCAAGAACACGAATCGACCCGACAAAACACGAAAATGGACTTCCCAACCGAAATATGGATATTTTATCCATAGGATATGTTTAAAAACATCATTTTACAACAATCGGCTCATCATAAACGGATGGAAAACGAAATCAAGAACAAATCCCCCCAAAAAGTCAACTCAAAGGAAATCAAGAAATATACCTTGATTCGACGAAGAACAATGGTTAAATGATGTTAAACACAAGAATACTACTAAGATTAATCATGCCCAACATGGATTAATCAACAATACGGAACGAATCGGACAAAAACACAAAAACCCCAAAATTTTTCAAAATAGGGTTCTAGGAAATCTCACCTTGATTCGCTGGATCAAAGGATGATATAGGATGATCAATCAATGATATGAACTAAACAACTTCGTGGATTTGTTGTTCAACAACATGGCTCCAAGATCCCCAAGGCTCTAGCCGCGGAAGAGAAAGAGAGAAATGGGAAAAATGACTGAAACTGGACTGCTCGGCCATATTTATACTGGTGCAGCCTAGCGTGCGCTAGGCTGCCAAGCTAGCGTGCGCTAGGCTGCCGAGCTAGCGTGCGCTATCGTCCCGGGCCGCAATCCAGAACCTCACTGCCTTGCCGCACCCGTACGGCCAGTGCCCGCAACCGTCTATCCAGTACCCGCAACCGTCCGACCAGTACCCGCAACCGTCCGGCCAGTGCCCGACCACCAGGACTCGATGACTCGATTATCCGAAATCGCACGGAACGAACACAACAAAACGCTCGTGGGCAACATCGTCGACCCAAAATGAAATACCATGCAACAATTAATCACACGCGACCATGAAAAGGGTCAAGACAAAAAATACGAATACGGATACCCACAACTTTGGTAAATTACAAAATGGCCCAAAACGCCTGAAAATCACGATACGTGATCGAATAACCAAACCGAAGTTCATAACACGTCTAACAAAGTTAAACGGACTTACAGGAAACTCGAAACAGCAGTTTCGAACGAGATTCGCAAGAATCGAACTCAAGTGCGGAAAAGTCGCTAAAAAGCACGGAACTCAACAAAACGACACCGAAACGAACTCAGATGTCAAAAAGTTCAGAATTAAACATTCTCAGAATGACGAAATGGTCACAAGAGAGCCGTTAAAACAGACTCTCGCCAAAAAAAAGAAAATTACCGGAAATCGAATTTGCGGTTATTACATCAATATCAACAACAAAAATCGATACATCGATACCGCGAGCCGGCTATCGACAATAATATTAACAACAAGTATCCCAATGCCTTGAACCGACCATTAATGGACAATAATAGACATTTGGCATAATTGCCGAAAAGTATTGTATCGAACGATCCCTTAATATCAATGAACTCATGAAGAGACTAAGTCTCGGAATGATACAACACATTCATACACATATACGATAACATTAATCTCATTGACTAGTACAAGTATAAAACTTGCCTCAAACCGAAGGCGAGAAAGTCCTTCCACGATCAACGTCCTTTATGGAAATATCGTCCGCTCGAACAACCTTGAATAACACAAGTACCAACAATTCGCTTAATATATGAATCAATCATGATCACAACCAACTCAAAAGTCGATACAACACTACCCAAACTCATTGGGGCAATTTAACAAACACGTTGTAAACAATCTCCCATTGTTTACAACCAATCCCAATTATATCGATACCAAAACTCCAACGAATGATTCAATCCAACAAAACATCATTAATACCATCAATAATCCAATAGGAATACTCCATTCGAGATTATGACAACATCTAGTCGAAACCCCCAAAATTCCAAAGTCAACAACCAAGGTGTTCTCGAACAAATCTCCAAATATTCAAAAATTCCAAAAATTACATCAATGAATCCATAAGAATACAAGTGTCCAAGATAGATAATCCATATTCAACATATTCCAACATGATAGCAAGCTAACTCGAAGAGATCGGGAAGAAAACCCTCAAATCCTGAAATTCAAGATTCAATGAAAAGTTACTTTGATTTGGAGTGATGGGGCGGATTAAATGTTGATTAATCTGAACTAGGAGCTTGAAGATGATGCTAGATGATTGCAGCTCGGAAAGATCTACGCGAATCACCCAAAATCGCCCGGAATGATTGAGAAATGAAGGAATGACATAGCGTGCGCTACCTGTACTACATTAGCGCGCGCTAACAAGAGTACGTAACGTGTGCTATCTCACACACAGACTACCAAAATATGATGATGATGATGACAATATTCTCGTCTCGATCTCAAACAGTGATGAATGACGAACAATAACTGATGCATGATTCTAAAGTACGCCTAACGGTGAACAAAATTGAATGAATATGAATGATGAATGATTATTACTTAGTGAAAAATTTCTGAGTGACAATTACTGAATGATAATCAATGAATTCACAACCGGGTATTACAAGTATTATAACATACACTCTTAGAATTACATAAACATTATAATATTAATTATACATAAAAATAATAAAACTAACACATTAACATTATATAATCATACACAGACAACAAACATAAAATGACATGTAACATAATCACTAAACTTAAATCTTAACATTCAATTGCATAATAACAATTGTATACACACAACAGATTTGTAAAACCCCCCCCAAAAAAAATCATGTAAACGTTAGACTTAGTAAATATAGTTGTAAGATATCATCTCATTGTTATGAATAGATTTTGTTACGAACCCTTGATGTTTCAAATGATTAATTGTTAATCGCCCAAATTTAAATTTTATTAAATATTTAGCACATATAATTAATTAAATAACATACTAAAATAACTAATGGGCCAAGACCTAAAACATAAACTTAATAGATTGGGCACCCAACATACTTTACAACTAAACTAACTAATAATCCAACCCACTACAATAATAATAACTTATACATTTAAACAATAATATATATATATATATATAATAATATATACATACATGGGCGGCCATATGGGGGGAAAAGAGGAAGAGTGAAGTTTTTTAGAGTCTTCACCTTCCCCATGCAAGACCACATTTAAGTCTTACACTTTCCCAAGCCCTAATAACACCCCCTTAAATACTTATACTATTATCTAGCCACCACTCTTACACTACACAACACAAAAATCTGTATATAGAGGGAGAGAGAGAGAGAGAGAGGAGGGCCCAAAATTTGGAGAGGAAGGAGGAAGGAAGAGTTCATCAAAAACTCAAGTGAACTAGGTAATCCATCTCCCTACATCTCCTTATATAATTTGTAAGTTATAAATATTCATATACTCACTCAAATCTCATCATACAAATAAAAACACACCTCCATGGTGTAATGATGGGTCACGTCCGAAAGTATATAAGTGAAGGAGAGATCATCTTCCAACTTACGAGACTTAGAACCGACCATTTTCAACGAGAAATTGAGGTGGGTAAAAAATTCTCTTCAAAAATCCTAAAAAAAAAGCAAATGAATTTTTATGGTCTTGTGATGCATGTTTAATTCTGAAATTTTCACAAATATGTTGTTGAGGAACATGTTGAGACATGCATGTTTATATATATACCATGATTTTTGTATTTGGGATTATATCTCTTGTCTTTCTTGAATTTTAAGTTTCAAGGATTATGATGTTTTTTGCAAAGCATGCATGAATCTGACATTTTATGTAAATGCATGCCTTTGAGATGTATATATATGTCTATTTTAACATGCATAATATTTTTACGGGTTCAAGTTACCACCGATTTGGTAGATAAAGTTCGATTATGTGAAAAATTGTAGATTTCATGTCTTCTTCAAATTTTTTGTAAAACCTATACCAAAATCTGGAATTTTGTGTTATATGATTATGTTAATGTGTTTGTATAACTTATTTGTGGCAAAAACGGACTTGAAAACAAGTAAACGGAATTTAAGGGCGTAAATTGTAAATAATGAAAAATTATGGACTAATCTGAAAATTCCGAGAATAAACTGTTCTGGACCGTGAATAACATGTATTTTAACTTATATTAGCTGTCTGTAAAGTTTCGAACAAATCGGAGTTTGTTATCTAAGCTCATTAGTCAATGATGTAATTTTCAAATAATTCCGGGGTCAAAATGAAAGAAATCAAAATTTCTGGACAAAGTCCGAATCTTCTGGAATTTTTCACCAATCTGGACTTCCAGATTCACTACGAACTATTTTGTAAAATTTCGTTACCTTTCAATCTAAATTCAAAGCTCTATAGGCCTCGGAACGAATTTGTTAAGTTTTGGGGCAAATTCATAATTTCTGGAAATTTCAGTCCCGAAACTGAATTTCTGAATATCTTCTTAAATCTGAAGTCGAATAAATAATTCTGAATCTCTTACATGTTTCGCGATCATCCGAATTCACTTTATACATCCGAAATGCTTAGGCTTAAACCTAAGGGTAGAAACGTCCTTTCAACCAACCTCAGAAAATTTCTCGACTTCGTATCATTGAACCTACTAGTCCAACATTTCTGAATTGAACTCTTAAAACCTGTTAACAATTCATCGGAAATATTTTAAAATTAATATACAAGTCCTATCCCGTATTACCTGTGCCACAAATATAAGTAACCATATTCCATACTTAATCAAAAGACGCTATTAACCTCACTGACCGAATGTTACGTGATACTTGTGAATGCGTCTAATTGATAACTGTGACTGTCCGGGGACTAAGTGCTATACAAACAAAGTGCCACGGATGGATCCGCCTCTAACTCTATCGGGACAAAGTGCCACGTCGACGGACAGGGGCCACCTCTTGAGCCCATACGAAACAGAGAGCCGACCTACAATACGGGGGTTACCTATTGAGTTGTAGGAGCCACCTCTAGAGTCCCAAATCGAGTCGGGACGGTTAGACCGAGTCTTGGACCGAGCAGCACGCCTGCGGTTCATGAACGAGGCTATCGTTGTTTCCTATTCCCATAACCGAGGAATGGAGTGTTCCGAGGGACCTGGGTCGTAGAACTTGGGGTATAATTGCGATTATGGTGTGATCCGGGTATTGACCCACAACTAAGGACATATTGAGCCCAGATAAGAGATAAGGAAGCACACGCTAAGTTTGAGAGCGAAGGCTCAACTATTGGGGTGATGGTCCAAATCTTGGGGCAACGACCTATATTGCTAGGAGTAATAAGGAGAGTCTAGAATCCAAAGTCCACATCGGCAAGATTCGAAACTGGATTCATCGACTGATTAAATGACTGCTTAACTTGACATCCATCCGCGGGGACAGGATTATATTATTACAACTATATAATGATTATTGTTTTTATAAAATTCCGACGTAATTGTACTGTTTCCACTTTCTCATAATTGATAAAATCATGCATCACTTAAAAATTTTCAAAGGAAAGAGAGCCACACTCGCACATGATCACCCACTCACTGAGACCTTTTATCCCACCGTCTTTCCTTTTAAACTAGAGAATGAGCCACCAGCCGAAGAAGAAGAAGTTTTCGAGGAAGAGACTGAATAGAAGACCACCATCATGACTTAGAATTTCTGTTGTTATCCCAACTTGTAATAATGTATTCTGTTTCGTACTTTGAATCGACTGTTATTTTTCCGCTGCAAACTTTTTATCACTGTAATTTGATTATCGACTTTGTTACAACGAATCTTAGAACATCGGGTTAAGATTGTTGTTTTGAAATATTATCCAATCGTTATTTTGCGTCCGCTATTTATTGTCGTACTTTGATTGATTGATCAACCGATGCGTTGCGCCCTCGTCCTTCCCGATGTTTGGGGGCGTGACAGAAGTGGTATCGGAGCCCGCTTTGTGAGAAGGACACTTACAACGGGCTAACCAGGATAATATTCTTCGGACTTAGATGGGAATTCCACCTAGGACGAAGTGAACTATAGGATTGAGACCTAATGTAGATTTCTCGAGTCAATTCTCATTAAAGATCTCTTTCGACTTGTCGCTATTCACTTGGAATATGCATAGTCAAATTCAAATTTCCCAAGTCATTGGCCAAGGTACTTGATTAAGTATTTATGGCATTTTCCCCGACTGAATCAATTCTTATATTGAACTCTTGAAACGGATATAGTTTATGTCACTTATCAATTTCTATGAAATCCACTAAACCTCACTACTTTTCTGTGGGGTATTATTATTTCTTGGTCGCTAGTGTCGTATAAGCATATTTGTTGAATCATTAAGTTCACTGCCTTAATGATTATTCATGATTAATAGAGTTGTGTATTGGATATTAGATTTTGCAAGATACTGACTTAGTTGTTTTGTTATTTAGATGGACTCAGCTAGGGGTAAGCAGCCGGTCGATGAGACCCAGACCGACTCTGACATTCTACGATTGATTAACGAGGAGCAGCTATGTCAGGCACTCGCTCAGATTGAGAGCGTTACGAGACCCCTCGTGGATGCGGTAACCTCGACTGACACCCGTGAGAGATAGATCCAGTCTTTGAGGGAGGCTATAGCACGTGTGCACCAGGACGCGTTGACATTCCGCAGTCAGAGGAACGAACTAATTGAAGCACTAGAGCGTATGAGAACGGAGTACTTGGAGCTAGAGTGTAAAGTGGAATCCCTGGGGAGTCAGCTACGCCTAAAGGATCGGACCATTGCCCAGCTTCGCAGCACCAAATTCTTCCAGATGCATAAGATCAAAATGCTGGAGAAAACGATCTGTTCCACACGTTGCGAGTATGAAGAGTTCCAGATGGTGGACACGAAGAAATTAGCTATGGTGATGCGACTATTCCCTAACTCAACCACTGAAGTCGGAACCACGTCACGAACATCCCCAATCACTGATCCTCGATTCTGTGAATTTGAGGAGGAGGACCCAGAAGAGGAACCGGAGGAAGATCCGAAGGAAGATCCGGAGGAGGATCCAGAAGAAGACGCGAGCATGAATTCAGAAGACAACTAGAAAGTTCTAGGATCGAGAACGTTTATGTAACCTCATGATGTTTTGATGTTTTGATGTTAGGATGTTTTGGCCTGAGTGCCGTAAGAACTCGAAATGAATGATTTGGCAGTTAAGCCACTCGTAATTAGAATCAATTATATTTTCTATTCTTATTTGATAAGTCCATTAATCATGAATAATTGGTAGTTAATTATGTGTTTAATTCTACATGACAACATAGAATAGTAATAATTCCACATAAGACCGTAAATCCTCACACATTCTCTAACTTATAATAGATGGGTGACCGAAGATGTGGACGCCCTCGCATGAATCGTGACGAGCGGCAGCAACGCAATGATCGCTCATGCTCTCCTCCACGAGGAGGAAATGGGAACGATGCCATGGCTCAAGCCCTCACTCAATTGACAAACTTCCTACAATAGTAGACTACAAACAACGGGAACAACAACGAAACTCATGATCGCACCTTGGAAAGATTCTTACGCTTCAAACCGCCTACCTTTGACGGGTAACCCGACGATATCAAAGACGAATTCTGGCTGGAGAAAATTGAAGGAATTTTCAACGCCCTTCAGTATACTGATGAACAACCGCAGCTCATGACTGGTGGGGGAGTGTAAACGAGCGCTGGACGAGAAAAAACCGTGTCAGGACGTGGGCTAACTTCCTGACCGACTTTCGAACTCAATACGTGTCAGCAGCAGCCAGAGAAGCTAGACGAGACCACTTGAAGCAAGGATCCATGACAGCCGCTCAATATGAAGCCCAGTTTAACAGGTTGTCTAAATACGCGCCCGGATTGGTAACAATTGAGGAAGACAAGCTCTACAAATTCACTAGAGGACTGAGGCAGTCGCTTCAACAGAGCCTCTTAACTGTTCGGCTGACGACTCTTACCGAAGCTATGGAGACTACCACTCGAATCGAAAGTGGAACAACAAGACTAGCTCAACAGCAAAGCCGTTTCTCCAACAATGCCAAGAGGCCTGCTACCCGACCAATATCAAGGCCACCATAGAATTTTAAGAGGACGGGAGCTCAAGGGAGTCCAAGTGGAGCAAAAGCACCAATTCTCACCAAACTAACAGCGCCATGCACCCACTATGGTAGGAGAGTACATAAGTCAGATTTGTGTTGGAGGAAGCTCGGAAAGTGCCTACGTTGTGGCAGTTCAGATCATCAAATTCGAGAATGCCTAGATATGGGCCCCCCAGCGGTCAAACCAGCTACTGCAGCTAAGCCAGTAAACAACCGAGGGAAAGCCCCAACACGAATGTTTGCTCTAGCTGGCCAAGAGGCACCAGAAAAAACGATGTGGTGGAAGGTACACTCCTGATATCTAATCAACATGCACGAACACTTATATATCTAGGATCGTCCTACTCGTTTGTTGCATCGCATTTTTCTAAGAAACTTGATAGACCGTTAGACTCCTTACCATTATGCCTAGAAGTATCTACCCCGATGGGAGTTAGTCACCTAGCGGATAAAGTCCATTCTGCGTGTGATGTGATCATCAGTGGTAACTGTTACTCTGCCGATTTAGTAGTGCTTCCAATATTGGAGTATGACGTCATCCTAGGAATGGATTGGTTGTCCAAACACTATGCATAATTGGATTGTCACTCTAAGATAGTTAGGTTTTTCGAACCTAACAAGCCAAATATGGTATTAATTGGAGACGCAAGAGTCAACCTAGCACCTATAACATCAACTATCAAGGCTAGGAAGGCAGTTGCCAAAGGGGCAACCGGATTTTTAGCCTTCATCATTAACAGAGAGGATACAAACCATACGTGTAGTGTCCGAATACCCTGATGTATTTCTTGAAGAATTAACCTCCCTACCACCTGACAGAGAGGTTAAATTCAATATCGAAATCATGCATGGGAAGGCACCAATTGCAAAGGCACCATACCGAATGGCACCACTGGAGCTGCAAGAGTTGAAGGTCCAACTGCAGAAGTTACTCGACGTGGGTTTTGTACAACCCAGTGTATCACCTTGGGGAGCTCCGGTATTTTTTGTCAAAAAGAAGGACGGAACATTGAGGCTTTGCATAGATTACCGTGAACTCAATAGTGTTACAGTTAAAAATAAGTATCCTCTCCCGAGGATAGATGAGTTGTTTGAACAACTCCAAGGAGCTACGGTGTATTCCAAGTTCGATCTTCAACAAGGATACTACCAGTTAAAGATTAAGAATGAAGATGTTCCTAAAACTGCATTCCAAACTAGATACGACCACTACGAGTTTGTAGTGATGCCTTTTGGACTCACGAATGCTCCTGCGGCATTTATGGATTTAATGCACAGAGTATTTCAACCCTATCTCGACCAATTCGTAGTAATTTTCATCGATAACATACTCATGTACTCTAAGTCGGAAAAAGATCATGAGAGACATCTTAGACTAGTGTTGGATACACTAAGGCAGCACAAGTTGTACGCCAAGTACAGCAAGTATGAAATTTGGTTGAGGGAAGTGGCGTTTCTGGGCCACATTATCTCTGGAGAAGGGATTGCAGTAGATCCATCTAAAATAGAAACTATTATGGATTAGAAGAGGCCAGAAAATATAACTGAGATCAGAAGTTTTCTTGGACTTGCGGGTTACTACAGTAAATTCATCAAAGACTTCTCGAAGATAGCAGGACCCCTCACCCGGCTAACCCAGAAACAAGTAAAATTTGAATGGACGGATAAATGCGAGTCAAGTTTCCAGGAACTCAAGAAGAGACTTACCACCGCACCGATACTGACACTTCCAGAAGAAACCCAAGGATTTATCATATATAGTGACACCTCAAAGGATGGCCTCAGTGCCGTACTGATGCAGAATGGTAAAGTTATCGCGTATGCTTCCAGGCAACTCAAGACGCACGTGAAGAATTATCCAATGCAAGACCTCGAACTTGCTGCGATAGTATTCGCCTTAAAAAATGGCGACATCATTTATACGGTGTTGAATTCACCATGTTTACGGATCATAAAAGTCTCAAGTACCTATTTTTGCAAAAGGAACTTAATCTCCGACAGAGAAGATGGGTAGAGCTTTTAGAAGATTACGATTATGAAATTCAACATCACCCAGGGAAAGCGAATGTCGTGGCTGATGCCTTAAGTAGAAAGGCTAGAGTGGCCCGACTCATGGTCCGAGAATGGCAAGCTCTCGAGGAATTGAGCTACCTTAAACCCATTCATGAAGGTGCTCGTTTAATTTGCGCCAACCTCACAATTAAATCGAATCTATTGGATGATGTTGGATTAGCTCAAGAGAGCGATCCAAAACTTCAAGAGTTCAAGGACAAGATCGCTAAGGGCGAGAAACCCGAGTTTACAATTACCAATGATGGAATTGTAAGGTTTAAGGGATGGTTATGCATACCTCATGACGAGGAGGTCAAAAGAAGGATTCTCGAAGAAGCTCATTGTTCAAGGTTTACGATCTACCCAGGAGGTAACAAGATGTACCGAGACCTAAGGAAACACTTTTGGTGCGTAAACATGAAGAACCAAGTAGCAGAATTTGTGGCTCGATGCCTCACATGTCAAAGAGTCAAGGCTGAACATCAATGACCCTCAGGACTGTTACAACTATTAGAAGTCCCTGAATGGAAATGGGAAAAGATAACAATGGACTTCATTACAAATCTGCCAATGACAAGGGTAGGCTATAACACCATTTGGGTGATCATCGACAGATTGACGAAATCATCACATTTCGTGCCGGTTAAAAAGGACGACAGTCTGCAAAAGCTGGCTAGGATTTATATTAGAGAAATCGTTTGTCTCCATGGAGTGCCTGGGGACATAGTATTGGACAGAGATCCTAGATTCGTATCCCGTTTTTGGAAAGTCTTTCATAAGGAATTAGGAACTTCCTTAAGCTTCAGCACATGTGCGCCTCCCTAGACCGACGGGCAATCTGAGCGAACCATTCAGACCCTTGAAGACATGTTACGAGCTTGCATACTGGACTTTCAAGGAAATTGGGATCACCACCTGCCATTAGCCGAGTTTGCATAGAACAACAGTTACCAAGCGACAATCGGAATGGCGCCTTATGAAGCTCTATACGGGAGGAAGTGTCGATCCCCACTCCATTGGGAAATTGATGACCAGTGGATGCCGAAGACTCAATGGTCAAAACCCTCACTAATAAGCATAGATTTGGTGAAAGAAGCCATCGATAAAGTACAATTGATGAAGGATAGGATCCGCACAGCGTAGAGCAGACAGAAGAGTTACGCCGATCAACATCGGAATGATCTAGAATTTGAAGTAGGAGATCAAGTCTTCCTGAGGCTAACATCACGGAAGGGTTTAATAGTGTCAAGGAAAGGAGGAAAACTGAGTCCCTGATATATAGGACCATTCAAAATCATGGAAAGAATCAGACGATTAGCGTACCGGTTGGAATTACCATCCAATATGGCTGGAATGCACGACGTTTTTCACGTCTCGAGGTTAAAGAAGTATCATCCAGACCTGACGCACATTCTTATTTCCGACATTCTGCCAATCAAGGATAACTTGTCTTATGAAGAAAGGCCCATCAAGATCCTCGACTAGCAAGTACGCGAATTGAAGAAGAAGCGAATTCCCTTAGTTAAGGTCGTCTGGTCAAATCACAGTCGAGAGGAAGACGCTATGTGGGAGACTGAAGAAGAAATGAAGAAATCCTATCCCGAACTGTTCAAGAAGGAATTTGGGGACCAAATTCTTTGAAGGAGGGGAGGATGTAAAACCCCACAAAAAAAAATCATGTAAACGTTAGACTTAGTAAATATAGTAGTAAGATATCATCTCATTGTTATGAATAAATTTTGTAACGAACCCCTTGATGTTTCAAACGATTAATTTTTAATCGCCCAAATTTAAATTTTATTAAATATTTAGCACATATAATTAATTAAATAACATACTAAAATAACTAATGGGCCAAGACCTAAAACATAAACTTAATAGATTGGGCTCAACCCAACATACTTTACAACTAAACTAACTAATAACCCAACCCACTACAATAATAATAACTTATACATTTAAACAAAAAAAAAATATATAATAATATATACATACATGGGCGGCGATATGGGGGGAAAAGAGGAAGAGTGAAGTTTTCTAGAGTCTTCACCTTCCCCATGCAAGACCACATTTAAGTCTTACACTTTCCCAAGCCCTAATAACACCCCCTTAAATACTTATACTATTATCTAGCCACCACTCTTACACTACACAACACAAAAATCTGCATATAGAGGGAGAGAGAGAGGAGGGCCGAAAATTTGGAGAGGAAGAAGGAAGGAAGAGTTCATCAAAAACTCAAGTGAACTAGGTAATCCATCTCCCTACATCTCCTTATATAATTTGTAAGTTGTAAATATTCATATACTCACTTAAATCTCATCATGCAAATAAAAATACACCTTCATGGTATAATGATGGGTCATGACCGAAAGTATAGAAGTGAAGGGGAGATCGTCTTCCAACTTACGAGACTTAGAACCGATCATTTTCAACGAGAAATTGAGGTGGGTAAAAAATTTTCTTCAAAAATCCTAAAAAAAAAAAAGCAAATGAATTTTTGTGGTTTCGCGATGCATGTTTAATTCTGAAATTTTCATAAATATGTTGTTGAGGAACATGTTGAGACATGCATGTTTATATATATACCATGATTTTTGTATTTAGGATTATATCTCTTGTCTTTCTTGAATTTCGAGTTTCAAGGATTATGATGTTTTTTGCAAAGCATGCATGAATCTGAAATTTTATGTAAATGCATGCCTTGAGATGTATATATATATGGCTATGTTAACATGCATAATATTTTTACGGGTTCAAGTTACCACCGATTTGGTAGATAAAGTTCGATTATGTGAAAACATTGTAGATTTCATGTCTTCTTCGAAATTTTTGTAAAACTTCTAGCAAAATCTGGAATTTTATGTTATATGTTATGGTATTTGGATAACTTATTTGTGGCAAAAATGGACTTGAAAACAAGTAAACGGAATTTAAGGGCGTAAACTGTAAATAATGAAAAATTATGGACTAATCTGAAAATTCCAAGAATAAACTGTTCTGGACCGTGAATAACATGTATTTTAACTTATACAAGCTGTCCCTAAAGTTTCGAACAAATTGGAGTTCGTTATCTAAGCTCATTAGTCAATGATGTAATTTCAAATAATTCCGGGGTCAAAATGAAAGAAATCAAAAATTTTGGATCAAGTCCGAATCTTCTGGGATTTTTTACCAATCTGGAATTCCAGTTTCACTTCGAACCATTTCGTAAAATTTCGTTACCTTCCGATCTAAATTAAAAGCTCTTTAGGCCTCGGAACGAATTTGTTAAGTTTTGGGGAGAATTCGTAATTTCTGAGAATTTCAGTCTCGAAACTGAATTTATGAATATCTTCTTAAATCTGAAGTCGAGTAGATAATTCTGACTCTCTTACATGTTTCGCGATCATCCGAATTCACTTTATACTTCCGAAACGATCAGGCTCAAACCTAAGGTTAGAAACGTCCTTTCAACCAACCTCAGAAAATTTCTCGACTTCGTATCGTTGAACCTACTTGTCCAACATATCTGAATTGAACCCTTCAAATCTGTTAACAATACATTGGTAGTATTTTCAAATTAATATACAAGTCCTATCCCGTATTACCTGTGCCACAAATATAAGTAACCATATTCCATACTTAATCAAAATACGCTATTAACCTCACTGACCGAATGTTTACGTGATACTTGTGAATGCGTCTAATTGATAACTGTGACTGTCCGGGAACTAAGTGCTATACAAACAAAGTGCCACAGATGGATCCACCTCTAACTCTATCGGGACAAAGTGCAACGTCGACGGACGGGGGCCACCTCTTGAGCCCATACGAAATAGAGAGCCGACCTACAATCTGGGGGCCACCTCTTTAGTTGTAGGAGCTACCTCTAGAGTCCCAAATCGAGTCGGGACGGTTAGACCAACGAGGCTACCGTTGTTTCCTATTCACATAACTGAGGAACGGAGTGTTCTGAGGGACCTGGGTCGTAGAACTTGGGATATAATCGCGATTATGGTGTGATCTGGGTATTGACCCACAGCTAAGGACATACTGAGCCCAGATAAGAGATAAGGAAGAACACACTAAGTGTGAGAGCGAAGGCTCAGCTATTGGGGCGATGGTCCAAATCTTGGGGCGACGGCCTATATTGCCAGGAGTAATAAGGAGAGTCTAGAATCCAAAGTCCACATCGGCAGGATTCGAAACTGGATTGACTAATCGACTGATTAACTGACTGCTTGACTTGACATCCATCCACAGGGACATGATTATATTATTACAACTACATAATGATTATTGTTTTTATAAAATTCCGACGTAATTGTACTGTTTCCACTTTCTCATAATTGATAAAATCATGCATCACTTAAAAATTTTCAAAGGAAAGAGAGCCACACTCGCACACAATCACCCACTCACTGAGACCTTTTGTCTCACCCACCGTTTTCCCTTTTAAACCAGAGAATGATCCACCAGCCGAAGACGAAGAATTTATGTTGTTATCCCAACTTGTAATAATGTATTATATTTCGTACTTTGAATTGTCTGTTATTTTTCCACTGCAAACTTTTGATCACTGTAATTTGATTATCGACTTTGTTACAACGAATCTTAGAACATCGGGTTAAGATTGTTGTTTTGAAATATTATCCAATCGTTATTTTGCTTCCGATATTTATTACCGTACTTTGATTGATTGATCGATCGATGCGTCACGCCCTCGTCCTTACCGATGTTTGGGGGCATGACAAGATTATTTATGAATCACATAATAAACAAATAATATTATGAATAAAAATAAAACAATAACACAAAATCACAGTAAATAAATACATAAAATTTACAAAATACTTTACAAATATATTTGACTAATGTTTGATTATTATTTATAAATGTTTGTTATAGGTATCTTGGAAAAATGAGCTACACATATTTTGGTCAGCTTGGGGTAATTCCCGCGAGGCTACTCCCGAGGAGTTCAAGTATCGGGAGTACGAGTGGAGGTGGCTGTAACACCCCCAATCCACTCAGGGCTATTACACGCCGTAGACCCTCTCCTCGAGGATCTACCAGGCTGGTAACAACATTTAACATCTCGACAATGGTTTCAAGGCTAAAATGACTCAGTAGACCGATTTGGTCTTTCAATAAAAATATACAACTCAATTACAAACACCTACCCACGCAGGGGTCAAAATACAATAAACTCCCGTACAACGGGGAAAAAAATACTGCAGCAGAAAAGAAAATACAACTAGACCAATGCGACATCAACGGATCCCCGTGTGATCAGTATCGTTCATCTTTCATCATCCTTCGTGCCGACCCTGTGTTATGCTCCAAAACCTGAATGCAAAAATAGACATCCACCCCCCGAATACTCGGGGGTTAGCAAAACTCCACTGTTTTGCTAGTGCAAGTATAAAATACGAAAACGAGCCATACATATCATACTCCACGAAACATGTTAATCGTAAACATACTTCCCGAGGTGATTCACTTAATCAAACGATTAAATCGAAAGATAGGGTAAACCCGATATACATCTTGTGAAAAACATTTTACGACCTCGGGAGTTTTGAATACATTGGGATTTAAGAATTCTCAGGCCTTTCGAAAACATTTAGGGACACAGCCCAAAAGTCATTTTCCCAAAACATAAATTCGATAACAACAAGTGGGGTCCACGACCCGATCATACCATAACAACCTGTTTCCACAGATTATCGGCGTCCCGTGCTAGCAAGCCACGGACCTCAGATGCTCCCGTAGAACAAACCCGAGTGAATAACCCACAGGGAAACTATATCAAATCACATGTCATCAGAATCAGTCATGTGACTAAAAGCACATATACTTACATAATCAAACCACAACCATAAGTTATCCCGGCATCGTGCTAACAAGCCACGAACCTCGGAGTCCCCGCAAGACATACCCGATGATAACCCCACAAGTTATCTAGGCATC
The DNA here is from genome assembly GCA_033398695.1 of Orobanche coerulescens. Taxonomy (NCBI): domain Eukaryota; kingdom Viridiplantae; phylum Streptophyta; class Magnoliopsida; order Lamiales; family Orobanchaceae; genus Orobanche; species Orobanche coerulescens. Next base: position 93,213,457 of record CM065816.1, read on the forward strand.
GGGCTAACAAGCCACGAACCTCGGAGTCCCAGCAAGACATATCCGATTTGGATAACCCTACAGTCACGCCCGACCCATACTAGGAAGTATGGATCCCGGAGATTCAACAATCATACCCGGAGGCACATCACATGCATCAAGCACACAACAATAATCACTTATGAAGCCAAACAACATTAAGCATCACAACCTCCTTTCAAGGAGTAGCAACTAATATCACACACCTTACGTTCTTACCGAACAAGTACACAATAACAATACGTAATCCCCGGCAAAGGATTACGGTCTATTAACTCACTCGAAGAGATCATGTTATCTTTCAACATACCAAACCAACACACATATTCTGAGAATACATATTCACCAAGTATACGAATTATCGTTGACAGACAACATTTATCGAGAACATACCAATCCCTTTTTACGTTCATTAAACATTGGATTTCGCATAAAATCATTTATCAAGAATTATATCAACGAAACATGAAATGTATGGGCAAGATACTTGCCTCAAAACCACAGTCGCAACAAGACGACGGATAGGACGCGGTCGAATAGCCCCGAACCCCCGAACAATATCAAGAACGCGATAGCACCACGAGTATTACGAGAATAACACCACACGAATCATCAATCACAAAACGGGATTCAACATCGGAATCCTCGAACACCTATAAACCTCCGGAAGGAACAATAACACATGGTTACGACGAGAATCAAGGCCAAAACAACGGAAATCCCAACAAACTATCGAAGGGAAACTCAATAATTCCCAAGAACACTCGAATCGTCAATCGAGTTAAACAAACTCGATATATGGATATATAACCCATAGAACACGATTAATAACATCATACTACACCAACCGATGTATCAAAATCGGATTAGAAACGAAATCAAGAACAATTTCTCCAAAAAGTCAACTTGAAGGAAAATCAAGAATATACCTTGATTCGACGAAGAACACGGATTGGATGATGATATAATCAACAAGAATCTTCCAAAATGCCTTGGAAATGATTATAATCGACCAAGAACTCGATTTCCCGTCGCACCCGTCCGATAGCCACAAGAAAAGTGAGGAAATGAACAAAAATGGGCTGCCAGGCCTTATATAGCCGGTCACTACCGGACACTTACGGCCATAACCGGCAGTGACTTACGGCCATAACTCGGCCCATACGGCCAGATTTCGGCAGCCTTACGGCCGAATCGCATTCGCCAAAAATCAGCCAAAGACTGCCGGACACTTACGGCCGAATCGCACACATTACGGCCGTAATCGCCTTCGCCAGAAGATGCCTAGCGCACGACGGCCGCATTCGATCGCGCCTTACGGCCGTAATCGCATTCGCTCGGAAGCCGCCAGCGCCATACGGCCGTAACTCTCACTCTTACGGCCAGAACTCGCCAAAGCAGTTCTGCTCCGGCCGTGACTCGGCCGTGGCCACTCCGACGGCCCGGACGACCCCGAAACCCGAACTTGAGTATAAATCGAAGGTACGGTTACGACGTACTCGCAAAGACGAATCTAAGAGCTAAGAGAACACGCGATTCTGACCACCCGAAGGCTCGAAATTCGACAACGGAAGTAATTACCCCAAACTTTGGGAAATTACAAAAATGGCCCAAAACGTCCGAAATACACGATAGATGATCGAAACACCGAACCAAAGCTCGAAACATGAATAATAACATTAAATGAACTTACGAGAAACTCGAAACAACAGTTTCGGACGAGATTCGCAAGAATCGAGCTCAAGTGCGGAAAAGTCGCCAAAAGACACGGAACTCAACAAAACAACACCGAAACGAACTCGGATGACAAAAAGTGCAGAATTAATCATTCTCGGAATGACGAAACGGTCATGAGTGAGTCGTCAAAACGGACTTCCGCCGAAAAAAAGAAATTACCGGAAATCGAAATTACGGGTATTACACACTACCCTCCTTAAAAGAAGTTTCGTCCCGAAACTTAAAACAAGTAGGGAAAAGCAATATCCCGCTAGGAAAAATCAACGATATACACAAGAAACGTGTAACTTACGCCCATCGGCGAAACGTTACAAGCAACGCAAAGGAATATACGGCGTGAAAACACGCTCCACGACGACTAACACAACGTCACCGGTAGAGACATGATAAAATCAACAAGTGAAAAACGTCATCAAATAGATAATACAATCAAGTCAATTATCCGAACAATCACAAACCACTAAGCACCGTGCACAGTCGAGAAAACGAAAAAAAATAAACACAAAACGATCCACTTCGAATAAAAGAACTTAATCTCCGAGATTCGAAACAACCGGGTAAGGAAATAACATAACATACAACTGATAGACCACGCCCCTCAGGGACTCCTCGGAGTCGGTCCTGATTTCAGTGCTCAAATCCGTGCCTCGGAAGGCTCGGTGACCAACTCGCAAAACTGAACTCGGTGTCCCTCAAGCCCGCACTTGTAACACATTACTGGCGGAGAAGGACAATGTGCACGGACATGCCCTGCCACATTGCAGTTAAAACACCTCCTGGATTTACCAGGAGTCAAAGCAGAAGACTTGGAACTCTCAGTCCCACGCAACGAGCGACAGAGCTTCACAGCCGAAAGACTACGACGTTGCGAACTAGAAACACCAACTCCTGCACTGTCCACAAGGTCATTGGACTTCCTCTGCTTCTTCGACTCGGGCCCACGCTCCGACGATAACGAAGCTAGTTCACAGGCCAAGGCTCGATCTTGGTAGTCCCTCAACGAAGTGCAAGTGAGTCCCGACATATACACGCGAATCTATGGCTTTATTCGTCTGTCAAAATGAAAGATCCTCTCTTCCTCGGTTCTCACCCGATCTCGCACATAACTGAGTTGTTTGCTCTAGTCGATGATAGCCTGTGACACTAAAACACCTTGCGGTTCTGCCGAATAAAATTCGTGAATCCTCTGCTCTCTAATCGGTTTCGGACAGAACTCAGCTTCCATAAATGCCTGGAACTCCGCCCACGTGACATCACGATCATGAGGCTTAACAGCCTCCCACCAATTAGCGGCATCTTTGTCAAGAAGGTATTGCGCAATAGGTACCTTCCGCTCTTCAGGACAATCGACAGCCTCAAATATCTTTCCCAACTGGAAAAGCCAACCATCCCAGCCCAACGCATCCGCAACACCGGCGAATCGAGGGGGATTCATACGAATTACCTCCCGAAGCCACTGGTTTGCACCAGTGTTCTGAGTCACATCTGTAACGCGCTGAACTGCCTGAGTTAACTGAGTCATCTGTGTAGCTACCTGCTATAAAATAGTAGCGACACCGATACCGGCATCATCACCGGCAGCATGATCTCGACTACGCGTCTGATTGCCACGACCACGACCTCGGCCCCTCGGCATACTGAATAAGTAATTACTCAGAACAACAGAAAAATCATAACACATATCACATACAATGATTTCCATCGTAAAGCAACAGGCATACTAAAATCATAGCAACGACGGTATCGTTCAGCAATCTCAACGGCCCGAACGATAACCAGCACATAATCACAAAACATCATGGAATAATCACACATATACACGAACGTACCAACCCAAGCTTCAATAGCTCACACTCGTGTGTCAACACGCAAATCACCACGAGGCGATAAACAGTAAATATCAGTTCACACCTCTCACAGAGGGCTAGTATAACAATTGCGTGGCAACGCCTCAACGTTCATGCCACCAATTCGATCATAAGCTAACAACATAACGACAACGCGAACATCATACATACATACCCAGCCCTCAAACGGGAATGGATAGGTTTTCAAAACGAAAACCTACTTTTGAAAATAATTTAGAAAAACACCGGTTGATCTTGAGTATCACCTTTCAAAAAAAAAGCACAAACGTGAAACATCGTTATCGAGACTTTGGAGAACCATTTCGCATTTGATAAAAATGAGGACACTTTCTCTTAGTGAAAAACTTTCAAAAATATTCGACCCTTGGGTCTAAGCAACTGCATTTGAGAATATCTCAAAATGTTTTTGGTCCTCAACTGGAAAATTTTTGAAATGTATTGCGGCATTAGAAAGCACCTTGAAAACACCGCAAGAAAATAATTCGTTTTAAAAGTATGTCTCGAATTTTAATTTTCTAAGATACCCAGGTTTTCAAAGATAATTCAATGGGCTAGAATGCCCAAAAACTTCAGGTAATTACGCAAAACATTATAGCGCCGTGGGTCCCGTGCCGGAACTCACCAGGCTAAAAACCATTTACAACGTTAAAGAGGCCGATGACGGTAATACTTCAAAAACTCACAAAAGCCATTTATAAAATACTAAATACCGTCATAAGAATTTTGCCAAAACGATCAAGGCCATAATGCCACAAACTCGGTTAAGGGAATCGGTTTTCGAAATAAAACTCAGTCGGTAAAATACCGAAAGTCATTACAAAAGAACTCGCGCAGCGGATAAAAGAAATAAAGTCAAACATGCACAATCCAGTAACACTACTCCTCATATGAACGAAATATGAGGGTCAAATAACCACATATCAAGAAATCAAAATCCATAAGAGGATTCCATCACTTAACAAATAATCATAAAAATAGCTCGTGTCACACGAGGCACAACACAAAGAAGGGAGACTTACATCCACATGTCGCACGAAGATGATGATCACCCCACGATACTAATCACGACCAACCAACTCAGACGACGCGTCGCGACACGACTCAGTCAGACAAAATCCAACGAGACAAAACTCAGCAGACACCACTGACCCGACAGCCTAGGTTTCCACAACCTAAGCTCTGATACCATTTATGTAACACCCCCAATCCACTCAGGGCTATTACACGCCGTAGACCCTCTCCTCGAGGATCTACGAGGCTGGTAACAACATTTAACATCTCGATAATGGTTTCAAGGCTAAAATGACTCAGTAGACCGATTTGGTCTTTCAATAAAAATATGCAACTCAATTACAAACACCTACCCACGCAGGGGTCAAAATACAATAAACTCCCGTACAACGGGGAAAAAAATACTGCAACGTAAAAGATAATACAACTAGACCAATGCGACATCAACGGATCCTCGTGTGATCAGTATCGTTCATCTTTCATCATCCTTCGTGCCGACCCTGTGTTATGCTCCAAAACCTGAATGCAAAAATAGACATCCACCCCCCGAATACTCGGGGGTTAGCAAAACTCCACTGTTTTGCTAGTGCAAGTATAAAATACGAAAACGAGCCATACATATCATACTCCACGAAACATGTTAATCATAAACATACTTCCCGAGGTGATTCACTTAATCAAACGATTAAATCGAAAGATAGGGTAAACCCGATATACATGTTGTGAAAAACATTTTACGACCTCGGGAGTTTTGAATACATTGGGATTTAAGAATTCTCAAGCCTTTCGAAAACATTTAGGGACACAGCCCCAAAGTCATTTTCCCAAAACATAAATTCGATAACAATAAGTGGGGTCCACGACCCGATCATACCATAACAACCTATTTCCACAGATTATTCGCGTCCCGTGCTAGCAAGCCACGGACCTCAGATGCTCCCGTAGAACAAACCCGAGTGAATAACCCACAGGGAAACTATATCAAATCACATGTCACCGTAACCGCAGTCACGTGACTAAAAGCACATATACTTACATAATCAAACCACAACCATAAGTTATCCCGGCATCGTGCTAACAAGCCACAAACCTTGGAGTCCCCGCAAGACATACCCGATGATAACCCCACAAGTTATCTCGGCATCGGGCTAACAAGCCACGAACCTCGGAGTCCCCGCAAGACATACCTGATTTGGATAACCCTACGGTCACGCCCGACCCATACTAGCAAGTATGGATCCCGTAGATTCAACAATCATACCCGGAGGCACATCACATGCATCAAGCACACAACAATAATCACTTATGAAGCCAAACAACATTAAGCATCACAACCTCCTTTCAAGGAGTAGCAACTAATATCACACACCTTACGTTCTTACCGAACAAGTACACAATAACAATACGTAATCCCCAGCAAAGGATTACGGTCTATTAACTCACTCGAAGAGATCATGTTATCTTTCAACATACCAAACCAACACACATATTCTGAGAATACATATTCACGAAGTATACGAATTATCATTGACAGACAATATTTATCGAGAACATACCAATCCCTTTTTACGTTCATTAAACATTGGATTTCGCATAAAATCATTTATCAAGAATTATATCAACGAAACATGAAATGTATGGGCAAGATACTTGCCTCAAAACCACAGTCGCAACAAGACGACGGATAGGACGCGGTCGAATATCCCCGTACCCCCGAACAATATCAAGAACGCGATAGCACCACGAGTATTACGAGAATAACACCACACGAATCATCAATCACCAAACGGGATTCAACATTGGAATCCTCGAACACCTATAAACCTCCGGAATGAGCAATAACACATGGTTACGATGAGAATCAAGGCCAAAACAACGGAAATCCCAACAAACTATCAAAGGGAAACTCATTGGGACATTTAATCGAACACTAAATGTTCAATAATTCCCAAGAACACTCGAATCGTCAATCGAGTTAAACAAACTCGATATATGGATATACAACCCATAGAACACGATTAATAACATCATACTACACCAACCAATGTATCAAAATCGGATTAGAAACGAAATCAAGAATAATTTCTCCAAAAAGTCAACTTGAAGAAAAATCAAGAATATACCTTGATTCGACGAAGAACACGGATTGGATGATGATATAATCAACAAGAATCTTCCAAAATGCCTTGGAAATGATTATAATCGACCAAGAACTCGATTTCCCGTCGTACCCGTCCGATAGCTGCAATAAAAGTGAGGAAATGAACAAAAATGGGCTGCCAGGCCTTATATAGCCGGCCATCACGGACACTTACGGCCAGAATCGGGCATGACTTACGGCCGTAACTCTCGCCCATACGGCCGCATTTCGGCCTTATGGCCGTAACCGCATTCGCCAAAAATCACCAAAGACTGTTTGACACTTACGGCCGTAACTGGCACACATTACGGCCGTAACCGGCCTTCGTCAGGAAGATGCCTAGCGCACGTACGACCGTACCCGATCGCGCCTTACGGCCGTAACTGGCATTCTTCCGGAAGCTGCCAGGCGCCATACGGACGTAACTCTCGGCCCTTACGGCCGTAACTCGGCCAGGCCAGGCCCTGCTCCGGCCGTGACTCGGCCGTGGCCACTCCGACGGCCCGGACGACCCCGAAACCCGAACCTGAGTATAAATCGAAGGTACGGTTACGACGTACTCGCAAAGACGAATCTAAGAGCTAAGAGAACACGCGATTCCGACCACCCGAAGGCTCGAAATTCGACAACGGAAGTAATTACCCCAAACTTTGGGAAATTACAAAACACTAAGCACCGTGCACAGTCGAGAAAACGAAAAAAAATAAACACAAAACGATCCACTTCGAATAAAAGAACTTAATCTACGAGATTCGAAACAACCGGGTAAGGAAATAACATAACATACAACTGATAGACCACGCCCTCGTGACTCCTGAGTCGGTCCCGATTTCTGCTCAAATCCGTGCCTCTAAGGCTCGGTGACCAACTCGCAAATCCGAACTCGGTGTCCTCAAGCCCGCACTTGTAACACATTATCAAGTGAGAAGGACAATGTGCACGGACATGCCCTGCCACATTGAAGTTAAAACACCTCCTGGCTTTACCAGGAGTCAAAGCAGAAGACTTGGAACTCTCAGTCCCATGCAACGAGCGACAGAGCTTCACAGCCGAAAGACTACGACGTTGCGAACTAGAAACACCAACTCCTGCGCTGTCCACAAGGTCATTGGACTTCCTCTGCTTCTTCGACTCGGGTACACGCTCCGACGATAACGAAGCTAGTTCACGGGCCAAGGCTCGATCTTGGTAGTCCCTCAACGAAGTGCAAGTGAGTCCCGACATATACACGCAAATCTCTGGCTTCATTCGTCTGTCAAAATGAAAGATACTCTCTTCCTCGGTTCTCACCCGATCTCGCACATAACTGAGTTGTTTGCTATAGTCGATGATAGCCTGTGACACTAAAACACCTTGCGGTTCTGCCGAATAAAATTCGTGAATCCTCTGCTCTCTAATCGGTTTCGGACAGAACTCAGCTTCCATAAATGCCTGGAACTCCACCCACGTGACATCACGATCATGAGGCTTAACAGCCTCCCACCAATTAGCGGCATCTTTGTCAAGAAGGTACTGCGCAATAGGTACCTTCCGCTCTTCAGGACAATCGACAGCCTCAAATATCTTTCCCAACTGGAAAAGCCAACCATCCCAGCCCAACGCATCCGCAACACCGGCGAATCAAGGGGGATTCATACGAATTACCTCTCGAAGCCACTGGTTTGCACCAGTGTTCTGAGTCACATCTGTAATGCGCTGAACTGCCTGAGTTAACTGAGTCATCTGTGTAGCTACCTGCTGTAAAATAGTAGCGATACCGATACCGGCATCATCACCGGCAGCATGATCTCGACTACGCGTCTGATTGCCACGACCACGACCTCGGCCCCTCGGCATACTGAATAAGTAATTACTCAGTACAACAGAAAAATCATAACACATATCACATACAATGATTTCCATCGTAAAGCAACAGGCATACTAAAATCATACCAACGACGGTATCGTTCAGCAATCGCAACGGCCCGAACGATAACCAGCACATAATCACAAAACATCATGGAATAATCACACATATACACGAACGTACCAACCCAAGCTTCAACAGCTCACACTCGTGTGTCAACACGCAAATCACCACGAGGCGATAAATAGTAAATATCAGTTCACACCTCTCACAGAGGGCTAGTATAACAATTGCGTGGCAACACCTCAACGTTCATGCCACCAATTCGATCATACTCAGAAGCTAACATCATAACGACAACGCGAACATCATACATACATACCCAGACCTCAAACGGGAATGGATAGGTTTTAAAAACGAAAACCTACTTTTGAAAATAATTTAGAAAAACACCGGTTGATCTTGAGTATCACCTTTCAAAAAAAAGCACAAACGTGAAACATCGTTATCGAGACTTTGGAGAACCATTTCGCATTTGATAAAAATGAGGACACTTTCTCTTAGTGAAAAACTTTCAAAAATATTCGACCCTTGGGTCTAAGCAACTGCATTTGAGAATATCTCAAAATGTTTTTGGTCCTCAACTGGAAAATTTTTGAAATGTATTGCGGCATTAGAAAGCACCTTGAAAACACCGCAAGAAAATAATTTGTTTTAAAAGTAAGTGTCTCGGAATCCTCGAACACCTATAAACCTCCGGAAGGAACAATAACACATGGTTACGATGAGAATCAAGGCCAAAACAACGGAAATCCCAACAAACTATCGAAGGGAAACTCATTGGGACATTTAATCGAACACTAAATGTTCAATAATTCCCAAGAACACTCGAATCATCAATCGAGTTAAACAAACTCGATATATGGATATACAACCCATAGAACACGATTAATAACATCATACTACACCAACCGATGTATCAAAATCGGATTAGAAACGAAATCAAGAACAATTTCTCCAAAAAGTCAACTTGAAGGAAAATCAAGAATATACCTTGATTCGACGAAGAACACGGATTGGATGATGATATAATCAACAAGAATCTTCCAAAATGCCTTGGAAATGATTATAATCGACCAAGAACTCGATTTCCCGTCGCACCCGTCCGATAGCCGCAAGAAAAGTGAGAAAATGAACAAAAATGGGTCGCGAGGCCTTATATAGCCGGCCATCACGGACACTTACGGCCAGAATCGGCAGCTGACTTACGGCCGTAACTCGGCCCATACGGCCAGATTTCGGCAGCCTTACGGCCAGAATCGAATTCGCCAAAAATCACCAAAGACTGTTTGACACTTACTACAGAATCGCACACATTACTTACCGTGAATCGCCATCGTCGAGAAGATGCCTAGCGCACGCATACGACGCATTCGATCGCGCTTTACGGCCAGAATCGAATTCGTCCTAAGCTTCCAGCGCCATACGGCCGTAACTCTCGCCCTTACGGCCGTAACTCGCCAAAGCCAAGCCTCGCGCGGCCGTGACTCGGCCTTGGCCACTCCGACGTCTTGACGTCCCCGAAACCCGAACCTGAGTATAAATCGAAGGTACGGTTACGACGTACTCGCAAAGACGAATCTAAGAGCTAAGAGAACACGCGATTCCGACCACCCGAAGGCTTGAAATTCGACAACGGAAGTAATTACCCCAAACTTTGGGAAATTACAAAAATGGCCCAAAACGTCCGAAATACACGATACATGATCGAAACACCGAACCAAAGCTCGCAACATGAATAATAATATTAAATGAACTTACGAGAAACTCGAAACAACAGTTTCGGACGAGATTCGCAAGAATCGAGCTCAAGTGCGGAAAAGTCGCCAAAAGACACGGAACTCAACAAAACAACACCGAAACGAACTCGGAAGACAAAAAGTGCAGAATTAATCATTCTCGGAATGACGAAATGGTCATGAGCGAGTCGTCAAAACGGACTTCTGCCGAAAAAAAGAAATTACCGGAAATCGAAATTACGGGTATTACAGTGGCTATGCGCACATTTTAGCGACCCGGACTATATTGTATGTAATCGAGCTCTAAATATTGTCGTAATGATATTGTTATTTAAAGTTATGTAACATATATGAAACTTACTTGTGGTAATTTTGCTCCTTGTTAAATGAAAATTACATGTTTCTATGTGTAGGCGAGCAGTTCAACCAACACTGTTAACCGTAAGGGTTTGACGGAGCACCATAGTTTAGGTTCGCGGTCGTTGGCGAGAGTTTCGCACGAGGCCACTTCTGATGAAAATGTGGCGAATGCCTTTGTCTACGTGACTCAGAAGGCATATCCGAACTATCCGGATAGACTTGCAAGTTGTAAATGTATCCTAACCATTTTAATACTGCTATCAGTGTTTACCTTTGAACTTTATTAATATTCGGTTACTTTTTTTGTTCCCACTTAATTAGGAGAGAGTGACTGACGAGTCTGAGAGGATTTTGACAGAGATGGCGAGGATGGAGCATCCGGATTTGGACAAGACTGGTCTCGAGTTAGCAAGCCAAGAGATCGATCAGGCCGATCCCTACATTAGGGCAAGGGTGTGGACTAACATTTACCCTCCTAAAGGGTGTCATCACCGGACTCCGATGATGGGAGCTGAAGGCACCGGATTGTTGAAGAATACTATAGGGTTTCAGCGCAATCAAAGGGGCGACACTCAAAAGGCCTATTGGAGGAGCAATTGAGGATCGAGAGGGAGCTCCGAGCTGAGGAGCAAATGAAGTCTCAAGACCAGTTCCAGAAATTCCAAGAGGAACAAAGGAAGGTTCAACAAGAGATGTTAGCTCAGCAGCAGGCCATGATGCAGTATATGATGTCATTGAGTCAGACCGTGGCTCAATCGGGAATTCAGTACCACCACCACCACCTCAATTCTTCGATTCACAAACACCCCCCTCTTCTTCACAGCCTCGGGACGATGACATGCAAAACGTTAGTAATCCTTCTTCTATCTTCAAGAATTTGACGGATCTTTGAGGATTTTAGTTGTCATTGTAGTAGTTCGTTTGCTAAATATTTTTTATTTAGACTCGTGTTTGTTAACGTTGGTGTTTATAGTGATTTTTTTGATGTTGCTACATGACATGTTGATATGGTGTGATTTTTATATTGTTGGTATTTAAATTATGCTTTTCGTACATTGATTTATGTTTATTGTGATGTATGGTGGTGTATCGTACATTTGGAATGACAAGTTATCTGAACAGGTTTGGGATTCGGAAATCTGAATTTTTTTTACTGGACTTTAGCCGATGGCATTTGCACAGACCGTCGGCTAAAATTTATACATTTTATCCGACATGAATTGTGTCATCGGCTAAAATGTAGAACTTTAGCCGACGACGAGGTAACCATCGGCTAAAACCTATATTTTAGCCGATGGCAAATGTTGCGTAGGCTAAACTGGAACTTTATCCGACCACCTTTTCTATTTTCCGTCGGCTAAACTTTAGCCGGCCGACCTCAGCCGACCGACTTTTAGCCGACAACTGACCCCTTTAGCCGATGGTTTTTTACTTTAGCCGACGACTTTTTGCTGGGACTTCGTGTCATCATCCTAAGAAGGTTCCTAGATCGCGTGAACATGGGAGGAGTATTACCCCTGCAGTGAGTAAAGCGAGCAGCACGAAGACGTGGTTTAACTGTAGTCGAGCGGGCCATACCGCGAAGAATTGTTGTTCACCATTAGTCAGCTGTTTCGATTGCGGTCATTTGGGACACTGAGCCGTGCATTGCGAGACGGTAGCTGAGAGGTTTGGGGATCGAGTTTGCATCTCTGCTCCGAAAGGACACGAAGATGCCTAGTGTGGTTTTCAAGGATTTCAGCATGGTCGGAGTTCTTTGTGGTTACCCTCGCGGATCGTTGTGTGATTAATTTTTATTTTCCGACTGTGCGCGTTTTCTGGTAATAGGTACCTGTTGTTTTGTGATTGTTCGGATAACTGACTTAATTGTGTTTAACGCCACGAATTTCTAAGGGTAATTATAGGGGAAAAATTAGTAAAAAGGTAAATTTTGACGAAAAATAATTTCTTTTGAGAATATTAAAATTCTCGCCTACAAAGTCGAGTCGCTACACTGACTAAAATAAATACCTTTTATTTAAAGCAACAACAGTCATAGATAAGAGATAATAATTGCGACAAGAACAAATTATAAATTGTTAATTTCTAATCAAAAGTTTCCCCAAATAAATTCCAAAACATGAGAAATAACGAAAAACATCATTTAATAAAATTTCATCATATGCCCTCTCGGCTCGCTCCTTCGTCCATCCGGCTCGGTTTAACCTGCGGGATCAATATAGGTGGGGGTGAGCTTTCTTCAGCTCGTGGAAATCACACATATCACATTAATATACAATCTCGTGGAAAGCATTTAAATGATTATTCTATCAATAATATTTTCCTCAACATGAATACATACACACAATACCACATATAACATGAATCGAGTATGCATGTGAATATTGAGGTTGTGCAGGTGTCCTCACGTAACACATATCTTAAGATAGCCTCTTATACGTACACAGGTGAGCCTGATTTACAACATGTATCGTCAATTTTAAACATGAATAGAATATCACATATACAATCCAATTAAAGCAATTAAAGTGATAGTGATAATTCCCACCTGAATAAATGATGTTGCTTGAACTTGAATATGAAGATGCTCGACTCACAGTCCTAAGCACGTAAATCCTTGTTAATGTCAAAATATAATAATAATTTAATCATTATAAAATATTATGATATAATGACTGAAATTATAAATATATGCATAAAATTGGACTAATTATTAACATTAATTGAAGAGTCAACATTTTAAATGTCTTGGTCAAGAAGGACTGAATTGAAGGTATAAAAATCTGTCTGGGGTCCATTTGAAGTAATTAAAAGGTGTCTGGGGTTAAATTGAAAGTTACTGGAAAAATGAGGGCTAAACAGAAAAACCCTAAAATCTCGCGGGTATAAATACCCTTGCCCTAGACTCGAGCCAACACCCCATCCCTCACTTCTCACTTCTATTCCTCCCGACTCTCTCTCTCTGTCCTCTACTCTCTCTCTAAACATCAATAATTGGCGACTGTCCCACAATACCATGAAAGAGGGAGTACAAAAACGATCGAACAAGTAGCACTGTGTGACTTGGTTCGGCGGCGAATGTAACGCCCGGTTTTTCCCGGTACGTTAATTCTTTTCATGGTATTTAGTTATTTTAAATGATGGGTTTAATTAATTAGCCAAGTTAGATTAAAATACAAGTCTTGGGCTAAGTTAATTGAAAGATTTAATTATATTGGGCTAGTAAAAGAAATGAGTTTTGAGCCTAGCCCATTAGTGAAGTCATTAGGCTTTATCCTAAAATGATTTATTAATCATAATTAAGAAAAATATCACAAAAACCCTAAATTTCTTCCTCCCTCCCTCCTTGCGGCCGAGAGACATATCTCTCCCATCTCCCTCTCGTTTTTTTCTCTTCCAAAGCCACAATCATCTTTCTCTTTCACTTCCTTGTTGGTGTAACAAGCTTAGGTAAGATCTTTTAAGGTGTTTTAATCTTTTCTTTTGATTTATATTCAATTAATTGTTTTAAGTGTTGATTATCATCTAGAAATTTCATCACCATCTTCTATATGGTGTATGATGAGTCTAGATGATCATATTATGTAAAAGATCTATATGATTCATAAAAATCATCAAGTTGTAACTTGTGTGATTTAAAGAAGATAGATCTTATGGTTTTAACCAATGTTGTTATTGTTATAAGTTGTATGTTATCATCATCTCTAGATTATATCTACACCCTATACATGGTGTATGATGGATCTAGATGATTATATAAAATACAAGGTCTAAATGAACCATGGAAATCACCAAGTTTTATTTAGGTGATAAAATGTGATAGATCTTGTGAATGGTTATAATTCTTGTTAATTATTATTTTGATTCTCAACATATCCATATCAATATGTTTAGATCTAAGTATACAACTTTATAACATCTTCTAAGATGTGTATATAAATGTTTGTGTATTTGAAAGATCAAGGAACCCTTAAAAAAAGGGAAAATTATGAGTTTAAGTGGTTTGTCATATATTATGTTGATTTGATTCTTTTCCTTGTGACTAAATGAAATGCCAATGACCCCTAGCCCTTTTTAGTGCCACCATGTTCATGGGGACTGAATTTGGGTGATAAACACATCTAGGAATGTGTTTCAAAAGGGAGAGGAATGGATTGGTTAAAAAGATTAAGGGTTGGCTACGATTCTGTTTCCATCAGATTTGTAGTCATCTTACAAAAATCATAACTCTAATTCTATAACTCAAACGGATCTCAAACCTGTGCCAAAAGTTTACAAATTGTGTTGGGTAACTTTCTTATGAAGGTCACTCTCACTAATTAGGACTTTATCCATGGACAAGAACAGCATCTTTGCTGGTAGGTCTGATCCGGGTCTGATCTGATAGGTCAATTTGTTTTATTCGTTTCTAGGGCTTGGGAAATGATCTAATGGGATTCCAAGTTCCCACATGTGTGTTATGACCTAAAGTTGTGATCTGGAGTTTATGGGATGTTATCTCCAAGTATTTCTTGGTCATATTGAGTTCACACTCCAGATCAGTTTTCTGTCATCAGCTTTTAAGGGTTTTGTAATTAGTCATGTTGTGAATTTCATATCTAGTGTTTGGGAAACCCCTTTTGGTCGATTCCAACTCTGAGACTTTGGTTTTTATGTTTATTATCTCTGTGATTTTTAGTTTGGACAATGTCTACCCACAAGATGGGTAGAATTGGCCAACACTACTGATTCCTATGATTTGGGACTGCATTGCGATGTCTTTTTAAAAGCATCATAATAAATTCATATTTTGGAGTTAGAGTGAGTTCTTTACTGTTTTAAAAAGGGGAAAGACTCTAGTTTCTTAGAAAAATTTAATATTGATATGTTAATACTTAGGAAAATTAAGTAAATCCATCTTTAACAGCGGGTCTGTTTTTAGACCTTGCTGTCCAGATTTTTGTTTAAGTCTTTAAGCTTCATCTTTGGGTATATCCTAACTCCTAGTTTATAATAGGTGAAGTTTTGGCATTTGCTCAAGTGTGGTAGCCAGTTTTGATTTAGCAATCTCCTTAAGTATTCAAGGTGAGTTCTCTCACTCCATTGTCTCAATATTTATGATTGCTAGGTTAGCACGTGAGTGTTAAATTATTATTATAGTATGATAATATGAATGCATGCTTAAATTGTTAATTATACATGTGCACGGTATGTTTATTGTTGAGGGGATCATAGCAATTATCCGGCTTTTGTCCGGCGCGTGGTTAGGTATAATTACTCCAATACCCTCCGGATGTGAGGTGAGGGTAAGATTAACCCAATACTCTTCGGTTTGTGAGATGCGGGTAACCTACTAGCCCTCCTTATAAGCTTTGATTTGTTCTTGGCTTATGTTTAAAATGTTATAACTATATATTTTAATCTAGGTCTAGTGATTGTGGATATTGGTATAATGTTGTGTTTGAATTCACTAAGCTTTGTGCTTACGGTTTTACTTAACATTTTCAGGTATTACGATTAAGGAGGCTAAGGACTGACGGGAGCATTCGTGACACACTGTGATTTATTTTAAGTCAATGAACATTTTTAGTACTTCCGCTTTTGACATTTCTATTTTAGAAAGTTTTACTTATGTTGTTTTCTTTAGAAGTTTGATAACTTGATTGCCATTATTGGCTTATTAAATTAAATAAATAAAGTCCCTTTATGAATTGGTGTCAAACTTTATATTATTTCCGCAAAAAAAAAAAAAATAAATAAATAATTTTTGGGTGTTACAGCGAAGCTTCTGGTCAGGTCTGTACCCAATTCCGGCAGGAGTGGAACTGAATCTCTTTGTCATCCACCCACCAACGAAGTGATGGGATTCACCGCCGGATACTTAGGGGTGATTGGGAGCAACAACAGTCTGGAGGCGGCACGATGGAGGATTCTGGCTAGAGGTCCGAGATATGTGATTCCGACTTCAGGTAAGTGTTTTGATATTTCCAATTATGGGTTGGGTTTCTGGTAAGATTTTCTTGTTTTCTTAGGGGATTCGGAGTTTTAATTTTTATTTTGTTTCAGTGGCTAGATTTAGGTTTTGGCGAATTTGAAACTTCAGGTTTGATTCGGCTCCAGATTGAAAAAAGAATTTGATTTCTGTTGAGTTCTAGAGTTTGGGTATTTTCGTGTTTTACATTGCGTTGAATCAAATTGATCGAAGATGGGCTACCAACTTGAAGAAAGACATAATAAAGAACACAAAATTGAGGGAAGAGTATTATAAACTTGACGTTACAGTGTTGGCTTGCGTTGAGATGTTATGATGATAAACTTTTGACATGGTTTTAACAGGGCAAATCGAATTTCACAATGATGATAAACGTAGTAGCAAGAGAAGGAGGTGGTGAATTTGAAGATTAACGCTTTTACTTGTTGTTGGAATGAACTTGAGGTGATGTAATTTGATCGAAACTTGGACAAATATCACAACTCTTCTTCTGGATTTCTCTTCTGGCAGCGCTCTTCCTTACTGTGTTGCAGTTGTTCTCTTTTTTTTGTTATTCTTCAACGTGAGAAATCAGAATTGTTGGGAGAAAAATAAAATAAAATTGTATGGTGTATTATGTGTATTTTCTTTGGATGCTGAACGTGAATTATGTTGGTTGGGATAATTGTATTAATAGATATAGGTTTTGAGTATTTTAGTTGAATTAGGATTGGATAAAGATAAGGAGTTTGGTGAAGTGAGAATTATGATGTTTCATCGACTGCACAAGGACTTCTTAATTATGGTTAATTAAGTTTAATCATAGTTGGTTAAATTAAGACACATGGTTAAATATAAATGATATAATAATAATAATAATAATAATAATAATAATAATAATAATAATAATAGTGAAGTAAAAATAATAATTTAGTAATAATGATTATAACATCTGAAAAATGATAATGAGAATAATAATAATATTAGTACTAATAAAACAGTAATAATAATATTATTGATCATAATAATGATAATATTAATAATAGTAGTGTTAGTATAATGCTTGGATGAATAATAACACTATTATAAAAATAAACAATGACTACTTGAATATATATCTGATAAAATGACTCGGGCTTGTTGGAACATTTTGTTCCATACATGCTTAATAATGTTTTGATGATTTAAGTTGATACACCAAACAAAACAACAAAGAGACGAAGCAAAGCATCGAAGGAAACGAAGTGCAAAAAGCTGGAAAAACACAAGACTAACGTACGTAATATGTGATATTTAACGTACGTAATTGAAGCAGTTTAGAGTACGTAAGAATTGTTGGATAGCGTACGTAATGGTGTTCAAATCAGATTAACGTTGGGAAGAGTCAAAGTCAGAAAAGCAGTAACGGATATATGACGTCAGCAATGACGTAAGCCTAACGTACGTAATGGATAAATGTCTAACGTACGTAACATAAGAAACGAATGTTACTGGACTGAATCTAGGAGAAGCTAACGTACGTAACATGGGTGGATTAGCGTACGTAAATTAGCTTACATATGTAATGCAGTGAAGATAGCGTACATAATGCAGTCTGAAGAGCTAACGGCTAGTTTGGGTGATAAAGTCTATAAATACCATTCCTTTGGTATTATTCCATACAACAACTTGAAGCAAACATCTCATTGATCAGATATTCATATTGATATTATTGTTGTTGTAATATTGAGCTTATATTGTTAGTTTGAGTGTTTATATATTCAAAATCATACACGAGAGGTAAAAGAAAAGATACGATTGGATTCAGTATTATTAGGATCAAGGATCCGGCATTATTAGAATCGCAATCGCTATCTAGTGAGGTTTATCTAGTACCGATAGAAATCTAGAGCGGTTGATTCCTTGTCCGATAGAAAATAAAAACGGTTTAACTTGGATCAACACAAAGATAAGTACGAGTGGTTTATCACGGACCAATAGAAGACGTGATTGTAACGGTTATCCCTCGACCGATAGAACATAGGTGCAGAGGTTTTTATCTTGAACCTATAGAAAAATATACCGAGAGAGGACGTAGGCTCGTTTATAGCCGAACCTCTATAAATCTGTGTGTCGTTTAATTTCCGCACATTTAATTTACGCTTCCGCAACACGGCGTATATTCCGATCTTGCTCCAACAATTGGTATCAGAGCAGTACCTCCAATACACGACTTAACATCCGAGGAGTCGATTCAATGGCGTTTCAATTTGCTCCAGTCGAAGGTCTTGCTCTTAACCGACCACCATTTTTTGATGGGGCAAATTTCATGACATGGAAGAAAAAGATGTCAATATTCATCCGAGCGTATGACATCGAGATTTGGAAGATCGTTTGTCTTGGATCGAAAGTTTCAATCAAATCCGACGGATCTCTCAAGAGTTTCGAAGAATATAATGACGAGGATTGGAAGAACGACCATCTAAATTGTAGGGCTACTCAACTCTTATATTGTGCTTTAAATCCGGAAGAGGTCAATCGAATCTCATTGTGTGAAAGTGCTAAAGAGATATGGAAAATTCTTGAAATCACACACGAATGGACAACTCAAGTCAAGGAGACGAAGATCAATATGCTTCTCCATGACTACGAGTTATTCATGATGAAAGGTGACGAGTCCATCACCAATATGCTCGACCGATTTTTGGTCATCACAAATGGTCTTGCATCATTCAGAAAACCATTATCTAGTAGTAAAAAAGTCAAGAAAATTATACAATCACTACATAGTGAATGGGACGGCACCGTGACTGCGATCATGGAATCTAAAGATCTCAATACGCTTGATTTTAGCGCCCTCGTTGGTTCGCTAATTAATTATGAGATAGTGTTAAAATCACGAAGTGTCAAGCCAAGCTGAGGGAACGATCAATAGCCATGAAGGATAAGATGTCAAAAAGAGAAGAAATTCCGGTGGATGAAAGCGACGAAGAATCGGCACATTATGCCAAGAATATTAATAAGTTCCAACACTTATTAAACCGGATAAAGAAGGATATCCAAACGAGCGAATCTAAGAAATTCGACAACTCTTGTCGATTATGTGGAAAACCAGGCCACTTTGCTAAGAATTGCCGAGCTAAAACCAAGAAGGAGGTCCTCGTTGCAACATGGAGCGATGAAGATGAAGATGATGATTTTATCAATCAAAATAATCTCGCTCTCATGGCCCAAAGTTCATTCGACGATAGCGACGTCGAAAGCCGGGTAAGTACGTCATCTAAAGATGAATTATTTGAAGCATTTGAATTACTGCATACCGATTTCCAAAATGCTTTAAAAGAAATCAAATCCCTTCAAACTAAAAATAAATCATTGGAAAATGAGACTTCCAAAATTCTTGAAAAGGGAAAATCTATTGAGATCGATCATTCAAAATGCCTTGAAAATGAAAATACTTTAAAGAATGATCTTGTTAAAATTCAAACCGAGCTCAAAAATTTAACTAAGAAATTCTCGTGTGGAAACGAGAAATTTGAACAAATACTCTTGGTTCAAAAGTTTACTCTAAATAAACAGCGGTTGGGGTTCACACCTCGCTTTAAAAATGAATCCGTAAATTTTAAAATACCCTGGTGTAAAAAATATTTGAAAATTGTGCACCATATTTCAAACTGTAAGAGCCCAAGACGGACGACTAAAGTTAAGAAAATTTGAGTTCCTAAAGGAACAATTATTTCAAATATCGTCTATGTTTCAAATGAAAAACCAACTCTCGGTTGGATCCCCAAAAATTGATTTTTTATGAAAATATTTTACTTAGGGGGAGTAATAATGTTTTTAAGGGAGATAATATTTTTAGGGGGAGTTTATACCCTATTCATGCATTTTGTTATATTTATCATTTGGTATCATGCATATTTTATATTTGGTATCATTATATTTATTGTATTACACTTTTTGATGAAAACAAAAAGGGGGAGAGAAAGGAGAAATTGAAGAATGGGATTAACCCTGAAAGGGGGAGAAAAATCGAAAAAAAGTAGAAAAATAGAAGAAAAGTCGAAAAGATGAAGTTGAAAAGAAAGATGAGGAGACGTCAAAAAGATGATGAAAATTTGAAAATTCTAAAAGAAAAAGAAAAAGAAGGAGTCGAAAAAGAAATGGGAGAAGAAACTAACGAAACGGACAAAGTCGAAAACTTTGGTCTGTACACATATACATATATTTGTATTTTTGCAGGTAAATCCCATTGACGAAGTGTTATTTTGTAATCATCAAAAAGGGGGAGATTGTTGTAACATTTTGTTCCATACATGCTTAATAATGTTTTGATGATTTAAGTTGATACACAAAACAAAACAACAAAGAGACGAAGCAAAGCATCGAAGGAAACGAAGTGCAAAAAGCTGGAAAAACACAAGACTAACGTACGTAATATGTGATGTTTAACATACGTAATTGAATCAGTTTAGCGTACATAAGTATTGTTGGATAGCGTACGTAATGGTGTTCAAATCAGATGAACGTTGGGAAGAGTCAAAGTCAGAAAAGCAGTAACGGATATATGACGTTAGCAACGACGTAAGCCTAACGTATGTAATGGATAAATGGCTAACGTACGTAACACAAGAATAGAATATTACTGGACTGAATCTGGGAGAAGCTAACGTACGTAACATGGGTGGATTAGCGTACGTAAATTATCTTACATACGTAATGCAGTGAAGATAGCGTACGTAATGCAGTCTGAAGAGCTAACGGCTAGTTTGGGTGATGAAGGCTATAAATACCACTCCTTTGGTATTATTCCACACAACAACTTCAATCAAACATCTCATTGATCAGATATTCATATTGATATTATTGTTGTTGTAATATTGAGCTTATATTCTTAGTTTGAGTGTTTTTACATTCAACATCATACACGAGAGGTAAAAGAAAAGATACGATTGGATTCGGTGTTATTAGGATCAAGGATCCGACATTATTAGAATCGCAATTGCTATCTAGTGAGGTTTATCTAGTACCGATAGAAAGCTAGAGCGGTTGATTCCTTGTCCGATAGAAAAGGAAAACGGTTTAACCTGGACCGACACAAAGACAAGTACGAGTGGTTTATCACGGACCAATAGAAGACGTGATTGTAACGGTTATCCCTCGACCAATAGAAGAGAGGTGCAGAGGTTTTTATCTTGAACCTATAGAAAAGATACCGAGAGAGGACGAAGGCTTGTTTATAGCCGAACCTCTATAAATTTGTGTGTCGTTTAATTTCCGCACATTTAATTTACGCTTCCGCAACACGGCGCATATTCCGATCTTGCTCCAACAGGGCTAGAACTTGTGATACATCGAAATAAATTTTCATGATCCTCTAAATGGGATTAGATGAAATGAAATGCATTATTAATATTATTATAAATAATAATATTATATTATAAAAATGGCGGATATTACATCCTATCCCTCTTAGAAAAATTTTCGTCCCCGAAAATAAATGACATACCTAGATTGAAGAACTTCGGATAACAAGCTTGAAGTCCTTCTTCGCGGTCCCAAGTAGCCTCATCTTTACTGTGGTTACGCCATTGGATTTTGACAAACACGTTCTCTTTGTTCCTCAACTGTTGGACTGATCGGTCGAGAATCACTCCTGGATGTTCTACATAAGAAGATCATTGTTCACCTCCACGACGGTATAGTTGATGACGTGGCTGGGATCGTGCACATACTTCCTAAACAACGATATATGCGAAAAACATTGTGCACGGCCGAAAATTCTGGTGGCAAAGCCAAGCGGTAAGCTAAATCCAATTCGTTCAAGAATTTCAAACGGTCCAATATACCTCGTCCTCAACTTGATCCTTGGACTAAAACGCATGATTCCCTTGGTATGGGATACCTTCAGGAATACCTTGTCGCCAACACAGAATTCGAGATCTTTCCTACGCTTGTCGGCGTAAGACTTATGACGATCCTGTGCTATCTTGATCCTCTCACAAATCTTATCCACCACACCTACTCTCTGTTCAATCATCTCGGGACCCAAGATTTTCCTTTCACCTAATTCGTCCCAATACAGTGGTGATCGACACTTCCTACCGTGTAAGGCTTCATACGGTGCCATACAGATCGTCGACTGATAACTGTTGTTGTAAGCAAATTCTACCAAAGGCAATAGTCTTTCCCAATTATTACCCATGTCTAACACACATGCTCGCAATATATCCTCAAGAATCTGGATGGTCCTCTCAGACTGACCATCAGTCCGAGGATGATAGGCTGTACTAAAATTCAACTGCGTTCCCAAGGCTTCTGGCAAACTTTCCCAAAAAACGCGATGTGAAACGAGTAGCCCTGTCAGATACTATGGAGACTGGCACTCCATGCAACCTAATAATCTCATTGATGTATAGTTGAGCATATTGATCCATTCGAAAATTCATCTTGACTGGGATGAAATGAGCTGACTTTGTGAGTCGGTCCATAACAACCCAAATAGCGTCGTTTCCTCTTTCTGTTCGAGGCAAACCTACCACAAAGTCCATCGTAATATGTTCCTATTTTCATTCTGGCATATGAAGTGATTTAAGTAGTCCAGAGGGGTGTTGGTGTTCTGCCTTCACTTGCTGACAAACTATACACTTTCTGACAAAGTCTGCCACATCTCTCTTCAAACCTTTCCACCAAAATGTCCCCTTAAGGTCTTGGTACATCTTTGTACTTCCAGGATGTCCTGTATATGGAGTATTATATGCCTCCTTCAATATTGCCTCTCAGCTTGACAACATTAGGCATACGGATCCTCCCTTCATAGTACATTGTGCCATCATCGGACACAATGAAAACCTTATCCTCACCTGAAAGAGTACGTTCTTTCATTTTGACCAAAAAGCCATCTTGTCCTTGACCTTCTTTGATCTGTTTCTTCAAGGTTGGCTGTACCACCAAACTAGCCAATAACGACGCAACTGGATTCGATGGTGTAGCCATCTCAAGGTTCATTCTTGCAAATTCCTTGACCAAGCTTTCCTCTTTGGTCAACAAACAGGCTAAGTCTTCTCTCGCCTTACGGCTCAGTGCATCAGCAACTACGTTTGCTTTACTAGGATGGTAATGAATTGTACAATCGTAGTCTTTGACCAACTCTAGCCATCTATGCTGCCTCATATAATTCCTTTTGTGTGAAAATATATTTCAGACTTTTTTGGTCTGTATAAATTTCACACTTACCTCCGTACAGGTAATGTGTCCAAATCTTCAAGGCATGAACTACTGCTGCTAATTCAAAATCATGAGTATGGTAGTTTAGCTCGTGCGGTTTTCGTTGCCTCGAAGCATGGGCAACTACCTTGCCTTCCTGCATCAATACACATACCAAGCCTTGCATGGATGCATCACTGTAGATGACGAATTCTCTCGTCGGATCGGGAATGGTCAAAACTAGTGCTACAGTCAACATTCGCTTAAGTTCTTGGAAACTCTTTTCGCACTTCTCATTCCATAAGAAAACTTCTCCCTTCCTTGTCAATCTAGTCATTGGTGCAGCTATCTTCGAAAATCCCTCGATAAATCTCCGATAATAACCGGCTAAACCCAAGAAGCTGCGAACTTCATTTACATTACTCGGTACTTTCCAATCATTGACTGCCTCTACCTTAACCGGGTCAACCTCAATTTCTCTAGAAGTGATCACATGTCCCAAAAATGCAACTAGGTTAAGCCAGAATGCACACATGTTGAACTTCGCATACAACTTCTCTTCATGCAGTATTACCAATACTATTCTAAGATGCTGCTCATGTTCAACCTTGCTCTTTGAATACACAAGTATGTCATCTATGAACACAATGACAAACTTATCCAAATAAGAAATAAGGTTGAAATACACGATTCATGAGGTCCATGAATACTGCTGGTGCATTAGTCAAACCAAATGGCATCACTATAAACTCGTAGTGTCCATATCGAGTTCCAAATGCTGTCTTCGGAATATCGTCATCCTTAATCCTCAGTTGGTGATATCCCGATCTCAAATCCGTTTTCGAGAACACTCCTGATCCTCCAAGTTGATCTAATAGGTCCTCTATTCTAGGAAGTGGATATTTATTCTTTATCGTGGGTCGATTAAGCTCACGATAGTCTATGCACGTCCTCAAACTTCCGTCCTTTTTATTCACGAAGAGTAGTGGCACACCGCATGGCAAAACACTCGGTCGGATAAATCCAGAGTCAAGTAGTTCCTGAAGTTGCACTTTGAGCTCTTGTAATTCCTTGGGCGCCATTCTATAGGGGGCTTTCGATATTGGTGCCGCTCCTGGCACTAAGTCACTCAAGAACTCAACTTGACGATTCGGCGGAACTCCCGACAAGTCTTCGAGAAATACATCTGGATACTTCTTGACGATAGGTACATCATCTACCATCTTCTCCGAAGTTGTTTTCCCTTTCACATTCACCAAGAATCCTTGGCAACTACACTTCAACATCTTCACAGCTTTCATGGCTGAAATCACTTTCAGGGTACTAGAGTGCCTAACTCCCTCGAATGCGGTCTTGACATCAACAGACTGACATAAGGTTACCCTCCTTTCGGAGCATTCAATTACAGCTCCATGTTGGTCCAACCAATTCATACCCAAAATAACATAAAAATCACTGAGTTCAACTATGTGCAAGTTGGCTAAGAAGCTATGCTCGTTAATCTCTATCTTCACATTATTAGTTATGGAGTCTACACGCACTACTCCCCCCACAGGCATGCTAACTAACAGAGATCTAGGGGCTTTACTACTTCTACAACCAATCATAGTACAAAGATTCCTAGAGATGAATGAATGAGATGCACCTGTATCAAACAACACCAAAGCAGGAATATTTGCAACTGACAACATACCTGACATGGTTTGGGGTTCAGTTTCTTCTTCGGCCTCGGCCATGCTATACACTCAAGCTTTGCCTCCTGAGCATTGACCTTGCACACTATTGCCTGGGCCTTTTCCTTTGTTCGGACATGCTGAGACCATGTGTCCTTCCTCACGACAGAAGTAGCACCAATTCTGACCAAGCATACATGTACCTTTATATCCCTTGCCACAAGTAGCACATGTAGGTTTATCGGACTGGGGTTTCCCCCCGAAAATCCAGTCTTAGCATTCTTCTTACTACCACTCTCTTGATCATGCCACTTGCACTTGTTATTTGCTGGGACTGGTGGTGCGCTTGCCTTCTCCACATCCAAACTGGCAGAAATGTCCTCGGCCCTTGCAATTAATTCATTAAAGGTCAGACGCCCATGACCAGCCAGGTGTTGACGAATCCGGTCACGCAGTCCATATCGGAATTTCTGAGACTTCATGTCATCCATCTCGACCATGTGAGGAGCAAAACAACACATGTGGTTGAACTTGCGCTCATAGTCGGTGACCGACATTCCTCTTTGGGTCAGATCGAGGAATTCCTTTTGCATCTTGGTTTTGTACACCCTCGGGTAGTACTTTTCCATAACTATTTCCTTGAACTGGTCCCTAGTGAACGCATCCTTCTCTTCTTCGGTTTTGAGTCTCTACACTCCAATCCACCATGTCCTAGCATCCTCCTTGAGCTGGAACACGGCATATGACACCTTCTGAGCCTCGGTGCATGCCATGTAGTCGAAGATGCTATCTAGGTTCAACAACTACTCTTCTACTACTGTTGGTCCCTCACGACCAAGAAACACGAGCAGCTTGAAATGATTGAACCGCTTGATAACTTGAGCTTGAACTTGCTCAGGATTATTGGGCGGTAAAATGGTTGCGCCTTGAAGTAACGTGGCCAATCCAGCCAAAAGCTGATCTTGGGTAGGTTGCGTGTTGCGGTTTCCACGATTAGCCATGAGTCTGCCAACGAGTTGTAAAACCCATTAGTCGATGCAGTGCGAGAAATAAAGAATAAGAAGATACCGGTAGAACGTATATAATAGTCGCAACACATAAAAATATAAAGGCAATAGAATAACTGATATTCATTATATAATATGTTTTTAAGGAAATGAAACTGGAAACATCCACTAGAAATCTCAACATAATAGTTATATAATAAAATAAACTAAGCCTATGGCTATTCCTCATCGTCACTACTAATAATCTCTATAACAGGAATAGGGGGTCGCGGCTCAATCCATGAAGTGAAGTCATCATCAGACTACATGTCTGCCATCAAAACATCCTTCATATTTTCTACGAGGACTACCCTTGAGCTCTCATCGGGAACTTCCTCTGGATCCTCCTCAGGGTCTTCTTCTGGATCCTCTTCAGGGTCTTCTTCGGGATCCTCTTCTGGGTCTTCTTCATCCGTAGAGTCAGAACTCCAATTTGCAGCTGGTATCGCCTCTCGAGCGTACATATCCAATAAATGCCCACCTACGAACTGGAAATCATCTGCGGTCTCTCGCTCTTCTGGTGATCTCTTTATGGACTCTTTCCAAAGCCCGAAGATGCAATAACTCCAATCATTGGGTAACTTCTCCAATAGGTGGTTCAGCTGGTGCATGACAGAACCTTGTTTCCTAGACTGCAACCATTTGCTCAGCCTGTTGATGACATAGTGCGGTGCATTTTCTGGTAAACTCGGATCGTTCCACCAATCCTTGCGTGCCAGAAGACCCGAGTCAAATGTAGCAGGAATCCTCGTACGTGGTGTCATCCTAGGTTTGTCCATTCTAACAATTCGTACATACATATACAATCATGTAAATAAAATGAAATGATATATGCATGAATAATGACTGAAATTTGGTACCTTGGACGGAGTGACGAAGTGGCGAAGCTGAGAGCATATGATACTTTTATATTTTAGCGAGTCTACAGAAAGGTAAAACCCGCTCTGATACCACTATTTAACACACCGACTTTCTAGGGGTAATTATAAAGGAAAAATAAGTAAAAAGGTAAATTTTGACAAAAAACAATTTCTTTTGAGAATATTAAAATTCTCGCCTACAAAGTCGAGTCGCTACACTGACTAAAATAAATACCTTTTAATTAAAGCAACAACAGTCATAGATAAGAGATAATAATTGCGGCGGAAGAACAAATTATAAATTGTTAATTTCTAATCAATAGTTTTCCCAAATAAATTCCAAAACATGAGATATAAAGAAAAACATCATTTAATAAAATTTCATCATATGCCCTCTCAGATCGCTCCTTCGTCCATCCGGGTCGGTTTAACCTGCGAGATCAATATAGGTGGGGGTGAGCTTCCTTCAGCTCGTTGAAATCACACGTATCACAGTAATATACAATCTCATGGAAAGCATTTAAATGATTATTCTATCAATAACATTTTCCTCAACATGAATACGTACACACAATACCACACATAACATGAATCGAGCACACATGTGAATATTGAGATTGTGCAGGTGTCACCACATAACACATATCTTAAGATAGCCTCTTACACGTACACAGGTGAGCCTGATTTACAACATGTATCGTCAATTTTAAACATGAATAGAATATCACATACACAATCCAATTGAAGCAATTAAAGTGATAGTGAAAATTCCCACCTGAATAAATGAAGTTGCTTGAACTTGAATATGAAGATGCTCGACTCACAGTACTAAGCCCGTAAATCCTTGTTAATGTCTACATATAATAATAATTTAATCATTATAAAATATTATGATATAATGACTGAAATTAAAAATATATGTATAAAAATGAACTAATTATTAACATTAATTGAAGAGTCAATATTTTAAATGTCTTAGTCAAAAAGGACTGAATTGAAGGTATAAAAATCTGTCTGGGGTCAATTTGAAGTAATTAAAAGGTGTCTGGGGTTAAATCGAAAGTTACTGGAAAAATGAGGGCAAAACTGAAAACCCTTAAATCTCGCGGGTATAAATACCATTGCCCTAGACTCCAACCGACACCCCACCCCTCACTTCTCATTTATCTTCCTCCCGACTCTCTCTCTCTCTGTCCTCTACTCTCTCTCTCTAAACATCAATAATCGGCGACTGTCCCATCATTCCATGAAAGAGGGAGAACAAAACTGATCGGACAAGTAGCGTTGTGTGACTTGGTTCGGCAGCGAAGCTTCTGGTCAGGTCTGTACCCAATTCCGGCAGGAGCGGAACTGAATCTCGTTGTCATCCTCCCACCAAAGAAGTGATGGGATTCACCGCCGGATACTTAGTGGTGATGGGAGAAACGGCAGTCTGGAGGCGGCACGATGGAGTATTCTGGCTAGAGGTCCGAGATATGTGATTCCGGCTTCAGGTAAGTGTTTTGATATTCCCAATTATGAGTTGGGTTTCTGGTAAGATTTTCTTGTTTTCTTAGGGGATTCAGGGTTTTAATTTTTATTTTGTTTAAGTGGCCAGATTTAGGTTTTGGCAAATTTGAAACTTCGGATTAGATTCGTCTCCAGATTGAAAACAAAAGTTGATTTCTGTTGAGTTCTAGACTTTGGGTATTTTCATGTTTTACATTACGTTGAATCAAATTGATCGAAGATGGACTACCAACTTGAAGAAAGACATAATAAAGAACATAAAATTGAGGGAAGAGTATTATGAACTTGACGTTATGGTGTTGGCTTGCGTTGAGATGTTATGATGATAAACTTTTGACATGGTTTTGACAGGGCAAATCGAATTTCACAAGAATGATAAACGTAGTAGCAAGAGAAGGAGGTGGTGAATGTGAAGATTAACGCTTTTACCTGCTGTTGGAATGAACTTGTGCTGTAATTTGATCGAAACTTGGACGGATATCACAACTCTTCTTCTGGATTTCTCTTCTGGCAGCGCTCTTCCTTACTGTGTTGCAGTTGTTCTTTTTTTTTGTTATTCTTCAACGTGAGAAATCAGAATTGTTGGGAGAAAAAAAATAAAAGTGTATGGTGTATGATGTGTATTTTCTTTGGATGCTGAACGTGAATTATGTTGGTCGGGAGAATTGTATTAATAGATATAGGTTTTGACTATTTTATTTGAATTAGGATTGTATTAGGATAAAGATAAGGAGTTTGGTGAAGTGAGAATTCTGATGTTTCATCGACTGCACAAGGACTTCTTAATTATGGTGTAACGCCCCCAATCCACTCAGGGATATTACACGCCGTAGAACCCTTCCTCAAAGATCTACCAGGCTGGTAACAACATATAACATCTTAACAATGCCTTTAAGTCTAAAAAGACTCAGTAGACCTATTTGGTCTTTCAATAAATACATACAACTCGAACACAATATATGCCCACGCAGGGGTCAAATACAACACACTCCCGTTCAACGAGGAAAGAAATACCGCAGCGGAAATAAAATATAACTAAACCAATACGACAATGTACGGGTCCTCATGTGATTAGTATCGATCATCTTTCATCATCCTTTGTGCCGACCCTGTGTTGTGCTCCCAAAACCTGAATGTAAAAACAGACATCCACCCCCCGAATACTCGGGGGTTTGCAAAACTCCACTATTTTGCTAGTGCAAGAACAAAGTGCAAAATACGAGTCATACAATTCCCATTCAATGAATAGCAATAACCAGGAATCCTCAAAGATCCAAACGTAACGAAAAGTATTTCCCGAGGCAAGAGTTTGGGTAAAACATTCCAAAACCGAATGATCACAAATCAAGGGTAACAATTTATAAAACTGTTTAAAATGCCATCGAGAGTTTTAATAAAAAACAATTTAGGATTACCGAATCCTTATCTTTCCAAAATCAACTGGGATCACAGCCCAAAGGTTTGGTTTTCACAAATAAAACCAACAACAATACACAAGGTTAAAACCCACGTCACGCGTCCTCGACGGACATAAAATACACACGCACCCGTGAAGTTTCACTCGTGAATCCAGGGCAAAACCATTGGATTCCCTCCGTGGCCCCGTCGAACCCTCCCGAGGTGAGCAAACACATTCACAAAACATACACACGCACTTGTGAAGTTTCACTCGTGAATCCAGGGCTATACCATTGGACTCCCTCCGTGGCCCCGTCGAACCCTCCCGAGGTGAGCAAATACATTCACCAAACATACACACCAACTCATGAAGTTTTTACTCGTGAATCCCGGGCGAAACCATTGGACTCCCTCCGTGGCCCCGTCGAACCCTCCCGAGGTGAGCAAAATACATTCACCAAATATACACACCAACTCGTGAAGTTTTTACTCGTGAATCCAGGGCGAAACCATTGGACTCCCTCTGTGGCCCCGTCGAACCCTCCCGAGGTGAGCAAAATACATTCACACAAATCACGTACAGGCATCGTCTAGGACCGGGACGAAGCCACAAATCCCACTCGAGGCCTCTAAGTACCCTCCCGAGCTGGCTAGTGAATCAATCACACACAAATAACATATCACACCAAAGATATCCAAATAATTCACCCAGAGGCATCAAACACTTAGCAAAACACCACGTCAAACCATAACGCGACGGAACGAAGCAATATACGTACACACGCATTATACAGCGCAACATCAACACCCAACATATCCAAAGGATTCACGTAGTCACTTACAGCCCACACAATTTACAAAACACACGCGTTTTGAAAGTGATCCTTTAACGAGGCTAGCCGAATCTTTTGAAAACTCATTTCAAACAAACAAACAAACATACCAAGACGATCACCAATCATCATATCCACAAAACAAGAAATGTATGGACAAGGTACTTGCCTCGATACCACGAGAAATCGAAAAAATGAACGGATACGGCCGGGTAGCCCTCGAATTCCCGAACACTATCTAGAACACGATAGCACCGAAATTACTACGGGAATAACACCACTCGAATCATCAAACACCAACGAGATTCAACTCATAATCCACGAGCACCTATAATCCTCCAGAAGAAATAACAAAAACAAGATCACAACGACGACCGAGACCAACAACACTAAGAATTACATCAAGACATTGAAAGAAACTCATTGAAACATTTAATCGAACATTAAATGTTCAATGATTTCCAGGAACACCTAAATCATTAATCGCATTAAACCAACTCGGAATATGGATATAAAATCCATAGAACACGATTAATAACATCATTAGACAACAATCGGTTTATCAAAACCGAATGGAAAACCAAATCAAGAACAAAACTCCCAAAAAGTTAACTTGAAGGAAAATCAAGAAATATACCTTGATTCGACGAAGAACAATGGATTAAATGATGTTAAATACAAGAATACTACTAAGATTAATCATACCCATCATGGATTAATCAACAATACGGAATGAATCGGACAAAAATGCAAAACCCCCAAATTTTCCAAAAATAGGGTTCAAGAAGATTTACCTTGATTAGGATGGAGGATTCAAGTAGAGGTCGAAAATCTAAAACAAGACTTGAGGTGGAGGATCTCTACAAGTTTCGGAGCACTCAAATCACTCAAAATCGCCCTTAGAATCACCTAGGATGGTAGGAGGAAGAAGAGAGGAGAAAATGAATGTTTCTCCTCGAAAATCTGCTAAAAAGTGCAGAAAGAGCCCGTGTGCCGCGGCCCGAGTCGAGTGTGCCGCGGCCCAGAGCCAAAAAAACGCCCAGAAATCAGCTTAGTGCTGCGGCCCGGCCAGCAGGGGCCGTGGCCCGCGGTACAGCCCGCTCCAGCACCAAAAAGACACATGGTGCAGTCTTAGCTATTTCAACCATAACTCCTTCGTCCGGACCCCGATTGACTCACCGTTTGAACCATTGGAAAGCTAACTTGATGCTCTATAATACTCGAATGATTCGGAATTTTTAGAGTTACCAAGAATTTATGGTGATTTTACAAAGTCGAACTCACACGTGGAAAAGTCGATAAATGACACGGAACTCAACAAAACGACACCGAAACGAACTCGGATAACAAAAAGCGTAGAATTAATCATTCTCGGAATGACGAAACGGTCACAACAGAGTCACTAAGAGGGACTTCGGCCAAAAAGAAAAATTATCGGAAATCAAAATTGCGGATATTACATATGGTTAATTAAGTTTAATCATAGTTGGTTAAATTAAGACACATGGTTAAACATAAATGATATTGATAATAATAATAGTAATATAAATGATATTAATGATAATAATTAAGAATAATAATAGTAATAATAGTAATGTAAAAATAATAATTTATTAATATTGATAATAATATCTGAAAAAGATAATGAGAATAATAATAATATTAGTACTAATAAAACAGTAATAATAATATTATTGATCATAAAAATGGTAACATTAATAATAGTAGTGTTAATATAATGCTTGGATGAATAATAACACTATTATAAAAATAGTAGTGTTAATATAATGCTTGGATGAATAATAACACTATTATAAAAATAAATAATGACTACTTGAATATATATCTGACAAAATGACTCGGGCTAGAACTTATGATACGTCGAAATAAATATTCATGATCCTCTAAATGAGATTAAATGAAATGAAATTCATTATTAATATTATTATAAATAATAATATTATATTATAAAAATGGCGGATATTACATCCTACCCCTCTTAGAAAATTTTCGTCCTCGAAAATAAATGATATACCTCGATTGAAGAAATTCGGATAACGAGCTTTAAGTTCTTCTTCGCGCTCCCAAGTAGCCTCATCTTTACTGTGGTTACGCCATTGGGTTTTGACAAATACATTCTCTTTGTTTCTCAACTACCGGACTGATCAGTCGAGAATCACTTCTGGCTGTTCTACATAAGTAAGATCTTTGTTCACCTTCACGGCGGTATAGTTGATGATGTGGCTGGGATCATGCACATACTTCCTCAACAACGATACGTGAAAACATTATGCACGGCCAAAATTTCTGGGGGTAAAGCCAAGCGGTAAGCTAACTCCAATTCGTTCAAGAATTTCGAATAGTCCAATATACCTCGGCCTCAACTTGCTCCTTGGACCAAAATGCATGATTCCCTTGGTACGGGATACCTTTAGGAATACCTTGTCATCAACACAGAATTCAAGATCTTTCCTACGTTTGTCGGTGTAAGAGTTCTGAATATCATGTGCCATCTTGATCCTCTCACGAATCTTATCCATCACACCTACTGTCTGTTCAATCATCTCGGGACCCAAGATTTTCCTTTCACCTACTTCGTCCCAATGCAGTGGTGATCGACACTTCCTACCATATAAGGCTTCATATGGTGCCATACCAATCGTCGACTGATAACTGTTGTTGTAAGCAAATTCTACCGAAGGCAACAGTCGTTCCCAATTATTGCCCATGTCTAACACACATGCTCGCAACATATCCTCAAGAATCTGGATGGTCCTCTCAGACAGGCCGTCAATCTGAGGATGATAGGCCGTACTAAAATTCAATAGCGTTCCCAAGGCTTCTTGCAAACTTTCCCAAAAATGTAATGTGAAACGAGTATCCCTGTCGGATACTATGGAGATAGGCACTCCATGCAACTTAATAATCTCACTGATGTAAAGTTGAGCATATTGATCCATTCGAAAATTCATCTTGACTGGGATGAAATGAACTGACTTTGTGAGTCGATCCACGACAACCCAAATAGCATGGTTTCCTCTTCCCGTTCGAGGCAAACTGTTACGCCGTATTGCGGAAGCATAAATTAAATTCCGGAAATTAAATGACGCACGAATTTATAGAGGTTTGGCCAAACGTGCCTACGTCCTCTCTCGATGTATCTTTTTCTATAGGTTCAAGATCAAAACCTCTGCACCTCTCTTCTATCAGTCGAGGAATTACCGTTACAAGCTCGTCTTCTATCGGTCCGAGTAAAACCGTTTTTCCTTTTCTATTGGATAAGGAATTAACCACTCTAGCTTTCTATTGGTACTAGATAGACCTCACTAAGATAGCGATTGTGATTCCAACAATGCCGAATCCTTGATCCTAATAACACCGAATCCAATCGTATCTTTTCTTTTTATCACTCGTGTATGATTTTGTGTATAACACTCAATCACTCTAATTTAAGCTCAAGAACAACAACTATAATAATTACAATGATATCTCAAGTGTATGTGAATTGCTCAATGTTGTTGTGTGGAATGATACCAACTCATTTGGTATTTATAGCCTTCTTCCACAAACTAGCCGTTACTGCCAGTTGTTATTAGCGTGCGCTAGGCTTCTTTCCTTAGCGTGCGCTATCGCATGTATTTAGCCTTTAGCGTACGTTATGTGTTGTTACGTATGTTAACGTTCTTCCAGTTTCAGTCCAGTGGCTTATGTCCTTCACAGTTAGCGTGCGCTAACACTTTCTTTGTAGCGTGCGCTAATCGTGTCATATATCCGTTAATACTTTTTGACCTGTAGCAGATTCTTCACAACGGATTGATTGACTTGATTCAAATTTATATTTAGCGTGCGCTAAATATCATCTCTTGCGTGCGCTAAGCTTACTTCAGTGCATACGTCATTCTATGTTTGAATCTCTTCACAACGGTAATGAGTCTTCGATAGCTTGCGTTAATCCTTATGTGTAGCGTGTGCTATCCTCATCAGGTGACTTCACTTCAGGTTACTTCGAACACGTCTGATCTACAGCCGGGACCCGTTAGCGTGCGCTAACTTATATATCTAGCGTGCGCTAGCTTTGTATTTTGTCCAACTTTTTGCGTCTTCAGTTCCTTCGTAATTTTGCTTCGCCTCTAAGTTGTTTTGCTTTGTTTAGCAACTTAATCATCAAAACACTATTTATTAATATGTGGAATAAATATTCCAACAGTCTCCCCTTTTTTGATGATTACAAAACAAATTTTTGAATTGGATAAAACCTGTAAAATAAAATTATATATATATGTCTGTTTCAAAGTTTTCGACTTTGATCGTTTCGTTAGTTTCACCCATTTTCGACTTCTTCGTTTCTCCCCTTTTTGTATGCTTTCTTCTCCTTTTTCGACTTTTATTTTTCTCGTCATATCTTTCAGGACGCTTTTATCCGATTCAACTTCTTCTCCCCCTTTTTGTATTCAGCAAAAAGTATACAAAATATAAAGGATACCAATTTGAATATATAAAGAAAATATGCATGAATAGAAAATATGCAATAATAGGGTGTAAAATTCCCCTTGAAAATAATATCTCCCCTTTAAAAGTATTACTCCCCATGAGTATAATACTAATTGTTAAAAATTAGTTTTTGGGGATCCAACCGAAAGTCGGTTTTTCTTTCGAGACGTAGACGATATTTGAAACAATTGTTCCTTTAGGAACCCAAATTTTCTTAACTTTTATTGTTCGTCTTGGGCTTTTGCAATTTGAAATGTGATGCCCAATTTTCAAATATTTTTCACACCGGGGTATTTTGAAATTTACGGATTCGTTTTTAGGACGCGGTTTGAATCCTAACTACTCTTTATTTAACGTATATTTTTTAACCGAGAGCATATTTTCAAATTTCTCATTTCCGAGAGAAAATTTCTTCGTTAAGTTTTTGAGCTCGGTTTGAACTTTAACAAGATCATTCTTTAAAATATTCTCGTTTTCAACGCATTTTGAATGATCGATCTCAATAAATTTTCCCTTTTCTAGAATTTTGGAATTTTCATTTTCCAATGATTTGTTTTTAAATTGAAGGGATTTAATTTCTTTTAAGGCATTTTGATAATCGGTATGTAATAACTCGAATGCTTCAAAAAGTTTGTCGTAAGAATTACTTACTTGGCTTTCGAGTTGCTATCGTCGAATGAACTCCGGGCCATGAGCGCGAGATTATTTTGATTCATGAAATCTTCATGAGGATCTTCGTCGCTCCATGTTGCAACTAAGACTTCCTTTTTTCTTTACTCGACAGTTCTTAGCAAAGTGGCCTGGTTTACCACATAATCGACAGGTGTTGTCGAATTTCTTATATTCGCCCGCTTGGATGTCCTTCTTTCTCCGGTTTAATAAGTGTTGGAACTTATTAATATTCTTGTCATAATATGCCGATTCTTCATCGCTTTCGTCCATCGGAAATTCTTCCCTTTTTCTCAACATTTTAGCCTTCATGGCTTTCGACTTCTCCTTCGGTTTAGGTTTGGCATTCCGAGATTTTAGAACAATCTCGTAGTTGATAAGAGAACCAACGAGAGCACTAAAATCAAGAGTATTTAAATCCTTTGATTCCATTATGTCCGTAACCGTACCGTCCCATTCTCGAGGTAGTGATTGGAGATTTTTTTTACTTTCTCACTACTCGAAAGTGGTTTCCCGGAACATGCTAATCCATTAGTGATGACCGGAAATCGGTCGAACATTATAGTGATGGATTCGTCGTCCTTCATTTGAAATAATTCATACTCGTGAAGGAGCATGTTTATCTTCGTCTCCTTGACTTGAGACGTACCTTCGTGTGTTACCTCAAGCATTTTCCAAATGTCTTTGGCACTATCACACGATGATATCCGGTTGTGTTCTTCCGGATTTAAGGCACAATAAAGAAGTTGAGTTGCCTTATAATTGTAGTGGTCATTTTTCCAATCAGAATCGTCATATTCTTCGAAAGTTTTATGCGTACTGTTGGAATTTGTCGGAATTTTCGGACCAAGACAAATCACCTTCCAAAGCTCGGTGTCATATGCTCGGATGAATATAGACATCTTCTTCTTCCACGTCATGAAGTTTGAGCCATCAAAAAATAGTGGTCGGTTGAGAGCAAGGCCTTCGATGGGAGCAAGTTGAAACGCCATTGGATCTTTTCTCCTCGGATGTAAAGCCGGTTATAGGAGTACCGCTCCGATACCAATTGTTGGAGCAAGATTGGAATATGCGCCGTGTTGCGGAAGCGTAAATTGAATTCCGGAAATTAAATGACGCACGAATTTATAGAGGTTCGGCCAAACGTGCCTACGTCCTCTCTCGATGTATCTTTTTCTATAGGTTCAAGATCAAAACCTCTGCACCTCTCTTCTACCGGTCGAGGGATTACCGTTACAAGCTCGTCTTCTATCGGTCCAAGTAAAACTGTTTTTCCTTTTCTATTGGATAAGAAATCAACCACTCTAGATTTCTATTGGTACTAGATAGACCTCACTAAGATAGCGATTTTGATTCTAACAATGCGGGATCCTTGATCCTAATAACAACGAATCCAATCGTATCTTTTCTTTTTCTCACTCGTGTATGATTTTGTGTATAACACTCGATCACTCTAATTTAAGCTCAAGAACAACAACTATAAAAATTACAATGATATCTCAAATGTATGTGAATTGCTCAATGTTGTTGTGTGGAATGATACCAACTCATTTGGTATTTATAGCCTTCTTCCACAAACTAGCCGTTACTGCCAGTTGTTATTAGCGTGCGTTAGGCTTCTTTCCTTAGCGTGCACTATTGCATGTATTTAGCCTTTAGCGTACGTTATATGCTGTTACGTACGTTAACGTTCTTCCAGTTTCAGTCCAGTGGCTTCTGTCCTTCACAGTTAGCGTGCGCTAACACTTTCTTTGTAGCGTGCGCTAATCATGCATCATTGCATGCGTCCTATATCCGTTAATACTTTTTGACTTGTAGCAGATTCTTCCCAACGGATTGATTGACTTGATTCAAATTGATATTTGGCGTGCGCTAAATATCATCTCTTGCGTGCGCTAAGCTTATTTCAGTGCATACGTCATTCTATGTTTGAATCTCTTCACAACAGTAACAAGTCTTTGATAGCGTGCGTTAATCCTTATGTGTTGCGTGCTCTATCCTCATCAGGTGACTTCACTTTAGGTTACTTCGAACACATCTGATCTGCAGCCGGGACCCGTTAGCGTGCACTAACTTATATATCTAGCGTGCGCTAGCTTTGTATTTTGTCCAGCTTTTTGCGTCTTCAGTTCCTTCGTCGTTTTGCTTCGCCTCTAAGTTGTTTTGCTTTGTTAAGCAACTTAATCATCAAAACACTATTTATTAATATGTGGAATAAATATCCCAACACAAACCTACCACAAAGTCCGTCGTAATATGTTCCCATTTACATTCCGGAATATAAAGGGATTTAAGTAGTCCAAAGGGGCGTTGGTGTTCTGCCTTCACTTGCTGACAAACTATACACTTTCTGACAAAGTCTGCCACATCTCTCTTCAAACCTTCCCACCAAAATGTCCCCTTAAGGTCTTGGGACATCTTTGTACTTCCAGGATGTCCTGTGTATGGTGTATTATGTGTATTTTCTTTGGATGCTGAACGTGAATTGTGCTGGTTGGCAGAATTGTATTAATAGATATAGGTTTTGAGTATTTTAGTTGAATTAGGATTGTATTAGGATAAAGATAAGGAGTTTGGTGAAGTGAGAATTCTGATGTTTCATCGACTGCACAAGGACTTCTTAATTATGGTTAATTAAGTTTAATCATAGTTGGTTAAATTAAGACACATGGTTAAATATAAATGGTGTAATAATAATAATAGTAATGTAAAAATAATAATTTAGTAATATTGATAATAATATCTGAAAAATGAAAATTAGATAATAATAATATTAGTACTAATAAAACAGTAATGATAATATTATTGATCATAATAATGATAACATTAATAATAGTAGTGTTAGTATAATGCTTGGATGAATAATAACACTATTATAAAAGTAAATAATGACTACTTGAATATATATCTGACAAAATAACTCAGGCTATAACTTGTGATATATCGAAATAAATATTCATGATCCTCTAAATGAGATTAAATGAAATGAAATGCATTTATAATATTATTATAAATAATAATATTATATTATAAAAATGGCAGATATTACATTGTGCTACCTGTTTGGTGATACTTGACACTTGTTGGTCTTATTATGTCCCTGCTTGTGACATTGCGATGGTTGTCGTCGAGCGTGATTTCACACCGTATGTTTCTTTGCGTTGCTTGTAGCGTTTTGCCGATGGGTGTGAGTTATTCGGTTCTTGTGTATCCCGTTGAGATGTTCGGGGTGGGATTTTGCTCCGCCCTACTTCTTTTAAGTTTCGGGACGAAACTTCTTTTACGGAGGGTAGTATGTAATATCGGCAATTTCGATTTTCGGTAAATTTCTTTTTTTTAGAGGAGTCCATTTTAACCGCTCGCTTGTGACTGTTTCGCCATTATGAGAATGATTAATTCTGAATTTTTGTCATCTGAGTTTGTTTTGGTTTCGTTTTATTGAGTTCTGTGCTTCTTAGCGACTTTTCCGCACTTGAGTTCGATTCTTGTGAATCTCGTTCGAAACTGTCGCTTCATGTATCCCGTAAGTTTGTTTAACTTTGTTAGACGTGTTGTGAGCTTCGGTTTGGTTATTTGTTGTCGTATCGTGATAGTTCAGTCGTTCAGGCCATTTCGTAATTTTCCCAAAGTCTTGGGGAACTTTTTTCGTACTCCTCACTCCGACCTTTTTGGAGTGTCGTTATGAGTTTTCATGCGATCCTACTGCCTGTATAGTAGGAATAACGCACGCTATAGGCTACATATAGCGTGCACTACTTGAGATTGCTAGCGCACGCTGAGACACAGTTAGCGCACGCTAACTGGAAGTGCAGAAACAGTCCAGGAGCTACTGGACTGGGTTGGAACGTTGATTGGCGCACGCTATGTAGTGGTATAGCGCACGCTAAAGTGCAGCAGTAGCGCACGCTATGGTAAGGATAGAGCATGCTAACTGGTAGTTCGGGGGTAGTCCAGGAGCGACTGTACTGGGTTTGGATGTCTCGTTAGCGCACGCTAACACTTGTGGTTAGCGCACATTAACAGTGTGCTTGGACAGGGTTTGATGCGACGATATCGCACGCTAATTGTGATGATTAGTGCACACTAAGCAGTCCAGTATATAAACTGGACAGCAGTCGTGAATTGCAATTTCCACTTCATTTCTTCTCCTTTCCGTAGGTTCAGACGAGGGCGACTAGGGTGTGAACTTCTGGTCGATTTTTGCTCCATCCAAGGTGTTTTGTGGAGTTCTAGGTGATTGTAACATCATCTAATCCGTTGTTCTTCGTCGGATCGAGGTATTTTTCTCTAGAGTTGGATTTTTGGAGTTTTGTTCTTGATCTCGATCCTATTATGATTTTGATGAATCGATTGGTGCTATATGATGTTATTAATCGTGTTCTATGGATTGTATACCCATATTTTGAGTTTGTTTAAATCGATTGACGATTTGAGTGTTCCTGGGAATTATTAAACATTTAATGTTCGATTAAATGTTTCAATGAGTTTTCCTTTGATCTTTTGAGGTGATTTCCGTTATTATCGATCTGGATCCTCGTTGTGATAGTGTTCTTGCTACTTCTTGTGGTAGTTGTAGGTTTCGAGGCACTTCGGTCGAGCTGTGTTCGTTGGAGTTTCGTGTGCTGTGTTCGAGGCAAGTACCTTGTTCATACATTTCTTGTTTTGTGGATATGATGATCGGTGATCGTCTAAGTATGTTGGTTTGGTTGTTTGAAATGATCTTTCAAAAGATTCGCTTAAACCTCGTTAAAGGCTCACTTTAAAAATGCGTGTGCATTTGTGAATGGTGTGTTTGTACATGATTAACTGAATCCTATAGGTATGTTTGGTGTTGATGTTGTCCTTTGATAATACAGATATACATATATTACCTCATTTCGGTGCGTTGTGATTTGACGTTTGTGTCGTGCTAAGTATTTGTTGCCTCTAGGTGAATTATTGGGATATCCTGGGTGTACTTTGTTAAGTGGTGTGAATGTGTGGTCATAGTCTAGCCATGAAGCCGGGCGAGGTCTACGGTGACACATGGCTTGTGATCATGTGGTCAGGATGCAACAAGTGATTGATCCAACCGTGAGAGCCCAAGAAAACTAGGGTGACATATGACTTGTGATCGAGTGGTCAGGATGCAACAAGTGATTGATCCAACCGTGAGAGCCTAAGAAAACTACGGTGACACATGACTTATGATCTTGTGGTCAGGATGCAACAAGTGATTGACCCAACCGTGAGAGCCTAAGAAAACTACGGTGACACATGACTTGTGATCATTTGGTCAGGATGCAACAAGTGATTGATCCAACCATGAGAGCCTGATGACACGTGGAAAGCGATCACGGTGTCATAGATATGATTGTAGATGTATCTTTGCTAGGGTCGAGTACCTTGGACATGTTACCGATATTTTCTATCTTGGGTGGTTATGTTTTGTTGATTTTATGTCCGTCGAGGACACGTGGTGTGGGTTGTGGACCCCGTGAATTACAGTTGATTTTATTTGAGAAAGCAAATCTTTAGGCTGTGACAGCTTTCGGTTTTTTGAAAAAGAAGGATTCGATTATCCTAAATTGTTTTCTATTGAAACTCCCGAGGGTATCTTAAAATATTTTATAAATTGTTCTCTTGATATGCGATCTTTCGAATTTGGAAAGTTTTACTCAATCTTTTTGCCTCGGGAAGTATCTTTTGCTATGTTTGAATCTTTGATGATTCCTGATTATTATTCTTGGAATATGATTTGTATGACTCCTTTTACACTTTGTACCTGCACTAGGAAAATAGTGGAATGTTGCTAACCCCCGAGTAATCGCGGGGTGGATGTCTGTTTTGCGTCCAGGTACATTCAGGTTTTGGGGAGCATAACACGGGGTTGGCACGAAGGATGATGAATGATGATCGATACTAATCACATGAATACCCATACGATGTTGTATTGATTTTAATGCAGTTATTTCCGCTATAGCATTTTCCCCGTTGTACGGGAGCGTATTGTATTTTGACCCCTGCGTGGGTATGTATTATGATTTGAGTTGTATGTATTAATGGAAAGACCTAATCGGTCTACTGGGTCGTCATTTAGCCTTAAAGGCGATATTTTGTTGGATTTTTGTTACTAGCCTGGTATATCTTTGAGG
Source organism: Orobanche coerulescens (assembly GCA_033398695.1). Taxonomy (NCBI): domain Eukaryota; kingdom Viridiplantae; phylum Streptophyta; class Magnoliopsida; order Lamiales; family Orobanchaceae; genus Orobanche; species Orobanche coerulescens. The sequence goes on from CM065816.1 coordinate 93,255,984, forward strand.
AAAGGGTCTATGGTGTGTTATACCCCTGAGCGGATTGGGGGTGTTACAACAAGTACTCCTGTTTTCCAAACTTTTGAGGAATAATTTTGACTTTGTGGTGTTCCTTATTATGTTATGAATATGCCTCGTCAAAATTTTATTTAGAAAAACTTAGTGGAAAAAATTTTAATGAAGGGAAAAGAGTACACTATTCATGCTAATACGCCATTCATGTTACCTCATTAAAAGCCTTGCTAGGAAAACCTGATGGGACAAACCTCAGTCAAGGGAAAACGAGTGCAATGCGTAATTTATACAAATATTCCCCATGCATTTTGACAATCCTCTGTGGATTAGTATGAGTATCATATCCAGTGCAATTTATCAGACTCATATTATTATTATACCAAAATCTCTTCTAGAGATTCCATTTTAGTTGTGATTAAGTTGCGTGTTAACAATCTTGCTAGGAAAACCCAGTGGGATAAAACCTCAGTCAAGGAAAAGACAACAACATATAATTTTACTTCACGACACCTTATTTTGAGTCATTGCACGCACTGATAATATATTTAAAATCTCCCCAGAGTTTCTTTTCACTCTTAGTAAGCCCATATGTTATACTTTTATTACAAGGGCATATATTTATTTTCGATGGATTTCAATATCTTCATTTTCATAAATAATGTATTTCAATATAAATATTCCACAAGCATGGGTTTCATTATCCATATTTCACAATCACGAATTTCAATATCCTCATTTTCAATATCCATATTTCACAATCATGTATTTCAATATCCATATTTCATGGATTTCAATATTCTCGCTTCATTCATTCATATCCTTATTTCATGGATCTCTGCATTTCATTCATATCACTATTCTTTTACACTGTGTCGACACATTTCAATTTAATTTATTTCCCTATAGCAACATAAATTATCGAGATATCTCATTATCAACCATTCATTAGGATTATATATTATAGTTATGTAGAAAAAGTATATATGTTGGGCTTCATTCAAGCAACCTGCTTGCATGGGCTTAAAAAATTTGCGATTCGATCTGTGAGATCTGTACTAGGAAGTGGTTAATTAATTGATTTGGAGTACTCATACCAATAAGATGCATCTTCTTTTCTGGTAGCCATCTCATAGAAACTCCAAAGTTAAGCGTGCTTGGCCATGGAGTAGTTATGGGATGGGTGACCTCCCGGGAAGTTTCTTAGGGTGCGCGCGAGTGAGGCAATTCGCCTAGAAAAGACTCATTTTGGTACAGGAGAACTGTCTTTATATTCTGGGGACCAACACTTGGTGCTGGAGCAGGTCACATGTACGTATTCTCTTGGAGTATGCTACAGTCGAGGCTAATAGAGCGTTGGAACTGAGAGGCGGGCATGTACTAGAAGTTGCCACTCAGACGGAACTGAGATGCTGGCATAGTGGAGGTTATCAGGTGCTAGAGGGCTGTGTGATCAAATATAATATACTGGAATTGAGATACTGGTGCAGCGCAAGTAAATGGAGCTGGAACAGATGCTGATATTAGGTGTTGGAGGGTTGTGTGAACATATCTAACCACTGGAGGGCTCTGATCAAATCTAGTACGCCGAGGTTTCCAGTCTCTAGGGATGAGATGCTGGCATGTGCTGGGAGGGGGATTTTTGGGCATCAGTGCATCATGCTGCTTGCATGGGCCTAAAAATGCATGAGGCGCGGCTTGCAATTCAACCTGTGAGATCCGTAAATGGAAGTGACCAAATGAATTGATTTGGATTACTCATATCAACAAGGTGCATCTTTTTTTCTGGTAGCCCTCACATAGAAACTCCAAAGATAAACGTGCTTAGCCTAGAGTAGTTATAGGATGGATGATCCACTGGGAAGTTTCTTAGGGTGTGCGTGAGTGAGGACAAAGTGCACTAGAAAATACTCGCGTTAGTATAGTGAGGACATTCTTCATATTCCGGGGACCAAAAATATGCCTCATTTATCATTTGCTTTGGTTTATATTCGGGGAGTTATTATTTATTTATCAAAGCAGTTGTAGTTGGTATCAAAGATTAATAATCTCTCTTGCATCTTTAAACTTCAAATTCATATTTCATTTGTAAGGATATAATGTGATGCAATATATATATATATATATATATATATTTCAAACAACTAATGCTCCCCCTTATGCTTGTAATATCCGCAATTTTCGATTTTCGGTAAAAATTTTTTTTTCGGTTGGAGTCCGTTTTGACGACTCGCTCATGACCGTTTCGTCATTATGAGAATGATTAATTCTACACTTTTTGACATCCGAGTTCGTTTCGGTGTCGTTTTGTTGAGTTCCGTGCTTTTTAGCGACTTTTCCGCACTTGAGTTCGATTCTTGCGAATTTCGTTCAAACTGCTGCTTCGAAGTTTCCCGTAAGTCCGTTTAACTTTGTTAGACGTGTTGTGAACTTCGGTTTGGTTATTCGATCACGATCGTGATTTCCTACGCTTTGGGCCATTTTGTAATTTCTTGAAAGTTACGTATCCGTATCTGTAATTGTTGTCTCGACCCGCTTCTTGGTCGCGTATGATTAATTATTGTATTATGTTTTCATTTCGGTCGTTGATGTCGTCCGCGAACTTTTCGCCGTGTTCGCTCCGTGACGCTTTAAATCGAGTCGCCGAGCCCTCGTGGTCGCATCGCTGACGTTGCGGATCGCCGGACGATTGCGAGCACCGGCCGGACAGGTGCGGCAGGAACCGGCGTAGCGCATGCTACGGCCGGAAGGATGCGCGCGCTAACCGGCAGGTGTAGCGCACGCTATCGGCTGGCCTAACGCACGCTATCGGGTCTGGGCAGTGGGGTTCTGAGGTTCTGGACTCGGTCAGTATCGGCAGGTAGCGCACGCTACTGTCGGTCGTAGCGCACGCTAACCGGCAGGTGTAGCGCACACTGTCGGCCGACTAGCGTACGTTACCTTGGCGAACTTTTTAGTCCAGAGGTTACTGGACAGGTCGGCTAGCGCGCGCAGGCTTCCGGCCGTAGCGCATGCTAGCGGGAGTCGGGTCGGCAGGTTTGGTCGGCAGGTTTGGTCGGTGGTGCCGGGTCGTGCGGGCCCTGGCCGAGGGTACTCGGCCGATACCGGCCGATAGCGCACGCTAGTCCGGGATGGCTAGCGCACGCTAGTTCCAGCCCAATATAAATGTGACAGAGCAGTCACATTTTCATTCATTTCTCACTTCCATCCTCTTCTATCCGCGGCTGGCAATTCGAGAGTGGTGAAGCCATGTTGTTTGACAACAAATCCACGAAGTTCTTGAGTTCATAACATCAATCAATCATCCGTTATCATCCTTTGATCCAGCGAATCAAGGTAATCTTACCTTAGAACCCTAATTTCGTGAATTTGGGGGTTTTTGCATTTTTGTCCGATTCGTTCCGTATTGTTGATTAATTCATGATGGGTATGATTAATCTTGGTAGTATTCTTGTGTTTAACATCATTTAATCCATTGTTCTTGGTCGAATCGAAGTATATTTCTTGATTTCCTTCGAATTGACTTTTTGGGGGATTTGTTCTCGATCTCATTTTTCATCCGTTTTTGATGGATCGATTGTGGTTAAATGATGTTGTTAAACACATTCTATGGATTGTATATCCATATTTCAACTTGGAATTCCGTTTTCATATTTTGTTGGGACGAATCGTGTTCTTGGCCGTTTTGGGGGAAATCCTTGAACTTTCGTCATTTGTTCTTTGAATTCAGCGGCTTTGGGTCGTACTTTGGAATTCATTTTCATTGTTATTATTTTCGTTCGTAGTTCATTGTTGTGGATTTTCGTTCGGTGGAGTCGGCGAGTTCGTAGTCGGTTCGTGCCAACCTACTTCGGCCGATTCTCCGCGTTGTGGTTATTCGAGGCAAGAACCTTGCCCATACTTTTCTTATTTTATGGATATGATGATCGGTGATTGTCTTGGTGTGTTTGTTTGGTTGTTTGAAATGAAGTTTCAAAAGATTTCAGTTTGGCCTCGTTAAGCTCTCTTTCAAAACGCGTGTGTGTTTTGTGAACGGTGTGTTTGGGAATTGATTATCAATTGATTATGATTTGATCATTTTGAACGTTGAAGGCTTTGATGATATCCCTATTGTTTAAAGTTATGGAATCGTGTATTCTGTGTTTAATCTTGTTATTGTGTTTTGAAGAGTTTGATAACGGCGTCGAGTAAGTGGCCATCTCTAGTAAGTATTCTTGATGAACTTACATTCTTAGCATATTAGTATTGCACGAGTAACGTGTGTGTGTGTGTATGCTCACTACGGGTTAGATCCGACGGGGTCTCGGTAGGGGTCCACGGAGGTGTGGATCGACGAGCTTTGCTTTTAACCACTACGGGTTAGATCCGACGGGGTCTCGGTAGGGGTCCACGGAGGTGTGGATCGACGGTTAATTGTGGTGCATTTTACAAATGTGATCTGATTATGGCATTACCGGAAATGAGTGCTTTTGAACGGTTTTCATGATTGCATGCATCGACTAAGTGTGTAAGAGGTAAGTTGTTCGTTTGGCTTACTTGGCTAGGATGGCACTAGAGTATTTTGTTGTTTGTTTTAAATCCTTTATTTGTGGATTTTGATGTTGGGAGACGAACCTTGTAGTCGTTCTTTTGTACTATGAGTTGATGAGATTTGGGGCTAAAATCCTAATGGTTTTGTAAAATTCATTTTACGGATTTGGGGCTAAAATCCCAACGGTTTGGTAAATGTCATTTTTCGGAAAGTAAACCTTTGGGGCGGTGACCCCTTTTGTCTTTTGGATTTTGAAAAGTAGGATTTGATAATCCTAAATTGTTTTCTATTAAAACTCTCGATGGCATTCTAAACTGTTTTTTATAAATTTTTCCATTGATTTGTGATCTTTCGATTTTAGAATGTTTTCTCAAATTCTTGCCTCGGGAAGTGCTTTTCGTTTCGTTTGGATTTTTGAGGATCCTTGGTTATTGTTATTCGTGGAATGTGAATTGTATGGCTCGTATTTGCACTTTGTTCTTGCACTAGCAAAACAGTGGAGTTTTGCTAACCCCCGAGTATTCGGGGGGTGGATGTCTGTTTTTGCATTCAGGTTTTGGAGCATAACACAGGGTCGGCACGAAGGATGATGAAAGATGATCGATACTAATCACATGAGGAACCGTACATCGTGTATTGGTTTAGTTGTACTTTATTTTCCGCTGCTATATTTTTCCCGTTGTACGGGTGTGGTTGTGTTTTGACCCCCTGCGTGGGCATGAGTTGTATTTGAGTTGTATGTATTTATTGAAAGACCAAATCGGTCTACTGAGTCATTTTAGCCTTAAAGGCATGGTTGAGTTGTTATATGTCGTTACCAGCCTGGTAGATCCTTGAGGATAGGTTCTACGGCGTGTAGTATCCCTGAGCGGATTAGGGGTGTTACATAAATGGTATCAGAGCTTAGGTTGAGGAAACCTAGGCTGTCGGGTCAAGTCCTGTTGTTTGAGTCTTGTTTCGTCGGATTTTATCTGACTGAGTCGTGTCGCGACGCGTCGTTTGAGTTTTTTGGTCGTGATTAGTATCGTGGGGCGATCATCATCTTCGTGCGACCTGTGGAAGTAAGTCTCCCTTCTTTGTGTTGTGCCTCGTGTGACACGAGCTATTTTTATGATTATTTGTTAAGTGGTGGAATCCTTATGTGGATTTTGATTTCATGATATGTATTTAGTCGACTCTCGTATTTGATTTATACGAGGACTGTCGTCGCTTGTGATGCCTTTTTATTGTTGTTTTTGTCCGTTGCTGATGATTTTCGAATCGATTTGCACGTTTTACAAGTTCTATTGTGGAAGCTTTGTGGTTATACGCGTTCGACTTGTTCACTAGCCAGTGCGGGAGGGTCCTTAGAGGCCTCGAATGGGGTCAGTGGTTTTGTTCTGAATCCCAGGCGGTCTTCGACTGTGGTATTTTATCGTTTATTTCCGTTTAAAGACATGTATTGTCTTGATTTTAAACGTTTTGATGCGTGTACTAGGAGTTGTTTTAGTGAACGTCGATATGTGCGAGTTTTGGGCATTCTAGCCTATTGGATTTTTGAAAACCTTGAGTATCTTAGAAAAATAAATTTCGAGACATGCTTTTCAAATGAGTTATTTTCTTGTGGTACATCCAAGGTGCCACAATATATTTCAAAAAATTTCTACCTCGAGGACCAAAATGTTTTGAGATATTTTCAATGTTTTATTTAGACCCGAGGGTCGAATATTCTGAAAGTTTTCACTAAGAGAAAGTGTCCTCATTTTTATCAAATGCGAAATGGTTCTCCAAAGTCTCGATAACGATGTTTCACGTTTGTACTTTTTGAAAGGTGATACTCAAGATCAACCGGTGTTCTTCTAAATTATTTTCAAAATGAGGTTTTCGTTTTTTTTTAACCTATCCATTCCCGTTTGAGGGCTGGGTATGTATGTATGATGTTCGCGTTGTCATTTTGATATTTGCTCCCGAGTATGATCGAATTGGCGGTGTGAGCGTTGAGTTGTTTTCCACACATTTGTTGTGTTAGCCCCCTGTGAGAGGCGGGATGTTGGTGTTAAATGTTGTCGCCTCGTGGTGATTTCTACGTTGTCGCGCATGTGCGAGCTGTTAGAGCTTGGTTTGGTATGACCGTGTGCATCGCTGATGGTTCCGTTATGTGTCGGTTGTTTAATGTCTTGTTACTTTGCTCCCATTTTTGTGAATTTCGTGGACGAGGTCGGAGGTAATGACCGTACTATTTTGACTTCTGTATTTTCTCTTTCTCCAGTCTATCGATTCGCTCATGTTCGTTGATACTTTATGAACTTGTTCGGTATTTCGGTTTCATCATCCGAACGAGCTGCGACCTTGTTGTGGGTCGATCTGGTTATCGCTGTGACTTTTTTTTCGGGTTCGGTTCGATTCTTGTGAACCTTGTTTGGGAGTGACATCATTTGGTTCTACTAGTTCTTTTATTCGAAGTGGATCGGATTTTAAACTTCTGTATATTCTACTTTGTCGAGTCATTTATGTTCGTTGACATTTCTGAGCTTGTCCTGCCTCTTGTTTTTGTTTATCGAACGAGTGTGGTATCGTTTCGGAATAACTCGTTTGTCGTTGTGACTTTTCAATCGCTATTCCCTTTCCTGTGGATCTTATGGGAATGCATGTCTTATTGTTCTCACCAGATCATCCTGGGAATTGTTGTTTGAATTTTATTATCCTTCGCGTTTTAGACATGATTGCTCGATTTTTGTTGTCCCGATCGTTTGTTTGTTCGGTTTTTCTTCTCGTTTCGTGATTGTTGAGCATTCAGTCTCCTTCCTAATTCCCTTAAGTTCAGGAAATTAGTCTCATTTTCGATCTTCCAACCCTTCGGCGGTGGAATTCCGTATTTGTTCAGCGATTGGCTCACATTTTGATTGATGTACCGTTGGGTTCGTCAATCTTATTGATTTTCGTTCGTTGCGTTTTGTGATTGTTCGTATAATTGACTTGATTGTATTATCCATTTGATGACGCTTGTCACTTGTTGGTTTTATGATATCCCTAACGGCGACGTTGTGTTGGTCGTCGTGGAGCGTGTTTTCACACCGTATATTCCATTGCGTTGTTTGTAACGTTTCGCCGTTGGGCGTTAGTTACGCGTTTCTTGCGTATCTCGTTGAGTTTTCCTGGAGGGATATTGCTTCTCCCTACTTGTTTTAAATTTCGGGACGAAACTTCTTTTAAGGAGGGTAGAATGTAATATCCGCAATTTTCGATTTTCGGTAAATTTCTTTTTTTCGGTCGGAGTCCGTTTTGACGACTCGCTCATGACCGTTTCGTCATTCTGAGAATGATTAATTCTACACTTTTTGACATCCGAGTTCGTTTCGGTGTCGTTTTGTTGAGTTCCGTGCTTTTTAGCGACTTTTCCGCACTTGAGTTCGATTCTTGCGAATCTCGTTCGAAACTGCTGTTTCGAGTTTCCCGTAAGTCCGTTTAACTTTGTTAGACGTGTTGTGAACTTCGGTTTGGTTATTGGATCACGTATCGTGATTTCCGGTCGTTTTGGGCCATTTTGTAATTTCTTGAAAGTTACAGGTATCCGTATCTGTAATTGTTGTCTCGACCCGTTTCTTGGTCGGGTATGATTAATTATTGTATTATGTTTTCATTTTGGGTCGTTGATGTCGTCCGCGAACTTTTTGTCGTGTTCGTTCCGTGCGTTTTCGGAAATCGAGTCGTCGAGCCCTGGTGGTCGGGTACTGGCCGGACGATTGCGAGCACCGGCCGGACAGGTGCGGCAGGAACCGGCGTAGCGCACGCTACGGCCGGAAGGCTGCGCGCGCTAACCGGCAGGTGTAGCGCACGCTATCGGCTGGCCTAACGCACGCTATCGGTCCGGGCAGCTGGTTCTCGAGATTCTCGACTCGGCCAAGATCGGCAGTAGCGCACTATCACGTCGGTCGTAGCGCACGCTAACCAGCAGGTGTAGCGCACGCTCTCGGCCGACTAGCGTACGTTACCTGGGCGAACTTTTTAGTCTAGAGGTTATTGGACAGGTCGGTTAGCGCGCGCAGGCTTCCGGCCGTAGCGCACGCTAGCGGGAGTCGGGTCGGCAGGTTTGGTCGGTGGTGCCGGGTCGTGCGGGCCCTGGCCGAGGGTACTCGGCCGATCCCGGCCGATAGCGCACGCTAGTCCGGGAAGGCTAGCGCACGCTAGTTCCGACCCAGTATAAATGTGACAGAGCAGTCACATTTTCATTCATTTCTCACTTCCTTCCTCTTCTATGCGCGGCTGGGGATTCGAGAGTGGCGAAGCCATGTTGTTTGACAACAAATCCACGAAGCTCTTGAGTTCATAACATCAATCAATCATCCATTATCATCCTTTGATCCAGCGAATCAAGGTAATCTTACCTTAGAACCCTAATTTCGTGAATTTGGGGTTTTTTGCATTTTTGTCCGATTCGTTCCATGTTGTTGATTAATTCATGATGGGTAAGATTAATCTTGGTAGTATTCTTGTGTTTAACATCATTTAATCCATTGTTCTTCGTCGAATCGAAGTATATTTCTTGATTTCCTTCGAATTGACTTTTTGGGGGATTTGTTCTCGATCTCGTTTTTCATCCATTTTTGATGGATCGATTGTGGTTAAATGATGTTGTTAAACACATTCTATGGATTGTATATCCATATTTCAACTTGGAATTCCGTTTTCGTGTTTTGTCGGGACGAATCGTGTTCTTGGCCGTTTTGGGGGAAATCCTTGAACTTTCGTCATTTGTTCTTTGAATTCAGCGGCTTTGGGTCGTACTTTGGAATTCATTTTCATTGTTATTGTTTTCGTTCGTAGTTCATTGTTGTGGATTGTCGTTCGGTGGAGTCGGCGAGTTCGTAGTCGGTTCGTGCCAACCTACTTCGGCCGATTCTCCGCGTTGTGGTTATTCGAGGCAAGTACCTTGCCCATACTTTTCTTATTTTATGGATATGATGATCGGTGATCGTCTTGGTGTGTTTGTTTGGTTGTTTGAAATGAAGTTTCAAAAGATTTCGGTTTGGCCTCGTTAAAGGCTCTCTTTCAAAACGCGTGTGTGTTTTGTGAACGGTGTGTTTGGGAATTGATTATGATTTGATCATTTTGAACGTTGAAGGCTTTGATGATATCCCTGTTGTTTAAAGTTATGGAATCGTGTATTCCGTTTTTAATCTTGTTATTGTGTTTTGAAGAGTTTGATAACGGCGTCGAGTAAGTGGCCATCTCTGGTAAGTATTCTTGATGAACTTACATTCTTAGCATATTAGTATTGCATGAGTAACGTGTGTGTGTGTGTATGCTCACTACGGGTTAGATCCGACGGGGTCTCAGTAGGGGTCCACGGAGGTGTGGATCGACGAGCTTTGCTTTTAACCACTACGGGTTAGATCCGACGGGGTCTCGGTAGGGGTCCACGGAGGTGTGGATCGACGGTTAATTGTGGTGCATTTTACAAATGTGATTTGATTATGGCATTTCCGGAAATGAGTGCTTTTGAACGGTTTTCATGATTGCATGCATCGACTAAGTGTGTAAGAGGTAAATTGTTCGTTTGGCTTACTTGGCTACGATGGCACTAGAGTATTTTGTTGTTTGTTTTAAATCCTTTATTTGTGGATTTTGATGTTGGGAGACGAACCTTGTAGTCGTTCTTTTGTACTGTGAGTTGATGAGATTTGGGGCTAAAATCCCAATGGTTTGGTAAATGTCATTTTTCGGAAAGTAAACCTTTGGGGCGGTGACCCCTTTTGTCTTTTGGATTTTGAAAAGTAGGATTTGATAATCCTAAATTGTTTTCTATTAAAACTCTCGATGGCATTCTAAACTGTTTTTTATAAATTTTTTCCATTGATTTGTGATCTTTCGATTTTAGAATGTTTTCTCAAATTCTTGCCTCGGGAAGTGCTTTTCGTTTCGTTTGGATCTTTGAGGATCCTTGGTTATTGTTATTCGTGGAATGTGAATTGTATGGCTCGTATTTGCACTTTGTTCTTGCACTAGCAAAACAGTGGAATTTTGCTAACCCCCGAGTATTCGGGGGGTGGATGTCTGTTTTTGCATTCAGGTTTTGGAGCATAACACAGGGTCGGCACGAAGGATGATGAAAGATGATCGATACTAATCACATGAGAAACCGTACATCGTGTATTGGTTTAGTTGTACTTTATTTTCCGCTGCTATATTTTTCCCGTTGTACGGGTGTGGTTGTGTTTTGACCCCCTGCGTGGGCATGAGTTGTATTTTAGTTGTATGTAATTATTGAAAGACCAAATCGGTCTACTGAGTCATTTTAGCCTTAAAGGCATGGTTGAGTTGTTATATGTCGTTACCAGCCTGGTAGATCCTTGAGAAAAGGTTCTACGGCGTGTAATATCCCTGAGCGGATTAGGGGTGTTACAATGCTAACATATTTTCAAGCACCAAACGTATAAACCAATGTCTCAGTATTCATCTTCAGTCATGGTAGTTTATTTTATGTTCTCAATATTGGATGGAGGACTTTAGATAGTTTGCTTAATAATATCCCAAGTTATTTGGAATATATTACTAGCTTCATTTGATATAGGATATATATTCACACCGTGAGCAGATCATCTCGTAAATTTCCAATTACGAGTCATATACACATGCGACTATCTAGTGGATCTATAATATCTAGTAGTTCACATATAGAGGGATCGGGCCCATGCCCACCTTTAATATATTTCAAATTTATTAGGGATTCATTCCCAGTACTGGGTAATAGTGATATTATTAATCGAGAACAAATATCTGAAGACATGATGTGTTTATATCACCATATAGATAATTTTACCTACATATCACATCATTTTTCGGTCCTACTATTGCACATCATTATCAATATGGAGTCGCTATTCGCATGCATCATATCATGATTATTATTCGAATATAGAATTGTAGTTCACACGCTTCAGGATATGAACTATTTAAAATACGGAGTCATACCCCTTACGCGTAATTCCATTCTATAAATAGATTATCATTATATTCATCAAATTCACCCATATCAAGGGTCTAAATATCATAATCGATTCGATGCTCTCTAGTCTTTATAACTGTTACCCATCTCTTCCAGTGAACATCATAAAAAGAATTTATCGAGCTTGCTTCGAAAGATTAAGGGTGCTAATGGAAAATGGCATTTTAGAAGATATTCGATAGTTGATTGAAGCATAAGTTCGATTATCTGGAGATTTTTTGAACTCATTTAAGTACATGCCATGTACAGGTAGGAGTAGTTCTGCAAAGAAACAAAGAGCAAAAAGATTAGATGGATGCTATAAATGTGCTCTGTGGACTTGTGACACATGATGCAAATCTATGGTGTTTGTGTCCAAAAGCCGAGAAGATAAAATAGCAATCATCAAGAATGGATTGAGGAAGGAAAATATATGGATCATGATATCCAATAGATTCTTGAGACACATCTTAATGGATATGTTCATCGTGAACATATAGCTCTATGGACATAATTTAAGGATGAATGGGAACGTTATAGTCATGAAAAAATAATCTCAAAAGATCCACTTTGTAAGTCCGTTCTGTCAAAATTGGTATAAGGTATATAGAAAAATAATGCAAGTTAATGATTTCCTTTATTTTAATAAATATTGTTTTCCAATATTAAAATTTCTTAGTCGTCGACCGATAATGTTATTTTCATTGAAAAATGTAATATCATATCTGTCATTTTCTTTTGCAATTTTGTCAAAAAGAAAATAGTAAAAGTAATGAGATATGTGCTGCTCCTTATTCAATGAAAATAGTGAAGCCATTTGTCCTCTAGCAAAAAGTTTGTTCTTTAAATGTAGAATCTACAAAACACAAAATGTATCTCTCATAAAATATTTTGAATGCTTAGTGTAGAGAGAGATGGAGTTTTCAGAATCCTCATATAGATCTCATCCAATTAAAATTGTATGTATTTTAGGTGTATACAAATTGATAGGTCATATCCATGTACAGATATGGCATATCAGTTAGTAAAAGAGTTGGAAAAACACAAAATTGATATACTATATGGAGGGAGTAACCATATATTTATGCATTATCTTCTAAAGACTGCACAAGATGGGGGAATAAGAGTAATAAGTGTCATACACATCCCTGCAGTTAGAACCAATATTATAATGGGTTCAACTAGATTGATACTTCCAGCACAAGCTATATAGATAATATGATGTATATGGTGAATAATAGGTATGCCTTTATTGTTCTTACAGGTGACTATGGCACACTCAATGATATATTTAATATCATGTCATGGGTTGAGCGAGACTTCCATACCAAATATATTGGTTTGTTGAATCTTAATAATTACTTCAATAGTTTGCTTGCTTTTCTAGATCAAGGAGTAGATCACAAGTTTATCTCTCGGACAGCGAGAAAAATACTTATATGTGACAAAACAGTTGCTGATCTACTTATAAAGTTTCAAGCATCTATTTCAGATCAGAATTTTGAAGTCAAAACTAACCAGTCACATACTATTGGTGTCAAGCGAAAAAGAAGTTTAGATGAAACGACCCACTCTAACTACCTAACCTGAACTATCCCATATTACATTAATACATATAAAATGTCGTGAAATTTCGACAGATTTTCTCTTAAAATGGTACCTATCTCACCAACCAGTAATAATACTAATACAAAATCCATATTACTACCACATAGAGACATCATGTCTCGTCCAAAATCGAACTCATGTCATCCATATGGCATCATATCCCCAAAATCTAAATACCAGTGAACAACAAGTCTCTACTCGTATCACACAATTATTTGCATATTTTTATAAGTCCACTACATAAACAAACTTATTAGTTACATAACCACACCAAAAGTATGTTAAACATCAAGCCACACTGTCACTTAACACCCAGGCATAAAAGTTTTTTGTAACTCGATGACATAACAATATTTATAAAACAAAGTTTAGAGAAAGTAACAATGACAAGATAACTCTACGGTTTAGACCGGTCGTCATCCATGTACATCGACCCTCATCAATAGTGGAACTCCAACCCATCCAGCAATAAAAATCTCTCAAGCATCAAGGTTACCTACATTGCATAAACTACGTGAGTTAAAGCCCAATAAGTAGAAATCATGCATGTATCATGTTTGATGCTACACATGGCATATGATCATCAATGTAAATCTCTCTCAAAATAGTTTTCTTATATTTGGGCCCATTGACCAACGTACTATGCAACGGAAAGAGCTTAATATCATATCATATCATATCATAAGGCATGCATCTACCACCCTAGATATATAAGGCATGCATCTATCGCACCAAACATACCGTGAGAACAGGCATCTACCATGTCTCATACATCATATAAGCATGCATATACCATGATAAGCATATCATAAAAGAATCCATCTGCCATGCCTTGGTGTTCTAGCAGCGGCTAACAATTTTTTTTTCTTTTTCTTTCCATGATCATACCATGCATGCAGACACTAGTGAGTCTCTTGTTATGCATGCATGTGGAGATGCTAATGTATGATTACATGATCATATTCATGTAAGGTGTAACCAGACACTTTAAGCACAATTCAGATCAATAATACAGTACAATGGAACACTCTCAAGATATCATCAAGTTCAACAAATAGTTATACAAAAAATACTATGTTTATGCATTGTAGTTGCAGATGGATTTCTACTTACCATGTTCGGGTGATACCCTTACTCTTATATTGGCATGAGATGATTGGGATGATAAACCTTGATACCCTATTTCAAGTAGTGTTCTTAAATAGGAGCAATGGTATTCACAAAATTTAGCACACTTGCTATCCAAAGGGTTTTACCGATTTCTATCAGGATGCCAAGTTAATGTTTTACAGTTTTATGTCTGTCTTCCTATACATACCAGCCTACTATCCTCGCATTTATGACCTTTTAGTATTTTAAAATATCTGGTTTTAATGCCCTTTGAGACACCACAACAAAAGTCTCTTAGATTTTATAGCAACATGTTTGTATAAAAAGACTTACCAAAGCCTTGTACTAATTAGGTTTTGTTTTGCTTATAACTACTTGGATATAGGTTCTATTTGCACCAAATTTTGGTAAAATATCTCAACATACTTAAAAACAAATATATCAAAGCTACTTCCCCTGAACCAACCGAATTTCGTACAATATAGATGTGTTTATAAAATGTAGCAGAATCAAATCCTTTATTATCCTAGTGAGTTTTGAGCTCTATAGATCCATCATAAACCATTGATTAAGCCACGAATAAATTCTTAACATCTTTATAACATGTTTAAGGAACATAAAATGCTTTAGTAACTTCAAAACAATCAATAAACATAACAAAAACAACAAGAGAACCAAGAAGACTCACCTTGATTGTCAAAGAAATTGAGGTGTTGTTGTTTTGATGATTTCTCCTTGAATTTTTTGGGATATTTTCGAAGGGTGTAGTTTCTTGCTCAAGTTCAGACAGTATACAAGGATGTAAGGTTGGTTTTAGCATCTATCTAAGAGAGAGAGAGAATCGGTTATAAAGGGGAAATTACAAAACTATCCCTAGTAACCTCTAAATATCTTCTTCTATGGTGTAAGGCGGTTTGGGCATATTAGATCCGGTACTTGGACAACGTGCACCGCTTTATAGCTTATAAGGACAATATTTATGATATTATGGACCAGTCCAAGATTTTTGTAAAAGTATAATATGTGTTTCAACTATTTAAAGTCGGCTACTCGCACGGATAGGGTAAAATGCTAACAAATGAGATTCTTGTCAAATCTTCTAGTGCCTCGTACATAGAACACTATAGATAATAATTTAAGGACTCATTCATTAATGTGATATGGTTTGGACTATAAGCTTAAGAATAATTTTAAGAGTATTCGACCTCAATTGGGACGAACCTGTAGGTCACAAGTCGTCAAGAATAAGTCTAGGGGGTGAATAGAATTATTAAAACTTTTACTGAATTCAACAGTTTAGAAAATTCAGTTGTAGTAAGATCAGATAGGATTACTTTTCTGATCACGTAACCTTTTTCAGCTGTAAAATATTATGTGGAAGAACAACTGACTACAAAAGGAATAATAAATATGTATTGCAGCAGTTAAGTATGATGATAAAGCAGTCAATCACGAATCAATTATAGTGGTCTCAAAGGTTGAGTAATCATCTACTAATACACCTCTCTCCAAACCAGTTGTAGATAAATTTACTATAACATTCAACCAGTGATTGTTACAATAAAATCTTAGTTACAACAACTTCCAACTAGTGGAAACTCGTGGCTTTTGCAACGCCCTTTGGATGCCTAACACCTCTTGATCGAAAACCCGTGGATGCATTAACAACTCGCAAGCTGTCTATCACCTTCCAATCAAGAACCCATGGATGCCTCAAAAACGTTGAACTTCTAAGAACCTCGTTCAAAGAAGTATCCCTTACTCAAACTTTAAGACAAGAGTGTTGTCTTCTCCAACTTAAGAGCTTCTCAGTGTTAGACTTTAGAAACTGGCTCTTCAGGATGCTATAGATTGCTTTCTTTACCTTTCATTGCTTGCAAGTATTATTCACACCGTACTTTGCTTAAATTTGTCTTCAGATATATATATAGTACGATCCTTGAGCTTCTTCATAGCCGTTGCATCTTGTAATAATTCTGTCTATTGGAGAGTGGACTTCATTGTTTATATGTTCATCTCTTTACACGACTTGTCTCTTTCTTCAAATATGACTGCTTGAAGATGTACTTCCTGTTGTGCCGCTTTTCTTGATTACTATATTTATAAAGTCTTCCCGGGGCAAATTTCTAGGAATAAACTATTCCTTAACTTCCGGGAATCATTCACTTTGTCTCTTGCTTTTACGTCTGCATGAGTCTTGCCGTTATTGTTGACTTTTTAACGTTTGCTGACGTGGACTGTGCTTCTATTCAAATAGTCATACTTGGATGAAGTATTGGTTTGGTCAACCTCCCCTGATAGTTGGTTTGATCGAGAAACTAGACTGATAAAAACTCACATATGGTCAACCTTCTCTGATATCTTGTTTTGACCAGAACTCGCCTGATACTTATATTGGTCAAACCTCTCTGATATTTTGTGTTGACCAAAACTCGCCTGATAGTATCTTGCCTGCGGTCAAACTTCTCTCATATTTTGTGTTGACCAAAACTCGCCTGATAGTATCTCGCCTGCGGTCAAACTTCTCTGATATTTTGTGTTGACCAGAACTCGCCTGATATTATCTCGCCCGATAATATCTCGCCTGATATTCTGTTGTCTTCAAAGCTCGACTGCTACAGTTTTTTGGCCAATCCTCAACTGATATTTCTGCTGACCAAAACTCGGCTGATATTAAACTCGCCTGATATTTTGTCATTTCTATACTTAGCCAGATTTCTATATGATCAACATGATCAACACTTAGATTAACCTTTTTAAGGCCTATAGAAGATACTCATTAGGTTCTTATTTACAGTGCCAAGTACATACATTTGAATTAATCATGAATACAGGGATTACATCATCAAAATCTAAAATAATATTCCTAACATAACCGGGCATCGACAAATCGAACTATTTAACAAGGTTACACCATTAGTTGTTTCCTATATGGTGTTGATAAGGATAATGATATTTAACATGTATTATTATAATACATTAGGTTTATTTGCTTTGACTATAATCTATATTTACCTAGCATATACTGTGACTAAGACTATAGATAAGTCGGTTACCACCATATAGTCGCCTCAAAAGCAAAATTAATACTTCTAGGTTTACCAGATGAACTCAGAGTTATATATTATCTTAACATGTATCTTATCCTTATATATATAAGGCTAATATTATAAATATTTTAGAATAAAATATACATGTTTCATATCGTTGAATGCGCTTAAATGCAGTTTTGAGATGAAATAAACATTAAAATATCAAAGTAAACATAACTAGCACATGGATGTTAAGTTTAATACATGAATCATATTGACCAAATGAGTAGTGTCAGGCTTGGGTATCACATCTTCCCCTCCTTATAAAAATTTCCTCCCCGAAATTTAACTTACCGAAAAAGATCAGGGCATTTAGCCCTCATTTCATCTTCTCTCTCTCAAGTGGCTTCTTCTACAATTTGATTTCTCCACATATTGTGCAATATCTTCCCTCATACATGGACACCAATAGTGTAATTTCAAGTCTCTGTACATCTTGGTTGCTCCTGGATGTACTGAATATGGTGTTGAGTGCGCCTCTGATAATATTTCTTTTTAAACATATTCAACATTAGGAACACGTAAACGATTTCTAAATCGATTAATACCATATTCTAACAATTAGAAGTCCGACAATGTTCCAAATTCAATGTTCTTCTTTTTTTGTCTAAGTCTTGATCATCTTTTTGCGCTTGCGGAATTCTATCAATTAAGGTAGGTCAAAGGGTTAATGCTGAAAATTTTGCCTCTATCCATCCATGTTGGATAATTTCTACATCCATATTCATCAAATCGTGTAACTCTGGCTTCTGGATCAAAGTCATGGCCACAATGGATCGTGCTGATTTTTTGCTTAACGCATCTGCTACCACATTAGCTTTACCATGATAGTAGTTGATCACACAATCATAGTCTTTAACAAGTTCTAACCATCTTCACTGTCTCATATTTAATTCTTTCTGAGTGAAGAAATATTTCAATCTCGTGTGATCAGTATAAATTTCACAGCATTCTCCATATAGGTAAGGCCTCCATATTTTAAGTGCAAACACAACTACAGCAAGTCCCAAATCATGTGTCGGGTATTCCTTTTCGTACTCCTTTAGTTCTCTAGATGCATATGCTGTTACTTTACCATTCTGCATCAATACACAACCTAGACCGTTCTTTAAAGCATCATTGTAGACTTTAAAAACTCAATTCCAATTAGAATTGACAAGGTCGGTGCTGATGTCAACAGCTTCTTTAATTTTTGAAAGCTCTGTTCACATGATTCTGTCAACTTGAAGAAAACATTCTTTCTAGTCAATTATGTTAATGGAGAGGCAATTTTGGAGAATCCCTCTACAAATCGACGCTAATATCCAGCTAGCCGAAGAAAGTTGTGTACATCTGTAGAGTTTGTGGGTTGTGTCCAGATATTGATTGCTTCAACTTTGCTTGGGTCTACTAAAATCCCTGATCCAGATATAACATGCCCCAATAATACTACTCGGTCTAGCCAGAATTCGCACTTTTTAAACTTAGCGTATAGCCGCTTCTCTTTTAATACTTCTAAAACTTTCCTTAGATGCACTATATGGTTTTCTTTGCTCTTCGAATATATGATAATATCATCAATAAACATAATAGAAAACTTAATGAGGAAGTCTTAAACACTCTATTCATTAAATCCATGAATGCTGCTGGGGATTTGTTAGGCCAAATGGCATCATCAAAAACTCATAGTGTCCATACCATACCTAGTACTGAATACTATTTTTGGGACGTATTCTTTATTTATATTCCATTTGTTGTTGCCCAAAATATTTATCCGAAGATTAATACTGCTGGAAGACGGACAACAAACAACAATTGCGGGAGCACTTCCGAGAGAAGATAAATAATACAAGATTTGCCGGGTTTGTTAGGCCCGGGCTTGAATGCTCTCGCGAGATGTTATTAATACAAATATTCGTGGATACAAGTATTAACGAGAGAAATCTAAATACAATGAGTGTAAAAAGACTCTGTTAATCTGGCTCTTGAGCGAAGCTCGGTGTTCTTCGTCCCTGCCGATCGTCTGCCTGATGAGAGAGGCCGGGAGAAGTAAGTACCGAATGATAGTTGTTGCCAAGAGTTGGAGATAGCCAAGTGCTGGGTGTTAATTCTGTAATGTATACTGAAATCGCGATAATGCCGAGAGATGGCCGAGTGCAGGGTGCCTTGTATATATAGTGGCAGCCGAGTCTTGTCTTCTGGCAGGCGATCGCCT
Organism: Orobanche coerulescens; assembly: GCA_033398695.1. Lineage (NCBI taxonomy): Eukaryota > Viridiplantae > Streptophyta > Magnoliopsida > Lamiales > Orobanchaceae > Orobanche > Orobanche coerulescens. The sequence continues at coordinate 93,275,486 of CM065816.1, forward strand.
TCCGGCCATTATAATAATGGGGCGATCGCCTGCCGGCCAATATTATAATGGGGCGATCACCCGGGCTGTCGGGCTAAAGTCCAAGGAAGATGCTGGCAGTCTGCCTAAAGTCCAAAGCTACATCCGGCTGCCAGCTGGGCGGTCCAATGAAGAGCCAGCACGCGTCCGGAGTCAGTCACATGCGGCCCTACTGACAACTTTCGGTGGGCCTGTCGGCTGGTGGACGGATGCTGACAGGCTGTGGTCAATGATCCGTGATATGCGGATCTTGTCTCGGCCCTTGCACGTGGTGTCCGTCCTGAGGCTCGGCCTTTGCCGACTGGATGTCCATCGGCATGATGCGGTCGTCTCTAGCTGGTCATCAGAGGTCGCCTTCGGCCACTCGCTGAGGGTCGGCATCGGTCGGTCACCAAGGGTCGGTCGACAGGTGCCGAGATATGATCATCCATCGGTCGGTCACCAAGGGTTGGTCGCCGAGTACCGAGAGACAATCGTATTTGATGTCGATCGCTCGGCATCGGGACTTATCCTGGGACCTTCGGTTGGCCGATTTAGCTTGCCTGTGGGGCTAAGGCTTGGTCGCCCGGTCGCTGGTCGGCAGCTCTGCCTCGGCTGCTCGGCAGTGGCTAGGTCGCCCGATCTCCGAGGCGATCGCCGGTCGGAGAGTGTAATTCTTGTCACAACAATTGCCCCCCAGCTTGCTCATATGTTGAAGGCATGGGGCGAGGTGGTTCTTGCTGGCGATCGTGTAGGATGAGGACGGGCGATCTTACTGAGCTGACTTAGGATTCGGACTTGGGCTATCATGGTCGATTGGCTAGCTATCTTTTGGTCTTGTACCTGCAGAAAACAACATTGGCCGATCCCCCTCAGAAACTTGATGGTTTCGCTTGCTTGAGGAATCGTGCACAGTCGCGGAATTCGATGGACCGACTCCATGACCGTGTCTTGATGCGCGAAGACATTGAGTGTCTCGTGACTCACTTTATTATGAGGGTCCTCTGTTAGGCTGCGCCTCGCCTCGTACTTAAACGAAGGGCGTGCGGTCTCGGTCTAGAGGAGTCCTTGCGCGGGGCAGCGTCGGATGAATCAACTCCACGCCCGCGGCTTGTTTAGCTCTCCTTCCACCTCGGCCCGCCATGGAGATGACGAACCTCGACGGTGTACGTTGAGACGGGGGTAGTGGCACGTGTCCACTGATTAAATTTGGAGATCCCTCAGACTACGCCGGCCTCGTATTTAAACGAAGGGCGGGCGATCTCGGCTGAAAGGGACCTTGCATGGCCGAAGCAGCCGGTTCCATCGACTACCAGGATCATGGCTTTATGATGTGCGGTGGAGGCGATCTTCATGCCTTAGTCCATCATGTTAAATGCTGGACTGTAGATGGCGATCGTGTCCTCCGGGTTGCTGATGATGTAGCGTGATGATCGGCGATCGGGCCGGAAGACTGGCGATCGTCGCTCGGCGGCCGATCGCTTTATTCGTAGGTCGATATCGGCGATCGGGCGGGAGATCGTCGTCCGGGCGCCGATCGCGCTGCTCACAGGCTAAGAAGGAACCATTGCCTGGCCAGAAAATCTGCGGCTCTAGCCCGGAAGGCTGCATAGGTCGTAGGTTGGTTCTTCGTGAGATGCCTGAACATAGGCGAAAAACCCTGAAAACCTCCTAGGACCGCGTAGAGGGCGGTCTCATCGCTTACGGGCTCGCCGTTGAGGATGATCACGTCTACCCGGTCGATGTAGTCCGAGTCGGACTCTTCTTCTCCCTGCTTGATTTGCATCATGCGAAGGGGACCTTCTGGCCGGACTACCCTGGTGGCAAAGTACTCCGTGAAGACGTGCGCCAGCTGGTTAAAAGAGCCAATGGACCGAGGTGGCAATAAGGTGTACCACCGGTGGGCGAGGTCGTCCAGTGTCAGAGGGAACATTCGGCACCTGGTCACGTCTGATGCCCCACACCCGGTCATGTAGATGTTGAACTTGCTCAGGTGTGTTTGGGGGTCCGATCGCCCGTCGTACAAGGGTGTTTGAGGAGGAGCGATCTTGTGCTGCATCGGGGCGAGCTCGATGTCGATTGCGAGCGGCTCGCTTGCCTCGGCGATCGTCTTTATGGCGCCTGCCCTGGATTCCAAGAGCGCCTTCACGTCGTCGATCTGACGTTGCAATGCGGCAATCACCGTGGCTCGGCTGCTTGCGGATCGGCTTTGGGAGTGGGAGCTGAGGCGATCGTGTACCGATCTCCGGACTCCGCTGCTGCCGACCTCGGCAATTTGGCGAGGGGGAGCCAGACGGCCGGGCTGCCTTCTGGGAGCCGGGTAGGCCAATCTCCTGGTGACGGACTCAAACTCCGTCGTCTCGTAGCTGGGGCCGGACTGCCCCGGTCGCCAGGTCGGGTCACTGCCCAGGCTATCGAAGACAGAGGTGCCCCGGCTGGCGAGCGCCTCTTCTTGCGGACGAGAGCCTCCTGGCGATCGCTCGGCCAGTAACGCCTTGAGCTTCCGCTTGGACTTCCGGCGGGCGGCCGAGGGGGTGATAGTGGGAGGCGCGTTGAGAGCACTCCGTCGCCCCTGAAGGGCGGCTATGGCCTCTTCGATCTGTTCATTGGTTCGGAACTGATCGAGCGAGAGGCTTGGGCCGCCGTCCAGGGACGGGATCGAGCGTCTCTGACCGCGGCGGCTACCTTCCACCGTCGGCTGCGGCTCGGACTGGGACGGAACGGGGGGTCTGGCCGGCTGGTCAGCGGCTTTCTTCGACGCGGAGGCGGAAGACATGATTTCTGAAAGATTTCTTTGAAGTGCAGTGAGTGTCACTTCAAGTATCTGCCCCGAGAACAGTGAGTGTTCTTCGGGACGGTCGGTATGAAAATTTGAGGGTTAGATCCCCTTCCTCTAGCGCCAATTGTTGTTGCCCAAAATATTTATCCGAAGATTAATACTGCTGGAAGACGGACAACAAACAACAATTGCGGGAGCACTTCCGAGTGAAGATAAATAATACAAGATTTGCCGGGTTTGTTAGGCCCGGGCTTGAATGCTCTCGCGAGATGTTATTAATATAAATATTCGTGGATACAAGTATTAACGAGAGAAATCTAAATACAATGAGTGTAAAAAGACTTTGTTAATCCGGCTCTTGAGCGAAGCTCGGTGTTCTTCGTCCCTGCCGATCGTCTGCCTGATGAGAGAGGCCGGGAGAAGTAAGTACCGAATGATAGCTGTTGCCAAGAGTTGGAGATAGCCAAGTGCTGGGTGTTAATTCTGTAATGTATACTGAAATCGCGATAATGCCGAGATATGGCCGAATGCAGGGAGCCTTGTATATATAGTGACAGCCGAGTCTTGTCTTCTGGCGGGCGATCGCCTTCCGGCCATTATAATAATGGGGCGATCGCCTGCCGGCCAATATTATAATAGGGCGATCACCCAGGCTGTCGGGCTAAAGTCCAAGGAAGATGCTGGCAGTCTGCCTAAAGTCCAAAGCTACAGCCGGCTGCCAGCCGGGCGGTCCAATGAAGAGCCAGCACGCGTCCGGAGTCAGTCACATGCGGCCCTACTGACAACTTTCGGTGGGCCTGTCGGCTGGTGGACGGATGCTGACAGGCTGTGGTCAATGATCCGTGATATGCGGATCTTGTCTCGGCCCTTGCACGTGGTGTCCGTCCTGAGGCTCGGCCTTTGCCGACTGGATGGCCATCGGCATGATGCGGTCGTCTCTAGCTGGTCATCAGAGGTCGCCATCGGCCACTCGCTGAGGGTCGGCATTGGTCGGTCACCAAGGGTCGGTCGACAGGTGCCGAGAGATGATCGTCCATCGGTCGGTCACCAAGGGTCGGTCGCCGAGTACCGAGAGACGATCGTATTTGATGTCGATCGCTCGGCACCGGGACTTGTCCTGGGACCTTCGGTTGGCCAATTTAGCTTGCCTGCGGGGCTAAGGCTTGGTCGCCCGGTCGCTGGTCGGCAGCTCTGCCTCGGCTGCTCGGCAGTGGCTAGGTCGCCCGATCTCCGAGGCGATCGCCGGTCGGAGAGTGTAATTCTTGACACAACACCATTGATGGTACCCTGATCGCAAACTAATCTTTGAAAAGATGGATGCGCCTTGAAGTTGGTCGAACAAGTCATCAATTCGAGGTAAAGGATACTTGTTCTTAATCGTGTCTTTGTTAAGCTCTCGATAGTCATAAGGCATGCATCTACTGTAACACCCCCAATCCGCTCAGGGATATTACACGCCGTAGAACCTTTCCTCAAGGATCTACCAGGCTGGTAACAACATAGAACAACTCAACAATGCCTTTAAGGCTAAAATGACTCAGTAGACCGATTTGGTCTTTCAATAAATACATACAACTCAGACTCATTACATGCCCATGCAGGGGTCAAAATACAATAAACTCCCATACAATGGGGAAAAGATACTGCAGCGGAAAAGAAAATACAACTAGACCAATACAACATTAACGGATCCTCGTGTGATTAGTATCGTTCATCTTTCATCATCCTTCGTGCCGAACCTGTGCTATGCTCCAAAACCTGAATGCAAAAATAGACATCCACCCCCCGAATACTCGGGGGTTAGCAAAACTCCATTGTTTTGCTAGTGCAAGAACAAAGTGCAAATACGAGCCATACAATTCACATTCCATGAATAACAATAACCAGGAAATCCTCAAAGATTCAAACGTAACGAAAAGTACTTCCCGAGGCATGAATTTGGGTAAAACACTTCAAAACCGAAAGATCACAAATCAAGGGAAAACAATTTATAAAACCGTTTAAAGTGACATCGAGAGTTTTAATAGAAAACAATTTAGGATTATCAAATCCTACTCATTCCAAAATCAATAGGGTCCTCGACCAATAGGCGGAAAGCAATTTGCAAGAAAACCATTCAATCAACACAAGCGAGTCTTCACAAATATTTCCCACGGGGTTCTCGACCCAATCCAAATAATATCAACACGAGATCAAACATCTCAACATCACACGGGGTCCTCGACCCAAAACACAAAATGTCAACACAGTATAATCAAGGACACAGCCTTTCGTTCGCCCAAAAACTGCTCAAGACTCCTGATTAATTAACCCTCGGAGATCTCGTCAAATGTCCTTTGTTAATTAACCCTGATACCAACATTTTAAAACAAGTTGAAACACACTTTCAAAAAACATAAATCACGGTCTATATCGAGACCAGCATTTGAAAAGAGTTGAAAGAATTTTGAAATACGATAATCGTTCGGTAACGGGGTCTTAGCTATCACTCAAATATCCGTTACCAGTAAGCCTGTCAAGCGCCTCCCTTGCACACCTGTGCACCGGCGTTCACTCCACTATGTTGGCCGCCCCTTAAACATGTCACCGCGCCGGCGATCACTCCTACAAGAGCCGCCCCTTGCACACGCATTAGGTAACACCGGTGTTCACCAACCATATGGAGCCGCACATTGCAGCGTACACCAGGCCGGAGTACACGCCCCGCCCTCAGAGGCTCCCGGATATGACGTCTCTCGCAACAAGTATTCACATTGTCACAAACATCAAGTACACAGTCATCATCGTAACAATTATCAAATCAATACACCAATTCACATAATTCATTCGTCAGTCCACGACCACACGAATAAATAACAACACGCACGTCAACCATAACGCGACGGAAATAAGCATTATATGTACGCACGCATTATCAAGCGCAACATCAACACCAAATATCTCCAAAGAATTCACGTAGTCACTTACAACCCACACAATTTACAAAACACACGCGTTTTGAAAGTGAGCCTTTAACGAGGCTAGCCGAATCTTTTGAAAACTCATTTCAAACAAATAAACAAACATACCAAGATGATCACCAATTATCATATTCACAAAACAAGAATAGTATGGACAAGGTACTTGCCTCGAATAAGAACAACGCGGAGAATCGACCGAAGTAGGTTGGCACGAACCGACTATGAACTCGCCGACTCCACCGAACGACAATCCACAATAATGAACTACGAACGAAGACAATAACAACGATAATGAATTCCAAAGTACGACCCAAAGCCGCTGAATTCAAAGAACGAACGACGAATGTTCAAGCATTTTCCCCAAAACGGTCAAGAACACGATTCGTCCCAACAAAACACGAAAATGGAATTCCAAGTTGAAATATGGATATACAATCCATAGAATATGTTTAACAACATCATTTAACCATAATCGATCCATCAAAAACGGATGAAAAACGAGATCGAGGACAAATCCCCAACAAAGTCGATTCGAAGGAAATCATGAAATATACTTCGATTCGACGAAGAACAATGGATTAAATGATGTTAAACACAATAATACTACCAAGATTAATCATACCCATCATGAATTAATCAACAACACGGAACGAATCGGACAAAAATGCAAAAACCCCCAAATTCACGAAATTAGGGTTCTAAGGAAGATTACCTTGATTCGCTGGATCAAAGAATGATAACGGATGATTGATTGATGTTATGAACTCAAGAACTTCATGGATTTGTTGTTAAACAATATGGCTCCATGGTAAGATCACCCTCAGCCGCGGAAGAGAAGGAGAAGAAGGAGAAAAATGGCCAAAAACCCGTCTGCAGGGCCATAAATAGGCTGCACAGTGTGCCGCGGCACAGGCCCAAAAATGGCTCCCAGTGGTCGGTAGTGTGCCGCGGCCCGTCCGGCGTGTGCCGCGGCACCCGGTACAGTCGGTTTGGCCGAAAAATGCCACACAGTGTGCCGCGGCCCACGGTACGGCCTGCTCGGCCAGAAGTTGTCGAGCACTACCGGCCGTGACTCGGCCAGAAGCTGCCGAGCACTACCGGCCGTGACTCGGCCAGTGCTGGCCTGGGCCCAGATTGCCCGGCCATGACTCGGCCGGGGTCAACTCCGACGGCCCGAACGACCCCGAAACCCGAACCTGAATACGAATTGATGATACGGTTATGACGTACTCACAAAGACGAATCTAAGAGCTAAGAGAACACACAATTCCGACCACCCGAGGGCTCGGAATTCGACAACGGAATTAATTACCCAAAACTTTGGGAAATTACGAAAATGGCCCAAAACGTCCGAAAATCACGATACACGATCGAAACACCAAACCAAAGCTCGCAACATGAATAATAACATTAAATGAACTTACCAGAAACTCGAAACAATAGTTTCGGACGAGATTCGCAAGAATCGAACTCAAGTGCGGAAAAGTCGCTAAAAAGCTCGGAACTCAACAAAACGATACCGAAACGAACTCGGATGACAAAAAGTGCAGAATTAATCATTCTCGAAATGACGAAACGGTCATGAGCGAGTCATCAAAATGAACTTCCGCCGAAAAAAGAAAATTACCGAAATTCGAAATTGCGGATATTACATTCTACCCTCCTTAAAAGAAGTTTCGTCCCGAAACTTAAAACAAGTAGGGAGGAGAAATATCCCGTCAGGAAAAACTCAATGAGATACACAAGAAGTGCGTAACTTACGCCCATCGACGAAATGTTACAAGCAACGCAAAGGAATATACGGCGTGAAAACACGCTCCACGACGACCAACACAACGTCGCCGTTAGAAACACAATAAAACCAACAAGTGACAAACGAGTTATTCCGAAATAATACCACACTCGTTCGATCAATAAAATCAAGGGATAGGGAAAGTTCAGAAAATGTTAACGAGCATAAACGAGTCGACAGAGTCGAAAACACAGGACTTCTAAATCCGATCCACTTCGAATAAAAGAATTAGTAGAACCAAAAGATGTCACTTCCGAACAAGGTTCACAAGAATCGAACCGAACTCGAAAAAGTCACAGCGATAACTAAATCGACCCACAACAAGATCACAGCTCATTTGGACGATGAAACCGAAATACAGAACAAGTTCATAAAGTGTCAACGAACATGAGCGAATCGATAGACTGTACAAAGAGAAAATACAGAAGTCAAAATAGTACGGGCATTACCTCCTACCTCGTCCATGAAATTCACAAAAACGGGAGCAAGGTAACAAGACATTAAACAACCGACACATAACGGAACCATCACCGATGCACACGGTCATACCAAACCAAGCTCTAACAGCTCGCACATGCGCGACAACGCAGAAATCACCACGAGGCGACAACATTCAACACCAACATCCCTCCTCTCACAGGGGGCTAACACAACAATTGTGTGGAAAATGACTCAACGCTCACACCGCCAATTCGATCATACTCGGGAGCAAACATCAAAATGACAACGCGAACATCATACATACATACCCAGCCCTCAAATGGGAATGGATAGGTTTTAAAAATGAAAACCTCATTTTGAAAATAATTTAGAAGAACACCGATTGATCTTGAGTATCACCTTTCAAAAAGTACAAACGTGAAACATCGTTATCGAGACTTTGGAGAACCATTTCGCATTTGATAAAAATGAGGACACTTTCTCTTAGTGAAAATTTTCAAAATATTCGACCCTCGGGTCTAAGTATAAGTGTTTCTAAAACATTGAAAATATCTCAAAACATTTTGGTCCTCGAGGTAGAAGAATTGGGAAACATATTGTGGCACCTTGGAAGTACCACGAGAAAACGATTCATTTTAAAAGTACGTCTCGAAATTTATTTTCTAAGATACTCAAGGTTTTCAAAAATAATTCAATGGGCTAGAATGCCCAATAATGCTCGTGTAACAATATTCGTTTAAACATATTATAATATACGCATCAAATCGTACAAAGTCAAGACAATACATGTCTTTTACCGGGAAGACAAACAGTCAATTATCACAATCAAAAGACATAAATAACGACAACCCTCCTCATACAAACGAAATAAGAGAATCACACGAACGCATCACGAAACCAAGAATCTACATGAAGGTTCCATCACTTAACACAAAATCAAACAAATAGCTCGTGTCACACGAGGCACAATACAAGGAAGGGAGACTAACATTCACAGGTCGCACGAAGATGATGATCTCCCCACGATACCAATCACGACCAACAAACTCAGACGACGCGTCGTGACATGACTTAGTCAGACAAAATCCGACAAGACAAAACTCAACTGACACCACTGACCCGATAGCCTAGGTTTCCACGACCTAAGCTCCGATACCATTTATGTAACACCCCCAATCCGCTCAGGGATATTACACGCCGTAGAACCTTTCCTCAAGGATCTACCAGGCTGGTAACAACATAGAACAACTCAACAATGCCTTTAAGGCTAAAATGACTCAGTAGACCGATTTGGTCTTTCAATAAATACATACAACTCAGACTCATTACATGCCCATGCAGGGGTCAAAATACAATAAACTCCCATACAACGGGGAAAAGATACTGCAGCGGAAAAGAAAATACAACTAGACCAATACGACATTAACGGATCCTCGTGTGATTAGTATCGTTCATCTTTCATCATCCTTCGTGCCGAACCTGTAATATCCTAGAATTTCACTATGATTTTTCGCATTATTTTATCTGGGATGTACTGTACAGAGTGGGACCGACACGATATGAGTGGATAATTTTGGAAACCGTGACAGCCATGCCAGTATGTCTATCGAGGTTATTTTGATTCTAGGATATTACATGCTTGGTGTGTTTTTCTATGTCGGATATACTGTATGAGTATTTGTACAATTGTCGTACTTGGTCGATAGTTGTATTCGAGGTATCGTGCATCAGAAGTATCGTATGAAAATAATATCGGAACGAGCATATGTATTCAGTATGGCGCGTGTACGTATTCAGTATATTGAGATGACAGACAGGAGCAAAATGGCTAAGTATGAAAGCCATTACGTACGTTATATGTTGGAGACTACGTACGTAGCTAAGTAATCTTAACGTACGTTAAGCTGCGTACATTACGTACGTTAAGAATGGAATCAGCGGGTCCGAGCTGTGGTTGGCAGGTGGGCCCGGTGTCGGCTGCTTTCGGCGCAGGATGTGGACAGGCGAGTCAACCCCGACATTACGTACGCTATGCATGGCATATTACGTACGTAATATGGGTTGATACTGTAGCAAGTCAACCGCTACATTACGTACGCTATGGTGATAGTATTACGTACGTAACGCAAGGTGCAAAATAGTACAGATTACCCTGGATGACGATTACGTACGCTATATAGGACATATAGCGCACGTTAAAGGCCTTACGTACGTTAACTTTGGGACTTAACGTACGTAACGAGATGCACATTTTATAAAATAAGAACGGGACTTTCATTTCCTCACGAAAGGAAACACATTTCCTCTTCCCCAGCTCGTCCCTCTCCACTCTCAAACCCATTTCAGACCCTCATACCATTGTTAAGACTTTGATAAGGATGATCGGAAGCTTGAAACTTGGAGTTCTTGGAGTTTTGGAAGTGTTTGATTGTGTTATTCATCTTCAAAAGGTATGTTGATGAACTCTACTCCTTGAATTCGGATTTTGATGTTAGTGTTGATGTTCTTCTTCGTATGAAGATGATTATGGTATTGTTGTAACGATTCTTGGGGATATATGAACTATATGTTGAAAGGAAGATGATGATATGTTGGTTTTTGTCTTGAAAATGTTGACTATGATTATAGAATCATGTTGTTCTTGGTGATCTTGGTAGTATTGCTTCGATTCTTGATGTTAGGAGGATCACATGTTGGAGAATATGATGATACATGCCTTGGAGTATGGATTAGATGATGGTTAGATGTTAGAACACATTGAATTACATCGTCTTGTTGGCTTCAAACGTGATTATGGATTAATTCATGTTCTTGAAGAATTCTTGAATGATATATGTCCGTAAATTGGAAGGATTACAATTAATTTTGGTATATGATTATTCATGATGATAGCCATAATTGTATTCCTATGAATTTGCACGAATGAGCCGTGTAAATCCGAATTTAAGATTGAAGTCGGAACCAAGAATGTTGTAGACGCTGATAGAACTATTGATTATCGAAGTTCGGCTTGTATTCGTATTGATAAGAGTTGATATGGTTTGATTTCGTACGATCGAGATACCGTTGAGTTTGATTGGTTGATTATACCGGTTGTTGATTGTTATCGAACGTATCGTTGATTGATTATAGTATTAGGTTGCGTTAGGTGATCGTTGATATTGACCGTTGTGCTGCGGAGCTTGTAGATGAAGACGATGGGACTAGTAACAACTTCATCGTATTGGTATCGAGGCAAGTTATGCTTGCTCAGTTCATAATGTTAATAAATGATTTCGTTTTCATTTCATTTATGATTCATATAGCAATGGTATTATGGAATATATGAATTGTCGGGATGGTGGTATGTATGGCATTTTTGGACTAAGATAAATCATAATGTATATGATTTTAAGGATGTCTAATGGAAATGGGAACGTGAACTATAATTTGGTCTATTGCATGAGAAGTTGGATATCAAGGTTAGTTATCGTGTCGATGTTGAACTCGGGATGGTGGTTGGGTATTTATTATGGACTGTACATCATTTTGGATTGTCAGATAAACCGTGTATTCGTTCGGGGCGGTTGGTCGTGGAAATGTTAGCGTCTCCAGCTTGAGGTAAATTAATATAGTTAGATTATGATAATCATCATGTTGCATTATTGCATGTGTGTGTTGATATTTCATGTGGTGAGTGTGTACCATCGTTTGTTGCGCTTTGTGAAGTGCTCTTTCTTGAGCCGTAATCTGTGGGGCCGATGTGTTGGGGATAAAACTTGTATGGTACCCGAATGGAAATGTGTTAGGGGATAAGACCTAAATGGCACCTATGTCCGGAGTATTCCTGAGTAGATGCTTCGTGACCTCATTTGCCTTGGGAGTTTATGTGATATTGTCCGGAGTATTCCTGAGTAGATGCTTCCGTGACCCTTGGCTGCTGCCTTAGGAGTTTACGTGTTATTATTATATGCATTGTTGAGCATGTTGTGGACTATTGTCTGACGGGATACGACATTGTGGTCGCGTCGGTCTTTCATGATCGAGTTATTGTTGCCCTCTTGGAAAATATTCTGATCCTTGTTGGATATGCGTTTCTTCGAGATCTGTTGTCATGTTGTATCGTGGCATATCTGGAGTCAGATACGTTCTGATCGTTCATGTGTAGGATTTTCGGGACGGGCACGTGTAGCATATGTTGGTTTCGACCTCATATTGAACCGTGCACACGAGACGTACTTCGTGAGGCTGATTAGGTATGAGACCAGACGTGTATTGATCAATACCCATGGTTGACTTGTACACGGACACATGTCCGGATCGAGCGTATCGTGACGTCCATCTTGAGTCTTATTGATTGGTCGTTCACAGTCCATGTATAATTGGATCTGTTCGATATTCGGGTTGTCTTTGAAACCCCGTATATATGATTTGTATATGGTTGACGATTTTATTCTCTCGTTTATCTGTTGCCGTTGAACCTTTACTAATCTCGTTCGGAGTTACCATATCGATGGTCAACTCATTGATATCGATCCTTTATAAATCTCGTTTGGAGTTCACCCTGTCATTGGTAATCTCGTTCGTTACTGATCCTTAATGATTCCGTTTGAGAGTTGTCTCATCGTTGGTATTCTTGGTTATTAGTCCTTGACTGATGTTATTAGAGTTTACCGTGTCATCGGTATTCTCAGTTGTTGATCCCTTATTATCCCTATTGGAGTTTACCGTGTCGTCAGTATTCTCGGATGTCGATTTCTTATTGCTCTTGTTGGAGTTTACCATATCGTTGGTATTTCCGGTTGTTGGTCCTTATTGATCTTGCTAGAGTTTACTGTGTCGTCAATATTCTCGGTTGTTGACCCTTTATTGATCTTATTGGAGTTTATCGTATCGTTGGTATTTCTGGTTGTCGACTCTTATTGGTCTTGTTGGAGTTTACCGTATCGTCGGTATTCTCGGTTATTGATTCTTCGTTGATCTTTACCGTGTCGTCGGTATTCTCGGCTATTGATTCTTCATTGATCCTTACCGTGTCGTCGGTATTCTCAGTTATTGATTCTTCGTTGATCTTGTTGGAGTTACCAGATCATGGTATTCTCGTCCGTGGTTGATCCTTTGTCGATCTTGTGTGGAAACATCATGTCATTGATATTTCCGTTGTGATGCATCGATTGTTTATCATTATTGACTGTGTGAGCATTCATGCTTTGTATTGATATCCGGGACTTGCCATTGTTTCGGGACAGTTGATTTGCAGATGTATCGTGTGATATCAGTTTCTATCAGTATTGGGTTCCGATTGTGCGACCCAGCCGGCAGAATCGAACTTGACCGGATTATTCTATACTCGAGATATGTTTATGTTTGGAAATATTGGTAGTGTTTCGGATACAGTACAGGTGATTACATTTGAATTCATTCATTACTTAAGGACACGAAGCGTGGGATATGGTAAGAATTGATTGTTATGGTTGTGACAGGTTGGTAAGGTTACTTCGGTAAAATACATGGGGAATGTTCTTACTATGTAGATTACATTGATATGTAATTGTTTTTGTGATTTGATCGTTATCATTGTTAAGTATTATGGCTGACCCCGTCGTGGGCTTTATCTTTTAGGTACTCGGAGTTCGAGCTAGTAGCGGTCGTGAAGGGATGAGCTTTCCGGTGATACTGGCTATGGCGTGATTGTTGGGATTATGTATTCTTTTCTGGTTTTCTAATTCCGCTGCAAATATAATTAATTGTGTTTTTATCCACTGCGTGTGTATATTTAAAATGGCTTTCAGTATTCTTTGAACTGTGTTTTTATCCGCTGCGTGTGTGTGTACTTTCAAAGGGCTTTTTGGCATTTTTAAACATTTGCGAAAATGATTTTAGCCTAGTGGGTTCCAATATGGGGCCCACGGCACTGTAATATTCCCGGTCGGTTTTGGGGGTGTTACAGAACCTGTGCTATGCTCCAAAACCTGAATGCAAAAATAGACATCCACCCCCCGAATACTCGGGGGTTAGCAAAACTCCACTGTTTTGCTAGTGCAAGAACAAAGTGCAAATACGAGCCATACAATTCACATTCCACGAATAACAATAACCAGGAAATCCTCAAAGATTCAAACGTAACGAAAAGTACTTCCCGAGGCATGAATTTGGGTAAAACACTTCAAAACCGAAAGATCATAAATCAAGGGAAAACAATTTATAAAACTGTTTAAAGTGCCATCGAGAGTTTTAATAGAAAACAATTTAGGATTATCAAATCCTACTCATTCCAAAATCAACAGGGTCCTCAACCAATAGGCGAAAAGCAATTTGCAAGAAAACCATTCAATCAACACAAGCGAGTCTTCACAAATATTTCCCACGGGGTTCTCGACCCAATCCAAATAATATCAACACGAGATCAAACATCTCAACATCACACGGGGTCCTCGACCCAAAACACAAAATGTCAACATAGTATAATCAAGGACACAGCCTTTCGTTCGCCCAAAAACTGCTCAAGACTCCTGATTAATTAACCCTCGGAGATCTCGTCAAATGTCCTTGGTTAATTAACCCTGATACCAACATTTTAAAACAAGTTGAAACACACTTTCAGAAAACATAAATCACGGTATATATCGAGACCAGCATTTGAAAAGAGTTGAAAGAATTTTGAAATACGATAATCGTTCGGTAACGGGGTCTTAGCTATCACTCAAATATCCGTTACCAATAAGCCTGCCAAGCGCCTCCCTTGCACACCTGTGCACCGGCGTTCACTCCACTATCTTGGCCGCCCCTTGAACATGTCACCGCGCCGGCGATCACTCCTACAAGAGCCGCCCCTTGCACACGCATTAGGTAACACCGGTGTTCACCAACCATATGGAGCCGCACATTGCAGCGTACACCAGGCCGGAGTACACGCCCCGCCCTCAGAGGCTCCCGGATATGACGTCTCTCGCAACAAGTATTCACATTGTCACAAACATTAAGTACACAGTCATCGTCGCAACAATTATCAAATCAATACACCAATTCACATAATTCATCCGTCAGTCCACGACCACACGAATAAATAACAACACGCACGTCAACCATAACGCGACGGAAATAAGCACTATACGTACGCACGTATTATCAAGCGCAACATCAACACCAAATATCTCCAAAGGATTCACGTAGTCACTTACAACCCACACAATTTACAAAACACACGCGTTTTGAAAGTGAGCCTTTAACGAGGCTAGCCGAATCTTTTGAAAACTCATTTCAAACAAATAAACAAACATACCAAGATGATCACCAATTATCATATTCACAAAACAAGAATAGTATGGACAAGGTACTTGCCTCGAATAAGAACAACGCGGAGAATCGACCGAAGTAGGTTGGCACGAACCGACTACGAACTCGCCGACTCCACCGAACGACAATCCACAATAATGAACTACGAACGAAGACAATAACAACGATAATGAATTCCAAAGTACGACCCAAAGCCGCTGAATTCAAAGAACGAACGACGAATGTTCAAGCGTTTTACCCAAAACGGTCAAGAACACGATTCGTCCCGACAAAACACGAAAATGGAATTCCAAGTTGAAATATGGATATACAATCCATAAAATATGTTTAACAACATCATTTAACCATAATCGATCCATCAAAAACGGATGAAAAACGAGATCGAGGACAAATCCCCAAAAAAGTCGATTCGAAGGAAATCAAGAAATATACTTCGATTCGACGAAGAACAATGGATTAAATGATGTTAAACACAATAATACTACCAAGATTAATCATACCCATCATGAATTAATCAACAACACGGAACGAATCGGACAAAAATGCAAAAACCCCCAAATTCACGAAATTAGGGTTCTAAGGAAGATTACCTTGATTCGCTGGATCAAAGGATGATAACGGATGATTGATTGATGTTATGAACTCAAGAACTTCATGGATTTGTTGTTAAACAATATGGCTCCATGGTAAGATCACCCTCAACCGCGGAAGAGAAGGAGAAGAAGGAGAAAAATGGCCAAAAACCCGTCTGCAGGGCCATAAATAGGCTGCACAGTGTGTCGCGGCCCAGCGGGAGTGTGCCGCGGCACAGGCCCAAAAATGGCTCCCAGTGGTCGGTAGTGTGCCGCGGCCCGGCCGGCGCAGCCGCGGCACCAGACAATGGCTTTGGTGAAAAATGCCACAGAGTGTGCCGCGCCCACAGACGGCCTCGCTCGGCCGTAAGGCGCCGAGCACTACCGGCCGTGACTCGGCCGAAGCTGCCGAGCACTACCGGTCGTAACTCGGACAGTGCCGGCCTGGGCCCAGATTGCCCGGCCATGACTCGGCCGGGGTCAACTCCGACGGCCCGAACGACCCCGAAACCCGAACCTGAATACGAATCGATGATACGGTTACGACGTACTCGCAAAGACGAATCTAAGAGCTAAGAGAACACACAATTCCGACCACCCGAAGGCTCTAATTCGACAACTAAGTAATTACCCAAAACTTTGGGAAATTACGAAAATGGCCCAAAATGTCCGAAAATCACGATACGCGATCGAAACACCAAACCAAAGCTCGCAACATGAATAATAACATTAAATGAACTTACGAGAAACTCGAAACAACAGTTTCGGATGAGATTCGCAAGAATCGAACTCAAGTGCGGAAAAGTCACTAAAAAGCTCGGAATTCAACAAAACGATACCGAAATGAACTCGGATGACAAAAAGTGCAGAATTAATCATTCTCGAAATGACGAAACGGTCATGAGCGAGTCGTCAAAACGAACTTCCGCCGAAAAAAAAAATTACCGAAATTCGAAATTGCGGATATTACATCTACCACAATAGATATATAAGGCATGCATCTATCGCACCAAATATACCATGAGAAAATGCATCTACCATGTCTCACACATCATATAAGCACGCATCTACCATGATAAACATATCAAAAAAGCATGCATCTGCCATGCCTCGGTGTTCTAGCAGCGGCCACCAAATTGTAACACCCCCAGATTTAACCGGAAATATCACACGCCGTGGGCCCCGCGCCGGAACCCACCAGGCTAAAAACCATTTACAAAAATGCCCAAAAAGGTCGATGACGGTAGTATTTTCCGAAACTCACAAAATCATTTGAAAACACCAACTACCGTCAAGACAATCAAGGCCAAAACCTCGGTTAAGGGAATCGGTTTTCGAAATGAATCTCAGTCGGCAAAAAGCCAAAAGCCATTTGAAAGAACTCACGCAGCGGATAAAAACACAGTCCAAGATACATATACATCAATAATGATATACACAAACAAAATACATGATTCCCCAACAATATGCCATAGCCAGTATCGTCCGGAATCCTCGCTTCACGACCGCTACATCAAAATTCTCAATACCTGAAAAACAAGTCCCACAACGGGGTCAGCAATAATGCCCGACAAATAACCGCAAGTACATAAACATAAATATTCACATGCCATGCATCATGAGAATAATAAACTCAACGATAATCTTACCACTTCCGGTAATCCAACAATTCTCATCAAAATCCCAATATCACGATAATACCACATAATACCTCAATACCGAATACTTTCCCGTACACAACCTTCTATGTACGATTGCCATAAAACATACCTCTATCCGGATATCCTTCCGAAATGCATACCACAGACCAAGAATATCCAAACTGACATCAACAATATCCGAATACCACAATCTTCCCAAGATTGTCCAAGTATCTCAACAATCATCAACTATGCATTCTAATCCTTTTAAAACATCACTGAACATTCGTCAATATGAAATACAACATAAAATACTTATGAAATGTAAATGGAATTACTCATCAAAACATTACAACCGAACAAGTAAACACTTGTCTGGATACCAACACGACAAAACCAACACCGAACTCATCGCCCTCGTCTACGAGCTCTTTAGCCCCGACTGGATGGAATCAACGGCCTTTCACCGCGGCAAAACGATTATACCTATTGGTTAATCAACCTAGAACAATAATCATATCAATAATCGAACCAAATTGGTAACAATGATCATAACATATTCAATCCGGAGTTCAACCTCATATCAAGATTCATCTCATCTAAATCAACCACTATCATCACTATGATTTAGAATACCATCTTAAATCGATTACGTACCAGCGTTCACGTGCCTCGCACCAGCGTTCACTTCCCAACGGCCAATCCTTATATAAACTCCCCGCTCATTACGTACGTAACATTCCTAAGTTAACATACGTAACACCTCTTACGTACGCTATCTTGTCCTGGTTAGCGTACGTGATGCCATCCCAGACCCTACTGCCTCAAAACGTGAACTTCCTTACATACGTAACCCATGCCATATAACGTACGTAATATACCAGTTGACTTGCTACAGTACAATGGTCGTGTTACGTACGTAACACGTCCTGTATAACGTACGTAACACGTACGTTGACTCACTTGTCAACATCCTCCACCGAAAGTTGCTGACACCAGGTCCCGCCTGCCGGCCAGGACTCGATCCTGTCTGATGCCTTCGTTACGTACGTAATACCTTAGCCTTAACGTACGTAACCATGCCAATATTACGTACGTAAGCTCACCTTGTTAACGTATGTAACAATTCCATACTTAGCCAATTTCAGCAATTCCTGTCCAATGTCACGACATACCAAATACGAACATACGGCAACATCAATACATATAATCAATTCAATAACATTATCAAACGTTCACAACGTCCTCGAGCATAATTAACCATCCACGATATCCAATATATAAACGAAAAATATATCCGAAAAATCAGGGTATTACACAAATTATATTTTTTCTTTTTCTTTCCATGATCATACCATGCATGCAGGCACTGGTGAGTCTCCTCTTATGCATGCATGTGGAGATGCTAATGGATGTCATGTTCATGTAAGGTGTAACCAGACACTTTAAGCATAATTCAGATCAATAATACAATACAATGGAACACTCTCAAGATATCATCAAGTTCAACAAATAGTTATACAAATAATACTATGTTTATACATTGTAGTTGCAGATGGATTTCTACTTACCATATTCGGGTGATACCCTTACTCTTATATTGGAATGAGATGATAGTGATGATAAACCTTGATACCCTGTTTCAAGAAGTGTTCTTAAATAGGAGCAATGGTATTCATAAAGTTTAGCACACTTCCTATCCAAAGGGTTTTTCGGATTTCTATCAGGATGCCTAGTTAATGTTTTACAGTTTTATATCTGTCTTTCTATACATACCAGCCTACTAACCTAGTATTTATGACCTTTTAATATGTTAAAGTATATGGTTTTAATGCCCTTTGAGACGCCACAACAAAAGTGTCATAGATTTTATAGCAACATATTTGTATAAAAGGACTTACCAAAAGCCTTGCACTAATCAGGTTTTGTTTCTCTTATAACTACTTGGATATAGGTTGTATTTGCACTAAATTTTGACAAAATATCCTAACATACTTAAAAACAAATATATCAAAGCTACTGCCCCTGAACCAACCGAATTTCATATGATATATAAGTGTTTAAAAAAGATAACAGAATCGAATCCTTTATCCTAATGAGTTTTAAGCTTTATAGATTCATCATAAACCATTAATTAATCCATGAATGAATTATTAACATCTTTATAACATGTTTAAGGAACTTAAAAAGCTTTACTAACTTCAAAACAATCAATAAACATAAGAAAAACAAGGCTAAAATGCTCCTGGGGTCCCTTAACTTAATTTTAGATAACGATTTAGTCCTTTATCTTTTTTTTGTCCCAACTAAGTCCTTTATCTTTCTAATTTTAAGCAAATTTAGCCTTTTCCGTTGGTCTCCGTTAACTGTTGTCCAGGTGGCTGTTAAGTTGCCTACGTGGCTATAAACATACCTACGTGGAGGACAAAGTCAAATTCCTAACCTATGTGTCCATTTACTAACCTATGTGTCCATTTCCTAACCTCCATTTTCTAATTTTACCTGAATTTATATATATATATATATATATATTTTCAAGAAAATAATTTTATTCCTAACCTATGACAAAATAATATTTTTTCCTCCAGAAAATATTTTTTTAATTTTGTTCGAAAAAAATATTTTTTTTATTTTTTTTCAGAAAATAATTTTATTTTTTCGAAAAAATAATATTTTTTCCAGAAAATAATTTAATTTCGAAAAAAATATTATTTTCTGGAAAAAAAATAAAAAAATTATTTTTTCGAAAATACTAAAAAAATATTTTCTGGAGGAAAAAATATTCTTTGGCAAAATAATATTTTTTCGAAATAAAATTATTTTCTGGAAAAAAATATTATTTTTTGGAAAAAATATTATTTTTCGAAAAAATAAAATTATTTTCTGGAAAAAAAATAAAAAAAATATTTTCTGGAGGAAAAAATATTTTTTGGCAAAATAATATTTTATTTTTTTTCCAGAAAATAATTTTATTTTTTCAAAAAAATAATATTTTTTTCCAGAAAATAATTTAATTTCGAAGAAAAAATTATTTTGCCAAAAAATACCTTTTTCTCCAGAAAATATTTTTTTAATTTTTTCGAAAAAATATTTTTTTTATTTTTTTTCCAAAAAATAGTTTTAGTTTTTCGAAAAATAATATTTTTTCCAGAAAATATTTTTATTTAGAAAAAATATTATTTTGCCAAAAAATATTTTTTCCTCCTGAAAATATTTTTTTTAATTTTTTCGAAAAATTTTTTTTTTATTTTTTTTCCGGAAAATAATATTTTTTCGAAATTAAATTATTTTCTGGAAAAAAAATATTATTTTTTCGAAAAAATAAAATTATTTTCTGGAGGAAAAAATATTTTTTGGCAAAATAATATTTTTTCGAAATAAAATTATTTTCTTGAATATATATATATATATATATATATATATATATATATATATAAATTCAGGTAAAATTAGAAAATTGAGGTTAGGAAATGGACACATAGGTTAGCAATTTGACTTTGTTCTCCACGCAGGTATGTTTATAGCCACGTAGGCAACTTAACAGCCACCTGGACAACAGTTAACGGAGACCAACGGAAAAGGCTAAATTTGCTTAAAATTAGAAAGATAAAGGACTTAGTTGGGACAAAAAAAAGTTAAAGGACTAAATCGTTATCTGAAATTAAGTTAAGGGACCCCAGGAGCATTTTAGCCGAAAAACAACAAGAGAAGTAAAAAGATTCACCTTGATTGTCAAAGAAATAGAGATGTTGTTTTGATGATTTCTCCTTGAATTCTTGGGATAGTTTCGAAGGGTGTAGCTTCCTTCTAAAGTTTATATGGTATATGAGGGTGGAGGGTAGGTTTTAATATTTATCTAAGAGAGAGTCGGTTATAATAGGGGAATTACAAAACTACCCCCTAGTAACCTCTAAAAACCATCTTCTATGGTGTAGGGCGGTTTGGGCATATTGGATCGGGTTTTCAGACAACTTGGACCGGTTATTTGCTTATAAGGACCATATTTATGACATTATGGACCGGTCCAAGATTTTTGTAAAAGTATAATATGTGTTTCAACTATTTAAAGTCGGTTACTCGCGCGGATAAGGTAAAAATGCTAACAGAGGAGTTTCTTGTCAAATCTTCTAGTGCCTCATACATAGAACACTATAGATAAGAATGTAAGGACTCATTCATCAATGTGATATGGTTTGGACTATAAGATTAAGGATAAGTTTAAGAGTACTCGACCTCAGTTGAGATGAATTGGGCATCGACAAATCAAACTATTTAATAAGGTTATAAGGTGATACCATTAGTTGTGTCCTATATGGTGTTGATAAGGATAATGACATTTGACATGTATTATAATATATTAGGTTTATTTACTTTGGATATAATCTATATTACCAAGCACATACGCTGACTAAGACCGTTAGAGAAGTCGGTTAACACCCTACAGACGCCTCAGAAGCAAAATTAGTACTTCTAGGTTTACCAGATGAACTTAGAGTTATATATTGGCTTAAAATGTATCTTGTCCTTATATAAGGTTAGTATTCTCAACATTTTAAAGTTTCAGAATTAAATATACATGTTTCATATCATTGAATGCGCTCAAATGCAGTTTTGAGATTAAATAAATATTAAAATGTCAAAGTAAACATAATTAGAACATGACTGATTAGTTTAATGCATGAATCATATTAAGGTGTCTTATATTCCTACTTATGGCCTCCCCATGTGTGTGTGTGTGTGTTATTATATATATATTTTTTTTGTATTTTAGGTGTATATAGATATAGATATTAAGTATCTGTTTAATAAAGTGGGCTAGGTGATTAGATTGGGTTTAAGTTGTATTTTTAAGTCTTATAGATTTTATAGGTTGGGCTTTACTTATTAGTTTGACAAGTAGTCCATTAGATAGATATCATTTTCTTATTTAATTAATTATACGGTTTGACATATGAATTTCAAAATTGATAAATTGAGTAAAATAAATGGTAAACTTAGATTATATTGTGCTATATAGCAATTGTTATTCAATCATATTACAATAGGATATGTCGTACATATACTAACTATCAAATTTATGGGTTTCTACATCCTTCCCTCCTTAAGAGAATTTGGTCCCCAAATTCCCTCTAAAATAGTTTGGGGTAAGATTTCTTCATCTCTTCTTCAGTTTCCCATGTGGTGTCTTCTTCTCTGTTGTGCTTCGACCAAATGACTTTGACTAACGGAATCTTCTTATTTCTCAGCTCGCGTACTTGTTTATCTACGATTCTGATCGGCTTCTCGATGTAGGTTAGATCTTCTTTGATTGGTAGCATGTCATGAGTGATGACATGCTCAGGATCCGGATGGTATTTCTTCAATCTTGAGACATGGAACACGTTGTGCATTCCAGCAAGCTCGGTTGGTAGCTCGAGACGAGACGCCAAATTTCCAATTTGCTCTAGTATCGTGAAAGGTCCGACGTATCTGGGGCTAAGCTTTCCTCCTTTCCTTGAGTTGATTAATCCTTTACGTGGTGATAAGCGAAGGAATACTTTGTCGCCCTTGTTGAACTCTAAATATTTTCTCCTTTAGTCTGCATAACTCTTGTGCCGGCTTTGAGCAGTATGAATACGATCTGGAATGATTCAAACTTTGTCCATGGCATCTTCTACTAGATCAACTCTTGCTATCGAGTCTCGGTTCTGCTTGCTCTTTGGTGTCCATCGGTCGTCAATCTCCCAATGTATTGGCAATCGATACTTTCTTCCGTATAATGCTTCATATAGAGCCATTTCGATAGTTGCCTTATAACTGTTGTTTTACGCAAACTCGGCTAAGGGTAGGTGGTGACTCCAACCCTTTTGAAAATCCAGCGCGCATGCTCGTAACATATCCTCAAGGATTTGGATCGTTCTCTCGGATTGTCCGTTCGTCTGAGGGTGTGCCGCAGTGCTGACACTCAATGTTGTCCCAAGTTCTTGATGAAGACTCTTCCAAAATTTGGACACAAATCTGGGATCTCGATCTAACACAATGTCTACAGGTACACCATGCAGTCTAATGATTTCTCGTATGTACGTCTTTGCTAGCTTTAGCAGACTGTCATTCTTCCTTACGGGTGGGAAATGAGCTGACTTTGTAAGTCTATCCACTACTACCCAGATCATGTTATATCCTCCGTTGGTTGTTGGTAGATCTATCACGAAGTCCATCGCAACTAGTTCCCATTTCTATTCGGGAATCTCGAGCAGCTGTAGCAATCCTGATGGTCTTTGGTGGTCAGCCTTCACTCTTTGGCAAGTCAAACATCTTGCTACGACTTCTGCTACTTGGTTCTTCATGTTCACCCACCTGTAGTATTTCTTGAGATCCTTATACATCTTATTACTGCCTGGTTGAATTGTATACCGAGAGCAGTGAGCCTCTGATAGAATTTTCTTCTTGAGTTCTTCATTATCGGGAACGTATGTACGGTGCTTGAATCTTAGTATTCCATCATCCGACATGCTGAACTCAGATTTATCGCCTTGTGCGATTCTTTCCATAAGTTTACACAGCTTCCCATCATGAATCTGTGCTTCTTGAATCTCCTTAAGTAGGTCCGGATTTACTAATAAATTAGCACATAGAACATGTGTCTTAGCCTGCTTTGGGTTCCATTGGACTATTTCTCTCAAGGCATTCCATTCCCTTACCATAAGTCTAGCTACACTGGTTTTCCTACTCAGGGCATCCGCGACGACGTTGGCCTTACCCGGATGATGTTGAATGGTGAAGTTATAATCTTCAAAAAGTTCTATCCACCATCTCTGTCTTAGGTTCAAATCCTTCTGAGAGAACAGATATTTGAGACTCTTGTGGTCGGTGAAGATAGTGAATGTAGCTCCATAGAGGTAGTGCCTCCATTTCTTTAATGCGAATACTATCGCAGCGAGTTCAAGGTCATGGATCGGATAATTCATCTTGTGGATTTTTAGCTTTCGGGATGCATAAGCCACAACCTTGCTGTTTTGCATCAGCACGGCTCCTAATCCTTCATTTGAAGCATCGCTATATACCACAAATTCTTCACTCCCTTTAGGAAGTGTTAGAACAGGTGCAGTGGTGAGTTTTCTCTTGAGTTCCTGGAAACTTGTCTCACACTTATCGTTCCACTTAAATTTAACGTGTTTCTGCGTTAGTCTTGTGAGTGGTCCTGCGATTTTTGAGAAGTCTTTAATGAATTTGCGGTAGTAACCCGCAAGTCCAAGAAAGCTTCGAATTTCTGTGACTGTTTCTGGCCTCTTCCAGTCCAGAATAGTCTCTACCTTCAATGGATCTACTGCAATTCCTTCTCCGGATATGATGTGTCCTAAAAACGCTACTTTTCTTAACCAGAATTCACACTTACTGAATTTGGCATACAACTTATGCTTCCTTAGCGTTTCTAGCACTAACCTCAGGTGAGTTTCGTGATCCTGATCTGATTTGGAATAAACGAGTATGTCGTCAATGAATATTACCACGAATTCATCCAGATACGGTTGGAATACGTGGTGCATTAAATCTATAAATGCAGCCGGTGCGTTGGTCAATCCAAAAGGCATCACCATAAATTCGTAATGACCATACCTAGTTTGAAAGGCAGTCTTTGGTATATCGTCCTCTTTGATCCTTAATTGGTAATATCCATGTTGAACGTCAAACTTGGAGTAAACTGTTGCCCCTTGTAGCTGGTCGAACAACTTATCGATTCTAGGGAGTGGATAATTGTTCTTAACGATAATATTGTTAAGTTCTCAGTAATCGATGCACAATCTTAGTGTGCCATCTTTCTTTTTCACGAATAGCACTGGTGCTCCCAATGCAGACACGCTTGGTCGGATAAATCCAACCTCTAGCAATTTCTTCAACTGAACCTTCAGTTCTTGCAGTTCTAGTGGTGCCATTCGGTATGGCGTCCTAGCCACAGGTGCTTTTCCTGGCAAGATATCGATGCTAAACTCGACTTCCCTATCTAGAGGTAGCGAAGTGAGTTCCGTGTGAAAAACATCGGGGTATTCTGATATTATTGGTATCGCTTCGATTTCTGATTTGCTCTTAGGTTTGTTCATGACAAAATCCAGATATCCTGTTGCTCCCTTCGAAATGGCCTTCCTTGCTTTCGTGGCTGATATGATTGGGGCCGAATTAATCCTAGCATTCCCTTGCAGTTCAACCACTGGGTGATCGGGTTTGCAGAATCGAACTATTTTGGAATGGCAGTCGAGTTGTGCAAAGTGTTTAGATAGCCAATCCATCCCAAGTATGAGGTCATACTCAAGTATAGGGAGAAGAATTAGGTCGGCAGGAAAATAGTGACCTTTAATGATCACTTCACAATCTCTAAATACTAAATCTGTTTCTTGGCTCGCACCCATAGGTGTGGATACTTTTAAGCTTACGGGTAGTGATTATTGAAGTGAGTGCTAATTAATATGCTTGCATTCGGTTTTTGAGTATCAAGAAATGTTATCATTACTAAACATTATTATTAGATCCGCAATGCTGTTTCATGAAAAAATACAGCATTGGATAAGGAAAAGTAGGTTTTCCTTACCAATTATAAATAGTAGGTAACATCTCAAAGAGACGGCTCATAGGACGGAGATACACATATAATTATTAAGGAAATATGTCTTAATAATTCAAATCAAACTGTAAGTTTTTGCAAGGTTTAGATTTCGCCCCATTCGGTTGGGTCGAATATTTTGAATAATGTCTTGCAGTAATAGCTTTATGTCTTCCGAACGAATAACATAGCTAAGTTGACTATGAGGTACGTAGCAATACAGAACTTTAATAAGTTGAAATCAGCCATTACTATTTCAAATGAATAGTATAGCGACTTAATTAATTTAGACAATGCCAATTGGCGACGCTTAATCTGAATGAATAGCAAATGGATTGAAATATCCAATAATAAAACTCTATTAAGCATGAATTATCATCAAGGTTATGATCTTAATGACTTAATGAATATGCTCATGATATAAAGTGACAACAATGCTAATACTTCATACAAGAAAATAATGAAGTTTAGTGGAATATTAAAGGAATTACTCCATCCGTCTATTCCAAGTGAATAGTAACGTGATTTGAACAATGGGATAGAAAGATTTCCATTTAATATGACGAATGTCGAATCAAATGATGTGAGTTGGAAATGCCGTTAATACTTAATCAAGTATTTTGGCTAATGACTTAGGAAAATGTAATTGACTACGCATATCTTAAGTGGATAGCGTTGAATCGAGGAGATTTAAGGAGAATTGACATGAGAATTCAAATTTTAGGTCTCAATCTTATGGTTTACTTCGCCCTAGGTGGAATTCGTATCTATGTCCGAAGAATCTTATCCTAGAAAAGCTCGATGTAAGTGTCCTTCTTACAAAGTGAGCTCCGATACCACATCTGTCACGCCCCCACACCAGGGTTGGACGAGAATGCGACAGTTAACGTAATAAATAATGTCTGTGATAATACATTCTAGTAAAGAATACATATGCCAGATCTCAGCCCGGTGAACTAAGACTGGTTATTTCATAGAAAAGAAATATTCAAGAGTACAGCGAATTTATTACATCAAGTGCAAAAGAGTATATCGGAAACCAAAATACATTGTGACACAGGAATAAAAAGAAGCATTAAAGCAGCATCCTAATTCCTACGTCTTGGTAATACTTTGAGGATGATCTTCACTGGTCGTCAGCATCTCTCTCTTCTTCCTCTAGATTCTCTTCATCTAGTGGGGTTTTAGAAAACAATTCGAAATGGGGTGAGAATAATGGATTCTCAATGAGTGGGGTTTCGAGTATTTTCTTAATTTTCATATATATAACCATTTTGAAGGATAATATATTTACTCCCACTTTTGAAAATATCTTTGTCTATAGATAGTACAAGTTTTCAAAGGAATGTAATGAATTATGGCATGAGTGAACAGTCAATCTCCGTAGATTGATGTTAAGTATGACAACATGTGGCGTCAAGCGCCTAGTGAATATTTAGCTTCGGGAGGTCATCTATGTGACAAAGTCCCTTGGCCTCCTTATGACGTCTTAGACCGTTATCAGAGATCGGACTATGACTTTCGCCACGACCTTTGGTTTAATAACCGTAGCCTTAGGCGTTTGTCGGACCGTCCTTATAACCTTGGCCTTTGAGCTAAAAGCTCTCACGCTTGGTGACGTGCTACCTTATCTCTTATCTGGGCTCGGTACGTCCTTAGCTGGAGTTTAATACCCGGATCACACCATAATCGTGATTATACCCTAAGTCTACGACCCAGTCACCTCAGGATCACTCCGTCCTTCGGCTTCAAGGGAATAGGAAACGACGGCAGCCTTGTTCATGAACTGCAGCCATGCTGCTCGATCCAAGACTTGGTCTAACCGTCCCTGACACAAATTCTGGACTCTAGAGGTGGCCCTTACAACTCAATAGGTGGCCCCCGGATCTTTGATCGGCCCTCTGTTTCGTATGGGCTCAAGAGGTGGCCCCCGTCCGTTGACGTGGCACTTTATCCCGATAGAATTAGAGGCAGTCCTGTCCGTGGCACTTTGTTTCTAAGACACTCAGTTCCCGGTTAGACGTGATTGTAAGTTAGTCACATTTTCGGTGCATACACATCATACAATCAGAGTCATACATTCAATTAATTACGGTACTTATTGTAATTCGATTATATGATTGTGATTTGGAGTTTATTTGTGGCACGAGATTATGGTTCGGTTGTTGACATATCTTTAAGATATAATTGTGATTATTGATTTCAGATTTGGTAAATTTTCAATCTTTAATTTTTGAATTAAAATTCCCAAAATTACGGTCCGCCCATAATTCTTGCGAAGTGGGTTATTATACCCGTAAATTTTAGTTTTCGTCACGGATGGTGACAAAACTTACAGGAGAGATCATGTTGAACTTGGAGCTTAAGTGTTGGGTAAATTTCCACAATTTCGGTTTCTGATCAATTTTTCCAAAATTTTCGTTTTGCCCCAAAACTTTTTAAAATATCGTTTGGACCCAAATTTACTTCGATTGTTATAAGATTTTTCAGATATCATACGTACCTTTTTTAAAATTTAATATTCCGGTCCAGGGTCTTGAAATTTCGTCTTAGATTTCAATTTTATTGTAATTTGCTATTTGACCCCAATTTTATAGATTATTACATTTTGGCCTCAAATCTCAAAATGACTTCCGACCTCTACAAAATTTTAATGTCAGAATATTTATTCTTATATAAGTCATTACTTCAGTCCAGAAGGTGATCTGTTTGCCTTGGCTCCGGATTTTTTTGGGGATTTTACCATTTTGACCCCTTAATTTATCTTAATTGCAATTTTTTTAGTCCGTAGACACCGGTAATGGATCCGATCACTACGAAACTTTAAGGGCAGAGTCTAAACATGTTATTATGTCCCTTTTGATGTTCCAAACTGAAATTATACGGATTTCAATTAGTTGTTTCACAATTTGTAAATTTTACACAATTTCCGTGTTTTGACAATTTTGGCCCGTTGGCTTGGAAAATGGTTCCCGTTTCTTATACTATTTTAAGGGTAGGTGACTAACAAGTAATTATATTGTATTTTCTGTCCTTAAGTCAGATTACATCTTTTAAGCAATAATTTTCCTAATTATCTTTATCTTCACTTAGTTCGTATCTTAAGCTTATTTTAACCGTTCTATCTTTGTTAGGACACGATTTAAGCATCCAACTACACATGCATATTCATATAAACAAAATAAACTTCTTAAAAATAAATTTTCAGAATATAATGGATAGCAATCATGTTTGGTTGGTAAGATATTTATGCATTTCATTCTAGTCATCAAATCGGTAATTTCACCTGCAACAAGTTACTAACTAATTTGCATGCTAATAATATATGATGAATGAACTATATAACTACATAGAAAGGACATGCATTATATCATTATTATTAATTTTCTTTGAAAGTAACTTACATATAAAAGTTTTAAAAAGAAAATATTTTACCCACGTCATTCTTGGTCGGTAGAAGTTGATTCTAGGTCTCCTAGGTTGAAAAAGGACCTCTCTTCCTCCTCCTCTACATTTCAGCCCATGTATCATCCCACCATATATAATTATTTTGATTGCATGTTAGGTTTTAAGTTAGAAAGGGAAGAATAAATAAGTTAAAAAACAAATGTATGAAGTATAGTTCTTACCTCCCTCTTGTTTCTTCTTCTTTCTTCCTCCCTTCCTTCTTCTCTCTTGCTCATGTTTTTGTCTCTCTCTCTATCTAAATCTCAGATTTTTTATTTGTGTTGGGAGAATGGGAGTGTGTTGGGTGGTGTATGTATTTAAGAAGGGTGTAAAGTGGCTTGGGAAGTTGGAGGTGTAAAGAAAACTAGTGACATCTGGCTAAGGTGTTTTATGATAGTGTCTTGCATGGGGGACATGAAGACTCTAGGTGTCTTATATTCCTCCTTATGGCCTCCCCATGTGTGTGTGTGTGTGTTATTATATATATATTTTTTGTATTTTAGGTGTATATAGATATAGATATTAAGTATTTTTTTAATAAAGTGGGCTAGGTGATTAGATTGGGATTTAAGTTCTATTTTTAAGTCTTATAGATTTTATAGGTTGGGCTTTACTTATTAGGTTTGAAAAGTAGTCTATTAGATAGATATCATTGTCTTATTTAATTAATTATACTGTTTGACATATGAATTTTAAAATTGATAAATTGAGTAAAATAAATGGTAAACTTAGATTATATTGTGCTATATAGCAATTGTTACTCAATCATATTATAGTAGGATATGTCGTACATATACTAACTATCAAATTTATGGGGTTCTACACATAGTGTACATACCTTGTACTAATGCCATTTTTGGGACGTCTTCTTCTTTTATATTCAATTGATCGTACCCTGATTGCAAATCAATCTTCGAAAAGATAGATGCACTTTGAAGTTGATCGAATAAGTCATCAATTCGAGGCAAAGGATACTTGTTCTTAATCTTGACTTTGTTGAGATCTCGATCCTCTATTCACATCTTCAAGGAGCCATCCTTCTTACGAATGAACAATATTGGCGCTCCCCATGGTGAAAAACTAGGACTA
The DNA here is from genome assembly GCA_033398695.1 of Orobanche coerulescens. Lineage (NCBI taxonomy): Eukaryota > Viridiplantae > Streptophyta > Magnoliopsida > Lamiales > Orobanchaceae > Orobanche > Orobanche coerulescens. The sequence goes on from CM065816.1 coordinate 93,306,053, forward strand.
ATGAGGCATTTACCTAACAGATGTTGCGACTGGATTTTTAATTCTTTTCATTCAGCTGGTGCCATTCTTCATGGTGACTGATATTGTTACTGTTCCTAACTGCAAGTTAATCACAAACTCTATTTCACGATCGCGTGGAAATCCCGGTAAATCATCGGGAAACACTTCAGGGTATTCTTTCACCACTGGTACTTCCTTAATGCTTAAGTAATCTTGCTTTTCAATGCTCACTAAACTTACTAGATAGCCTTCACAACCACCATTTAACAGACGTTGTACCTTCATTGCTGAGATTACTGGAAATTTAAAATTCTTGCTAACCCCGAATTGAAATAATAAGGTTCATCCCTAGGCGGTTGGAACGTCACGATCTTTTTCCGAGCATCAACAGTAGCATGATATTTTGATAACGAGTCCATACCCAAGATTACATCATAGTCATTCATGTCCAAAACATTTAAGTCAGTATGGAGTTCCCTACTTTCAATAGGAATACTACATGCTCGTATGATCTTATTTGTTTGTTTTGGATCTATGGAGAGGGTCACTACATTATAACATACCTCAACTTTTTCTGGTACTCTACACAGCCTTCTCACATACTCGGTGAATGCAAATGAATGTGTAGCACCAGGATCAAATAATACCGATATTGAAATATCAAATATAGGAAGGTTACCTATGATAACAGATGAATTAGCTTCAACACCTTCTCTGGTTATAGTGAAAACTCTAGCCGATACCCTTTACCATGCTTTAGATTTTGTCTTGTTTCGGCAAACGTTCGCCTTATGTCCAGGTTGTCCACATGAAAAGCATACCTTAGAACCCAATAAGCAAACTCCACTATGATTTTTCCACAATTATAGCATAACCATAATGGTACAAATGGTTTGCCCTCTTCAGAATTCATATGCTTACTTGGATCTCCTTGTTTTTGCCCCTTTTTAGATGTAAAATCAGCCATTGGGTTTTTAGATTGAGGTGTCCTCTTCTTTTCATTCCTAAACCAGTGTTGGCCTTGTCATTGAGCAAATTGCCGCTGAACCTATTGTGCCTGTTGAATCCTCAGTTCTGCCTGTCTTCCACCAGTCCTCTCTCAGCAACTATTGAATACATCGTTCCTCGAATTCCTGCCATGCTAACATCTCTGTAGAGTTCAAGTTTAAAGCCTTCAAGAAACCTCTCGACTTTTAGTGCTTTCGTGCTAACCATATGCTCGACAAACCTAGACAGCAGTTCGAAACTGCAGATATAGTCTGAAATCGTCATACTTCCCTGTTTCAACTGTATAAATTTGTTCATCTTCATTACGCGAACAGGAGCTGTAAAGTACCTTATTCTCTTCATAAACCTTACTATACTGGAACATATTCTATATAGTCCTTAGCCGATCATCTGCTTTTGTAGGATCCAATGCGTTCTCAAATGTTGGGGGGGTTCAGCTTCCCGAACCTTCCTCCATCCAATTCAACTTGTTCTACTCGAGGTGAAGGTCGATCCATATCATCTCTCTGTTGTCCTCCCATGTCTCTTTGTTTAATGAGTTGTTGGATTTGTTGAGATTGCCTTTCTACTAGTTCAGTCAATCGACCAATGATCAGAACACGATTAGAACTTGCGGACATCATTTCTATTTCTTGTGTTCTACCCCCTTCACTGCCTTCAATTCTTGTCTCTAGCATTGTTTTCTAGTTATGACTGTAACAGCCTCATGATTTATAGAGACATTATAGCGCCGTAGATTCTTTTGGGGAGAACATAAAAGACAATGACCATCAATAGAAATGAGACATTCACACGCTTAAAACCAACATCAACTTTCAAGACGATATACCTCACCAAAACATACCAACACATGATCCTGTTAGATCACCACAAAAACAACAGCTCATAACTGATCCAATGCATCAACCATAACCAACATCAACACATTAAACCACAAGTATCCTTAGTCGAGAAGCTAACTGAAACAGCTCTCTTGGTCATCGTGAAACCGGTGTTCACTCCCTGCTAGAATCCGTCCCTTGAACATGACCACCGCGCACCCGCGCCTGAATGGTGGCACCAGATGTGCACTTCCCGACAGAAGCCACACATTGCAGCGCAACACGGCCCCGCAATACTCCTGCCCTCATCGACCTCGGGCACCAGACATGATGATATGGAACTTTCCCAAACCAACTCCCAACAGTATACGACTATTAATAAAATACATTATTAATAAAGCACACAGATGTTACACCCTTACTCTCTTAAAAGAAGTTTCATCCTCGAAACTTGAAATAGGAAAGGGGGTCGTCGAAATATATGTCCAAGTCATCAGTTGTATTCATGCAAAATATTTATTCTTAAATCGTAAACATCACACCAGTACATATTTATAAGAAAACGTCAATACACAGTATGCCTCGCTAGGCCTATCTCCCAGGGTTTAATGACGATCGAGTTATCTTCGACCTCTTCTTTCGGGTCCACTTCGGGATCTTCCTCGGGGTCTTCCTCGTCTTCTGCGACTCTTTATCCCACTACCGGGATTGGGGCCGCTGGGAGGATAGCAAGGATCTCCTCAGCGTTGGCCCGTATCATTGCTCTCTCTTGCTGCACCTAATCCTGGAGGGCCTCTCTTGCCTGAGTGTATTGGGACTCCCTCTCTCGAAGAGTACGTTGTGCTTGTTACATGTATTTTTATGCGCTTAATTATCATTATTTTATCTCCATTTTCTGCTTAAATCTGCATAAATGAGCTTTTAATGCATTATGTTTATATGTTTTGAAGGAAATTAAAGTCCGGAAGCTTAAACGAAGAAAAACGGGCCAAAACGACATTTTCTGGTCAAGGGACGCGTCGCATCGAGCCAGAGCCACGGCACAGGCACACCTAGAAGTAACCGGTACAAACTATATCGGGGCGGGCCGCGGCACGCTCATCCTGAGCCGCGGCCCGTAAGAAAAAACTCGCCCAGGACTGGCAGCACACGGACAAGGGCCGCGGCACACTTAAGCCAGGCTGCGGCCCACGGCGTTGGATTTCTGATGTCAGCCGCGATTTGGACTGTTTTGGAAGCCGTTTTCGACCTAATTCTCGGACGCGCTTTTGGATGCGGAAAGAAGGTTATAAAAAGAGGGTGAAGGTCAGAGAAGGATGGGAATCGAAGAAGAGGAGGAGAAAATACCTAGCAGCAGAAAGCAAGGCGAGAGAATGGGAGAAGCCAGTCTTCAATTGTGTTTGATTTTCTTTCTTATGTTTAAATTGAATACTTTTGTATTGATTTCTAGCATGTCGGGCTAGACCCCTTTTTCTAGGATTGTGATGAAACTGAGATTTTGAGGAATTAATTCTTGATTTTACATTATTAATATATTTCCCTTTTCTATTGAGTTTTCCCAATTGTTCTTAATGCTTTCAATTATGTGGCGTATAATTGCATTGTTATAATTATGTAACTTGAATCGGGAGAGGAGAATTAGTAGTGAAAATTGGGTGAAACCGTTTTGTCTTGTGAGATAGGAATATACTCATAGGACGTAGCTCGTTTGAAGATTTTAGATTTAATACCCGGTTGTAATTCAGTTATTATCATTCAGTAACTTCATTCGGTATTTGTCACTATGAAATTTTTTCACTTGATAATAATCATTCATCCGTGTTCATCATTCGAAATAACTTCGATTTGTGTATCGATATCATTCATTGCTTCAACCTTACTCGGGAAACGAGACAAGAGTATTATCTTGACTATTGTAATTGATTCATTAGTCGTTGTTGACGTTGGAGTTCATGTCATTTCTAATCTCCTCATTGTTCGAATTGTATTTGGTTGGGCGAACCCTTGCAATCATTGCTTGGAACCAACGTTTTGGGGTTTCCGTACTTCCATTTCGTGTTATTGTTTCCCAAATATTGATTCCTATTGCTTTTATTCTCTTCCCAGATCATTTTTCATCATTTTAGGACCCAAAGGGGGTGTGGCCGCGGCCTGAGTGTGCGCGCGGCACACACATGTTCGATTTTGGTGGCGGCTGTACCGTGGGCCGCGGCACATGCCGGCAGGGGCACGGCACACTGCCGAGTCACTGCCGCGGCACACTCGTCCAGGCCGCGACACCCTCATGTTGCAACTTATCGGCCAACCCGTCTGTACCGTGTGCCGCAGCACATGCCGACGGGGCCGCGGCACCTTCTTGGAGTCAGCCGCGGCACATTCGTCGGGCCGCGGCCTGCTGCCGGTCTTGAGGCGATTGTCCACGTGCCGCGGCACACTTCGGCTGGGCCGCGGCACACAGTGCAGTCATCACTATAATTGCGTTTTTTCAGCGAGATTCACTCATTTTTCTCATTTCATCCACCTTGTCCGAGAGAGAAGGCTTGAGGGAGAGAATTTTCATCATCTATCACTTCAGGGTTTGATTTTCTTCATTTCCTTTCGATCGTGAAGCCCAGATAGTCGATCTAACGCGTGTTCTTCGGATCAAAATGCTTGCATCTTCAAAAGGTAATATTCATCAAACCTCTTGGATTTCGATTTGTGTTGAGATATGATGTTTTGGATGTTAGGATCATGTTGTATGAAGTGATATACGCATGATTATGGATATGTTGGATTATTCATTGGATTATTGAAGGATTATTCAAGAACACTTTGAATATTGAGTTGGATTTGGGGGTTTTCGATTAATCGTTGTTGTAATCACGAATTTGAATATTCATATTGGATTATTGATTGTATTGAAGATGTTTTGTTGGTTGGAAACACTTCTTGGGGATTTGATGTTGGTATTATTGAGGTTTGGTTATAAACAATCGAAGTTTGGCCACAAAGTGTTCGATATAATGCCCCAATAAACTTGGTTTAATCGTATCGACGTTTTGAGTTCGTTATATTCGTGTTTGATTCGTATATTGAACAAATTGTTGGTAATTGTATAATTCAAGGTTGTTCGAGCGGCCGATAATTTCATTAAGGACGTTGATCGTGGAAGTACCTTCTCACCTTCGGTTTGAGGCAAGTTTTATACTTGTACTAGTCAATGAGATTAATGTCATCATATATATGTATGAATGTGTTGTATCATTCCGAGACTTAGTATCTTCATCAATTCATTGATATTAAGAGATCGTTTGATACGAGACCTTTCGGCAAATATGCCAAATGTTTATTATTGTTCATTAATGGCCGATTCAAGGCATTGTGATGCTCGTTATTAATGTCATTGTCGATAGCCGGTTCACGGTATCGATGTATCGATTGTTGTTAATATTGATGTCAATCTAAGACATCATTGAGATCATTGTTATTCCTGTTGGGGTTGTCATTAAAACTGTATTGGCCAATTAAAGGCATTGGCGTATTCATTTCTCATCTTCGTCGTCGGTCACCGATTAACGGTGCCGAGGCATCCATCGTGTCATTGTTATCGACTGGCCATTCTCAGGCAAATCGAAATGTTCAATCATTCACTATATCATTGCTATCGATTGACCGTTCTAAGGCAATCGAGGTATTCAATCATTCATCGTATCATCCGTATCAATTGGCCATTCAAAGCCAATCGAAGCGCTCAATCATTCACGGAATCATCCGCTGCATCATTGTTATCATGTTGGCCGACTCAAGGTAGCACACTAACATTCTCATGAATTTGGTAATCTACGAATCGTTGTCATTTGTGATTAATTATATTTTGGAGGCTAGTCTCGGCTAGTGCTTCTTATGGGTAAGCTTGGGGCTTGAACCTTCGCGGTTGGCTTCCCAACACCTATAACTCAGTAGGTCACGGTTATGTTTATGATCTTATGGGTAAGCTTGGGGCTTGAACCTTCGTGGTTGGCTTCCCAACACCTACAACTCAGTAGGTCACGGTCGTGTTTATGATCTTATGGGTAAGCTTGAGTCTTGAACCTTCGCAGTTGGCTTCCCAACACCTACAACTCAGTAGGTCACGATCGTGTTTATGATATTATGGGTAAGCTTGGGGCTTGAACCTTCGCGGTTGGCTTCCCAACACCTACAGCTCAGTAGGTCACGGTCGTGGTTATGACCTTATTAGCCCTCATTAACTATAGCTTCGGGCTGTTCCGGTTTCATGTGATTGTGATTGTCTTGATAATTTCATTGGAGCCTTTGGGCATTTTGATTCATATTTAATTCAGTTCTGGTTTGGTTCATGTTGTGTAATTCATTGCGGTATTCTGGGATTATGATTCGCCGTTGGGCACTTATGTTCTAACCTGTCGAATAGGTATTAATGGTATGGCGTAGGCATAGTATTTCACGAATGCTCGGTTCTTACCTTGGTTTGTGAGAATCTCGTATTATTATTATCATTGTACCGTTTCATTCTGCCTTTGGATGCATATCATGTTATACATGTATTTGATGTTCATTATCTAGATGACTGACCCCGTGGGGGCGGAACATGTTTTCATGTTTTAGGTGCTTGCGAGGAGAGAGTTGAGACACAGGGGCATGACGATGGTGACGAGGCATTCGAGCGATACTAGTCTGAGTTGTTCATTGTCGGTCAGTCAGTTGGAGTGTACTCCAGTCTTGTCAGTTGTTGTCGTGTTGTATTACCCGAACAGATGTTCGTGGATGTTGTTGTATTTCATTTTTGGCCATGTAGGCCACTTTTGTCGTTGAAATTCATTATCGGAATATTGTGTCGGATGTCATGGTAAGGACTATGATTTGCCCTTATTGTGTAATTTAATATATTTTAGTCATGTTCACCTGGTGGATCTCCTGGCGTGGGGTCCACGGCACTGTAATAACCCAATAGGATTTTGGGGTGTTACAGGAGATGGTATCAGAGATTTTGGGTTATGAGATACCCTGATATGTGAGTTATGTGGCTCTACCGATGCGGTAGTAGTGGGACTGTCAGGTTATAACAATCTGGACAGTCGGGTTTTGTGAGTCGTAATATTAGTACGACTGCACAAGTCATTCATTCATCGAGTCGTCGTCAGTTGGGACTAGTATCGTGAGACCTCGAAGCTTCGTATGACCTGTGTAAGGACTCGATTCTTTTTATGTTCATACATTCATCATGTCTTTAATTGTTCATGTTTTTTGAAACATATATGTGATATTAGTGTTATGATTGATTCATGACTAATTGTTTTGGAGCACGTGTGACTTGTGTAAGCATTAAGGATCAACTCATTCATCAGTTAATAATCCTCAATCATCATTTTGATCTGATCACTCAGTCAATATCATTCATCACTCAGTTAATTCATTCATCACTCAGTCAATATCACTCATCACTCAGTTAATTCGTTCATCACTCAGTCAATATCATTACTCAGATAATTCATTCATCACTCAGTCAATATCATTCATCACTCAGTTAATTCGTTCATCACTCAGTCAATATCATTACTAAGATAATTCATTCATCACTCAGTTAATTCATTCATCACTCAGTCAATTCCTTCATCACTTAGTCAATCTCATTGTTCAGATTAATTCATTAATCATGCAGTCGATCTCATTGCTCAGTTAATTCATTCATCACTCAGTCAATCTCATTGTTCAGTCAATTCATTCATCACTCAGTTAATCTCTTTGTTCAGTTAATTCATTCATCACTCAGTCAATTTCATTGTTCAGTCAATTCATTCATCACTCAGTCAATCTCATTGCTCAGTCAATTCATTCATCACTCAGTTAATCTCATCGCTCAGTTGATTCATTCATCACTCAGTCAATCTCATCGCTCAGTTAATTCATTATCACTCAGTCAATCTCATTGTTCAATTAATTCATTAATCATCCAGTCCATCTCACGGTTCAGTTGTTGATCTTGTGAATCAAATTTTCAACCTTGTGAACTTGTTCAAGGTAATCATTTCAGGAATTTCATCAGATAGTCTTGTCACCTCACTTGATCTTTCATGCGATCTTATCATATTCCGGAATCATGTCGACGATCGTTTTATTGCATTATTAATGTATTCATTGTGTTAGAGCGTGTATGCTCATTGTTATCATTCCATCTCGTAATTATAATGCAATCTTCATACGAGATCTGTAATTATCACGTGACTTTCCTGCCTCGGTATGGAAAGAGTTGTCAGAGGGACATCGGACTCCGACGTCCAAGAGATCGTTTTCTAGTCGTCTTCGTGCAGGGAGAGCATCTTCATCTCAGCCGACGAGTTCGACTGTTGTTTGCTTTAACTGTGATACAATCGGACATTCATCACCGGTTTTGAGCAAGTTAATTCTTGCTCGGTAATAGGATAATCATTCATTTCATCGCCGTTCAATCATTCGCATAAGTCATTCATCATATATCAATCACGTTGAGACTTATAATTATCAAACTAATCATTCACTTCAAGGGGAACAATGGTTCCAATCATTCATTTGAGTTATCACTCATTGCGTTATTAGTTCACCTGGGTGAGTCATTCTTGATCCTTGTCAGATTTCTAATCATTTATCATTCATCTTAGTCACTCTCGTTTTTGGTAACCTTTCGGGGTCATATTAAGCGGTGAGTTCAGATTTGAATCTTCGTTGAATTGTTGGGATCGAGGAGATCGATGATATGAAGGATATCGATGTTGGGTACATTTGAAATGTAGCCTTGTCTTTCGGATGACAGTATAACTCAATCCGTAATAATGTATTGTGGTTGTGGATCATTTATTGTTGATCAATTTTATAATGATCGTATTTGAGAATCTTGAGATTTTGAGATCGTTTGATGCATTCCTTTTGGTGTTGTACCAAGACTTCGTGATAATTTGGGAAATAGTTCACTGTGATCCGAGACGTCAAGTCTTGGGGACTTGGGCGTGCCATTGATTTGGTCCCGAGAACTATTTGGACATTATTGTTTTCAGATCATGATGGATAGTTCATATCCCGAGTTGTTTACCCTTAGTTTCGAGGACGAAACTCTTTTAAGGGGGGGTGTATGTAATACCCGGTTGTAATTCAGTTATTATCATTCAGTAACTTCATTCGTTATTTGTCACTATGAAATTTTTTCACTTGATAATAATCATTCATCCGTGTTCATCGTTCGGAATAACTTCGATTTGTGTATCGATATCGTTCATTGCTTCAACCTTACTCGGGAAACGAGACAAGAGTATTATCTTGACTATTGTAATTGATTCATTAGTCGTTGTTGACGTTAGAGTTCATGTCATTTCTAATCTCCTCATTGTTCAAATTGTGTTTGGTTGGGCGAACCCTTGCAATCATTGCTTGGAACCAACGTTTTGGGGTTTCCGTACTTCTATTTCGTGTTATTATTTCCCAAATATTGATTCCTATTGCTTTTATTCTCTTCCCGGATCATTTTTCATCATTTTAGGACCCAAAGGGGGTGTGGGCCGCGGCACAAGGAGTGTGCGCCGCGGCACACACATGTTCCAGTTTTTGGCCGAGCAGCCTGTACCGTGGGCCGCGGCACATGCCGGCAGGGCCGCGGCACACTGCCGAGTCACTGCCGCGGCACACTCGTCCGGGCCGCGGCACACTCATGTTGCAACTTATCGGCCAACCCGTCTGTACCGTGTGCCGCGGCACATGCCGACGGGGCCGCGGCACACTGCCGAGTCACTGCCGCGGCACATTCGTCCGGGCCGCGGCACACTGCCGATCATCAAGGGCGGATTTGGCCACAGGCGGCACACAAAGCGATCAAGACTATAATTGCGTTTTTTCAGCGAGATTCACTCATTTTTTTCATTTCATCCACCTTGTCCGAGAGAGAAGGCTTGAGGGAGAGAATTTTCATCATCTATCACTTGAGGGTTTGATTCTCTTCATTTCCTTTCGATCGTGAAGCCCGGATAGTCGATCTAACACGTGTTCTTCGGATCAAAATGCTTGGATCTTCAAAAGGTAATATTCATCAAACCTCTTGGATTTCGATTTGTGTTGAGATATGATGTTTTGGATGTTAAGATCATGTTGTATGAAGTGATATACGCATGATTATGGATATGTTTGATTATTCATTGGATTATTGAAGGATTATTCAAGAACACTTTGAATATTGAGTTGGATTTGGGGGTTTTCGATTAATCGTTGTTGTAATCACGAATTTGAATATTCATATTGGATTATTTATCGTATTGAAGATGTTTTGTTGGTTGGAAACACTTCTTGGGGATTTGATGTTGGTATTATTGAGGTTTGGTTATAAACAATCGAAGTTTGGCCACAAAGTGGTCGATATAATGCCCCAATGAACTTGGTTTAATCGTATCGACGTTTTGAGTTCGTTATATTCGTGTTTGATTCGTATATTGAACGGATTGTTGGTAATTGTATTATTCAAGGTTGTTCGAGCGGCCGATAATTTCATTAAGGACGTTGATCGTGGAAGTACCTTCTCGCCTTCGGTTTGAGGCAAGTTTTATACTTGTACTAGTCAATGAGATTAATGTCATCATATATATGTATGAATGTGTTGTATCATTCCGAGACTTAGTCTCTTCATCAATTCATTGATATTAAGAGATCGTTTGATACGATACCTTTCGGCAAATATGCCAAATGTTTATTATTGTTCGTTAATGGCCGATTCAAGGCATTGTGATACTCGTTATTAATGTCATTGTCGATAGCCGGTTCGCGGTATCGATGTATCGATTGTTGTTAATATTGATGTCAATCTAGGACATCGTTGAGATCATTGTTATTCCTGTTGGGGTTGTCATTAAAACTGTATTGGCCGATTAAAGGCATTGGCGTATTCATTTCTCATCTTCGTCGTCGGTCACCGATTAATGGTGCCGAGGCATCCATCATGTCATTGTTATCGACTGGCCGTTCTCAGGCAAATCGAAATGTTCAATCATTCACTATATCATTGCTATAGATTGACCGTTCTAAGGCAATCGAGGTATTCAATCATTCATCGTATCATCCGTATCGATTGGCCATTCAAAGCCAATCGAAGCGCTCAATCATTCACGGAATCATCCGCTGCATCATTGTTATCGTGTTGGCCGACTCAAGGTAGCACACTAACATTCTCATGAATTTGGTAATCTACGAATCGTTGTCATTTGTGATTAATTATATTTTGGAGGCTAGTCTCGGCTAGTGCTTCTTATGGGTAAGCTTGGGGCTTGAACCTTCGCGGTTGGCTTCCCAACACCTACAACTCAGTAGGTCACGGTCGTGTTTATGATCTTATAGGTAATCTTAGGGCTTGAACCTTCGCGGTTGGCTTCCCAACACCTACAACTCAGCAAGTCACGGTCGTGTTTATGATGTTATGGGTAAGCTTGGGGCTTGAACCTTCGCGGTTGGCTTCCCAACACCTACAACTCAGTAGGTCACGGTCGTGTTTATGATCTTATGGGTAAGCTTGGGGCTTGAACCTTCGCGGTTGGCTTCCCAACACCTACAGCTCAGTAGGTCACGGTCGTGGTTATGACCTTATTAGCCCTCATTAACTATAGCTTCGGGTTGTTCTGGTTTCATGTGATTGTGATTGTCTTGATAATTTCATTGGAGCCTTCGGGTATTGTGATTCATATTTAATTCAGTTCTGGTTTAGTTCATGTTGTGTAATTCATTGCGGTATTCTGGGATTATGATTCGCCGTTGGGCACTTATGTTCTAACCTGTCGAACAGGTATTAATGGTATGCCGTGGGCATAGTATTTCACGAATGCTCGGTTCTTACCTTGGTTTGTGAGCATCTCGTATTATTATTATCATTGTACCGTTTCATTCTGCCTTTGGATGCATATCATGTTATACATGTATTTGATGTTCATTATCTGGATGACTGACCCCGTGGGGGCGGAACATTTTTTCATGTTTTAGGTGCTTGCGAGGAGATAGTTGAGGCACAGGGGCATGACGATGGCGACGAGGCATTCGAGCGATAATAGTCCGAGTTGTTCATTATCGGTCAGTCAGTTGGAGTGTACTCCAGTCTTGTCAGTTGTTGTCGTGTTGTATTACCCGAACAGATGTTCGTGGATGTTGTTGTATTTCATTTTTGGCCATGTAGGCCACTTTTGTCGTTGAAATTCCTTATCGGAATATTGTGTCGGATGTCATGGTAAGGACTATGATTTGCCCTTATTGTGTAATTAAATGTATTTTAGTCATGTTCGCCTGGTGGATCTCCTGGCGTGGAGTCCACGGCACTGTAATAACCCAATAGGATTTTGGGGTGTTACATTAGAATTGTTTGACTATTGTTGAATTAACTCACCTAGGAATAGAGTGAATTATTCACCTTAGAAAATTCTTCTGACTTCGGGAGAGGCATTAGATTATATTAGAAATCTTCGCTTTCAATAAATTGGGAAATTACATAAATTATATTAATCAAGATTTATTCGGATTAATCGAGCCGAATTCTCAATCCTAGACTCTTCTCTTATTTGATCTCCTTTCTTCGGATTATTGATTTTGTTATTTGTTTCTAGTTTATTGTATTATTTAGTTTTTTCTAATAATTCTTCAACCACAAAATTCGGTCGTTCAAATAAAATTAGGAATACGAATAAATTAGTAATTAGTACATCAGTCCTCGAGGGAACGATATCTTTCTCATCACTTTATTACTTGATTATGAAAACGTGCACTTGCGTTCACAAAAATACGTAACAAGTTTTTGGTGCTGTTGTCGGGGACTGATTGGTTTTACTAATATCAATTTCGGTGTTTTTAATCTTAATTTGAACATTATTTTATTTTTTGTGTAAATTTGTTTTTTATTTGTTTTCCTTTCATGAGTTCGTGTAGTGTATGAGAAGATTTGGTAACGAAGGTCTATTCCCTTTGGATACCGAACTCGAACGCACTTTGCGGAAAAACCGGAAGGAAAGACGTGGCTTGTCAACTACGGATACCATGGCTGACAACACCGGAAATCAAGGGATCAACAATCCTATTCAGCAAGCTCAACCGGCATTAGCACTCCATAATTATGCGCTTCCACAAATTAACTCGAATTTTTCGGGGATTCGGCGTCCAACCATTCAAGCGACCAATTTCGAGATTAAGCCGGCTATCATCCAAATGGTGCAAGCGAGCCAATTTTGTGGATTGGCTATGATGATCTGAATGCTCACATTGCTTCGTTTCTCGAGATTTGTGACACATTAAAAAATAATGGAGTTTCTTATGACGCCATTCGTCTATGGCTTTTCCCATTCTCTCTAAGGGATAAAGCCAAGTTTTGGTTGAATTCACATCAGGCTCTATCACGACTTGGGCGGAGTTAGCACAAGCTTTTGCGGATAAATTCTTTCTGTCGGCGAAGACAGCGAGACTTCGGAATGAAATAACTACTTTTGGACAATTTGAGATGAAATCGCTTCATGAAGCATGGGAGCGATACAAGGATTTGCTAAGGAGATTCCCACATCATGGTCTACCGGATTGGCTGCAGATTCAGACTTTCTACAATGGACTGAGTGCTTCTACACACACTCTTGTTGATGAAGCCGCTGGAGGCGCTTTAATGGGCAAGACGATGGCTGAAGCCTATTCTTTACTGGAAGATATGGCGGCAAATGCATATCAGTGGCCTTCTGAGCGTCTGAATCCGAAACGAGTTATGGGAGTTTCCGAAAATGATCTGATATCTACGCTATCGGCCTAAGTTGCGGCCTTGACTCAACAACTTCAAGTTTTATCGCACGCTCCTTCTACCGTTACCACGGAATCATGTAATTGGTGCAACGGGTCTCATCCTAGTGTTGAATGCCAAGTCGGGAATCCTTTTGAGCAATCTCAGATGGAACAAGCTAAATTTGTGGGGAATGGAAATCGACAGAATAATCCGTATTCTAATACTTACAACCAAGGGTGTCGAAATCATCCAAATTTTTCATGGAGGAACGGGCAACTATTGAACAATCCTCCACAAGCTCAAGTCACTCAGCCACCACAGCAGCCTCAACCACCGAAGGTTTCTTTAGAAGATGCGATTGCTCAATTGGCGGCTAACACGAGTCAATTCATGACCCGCACGGAAACTACTCTACAGAATCATTCCGCTTCTATTCACAATTTGGAAGTCCAAATGGGTCAAATAGCAAATTTGTTAATAGCCCGACCTCAGGGCACTTTGCCAAGTACAACTGAGACGAACCCCAGAGAGAGTATTAATGCCATTGGCTTGAGAAGTGGGAGGGAAGTGTGTGAGCAACCCGAAAAAAACAAAGTGAGAGGTGAAGATGAGGAGAAGAAAAATTCGGCATTAGGAGAATCACAAATTTCTAAAAACTTGAAATTGTTTCCAGACAATCCGATAGCCTATGTGCCACCCACCCTGTTTCCACAGCGTTTGCAAAAGCAAAAGTTAGACAAGCAGTTTTCTAAGTTTCTTGATATCTTTAAGAAATTGCACATTAATATCCCATTTGCCGACGCTTTGGAACAATTGCCGAGCTATCTGAAATTCATGAAGGAGATATTCTCTAAAAAAAGGAAGCTCGAGGAATATGAGACAGTGGCATTGATTGAAGAGTGCAGCGCTATTTTGCAGAAAAAGCTCCTGCCTAAATTGAAGGATCCAAGAAGCTTCACTATACCGTGCACTATTGGAAACTTATCTTTTGATAGAGCGTTATGTGATCTCGGCGCCAGTATAAATCTTATGCCTTTTTCTATTTTCAAGAAACTAGGGATTGGGGAAGTCAAGCCTACTATGGTCTCTTTGCAACTAGCCGATAGATCCATCAAATATCCGAGAGGGGTAATAGAAGATGTCCTGGTCATGGTTGATAAATTTATTTTCCCCGCTGATTTTATTGTGCTTGATATGGAAGAGGATCATGAGATTCCGATTATTTTGGGTAGACCATTTTTAGCCACTGGTAGGACTCTTATTGATGCTCAAAAGGGTGAATTGATGCTTCGGGTTCAAGATGAGCAAGTCAAATTCAAAGTGTTTCGATCTCTCCCGTGTCCAAGCAATGTCGAGAAGTGTTCTCAAATTGAAAGCTTAGATATTTTTGCGAAAGACACCCATCGGGAGAGTTATCGATCGAAGTGTTCAGAATCTGTTTTAGTTGCTCCGACATCTAAGAAAAATGAAGAACGAGTCGTGTATCTTAGGCATTCGTATATGTCGTCTTCATCATCCGTTCATCCACCATCGAAAAATTCTCATGCCGTCATAAGTTTATTCGTGGAAGAAAACTAAGCCGGAAGTGAAACGGGTGCCAAGTCATGTGCAATATGGGTGTTTTGGGAATTTACTTTTGTTCAAGTCTTTTCGCAAAGAACGTTGGATGTCCAAACCAAAAAATTGAACTGTTAAAAACAAATGGTCAAAAATTTAAAACACATATTAATGGTTTGATGGACTGGGCGGAGTCCAATTGGTGTTTGCGAAAAGCGAATTGATCTTAAAAAGGTCCGGCTGAAGACTATAAACTTAGCGCTACTCGGGAGCAACCCGAGTATTAGTATAGATTTTAGTTTTTCTCTATTTTCTTTCATTTTAGGAGTCTATTTTTTCGGCATGTTTGCTTTTTTTGCTTCTCTTTCATGTTTTAAGTGTTTTCATTTGAAAAATCTGTGCAGGGAACTCTCCAGGGCAAAATTTTAACTTAGGGCCGCGGCACAATGAGAGTGGGCCACGGCACATACAAGTCTCAAGAATCGGCTAACTAACTACACTCGCCCCAAGATCCGCGGCACGATAAGGACGAGCCGCGGCATGCCGAAGACCCAGAAATGTGCCTAGGAATCTGTACTCTGTGCCGCGGTTTGAAGGTGCTGATTCGCGGCACACTAACCCTGGAAGCCGCGGCACCCGTGCAATGAGCCATAGCACGTTGCGAAATGCCTTGATCGCCCAAAACAAACTGTACTATGGGCTGCGGCTCACTTGATACGTGCCGCGGCCCCTGATGTAGAATTTAAGCGGGCAGGGAAACTCATTCGGCCGAAATAAGTTATTGAACCACACTTCACAAATCCTTTCCTCTTCCGCGCGGCACAAGGTCGCCTTCTCCGAATTTCTTCTTCTTCTCATCTTCTTCAATCCAATACAAGGTAATCCTTATTCCTTAATCTTAATTGCAACATGGATTGAGAAGTGGGGTAATATTCTTCATTCATTGATGAATTTGTTTTTAATTCCTAAAGTTCAATCAAGATTTTTATCGGAATATGTTGAGATTATCAATTGATTGATTGTGTTTCGTTGATTTGTCATAAATTATTGCGATTTTATTGTTGTTGGGGATTGAATTCACCAAGGATTATCCTTGTTCTTCATTTAAGTTTACGCACTCAAAGTGTTTGATGAAATACCCCAATGAAACGTTTTTGATCTAAACATCTCCAATTTGTATGCAACAGTACGATTATCTGAATAATATACCCCCTACCTTAATGCGTAGCTTGAGTTAAAATTTTAGCATCATACAGAAGTGCGAGTCTTTGAAGCTATATTTGTTCCCGCACGTTACACCTTGTGGTTGGTGTTTTGTTATTAAAGCCGTCTGATTGTCCTGTTTTTATCTTTCAGGAATGCATAATGGCACGCAAGAGAAAGTTGAGTTCCACTCATGCTACGACTCGTTCTTCACCCCCTAGAGGAGAAACCTCGCAAAACCCCACGGAAGAGCATTCCCAACAATTCTCTGACCCGGAGATACATCGCATATTTAATGAGAAAATACGTCCTCGTCCCATAATTCATGAGCGGGGATTCACTCCCGCCCCCCAAGACGGTGAGCTTTTAACGATGATTACTAAAATGGGATGGACTCGATTCGCTGCACAACCCAAGATGGCGGTAATTTCTATCGTCCAAGAATTCTACGCCAGTGATCTATTACTTCATATCCGGGGAGGTCAGATGTTAGGGAGGCCGAATTTACGTACTGAGCTCGTCGTCTGTGTCCAGACAGTAGACTTCTCGGTGGCCATGATTCGGAGGTTATATGAGCTACCTGAGGTAGACGAATCAGCGTTCACGCGGACTATGGGTGGCCTCAAGAGGGAGGCATTGCTAGAGGTGCTTGCTCAGCCGGATTCCGTTTGGGAAATGCGCGTCCCGAGGTCCACAACTTTCTTTTTCAAGAGTTCCCATCTTAGTCGGCTCGGGCGAGCTTGGCTTTATTTTCTCTTCTCGCGAGTCGACCCGACTTTGCAGATCCGCTCTGTCCTGTTTCCTCGTGCCAGACTGTTATATGCCATCACGGCCGGACTTTGATTTGATGTGGCCCCATGGCTGGTCCGGTCTATTCTCCAGTGCATCCAAGGAGGGGCCAAGACAGGGCTGAAACATCCTTCTCTCATTTGTGCCTTATGCCGCCAGTCGGGCGTGACTTGGTCGGATGACGAGCCGACACTAGCACCACAGGGTCCGATCGATCATCGCATTATCACTCACTTCGACCAATGGGGTGGCGCGCGGGCACATCCGCAGGGACGCAGATTTCTTCTAGACGAGCATGAGCACTCCCTCGAGCCACTTCTTCTGACACATGAGCCGGCGGCTGATACTGAGGATCAGACTGAGTCCACCCCACCGCCAGCGAGAGATCACCTTCTTCAGGTGATGTTTGACGGCTTGAGGGAGGAGATGCGGGCAGAGAGAGATAGCGTGATCGCTATCGTTCGAGAGGAGATGTACAAGCAGGTCCGCCGGGCCAATCAGCGTGTGGAGAGACACTTAGCTGCGAGAGATGCCTACCACCGGGACTATTTAGCTATTTAGACGGACCACATCCTTTGCCCGGACGGACCTTTCATTCCTCCGGTGAGGCCACCTACACCACCCACTTCGCCGGACGAGGCCGATGCCAGCGCCTGAGATTACCTTAGTAGAGTACTTGACCTTTCTCTTACTGCGTATTATTATTTGTTGTCCATTGAGGTCAATGTACATCTCAAGTTTGGGGGGATACTTTTTAGTTGTTATTTATTTTTCGTTGTTGTTGATTCTAGCCTTGCTTGTCTTCTATGATATTCTGGATTTTTGTTTGCATTCGTGAATATTTCATGCAACCTTGTGTAAGGCTGATTATATGATACTGATTTCTTTTTGAAGAAACGGAGGAGTATTGGTCGAGTTTGCATTATGCGATTTTTGTTTCCCTCGAGTATTCATTTCGGTCTGATTTTCTTGCGTCATTGTGGTAGTCTTGGCATATAATAAATGAGACATACATGTTTGTAGTGTCCGCATTACACGAGCCGTCTTCTATACGTTTGGTTGCGCTTTTCACTTAACTAGTAGTCCAGTAACATTAGTCTTGTTGGCATTAAATTAAGTACCTAAGTTTAGGCATTGAGTCGGGCAGTTGTAATTCCCAAAATTTGAGAATTTTTGCATGTTCTATGATGGGAAGTCTAGTAACCGGGGGTATTCACGTTACCCGTTGTTTACTCTCGCGTAAAACAGCAACCTTGAATCGGACGTGCGGGAGTTGCTATTCGAGTTTTTTCTCCGCTGTAGAGGGAGACTTAGTAACTAGAAGCATTCATGATCCCCATGAGTGTCTTTTACGTCAAACGGTTCCCCAATACATGAGAATGGAAATCCACCCTAGGGTTCTTCTGATAAAACATCCCGGGAGTCGAAACCTAGTGGTTAACTCGAATCTTTATGATTATTAAATATAAGGGAGTGCTGTCCGAGGAATATTATGAGATTCTTGTGTTTTTGCCACGAGACTGTGGGACTAGGCGAGTTGGCTTGTTATGCTTTCAACATTCATATTGGCGGTCGGCTCAATTCACGTTTGTTAATCTTTGAGCCTTGATTTTCTTCATGAGCTATTGATTTGCACTATAAATGTTCACCTTGTGGAATCATTGTCCGTACTGTGACTCACTGGTACGATATCCGTATTATTCTTTGAGATTTTCAGGGTTGTATTAATTAGTTGAGCACTATGGATTTGCACGATTACCCACAATACTTGTCGTCTTATCTGAAATTGATTTGTTACATGAATTTTTATGCGCTTAAGTATCATTATTTTATCTATATTTTGTGTTTAAATCTGCATAAATGAGCTTTTAATGGATTATGTTTATATGTTTTGAAGGAAATTAGAGTCCGGAAGCTTAAACGAAGAAAAACAGGCCAAAACAACATTTTCTGGTCAAGGGACGCGTCGCATCGATCCAGATCCGCGGCACAGGCACACCCAGAAGTAACCGGTACAAACTGTGCCGCGGCCGTGGCCCAGGCCTGGCAGCACACGGACAAGGGCCGCGGCACACTTAAGCCAGTGTTAGGAGTATGCCCTCGAATGCCACTCAGAGGTTGTTGAGTGAGGGCATTGTACTTGTAATTATGTAAACCAATTATATAAGGCAAATGAATGTTTCTTTATTTACTGGTAGTTACTGGCATTCCTAACTCGTAAATAAAACATATAGAAACTAGTCCGTGTATTTGAGAGCAAAACGTTCCACTCCTTATTGGATAAGGGAGTCGGCACTGGAAAGGTTATAGCTCAAATACTTAATCGTTCACAAGTCGATGAAACTTGACTGGGCGTTAAGTTTATGTGAAGACTTGTATGACGTGTTCTTTGACATGGAGAGTGCCTGTCGAACACTAATGGTTAGTGGGAGCACACGTTATAGGTATGCTAATTGGATTAGTATACTCGAACCGACTCACCCTCGATTCGTCACATGGATTTCACTCAGGATCACAATGACGGAATCGAAAGGTTGTGATAGGTATTCGTGAACCTTAGACTTGAGGATTTAGTAGGGATGTGCTTGTGACGTCAAGATTTTCATTAGAGTAGTTCGACCACCGTAAACCGGAAGGCGGGGTCAACCTCGACGTGCATCTTGACGGGCAAGTAGCGAGTCCTACCGAATACCAAGATAGAATTCTTTCTCCCGTTAGTGAGCGGGTTATATGTCCTATGCGGTTATTGGCGGATGAGATCATAAGTCTTTGGCCAAAGCATTGGAGCTAGTTGTATTAGATACACGGCTTGATGATCTCGATTTGCATTAACGCATGCATAGCGTCAAGTACGAGATAGGGTTTGGTAGCCGTGACCCTATAACTTGATCGGGACATTTGAAAGAAGGGTTTATACGTGCCCGGTATTCACGACAAAATGGTTCTTGAATGATCCCAATCATTCGTTCTCGGATTAAGTGCAGTGTAGGCCACCAGGCTGGCTAGGTGGTGCTACTACTCTTTGGTTCCTCCCATTGCTGACTGAGACGGGCCTACCGAGTCGCGCATTAGGATTGACGACGGAATGAATCAAGCTAATTCTCTCATTATGAATATTAGATATTGGATATCTAATTTGGGACATTGGATGTTTAAATCGATTTATCGGATAAATTGATTTACGGCTTAATGGATTAAATAAATTACTGGGTGATTAATTTAATTCATAGATATAACTATTTCTTGGAGAAATTAATTATGTTATTATGTATTTGATATGATTAATTAATTGGATTAATTGATCGATATAAATACATCGGAACGGAATCGGAGTTTATCTGTTTGGACTCACGGGAGTCCGAAACGAACCGAACTCGTCGTATTTCTTCATCATAGCCGCCCCCCTTCCCCACACCTTGACAAGACTTTGATTTTTAAATCAATTGGAATCTTGATTAGGTGTTTAATGAATAGATATTTGATATCTTTTTCAAGGTGGGGTTAAACATGAGTTGTTCTCATGTGGAAAGGAATTGAATAAGAAGAGAAGACTTGTCACTCTCTAAAATTATCATTGTGCCAACCGTGAGATACATTGAGAGAGAGAGAGAAAGTGAGACTTTGAGTTCAAACACTTATCTTCATCTTCTTCTTCAACTTGTTCTTGGTGATTCTTGGAAAAAAATCAAGAAATAAATGAGAGTTGTGAGTTATACACTTAGAGTGTGATAATCTCATATAGGAAGCTTCATCACTTAGCTCTAGCCGTATCCTCGGAGGATAGCAAGGTGATCGTCGTTCCGGTCGTTTCTCCGGCGCGTGGCAAGTAGAGACGCGGTACTTTCGGCGTTGGATCGTTCAAGAGCTTGGGGAATAGCTCAAGAGAAGGTTTCCATTTAATCAACGGACTTCGAGGGTTAGTTTCTTATGACTCTTGCTTTTCGTTTATATATTCGTATATACGTAGCTCGATCGATCCTCGTAGGGATTCGGATCGAATTACTTTTCGTTTTACCGCTTCCGCTGGGCCTTCGATTTAGGCACCGAATCCCAAACAGTGGTATCGGAGCGTAGGTCTTGCGATCGTATATACGATATTGGCATTTGGAATGCTCGATTAGATGGTGAATGATTTGGAATCATTTTAGTCATAATCGTGGTATATGTTTTTCGTTCGTAATAATTGTATTTTTCGTAAGTTTATGACTAAATATAAATCTTAAATTTCTGGGAAATATGATTTATATTGAAGATATGAAAGTCGGAAAATATTGATATTGGATATCCGGTCGAAAATCTAGCCCCGAATCGTCGTCGGACGACTTTTTGGACAAAAAGGGTATTTTGGCCGAGAATGACTCGACCGTGTCCTGGGTGACACGGTCGTGTCCGGCAAAGGTGGCCAGCTGCACGGAGACCCGATCGTGTCGAGACACGGGCGGGTCTGGCCGAAAGTGACTCGACCGTGTCCTGGGTGACACGGTCGTGTCCGGCAGTCTACCAAGTCACTGCCAGGCGACCCGACCGTGTCCTGGGTGACTCGGTCGTGTCCTGGCCGGCATCTTCCGAGCGTGACTCGGCCAAGCCAGGCGTGACTGCCGGTAGGCTGCCGAGGGTGACTCGGTCATGCTGGCCCGTTTTCACCCCGGCTCGATTTTTCCATGTATTCTTAAAAATTAATCTCCCGCACATTAAATTGGATTTAATATGATTAAAATGATTTATGGTATTTCATTTTATAAGGGAAATTTGATTAATTGGAATATTTATAGTCGACCGAATTATTTTGAACGTTATCAAATTACCGATTGTGTGAATCGATTGGATCGGTTCGTATTGTTGATTGGATCAATGTATCTCTACGCTTTCCATTTATATAGTATTTATTGGATGAATGCTTTTTGAATGGGGATGTGGTTCGTGGACTTAGATTTGAATCATTCGTTTTATTCGATTGGGTTGTAAAGGTCGTTTTGAGCCTATTTATTTTACTAGAAATGTTTGTATCTAGGATGCAATTTTCGATGTAAAATTTATATGTAATGACGAAGACCGGAGGAAGATCCATTTCGAGAAGACGAAGATTCAAGACGAAGACTTGTAATTAGATTACGGAGTTTTTGTTTTCTAGGAACGGTCCATGAACCACATGTTGGTAGCAACTAGGTTGTGAATGGTTTTTTCATATTGTATGAATACCACAAACGCGCTAATATGATTAATGTGCAAAGTGTAACGTTAATCGCGAAAATTCTCCCACTATAAATAATTAAGTTTATAAGGTTTCAAGGTTTTCCTTCCATCCATCGAGTTTTCGGGAAATTGAAATCCAAATCGGATGTGCTATGCTTCCGAGTTATCGGGGTAGTCGTTCGGGGAGGACGGATAAATTACCGGGAGCGCATTGGATGCCTTCGGTTGGAGCAAATTTTATCCCTAGAAACCTGATAGGTTGCCGGATAAGATTCAATTGTGAAACTGATTTGCGTCGATGGTATAAACTTAACTTGTTCACGAACCATAGAAACCGTATAGGTTGAGGGGAGTGAACAAGGGGAAAAAGAAGATCGAATCATCCATTAGATGGGTTGGTGTTGGACACCACTTTATGAAAATTAATAGACTAGAAACCTGTTCGGTTGCCCTCTATTAAGATTTATAAAGAACTCGATCACCACTATGAAGTAGAGCGACGATACTTCCGGATTTCACATGGGAGTGTGTTATTCCGATAAAAATAGTGGGAGCAGGTAATAAAGAAAAGAAAAGACCATAATTCTATACTCGTAACATAATATAACAAGTCACTAATTAACTGCTATACTTAATGCAGACATAACTCAATATGACAATGAATCCACTCGCAATTCTACTCGAAAAGAACACCTTAATGGGACCTAACTTTGTGGATTGGCTCCGCAATCTGATGATTGTCCTCAGTATAGAGGCACTGGGATACGTCTTGGAGACGGACATTCCGGCGCCTCCAGTGCGGACCCGAGCCAATCAGGAAGAGATTGAAAACCACGAAAAGTGGGTTAAGGATGACGTGAATGTCCGTGCTTATATGATGGCTTCCATGTCTAATGAGCTTCAGAGAGCTCATGAGAAAATGACTTCTGCTAGGCAGATTCTATCTCACTTAACCGAACTTTATGGTGAGCACAGCAGAACTGCTAGATATGAGATATCCAAGCAACTGTTCGGTGCAAGGATGAAGGAAGGTGAGAAGGTTGGGGAACACGTCCTCAAAATGATATCCATGATCGAGAGATTGGAGGCTCTTGATTTTAAAATGGATACTTCTCTCCAAACCGACCTTATCCTACAGTCTCTCCCTGATTCCTTCTCACAGTTTGTTATGAACTTCAACTGCAATGAGATTGCATGTAACTTAGCTGGGCTAATGAACAAACTGGTGACCGCTCAGTCTCAGATGAAGACCCCGCGAATGAAGGAGTCTGCACTTGTGAGTTCTTCTGGACTTCGGAAGTCTAAGAATAAGAAGAAAAAGACCAAGAAGCAGACTGGACCACAAGCTAAGGACCTTAAGGGAAAGGGCAATGCCCTGATGGTTCCAAAGAACAAGAAGAAGAAGGATGCTTGTCTCAAGTGCGGTGAGCTGGGCCACTGGGCTAGAGACTGTCCGATTCTTCATGGCACTTCAGGTACAGAACTTTTAGTTTTGGAAACAAATTATTCTCTTGTATTTTCTACTTCCTGGATCTTTGGATTCTCGTGCTAGTTCTCATATTTGTACCGTGAATCGGGATCTGGAACAAAGTAGGAAGCTTGGAGCTGGAGAAGTTATGATCACAGTCGGAAGCGGGCATAGTGTCGAGGCGACCGACATAGGATCACTTCTTTTGGGTTTAGAATCCGGCTTTGTTTTGACTTTAGAAGATGTACTTGTTTTGCCCAAGGGGCACAAAAACATTGTATCCATTCCGGTCATGGACCGAAAAGGCTTTTCATTTTTCATTGGTGATGGTTCTGCAAAATTTATTTTAGAAATAAACTAGTGGGTACTGCTACATTGTTGAATGGATTGTATCATCTAAATCTCGGAACAAAGTAGTTATGAATACTATGACTAGAAAACGTGGTAGGGATGAAACCAATCAAGTTTTGAAATGGCATCTTAGACTTGGTCATGTTGGTCGGACCAAGGTTTACAAGATGGAAAAGATGGACTTATGGGTCCATTGGGATCGGATCCCTTTCCTACTTGTGAATCTTGCCTTAAAGGCAAAATGACTAAGTCCCCCTTCACAGGACATTTCAAAGAGCCGATAAAGCGGGATTAATCCATACCGATGTATGTGGTGCTTTGGAAGCGAGACGTGACGGATATCAATATTTCATTACGTTACGATGATCATACTAGGTATGGTTATGTATACTTAATGAAACATAAATCCGAGGCCTTTGAGAAATTCCAGGAATTCAAGGCCCTAGTCGAGAAACAAACTGGTAATCATATCAAAGCACTTCGGTCGGACCGAGGTGGCGAGTATATGAGTACGGAGTTTGACGAGTTCCTTAAGGAACATGGAACAGTTTCACAATTAACACCTCCAGGTACTCCTCAGTTAAATGGTGTGTCAGAAAGAAGGAACCGGACCCTGTTGAACATGGTCCGTTCCATGCTAGGCTATACTGACTTGCCGATTTACCTGTGGGGGTATGCACTCCTGACTGCCGCATATATCTTGAACAGATGTCCTTCCAAATCCGTTCCTAAAACTCCACATGAGATGTGGGAAGGAAGGAAACCAAGTCTTAATCATATTAGGATTTGGGGATGTCCCGCTTATGTCAAGAAGACTAAGGTGGAAAAGTTGGAAGCTAGGTCTGCGAAGGGACGTTTCATTGGATTCCCATATGGGACGATGGGATATCTATTCTACATGCCCGAAGATCGAAGGATCATTGTTGCTTTACAAGCACACTTCCTGGAAGATGAGTTCATTCAGGAAGGCGGAGCAGGTAGAAGTATTTCTTTAGAAGAATACAATGAAACTCCTCGAGAGACACTTGTGCAAGAAACTGGAACCGAACTTTCTGAAACACAAGTACAACCACCTCGTAGGTCTAGTAGGGTGTCTCATTTACCTGAGAGGTATGGGCTTGTGCACTTGGAGGAGCTGGGTCTCCATGAGGTTCCAAGTGATAGCCAAGAGACCGACCCGACGACCTATGACCAAGCGATGGTG
The DNA here is from genome assembly GCA_033398695.1 of Orobanche coerulescens. Classification (NCBI taxonomy): domain Eukaryota; kingdom Viridiplantae; phylum Streptophyta; class Magnoliopsida; order Lamiales; family Orobanchaceae; genus Orobanche; species Orobanche coerulescens. Next base: position 93,331,396 of record CM065816.1, read on the forward strand.
GATGTAGACTCCGCGAAATGGCGTGAAGCTATGGAAGCTGAGATAGACTCGATGCATGTAAATCAGGTCTGGACTCTAGTAGACCGCCCCAAGGGCATAGTGCCCATTGGGAATAAGTGGATCTACAAGAGAAAGACTGATGGTGATGGCAAGGTTGACGCCTATAAGGCCTGGCTTGTGGCAAAGGGTTATACCCAAAAGGAAGGGATCGATTACCACGATACCTTCTCGCCCGTAGCCATGATCAAGTCTATTCGCATGATGCTTGCTATAGCCGCCTACCACGATTATGAGATATGGCAAATGGACGTAAAGACGGCTTTCCTTAATGGATTCCTCGAGGAGGAAATCTATATGGAGCAGCCTAAAGGCTTTGTGTCCGAAGTCGATATTCGAAAGTGTGCAAGCTTCAGTTCCATTTATGGATCAAGCAAGCGTCGCGTAGTTGGAACCTTCGTTTTGACGAGGCGGTCAAAGAGTTTGACTTCGTGCAAAATGAAGAGGAACCTTGTGTATACAAGAAGGTTAGTGGGAGCAAGATCGCATTCTTAGTACTATATGTAGATGACATTCTACTAATAGGAAATGATGTGGGAATGCTCGATTACGTGAAAGCTTGGCTTTCGAGAAATTTCTCCATGAAAGACTTGGGAGAAGCAACCTATATTCTTGGTATTCGGCTCTCACGGGATAGATCGAAGAGAACAATAGGCCTTTCCCAAGCCCTCTATATAGATAAGATCTTAAAGCGATTTAAGATGGATGATTCTAAAAGAGGGTTCCTACCGATGCAACATGGAATAAAACTCACCTTGAAGATGTGTCCTCAAAGTGAGGAACAACGCAAGGAAATGAGTAATATACCATATGCTTCGGCCGTGGTAGCCTTATGTATGCTATGTTGTGTACAAGACACGACATCGCGCATGCCGTAAGCGTGGTGAGTAGGTTTGAGCAAACCCGGGTAGGGAACATTGGATCTTTGTAAAGAACGTTCTCAAGTACTTGAGAAGAACGAGAGATATGGTTCTTATGTATGGCGGTGGAGATTTAGATGTGGTGGGATTCACCGATTCGGACTTCCAAGGGCGAAGGACGACTCGATGTCCACTTCGCTATATATTTACTCTTAATGGAGGAGCAAGATTCTTGGCGTAGTGCCAAGCAAAGCGCGACCGCTGATTCCACTGTCAGCCGAGTATCAAGCGGCCTCGGAGGCTTCCAAGGAAGGGTTCGGATTAAGAAGTTTCGGGAGAACTTCAAATGATACCATGTCCGAGCCGCCTGTTCCGCTATCTGCGACAACGACGGAGTCAGAAGCAGCCAAGGAGCCGAGGTTTCACAACAAAGACCAAACATATTGAGAGGAAGTATCATCTCGTAAGAGAATTTGTTCGCAAGGGATACATTGTCTTGCACAGAGTAGACTCGGCCGACAACGTCGCCGATCCACCGACCAAGCCACTTTCTCGGACTAGCTTGGAGCGTCATCTAGAGAACATGGGTATTAGATACCATAGTGTGTGGCATTGAGTGCAAGTGGGAGATTGTTAGGAGTATGCCCTCGAATGCCACTCGGAGGTTGTTGAGTGAGGGCATTGTACTTGTAATTATTTAAACCAATTATATAAGTCAAATGAAAGTTTCTTAATTTACCGGTAGTTACCGCATTCCTAACTCGTAAATAAAACATATAGAAACTAGTCCGTGTATTTGAGAGCAAAACGTTCCACTCCTTATTGGATAAGGGAGTCGGCACCGGAAAGGTTATAGCTCAAATACTTAATCGTTCACAAGTCGATGAAACTTGGTAGGCGTTAAGTTTATGTTAAGAATTGTTTGACGTGTTCTTTGACTTGGAGAGTGACTGTCGTTCTCTAATGGTTTGTGGGAGCTCACGTTATATGTATTCTAATTGGATTAGTATACTCGAACCGACTCACCCTCGATTCGTCACATGGATTTCACTCCGGATCACAATGACGGAATCGAAAGGTTGTGATAGGTATTCGTGAACCTTAGACTTGAGGATTTAGTAGGGATGTGCTTGTGACGTCAAGATTTTCATTAGAGTAGTTCGACCTCGTAAACCTAAGGCGGGGGTCAACCTCGACGTGCATCTTGGCCAGGCAAGTAGCAGGTCCTACTGAATACCAAGATAGAATTCTTTCTCCCGTTAGTGAGCGGGTTATATGTCCTATGCGGTTATTGGCAGATGAGATCATAAGTCTTTGGCCAAAGCATTGGAGCTAGTTGTATTAGATACACGACAGCTCGATGATCTCGATTTGCATTAACGCATGCATAGCGTCAAGTACAGATAGGGTTTGACTGACCGTGACCCTATAACTTGATCGGGACATTTGAAAGAAGGGTTTATACGTGTACTGGTATTCACGACAAAATGGTTCTTGAATGATCCCAATCATTCGTTCTCAGTTGGGGTACGGTGTAGGCCACCAGGCTGGCTAGGTGGTGCTACTACTCTTTGGTTCCTCCCATTGCTGACTGAGACGGGCCTACCGAGTCGCGCATTAGGATTGACGACGGAATGAATCAAGCTAATTCTCTCATTATGAATATTAGATATTGGATATCTAATTTGGGACATTGGATGTTTAAATCGATTTATCGGATAAATTGATTTACGGCTTAATGGATTAAATAAATTACTGGGTGATTAATTTAATTCATAGATATAACTATTTCTTGGAGAAATTAATTATGTTATTATGTATTTGATATGATTAATTAATTGGATTAATTGATCGATATAAATACATCGGAACGGAATCGGAGTTTATCTGTTTGGACTCACGGAGTCAAACGAACCGAACTCGTCGTATTTCTTCATCATAGCCGCCCCTTCCCCACACCTTGACAAGACTTTGATTTTTAAATCAATTGGAATCTTGATTAGGTGTTTAATGAATAGATATTTGATATCTTTTTCAAGGTGGGGTTAAACATGAGTTGTTCTCATGTGGAAAGGAATTGAATAAGAAGAGAAGACTTGTCACTCTCTAAAATTATCATTGTGCCAACCGTGAGATACATTGAGAGAGAGAGAAAGTGAGACTTTGAGTTCAAACACTTATCTTCATCTTCTTCTTCAACTTGTTCTTGGTGATTCTTGGAGAAAAATCAAGAAATAAATGAGAGTTGTGAGTTATACACTTAGAGTGTGATAATCTCATATATGAAGCTTCATCACTTAGCTCTAGCCGTATCCTCGGAGGATAGAAAGGTGATCGTCGTTCCGGTCGTTTCTCCGGCGCGTGGAAAGTAGAGACGCGGTACTTTCGGCGTTGGATCGTTCAAGAGCTTGGGGAATAGCTCAAGAGAAGGTTTCCATTTAATCAACGGACTTCGAGGGTTAGTTTCTTATGACTCTTACTTTTCGTTTATATATTCGTATATACGTAGCTCGATCGATCCTCGTAGGGATTCGGATCGAATTAATTTTCGTTTTACCGCTTCCGCTGGGCCTTCGATTTAGGCACCGAATCCCAACAGCCAGGCCGCGGCCCGCGGCGCGAGATTTCTGATGTCAGCCGCGATTTGGACTGTTTTGGAAGCCGTTTTCGACCTAATTCTCGGACGCATTTTTGGAGGCGGAAAGAAGGTTATAAAAAGAGGGTGAAGGTCAGAGAATGATGGGAATTGAAGAAGAGGACGAGAAAATACCTAGCAGCAGAAAGCAAGGCGAGAGAACGGAAGAAGCCAGTCTTAATTGTGTTTGATTTTCTTTCTTATGTTTAAATTGAATATTTTGTATTGGTTTCTAGCATGTCGGGCTAGACCCCTTTTTCTAGGATTGTGATGAAACCGAGATTTTGCGGAATTAATTCTTGATTTTACATTATTAATATATTTCCCTTTTCTATTGAGTTTTCCCAATTATTCTTAATGCTTTCAATTGTGTGGCCTATAATTGAATTGATATAATTACGTAACTTGAATCGGGGGAGGAGAGTTAGTAGTGAAAATTGGGTGAAACCGTTTTGTCTTGTGAGATAGGAATATACTTATAGGAATTACGTAGCTCGTTTGAAGATTTTAGAACTGTTTGACTATTGTTGAATTAACTCACCTAGGAATAGAGTGAGTTATTCACCTTAGAAAATTCTTCTGACTTCGGGAGAGGCATTAGATTATATTAGAAATCTTTACTTTCACTAAATTGGGAAATTACATAAATTATATTAATCAAGATTAATTCGGATTAATCGAGGCGAATTCTCAATCCTAGACTCTTCTCTTATTTGATCTCCTTTATTTAGATTATTGATTTTGTTATTTGTTTTTAGTTTATTGCATTATTTAGTTTTTTTTAATAATTCTTCAACCACAAAATTCGGTCGTTCAAATAAAATTAGGAATATGAATAAATTGGTAATTAGTACGTCAGTCCTCGAGGGAACGATATCTTTCTCATCACTTTATTACTTGATTACGACAATGTGCACTTGCGTTCACAAAAGTACGTAACAATGCTGCAGCTAACTGAGCTTCTAGCTGCGCAGCATGCTCGCGTTCTCGGGTAGCGGCTTCCTGTGCAGCCTGACTTGCGTCTTGACGAAATTGTGCTACGGCCTCTAGATAATTGATATGTTCTAAGAAACGAGTATGCTTAGTAGGATCCATACTCACAAGGTTACTCAATTGTTTCCCTCCGATCAACGTCTTGAGTCTACTATGGAAATACATCTCAGGGCCTTATATAAAAACCAGACCGATTTTAAGTCGGCGGCCCTAGCGGTGCCACAGTTGTTTCTAGTAGCCGCTATTATGGCGCCGCCGTCATCCAGTATTAATTATCTCTTGCCGCCACCACAATAATAATAATGATAGGGATGAAAATTTTGATGATAGACTCACGAAGATTCTCGATAAGGATCGAGTTTATCAATGACACGAATACGACCAAAACATTGGTCAAGCTAACGAAATGCAAACACAGGCTATCGGTACTCCCACTTGATGTCAAGACATGATGACCGTCTCTCAAATGTCGATCGTCGAGACTAGAGAACTGAAAAAAAACGAAAAATGGATCAGCAAGAAAAGGAACTAACGGGAAATACGTTATCTGCTGCCAACAACGGGAAATACTTTGTATCAAAACTTATGAGAGGAAACACTCAAGGCAAGGCAAACATTAGGTGACACCGTTATCTGCTGCCAACAATGGGCACAAAACTCCATGTCCTACTGCGGTCCAATTCAATACGCAAGAATGTTTACGAAGTGCAATGATCACGAACCACTATGGTTGATAATCCGAATTGTACAACAATCAAAATGCGGGTTTAACGATGAACAAATATATAATTACGACAACTTCAAAGGTTTGGAAAAATCACATATTGGAACAAATACCTGAACCTTAAAGAAATGAGATGCTCGATAATCATGATGCAAGATCGAGCAACAACAATTGAATCACAACGATCGGACAATAGTAATTGAACACCAACAACTGGACGATAATAATCGCATCAAATGAACTTGTAAGGATTACAAGACGTCATTTCGTATAGGACTCACAAGAATTGAACCGAACTTGGGAAAAGGCACAATTGTGGACAGATTCATTTGAAACAATATCACAACTCGTTCAAATGACCAAAACCAAAGAACAGAACAAATTCAGAAGGTACCATCGAACAAAAGCGAGTTATGGTGGAAAAAGAAGTCAAAACTCGGGTGTCACGATCCACTTTAAATAAAAAAGTTTGTTCCCGAAATTTAGAACAATCGAAGCAAGGTAATAACGTAACAAGCAATTTCATAAGGTCGGATGACCAATTCTCTGGGCATCCTGATGCATGCGGAATGACTACTAACATCGCAGGGATTTCTTGGTAGTGACGCGATCCAGTTAATGGCACAAGTTGAAATCAAAATAAATCACAACACAATAGATATGGTTTGCTCGGATAGAATCATGAGTTACCCAAGGAAATATGGCCCAATATTCAACAACAATGGGGCTATATTACAAAATCTTGGAACCAGCACATGACGGAAACCACAATTGTCGGGAGCATCCACAATTTGGATGTATTAAGAAAGCATCACTTGCCATCATCTGGCGTATGAAATGTCCCTTGATCACTTGTTTTGCTCACCAAGAGTTTACGGACATTTGATCAATGTTAATTGTTCACGATTTCTCATAATCTTTAGAATTGTCAGTCGAATTAAAAGGGCCGGAATTATGGATATGCAATTCATAAGAAATGACCAACAATAATATTTAACATCAATCGATTCATCAGAATCGGGTTGGGACTCAGATCAAGGACAAAATTCACAAAATGTCAACACAAGGGAAAATTAAGGAATTGCCTCAATCCGACAAGGGACGTTGGGTTAGAAAATATTATACCCCAAAACATCTTTGAACGAAACAAAATCGGTCAAGATCATGAACCATCATCACCTTCGATTCACATCCTGATGTCACCCATGGAGAAAAAGAAAAGAGAGGAAATGAGGAATCGCAATTGCTGTCCAGTTTATATGCCGGACAGATTAGCGTGCGTTAACTACAAGTATTAGCGTGTGCTAACGAGACCTCCACACTCAGTCCAGTAGCCTCTGGACTGCCCCTGAACTTCCAGTTAGCGTGCGTTATTCTCTCCATAGCCTGCGCTAACTGCTGCACTTTAACGTGCGCTACATAATTACATAACGTGCCGCTAAATTCTCAGTTGAATACGGTAGTTTCTGCATCTCGTGTTAGCATGCGTTATCCACAAGGTAGCATACGTTAACTGCTCCGATTCAGTAATACATTCATGAACACCCCTTAAATAGAACCAGAACCGAAGGTTACTAATAAGCGGCAACATGAAAATCCGAACACCATCGGTTTGTAAGTATACAATGTCATGCAAGGAATCATCGAAAGGCCATTAACACGAACGTTCACACCATCACCTTAAACACAATTCTGAGCACTATTGCCCAGAATCTTCCAGATGTCTTCTGTCTTCTTGCCCCGCTTGTCGACTCAATTGCTGGGGAGGCTTCGTAAGGCATCGTCCGACCTTCGTACTCCTCCACCACAACATAAATCGTTATCGTTTGGATCAGATCATTGACCCCACAATCGCCAACACATCCACATCCAGATTCGATATACTCAGACATGTCATACTCTTTCGTACAGTAACGCCGCCGAACACAATCAACATCTATGAGTACTCAGAGTAGGCAACACTAGAACATCGAATTTTTGGAGGCTCGTATACTATATGCAAGGGTGAGAATACATATACATATGTATTACGCTTAAATCAACATTCAGTCTTCTGACAGGAGTAACAATACCATGTCCGAAACATAATCTTTTGTAAATAAGGGCGAGTCACATTTCACCTAAAACTCGTGAATACTTTAGAAGAGGAAGTTTTATTTTACATGTCGATTTTGAAATCATTTTTAAATAATGCACAAAACAATTTATACTTTTAAATTTTCAGAAACATCTATAATCAGGAATGTCTCAAAACTTTACCTCGGATTTGGATAAAATGAAGATTCTTCCCCTTCTACTAGTTGTTTGATTGAAAAGAAAGATTTTCCGCCAAATTCATACTCATCGACACAGTGATATTAAATCATAGATTGTCACCATTTGAAAGAGTTTTCAAAACCACTTTAAAAACACTCCCGCAGCGATTAAAATTGATACTAAAAAAAAATCTCATAAAATGCAGGAATCAATAACATTACCGGTTTGCCAATATACCTTATGTAACTATTTTCACCCGAACCGTATAGTATACTCATGCACATCCCAACAATCCCAATACCATCAACAAATTCCAGCCCCTCAACCTAGGGCTAATCAAGTTCACACAACACAACCATCACACAGAAAGGAGGGAGCTTACAATCGAAAGACTTACCTTCTTCCTACATCAACATGCACCAGTTCCTTAGACGTATAAGGAAAGGAAAACAATAGACACAACTCCAATGGAACACAATTCACATGAGGAACTCAAAATCCAAGCATGATCGAAAAGAGACCAAAACAATCTAGGCAGAAAGAATTAGAGTTCAGAGAAACTTACAGTGCAGGTCGCACGAGATGACAGCAACCCAGTTATATCACAAACAGACGACCAACTCAACTTTGACAGACTCAAAACACCAACAGCCTAGGTATCCATAAACCTAAGCTCCAATACCAAATTCTGTAACACCCCCGTGATTTACAGAGACATTACAGCGCCGTAGATTCTTTTTGGGAGAACCTACCAGGCTTAAACCAACATAAAAGACAATGAGCATCAATAGAAATGAGACATTCACACGCTCAAAACCAGCATCAACTCTCAAAATGACATACCTCACCAAAACATACCAACACATGATCTTGTTGGATCACCACAAAAACAACAGCTCATAACTGATCCAACTCATCAACCATAACCAACATCAACACATTAAACCATAAGTATCCTCAATCGAGAAGCTAACCGAAGCAGCTCTCTTGGTCACCGTGAAACCGGCGTTCACTCCCTGCCAGAATTCGTCCCTTGAACATGCCCACTGCGCACCCGTGCCTGAATGGTGGCAACGGACGTGCACTTCCCGACAGAAGCCGCACATTGCAGCACAACACGGCCTGGCAACACTACTGCCCTCATCGACTTCGGACACTACCATAAAAGCACATATGAGAGTACCCGCGCAAGTACAGAACCAAAACACGACTCTGACCATGCCAAAACAACCACCAACCCACAATAACACGTGATATCAGTGTTGCTCGTCATCCTCGTGCCCTTCCTGCGCCGGCTCGCCACTAAGACCTGTACCTGAATACACAACAAGTATATCCACCCAGAAGGGTTAGCAAACAGCTGGCGCAAGTACAACGATTTATGAATATGTACAACAAATGAATAAATAACCAGATCATTGTGCCATCATGTATTCCGGAATACCATACCATAATCATCATCACAAAATAACAACGGGGGCTATACTGGTACTATACCTCAAGCGAGATACATACCACTCCCCAAAAAGACCTCGTCAGGCCCCTCTAGCTGTACAACCCTACCAAGTGAACCGCAGAAGCCTCGGTCTACGGAACCCAGGGGACCCTCACTAGTTTTACTTGGCATACGACCACATGTCGCACTTTCAGAAATCATCACTTTTACACGAAATGGCACAAATCACATTTTCTGAAATTACCACTTTTCATAATCATATTTTCCACATATTCACACGAAGTGTATCAAACACAATCAAAATACTTGCCTTAATTACAATGGTACAGGGAACGGTGAACAAAAGGACCTGTTGTTTGAACTTTCCTCAACGATTAGGTCCTAGCACAACACGTCACTGTAACACCCCAAATCCCATTGGGTTATTACAGTGCCGTGGACCCCACACCAGGTGATCCACCAGGCGAACACGACTAAAATACAACAAACTGACCGAAATAGGAAATCACAGACCCTACTATGATGTCCGACATACTATTTCGATATGGAATTTCAACGACAAGGATGGGCCTACATGGCCAAAATAAAATACAACAACATCCACGAGCCTTGCTCGGATAATACAAAATGACAACGACTGAACAAAATTGGAGTACTCCAAACTATCTGACTGACATGAACCCAAAATATCTCGAACTAGTATCGCTCGAATGCCTCGTCGCCATCGCCATGCCCCTGTGTCTCAACTCTCTCCTCGCAAGTACCTAAAACATGAAAACATGTTCCGCCCCCACGGGGTCAGTCATCCAGATAATGAATATCAAATACATGTAGAACATGATATGCATCCAAAGGCAGAATGAACAGTACAACAATGGTAGTACGAGATGCTCACAAACCAAAGTAAGAATCGAGCATTCGTGGAACACTATGCCCACGGCATACGATCAATACCTGCTCAATAGGTTAGAACATAAATGCCCAACGGCGAATCATCAATATAGAACACAACAATACATTACCCGAAGGTAAACCAAACCAACGCTGAAATAAATAAGAATCACAATGCCCGAAGGCTCCAACGGAAATACCAATACATCACAATGGCCTGAAAGCCCTCAGCCGAAGCTGCCAAAATATCACGATGGCCTGAAAGCCAATGACCAAGCCGCCAAAATATCACGATGGCACGAAGCCGAAACGGCCAAGTCGTAAATCATCACAATACAGATCTCAAAGAAACAAACCTGACTGTCGAACATACCCCTCTGGCATATGAACGCTTAATCACAAAACGTCGAACACATCCAAACATTTAAATGGACTATGAACGACCAAAATTGTACGGCTCAAAGATGGACATCACAGTACGCCCGATCCGTATATGTGTCAGTGCACATGTCCACCCCGTATACGGAATCCAGGATATACGTGGGACAATGTACCTAATTAGCCTCAATGAACTACGTCTCGTGTGCACAGCCCTTCACGGAAAATATTCACGCATGACTATATATGTGCCCGACTAAAAATCCTACACAATATCCAATCGGAACGCAGATATGACTCCGGATATGTCACGATACAACATGATAACGAAACTCAAAGGATAACACATCCAATACGGATCATACGACTCACCAAGTGAACGAAGACACATGAATAATGAAAGATCGACACGACCAACAATATTCAAAACAACCATCCTGGGATCAAAATCCCTAATGACCGATTAACACGAGCAACAATCACAACACAACAGTCCGGGAAATCCTCAACCTTTAACGATCACAAAATTACCGAGTTCACAAGAATAATAGTGTGCTGCCTTGAGTCGGTCAACACGACAATAATAATTCAACGGATGGGAACTATCCTCGACAGTCCCAATTCAATACTTCGATTACTGTAGAACGGCCAATCGATAACAACGATACAACGGATGAGAATATTTTTGACAACGGATGGGAATTATCTTTGAAAATCCCAATTCAATATATCGATTACCTTTAGAGCGGACAATCGATAATAATTATACAACAGATGGGAATTATCTTGATAATCCCAATTCAATACATCGATTACCTTTAGAACGGTTAATCGATAACAATTATACAATGGATGTCTCAGCACCTTTAATCGGTTACCGATAACGAAGATGATAATCGAATACGTCAATGCCTTTAATCGGCCAATACGACATCAATAGAAAAACACTGATATCAATGACGACGATTCACAACAATATCTTGATGGAATATCAATCAACAATAACAATCGGTACGTCGATGCCGCGAACCGGCTATCGACAAAAATATCTCAATGGAACATCAATCAACAATAACAATCGATATGTCGATACCGCGAACCCGCTATCGACAAATATATTACCAACAAATATCGCAATACCTTAAATCGGCCATTTATGAACAACAATAATATTGACATAATTTGCCGAAGGGTATCGTACCAAACAATCCCCTGATATCAACAAAATCATAAAGAGACCAAGTCTCGAAATGATACACATATTCATACACATACATGATAACATTAATCTCATTGACTAGTACAAGTATAAAACTTGCCTCAAACCGAAGGCGAGAAAGTCCTTCCACGATCAACGTCCTACCACGAATCGATCAACGGCGTCCTCCGACAATCACAAGCACTCGAACAACCTTGAATGAAATATAATTCATTCGATAACACGATATCGACCGAAAACGACATAATAGATAACTCTGATTCCAACACGAACACATACAATACTCGTATTTACCCGTATACACACACATATATATATATAATATACATACATCACATATATATATATATAATATAAAATATTTATATATATATATACCCACTGTGCACACACACTTTACATAATATATATATATATACACCTGCACATGCACACACAAACTAACCACAATATATATATATTTATACAACACACACTTTACACAACACACACAATATTATAATATTGTACACAATATATATATAACACACAGCACACACAATACATATATATATATATATATATATATATATATATATATATACCTGTACACACAGGTTTTATACATTATATATATATATATACACACAACACACAACACACACACACACAGACTCACGAAACACACACACTGAACACACACAATATATATAACACACAGGCTTACCAGAAGAACCGATCGACCGGACAACTCACGCCGGAATCCGGTCAGAAAAATATCTCCTACTGGAACTCAGCCGCCGGAAAAACTGACCCGCCGGACTTCGTCCAACTCCAGCCCGTTTCCGTCCATGGCCGGTTTTCACCCCAACTCCATGTCCGCTTGAAACTCCTCGCTGGAAATCTGTCAAGCCTCCGTTCCGCCGTCCGTTCCGGACAAAACCCACCTCCGGTCGCCGGAATCAATGGAGCCGCGTCCATGGCCGGAAATCATGAAGAGCGCCGGCGCCTGAGCAAAGGCCGGAACAGCTCCAGTCCACCACGCCGCCGTTGAGTTTCAGTCGTCGCCGGAGATGTCAGCCCCTATAACTCCGATCGTCAACTCCAGTCCGTCGCCGAAAAGAAGCCGGCTGCCATCCAAGCTCCGCCTCGCCGGAGAAAAAAAAAAAAAAAGAAACGGGAGAGATGGAGAGAAGAGAGAGGACGAGAGCTGGAGAGACAAGAGAGAACGAGAGAGAGAGATCACGAGAGAAAGTGAGAGGGAGAAGACAAGCTGTGAGAGAAAAAGGAGGAGAGAGATGATAATATATATATATTTACAGATAGTAATAAGAGTCTATGTTCCGTCGTCCGGCTCCTGCTTCCTCATGCCCACCGTCTACCTTTCACCTGCTTGCTTCATTTGTTTTTCCCTGTGGCTTCTCCTCGATTGACACCTCCTCCTCCTTTCTTTCCAAATCTCCCCCTCATCCCCATCCACTATCTCAGTATCTTCTTCTTCGTTCGTTTGCTGCGGTTCGGAATTCGGCTTCTTCGTCCAAGGGTTTTCATCTCCTGTTGTGGATCGTGAGGTTGAGCATTTATTTCGAGGCCTTCTTATTCTCTCGTGCTTTTGGATATTCAATGGGAGGTAGTTTCTTTCTTCTCTTCAATTTCGTTTCTTTATTTTGATGATTACGGTTTTCTTATATTATGTCTTCTGCCTTTCAATTTATGGAGAATCTATTTAGGGTTTTGTTTTTTCTTTCTTTTTTTCTAACAAACCGGTTGAAAATGTCTCAATACCCCATTCCCCCTACCCAACCCAAAAATTCATTGGCCCATCACAGGCCTTGCCAATCTGTTAGTCCAAAATATTTATAAACATGATGGGAACGAAAGAAATCTCTATTTAACATTGTCATACTCCAGTACACAGGTTTCTGGAGTTCAAAGTACTATTGCCAAGGCTTTCTTGCAAAAAAAGTGAAAAGATTGGTATGTTCTGGTACATGCATTTGCTGGTTATTCTGTTGTTCCTAATGAAAATACTGATTTAACTACTAGAATCATTTCAATGCGTGAAAGATCTTGGTATGAAAATGGTTATTCTGCTTTGCCTAAAGTAAATATTGATTCAATAATCTGGTTACAGGACAATAGAAATCATACAACGCGTATTCGTAACGGCTTTGCACGTTGAAGAGACTTGATGTCAGAAATAGAGGAAAAGACACAGGTCAGGATTGCATTTATCAGAATATTTCTCTGTTTGTATTTCTCATTTCACTTTCATCTTTTAGCTTGTTCTTTGGTTGGGTGCCCCGGGTATGTTTCTAAATTAACCTTCTGAATTTGTTTTGGCATTTGAAATTAGGGACCATATCATGTTCGAATTGCGCAGTTGGGTGCTATGATTGCTGTTTCAAGTCTTCACGCCACCACAAAGACATCTTCTTTCGAAACGTGAGTGAACATGGTTGGTTCCTGAATACCAATTATTTTTTTCTTCGAACAATCTATTCGAACTGATTGAGGTTCAAGCGCATTCTTTTTTCTAATATTTATAGAATCAAATACATGTACTACCATGTCTGCGAGAGGTCAGGACTCAATGGTCCTCGGATTGCAGATGATGTATATGAAATAATAATGAGGGTAAATATTTTTAGCCGTCATAGTGTAGGCTGTCATTTTTTACTCAATGAACAATTCTTTGATAGTTGTGTTCAAGCCGCCACACTTGCTTTTATAAAGCTCCCAAAGGTTTTATCAAGAATAGGAAGACTAGAGAATCAAGGAGACTTTTCAACAAATATTTTGGATATTGTTGGGACTATCATTTTGAGTTCTATATATATTCCCCAGTGGCTTATTTTCTGCTGAACTTCCATAAATACTTTGTGTTTCTATGCGAAAGAATTCCGATCGTCTTGAATGTGAGACTAAATATGACAGCGACTTTGAGTATGATTTCTTTGGCTTTAGGACCCTTGAAAGATCGTACCTCTTGAAGGTCCAAAGAGAGGTTGTCGAAACGCCCCAACACATCTTGATAAGGGTTGTTGTTGGTATCTATAGGGATGATATTGATTCAGTTATCAAAACTTATAATCTGCTGTCTCAAGGTTGGTTCACACATGCATCTCCTACCCTATTTAATGATGGAACACCAAAGCCATGGGTATTTGAAGAGGCATGTAGACTGGCCTGCTTTCTTCGTCGTCTCCTGCTTCTTTTTCCTCTTTTTTTTTGTTTTTTCGTGAGATTTCCACATCCCTGCCTGCTTCGGCTTCCCGACTGCCACCTTCATCTTTATTCTTCTTCTTTGTTTGTGAGAAAGCAATTGCCACCATTTATATGGGGTGCCTCATCGTAGGTGGAATCGGCGCCTTTCTCTCTCTCTTTCCTGATTTCATCTACCTGTAATGATTTACAACGCAACTCTTTTGATAAAACTCGATAAACACGGCTTTCAAACTTCCTTCAGCTTATTTCAGTTCCTCTTTGTTGCAACTCAGTCCATTCTCTCTCGGGTCTTTAAAAACTCTTTTAATAGTTGGGCTCGGACCGTCAAATGTTTTTGGAATCTTTATACGACCAAGGATTTCTAAAATAACCGTTCCGTGTTCGTTGGTATGTTCCCGGTCTAATGGGGTACCATCAGATTTTTGAAGGGGTGGAATATCACGTTTACCATCACAGTGCTGCAAGTACGCTTCTATATCAAATGAATATATTCTATTAATCACAAAAAGAAAATTGTCAACTATAGAACTGAAAAATTGAACAAATTATATTGTCATGGTAAACTATCAATAGAAGTTTCTTTTGCGCTTTTGGTCCCACTACTGTTTTCTTTGTGCACTTTTGGTCCAACAGGAGGTTCTTTTTATCTGCGCATTTGGAAGGGATTATAAATGAAATTTCCTGCTCATGTTTTTAATGTTGGGAATAAAATTGCAATTTTGTTGGACCAAGAGTGCAGTTCTCTCAAAATACGACAGTCGGTGCAGCAGGCTTAGATTGATAATAAAAATGGCTCCTATAGGTTGGTATCAAAATTCTATTCTATTTTAGCAATATATATACTGCTTCTCAGTAATATGAATATATAATATATACTGCCTCTCCGTCCCCAGAGCTTTAATCATTTGAAAATTGAGTTCTGTGAAGCATATGAGGATGCATTCATTTGCACATATGATTTTTTCCCCAATTTTTTTCCAATATATAAATATATAGTACAATGCGCTACTTAAAGGTTGAGGCATCTTGGAATGCTGACATCTTCGAATGTTCCGATATTGTTTAAACTGCGTATTTAACAATTCTTTTAAATTTGAATCGTAGTTTTTATGGATACTGAAATTTTGAAATCGAATATTCATGTATTGTTAAATAGGTTGTTTTTGTGCGAGTCCTAGACATTTGTAATTTTTTGAATTTATTTGAATGCTTTTGTTAGATGTTTTATAATTCTTAGTGGTCTGGTGTTGTGTTCATAATTTTCCGCTATTTGAAGGATTTTTTTGATTAGTTTATTAGTCACCTGTGATCAACTGATAGGAGATAGTTGGGTCCGGACATAAAGGATATTAGGTGCATATTTGTGTGATTAGGTGCATATTTGTTTTTTTATTACATTTGTGCGTGCATACAAATGTAAATCTGACAGATAAGAATTACTGAAATTGATAATTGCGCATTTATTTTTGTAAAATTGTCTACCTCCCTGATTTTACATTTCTGTGTTTTATTTGCTGTGAAAAAATATTTTGCATTCGAAAATGCATTAAACTTTTTTATCTACCAATATTAGGCCTGCCATGTACATATATAGCTCCGTAATTTGACATTTTGATTGTTTCTGCACAATAAATTCAATCTATTTCAATTACGACAAAAAATATGTATTATATAGTTTGAAGAGACGAAACTTCGGCTGCTGTAAATAACTTGTCTATACTTTCGAGGTGGTTTGAGCTCTCTGATTTTATTCATGTTATAAACACATTAAATCTTGGTTTTCTTTCGTGTACATGTCAGATGATTATATTCATTTCTTATTTCTTATTCTCATTATGTTTTTTTGGTTTCTCCTGTTTATACTGATTATATGTATGCCGACTATTATTGGTTTTATACTGATTATATGTATGCTAACTATTATTGGTTTTGTTTCTCGGATTTGTGTTCTTCTTGGCGGCTGATCGTGCTTTGTGTGTTTTTGTTATCAGGTATGGCTTGTAATTTTTTCAGGTCTGCTTAGTGGCTTTCATTTGTTTACATTTCTCTGTTTTAGGATTTCATCTCAGGTTTGAGTTGTTACTTTCTCTGGTCTGATTTGTAGGTCCGTTCATATATATATATTTGTTCAACTCCAGTTATTTTTTTGGCTGCTTTATTGTGTTTGTTCTTGGTTCTACCGGGCCTTGCCTGCTGTTTTCTAAAAAATAGATTGCTGCTTCATATTTTTCATAGTGTCAGTTTTTGGTGATTTTTTTGTCTGTTGATCTGGTACGGTTTGTTGGTTATAATAAGTTAGGAAAATCCCTCCAAGTTTGGTTACCTTATTTCCTCATTTGATCTGCCCTTATTTTTCCCGGAGCTTACTCATCAATGCTTTTAGGCTCCTATTTAGTTCGTTACATGCTTCTATTGATGTAACTGCTGAGTTTCTGGAATTTTTTTTCCCAACATATATTATGTGTCTGCTTCTATCTGCTTCCATTTGGAGTTCATTCATTACTTTTGGTGATATTGGGTTTTTGTTGTTTTGCAGGTCATTTTTTGTTTCGGGGCTGCTTTCGGTGATATTATTAGTTTGCTTTTTTTTTCCAGCTATTTTGTTTCTTTATACAAATATTGGTTCTGCTTTATAGTCATTCTGGCTCCATGATCTGCCTAAATTAGATGAAATTTTTACATTCAGACAAATCATCTATGTTTGGTAATTTAAAAGAATTTTTTCCCTAAATATTGTTTTAAATAAATCGGACGCCTTGTTTCCTGTTGTTAGAGGTCCTCTTTAGAACTTTTAGAGGTTAGCTTGTCAATGATTTTCCTTAAAAAAAATTTTTGGCAGGTCCGCAGTCTGTCTGGTTTCTCGTTGGTAAGTGGAATTGTTTCTCCTTTTTACGTTTTCAGTTTAAAGTTTTTTTTATTTACTCTACCTCTATGTTTGTATTTACTTGCTCCCCACTGTTTCTATTTTCAGTAAATCGTTAACAGGTTTCCTGTACATAAATTGTAGCTTATAATTTCAAGGTTTGTTGGTTTCAGCTTTCTCCTTTTCTTTCGTTTCTCCGCGGTTTGTTTTTTTTTACTGTTCGATTTTATTTTTGTTTATGCAGGAAAAATCAGGCCTCCCTATTTCCATTTCGCGTTTCACCTTCTTCCTCGTTTGTTGATTCACAGGTAACCCCTTTTTTTTTCTTCATTTTGTTTTCCATTTTTGTTCGCAGCCCCGCATGAACGAATTGATCGACTGCCGGTGTTTTGTCATAAAGATCAGGGACTTCGTTCGATTTGCATTTTCCGATGTAATTAGGAATATTTTATCTGCTGTTCTTACAATTTTCTTTACTTTTGGTGAGCGAATGAATCTCTGTTCTCGCCTCCCTGATTGCCATATGGTTTTACTCTATTCTGCAAGAAAATTCCAGTTATATTTCGAGTTATACATGTTCTGTGATCTGGGTGTCTCTTTCTAATGTTGGTTCCATATTTCTGATCCGGATTTTTCGTGTTTATTCCATAATATTTTATCTCATTCTTGCCTCGATAGTGCTTGTGCCTGAAATCTCATTGACTACAATTTTTTGTTTCCCTTATTCTGAACAAAGTTGTATTGTGAAATCTACAGATAGCTGTTATAGCAAGCCTTCTGAGTGGTAGACTTGTCCGTGAGCGTATTGTTCGGCTATGCTTAGTCTTTGTGCAAATTCGGGTATGAGGCCATCGGATCTTTGTAGGATAGGCGAGGCTTTTTTGGTTTTTGGTATTAATCGCAACTTGAGTGAATGTATTCTATTACTTACTCAAGAGTTCCATTTTTGTTAGTCAGATCGTTTGCTGATTCACAGGTAACCCCTTTTTTTTCTTCATTTTGTTTTCCGTTTTTGTTCGACGTCCCGCATGAACGAATTGATCGACTGCACAGGTAACCTTTTTTTCCCTTCATTTTGTATTCCGTTTTTGTTCGCCGCCCCGCATGAACGAATTGATCGACTGCTGGTATTTTGTCATAAAGATCAGGGACTTCGTCCGATTTGCATTTTTTGCTGTATTTGGGAATATTTTATCTGCAATTCTTATATTTTTCTTTGCTTTCGGTGCGCGAAATAATCTCTATTCTCGCCTCCCTGATTGCCATAGGCTTTTACTCTATTTTGCAAGAAAATTTCAATTTTATTTTGAGTTATACATGTTCTGTGATCTAGGTGTCTTTTTCTAATGTTGGTTCCATATTTCTGATCCGGATTTTTCTGATCCGTTAGCGTATTGGTCCAGCTATGCTTAGTGCTGTGCAAATTCAGGTTTGAGGCCATCACATGCTGTAGGATAGGCAGGCTTTTTTTGTTTTTGGTATTAATCTGCAACCTGAGTGAATGTCTTCTATTACTTACTCAAGAGTTCCCTTTTTGTTAGTCAGATGGGAGTCGTTGAAGCACCATTTGAGGAAGTCCCTAACATTTTCGACACGGGTTCAGGTACATACACACATACATACTATTATGGTTTTTCTCTCCTAACTAATGGTCCTTTTTGTGGGACTCATTCGAAAGAAATTCTCTCTGGATTTTCAATGTCAGGATTTTCAACTTGGGGAGACGGATCGTCGTTTGCCTCATTGTCACCACCTGTTTCATCTACCTTGCATTGATACTTCGCTGGTGAGACATGGTTCTTGCCCCCTGTGTAGAAGGGTTCTGTGATACTTGTTCTCTTTATTATATATTAATTGCATCAAGACCGGTACTTTTGATTTTTTCATACTTGTTGGGTTCCACAGTTTGTTTCGTGATCCCTCCACTCGTAGGATTTCCCCCTCCGCCCCATGTAAATTTAGGCACCAATTTAAGTTAATTGGTCATTGTGCTTCATTATTAGTATGTGAAAAGTAAATTTTGACTTGTGATGGTATATTATCCTCCTACTTCTTATTGCTGTTAATTATCATGTTCCCTGTTTATCATTATGCACCAAGAGAAAGACACTGAATCTCATTTTTTCCGGCTGAAGCTCCTACTCTGGAAACGTTGTTGCTCTTTGGTTTTTCACCTTCTTCTTGGTTCGTTGATTGACAGGTAACCCTTTTTTTTGTTTTTCGTTTTTCTTGATTGGATGGGTTTTCTGTATTTTTTTCCGGTCTCTCGATTTTCACCTTCTTCGTTTGTTGATTGACAGGTAACGCTTTTTTTTTCTTCATTTTGTTTTCCGTTTTTCTTGATTGATTTCTTGATTGTATGGGTTTTCTGTATTTAGGCAACGTGTCCCTCTTGTACATTTCCTTTCTTTTTTCCAGTTCTACATAGGCTTCCCCTATTTTCTCTTTTTTTTTTATCGATCCCTATCTGATTTTGGTTCCTTCTTGGTTTTTCTCTCTCAATTGACTACAGGTTCCTCCATCTCAGCCTATTTTTGAGGTAGTTTTTTTGTTGCTTTGTGTTTATTTGTTGAAGGTTTCTGGATTTTTTTTTGTGGAAGAACTTTAAAGAGAGTTTTAGAGCTGCGAAAATTTCTTTGGTGAGATCAAAATTTCCATGTCTAAACACGAGTTATAATTTTGCAGGATGCTCTTGCCTTTGTTTTTTTTCGTGATACCCTCCGATTTCGTATAATTTTTACAAAAAAATGTCTTCGTGTGGTACATTTGTACCGAGTGTGGTGTTACTTTATTGTGTGTGATGAATGCCTGCATATTTTTTGGTTTTAACAACAGAACAATATGTAATGTTGTGCCTATTATTTTTTTTATCCAAAAATCGAAGTTGTGCTCTGGTGGATTAAACATCACTTCTCAAAAATTGTAGGTCTATCATGATTAATCTCCATTGACTGTTTCTTTCATAATGTTTGTATCTTGCTCTTGTCAACATAATTTTTTTTATCAACATAACCTTTTCTCTATGTATTGCAAAATTTACCCTCAACTTACAATTGAGACAACTTTTCTTTTTTTAGAACTTCTGTCGGTTTGAAATTTTAGGCTTCAGTGAGATGGAAACATTCGGATCAGATTTGTTTTGTGTTACATAATTGAAATTTGCAGGTGTCGCGCTTCAGAACAGCTTCGCTCGTAAAAAAAATCTGGGCTGAATCATAGTGAAGATGGGATTTATGCACTGCTTAAGGAATGTTCCATGGATCCCAATGAAACAGCGCAAAAGCTCCTACTACTCGGTGAAAATTCTCCTTTCCGTTTTTGCCACTTCTCGTGTTTTACATATATATATATGTACTCACTATCTGATGTCGGTTTCCCTTTTGATACCTGGTGCTTTAAATAATTTATGGTTCTTTATTTTATCTACCCTTCTGTTTCTTATTTTGAATTATGGCGTGTATTCCTGTTTTGCGTTTGTGGTAGAATTTACAGAAAAACATTTTTCCTTATGGTTATATATACGGAGGTTGAAACAGACTGTTTAAGAAAGGCCTATGATATGGGACAAAAGGATGCCACATTTTTTCTTAGTTTCCGATCGACATTGCTTCGTTTATATCGATGTTTTCTAATAATGTTTTGTTGTATTTCCTTGGCCAATACATACTCCTCATATACAATAGACATCATCCACATAGCAGCCAGGACGAACCCACCCTATTATTAAATTCTAAAAAAAGATTCAACATCGAAATGGGCACCACCGTGCATTGCACGGTGGCCAGCCCTAGTATATATATATATATATATATATATATATATATATATATATATGACGTGAGGGAGAAATAGTGGGATAGGTAACATGACAAGTGATGATAACATATTTATATATATATTTATATATAAATGATCCCCTCAAAGATATTCTGGCCCTATCGGCCGAAGGTTGACTACGAGGAAGGTTCCTACCACCGACCACGCATTATGTACGTAAACTTCAGGGCGTAACATACGTAATCGCAACAAATTAGCGTACGTAATGCTACACAGGTAGCGTACGCTATGGCTATAAACTTAGCCAAAATTCCAAACTCGCCAAGCAACAACCAATCGACGAAACCAAACCGACGACCAGTAAAAATATTTCGATCCCGAAATATTCTAATACAATATACATTGTATCGGGCCAAACACCAACACTTGTATAATTCCAAATGAATACGTACAACTCAACAGTAACACGAAAAGAAAAAAAAAATTACCCCCGGATATTACAGTCACTATATCAAACACAGTACTACGGAAATGGAAAGGTTTACCCTAAGTTCTACTCTTAGGGGCAATCAAACGGACACTATAGGGTCAGCCTGGATCATACATAATTACGGAAGAAAACTCGAAACTTAATTTGTGAAATTCAACAAAAAAACACAGGATTATAATCATAACATCATAATCCAGCGTCACCACGGCTAGATCTGGACTTTAGAGAATAAAACCTCAATAAAACCCTAAGGTATGAATAACTCGGGTTTTGAAGGATTTACCTTGATCCGGACGATAAAAGCTATTGAGATCTTGTTAACTTTGTTCCAAGAACTCTAAAATGTTATTGGGTAGTGAAAACTGGCATAAGGAAAGAAGAAGGAAAGAAATGGCATAAACTGAGCTGCATTGTCCTATTTATACTGGACGTAATTAGCGCGCGCTATGGGTAAGGCGTAACGTGCGCTATCGGGCTTAAAAGGCAGCCCACCGCCTTTGAAAGGCGGTGCAGAACTCTCTATACTGGCCGCGCTAGCGTGCGCTACCCGTAAGGGTTAGCACGTGCTACCTGTTATCTTCTCCAGATTTCAGAACCCTCTGCATGCACAGACCGGCCATAATGGCATGCGCTACCATGGCCAACTAACATGTGCTACCAGTACATAATTAGCGCGTGCTAGCAACACAGTCTAGCGTGCGCTAACTGCTATTTCTCAATATCACCATTATGAAGTTGGTCAAAACGAACACATCTTGACAAGCACATGACTCGTCCATTACTAACAACCAACATACCAGTTCCAACTCAAATATACAAACGATTCCAGGCACCAAAAGCATGATATGGAACTTTGCCAAACCAACTCCCAACAATATACGACCATTAATAAAATAAATTATTAATAAAGCACGCAGATGTTACAATGACTGAGCCCTATATCATATAGATAATATAATTCATGAAATATGAGTACATACAAATGGAATAACACTTACTGGTATTGTTGTGATCTACATTGTTAGGATAAATTTCCTGTTTTGATAATTGCCAACATACAGCAAAGAAGTCTTAAAGAAGTCGGAATGTCATTAAGTATGGAAGCTGTTAGGATTCTCCATATAGCGCATCCATACAGTAAAGAGATCTTCTACAGAGTCCATCCTACAAAGCCTACTTCATACAGCAAGAGAAATAGTGTGTTGGATACAGTAGTCAGACTGTAGGTACTTTACTTAGGAAAAGTAAAACACATCCAAGAGGACTGAAGGGAAAAAGCCTTAAACCATTATAAGATAAACATTGTTTATTCATAAAGTATTCACGGTTAAATTAGCATTTATTGCTGATAGGACAACATTTAATGCGGCCGGAGAGAGAGACAAGTCTTAATGCTCTGAAGAGCATTTAATGCAAAGACAAAAAGGATGTCTGAAGCATTAAATGCGATATGCTTTAATTCAAACAATCAATAGCCGCCAATCAAAGACGTCAACATCTCACCCACCAGCCAACGGCTGCATTTATAACGAATCTATTTCCATGGTTATAAATAGCCCCAAGCAAGAGGACATTGCTCACTCAGTGTTATTCATTCTCGCGCATACTCTGACAGATTACTCTAACAATTTAGCTATTAAAGAGTAGTATATTTTGTGAGCATACATCAGTATTCAATCGAAGAAATATACTAAGTCCTCAATGCAAACAGCACAGCATACAGCAAATGTTCATCAAAGATAAATCTGCTGTTTGGAATCATTCTATCCTTCCCGTTGAGATTATCATTAGCCCTGTGTGGACTAGAGATCCTTGCGTATTCCGTCCTGTGTGGGAAGAATAGCATTGAAGTTGAAGCTTCGATCTGTGTGAGAAGAAGCAATTTGAAATAGCTTGAAGCCAATCTGTGTGAATAGCCAAAGCTACAGTCCCTGTATCGATCTGTGTGAACGATTCAGAGACAGGTTTAGGTAAAGTCACCTAGTTCTGTACGTAGTGATTTTAATAAACTCTTTACTCCTGTGTGGAGGACCAGTGGACATAGAGGGGTTTACCTCGAACCATATGTTATTTACTTTCTGTCCTTACTGTTTCCATTCTATTGCAATTTATTTGTATACATTGTAAAACCCTGTACGCATCAAGCAAACAGGAGAACACCCAGTTGCTGTATTTACAGCAACTCACTAAACAGACTTCTGCTATGCAATTAACTTCACAAATCATACAACTTATTGTATCTTTACCATGTAAGCTATTTACTGTATACTCCGTGGCCAACAAGTGGTATCGGAGCGGTTGATTCTAAAAAGAATCGGTTGATTTTTAACTGAATCAGTTCCACTAATCAATAGCTTTTGAAAACTATGTTATATTTTCATCATCTTTTTTATTTCTTAAATGGACACCTCTATGATAAACAAAGTTCCTATGGTCTCCATTAATGAGTTTGATGACTGGAAGATTAGGATGGAGGCTCGTCTTGCAGCCATGCATGAGGAAATTATATTCGTCATCCAGGAAGGTCCAATAAAGATAATGAAGGTCAATCCTGTCGCGATGATAGAAGGACAAACTCACGCTGAAATACTCGAGAAGGAGAGTGAACAATGGACAACGGACGATCGCAAGCATGCGAACCTAAGAATGCGCTGTTTGTCACTCTCGACAAAGGAACATTCTCAAAGGTAAAGAGCTGTAATACAGTCAAAGAAATCTGGGAGAAACTCAAGCTAATTTGCAAGGGAACTGAGCTCTCATAAAAAAATAAAATTTCTAAACTTACTCAGCAGTTCAAATATTTTGAAATAAAATGTTTCGAAACGCTTGAGAAGCTTGACTGAAGATTCACTAGCATTGTCGGTGAACTTGAAGCATTAGGTAAAGTGTATACCCAAAAGGAGAAAAATTTAAAATATTTAGATCACACCCTGCCCGATGGGACATTAAGACTACAGCTATGCGGGTATCCTGTAATCTAAACGATATTTCTACCTTTGGTCTCTTCTCTGACCTCAAAGCTTTTGTGTATGATATTGATAGTAGAGAGAAGGCAGAAGAGTCACTTGCCAAGACTACAACACTAGATGCTGTATCTGACAGGAGACACAGTTCTCACCCAGCACATCCAAATCCACACACAAGATTGCAGACAGCGATGATGACATCCTGTCACTAGATGAAATGGCCCTCCTCATGCACAAGTTCAAAAAGTTCATCAAACAGTCTGGAAAGACTCCCTACAGGCCCAAGCCTTTTCACAAGGTAAGTTCTGAATCTCCTTTCTCTGGTGATTCTAACTTATGATATAATTGTAGGAAACCTGGACATTATGCAAATAAGTGTCCTCATCCGAAAATGCAAAAGTTTCCAGAATCTGAGCAACAAAAAAAGGATGAAAGAAGACGTGTCAGAAAAACAAACTCAAGGCCCTGATTGGTGAATCAGAAGCCTCGCCCGCATCGAACAAGACCGAGGAGTGCCTACTGGAAATCACTGACAGTGACTCCTCCGACGATGAGATCGAGGATAAAGCATACATGTGCTTTATGGCCAAAGAAATACAGGATGATGATGACAGCGATGATGAAGTAAGTTCAACTTCAACTATTCCTATAAATGCATCGCATACTTTTGAAAATATGATGAATGAATTGAAAAACATTCAAAAGGACCATGAGACTCTAAAACGAGAAAACATACAGCTCGAAATCTCAAACTTAGAGCTGAAAGATGCAAATGACTTGGTGAAAAACGCATGGAAAGCAATCATCAACTTGTCAATGATCTAAATGAGGCTAAGTCTCATATGAGAGCAAGACAAATGATTTTGCTTTACTCGAAGCCAAAGTAAAAACTCTCAAGAAACGAGAAGGAGAATTAGAGACCATCCTGAATATTTTGAGAAATCTTCCAAACGGATTGAAGAAATTATAAGCACTCGGAAACATGCCCACGATAAACGTGGCTTAGGATATGACTCACTCTCCATAAGGAAAAGACTAGTACGGTATTTGTCAGGGGTATAGAACCCATTCCTGTATCTGAAGAGACTCCAAGTCCGGCAAAGGTTACAAATACCCCTCGTACAACTTAGGCTGCGATTCCGCCACCAAATTCACATCATAGATAGTGGAAACCTTAGCCTCCTAGACATGTAAGACGTGATCAATAGAATGCTCCCCGAGCATATCAAAAGCGCCAACAGCCAATCGTATTGGAATGATAACCCTAAATTTTACATGCATATTAATCAAGGTTACAGTGGCTACGTGCTTGCCCCACATAGAAATTGCAAGACAGGACCAAAAGTAACCTACATCAAACCAATTGCTATCAGGCAAATTCGGGTACCTAAAGGCACTAACATACATGGACCCAACAATCAAAGGGGGCCTAAATCTACTTAAATTCTTTGCTCACAGGATATCAAAGAGAAGGACATCTGGTACTTTGATAGCGGATGTTCTCGGCACATGACAGGAGATATCAGCAAGCTGTCAGATTATGCAGAAGTTTGCGGTCCAAAGGTGCATTTTGGTGACAAGTCCAAAGGAAGAACAAGAGGGAAGGGAACCCTGCTTGTAGGAAAGTTCAAAATCACCGACGTAGCCCATGTTGAAGGCTTACAGTACAATCTACTTAGTATTAGCCAGTTCTATAACAAACAGTTCACAGTCAAATTCTATATAGATCACTGTAGAGTGAAAGACATCAAGACCAAAGAAATCATCCTCACATGAAGCAGATCAGGTAATATTTATATTGTTGATTGGAAGCCTACGAGCTCCACTACTCTGTGTTTTGTTGCCAAAGGCACTGCAGATCAAAGCTGGCTATGACGCAACAGGATGTCTCACATCAACTTCAAGCCGATCAACAAACTTGCTAGACTGGGAATGGTTAGAGGTTTGCCCGATGCGTCTTTTCATAAAGATAGTGTCTGTGGACCCTATCAAAAAGGCAAACAAGTCAAAACCACCCTGAAAAGCAAATCATACCTGTCCACCCACAGGGTTCTGGATATGCTACCCATGGACCTCTACGGCTCTGTAGACCCTGTAAGTTTGGGAGGTAAGAAATACTGTCTCGTTATTGTTGATGATATTTCCAGGTATGTGTTGGGATAAACAATCCTGTGTCCTGTTTTGATAATTGCCAACATACAGCAAGTTGTCTCAAAAATAAAAGCCATCATACACCAAAGGATTCGCAATGCCGCTAAGTATGGAAGCTGTCTGGAATATCCATACAGCCCCTTACATACAGCAGTGAAGATAGTATACTCTGTAAAGTCTACAGCTACTGCAATAAAATCGTGACATGTTAGATACAGCATACAGGCTGAAAGTGTTGGGAAAACAAACACTTATCCAACAGGACTGAAGACCATTGTGATGGAATCTGCTTTATTCACAAAAGTCCAAACACCATTTTGAAAGAAGTATTTAAATACTGATTGGATAAAGTATTTAAATACCAACCGACAAGGATCTTCAGACCAGGAGCAAAATTCGGATCAAGCATCTTGAAAGTCAATCAACCAATCAAAAAGGACTTTTGCTCACCAACCAGCCAACAGACATATCTATAATGGATCTATTCTAAAGTTATAAATAGTCCATGTAAGAGGACATTGCATGAGATAAAACTCAGCACAACTCAACAAAACACTGAAAAACGAAGAACGATTGACTCATTCATAATTGTAGAAACTCTGAAGAGATTATTCTGTCAATCAAGCTTACAAGAGTAAATATATTTCTTCCAGCATATAACAATATCTGAGAGAAGAAATATACACAGTCAACGTGAACAACACATCATCAGCCTAAGATCATCAAGTGTTCAACTTGCTGTTCAAACCAGTGATTTCACCATTGTTACCATTGAGTAAACTTAGCCCTGTGTGGACTAAGGAAAAGATATTCTGACCTGTGTGGGACGAATAAGACAAAGCTTCAATCTGTGTGAGAAGAAGCAAAGTCAAAGAAGCCTACAACCAATCTGTGTGAACGGTTGAAAGCTACAGTCTTTGTATCAATCTGTGTGAACGATATAAGGATAGGTTTCATTAAAGTCACGTAGTTGTGTACGTATTGATTTTAATAAACATTTCACTCCTGTGTGGAGGACCAGTGGACGTAGACGGCTTTACCTCGAACCACTTTATATTGCATGTTATTACCTTATGCCTTTATTGTTTTCATAATTGTGATTTATATATAAGTATACATTGCAAAACCATGTACGCAATAAGCTAACTGGAGAAAACCTAGTTGTTGTATTTACAGCAACTCACTTAAACGAACTTCCGCTACGCACTCACATTCGAAAATTAGACAGCTTGTTGTACTATCACTTTCCAAGCTGTATTATGTATACTTAGTAGCCAACAAGTAGTATCAGAGCGGTTGATTCTAAAAAGAATCAGTCATATTTTTAACCGAATCAGATCCAATAATCACACATTCTTTTTTAAAATAGTCTTTATCTTTCCTATTCTCCTACATGGATACCTCAATGATAAACAAGGTTCCTATGTTTTCTATTAACAAGTTTGATGACTGTAAAATTAGGATGGAAGCACATCTTGAAGCCTTGCATGTGGAGATGATATTTATCATCCAAGATAGCCACATAAAGATAATGAAGGTTAATCCCGCCGCAAGGATAGAAGGATAACCTCATGCTGAAATGCTCGAGAAGGAGCGTGAGCAATGGACAACCGATGATCACAAGAGCGCGACAATTGACAACGTTGCTAAGAATGTGCTGTTTGTCACTCTTGACAAAGGCACATTCTCGAAGGTAAAGAGCTATAAGACAGCCAAGGAAATTTTGGAGAAACTCAAGTTAATTTGCGAGGGAACTGAGCTCTCAAAAGAAAACAAAATTTCAAAACTCACTCATCAATTTGAACCGTTTAAAATGAAATCATCTGAAACTCTTGATGAGCTTGACATCAGATTCACTGGCATTGTCGGCAAACTTGAAGCATTGGGTAGAGTGTATACCCAAAAGGAGAAAAACTGGAAAATTTTTAGATCACTCCCTACCCGATGGGATATTAAAACCACATCTCTGCGTGTGTCATGTAATCTTAATGACATTTCTACTTTTGACCTCTTATCTGACCTCAAATCTTTTGAGTATAATACTGATAGGAGAGAGAAGGCCGAAGAGTCACCTGCTAAGACTACAACACTAGCCGTTGTATCTAACAGGAGACACAGCATGCCCAACACATCCAAATCTGCCCACAAGATTGCTGACAGTGACGATGATATCCTGTCACAAGATGAAATGACCCTTCTCATGCACAAACTAAAAAAGTTCATCAAACAGTCTGGAAAGACTACATACAGGCCCAAGCCTTTTCACAAGGTAAATTCCGAATCTTCTCCATCTGGTGATTCTAACTATGCTACAACTGTAGGAAACTTGGGCACTATGCAAATAAGTGTCCGCATCCTAAAGTCCAAAAGTTGTCGGAAGCCAAGCAACAAGAAAAAGATGAAATGAGGCGTGCTTGGAAAACAAGCTCAAGGCCATGATTGGCGAATCATAAGCCTCACCCGCACCAACCAAGACCGAGGATTATCTTCAGGCAGTCACTGACTGTAACGCCCCCAAAACCAACCGGGGATATTACAGCGCCTTGGGCCCTGCGCCGAAACCCACAAGGCTAAAAATAATTTTCACAATCATTTCAAACACGCCAAAGAGACAAATACGGTATTATTTTACGAATAATTAAGTATTTTTCAAAATATAGTTCTCAAATACCGTCATAAATTTTCATTTCAAAGTATAAGGCAAAAATACTAGTTCTCAACAGTTTCAAAACGTACATTAAGTCATTACTTACACGCACCGATAATATAGTTTGAGAAAGTTTTACAAAGTAAACCCAAGTTTGCAAAATACCAAAAAGTCCATTTCAAAAGTATACGCGAGTTGGCAGAATACCGGAATCCATTTTAAAATACACAGCAGCGGATATAAACATAATAAAAAACATTTGTAGCGGAATCATAACAGTCAGGAAAATACTCAGTTCTCAATACATGTCATAGCCAGTATCACCCGGGAAGATCATCCCTTCACGACCGCTACTAGCTCGATCTTTGAGTACCTAAAAGATAAAGGTCACGACGGGGTCATCCACAATTCTCAACAATGATAGCGATCACATCATCATGAACAATTACATATCAATGTAATTACAAAGTAAGAATACTTCCTATGCAATCTTACCGTAATAACCTTACCAATTGGTCGTAATTCAAATCAAATCAACCCTTACCTCAATCCTCACTTCGCATTCTCAAGTGACGAATGAATTCAAAAATAACCATCTGAACTATATTCAAACAATGCCAAGATTCTCAAAACATGATTATATCTTCAATATGGAATAACCTATCCATGTCCAATTCTGTCCACTGGATCGCACAATCGAATCCCAATTCTGATAAAAACCAATAATACACGATACCTCTGTAGATCAACTGCCCCAAAACAATGACAAGTCCCGGATAACGATACAAAGTATGAATGCTCACATAATCAATAATAATAAACAGCCAATGCATTAAACGAGAATATCATTGACATGATAAATCCAATACTATCAACGATATATCAATAGTAACCAAGAATACCATTACATGATAAACTCTATACAAGATCAACAAAGGACTAACCACGAACGAGAATACCATGGATATGGTAAACTCCAACAAGATCAAGAACGATCTAGAATACCAACGATAAGGTAAACTCCAAACAGATCAATAGAGGATCAACAAAGACCGAGAGTACCAACAATATGGTAGACTCCAACCAAGGTCAATAAAGGATCAACAACGAACGAGAATACCAACAGTAATGTAAACTCCAAACAAGATCAATAGAGGATCAACAACGATCGAGAATACCCACGATATGGTAATCTCCAAGCAAGATAAATAAAGGATCAACAACGAACGAGAATACCAACGATATGGTAATATCCAAGCAAGATTAATAAAAGATCAACAACGAACGAGAATACCAACAATATGGTAATATCCAAGTAAGATTAATAAAGAATTAACAATGAACGAGAATACCAACGATATGGTAATCTCCAAGCAATATTAATAAAAGATCAACAACGATCGAGAATACCAATGATATGGTGAACTCCAACAAGATCAATAAGGGATAAACAACCACCGAGAATACCAACGATATGGTAAACTCCAAGCAGGATCAATAAAGGACCACAGGGACAGATATACGAGAGAATAAAATCGCCAAATATATACAAATCACATATATTAGATCCCGAAGATAGACCCGACTGTCGAACATACCCCACCATACATGGACTATGAACAACCAATCAATATGGCTCAATATCGACGTCACGATATGCTCGATCCAAAAATGTGTCCGTGCACAAGCCACCAACGGGTATCGATCGAATAAACATGTCGAAACCAACACATGAGTACATGTGCCCGTCCTGAAAATCCTACACATGACCATTCAGTACATAGATATGACTCCAAATATCTCACGATGCAACATAACAACAAAACTCGAAGAAACGCATATCCAATAAGGATCAGAGGACTCCCCAAGTGAACAATGATAGCTCGATAATGAAAGATCGACACGACCACAATATCGTATTTCCGTTGGACAATAGTTCACAAAATGCTCAACAATGTATATAATATTAACGCATAAACTCCTAAGGTCGTAACCAAGGGTCACGGAAGCATATACACAGGAATACTCCGGACATGGGTACCATTCAGGTTTTATCCCTCAACACGTCGGCTCATTAACACATAAACTCCCAAGGTCACGGAAGCATCTACACAGGAATACTCCGGACGTGGGTACCATTCAGGTTTTATCCCTCAACACATCGCCCCATTAGAATTACAGTTCTAAGAAAGAGCACATCACAAAAATACACCAAACAATGATGCAAACTCATTACATGAAACATCAACATACAACATATACAACAATGCAACAGGATAAAGATTCTCATAATTGAGCAATACAAAATTATCTCAAAGCCGGAGACACTAACCTTTCCACGACCAACATCCCTGAACGGGTACACAATTATATGAATAGTCCAGAATGAAGTACAATTCATCACTATCAACAAACCACCACATCGAGATCAATGTCGGCACGGTAAACTGTCTTTGACATCCAACATTTCATATTATAGACCAAGATAATTCACATCTCCGTTTTCACCAAACATCTTTAAATCATATACATTATCATTTAACCAATCCAAAGCATAATATACATACCATCATCCCAACAATTCATATTCATAATATCATTGCTATATGAACCATAAATGAAATGAAATCAAAACCATGTATTAAACATTATGAACTGAGCAAGTATAACTTGCCTCGATATCGATATGATGAGCCGTTACCGACTCAATCGCCTTCGTCTATGAGTTCCTCATCCCTGACCGAAGCGATCCACAAATTCTCCAATCTTTCTCGCAGCATGATGATTAAAATCAACGATCACTTATCACAACTTAATGCAATAATCAATTAACAACACGCTCGATAGAAACAACAAACAGTATAACCAACCAATCAAACTAAACGGTCTAACGATATCAAGATCATATACAAAACCAAACCATTCAACTCATACAATTACGAATACAAGCCCCAATTCGATAATCAACCAATTCTAACAAGTGTCTCAACATTCTCGATTCCGACTTCAATCTCATATTACGGGTTAACAAGGTTCCTTCTTGTTCCTATTCATATATTCATAGAAAAATAATTACGGGTTATTATCATTAATCCGAACTATCCAAATAGCTCAATATCAAGAATCATCGTAATCCAAGATTAGTCATAACCCTTCCGGATTCAATCCCATATTTTTATTCGCGTTTCGTCAAGAACATACAAAGTCTATTACTACTACTAAAATAATTTCATCTTCCTCATCATACAATTCACAGAACATCAAGAATCACAACTACATCACCATATTTACTTCACGGAGTCCCCAAGAACATGAATCAATCCAACCATGTTCAAGAAATATTAACGTGCTCATAATCATCAAGACAATATAACCTAATATGTTATCCAACTTCCAAACTAACATATCCTTCAACAAACACTTAACATAACATCGAGACTCACAACAATACTACCATACCCATCATCCTAAGTAGTAAACAATGATATTAATACCAAGAATCCGAAATCAAGGTGTAGAGTTCATTAACATACCTCAAGAACATGGACAACACCATCAAACACCTCAAGGATCAACAATATCTTCATATCCCAAGCTCTCATCCATGCCATCAAGCTCATAATCGAGTTACAAGAGCCAAAAATCCATCTCATAGGGTTAAAGGGTGAAAAATGAAGTGAAATCCTCCGAATGACGAAATGACGGACATCTCATATTTATAAAAACTTCAGTCGTTACGTACGTTATCTGATCACTTAACATACGTAACGAGCATTACGTACGTTATCCGACTTCAATAACGTTCGTAACGCTACTCCAGAACCCACTGCCTCATTTCGTACCTTATATTACGTACGTAACACCTGTGCCACAGCGTACGTAACACAAAGTTGTCTTGCTACAGTAATATACCCATTTAACGTACGTAATGTACCACTCATAATGTACGTTAACTCGGAGTTGAATTCTAATGTCCATACTGTGCCGAAAGTTGCCGACACTTCGGACCCTGTCCGATTCTCTTCATAACGTACGTTATATACTCAATGTAATGTACGTTACGGCTGGGTCTTAACATACGTAAGATCCTATGCTTAACGTACGCTATGCTTGTATTGACAAAGTCCTCTGATCAGATGATTGTATCTCACATGGTGCTTTAACGTACGTAATGCATGATACATAATGTATGTTACACTTACCAACTTAATGTACGTAAGCTCATCAGCTTAACGTACGTAATAGCTTTTATACTTAGCCATTTACAACTGCTCCTGCCTGTCGTCTCAATGTACTGAATATGTATATACGACATACTGAATACATATACTCGTTCCAATACATTCTCATATGATACACCTGACACACAATAACCACAAATGCAATTGTCAATCAAGTACGACAATTATTCCAACAGAATTGTCCCAGTCCTTAAATTATATCATCCATACTGTAATATCCTGCACGGTGCAATATAACTTGGGTAAAATAAAGCGAAAAATTTATACTGAAATTCTAGGATATTACATACTACATCTCCTAAAATAAGTTTCGTCCTCGAAACTTGCAATTCTGTCACGGAAAACATCTCAACCAAATATCCAAACTTATCACGAAAGCAGTCAATCGTCGCCACAAGCGAATAACTAAAACAATATACTTAAAGGTGCGTGAAGCCGATGATCTCCCGTGATACTAGAATACGACTCCCAAACGAAGCCTCAACACAATACCATCACACACCAGCATCGCAAATATAGCAATTTGAAAATATTGCAAAAATTTTGTAACCTCCAAAATCAGTTTGACTCAAAAGTCAGAAAAATTGCTTTCAAAAGTCACGCTACTACCGCACAGGTAAAGCCACATAACACACATGCCCGGGTTTTACGAAACCTAAGCTCTGATACCATCTTCAATAACGCCCCCAAAACTAACCGGGAATATTACAACACTGTGGGCCCCGCACCGGAACCCGCAAGGCTAAAAATTATTTTCACAATTGTTTCAAACACGCCAAGGAGACAAATACAATAATATATTACGAATAATTAAATACCAAAATATAGGTCTCAATTACCGTCAAAAAATTTCACTTGAAAGTACCAGGCAAAAATACGAGGTTTCAACAGTCTCAAAACGTACGTTAAGTCATTACTTACATGCACTGATAATATAATTTGGGAAAGTTTTACAAAGTAAACCCAAGTTTGCAAAATACCAAAAAGTCTATTTCAAAAGTATACGCGAGTTGGAAAAATAACGGAAGCCATTTTAAAATACACAGCAGCGGATATAAACATAATAAAATACATTTGCAGCGGAATCATAACAGTCAGAAAAATACTCAGTTCTCAATACATGACATAGCCAGTATCAACCTGGAAGCTCATCCCTTCACGGCCGTTACTAGTTGAATCTTCGAGTACGTAAAAGATAAAGCCCACGACGGGGTCAGCCACAATACTCAACAATGATAGCGATCACATCATCATGAACAATTACATATCAATGTAATTACAAAGTAACAATACTTCCAATGTAATCTTACCGCAATAACCTTACCAATTGGTGGTAATTCATATCAAATCAACCCTTACCTCAATCCACACTTCGCATTCTCAAGTGACGAATGAAATTAAAAAATAACCATCTGAACTGTATTCAAACAATGCCAAGATTCTCAAAACATGATTATATCTCCAATATGGAATAACCTATCCATGTCCAATTCTATCCACTGGATCACACAATCGAATCCCAATTCTGATAAAACCGATAATACACGATACCTCTGTAGATCAACTACCCCGAAGCAATGACAAGTCTCGGATAACGATACAAAGTATGAATGCTCACATAATCAATAATTATAAACAATCAATGCATCAAACGAGAATATCACCGACATGATAAACTCCAATACTATCAATGATATATGAACGGTAACCAAGAATACCATTACATGATAAGCTCTACACAAGATCAACAAATGACCGACCACGAACGAGAATACCATCGATATGGTAAACTCCAACAAGATCAATTAAAGGATCAACAATGACCGAGAATACAAACGATAAGGTAAACTCCAAACAGATCAATAGAGGATCAACAACGACCGAGAGTACCAATAATAAGGTAAAGTCCAACCAAGATCAATAAAGGATCAACAGCGGACGAGAATACCAATGGTAAGGTAAACTCCAAACAAGATCAATAGAGGATCAACAACAACCGAGAATACCCACGATATGGTAATCTCCAAGCAAGATCTTTAAATGATCAACAACAAATGAGAATACCAACGATATGGTGATATCCAAGCAAGATTAATAAAGGATCAACAACGATCGAGAATACCAACGATATGGTAATCTCGAAGTAAGATTAATAAAGGGTTAACAACAAATGAGAATACCAACGATATGGTAATCTCCAAGAAAGATTAATAAAGGATCAACAATGATGTGAATCAAGAAGCAGTCAGTCAGTAAGAAGAAGAACTATATATTCCTGTGGGACCAATAACAAGATCACGAGCAAATGCAATAAAGAATTCATTAACAATGCTTGTGCAAAATCATTTCAATCAGACCGATGATCATAAATATAATAACATCTTTATTTGTGTTGTTGAAGCCCTCACATGTTAGATCAAAAGTGTTTATCTCATCATTCCAAGCAATAAGCCTAACTGAAGCAGCTTTTGTAGTTCAGATGTATCTCCTACATACAGTGTCCAATTAAGCTCATATTTATATCATAGGAAAGCTAAGAGAAATTCCTAAAACTTTTATGTTCATCATGACATAAAAATCAGATATTTTCAGTGGTGAAAACGCGATACAATTTAAAGCAGGCATTGGAAATTTTAAATACGATACACCTTCGTATTTTTATCACAACTTTCACGTCCGAAATCCGATTGAGACGATTCAGGTGGATTTGGAAATCTAATAGACAGTACTACAATCCTCTAAAAGATATGAAGATCAAAATTGTAATATCCGATTGTAATTCTTCATCCTTACTGTTGTATTGTTCAGATAATTTAAATATCGTTGAATCATGTTGTATTTAGTATACGACTATAATGTTGAGGTCTTATAGAATTGAATTACTTATCGTTGTTATTCGCATTATGTTTTATGGTTCATTGTTAATTGTAAAGTTATATTTTTTACCTATTCTGGTGGCGTTAACGTACGCTACACATATAGATTAACGTACGTTAATCCTGTGTCTTAATGTACGTAACATGTCATCCGTTGCGTACGTTAGGAGGGAATCGGACATCAGTTGACTTCCGCACGTGAAATGGCCATGCACGTGAAGGGTGTTGGGCTGTCGAGATGGTCAAAGTCAACCATAATTAGCGTACGTAATGTCTTATTTTTAGCATACGTAATGGCATGTGTTAGTTGAGACAGTAGCCTCTGTAAGTCGATTACGTACGTAACACCAACTGGTTAGCGTACGTAACAGGTGTTAACATATGCTAAATTCATTCGATAGCATACATTAAGGCTTTACAATCTATTTAAAGACACAGCCTGTCTTTCATTTCTGCACAACCCAACCCGATTTTCTATCCATATATCCTCTCTCCTGCCTCCCTAGACCAATATTAACCTTCTCCAACTTGCTTTTGAGCCTTGTAACTTGGAGTGGAGTTCATTGATTTGAAGTTTAGAAGGTGTTATTGAGCTGGAGTGTGTTTCTTGTAGTGTTGAGGATTGTTCTTCGTTTCTGAAGGTATGTTAAACGATCCTACTCTATATTTTCATAGTTATGATGTTAATGTTGTAGTATACTGTAATATCCTAGAATTTCGCCATGATTTTTTGCATTATTTTATCTGAGTTACACTGTATAGAGTGGGACCGACACAGTATGGGTGGATAATTTTGGGAACTGTGACAGACGTGCCAGTATATCTATCGAGGCTATATTTAATTCTAGGATATTACATGTTTGATGTGTTTTTTTCGATGTCGGATATACTGTATGAGTATTTGTACAATTGCCGTACTTGGTCGACAGTTGTGTTTAAGGATATCGTGCATCAAATGTATCGTACGAGAATGTTATCGGGACGAGCATATTTATTCAGTATGTCGCGTGTACATATTCAGTATATCGAGAGGACCAAGAACATGTGGAAATGGCTAAGTATGAAAGCCATTACGTACGTTAACTGATGCAGCTTACGTATGTAACTGAACATGCTTAACGTACGTTAAGTTGGGTACATAATTTACGTTAAGAAGGACAGGATCGAGCCATGGTTGGCAAGTGGGCCCGGTGTCGGCAGCTTTCAGCGCGGATGTGGACAGGCGAGTCAACATCGAGCCTTACGTACGTTAAAGATGCATCATTACGTATGTTAAGAAGGTGTGTTACTGTAGCAAGTCAACGTACGTATTGCGTACGTTATAGAGAATGTGTTACGTACGTAAGGATTTGAACGAAATGAGTCAGGAGCCTCTGGACTATCGTTACGTATGCTACCAAACAGATAGCGTACGTAAAGGATGGTTACGTACGTTAACTTTGGCATGTTACGTACGTAACGAGCTAGAAGTTTATAAAAGTGGACGCCCGTCATTTCATTTTTCTTTGGAGTTTCATTTCGTTTTTCGACCTTCAACACCCAGAGATGGATTCTTGGTCCTAGTAAGTGGATTATGAGCTTAAGGACTTGGATTTGGAGCTTGAGAAGAAGAGATATTGATGATTCTTCAAGTGTTTGATGGTACTATTCATCTTCAAGAGGTATGTTGTATAATCCCTCTCTTCTATTTCGAATTTTGATGTTGTTGTTGATGTCTTCCTCGTATGATGATGGTTATGGTGTTGTTGTTGTGATTCTTGAGGTTGTATGAATCGCATGTTAAGGAACATGATGATAAATACCTTGGATTATGAATTAAATGAAGGGTTAGATGATAGAACCCACTGAATCACGTCGTTTTGTTGGCTACAAATATGATTATGGATTGATTCATATTCCTGAAGAACACTTGAATTATACACGTCGTGATTTTATGGAATTGGGAAGGATTGCGGTTAATTTTGGCCTATGATTACAAAATTAAGATTGAAGTCGGAACCAAGAATGTTGAAGACATTGTTAGAATTATTGACTATCGAATTTCGTCTTGTATTCATATTGTTAAGAGTTGATATGGTTTGGTTTCATATGATCAAAATGTCGTTGAACCGTTGAGTTTGATTAGTTGGTTATATCGATTGTTGATTGTCATCGAACATATCGTTAATTGATCATTGCACTAGGTTGCGTTAAGTGATCGTTGATGATTAACCATTGTGATGCTATTGGAATTGGAGGATGCATGAATCGCCTTGGTCGGGGCGGCAGAGCTTGTAGATGAAGACACCGGGATTGGTCACAACTTCATCGTATCGGTAAAGAGGCAAGTTATGCTTGCTCAGTTCATAATGTTTAATAAATGATTTCGTTTTCATTTCATTTATGATTCATATAGCAATGGTATCATGGAATATGAATGGTCGGGATGATGGTATGTATATTATGCTTAGATTAAGATAAATCATAATGTATATGATTTTAAAGATGTCTAGTGGATACGGAGATGTGAATTATATTGGGTCTATTGTGTGAGGGATTAGATATCAAGGATAGTTATCATGCCGATATTGAACTCGAGATGGTGGTTTGGTATTAGTAATGGACTGTACTTCATTTTGGATTATTCGGATAATCATGTATTCGTTCAGTTCGGTTGGTCATGGAAAGGTTAGCATCTCCAGCTTGAGGTAAATTAATATTACTAGATTATGATAATCATCCTGTTGCATTATTGCATGTGTGTGTTGATATTTCATGTGGTGAGTGTGCACCATTGTTTGTTACGTTTCGTGATGTGCTCTTTCTTTGAGCTGTGATCTGTTGGGCCGATGTGTTAGGGGATAAGAACTAAATGGCACCTATGTTCTGGGGTATTCCTGTGTGAATACTTTCGTGACCCTTGGCTGCGACCTTGGGGTATTTTGTAATTGCATGAACTGTGTTATGGGATAAGACCTAAATGGCACCTACGTTCCAGAGTATTCCTGTGAGATGCTTCCGTGACCCTTGGATGCTGCCTTGGGGTTTATATGTTAATATTATATGCATTGTCGAGCATGCTGTGAACTGTTGTCTGATGGAAATACGACATTGTGGTCGTATCGGTGTTTCATGATCGAGTTATTGTTTCCCTTTTGGAAAGTCTTCTGATCCTAGTTGAATATGTGTTTCTTCGAGATTTGTTGTCATGCCTGTTGGGATTCGGTGCCTAAATCGATGGCCCAGCGGAAGCGGTAAAACGAAAATTAATTCGATCTGAATCCCTACGAGGATCGATCGAGCTACGTATATACAAATATCAAAAACGAATTCACAAGAGATATAGAAACTCACCTTTGTAGTCCGTTGATTAGATGGATAACCTTCTCTTGAGCTATTCCCCAAGCTTTGCTTGATCTCTACGAATCTATTCTGCTTCAAGCCCTTGAACGATCTAACGCCGAAAGCATCGTGTCTCCACTTGCCACGCGCCGGAAAAACAAACAGAAGGACAACACCTTGCTATCCTCCGAGGATACGGCTAGAGCTAGGTGATGAAGCTTTTTATTATTACACTCTAAGTGTATAATCTCTCTCTCTCAATGTATATTGAATTTTCTCTAAGAAAACTCAAGAACAAAAATGAAGAAGATGA
The DNA here is from genome assembly GCA_033398695.1 of Orobanche coerulescens. Taxonomy (NCBI): domain Eukaryota; kingdom Viridiplantae; phylum Streptophyta; class Magnoliopsida; order Lamiales; family Orobanchaceae; genus Orobanche; species Orobanche coerulescens. The sequence continues at coordinate 93,371,717 of CM065816.1, forward strand.
AGAAGAAGACTTGAGTGATATGAAAATGAATTCAATGTTCTCTCTCTCTTACTAATGATGATTCACGTATGAATTGTCAAGAGTAGGTGAGATGAAGTCTTTCTTCCTTTTATTCAATACTTCTTCACATGTCACAACTCATCAAATGAGAATCAACCCCACCTCCACAATTATCATCCATTAAAGAATGGAGACAAGAGTCCAAAAGGAAGGTGGCTAGAAATAGGGGGCGGCCCATGCAGAAACGGATGAGTTCGGTTCATTTCGGACTCCCGAGAGTCCAAACAGATAAACTCCAATTCCGTCCCGATGTATTTGTATAGTTTAATTAATCCAATTAATTTCATCATATCAAATACATTATGACATAATTAATTTCTCCAAGAAATAATTATATCCATGAATTAAATTAATCACCCAGTGATATATTTAATTCATTAGGCCGTAAATCAATTTATCCAATAAATCGATTTAGACATCTAATGTCCCAAATTTAGATATACAATATCTAATACACATAATGAGAGAATTAGCTTGACTCATTCCGTCGTCAATCCTATTGCGCAACTCGGTAGGTTCGTCTCAGTCAGCAATGGGAGGAACCAAAGAGTAGTAGCACCACCTAGCCAGCCTGGCGGCCTACACTGTACCCCAACTGAGAACGAATGATTGGGATCATTCAAGAACCATTCTGTCGTGAATACTAGTAAACGTATAAACCCTTCTTTCAAATGTCCCGATCAAGTTATAGGGTCACGGTCAGTCAAACCCTACCTGTACTTGATGCTATGCATACATTAATGCAAATCGAGATCATCGAGCTGTCGTGTATCTAATACAACTAGCTCCAATGCTTTGGCCAAAGACTTATGATCTCATCTGCCAATAACCACATAGGACATATAACCCGCTCACTAACGAGAGAAAGAATTCTATCTTGGTATTTAGTAGGACATGCTACTTGCCCATCAAGATGCACATCGAGGTTGACCCCTGCCTTCCGGTTTACAGGGTCGAACTACTCTAATGAAAATCTTGACGTCACAAGCACATCCCTACTAAATCCTCAAGTCGAAGGTTCACGAATACCTATCACAACCTTTCGATTCTGTCATTGACTGTCCCGGAGTGAAATCTGTGTGACGAATCGAGGGTGAGTCGGTTCGAGTATACTAATCCAATTAGCATACCTATAACGTGGGCTCCCACTAACCATTAGTGTTCGACAGGCACTCTCCATGTCAAAGAACACGTCATACAAGTCTTCACATAAACTTAACGCCCAGTCAAGTTTCATCGACTTGCGAACGATTAAGTATTTGAGCTATAAACCTTTCCAGTGACGACCCCCTTATCCAATAAGGAGTGGAACATTTTGCTCTCATATACACGGACTAGTTTCTATATGTATATTTACGAGTTAGGAATGCCAGTAACTACCAGTAAATAAAGAAACATCCATTGGCTTATATTAGTGATTTACATAATTACAAGTACAATGCCCTCACTCAATCATCCTCAGAGTGGCATTTGAGGGCATACTCCCAACAATCTCCCACTTGCACTCAATGCCACACACTATGGTATCTAATACCCATGTTCTCCAGATGACACTCCAAGCTAATCTGAGAAAGTGGCTTGGTCAGTGGATCAGCGACGTAGTCGGCTGACTCTACTCTATGCAGCACAATGTATCTCTTTGCGAATGAATGCTCTTACGAGATGATACTCTCTCTCAATATGTTTGGTACTGTTGTGAAACCTCGGCTCCTAGGCCTATGCTACCGCTCTGGCAGTGCAGCACAAGGTGTCACGTGAATTTTACCCAGAAACTTCTAAATTCTTCCTTTGGAAGCCTCCGGAGCCGCTTTATACTCAGCCTAATAGGTGGAATTAGCAGTCGCACTATACTTGGCACTATGCCATGATACTGCTCCTCCATTAAGAGTAAATGTAGCCAGAAGTAGACATAGAATCGTCTTTCTGTCCTTGGAAGTCCAATACAGTGAATCTCATTACATTCAGTTCTCCACCACCATATATAAGAACTAGATCTCTAGTCCTTCTAAAGTACTGAAGAACGTTCTTTATGGCGGTCTAATGTTCCCAAAGTGGGGTAGCCCAAAACCTACTTACCACGCTCCCAGCATGCGTAATGTCAGGTTTCGTACACAATAAAGTATATGTAAGGCTACCCACAGCCGAAGCATATGGTATATAACTCATTTCCTTTCATTGTTCCTCACTATGAGGACACATCTTCAAGGTGATTTTTATTCCATGTCGCATCAGAAGGAACCCTCTTTAAGATATAATCTATATAGAGGGCTTGGAAAAAACTCATCATTCTCTTCGATCTATCCCAGTAGAGTCGAATCCAAAGAATAAAGGTTTCTTCTCCCAAGTCTTTCATGGAGAAAATTACTCGAAAACCAAGCTTTCACAGAACTGAGCATTCCCACATCATTTCCTATTAGTAGAATCTCATCTACATATAGTACTAAGAATGCGATCTTGCTTCCACTTACCCTCTTGTATACACAAGGTTCCTCTTCATTTTTCACGAAGTCAAACTCTTTGACTGCCTCTTGAAAATGAAGGTCCCAACTACATGAAGACTACTACAATCTATTTCATGGAGTCTACATCCACCATTGCTAGGTCATTAGTCGCGGGTCGGTCTCTTATTTATCACCTGGAACCTCTTGGAAAACCAGTTCCTCCAAGTGTATAAAACTATACCTCTCAGGTAAATGAGACACCCTACTTGACATACGAGATGGTTGTAGTTGTGTTATAGAAGGTTCGGTTCCATTTTTATTGCACAAATGTCTCCTGAGGAGTTTCATTGTATTCTTTGGAAGAAATATTTCTACGTGCTCCGCCTTCCTGAATGAACTCTTCATCCAGGAAGTGTGCATGCAAAGCAATAATGATCTTTCGATCTTTGGGAATGTAGAAAAGATAACCCATCGTCTCAGATGGGAATCCAATGAAAAGTCTCCGCACGGACCTAGCTTCCTACTTGTCCATCTTAGTCTTATAGACATAGGCGGGACATCCCCAAATTCTAATGTCATTAAGACTTGGTTTCCTGCCCTCCCACATCTCATGTGGAGTTTTAGGAATGGATTAGGAAAGACATCTGTTCAAGATATTTGCAGCAGTCAGGAGTGCATACCCTCACAGGTAAATCGGTAAGTCAGTATAGCCCAACATGGAACGGACCATGTCCAACAAGGTGCGGTTCCTTCTTTTTGACACACCATTTAACTGAGGAGTACCTGGAGGTGTTAGTTGTGAAACTATTCCATGTTCCTTAAGGAACTCGTCAAACTCCGTACTCATATACTCGCCACCTCGGTCCGACCGAAGTGCTTTGATATGATTACCAGTTTGTTTCTCGACTAGGACCTTGAATTCCTGGAATTCCTCAAAAGCCTCGGATTTATGTTTCATTAAGTATACATAACCATACCTAGTATGATCATTTGTAAACGTAATGAAATATTGATATCCGTGACGTGCTGCTTCCAAAGCACCACAAACGTTGGTATGGATTAATCCCAGTTTATCAGCGGCTCTTTCAAAAGTCCGTGTGAAGGGGGACTTAGTCATTTTGCTTTTAAGGCAAGATTCACAAGTAGGAAAGGGATCCGATCCCAATGGACCCATAAGTACATCCTTTTCCATCTTGTAAACCTTGGTCTTACCAACATGACCAAGTCTTAGATGCCATTTCAAAACTTGATTGGTTTCATCCCCACCATGTTTTCTAGTCATAGTATTCAGAACGACTTTGTTCCTGAGATTTAGATGATACAATCCATTTAACAATGTAGCAGTACCCACTAGTTTATTTCTGAAATAAATTTTGCAGGAACCATCACCAATGAAAAATGAAAATCCTTTTCGGTCCATGATCGGAATGGATACAATGTTTTTGTGCCCCTTGGGCAAAACAAGTACATCTTCTAATGTTAAAACAAAGCCGTATTCTAAACCCAAAAGAAGTGATCCTATGTCGGTCGCCTCGACACTATGCCCGCTTTCGACTGTGATCATAACTTCTCCAGCTCCAAGCTTCCTACTTTGTTCCAGATCCTGATTCACGGTACAAATATGAGAACTAGCACTAGAATCCAGTATCCTAGAAGTAGAAAATACAGTAGCAGAATAATTTGTTTCCAAAACTAAAAGTTCTGTACCTGAAGCGCCATGATGAATCAGACAGTCTCTTGCCCAGTAGCCCAGCTCACCGCACTTGAGACATGCTTCCTTTTTCTTCTTCTTCTTCGGAACCATCGGGGCCTTGCCCTTAACCTTAAGGTCCTTAACTTGTGGTCTAGTCTTCTTCTTGGTCTTTTTCTTCTTATTCTTAGACCTTCGAGGTCCAGAAGAAATCACAAGGAGAGACTCCTTCATCCACGGAGTCTTCATCGGAGACTGAGCGGTCACCAGTTTGTTCATTAGCCTAGCTAAGTTACATGCAATTTCATTGCAGTTGAAGTTCATAACAAACTGTGAGAAGGAATTAGGGAGAGACTGAAGGATAAGGTCGGTTTGGAGAGAAGTATCCATTTTAAAATCAAGAGCCTCCAATCTCCCGATAATGGATATCATTTTGAGGACGTGTTCCCCAACCTTCTCACCTTCCTTCATCCTTGCACTGAACAGTTGCTTGGATATCTCATATCTAGCAGTTCTGCTGTGCTCACCATAAACTCGGTTAAGTGAGATAGAATCTTCCTAGCAGAAGTCATTTTCTCATGAGCTCTCTGAAGCTCATTAGACATGGAATCCATCATATAAGCACGGACTTTTACGTCATCCTTAACCCACTTTTCGTGGTTTTCAATCTCTTCCTGATTGGCTCTGGTCAGCACAGGAGGCGCCGGAATGTCCGTCTCTAAGACGTATCCCAGTGCCTCTATACTGAGGACTATCATCAGATTGCGGAGCCAATCCACAAATTTAGGTCCGATTAAGGTGTTCTTTTCGAGTAGAATTGCGAGTGGATTCATTGTCATATTGAGAGTTATGTCTGCATTAAGTAAGATAGATTAATTAGTGACTCATTAATTATGTTATGAGTAAAGAATTAAGGTATTTTCTATTCTTGTTACCTAGCTCCCACTATTTTTATCGGAATAACACACTCCCATGTGAAATCCGGAAGTATCGTCGCTCTACTTCATAGTGGGGATCGAGTTCTTTATAAATCTTTATAGAGGGCAACCGAACAGGTTTCTAGTCTATTAATTTTCATAAAGTGATGTCCAACACCAACCCATCTAATGGATGATTCGATCTTCTTTTTCCCCTTGTTTATACCATCGACGCAAATCAGTTTCACAATTGAATCTTATCCGGCAACCTATCAGGTTTCTAGGGATAAAATTTGCTCCAACCGAAGGCATCCAATGCGCTTCCGGTAATTTATCCGTCCTCCTCGAACGAATACCCCGATAACTCGGAAGCATAGCACATCCGGTTTGGGTTTCAATTTCCCGAAAGCTCGATGGAGGGAAGGAAAACCTTGAAACCTTATAAACTTAATAATTTGTCATGGGAGAATTTTCGCGATTAACGTTACACTTTGCACATTAATCAGTTAAGCGCGTTTGTAGCATTCATACAATATGAAACAACCATTCACAACCTAGTTGCTACCAACATGTGGTTTATGGACCGTTCCTAGAAAATAAAAACTCCGTAATCTAATTCCAAGTCTTCGTCTTGAATCTTCGTCTTCTCGAAATGGATCTTCCTCCGGTCTTCGTCATTACATTAAATTTTACATTGAAAATTGCATCCTAGATACAAATATTTCTAGTAAAATAAATAGGCTCAAAACGGCCTTTACAACCCAATCGAATAAAACGAATGATTCAAAACTAAGTCCACGAACCACATCCCCATTCAAAAGCATTCATCCAATAAATACTATATAAATGGAAATCGTAGAGATACACTGATCCAATCAACAATATGAACCGATCCAATTGATTCACACAATCGGTAATATGATAACGTTCCAAATAATTCGGTCGACCATAAATATTCCAATGAATAAAATTTCCCTTATAAAATGAAATACCATAAATCATTTTAATCATATTAAATCCAATTTAACATGAGGGAGATTAATTTTCAAGAATACACGAAAAAATCGAGCCGGGGCGAAAATGGCCTGCCATGGCCGAGTCACTGCCGACAGCCTGCCGGCCGGACACGGCCCGTGCCGAATGGCACGATCGGGTCGTGCCGGCAGTGCCCTAGACCTTCCTGCCAGACTCGACCGTGTCGCCTGACACGGTCGAGTCACTTCCGAGCCGCCGGCCGGACACGGCCGTGTCGCCCGACACGGTCGGTCTGCCTGGCGATTGCTGGGATCGCGGACACGGCCCGTGTCACCAGACACGACCGAGTCACCCTGGTAGCTTCCTGCCCTTTGTCCGAAAAGTCGTCCGACGACGATTCAGAGCTCGATTTTCGACCGGATATCCAATATCAATATTTTTCAACATTCATATCTTCAATATAAATCATATTTCCTAGAAATTTAAGATTTATATTTAGACATAAACTTACGAAAAATATAACTACAACGAACGTAAAACATGTACCACGATTATGACTAAAATGATTCCAAATCATTCACCATCTAATCGAGCATTCCAAATGCCAATATCGTATATACGATCGCAAGGCCTACGCTCCAATACCACTGTTGGGATTCGGTGCCTAAATCGAAGGCCCCGCGGAAGCGGTAAAAAGAAAATTAATTCGATCTGAATCCCTACGAGGATCGATCGAGCTACGTATATACGAATATCAAAAACGAATTCACAAGAGATATAGAAACTCACCCTTGTAGTCCGTTGATTAGATGGATAACCTTCTCTTGAGCTATTCCCCAAGCTTTGCTTGATCTCTACGAATCTATTCCGATTCAAGACCTTGAACGATCCAATGCCGAAAGCACCGCATCTCTACTTGCCACGTGCCAGAAAAACGAACAGAATGACAACACCTTGCTATCCTCCGAGGATACGGCTAGAGCTAGGTGATGAAGATTTTTATTATTACACTCTAAGTGTATAATGTCTCTCTCTCAATGTATATTGAATTTTCTCCAAGAAAACTCAAGAACAAAAATGAAGAAGATGAAGAAGAAGACTTGAGTGATATGAAAATGAATTCAATGTTCTCTCTCTCTTACTACTGATGATTCATATTTGAATTGTCAAGTGTAGGTGAGATGAAGTCTTTCTTCCTTTTATTCAATACTTCTTCACATGTCACAACTCATCAAATGAGAATCAACCCCATCTCCACAATTATCATCCATTAAAGAATGGAGACAAGAGTCCAACAGGAAGGTGGCTAGAAATGGGGGGGGGGGGGGCATGCAGAAACGGATGAGTTTGGTTCGTTTCGGACTCCCGAGAGTCCAAACAGATAAACTCCAATTCCGTCCCGATGTATTTGTATAGTTTAATTAATCCAATTAATTTCATCATATCAAATACATTATGACATAATTAATTTCTCCAAGAAATAATTATATCCATGAATTAAATTAATCACCCAGTGATATGTTTAATTAATTAGGCCGTAAATCAATTTATCCAATAAATAGATTTAGACATTTAATGTCCCAAATTTAGATATCCAATATCTAATACACATAATGAGACAATTAGCTTGATTCATTCCGTCGTCAATCCTATTGCGTGACTCGGTAGGTTCGTCTCAGTCAGCAATGGGAGGAACCAAAGAGTAGTAGCACCACCTAGCCAGCCTAGTGGCCTACACTGTACCCCAACTGAGAACGAATGATTGGGATCATTCAAGAACCATTCTGTCGTGAATACCAGTAAACGTATAAACCCTTCTTTCAAATGTCCTGATCAAGTTATAGGGCCACGGTCAGTCAAACCCTGTCTGTACTTGACGCTATGCATGCGTTAATGCAAATTGAGATCATCGAGCTGTCGTGTATCTAATACAACTAGCTCCAATGCATTGGCCAAAGACTTATGATCTCATCTACCAATAACCGCATAGGACATATAACCCGCTCACTAACGGGAGAAAGAATTCTATCTTGGTATTCAGTAGGACCTGCTACTTGCCCGTCAAGATGCACGTCGAGGTTGACCCCCGCCTTCTGGTTTACAGGGTCGAACTACTCTAATGAAAATCTTGACGTCATAAGCACAACCCTACTAAATCCTCAAGTCGAAGGTTCACGAATACCTATCACAACCTTTCGATTATGTCATTGACTGTCCCTGAGTGAAATCTGTGTGACAAATCGAGGGTGAGTCGGTTCGAGTATACTAATCCAATTAGCATACCTATAACGTGTGCTCCCACTAACCATTAGTGTTCGATAGGCACTCTCCATGTCAAAGAACACGTAATACAAGTCTTCACATAAACTTAACGCCCATTCAAGTTTCATCGACTTGCGAATGATTAAGTATTTGAGCTATAAACCTTTCCAGTGCCGACCCCCTTATCCAATAAGGAGTGGAACGTTTTGCTCTTAAATACAAGGACTAGTTTCTATATGTATATTTATGAGTTAGGAATGTCAGTAACTACCAGTAAATAAAGAAACATTCATTGCCTTATATTAGTGATTTACTTAATTACAGGTACAATGCCCTCACTCAATCATCCTCTGAGTGGCATTCGAGGGCATACTCCCAACAGTATCGTGGCATATCTGTAGTCAGATACGTTCTGATCGTTCATGTGTAGGATTTTCGGGGCGGGCACGTGTAGCATATGTTGGTTTCGACCTCATAATGAACCGTGCACACGAGACGTACTTCGTGAGGCTGATTAGGAACGAGACCAGACGTGTATCTGATCAATACTCATGGTTGGCTTGTACACGGACACATGTCCGGATTGGGCGTTTCGTGACACCATCTTGAGTCTTATTGATTGGTCGTTCACTGTCCATGTATAATCAGATCTGTTCGATAGTCTGGTTGTCTTTGATATCCTGTATATATGAATTGTATATGGTTGAAAATTTTATTCTCTCGTGTATCTGTCCCCGTTGACTATTTACTGGTCTCGTTTGGAGTTGTTATGTTGATGGTCAATTCGTTTGTTATCGACCCTTTATTAATCTCGTTTGGAGTTTCCCTTATCAATGGTAATCTCGTTCGTTATTGATCCTTATTGATTCCGTTTGGGAGTTTGCCTTACCATTGGTATTCTCGGTTGTTGATCCCTTATTGCTCTTATTGGAGTTCACCATGTCGTTGTTATTCTCGGTTGTTGGTCCTTGTTGATCTCGTTAGAGTTTATTGTATCGTCGGTATTCTCGGTTGTTGATCCTTTATTGATCCTATTGGAGTTTATTGTATCGTTGGTATTCTCGGTTGTCGATCCTTATTGATCTTGTTGGAGCTTACCGTGTCATTGGTATTCTCGGTTGTTGATCCTTCATTGATCTTGGTAGGGTTTACCGTATTGTTGGTATTCCCAGTTGTTAGTCCTTCGTTGATCTTGTTGGAGTCACCGCGTCATGGTATTCTCGTTCGTGGGCGATCCTTTGTCGATCTTGTGTGGAGTTATCATGTCATTGATATTCTCATTGTGATGTATTAGTTGTTTATCATTATTGATTGTGTGAGCATTTATGCTTTGTATTGATATCCGAGACTTGCCATTGTCTCGAGACAGTTGATTTACAGATGTACGTACCATGTGATATCGGTATTATCAGAATTGGGGTCCGATTTTGTGACCCAGCGGACAGGATTGGTCATGAACAGATTACTCCGTAATTGAGATGTATTTATGTTTTAAAGAATCTCGGTATCGTGTTGAATACAGTACAGATGGTTATGTTCGAATTCATTCGTTACTTGAGAATGCGATGTGCGAATTGAGGTAAGAGTTGAATTGATTGAGATTCCATGGATTGGTAAGGTTGCTACAGTAAAGTTACACTGGAATTATTCTTACCTTGTAATTACATTTATATGTAATTGTGTATGATGATGTGATCATTATCATTGTTAAGTATTATGGCTGACCCCGTCGTGGACTTTATCTTTTAGGTACTCGGAGATCGAGCTAGTAGCGGTCGTGAAGGGAAGAGCTTTCCAGTGATACTGGCTATGGCGTGGTTATTGGGATTCGAGTGTTCCTTCTGGTTTTTATAATTCCGCTGCAAATGTATTTAATTATGTCTCTATCCGCTGCGTGTGAAATTTTATAATGGCTTTCAGTATTTTTCGAACTCGTGTTTACTTTCTAAATGCCCTTTTTGCGTCTTTGCCTTATGCTTTCAAATGATATTTTCTAACGGTAATTGAGAACAACGTTTTGAAAAATATTTGAGTATTTAAAACATTACCGTCATTGGCCTTTTGGCATTTTTAAACGTTTGCGAAATTAATTCTAGCCTTGTGGGTTCTAATGTGGGGCCCACGACGCTGTAATATTCCCGGTCGGTTTTGGGGGTGTTACAGAAGATGGTATAGGAGCTTGGGTTTCGTAAAACCTTGGCATGTGTGTTATGTGGCTTTACCGGTAAGGTAGTAGCGTGACTTTTGAAAATACTTTTCTGACTTTCGAGTCAAACTGATTTTTGGAGATTCCAAAATTTTTGAAATTTTAAATTGCTATATTTGCGATGCCGGTGTGTTGTTATTGTGCTGAGACCTTGTATGAGAGTCGTATGCTAGTATCACGGGAGATCATCGACCTCACGGATCTGTAAGTATATTCTTTCAGTTATTTGGTTTTGATGATGATTATTTGAGCATGGTGACGTGATTTTGAGATATTTCGGGATTGAGATATTGGTTATGACACGATTTTGAGTTTCGAGGACGAAACTTATTTAAGTGGGAAGTGTCACGCCCCCAACATCGGGCAGGACGAGGGCGCGACGATACATGTCGATCAATCAATAAGAGTGCAGTAAAGACATTGCGGAAGCTAGAATAACGATCAATAAAAATTCAACAACGATCTTAACCCGATGTTTTAAGATTCGTTGAAATAAAGGTTGGTAATGAAATTACAAAGATTAGAACATTACAGCAGAACTTCTTTCCAGAATTTCAAAAGTACCAAATACGAAACATAACTAATCTATTACAAGGTGGAATTATACACAATTCTATGTCTCGAAGGTCTTCTACTCGGTCTCTTCAAAAGTCCCCTCGTCTTCAGCCGGATTCTCATCCTCTAGTTTAAAATGGAAAATGGTGGGGTGAGACAAAGGGTCTCAGTGAGTGGGTGATTGTGTGCGAGTGTGGCTTACTTTTCTTTGAAAACATTTTGATTGATGCATGGTTTTATAAAGTATATGAAATTGGAATCGTTTGCAATATACATTATAATTTTTATGAACACAATAAACATTTACAGGTGCGATATTATAATCCTATCCCCGTGGACGGATGTCAAGTCAATCAGTTGGTCAATCAGTCAAGCTAGCTTCGAATCCTGCCGATATGGACTTTGGATTCTAGGCTCTCCTTATTACTCCTAGCAAGATAGGCCGTCGCCCCAAGATTTGGACCGTCGCCCCAAGTAGAGCCTTCGCTCTTTTCACACTTAGCGTATGCTTCCTTATCTCTTATCTGGGCTCGGTATGTCCTTAACTGTGGGTCAAAACCCGGATCACACCATAATCGCGATTATACCCCAAGTCTACGACCCAGGTCCCTCGGAACACTCCGTTCCTCGGTTATGGGAATAGGAAACAAAGGTAGCCTCGTTCATGAACCGCAGCCTCGCTGCTCGATCCAAGACTTGGTCTAACAGTCCCTGACATGATTAGGGACTCTAGAGGTGGCTCATACAATTCAGTAGGTGGCCCCGGATTTTAGGTTGGCTCTCTGGTTCGTATGGGATCAAGAGGTGGCCCCCGTCCGTCGACGTGGCACTTTGCCCCGGTAGAGTTAGAGGCAGACCCGTCCGTGGCACTTTGTTTGTATAGCACTTAGTTCCCGAACAGTTACAGTCTGTAGTCAGACGCATGTCACGAGTATCAAGTATGTGTTCGGTTAGTCAGGTTAATAGCGTCTTTTTGACTAAGTACGAAATATGTATTATTTATAATTGTGGCCAGATTTGTTCGGAAAAAAAAGGATTCATAAATAAATATGAGAAATAATCTGAATAATATTATTAACAGTCTGGGGAGTTTAGATCAGGTATCTATATAATATGGGCAGGTTCGACGATAACGAGAAATCTTTGGAATAGGTTGAATGGACGCTTTTGCCCTTGGGTTCGAGTTTTAGTATTTAGAGTAAGGATCGAATTCGGATGGTTGTGAAAATTTGTGAGAATGTCAAAAATATTCCCACGACTCCAGATTTAAGGAAATTTCAAAATTTTCAGTTTCATGACTGAATTTTCCAGAATTTACGGTTTTGCCCCAAAACTTAGGAAAATTATTCCGGGGCTTATAATGTTATGAAATTAGCTCGGACTTTGATGAAATTTTACGAGGTGACTCGTAATAGGTCTGGAATGATAGATTTGTGAAAATTCCAGAAAATTTCGGACTTGGTCCAGAATTCTAATTTTCTTGCGTTTTGACCCCAAAAGTGTTTCAAATTACAATTTTGGTTTATAAGTATAGATATCGAAGTCCAAAGTGTACGAAACTTTACGGATAGCTTATATATGAAGAAATATATGCGGTACAGGGTCCAGAATACGTATTTTTTTTAAATTTTCAATTTAGTCTCCAAACTACTTAAAATTGCAATTTGTGCCCAATTTTCCGTTTACTCGATTAAATTCTTACTTACGGCCACAAGTATATTATCACATATTACAACTTAGTCATATGACACTAAAATTCCAGATTTGAGACAAAGTCACGAGAAAGTGCAAGGTAGGTATAAAGATTACAATTTTTCACGAAATTGGAATCCGACTATCGAATCGGTTGTCGACTAAAATTGTCAAATCAATTTGCATGATGTTATAACCATAATATGAATATTCAAAACATGTATATACTCAGAAATTTCCAGATTTGTACAAGCATCATAATTTCTCATAATATTCATAAATAAGAATCAAGAAATACAAATATTTATATAGAAATATTAACAAAAACTTGTAGTATAATTTCAACATGAAAAATTTGACATGCAACTCAAGAATATATTTCAAAATTTTCAGATCTCACATGCATCATCATAAACAAGAAATAATTGATTTTTGTTTTCAAAATTTTGAAGAATTTCCACTCACTTTAGTTCTTTGTCGGTAGAAGTCGATCCTAGGTCTTGTGAGTCGAAAAGGACCTCTCTTCCTCCTCCTCTACATTTCAGCCCATGCATCAACACACTATGGATTATTATTTTTTTGATTGCATGTTAGGTTTAAAGTTTTCAATAGTTATACATATAAAAGAAAGTTGTAGGAAAAGAATTACCTATGCCTTGTTAAACTTCTCTTCTTCCTTCTTCTTTTCTTCCTCTAGATTCGTCCCTCTCTCTCTCTTTCTCTCTCAAATGCAGATTTTTGTGTGTAGGAGGTGTAAAATGTAGCTAGGGGGTGGATGATCATAATTATAGTGTGTAATAGAGGCTTGGGGAAGTGTATGTGTAGTGAGGACTAGGGACAAGATGTTTAAGGTGTGTTGAGGGGTGTCTTGCATGGGGGACATGAGGTTATAAAAAAAATTGATTCCCCTCCTTTTCTTCCCATATGGCCGCCCCATTACATAGATATATGTATTATATATATATATATATTTTTTTGTTATTTTAAGTGTATAATTATAATTGTAATAGTTAGTGATTTAATTAGTTAGTTGGGCTTTGAAGTGTTTTCAAGCCTTAGGAATTTCATCAAGTTGAGCTTGAGCCTTTTAGTGTGTTCATATGTGTAGGTGTTGATACACATGACCCATTAGGAATTTCATGTTCCTATTTCGAGTTTTAATTAATTCATTATCTCATTCATAAAATAATTTATGAATAAATAAGTAAAATAAAATGAAACTAGATGTAGATTACAAACAATTGTTATAGAGTACATCATGATTTAATAATTATACATGTAGTAAACTATCGAGTTTAGGGGGTTTTACAGGAAGATATGTAATATCCTAGAATTTCGCTACGATTTTTGCATTATTTTATCTGAGTTACACTGTACAGAGTGGGAGCGACACAGTATGGGTGGATAATTTTGGGAACTGTGATAGACGTGTCAGTATATCTATCGAGGCTATATTTAATCCTAGGATATTATATGCTTGATGTGTTTTTTTCGATGTCGGATATACTGTATGAGTATTTGTACAATTTCCATACTTGGTCGACAGTTGTGTTTAAGGATATCGTGCATCAGATGTATCGTACGAGAATGTTATAGGAACGAGCATATATATTCAGTATGTCGCATGTATGTATTCATTATATCGAGACGACCAAGAACATGTGGAAATGGCTAAATATAAAAGCCATTATGTACGTTAAGTGATGCAGCTTACGTACGTAAATGCACATGTTGAACGTACGTTAAGTTGGGTACATAACGTATGTTAAGAAGGGAATCAGACAGGATTGAGCCGTGGTCGGCAAGTGGGCCCGGTGTCGGCAGATTTCGGCGCGGATGTGGACAGGCGAGTCAACATCGTGCCTTACGTACGTTAAAGATGCATCATTACGTACGTTAAGAAGGTGTGTTACTGTAGCAACTCAACGTACGTATTACGTATGTTATGGAGAATGTGTTACGTATGTAAGGATGTGAACGAAATGAGTCAGGAGCCTCTGGACTATCGTTACGTACGCTACCAAAGTCTGATAGTATACGTAAAGGATGGTTACGTACGTTAACTTTGGCATGTTACGTACGTAACGAGCTAGAAGTTTATAAAATTGGACGCCTGTTATTTCATTTTTCTTCGGATTTTCATTTCGTTTTTCAACCTTCAACACCCAGAGATGGATTCTTGGTCCTTCTAAGTGGATTATGAGCTTAAGGACTTGGATTTGGAGCTTGAGAAGAAGAGATATGGATGATTCTTCAAGTGTTTGATGGTATTATTCATCTTCAAGAGGTATGTTGGATAATCCCTCTCTTCTATTTCGAATTTTGATGTTGTTGTTGATGTCTTCCTCGTATGATGATGATTACGGTGTTGTTGTTGTGATTCTTGAGGTTGTATGAATCGCATGTTAAGGAACATGATGATAAATACCGTGGATTATGAATTAAATGATGGGTTAGATGGTAGAACCACACTGAATCACGTCGTTTTGTTGGCTACAAATATGATTATGGATTGATTCACATTCTTGAAGAACACTTGAATTATACATGATGTGATTTTATGGAATTGGGAAGGATTACGGTTAATTTTGGCCTATGATTATACATGATGATAATCGGCAATTTTATTCTAATGAATTTACAAAGATGAGCAGTGTTAATCCGTAATTAAGATTAAAGTCGGAACCAAGAATGTTGAAGACATTGTTAGAATTATTGACTATCGAATTTCGGCTTGTATTCGTATTGTTAAGAGTTGATATGGTTTGGTTTCGTATGATCGAAATGTCGTTGAATCGTTGAGTTTGATTAGTTGGTTATATCGGTTGTTGATTGTTATCGAACATATCGTTAATTGATCATTGCACTAGGTTGCGTTAAGTGATCGTTGATAATAAACCGTTGTGATGCTATTGGAATTGGAGGACGCATGAATCGCCTTGGTCGGGCTGCAGAGCTTGTAGATGAAGACGACGGGATTGGTCACAACTTCATCGCATCGGTATCGAGGCAAGTTATGCTTGGTCAGTTCATAATGTTTAATAAAGGATTTCGGTTTCATTTCATTTATGATTCATATAGCAATGGTATCATGGAATATGAATGGTCAGGATGATGGTATGTATATTATTCTTGGATTAAGAAAAATCATAATGAGATTTTAAAGATGTCTAGTGGAAAAGTAGACGTGAATTATATTGGGTCTATTGTGTGAGGGATTAGATATCAAGGATAGTTATCATGCCGACATTGAACTCGAGATGGTGGTTTGGTATTAGTAATGGACTGTACTTCATTTTGGATTATTCGGATATCTGTGTATTCATTCAGGGCGGTTGGTCGTGGAAAGGTTAGCGTCTCAAGCTTGAGGTAAATTAATATTACTCGATTATGATAATCATCCTGTTGCATTATTGCATGTGTGTGTTGATATTTCATGTGGTGAGTGTGCACCATTGTTTGTTACGTTTTGTGATGTGCTCTTTCTTTGAGCTGTGATCTGTTGGGCCGATGTGTTAGGGGTTAAGACCTAAATGGCACCTATGTTCCGGGGTATTCCTGTGTGAATACTTTCGTGACCCTTAGTTATGACCTTGGGGTATTTTGTAATTGCATGAACTGTGTTAGGGGATAAGACCTAAATGACACATACGTTCCGGAGTATTCCTGTGAGATGCTTATGTGACCCTTGGCTGCTGCCTTGGGATTTATATGTTAATATTATATGCATTGTCGAGCATGCTGTGAACTGTTGTCTGATGGAAATACGACATTGTGGTCGTATCGGTGTTTCATGATCGAGTTATTGTTGCCCTTTTCGAAAGTCTTCTGATCCTTGTTGAATATGCATTTCTTCGAGATTTATTGTCATATTTTATCGTGGCATATCTGGAGTCAGATACATTCTGATCGTTCATGTGTAGGATTTTCGGTGCGGGCACGTGTAGCATATGTTGGTTTCGACCTCATACTGCACACAAGATGTACTTCATGAGGCTGAATAGGTATGAGACCAGACGTGTATCTGACCAATACCCGTGGTTGGCTTGTACACGGATACATGTCCGGATCGGGCGTTTCGTGACGTCCATCTTGAGTCTTATTGATTGGTCGTTCACAGTCCATGTATAATCGGATCTGTTCGATAGTTGGGTTGTCTTTGAAATCCCGTATATATGAATTGTATATGGTTGACGATTTTATTCTCTCGTGTATATGTCCCCATTGACCCTTTACTGATCTCGTTTGGAGTTGTCATGTCGATGGTCAATTCGTTTGTTATCCACCCTTTATTAATCTCGTTTGGAGTTTCCCTTATCATTAGTAATCTCGTTCGTTATTGATCCTTATTGATTCCGTTTGGGAGTTTGCCTTACTGTTGGTATTCTTGGTTGTTGATCCCTTATTGCTCTTGTTGGAGTTCACCATATCGTTGTTATTCTCGGTTGTTGGTCCTTGTTGATCTCATTAGAGTTTACTGTATCGTCGGTATTCTTGGTTGTTGATCCTTTATTGATCCTATTGGAGTTTATCATACCGTTGGTATTCTCGATTGTTGATCCTTATTGATCTTGTTGGAGTTTACCGTGTCGTTGGTATTCTCGGTTGTTGATCCTTCATTGATCTTGGTGGGGTTTACCGTATTATTGGTATTCCCGGTTGTTAGTCCTTCATTGATCTTGTTGGAGTCACCACGTCATGGTATTCTCGTTCGTGGGCGATCCTTTGTCGATCTTGTGTGGAGTTATCATGTCATTGATATTCTCGTTCTGATGCATTGGTTGTTTATCATTATTGATTATGTGAGCATTCATGCTTTGTATTGATATCCGAGACTTGCCATTGTCTCGAGACAGTTGATTTACAGATGTACCGTGTGATATCGGTTTTATCAGAATTGGAGTCCGATTGTGCGACCCAGCGGACAGGATTGGTCATGAACAGATTTCTCCGTAATTGAGATGTATTTATGTTTTCGAGAATCTCGGTATCGTGTTGAATACAGTACAGATGGTTATTTTCGAATTAATTCGTTACTTGAGAATGCGATGTGCGAATTGAGGTAAGAGTTGAATTGATTGAGATTCCATGGATTGGTAAGGTGGCTACAGTAAAGTTACACTGGAATTATTCTTACCTTGAAATTACATTGATATGCAATTGTATATGATGATGTGATCGTTATCATTGTTGAGTATTATGGATGACTTCGTCGTGGACTTTATCTTTTAGGTACTCGGAGATCGAGCTAGTAGCGGTCGTGAAGGGATGAGCTTTCCAGTGATACTGGCTATGGCGTGGTTATTGGGATTCAAGTGTTCTTTCTGATTTTTATAATTCCGCTGCAAATGTATTTAATTATGTCTCTATCCGCTGCGTGTGAAATTTTATAATGGCTTTCAGTATTTTTCCAACTCGTGTTTGCCCTTTTTGTGTCTTTGCCTTGTGCTTTCAAATGGTATTTTCTGACGGTAATTGAGAACAACGTTTTGAAAAATATTTGAGTATTTAAAACATTACCGTCATTGGCCTTTTGGCATTTTTAAACATTTGCGAAATTGATTCTTGCCTTGTGGGTTCCAATATGGGCCCCACGGAGCTGTAATATTCCTGGTCGGTTTTGGGGGTGTTACATATACTTCACCTAGAATCGAATCAATCAAGTAAAACATGTTGTAGTTAAACTTTCTAACACTTATTGGTGAAAATGCTAACTAAGGGTTTGGTATAAGGTGTTCTTGATATTTTGTTGATAATGGTCATGTTTAAACGAATCAGAATCTTCCTGCTAAGTTGTTAGCATCACTAATACAATAATAACCATTAGCTTTTTCATAGTTAAGTTTAATTGATGAAGTGTTGTCTTAAAAGGTATGAGAATACCTTGTTGATGTTAGAAGGTTAGTGTGGTGATTCTTGAACCTAAGCTAGGTGAATTCATAGATGGTGTTAGTGGATCCTCCAGGTTAGTAAGGATGGTGTTAATAATCTTCATGAATATGGTGTTAATAATCTTCATGAATATGGTTTTAATAATCTTCATGAATATGGTGTTAATAATCTTTATGAATATGGTGTAATCTTATAACTAATATAACCTTATTATAAGCTTACTATATTCAATCTAGATAAAATGAAGTGATGAACATAGTTGTGCAGATTATTACTTTCAACATTGGGATGTTCTTGGAAAGTTTAATCGACATAAGATGATATTGACAACTTAAGTGATTGTTTAACACGTTCTTGATAAATTCTTAGTTATAAAGAATCATACGAATATTCGGTAATGTCTTGTGAACTGATTGTAAGGATGAGTTGAGGTAAAAAGAATTATTGGAATAAGACTTCGTTATTTTGAGATAGTAAAACTATTCAAATGGAATTTAGGGTGTCGTCTTACTAAATTCAATATCGATGATTATATGGATGTGTTATTGAGTGAAATATATTTCGTTCAAGGTTGATTGTTCCAGTAACCGACATTAGTCGAGGACCGTTCGTTCGTTTCGACAAGGGAGGATTATTCTCGTCTCCGTATTGAGGCAAGTTATCTTGCTTGGTTATAATAATGATTAGATTCTTGTGATGATTATACATTTCGTGTATATGAAACGCTTATGGATTCGTGACTCGTAATTCGATATTGTTAATGAGGTTGTTCCGTTTTTCATCATGGGATTGCATTCCCAAGCCCGTCACTTGAAATCTTTGATCTAGTTGGTCCTTATTGTCACTTCGGTGAGTTTCTTGATCTTTAATTGGATATGTGATTTGTTGAAATCATTGTCATGTTGTATCGTGACATATCTGGAATCATATCTGCCTGTCGATTGGTTATTGTGTAGTATTTTAGCCGGGCACTATATAGTCATACGTAGATGTTTTCCGTATTGGACTGTGCACACGAGACGTAGTTCGTGAGGCTAATTAGGTACATTGTCACACGTGTATTCTAGATTCCGTATATGGGGTGGGCATGTGCATGGACACATTTCCGGATCGGGCGTACTGTGATGTCCATCTTGAGCCATATTGTTTGATCGTTCATAGTCCATGTATGATTGGATATGTTTGACGGTTTGTGTCTGATTGTTCATACGCCCGAGGGGTATGTTCAATAGTAGGGATGTTTGCTTTGAGATCTAGTATATGTAATTTGTATAATGTCGAGAGAATCATTAATCATGTATATCTGACCCTATGTTTTGGGCGAAATACTTGCGTTGTATTTTAGGTCAAGGCAAAGGGAAGGCACGGGAAGAGCACGGTGACGGCGAAGGGTTCGAATGATACTAGTTTGGGGGCCCCAAGTCTTTTTGTCCGATTATGTTTAAACCGTGTAATGTTACTTTAATTCCGCTTTATTTAAACTATCGCCGGTTGTATTAATATTTGAAGTATATCCCATCCCCATATGGTTTATACTTGTATTTTCGGATCCTGTGTATCATAAGGCCGTTGGCCATACTATTAATAAACTCCTAATCGGAGTAGTGACTATTTATTGTGGTTCGGTATCACAACATAATACTTATTTAATCTGTATTTTTAATATCGCCTGGTGAGTCCCAGTGTGGGGTCCACGACACTGTAATAGCCGCCATTCGGGGTGTTACAGAAGAAGGTATCAGAGAGTCGTTTTCGCTTTAAGAGTCGTTGCGGAATGAACTAATATCAAGAGACCTTCGTGCCACGTGTTACCTGTGCAAGCGCCTGACCCTACGATCCAAATATAGTATGTACTTTACGAGCCATGATTTAATTACTGGCATTGTATTGATATCGGAATGGATCTCTTTATTGGTCTTGTTATTCAAGGATCTGTGACAGGATTGATCTGATTTGTAATTCGAGGTAAATTCTGGATCGATTATATGATTGAAATTGCTCGATTCAACATCGATATGATATTCTGTGTGACACTCGTAGTATCGATAATTCATGGTGAACTGTTTTCTTGAATATGTAATTTCTTGTTGCTGTTAACTTAGCATGAATTTTGGTTGGTATCATGAGCTATGCTTATGATTATCATTATGGCTTGATTCTTTCAGTATGGAAAGAAATCTGAGAGGCCGTGGCAGAGGGGGACGGGGCTGCGGAAGGGGCCGAATCCCGATACCACGAGCCAACAGGTGCACGAATGTGGAGAATAGTTCCACAGGCAGTGATTCGCCTTCTAGGGATCAATCGCACCACACTGGGCGTGAGGATGCGCGTATCGATCCTTATATTGTGATGCAGGGCATGATGACTCAGATGACCCAAATGGGTCAATTAATGGAAGCTATGCAGAGGGCTACTACTGGCCAGCAACAAGGGCCTCATGCTCCACCTCCTGTGCTTGGCGGACCCGTGAGTCAGATCATCAGCGACATCTCTCGCCAGCGACCTCCGACCTTTGAAGGCTACTCAGAGCCTGCTGACATTGTGCATTGGATTGAACATTTTGAGAAACTATTCGATATGGTGGACTGTCCCAAATAGAATCGCGTCTCTGTAGCAGCGTACTATCATAGTAAGGGCGCCCACACCTGGTGGCTTTCTGTGAGGCCAGCTGATGGTGTATGTACTTGGGAGGAATTTAAAAATCTCATGCTAGACCGTTACTACCCAGGGCCACTCCGTGAGGCCAAGCTGTCAGAACTGCTGAACCCAGACCCATCCGAAGACGATGATGTACTATCTGTTGCCGAGAAATTTCAGGCACTTCTTCCTTTTGCCTCGTCGATTGTCCGAACAGAGGCTGATAAGATCAAATATTTTCTCAAGAGGCTTAAACCCCAAATGAGAATGCAGCTGTTGAATCACCACTGTACGACCCTAACGGAGTTCATCGAGAAAGCTCTGGAATACGAACTCACTGCGAAGGAGATTTTCAAGAAGCAACCACAGTCTAACAAAAAAAGATCCAGGAACCAGAACCAGACTGAGAGTAACCGGGGGACATTCAGGAAGCCCCAGTCATTGCCAAACCCTTCTGATCGACCACCCATGGCATCGAAGCCAGCCGGATCGCACTCTCGAGCGGTCCCTTCATCTGTTGTGTGCTATAACTGTGGAGACCAGGGGCACGTCAACTCCAAATGCCTGAAGCCAGCCGTCGCATGCCATACTTATAGGAAGAATGGGAATTGTGCTCGTTTTTGCAGGAATGGACCCGGATGTAAACCAATAGCATCTCATGCTCCAGTTCATCTTCTGTCCAGGACCGTGTGCCTACGTCTGCTTCTTATCAGACTACCGGGGCAAACAGGGGAATGGGCCGTAGGAATCAAAGTGGTACGCCTGGTGCCGGAGATGCAAAACCCAGGATTTACGAGATGAAGAAAGCTGACGATCCCGAGGCCAGCATGATTGTAGGTATACTCGAGATCCACCCTCAGCCTGTGTGTGTTCTTTTTGATACCGGTGCTTCACACTCCTTTATATCTACTTCTTGTTTAAGTTGTTTGCCTCTAGACCATTTTGATAATTGTGAGCCTTATGTGATTGGCCTACCCGATGGTAGAAGAATTATTGGAAATCGTGAAGTCCAGGATTGTCCGATTCGTATGAACGACCGTTAGTGGTTGTCAAATTTGATTGTGGTCGATTTACCTAAGGATAATATAATCTTGGGTATCGATTGGATGGAGCGTCATGATGCCATACTTAGTGTCCGCAAGTGGATGGTAACCGTCACTTCTGATGATGGTTTTGAGTGTATTTTTCGAGGTGATAATCCCAGCCGTTCTCGGAGAGTCATCAGCACTATGAAAGCAGTGAAGCTGCTTAATCAAGGGTGTATTGGTTATTGGTGCTACATGACCAAGACAGCAGATCGACCAGTTGAATTGGCCGACATTTTGGTAGTCCGAGACTACCCAGACGTATTTCCAAACGAGTTGTCAGGCTTACCTCCACATCGTGAGGTAGAGTTTACTATTGAGTTAGAGCCAGGTACGTCCCCGCTTTCGAAAGCACCGTATCATATGGCTCCGACTGAGATGCAGGAGTTGAAGAACCAGCTTGAGGAGTTGAATGAGAAGGGCTATATTCGACCTAGTGCGTCCCCTTGGGGAGCACCAGTGTTATTTGTACGAAAGAAAGACAGATCTCTGTATTTATGTATTGATTACCGTGAGCTGAACAGGGTAACCATCAAGAACAAATATCCTTTGCCTCGTATTGATAATTTATTTGATCAACTTCAGGGAGCTGCTGTGTTTTCTAAGATCGACTTGAGGTCCGGTTATCATCAGTTGAGGATTCGAGAGTCTGACATTTCGAAGACAACCTTTTGTACTTGCTATGGGCATCATGAGTTCGTGGTGATGCCATTCGGATTGACTAATGCACCGAAGGTATTCATGGAGTTGATGAATCAGGTTTTTATCAACTATATGGATCGCTTTGTAGTCGTTTTTATTGATGACATTCTGATTTACTCTCGTGACCACGAAGAGCATGAACGTCATCTCCACCAAGTTCTCGAAGCTTTGAGGCGGGAACAGCTTTATGGGAAATTTTCTAAATGTGAATTCTGTGCCGGAGGTTTTCTTCCTTGGGCATGTGATATCAACCAAAGGGGTGAGAGGTTACCCATATAAGACGGAAGCTATTAGAGATTGGCTGCCTCCAAAGAATGTGTTTTTTCGGCCTAACAGGTTACTACCGACGGTTCGTGGAAGGTTTTCCCAAAATTGCGCAACCGATGACTAACCTACTGATGAAGGATAAGAAGTATTTGTGGTCAGAGTCAAGTCATCAAAGTTTTGATGAGCTCAAGAGTCGATTGATTTCAGCACCTATTTTGGTTCTACCAAACGGAACGGAAGGATTCGTGGTGTATAGTGACGCGTCGAGACGGGGCCTTTGATGTGTACTGATGCAGGAAGGGAAAGTGATTGCCTATACATCGAGACAATTGCGACCCTATGAAGTTAACTATCTGACCCATGACTTGGAGCTAGCAGCCGTGGTGTTTGCTTTGAAAATCTGGCATCACTATCTGTATGGAGTTACCTGTCAGATCTTTACTAACCACAAGAGCCTGAAGTACATTTTTACTTAGAAGGAGTTGAACATAAGACAAAGAAGGTGGCTAGAATTAATCAAAGACTATGATATCGAGATCCTTTATCATCCGGGCAAGGCAAATGTGGTTGCCGATGCCTTGAGCCGTAAGATAGTGCAGGAGCAGATGCTTAGCCACTTGACAGCTCAGAGGGAATTGCAGTTAGATCTTATGAGGCTAGAGTTTGAAGTTTGGTTACAGCGTGTTCAGGGACAACTTTGCACACTTGAGATTTCTTCATCTCTTAATGATACAATTAGATCGAAGCAGGTTTTGGACCCATTCTTATCTCGAGTTCGGGATGAAGTAACTCAAGGGAAAGCCCCTGGATTTGTGATCCACGAGGACGGATTGATACGCTTCAGTTATCGAGTTTGTGTACCCGCAGACGAAGAGTTGAGGAACTCTATCATGAGAGAAGCCCATGCTACCCCGTACTCTATTCACCTAGGGTCTAGTAATATGTATAAGGATTTGAAACAATATTATTGGTGGGGGAATGTGAAACGTGAGGTTGCCGAATTCATTTCGAGATGTTTAACCTGTCAGCAGGTTAAGATTGAGAACCAGCGACCCGCAGGAATGCTGAAACCGCTCACGATTCCCGAGTGGAAATGGGAGGACATATCGATGGATTTTATCACTAGCTTGCCGACGAGTCATCGAGGGATGAATACGATTTGGGTGATTGTGGACCATCTAACCAAATCACCCCACTTTTTAGAGATTAAAGACACGTGGGGTCCCGAGAGATTGGCCCAGCTATTTATTAAAGAGATTGTAAGGGTACATGGTACCCCCAAGAGTATTGTATCGGATTGTGACGGGCGATTCATGTCGCACTTCTGGAAGGCAGTGTAACACCCCAAAATCCTATTGGGTTATTACAGTGTCGTGGACCCCACGCCAGGAGATCCACTAGGCGAACATGACTAAAATACATTAAATTACACAATAAGGGAAAATCATAGTCCCTACCATGACATCTGACACAATATTCCGATAAGGAAATTCAACGACAAAAGTGGCCTACATGGCCACAAATGAAATACAACAACATCGACGAACATCTGTTCGGGTAATACAACACGACAACAACTGACAAGACTGGAGTACACTCCAACTGACTAACTGACAATGAACAACTCGGACTAGTATCGCTCGAATGCCTCGTCGCCATCGTCATGCCCCTGTGTCTCAACTCTCTCCTCGCAAGCACCTAAAACATTAAAACATGTTCCGCCCCCACGGGGTCAGTCATCCAGATAATGAACATCAAATACATGTATAACATGATATGCATCCAAAGGCAGAATGAAACGGTACAATGATAATAATAATACGAGATGCTCACAAACCAAGGTAAGAACCAAGCATTCGTGAAATACTATGCCCACGGCATACTATTAATACCCGTTCGACAAGTTAGAACATAAGTGCCCAACGGCGAATCATAATCACAGAATATCACAATGAATTACACGACATGAACCAAACCAGAACTGAATTAAATATGAATCACAATGCCTGAAGGCTCCAATGAAATTATTAAGACAATCACAAAGGCCTAAAATCCACTCAACCAAAGCTGTCAAATATCACCATCACATGAAGCCAAAACAGCCCACAGCTGTTATTGATTAGGGCCGAAGCCACGGCACGAAGCCGTATCACAATTAGGGCCGAAGCCACGGCACGAAGCCGTATCACAATTTGATAGTGTGCTACCTTGAGTCGGCCAACACGATAATGATGACTCACGGATGGGCATTGTACTCGCCAGTCCCAATTTAATACCTCAATTACCTTAGAGTGGTCAATTGATAACAACGACACAACAGATGGGAACTATCCTCGACAGCCCTAATTCAATACCTCGATTGCCTTAGAATGGCCAACCGATAACAATGATGCAGCGGATGATTTAATACCTCGATTGCCTTAAAACGGTCAATCGATAACAATGATACAATGAATGATTGAACACTTCGATTTACCTGAGAACGGACAATCGATAACAATGACACGATGAATGAGTGAATACCTCAATTGCCTTAGAACGGACAATCGATAACAATGATACGAAGGATGTCTCGGCACCTTTAATCGGTTACCGACAACGAAGAAGAGAAATGAATACGTCAACGCCTTTAGTCGGCCAAAACAACATCAAAGACAAAACTCCAACATTAATAGCAATGATTACAACGACATCTTAAATCGACATTAATATCAATAACAACGATCGATACATCGATACCGCGAACCGGTGATCGATAATAACATTAACAATGAGTGTCACAATGCCTTGAACCGGCCATTAACGAACAATAAAAACATTTGGCATAATTGCCGAAAGGTATCGTATCGAACGATCTCTTAATATCAATGAATTCATGAAGAGACTAAGTCTCGGAATGATACAACATATTCATACACATATATGATAACATTAATCTCATTGACTAGTACAAGTATAAAACTTGCCTCAACCGAAGGCGATGAAATCCTTCCACGAACAACGTCCTTAAAGTGATTATCGGTCGCTCGAACAACATTGAATAACACAATCACCAACAATTCGTTCAACATACGAATCAAACACGAATATAACGAACTCAAAACGTCGATACGACTAAACCAAGTTCATTGGGGCATTATATCGAACACTTTGTGGCCAAACTTCGATTGTTTACAACCAAACCTCAATAATACCAACATCAAATCCCCAAGAAGTGTTTCAAACCAACAAAACATCTTCAATACGATCAATAATCCAATATGAATATTCAAATTCGTGATTACAACAATGATTAATCGAAAACCCCCAAATCCAACTCAATATTCAAAATGTTCTTGAATAATCCTTCAATAATCCATGAATAATCAAACATATCCATAATCATGTGTATATCACTTCATACAACATGATCTTAACATCCAAAACATCATATCTCAAAACAAAATCGAAATCCAAGATGTTGAAGAAATTACCTCTTGAAGATCCAAGCACTTTGATCCGAAGAACACGCGTTAGATCGACTATCCGGGCTTCACGATCGAAAGGAGATGAAGAAAATCAAACACTCAAGTGATAGATGATGAATATTCTCTCCCACAAACCCTCTCTCTCGGACCAAGGTGAAGAAATGTTGAAAAATGAGTTGTTTCTCAACAAAAAACGCAATTATAGTGCAGACTGCACTGTGTGCGCGGCCCGGCCGAAGTGTGCCGCGGCACAGGGCCAAAACTGCCCCCAGTGATCGGCAGCGTGCCGCGTCCCGGACGAATGTGCCGCGGCAGTGACTCGGCAGTGTGCCGCGGCCCTGTCGGCATGAGTCGCGGCCCCTGGTACAGACAGGTTGGCCGAAAATGGAAAAATGTGTGTGTGCCGCGGCTCGGCCAAGTGTGCCGTGTCAGTGACTCGACAGTGTGCCGCGGCACTTCCGGCAGGAGCCGCGGCCCCCGGTACAGGCTGCTCGGCCAAAACTGGAAAATGTGAGTGACTTAGCTATTTCGACCATAACTCCCTCGTACGGACTCCGATTGACTCACCGTTTGAACCATTGGAAAGCTAATTTGATGCTCTATAATATTGAAAACAAAAATTAATGGTGATTTTACAAAGTCGAACTCATACGTGAAAAAGTCACTTAAGAACACGGAATTCAACAGAACGACACCGAGACGAACTCGGATGACAAAAAGTGTAGAATTAATCATTCTCAGAATGAGGAAACAGTCAAAATAGAGTTTCTAAGATGGAATTACACCAGAAGAAAAAAAAATTAATGGAAATCGAAATCGCGGATATTACATACTACCCCCCTTAAAAGAAGTTTCGTCCCGAAACTTAAAACAAGTTGGGAGAAGCAATATCCCGCCAGGAAAACTCAATGAGATACACCAGAACTGAAATATCTCTTCTCATCGGCATCGGATGCCCATACAAACACTGATTCACCTCCAAAGAAGAACAGCAATGTACATATAGTCCTCGGAACCATATCTATCGCACGCCCAAGTCCCCATGACTTGACGTCTCGAACCACAATGAACAATTTCCCAAATTATCACGAAATCTCGAGCACAACGCTGAAGGGATGAACTCCCAACAGTTGACCCAAATCTCAAGATTCTCAAATATGATCATAAAAATAGATCAAGAATAAATGATCCATAGTCACGATACATTACTACGGATTGAGTTACAGTCATCCAAAAACAAGGTTACATCTCAAATGTACTCAACATCGTCATCCTTCCATGTCATCGATCTCCTCTATTTCAACGATTTAAGGTAGACCCAAATCTGAACTCACCGCACAATATGATCCCGGAAGGTCACAAGAACAAAATGATCACAATGAATGATAATGAATCGAAATCCAACAAGGATTAAGAATGACTCACCGAGGTGAATTAATAAATTAATGAGTGATAGCTCCATGAAGTGATTGGAACCGTCGTTCCTCGTGAATTGAATGATTAATTGATAATTATGAGTCCCAACATGATTGATATATATGACGAATGAATTATATGAATGAATGAACGACAATGAAATGAATGATTATCCTACTACCGAGGCAAGAATTAACTTGCTCAAAACCGGTGATGAATGTCCTTACCTCGGGCTCTCGAAGCCTGATAGGACCCCTTGAATGAAGTACGGACTGGAATAACAAAATCTCTCGAGGCTTGTGAGCCCTCTCGAGATCTACCGGCACTAGAACTCCTGCAGTATTTCTGAAGGTGTCCCGGGTTCCCACACAGAAAACAGACAATAGCTGGCACCGTACACCAAGTATTAATGTGTCCTGCTGAATCACAGTTAAAGCAAACAACAGTCGAACTCGTCGTCTGAGAGGAAGATGCTTTCTCAGCACGAAGACGACTAAAAGACGACCTCTTGGACGTCGGAGCCCAATGTCCCTTTCAACGAACCGACATCCTAGACCTCTCACCATAAGAAACTGAAGGGTGTTTCTGAGTAAGCTCCTTGATCAAAAGCTCTGCTCCAAGAGCCTTCTCGATGAACTCACCCAGCGAATTACAATTATGATTGAACAATTGCATCCTCAACTATGGATTTAGCCTCTTGATAAAATATTGGATCTTATCCGCCTCAGTACGGATAACTGACGAAGCAAACTGAAGTAGTCCCTGAAACTTCTCAGCAATGACAATAACACCCTCGTCCTCGACGGATTCGGGGTTCAAAACCTCTGACAACTTGGCTTCATGAAGTGGAGCTGTATAATACCTCTCTAACATGAGAGTCTTGAACTCATTCCACGAACAACGTCCTTAAAGTGATTATCGGTCGCTCGAACAACCTTGAATAACACAATCCCCAACAATCCGTTCAACATACGAATCAAACACGAATATAACGAACTCAAAACATCGATACGACTAAACCAAGTTCATTGGGGCATTATATCGAACACTTTGTGGCCAAACTTCGATTGTTTACAAACAAACCTCAATAATACCAACATCAAATCCCCAAGAAGTGTTTCAAACCAACAAAACATCTTCAATACGATCAATAATCCAATATGAATATTCAAATTCGTGATTACAACAATGATTAATCGAAAACCCCTAAATCCAACTCAATATTCAAAATGTTCTTGAATAATCCTTCAATAATCCATGAATAATCAAACATATCCATAATCATGTGTATATTACTTCATACAACATGATCTTAACATCCAAAACATCATATCTCAAAACAAAATCGAAATCCAAGATGTTGAAGAAATTACCTCTTGAAGATCCAAGCACTTTGATCCGAAGAACATGCGTTAGATCGACTATCCGGGCTTCACGATCGAAAGGAGATGAATAAAATCAAACACTCAAGTGATATATGATGAAGATTCTCTCCCAAAAACCCTCTCTCTCGGACCAAGGTGAAGAAATGTTGAAAAATGAGTTGTTTCTCACAAAAAAACGCAATTATAGTGCAGACTGCACTGTGTGCCGCGGCCCGGCCGATGTGTGCCGCGGCATAGGGCCAAAACTGCCCCCAGTGATCGGCAGCGTGCCGCGGCCCGGACGAATGTGCCGCGGCAGTGACTCGGCAGTGTGCCGCGGCCCCCGGTACAGACGGGTTGGCCGAAAATTGAAAAATGTGTGTGTGCCGCGGCTCGGCCAAGTGTGCCGCGGCAGTGACTCGGCAGTGTGCCGCGGCCCTTCCGGCAGGAGCCGTGGCCCCCGGTACAGGCTGCTCGGCCAAAACTGGAAAATGTGAGTGACTTAGCTATTTCGACCATAACTCCCTCGTCCGGACTCCGATTGACTCACCGTTTGAACCATTGGAAATATAATTTGATGCTATATAATATTGAAAAGATTCAGAATTTTTGGAGTTTCCAAAAATTAATGGTGATTTTACAAAGTCAAACTCATACGTGAAAAAGTCGCTTAAGAACACGGAATTCAACAGAACAACACTGAGACGAACTCGGATGACAAAAAGTGTAGAATTAATCATTCTCGGAATGAGGAAATGGTCACAATAGAGTTTCTAAGATGGAATTACACCAGAAGAAAAAAAAATTATTGGAAATCGAAATCGCGGATATTACAGGCAGTTCATCGTGCGATGGGCACACATTGAATTTCAGTACGGCTTTTCATCCGCAGACTGATGGTCAGTCTGAGAGAACTATCCAAACTCTATAGGACATGTTGAGGGCGTGTGCTCTTGATTGGAAGGACGATTGGGAAACCCTACTACCTTTGGAGGAATTCACTTATAATAATAGTTGGCATGCTTCGATTCATAAGGCACCGTATGAGGCATTGTATGGCCGTTGTTGTTGGTCCCCTTTGTGTTGGGACGAACTGTCAGAGTCTTTGGGTATAGAACCCGATATGTTGTTAGCAGCCCGTGAGAAGATCGCTCTAATTAGGAGTAATTTGTTAATGGCTCAAAGTCGACAGAAGTCATACGCCAACCACCATCGATGACCGCTTGAGTTTGAGGTTGGTGACCATGTGCTAATGAAGGTGTCTCCTACCCGAGGTGTTTTTCGTTTTGGGAAGAGAGGCAAGCTGATCCCGAGGTACATTGGGCCGTTTGAGGTTTTGGAGCGTGTAGGTGATCTGGCCTATCGACTGGCTTTGCCACTGACTTTGAGTCGGATTCACAACGTGTTTCATGTCTCCCAGTTGAGGAAGTATATTGCTGATCCGAGCCATGTACTTCAGTTCGAAGAGATTGAAATAGCGGAGGGTCATTCGTACGAGAAGCGTCCTGTGCAGATCCTCAAAAGGAGGATCAAACAGTTGCGGAACAAGACGATTCCCCTACTGAAGGTTCAGTGGTCCTGACACGGAGTCGAGGAGGCTACGTGGGAAACCGAGGATAGCATGCGAGAGAGGTACCCCGAGTTATTTACCCCTTAGTTTCGGGGACGAAACTCCTTTTAAGGGGGGAGTATGTAATATCCGACTGTAATTCTTCATTTTTACTGTTGTATTGTTCAGATAATTTAAATATTGTTGAATCATGTTGTATTTAGTATACTACTATAATGTTGAGGTGTTATAGAATTGAATTACTTATTATTGTTATTCGCTTTATGTTTGATGGTTCAATGTTAATTGGAGAGTTATTTTTTTTGACCTGTTCTTGTGGCGTTAACGTACGCTACACATATTGATTAACGTACGTTAATCCTGTATCTTAACGCACGTAACATGTCATCCATTGCGTACGTTAAAAGGGAATCGGACATCAGTTGACTTCCGCACATGAAATGGCCATGCACGTGAAGGGTGTTGGGCTGTCGAGACGGTCAAAGTCAACCATAATTAGCATACGTAATGTCTTGATTTTAGCGTACGTAATGGCATGTGTTAGTTGAGACAGTAGCCTCTGTAAGTCGATTACGTATGTGACACCAACTGGTTAGCATACGTAACAGGGGTTAACGTACGCTAAATTCATTCGATAGCGTACGTTAAGGCTTTACAGTCTATTTAAAGACACAGCCTGTCTTTCATTTCTGCACAACCCAACCCGATTTTCTCTCCATATATCCTCTCTCCTGCCTCCCTAGACCAATATTAACCTTCTCCAACTAGCTTTTGAGCCGTGTAACTTGGAGTGGAGCTCATTGATTTGAAGTTTAGAAGATGTTCTTGAGCTGGAGTGTGTTTCTTTAGTGTTGAGGATTGTTCTTCATTTCTGAAGGTATGTTAAACAATCCCACTCTACATTTTCGTAGTTATGATGTTGGTGTTGTAGTATACTTCACCTAGAATCGAATCAATCAAGTAAAACATGTTGTAGTTAAACTTTTTAACACTTATTGGTCAAAATGGTAACTAAGGGTTTGGTATAAGGTGTTCTTGATATTTTGTTGATGATGGTCATGTTTAAACGAATCAAACTCTTCCTGCTAAGTTATTAGCATCACTAATACAATAATAACCATTTGCTTTTTCATAGTTAAGTTTAATTGATGAAGTGTTGTCTTAAAATGTTTGAGAATACCTTGTTGAATGTGAGAAGGTTAGTGTGGTGATTCTTGAACCTAAGCTAGGTGAATTCATAGAAGGTGTTAGTGGATCCTCCAGGTTAGTAAGGATGGTGTTAATAATCTACATGAATATGGTGTTAATAATCTTCATGAATATGGTGTTAATAATCTTCATGAATATGGTGTAATCTTATAACTAATATGACCTTATTATAAGCTTACTATATTCAATCTAGATGAAATGAAGTGATGAACATAGTTGTGCAGATTATTACTTTCAACATTGTGATGTTCTTGGAAAGTTTAATCAACGTAAGATGATATTGACAACATCAGAGATTGTTTAACATGTTCTTGATAAATTCTTAGTTATAAAGAATCATACGAATATTCAATAATGTCTTGTGAACCGATTGTAAGGATGAGTTGAGGTAAAAAGAATTCTTGGAATAAGACTTCGATATTTTGAGATAGTAAAACTATTCAAATAGAATTTAGGGTTGTAATACCCGGTTGTAATTCAGTTATTATCATTCAGTATTTATCATTCAGTAATTGTCATTCAGTAATTTCACTCATTAATGATCATTTGTCACTCATATTCAATCATGGTATTCATCATTCAGAGTAATTGTATCGTGTATCAATCGTCATTCATCACTAATTTAATTGGAGTTTCGTGCCGTGTTTATCATCATCGTCATTTTCATTGTGGACTGTGCGTGAGGAGTAGCGCACGCTACGTACTCTTTTTAGCGCACGCTAATTGAGTATAGGTAGCGCACGCTACCACTCAGCATTAGCGCACGCTAAGGTTACCCTGGCTGCAGTCCAGAAGGTACTGGACTGCAGGTGAGTTATAAGTAGCGCACGCTATGAATGGTAAGTAGCGCGCGCTAGTGGGTTGTAGTAGCGCACACTAATAATTGCTGTAGCGCGCGCTAAGGACGGATCAGGTTGAGTCCAGTGGCTACTGGACTGCACTGGATTAATTCATAGCGCACGCTATGAGTGATTTTTAGCGTACGCAAAAGGTGTAGTAGCGCACGCTAAATATTGCTTGTAGCGCACGCTACCGAGGTCAGATCAGAGGACAGACGGTGTTTGGATTCCAGTACTGGGCATCTAATAATTCGTTAGCGCACGCTAACCATGGGTATTAACGCACGCTAATGGTATGGTTGTAGCGCACGCTACAAAAGGTACGTAGTGCGCGCTACCATTTTCGGACAGTGGGTACTGGACTACCCAAAATTACCCGTTAGCGCACGCTACGCACAAGGGCTAGCGCACGCTAACCTGGAGTGACTATATATTGGACAGTTAGCCTGAGTTTCGTCATTTCTCATTTCCCTTCGTTTTTGGAGCGACTTCGGGCAATTTCGGGCGACTTGGAGTGTTCTCTTCGAGCTGCTATCACCTATCATCATATTCAAGGCTTGGAGTTGGATTATCATCACTTCATCATCTCCTTCATCAAATCAAAGGTATTAATCTCTTGGATCTAGAATTTCGGATTTTTGGGTTTTTCCTTCCGATTTCTTCGTGTAAGCTTGGATTATCATTGGAATATGTTAGATATGGATTATCTACCTTGGATAAATATATTCCTACGGATTTAATGGCTATTTTCGGAATTATTTCAAGAACCCTTGGGGTTGACTTCGGTTAATTGGGGATTTTCCGATTGATGTGGTTGTAATCTTGAATTGTGGATTCCTATTGGATTATTGATATCATTGAAGTGTTTTGTTAGTTCAAAATATTCATTTTGGTGTTGGTTTCGATTAATTCGGGATTGGATATTTCCGAAGTTGTGTGGTTGGTTACGTATTCGTTTGAATGCCCCTATGAGTTTGATTATCGTTGTATCGACTTTTGGGTTGGTCGTGTTTTGTTGCTTGACACGTGTATTGATCGGTTGTTGGTAATTATTGTTATTCAAGGTTGTTCGAGCGACCAGTATATCGATTAGGACGTTGTTCGTGGAAGGACTTTGTCATCGGTATTGAGTAAGTTAACTCTTACTCGGTTAAAAGGATACTCATTCCTTTTGTTGTTGATTGCTCATAATCATAATTCATTCATCATAATATTAATCATATTGAGACTTGTAATTGTCGAATAATCATTTCATTCACGAGGAGCGACGGTTCCAAATCATTTCATTGGGTTATCAATCAAGTCACTATTATTTTCATCTCGGTGAGTCATCTTGGCCTTGTCGAATTATTATTCATTGGTATTCATTATGGTCATTCTCGTTCATATGACCTTCTGGGTTCATATTGCGTGGCCGGGTGTGCTGTGTGGAATTTTTAGTCGGGCACACGATGGTCATGTTTTGGGTTCACCGATACATTGGACCGTGCACACGGTAACGCTTACCTCCGTGAGACTAATTATGTACAAGGACGGGTGTGTCCGGTCATTCGTCTTGTACA
This sequence comes from Orobanche coerulescens, assembly GCA_033398695.1. Taxonomy (NCBI): domain Eukaryota; kingdom Viridiplantae; phylum Streptophyta; class Magnoliopsida; order Lamiales; family Orobanchaceae; genus Orobanche; species Orobanche coerulescens. Next base: position 93,406,525 of record CM065816.1, read on the forward strand.
CTTGCACAGAACATTACGGGCGTACTATGATACTCCTCTTCAGCGTAATTCATAACTAAGGATATTTCATAACTTCAGTTTATTCATGATTGTGTATTTTCAACCCTTGAGGATTGTTGTTCTGTGTAACTGACCCCGTTGGGGGATTTTGTTTTCAGGTCACGGCAAGGCAAAGGCACGGGAAGAGCATGCTGACGGCGAGGAGTCCCAGTGATACTAGAAGGGGGCCCCAGTCATTTCGTTTGTTCAGTCATTTCAGTCATTTCAGTTATTCCGTCATTTGTATTTTCCGCTGCAAATTCCGTTTGAGATGTTTAATTGTTCAGGGTGGTGTATTTTATCTCCGTATAAAATATACTAGTATTCGGTTTAGTCCTGGTGTGTTGTACTTAAACTCCTCATCGGAGTACTTGGTAATATAATGTGGTTCAGCACTACAATTATATTATTTAATTCATTATTTTCATTTGCCTGGTGGGTCCTAGTCGGGAATCACGGCACTGTAATATCCGCCTAGTTTGGGGTGTTACAGAGTTGGTATCGGAGCATGGTTTTGAATACTACCCTCCAAGTCATGTCTCATTTGAAATCATCGTCATCGGACTAGTATCATTGGACTTTCGCGTCACGTGTGACCTGTGCAAATGCCGAGCCAATCAGACCAAGAACTGTAAGATTTCTAATGCCATGGTATAATTTCTGGTAATAATCATTCATTCATAATTCATCAGTTAACAATCCTCAATCATCATTGTCATTTTGACCAGGACGGTCAGGTTAACTCATTAATCACTCAATTCATTTCATTACTCGGTTGTTGATCTGGAAGATCAAATCATTAATCATGTTAACTTGTTCAAGATAATCATTTCAGTAATTTCATCAGATAATCATGTCACGTTAGTTAATCATTCATGTAATCACTGTGTTAGAGAGCGTATGCTCATTTTCATCCTCTCATGTCATAATCATAACGTGATATTCATGCGGGAAATATAATCATCATGTGACTTTCCTACTTCAATATGGAGAGGGCAAGAAGAGGACGTGGAGGATGAGGCCGTGGAGCGGGCCGAATCCCGAGAGCTCGTGTGAATACACGTGCAAACGCGAGAAATAATGGTAATTCAGCGAGCAGCGACGCTGCCACTCATTCACCTGGACGCGATCATTCACTAACGGGGAGTCGTACTCGGGACACGGCTCAGTCAAAAGGTGTCCGGGTTGACCCACTCGCTTTTATGCAGGGCATGATGGCCCAAATGACTCAGATGGCACAGCTGATGGAGACGATGCATAACTCCGTCAATCATAATCAGCAGGCTCCTCCGCCGCCACCTCAGAGGCAAGAGAGCATTTAGAGGGATCGTCTGAGCCGGCGGATATCATTCATTGGCTCGAGCATTTAGAGAAGTTGTTTGCTATGGTAGAGTGTCCCGAAGGACACAAAGGTTCTGTTGCGGCTTACTACCTGGGTAAGAGCGCTCATTCTTGGTGGTTGTCGTTGAAGCCCACCGAAGGATCATGTACTTGGGATCAGTTCAAGACTCTCATGATGGAGAGGTATTATCCGGCCCCATTCAGAGAGGCCAAGATGTCAGAATTACTCACACCCGACCCTTCAGCAGACGGGGATGTTCTCGCCATTGCCGAGAAATTTCAGGAACTTCTTCCGTTTGCGTCATCTATCATACATTCCGAGGCAGATAAGATTAAGTATTTCAGCAAGAGGCTGAAACCCCGTATGAGACTTCAGTTGCTTAATCATAATTGCACCACGTTGGCCGAATTCATTGAGAAAGCTCTCACCTATGAGCTTACTGCTAAGGAGATTGCTAAGCAGCAACCTTCATCTACTAGCAAGAAGTCCAAGAACCGTAATCAGTCTGACGGTAGTCACGCCGCTTTCAAGAAACCGCGTGCGGGCTCTGCTTTTTCTGAGCGACCCCCTGTGACGTCTAAACCCGCAGAATCTCAGTCTCGAGCGGCCAGTTCGGCCATCACCTGTTTTAACTGTGGGGATCTTGGTCATCTCAGTACCAAGTGTCCGAGACAGACTATCACGTGTCATAATTGTGGGATTGCTGGGCATAAGGCCCGTTTTTGCCATAGGGACTCCAAACCTACTCAGACGTCATCTCAGGCCCCTAAGTAGTCACTGCTCGTAATCGTGACACTCAATCGGGCTGTTTAAAATGACAGGAGCGACTAAAGGTGGAGCCTATAGCCACCAGACGGGAGCGTCCGGTGCCGGGACTAGCAAGCCCCGGATTTATGAGATGAAGAAGACCGATGATCCAGAGGCCCGAATGATCTCAGGTACACTCGATATTCTATCTCAACCTGTGTGTACCCTTTTTGATACTGGTGCATCGCATTCATTCATTTCCGAGTCATGTTTGAGTAGACTACGTCTGGGTAGTGCTACTAGTTGTGAGCCTTATGTCATTGGCCTACCTGATGGTAGACGAATTATCGGTAATCGTGAGATTCAGAATTGTCCGATTCAGTTTCATGGTCGTGTATGGCCAGCGGACCTAATCGTAGTAGATTTGCCGAGGGACGACGTCATCTTGGGTATTGATTGGATGGATCGTCATGATGCCATCATTAGTGTCCGTAAGCGTATGATCACTATCATTTCAGACGATGGGGTTGAATGTGTGTTTCAGGGAGGTAATCCCGGCTGTTCTGGTAAGGTCATTAATTTGATGAAAGCAGTGAGATTACTCAATCAGGGGTGTGTTGGTTATTGGTGCTATATGACCAAAACCGAGAAATCATCAGTAATGTTGATGGATATTCCGGTAGTGAGGGAGTATGCCGATGTTTTTCCAGACGAGTTACCTGGTTTGCCTCCACAGAGAGATGTGGAATTCACGATTGAGTTGGAGCCTGGTACGTCTCCGATATCGAAGGCACCATACCGGATGGCCCCGACCGAAATGCAGGAATTAAAGAACCAACTTGAGGAGTTATTCGAGAAGGGTTATATCCGACCGAGTGCGTCCCCGTGGGGAGCAGCAGTGTTATTTGTCAAGAAGAAGGATGGTTCTTTTCGCTTGTGTATCGATTATCGGGAGTTGAACAGGGTGACAATCAAGAATAAGTATCCCTTACCCCGTATTGATGATCTCTTAGATCAACTTCAGGGAGCTTCAGTATTTTCCAAGATCGACTTGAGATCTGGATATCATCAGTTGCGGATTCGAGAGTCAGATATCGCGAGGACGGCGTTTGGAACACGCTATGGTCATTATGAGTTTGTGGTTATGCCGTTTGGATTGACTAATGCACCTGCGGTATTCATGGAGTTAATGAATCGGGTTTTCATCGACTTTTTGGATCAGTTTGTTGTTGTCTTCATCGATGACATTTTGATTTATTCTCGTGACCGAGAGGAACACGAGTTTCACCTTCATCAAGTGCTTGACGTGTTGAGACGAGAACAACTTTATGGGAAGTTTTCCAAATGTGAGTTCTGGATGTCCGAAGTGACGTTTCTCGGACACGTAATTTCTTCAGACGGAGTTCATGTCGATCCTCAGAAGACGGAGGCTATTCGTGATTGGCTACCTCCGAAGAATGTTAAGGAAATCCGAAGTTTCCTCGGATTAGCGGGGTATTATCGGCGATTTGTGGAGGGATTTTCTAAAATCGCTCAACCCTTGACGAGCCTTTTACGGAAGGATAAGAAATACACGTGGTCCGACGCGTGTCAACGGAGTTTTGAGGAACTCAAGAGCCGGTTAATGTCAGCACCTGTACTTTCCTTTCCGCAGGGGACGGAAGGATTTGTGATTTATAGTGATGCATCCGGACAGGGTCTCGGATGTGTGCTCATACAGAATGGAAAGGTTATTGCCTATGCTTCACGGCAATTGAGACCTTACGAGGTTAATTATCCGACACACGACCTGGAGCTAGCAGCCTTGGTGTTCGCTTTGAAGATTTGGCGTCATTATCTTTATGGAGTTACCTGTCAGATATTCACCGATCATAAGAGTTTAAAGTATATATTTACTCAGAAGGAGTTAAATATGCGACAGAGACAGTGGTTGGAATTAATCAAAGATTATGATATTGAGATCCTTTACCACCCGGGCAAGGCGAACGTTGTCGCCGACGCCTTGAGTCGTAAGTCCGTTCAGGAGATGCTTGCTCGTTTAACAGTCCAGAAGGAGCTTCAGCAGGAATTCCTTAGACCCGAGATCGAGGTCTGGCTTCAGCGAGTTCAGGGACAGCTTTGTATGTTAGAGATTTCATCGTCACTTGAGGAGGAAATCAGGGAGAATCAAGGTTCATACCCAGCATTGTTGCGCATCCGTGAGGATGTGGCTCAGGGGAAAGCCCCTGGATTCGTGGTCCACGAGGATGGACTTTTGAGATTTAAGAATCGGTTGTGCGTACCGGCGAATGACGAGTTGAAAAACTCGATTTTGAAAGAAGCTCATGCTACCCCTTATTTTGTTCATCCGGGGTCTAGCAAGATGTATAAGGACTTGAAACAAAATTACTGGTGGAGTAATATGAAGTGAGAAGTCGCAGAATTTGTTTCGAGATGCTTAACCTGTCCACAAGTCAAGATTGAACATCAGCGGCCGGCGGGTATGCTGAAACCTCTTCCTATTCCCGAATGGAAGTGGGAAGACATTTCTATAGATTTCATCACGAGTTTTCCGATGAGTCGTCGTGGCATGAATACGATCTGGGTGGTCGTGGACCGCTTAACTAAATCAGCTCATTTCCTTGAGATCAAGGATACTTGGGGTCCCGAGAGACTTGCCCAGTTATTCATCAAAGAGATAGTCAGACTGTACGGTACTCCTAAAAGTATCGTTTCCGATCATGACGGACGGTTCGTGTCGCATTTTTGGAAATCAGTTCATCGTGCTATGGGAACTCAGCTTAATCTCAGTACCGCCTTTCATCCTCAGTCCGACGGGCAATCAGAGAGGACTATTCAGACATTAGAGGACATGTTGAGGGCATGCGTCCTCGATTGGAAAGACGATTGGGAAGCCCAACTACCATTGATCGAATTCACGTATAATAATAGTTGGCATGCTTTGATTAAGATGGCACCTTACGAGGCCTTGTATGGTCGTCGTTGTCGATCCCCGTTGTGTTGGGACGACCTATCAGAATCAATCGGCACCGAGCCCGATATGCTTATAGCCGCCCGTGAGAAGGTAGCTTTGATCAGGAGTCGTTTGTTGACCGCTCGTAGTCGGCGAAATCATATGCGTATAACCGCTGCCGACCATTAGAGTTCGAGGCAGGTGACCACGTGTTGGTCGAGGTATCCCTGAGTCGTGGTATCTTCCGTTTTGGGAAGAGGGGTAAGTTGAGTCCGAGATTTATTGGACCGTTTGAGATTTTGGATCGAGTAGGCGAGTTAGCTTACCGATTGGCTTTACCTCCGGCGTTGAGCCGAATTCATAATGTGTTTCACATCTCTCAGTTGCGGAAGTATGTTTCCGACCCGAGTCACATACTTCAGTTCGACGAAATCGAGATCGCCGATGATCATTCATATGGGGAGCGTCCTATACGAGTTTTAGAGCGGCGAATCAAACAGTTGAGGAATAAGACGATTCCTTTGGTTAAAATTCAGTGGTCTAGACACGGAGTCGAAGAGGCTACTTGGGAAACCGAGGATAGTATGCGGGAGAGTTATCCTGAGTTGTTTGACCCTTAGTTTCGGGGACGAAACTCTTTTAAGGGGGGGTGTATGTAATACCCGGTTGTAATTCAGTTATTATCATTCAGTATTTATCATTCAGTAATTGTCATTCAGTAATTTCACTCATTAATGATCATTTGTCACTCATATTCAATCATGGTATTCATCATTCAGAGTAATTGTATCGTGTATCAATCGTCTTTCATCACTAATTTAATTGGAGTTTCGTGCCGTGTTTATCATCATCGTTACTTTCATTGTGGACTGTGCGTGAGGAGTAGCGCACGCTACAAAAGGTACGTAGCGCGCGCTACCGTTTTCGGACAGTGGGTACTGGACTACCCAAAATTACCCGTTAGCGCACGCTACGCACAAGGGCTAACGCACGCTAACCTGGAGTGACTATATATTGGACAGTTAGCCTGAGTTTCGAGCTGCTATCACCTATCATTATATTCAAGGCTTGGAGTTGGGTTATCATCACTTCATCATCTCCTTAACATCAAATCAAAGGTATTAATCTCTTGGATCTAGAATTTCGGATTTTTGGGTTTTTCCTTCCGATTTCTTCGTGTAAGCTTGGATTATCATTGGAATATGTTAGATATGGATTATCTACCTTGGATAAATATATTCCTACGGATTTAATGGCTATTTTCGGAATTATTTCAAGAACCCTTGGGGTTGACTTCGGTTAATTGGGGATTTTCCGATTGATGTGGTTGTAATCTTGAATTGTGGATTCCTATTGGATTATTGATATCATTGAAGTGTTTTGTTAGTTCTAAATATTCATTTTGGTGTTGGTTTCGATTAATTCGGGATTGGATATTTCCGAAGTTGTGTGGTTGGTTACATATTCGTTTGAATGCCCCTATGAGTTTGATTATCGTTGTATCGACTTTTGGGTTGGTCGTATTTTGTTGCTTGACACGTGTATTGATCGGTTGTTGGTAATTATTGCTATTCAAGGTTGTTCGAGCGACCGGTATATCGATTAGGATGTTGTTCGTGGAAGGACTTTGTCATCGGTATTGAGTAAGTTAACTCTTACTCGGTTAAAAGGATACTCATTCCTTTTGTTGTTGATTGCTCATAATCATAATTCATTCATCATAATATTAATCATATTGAGACTTGTAATTGTCGAATAATCATTTCATTCACGAGGAGAGACGGTTCCAAATCATTTCATTGGGTTATCAATCAAGTCACTATTATTTTCATCTCAGTGAGTCATCTTGGCCTTGTCGAATTATTATTCATTGGTATTCATTGTGGTCATTCTCGTTCATATGACCTTCTGGGTTCATATTGCGTGGCCGGGTGTGGCTGTGTGGAATTTTTAGTCGGGCACACGATGGTCATGTTTTGGGTTCACCGATACATTGGACCGTGCACACGGTAACGCTTACCCGTGAGACTAATTAGGTACAAGGACGGGTGTGTCCGGTCATTCGTCTTGTACACTTGCACAGAACATTACGGGCGTACTATGATACTCCTCTTCAGCGTAATTCATAACTAAGGATATTTCATAACTTCAGTTTATTCATGATTGTGTATTTTCAACCCTTGAGGATTGTTGTTCTGTGTAACTGACCCCGTTGGGGGATTTTGTTTTCAGGTCACGGCAAGGCAAAGGCACGGGAAGAGCATGCTGACGGTGAGGAGTCCCAGTGATACTAGAAGGGGGCCCCAGTCATTTCGTTTGTTCAGTCATTTCAGTCATTTCAGTTATTCCGTCATTTGTATTTTCCGCTGCAAATTCCATTTGAGATGTTTAATTGTTCAGGGTGGTGTGTTTTATCTCCATATAAAATATACTAGTATTCGGTTTAGTCCTGGTGTGTTGTACTTAATCTCCTCATCGGAGTACTTGGTAATATAATGTGGTTCGGCACTACAATTATATTATTTAATTCATCATTTTCATTTGCCTGGTGGGTCCCAGTCGGGGATTCACGGCACTGTAATATCCGCCTAGTTTGGGGTGTTACAAGGGTGTCGTCTTACTAAATTCAATATTGATGATTATATGGATGTGTTATTGAGTGAAATGTATTTCGTTCAAGGTTGATTGTTCGAGAAACTGATATTAGTCGAGGATCGTTCGTTCATTTCGACAAGGGAGGATTATTCTCGTCTCTGTATTGAGGAAAGTTATCTTGCTTGGTTATAATGATGATTAGATTCTTGTGATGATTATAAGTTTCATGTATATGAAACGCTTATGGATTTATGACTCGTAATTCGATATTGTTATTGACGTTGTTCCGTTTTTCAGCATGGGATTGCATTCCCAAGTCCGTCACTTGAAATCTTTGATCTCGTTGGTCCTTATTGTCACTTCGGTGAGTTTCTTGATCTTTATCGGATATTTTATTTGTTGAAATCGTTGTCATGTTGTATTGTGACATATCTGGAATCATATCTGCATGCCGATTGGTTATTGTGTAGGATTTTTAGCCGGGCACTATATAGTCATACGTAGATGTTTTCCGTATTGGACAGTGCACACGAGACGTAGTTCGTGAGGCTAATTAGGTACATTGTCACACGTATATTCTGGATTCCGTATACGGGATGGGCATGTACACGGACACATTTCCGGATCGGGCGTATTGTGATGTCCATCTTTAGCCATATTGTTTGATCGTTCATAGTCCATGTATGATTAGATATGTTCGACGGTTTGTGATTGATTGTTCATACGCCCGAGGGGTATGTTCAATAGTCGGGATGTTTTCTTTGAGATCTAATATATGTGATTTGTATAATGTCGGGAGAATCATTTATCATGTATATCTGACCCTGTGTTTTGGGAGAAATACTTGTATTGTATTTTAGGTCGAGGCAAAGGCAAGGCATGGGAAGAGCACGGTGATGGCGAAGGGTTCGAAGGATACTAGTTCGGGGCCCCCAAGTCTTTTTGTCCGGTTATGTTTAAACCGTGTTACTTTAATTACGCTTTATTTAAACTATCGCCGGTTGTATTAATATTTGAAGTATATCCCATCCCCATATGGTTTATACTTGTATTTTCGGATCCTATGTATCATAAGGCTGTTGGCCATGCCATTAATAAACTCCTAATCGGAGTAGTGACTATTTATTGTGGTTCGGTATCACAACGTAATACTTATTTAATTTGTATTTTTGGTATCGCCTGTGAGTCCCAGTGTGGGGTCCACGGCACTGTAATAGCCGCCTTTTGTGGTGTTATATGCCACTAAAACCACAACGGCATATTTGATTTCTTATTTTCAAAACATAAGTCTTGGTCCTTGATTTTTGTCCCCTGAAAATGTGTTGACTCTTTAACTTATGGGTTGATTAGTCATTGATCATATTTTATGAGCTTTGAATGTTGAATTTATAATTTCTTAATCTTTATTTTATATTTTTATATTTTAATAATTGTAGGAATTTTGGCTATAAATAGCCCTCATTTTCATTTGTAAAGACACCTTGAAATTTATCAAAATTGTGAGTGTTTGTGGTAACAAACTCTCTTATTATTTTATTGAGTGTGTCTCCAAAATATAAATCGTGATTTCAATTCACTTATCGAGGCGTTAGAAATCTCGTGGCGTGTTTGAATTGCACCTTCTGGTTTGCTACGGCGCGTCACGTAGAGGGCTTGAAGTAAAACAACCCTTTGCTTAATATTGGAACGATCTTGGGAACTAAAATCATACTAGCGATAGCGGTTACCACGGCACGTCATGTGGGGGTCGCATCAGTTGGCTTCAGAGCTCGGTTTTTTCCATTATTGAGTGGTATCATCTATTTTCCTTCATTTTCATAATCTTCTTATCTTACCATCCTATCATTTCTTTCTATCTTCTAAACCTTCCGTCTTCTTAATATATATACAAAAAATCACTATGGTCGGTTCTACCATCACAGTGATAACAAAAAAAAATGTATATATATATATATATATATATATATATATATTTGATATAAATCATCAAGTGTAAGCCAACGGAATTATAATCCTTAGCATTTTGAATATCAAAAAAAAAGTTATACCAAAAAAAAAAGGTATACAAAAAAAAGTTATATAAACAAAAAAGGTATACAAAAAAAAATTATACAAAAAAAAGGTATACGAAAAAAAGAAAAGTATACAAAAAAAGAAGGGTATACAAAAAAGGAGACTATACAAAAAAAATAATATATATATATATATACATATTTATCACAAAGGTCGGTTCTACCACCACTGAATATATATATATATATATATATATATATATATATATATATATATATATATATCACGAAGGTCGGTTCTACCACCAAGTGAAATATAAAAATAAATATAAAGTTGGAGTACGGATTTTCGCCCCTGTAAAATTAAAACTTGTCAAAATACTCGTCTATGTAATCACCTTGTGAGTTGTGAGACATTTATATAAAGCCGAGTGATAAAAGACAAGAACCGTGCAAAAAAAATCTAAAAGAGTGATACACAAGCGTTGAGTGATCGAGTGATATACGTGAAGATCTTGTGAGGATTAATTTGTGTGTGTGTGTCAAAAAAAAAGTAAAAAAAAAAAGAGCAAAAAAAAAAAGAAAAAAAAGCCAAAAAAAAAAAAAAGAAAGGCCAAAAAAAAGGGCAAAAAAAAAGGCTAAAAAAAAGTAAAAAAAAAAGAGCAAAAAAAATGTCGAAATCCGATATTGAGAAAAATGAAGGAAACGAAGCCCTTCAGAACATACAAGAAATGCTCACCCAATTAATTACAAGACAAGATCGACAAGAAGAAGCGATCAAAAATTTACAAAAAAATAAAGAGGATGAGCACCTCCATAGAACAAGGAATCCGAGTCCCATCTTATATAGAGAGTACGAGGATGAAACATTCTCCGAGGATGGAACTTACCGAGATCGAGGAGGGCGTGGTCGAGGAGGTTGGAGAGAACAAGGTAGACGGTATGAAAGGGAAGCACGAAACGAGGAAGACCGAAGTATGGGAAATATAAAAATGAAAATCCCAGCCTTCGAAGGGCGGACTTATCCTGACACATACCTTGACTGGGAGAGGAAGTTGGAAACTATATTTGACTGCCACAACTATGCTAGTACTAAGAAAATGAAGTTAGCAATAACCGAATTTTCCGAATATGCCAGCATTTGGTGGGACCAACTTGTGACGGATAGAAGGAGGAATGGAGAGAGGACAATTAATAGTTGGGAGGAATTAAAGATTGTAATGCGTAGAAGATTTGTTCCTAATTATTATCATAAGGAATTATTTTCTCGCCTTCAATCCTTAAAACAAGGTCCAAGGAGCATCGAAAATTTTCGAAAGGAAATGGAGATGTAATGATCCGGGACAATGTGAGGGAGTCGAGGGTGGCCACAATGGCGAGATTTCTACATGGCATGAGGGCGGAGATCTCTAAAGAAGTTTATAAACAACATTATGTTGAGTTTGAGTACATGGTATACGCAACGATCAAAATTGAGAGGAACTTGCGAGGGGGGCAACAATACTTACTCTACAGGGTACACAACTCCTTGGAAGCCTTAAACAGGAAATCAAGACGTATCCAAGTGCAGTTTTGATAAAAGCACAGTGAAGGGAAAGTTTGAGGTAGGGAGTGCCAGTCGAACAAAACCCGAAGTCAAATCTACATCCATATAAAATAAAAACACGAGAAACAGGGACATCAAGTGTTTCCGATGCCACGGGTGAGGACACATTGCATCCCAATGCACTAATAAACGAGAAATGATACTTAGGGAGAACAGAGAATATGAAACAGATGATGAAGAGGAGGAAGAAGGGAAAGAAGAACGTGATGAAGGAGAGCTAGAATTCGCACCCGTCCTTGTCATTAGGAGGGTGTTGAATGTGAAGGCAAAGGAGGAAGAGAGCAACAATAACAAACAATGAGAAAATCTTTTTCTCACTAGATGTTTTGTGAAAAATAAAAATTGTAGTGTGATCATTGATAACGGAAGTTGCACCAATGTGGCTAGTGCGATGCTAGTCGAGGGGTTAGAATTACCAACAAGGCGACATCCTAAGCCTTATAGACTTCATTGGCTAAATGATTGCGGAGAGGTTCAGGTGAATAAATAGGTACTCATAACCATCACAATTGGTAAATACCATGATGATATCATATGTGACGTTGTACCAATGCACGCTTGCCATATTTTGTTGGGTAGACCATGGCATTACGATCGAGATGCCCAACTTTGCGGGAAGAAGAATCATTACTCATTTAAGAAAGATGGGAGGAAAATCTAGTTCCCATGACGAAAATACAAGTCCATGAAGATAAAATTCGACTCCAGAAAGAAGTTGAAGAAAAGGAAAAAGGAAAAGAAAAAGAGAAAGAAAAGGAAAAAAAACAAAAGGAAAAAGAGAAAAATGAAAAATAAAAAAAATGTTTATTTATAAGTGCAAAGGAAGTCGTTAAAGAAGTTGAGGAGGGGCAACCCGCATACTTACTTCATACCAAATGAATTTGCACTCTTGATGATGATAAAAACCGGAATGTTCGGAGTACTATAAAAATTATATTGCAGGACTTCATTGATGTTTTTATGGATGAGCTACCACCCGGTTTGCCACCAAAAAGAGAGATCGAGCACCAAATAGACTTTGTGCCAGGAGCCGTCATTCCAAACCGACCGGCATACCGAAATTATCCTGAAGAAACTAAGGAGATTCAGCGGCAAGTCGAGGAGTTATTAAGTATTGGGTATATCCGAGAAAGTTTGAGTCCTTCTGCCGTTCCGATAATTGCCGTACCAAAGAAAGACGGTACTTGAAGAATGTGCACCGACTGCCGAGCGGTGAACAATATCACGGTAAAGTATCGACATCTAATTCCAAGGTTAGTTGATATGTTGGACGAATTACATGGTTCACGTGTGTTTAGTAAAATTGATTTAATGAAAGGTTATCACCAAATTCGTATGAAAGAAGGGGATGAATGGAAAACGGCCTTTAAAACTAAATACAGATTATATGAATGGTTGGTAATGCCTTTTGGTCTTACTAATGCACCGAGCACTTTTATGCGGCTAATGAATCATGTTTTGCATGCTTATATTGGAAAATTTGTTGTCGTATATTTTGATGATATTCTTATTTATAGCAAGAGTATAGACGAACACGTTGAACATTTAAGATTGGTTTTAATTACATTGAGAAAGGAACAATTATATGCTAGTCTTAAGAAATGTACTTTTTGCATGACTGAGGTTATATTCCTAGGGTAAGAAGAACGTCATTGCCGATGCATTGTCGAGAAGGTATGTATTACTTAATATGCTTTCTTGTAAATTACTGGGATTCGAGCCTCTTGAAAGGATCTTACGTGGGAGATAAAGATTTTGGCGAAACATATGTTGCTTGCGAAATAAAAAGTGTGGATAAATTTTATCGGGATGATGGATTTTTATTCCGTAAAAATAAACTTTGCAGTCCTTTTTGTTCGACACGGGAGTTGTTAGTAAGGGAAGCACATAGTGGGGGATTAATAGGACATTTCGAAATTGCCAAAACTTTTGAAATATTGCATGAACTCTTCTTTTGGCCTAAAATGAAACATGATGTTTATAAAATTGTCAATTCATGCACTATTTGTCGAAGGGCAAAATCACGAGTTTTACCACATGATTTGTACATGCCACTTCCAGTTCCTAACGAGCCTTGGGTTGATCTTTCTATGGACTTTGTGTTGGGGTTATCAAAGGTAAAATCTGGGTGTGATTCGATATTTGCCGTTGTTGATAGATTTAGCACAATGGCACATTTCATTGCATGTCACAAAACTGACGATGCCACTCATATTGCAAATTTATTTTTCAAAGAAATTGTCTATTTACATGGAATGCCAAAAAGTATAGTGTCCGATTGGAATACTAAATTTCTTAGCCATTTTTGGAAAGTTTTGTGGGCGAAACTGGGAACAAAATTGCTTTATTCGACAACTTTTCATACCCAAACTTACCTCATAAATATTTTCATAATTGAGAAATACAAAATTACCTCAAAGCCGAAGACACTAAACTTTCCACGAACAACATCCCTGAACGAGTACACAATTATACGAATAGTTCAGAATGCAGTACAGTTCATCACTATCAACAAACCACCACATCGAGATCAATGCTGGCATGATAAACTGTCTTCGATATCCAACATTTCATATTATAGACCAAGATAATTCACGTCTCCGTTTTCACCAGACATCTTTAAATCATATACATTATGATTTAACCCAATCCAAAGCATAATAAACATACCATCGTCCCGACAATTCATATTCATAATATCATTGCTATATGAATAATAAATGAAATGAAATCAAAACCATGTATTAAACATTATGAACTGAGCAAGTATAACTTGCCTCGATATCGATACGACGAGCTGTTACCAATTCCATCGCCTTCGTCTACGAGGTCCTCAGCCCTGACCGAAGCGATCCACGAATTCTCCAATCTCTCTCGCAGCATAATGATTAAAATCAACGATCACTTATCACAACCTAATGCAATAATCAATTAACAACACGCTCGATAGAAATCAACAACCAATATAACCAACCAATCAAACTCAACGGTACAACGATATCTCGATCATATATAAAACCAAACCGTTCAACTCATACAATTACGAATACAAGCCACAATTCGATAATCAACCAATTCTAACAAGTGTCTCAACATTCACGATTCCGACTTCAATCTCATATTACGGATTAACAAGGTTCCTTCTTGTTCATATTCATATATTCATAGAATAACAATTACGGGTTATTATCATTAATCCGAATGATCCAAATAGCTCAACATCAAGAATAATCGTAATCCAAGATTAGTCATAACCCTTCCGGGTTCAATCCCATATTATGATTTGTGTTTCATAATGAACATACAAAGTCTACTACTACTACATTAATTTCATCTTCCTCATCATACACTTCACATAACATCAAGAATCACAATTACATCACCACACTTACTTCATGGAATTCCCAAGAACATGAATCAATCCAACCATGTTCAAGAAATATTAGTGTGCTCATAATCATCAAGACAATATAACCTAATATGTTATCCAACTTCCAAACTAACATATCCTTCAACAAACACTTAACATAACATCGAGACTCACAACAATACTACCATACCGATCATCCTAAGTAGTAGACAATGATAACAATACCATGAATCTGAAATCAAGGTGTAGAGTTCATCAACATACCTCAAGAACATGGACAACACCATCAAACACCTCAAGGATCGCAATATATTTATATCCCAAGCTCTCATCCATGCCATCAAGCTCATAATCGAGTTAGAAGAGCCAAATGTAATACCCGGGATTTTCGTTCCGGTTATTTTGGATTTTTCCGGATATTTCTCAGTTGCCGAGTATCGGTATTTTTTTTCTCGATGATTGATTTTTGTGTTTATTGTAATACCCGAGACTTTTATTCCGGTTGCCTTGAACTATTTATCGGTTGTTGTCGGTGATTTCATGTCGTTATAATTATGTGGGTTTCGTTTTTTCTGTTATGAACGGTATGTTGTATTTCGTAATTTGCTCGGTATTGATTTGAATCTTAACCGGTGCGTTAGTGTGACCGAAACATTGTCGAACGCCTAACCGGACTGTCGGAATTGGCCACGGCCGAGTCACGGCCGCACGTTTTGGGCCAGAGACCCGTCTGGCCGAGTTACGGCCGTAAGGTGCCGGATACGGCCGTACGTGCTTGGCAGGGTCTAGGAAGCTTCCGGACGAAGGCCGGTTACGGCCGTAAGTCGTGATCGGGTACAGCCGTAAGGTTGTTGGGCATCATCCGGACGAAGGCCGGTTACGGCCGTAAGTCGTGATCGGGTACAGCCGTAAGGTTGTTGGGCATCATCCGGACGAAGGCCGGTTACGGCCGCAAGGCATGATTGGATATGGCCGTACGTGGTCGGCAGGGTGCTGGGCAGGACTTTCAACGAAGGCCGGTTGCGGCCGTAAGGGTACCGGATACGGCCGTACGAGACCAGGCAGACACTGGACAGTATAAATAACCGGGTAGACGTGTTTCTCACCCATTTTCTTCCCCCAACTCACCTCTTCCGCAGCCAAGGCATGGAGAAGACGAAGGCATGGTGTATATCTTCCTATCCACATCGTTTTTGAGTTTATAGCATCGATTAAATCAACCCATAACCTTCTTCGATCCATCGAATCAATGTATGATTTCCTAAAATCTAGTTTTGGGGATTTTAGTTGACTTTGTCCGATTTGATAATTTTAACTCATATTTCTGATGGGTAATCGAAGATTGAGTTGTGTTCTATCATTTTCATCATCTTTCCACGGTTTTATCATTTCCAATTCGTCGTTTATATGAACTTTCGTTTGACGCCTTCAAGGTGTCCGGGGAAATGCCGCAGAGAGAAATTTAGTCGTTTTGCGATGTTTTTCCTCGTGTGATTTATTGTTTATTTGATGATAGGATATTAGGGACGAATTCCCTATGAAAATTTGGTGTTGAGCCTTTCCGATAGTCGTTTTCATTGGAGTTCTGAATTTTTCCAATCAACCGTATTTTCGGAGTATTCGCGAGAGATTACCAAGGCAAGTACCTTGATATACGATTTGTAACTACGTGAAATTATTGTTGTCGAAGTGTATGAATTTATACGGATGTGTATATATATGTGTATATATATATAGGTTTATATATATTTATATGTTAAATATATGTATGTATATACGTATATTGATATATATATATATATGCCAATGTCGGTGAATGCCGAGTGATGAATGCTAACATTAGTTGACGTACTCAACTTGGATTGATGGATGAACTATACTTATAGATATAATATAGTAAGGTTATATATATATATATATATATATATATATATATATATATTCGGTTGAGTCGCAATATAGGGGCATATGTGCGGCGTTGGTTGGTTATGCCTGAAGGCTTATTGTGATTGAGTTTTGATTGATAACGTGCGTGATATTGTTTATCTGTGTGATTATGGACTGATGGATAATTTGTGTGAATTGGTGCATTGAGTGGATAATTGTGGTAACGTTTGTCTGTGTGCTTGATGTTTGGAACAATGTGGATACTTGTTGTGAGAAACGTCGTACCCGGGAACCTCTGAGGGCTGGGCGTGCACTCCGGCCTGGTGTATGCTGCAATTTGCGGCTCCATATGGGTGGTGAATGCCGGTGTTACCTAATGCGCGCGCAAGGGGCGGTTCTTGCGGGAGTGATCGCCGGCGCGGTGACATGTTCAAGGAGCGGCCAACATAGTAGAGTGAACGCCGGTGCACAGGTGCGCAAGGGAGGCGCCTGGCAGGCTTATTGGTTACGGGTATTCGAGTGATAGCTAAGATCCCGTTACCGAACGATGTTCGTATCTCAAATTCTTTCAACTCACTTTTAAATGTTTGTCTTGATATAGACCGCGATTCGTGTTTTTGAAAGTTTGCTTCAACTTGTTTTTAAAGCGTTGGTATCAGGGTTAATTAACCAAGGAAGTTTGACAAAATCTCCGAGGGTTAATTAATCGGGGGTCTTGAGTAGGATATGTCGAATGAGAGATTGTGCCTTTGATTGTATTGTGGTGTTATTCTGTGTATTGGGTCGAGGACCCTGTGAAATGTTGAGATGATTGATCTCGTGATGATGTTATTTGGATTGGGTTGAGAAGCTTGTGAGATGTTGTAATGATTTCGTTTGTGACAGTGTTCTATAAATTGGGTCGAGGACCCCGAATAACGTTGACATGGTTTTTGTGTAATTCTTTTCCATATGTTGGGTCAAGGACCCGAGAGCTTTTGAAATTAGTTTCTAAAATTATTCCCATTCAATTTTCAAAACACCAAGACGGCCCGAGTCATTAATAATGTTTTCAAACTATCTTATCAAAATACTTTTCCTTTTATAAAAATGGATTTTCAAACTAAATCTTTTGACTCTTTGGGCTCGTTTAAAGTTTAATTGGTGTTATGTTCCATAAAGAGAATATGACTATGTGATTATTTTTCACCTTGTGTATGCGAGTGCTATACTGTGTTGACTATGGGAATGTATGGTTTGTGTTAAGGCTTCGCGGCTGTTGAGTTTTGTGTTGTTATTATTCATATATCTTGAACATTATGTACTTGCAGTAGCAAAATTCCAGTTTGCTAACCCCTGAGTTTTCTGGGGGTGGGTGCCTGTTATGCGCTCAGGTTTTGGCAGCTCGGGAGCAATCATGCTTGGAAGGAGATGGAGGACAATGATGCTAATCACACCAGAGTCAACGTATTTTTTTTTGTTTCACCTTGGTCGGTATTTTCCCATTTGGTTGAGTATTCACCCTTGCACGGGTGTAGTTTTCATTTATTGAATGGAGTTTTCACCCCTTTTGTGTGAAAGTTTATTTTTGTCATTAAGATGTAAAATTCATTAGTTTCTGAACTGTTTAATGACCTTGTGGGTCTGCGTTGTATTTAGATTGACCCCGGTCAGTCAATCATTGTGTAGTCTAGTGGAGTTTAGCCTGGTAGATCCTTGTGAGAAGGGCCTACGGCGTGTAACATTTACGGACGTATTCTGGGGGTGTTACACCAAAAATCCATCTCGTAGGGTTGAAGGGCGAACAATGAAGTGAAATCCTTCAAATTCCGATATGACGGACATCTCATATTTATAAAAACTTCAGTCGTTACGTACGTTACCTGATCACTTAACGTACGTAACGAGCATTACATACGTTAGCCGACTTCGATAGCGTACGTAATGCTACTCCAGAACCACTGCCTCATTTCGTACCTTGTATTACGTACGTAACACCTGTGCCACAGCATACGTAACACAATGTTGACTTGCTATAGTAATATACCCATTTAACGTACGTAATATACCACTCATAACGTACATTAACTCGGAGTTGACTTCCCATGTCCACATCTGCGCCGAAAGTTGCTGACACTTCGGACCTTGTCCGATACTCTTCATAACGTACATTATATACTCGATGTAATGTACGTTGCGGATGGGTCTTAACGTACGTAAGCTCCTATCCTTAACATATGCCATGCTTGTATTGACAAAGTCCTCTGATCAAATGATTGTATCTCACCTGGTGCTTTAACATACGTAATGCATGATACGTAACGTATGTTACACTTACCAACTTAACATACGTAAGCTCCTCATCTTAACGTACGTAATATACTCGTTCCAGTAACATTCTAATACGATACACCTGATACACAATATCCTCAAATGCAATTGTCAACCAACTACCACAATTATTCCAACACAATTGTCTCAGTCCTTAAATTATATCATCCATACTGTAATATCCTACACGGGGCAATATAACTCGGGTAAAATAATGCGAAAAATTTATATTGAAATTCCAGGATATTACACTGACAGTGACTCGTCCGATGATGAGCTAGAAGATAAAGCCTATATGTGCTTTATGGCCAAAGAAATAGACGTCGATGAAGATAGCGATGATGAGGTAAGCTCAACATTGAATACTCGTGTAAATGCATCTCATACCTTTGAAAACATGATGAATGAATTTAAAAACATTCAAAAGGCCCATGAGACGTTGAAACGATAAAACATACAGCTCGAAATTTCTAACTTAGAGCTGAAAGAAGAAAATGACTTGCTGAGAAATAACTATGAAAACATGTCCATCGATTGTGAAAACATCAAGGTCTCACTTGAAAAACTCATGGAGAGCAACCATCAACTTGCCCACGATCTAAATGAGACTAAGTCTCGTAGTGAGAGCAAGATAAATGATTTCGCTCTACTTGAAGCTAAAGTAAAAACTCTCGAGAAACGAGAAGGAGAATTAGCGACAATCTTGATATCTTTCGAGAAATCCTCTAAAAGGATGGAAGAAATTATAAGCACCAGACAACATGCTCATGATAAAAGTGGCTTAGGATACAACTCATTCTCTAATAAAGAGAAAACTAGTACAGTGTTTGTCAGGGGTGTGGAACCCATTCCTGTACCTGAAGAGACCCCAAGTCCAGTAAAGGTAACAACTGACCCGCGTACAGCAAAGGCTACCATTCCTCCACCAAAGTCATATCATCGATAGTGGAATCCTCAGCCTCAAAGACCTATAAGGCGTAACCAACAGCATGCTCCCCGAGCATATCAGAAGCGTCAACAGTTATTCAGAAAGAAGGTTGTATCCAAATATCAAAGGCCTGCACAGCAGTACTTCCAACATTACAGTATGCCTAGATATTGGATACAGGAGCCCCGTTATCCATCAAGAAAGCAGGTCGCAACGCAATATCAGCAACAACTTTGGGAATCCAACTGGAGACCCAGGAGGCAAGCTGTAAGGCCTAAGAAAATGGCTCCACCTCCAAGACGGCATTCGTAATGTATTAATAATAATACCCCTTATTTTTACATGCATCAAAATTACCAATGTTACAGCGACTACGTGTCTGCCCCACGGAGACTTCACAAGAACGGACCAAAAGTAATCCACAACAAGCCAATTGCTGTCAGGCAAATTTACGCACCAAAAGGCACTAATATCCATGGACCCAACAATCAAAGGAGACCTACATCTACTTAATTTCTTTACCTATAGGACATCAAAGAGAAGGATATCTGGTACTTCGACAGCGTGTGTTCTCGGCACATGACAGGAGATAGAAGCAAGCTGTCAGATTATGTAGAATGTTGCGGTCCAAAAGTGTGCTCGATGATAAGTCCAAAGGAAAAACTAGAGGGAAGGGAACCCCACTTGTAGGATAATTCAAAGTCACCGATGTAGATTATGTTGAAGGCTTACAGTACAATCTACTTAGTATTAGCCAGTTCTGTGACAAACCGTTCTCGGTGAAATTCTATATAGATCACTGTAGAGTGAAGAACATTCTGACCAAAAAAGTTGTGCTCACTGGAAGCAGGTCGGGTAACATGTATATTGCTGACTGGAAGCCTACAAGCTCCACAATTGCTTGTTTTGTTGCCAAAGGCACTGCAGATCAAAGCTGGATATGGCACAAGAGGATGTCTCACATCAACTTCAAGGCAATCAACAAGCTCGCTAGACAGGGAATGGTTAGAGGTTTGCTCGATGTGTCATTCCAAAAAGACAGCGTCTACGGACCCTGTCAGAAAGGCAAACAAGTCAAAACCACCTTGAAAAGCAAATCATACCTGTCCACTCGTAGAGTTTTGGAAAAACTACATATGAATCTCTACGGTCCTGTAGACCCTCTAAGTTTGGGAGGTAAGAAATACTGTCTCGTTGTTGTTGATGATTATTCCAGGTATGTTTGGACAATGTTCCTGAGCAAGAAGAAGGAAACCACAAAAGAGCTGCCCGAGCACCTGAGAAAGCTTCAGAATGAGAAAGGGTTGAGTATCGTGTCCATTCGTTCCAACAGAGGTACTGAATTCACTAACCGCTTTATAGAGCAATATTGTTCGGACAATGGAATACAGCACGAATACTCAGCCGCCCGGACTCCTCAACAAAATGGTGTTGCCGAGAGAAAGAACAGGACGCTCAAAGAAGCAACAAGAGCCATGATCGCCGCAAGCAAGCTTCTGCAGCGTTTCTGGGGCGAAGCAACAAATACAACGTGCTATACACAAAATCGCTGTATCATCAACAAGCATCACAACAAAACAGCTTACGAGGTATGGAACAACAAAACTCTACTGATTTCATATTTTCACATATTTGGATGAAGATGTTATGTTCTGAGTAACGGGAAAGACCAACTCAAAACCTTCGACGAGAAGCCAGATGAAGGGATATTTGTAGGATATTCATCTGTCAGCAAGGCTTTCAGAATCTTTAACAAAAGAAAGCTAACAATCGAGGAATATGTACATATAGTGTTCAATGAACCTCACCATTACCCTACATGAGTTGAAGATCTGACTCAGAATACCCATACACTCTCACTAATGACCCTCCAACTCCAATAGAGCCTGTCGTAGACTTAGAGATCAACCCCGCAGTTGTAAGAACAGATGTAGTCGAAGCTGATGCTGTACAAGCTGAAGCTAATACTACAACACCTCAAGATACAGTACGGGATGCCAAACTAAAACCCGACAGAAGATGGTTGAGAGATCACCCACAAGAGTTAATCATAGGAGACATTGATGCTGAAGTATCTACCTGCCGGAGAATACAGAGTACACAAGGAACTATACTGTGTGCAAGAAGAACCCGAATCTGAGAAATCTCCATTTCCTGTATGGAAATCTCAAGCAGAAATAAAAAGACATGCCATATGCGCACTCACTGTATTCCTAGCTCAATCTGAACCTGTTTCAACCAAAGAAGCTCTGAACAATTCTCACTGGATCACTTTCTATAGAAGAAGAGCTTAATGGTTTCGAAAGAAACAATGTATGGTATCTAGTACCCAGACCTGAGTATCAGGCCGTGATTGGAACCAAATGGGTATTTAGAAACAAGAAGGATGAGAATGGACTTGTTATTAGTAACAAATCCTGTCTAGTCACACAAGTCTACAGATAGGAAGAAGGTATAGACTACGATGAAATATTTGCCCCTATAGCCATACTAGAAACCATTAGGAAATTTTTAGCTTTTGCAACCCATAAGAGCTTTATTGTATATTAAAGGGACGTTAAGAGCGCATTCCTGAATGGAGACCTCACGGAAGAAGTCTATGTTGAACAACCACCAGGGTTTGTCAAAACAGAAGGCGGAGACCTTGTATACAGACTACGGAAAGCTCTGTATGGACTTAACCAAGCACCTAGAGCGTGGTATGAAACCCTGTCCCTGTACCTAAGTAATAATGGATTTGAGAAAGGTGTTGTGGACAAGACTCTATTTAAGATACAGGAAGGTGATTACCTATTAATGGTTCAAATATACGTAGATGATATTATATTTAGTTTCATTAACCTTACTTTATGTCAAAGGTTCTTACATCTCATGCAAAGTAAATTTGAAATGAGTATGATGAGGAACTTAGTTATTTCCTAGGATTGCAGGTATGAATAACTACAAATCATCGTCAACCCCCATGAGCACTTCCGTTCAAATTATTGATGACGAAGCTGGAAAGCCAATTGATCAATCACTCTACGGGAAGCTAATAGGCTCACTCATGTACCTAACAGCTAGCAGACCCGATATCTAGTTTGTTGTAGGAGTGTGTGCTCGGTATCAAGTAGCACCCAAAGAATCACACTTCTCGATAGCTAAATGAATCATTAGGTATGTTAAAGGAACAATCGATGCAGTATTGTGGTATCCTAAGGAAGGTGGATTTGATTTGATTGGCGCGAGTCGGATCTCGGTGGCTGCAAGCTAGATAGGAAGAGTACAAGCGTTACTTGTCACTTTCTTGGACCTAGACTTGTGTCCTGGTTCAGTAAGAAGCAATTGTCAACTCGCTTTGAACAGCTGAATCGGAATACTATACTGCTGGAAGTTGCCGTATGCAGATTCTCTGGATGCAACAACAGTTATCTGGTTATGGAATCATTGCCAAAGAAACACCGATCATGTGTAATAGCACGAGTGCAATTGCAATAACGCACAATCCTGTATTGCACTCGCAAACTAAGAATATTAATATGAAACATCATTTCATCCGAAATCATATTGGGAATAAGGATGTTCGGATCGAGAAAGTTCATATAGACATCGAGTTAGCCGACATTTTTACAAAACCTCTCAGTACAACCAGATTTTGTATGCTCCGACAAGAATAGAGAATGCTATAACCTGACTCCCTGTAAGTTTTTATGATTTTACTCATCAATTGAGGGCGAATGCTATAAGATCCAAGAGTACAGTATCTACCGTTAATTAACTGAACACTCAGACAGTCAGACAGCATTGTAGGACAAAGAAGGCATGAAACCTTCCTACAGCTGACGTGTGCATTAATTAAGGGGAAATACAGTACGACCCATGAATACAGTATTAATCCAAACATTGTTGTAAGAATTGAATTCTGTATGTACCTTTTAAGGGGGAACGCTGTATTATTCGCAGATACAGTACATACACTATGGGATGTCAATTAATATTTTTTTATTCTATACGTAATAAAACCGTTTTTGTCCACGTGCCTTGTTTCAAAATTCAAACATTTTATCATTTAATGCTTTACACGACATCTGGACTTCACTTTCTTAAACACCGCGATGTTAATAATTTCAAAACCGCCGTTTCGTGCAATGAGGGAGTACGAACTGTCAGAAGTGGGACCGATTGTCATTTTCAAAATCAGATGGATAAGATATACAAGTTAATCTCAGTTCATCATGTTCGTTCTTTTCAAATACGGTTCTCATACCTTAAATCTGATCATTTGCTGTTTGTAACCCTAATTCTCTCTGCACACTATAAAAGGACTGTCTCTTTCTCCCTTCGACTCTTTACGCTTTTTGCATATTAAACGAGTTTAAGAGCAAACAGCCAATATCGCTAACTGCATATACTACTTTCTTTGCTACTTCACTTACTTTCTTGAGTATGAATGTAATCTTCTCAAACATCTTCTATGTCCCTAAAGAAGAAACACTCCATTATCGATGGCCGAATCTTTGCCAGATCCGTCGTCCTTGAAAGAGTTCACCTAGAAACTGAGGATGTTGACGCGATGGAACTGATTGTTTCCTGAATCCGGCAACAAGTCCTCTACCGCCTTGGAAATCTTCATCCTGAGCTCTATGATGAGCGTATTGTCGAGGAATTCTATTTCGACGCCTCTGTTAGGTTCTTCTCTCTGAAAAGAGGAGGAGATGTGTCCGACATTTCTGCTACCATCCATGGAGTTGTGATTTGCGTCGACCGGGATCTTCTGGAAAACATTTACACATTGCCGTTTGATGTCCTGACTGTTAGGAATATGCCCTCGAATGCCACTCAGGGGATGAGAGAGTAGGGGCATTTTACTTTTAATTATGGAATAATTAATAAAAGGAAATATGATACATTTACTGTTTATTGTATTTCAAATGCATTGTTGATTTGGTAAATATTGAAGTGAAGTCCATGTATATAAATCGCACATTACATTCTCGTTATCGGATAAGAGAAAATGCACTGGAAGTGTTTAAAGTTTATTTACGTAAACCGTTGGCAAGTCAATAAACTTAAATGGGCATTAAGTTTTGAGTAAGACTTGTATAACTGATGCTAGGACGTGTGCATGTCTTGATAGCATAGTTATAAGTATATTGGTGGGACCAGTATACCCGAACACGACTCATACTTGATTCAGCACATGGTATTCACTCTCGGAGAGTCGATGACTAATCGAAAGGTTGTGATAGTATACGTGGACCTTTGACTTGAGGGTTCAGTAGAAGATGTGCTTGTGACGTTTAGTTTGTCATTAGAGTAGTTAGATTCATTTGCTTAATTGCTGAGTCAACCTCGAAGTGCGGACTATACGGGCAGGTAGCAGTCTTTACTGTACATCAAGAAAGGATTCTATCTCCTGTTATTGAGCAGGCGAATGTCCTATACGGTTAATGGCAAATAAGATCATAATTTGGCCAAAGCATTCTGATCTAGTCGTATTAGATACACTAGTAATTGGTCGGTCTTGATTTGCATTAACACATGTATAGAGTCTAGTCAACAGTAGGGTTTGACTTTACCGTGACCCAAAGACTTGACCAGGACATCTGATGAAGGGTCTATACGTATATGGTATTCAAGACATAATGATTCTAGAATGATCCCTTCATTCGTTTTCAGTCGGGGTTTACAGTGCGGCCCGCTAGGCTGGCTAAGTGCTGCCCGCACTCATTGGTTACTCCTAATGCCGGTTGAGACGGACCTACAGAGTCGCGCATCAGGATCGTTGACCGAAAAATATGAATTTTTCATCTCTCTATTAATATTAAATATTGGATATCTAATTACAATTTATTGGATAAATCAAATAGCGATTTTATGAATTAAAATTAAGTTGCTGGATAATTAATTTAATTCATAAATAATATTTTTTAGAGAAATATATTTGTATTTGATAAAATTAATTAATTGGATTAATTATTTAGTATAAATATATTGGAGATAAAATGGAATCGTTTGACGAACGTCCGGTACACAAGGCGAATGTCTCGGTCCGTTTCTTTTCTCCTTCCTTTTAGCAGCCCCTCTACTCACCCTTCACATGGAGATGCCTTTTTTATATCATGCATGTGATGTTTTGTTTTGACTTGGTGCTACTTGGTTGTGATATGTGGAGATTCTTTTTCCATATTTTATTATCTCACTTATGAGATGTATTTTTTAATAAATACATATCACAACAAACATCATAATGACTCCATCACCTTTGTGCACTTCAGCCGTGAGGAGAAAAGTGAGGTGAGAGAATTTGTTTTTCTTTTTTGTTCATCATCTTGGAGGTGAGAAAAAAAATAAGAAAAATAAGAGAGAAAAAATCATATAGTAATTCCTAGCCGTGTTCTACCAAGAACGGATTGCTATATATTTTTCCGGTCAAGTTCCGTCACGTGGTGAAGTAGAGACATCGTACTTTCGGTGCTTGGAACGAAGGGAATTCGCGTTCGTGACCGGCTTCGTGAACAACATCAACTTACGTAGATATTTTCAAAGGCTTCAAGGGTATGAGACTTTGAACCTTTTATCTTCGTATTTTTATTTTTTCGTATATATGTTACTTGATCGATCCTGTTTGGGATTCGTTATTATTATTCCGCTGCGTATTTCGTTTTGTTACCGGAATCCCAACAGACCAATTGGAGCGATGTCAATGATACTGTATATACGATTAATTGTGCATTTTGAATGCTATTGGTTGATGTTAATGATTTAGAATCATTATTGGTATAATCGTAGATTTTAAATTGTTCGTTGTAACATCACGTTTTTTAAACGAGCTGAAAAAATGAGCCGAACGAAGATCGGACTCGGCAGCCTAGGGCTGCCCGAGTCACTGCCAGGCAGTGCCTGGACAGCAGCAGGCAGGTGACTCGCTCCACCGAGTCACCCTCGGCCAGCCCCCTTTTTTCGGGCTCCATTTGCGGGCTGGGCCCGTTCCCACTTGTCCGGGACTTCGTTTAGTCTCTGTATTACGTTGTAATATTTTCCCACATTTTAAATTGGATTTAATTTGATTAAAATGAACATTTGGAATATTATTTTAAATGGAGAAGATATTTAATGAAAATACTATTTTTAGCCGGATTACTTCGAACGAAGTGAAATGACGATTATTAGTATTAATTAGATTAATACCATTAAAATTGAATATATTAATTTTTATATTGATTGGATTAATACATTAATTGATTATTTAATTTTAATGCCATATATATTAATTGGATTAATATAGTAGAAATTGAATGGATTAATTTTATCGATTAATTGGATTAATTTATATTAAAATTAATTATTTAATTTCATTGCCGTTACATGTTATATGGAATCCTTATGTGATGGTGATATAGCTCGTGGACTTAATTTTGATTTGTTCGATTCGATTGGGTTGTAAAGGCCGTTTTGAGCTTATTTATTTTTACTAGAAAATTTGTATAATAGGATGCATTTTTCTATGATGTAATTATTAATTTGGCTATGATGAAGACCGAAGACAACCGACCGAGAAGACGAAGAATCGAAGACTATTTTTTCTTTATTGGGTCATTCGCTTGGCCCAGTACTTAGGAAAAGGTCCATGAGCTATATGTTGGTAGTAACTAGGTTGCTATTTACTATTTTTCATTTTGAATAATTGACACACAAATGCGCTTATAAATGAATTAATATGCAAAGTGTAACATTAATCGCGAAATTCTCCCGACAACAAACAGACTAAGTTTGAAAAAGGTTACGAGGTTTCCTACCCTCCATCAAACTTGTAGAAAATTGATACCCGAGTTGGTGTGCTATCCTTCCGAGTTATCGGGGTAATACATTTGGTAGAGGTAGAAAAATTCTTAAGTGCATTAGATGCCTTCAGTTGGTGATAAATTTCGCCCCTAGAAACCTGATAGGTTGCCGGGTGAGATTCAATAATCGAACTGATAGACGTTGATGGTCAACAATTAGATAGTCTGGATTGCCAAGAAACCTGATAGGTTGAGGGTATGAAGACTAGGGGTAAAAGAAGATCAAATCATCCATTGGACGGGTTGGTGTTAGACACCACTTTACATAAATTAATTGGCAAGAAACCTGACAAGTTGCGTCTATTAAAATTTGTAAATAACTTGATCACCACTAAGAAGTCGATCTTACCATGACCTCCGGATTATAATATGGGAGTGTATAATTCCGATAAAATTAGTGGGAGCCGAGACAAGAATTATACAAGCCCTTAAATTCTATACTCTGTCATAATAAAACAAGTCACTAATTTAATCTTGTCTATATCAATGCAGAGAAAGATAACTATATCTCTCTAAAATGGCTAAGAACATACTTGCAATATTACTTGAAAAGAATCTCCTAACTGGGCCCAACTTTGTTGCCTGGTTGCAGAATCTGATGATTGTACTCAGTATGGAGTCCCTGGGATACGTCTTGGAGGTGGACATTCCACCGACTCCAGTCCGGACTAGGGTAATCAGGAAGATATTGATGTCCATGAAAAATGGGTCAAGGATGACGTGCTTGTCCGTGGCTTTATGATGGGCTCAATGACTATTGAGCTGTAGAGACCACACGAGAAAATGACTTCTGCTAGGCAGATTCTCGCACACTTGACCGAGCTTTATGGAGAGCATAGTAGGACTGCTAGATATGAGATATCAAAACAGTTATTCAGTGCTAGGATGAAAGAAGGGGAGATGGGAGACCACGTCCTCAAGATGATCTCTATGATTTAGAGACTCGAGGTTCTCAATTTTCATATGGATTTATCCCTTCAGATTGATCTCATCCTTCAATCTCTGCCTGACTCCTTCATACAGTTTGTAATGAATTTCAACTGTAATGAGATTTCATGTACATTAGCTGGGCTAACGAATAAACTGGTGACGGCGCAGTCTAACATGAAGACTAAACCGAGGGAGGCTGCTCTTGTGATTTCTTCTGGGCCTCGGAGGTCCAAGAAGAAGAAGAAAAAGACCTACAAGCAGTATAAACCCAAGAAAGGGGTGCAGGAAGGAAAGGGCAAGGCCCAAAAGGTTCAAAAGGTAGGAGGTCCAAAACCTACGGACAAATGTCCTGAATGCAGTGATCTGGGCCACTGGTGTAGTACTTGTCCTAAGATTAATGGCGCATCAGGTACGGAACTTTTTGTTTTTGAAACCAATTGTTCCGCTACTATATATTCTGCTTCATGGATTCTGGATTCAGGTGCTACTTCTCATATTTATACTATGAATCAGGATCTAGAACGAAATAGGAAGCTTGAAGCTAGGGAAGTGATGATCACTGTCGGAAGCGGACAAAGTGTTGAGGCAACCCATATTATATCACTCCTACTGGGTTTATAATCCGGTTTTATTTTGACGTTGGATGAAGTACTGGTTTTGCCAAAGGGGCATAAAAACATTGTATCCATTCCAATCTTGGACCGGAAATGATTTTATTTCTTCATTAGCAATGGTAGTTGTAAAATTTATTTTCGAAATAAATTGGTTGGCACAGCTACGTTGTTGAATGGTTTATATCATTTGAACTTACAAAATAAATCAGCAGTGAACACTATAGCTAGGAAACGTGATAGGCAAGATACTAATCATGCTCTTAAGTGGCACCTTAGACTTGGTCATGTTGGTCGGATCAAGGTTCAGAAAATGGAGAAAGATGCACTTTTGAGTCCATTGGGTGTAGATCCCTATCCAACTTGTGAATCTTGCCTTAGAGGCAAAATGACTAAGTCCCCCTTCATAGGGACATTTGAAAGGGCTGCAGAAAAACTTAGGTTAGTAAATATCGACATTTGTGGTGCTTTAGAAGCAGCCCGAGATGGATATCAATATTTCATAACGTTCACAGATGATCATACTAGATACGGGATTGTGTACTTAATGAAACATAAATCCGAAGCCTTTACTAAATTCAAAGAATTTAAGGCCCTAGTTGAAAAACAGATTGGATGTCATATCAAAGCACTTCGGTCGGACCGAGGTTTATGAGCACAGAGTTTGATGAGTTCCTTAAGGAACATGCAATAGTTTCACAATTCACGTCGCCAGGAACCCCACAGTTAAATGGTGTTCTAGAAAGGAGAAATCGGACTTTGTTGGACATGGTCCGCTCCATGTTGAATTACACTGATTTACCAATTTACCTATGGGGGTACGCCTTATTTACCGCTGCCTATATCGTAGATAGATGTCCTTCCAAATCCGTTCCTATCACTCCGTATGATATGTGGAAGGGTAAGAAACCAAGTCTTAATCACATAAGGATTTGGTAATGTCCAGCCTATGTCAAGAAGGCTAAGGTGGACAAACTGGAAGCGAGGTCCATCAAGGGATGTTTCATTGGATACCCAGAGGACTCGATGGGTTATCTATTCTACATTACAGAAGACCATAGGGTCGTTGTGGCTTTACAAGTGCACTTCCTTGAAGACGAGTTCATTCAGGAAGGTGGCTCGGGTAGAAATATCTCTTTGGAAGAGCATAATGAAAGTCCTAAGGAGACATCAGATCAGGGATCAGGAACCGAACCTACTGTAACACAACCTCCACTTTGAAGGTCTGATAGGGTGTCTCACTTACCTGAGAGGTATGGCTATACACATGTCGAGGAACTGGGTCTCCACGATGCACTTGATAGCCGTGAGGACGACCCTGTCACCTATGACCAAGCAATAGTGGATGTAGACTCCGATAAATGGCAAGAAGCAATGGAAGCTGAGATAGACTCGATGCATACCAATCAGGTCTGGACTCTAGTAGATCTACCAACTGGCATGAGGACTGTTGGAAATAAATGGATCCAAATCCAGACTTGTGGAAAAGTGTTATACCCAAAGGGAAGGGACCGATTATCATGATACCTTCTCGCCCGTAGCTATGATCAAGTCGATTCGCATCATGCTTGCCATTGCTGCCTATTACGATTATGAAATTTGGCAAATGGACGTCAAAACGGCTTTTCTAAATGGATACCTCGAGGAGAAAATCTATATGGAACAGCCTAAGGGTTTTGTGTCCAAAGCTAATATTCATAAGGCGTGTAAGCTGCAACGAGCCATTTATGGGCTGAAGCAAGCTTCTCAAAGTTGGAACCTTCGATTTGACGAAGCAGTCAAGGATGTTGACTTCATGAGAAATGAGGAGGAACCATGTGTTTACAAAAAGGTTAGCGGGAGCAACATTGCGTTCTTAGTACTATATGTAGATGATATTCTACTTATAGGAAATAATGTAGCAATGCTCAGCACTGTGAAAGCTTGGCTTTCGAAAACGTTCTCTATGAAAGACTTTGGAGAAGCTTCCTATATTCTAGGGATCCGTCTTTACAGAGGTAGACCGCGAAGAATGATAGGACTTTCCCAAGCCCTCTATATAGTTAAAATCCTGAGAAGATTCAAGATGGATGAATCTAAAAGAGGGTTCCTTCCCATGCGACATGGAATTTATCTCACCACAAAAATGTGTCCTCAACGTGAGGAAGACAAGAGAGAGATGAGTAAGGTACCCTATGCCTCGGCAGTGGTCAGCCTCATGTACGCTATGTTGTGTACGAGACCAGACTTAGCCTACGCTATGAGTATGGTAAGTCAATTTCAAGCAAACCCGGGAAGGGAACACTAGACTGCCATTAAGAACATTCTCAAGTACTTGAGAAGAACTAGAGATATGGTTCTTACTTACGGTGGTGTAGAAATGAAGGTGATTGGATTCACCGATTCTGATTTTCAAGGATATAATGACGACTCTAAATCGACATCTGGGTATTTGTTTACTCTCAATGGAGGATCAGAATCTTTGAGAAGCTCCAAGCAAACCCCTACTGCAGATTCCACCTGCCAAGCAGAATACCAAGCTGCCTCAGAGGCTAGCAAAGAAGCATTTTGGATGCAGAAGTTTGTGCAAGAACTTCAAGTGGTGCCTAATACGGAGCTGCCTATATCACTATTCTATGATAATGATGGAGCTGTCGCCCAAGCCAAGGAGCCGAGAGCTCATCACAACACCAAGCATATAGATAGAAAGTATCACATTGTTCGAGATATGGTTGAAAAAGGATATGTTTCATCGCAAAGAGTAGACTCAGAAGACAATGTCTCTGACCCGCTGACTAAGCCATTATCTCAGGCCATCTTGGAAAGATATCTGAAGAACATGGGTATAGGATACCATGATATATGGCATTGAGTGCAAGTGGGACATTGTTAGGAATATGCCCTCGAATTCCACTCAGGGGATGAGAGAGTAGGGGCATCGTACTTGTAATTATGGAATAATTAATAAAAGGCAATACGATTCATTCACTGTTTATTGTATTTCAAATGCATTCTTGATTTAGTAAACATTAAAGTGAAGTCCATGTATATAAATTGAACATTCCATTCTCATTATCGGATAAGAAAAAATGCACTTGAAGCGTTTAAAGTTTATTTACGTAAACCATTCGCAAGTCAATAAACTTAAATGGGCATTATGTTTTGAGTAAGACTTGTATAACTGATGCTAGGACGTATGCATGTCTTGATAGCATAGTTATAAGTATATTGGTGGGACCAGTATACTCGAACACGACTCATACTTGATTCAGTCACACAGTATTCGCTCTTGAAGAGTCGATGACGAATCGAAAGGTTGTGATAGTATACGTGGACCTTTGACTTGAGGGTTTAGTAGAAGATGTGCCTGTGACGTTTAGCTTGCCATTATAGTACTTAGAGTCATTTGCTTAATTGCTGAGTCAACCTCGAAGTGCGGACTATACGGGCAGGTAGCAGTCTTTACTGTACGCTAAGAAAGGATTCTATCTCCTGTTAGTGTGCAGGCGAATGTCTTATACGGTTAATGGCAAATAAGATCATAAGTCTTTGGCCAAAACATTCTAATCTAGTCGTATTAGATACACTAGCAATCGGTCGGTCTTGATTTGCATTAACACATGTATAGAGTCTAGTCAACAGTATGGTTTGACTTTACCGTGACCCGAAGACTTGACCGAGACATCTGATGAAGGGTTTATACGTATATGTTATTCACGACATAATGATTCTAGAATGATCCCTTCATTCATTTTCAGTACAGTGCGGCCCCATAGGCTGGCTAAGTGCTGCCTGCACTCATTGGTTCCTCCCAATGCTGGCTGAGACGGACCTACAGAGTCGTGCATCAGGATCGTTGACCAAAAAATATGAATTTTTCATCTCTCTATTAATATTAGATATTGGATATCTAATTACAATTTATTGGATAAATCAAATAGCCGTTTTATGAATTGAAATTAAGTTACTGGATAATTAATTTAATTCATAAATAATATTTCTTAGAGAAATATATTTGTATTTGATATAATTAATTAATTGGATTAATTAATTAGTATAAATACATTGGTGATAAAATGGAGTCGTTTCACGAACGTCCGGTACACGAGCCGAATGTCTCGCCCCGTTTCTTTTCTCCTTCTTTTTAGCCGCCGCCCACTCACCCCTCACATGGAGATGCCTTTTTTATATCATGCATGTGATGTTTTGTTTTGACTTGGTGCTACTTGGTTGTGCTATGTGGAGATTATTTTTCCATATTTTATTATCTCAATTATGAGATGTATTTTTTAATAAATACATATCACAACAAACATCACAATGACTCCATCATCTTTGTGCACTTCAGCCGTGAGGAGAAAAGTGAGGTGAGAGATTTTTTTTTTCTTTTGTGTTCATCATCTTGGAGGTGAGAAAAAGACAAGAAAAATAAGAGAGAAAAATTCATATAGTAATTCCTATCCGTGTTCTACCAAGAACGGATTGCTATATATTTTTTCGGTCAAGTTCCGTCGCGTGATGAAGTAGAGACATCGTACTTTCGGTGCTTGGAATGAAGGGAATTTGCGTTCGTGACCGGGTTCGTGAACAACATCAACTTACGTAGATATTTTCAAAGGCTTCAAGGGTATGGGACTTTGAACCTTTTAGCTTCGTATTTTTATTTTTCCGTATATACGTTACTTGACCGATCCTGTTTGGGATTCGTTATTATTATTCCGCTGCGTATTTCGTTTTGTTACTGGAATCCCAACACAGACAAGGGATGTTGGTCCCCAAGAATGATGAAGACTATCCTCACTGTACCAACACGAGTCTTTTCTAGCGCGCTTTGTCCTCACTCACGCGCACCTGAGAAACTTTTCAGGGGGTCACCCATCCCATAACTACTCCAGGCCAAGCACGCTTAATTTTGGAGTTTCTATGAGATGGCTACCAGAAAAGAAGATGCATCTTGTTGGTATGAGTAGTCCAAATCAATTCATTTAACCACTTTCTAGTGCAGATCTCACAGGTCGAATCGCAAGCCGTGCTTCACGCATTTTTAAGCTCGTGCAGGCAGGATGCTGGACCAAAGCCCAAGAATCCCCCTCCCAGTACCTGTCAGCATCTCATCCCCATAGTCTGGTAACCTTTGCAAACTAGATTTGATCACACAGCCCTCTAGCGGCTGGATTCATTCACACAGTCCTCCAACACTTGACATCAGCATATGTTCCAGCTCCGTTTACTTCTGCGCCCGATATCTCGATTCCGGCCAGATACTAGATTTGATCACATAGCCCTCCAGCACCTGACAACCTCCACAGCGCCAACATCTTAGTTCCGGCCAACTGGCAACATTTGTTGCATGCCCGCCTCTCAGTTCCAAGACTCTGGCAGCCTCCACTGTAGGATACTCCGAGGGAATTCGTACCCGTGACTTGCTCCGATACCAATTGTTGGTCCCCAAGAATGATGAAGACTATCCTCACTGTACCAACACGAGTCTTTTCTAGCGCGCTTTGTCCTCACTCACGCGCACCTGAGAAACTTCTCAGGGGGTCACCCATCCCATAACTACTCCAGGCCAAGCACGCTTAACTTTGGAGTTTCTATGAGATGGCTACTAGAAAAGAAGATGCATCTTGTTGGTATGAGTAGTCCAAATCAATTCATTTAACCACTTTCTAGTGCATATCTCACAGGTCGAATCGCAAGCCGCGCCTCGCGCATTTTTAAGCTCGTGCAGGCAGGATGCTGGACCGAAGCCCAACAAGGGAAGAGCTTCAGACCTTTGGGTCATAAGAACTCCTCACTTCTTACTGGGGATTATTCATTGGAGATGCTTCAGACAAGAACGTCCATCCATATTGCCAACCTTTTGTCCATTTACACAATTTCTGTTGTCGTATTGTTGAGAATAGAACTGGCGCATTCGAAATATGCAGAAATCTGCATTTCAGAATGATGGTCGCCATCATGTCTGGCGAACGAGTAAACAGGTGCCAGATCGTATTGAAGAGGATACATGAAGAGGCCGCCAAGCCTGGTACTCAGAAGAAGTCTTTTGGCATTATCCTCAACAACATTCTTACCAAGTGCGATGTGCCACAATCCAAAGGAGCCAAGAAGATTGGACCTGGAAAGTACATAGGCGGAAGCAAACCCTCTGCCTACAATAAAGACGGGCTAATTTCGACAAGACCCTTTGCCAGATGTTTGCCCATCTCTGATGATCCAAGGGATGTCACTCTCAAGTCCATGAGTGAAGAGAAATCGAAGAAGAAGAGAAAAAGAAGTGCATCTCAAAGCAAATCACCGCTTGCTGTAGAGAAGCCAAAGAAGAAGGTGAAGAGAGCTTCTAAAGCCAAGGCTACAGAGATTACAGCAATCTCTGTAGATATTCCAACTATGGCGTAACCCACGGTACAACACCCTGAGGGCGCAACCCCTCCGGATGAAATAATTGCTGCAAAATCTGTAGATCCCAAGCCGGTGGCGGCTATGAAGGATGACTAATTATTTGCCAAATTGGAAGGAACTGGCAAATCGGCTTCCCCTTTGGAGCCAAGAGCCGGCTCTCCTGTAAGGGAACCCACACCCATACATGATCCCTCTCCCATCAGGGTGCCATCCCCTGTTAGGGATTCATCTCCTATAAGTGTACCAACCCTTGTTAGAATTCCCTCTCCAATACAGTCTCCCATACTTGTTGCAGAACCCATCCCTACAGTAGACCCAAATATTGTGCGGAGTCCCTCCCCAACTACTGCCATTAACGAAACTCTTCTCCAGGTACACATTGAACAAGCCTTTGAGCGCTTTGTTGCTTGGAAGAACTACAGGGTCGGTCCTTACGACGTCCTGCACAATTGGGAGTAGTGGAAGGAAGAAGAAACTTTGCTTTGGAGGTCATAGATACTCAAGATATCCAAGTCTTGATTCAATGGGATAACCACTTTTGCCGTGAGCTGATCACAAATTATTATCTGGCAAAAGAAAAGGCCCTATTGAAGGGAAAGTCCCAATCCGGTGACACAGTTCCTAACAGCCCCAAATCTGATCCCGACTCAAATGACGATGGCCCTAGAGGCTGGTCTGAGAATGAGTCATGAAGAGGCCCGCGAAAGGGAAATGTCTAGAATGCAGAGCCAATAGGGTCAGGGGACCTCAGAAAGACACCAGTCTCCTAGCCCTCAACAAGAAGCCACTTTGGACAAACAGGAGGAATCAGTCCCTCTTGTACAGCAAGAAGCTCCTGATCTTAGAGACAAACCTGCCAAGAAGATGATGTTCGCGCCATCCCGTAGGAGGAATCAGTCCCACTGCCGGAGCAGGTGGAAGCTTAGAGTCAGCAGGAGGAATCACTCCCTCCTGTACACATGACTACAAAAACCCAACCGGAACAGGAGGAATCAGTCCCCCTGTCCCTGAGACTGACAATGCTGCACAACCATCTGCCGAGCCCATGCAAGATGCCCCTGCATCTCCAATATCTTTGAGCTCCAAGTCCAAGCCCGATACAGGTTTCCTACCTGACGATAGACCACGACACCATTGTCATCATGTGGTCATCCGTCAACTCAATGGAGTAGAGGATGAGAAAGTAGCACACCCCAGCTCTCCACGAACTGAGGCCCGTATAGAGCAACTCCAAGCAATCGGCTGCCAAATAGTGTTCATGCAAGATGACGTGAAG
This sequence comes from Orobanche coerulescens, assembly GCA_033398695.1. Lineage (NCBI taxonomy): Eukaryota > Viridiplantae > Streptophyta > Magnoliopsida > Lamiales > Orobanchaceae > Orobanche > Orobanche coerulescens. Next base: position 93,443,338 of record CM065816.1, read on the forward strand.
GCACTGTATGATGTTGGCAAAGAGATTGATTGGATGCGAGAGACTGCGATTGATGAGATGATTGGCCTAAAGAGAGAAATCACAAAAGTTGAAGAGGCATTTCACATATTTCCTAGTGCATTACGGCAAGCACTTTCTCAACTTCAACAGCACCGGGAATAGATTCTCAATCAAGAGCAGGAAAAGATCCATATATCTGAAGCCAAGACTGTCACTGCCCTCCAAGAGACTGGATCGAGACTGACATGACAAGAAAATCAATGACATGTCCTTGGTAATCAGTTCTCTCATTGACAAAACCACGCATATTGAGACCAAACAGGATAATGCTATGAAGATTCTTGAACGCATTAATTCTAAGGTCACATATCTTGATGATGCCAAAATGGAGGAAGAATCCAGAGAGGCTGGTCGGTAATGGAGGATTGAGAGAGAGAGAGAGAGTTCGACGCAGCTCTAGAGGAAAGCGTTACTACCGCAATAGGCCGTTTGGCCTCGCCTGCTGCAAAAGGATATTAGGTAACTGGTTCTCGTTCGGAGTTCCATGATCCCAACGTACACTGGAAGAACAATGTTCAAAGACCACCGGAGATTCGTCTGCCTGCCAACCGACAGCCTACAACAGATGAAGTGAAGAATTGGAGGAGAAATGAACTGATGAGATATTTTGTTAAACTCATCAGGGAGTCCACTATGTTCAACAAATTCAAAACTCTGGCGGAGGCTGCAGATGAATTTTCAAGGATGTTAGAAAAAAGATTACTTCCCATGCAGATTCAAATGAGATCAAGGCACTGAAAAGGTGATCGGCTCACTCATCCCGATGATTGGATACTTACCTTCGACCAATCGGCTGCAGGAAGAGCGATCTATCAAGATTGAGGAAAGGATTCCTTGGAGAATTGGTGGAGAGGAACCGACAATGATCCCGACAGAAGGCCTTGGAGGCATGTTCATTACAGGAATTAGCCTGGATGCTTCTTTTTCATCTTGTTTGTTCTCTCCATGCAGTGTGCAATCTCTGTATCTTTATTCTTCAATCATTGTAATCTTTTGATCTTTATTAATAAAAGCCAATTTTTGTTGAAAGATTACATCTCGTAATCTACGCTTACTGTTTCACTATTTGATTACGAATTCAATTTATTTGCTGTAAACAAACAAGTATAAAACTTGTTAAGTGTGAAGATGTAAGAACTTCTCTGCAAACCGTTCATAGGTTAAGTTGTAGTAAACCTAGATCACACTATAAGATTGTACCTGAGCGCCAATCATAAGTTTTAAAGTTGTAATACACATCCCTGTTAGATGTTTACGAATTCTTAGAACTTTTTTTTCCTGAAAAATAAGCGTCAGTTGTGGACGGGGGGTTGAGGCGGGACCGACCAACTTGTGAGATAAAGAAGAGATCAAGAAATACAAAATATCCGCTCCGAATTATGACCAAAAATGGTCCATAATCCGGGTCCTAAAATCTAAAGTGCCTACGGCCCACTAAAGAAATACAAAGTGCACCACTAAGACCGTGGGCTAATATGCGGACCCGTAGACCAAAAAATCAATTCCGAATTATGAATAAAAATGGGCCATAATCCGGATCCTAACAACTAAAGTGTCTACGGCCCGATAGAGAAGTACAAGGTGCACCACAGAAATCGTGGGCTAATGTGCAGACCAGTGGGCAATAAATCAATCACATACTAATAATCGAAAAAATACTACCTAAATCTAAAAGACGGGTAACCAAGCTGATCCATCCATATAAGAGAGAGAAGAAACGGAGGAGCAGTATCATAAGTGTATGTCTGAATGCCGAGGGACGACATGCCGATCTCTAAAAGATTGTCAATCGGCCTGTTGCCCTCCCGGAAAATATGAGTGACTCTAAACTGTATGTCTCGGAGAATGTGTCGGATCCTCATAGGGGTGTGACGAACCTGCCAAGAGCCCCGATGGCCAGATGAAAGCAGGGTCACCTCAGCAGCAACATCAAGCTCAATCGAAACATGTCTCGATCTCTGGGAAGCCAAAATCAGTCCTATCACCAGCGCCTGGATCTATGTGTCGAAGCTCGAAGGGGCCTGAAAAGAGGAATGGAAAGAAAAAGTAGCACTCCGCGATGATCTCAAATCAGACCCCCACCACCAGCAATCTGAGTATCTGTATCAAAAGATCCATCCGTGTTCAGCTTGATCTAAGGAGTCTCAGGTCGAAGCCAAACCACCGGGACAGGGTGATATGTCTGGGCGGGGGAAGAAGAAGCTCGCTGAAAATGATCGAGAGGCGAGCACCCCGCCCAGAACTCAGAAGAAATAAGTCCCGCAGCAGCTAAGAATGAAATATGGCGCTCCACCTGCACAAGAACATGAGAAGCAAGAAAAGTAACAGCCCTATGCTTTAAACTATTCCTCTATGTCCAGATGAATCAAAGGATCAAACAAGGAATAATGAAAGTCGTGTGCCTAAAGTGTGTGCCATGTGAGAAAAAACTCAGGAGCTCAAAATATTATTAGTATGTGGTAAGGATAAATGTGTCCATGCGCCAAAATACTCCCACACGTCACGAGCCACGTCAATCTCCACGAAAATATGGGCTAGGGTCTCGGTATGGTAGGAATGGCTAGGGGTATGGGTACAACATGAGTATTCGGAAGCTAAGGAAACGCCCCTCCTCTGTAAGACATCATCAGTCGGGATCCGTCGCAATAGTAGTCGCCAATTAAATACCGATATCATAGGTGTAAGTAAGGCAGTCCAAATGGCCCCAAAAATGAGATTAGCTTGATCCATCACCCTGATGTGAGACCAAGCTGACGACAATGAGAAAGCACCCGAAGATGTAAGAGTCCAGCATATGCTATCCGAATCCTCCTCGGCAATGGGGGTCGCGAGAATCTCCTATATGAACTGAGGGGTAAATCCTAGCTCCCCACCAAAATAGACTCTAGCCTAACGCTGTACCAACTCCCATCAACCCAAACCTCATTAATCTTACGAATTTTTAGAACTTGCCTGCGAGCAGTTCACATTTTTAGACTAAGTGCTGAAAATCAGATCATTCGACAGAAGACCAAGAAGTCAGCCTCTCTGGATCAAGAAGTTTTAAAGAGGTTTTGGCATTATCAAAAAGGGGGAAATTGTTGGGATAAACAATCCTGTATCCTGTTTTGATAATTGCCAACATACAGCAAGTTGTCTCAAAAATAAAAGCCATCATGTAGCAAAGGATTCACAATGCCGCTAAGTATGGAAGATGTCTGGAATCTCCATACAGACCCTTCCATACAACAATGAAGATAGTCTACTTTACAGAGTCTACAGCTACATCAATAAAATCGTAACATGTTGGATATACCATACAGGCTGAAAGTGTTGGGAAAACAAACACTTATCCAACAGGACTGAAGACCGTTGTGATGGAATCTGCTTTATTCACAAAGGTCAAAACATCGTTTTGAAAGACGTATTTAAATACTGATTGGATAAAGTATTTAAATACCAACCGACAAGGATCTTCAGACAAGGAGAAAAATCCGGATCAAGCATCTTGAAAGTCAATCAACCAATCAGAAAGGACTTTTGCTCACCAACCAGCCAACGGACATATTTATAACGGATCTATTTCAATGTTATAAATAGTCCATGCAAGAGGACATTGCAGGAGATAAAACTCAACACAACTCAACAAAACACTGAAGAACGAAGAACGATTGACTCATTCATAATCACAGAAACTCTGAAGAGATTATTCTGTCAATCAAGCTTACAAGAGCAAAAATATTTCTTCCAGCATATAACAATATTTGAGATAAGAAATATACACAGTTAACCTAAACAGCACATCATCAGCCTAAGATCATCAAGTGTTCAAGCTGCTGTTCAAACCAGTGATTTCACCATTGTTACCCTTGAGTAAACTTAGCCTTGTATGGACTAAGGAAAAGATATTCTGATATATGTGGGACGAATAGGACAAAGCTTCAATCTGTGTGAGAAGAAGCAAAGTCAAAGAAGCCTACAGCCAATCTGCGTGAACGGTTGAAAGCTACAGTCTTTGTATCAATCTGTGTGAACGATACAAGAATAGGTTTGATTAAAGTCACGTAGTTGTGTACGTAGTGATTTTAATAAACATTTCACTCCTATATGGAGGACCAGTGGACGTAGAGGGGTTTACCTCGAACCACTTTATATTTCGTGTTATTACCTCCTGCCTTTATTGTTTTCATAATTGTGATTTGTAAATAAGTATACATTGCAAAACCCTGTACGCACTAAGCTAATATGAGAAAGCCTAGTTGTTGTATTTACAGCAACTCACTTAAATGAACTTCCGCTACGCACTCACATTCGAAAATCGTACAGCTTGTTGTACTATCAGTTTCCAAGCTGTATTTTGTATACTTAGTGGCCAATAGTATGCTTGGACAATCTTTCTGAGCAAGAAGAAAGAAACAACAACGAAGTTTCCAGAGCACCCAAGGAAGCTACATAATGAGAAAGGGTTAAGTATCATGTCCATTCGTTCCGATAGAGGTACTGAATTCACAATTCGCTTTATAGAGCAATACTGTTCTGAAAATGGAATACAACACGAATACTCAACATCCCAGACTCCTCAACAAAATGGTGTTGCCGAGTGAAAGAATAGGACACTCAAGGAAGCAACAAATACAGCATGCTACACATAAAACCGTTGTATCATCAATAAGCATCACAACCTATGAGGTATGGAATAATAAAACTCCATTGGTTGCATACTTTCATATCTTTGGATGCAGGTGTTATGTTCTAAATAATGGGAAAGATCAACTCAATACCTTCGATGAAAAGTCAGATGAAGGGATATTTGTAAGATATTTATATGTAAGCAAAGCTTTCAGGATCTTTAACAAAAAGAAGCAGACCATAGAGGAATTTGTCCATGTAGTGTTCGATGAACATCACTTTGATCCTATAGGAGTAGAAGACTTAAGCCAAAATATCCGAACACTCTCCATTGATGACCCTCAAACTCCAATAAAGCATGTCGTAGACTTAAAAATCAATCCCGCGGCTGTAAGATCATAAGTAATCGAGTCGATGCTGTACAAGCTGAAGCCGAGACTACAGCACCACAAGATACAGTACAGGATGCTGAATTAGAACCTGAGAGGAGATGGTTGAGAGATAATCTATAGGAGTTGATTATAGGTGATATTGATGCTGGATTATCTACCCAAAGTAGAAAATAGTGTGCACAAAGAACTGTACTGTGTGCGCAAGAAGAGACCGATTCTGAGAAATCTCCATTTCCTGTATGGAAATCACAAGCTGAACTTAGGAGACTAGCTATGGGCACCCTAGCTGTAATCTTAGCTCAATCCGAACCTGTTTAGACCAATGAAGCTTTGAATAATTCTCACTGGATCACTTCTATGGAAGAAGAGGTTAATGGTTTCAAAAGAAATAATGTATGGTATATAGTACCTAGACTAGAACATCAAGCTGCAATTGGAACCAAATGGGTATTTAGAAATTAGAAGGATGAGAATGGACTTGTGATCTGGAAAAAATCCCGTCTAGTCGCACAAGGCTACATACAAGAAGAAGGCATAGATTATGATGAGACATTTACCCCTGTAGCAAGACTAGAAGCCATCAGGATATTTCTAGCTTTTGCTGCCTATAAGAGTTTTATAGTATATCAAATGGATGTTAAGAGCGCATTCCTGAATGGAGGTATTGCCGAAGAAGTCTATATTGAGCAACCACCAGAGTTTGTCAATACTGAAGGCAGAGACCTAGTATACTGACTATGGAAAGATCTGTATGGACTTAAGTAAGAACCTAGAGCATGGTATGAAACCCTGTCCCTGTACCTAATCAACAATGGATTTGAGAAATGTGTTGTGGACAAGACTCTCTTTAAAATATATAAAGGTGATGACCTATTAATAGTACAAATATATGTCGATGATGGTATTATATTTGGTTCTACTAACCTTGCTTTATGTCAAAGGTTCTCTCATCTCATGCAAAGTAAATTTGAAATGAGTATGATGGTTATTTACTAGAATTGCAGGTTAAGCAATTGCCTACAGGAATCTTCATCAACCCAGAAAAGTACACCAAGGAGTTGCTCAACAAGTTTGGGATGAACAACTCCAAATCCTCGTCAACCCCCATGAGCACCTCCACGCAGATTAGTGCTGACGAAGCTGGAAATCTGGTTGATCCATGAATCTTATAGGCTCACTCCTGTACCTAACGGCTATCAGGCCCAATATCCAGTTTGCTGTAGGGGTATGTGCTCGATATCAAGTAGCACCTAAGGAGTCACACTTCACGATAGCCAAACGAATCCTTAAGTACGTGAAAAGAACAATTGATATAGGATTGTGGTATCCTAAGGAAGGAGGATTCGATTTGGTTGGCTACAGCGACTCGGATCTCGGAGGCTATAAGCTGGAGAGGAAGAGTACAAGCGATACTTGTCACATTCTTGGAACTACACTTGCGTCATGGTTCAGTAAGAATCAATTGGCCAACTCGCTTTATACAGTTGAGTCGGAATACTATGCCGCTGGAAGTGGTTGTATGCAGATTCGCTGGATGCAACAGAAATTACAAGATCATGAAAACAGTGCCAAAGAGACACCAATCATGTGTGACAACACGAGGCAATTGCAATAAGGCACAACCCTGTATTGCACTCGCGAACTAAGCATATTGATATGAAGCATCACTTCATCAGGAATCATGTTGAGAGTAAGGATGTTCGGATCGAGAAGATTCACACAGATATTCAGTTGGCTGACATCTTTAAAAAACCTCTCAGCACAACCAGATTCTGCATGCTTTGTCAAGAATTGGGAATGCTACAGCTGACTCCCTGTAAGTTTTTACATTATTACTCATCAGTTGAGGGGGAATGATGTAAGACCCAAGAATATAGTATCCACTTTAATTAACCATACACTCAGAACAAGTCAGATCTTACTGTAGGAAAAAGAAGGCATGAGACCTTCCTACAGCTGACGTGTGCATTAATTAAGGGGGAATGCAGTATGACGCATGAATACAATATTAATCTAAAAATTGGTGTAAGAATTGAATCCTGTATGTACCTTTTAAGGGAGAACGCTGTATTTTTGCGGATACAGCAGATACTTTGTAGGAAGGCATGAGACCTTCCTACAGCTGACGTGTGCATTAATTAAGGGGGAATACAGTATGACGCATGAATACAGTATTAATATAAAAATTGGTGTAAGAATTGAATCATGTATGTACCTTTCAAGGGAGAACGTTGTATTTTCGCGGATACAGCACATACTTTGTAGGATGTCAATTAATATTGTAATAATATTCTATTCATACAGAAAATATTTTAAGTCCACGTGCCCTGTTTAAAATTCAAACGTCTTATCCTTAAATGGTTTTCAAGACATATGGACTTTTTTGCCTCAAATACCACAATATCAATAATTTCAAATCGCCGTTTCGTGCAATAAGGGAAGAAGAACTATCAAAAGTGGGACTGGTCATCATTTGAAAAACAGATGGATCAGATGTACTAGTTACTCCGAATCCATCCTATACGTTCTTTAAAAGACGATTCCCATCCCTTAAATCTGACACTGTATAACCCTAGTCTTCCCTGCACCCTATAAAAGGACTGTATTTTGCTCTCGTAAGACTCTTTACGCTTTCATCAAATTAAACGTGTAATGCCCCAGTATTTTATATGCATGAATTATTATGACCTCAAGTGCAACATTAGGGTTTTGCATTCACAAATAATAAAATTCTGACTAATGGAATAAGTTTAGAACTATTTACACATTTTAAATTCAAAAATTGGATGTTCGGTTATCTGGTTTGGTTTATCTTCCGAATTTGATTTTTATGTTTCGATAGACAGAATCGTGATTCCGTCGCCTTCTATATACACCACTTTTACGTTACGAGTACGATTTCAAAAGTTTACTTTTTGAATTTTTGGGTATATTTTATGTCGGTTTTCTCAGATAATTCGCGTTCTGTAAATCACGAAACTTTTCGACATTAAGCTGTAAGTGCGACACTATAATTTAAGTATATGACATACATTGAATACCCGAGTAATTTTATATGTGGAGGAGCGAAACGTAGAATATTATTCGACCGCTTTATTAATGACGTCTAGGGTTAATCTAGTATTTAAGGGACATCACCTCCCTTTCTTTTTCCCCTCACTTCATCTTCTTCCTCCCTTCTCTTCCCCTTTGGCCGCCCCCTCCCCCTTTTGAGTGAAGAACACCATTGTTCTTCCATTCAAGCTCAAGTTACAAGCTCATTTTGTGTGGCAAACTTAAATCCAAGTTCATATTCAAGTAAGTTACCTCCTCCTCTTCATTTCTATCCAAGTAGAAAAGTTTTAGGTAACTTTAAAATTTGAGAATATATGAAGAGCTTAGGTTTAATGTTATAATGTTTTGTATGTTGTTTTTAAGTTGATTTGAAGGTTCTTAAAAGTGTTTAGAACAAGTTTTAATCATGTTTTGATTTTTACATGTTGGCCGAAATTCTTGGGGTTTCATAACCTAATTATGTGTTGTTTTTCTTATGTTATTCTTACACAATATGTTGTTATATGATGATATGATGCTATGATGAATTTATGAGATTTTTATAAAATGTTTGGTATTTTGGAAAGTAAGGAAGAAACATATTTAGTTCTTGATATGTTGTTGTATGTTCAAAAGTGACTTGAAAATTATGATGATGTATGAAAGGAGTACATGATATGTTTTTGTTAGATTTTTATAAAATGTTTTGAAAATTTATTTGAAAATAAGAGCATGAAGTTAGATTTATGAAGTTGGAAGATGTGTTGATAATATTTGATGTAGTTAAGGAGCATCTTATGTATTGAGGATTTTAAAGTCATGTTTAGGTCATTTGTATGTTAGGACCAAGACTTTGGTTGTCAACATGAGTAGATATTAAATGTGTTATTGATGTTAGTGATATTTGATATGTGGTGTTTGAATGTTAATGTTGGAAAAATAAGAATGAGTAAGTAGTCATGTTTTCAAAAGAAAAGATTATGAAATGGAGTTCGTAATATCAAGAAGAATGATTGTATGTCGACTCCTATATGTGTTATAAGCATGATATGCATGATTAGAGTTTACATGTTTAGGGTTTTCATTGCTAGAAACGAGCTCTAGGTTAATATGATGTTTTTCCATTTTTGCCTGATATTGGCAGTTTCGTTATACTTCACGGAAACGGCCATAACTTTCTCCACGTTAAAAATTTTTAAGATCCATAAAATGGACATGAAACTAGACTTCAGTGGCTTTCCAGTGGTATAATATACACTATCTATTTCTTATTGTGAATTAACAGAATACTAATTATTTACAGACTTGATGCACATTATGTTATGATTATGTTAAGTGTTTGATGTTAGTTTTCGAACCAAGGAATGTGTAACGGAATCGAATATCGGTTACCATTGTTAGTATCTTTATATGTTATATGGTCAGTTAGGTTCTTTAAAAGAATGATAGCTTTTATTATTAAACTTAAGTCGAATGCAAAAATCTAAAGTCCAAACATGTAGATCGAGTCCATTGTCCGTTAGACTTCGTTAAGCTCAATCGACCGCTAAACTTAGTTGTTTCCGATGAAAGGTGGAGCAGCAGTCTGAAGCGTAAGGAAGAGCCGAGAATCATTTTTGCTTGCGTTTATTTCTTGTCCAGGTGGACTTTCTACATGAAATGGTTATGTAGGCTTTCTAGACGAAAATGATTTGAGCTTTGCTCTATTTTGATGAAATATTTTACAAGCAAATTATGATTTCAAATGATTATGATGCATCAAAACTTTTATGTGGATTCTTATGAACCTATCATTGTTGTCTTGCCAACCTATGAAATGATCGGATCCTGAGCTAGACAAAGATCGTTGGCCAGGGTTAGTGTACACAGTACTCGGGATTGTGAGCTCTCTTCGGAGTGGCCGATCTCGGGGAGTAATGTTCGCGGGAGGTGGCCACCTTCCCCAGCATAAATTATGGATATGGTCAATCTGATGATATATGTTATGAAATGAAATGATTTATTAAACATGGGCTTTTTCCTAAAACCCCCATGTGTTACTGCTTATATGCATGACGACAAATACAAAAGCATGTTTTATATTTTGGCAATATGTTCACAGAGTACGTTGTACTCAGCCCTGTATATCTTTTAAAATGTGCAGGTTGAGCAGGGGATATGACGGAGGGTGTTGAGTGGAAGTCTTTTGTTTACGATCAATGTTAAGCCCTGGTTACATATCTTTATATGTGTAACCAACCATGTTTTTCCACTGCAAACACTCTTTATGATTTGCTTTCTAAGTTATGCCGATTGTAATATGCTATGAAGCCTTTTTATAAACTTCAAGGCTAATATTATAACTATGTATTCTACTTTGGATTCTAAGTCATTCCCACGGGATTGACTCCCCTTCATGATATCTTGATAGGTCATTCATGGAAATCCACCCATATTCTTTATGAAACGTATGCTTCCCCCTTTCTTCCCTGCTTCTTAATTCCTACCCCGTGTCACGCTACGGCTATGCTGTCCCTAGGGATAAAGGGCCGTGACAGAATGGTATCGGAGCGGTTCGTTCGTTCTGAGTCTATGTTCCTTCAAGCGAAGTTTAGTTCGATTCTCTAAACTAATTTAAGAATCACTTATCAACTCAACACCCGGTCATGTCATGCTCAACTGAAGAGTAAGGTAAAAGATTTACTAGTCTTTATGATTCAAACTTCTTTTGCCATGAAAATGTATCTCTTTACGAGCTTTTATGAAATGTTAATTATGAACATATATGGAATGATATATGTATGACGAAGCATGTACTATATGAATTATTATTTTTCGATTACGCATGAATTGTTGCTGATAAAGAAACACGAAAGACGAGAACCTAGAAACTTCCTTAGGGTCTTATATTACGTGAACGAGAACTTATGCGCCTTAAGTATTTCATCACATGTACCAATATGACGGGCGAACAATGACGATGTAATTGTTAGGAATACTTTTTAGATTTTGATGATGTCATCTTTATATATTCAAATGTATGTTTTATATTACTTGGCAAAATGTAAGGAAGAACCAGATGAGTATCTTCCATAGACCAAATTATGATAAGTTAGATACTTGGCAAAATGTAAAGAAGAACCAAATGAGTATCTTCTATAGGACACATAAGTTAGGCTTAAAAATCGGCTAAGTACATATCAGCCGAGTCTTGGTCAACTCACCTGTTCAGATAAGGTTGATCACAGACAAGTCATATCAGGCAACCTATCAGAGAAGTTGTGTCCAAACAATTTTATCACCGAAGTTGGACCAGACTGCAGTCAAGAAGGGAAGTCAAGTCATCTGTAGTCTGACCATCAGATCAGTCAAGTTCAAATCAGGTCAGAAGACTACAGACAATTCGGCACATCAGAGAAGTCGACACCAGAGAAGGTTGACTGCACATCAGACTAGTTGACCACGGAGAGGTCAACCAAGTACTCCAGTCCACGTCAGCATGCGTTGAATAGTCAAGATTTACGGAAAGTCACATGCAGGCGATTAAAGACAGATTAGAGAGATTCCCGGAAAGGATATGAATTAAGTAATTCATCCAGACCCACCATTGGAGACTTTAATCTTATTATATTCAAAAGATTCGGCGCTATCACATGGAAGTCTTCACAACGGTCGGAATTGGATTAAAATATGGGAATCCAGCATTGCAACGTTCAGAAAGATAAACAAAGAAGTCTATTTCTCCAACGGACGAATTTCTTACAGATCTGCAATGGCTATGAAGAAATGCTCAAGGATCGACACCTATATATATCTGAAGATTTAAAGTTGAGCAGTACGATGCGAGCAATACTTACAAGCAATCAAAGCAAACAAAGCAATCAAGCGAACAATAGCATCGTGAAAGAGAAAGAGTTCTAAATTTCTTATTTGAAGAAGCTCTTAGTTGGAGAAGACAATCACTCTTGTCTTTAAAATCTGAGTTCGGGGCACTTCACTGGTTGAAGTTGAGAGACTGTAAAGGCATCCAAGGATCGTATATCAAGAGGTGCAAGGCAGTCAAAGGGAGTTGCAACGGAAAGGAATTCCACTGGTTGGAAGCTGTTGTAATTGGTTGAATCACTGTAATATTTATCACTGGTTGAGAATTATAGTGAATTCATCTCCAACTGGTTTGGAGAAAAGTGGATTAGTAGAGGATTACCCCACCTCTGAGACCACTATAATTGCCTGCGTGTTTTACTTCTTTCATTATCATACTTACCTACTGCATACTTACTTAACTGTTCCATTGATTAATTTTGTGTTCGTCATCAGCTGACTTCCGCACTTACATTGACTGCAAGTCATTTGTACCATTAGCTGAGAAACTCATCCTTTGTGGAATAGAGTTTCAATAAGTCTATTCACCCCCCCCCTCTAGACTTATTCCTGGACGACTTGTGACCTACAAGTGGTATCAGAGCGGTTGGTTCAATATTTTAAGAACCAGATCCATATATCCAGGATATATTTTAAGCTCATTTTAGAAATGGAACACATGCATTCTAGATTACCTATTTTTTCAGTTGACGAGTATGATCTTTGGAAGATAAGGATACAGGCACACCTATCTTCAATCCATGACGACATGTGGTGCATCATAGAAGATGGTCCCTTCATCTTCGAGAAGGACAACACTCCTGAGGAGATTGCAGCCGAAAAGCGAGAGAAGATCCCAAAGAAGAGGACGGAGCTGACCATTGAAGAAAGAAAGCTGGCCAACCTTGACAATTGGGTCAGAGACATGCTGTACCAAACTCTTGACAAATCAACAATGGTTAAGATAAAGAACTGCAAAAACGCCAAAGAAATCTGGGACACATCAGCCTTAATGTGTGAGGGAACGGAGATGATAAAAAAAACAAGTTGTCAATTGCTACCCAAAAATTTGACAACTTCAAAATGAAGAATGGCGAATCCATAGACCAAGTGGACACAAGGTTCACTGAAATCATCAATGAGATTAACTCCCTCGGAAAATCATATGGGAACAGGGAAATGGCGCTGAAGGTCTTAAGATCTCTCAATCCTGAATGGAGTATGAAGGCAGTGGCCATGAGAGAATCTAAGGATCTTAACAAAATAAAGATCCAAGAGATGTTCTCTGATATAAAGTCTTATTAGTTTGAGCTTCCAAGTTCATCATCAATCGAGCCTGCAGAGAAGGGAATAGCCTTTGCAGCCGAATCCCCCGCCAAGAGCCTATCTGATGTAAAACCTCCAAATCCACTTGATTTTGAGGAAAAAATAGCGTTCATAATGCAAAGGTTCAGCAACTTCAGAAAGAATTACTCCAAATACAAAAAGAATTATAAGGAGAACCCGAGGAGAAATCAAAAGGCTGGAAGCTGGAAGGTGGAGTGTTATAATTGCCACAAGACAGGACACATCCAAATTGACTGTCCTGATCTCAAGAAGGACGAGAGCAAGAAGAAGGCGAGCAGAAAAGAAGACCGAAGGAAGGCTCTCATCGGAGAAGACCAAGAGCTAGTAGAATCAAGCACCGGATTCTTCTCTGATGATGATGAAGAATATGATTGTCTAATGGCCAACCTAGCTGATGAAGAGGTAACATCTAAACCCTAAGTTTCAAATACAACAGCTCAGACATGTCACAAGACATGGATTTACACGAGTCTATAAATTAGCTTCTCAAAGATTTTGAGAGATTAAAAACTGCACACCAAATCAGCCGAGAGGACCCAGCTGCAAGATGGGAATGGGCAGCTGAAAAATGACTTTGAAAAACTCAGCCTAGAATTTAATAAAACCAAAGTTGATCTTGAAAAACAGGCTGCGGATAACTCTACAAACCAGGCTGATAATACCACAACTGAGATTAAACGATTAACTATTTTAAATAGTGAAAAATCAGCTGCACTTGCTCATGTCAAAGCTGAGTTTGCAAAACTGACTCAGCTAAGTAAAAATCAGGCAATGGAAATAACCTCCCTGAAGGCATCTCTAACCCTGGACGAATTGTGTACAAATAAAAGGCCATTATATTCCATATCAGGCCTTGGATATGACCCACGCACTCCCTCTAGTTCTAAAACCACTTTCATCAAGGGAGAAACAATTGTCTCGACTGCTGAGCCAATATACAAACCTGTATTTCAAAATAGGCAACAACCAAGTCACAGGTCTAGGCTGCAGCCAAGGTATACAAGGTAGACACCTAGACATGAGACTAGGCAATGGCCAAGGCAGAAGCAGCAGCCCAGACAACATGCCCACTATTATCAAAGACTCCCCAAAAACAAATTTCAAAATGGGAGGGGCAAATGGAAACCTCAAGGTTATCCTAATTTTCAAAACGAACAGGTGTGGAGACCTCAAAGATTTAATAAATGGTCTCAGCCAAGATTTAGGCATGGCTCACACCATCAGTTTTATGAGGCATATCCAGTACACAATCCCAACAGAGGATATAGGCCCAGACCTTACACACCTTATAGGGGTAATGACAGCAACTTTCACAACCCCAGGAGAATCCAATTCCCTAGGAAACCAACTAACCCCCGAAGACCCACATAGATTTGGGTACCTAAATCTATGCTTGTCCGATTGCAGAAAAGGTGGAAGGACTACTACCAGATCTCCTCAAATTCAAACATAGGAGGTGAAGAATGGTTTGTAGATTCCGGATGCTCAAGGCACATGACCGAGAATAAGAAGGTGCTGATAAATTATACCAAGGTCCAGATGTAACATTTGGAGATATCTCTAGAGGTCAGACTAAAGGTTTTGGAGAGCTGCACCAAGGAAACATCACCATATCCAAAGTTCACTATGTCAAAGGACTCAAGTATAATCTTTTGAGCATAAGCCAGTTTTGTGATGAGAAGAATCTAGTAGTCTTCAACATTTGGAAATGCATGGTGATAGATATTCTATCTGGAGAAGTGAAGCTACAAGGATTCAGAAGAAGGGATGTCTATATGATAGATTGGAACACAGGAACTCCTAATACCTGTTTTCTATCTAAGACAATAGCTGAGAATGGATGGCTGTGGCACAAGAAACTATGTCACCTGAATTTCAAAGCCATCAACAAGATTAGTTCTCAGAAGTTGGTCAGAGGACTTCCAGAAGAAGAATTCTATGTGGAGCAACCCCCTGGTTTTGTCAAAGGAGACAAAGTCTACAAGCTTTTGAAGGCTCTATATGGACTTAAGCAAGCCCCAAGAGCATGGTATGAAACATTATCCATGTTTCTTGAGAAGAATGGATTCAACAAAGGCAAGGTGGATAAAACCCTATTCAGAGTGGAGCATGAAGACCACATATTATTAGTCCAAATATATGTGGATGATATCATTTTTAGCTCAACCAATCCAGAGCTATGTGAGAAGTTCTCAAATCTCATGCAAGGAGAATTTGAGATGAGTATGATGGGCAAGCTTAATTTCTTTCTAGGACTACAAGTTAAGCAGATGGAAAATGGAATTTTCATCAACCATGCCAAATACACCAGAGATCTAATCAAGAGATTTGGAATGGAATCAGCCAAGTCAGCAAAAATTCCTATGAGCACAAGCACACATCTTGAAGCAGATGAAGAAGGCATATCAGTGGACTCAACCCACTACAGAGGACTCATTGGATCACTTCTTTATCTGACTGCAAGCAGGCCAGACATTTCATATGCTGTAGGAGTATGTGGAAGATTCCAGTCTAAACCCAAGCAGTCACACCTGGAAGCAACTAAGAGAATCATCAAATATCTCAAGTCTACCATTAATGTCGGTTTATGGTATCCTAAAGATGACAACTTTGAGCTATCAGGATATTCAGATGCAGATTTCACAGGATGCAAGATTAATAGGAAAAGCACTAGTGGAACGTGCCAATTCCTAGGAACCAGACTGATATCCTGGTTTAGCAAGAAGCAGATATCTAACTCTATCTCAACAACAGAGTCAGAGTATCTTGCTGCAGGTAGATGTTGTGTCCAGATTTTGTGGATCAGACAACAGCTAAGGGATTACAATATAATTGCAAATGAAGTCCCAATTTGGTGAAACAACAATAGTGCAATTGCAATCACCAACAATCCGGTATTGCACTCAAGGACGAAGCACATTGATGTTAAGCATCACATCATTAGAGATGACGTGCTTAATAAGAGAGTCAGAGTTGAAAGAGTCAGCACAGAATATCAGATTGCTGACATTGTCACCAAACTTTTACCAGAAGAAAGGTTTTTGGAGCTGAGCAGGGAACTTGGACTACTGGATTGGGAATCTAGTACAGACGAGAAAGCTACCTGAAGACCAGATCAGACGAGTAAAGGAAGTTACCTGATCAGACCAGACGAAAAGACGAAGGACGGACTAATCTAACCACAGGCATCATAACCTACCTGGAGCAGTTAAGGAGAGTCACCTGATGCAGAGCAGTCAAACAGTCAACGGTCAACCAGCTAAGTTTTCTAATTTTGACCAACTACTGAATAATTTATTATTATTTACTTACACATGGCAATCCCACGTTCACGATTAAACGATGACAAGCTAACATGCTTACACGTTCACACGAACCCACTAATTCAAAATTTGAACCGACTCAAATTAAAATAATATTGAAATTAAAATAATTTAATATTTCAAACATCGCTTCAATTTCTCTTTAAATACGAAAAGGCGTTTCACTTTACCTTCTTCACGCTTACGAACCCTAATTTTCCACAGACCAAAAACCCTTTTGAATTTTCATACACTCAAAAGAAATCTTTCTTGCGCAGAAATGGAAGCATACTTCAATGGAGTCAACCTTAAGGCGGTGAAGGACCACATCATTTTCTCACTGGTCGTCGATTTTGAAGGACTTCTCGAGGCAAACCTGGACAACAACGACGTGCGCCACCTCATCAGAGCGATGAAGACAAATGGGATATACCCATTTTTGGATATCAGACCCAAACATCTTTTCAAGGAGGCGGTTATCGCCTTTTACCGAGAGGCCCGAGTGCTCGAATCAGGGATAAGGAGTTCTAGTGGAATCCAAGTGGATATTACTCCAGAATCGGTCGGCAAAATCTTCGGGATGAAATCCCACGGCATGGATGTCGAAGCCCTAAAGCAGAACGCAGCCGACACATGGCTGAAAATCAAGGCTGTCGACCAGTCGGAAAAATTGAAGCTGACCGCCAAAAGGAGAGAATTGAAGAAGGAATACCGCTATGCATTGGATATAACCAACAAAATAGTGATGGAGATGGCGGGCAGCTACGACCAATTGTCGTCAGCCAAGTTCATGGTGCTGGGAGCACTTATTCAAGACGAACGAATTGACAGGGCTGATTACATCTTCAGGCAATTGGTGCGTGAGGTGAACAAAGGCGAGTGGCTAGTTGAAGAAAAGAGATTCAAATCCAAGCTGGCGTTCGGAATGCAGCTTAGCTGGATGTTAGAGAAGCTTGGTGTGGCAAAGGGAATCACTGACCCCTTCCAATCAACAAGAGACTTGGTCATTTAGACCAAGAGACCCTGAGAAAGCTAGGAGGTGAGAGGAAATCAGCCCAGATTCTAAAGGAGATGTCTGTAGAGTGAACTCCCTACAGATATCCTTTGAGCTCAGACGAGTCCGACCAAGCTGCAGCTGCAGACCAGTCTGAGACAGAGTCAGACAACACCCCAATTGTCGTCCGTTTTAAAAGAAGGGAACCAGCCCCTGGTGAACCATCCGTGATTCACTCCTCACCAGAACATTCACCCAAAAGACCCAGGCGCTTGTTTGATGAGGAGGAGCAGCCAGATCAGTTTACTACCCCTGAACCCATTCACATAGAGGATCAGCCTTCTCCCTCCAGCCTGGAGACCCAAATGGTTCCTGTTCTAACTCCCCATTTTACATCTGAGGAAGAAGAAGCAGGTTTAATTATCCTGATTCCAGAAGCAAATTACTCTTTTAATCTGCTTGAAAACAATTTCTTAAACCTGTCTCTAGAGCAACTTTTACTTGTAAGATCTCATGCTCTAAAACATTCTTTTATTGAGGTTTTTGAGGAATGGAAAACCCTTAAAACTGTTCCATTCACTCAACTTCAAGCTTTCATTGAAGGGAGTAGCTAGGAGTATCCCCAGGATACAGAGGATCTGCTCACACATTTTTGCAATGAGACAGATCTGTTTTTACTACTTCAGAAAGGCTGGTTCATGTCCAATTTTAAAACAAACATGGACCAACTCTTCCATCTTATAATGGCAAGTGTTTTTGATGGTACCCTAAATGGAGATGGGGAGGTAGTTTAAAAAGAAATAAGAATCGAAGAAGTAGTGGAGGAAGATGAAGAGGAAGTTGAAAAAGAAGAATTCATTGTAATAGAAGATGAAGAGGAGAGACAGGAGGAATGAGAAAAAGAAAAAGAAGAAGAAAACATTTTAGTTGAAAAACAGTCTGAAGAAGAAAAGATCGAAAAAACTGAGGAATTAGAGGATGAAGGAGAGGAAGTTGATAAAGAGGAATAAGAAGAAAATGATGATGATAATGAGGAAAAAGATAATAAAAAGGATGATGATGATGGAGAAGGTGATGATGATGATGATGATGATGATGATGATGATGATAAAAAGGGTGATGAGAGAGAAAAGAGAGAGTATGAAGAGAAGGATGAAGAGAAGGAAGGAGAGAAGGAAGAAGAAAAAGAAGAAAAGGAGAAGGAAGAAAATAAAGAGGAAGGAGAAAAAAAAGGAAGAGGCTGAAGAAAAAGAAGGCCATAATGAAGCCAGGTCAGATAAGGCTGGGGCTCCTGCCCGCTACACTAGTCTTGATGCCAGCCTAGCTAAAGAAGATGACATGTCGGGGACCGCTGAGCAGACCCCACCTGATCAGCCGCCTGCAGACATGAGTCTGCAGACAGGTAGGTCCACTGCAAAACCTACCTGCAGGCATAGAGAGCGTCGGTGAGCACTCACCTCAGCCATCACCAATATCCCCTATGATGACTGAGCTGATCAGAAACATTGTCAGAGAATCCTTAGAAGAGTTGCTTGCCGCCAGAATCATACCTGATCTACAGTCAATAAATGTAAAGATTGACACCCTACTGTAGAGGAATGCTCCTCAACCTCCTCCCAACAATTCTAGAATGCCACTTGGCATGACTGTCTGGATGCAAAGAGTAGAGCAGAAATTAACCACCCAGGTTGATGCTGGCAAAAAGGGGGAAGAAAGGTTACAGGGGGAAGGAAGCAAGCAGGGGGAAGTAAGAGAAGTTCAGGAGCTGAGGACGAAGAAGAAGCAAGATGTCTAATTTATTACAGCTGGGACATCAACTGCAAAGAGAGGAAGAAGCTGACCAAGAGCAGACTGATGATCAGCATGCAGCCAAGAAAAGGAGGACCAGAGGTGGGGACGAGCCTACACTAGAATGGGATGGCAAAAAGTTGTGGTTTGTTGAAGATTTCCTTCCTGTCGAAGCTGCACCAATGTGGGGATCTGCAAAGAAAAAGTTCATTAAAGATTTTTATATTTGGGAGTTACTCCAGGATAAAAATTGCTCCCCACAGCAGACTTTTATTAGCTTTATGGAATCAACACATCCAAAGCTCTGGGCCATCCTACTAAAACATGCAAAGGGATGGAATGCATACCCCATGATTCCTCCCTTCAGGCCTAAAAATCCTCCAACTTTACCAAACAATGAATTGGATGAGTTAGCGCTGCAAAGGAAGATAAAGTAGCTATGTGACGAGCATAAGTTTTCTTGCCAAGAGGAAATATGGTCTTGCACCCATCAAGAAAAGATCTACTGGTGCAAATCCTTTTAGACCTGCCAAGCAAATTGTCCGTAGAGGCAGAGGCAGAGGCAGATAGCATTTATTTGTACTTGTATTTTTTCTTGTAATTTTGATTTTTGAAAGATTTGTAATTTCTATGTATTTGTTTGTTCATTTAAAGCTACGTACTTGTAAACAAACAAAAGAAATATATAAACAGTCATTTGAATGACAACTTCTAGTTGTCCCAAAACAAAACTTATTTTAGTTTGTGTCTTGCACTTATGTGCAGACCTGTTCTTCATTTGAATAACTGCTTAAGTTTTTCCATCATCAAAATAGGGGGAATTTGTTAGGAATACTTTTTATATTTTGATGATGTCATCTTTATATATTCAAATGTATGTTTTAAATTACTTGGAAAAATGTAAGGAAGAACCAGATGAGTGTCTTCCATTGACCAAATTATGATAAGTTAGATACATGGAAAAAATTAAAGAAGAACCAAATGAGTATCTTCTATAGGCTACGTAAGTTAGGCTTAAAAATCGGCTAAGTACATATGAGCCGAGTCTTGGTCAACTCACCTGTTCAGATAAGGTTGACCACAAACAAGTCATATCAGGCAACCTATCAGAGAAGTTCAGGTCAAACAATTTTATCAGAGAAGCTGGACCAGACTGCAGTCAAGAAGGGAAGTTAAGTTATCTGTAGTCTGACCATCAGATCAGTCAAGTTCAAATCAGGTCAGAAGACTACAGAAAAGTCGGCACATCAGAGAAGTCGACACCAGAGAAGGTTGACTGCACATCAGACTGGTTGACCACAGAGAGGTCAGCCAAGTACTCCAGTCCACGTCAGCATGCGTTGAATAGTCAAGATTTATGGAAAGTCACATTCGGGCGATTAAAGACAGATTGGAGAGATTCCGGAAAGGATATGAATTAAGTAATTCATTCAGACCCACCATTAGAGACTTTAATCTTATTATATTCAAAAGATTCGGCGTTATCACATGGAAGTCTTCACAACGGTCGGAATTGGATTAAAATATGGGAATATAGCCTTGCAACGTTCAGAAAGATAAACAAAGAAGTCTATTTCTCCAACGGACGGATTTGTTACAGATCTGCAATGGCTATGAAGAAATGCTCAAGGATCGACACCTATATATATATATATATATATATGAAGATTTAAAGTTGAGCAGTACGATGCGAACAATACTTACAAGCAATCAAAGCAAACAAAGGAATCAAGCGAACAATAGCATTGTGAAAGAGCAAGAGTTCTAAAGTTCTTATTTGAAGAAGCTCTTAGTTGGAGAAGACAATCACTCTTGTCTTTAAAATCTTAGTTCGGGGTACTTCACTGGTTGAAGTTGAGAGAATGTAAAGGCATCCAAGGATCGTAGATCAAGAGGTGCAAGGCAGTCAAAGGGAGTTGCAACGGCAAGGAATTCCACTAGTTGGAAGCTGTTGTAATTGGTTGAATCACTGTAATATTTATCACTGGTTGAGAACTATAGTGAATTCATCTCCAACTGGTTTGGAGAAAAGTGGATTAGTAGAGGATTACCCCACCTCTGAGACCACTATAATTGCCTATGTGTTTTACTTCTTTCATTATCATACTTACCTGCTGCATACTTACTTAACTGTTCCATTGATTAATTTTGTGTTCGTCATCAGCTGAATTCCGCACTTACATTGACTGCAAGTCATTTGTACCATCAGTTGAGAAACTCATCCTTTGCGGAAAAGAGTTTCAATAAGTCTATTCACCCCCGCTCTGGACTTATTCCTGGACGACTTGTGACCTACAGTAATAACGAGGATCGATGATGCAGTGACGTCTCCAACGAATATGACTTACGTACGAGTAATACGAGTATGGTTATTTTATCAGGATGTCCATTTATGGCGGAACCCGAATAACTATCATAACATACCCCGTTAGAGAGTATATTATTATTTTTATGTTAGGTGTTTCCCAGTGTCCAGATTTCAAGTCGAGAACTTAGGATGAGATTTATATCCTTCTTTTGAGAAGCCATTAGTAGAGATGTTCTATTATGTTGAGACGTTGATGTATTATATGTATACCTTCTTCATAGGATGGCGACCACAAAGACGACACCGTGTAAGTCAACAAGGAGAAGGCGTACACCGTGCGACCTTGTGGAGGCTTTCCACAGCACGTATCGAGGCATAGGTGCCACCGTGGGCCAGTGCATGGCAGACCTCGAGGCGACATGGCGCTTAGCTGCTCCTCATGGTGTATAAGACTACGAGGGCATTCGGCGCCTTATCGACCTCCTTCCGATCAAGTGAAGGGAGTGGGCTGCTGCAGTCTCATGGTACTATATCTTTTTGCGTGAGCCCATGTCCGGAGATTTCGTGGCATTTGCTATCCGCATCACCACTCAGTACCTCCAGCACCATGCACCTCCCCCTGGAGCTTGCATGTATCGACCTTATGCTAGGGGAGCTTTGCCAGAGAGGCTAGCTACACCTCTACCGAGCTAGGTGGTTTGTGTTGCACCGTCTCATGCTCAGGATGGGTTAGACATGGAGGCAGGGACATCAGCACCTCGCCGCAGGGACATGAGGACCAAGCCTTTTATTCTCAAGAGGACCTCTCCGCCACTTCGACCTATGCCAGTCATCGATCCAGTCCACCCACAACCTATCGCGTATGATGCTCATCTATTTCGCCCGAAGAAGCGCAGAGTCACTGAAGACCCTGTTGCAGTCTCTCCAGCTTTAGACGAGGAGTCAGAAGAAGATCCAGAAGAAGATCCGGAAGAGGATCCGGAGGAGTCCTCCAAAGAGGACAGCTCGAACGCCGAGTCGAGGGCGACTTGAGATAGCTCAGGATGGTGCTAGCCATTTATTTTGTGTTTTGTATGTGGAACGTCACTTCTTTTGCTTGTACGTGTTGTTCCGATGTCTAGCACTTTCTTATTATATAGACGGCAATGCTATTTGTTAGAGCATCCCATATTTTGGTATATGTGTAGGCATGTAGCCTAGATCAGCTTATATTAATAGTCAGTAAGACCTCGTTGAAGGCAATTGTACTATTATGATGCATATGATATATTAATATATATTTGGACTCTTCATGGGCTTTTCTTCTCATGAGTATGATGTTGTTATTTCTGATCTCTTTCTCGACCTTGCTACGAGAGTTATCTATGAGTATGTGTTGATGCGTTATGATTATGTAGTCGCGAACTCCTTTCTATGATCCAGTATGGCGATAATTATGGACTTATGATAATGAACTAATGATGATTATGTGCACCAAAGAATGCCACCCAGAAGAGAAATAAGGAGAGGAGGGCATGAATGCGCCCCTACACCACCTCCTCCTCCACCCCAACAGGCTATTGAAGAGCTTTTCCTCAAGCAAAATCCCCTTACTTTCAATGGGTCAGGAAACCCGAGCGATGCTGAGCTTTGGGTTAGAGCTATGGAACGAATTTTTAACTTCCTAAGGTGTACCAACCAAGAGCATCTTTCTTGTGTGCTCTTCCAACTCACTGGATTTGCAGACTTCTGGTGGGAAGCGCGCAGGAAGATCCTGACGGCTGAGCAACTTGAAAACTACTCTTAAGAGTAATTCAAGGAAGCACTGTATGACAAGTATGTTCCAAAAACCTTCAAGGTCAAGAAGGAAGCTGAGTTCTATAATCTGAAGCAAGGAAGGATGTCAGTGACCGAGTATGATAGAATGTTTTGTGAGTTATCAAGGTATACTCCAGACCAAGTTGATACGGATGAGAAGATGGCAGGAAAATTTAGATCAGGACTGAGGCATGAGATAGGCATGTCCCTAGCTAGGAAGGCTGAGCTACACTGAATCGCTGAACAGAGCTCTGGATATTGAGGCAGCAATGCCAGAAGAGAAGCGAGCACCCACAGTTACACCACCACCCACTCAGACAAATTCCCACGAATATAAGGGGAAGCGTTAGTGGGAAGGACAAAACAATGGTGGCAATGGGAACAACTAGGCTAGAAGGAAGCCGTGGCAAGGAAATATACCTCATGGACAGCCTCAGTCTCAGGGAGGCAACAATCAGGGGCGACAGATGGTTCCTGTTCAGGGAGGTAATAATCAGGGGCGAGTTGCAAACCCCATATGTCCCAAGTGTAACAAGCAGCATCACGGTGCCTGTCTGTTGGGCCTGGAAGTTGTTACATGTGTGGTAAGAAAGGCCACATTATGAGGAATTGTCGTAAGCAGCAACAGGGAGAGAGACCAAACCACCAGGGCCAACCCCAGCTACTGAGAGCAATACAAGGACAGCCGCAACTGCCGCCACCACTTAAACAGCAGAATCAGAATGCTAGGTCGTATGCCATCAATCAGAAGCAACCCGAGAAGGATAAGGGTAACTTGGCAGGTATGGACAAACTTCTTAACCTACCTATAATTGTTTTGTTTGATACTGGAGCATCGCATTTATTTATTACTAGAGCATGTGTGGATAATCTTAGTATTATACCGGAACATGCTAGTCATTTCATGAGAGTAACTTCACCACCATGAGGAATTTCAACTACCACGCATGTTTGTTCTACTCTGGAATTAGAACTCGGGAATCTTAAAGTGTTAACTAATAATCTGAATGTTATGACGATGTGGGATGTTGATGTAATCCTAGGAATGGATTGGTTAGCTGAGAATTATGCCACAATTATTTGTTATGAGAGGAAAAGTTCCTTCAGACCACCGGGAAAGGAGCCCATAGACTTTCACGGCATAAGAATGGGTAGAGGATTACCTGTTATCTCTGCTCTCCAAGCCAAGAAGATGATAAGAAAGAAGGATTGTCAGGATTTCCTTGTTTACCTTAATGGAGAAGCTGGAGAAGAGCAGCCGATAGGTGATGTGCCAATTGTGCGGGAATTCGAGGATGTATTCCCAGAAGTATTACTAGGTTTACCACTAGATCAACAAGTGGATTTCAACATCGACCTGGAGCCAGGGTCATCCCCAGTGTCGAAAGCACCATATAGGATGGCACCGAAGGAACTGCAAGAACTCAAGATCCAATTGCAAGAGCTATTGGATTTAGGTTTCATTAGACCGAGTGTTTTTCCATGGGGAGCACCTGTCCATTTTGTGAAAAAGAAGGATGGTACACTGAGAATGTGTATAGATTACAGAGAGCTGAACAAGCTCACACTCAAGAACAAGTATCCTCTGCCAAGGATCGATGACTTATTTGACTAACTCAAGGGAATAACTGTGTTTTCTAAGATAAACCTTAGGTCTGGATATCATCAGTTGAAGATTCGACCAGAGGATATACCCAAGACAACTTTCCGAACAAGATATGGACACTATGAGTTTATAGTAATGCCATTCGTATTAACTAATGCCCCCGCAGTATTCATGGATCTTATGAACAGAGTTTTCCACCCGTACTTGGATAAGTTTGTCTTGGTGTTCATAGAAGATATTCTCATCTACTCTAGAAATGAGAAAGAGCATGAAGAACATCTCAGGATAGTGTTGGAAACACTAAGAATGGAGAAACTCTTTTCCAAATTCAGTAATGCAAATTTTGGTTGAAAGAAGTAATGTTTATTGGGCACATGGTGTCAGCAGATGGTATTAAGGTGGACCCAGCTAACATGGAAGCAGTACGTGATTAGAAGTCACCAACCAACCCTAATGAGATTAGGAGTTTCTTAGGTCTAGCTGGGTACTACCGAAGGTTCATCGAAGGATTTTCCAAGATTGCTAGACCCATGACACAACTACTGCGGAAAGGAATTAAGTATTTATGGATGGATGAATGTGATGAGAGTTTTCAGGAACTCAAGAAAAGATTGACTACTGCACCAGTTTTAGCAGTACCAGAAGCAAACAAGGAGTATGTGTTCTACACGGATGCTTCTAAGAATGGGCTAGGTTGTGTATTGATGCAAGATGGGAAAGTGATAGCTTACGCATCAAGACAACTTAGGCCGCATAAGGTTAATTATCCTATGCATGATTTGGAACTAGCTGCAGTTGTGCACTCATTAAAGATATGGAGGCATCACCTTTATGGGGTAAGATGTGAAATTTTCACTGACCACAAGAGTTTAAAGTACTTTCTCGAGCAGAAGGACTTGAACATGAGACAGAGAAGATGGCTCTAATTGGTAAAGGATTACGATTGTGGTATTAACTATCACCCTGGCAAGGCTAATGTGGTAGCAGATGCCTTGAGTCGTAAGACTCAATCGCAATTAGGATACCTACTTACCTCAGAAGGGGATCTAATCCAAGATTTTGAAGGAATGAGTTTAGAGGTGGTTCATACACCGGAAATGATAATGGGTCGTGTCGCGACGTTAGTGACGACACCAGATCTGAGAAGTTGGCATAGTTATATGTCCGTGAAATTGTAAGTTTGCACGGAGTGCCGATATCAATCACGTCAGATCGAGATCCAAAATTTACCTCTAGATTTTGGACGAGTCTACAGAAGGAATTGGGTACACATCTGAACTTTAGTACCGCTTTCCACCCGCAGACCGATGGACAATCGGAAAGGATGATTCAAACACTGGAAGATATGTTAAGAACTATAGTGTTGGATCAAGATGCGAATTGGGAGCATGCTTTTCCATTAATTGAATTTGCTTACAACAACAGTCATCAGGCAACGATGGGTATGGCGCCGTATGAAGCCTTATATGGCAGAAAATGCAGGTTACCACTTTATTGGGATGAAGTGGGTGAAAGAAATATTTTAGGGCCAGACACAGTCAGCGAGATGATCGAGATTATACGCAAGATACAACAGAGAATACAAGAGGCCCAAACTCAACAGAAGTCATACGCTGATACACGCCGAACTGAATTGCATTTCGAAAGTGGGGATAAGGTTTTCCTCAAGGTTTCCCCTTCTAAGGGAATAATCAGGTTTGGCGTTAAAGGCAAGCTTAGGCCACGTTTTATAGGACCATATGAGATTCTTGAGAGGATCGGCCCAGTTGCTTATAGGTTGGCTCTGCCACCTAGTCTTGGGAAGGTTCACAATGTTTTCCATGTTTCTCAGCTGAGGAAGTATGTATTTGATCCCAAGCATGTGATTCATGAGAGTGGCAAAGTTCATAGTCACGATACGAGTTGTGTAGAGAGGCCTGAAGCTATTTAGACCATAAGGTTCAAGAACTGAGGAGTAAGTCGATTCCTTTGGTGAAAGTATTATGGAGCCATCACGGTCAGGAAGAAGCTACGTGGGAACTCGAAAGAAAGATGAGGGAGAAATACCCAAAACTTTTTGATAAGGTATGTAAATTTTGGGACGAAATTTCTTATTAGAGGGGTAGGATGTAATGCCCCGGTCTTTTATATGCATAAATTATTATGACCTCAAGTGCGACATTAGGGTTTTGCATTCGCAAATAATAAATTTACACATTTTAGATTCAGAAATCAGATGTTCGGTTATCTAGTTGGGTTTATCTTATGAATTTTATTTTTATGTTTTGATAGACAGAATCGTGATTCCATCGCCTTCTATATACACCACTTTTACGTTCCGAGTACGATTTTCAGAAGTTTACTTTTTGAATTTTCGGGTATATTTTATGTTGAGTCGTTTTCTAAGATAATTCGCGTTCCGTAAATCGCGAAACTTTTCTCCGACTTTAAGTTGTAAGTGCGACACTATAATTTAAGTATATGACATACATTTAATACCCGAGTAATTTTATCTGTGGCGGAGCGAAAAGTAGAATATTATTCGATCGCTTTATTGATGACGTCTAGGGTTAACCTAGTATTTAAGGGACATTACCTCCCTTCCTTTTTTCCCTCACTTCATCTTCTTCCTCCCTTCCCTTCCCCTTTGGCCGCCCCCTCCCCCTTTTGAGTGAATAACACCATTGTTCTTCCATTCAAGCTCAAGTTACAAGCTCATTTTGTGTGCCAAACTTAAATCCAAATTTATATTCAAGTAAGTTACCTCCTCCTCTTCATTTCTATCCAAGTAGAAATAGGTTTTAGGTAACTTTAAAATTTGGGAATATATGAAGAGCTTAGATTTAATGTTATAATGTTTTGTATGTTGTTTTTACGTTGATTTTAAGGTTCTTAAAAGTGTTTAGACCAAGTTTTAATCATGTTTTGATTTTTACATGTTGGCCGAAATTCCTAGGGTTTCATAACCCAATTATGTGTTGTTTTTCTCCTATTTTTCTTACACAATATGTTTTTATATGATGATATGATGCTATGATGAATTTATGAGATTTTTATAAAATGTTTGGTATTTTGGAAAGTAAGGAAGAAACATGTTTAGTTCTTGATATGTTGTTGTATGTTCAAAAGTGACTTGATAATTGTGATGATGTATGAAAGGAGTACATGATATGTTTTTGTTAGATTTTTTTAAAATGTTTTGGAAATTTATTTGAAAACAAGAGCATGAAGTTAGATTTATGAAGTTGGAAGATGTGTTGGTAATATTTGATGTAGTTAAGGAGCATGTTATGTATTGAGGATTTTAAAGTCATGTTTAGGTCATTTGTATGTTAGGACCAAGACTTTGATTGTCAACATGAGTAGATATTAAATGTGTTGTTGATGTTAGTGATATTTGATATGTGGTGTTTGAATGTTAATGTTGGAAAAATAAGAATGAGTAAGTAGTCATGTTTTCAAAAGAAAAGATTATGAAATGGAGTTCATAATGTCGAGAAGCATGATTGTATGTCCACTCCTATATGTGTTATAAGCATTATATGCATGATTAGAGTTTAGGTTTTCGTTGCTAGAAACGAGCTCTAGGTTAATATGATGTTTTTCCCATTTTTGCCGGATATTAGCAGTTTCATTACACTTTACGGAAACAGCCATAACTTTCTCCATGTTTAATATTTTTGAGATCCGTAAAATGAACATGAAACTAGACTTCCGTGGCTTTCCAGTAGTATAAGATACACTATCTATTTTTTTACTGTTCATTAACAAAAGGCTAATTTTTTCCATACTTGATGCATATTATGTTATGATTATGTTAAGTGTTTGATGTTGGTTTTCGAACCAAGGAATGTGTAACGGAATTGAGTATCGGTTACCGTTGTTAGTATCTTTATATGTTATATAGTCAGTTAGGTTCTCTAAGAGAATCATATATTTTATTATTAAACTTAAGTCGAATGCAAAACTCTAAAATCCAAACATGTAGATCGAGTCCGTTGTCCGTTAGACTTCGTTAAGCTCGGTCGACCGCTAAAATTAGTTGTTTCCGATGAAAGGTGGAGCAGCAGACTGAAGTGTAAGGAAGAGACAAGAATCATTTTTGCTTTCGTTTATTTCTTGTCCAGGTGGGCTTTCTACACGAAATGGTTATGTGGGCTTTCTATACGAAAATGATTTGAGCTTTGCTCTATTTTGATGAAATGTTTTACAAGCAAATTATGATTTCAAATGATTATGATGCATAAAAAGTTTTATGTGGATTCTTATGAACCTATAACTATTGGCTTGCGAACCTATGAATGATTGGATCCTGAGCTAGACACCAGGGTTAGTGTACATAGTACTCGGGATTGTGAGCTCTCTTCGGAGTGGCCGATCTCGGGGAGTAACGTTCGCGGGAGGTGGCCACCTCCCACGGCATAAATTATGGATATGGTGAATCTGATGATATATGTTATGAAATGAAATGATTTAGTAAACATGGTCTTTTCCCTAAAACCCCCATGTGTTACTGCTTATATGTATGATGACAAATATAAAAGCATGTTTTATGTTTTGGCAATATGTTCACGGAATACGTTGTACTCAACCCTGTATATCTTTTAAAATATGTAGGTTGAGCAGGGGATGTGACGGAGGGTGTTCAGAGGAAGTCTTTTGTTTACGATCAATGTTAAGCCCTGGTTAAATATATCATATATGTAACCAACCATGTTTTTCCGTTGCAAACACTCTTTATGATTTTACTTTCTAAGTTATGCCGATTGTAATATGCTATGAAGCCTTCTTCTAAACTTCAAGGTGAATATTATAACTATGTATTCTACTTTGGATTCTAAGTCATTCCCACGGGATTGACTCCCCTTCATGATACCGTGATAGGTCATTCATGGAAATCCTCCCATATTCCTTATGAAACGTATGCTTCCCCCTTTCTTCCCCGCTTCTTAATTCCTACCCCGTGTCACGCTCCGGCTGTGCCGTCCCTAGGGATAAGGGGTCGTGACAAAAAGAGTCTCAAGCAAACAGTTAACATATTTTCTGCAATTTTCTGCATTTTTCAGTGTGATTCTCTGTTACTTCACACCTCTTCATCTGCAGAATGTCGAATTCAAAGACATCTTCCCTTTCGATAAAGAAGAAGAAAACAATAATTGATTGGTGTATCTTCGCCAGGTCCGTACTAATGGAAAGAATCGACCTTGAAGGAGAAGACTTCATTGGGATAGAGATGGTTGTTTCCAGGGTGAAACAGCAAGGGCTGTACCGTCTTGCTAGTAAACATGCTGAGGTGTACAATGAGCAGATCGTGGAGGATTTCTACTTAGACGCCTCGTTCAAGTAGTCATCTCAGAGAAGAAGAGGTGAGATTTTTGACATCTCTGTGACGGTTCAAGGGATTGAGATCTCTATGAATGGAGAACTGTTGGAGAAGTTGTACATGCTACTGTCTGATGGCCTGAAAATGGAAGAGTTAGAGACCTTCCGGTCGGAAAGCCTAGTGATAGCCTACTGGAAACTGTTCACCGGCGATGGGAGGGCTAAAAATGTCCACCCCTCATGCCACAAGAAAAACTTTACACTGTCGTATGTTTATCTACGCGACTTCTATTTTTGAGTGGTTGAGAACCGGACAGGAGCCTTTGAAATGTGCACCAACTTCCGCTTCAGAATGATGGTGGCCATCATGTCTGGAGAGAAGGTAAACTAGTGTCAAATTCTGTTGAAAATAACTAAGGAAGAGGCTTCTAAGCCTGAATCTACCAAGAAATCCTTCGGCCTCATACTGAATTACATCCTCACTCATTGTGGAGTGAAATAGTCTGCAGATGCCAAGAAGATTGGCACCGGGAATTTTATTAGTGGGATGAAACCTATCGTGTTCAACAAATCTTCTCTGCTTGCTAAGAGGCCCCATCCTAGAAGCACGCCAATTTCGAATGGCCCGACGGACGTCACTCTGAGGATATTGAGCGAGGATAAGAAGAGGAAGAGAAGTGTTTCCGATAGCCGTTCGCCTCATGCTATCGAGAAGAAGAAGAATACCAAGAAGTCTTCTAAGGCTGAGCCTATAGTGACAGCAGCGGTCACTGTAGATGTTCCTTCTGTTCCTGTAGCTGAACCTACCCCATAGGGTGCAACCCTTTGGAAGAATTAGTTGCTGTAAAAACAGCAGATCCTGAGACTGTGGTGGCTACGACGAATGAACAACTGTTTGCCAAGTTGGAAGGTTCCGGCGAGTCGGCTGCCCCTTTGTAGCCGAAAACCGTTACTCCAGGCAGGGTACCCACCCCTGTACGGAGTCCCACTCCCCACAGGGTACCATCCCCTGTTCGAGATCCCTTTCCACAACAGGCTCCCATACCTATTGAGGATCCCATTTGAATGGTAGAGCCAACTACTGTACGGAGTCCCTCCCCAACTGATATTATAAATAATACTCTCATCCATGTTCAAATCGAGGAAGCTTATGAAAGCTTTAAAATCTGGAAGTCCTACAGGGTAGCGCCTTACGACACCCTGTATCACTGGGCCGACTGGAAGGATGAGGAATTATTTGCTCTAGAGGTAATGGACACCCAGAAGGTCAAAGTCCTGATTCACTGGGAGGATCAATTTTGCCGCGAGCTAATCTCTTACTACGACACGGTAAAAGAGAAGACTAGACTCAAAGGTTAGTCACAGTCCAGTGACAAAGCTCCATCACCCATCCACCACTCCGACCCTAACTCGGACGATGACGAAGATGCCCTCCAGGCTGGTCTAAGGATCAACCTCGAAGAGGCCAGGGAAGGAGAGATGGCCAAACTCCAAAACCAACAGGGTCAGGGGACCTCTAACATAAAACAGTCCCCTTCCCCGCAACAGGAAGCTGCTCAAGAGCAAAAACAGGAGGAACCAGTCCCTCCTGTCATCTCTAAAGAGCAAGCTGCTCCCGAACAGGATGCCCAGTCTGTACACCAATCTGAAGACACCGCCCACGTCATCCGCTAAGAGGATTTAGTCCCTCTTCCAGATCAGGCGGAAGCTGAGAGTCGGCAGGAGGATTCAGTCCCTCCTGTACTTCCAACTACAGACGAGCAACCCATACAGGAGGAATCAGTCCCTTATGTCTCTGAGACTTAACCTACAACACCACCTTCTGAAGCTCATGCTCCAGGTGCCTCTGTATCTCCTATCTCTATTAGCTCAAAATCAGATTCTGGATGGTTTTTTGCCAGAAGACATACCACGAAGGCCTCAACATCATGTTGTTCTTCGTCAACTTCAAGAACCTGAGGATTCAAATATTCCGCATCGTGGCTCCCCGCGCACCGAATTCTGCATCGAGAAACTACACTCCATCGGTCGACAAATAGTGTTTTTGCAGGACACCGTAAAGGCCCTGTATGACATTGGAAAAGAACTCGACTGGATGTGCGAGACTGCACAGGATGGTCTCCCAAAGCTGATATCCGCTATTAACGATATGGAAGGCCTATTCCGCCTGATGCCTACAGCATTGTGGCAGGCGCTCAACCAACTCAAACAGCATGAGGAACAGATCCTGAGGCAAGAACATGAGAAACTTAGAGTTGATGAGGCCAAAATGGTTGCCTCCCTATAACATACCGGCGCTAGAATAACTGAGAATGATCATAAGATCGATGATATGTGTTTAGTGGTTGGTACACTGCTTGAAAGCGCCAATGATCTGAAGACCAAACGGGACGAGTCCATGAAGCTCCTACAGGAGATTCATACCAAGGTATCAGATCTTGATGATGCCAAAAAGGAGAAAAATTCCAGAGAGTATGCCAGGAGATGGAGATTGGAGAGAGAGAGAGAGAGAGATTGATGCAGCACCGGAAGAGAGTGTTCCTACTGCCATTGGACGACTAGCCGGACCGGGACCTAGTCAAGCTGCAAGGGGATACAGGGTGAATGGCTCTCGACCTGAGTTCCAGGATCTAAACATCCCATGGAAGAAAAATATGTGTAAGCCTGCCAAGATATTGCTTCCCACTAACCGACAGCCTTAAGCCGATGATCTGTAGAATTAGAAGAAAAATGAACTGATGAGATACTTCTATAC
Organism: Orobanche coerulescens; assembly: GCA_033398695.1. NCBI lineage: Eukaryota > Viridiplantae > Streptophyta > Magnoliopsida > Lamiales > Orobanchaceae > Orobanche > Orobanche coerulescens. Next base: position 93,476,469 of record CM065816.1, read on the forward strand.
GCTCATCAGGGAGTCTGCCATTTTCAATAGGTTCAAGACTCTGGAGGATGCCGCTAATGAATTCTCGAGGCTATTGGCATAAGGAAAACTCAAAGACTAGATCCTTGTTACAATTAATCCCCTGAAGGAAGAAGTATCTATAGATATCGAGGCAAGGACTCCCTAGTCAATTGGTGGAAAGGAACTGTAAATGATCCTGACCGGAGGCCTTGGAAGCACTCTCAGTATAGGAGCTAGCCTGTTAGCCATTACACTGTATTTCTCTCTCTTGTACCAACGCAGTATGTATTTGTTTATATCTTTATTTTTCTAGAACTTGTAATTCTCCCATTATTATCAATAAAACTTCGTTTCTTGAAAGATTACAGCTCGTAATCTATGTTTACTGTTTTTACTGTTTGATTACGAAGTTTTGATATATTTCAACAAGTACTAACTTGTTAATGCTCGAAGCTGTAAGAACTTGTCTGCGAACAGTTCAAAGATTAAGTTGTATGCAATTTAGAGTTTACTCTGTAAGATTGTGCCTACGCTCCAATCATAAGATCAGTTGTAATACACTTAAGTCATGTAGGATTTTCATTTTAGAACTTGCATGCGAGCAGTTTAAATTTCTAGACTAAGTAATGAAGATCAGATCAATCGACAGAAGACTTGAAGACAGCCTCTCTCTATCTAGAAGAATGTATCTAGAGGAAGTTTTGGCATTATAAAAAAAGGGGGAAATTATTAGGATAAATATTCCTGTTTTGATAGTTACCAACATACAGCAAAGAAGTCTTAAAGAAGTCGGAATATCGTTAAGTATGGAAGTTGTTAGGATTCTCCATACAGTCCATCCCTACAGCAAAGAGATCTTCTACAAAGTCCATCCTACAGAGCCTACTTCATACAGCAAGAGAAATAGTGCATTGGATACAGTAGTTAGACTGTAGGTGTTTTACTTAGGAAAAATAAAAACATCCAACAGGACTAAAGGGAAAGAGCCTTAAACCTTGTGAGATAAACATTGTTTATTCATATGTATTCACAGTTAAAGCAGCATTTATTGCTGACAGGATAGCTTTTAATGCGGCCAGAGAGACAAGTCTGAACGCTCTGAAGAGCATTTAATGTAAAGACAGAAATGATGTTTGAAGCATTAAATGCGATCTACTTTAATTCAAACAATCAGCAGCCACCAATCAGAGACGTCAACATCTCGCCCCCCAGCCAACGGCTACATTTATAACGGATCTATTTCCAAGGTTATAAATAGCCCCAAGCAAGAGGACATTGCTCACTCAGTGTTATTCATTCTCGCGCATACTCTAACAGATTACTCTGACAATTTAGCTATTAAAGAGCAGTATATTTTTTGAGCATACAACAGTATTCAATCAAAGAAATATACTAAGTCCTCAATGCAAACAGCACAGCATACATCTAACGTTCATCAAAGATATGGCAGTTGTTTAGAATCGTTATACCCTTACCGTTGAGATTATCATTAGCCCTGTGTGGACTAAAGATCCTTGCGTATTCTGACTTATGTCGGAAGAATAGCATTGAAGATGAACCTTCGATCTGTGTGATAAGAAGCGAGTCGAAAGAGCTTGAAGCTAATTTGTGTGAACAGCCAAAGCTACAGTCCCTGTATCAATCTTTGTGAACAATACAGAGACGGGTTTAGTTAAAGTCACATAGTTGTGTACGTAGTGATTTTAATAAACTCTTTACTCCTCTGTGGAGGACCAGTGGATGTAGAGGGGTTTACCTCGAACCACTTTAAACTGTGTGTTATTTACTTTTTATCCTTACTGTTTTCATTCTACTATGATTTATTAGTATACATTGTAAAACTCTGTACGCATCAAGCAAATAGGAGAACACCAGTTGCTGTATTTATAGCAACTCATTAAACAAACTTCCGCTACGCAATTAACTTCAAAAATCATACAACTTATTGTATCTTTATCAGCTAAGCTGTTTACTGTATACTCCATGGCCACCACACATGCTCTGATCTCATGTACATGGATAGTCTACAAGGCACTAACCGGGCTATGATACCATCTGAAATGACACACTCTAACTACCTAACCTGTGTAGGTCACAAGTCGTCAAGAATAAGTCTAGAGGGAGGGGGTGAATAGACTTATTAAACTCTTTTCCTTAATCATGTGAGTTTCTTCAGTCGTATAATATGCAGCTAACAAACCTTAGCTGCAGATGAGTAGTGCGGAAGCACAGCTGGTAACACTGCAGGTGACTTATATCGACTGTAGGTGAGTTATAAAGACTAAGCAAAGCGGAAGACAGTTGACTATTAAATGGAATAGTAAATATGAATGAAGCAGATACACTACTAAAAAAAAGGCTTTAGTGACACTTGTGTTCTCACAGTTTTGTGTTATGTGTCACTAAATATATAAAATTGGATTAACTTTTGTGTTTAACATTTAAGGTTTACTGATTTCTCACACCGACATATCACTAATCTAGGTATCTGTAATTCCTGACACTAACGCATCAGAAATAAAAAATGAAAAACACTCGGAATAAATTAGGACCGCAGCCTCTTTCTTTCATTACCGTCTTCTAATCCTTCTATCATTTCCCAGCCTTAGGTCACGCGGCTCACACCTCTTTCTTCTCAAAAATTCAAAGGCGTCGACTCCACACAATCCCCTCTGTCTCCCCATTTCTTCTGTTGTTGTGGTCGCGCCTGCTGCCGTCCCCCGCCGGTAGTCCTTGTCGTCGCGTCTTTACCCAGGCGCCCAGCCCTATTGATGAGCTCCGCAAGTCGCCACGCCTCTGTCGTCATCTTGGCCTGGTCCTAACCCTGCAGCTCAGCCCATCCCCCACCACACTGATCCTCTGCTCGTCAGCCCAGTCTCGGCTCTCGATTCAGGTTGGCTTTTGCCTTGGTATGATTTAGTTTTTGCAGGATGAGTATCTAATAGCCTAAGCATGCATGATATAACATTAATATTTTAGTGATGTAAGAAAATTAGTTTTTTTTTTTGCTAAACATCTCTGGCTCAATAGTTCATAATAGATCATTTCCATTTTTTGGAGTTTCAGAAAATTCAAGTAAATAGGAAAAGAGTTGAAAGGGAGGACACTTGTTTCGATGTGTCGGGTGGGTGTCCCAGTATGTTCTCAGCGTGCCCCCTTGTCCGAAGTGTCCGACCCTTGTACATTAACCTCCTAGGTGAGAGTGTGTGTTGATTGTGATTGTTTTGTCTTAGTGGTTTCTAGGCGCCTCAGTGATGATGACAGTGAACCGAGGGAACCAAGACTTGGCCGGGTGATTGGTTACATTCAGTTTAGAGCTCTAGTCTCTTTGTAGGTTTGTGTGGCTGCTTTATAAGGAATGACTATGTGTTGTTGAACCTATGAGTACGTTTTGTATGGGTACTTCAAAGGGGATGCCTAAGTGTTGTCGAACCTATGAGTATGTTTTGGTGTGGATACTTTTAGGGCATGCCTAAGTGTTGTGGAACCTATGGGTATGGTGTTGGCACCTATGAGGATTGACTATGTGTTGCCGAACTCATAAGTAGGGGATCGATATATGGTTGTGTGTTGTTCTTACCGTGTTATTATTTAAATTTTTAACTTTCAGGCATCTCCTGAACTATGTTTTCCTACAAGATCTTGTAATTTAAATTGTGAGACTTAATGGGTGGTTAACTACACTTTTTGCAGGATTTATTTATATTCTAAAGATTTTTGAGTTGTGATAGACCTACACTAAATTTCATGTCCAATATAGTATGTGGCTGCAAAACACAAATGACAAACTTTCAACCATGATAACACTCAGTGGACTGATAAGTGTCAGTTTTATACACTTATCCATGGTTTGTATCGATAAATTTCACCCATAATTGAGCTAGTCTACTCGTTTTTTGCTTTTAATTAATTAGTTTTTAATAATTTTATTTTTATCGGATGATGATGTAAATCTAGTCTTAATCGGATTGAATAACTGATTTACTCAAGAAATAACATATTTATTAAATATTCTCTTTGTTGAATTTTGATATATTCATGTTATAGGGCTTTCCGATACGAATTCGGCAGTCTTTCCGGATTCAAAATCAGAGTTATATATCAAAAGTTATCATCCGAAGAAGATTTGGGGCAAAAACGCAAAGTCTGAGAAATTGCAATAAAACGTAACTCTCAAAGCAACCAAAGTGAGCAAATTGACGGTTAGTTACGGCCGTAACTATAGAATGTTACGGCCGTAATTCATCCAAGTTACGGCCGTAACTCCTTAATGTTACGGCCGTAACTCTTGACAGATTGTTAAAATTTGTCTAATTTTTATACTTTTTGTGTTTTATTGAGGGGATGGCTGGCATTGATCCGATCTATTGTAATAATGCTGGAGTGTTGGAGCTATTAGATGACTTTAGGAGTATAAATAGACCCCTTATATCCTTCATCATTCATCATTCATCTTATAATTTTTCACTTTTTGTAATCTTTTCTTTTTGTGTGAAGAACACACTTGTGTTCTTGAGTGATTTGTGTGAGTGTGGTATAGCATATGTTGTTCAGAGAGTTTATTGCTTCTTTCTCCTTTATCTACTAAGGGAGTGAGTATCAATTCTTTCTCTTGATTCAACTAATAATGACCGCACAAGCTTGTATTATGTATATTAAACCCTTCATGGGCTAAGTTACCTTTAGTTGGGATTATAAACAAGGTTAGTCATGTTATTTAGGTTTGTATAAAGATCTATTGTGAATTACTTATTATTGTGTGTGATTTTCATTATTTTAACAATCTTTATTTATTTGGCCAATAAATGACGATATTTATGGTCTTCATATGTTTCGAAAGAAAATATGTTTGATTAGATCAAATGATCTTCACTCTAAGTTGTTCTAGGTGATAGAAATATACCTCTAGACCTTACATGATTCTTTGAGTTATTTTCATAAATCCTAATGCTATGTATTGAAGCCAATCAACATAGAAATATAGTGGATTGATTTAATATGTAAGGGGCGTTTTATAGTTCGAAAGAGAAACCGTCTTTTTAAGGAAAATCGAATCTACACAACATAATAAGTAAATTCATCGTATGATCCCCTATACATCTTCTATAACTAATGATGAACTAATTTTGTAATCCCAACTATTTCATTTTATTGTTAATCAATCTATTATTGTTGCAATATTTTTATTTCCTTAAAATATTAGAACTATTATTGGATTTTCTTTGCAAATATTAAAACAAACTCTTTAATTGTGTGTTTCACTCATCTTAGTATCTATAAAAATAGACTAATAGTGTATAATTCAAATTATAACCAAACTTCCTCGTGGGATTGATAAACCGGACTAAAAAAGTCCACTTACTACTTGATACGATATCGTGCACTTGCGATAGTTACACTAAGAACGTGTCAAGTTTTTGGCGCCGTTGGCGGGGAAGTATAAGTTATATTTGAAATCTTACATTGCAAACTATTTTTATAGGTACAAATTTCTCGACATTGTAACTTAGTAATCAATTGTGTTTGTCCGGTCAAGTGGCGGATAACGATACTCCGTGACTATTAAAGTCGGATTTTTCAGTTTCCCACAACAACTGATATTTGTAGATATTTTCTTCAATTATTTTCATTGTCTTTTTGTTTATTTTTTTTATCATGGAAGAAACTTTGTATAAAATCGAAAAAAGATTTCCCTTTCTGAGCAAAAATACAATTTTAAAAATTTACAAGACAAGGCTTGAAAGGATGAGGTTGCTTATGAATAAAAGCATACCTTTTGACATAAGGTTCATTATTGAAGCCAAAGTAAGAATAGAAGGTGAATTCATAGAAACACCGACTAGATTTTTACCAGGGCTAGGAAAAAGTTCATATGCCAAGAAACGACGAGCAAAGATGATAGCCGTTTGCTATAAATGTGCTAGATGGAACTGTAATTTAAAATGTCGATCTTTAGGAATTCCATCTACAAACAGAGAAGATAAAATTCAATTCATTAAGGATGGTCTGAATAAAGAGAATTTAGATGATATCGAAATTTCTCTTGACACGCATCCTAGTGGACTCGTACATTACGGAATTCGATGTTTGTGGAATAAATTCAAACCAGAATATGAACAACGTCTTGGGAATGTGACGTTAAAAGACCGTGTTTGCCAATTTGTAAGAAAATTAGATGGGAAGCTTCTGCCCGACTCATAGAAGGCGTTTAGGCCGTTTCTGAACGTAAAATCAGAGGAAGATGTGAGCCACAATCACAACTACTGTACATACGCGTAAGTATCTTTTATTTTTGTCGTGTGGTGAGATTTTCTGAATAAAAAAATGTGATACGCGATAAATGCTTTCATTATTCTATTGAGTAGTTGAAGCGCAATCAACGCAATCACAAACTTGTTAAACAATTTTTACCTTCTTTTTCTTCTATAAATAAACTTTGTGCTTGTTTCTTTTATTCATCCCTCAAACTTGCACTTTTCTCTGTTTCTCTATAAATAATTTCTTTTCAAAAATGGAGTCATCATCTTCAACAAAAAAATTTAGCACAGTCTGCATTTTTGGTGGAGCTAGTTATGGAAAAGAAGCATGCTTTACTGAAGCAGCCCACAACTTGGGTCGTACCTTAGGAAAAAAATGCATTCATGTAGTTTACGGAGGAGGAAGTCTATGATTAATGGGACGTGCTGCTGCTTCTGCCTATATGGAAGGAGTAAGAGTATTGGGAATAATTCCAAAACTTCTGGCTGAAAGTAAAATCACCGAGTCAACTATTGGAGATGAGTTTAGATCTGTAAATATGCAAGATTGAATAACTCACATAATAACTAATTCTAGCGCCTTTATCACCCTTCCCGGTGGTTTTGGCACCCTTGAGGAACTTTTTCATGTGATTACCAGAGCCCATCTAAATGTTCATCAAAAACCAATAGGTCTGCTTAATGTCAATGGTTTCTTTGATGGTTTACTATCTTTCATCGACTACTCTGCTGAAAAGGGTTTTATTTCCGAGCATGCTAAACGAATCATAGTCGTTGCAACAACACCAGATGAACTAATCAAAAAACTCAATGAATTTGTTCCTCAACCAGATCCAGCTCTAGCTAAAATTGTCTGGATGGAAGATTTTACTGTGAGAAAACGAAAAGTGGATTCATTCCTCTCCCTTTGATAACCCATGACGGACCTCTTGTATTTGTATTTTCTATCATGTGTAATAATCGTGCTAAATGGTGGCAGCTTAAGGAGTTTCTTCTTGATCTCTTGACGTGCATCTATTCGTGATTTATGTATTGTTATTTTATTGCTGTAATTTTTATTGTGTGTTTTTTTATAAAAGCTTTGATGGCAGCGTAAGGTGACTCTTCGGACTTTCTTGATGCGCATCTTAAAAATTGTGTTATACTTCTGAGTATATTTTATTTTATTTTGTTGTGTGCCTCGTATATTTATTCTCTTGCAGATTCTAAAAGGACGTTAGCTCAAGCATCAACTTTCTTAACACGGAGTATTCTGCTTTTCTGCATTGCTTTTTATTTTATTTTTTAAAATCTGAGGACAATTTTATTTTCAAGTTTGGGGGTGGTTTGTTTAATTATTTTGATGTGTTGTTATTTTGGTGTGTTTTGATTATTTTGGTTATTTCCCTTAATTTTTTTTGAATATATACATATATATATATATATATAAATATAGTATTTTAATTTATGAGATTTCTATATCTGGCCATAACACCAATAAATTAGCTATATACAAGCTTCTAAAATCATTTTAACCGGTAAAAAATTGTATATTCTAAAATTTTTGAGCCTTAACTTCTCTTTCCAAGCCTTGTAGTTATCATATAAAATCGAGTCATTCGTTACCTTGAGAAAAGAAGAATCAGTCGGTTGATGAAAAATAGAACTGAAATTTACTTAATTTGTGGAGTTTTTGATTTTTCATGCTTAAACTAAGAAATGATTTTCTGCAAAAATTCTATTCCCTAAAAAAAAGGAGTCATTGGTGAAAAGAGCTACACGTTAGCAAATAACGGTGTGAAATCTATCACCTAAACAAAATGACGAAAAGGAGAAGTGTTGAGCAGCAACAGCTGCCTAATTTTGGGGATTCTAAAATTTTGCGAAAAATAAAGGACTAACCATTGTTGGTGCGTAGCTGCGGTCTCACAGAAAAATTGGTGAAAAGAGCTACACGTTAGCAAATAACGGCGTGAAAGCTATCACCTTTTAAAAAAATGAGATAGAAATTGTGTTGGTGAAAAGAGCTACACGTTAGCAAATAACGGTGTGAAAGCTATCACTAAAAGGGATGTAGTTTATGAGCAGATTTGAATTAATTAGCGGATGAATTTCAATACACTCAATTTCGTGAATAATCACAATATTTGATGACGCCAATGAAATTCTTCATCATATTGAGTTGAAAAATAAACGAGTGATCGAGAGCAACCATTAAAGGGAGTCGTGTGTATCACGAGTGGGAAAGAAATAATCAACCTTTTGGGGGGAAAACCTTACATTTTGGAATTACAATACTAAAACTATGTTTTAACCTTAAAATCATTTGTAGATTTATTTTGAATCTTGATTCATTTATATCTACTGTATAAGCTGGTTGTTGTGTATTAATGGCATTTTGATCTCCTTTTCTCTTTTTATATAATTATTTTTCTTAATTTGTGTGTGTATTATTTTTCTAATTTTTGTCTTATTTTTTATTTTTATTTTTGGAGCGTGAATAATATAGAGTCTTGGTCGGTACTAGCAAGAATTCAAGTTTGGGGGTGTGATAAGTGTCAGTTTTATACACTTAACCCATAATTGAGCTAGTCTACTCGTTTTTTGCTTTTAATTAATTAGTTTTTAATAATTTTATTTTTATCGGATGATGATGTAAATCTAGTCTTAATCGGATTGAATAACTGATTTACTCAAGAAATAACATGTTTATTAAATATTCTCTTTGTTGAATTTTGATATATTCATGTTGTAGGGCTTTCCGAGACGAATCGGCAGTCTTTCCGGATTCAAAATCAGAGTTATATATCAAAAGTTATCATCCGAAGAATATTTGGGGCAAAAACGCAAAGTCTGAGAAATTCTGGGCTGAACACGTAACTCTCAAAGCAACCAGTGAGCAAATTGACGAAGCCAAGTTACGGCCGTAACTACAGAATGTTACGGCCATAAGTCATCCAAGTTACGGCCGTAACTCCTTAATGTTACGGCCGTAACTCTTGACAGATTGTTAAAATTTGTCTAATTTTTTATACTTTTTGTGTATTATTGAGGGGATGGCTGGCATTGATCCGATCTTTTGTAATAATGCTGGAGTTTTGGAGCTATTAGATGACTTTAGGAGTATAAATAGACCCCTTAGATCCTTCATCATTCATCATTCATCTTATAATTTTTCACTTTTTGTAATCTTTTCTTTTTGTGTGAAGAACACACTTGTGTTCTTGAGTGATTTGTGTGAGTGTGGTATAGCATATGTTGTTCAGAGAGTTTATTGCTTCTTTCTCCTTTATCTACTAAGGGAGGGAGGATCAATTCTTTCTCTTGATTCAACTAATAATGACCACACCAGCTTGTATTATGTATATTAAACCCTTCATGGGCTAAGTTACTTTTAGTTGGGATTATAAACAAGGTTAGTTGTTGCGGATTTTTCGTTAACGCAAGTGCACGTTATCATTGACAAGTAATATAGTGATGAGTGAGTATCGTTCCCACGAGGACTGAGTCACTAACTACCGATTTTTATGTATTCCAGTTTTATTTGTACAATCGAACTTTGGGTTGCAATTAATTACTAAAAGAATTAATAAAGACTAAACAGTATAAACGATCGATCAAAGAAGGAAAATCAAATGATGGATAATTCTAGGATTATGAATCCACCTCAGTTTATCCGAATTTACTCTCGATTATCTGAAATTAATGATTTTCCCAATTTATTGAAGGCGAAGATTGCTAAAATACTCTACCGCCTCTCCCGAGGTCAATAGATTTTTCTAAAGGCGAATAACGCACTCTATCCCTAGGTGAATTAATTCTTCAATAGGCAAAAAGCATAAAATCTACAAAAGGCCACGTAGTTCCTATGAGTATATTCCTATCTCACAGAATAAAACGGTCCTCACCAATAGTTCCTCACCAACTCTCCTCTCCCGATTCGAGTAAGGTAATTAAAACAATCCAATTATTGGCCAGACAATTGAAAGCATTAAACTCAATTGGGAAAACTCAATAGAAAAGGGAATTATATAGATAATCTAAAGCAAATCCGTCAAAACTTAGGTTTCATCAAAATCCTAGAACAAGGGTTTTAGCCTGACATGCTAAATAATGAAAATACAGAATTAATAATTAAAAGCATGAAAATCAAACGCAGATGAAGAGTTCGGATTCCTCTGTTCTTCTGGCTTCCGCCCTCTGCCTTTGATATCTTCTTCTTCTCTCATCTGCGATAGTCTTCTATGATCTTCTTTTCCCAAGCCTCCAAGATGATTAATTAGGGTCCTAAACCCTTATTTATATCTCCCAATAGCCTCCAAATCGTGTCCGTGTGAGTAGGTCGAGAACTGGCTTCAAAACGGCCCATACCCGTGCGGAGCACACCAAAACCGCCCAGTGTGCCGCGGGTCACTAAATTTGTGCCGCAGCACACGGCGTGCAAATAAAAACCTGGGCGTTGTGTGTTTCTTCTGGGCCGAGGCTCACCAAGTCTGTGCCGCGGCTCAGAGTACAGTCTACTCTGGTGCCTGCTGCGTGTGCCGCGGCCCACTTGCCTTGTGCCGCGGCCCACGGCCAAAATTCGCCGTTTTCACCCGTTTCGCCTCGTTTTAGCTTCCGGACTCCAATCTCTTGTCAAACATACAAGAATAAGGCATTAAAAGCTCATTTATGCAAATTTACTCGCCAAAATAATACGAAATAATGATAAATAAGCATATAAAAATACGCCTAACAAATACCCCCAAACTTGAGCCTTTGCTTGTCCTCAAGCAAAAAGAATTAATTTCAACAAAAGAATATCGTGAATAATCGTGCAACTCATAGTGCTCAACCTAATCAATACTACCCTGAAATTGTAACACCCCCAGATCGAACCGAGAATATTACACGCCGCAGACCCTCTCCGCGAGGATCCACCAGGCTAGACATCAAAACAACACATTACATTACATACCGACGAATCAAAATAACGAACCAATACACCGATTTGCTCTTTCGACACTGACTTACAAATAAAAATACATAAACTCATCCAGACTCATACCCACACAAGGGTAAAATAATTACCATCACAAACAATAAGACAGCGTAAAAGACAATACAATGGACTCCGACTAACTGAACCCAAAACTGGCCTTTGTGTGATTAGTATCATTCGTCTTTCATCATCCCTCGTACCGATCCTGTGTCTTGCTCCCGAAAACCTGCATGTACCTAGACACAATATAGATATCCACCCCCCGATTACTCGGGGGTTAGCAAAACTCCACTGTTTCGCTAGTGCAAGTATAAAGTGCAAAAACGAGCCATACACAACACATTCCGAGAATACAACGAAAGACTTCCCAAGGTATATTTAGTTAAAAATAGTTCAAGTCTTGAAAGTAGAAACGAAGTAAGTAAGCACTTTGAAAACACTTCCAAATCTCGGGAGTTTTGAAAACATTTGAAATTGAAAAGTTCTTAATTCCTCGAAAGTCATTTAGGGTCACAGCCCCAAAGTTCTTTTTTCCAAAATGCAAATCCGTTAACAAAATGCGGGGTCCACGACCCAACCATTACGGTCACAAAACACAGGGTCCACGACCCGATCATCCACTTCAATTCACTTACAAGGACACATTACACATAACACATTATTCTTATGCCATTCTAGCCAAGCACCAAGACCTGATATATAATGTATCTCGACCCCGAGCGCAAAGAATTGTGATACTCCGGACATATCACAATTAATCAACAAAACATCAACATCAATATCACAGCAACCACACTTGGTAACCCGTGGCCGTACCCATTAGTATCGGCCCCCAGAGGCCCCGTCGGACCGTCCCCAGGTGGGAAACCACTTCCGCGGCCGTACCCATTAGTATCGGCCCCCAGAGGTCCCGTCGAACCGTCCCCAGGTGGAAGAACATCAACACACGCACCCAAGTCCACTTCTGTGGCCGTACCCATTAGTATCGGCCCCCAGAAGCCACATGCCATCCCCAGGTGGAAGAGTAACAACTCACAGATTACAAAACCACGACTCTCAAAGGTCAAACACACAAAATATATATAGTCGAGGTACCTTGCTAGAATGGCCAAATTATCCAACACGTGCTCACGACCCAGAACTATATCAATTCACAAGGGAGCACAAGATCTCAATAGCACCGAACGACACAACCAATATCACCAAAAACTCATGTATTCATCCATAACCACGGGACTCCAAGCACATAATTTGACAAGAGAATTACACGTTACATTTACCGACGCCATAATCATACATAATGACATCACACGAAAGTAAGGTGATCCTATACTCGAAACTAGCAAACATAATCAACTAAGCATATTAATTCCCGACCCACACGGGTCACCTTTACGAAAACCATGATGGTAAATATACCAATTCTTTGAAAAATGGTTATAAATATTTATTTAGCACATATCGACACTTAGCAACCATTATATCCACAAAACACGTAGTGTATGGGCAATATACTTGCCTCGATAATCGATACCGGCCACTCCTACAATCACGGCTCAGTCGGGACACCTCGAACACCTATGATTCCCCGGCGAAGGAAAAGAATACACCCACGATCGAGAAGCTTGAAGAAAACGACGAACGGAAGGATTCCGACTCGAGTTCTTCACAAGAATTCGACCCTAACAACATATAATCAATAAATCATCGATCATACGAGAAAGAATAATCGTAGAATGCCCGAAAACCCCTCTATGACATTTTACCGGACACCTTCAAGGCGTCGATCAAGAACTCGACCAAAACAACGAATCGATACGATCCAACCATGGAATAACAAGGGAAAAGACGTAATACATCTTAATAATCATCAATCCATCATAATACCAAGTTAAATCGGATTAAACGGACGAAAACAACCAAAACACCCAAATTCCCCAAAACTAGATTTCTAGGAAATCTGACCTGATTCGGTAGATCGGAGGATGTTATAGGATGTATGATTGATGATATGAACTCCAAGACTTCATGGATTTATTGTCCAACAACATCTCTCCATGATTAACCAAGCTCCACCAAGGAAGGGAAGAAAACGAGTGAGAAATGGTCAAGAAAACGCTTGGCCTTAATAAAGCCGATCACGGCCGTTACGTCGAATCGGCCATGGCTTACCTACGAATCGCCATGGCCGAACTCACCGCCTGAAATGCCGGAAACGTTACGACGCATCGCCAGGGCCTTACGTGCGTAACCGCCTTACGACGTATCGCCGATCACTACCGCATGCTACTCGGCGTGGTGGCTTCGCCTCAAAGATGCCCGGCCATGACTCGGTCGGGACCAACTCCGACGGCCCGAACGACCCGAAACCCGAACTGAGTACGAATCGAAGATACGGTTACGACGTACTCGCAAAGACGAATCCGAGCACTAAGAGAACACACGATTCGACCACCCAAGGCTCGAATTCGACAACTAAGTAATTACCCAAAACTTTGGGAAATTACGAAAATGGCCCAAAACGTCCGAAAATCACGATACGCGATCGAAACACCAAACCAAAGCTCGCAACATGAATAATAACATTAAATGAACTTACGAGAAACTCAAACAACAGCTTTGACGAGATTCGCAAGAATCGAACTCAAGTGCGGAAAAGTCGCTAAAAAGCTCGGAACTCAACAAAACGATACCGAAACGAACTCGGATGACAAAAAGTGCAGAATTAATCATTCTCGAAATGACGAAACGGTCATGAGAGAGTCGTCAAAATGGACTCCGGCCGAAAAAGAAATTTACCGAAAATCGAAAATTGCGGATATTATATTCTACCCTCCTTAAAAGAAGTTTCATCCCGAAACTTAAAACAAGTAGGGAGAAGCAATATCCCGCCAGAAAAACTCAACGAGATACGCAAGGAAACACGTAACTTACGCCCATCGGCGAAACGTTACAAGCAACACAAAGGAATATACGGCGTGAAAACACGCTCCACGACGACCAACACAACGTCGTCGTTAGGGATATAACAAAACCAACAAGTGACAAGCGTCATCAAATGGATAATACAATCAAGTCAATTATCCGAACAATCACAAAACACAACGGACGAAAATCAATACGATTGACCAACCCAACGGTACATCAATCAAAACGCGAGCCAATCGCTGAACAAATACGGAATTCCACCGCCCAAGGGTTGGAAGATCGAAAACGAGACTAATTTTCGGAACTTGGAAAGGTCACAACGATATATAGATCAATTTGGGACAATATTAGAACTCGCTCGAATGACAAAGGTGAGAAACAACACCAGGTCAGAAGCATCGACGAACACAGTCGAGTCGATACTTGGCTGACGAAACAAGAGAAAGAAAGAAAAATGTGGGTATTACATCATATAACCTTTAAAAGAGGTTTCGTCCCGAAACCTAAACAACGAGAACGAAGTGCTGGAATAGCAACCTTCCCGACCATATCCTCTTGGTCCACATCCGATCTTCATGGCCATTAGTATCGTGGTCACGACTGTGTCCTCTGCCCATCAGCATACTAAGCGGATTCCCACTCAATACGATTGCACAACTTCGCAAAATATTATACTAAAGTACCAACTCAGCACGACATATCACATAAGGTAACCAATAACAACTCGAAAAGAAAATCCACGAGGTATCCTTTTAAAGGAAATCTTTTGAAAATCCTTGGATTTGTATGGTATTTAAAATAAACTTTAAAAGTACTTTTGGTACCTCGAGTTGTTTCATCAAAACTTGTAAACAACATACTTTAACCGTCTCATTTGAAATCATTTGAAGTCATCATGCCTCTACGTATCATCATCACCGTTAACAACTAACAAGTTAACCATGCAAGATCATCAAATCATTCTTACATACTCTAACATTTCCAAATCTGAGTTTGAACTTTACATCGAGTGAGATTTTTCATCTTTCACTATATTTTTTTTTTGAAAATAAAAATCGCATTGGTTTTTGAAATAAAATATTTTTATGGTGTGAAAGATTTTTGAAAATCATTCACTCGAATTATTTGAAAATACAACAATACGTTAAAAATCATTTTCGAAAATTCTCCCAATACTTCGCAAATATCAATGACGGTAATATTTTACAAAATGTCTACATGTACTTTAAAACAACTCTTTCAAATACCATCGAGGTTTTATTTGAGAATCCAAGGCCGGCTTGCCAATTCCAAATAATTTTCAAAGTATACACGGAGCCGCCGATTAATCAAACCGTCAAAACTTTGTGAAGTTTCCAGGAAAGTGTTTTTGAACACACACAGCAGACATAATTTATCAATTCATCAAACACAATCAAATATCACCTAGCAATACGAAAAGTCTTAACACACATTCACGCACAACAGTTGTTATCACTAGACACCACGTAGAGAATACAACTACAGGTGATTGGCCGTAAAAGTTAGACCTAACGGCTATAATGCGGTTCCATAGCCTCTGCCCAGGTTGATTAGCGAGCGTTACAACAAAGATTAACGTGCGCTAAACACGCCACGTTAGCGCGCGTTAGGCTCGTATTAAGCCTGTGCTAACTGCTCTAATCACCAACACGATTGCAAACATATATGAGGTAATACTAGACTCGAAGGTTACAAATAAGCAACAACATACGAGTCTAAATGTCATCGATTCACATAATTATAACATCTCACAAGCAACCATCAAAATAAAATCATCCTACAAAAACGAAAATTTTACTTCTCAATAAAGAGGACTATCTCAACACATACATACTGATGGACTCAACATTCACGTTACTATTTTAATCATAAAACTGGCACCACTGCTCAACAACGAGAGCATCATCAATACGCATCTTCTGACCAACATTCATGAAACCTAAAAGTTACAAACGAGAGTCACGTCTTGAGTATATTTTGAAGACCTTATTTGAGTTAAAAACTCGAGTTTTGAAAACCTATAGTATGAGATGAGAATGAAATATCGGTAGTTTTAAGTCTAAAAATTTTCGACCTTGAGGTCATCATACAAAAATCAAAAAATTTCCTCCCTTGGAGAACATTTAAAAAAAATTTACGTGGCTCCCCGGAAGCCTTCGAAACTAAAAATTCCAAAGTTGTTGCTCTTGCAAGAAAAACAGTTCATACAAGGATACATTTGGCCATATCATTCTTCATTCTAGCACAAAACGGGAATTAACAAATATATGTCACTTACTCACTATGCACCTTCAAATACTACTACATAACACAGAATCATACAAGCTCGTATAGCTCGTGGTACAACATGTAGTAGGGAGACTTACATCCACAGACCGCACGAAGATGATGGCTGCACCCTGATACTAATCACGGCCGACGTCCCAGACGACGCGTCGCGACACGACTCAGTCAGACAAAATCTGACAATACAAGACTCAACAACACATAACTCGACCCGACAACCTAGGTTTCCTCAACCTGAGTTCTCTGATACCATAAATGTAACACCCCCAGATCGAACCGAGAATATTACACGCCGCAGACCCTCTCCGCGAGGATCCACCAGGCTAGACATCAAAACAACACATTACATTACATACCGACGAATCAAAATAATGAACCAATACACCGATTTGGTCTTTCGACACTGACTTACAAATAAAAATACATAAACTCATCCAGACTCATACCCACGCAAGGGTAAAATAATTACCATCACAAACAATAAGACAGCGTAAAAGACAATACAATGGACTCACTAATCGAACCCAAAATCGGCTTTGTGTGATTAGTATCATTCGTCTTTCATCATCCTCGTACCGATCCCGTGTCTTGCTCCCGAAAACTGCATGTACTGACACAATATGAGATATCCACCCCCCGATTACTCGGGGGTTAGAAAAACTCCACTGTTTCGCTAGTGCAAGTATAAAGTGCAAAAACGAGCCATACACAACACATTCCGAGAATACAACGAAAGACTTCCCAAGGTATATTTAGTTAAAAATAGTTCAAGTCTTGAAAGTAGAAACGAAGTAAGTAAGCACTTTGAAAACACTTCCAAATCTCGGGAGTTTTGAAAACATTTGAAATTGAAAAGTTCTTAATTCCTCGAAAGTCATTTAGGGTCACAGCCCCAAAGTTCTTTTTCCAAAATGCAAATCCGTTAACAAAACGCGGGGTCCACGACCCAACCATTACGGTCACAAAACACAGGGTCCACAACCCGATCATCCACTTCAATTCACTTACAAAGACACATTACACATAACACATTATTCCTATGCCATTCTAGCCAAGCACCAAGACCTGCTATATAATGTATCTCGACCCCGAGCGCAAAGCATTGTGATACTCCGGACATATCACAATTAATCAACAAAACATCAACATCAATATCACAGCAACCACACTTGGTAACCCGTGGCCGTACCCATTAGTATCGGCCCCCAGAGGCCCCGTCGGACCGTCCCCAGGTGGGAAACCACTTCCGCGGCCGTACCCATTAGTATCGGCCCCCAGAGGTCCCGTCGAACCGTCCCCAGGTGGAAGAACATCAACACACGCACCCAAGTCCACTTCCGTGGCCGTACCCATTAGTATCGGCCCCCAGAGGCCACATGCCATCCCCAGGTGGAAGAGTAACAACTCACAGATTACAAAACCACGACTCTCAAAGGTCAAACACACAAAATATATATAGTTGAGGTACCTTGCTAGAATGGCCAAATTATCCAACACGTGCTCACAACCCAGAACTATATCAATTCACAAGGGAGCACAAGGTCTCAACAGCACCGAACTACACAACCAATATCACCAAAAACTCACATATTCATCCATAACCACGGGACTCCAAGCACATAATTTGACAAGAGAATTACACGTTACATTTACCGACGCCATAATCATACATAATGACATCACACGAAAGTAAGGTGATCCTATACTCGAAACTAGCACACATAATCAACTAAGCATATTAATTCCCGACCCACACGGGTCACCTTTACGAAAACCATGATGGTAAATATACCGATTCTTTTGAAAAATGGTTATAAATATTTATTTAGCACATATCGACACTTAGCAACCATTATATCCACAAAACACGTAATGTATGGGCAAGATACTTGCCTCGATAATCGATACCGGACACTCCTACAATCACGGCTCAGTCGGGACACCTCGAACACCTACGATTCCCCGGCGAAGGAAAAGAATACACCCACGATCGCGAAGCTTGAAGAAAACGACGAACGGAAGGGTTCCGACTTGAGTTCTTCACAAGAATTCGACCCTAACAGCATATAATCAATAAATCATCGATCATACGGGAAAGAATAATCGTAGAACGCCCGAAAACCCCTCTATGACATTTTACCGGACACCTTCAAGGCGTCGATCAAGAACTCGACCAAAACAACGAATCGATACGATCCAACCATGGAATAACAAGGGAAAAGACGTAATACATCTTAATAATCATCAATCCATCATAATACTAAGTTAAATCGGATTAAACGGACGAAAACAACCAAAACACCCAAATTCCCCAAAACTAGATTTCTAGGAAATCTGACCTGATTCGGTAGATCGGAGGATGTTATAGGATGTATGATTGATGATATGAACTCCAAGACTTCATGGATTTATTGTCCAACAACATCTCTCCATCATTAACCAAGCTCCAGCCGCGGAAGGGAAGAAAACGAGTGAGAAATGGCTGAAGAAAAACGTCTGCTGGCCTTAAATAGGCCGACTGCCGGCCGGGTTACGTACGTAACCGGCCATGGCTTACGTACGAATCGCCATGGCCGAACTCACCGCCTGAAATGCCGGAAATGTTACGTGCGTTACCGTCCGTGGCCTTACGACGAATCGGCCTTACGACGAATCGCCGATCACTACCGTGCGTTACTCGGCCAGTGGCTCGCCTCGATGCCCGCCATGACTCGGCCGGGACCAACTCCGACGGCCCCAACGACCCCGAAACCCGAACCTGAGTACGAATCGAAGATACGGTTACGAATTACTCGCAAATATGAATCCGATCACTAAGAGAACACACGATTCCGACCACCCGAAGGCTCGGAATTCGACAACGGAAGTAATTACCCAAAACTTTGGGAAATTACGAAAATGGCCCAAAACGTCCGAAAATCACGATACACGATCGAAACACCAAACCAAAGCTCGCAACATGAATAATAACATTAAATGAACTTACGAGAAACTCGAAATAACAGTTTCGGACGAGATTCGCAAGAATAGAACTCAAGTGCGGAAAAGTCGCTAAAAAGCTCGGAACTCAACAAAACGATACCGAAACGAACTCGGATGACAAAAAGCGCAGAATTAATCATTCTCGAAATGACGAAACGGTCATGAGCGAGTCATCAAAACGGACTCCGGCCGAAAAAGAAATTTACCAAAAATCGAAAATTGCGGATATTACAGAAATTCTCTCTAAATAATACGAGTATCGTAATGGCGAGCTACACTCAGAACACTGATTCCGCAAAGTAACCAAGTTCAGTCCTAATCACTCGTTCATGAAGAAAATCCAGCTCAAAGATTAACAAACGTGAATTTAATCGACCGTCAATATGAAAGGTTAAAATAAACAAGCTAATTCGCCCCGTTCCACAGTCTAATGGCAAAATTTTCACGAGTTTCATCAAAAAATAATCCTCGGACAGTATTCCCTTATATATATATTCTCAAGAAATTGATTCGAGTTGACCACTAGGTTCGGATCTCGCGATGTTTCATCAGGATAATCCTAGGGTGGAACTTCCATTCTCATGTATTGGGAAACCGTTTGACGTAAAAGACACTCATGGGGTACATGGATGCTTCTAGTTACTAAGTTCCCTCCACAGCGGAGAAACAACTCGCAAAGCTATTCCCGCATGTCCGAATCAAGGTCGTTGTTTTACGCGAGAGTAAACAACGGGTCACGCGAATACCCCCGGTTACTAGGCTTCCCGTCTTCGGTACATGTGAAATTTCTAAATCACTAGTCTAATCAGGGTCGTTGTTTTACGCGAGAGTAAACAACGGGTCACGTGAATACCCCCGGTTACTAGACTTCCCATCATAGAACAAAAATAACTCGACTTTTGGGAAAAACTGACTAACTCTAAACTCAATCTAAGCGCCAACATGACTTATGTAACTGGACGACTAGCTAACCGAAAAATGTAACCAAACGTATCGACGGTGATTTTAAAATACGTATGTATCCTCTCTTATCCGCTAAGACCTCTACAATTACGAAAAAATTTCGGAACTAAATGAGGACTTAGCAGAAACAGAAATCACTGACTACAACTCGACTAAAACTCGACTGTTTCTTCAGAGAGAAAAACAGTGTCGTAACATCAGTATTACACAAATAGAAGCACGAAAAATTCACGAATAAGAGTAAAATCATGACAAGCAAGGCTATCAACAAAAAGATAACTAAAAATAACAAAAAATGCAACGAAATAACTACAGTAGTAAATGTAGCAACAGAAATAGACCCCCCCAAACTTAGGACGTACATTGACCTCAATGGACAAAATATAATATGCAATAAAAGTCAAAGGTCAAGTACTCCCCTCCAGTCCTCTCACGAGCTGGTGCCGGCATCATCCGGCGAGGAGGGTGGTGTGGCTGGCCGAGCAGGTGCAATAAATGGCCCGTCCGGATGCAAAATGTGGGCCGTCCATGCGGCAAGGTGCTCCTGATGGTAGGCGTCCCTCGCTGCCAGACGCCTCGCCTCACACCGGTTGGCCCGGCGGGCCTACTCTCGCATCTCAGCTCGGACGGCAGCAATGATGCTCTCCCTCTCTGTCCGGCTCTCCTCTCTCATGGCAGCCATAAGACTCTCTCTCTCACTCCTCACCTCCTCTCTCTCTCTCTCCTCATCTCCTCTCTCTCTCCTCATATCCTCTCTCAGCTCGTCGAACATCGCCTGCAATCTCTCTCTGTCGGGCGGCGGGCCGACATCTGCCTGCCCTTGTGTCAGCAGTAGAGGCTCGGGGGATCCCTCGTGGGCTTCATCTAGTAGAAATCCTCTCCCCCGAGCGTGCGCCGGCGCTCCTCCCCACTGGTCAAAATGTGAGATGATGCGATGGTCGATCGGGGCCTGGGGAGCAAGCATCGACTCGTCATCCGACCACATCATCCCCGACTGCCGGCACAAAGTGCAGGTAAGAGAGAGGTGCTTCAACCCCGTCTTGGCCCCTCCCTGAATACACTGGAATATAGATCGGACCAAGAGAGGGGCCACATCGAATCGCAGCCTGGATGTGATAGCATATAATGTCCGGGCTGGGGAGAGAAAAACAGTGCGGATCTGAGAGGTGGGGTCTATACGAGCGCAGATAAAATATAGCCAGGCACGCCCGAGCCGACTGAGGCGCGAGCTCTTAAAGTGAAAAGTGGAAGAACCCGGTGCGCGCCACTCCCAGTCGGAGTCGGGCTGCGTAAGAGTCTCGAGCAGAGCCTCCTTCGTGACGCTATCCATAACTCGCGCATAAGGCGTCTCATCGACCACTGGCAGCCCAAACAACCTCCGAATAGCAGCTACAGAAAAATCAACCGTAATACCTCGGACATCGACCTGAGTCCGAGTGTCTGACTGCTGCAACATGTGGCCTGCCCGAATGTGCTTCAATAACGCGCTGGCATAGAACTCCTGCACTATCGATATCACCGCTGGCTCGGGGGGTGCAGCGAATCGGGCCCACCCCATCTCGTCTATCATAGTCAGCAGTTCCCCGTCCTGGGGGGCTGGAGTGAATCCCCTCGGCCGATCGCGCGCGCAAAGGAGAGGAAAGGGAAGGGAAGTGCACCTGGGTAGTCGGCCGAATGAGAGTTATAAACTACCTGGGCTGTTCAAATTCTGCAAGGTGTGCCGCGGCACAGCTCAAGTGAGCCGCGGCCCAGAGTACAGTCCCTTTTTACCTGCTCGTATGTTTTGTCGTGGGCCGCGGCTCAGCTTCCGTGTGCCGCGGCTCAGGGCTCAAGTGTGCCGCGGCTCAGTAATGTTGTGCCGCGGCACATAGTACATAAAGTTTAGCTCTCCCTTTCGATTTGTGTGTGCCGCGGCTCACAAGCCTTGTGCCGCGGATCAGGCATAAATTTCTCCCCTGGGACTTTTCCTGCAAAGAATTTTAAGAAGAACACGTCAAGAGCGAGAGGTAAAAGCAAATCAAAGCACAAAATGATGAAAAATAAAAATTCAAGAATGCAAGAAAAATACAGAAACGCAAAAATCTACAACTAAGAACTCGGGTTGCCTCCCGAGAAGCGCTAAGTTTATAGTCTTCAGCCGGACCTATTTAAAAATCAGTTCGCTTTTCGCAAACTCCATTTGATCTCCGCCCCGTTCATCGAACCGTTAATATGGTTTTTAAAATTTTGACCATCGGTCATTAACGATTCGATTTTCGGTTCGGACACCCAATGTTGGTTGCGGAAAGGTTTTGATGAGAACAACTTTCCGAAACACCCGTTTTTCTCATGACTAGACGTCCGTTTGACTTCCGGCTTATTTTCCTCTTTCACGAACGAACTTATGACAGCAGCAGACTTTTCCGATTGTGGCTGGTCAGATGGTGATGATGGCATGTTCACATGCTTGAGAAATGCTACTCGTTCTACATCTTTCTTAAAAGTTGGACCATCTGAAACGGAATCTGAATTTTTTGACCGACGATTTTTTCGGTGTCTTTCTTTCGCAACGGCCTCCACACTTTCACTTTGTGAGCTCTTATCAACACCTCCCGGACATGAAAAGGATTTGAATACTTGGAACGTAACATGCTCGTCTTGAACCCGCAGAGTTAATTCCCCTTTTTCCACGTCTATAAGAGTTCGGCCGGTCGCTAAAAATGGTCGTCCCAAGATAATCGGGATATCTTGATCTTCCTCCATGTCGAGAACAATAAAATCCACTGGAAAGATAAATTTATCCACTTTTACTAACATGTCCTCAATCACTCCCCTCGGATACTTAATAGATCGATCCGCTAATTGCAAGCAGACCGTCGTCGGCTTTGCTTCTCCAACTCCCAGCTTTTTGAAAATAGACAGAGGCATGAGGTTAACACTAGTACCGAGATCGCACAACGCCTTATTAACAGAGAGATTCCCCATGGTGCACGGTATGTTGAAACTTCCCGGATCTTTCAATTTTGGCGGAAGCTTTTTCTGAAGAATCGCGCTGCACTCCTCCGTCAAGGCGACTGTCTCAAACTCCTCGAGTTTTCTTTTCTTTGACAAGATCTCCTTCATGAATTTAACGTAGCTTGGCATTTGTTCCAACGCGTCGGCAAATGGAATGTTAATATGAAGCTTCTTGAACACGTCGAGGAACTTAGAGAATTGCTTGTCCGCCTTTTTCTGTTGTAATCTCTGCGGAAACGGGACGGGTGGCACATATGCCTTCGGATTATCCGGAAACGTTATCGAGGGTCTCCAATCTTGTGATTCCTCCGTCGCTAAATTTTTCTTCTCCTCAATTTCACTTCTCTTCACTTCTCTCGGGCTGGTCACACACCTCCTTCCCGCTTCTCAAACTGATCGCATTTAGATTTTCTGTAGGATTTGTCTCGGTCGTACTTGGCAATGCTCCCTCCGGGTGGGCTGTCAACACATTAGCAATCTGGCCCAGTTGGACTTCCAAGTTGCGAATGGAGGCGGAATGATTTTGCAATGTTGCTTTAGTACGGGTCATGAATTGACTCGTATTCGCTGCCAATTTCGCAATTGCTTCCTCGAGAGAAACTTTTGGATCGGGAGGAGGCTGCTGTTGGTTTTGAGCGAACGGAGGCTGGTTCGAGTTCTGTCCGTTTCTCCATGAGAAGTTGGGATGATTACGCCATCCCGGATTATACGTGTTGGAGTACGGATTATTTTGCCGGTTTCCGTTTCCTACGAACTGAGCTTGTTCAATTGGGGGCTGCTCGAATGGGTTTCCGACTTGGCACTCCGCGCTAGGGTGAGATCCGTTACACCAATTGCAAGACTCAATGGTAACGGGGGAAGGAGCATGCGAAAATGCTTGAAGCTACTGCGTTAATGCTGCGACTTGGGCTGACAATGTTGAGATTGGATCATTATTTGAAATTTCCATGACTCGCTTCGGAGTTACTCTTTCAGATGGCCATTGATATGCATTTGTGGCCATAGCTTCCAACAACGAGTGTGCCTCGGCCATAGTTTTTCCCATTAAAGCTCCTCCAGCGGCTGCATCCACGAGAGTGCGTGTAGAGGCACTCAAACCATTGTAGAATGTCTGAATTTGGAGCCAGTCCGGAAGGCCATGATGCGGGCATCTCCTTAGCAAATCTTTGTATCGCTCCCACGACTCGTGGAGCGATTCCATATCATATTGACCAAAGGTGGTGATCTCGTTTCGTAACCTCGCCGTCTTTGAAGGTGGGAAGAATTTAGCAAGGAAGGCTTGTGCTAATTCCGCCCATGTCGTGATCGAGCCCGGCGGTAAAGAATTCAACCAGAATTTTGCTTTATCCCTCAAAGAGAAAGGGAAAAGCCATAAACGGACAGCATCGTCGGTGACACCATTGTTCTTGAACGTGTCACAAATCTCGAGAAAAGACGCGATGTGTGCGTTGGGGTCATCATTCGGCAAACCACTGAAATGGCTCCATTGTACCATCTGAATAATTGCAGGCTTGATTTCGAAGTTGTTCGCCTGAATGGTGGGACGCCGAATCCCCGACAAGTTTGCGTTAATTTGCGGCATAGCATAATCTCGAAGTGCCATTTCCGGTTGAGCTTGCTGCAAAATATTATTTCCTCCATGATTTTCGATATTATCGGCCATGTTGACTTTCGCTGGTAACTGTCGTTTCTCCTTCTTGTTTCTTCGAAGAGTGCGCTCGAGTTCGGTATCCAAAGGTAGTAGGCCTTCGTTACCAAATTTTCTCATGCACTACGCGAAAGATCCTGAAAGGACAAACAAATAAAATAAAATACACGAAAATAAGTAAAAAAAAAATGTTCAAACTAAGACTAGAAATACTGAAATCGATATTAGTAAAACTCAACCCCCGGCAACGGCGCCAAAAACTTGTTGCGGATTTTTCATTAACGCAAGTGCACGTTATCGTTGACAAGTAATAAAGTGATGAGTGAGTATCGTTCCCACGAGGACTGAGTCACTAACTACCAATTTTTATGTATTCTAGTTTTATTAGAACAATCGAACTTTGGGTTGCAATTAATTACTAAAAGAATTAATAAAGACTAAACAGTATAAACGATCGATCAAAGAAGGAAAATCAAATGATGGATAATTCTAGGATTATGAATCCACCTCAGTTTATTCGAATTTACTCTCGATTATCTGAAATTAATGATTTTCCCAATTTATTGAAGGCGAAGATTGCTAAAATAGAGGTCAATAGATTTTTCTAAAGGCGAATAACGCACTCTATCCCTAGGTGAATTAATTCGTCAATAGGCAAAAAGCATAAAATCTCCAAAAGGCCATGTAGTTCCTATGAGTATATTCCTATCTCACAGAATAAAACGGTCCTCACCAATAGTTCTTCACCAACTCTCCTCTCCCGATTCGAGTAAGGTAATTAAAACAATCAAATTATTGGCCAGACAATTGAAAGCATTAAACTCAATTGGGAAAACTCAATAGAAAAGGGAATTATATAGATAATCTAAAGCAAATCCGTCAAAACTTAAGTTTCATCAAAATCCTAGAACAAGGGTTTTAGCCTGACATGCTTAATAATGAAAATACAGAACTAATAATTAAAAGCATGAAAATCAAACGCAGATGAAGAGTTCGGATTCCTCCATTATTCTGGCTTCCGCCCTCTGCCTTTGATGTCTTCTGCTTCTCTCGTCTGCGATAGTCTTCTATGATCTTCCTTTTCCCAAGCCTCAAAGATGATTAATTAGGGTCTTAAACCCTTATTTATAGCTCCCAACAGCCTCCAAATCGCGTCCGTGTGAGTAGGTCGAGAACTGGCTTCAAAACGGCCCAAACCCGCGCGGAGCACACCAAAACCGCCCAGTGTGCCGCGGCTCACTAAATCTGTGCCGCGGCACACGGCGTGCAAATAAAAACCTAGGCGCTATGTGTTTCTTCTGGGCCGCGGCTCACCAAGTCTGTGCCGCGGCTCAGAGTACAGTCTACTCTGGTGCCTGCTGGTCCTCTGTGTGTGCCGCGGCCCACTTGCCTTGTGCCGCGGCCCACGGCCAAAATTCGCCGTTTTTGCCTGTTTCGCCTCGTTTTAGCTTCCGGACTCCAATCTCCTGTCAAACATACAAGAATAAGGCATTAAAACCTCATTTATGCAAATTTACTCGCCAAAATAATACGAAATAATGATAAATAAGCGTATAAAAATACGCCTAACATTAGTCATGTTATTTAAGTTTGTATAAAGATCTATTGTGAATTACTTATTATTGTGTGTGATTTTCATTGTTTTAACAATCTTTATTTATTTGGCCAATAAATGACGATATTTATGGTCTTCATATGTTTCGAAAGAAAATATGTTTGATTAGATCAAATGATCTTCACTCTAAGTTGTTCTAGGGGATAGAAATATACCTCTAGACCTTAGATGATTCTTTGAGTTACTTTCATAAATCCTAATGCTATATATTGAAGCCAATCAACATAGAAATATAGTGGATTGATTCAATATGTAAGGGGCGTTTTATAGTTCGAAAGAGAAACCGTCTTTTTAAGGAAAATCGAATCTACACAACATAATAAGTAAATTCATCTTATGATCCCCTATACATCTTCTATAACTAATGACGAACTAATTTTGTAATCCCAACTATTTTATTTTATCGTTAATCAATCTATTATTGTTGCAATATTTTTATTTCCTTAAAATATTAGAACTATTATTGGATTTTCTTTGCAAATATTAAACCAAACTCTTTAATTGTGTGTTTCACTCATCTTAGTATCTATAAAAAATAGACTAATAGTGTATAATTCAAATTATAACCAAACTTCCTCGTGGGATCGATAAACCGGACTCAAAAAGTCCACTTACTACTTGATACGACATCGTGCACTTGCGATAGTTACACTAAGAACGTGTCATGGACCTATGCTCAGCTTGGTAAGATTGCTCAATATGAGACCAACAGTCGATTAGTGGAAAACAACCTTTCGTACTGAATATCTTTTTTTCTGCTCGTTCACTTAGTAAAGGATTGTTCACCAAGAGCTCCGACCCTTGCTCAACCCTTTTTACCAATAACTCAATCCTTCTGAACAACCATTCAATTTTTAGTCTAGTGTTACATTTTCTCAACAGTCGTGCAACACCTTGGTCGGCCATTCAACTCTCCCTACATTCAAGCACTAAATATTATTGAAAATAATGCTTGTCAGTTACAAAGTACCAATATGGCCAAACCATATATCATGTTTCAAAAACATATCCAACAATTATTAATATCCTATACTAGTTCGTTCCAACTTCACAAGTTCTTGTGCCATTTAAGCTTGGTACTTAACCACCTGCACATTGGTGAACTTATTCCACAGACTTTCTTTCTTGTTGCCATGTCGAAGTTTTTCCATGATTACGAGCATACAAAATGTCAGTCGTTCTTGTAACAATGTATTTTAGTTTTAAATTAAGTTACTAGACCACTCAATAGTGTATTGATACATTAGTAGTTTTAAGGTGTATTAATCCTTATGATTTTGGGGGCTGTTGTTGTTTTTCAACCCAGTTTTTCCTTTATGTGGCTACCTAGTGCTATATGCTATTATGAATCTCATCAACATAGTCCATATAAAAATATTTAGATTATAGCAATATATCAAATAACGGATTTTTCTTCTTTTTTTATCTGTATTTTGTTCCTATTTTTTTTTCATGTTATCTTTTAATTTATTTTTCAGGATTTTTCATTTCCTTTTTTCTTTTTTTTTAACATACATTCCCTTTTTTTATTTGCTTTTTTCTCTACTTTTCCGCTCTTTTTTCCCTTTTATGTTATTTATGTAGCGATCATTGACGGTTTCAAAGTTTGATTCATGTTAGCCGACCCCAAATCATTTTGGGATTAAGGATTAGATGTTGTTGTTGTATAGTAATATACCAAATCTTA
The DNA here is from genome assembly GCA_033398695.1 of Orobanche coerulescens. NCBI lineage: Eukaryota > Viridiplantae > Streptophyta > Magnoliopsida > Lamiales > Orobanchaceae > Orobanche > Orobanche coerulescens. The sequence continues at coordinate 93,504,810 of CM065816.1, forward strand.
TTTTTTGATATAAAAAAGATTGAGATGTTATGAACCACAATTTTTGCATGTTCATCATAACTGACATCCGGTGATCCACTAATCCTAGTGTTGTAATGTGGCCATTTTGAATTTTTCACCTCGAATACAAACAAAGTACAGTGGAATGTGTACTTCATTGTATTTCTCAAGTTATAATTCCACCATATATGTTGTGTTGCATAATATATATGTCTGTGTCAAGTATTTAACCTATTAGTTCCAGAAGATAGTGATCTAGAAACAAAGTCTAATCCATTAACCAATTTACTAAAATGTCTAACCCAATATTACATTACATCATAATTTTACAAGTAACCGGGATCCTTATGTAGAACATATTGTTTAGTATCAAAGATGATGGGGATTGATTATTTTCTTTTGCTCGATCTTGAAGTATGCACACCCCACTGGTAATGATGTCTTGATTAGTGGGGGTATCACATATACCAGGCTACATGTGAGATCATGACGCCCTTCTCATAAGACCTACAAATTGCCTGTCATTATATGTTGAAATAATTTATTAGCTACGAGTTTTTATTGATGCAAAAAAATAAATGTAAACAATATAATTACCTACTCTTCCATCGTGTTTACCCTGATTATGTGTTGATGGTACTCTTTTCCGATAATTTCCTGCCATGTCTTTTTTTCTGGAAGCTATAAATGCTCAGCCCAACCCCCACCACGCCGATCTTCTGCTCGTCAGCCCAGTCTTGACTCTCGATTTTAGGTTGGCTTTTGCCTTGGTGTGATTTAGTTTTTGTAGGATGAGTATCTAATAGCCTATATAGGAATGCAGTAAAACAGAAAGCACTTATAGTGGTTTCAGAGGTGGGGTAATCCTCTACTAGTCCACTTTTCTCCAAACCAGTTGGAGATGAATCCACTATAAATTTCAACCAGTGATAAATGTTACAATGATTCAAACTAGTTATAACAGCTTTCAACCAGTGGAAATCCATGGCCGTTGCAACTCCCTTGACTGCCTAGCACCTCTTGATCGAAAACTCGTGTATACCACAACAACTCTCGAGCTGTCTATCACCTTCCAATCAAGAATCCGTGGATGCCCTATGTTGTTACCCAAAATATTATTCGGAATGGTTTGCTGGAACGGATGAGTAACAAACAAAATATGAGAGCACGTCCGAGGGAATGTAAATAGCACAAGATTTGCCGGGGTTGTTAGTCCCGGGCTTGAATGCTCTCGCGAGATATTATTAATACGAATACTTGGAAGTACAAATATTAATGTTAGAGTACAATTACAATGTGTCTAAAGACCTTAGTTATCTAGCTCTTGAGTTCTGATGATTGCCGGAAGAACCAGAGTTGATGCTCTGTGAGTTCTTGTAACAACGATGGAGTGCTGTATTTTTAGCTGTAGGATTCAACAGTTTCTGAACTCTTGTATGAAAACAAACAGTTTCTGAACCTTTTTCTAGTTGCTCGAGGTTTCCTATTTATAGGAGTGGAGGTAGCTGGGTGATCGCCTTTACTGTATTATAATAAGCAGCCGATCTTCTTTAGCACATGGGTTGGTCTCCTTAAAGTCCGCAGCAGCTGCTGGCAGCCGGATGTGCGAACCAATGAGAAGACAACATGTGTCCTATGTCGCTGTCTTGGGAGGTCCCACCTAGGACCTTTCGGCGGGTCTGTCGGTAGGTGAGGCAGTCCTTGTCATTGAGAGCTGTTGATGGGCTGGAGTCAAAGATCCTTATTCTGTGGCGCCATTCGCGGATCTGCACGTGGGTCTTCACTCCGAGATCCAGTCTTCGTAGATATGACGGATGATGGCCTTACACGTGGCATGGGACGGTCGTCCTTGGTCGGGCACCATAGTCGATCGCTAGGTGCTAATAGGTTATCGCCCTGGACGTCGATCGCTCGGTACATGATCTTGGTCTGGGCTCTTCATCAGGTAAGTCTGCCTTGGATTATTTGATGTTGGATTGGTCGCTCGGCCCTTATGCCGATCGCTGCTGAGGCGTATAAATCGCCGCACAATAATTGCCCCGCAGCTCGCTCCGATGTTGAAGACGTGGGGTGAGATGGTTTCACTGGCGATCGCTTGACTTAGACGAGCGATGCAGTATTTCATGAAACAGACGATCGTCTCTAGAATGGACTGATTTTGAATTTGGACAACTTACTCGATCGCTGAAATGAGCGGGGAATGACAGCGGTCTTGAACCGTCATGGGGCACGTGTCGCGTTTCTGTTGGGGGAGTCCGACGGTTTGTCAGACTCTGTCCTTTGGCGTGCCCTCGAAACGACGCGCACGCGGGATTCGAGGGCGGCATTAAATACTGACTTCCCCGACCTTTGCATTTCGGCCCCCGAGATTCGGTTTATTTGCCCAGAAGCCCCCGCCCTTGCCTATAAAAGGGACTATGGTTACAGGGTCAAAACCTTATGCATTTTGGTCTGAGAAGAAGACATAGCTGAATTCCTTTGAAGCTTCGTGTGATGATCGTCGTTCGACTCAGACTCTTTAGGTAAGAACAAAAAACTTCTTCTCTCTTCCTTTACTTTCTACTGAAAATATCCGTAGGAAGACCAAATGTGTATTAGGTGGGTAGTACTTCCGCTGCCAGGGCTTCAACCGCCCGGGATGGACTTTCTATGGACACCGCCGTCGAGGCCATCCACACCGGGATTGAGCCCGCAGAGGTCGAAGAGCTTTTTAATGAAGCTATCGCGGTCAAGGCGGCAGAGGCTGAGCGGATTCGTTTGTTGAAACAGGAGTAAATGGATGCGAAGGTGCATTGGGAGCGGAACAGCGCGTTCGGCCAAGCCTTCACAGATTTTGCCGAACTCATGGAGAGAGTAGCCGGCCCACTCCCCAAATTTAACTTTACTGAATACTCGATCGCGCATCCTTATGAACCTGTAAGGCGGACGTTGTTCCGGGCTGCTCGCCACTCTCCGTGGACTCTTGGCCAGATCGGGAGCTCGGCGACCAGGAAGGATCTGGACCGTTGGAGGGCGAGGTTCCATGTTCCCTCTAATGTTTGTCTCCACGTGCCCGCCGAGAACGAGCGAGCCAATCAACCTCCTGAGGGCATGGTCGCCGTCAACGAGGCGATAATAGAGGCTGGACTGCGATTCCCGTTGCCGTTCGCTGTCTCCTACCTGCTGAATGCCTGGAACGTGGCGCCTCTTCAACTGACGCCGAACCCCTGGCTACAGATTGTCTGCACCCTTACTTTGTTTGGTGGCCATCGACTGTATCGTCTTCCTTCGCCGTTAGAGATGAACCATCTCTTCAAATTGACGGTTCAAAAAGGCTCTGCCGGCGGCTACCACATCTAAGGTCGCTCATGGCGGGTGATTCTTGGGGTCCCGAACAAAGTAAGGGGTGATCCGTCGAAGTGGTTCTGGGTCGGCGGCGCATGGAAGTCGGCAGGGAGCGACAACCCAACCGACGAGTTGGATATTCTGACCGGCTTTCGGGAGAGGAGTCCGAGTAAGGATTTAGACTCTCCCTTTGTTCGGATACATTCTAAACTGATCTAATTTGACTCTTTTTGCAGGTGTCATTGTTCCGGCGGCAGACGGCCTCGCTTTTGATTTCGCGATCGTCTGGGAGAAGATACGTAGTCTTCCTGATGACCATATAGATGCACGCCGAATCAACAACGAAGCATGTTGGTTGGCCGCTCGGCTATTTCGCTTCCCTCGTCATCTAAAGGTTCCAGGTACGAAATTTTGCGATCTTCTTTGACATGTCGATCGTATTGATTGAGGAAGATTACTAACTTTGTCGATTGTTTTCTTTTGCAGAAATTCGCTTCCCTTGTTTCCCAGAGCCCCCTGCTACGATCGCCATGTCTAATTCGGGGATCATGAGCTGCCTTCGTCAAGGGAAGAAAGTGAGTCGAGCTCCTGCTACTCCGCTGCGACCGACACCGGAGGCAGGACCTCTCCAGTAAGGCACCGATAATATGATCTTTCGTGTGACACCAACACACCACATTATCTACAATATAAAATAATTAGACATTTCAATTGCATAACCATAACGTGAATTAATATGCAAAACATGTGATTAAATATAATTAATATCCTCATAGGTAGTAAATGGGAAATTAGGTAATACAAGCATAAAGTATGCTTTGCAGTATACAATCCTAACAATCTCCCACTTATACTCAAAGCATGCTTTTAAGTATACTATTCTATTACATAGTCTCTCATTTCTCCCACTTATACTCAAAGCAATGCTGCCATACACCGTAATCCCATTCCTTCCACATGCCTTTCAAAAACTTTTGAAGGTAGGCCTTTCGTGAAAGGGTCAGCAAGATTATCTTCCGATACAACCCTGGCTACAACTACGTCTCCTTCCTTTACGAAGTGTCGTATGATGTGGTACTTGCGGTTGATATGTTTACTTGCCTGATGGGCTCGTGGTTCCCTTGAATTTGCGACTGCACCAGTATTATCACAATAAAGTGTAATACCCTCTGGCAAATCGGGAATCACATCTAAGTCCTGCAGGAAGTACTTGAGCCACACTGCCTCCTTGGCTGCCTCAGAGGCTGCCACGTACTCGGCTTCCATGGTAGAGTCCAAGATGCATTTATGCTTCACACTCCTCCAACTAATGGCTCCACCTCCCAGGCTAAACACATAACCCGAAGTAGACTTGGACTTTTCTTTGTCCGATGAAAAATCTGAGTCAGTGTAACCCACCGGAAATAGGTCGTCTGATTGATATACAAGCATGTACTCCCTAGTCCTTCTCAGGTACTTGAGTATGTGCTTGACAGCAATCCAGTGTCCTGGTCCTGGGTTTGACTGATATCTAGCAGCCATGCCCACGGCATGACAGATATCTGGTCTAGTGCAAAGCATAGCATACATGAGACTTCCCACAGCGGATGCATAAGGGACCATCTTCATGTCATCTATCTCCTTCTGTGTCTTAGGACACATGTTCTTAGATAGTTGAATTCCATGTCTGTAAGGTAGGAAACCTTTCTTTGAATTCTCCATGCTAAACCGCTTCAGCACTGTATCGATATAGGATACCTGGGATAAGCACAACATCCTCTTCTTCCGATCACGAAAGATCCTGATTCCAAGGATGTGTCCTGCTTCTCCTAAATCCTTCATATCGAACTGCTCAGATAGCCATACCCGTATGTCCGACAATTCCTTCACGTTGTTTCCAATCAGAAGGATATCGTCTACATACAGTACAAGAAACACCAACACGTTTCCATCACATTTCTTATATACACAACTCTCACTCGGACATTGGACGAATCCATATGACTGGACAACTTCGTCAAAACGAGTGTTCCAAGATCTAGATGCTTGCTTAAGTCCATAAATGGATTTCTTAAGTTTGCACACCAAGTGCTCTTCTCCTTTAGCAATGAATCCCTTTGCTTGGCGCATATAGATTTCTTTGTCTAGACTCCCATTCAAGAATGCAGTCTTGACATCCATCTGCCAAATATCCAGATCCAAATGCGCAGCTATAGCTAAAAGAATCCGGATTGACTTAAGCATGGCTACCGGCGAAAAGGTTTCAACATAATCGATACCCTCTTTCTGAGTCTAACCTTTTGCAACAAGCCTCGCTTTGAAGGTTTCAACCTTCCCGTCAAGTCCTTTCTTTTGCTTGTAGACCCATTTACTCCCAATGGCTTGTACACCATCAGGTAGCTCTACTAGCTCCCACACTTGATTGGAATCCATAGATCCCATTTCTGATTCCATTGCTTCTTGCTAGGAGTCAGCATCTTTATCTTGGATTGCCTCCTTATAGGTCCAGGGAACTGATTCATCTTCGTCTGTGATTGAGTCCGAAGACTTTCACATGCCTATGAATCGTTCGGGCTGATGAACAACCCTCCCACTACGATGAGGCAAATCCTGAGTTGGTGTAAAAGTTTTAGAATCGATACGTGGTGCAGTGTTAGTTGGCGCTTGTACGATTGGTATAGACGGAGTCTCGCCCCTCAGCTCTTCCAGAATTATCTCGCTCATGGGCTTGTGACTAATCATATAATCCTCTTCCAGAAATCGGGCATTGGTGCTAACAATGACCTTCTGATCCTGGGGACTATAGAACAAGCCACCCTTCGTTCCCTTAGGGTATCCCACAAACACTCGCACTTCTGTACGAGATGCCAATTTATCAGCTTCCTTATTCAGCACATGTGCTGGAGTACCCCAAATCCGAACATGTCCTAGACTGGGCTTACGCCCATTCCACAATTCTGTGGGTGTTTTTGGAACTGATGTCGAAGGCACCAGGTTTAGAATATACGCCGCTGTTTCTAAGGCGTATCCCCAAAACGAAATAGATAAATCTGAATAACTCATCATTGATCTAACCATTTCTAAAAGAGTCCTATTCCTTCTTTCAGCCACACCATTTTGTTGTGGAGTTCCCGGCGTGGTGAGCTGGGACGAAATCCCCTCATTCGCCAAGAAATCCAAAAACTCTCCACTAAGGTATTCGCCACCACGATCAGATCATAGCGACTTGATACTCTTCCCATGACGCTTCTCCGTTTCAGCCTTGAAGTCTCTGAACTTGTCAAAGGCTTCAGACTTACGTCGCATCAAATAGATGTATCCATATCTCGAATAATCATCTATAAACGTGATGAAGTATTCGAAACCACCCCTAGCCTGGATATTCATTGGACCACATACGTCCGTATGAACCAATTCTAACACATCCTGAGCACGGTTTCCCTTGGTTTTAAAAACCCTTTTGGTCATCTTACCTTCCAGACAGGATTCACAAATTGGAAATGACTCAACTTGGAGATCATCCAATGGGCCATCATCTACCAATCTTTGAATCCTTCTAAGGTTTACATGTCCTAACCGTAAATGCCACAGATATGTTTGATTTATGCTTGAAGGTTCTTTTCACTTTTTAGGTTTAGACAAAGAGTTAAGTGATTTATGCATAGGAGTTTGTGCAGTATTAATGACATATAGTCCATCATTAAAAGTACCTTTGCAAATATATTCACCGCTACTTTTCTTAATAATGGCATCATCATCAAAAGAAACTGAATAACCATCGCTTTTTAATTTAGAAACCGAAATTAAATTCATTCTAAAATCTGGTACTAATAATACATTATTGAGAACTAATACTTTATCATTAATCTTCAACTGCACGACTCCACCGCAATGTACCATAAGCCTGGAATAATCGCCCCAATTGATGGTAATCTCGCCCGCACTAAGCTGCTTGGTTACCTGAAAACCATGCGAGTCAAAGCAAACATGATCAGTGGAGCCTGAATCAACTATCCACGAAGTGGAAGAACAAGCTGCCAAACATGTTTTGACTACTAGTGCACGAGACATACCTTTCTTAAGACCAGGGCAGTCCGTTTTAAAATATCCTTTCTGACCGCACTTGTAGCACTTTCCATTTGGCTTTTTGTTCGCCTCGGGATGAGGAGCCTTGCTTTTCACCTTGAGGGTTGCCACTTGCTTCTGGCCAACCTGTTTTTTCTTCTTTCCCCATTTGGGTTTGGAAGAAGTAGCACCGGTTGCCGCAAGAATCTGATGATAACCTTGTTTGAAGAGACCTTCACAGATCAAGCTCATAGAAGTTCCGCCAAACTATATGTCCTACGGTTCATATTGTAGTTAAGGCGGAACTGCTCAAAGCTTCTAGGTAAGCTGCCTAAGATAATATCGACCTGCGTTTCCGCATCGATAGTAGCCCCCAGTATGCTCAGTTCGTTCAATTATGGAGGCCAATTTGATTTTAATTAAAATTAAATCAATTTAATCACTTAGTTATTTTAGCCTTAAGGTTTTTAATTTTCTCGTCCTAACATGCAAGGAAACATATCACGCATACATCCATACATGCCATACATCAAAACAATAAAAACCAAAATAAAGCATGGATAATTAAATTTATCCATTTATCATGGTCTTCTTCCTTGAGTTGAATCCGAGAAAATCTTCGACTCGATCTCTCCCACTGAATCAAGCATCTCGTCGCTTCTCCCCGGCCGGGCCGTGGATTTTCAAAATTAAAATTTTACTTTTATGCAAAATTAATTACATAAAAAAAATTTAATTTTAAATCCCGACTTCCCAGCGGACGCAACGAACGGCGGCGAAAACGGACCGGACCAAATCGACCGGCCCAACCAACGAACCGGCTCGACCAGTCACTGCCGCATCGGCAAACCACCGGCCGCTTCGGCAGTACCGTGTCTTTGCCGGCAATACCATTGCTTGGCCGCGGCTTGCCAGCCCTGGGCGATTCTGCTCTATTTCTTCGCGATCCCGTCTCTTCCGAATTCGATTACAATTTTATACAAAATAAAATACATCGAAATTACATCAAGATTTACACGAAAAAATAAAACCACCTAGAACTACCCGCGGATTTTCTCACGGGAAAAACCATTACATGCCTCAAAAACGGGCCAAACCAACAATTGCATAATTAATAAAAATAAATAAATAAATGCACCATTCATATAAACCATGATAATTGGATCATATCACCTGCAAGAACACATCTAGCAAAATATTCCAACATCAAAATATATGAATATTTAAATTGCTATCAATTAATCACTAAAATTAATTAAAATAGCAAAAGCCTAAAATCCGGCTCCGATACCAATTGTTGGAAAGTAAAACGCAGCGGAAGCGAAGTGTGATAAAGTTGATAATAGCGTTTTATGCATCTACGAGCATTAGATCTATTTAGGCATGCTAATTAATTAATTACTAAGATTAATAAGCAATTTAAATATTATTTATTATTTATTAATTAAATATGTTGATTAATTAAAATATCCTAATCTAGATCCAAGATCATAGGATATTACCTTTTGAAGCGCGTTGGTTACTTCCTTCTTGATCGCCTTGTATTTCTACCTTCAGATCTTCTAGAGTATGATCCGCCTTGAACCGGACGTTGTGTGGGCAACGAGCTACCGGATCTTGCTTGGACACCTTATGGATCGGCCGAATTCTTATGCCTCACAACTCTCTATTTTTGTTTCTTCAAGTAATTCCGATATGTAGCAAGAATTAAAGTGTTATCTCAATTGTGGAATCAAAGACACAAGTCAAGATCCACAATTAAACACTTAGAAGAAAAATCGAAATTCCTTGTGCAAGTATGTGATAAAATCAGCCAAGCCCCATAATGTCCTATTTATAGGCTCTTGGACTACTACTAGGGATCTAAAGGAGGATTATGGAAGGACTCCCAATTAATTCATCTTACCTTATTAGGACTCTTCCTAATATATGATGAATCAATTAATATCAACTTAGTCCACTAAAAAGTTGATATTGCACTTCCTACCAAAATCCCAAATTACGAAATTGGGCTCCTTATTAAATATATTATTTCCCGTGTTTAAGATATCGAATGTCCATTAATTAATTATAAGCTACTGACAGCTTTAATTAATTAATATCTTATCCAAGATTAGTACCACTCGAACTTTATTATTATATCGGAATTAAATCCACCTGCAGGGTTTAATATAATAATCACTATTGAGCTCCTCAAGGGGACATCATCAACCCGCACGAGTCGGGACACGATTTCTAGTAATGATAATAATTGTCGTATAAACAATATTATTGCCCAAGATACGAGGCTTATTGAGTCGATCATTTTGACTCTCACCTATGGTAAATCAAAGCAATAATTATTATAAATACACAATTAAATATTATATACATAGAATTAAGAAATAATAATTATCCGAGATTTACGTTATTCTTACAGTCAGTACAGAAGACACTATCTCACCTCGATCCTGTTCAACGTATACAAATACGCTAATATATGCTAATAGTCAAGACCAACTATTCTCAAGCATACACTACAACCCTTTATATAATTTGTCTAATAATTATATAGGTTGTGAACTATTATATTATTTTATAAGGCACCGATAATGTGATCTTCCGTGTGACACCAACACACCACATTATCTACAATATAAAATAATTAGACATTTCATTTGCATAACCATAACGTGAATTAATATGCAAAACATGTGATTAAATATAATTAATATCCTCATAGGTAGTAAATGGGAAATTAGGTAATACAAGCATAAAGTATGCTTTGCAGTATACAATCCTAACACACCCAACGTACTTAAAAGTCCATATTTCTCCATTTTGTGAACCTTGGTTTGACCAACATGACCAAGTCTAAGGTTCCACTTAAGAGCTTGATTAGTATCATGCCTGCCACGTTTCCTAGTTATAGTGTTAAATGCTGATTTATTTTTCAAGTTCAGATGATATAAACCATTCAACAATGTAGCTGTGCCAACCAATTTATTTAAAAAATAAATTTTACAACTACCATTGCCAATGAAGAAATAAAATCCGTTCCGGTTCCAAGACTGGAATGGATACAATGTTTTTATGCCCCTTGGGCAAAACCAGTACTTCATCTAACGTTAAAATAAAATCGGATTCCAAACCCAGTAGGAGTGATCCAATATCGGTTGCCTCGACACATTGTCTACTTCCGACAGTGACCATCACTTCCCCAGCTTCAAGCTGCCTACTTCATTCTAGATCCTGATTCATAGTACATGTAATATCTGGATTTATTATTGAGTATTTCATTTGTATTTGACCCATGTATTATTCAGAATCGTGATATCGATAACTGGAGTATGATATTTCTCACATTTGTATCTTTATACATGAGTATAGCAACATGCAAATTTTCTCATGCAAACTCGTGATAACGCACGCTAAGAATGTAGCTTAACGTGCGTTATCGGCTAAAACTAGTGCACGCTACGATTGAAGAATTGTGTGCGCTAGGCAGTCAATTATTGAGCTAGATGGATAGCACATGTGCCATCCGGACATGGGCCCGGATAAGATTCCCGCAGGCGGAACTGGACAGTTTTGGAGTCAACACTTATTAGCGTGCGCTAAGGATAGTAGGATAGCGTGCGCTAAACAGCTAATGTGCAGAAACTTTATATTAGGGACAACACCCTCATTTCATTTGTTTTACGTTTCCTTCACTTGTTCTTCGTTCCTTGGAAGTCCAGAGAGCCTTCCCTACTCCTTAAACACATACAAATCCGCCTTACTTGATCATTAAATATTGGAGAGTGCTTACACTTGATCATTGAAGAAACTCACTTTGAAGTGACACTCAAGCAACCGGGGTTGAAGTCTACCTATTGTTTCAGTGTTTTCTTCATCTTAAGGTATGTTAATACTATCTCCTACCTTGGATTCGTGTTATTGAAGGATATGAGAATTATGCTATCAAGATATTGAGTTCCATTCGTGAATTATTTAAACAAACATCATGTTTAGAATTCGGAATAATTATGCTTATGATATCGTCGTTGAAAACATCATAGTTGGAATCCTAGTACGTCAAATGATGAGAAGAATATTCTGAGGTTGATTATCCGTATGATTTATGTTGCCATATTGATCGTAAACTTGGAGGTGATATCACTTTTGTTATAAGAACTTGAGAAAGAATCATCTTAGGTTGTATCCTTTCGTATAAGTTGGAATTGTTTGTTCACCTTTAAGATGAAGTCTGAATGTGATAATGATAATGAAATCTAGTGCATCAACCTGAGATCACCGAACTTCACATGAGAATGATAATCGAGTTTGAATATAAGAGTTGTGATGATATTCATTTCCTTGAATTCAAAGATGTTGGAATCCGTAAGATCATTCATAAGTTTATGAACATGACATGTAGACGGATAACGTACGTTAATCACTGAGGAGTTCGTAATTTTCATCACCGTTAGAACAGTCTGCTGCCCAGTAGTGAAACTGCCATGCAAGCTTAGCGTACGCTAAGCTATGTAAATTAACGTACGCTATCGGGCATGTTTAGCGTACGCTACGCTTGGAACGTAACGTGCGTTATATCATCAGACGAGTCAATCGACTGATCTGTTGCATTCATATTTACTGTTACATTTAATAGTCAACTGTCTTCCGTTTTGCTTAGTCTTTACAGTTGACATAAGTCACCTGCAGTCTATATAAGTCACCTGCAGTGTTACCAGCTGTGCTTCCGCACTACTCATCTGCAGCTAAGGTTTGTTAGCTGCATATTATACAGCTGAAGAAACTCACCTAATTAAGGAAAAGAGTTTAATAAGTATAATCACCCCCTATAGACTTACTCCTGACAACTTGTGATCTACCAGTGGTATCTGAGCGGTTGGTTCAATTTTACAGAACCAGATCCATACTTGAGTATATATTTTAATCTCCCATTTAAGATGGAACACGTGCAGCACATGCATTCTAGACTTCCCTCTTTTTCAATTGATGACTATGACTTATGGAAGATAAGAATGCAGGCACATTTATCATCTGTCCACGATGATATGTGGAGTATATTTGAAGAAGGTCCTTTCATCTACATGAAGGACAACACAAATGAGAATATTGTAGTTGGGAAACCAAGACAAATTCCCAAGACCAGATCAGAGGTGACCACCAAGAAAGAAAGCTAGCAAACCTTGACGCTCGAGCCAAATATATCTTATATCAGACCTTTGATCAAGCCACCATATTAAAAGTCAAACATTGCAAAAATTGCCAAAGAAACATGGGACACATTAGCAGCAATGTGTGAAGAAACAGAGCTGATCAAAGAGAACATGGAATCAACAAGTGGATTCCTATCAGATGATGATGACATAATCAACTGTCTTATGGCCAATCTTGCTGATGAAGAGGTAACATCTAAACCTCAAACTATAGAAGGTTTAAGTTCTGATATGTCTGAAGATATTGATCTTCACAAATCTGTAAACCAATTATTAAAAGATTTTGAAATTCTTAAAAAGGCACACCTGGATGCAACAGCTGAGAATACCCAACTGAGAAATGATAAAGCACAACTGGAAAAGAATTTTGACAATCTCAGCCAGGATACATAAAATTTCAAAACCAGTCAGGCTGAAGCTGGTAAAATAGCTATTGCTGAAATAGATAGATTAACAGCCTTGAACAATGAAAAATCAGATGCACTCATAAATCTTGAAGCTGAACTTTCAAAACTCAAACAATTAAAAGATGCTCAAGCTAAAGAAATTACATCATTAAAGGCATCTGCAACCTTAGATAGATTGTGCATAAACTAGAGGCCACTTTATTTAAAATCAGGCCTCGGATATGACCCCAACACTCCCTCCACTTCCAAAACTCCCTTCATAAAGGGATAAACACTTGTTCAGACTGCTGAACCTACAGTATTCAAAAATATGCAGTAGTGACGATTTTCAAAACAGCCACCTAAACAAAAGACTAGGCAATGGCCAAAACAATATGATTCTGCTTACTACCAAAGACTTCCCAAAAATAGATTTCAAAATGGGAGAGGTAAATGGAAACCTCAAGATTATCCAAACTTTCAAAATAATAAGCGATAGAGACCTCAAAACTTTCATAATAGGTCTCATCTAAGGTTTTACAATGGCTCATACCACTCAAATTATCAGTCATATAATGTACACAATCCAAATCAAGGATATATACCTAGACACTATGCATCTTATAGAGGTAACAAATATAATTTTCAAAATATGTGGAATTATCGTAACAGACCACATCCAACTAGTTACCAATCATATTATATGCATGAACCAAACCAAGGATACAGAGAGCATAAGAATGCATATAGAAATAAGGTTCACAGGAGAAACCACTCCTCAGTGAAAACCACTAACCCTATAGGACCCACTCAAATCTGGGTACCCAAATCTCTTCTTATTTGATTACATAAGAAATGGAAAGGCTACTGTGCAGCAGTCATAGAGTTATTAAGGGTTGAAAGATCGTTTGTAATCTCAAGGTGGATCAATAACATGTATGGGATCTAAAAGAATGTCAGTATAAACTAATCAGGAGAATCAAGAGGCCCAGATGAATCAATAGAGGAGAGCTCATATGGACAAACCAACACTTTGGAATAACAACACAAAGAAAAACCTGACATCCCAAAGAGGGGGAACTTGTTAGGAATATAAGCAAAGGTGGTAGCAAAAAGTCGTATTGAGTATGAAGAAATAGATTTTGATGAAGCAAACGCACCAGCAGCAAGAAATAAAGTGCTCAATTAAAATTCTCAAAGTTGGCTGAAGAATGCTCTAATAAGAAAAAGTAATATGATCAGAACCAAACAAGAGAAGTCACCTGATTAGATGCAGTTGAGAAAAGTCACCTGATCAGAATAAGACAAGAAAAGTTATCTGATCATAAAAGAAGAAGGGACATGTCACCTGATCCAAGGAAAAGGACAAGAAAAATCAATGATCAAAATAAGAAAAACAGATGACGGAAAAGTTATCTGACCTGAAAAAAAGACATCTGACCTAAAGCAGACAAAAGACGAGGAAAGTCAAACTGATCAGAGCAGACAAGAAAGTCACCTGATCAGACCAGACGAGGATCCGAAGGACAGAAGAGGAAAACTAGTTGATAATAACCATAGGCAACATACCTTACCTGATGCATAAGATGAAGGAAAGCTAGCTGATTAGATGACAGGCAAAAAAGTCCCCGGATCAGAGCAGAGAAGAAATTAAGATCACAGCTGCATCAAAAGTCAAACGGTCAACCAGCTAAGTCTCTTATCCCTTGACCGACATATAATTATTTACACGTGGACAAACTACATTATCACACTACCTCCACGACGTCCAATCAACATCAACCGTCACTCTTTATTTATCAAAATTCGGACCGCCGCCTACTTATTTTATTAATAAATTCAAAAACGTCTTTTCAACTGGGTATATAAGACGGAAGAAATCATTTCAGAAAAATCTTATCGTCTTCAAGCTCAAGAACCCTAATTTTTCAAAAGCCGAAAAATTACCTGAATATTAACTACACTAAATCGAAACATCGCCTTTGCAGAAATGGACCCAATTACCTATTTCGAGGCAGTCAATCTGAAGCTGGTGAAGGACCAAACCATCTTCAGTATTGTTGTCGACTTTAAGGATTATTGGCAACTAACAACACGGATGAGATGGCGTATGTAATCCGGATGATGAAGAAAAATGGCATCTACCATTTTTGGATATTTACCCCAAGCAGCTCTTCAAGGAAGCTGTCATCTGCTTCTACAAGGAAGCACAGGTCACAGAGCATTGTATCATGAGCTCTATTTTTGGAGAAGAAATAAACATCACACCTCAAACCATCGTTGACGCTTTCAAAATAGAAAACCGGGGCATCGCAGTAGAAGTACTGAAGCAGAATTCGACCAAGATGTGGTATGAGATCAAGTTACCACAGGAGACAACTAAGGTCAAACTTATGGAGAAGAAAAATGACCTTAAGAAAGAATACAAATATGTCCTGGAAATCAATAACAAAATCGTCATGGGCATGGCAGACAACTACGATCAACTATCATCTGCCAAGTATGTTGTGATGGGAGCGCTGATACAGCAGAAGAGGATTAACTAGCCTGATTATATCTACAGGAAGTTAGTCAAGGAAGTCAACAAGGCAAGTTGGGACAATGGTGAGAAGAAATTTAGACAAAAATTGGCATATGGAACTCAAATCAGCTGGATCTTAGTGTTCCTTAGAAAGGCTAAGGGAAGGGCAAACCCCTTTCACCTCAGCAAGAGACTTGGTCACTTGGACCACGAAACCCTAAAGAATATTGGGGACAAGAAACAATAGGTAGCTGAGAAGCTCAAGAAAATGACCTCTGGAATGTCTGAGTACAGAGGACCCTCAGATTCTGAATCAGAGCAGTCAGATGCAGCTGCAGCTGAAGTACCACCTGCACCCGAAACCTCACCTGCAGATGACACTATCTCACCTGCACTTGTCATCACACCCATGGAAGATTCAGGCAGTGATGACACTCCTCTGATCAAGTTTCTCAAGAAGAGAAAGTCACCTGAGAATCCCATCTACACTGTTGTTGAGAATATTCCCTCGAATGCCACTCGGAGGATAAGAGAGAAGGGGCATTGTACTTGTAATTATGGAATTATCAACAAAAGGCAATATGATTCATTCACTATTTATTGTATTTTAAATGCATTCTTGATTTGGTAAATATTGAAGTGAAGTCCATGTAAATAAGAGCGAACATTCCACTCTCATTATCGGATAAGAGAAAATACACTGGAAGTGTTTAAAGTTTATTTATGTAAACCGTTCGCAAGTCGATAAACTTAAATGGGTATTAAGTTTTGAGTAAGACTTGTATAACTGATGCTAGGACGTATGGATGTCTTGATATCATAGTTATAAGTATATTGGTGGGACCAGTATACTCGAACACGACTCATACTTGATTCAGTCACACGGTATTCACTCTTAGAGAGTCGATGACCAATCAAAAGGTTGTGATAGTATACGTGGACCTTTGACTTGAGGGTTCAGTAAGGAATGTGCCTGTGACGTTTAGTTTGTCATTAGAGTAGTTAGAATCATTTGCTTAATCGCTGGGTCGACCTCGAAGTGCGGACTATATGGGCAAGTAGCAGACTTTACTATACGCCAAGAAAGGATTCTATCTCCAGTTAGTGAGCAGGTGAATGTCCTATACGGTTAATGGCAAATAAGATCATTAGTCTTTGCCCAAAGCATTCTGATCTAGTCGTATTGGATACACTAGTAATCAGTCGGTCTTGATTTGCATTAATGCATGTATAGTGTCTAGTCAACAATAGGGTTTGACTTTACATTGACCCGAAGACTTGACCAGGACATCTGATGAAGGGTCTATACGTATATGGTATTCACGACATAATGGTTCTGGAATTATCCCTTCATTCATTCTCAGTCGGGGTTTACAGTGCGGCCTGCTAGGCTGGCTACGTGCTGCACGCACTCATTGGTTTCTCCCAATACTGGTTGAGACGGACCTACAGAGTCGCGCATCATGATCGTTGACAAATAAATATGAATTTGTTATCTCTCTACTAATATTGGATATTGGATATCTAATTATGATTTATTGGATAAATCAAAGGGCGGTCTTATGAATTGAAATTAAGTTACTCGTAATTAATTTAATTCATAAATAATATTTCTTAGAGAAATATATTTTTATTTGATATAATTAATTAATTGGATTAATTAATCAAGTATAAAGACATTGGAGATTAAATGGAGTGTATTTAACGGAGTCGTTTGACGGATGTCTAGTACACGAGCCGAGTGACTCGGCTCGTTTCGTCCCACCTTTCCAAAGCCACCCCTCCCCCTCATGATTGTCTTGGTGTGTTTGTTTTTTATAAGACAAGGAATGTTACTTCCTCTCATGTTTTTCAAATGACATGATTAGATCATATCATTTTGATATCTCATCTTTTCTTCACCTTGACTTATAAAATTAAAACAAACACCACACCATCACACTAACTTACTTACTCACGGAGGAAAGAGAGAATTGAGAGAGGAGGAGAAATTTTTCTTCACTTATTCTTCATCTTAGAGGTGAAAGATAATAAGAAAAAATAAGAAAGAAAAAATCCTATAGTAATTCCTTGCCGTGTTCTTCCAAGAACGGATTGCTATAGAATTTTCCGGTCAAGTTCCGTCGCGTGGTGATGTAGAGACATCATACTTTCGGTGTTTTGGACGAGGGGATTTCGTGCTCATGCTCGGGTTCATGATTATCATCATATTGCGAAGATATTATCAAAGGCTTCAAAGGTATGGAACTTTGATCCTTTTATCTTCGTCGGTTTATTTTTTGTATATACATTACTTGATCGATCCTATTTGAGATTCTTTATATTGAGTTTTATTATTCCACTGCGCACTCGCTTTTATATCCGGAATCCCAATAGTGGTATCAGAGCGAGGTTATTGATGCCATATATACGAATTATTTTAGTATTTGGAATGCTTGATAGTATAGTGTATGATTTAGAATCATTTATTGTCATAATCATGGTATATGTTTACTTGTTCGTTTTTGTTATATTTTTCGTAAATTTATGTCTTGATATAAATCTATAATTTTTTGGAAATATGATTTATGTTGAAGATATGAATGTTTAAAAATATGGATATTGGATATCCGGTCGGAAATCGAGGCCCTGATTGCCATTGGACGGCACCCGAAACATTGCCCGGGGGGCTGCCGTGCGGTCCAGCCCTTGGGATCGCGGTCCGGGCCTGGTGTTGGCCCTGCCGATCAGTCCAGGCTATTCGGACCGCGGTCCAGCCCCCTCCCGCCTTGTTTCGGGCTCGTTTTTCTCCGTGTATTCCTGAAAATTAATTCCCATTTTTAAATTGGATTTAATATGATTTAAACAATATATGGTATCTCATTTTATAAGGAAAAATTAATTAAATGGAATACATGTAATTGACCGAATTACGTTGAACGTTTTCATATTACCGATTGTGAGAATTGATTGGATCAATTCTATTTAATAGTAGATTATATATATTGATTGGATGAATATATTTAATTTGCAATCCTTTTATTTAGTATTTGTTGGATGAATGCTTTTGAATGGGGATATGGTTCATGGACCTAGTTTGGAATGGTTCGGTTATATTTGATTGGGTTGTAAAGGCCATTTTTGAGCTTATTTATTTTACCAGAAAAATTTGTATAGGATGCAATTTTTCAAATGTAAAATTTATATGTAATGACGAAGACCGGAGGAAGATCCGTTCGAGAAGACAAAGATTAAAGACCGAAGACATGTAATTAGATTACGATGTTTTTGTTCTAGGAACGGTCCATGAACTGCATGTTGGTAGTAACTAGGTTGCTATTTACTATTTTTTATTTTGAATGATTGACAAACTCAAACGCGCTTATAATTGAATTAATGTTCAAAGTGTAACATTAATCGCGAAATTCTCCCGACTATCAAATTGACTAAGTTTGAAAAGGTTACGAGGTTTCCTACCCTCCATCAAACTTGTAGAAAATTGATACCCGAGCCGGTTATGCTATGCTTCCGAGTTATCAGGGTAGTACATTTGGTAGAGGTTGGTAAATTCTTGAGTGCATTAGATGCCTTCGGTTGGTGATAAATTTCGCCCCTAGAAACCTGATAGGTTGCCGAGCGAGATTCAATAGTCAGAGTGATAGACGTTGATGGTCAACAACTTAGATAGTCCAGATTGCCAAGAAACCTGATAGGTTGAGGGCATGAAGACTATGGGTAAAAGAAGATCGGATCATCCATTGGACGGGTTGGTGTTGGGCACCACTTTACATAAATTAATAAGCAAGAAACCTAACAGGCTGCATCTGTTAAAATTTGTAAAGAACTCGATCACTACTAAGAAGTCAATCTAACCATGACTTCCCGGTTATAACATGGGAGTGTGTAATTCTGATAAAATTAGTGTGAGCCGAGACAAGAATTATACAAGCCCTTAAATTCTATACTCGGTCATAATAAAACAAGTCACTAATTCAGTCTTGTCTAAATCAATGCAGAGAAACGAAACTATATCTCTCTCTAAAAATGGCTAAGAACCCACTTGCAACATACTACTTGAAAAGAATCTCCTAATTGGCCCCAACTCTTTTGACTGATTGCGGAACCTGATGATTATACTCAACATGGAGTCTCTGGGATACGTCTTAGAGGTGGACATTCCACCGACTCCAATCTGGACTAGGGGTAATCAGGAAGAAATTGACGTCCACAAAAAATGGGTCAAGGATGATGTGCTAGTCCGTGGCATTATGATGGGTTCAATGACTAACGAGCTGCAGAGAGCACACGAGAAAATGACTTCTGCTAGGCAGATTCTCGCACACTTGACCGAGCTTTATGGAGAGCAAAGTAGGACTGCTAGATATGAAATATCAAAGCAGTTATTTAGTGCTAGGATGAAAGAAGGGGAGAAAGTGGGAGACCACGTCTTCAAAATGATCTCTATGATTGAGAGGCTCGAGGTGCTCAACTTTCACATGGATTTTTACCTCCAAATTGATCTCATCCTTCAATCTCTACCTGACTCCTTCATGCAGTTTGTAATGAATTTCTACTGTAATGAGATTTCATGTACATTAGCTGGGCTAATGAATAAACTGGTGACGGAACAGTCTAACATGAAGACTAAGTCGAGGGAGGCTGCTCTTGTAATTTCTTCTGGGCCTCGGAGGTCCAAGAATAAGAAAAAAGGACCTACGAGCAGTATAAACCCAAGAAAGGGGTGTAGAAAGGCAAGGGCAAGGCCCTAAAGGTTCAGAAGGTAGGCGGTCCCAAACCTACAGACCAATGTCTTGAATGCGGAGAGCCGGGCCACTAGCGTAGAACTTGTCCCAAGATCAATGGCGCATCAGGTACGGAACTTTTTGTTTTTGAAACTAATTGTTCCGCTACTGTATATTCTGCCTCATGGATTCTGGATTCAGGTACTACTTCTCATATTTGAACTGTAACACCCCCGATATATTCAGGAATATTACAGCGCCGTAAATACTTTACATAAGAATTTACAAGGCTGAATAAATGAAAAGACAATATCAGATACTAAATTATGAAAACACTGAAATAAAAGACGACAGTTCTGGTTCAATACCGAGAAGGCAAATATCCAAATGAAGATTATTAATACATCACTGAAATCCAAACATCACAAATCACGACGTACTCGAGTACTTATTAAAATAACCAACAACAGACAATAAACCTGGCCGGAACATCACTCTGCACCCTCGTCGTCATGCACCTCCAGTGGTTGTTTTTCCGCTCTCCTTGATCCTGAACATAAACAAATGTTCACCCCCGAAGGGGTTAGCACAATGATGATAGTACAAGTACAATAATCATACAACAGTGATGTAATCAACAATCATCATAACAAGTTTCTCCAACGAGAAATAACAACAACACTTATCACATCATAATAGTCTCAACATACTGATGGTATTCCAACAATCCAGCGCACACAGCTATAGATTCCCATGATGATCCCGTCGGACCAACGCATGGTGGAACTACCTGTCCAACGATCCAGCGCACAAAGCTATAGATTCCCATGATGATTACCATCGGATCAACGCATGGTGTACATTTAATCACAACACATGTACACAATACAATCACAATATAACTGACATAATATAAACAATTCTAATTAGAGTACTTGCCTCGGTTCGATGACAAGAATAAAACTTCCACGAATATCAAAATACTCGAAGGTCGTCCCCTTCGATCAATCATGCTGCTAAGCTCGAACCTTAACAAAAGAAATAATATAGAATTCATCTCAAGTCGAACGAACATCTAACAATCTAAATTACGGTCAGAAGTTCTTAAAATGAAATCTGCCTGGCTTGCTTAACGCACGCTATGTATCCTTTGTAGCGTACTTTAAGGCTACTCATTAGCACATGCAATTATATGTGGCCTAAGCCGATTTTTAACTAATTAACATCAGATCAATCTTAGCCTACATCAATGGCTCATAGAATATATTCATTTGGTTTTTCTTTACATGCCAAGTATTTAGAGTATACATTTGAATAAATCACAAGTACAGGGATGACATCATCAAAATATAACAAGTATTCCTAACAACCTGGACTATCCCGTATGATATTTGTTGGCCACCAAGTATACAAATAACAACTTATATATAGAAGCACAATAAGATGTACCTATTTTCGAAGTTAGTTTGCGTAGCGGAAGTTTGGTGTGAGTTGTTGTAAATACAGCAACTAGGTGTTCTCCTGTTTGCTTGATGCGTACATGGTTTTACAATGTATACTTGATAAATCACAATAGAATGAAAACAGTAATGACAGAATGACACACAGTTTAAAGTGGTTCGAGGTAAACCCCTCTACGTCCACTGGTCCTCCACACAGCAGCAAATAGTTTATTATAATCGCTACGTACACAACTATGTTGACTATAACTAAACCTGTCTCTATATCGTTCACACAGATTGATAGAGGGACTGCAGCTTTGGGTCGTTCACACAGATTGGCTTGAGCTCTTTTTTGACTCGCTTCTTCTCACACAGATTGAAGCATCATCTTCAATGCTATTCTTCCCACACAGGTTGGAATACGCACAGATCCTTAGTCCACACAGGGCTAATGATAATCTCAATTGAAAGGGAGAACGAATTTCAAACAACATCTATATATTTGATGAACACTCGCTGTATGCTGTGTTGTTTGCACTGAGTACTTGTATATTCTTCTCTTGAATACTTGTTGTATGCTCACAATATATACTATGTTGTAATCGCTCGCTAGAATGTCAGAGTGATCTGTCAGATCTTTCACGATATTGAATAACTTGTGTGTTTTAGTCCTCTGGATTGGGGGTATTTATAACTTTGGAAATATATCCGTTGTAAATGAAGCCGTTGCTGGTTGGTGAGATGTTGACGTCTGCCTCTTGATTGGCAGTTGTTGAATGTTTGAATTAAAGAAGATTGCATTTAATTCTTCAGGCATCCTTTCTGTCTTTGCATTAAATGCTCTTCAGAGCGTTCAGACTTGTCACTCTCCAACTGTATTAAATGTTGTCCTTTCAGTAATAAGTGCTACTTTAACCGTGAATACTTTATGAATAAACAATGTTTATCTCATAACGGTTTAAAGCTTTATTGTATATAGTCATGTTGGGTGTGTTTTACTTTTCCTAAGTAAAACACATACAACCTGTATGTTGTATCGAACAAATTGCATCTCTTGCTGTATGAGGAAGGCTCTGTAGGATGGAATGTTGGAAGATCTCTTTGCTGTATGTTAGGACTGTATGATGAGTTCTAAAAGCTTCCATAAAGAATGTTTATCCCATTAATTACGATCTTCTTTGAGACTACTTACTGTATGTTGGCAATTATCAAAACAGGAATGTTTATCCCAACAATTTCCCCCTTTTTGATAATGCCAAAACTCTTCTCTAGATGTCTTCATCTGGGTACAGAGAGTCAGTCTTCGAGTCTTCTGTCCGAATGATCTGATCTTCAATACTTAGTCTAGAAAGTGAACTGCTCATAGGCAAGTTCTAAAATGAAGAATCCAACATGACTGTGTATTACAACTTGAACTTATGATTGACGCATAGGCACAATCTTACAGGGTGATCTAGGTTGAATACAACTTAACCTATGAACTATTCGCAGACAAGTTCTTACATCTTTAGGACTTAACAAGTTTTATACTTGTTAAATAAACAGTAAAACAGTAAGCTTAGATTACGAGTTGTAATCTTCAAAGAGAAATGAATTTTATTAATAATAATCATGGAAATATTACAATAATTGAATGAAAAGCAAAATATACATTGCGATGATAATCCTACAGAAGAAAAACAGAATACAGCGAAAATGCAGACAGGCTAACTTCTGTACTGAGAATGTCTCCAAGGTCTTTTGCTAGAATCATTTTTGGTTCCTTTCCACCAATTGACTAAAGAGATGCTTCTTCCTTCCAGAGATTGATCGTAGGATAGTATCCAGTCTTCAGGGTGGGTAATCCGATCACCTTTTTGATGCCTTGACTTCAACAGCATTTGCCATGGGAGCTTTCCATCTGGTAACAGCCTCGAGAACTCATTTGCGGCATCCTGTATCGTTTTGAACTTGTTTAACCAAGGAGATTCCCAGACAAGCGTACAGAAGTATCTCATCAGTTGGTTTTTCTTCTAGTTCTTCAGTTCATCGACTGAAGGCTGTTGGTCTACGGGGGGCAAAATCTCGGCAGGCTTTCGCACGTTGTTTTCCAGGAAATATTAGGATCTTGGAACTCTAGACGAGGACCAGATATCCTGTATCCTCTTGAAGGCGCATCCAGACAGTATATCGGCAACGATACTTTCTTCCAGTGCAGCATCGATCTCTCTTTCTCTCTCCACCCTCCATTGCCGGCTTAGCTCTCTGGCTTCTTACCCCCTTTTGGCATCATCAAGATCTATGACCTTAATATTAATCTCATGTAGGATCTTCATAGCTTCATCCTTTTTGGTCTCCAGATTATTGATTTTGTCAACCAAGGTACCGAGAACCAGAGACATGACGTCTATTTTCTGATCATGGCCTGTCAGTCTAGATACGGCCTCTTAAAGGGCAACGACCATCTTAGCCTCGGCAATACTGAGCTTTTCTTGTTCCTGCCAAAGAATTCTCTCCTGATGCACTTTGAATAGATTAAGCGCTTGCCACAATGCATTAGGCATTAGGCGGAATGCGTCCTCAATGTTGGGGATTACATTTTTCAGATTAGAGAGCTCCTCCAGGGCAGTTTCTCGTATCCAATCGAGTTTTTTCCCGATGTCATATAGTCCTTCATGGCATCCTGTAGGAACACTATCTGTCGTCCGATCGCATGGAGTTGCTCAATGCGGGCTTCGGTGCGCGGGGAGCCAGGGTGCGCTATTTTGGAATCCTCAGGCTCATTGAGTTGATGCAGAACCACATTATGATGACGGCATCGTGGTGTGTTATCAGGTAGGAAACCATCATCGAAATCTGATTTTGAATGAGCGGAGGTGGGGGATACATGGGAATCTTGCGCGGGCTCTTCGGTGACAGGTGCTTTAGGAGTAGGAGCTTCAGAAGCAGGTGCTTCGGAAGATTGTGCAGCTTGATCAGTCTCGGTGACAAGGGGGACTAATTCCTCCTGTTCGGCTTTTTCTTCTGTAGTCGGAAGTACAGGAGGGACTGAATCCTCCTGCCGACTCTCAGCTTCCACCTGATCCAGAAGAGGGATTGATTCCTCTTGGCGGATGGCGCGGGCGGCATCTTCTTATTGTTGTGGGACAAACTGGGCTGCCTGTTCAGGTGCTGCTTGGTCTTCAGTGGTGACAGGAGGGACTGATTCCTCCTGCTGTTGATCATTGATAGCTTCTTGTTGTAATACCCGGATTGTCAGTATAAATTTTTCGCATTATTTTATCTGAGATATAATGCATAGCTTGGTTTCTATACAGTATGGATAAAATAATTGAGAACCGAGATAGTTATACTTGTGTAATTGACGTGTTTGATTGACAGTTATATTGAGGATTTGGTGTATCGGGTTGAACTGATTTGGATATCAGGTGTACCGTATGAGAATATTTTTGGGTTGAAGTATATGTGTATTCAGTATGCCGTATGTTCGTATCCAGTATGTCGAGACGTCGTACGGGAACAATTGGATTTTGGCAAGTACAGAAGGCCATCACGTACGCTAAGCTTAAGGACTTACGTACACTAAATTCTATGCTTTACGTACATTATGCATAAGGCATTACGTATGTAACAAGAGGAATCAGACCGGACCGAGTTGTGATCGGCTAGTGGGGCCTGTGGTCGGCAGCTTCAGCGCGGATGTGGACAGGTGAGTCGACGGATGGATTTACGTACGCTATACAGGGTGTATTACGTACGTAATACGAGCATATACTGTAGCAAGTCAACATACATATTACGTACACATTGGATTAAGTGTTATGTATGTTAGGAGGCACCGAACCGAGTCATGGCCATAAGGACCTGCCAGTGTCGCACGTGTTCCGGTAGTGACTCGCTGGGATGGCCGATCACAGTCGGTAGTGACTCGCTGGGTTGGCCGGGTATGGCCAATAGTGACTCGTAAGGACTGGCCGATTACGGCAGTAAGGTTGTGGCCGCGTACGGCCATAAGACCTATTACGTACGTAAGGGGTGTGCCGGTAATGGCCGTAAGGGTGTTGGCCAAATTGGACAGTAGGGTAGCCATAGACGGTTATGTCCGTAAGCCATGGCCGGTTACGGCCGTAAGTGACCGACAGGACTCGGCTATTTAAGGCCCGGTCACGGGTCACTTGGCCATTTTCACATTTCTCTTCGTTTCTTCGTGATCCTTCATCAGAAATCGATGGTTTTGAATGGGAGCATCATAAAACAACATTTTTTGGAAGTTTGATTCATGTCTAAGACCATATTTCGCCCGGATCGAAGGTAAGAACACTTGAACCCTTGGTTTTGGGGATTTTTGGAGTTTCATGATGTTGTGGCCAATTTCTTTCGTTTTAATTCAGATTATTGATAGAATTTCCTTGTGTTCTCGGAATCATTCATTACTTTTGAAGTTTTGTGGAACAAATTCGAGAATTCCTCCGTTAATCGATTAAATTGGACTATGCCCTCAAAGTGTCTGATAAATTGCTTCAATGGGTAGAACTTGGGCAGTTCTATACGTTTTCGTAGAATTGTGATTGAATTTATATCGTTGTGATTTAGGAACAAACTTTTTGAAGGAGGTTGGATCGGGACTCTTTTCTTTCGTCGATTTCTTCGCACCGTGTTAATCAAGACAAGTGTTTACTTGTGTACTTCATCTTCTAAGAGGTATGTTGGATAATCCTCTCTTTGAATTCGGATTTTTGATGTTGTTGTCGATGATTAATTCGTATGGCGCTAGTTTATGGAGTTGTTGTGATGATTCTTGGTAATTATGGGAATTTTGTTAAGGGAAGATAATGAATTGATTATCAATGTCTTGATTATGTTGTTATGATTATGGAATCATAGTATTCTCGATGTTCCTTGTAATAATGTTGCGATTCTTGATGTTAGGAAGGTCGTATATTGGAGGATATGATAATATACATCTTGAATATGAATAAAGATTGTTTAGATGTTAGAACACATCGGATTATGTCGTTTGAGGATTTTGAATGTGATTTCGGAATAAGTTGTGTTCATAAGGAACTCTTGGATTATGTGAATTGATGAACATGTTTAAGAGGTTTTGGTGTTTTGGATATGAATATGGAATATTCATATCTAGAACTAAGTTATGTGTTTTGGTACAATATTCGTATAGGAATACGAATATGGTTCCGGGTTTGATAAGATTATGATTCACTTTTGAGTTTGAGAATTCATACGTATTGAACAAGTGTCCAGTTCGGATAATGGAATTATTTGACACCCTTGGAATATGATTACCTATAATGTTGAATTAATCGATTATCCGGACTGATGATGATAATTGGTAATTGCTTTTGATTTTGAATTTACAAGGAGGAAACTCGTATTCGTATTTAAGATCGAATTTGGAATCGGTAATCTTTGAACCCTTATTATTGGTTTAATTTGATTATTGATATGATTATCGATTATGAATCGTGTTGTGGTTTTGAATTCGTGATTGATTGGTTTGGGTTGTTTGGATTTGTATTTAATCGGGATATTATGGAACCGTTGGGTTATTGATCGGTTATATTGATTATCGAGTTGCAGCTTGTATTGTGGATATGAGTTCGTAATTGTTGAGTTGGATTATTTGGTTTTATGTATATGATCGAGGTATTGTTGAGCCATTAAGTTGATTGGTTGGTTATATCGGTTATTGATTATTATCGGATGTGTTGTCATTTGATTATTGCATTAGGTCGTGATAATTGATCATGAATTATGATCGTTGTGTTGCGGTTGAAGTCGAAGAGTTCGTATATTGCTTTTGGTCGGGGCTGAGGATCTCGTAGACGAGGGCAATGGGATTGGTAACGGCTTCGTGGTATCGGTATCGAGGCAAGTTTATACTTGTTCAGTTATAATACTTAATGAATGATTTCGCTTTCATTTCATTTATAGTTCATATAGTAATGATATTATAAGTGTAAATTGTCAGGATGATGGTTTGTTCGTGGAAAGGATATTGGCTTCGGATTTGAGGTAATTTAAGCATTGTTCAGTTATGAGGATAATTAGTCTGTTGAGTTGTTGTATATGTTGAGGTTTCGTATAATGAGATTCATTTTGGTTGTTCGATGAGGGATGTTGATCCCACGATGGTAGTGTCGAGATTGTTGCTCGCATTGGTCATTCTTTGGGGATTGTGATCCCAGGATGATTGTTTTGGATATTGTCGGTCGTGTCGATCTTTCATTATCTGTGTGTCATTGTTCACTTCGGTGAGTCTTTTGATCCTTATTGGATATGTGATTCTTTGAGTTTCGTTGTCATGTTGCATCGTGACATATCTGGAATCATATCTGCGTTCCGATTGGTTATTGTGTAGGATTTTTAGCGGGGCACACTATGGTTATGCATGGATGTTTCCGTATTGAACCGTGCACACGAGACATAGTTCGTGAGGCTAATTAGGTACATGTCCCATGTATATCCTGGATTCCGTACACGGGGTGGACATGTGCACGGATACATTTCCGGATCGGGTGTACTGTGATGTCCATCTTTGAGCCATATTGTTTGGTCGTTGATAGTCCATGTATGATTGGATATGTTTGACGGTTTGCGACTGGTTGCTCATAGGCCTGAGGGCTATGTTGGACAGTCGATGTTATTTTTTTGAGATCCATTATTGTTGATCATTTGGAGTTTACCTTGTCGATGGTATTCTCGGTTATTGTTGATCCTTTGTTGATCGTTTGGAGTTTAACTTGTTGAGGGTATTCTCGGTTATTGTTGATCCTTTGTTGATCATATCGGAGTTTATCATGTTGATGGTATTCTCAGTTATCGTTGATCCTTTGTTGGTCGTATGGGAATTATCATGTCGACGATATTCTCGGTCGATGTTTTGGTTGATCATGGTTTTGATCGTATGAGCATTCGGACTGTATGTTGATGTTTCAGGACTTGTTATCATTGTTGTGTGGTAGTTGATCTACAGATATATCGTGTATATTTGGTTTTATCCAGAATGAGATTTGACGGTGAAATCCGACGGACAGGATTTCGCACCGATGGTTCATTCCACGCTAATGAGTTATAATGATGTTTTGAGGATTATTGGTATTTTTGGAATACAGTACAGATGATTGTTGTTGAGTTCATTTCGTCATTTGAGAATGCAAAATGTGGACCATGGTAAGGATTGATTTGTTATAGATTGCTATGGATTGGTAAGGTTATGACGGTAAGATTACATTGGTAGTATTTATACTTTGTTATTTCATTGGTATGTAATTATTTATGATGATGTGATCGATATCATTATTGAGTATTGTGGCTGACCCCGTCGTGGGCTTTATTTTTTGGTACTCGGAGATCGAGTTTGTAGCGGTCGTGAAGAGATGCGCTTCCCCGGGTGATACTGGCTATGACATGTTTTTGAGTGTTGAGTATTCTTTCTGGTTGTTTTATTTCCACTGCGTGTGTATTTTGAAATGGCATTCCGGTATTTTTACCAACTCGTGTATAACTTTCAGAATGACTCGCTAGGATGGCCGATCACGGTCGGAAGTGACTCGCTGGGATGGCCGGTTACGGCCGTCAGTGACTCGTAAGGACTGGCCGATTACGGCCTTAAGGTTGTGGCCGGGTACGGCCGTAAGACCTATTACGTACGTAAGGGGTGTGCCGGTAATGGCCGTAAGGGTGTCGGCCAAATTGGAGAGTAGGGCATCCATGGCCGGTTACGTCCGTAAGCCATGGCAGGTTACGGTCGTAAGTGACCAACAGGACTCGGCTATTTAAGGCCTGGGCACGGGTCACTTGGCCATTTTCACATTTCTCTTCGTTTCTTCGCGATCCTTCATCAGAAATCGATGGTTTTGAATGGGAGGATCATAGAACAACCTTTTTTGGAAGTTTGATTCATGTCTAACACCATCTTTCGCCCGGATCGAAGGTAAGAACACTTGAACCCTTGGTTTTGGGGATTTTTGGAGTTTCGTGATGTTGTGGCTGATTTCTTTCATTTTAATTCAGATTATTGACAGAACTTCGTTGTGTTCTCGGTATCATTCATTACTTTTGAAGTTTTATGGAACAAATTCGAGAATTCCTCCGCTAATCGATTAAATTAGACTATGCCCTCAATGTGTCCGATAAATTGCTTCAATGGGTAGAACTTGGGAAGTTCTATACCTTTTAGTAGAATTGTGATTGAATTGATATCGTTGTGATTTAGGAACGAACTTTTTGAAGGAGGTTGGATCGGGACTCTTTTCTTTTGTCAATTTCTTCGCACCGTGTTAATCAAGACAAGTGTTTACTTGTTGTCGATGATTAATTCGTATGGTGCTAGTTTATAGAGTTGTTGTGATGATTCTTGGTGTTTACGGGAATTTTGTTAAGGGAAGATAATGAATTGATGATCAATGTCTTGATTATGTTGTTATGATTATGGAATCATAATAATGTTGCGATTCTTGATGTTAGGAAGGTCGTATATGGGAGGATATGATAATATACATCTTGAATTATGAATGAAGATTGTTTAGATGTTAGAACACATCGGATTATGTCGTTTGAGGATTTTGAATGTGATTTCGGAATAAGTTGTGTTCTTAAGGAACTCTTGGATTATATGAATTGATGAACATGTTTAAGAGGTGTTGGTGTTTTGGATATGAATACGGAATATTCATATCTAGAACTAAGTTATGTGTTTTGGTACAATATTTGTATAGGAATACGAATATGGTTCCGGGTTTGATAAGATTATGATTCACTTTTGAGTTTGAGAATTCATACGTATTGAACAAGTGTTCAGTTCGGATAATGGAATTATTTGACACCCTTGGAATATGATTACCTATAATGTTGAATTAATCGATTGTCTGGATTGATGATTATAATCGGTAATTAGTATTGATTTTGAATTTACAAGGAGGAAACTCGTATTCTTATTTTAAGATCGAATTTGGAATCGGTAACGTTTGGACCCTTGTTATTGGTTTAATTTGATTATTGATATGATTATCGGATTATGAATCGTGTTGTGGTTTTGAATTCTTGATTGATTGGTTTGGGTTGTTTGGATTTGTATTTAATCGGGTATTATGGAACCGTTGGGTTATTGATCGGTTATATTGATTATCGAGTTGCGGCTTATATTGTGGATATGAGTTCGTAATTGTTGAGTTGGATTATTTGGTTTTGTGTATATGATCGAGGTATTATTGAGCCATTGAGTTGATTGGTCGGTTATACCGGTTATTGATTATTATCGGATGTGTTGTCATTTGATTATTGCATTAGGTCGCGATAATTGATTGTTAATTATGACCGTTGTGTTGCGGTTGAGGTCGAAGAGTTCGTAGATTGCTTTTGGTCAGGGCTGAGGAGCTCGTAGACGAGGGCAATGGGATTGGTAACGGCTTCATGGTATCGGTATCGATGCAAGTTTATACTTGTTTGGTTATAATATTTAATATTTTGCTTTCATTTCATTTATAGTTCATATAGAAATGATACTATAAGTGTAAATTGTCGGGATAATGGTTTGTTCATGGAAAGGATATTGGCTTCGGCTTTGAGGTAATTTAAGCATTGTTCAGTTATGAGGATAATTAGTCTGTTGAGTTGTTGTATATATTGAGGTTTCATATAATGAGATTCGTTTTGGTTGTTCGATGAGGGATGTTGATCCCAGGACGGTAGTGTCGAGATTGTTGCTCGCATTGGTCATTCTCTGGGGATTGTGATCCCAGGATGTTTGTTTTGGATATTGTCGGTCGTATCGATCTTTCATTATCCGTGTGTCATTGTTCACTTCGGTGAGTCTTTTGATCCTTATTGGATATGTGATTCTTTGAGTTTCGTTGTCATGTTGCATCGTGACAAATCTGGAATCATATCTGCGTTCCGATTGGTTATTGTGTAGGATTTTTAGCTGGGCACACTATAGTTATGTGTGGATGTTTCCGCATTGAACCGTGCACACGAGACGTAGTTCGTGAGGCTAATTAGGTACATGTCCCATGTATATCCTGGATTCCGTATATGGGTGGACAGTGCACGGACACATTTCCGGATCGGGAGTACTGTGATGTCCATCTTTGAGCCATATTGTTTGGTCGTTCATAGTCCATGTATGATTGGATATGTTCGACGGTTTGCGACTGGTTGTGCATACGCCCGAGGGCTATGTTCGATAGTCGGTGTTATTTCTTTGAGATCCATTATTGTTGATCATTTGGAGTTTACCTTGTCGATGGTATTCTCAGTTATTGTTGATACTTTGTTGATCGTTTGGAGTTTATCTTGTTGAGGGTATTCTCGGTTATTGTTGATCCTTTGTTGATCGTATAGGAGTTTATCATGTTGATGGTATTCTCGGTTATCGTTGATCCTTTGTTGGTCATATGGGAATTATCATGTCGACGATATTCTCGGTCGATGTTTTGGTTGATCATGGTTTTGATCGTATGAGCATTCGGACTGTACGTTGATGTTTCAGGACTTCTTATCATTGTTTTGTGGTAGTTGATCTACAGATATATAGTGTATATTTGGTTTTATCCAGAATAAGATTTGATGGTGAAATCCGACAGACAGGATTTCGCACCGATGGTTCATTCCACACTTATGAGTTATCATGATGTTTTGAGGATTATTGGTATTTTTGGAATACAGTACAGATGATTGTTGTTGAGTTCATTTAGTCATTTGAGAATGCGAAATGTGGATCATGGTAAGGATTGATTTGTTATAGATTGCTATGGATTGGTAAGGTTATGACGGTAAGATTACGTTGGTAGTATTCTTACTTTGTTATTTCATTGGTATGTAATTATTTATGATGATGTGATCGATATCATTATTGAGTATTGTGACTGACCCCGTCGTGGGCTTTATTTTAGGTACTCGGAGATCGTGCTAGTAGCGGTCGTGAAGAGATGAGCTTCCCGGATGACACTAGTTGTGGCATGTTTTTTAGTATTGAGTATTCTTTCTGGTTGTTTTATTTCCGCTGCGTGTGTATTTTAAAATGGCATTCCGGTACTTTTACCAACTCGTGTATAACTTTCAAAATGGCTTTTTGAGTACTTCGTAAACTTGGATTATTTCAAAAACCGATTCCCTAAACCGAGTTTTTGGCATTTTGGTCTTGATCGTTTTGGCAATATTCTTATGACAGTATTGGTATTTTGTAAATGGCTTTTGTGAGTTTTTAAAATATTACCGTCATCGGCATTTTTGGCGTTTTTGAATGTTTTTGTAAATGGTTTTTAGCCTGGTGGGTTCCTGCACGGGGCCTACGGTGCTGTAATACCCCGTATGGTTTTGGGGGTGTTACACCTGTTGTGGAGGAGGGGACTCATTACAGTCAGATGTCCCCTGACCCTGTTGGCTTTGGTGATTGGCCATCTCTCCTTCCCTAGTCTCTTCACGGCTTATTCGCAGACCTGCCTGTAGGACATCATCGTCCGTGTCCGAGTCAGGGTCGGAGTGGTGGCTTGGTGAGGGAGATTTATCATCGGACTGTGATTTCCCTTTTAGTCTGGCCTTTTCTTTTGCCTTGTAATAGTCAGAAATCAGTTCATGGCAATAGTGATCCTCCCAGTGGATCAAGACCTCTACATTATGGGTGTCCGTTACCTCCAGAACAAATACTTCTTCTTCCTTCCACTCAGCCCAGTTGTACAGAGTGTCGTATGGGGCGACCATGTATGACTTCCATACTTTGAAGCATTCAAATGCTTGCTCTATTTGGACCTCAAGAAGAGTATTGTTAATTATGTCAGTTGGGGAGGGACTATTAGGAGTATGCCCTCGAATGCCACTCAGAGAATGTTGAATGACGGCATTGTACTTGTTATTATGTAATTAATATTCTAAAGGCAGTGTATGTTTCTTTATTTACTGGTAGTTACTGGAATTCCTAACTCGTAAATATATATAGAAACTAGTCCGTGTATTTGAGAGCGAAACATTCCACTATTTATTGGATAAGGGGGTTGGCACTGGAATAGTTTATAGCTCATATAGTTAATCGCTCGCAACTCTATGAAACTTGACTGGGCGTTAAAATTATGTGAAGACTTGTATGACGTGTTCTTTGACATGGAGAGTGCCTGTCGAACACTAATGGTTAATGTGAGCACACGTTATAGGTATGCTGATTGGATTAGTATACTCAAACCGACTCACCCTCGATTCGTCACACGGATTTCACTTCGGGACAGTCAATGATGGAATCGAAAGGTTGAGGATAGGTAATCTTGAACCTTCGACTTGGGGATTTAGTAGGGATGTGCTTGTTACGTCAATATTTTCATTAGAGTAGTTTGACCCTATAAACTGGAATGGGGGGGTCAACCTCGACGTGCGTCTTGACGGGCAAGTAGTAGGTCCTACTGAATACCAAGATAGAATTCTTTCTCCTGTTAGTGAACGGGTTACATGTCCTATGCGGTTATTGGCAGATGAGATCATAAGTCTTTGGCCAAAACATTGGAGCTAGTTGTATTGGATACACGAGAGCTCGATGATCTCTATTTGCATTAACTCATGCATAGCGTCAAGTACAGATAGGGTTTGACTGACCGTGACCATATAACTTGATCGGGACATTTGAAAGAAGAGTTATATGTATACTGGTATTCACGACAGAATGGTTCTTGAATGATCCCAATCATTCATTCTTAGTTGGGGTACAGTGTAGGCCGCCAGGCTGGCTAGGTGGTGTTACTACTCTTTGGTTCCTCCCATTGCTGACTGAGACGGACCTACCGAGTCACGCAATAGGATTGACGACGGAATGAATCGAGCTTATTCTCTCATTATGAATATTAGATATTGGATATATAATTTATTGGGACATTGGATGTCTAAATTGATTTATAAGATAAATTAATTTACGGCCTAAGGAATTAAATAAATTACTGGGTGATTAATTTAATTCATGAAAATAATTATGTTTTGGAGAAATTAATTGTGTTATTACGTCTTAGCCAGACATTCCGGCGCCTCCCGTGCGGACAAGAGCCAACCAAGAAGAAATTAAAAACCACGAAAAGTGGGTTAATGATGACGTAAAAGTCCGTGCTTACATGATGGCTTCTATGTCTAATGAGCTTCAGAGAGCTCATGAGAAAATGACTTCTGCTAGGCAGATTCTATCTCAATTAACCGAGCTTTATGGTGAGCACAGTCGAATTGCTAGATATGAGATATCCAAGCAACTGTTCGGTGCAAGGATGAATGAAGGTGAGATGGTTTCGGACCACATCCTCAAAATGATATCTATGATCGAGAGATTGGAGGCTCTTGATTTTAAGATGTATGCTTCTCTTCAGATCGACCTTATTCTACAGTCTCTCCCTGATTCCTTCTCACAGTTTGTTATGAACTTCAACTGCATTAAAATTGCGTGCAACTTAGCTGGGCTAATGAAAAAACTGGTGACCGTTCAGTCTCAGATGAAGACTCCACGGATGAAGGAGTCTGCCCTTGTGATTTCTTCTGGATCTCGGAGGTCACGGTCATAGATTAGAAAGGCTTTTCATTTTTCATTGGTAATGGTTCCTGCAAAATTTATTTTAGAAATAAACTAGAGGGCACTGCTACCTTGTTGAATGGACTGTATCATCTAAACCTCGGTAACAAAGTTGTTGTGAATACTATGACTAGGAAGCGTGGTAGGGATGAAACTAATCAAGTTTTGAAAGGGCATCTTAGATTTGGTCATATTGGTCAGACCAAGGTTTACAAAATGGAAAAGGATGGACTTATGGGTCCATTGGGATCGGATCCCTTTCCTACTTGTGAATCTTACCTTAAAGGCAAAATGACTAAGTCCCCCTTTACAGGGACATTTGAAAGAGCCGCTGATAAACTAGGATTAATCCATACCGACATATGTGGTGCTTTAGAAGCAGCACGTGACGGATATCAGTACTTCATTACGTTTACAGATGATCATACTAGGTATGGTTATGTATACTTGATGAAACATAAATCCGAGGCCTTTGAGAAATTCCAGGAATTTAAGGCCCTAGTCGAGAAACAAACTGGAAATCATATCAAAGCACTTCGGTCGGAACGAGGTGGCGAGTATACGAGTATGGAGTTTGACGAGTTCCTTAAGGAACATGGAATAGTATCACAACTAACACCTCCAGGTACTCCTCAGTTAAATGGTGTGTCAGAAAGAAGGAACCGGACCTTGTTGAACATGGTCCGTTCTATGCTGGGCTATACTGACTTACCAATTTATCTGTGGGGGTATGCACTCCTGACTGCTAATTATATCTTGAAGAGATGACCTTCCAAATACATTCCTAAAATTCCACATGAGATGTGGGAGGGCAGGAAACCAAGTCTTAATCACATTAGGATTTGGGGATGTCCCGCCAATGTCAAGAAGACTAAGGTGGAAAAGTTGGAAGCGAGGTCTGCGAAGGGACGTTTCATTGGATTCCCATATGGGACGATGAGTTATCTATTCTACATGCCCGAAGATCGAAAGATTGTTGTTGCTTTGTATGCACACTTCCTGGAAGATGAGTTCATTCAGGAAGGCAGAGCAGGTAGAAATATTTCTTTGGAAGAATACAATGAAACTCCTCAGGAGACACCTGTGCAAGAAATTGGAACCAAACCTTCTGAAACACAAGTACAACCACCTCGTAGGTCTAGTAGGGTGTCTTAATTACCTGAGAGGTATAGTTTTATGCACTTGGAGGAACTGGGTCTCCACGAGGTTCCAGGTGATAACCAAGAGACCGACCCGCGACCAATGACCTTGCAATGGTGGATATAGTGAAATAGACTGTAGCAGCCTTCATGTAGTTGAGACCTTCGGTTTGACGAGGCAGTCAAAGAGTTTGACTTTGTATAAAATGAAGAGGAATCTTGTGTATACAAGAGGGTTAGTGGGGGCAAGATATCATTCTTAGTACTATATGTAGATGACATTATACTAATAGGAAATGATGTGGGAATGCTCAGTTCTGTGAAAGCTTGGTTTTCGAGTAATTTCTACATGAAAGACTTGGGAGAAGCAACCTATATTCTTGGTATTCGGCTCTACCGGGATAGAGCGAAGAGAACGATAGGTTTTTCCCAAGCCCTCTACATAGATAAGATCTTAAAGCGATTTAATATGGATTATTCTAAAAGAGGGTTCCTATCAATGCGACATGGAATAAAACTCACCTTGAAGATGTGTCCTCATAGTGTGGAACAATGAAAGGAAATAAGTAATATACCATATGCTTCGGCAGTGGGTAGCCTTATATATGCTTTATTGTGTACGAGACCTGACATTGCGCATGCTGGGAGCGTGGTAAGTAGGTTTCGGGCTAACCCAGTTAGGGAACATTAGACCGATGTAAAGAACGTTCACAAGTACTTTAGAAGGACTAGAGATCTGGTTCTTATATATGGTGGTGGAGAACTGAATGATGGGCTTCACTGATTCAGACTTCTAAGGACAGAAATATGACTATATGTCTACTTCTAGCTACAATTTACTCTTAATAGAGGAGCAGTATCTTGGCATAGTGCCAAGTATAGCGCGACTGCTGATTCCACCTGTTTAGCTGAGTATAAAGCGGCCTCGGGGGCCTTGAAATGAAGGGTTAAGAAGATACTGGGTAAACTTCACGTGACACCATGTGCTGCGCTGCCTGTTTTTGTTTTTATACGATAACAATAGAGCGGTAGCACAGCCCTAGGAGTCGAGGTTTCATAATCGTACAAATACATATTGAGAGAGAGTATTATCTCGTGAGAAAATTTGTTCTCAAAGGGATACATTGTGCTACATAGAGTAGACTCAGCTGACTACGTCACTGATCCACTGACCAAGCCACTTTCTCAGATTAGCATAGAGCGTCATCTGGAGAACATGGGTATTAGATACCATAGTGTGTGGCATTGAGTGCAAGTGGTATATTGTTAAGAGTATGCCCTCGAATGCCACTCAGAGGATGTTGAGTGAGGGCATTGTAATTGTTATTATGTAATTAATATTCTAAAGGCAATGTATGTTTCTTTATTTACTGGTAGTTACTGGCATTCTTAACTCGTAAATATATATATATAGAAACTAGTCCGTATATTTAAGAGCGAAACATTACACTCCTTATTGGATAAGGGGGTCGGCACTGGAAAGGTTTATAGCTCAAATACTTTATCGTTTGCAAGTCGATGAAACTTGACTGGGCGTTAAGATTATGTGAAGACTTGTATGATGTGTTCTTTGACATGGAGAGTGCCTGTCGAACACTAATGGTTAGTGGGAGCACACGTTATAGGTATGCTGATTGGATTAGTATACTCGAACCGACTCACCCTCAATTCGTCCCATGAATTTCACTCCGGGACAGTCAATGATGGAATCGAAAGGTTGTGATAGGTATTCTTGAACCTTCGACTTGAGAATTTAGTAGGGATGTGCTTGTTACGACAAGATTTTCATTAGAGTAGTTTGACCCTGTAAACCGGAAGGCGGGGGTTAACCTCGACGTGCGTCTTGACGGGCAAGTAGTAGGTCCTACTGAATACAAAGATAGAATTCTTTCTCCTGTTAGTGAACGGGTTACATGTCCTATGCGGTTATTGGCAGATGGGATCATAAGTCTTTGGCCAAAGCATTGGGGCTAGTTGTATTGGATACACGAGAGCTCGATGATCTCTATTTGCATTAACTCATGCATAGCATCAAGTATAGATAGGGTTTGACTGACCGTGACCCTATAACTTGATCGGGACATTTGAAAGAAGAGTTTATATGTATACTGGTATTCACGACAGAATGGTTCTTGAATGATCCAAATCATTCGTTCTCAGTTGGGGTACAGTGTAGGCCGCCAGGCTGGCTAGGTGGTGCTACTACTCTTTGGTTCCTCCCATTCTTGTCGAGACGGACCTCTGAAGTCGCGTGATAGGATTGACGACGGAATGAATCGAGATTACTCTCTCATTATGAATATTAGATATTGGATATCTAATTTGGGACATTGGATGTCTAAATTGATTTATTGGATAAATTAATTTACAGCCTAATAAATTAAATAATTTACTAGGTGATTAATTTAATTCATGAATATAATTATTTCTTGGATATTTTATATGATTAATTAATTGGATTTATTAATTAATATAAATACATCGGAACGAAATTGGAGTTTATCTGTTTGGACTCACGGGAGTCCGAAACGAACCGAACTCGTCCGATTTCTTCATGATAGCCCCCCCCCCCCCCCCCACACACACACATTCATCCATGTGAGTTTTGACTTTCCCCCATCATGATGTATGGAATCTCATGATTATAGGGGACAAGTATCATGGTCTTTATTTGTTGGGGATTTTATATTGTGAGATGGAGAATAAAAGGAAGACTACACATCTCTTCTTTTTTCACTTGGTGAATTCACGGTTGAGAGACCAAGAGAGAGAGAGAATATATTTTCTCAAAGTAGTCTTCTTCTTCTTCACTTCTTCTTGTTTTTCTTGGAGGAAAAATCAAAAGATTATAGAGAGATTAAGATTAAAACACTTATAGTGTAATAATCTTAATATACAAGCTCATATAACCTTGTTCTAGCCGTATCCTTGGAGGATAACGAAGTTTAGTTGTTCCAGTCATTTCTCCGGTGCGTGGCAAGTAGAGACGCGGTATTTTCAGTGTTAGATCATCCAAGAGCTTGGATCCAATTGGAATCGCATGAAGATCGCCTAAAGCTTGGGGAATCGCTCAAGAGAAGAATACCATTTAATCAACGGACAACAAGGGTATGTTTCTCATATCTTATTGTGATTCGTTTTATATTCGTATATATGTAGCTCAATCGATCCTCGTAGGGATTAGGATCGAATTAATTTTTGTTTTACCGCTTCCGCTTCGATTTAGGCACCGAATCCCAACAGAGACTCCGTACAGTAGTTGGGTCGACAGTACGGATGGGATCCTCAACAGGTATGGGAGCCTGTTTTGGAGAGGGATCCCTAATAGGGTATGGTACCCTGTGGGGAGAGGGATCCTGTACAGGTGTGGGTACCCTGTCAGGAGATGCAGCTTTCGGCTCCAAAGGGGCAGCCGATTCGCCAGAACCCTACAACTTGGCAAACAGTTGTTCTTCCATCATAGCCGCCATAGGCTTGGGATCTGCTGTCTGTGCAACAACTGTTTCTTCCAAAGGGGGTGCCCAGTGGGATAGGATCAGCGATAGGAACAGGTGCGGCCTCTACAGTAACCGTTGCGGTTTCTGTAGGCTTGGTCTTTGAAGACTTTTTGGCCTTCTTCTTTTTATTCTCGACATCATGAGGTGATCGCCTGTCACAGATAGTCCTCTTCCTCGAATTTTCAACACTCGCGATCCTATATGTGACATCCTTTGGGTCACTCGAGATAGGCAAGAATTTGCGTTCGGCCTTTTAGCGATCAAAGACGATTTCTTGAACACAGTGGAAGTCATCCATCCAATGAACATCTCGGGACCAATTTTCTTGGCGTGCGTGGATTATTTGACTCCGCAGATGGTAAGGGTGTAGTTGAGGATGAGGACGAATTATTTCTTAGCGGACTCAGGTTTGGTGGCTTCCTCCTGTATCCTTTTCAACGGAATCTGGCACCAATTAACCTTTTCTCCTGACATGATGGCCACCATTGTGCACATTTCGAATGCTCCTGTCCGGTTTTCATCAACCCGGAAATAGAAGTCATGCAGATAGACATACGGTAGGCAGAAGTTATTTTTGTGGCAAGATGTATGAACGTCCTAAGCATCCGCCTCTCTGGTGAACAGCCTCCAGTAGGCTGTCAGCAACTCCTCTGACCCGAAAGTCTCCAGTTCTTCCATTCTTGGGCCATTAGACGGTAGCCTGTAAAGATTTTCCAGCAGCTCTTTGTTCACAGAGACCTGAATCCCTTGAACATTAGAAGAAATTTCAGATACACCTCCTTTTATTTTAAATGCGTAAACAATAGATGCGTCCAGGTAGAACTCTTCAACGATCTGTTCATCATACACCTCACATGACGACTTGCAAGTCGATACAGTCCTTGCTGTTTCACACGAGAAACGATTACTTCCATTCCAGCAGAATCTTCACCTTGGGGGGTGATTCTTTCCATGATAATTGACCTGGCGAAGATATGCCCATCGATGATTGTCTCCTTTTTCTTCATGGGCAGAGAGGAATTCTGAGAAGTCGACATTTTTGAAGAGAAATGTTTGAAGAAAACTGAAAATTATCACAGGGAGATGCAGAAAGTACAGAGAAGAATGTAGGTTGTTTTTGCTTGAGACTCGTTTAAAATGCAGAAAGCGTAGAGTCTAAGGGAGCAAGATACAGTCCTTTTATAGTGTGCAGGGAAGATTAGGGTTTCATACAGTGAACGGTCAGATTTAAGGGATGAGAGCCATCTTTTAAAATGAACGTACATGATGGATTCATAGTAACTGGTACATCTTTCTATTTTTGAAATGATAATCGGTCCCACTTCTGACAGTTCATCTCCCCTTATTGCACGAAACAACGGTTTTGAAATTATTAAAATCATGTTGTTTGAGGTATTGAAGTCCATATGTCTTTAAGGCATTAAAGAATTAAACATTTGAAATGTTAACAGGGCACGTGGACTTAAAAACATTTTCTGTACGAACAGAATAGTAATATAATATTAATTGATATCCTATAGTGTATGTGCTGTATCCGCGATAATACAGTGTTCCCCCTTCAAAGGTACACACATGATTTAGTTCTTACATCAATATCTAGATTAATATTGTATTCATGTATCGTACTGTATTCCCCTTTAATTAATGCACACATCATCTGTAGGAAGGTTTCATCCACACAGTGTTGTCTGACTGATTCTGAGTGTACAGTTAATTAATGTGGATACTGTATTCTTGGGTCTTACAACATTCTCCCTCAATTGATGAGTAAAAGCGTAAAAACTTACAGGGATTCAGGCTGTAGTATTCCCAATTCTTGACGAAGCATGCAAAATCTGGTTGTGCTGAGAGGTTTTATAAAGATGTCGGTCAACTGGATGTTTGTATGAATTTTTTCGATCCGAACATCCTTATTCTCAATATGATTCTTGATAAAGTGATGCTTCATATCAATATGCTTAGTTCACGAGTTCAATAAAGGATTGTGCATTATTGCGATTGCACTCGTGCTATTGCATATGATTGATGTCTCTCTGGCACTGATTCCATAAGCTTGTAACTGTTGTTGCATCCATAGAATCTGCATACAGCAACTTCCAGCGGCATAATATTCCGAATCAGCTGTAGAAAGCGAGTTGGCCAATTGTTTCTTACTGAACCATGACACAAGTCTTAGTCTAAGAAAGTGACAAGTACCGATTATACTCTTTCTATCCAACTTACATCCTCCGAGATCCGAGTCGCTGTAGCCAACCAAATCAAATCCTCCTTCCTTAGGATACCACAATCCTACATCAATTGTTCCTTTTACATACTTAACGATTCATTTGGCTGTCGTGAAGTGTGACTCCTTAGGTGTTACTTGGTACCGAGCACACACTCCTACAGCAAACTGGATATCGGGCCTGCTAGCCATTAGGTACAGGAGTGAGCCAATAAGCTTCCTGTAGAGTGATTGATCAACCGACTTTCTAGATTCATCAGCACTAATTTGCATGGAAGTGCTCATGGGGGTTGACGAGGATTTCAAGTTGTTCATCCCAAACTTGGTGAGTAGCTCCTTGCTGTACTTATCCTGGTCGATAAAGATTCCTGTAAGCAATTGTTTCACCTGCAATCCTAGGAAATAACTAAGTTCCCCCATCATACTCATTTAAAATTTACTTTCCATCAGATGAGAGAAGCTTTGATATAAAGAAAAGTTAGTGGAACCAAATATAATAACATCGACATATATTTGTACCATTAACAGATCATCTCATTCCTGTATCTTAAATACAGTTTTGTCCACACCGCCATTCTCAAACCCATTTTTGGTAAGGTACAGGGACAAGGTTTCGTACCATGCTCTAGGTGCTTGCTTAAGTCCATACAGGGCTTTTCGTAGTCTGTATACTTGGTCTCCACCTTCAGTGTTGACAAACCCTGGTGGTTGTTCAACATAGACTTCTTCGGCGAGGTCTCTATTCAGGAATGCGCTTTTAACGTCCATTTGATATACTATAAAGCTCTTATGGGCAGTAAAAGCTAAGAATATCCCGATGGCTTCTAGTCTAGCTACAGGGGCCAATGTCTCATTGTAGTCTATGCCTTCCTCCTATTCGTAGCCTTGTGCGACTGGACGGGATTTGTTTATGATAACAAGTCCATTTTCATCCTTCTTATTGCTAAATACCCAATTGGTTCCAATTACAGCTTGATGTTCAGGTCTGGGTACTAGATACAATACATTGTTTCTTTCGAAACCATTAAGCTCTTCTTCCATAGAAGTGATCCAGTGAGAATTATTCGAGGCTTCATTGGTAGAACAGGTTCGGATTGAGCTAAGAATACAGCTAGGGTGCACATGGCTAGTCTCCAAAGTTCAGCTTGAGATTTCCATACAGGAAATGGAGATTTCTAAGAATCGGATGTAACACCCCAAACTAGGCGGATATTACAGTGCCGTGGACCCCCGACTGGGACCCACCAGGTGAACAAAATTAATGAATTAAATAATATAATTGTAGTACCGAACCACATTATATCATCAATTACTCCGATGAGGAGTTTCATTTCAATACACCCAAGATAATACTGAATACATGTATATTTTATATGAAGATAAAATACACAATACTGAATGAAACGAAGTATCCAAATGGAAATCTGCAGCGGAAAATAAATGACAACATGAATGACTGAAAGGATTGGGGCCCCCTACTAGTATCACTGACTCTCGCCAACGCTCTATTATTCCCGTGCTTTTGCCTTACCATGACCTGAAAACAATATCCCCAAACGGGGTCAGTTACACAGAACAATAATCCTCAAGGGTTGAAAATACACAATCATGATATATCTTTAGTTATAAAATATCCTTAGTTATGAATTAAGCTGAAGAGGAGCATCATAGTACGCCCGTAATGTTCTATGCAAGTGTACAAGACGAATGACCGGACACACCCGTCCTTGTACCTAATTAGTCTCACGGAGGTAATCGTTATCGTATGCACAGTCCAATGTATCGGTGACCCAATACATGACCATCGCGTGCTCGACTAAAAATTCCACACATCCGCACCCGTCCATGCAATATGAACCCAGAAGGTCATATGAACGAGAATGACCATAATGAATATCAAGGAATAATAATCCAACAAAGTCAAGAATGACTCACCGAGATGAAAATAATAGTGAAGTGATTGATAGCTCAATGAAATGATTGGAACCGTCGTTCCTCGTGAATGAAGTGATTATTCGACAATTACAAGTCTCAATACGGTTAATACAATGATGAATGAGTTATGATTATGAATGAACAACAACAAAAGGAATGAATATCCTTTTAACCGAGTAAGAATTAACTTACTCAACACCGATGAAGAATGTCCTTCTACGAACAACGTCCTAAAAGAGATGTCGGTCGCTCGAACAACCTTGAATAACACAATTTCAAACAATCCGTTCAACATACGAATCAAACACGATGATAACCAACTCAAAACGTCGATACGACTAAACCAAGTTCATTGGGGCATTATATCAAACACGTTGTGACCAATCTCCGATTGTTTACAATCAATCCTCAATTATACCAACATTAAAACCCCAAGAAGTGTTTCTAACCAGCAAAACATCATCAATACGATCAATAATCTAAAATGAATATCGAAATTCGTGATTACAACAACAATTAATCGAAAACTCCCAAACCCAACTCAATATTCAAAGTGTTCTTGAATAACCTTTCAATAATCCAATGAATATTCATATACACTCATAATCATATGTACATATCTTCATACAACATGATTATAACGTCCAAAACATCATATCTCAACACAAAATCAAAATCCAAGATGTTGGAGAATATTACCTTTGAAGATCCAAGCACTTCGATCCGATGAAAATGCGTT
This sequence comes from Orobanche coerulescens, assembly GCA_033398695.1. Classification (NCBI taxonomy): domain Eukaryota; kingdom Viridiplantae; phylum Streptophyta; class Magnoliopsida; order Lamiales; family Orobanchaceae; genus Orobanche; species Orobanche coerulescens. The sequence continues at coordinate 93,549,520 of CM065816.1, forward strand.
AAATCGACTATCCAAGCTTCCCAACGAATCAAGATGATGAAATCCGAACACACAAGTGATTGATGATGACAAAATATCTCCCTCAAGCTCTCTCTCTCTCTCGGAACAAAGTGAAGAAATGAGAAAATGAACTCAAAGTCCCGTCCAAGACATATATAAACTGCCGGAAGTTACGGCCGTAACTCGGCCTACTTACGGCCGTAACATCCCAGGTCAACGGCCTTACGGCCGTAACCAGCCATCTCGTACGGCCGTAACTCGGCTTCGTCCAGAAACTGCCGACAGCCATACGGACGTACCTGCACCTGTCTTACGGGCGTAACTCGCCCTCGTCCAAAACACCTGCCGACAGCCATACGGCCGTACCCGCACACCTTACGGGCGTAACTTGACCGATACGGCCGTAACCGGTCAAACTTCGGGCGTATGAAACCTTCGTCGGAAACTGGCTGGGCACCCTGCTCGACACGTACGGCCGTAACCGGCCAAGCCTTACGGCCGTACCTGCCTCCACTTACGGCCGTATGCCGCAACCCTTACGGCCGTAAGTCCTCTTCATCCGACATTGCCTGAAAGTCACAAACACATCTTACGGTCGTAGCCTGTCTACCTTACGGCCGTATCTCACCTTCAGCCAAAACACCTTAAAACCAACGAATGCATGTTACGGCCGTAACTCACTGCTGTACAAGATGAAAATCCGACAACTCCGATTTCTCGCTACGATTGAAGAATGATCCGACATACCAAACGTATGTGAAAGTGAACAAGTCCAACACATGTGAAAGATGATATTTCCAGCTCAAGACTACCAATCACGATGATAATGATAAAACTCTCGTCTTGACACTCAGACGGAGATGAATTGACGATCGGCAACTGATACACGGTTATAATATGCCAATAATGAATACAAATGAACGAATCATGAATGATGAGTGATTATTAATGAGTGAAAATTACTGAGTGACAATTACTGACTGATAATTACTGAATGATAATTGCTGAATTACAACTGGGTATTACATACTCCCCCCCTTAAAAAGAGTTTCGTCATCGAAACTGTAATATCCGCAATTTTCGATTTTCGGTAAATTTCTTTTTTCGGCCGGAGTCCGTTTTAACGGCTCGCTCATGACCGTTTCGTCATTCTGAGAATGATTAATTCTACACTTTTTGTCATCCGAGTTCGTTTGGGTGTTGTTTTGTTGAGTTCTGTGCTTTTAGCGACTTTTTCGCACTTGAGTTCGATTCTTGCGAATCTCGTCCGAAACTGCTGTTTCGAATTTCCCGCAAGTCCGTTTAACTTTGTTAGACGTGTTGTGAACTTCGGTTTAGTTATTCGATCACGTATCGTGATTTCCGGGCGTTTTGGGCCATTTTGTAATTTCTTGAAAGTTACGGGTATCCATATCTGTATTTGTCATCTTGACCCTCTTCTTGGTCGCGTATGATTAATTATTGCATTACGTTTTCATCTCGAGTCGTTGATGTCATTCGCGAACTTTTCGTCGTGTTCGTTCCGTGCGTTTTTGGAAATCGAGGCATCGGGTCGTGGCGGGCAGTGGCGGGCCGGTGCGGCTGTCGGAAGAGCTGGCACCGCCGGCAGCCGGTGTAATATGTCGAACAAATCAGATTGCGTGCCGCGCACACCATCCGGTGCGCGGCATGCTGTTAGCCATGCCGCAGACACCTATCCGGTGCCGCGGCACACTCGTGTGTCTTCTGCGACCTAAACTTGTCTGTACCGTGTGCCGCGGCACAATGCCAAAACCTGGGAGTAGATTTTCGGCCTGTGCCGCGGCACACTTCTGCTGTGCCGCGGCACACGAAGCGGTCAATTGTGCAGATTCGTCTTTATTAGACGAAATCGGCCGACCTTTCCCCATTTTCACTGCGCGAGCGAGGGAGAGAGCTTAGGGGGAGAGAACCCTCAAGCATTCTTCATTCGGGAGTCGATTTTTCATCATCTTCCTTCGGTTGTAAGGCTCGGGCAATCAATCTAGCGCGTGTTCTACAGATCTTGGTACTTGAATCTCCTAAGGTAATATTCTAAAACCCTATTTTCGGTTAATTTGGGGGTTTTGGGTTTTTCTTCCGATTCGTTCCGTTTCGTTGGTGGATTCATGATGTATACGATTGATATTGTTAGTATCTTTAGTTTTCCTACGGATTCATGGATATTTTGTGGATTTTTACGGAATCGAAAGGGTTTGGTTGTGGTCCGCCCTCGTTGATATTTTGGTATGAATATACATGAATCGTAGGCGGGTTTCCGGGTGTATTCCTTTTCCGTAATCGTCTAGAGTTGGTTGTGATTGTGTTGTTCGAATCGTTAGGTTCATCCGTCGGTTCCTCACGGTCGTGCTTGATTCTTCCGTTCCGTTCGCGTCACCGTCTATTAATCGAGGCAAGTATTTTTTTGGAAACCTTTATGCTTAACGTGAAATGGTAATGTATATTGTTTGTAAATTGCTCACCTCGTGTTGGCCCGACGGGGTCAAGGAGGGAAATCTATGCTGCCGCCCTGGATTTCACGAGTTTCGTACCGCTAGCCAACTCGTTAGGGTCCTTGCAAGGCCTCGAGTGAGAATGTATGCTGCCGCCCTGTTCTCACGGCTTAGCGTGTGCGTGGTTTTGTTTTTCTGTAATTGTAGCCAACTCGTTAGGGTCCCTGTGAGGCCCCGAGTGAGAATGTATGCTGCCGCCCTGTTCTCAAGGCTAATTGTTTGACTGTTTATTTTCCGGAAAAGACATGTCTGGTTTTGACTTTTGAAATTGATATTGGTGCATGTATTATGAAATGTGTAAGCGATTGGTTTGCCTTGAATACTTGTACTAGCGTAATTGCTAACCCCTTTGGGGACCCGTTGTCGGGGAAATTCTTGTTATGGATTTCAGGTTATGTTCAATGACGAGCTGCGCTGGATGGTACGAGGATGTCGGCCAAGGTTGTTGACATGTGCAATTGAGTCTTGTTATTTCCCTCTTGTCTCTTTTGATGTGAATATTTTCCAAATTGTAAACTTATAGATTGTACTCGCGAGTACTTAGGCTTTTCCTCTCAGATTGTGATTGGTCTTTGTTGGAGTTACTGTATTTGTCGGTTGATGTTTATTATGCCGGTTGTGCCAGACGTGTTGTTTTATGTTCTTGTTGTTAATAATTGTTTCCTTGCTAATCGAGATGGTTAGTCGAGTAGTGTTTTCTTGTGTTAGCCTGGTGGGTCCCATGTAGGGGTCCACGGCGCTGTAATACACCTCGAATATCTTGGGGGTGTTACAGAAAATGGTATCGGAGCTCTAGGTTTATGGATACCTAGGCTTGTTGGTTATTTGGGTCTAGTTGTGTTTTGTTTTGCACATTGTCACACCGCTGCCGGCATCTCAGTACATCCAGTGCTCGTAAGTTTTCCTTACTCAATTCTCTTGTTTTTTTTTTCGTATTGAAATTCCACTTCTTGAACTGTGATTGCCTCTCTCGTACTTATCGTCGAGTTGTTTCTCGACCCATCCGGTTTGTGTACTTTTGATTTTTGTATTGCGCCGTCCTTTATCTCTCTGGAATATGTGCGCCGCTCTGGGCTTGACCGTTTGTCGTTTTGCGAGCCATCCATCGCTAAATTTCCTAGCATTGGTGGGATCGTTGGTGATCGAAAGATCCGAGTTTTGCTCCTTGGTATATTGTGAGAGGGCTTGACTCTCTAGTCGTTTGTCGTATGATGGAATCTGTGTTTGGTAATTGCGATATACTAAATGTATGTTAAGCCGAATGTACCGATGAGTTGGACACCGAAGGGTGCAGTATGATGTAGAAGTTTTGAACATTGATATGTTCCGGTATAGATATTGATGGCAGAGTTTGTTGAGAAACTCACATAGCTGGTTTCGACATACGTCCAAATCGGTGATCTTTGGTTACGTTGTTAAACTTGAAGAGATAGTTTAACATATGCTCGGAATTGGTATTTCCGAGTTGCGCTTTTTGAACTGGTGATTTTTGAATGTCGTATATGAGAGTGTCCGGGAATTGTTGGTACTTGGCTAATTATTGTTATTTACAACCAACGTGTTTCTATTAATAATAATACATGTGGCGTGCATGCTTAAAAATTTCATAGACTTGATCGTATTGTGGGTTTTTGAAAAGTGACATGAATTTGGGCGAGCCAGCCTTGTATTTTTAAATAAAACCTTGTGTCGGTATTTAAAGGTTGTGTTTAAAAGTGTTTTAGGACATTTTATAAAATGCTACCGCTGTTAAGCCCTTGTCGTGTTTGAAGGGGTCTTGAAAACGATTTTTAACTTATTGGTTTTATTTTCGAATAACTAGAGTATACGATTTTAAAATCAGATTAGCCTGGGGAAACCTAGGTTGTCGAGTCAAGTTGTGTTTGTTGAGTTTTGTCTTGTCGGATTTTGTCTGACTTAGTCACATCGCGACGCGTCGTTTGAGATCATTGGTCGTGATTAGTATCGAGGGGTGGTCGTCACTTACGTGCGACCTATGGGTGTTAAACTCCCTTCCTTGTGCTGTGCCTCGCGTGACACGAGTTAATTGTATGATTAGTCGTTGAATGATGGAATCCTTCTGTGGATTTCGATTTCACGATATGTGTTTATTAGACTCTCGTATTTGGTTTATATGAGGAGTGTCGTCACTGCTGATGTATTTTCGAACCGCATTTTATCCGCTGTGTGAGTTCTTTCAGAACGGCTTTCGGTATTTTGCAAACTGAGTTTTATTTCGTAAAACTGATTCCTTGAATCAAGATTTGGCATTTTGGCCTTGAATATTTCATGATGGTTTGACAAAGGATTTTGTGAGCTTTGGGAAAATATTACCGTCATTGGTCTTTTTAGCATTTTCAAAATGACATGGAAAATTGTGCTTAGCCTGGTAAATCCTTGTGAGAAAGGTTTACGGCCTGTAATTTTTCTGATGAGTTCTGTTGTTGTCTCTGTGGGTCGTTAGCGCACGCTACCTGGTAGTTCAGGGCAGTCCAGGAGCTACTGGACTGGGCCTGAAGTTCTCGTTAGCGCACGCTAACAGTGTATTTTTGGCCAGGAGTTTTGTTTGGTACCGTGATAGCGCACGCTAACCTTAATGATTAGCGCACGCTAATTGTGTCCAGTATAAATACTGGACACCAGTCTAGAAGTTGCATTTTTCTTCATTCCTTCTCCTTCCTCCATGAGTTTGAGACGTAGCGACTCGGTTTTGCATCTGGGCTGATTTTTCTTCCATCCAAAGGTGTTTTGGAGTGTCCTAGATGATTTTTAACATCATCTGATCCATTGTTCTTCGCCGAATCTAGGTATTTTCTTGAATCCCTAGAGTTGACTCCTTGGAGTTTTGTTCTTGATATCGTTTTCCATCCAGTTTTGATAAACCGATTGTTGTTTAACGATGTTGTTAAACATATCCTGAGGATCATATATTACTGTCGCGATTTTGAGCGAATTGATGAGTGTGATATGATGTGTTTAAGTGAATGTTGATACGTGCGAATTTTGGGCATTTTGGCCTATTGTACTTCTGAAAAACCTTGAGTATCTTAGAAAATAAAACTCGAGACGTACTTTTAAAATGAATTATTTTCTCACAGTGCTTTCAAGATGCCTACTAGTGCCACGCTATGTTTCAAAATTATTCTACTTTGAGGATCAAAACATTTTGAGATATTTCTAATGAACTAGAAACGCATTCGTTTAGACCCGAAGGTCGAAATAGCTGAAAAGTTTTAATTTAACGAAAGGTGTCCTCATTTTTTATTAAACGGAAGTTGACTTCTTTTAAAAGTCTCGATGACGATGTTTGTACTACTTTTTGATATATGATACTCAATATCAACTGATGCTTGCAAATTATTTTCAAAAGATGGTTTTTGTTTTCAAAACCTATCATTCCTAATTGTGGTCCGGGAAGATATGTGTGATGTTCGTGCTCTCGTTAGGGTGTTAACCCCCGAGTTGTTGTTGAATTGGTGGTGTGAGCGTTGAGCCGTTCGCCACACAGTTGTCGTGGTAGCCTCTGCGAGGGGTGTGATATTGGTATTAGATGTTGTCGCCTCGTAGCGGTTTATGCGTTATCGCATATATGCGAGCTGTTAGAGATCGGGTTGGTATGATTGTGTGCATCGGTGATTGTACCGCGTCGTGTCGGTTGCTTGTTATATTGTTACCTTGGTTCCGTTGTTGTGAGTTTCGGGAGCGAGGTCAAAGGTAATACCCGTACTAATTTGACTTCTATATCTTCTCTTTCTCCAGTCTATCGATTCGCTCGTGTTCATCGATACCTTCTGAACTTGATCTATACCTTGTTTTCACCATTCGAACGAGCTGTAATCTGGTTTTGAGTCGATCTAGTTATCGCTGTGACTTTTCCGAATCCGGTTCGACTATTGTGAATCTTGTTCGGAGGTAACATCTTTTGGTTCTAATAGTTCTTCTATTCAAAGTGGATCGGATTTTGAACTTCTGTATTTTCGGCTCTATCAACTCGTTTATGCTCGTTAACACTTCTGAACTTTCCCTATCCCTTGCTTTTGTTGATCGAACGAGGGTGGTATTGTTTCGGAATGACTCGTTTGTCGTTGTGACTTTTCAATCGCTATTCCCTTTCATGTGGATCTTATGGGAATGCACGTCTTGCTGTTCTCACCAGGTTATCCTGGGAGTTGTTGTTTGAATTTTATTACCCTACGTGTTCCGGACATGATCGTTCGATTTTTATTGTCTCAATCGTTTGTTTGTTCAGTTTTTGTTCTCGTTCGTGATTGTTGAGCGTTTAAGCTCCTTCGTAATTCCCTTAAGCTCGGGAAATTGGTCTCGTTTCGATCTTCCAATCTTTATGCGGTGGAATTCCGTATTTGTTCAGCGTTTGGCTCGCATTATGATTTATGAACCGTTGGGTTGGTCAATCATATTGATTTTCGTTCGTTGTGTTTTGTGATTGTTCGGATAATTGACTTGATTGTAATATCCGTTTAATGACGCTTGTCACTCGTTGATTTTATTATGTCTCTACCGGTGACGTCGTGTTAGTCGCCCTAGAGCGTATTTTCTCGTCATATATCTCTTTGCGTTCCTTGCAGCGTTTCACCGTCGGGCGCGAGTCTTTGGTTTTGTGTATCTCGTCGAGTTTTCTTGGCAAGGGATATTGCTTCTCCCTACTTGTTCTAAGTTTCGGGACGAAACTTCTTTTAAGGAGGGTAGAATGTAATATCCGCAATTTTCGATTTTCGGTAAATTTCTTTTTTCGGCCGGAGTCCGTTTTAACGGCTCGCTCATGACCGTTTCGTCATTCTGAGAATGATTAATTCTACACTTTTTGTCATCCGAGTTCGTTTGGGTGTTGTTTTGTTGAGTTCTGTGCTTTTAGCGACTTTTTCGCACTTGAGTTCGATTCTTGCGAATCTCGTCCGAAACTGCTGTTTCGAATTTCCCGCAAGTCCGTTTAACTTTGTTAGACGTGTTGTGAACTTCGGTTTAGTTATTCGATCACGTATCGTGATTTCCTGCGCTTGGGCCATTTTGTAATTTCTTGAAAGTTACGTATCCATATCTGTATTTGTCATCTTGACCCTCTTCTTGGTCGCGTATGATTAATTATCAGCATTACGCTTTCATCTCGAGTCGTTGATGTCGTCGAACTTTTCGCCGTGTTCGCTCCGCGCGTTTTTGGAAATCGAGGCATCGGGTCGTGGCGGTACCGGTGGCCGGACCGGTGCGGCATCGTCGGAAGAGCCGGCACCGCCGAAAGCAGGCCGGTGTAATATGTCGAACAAAGCATCGCGTGCGCTGCACACCCATCCGGTGCCGCGGCACGGTGCGAGCAGCGATGCCGGCACACCTATCCGTGCCGCGGCACACTCGTGTGTCTTCTGCGACCTAAACTTGTCATGCCGTGTGTGCCGCGGCACATAAGCATCTTGCGGCACAATGCCAAAACACAGGGAGTAGATTTTCGGCTGTGCCGCGGCACACTTCTCGCGTGCCGCGGCACACGAAGCGGTCAATTGTGCAGATTCGTCTTTATTAGACGAAATCGGCCGACCTTTCCCCATTTTCACTGCGCGAGCGAGGGAGAGAGCTTAGGGGGAGAGAACCCTCAAGCATTCTTCATTCGGGAGTCGATTTTTCATCATCTTCCTTCGGTTGTAAGGCTCGGGCAATCAATCTAGCGCGTGTTCTACAGATCTTGGTACTTGAATCTCCTAAGGTAATATTCTAAAACCCTATTTTCGGTTAATTTGGGGGTTTTGGGTTTTTCTTCCGATTCGTTCCGTTTCGTTGGTGGATTCATGATGTATACGATTGATATTGTTAGTATCTTTAGTTTTCCTACGGATTCATGGATATTTTGTGGATTTTTACGGAATCGAAAGGGTTTGGTTGTGGTCCGCCCTCGTTGATATTTTGGTATGAATATACATGAATCGTAGGCGGGTTTCCGGGTGTATTCCTTTTCCGTAATCGTCTAGAGTTGGTTGTGATTGTGTTGTTCGAATCGTTAGGTTCATCCGTCGGTTCCTCACGGCCGTGCTTGATTCTTCCGCTCCGCTCGCGTCACCGCTCTATTAATCGAGGCAAGTATTTTTGGAAACCTTTATGCTTAACGTGAAATGGTAATGTATATTGTTTGTAAATTGCTCACCTCGTGTTGGCCCGACGGGTCAAGGAGAAATCTATCTTCGCTGGATTTCACGAGTTTCGTGCCGCTAGCCAACTCGTTAGGGTCCTTGCAAGGCCTCGAGTGAGAATGTATGCCGCCGCCTGTTCTCACGGCTTAGCGTGTGCGTGGTTTTGTTTTTCCGTAATTGTAGCCAACTCGTTAGGGTCCCTGTGAGGCCCCGAGTGAGAATGTATCCGCCGCCCTGTTCTCAAGGCTAATTGTTTGATCGTTTATTTTCCTAAAAGACATGTCTGGTTTTGACTTTTGAAATTGATATTGGTGCATGTATTATGAAATGTGTAAGCGATTGGTTTGCCTTGAATACTTGTACTAGCGTAATTGCTAACCCCTTTGGGGACCCGTTGTCGGGGAAATTCTTGTTATGGATTTCGTGTTATGTTCAATGCACGAGCTGGCGCTGGATGGTACGAGGATGTCGGCCAAGGTTGTTGACATGTGCAATTGAGTCTTGTTATTTCCTACTGTCTCTTTTGATGTGAATATTTTCCAAATTGTAAACTTATAGATTGTACTCGCGAGTACTTAGGCTTTTCCTCTCAGATTGTGATTGGTCTTTGTTGGAGTTACTGTATTTGTCGGTTGATGTTTATTATGCCGGTTGTGCCGGACGTGTTGTTTTATGTTCTTGTTGTTAATAATTGTTTCCTTGCTAATCGAGATGGTTAGTCGAGTAGTGTTTTCTTGTGTTAGCCTGGTGGGTCCCATGTAGGGGTCCACGGCGCTGTAATACACCTCGAATATCTTGGGGGTGTTACAGAAACTAAGGGTCAAACAACTCGGGATAACTCTTCCGCATACTATGCTCGATTTCCCAAGTAGTCTCTTCGATTCCCTGTCTAGACCACTGAATCTTGACCAAAGGAATCGTCTTGCTCCTCAACTATTTGATTCGCCACTCTAAAACTCGTATAGGATGCTCCTCATACGAATGATCATCTGTGATCTCGATTTCGTCGAACTGAAGTATGTGACTCGGGTCGGCAACATACTTCTGCAACTGAGAGATGTGAAACACATTATGAATTCGGCTCAACGCCAGAGGTAAAGCCAATCGATAAGCCAGACTGTCTACTCGATCCAAAATCTCAAACGGTCTGATGAATCTCGGACTCAACTTCCCCTGTTTTCCGAATCGGAAAAATACTTCAACTTGGGGATACCTTGACCAACACGAGGTCACCTGTCTCGAACTCTAGTGGTCGACGACGATTATCTGCATATGATTTCTGTCGACTCTGAGCTGTCAACAAACGACTCCTGATCAAAGCTACCTTCTCACGGGCGTCAATAAGCATATCGGGCTTGGTGCCGATTGATTCTGATAAGTCATCCCAACACAAAGGAGATTGACAACGACGACCGTACAAGGCCTCGTAAGGTGCCATCTTAAACAAAGCATGCCAACCATATTGTACGTGAATTCAATCAACGGTAGTTGGGCTTCCCAATCGTCTTTCCAATTCGAGGATGAATGCCCTCAACATGTCCTCCAATGTCTGAATAGTCCTCTCTGATTGTCCGTCGGACTGAGGATGAAAAACGGTGCTGAGATTAAGTTGAGTTCCCATAGCATGATGAACTGATTTCCAAAAATGTGACACGAATCGTCCATCACGATCGGAAATGATACTTTTAGGAGTACCATGCAATCTCACTATCTCTTTGATAAACAACTAGGCAAGTCTCTCGGGACCCCACATATCCTTAATCTCAAGGAAATGAGCTGATTTAGTCGAACGGTCCACAATTACCCAGATTGTATTCAGGCCACGACGACTCGTCGGCAAACTCGTGATGAAATCCATAGAAATATCTTCCCACTTCCACTCTGGAATAGGGAGTGGTTTCAGCATACCTGTCGGTCGCTGATGTTCTATCTTGACTTGCTGACAGGTCAAACATCTCAAAACAAATTCCGCAACTTCTCGCTTCATATTACTCCACCAGTAATTTTGTTTCAAGTCCTTGTACGTCTAGCTGGACCCCGGATGGATAGAGTAAGGGGTAGCATGAGCTTCTCTCAAAATCGAGTTTTTCAACTCGTCATTCGCCGGTACGCATAACCGATTCTTAAATCGTAAAAGTCCATCCTCGTGGACCACAAATCCCGGGGCTTTCCCCTGAGCCACATCCTCACGGATGCGTAACAATGATGGGTCTGAACCCTGATTCACTCTGATCGCCTCCTCAAGTGGCGATGAAATCTCTAACATACAAAGTTGCCCTTGCACTCGCTGAAGCCAGATCTCAATCTCGGTCTAAGGAATTCCTGCTGAAGCTTCTTATGAACTGTTAAATGAGCAAGCATTTGCTCCTGAATAGACTTACGACTCAAGGCATCGGCAACCACGTTTGCCTTACCCGGGTGGTACAGGATCTCGATATCATAATCTTTGATTAGTTCCAACCACCACCTATGTCGCACATTTAACTCCTTCTGAGTAAATATATACTTCAAACTCTTATGATCGGTGAATATCTGACAGGTGACGTCATAACGGTAAAGACGCCAAATCTTCAACGCGAAAACCACGGCTGCTAGCGCCAGGTCGTGGGTCGGATAATTAACCTCGTAAGGTCTCAATTGCCGCGAAGCATAGGCAATAACCTTCCCATTCTGCATTAATACACATCTGAGACCGTGTCCGGACGCGTCACTATAAACCACGAATCCCTCCATCCCTTGTGGCAAGGAAAGGACGGTGCTGAAATTAACCGGCTCTTGAGTTCCTCAAAGCTCCGCTGACACGCGTCGGACCACGTGTATTTCTAATCCTTTCGCAAAAGGTTCGTCATTGATTGAGCGATTTTATAAAATCCTTCCACAAACCGCCGATAATAAACGGCTAATCCGAGAAAGCTTCGGATTTTCTTAACTTTCTTCGGAGGTAACCAATTTTGGATAGCCTCCGTCTTCTGAGGATCAAAACGCACTCCGTCTGATGAAATTACATGCCCGAGAAACGCCGCTTCGGACATCCAGAATTCACATATGGAAAACTTTCCATAAAGTTGCTCTCGTCTCAACACGTCGAGAACCTGATGAAGGTGAAGCTCGTGCTCCTACCGGTCACGAGAATAAATTAAAATGTCATCAATGAAGACAACCACAAACTGATCCAACAAGTCGATGAAAACCCGATTCATTGATTCCATGAATACCGCAGATGCATTAGATAACCCAAATGGCATTACCACGTACTCATAATGACCATAGCGTGTTTGAAACGCCGTCCTCGCGATATCCAACTCTCGAATTCGCAACTGATGGTATCCAGATCTTAAGTCGATCTTGGAAAAAATACTGAAGTTCCCTGAAGTTGATCTAAGGGGTCATCAATACGGGGTAGAGGATACTTAATCTTGATCGTCACCCTGTTCAACTCCCGATAATTAATACACACACGAAACGAACCATCCTTCTTCTTGGAAAATAACACTGGTGCTCCCCCAGGGGACGCACTCGGTCGGATATAACTTTTCTCGAACAATTCCTCAAGTTGAATCTTCAACTCCTGCATTTCGGTCGGGGCCATCCGATATGGTGCCTTTGATAATGGGGGCGTACCAGGCTCCAACTCCATTGTGAATTCCACATCCCTCGGTGGAGGTAAACCAGGTAGCTCGTCTGGGAGTACATCGTCAATCGATAACAATGATACCACGAATGATTGAACACCTCGATTGCCTTAGAACGGTCAATCGATGACAATGATACAGTGAATGACTGAACACCTCGATTGCCTTAGAACGGCCAATCGATGACAATGATACAATGAATGATTGAGCACCTTGATTACCTTAGAATGGCCAATCGATGACAATGATACAATGAATGATTGAGCACCTCGATTGAGTAATTTCACTGCTTCCATCATATTAATAATTCTTCTGGAACAACGGCGATTACCTCCCTGAAATACACACTCGGGTTCAACGACTGAAATGATAGTGACCATACGCTTATGAACGCTGAGGATGGTATCATGACGATCCATCTAACTAATACCCAATATTACATCGTCCTTAGGTAAAACCACCACGATTAGGTCCACCAACCAATCGCGGTCATTAAGCTTAATTCAGTCAATTCTTAACCTCATGATTTTCGAAAATTCTTCTACCGTCAGGTAGACCAATGATATAAGGTCCACAATTAATCGGACTAACCAAGTGAAGTCTACTCAAACATGATTCGGAAATGAATGAATGTGATGTCCCAGTATCAAAAAGAGTACACACAGGTTGAGATAGAATTACGAGTATACCTGAGATCATTCGGGCCTCCGGATCGTCGGTCCTCTTCATCGCGTGAACCCAGGACTTGCCGGCCCCCGAACCGGACGCTCCCGTCTGATAAATATGAGCTCCTCCTTTATTCGCTTCCGTCGTCTTAAACGACGCTGACAGAGCAATCTGATTCTGAATCACTAATTGCTTCGGGGCCTGAGATGCTGCTGGAGTCGGCTTGGGGTCCCTTCGGCAAAAACGGGCCTTATGCCCAAAAATCCCACAATTATAGCACGTGATAGACGGTTTCAGACACTTAGTGCTGTAATGACCCGGCGCTTCACAGTTGAAATAGGTGATGGCCGAACTGGCCGCTCGGGACTGAGATACCGCACGATTATGCGCCGTAGGAGGTCGCTCAGAAACGTTAGGGCCCACACGAGACTTCTTGAAGGTTGGCTAGATGCCTTCGGACTGATTACGCTTCGTTGATTTCTTGCTGACAAATGAAGGTTGTTGATCAGCAATTTCCTTAACAGTAGGCTCATACGGGAGAGTTCTCTCAATTAATTCGTCCAGAGTGGCGCATTGATGATTAAGCAATTGCATATGGGTCATCATAACCTACATAAAAGTGAGTGGATCAACCCGAACATCTTCCGATCGAGCGGAGTCCTGGGTACGGTTTCCTAACAGTGAGCGATTATTCCCCGGGTTTTGGCCTGCATCGCGGCCTCTCCCCGTGCATCCCGTGATAGCTCTCTCCATACTGAAGTAGGAAGGTCGCATGATAATCATAGATATCGTATGAGTACCACATTATAGTTTACGTCATAAAATGATGAAAATGTGCATACGCGCTCTAACACAGTGATTACATGAATGATTAACTGAGGTGACATGATTATCTAATGATATTCTTGAAATGATTATCTTGAACAAGTTGACAAGATTAATGATATGATCTTCAAGATCAACAACTGAGTAATGAAATGAACTGAGTGATTAATGAGTTAACGTGATCAACATGATCAAAAATGAAAATGATGTTTGAGGATTGTTAACTGATGAATTATGAATGAATGATTATTGCCAGAAATTATACCATGGCGTTAGAAGTCTTACAGTTCTTTCGGTCTGATGGGCTCGGCATTTGCACAGGTCACACGTGACGCGAAAGTCCAATAATACTAATCCGATGATGATTTCAAATGAGACATGACTCGGAAGGTAGTATTCAAAACCACGCTCCGATACCAACTCTGTAACACCCCAAACTAGGCGGATATTACAGTGCCGTGGACCCCCGACTGGGACCCACAGGCGAATGAAATTAATGAATTAAATAATATAATTATAGTACCGAACCACATTATATCATCAATTACTCCAATGAGGAGTTTCATTTCAACACACCCAAGATAATACTGAATACATGTATATTTTATATGAAGATAAAATACACAACACTGAATGAAACGGAGTATCCAAATGGAAATCTGCAGCGGAAAATAAATGACAACATGAATGACTGAAAGGATTGGGGACCCCTACTAGTATCACTGGGACTCCTCGCCGTCAACGTTCTATTCCCGTGCTTTTGCCTTTCCATGACCTGAAAACAATATCCCCAAACGGGGTCAGTTACACAGAACAACAATCCTCAAGGGTTGAAAATACACAATCATGATATATCTTCAGTTATGAAATATCCTTAGTTATGAATTAAGCTGAAGAGGAGCATCATAGTACGCCCGTAATGTTCTGTGCAAGTGTACAAGACGAATGACCGGGCACACCCGTCCTTGTACCTAATTAGTCTCACGGAGGTAATCGTTACCGTGTGCACAGTCCAATGTATCGGTGACCCAATACATGACCATCGCGTGCTCGACTAAAAATTCCACACATCCGCACCCGGCCACGCAATATGAACCCAGAAGGTCATATGAACGAGAATGACCATAATGAATATCAATGAATAATAATCCAACAAAGTCAAGAATGACTCACCGAGATGAAAATAATAGTGAAGTGATTGATAGCTCAATGAAATGATTGGAACCGTCGTTCCTCGTGAATGAAGTGATTATTCGACAATTACAAGTCTCAATACGGTTAATACAATGATGAATGAGTTATGATTATGAATGAACAACAACAAAAGGAATGAATATCCTTTTAACCGAGTAAGAATTAACTTACTCAACACCGATGAAGAATGTCCTTCCACGAACAACGTCCTAAAAGAGATGTCGGTCGCTCGAACAACCTTGAATAACACATTTTCGAACAATCCGTTAAACATACGAATCAAACAAGATGATAACCAACTCAAAACGTCGATACGACTAAACCAAGTTCATTGGGGCATTATATCAAACACGTTGTGACCAATCTCCGATTGTTTACAATCAATCCTCAATTATACCAACATTAAAACCCCAAGAAGTGTTTCTAACTAACAAAACATCTTCAATACGATCAATAATCCAAAATGAATATCCAAATTCGTGATTACAACAACAATTAATCGAAAACCCCCAAATCCAACTCAATATTCAAAGTGTTCTAGAATAACCTTTCAATAATCCAATGAATATTCATACACACTCATAATCATACGTACATCTCTTCATACAACATGATTATAACGTCCAAAACATCATATCTCAACACAAAATCGAAATCCAAGATGTTGAAGAATATTACCTTTGAAGATCCAAGCACTTTGATCCGATGAAAACGCGTTAAATCGACTATCCAAGCTTCCCAACGAATCAAGATGGTGAAATCCGAACACACAAGTGATTGATGATGACAAAATATCTCCTTCAAGCTCTCTCTCTCTCTCGGAACAAAGTGAAGAAATGAGAAAATGAACTCAAAGTCCCGTCCAAGACATATATAAACTGCCGGAAGTTACAGCCGTAACTCGGCCTACTTACGGCCGTAACATCCCAGGTCAATGGCCTTACGGCCGTAACCAGCCATCTCGTACGGCCGTAACTCGACTTCGTCCAGAAACTGCCGACAACCATACGGCCGTACCCGCACCTGTCTTACGGGCGTAACTCGCCCTCGTCCAAAACACCTGCCAACAGCCATACGGTCGTACCCGCACACCTTACTGGCGTAACTCGACCGATACAGCTGTAATCGGCCAAACTTACGGGCGTATGAAACCTTCGTCGGAAACTGGCTGGGCACCCTGCTCGACACGTACGGCCGTAACCGACCAAGCTTTACGGCCGTACCTGCCTCCACTTACGGCCGTATGCCGCAACCCTTACGGCCGTAAGTCCTCTTCGTCCGACATTGCCTGAAAGTCACAAACACATCTTACGGCCGTAGCCTGTCTACCTTACGGCCGTATATCACCTTCGGCCAAAACACCTTAAAACCAACGAATGCATGTTACGGCCGTAACCCGCTGCTGGACAAGATGAAAATCCGACAACTCCGATTTCTCGCTAAGATTGAAGAATGATCTGACATACCATACGTATGTGAAAGTGAATAAGTCCAACACATGTCAAAGATGATATTTCCAGATCAAGACTACCAATCATGATGATAATGATAAAACTCTCGTCTTGACACTCAGACGGAAATGAATTGACGATCGGCAACTAATACACGGTTATAATATGCCAACAATGAACACAAATGAACGAATCATGAATGATGAGTGATTATTAATGAGTAAAAACTACTGAGTGACAATTACTGACTGATAATTACTGAATGATAATTACTGAATTACAACTGGGTATTACATCGGATTCTTCTTGCGCACACAGTATAGTTCCTTTGTACTCTATATTTTTCTTCGGGTAGATACACCAGCATCAATATCTCTTATAATTAACTCTTGTGGATGATCTTTAAACCATCTCCTGCCAGGTTCTAGTTCGGCATCCCGTACTGTATATAGAGGTGTTGTAGCTTCAACTTCAGCTTGTACAGCATCGGCTTCGACTACTTCTGATCCTACAGCTGCGGAATTGATCTCTAAGTCTACGACAGGCTCTATAGGAGTTTGAGTGCCATTAATGGAAAGTGTTCGGATATTCTGGGTTAAGTCTTCTACTCCTATAGGATCGAAATGAGGTTCATCGAACACTACATGGACAGATTTCAGCTTCCTTTTGTTAAAGATTCTGAAAGCATTGCTGACAGAGAAGTATCCTACAAATATCCCTTCATCTGACTTCTCGTCAAAAGTCTTGAGTTGATCTTTCCCATTATTCAGAGCATAACACCGGCATCCAAAGATATGAAAATATGAAACTAGTGGAATTTTATTATTCCATACCTCATAGGCTGTTTTGTTGTGATGCTTGTTGATAATACAACTGTTTTGTGTATAGTACGCTGTATTTATTGCTTCGCCCCAGAACTGTTGCGGCAACTTGCTTGCAGCGATCATGGTTCTTGTGGCTTCCTTGAGCGTCCTATTCTTTCGCTCGACAACACCAGTTTGTTGAGGAGTCCGGGCTGCTGAGTATTCATGCTGTATTCCATTGTCTGAACAGTATTGCTCTATAAAGCGATTTGTGAATTCAGTAACTCCATCGGAACGAATTGACACAATAGCCAACCCTTTCTCATTCTGAAGCTTTCTCAGGTGCTCTGGCAACTTTGTTGTGGTTTCTTTCTTCTTGCTTAGAAAGATTGCCAAGCATACCTGGAGTAATCATCAACAATAATGAGACACCTCCCAAACTTACACGATCTACAGGGCCGTAGAGGTCCATATTTAGCATTTCCCAGAACCCTGTGAGTGGACTGGTATGATTTTCTTTTTAGGGTGGTTTTGACTTTTTTCCTTTCTGACAGGGTCCGCAGATGCTGTCTTTATGGAACGACACATCGGGCAAGACTTTAACCATTCCCCGTCTGGCGAGTTTGTTGATTATCTTGAAGTTGATGAGTGACA
Source organism: Orobanche coerulescens (assembly GCA_033398695.1). Lineage (NCBI taxonomy): Eukaryota > Viridiplantae > Streptophyta > Magnoliopsida > Lamiales > Orobanchaceae > Orobanche > Orobanche coerulescens. The sequence goes on from CM065816.1 coordinate 93,567,389, forward strand.
TCCTCTTATGCCATAGCTAGCTTTGATCTGGAGTGCTTTGGCAACAAAACAAGGAATAACTGTTTCCAGTTAGCAATATACATATTACCTGACCTGCTTCCTATGAGAACAACTTCTTTGGTCATGATGTTCTCCACTCTACAGTGATCTATATAGAATTTCACCGAGAACTGTTTGCCACAGAACTGGCTGATACTAAGTAGATTGTACTGTAGGCCTTCAACATATGCTACGTCAGTGACTTTGAACTTTTCTACAAGCAGGGTTCCATTCCCGCTTGTTCTTCATTTGGACTTGTCACCGAAGCGTAGTTTTCGACCGCGACCTTCTGCATAATCTGACAGCTTGATGATGTCTCCTGTCATGTGCCGAGAACATCCACTGTCAAAGTACCAGATGTCCTTCTCCTTGATATCTTGTAAGCACAGATTTTAAGTAGATTTGAGTCCCTTTTGATTGTTGGGTCCATGTATGTTAATGCCTTTTGGTACCCATATTTGCCCAACAGTAATTGGTTTACTATAGGTTACTTTTGGTCCAGTTTTGCGATGTCTACGTGGTGCAGGAACGTAGTCACTGTTACCTTGATTATTATACATGTAAAGTCTAGGGTTATTATTATTCCAGTATGATTGTTGTCTAGGAGGTGGAGCCTTTTTCCGCGACCTTACAACTTGCCTTCTGGGTCTCCAGTTGGGTTCCCAGAGATGTTGATGATACTGTGCGCGGTGACCTGTTTTCTGGATGGATAACGAGGCTCCTGTATCCAATATCTAAGCGCACTGTACTATTGAAAGAACTGCAGTGCTTGCCTTTTATACTTAGATACAGCCTTCTTTCTGAACAGCTGTTGGCACTTCTGATATGCTCGGGGAGCATGCTGTTGATCACGCCTTACAGGTCTGGGAAGATGAGGATTCCACTGTCTGTGATATGACCTTGGTGGTGGAACTGCAGCCTTCACTGTACGAGGGGCAGTTGTAGCCTTTGCAGGGCTTGGAATTTCTTCAGGTACAGGAATGGGTTCCACACCCCTAAAGAATACTGTACTAGATTTTTCCCTATTGGAGAATGAGTTGGATCCTAAGCCAATTTTATCATTAGCATGTTTCCTAGTGCTTAGTATTTCTTCCATCTATTTAGATGATTTCTCGAATGATTTCAAGATGGTCTCTAATTCTCCTTCTCGTTTCTCGAGAGTTTTACTTTGGCTTCGAGTAAAGCGAAATCATTTGTCTTTCTCTCATTATGAGACTTAGCCTCATTTAGATCATGGGCAAGTTGATGATTGCTCTCCATGAGTTTTTCAAATGTGACCTTGCTATTTTCGCAATCAATAGACATGTTTTCGTAATTATTTTTCAGCAAGTCATTTTCATCTTTCTGCTCTAAGTTCGAAATTTGGAGTTGTACGTTTTCCCATTTTAAGGTCTCATGGGCCTTTTGAATGTTTTTGAATTCATTCATCATGTTTTTAAAGTTATGCGATGCATTTTCGGGAGTGATTGAATTTGAGCTTACTTCATCATCGCTATCCTCATCGTCCTATATTTCTTTGGCTACAAAGCACATATATGCTTTATCTTCGATCTCATCATCGGACGAGCCACTGTCAGTGACAGCCTTAAGACACTCTTCGGTCTTGTCCGACGCTGGTAAGGTTTCTGATTCACCATTTCATCCTTTTCTTGTTGCTCAACTTCTGGCAACTTTTGAACTTTCGGATGCGGACACTTATTTGCATAGTGTCCGGGTTTCCTGCAGTTATAGCATAAGTTAAAATAACCAGAGGAGGGAGATTCAGAACTTACCTTGTGAAAAGGCTTGGGCCTGTATGGAGTCTTTCCAGACTGTTTGATGAACTTTTTGAATTTGTGCATGAGAAGGGACATTTCATCTTGTGACAGGATATCTTCATCGCTATCAGTAGTCTTGTGTGCCGTTTGGATGTGCTGAGGGCAGAGCTGTGTCTCCTGTCAGATATAGCGACCAGTGCTATAGTCTTGGCAGGTGACTCTTCGGCCTTTTTTCTCCTGTCAATGTCATACTCAAAAGCTTTGAGGTCAGAGAATAGGTCAAAAGTAGAAATATCATTAAGGTTACAGGATACATGAATGGCTGTAGTATACACTTTACCCATTGTTTCAAGTTTACCGACAATGCCAGTGAATCTGAGGTCAAGCTCCTCAAGCATTTCGGAAGATTTCATTTCAAAGGATTCAAATTGCTGAGTAAGTTTGGAAATTTTATTTTCTTTCAAGAGCGCAGTACCCTTGCAAATCAGCTTGAGTTTCTTCCAGATTTCCTTAGCTGTCTTACATCTCTTTACCTTTGAGAATGTGCCTTTGTCGAGAGTGACAAACAGCGCATTCTTAGCAACATTGTCGAGGTTTGCATGCTTGCGATCGTCTGCTGTCCATTGCTCGCGCTCCTTCTCGAGTATTTCAGCATGAGGTTGTCCAGCTATCCTTGCGGCAGGATTAACCTTCATTATATTTATTGGACCTTCTTGGATGACAAATATCATCTCCTCGTGCACGGCTGCAAGATGAGCCTCCATCCTAATTCTCTAGTCATCAAACTCGTTAATGGAGAACATAGGAACCTTATTTATCATAGAGACATCCATTTGAGATATAGGAAAGATGATGAAAATAAGATATGGTTTTCAAAAACTAGTGCTTTGTGGATCTGACTCAGTTAAAAATTGACTGATTCTTTTTAGAATCAACCACTCTTATACCATTTGTTGGCCACTAAGTATACAAATAATAGCTTAGATATAGAAGCACAGTAAGCTGCATGATTTTTGAAGTTAGTTTACGTAGCGAAAGTTTGGTGTGAGTTGCTGTAAATACAGCAACTAGGTGTTCTCCTGTTTGCTTGATGCGTACAGGGTTTTAACAATGTATACTTGATAAATCACAATAGAATGAAAACAGTAATGAAGGAAGGTAAATGACACATAGTTTAAAGTGGTTCGAGATAAACTTCTCTACGTCCACTGGTCCTCCACACAGGAGTAAATAGTTTATTATAATCACTACATACACAACTACATGACTATAACTAAAGCTGTCTCTGTATCGTTCACACAGATTGATACAGGGACTGCAGCTTTGGGCCGTTCACACAGATTGGCTTGAGCTCTTTTTCGACTCGCTTCTTCTCACACAGATCGAAGCTTCATCTTCAATGCTATTCTTCCCACACAAGTTGTAATACACACAGATCCTTAGTCCACACAGGGCTAATGATAATCTCAACAGAAAGGTAGAACAAATCTCAAACAGCAGCTATATCTTTGATGAACACTCATTGTATGCTGTTCTGCTTGCGTTGGACTTGTATATTTCTTTGCTTGAATACTTGCTATATGCTCACGGAATATACTACATTGTAATCACTAGAATGTCAGAGTGATATGTCAGAGCTTTCGGGATATTGAATAACGTGTGTGTTTTAGTCCTCTGGCTTGGGGGTATTTATAACCTTGGAAATGTTTCCGTTATAAATGAAGTCGTCGCTGGTTAGTGAGATGTTGACGTATGACTCTTGATTGACGGCTGCTGAATGTTTGAATTAAAGCAGATTGCATTTAATGCTTCAGACATACTTTCTCTCTCTCATTAAATGCTCTTCAGAGCGTTCAGACTTGTCTCTCTCTCCAGCTACATTAAATGTTGTCCTTTCAGCAATAAATGCTTTTTTAACAGTGAATATTTTATTAATAAACAATGTTTATCTCACAACGGTTTAAAGCTTTATTATATACAGTCCTATTGGGTGTGTTTTACTTTTCCTAAGTAAAACACATACATCCTATATGGTGTATCTAACAAATTGCGTCTCTTGCTGTATGAGGAAGGCTTTGTAGGATGGACTGTTGGAAGATCTCTTTGCTGTATGTTGGGACTGTGTGACGATCTCTAACAACTTCCATGTAGAATGTTTATCCCATCAATTACGATCTTCTTTGAGACTACTTATTGTATGTTGGTAATTATCAAAACAGAAATGTATATCCCAACAATATTAATACTTATAAAATGCCGTGAAATTTCGGCAAAGTTTCCCCTAAAATAGTACCTAGCCCACCAACCTGTAATAACAGTAATACGAAATCCATATCACTAACACATAGAGACATCATGTCTCGTCCGGAATCAAACTCGTGTCATCCATATGGCATCATATCCCCAAAATCAAAATACATTAAACATCAAGTCTCCACTCGTACCACAAAATTATTTATATATGTTTACAGGTTCACTACCTAAACAAACTTATTAGTTACTTAACCATACCAAAAGTATGTAAAACCTCAAACCACACTGTCACCCCGCACTCAGGCATATAAGTTTTTTCGAACTCGATGACACAACATATATTTATAAAACAAAGTTTAGAGAAAGTAACAATAACTCCACGGTTTAGCCCAACAGGCCGTCATACATGTACATCGACCCTCAGCAACAATGGAACTCCAACCCATCCAGCAATGAAAATCTCTCAAGCATCAAGGTTACCTATATTGCATAAAGTGTGTGAGTTAAAACCCAATAAGTCGAAATCATGCATATATCATGTTTGACGCTACACATGACATATGATCATCAATAAGAATCTCTCTCAAAATAATTTTCTTATCTTTGGGCCCATTGACCAACGTATAGGCATTGGAAAGAGCTCAATATCATATCATATCACAAGGCATGCATCTACCACGCCAGATATGTAAGGCATGCATCTACCACGCCAAATATACCGTGAAAACATGCATCTACCATGTCTCACACATCATATAAGCATGCATCCGTGGTATATATATATCATAAAAGCATGCATATACCATGCCTCGGTGCTCTAGCAGCGTCTAATAAAATATTTTTTTATTTTTCTTTCCATGATCGTACCATGCATGCAGACACTAGTGAGTCTCCTGTTATGCATGCATGTGGAGATGCTAATGAATGTCATATTCATGTAAGGTAAAACCAGACACTTTAAGCACAGTTCATATCAATCATACAATACAATGGAACACTCTCAAGATATTACCAAGATCAAGAATAAATTATACAAACAATACTATGTTTATGCATTGGAGTTGCAAATGGATTTCTACTTACCTTGTTCGGGTGATACACTTACTCTTATATCGGTATGAGATGATTGTGATGGTAAGCCTTGATACCCTGTTTCAAGTAGTGTGCTTAAATAGGAGCAATGGTATTCATAAAGTTCAGCACACTTCCTATCCGAAGGGTTTTATCGATTTGTATTAGGATGCCTAGTTGATGTTTTACAGTTTTATGTCCGTCTTCCTATACATACCAGCCTACTACCCTAGCATTTATGACCTTTTAGTATGTTAAAATATCTAGTTTTAATGCCCTTTGAGACACCACAACAAAATTATCTTAGATTTTATAGCAACATGTTTGTATAAAAGGACTTACCAAAGTCTTGTAATAATCAGGCTTTGACATAACATCCCTAACATATTTAACCATAAATATAGCAAAGCTCTTGCCCCTCTACCAACTTTCATACAATATATAGGTGCTTAAAAAAGGTAGCAGAATCGAATTCTTTATTGTCCTAGTGGGTTTGAAGATCTGTAGATCCATCGTAAATCATTAATTAAGCCATGAACAAATTATGAACATCTTTATAACATGTTTAAGAAACAATTCGTACTTCTAGATTTACCTGATGAAGATAGAGTTGTATATTAGCTTAATATGTATCTTATCCTTATATAAGGCTGATATATCTTATCCTTATATAAGGCTGATATTCTCAACATTTTAAAGTTTTCAGAATTAAATATACATGTTTCATACCATTGAATGCGCTTAAACGCATTTTTGAGATGAAATAAACATTGAAATGTCAAAGTAAACACAACTAGCCCATGACTGATAAGTCTAATGCATGAATCATATTGACCAAATGAGTAGGGTCAGGCTCGGGTGTCACATTAGATCCATTGGATCTTTCATTATAAACCCCGATGCCAGTTAGGATGGGCACAGTTACGGAGTTTGATACTCTCGAGACGCACCCCCATCTTTTATTGGTTTCATATGTATTTTCTTTTCGCATAGCATCGAGTATTTACTACCTTTTCGGCTAGTTTCAATATTTTTCACTTCGACCGAGATGTGTTTCTTCAAGAGCAATAATAAGATAATTTTACCTTATGCAACTATAGTTGTCACGCCCCCACACCGGGGTTGGACGAAAACGCGACAGTTAACGTAATAAATAACGTTTGTGATAATACATTCCAGTAAAGCATACACATGCCAGATCTCAGCCCGGTGAACTAAGACTGGTTATTCCATAGAAAAGAAATATTCAAGAGTACAGCGGAATTATTACATCAAGTACGAAAGAGTACATCGGAAACCAAAATACATTTTGACACAGGAATAAAAAGAAGCGTTAAAGCAGTATCCTAATTCCTACGTCTTGGTAATACTTTGAGAATGGTCTTCAGTGGTCGTCAGCATCTGTCTCTTCTTCCTCTTGATTCTCTTCATCTAGTGGGGTTTTTGAAAAACAATTCAAAGTGGGGTGAGAATAATGAATTCTCAGTGAGTTGGATTTGAGTATTTTCTAAATTTATATGTATGCAACTATTTTGAAATATAATATATTTTCTCCCACTTTTGAAAAATGGTATTGTTTAAAAATTGGTGCAAGTTTTCAAGAAAAATATTATGAATTATGACATGAGTGTACAGTCAATCTCCGTAGATTGTTGTTGAGTATGAAGAATATACGGCGTCGAGCGCCCAATGATTATTTAGCTTCAGGAGGTCGTTTACATGACTAATCCCTTAGCCTCCTTATAACGTCTTAGACCGTTATCAGTGTTTGGCCTTTGACTATCGCCACGACCTTTGGTTTGATAACCGTAGCCTTGGGCGTTTGTCGGACCGTCACTATAACATTGGCCTTTGAGCTTTATCGCTCTCACGCTTGGTGACGTGCTGCCTTATCTCTTATTTGGGCTCGATATGTCCTTAGCTTGGGTCTATGCCCAGATCATATCATAATCGCGACTATACCCAAATTCTACGACCCAGTCACCTTAGGATCACTCCGTCCTTCGGCTTCAAGGGAATAGGATACGACGGTAGCTTTGTCTAGAACCGGAGCCACGCTGATCGATTCATGACTTAGACTAACCGCCCCTCATGCATATAAATAGAAAAAAGGGACTCTAGAGGTACTCGTACGGACTCTAGCGGTGACTCCCGCCCGAAGGTCGTAGCACTTAGCTTCGCACAGCACTTACTCCGGATTTCTATTGAATAACAATTATTGTCGTGTTTAACAACGATTATGCATATTATAAGATATCGATATGATTATTTGATATTAAATGGACTTGGGTAAATTAGAGGAATTAGTTCAACCAGTTGATGATTAGATTGCTATTGTGAGAGTCTTAGCATAATCTTATAATAAACTCATAAACTTCAATAGTTCGTCTTGAAATATTTATGTGTCCGAAAATTTTGTACTTTATTGCGAAAAGTCCATTATGATGTGAGGATCGAAGGTCAGAAGTTGCATGAAAGTTTTATCTTTCGGAATTTACAATTCTGCCCTTCCGTCTTTTAAGTATTATCATTATTTTTTTTACTATAATTGTATGAATTTGGATAATTCGGTACGGATTGATTATACATCCGAAAATTACGAACTTTATTGTGAAAAGTCCATTATGATGTGAGGATTGAAGGTCAGAAGTTGCATGAAAGTTTTACCTTTCAGAAATTACAATTCTGCCCTTCCGTCTTTTAAGTACTATCATTATTATTTTTACTATAATTGTATGAATTTGAATAATTCGATACGGATTGATTATACGTCCGAAAATTACGAACTTTATTGAGAAAAGTCCGATATGATGTGAGGATTGAAGGTCAGAAGTTGCATGAAAGTTTTACCCTTTGGAAATTACAATTCTGCCCTTCCGTCTTTTAAGTACTATCATTATTTTTACTAAAATATTATAAATTTGATTAAGTCGGAATGGTTAGATTGTACGTCCGAAAATTATGAACTTTATGGTGAAAAATCCGTTATAATATAAGGTTTTCAGATGATAAGTTGCATGGAGGTTTTTTCTTCCATAAATTACAATTTTGCCCTTCCAAAATTAAAGTACCATTATTATTATTATTATTATTATTATTATTATTATTATTATTATTATTTTTATTTAGTTTTGTCTTATAATTTTGATTAATTTGTTTGGATTCATTTGAACTCCGAAAATTATGAATCCAGTTGTGATTTGAACCTTATGACTTGTACTTTTAGATTACGTTAAGTTTTAATTTTTATTCTCTTAGAAATTATAATTTCACCACTTCATTTCGCCTTAATCGGTATTTTAGTATTCTTGACATATCTTTTTCATTTCTTGTCGGACTGACCTCAAATTTTCGGGGTAAGTTCTTTATGTTATTAAGAGTCCAGCGAGCTCAACTTTTCTGGAAATTTTATTTTCGAAAGAGTAAGTTTCTATAAATTACAGTTTTAGCCCCGAATTCTTGAAATTTATATTTTTGCCCCGATTTTCTATCTTAATAAATTCCGATTTAGGTGAAATTTTATAGAGAAATTATTTTTGATATATTAAGACTTAATTTCAGGATATAAGACCAGAATTATGGATTTTAACAATTTTACCCCAAAATTTATCTTGATTAAATTATTTTAGTTATCCTTCGAATTTAGGTTCGAATTATCAAATCTTCTGGTGACTAATTATCCTCTTACCATAGTCCAGTATATACTCATATATTTTTGGAGTTTTAATAATCAAAGTTCAGATTTACCATATTCAACCAAAATTTCCACCAATGAATTAATTTGCACATATAATCAAAATATGACAAACTAAAATTCAACAATTACAAAGATCATTACATGCATGGTAATGAATATCATTTTTAATCAAGTATAGCTAAGTAAAGTCATAATACTTGCATGCACCATATATATTTAACTTGTAATAATTTTGAATAAGAGAAAAGAAGAAAACAATTTTACCCACTTTTGAATTATTCAAAGAGATGTTAAAGATGATGGCTTAGACAAGATGACTCCCCCTCCTTGAATATATGTGGTTGATCAAAGGAAGAGTTCAAGGATGATTAGTTTATTTCTAAGTTTAGAATAATAGAAAAAAAAAAGAAATACACCAAGTTCTAAGGTTGGCTCATTACCTTTCTTTTCATCCTCTTTCTTCTTCTTCTTCCTCTCTATTTTTTTTTCTTCTCTCCTCACATCTCTCTCTCTCTCTCTCTCTCTCTCTCTCTCTCTCTCTCTCTCTCAGATTTTTTTTTTGTGTGTGTTGTGAAATGGGAGGAATTTACAGGGAGAAAATATTTATAGGTAAGGTGTTAAGGTGGAGGTGTGATCAAGGCTTGTATGTAAGGGTACAAGTGTCTTGGATCAAGTTTGAAATTATGACAACACAAGTATCCTTTCTTTTAATTGTGTAGGCAGGTTTTTCTCTTGTATTTATACATGTATGGTGAATTTTAGTTGTATTTATTAAGTATTAGGTAGTAAGTTTAAGTTGGGTTGGATCATGAGTGTTTTGGGCTAGGTGTAGTATTTTAGGTGATAGGTGGTTTATTATTTAGGTTGCATCTAAGTTCAAATTTTAATAATAAGCCCACTAATTAAGTTATACTATTAGATTAAATAGCCCATTTAGCTAATAAATTAAAATTTATTAAAAATCTAAGTTAATTAAACTTATATGATATTATTATTTTTATTTATTAAATTGAAGTAATAAAAATAATTAGGTTGTTGAACTTATAGAATTTATTTAGCTAATGTGACTATGCATAAGGTAAGAACTAATTTCATTCGATAATGAAATATTGTAAACTTTATTTTATTTTTTAAAAATTAATAATCTAATCTACATACAAAATAATAGGGTCTCACATCTTTCCCACCTTGGGAGAATTTGGTCCCCAAATTCTTATCTGAATAGTTCTGGAAAAATCTTCTTCATCTCATCATCTGCTTCCCACGTGGCGTCTTTTTCTCGGTCGTGGTTCTGCCATACAAGTTTAACCAACGGTATCTTCTTGTCTCTTAGTTCGCGTACTTGCTGATCCACGATCCTGGTCAGCTTCTCGACATAAGTTAAATCCTCTTTGATCCGTGGTACGTCGTACGTGATGATATGCTCAGGATCCGGATGATATTTCTTCAATCTTGAGACATGAAATACGTTGTGCGATCCGACAAGATCGGTTGCTAGCTCGAGATGATAGGCTAATTTCCCAATTCGTTCTAGGATTGTGAAAGGTCCGACATATCTGGGGCTAAGCTTCCCTCCTTTCTTCGGGTTGATCAGTCCCTTACGTGGTGATAAATGAAGGAATACTTTGTCTCCAGTGTCGAATTCCAAATCCTTCCTTCTCCGGTCTGCATAACTCTTCTGTCGGCTCTGAGCAGTGCGAATTTGATCTCGAATGATTCGAACCTTATCCATGGCATCTTCTACTAGATCAACTATCGTTATCGGGTTTCGGTTCTGCTTACACTTTGGTGTCCATCGGTCGTCAATCTCCCAGTGTATTGGTGATAAACACTTTCTTCCGTATAATGCTTCATATAGAGCCATCCTGATAGTTGCCTGATAGTTGTTGTTGTAAGCAAACTCAGCTAAGGGTAGGTGGTGACTCCAACTCTTATGAAAATCCAGTGCACATGCCCGCAACATATCCTCAAGGACTTGTATCGTTCTCTAGGATTGTCCGTCCGTCTGAGGGTGTGCTGCAGTGCTGAAACTCAATGTCGTCCCAAGTTCTTGATGAAGGCTCTTCCAAAATCTGGAGACAAATCTGGGGTCACAATCTGACATGATGTCTACAGGTATTCCATGCAGTCTAACGATTTCTCGGATATACGTCATTGCTAGCTTCTGCAGACTATCATTCTTTCTTACGGGTAGGAAGTGAGCTGACTTTGTAAGTCTATCCACGACTACCCAGATTGTGTTATATCCTCCACTGGTTGTTGGTAGATCCGTCACGAAATCCATCGTAATTAGTTCCCATTTCCATTCGGCAATCTTGAGTGGTTGTAGCAATCCTGATGGTCTCTGGTGTTCAGCCTTCACTCTTTGACAGATTAAACACCTTGCTACGAATTCTGCAACTTAGTTCTTCATATTCACCCACCAGTAGTATTTCTTCAGATCTTTATACATCTTGTTACCACCTGGATGAATTGTATATCGAGAGCATTGAGCCTCTGCTAAAATTTTCTTCTTGAGTTCGTCATTGTTGTGAACACATATTCGGTGTTTGAATTTTAGTGTTCCATCTTCCGACATGTTAAACTCAGATTTCTCGCCTAGTGTGACCCTTTCCTTAAGTTTACTCAACTTTCCGTCTTGAGTCTGTGCTTCTTGGATTTCCTTAAGTAAGTCCGGCTTCATTGACAAATTAGCGCACACAACGTGTATCTTAGACTGTTTTGGGTTCCTTTGGGTTATTTCTCTCAGGGCATCCCATTCCCTTATCATGAGTCTAGCCACACTCGCTTTCTTACTCAAGGCGTCTACTACGACATTAGCCTTGCCCGGATGATGCTGAATGGTGAGGTTATAATCCTCAAGAAGTTCTATCCACCGTCTCTGTCTTAGATTCAACTCCTTCTGAGAGAACAAATATTTGAGACTCTTGTGGTCGGTAAAGATGGTGAATGTAGCTCCATACAGGTAGTGTCTCCATTTCTTCAAAGCAAACACTATTACTGCTAGTTCAAGGTCATGAGTCGGATAATTCATCTCGTAGGTTTTTATCTTTCTTGATGCATAAGCCACAACCTTGCCGTTTTGCATCAGCACAGCTCCTAATCCTTCCTTTGATGCATCGCTGTATACCACAAATCCTTCACTTCCTTCGGGAAGTGTTAGTACTGGTGCGGTGGTGAGTTTTCTCTTGAGTTTTTGGAAGCTCAACTCACACTTATCGTTCCACTCAAATTTGACGTGCTTATGCGTCAGTCTTGTGAGTGGTCCTGCGATTTTGGAAAAATCTTTAATGAATTTGCGGTAGTAACCCGCAAGTCCAAGAAAGCACCGTATCTCCGTGACTGTTTCTGGCCTCTTCCAGTCCAAAATAGTCTCCACCTTTGATGGATCTACTGCGACTCCATCTCCAGATATTACGTGTCCCAAAAATGTTACTTCTCTTAACCAGAATTCACACTTACTGAATTTGGCATACAACTTATGACTCCTTAGCGTTTCTAGCACCAATCTTAGGTGAGTTTCGTGATCCTGATCCGACATGGAATATACGAGTATGTCGTCGCTAAATATGACTACGAATTGATCCAAATATGGTTGTAATACGCGGTGCATTAAATCCATAAATGCAGCCGGTGCGTTGGTCAATCCAAAAGGCATTACCATAATGACCATACCTAGTTTGAAAGGCAGTCTTCGGTATGTCATTCTCTTTGATCCTCAATTGGTAATATCCCTGTTGAAGATCGAACTTTCAGTAAACTGTTGCTCCTTGTAGTTGGTCGAATAGCTCGTCGATCCTAGGAAGTGGATACTTGTTCTTGATAGTAATGTTGTTAAGTTCTCAGTAATCGATACACAATCTTAGAGTGCCATCTTTCTTCTTTACGAATAGCACTGGTGCTCCCCAAGGGGATACGCTCGGTCGGATAAATCCAACCTCTAGCAATTTATGCAACTGAATCTTCAGTTCTTGTAGATCCAGTGGGGCCATTCGATACGGCGTTCTAGCCACAGGTGCCTTTCCTGGCAAGAGATCAATGCTAAATTCAACCTCCCTATCTGGAGGTAGGGAAGTAAGTTCCGCGGGAAATACAACAGGGTATTCTGATACTACTGGTATAGCTTCAATCTCCATTTTGCTCTTGGGTTTGTTGATGACAAAAGCTAAATATCCCGTTGCTCTCTTCGAGATGGCCCTTCTCGCCTTCGTGGCTGATATGATTGGGGCCAAGTTAATTCTAGCATTCCCGTGTAGTTCAACTACTGGGTGGTTGGATTTGCCGAATCGAACTATCTTAGAATGGCAGTCGAGTTGCGCATAGTTTTTAGATAGCCAATCCACCCCAAGTATGAGTTCATACTCAAGTATGGGAACGAGAATTAAGTCGGCAGCAAAACAATGACCCTCAACTATTACTTCACAATCCTTAAATACCGAATCTGTTTTTCGGCTTGTACCCATAGGTGTGGATACTTCTAAGCTTACGGGTAGTGATTATTGAAGTGAGTGTCAATTAAGATGCTTGCATTCGGTTGTTGAGTATCAATAAATGTTATCATTATTCAACATTATTATTACATTCGCAATGCTGTTTCATGAAAAAAATACAGCATTGGATAAGAAAAAAGTAGGTTTTCCTTACCAATTATCGATAGTAGGTAACATCTCAAAGAGACAGTTCATAGGACGGAAATACACAGATAATTATTAAGGAAATATGTCTTAATAATTCAAATCAAACTGTAAGTTTTTGCAAAGTTTGGATTTCGCCCCATTCGGATGAGTCGAATATTTTGAATAATGCCTTGCAGTAATAGCTTTACGTCTTCCGAACGAATAACGTAGCTAAGTTGACTACGAGGCACGTAGCAACACAGAACTTTAATAAGTTGAAATTAGCCATTACTATTCCAAACGAATAGTATAGCGACTCAATTGATTTTGACAATATTGATTGGTGACGCTCATTCTGGATGAATAGTGAATGGATTGAGATATATCTTAATGGACGACATGAATTAGACCTTAAGTTAGGTTCTACAGATTCCTATCTGAAAAGGTCTTCTTGTAGAATAATATTTACATCGTACTAGGTGGGGATTCTAATTAAGTCCGAAGAATCTTATCCTGGAAAAGCTCGATGTAAGTGTCCTTACAAAGCGAGCTCTGATACCACTCCTGTCATGCCCCCACACCGGGGTTGGACGAGAACGCGACAGTTGACGTAATAAATAACGTTTGTGATAATACATTCCACTAAAGCATACACATGCCAGATATCAGCCCGGTGAACTAAGACTGGTTATTCCATAGAAAAGAAATATTCAAGAGTACAGCGGAATTATTACATCAAGTACGAAAGAGTACATCGGAAACCAAAATACATTTTGACACAGGAATAAAAAGAAGCGTAAAAGCAGTATCCTAATTCCTACGTCTTGGCAATACTTTGAGAGCGGTCTTCATTGGTCGTCAGCATTTGTCTCTTCTTCCTCTTGATTCTCTTCATCTAGTGGGGTTTTTGAAAAACAATTCAAAGTGGGGTGAGAATAATAGATTCTCAGTGAGTTGGGTTTGAGTGTTTTCTAAATTTATATGTATGCAACTATTTTGAAATATAATATATTTTCTCCCACTTTTGAAAAATGGTATTGTTTAAAAAATGGTGCAAGTTTTCAAGAAGAATATTACGAATTATGACATGAGTGTACAGTCAATCTCCGTACATTGCTGTTGAGTATGAAGAATATACGGCGTCGAGCGCCCAATGAGTATTTAGCTTCGGGAGGTTGTCTACATGACTAATCCATTAGCCTCCTTATAACGTCTTAGACCGTTATCAGTGTTTGGCCTTTGACTATCGACACGACCTTTGGTTTGATAACCGTAGCCTTGGGCGTTTGTCGGATCGTCACTATAACATTGGCCTTTGAGCTTTATCGCTCTCACGCTTGGTGACGTGCTGCCTTATCTCTTATCTGGGCTCGATATGTCCTTAGCTTGGGTCTATGCCCGGATCATATCATAATCGCGACTATACCCGAATTCTACGACCCAGTCACCTTAGGATCACTCCGTCCTTCGGCTTCAAGGGAATAGGATGTGACGGTAGCTTTGCCTAGAACCGCAGCCACGCTGCTCGATTCATGACTTAGACTAACCGCCCCTCATGCATATAAATAGAAAAAAGGGACTCTAAAGGTACTCGTACGGACTCTAGCGATGACTCCCGCCCGAAGGTCGCAGCACTTAGCTCCGCACAGCACTTACTCCCGATTTCTATTGAATAACAATTATTGTCGTGTTTAACAACGATTATGATTATGCATATTATAAGATATCAATATGATTATTTGATAATAAATGGACTTGAGTAAACTAGAGGAATTAGTTCAACCGGTTGACGATTAGATTGCTATTGTGCGAGTCTTAGCAAAATCTTATAATAAACTCATAAACTTCAATAGTTCGTCTTGAAATATTTGTGTGTCCGAAAATTTTGTACTTTATTGCGAAAAGTCCATTATGATGTGAGGATCGAAGGTCATAAGTTGCATGAAAGTTTTATCTTTCAGAATTTACAATTCTCCCCTTCCGTCTTTTAAGTACTATCATTATTATTTTTACTATAATTCTATGAATTTGGATAATTCGGTACGGATTGATTATACATCCGAAAATTACGAACTTTATTGTGAAAAGTCCATTATGATGTGAGGATTGAAGGTTGGAAGTTGCATGAAAGTTTTACCTTTCAGAAATTACAATTCTGCCCTTCCGTCTTTTAAGTACTATCATTATTATTTTTACTATAATTGTATGAATTTGAATAATTCGGTACAGATTGATTATACGTCCGAAAATTAAGAACTTTATTGAGAAAAGTCCGTTATGATGTGAGGATTGAAGGTCAAAAGTTGCATGAAAGTTTTACCCTTTGAAAGTTACAATTATGACCTTCCGTCTTTTAAGTACTATCATTATTTTTACTAAAATATTATAAATTTGATTAAGTCGGAACGGTTAGATTGTACGTCCGAAAATTATGAACTTTATGGTGAAAAGTCCGTTATAATATAAGGTTTTCAGATGATAAGTTGCATGAGGTTTTTCCTTCCATAAATTACAATTATGCCCTTCCGAAATTAAAGTACTATTATTATTATTTTTATTTAGTTTTGTCTTATAATTTTGATTAATTTGTTTGGATTCATTTGAACTCCGAAAGTTATGAATGCAGTTGCGATTTGAACCTTATGACTTGTACTTTTAGATTACGTTCAGTTTTAATTTTTATTCGATTAGAAATTATAATTTCACCCCTTCATTTCGCCTTAATCGGTATTTTAGTATTCTTGACATATCTTTTTCATTTCTTGTCGGACTGACCTCAAATTTTCGGGGTAAGTTCTTTATGTTATTAAGAGTCCAACGAGCTCAACTTTTCTGGAAATTTTATTTTCGAAACAGTATGTTTCTGTAAATTACAGTTTTAGCCCCGAATTCTTGAAATTTATATTTTTGCCCCAATTTTCTATCTTAATAAATTCCGATTTAGGTGAAATTTTATAGAGAACTTATTTTTAATATATTAAGACTTAATTTCAGGATATAAGACCACATTATGGATTTTAACAATTTTACCCCAAAATTTATCTTAATTAAATTATTTTAGTTATCCTTCGAATTTAGGTTCGAATTATCAAATCTTCCGGTGACTAATTATCCTCTTACCATAGTCCAGTATATACCCATATATTTTTGGAGTTTTAATAATCAAAGTTCAGATTTGCCATATTCAACCAAAATTTTCACCAATGAATTAATTTGCACATATAATCAAAATATGACAAACTAAAATTCAACAATTATAAAGATCATTACATGCATAGTAATGAATATCATTTTCAATCAAGTATAGCTAAGTAAAGTCATAATACTTGCATGCACCATATATATTTAACTTGTAATAATTTTGAATAAGAGATAAGAAGAAAATAATTTTACCCACTTTTGAATTCTTCAATGAGATGTTAAAGATGATGGCTTAGACAAGATGACCCCCCTCCTTGAATATATGTGGTTGATCAAAGGAAGAGTTCAAGGATGATTAGTTTATTTCTAAGTTTAGAATATTAGGGGAAAAAAAAAGAAATACATCAAGTTCTAAGGTTGGCTCATTACCTTCCTTTTCATCCTCTTTCTTCTTCTTCTTCCTCTCTATTTTTTTTTGTTTCTTCTCTCCTCCCTCCCTCCCTCCCACCCTCCCTCCCTCTCTCTCTTAGGTGCACATTTTTTTTTGGAGGAGTTTACAAGGAGAAAGTATTTATAGGTGAGGTGTTAAGGTGGAGGTGTGATCAAGGCTTGTATGTAAGGGTACAAGTGTCTTGGATTAAGCTTGAAATTATGACAACACAAGTCTCCTTTGTTTTAATTGTGTAGGCAGATTTTTTTCTTGTATTTATACATGTATGGTGTATTTTAGTTGTATTTATTAAGTATTAGGTAGTGAGTTTAAGTTGGGTTGGGTCATGAGTGTTTTGGGCTAGATGTAGTATTTTAGGTGATAGGTGGTTTATTATTTAGGTGGTCATAAGCCCACAATGTATCTAAGTTCAAATTTTAATAATAAGCACACTAATTAAGTTATACTATTAGATTAAATAGCCCATTTAGCTAATAAATTAAAATTTATTAAAAATATAAGTTAATTAAAATTATATGATATTATTATTTTTATTTATTAAATTGAAGTAATAAAAATAATTAGGTTGTTGAACTTATAGAATTTATTTAGCTAATGTGACTGTGCATAAGGTAAGAACTAATTTTATTCGATAATGAAATATTGTAAACTTTATTTTATTTATTAAAAATTAATAATCTAATCCACATATAAAATAATGGAGTCTCACAATAGTAGTCTCACGAATATGTGACATATGCTTCTCCATGAGCAATGTCATATCAATATGATCTCATATGATTCCAACACGAGATATTATCTGCATGAATTTTCTTTTGATTAATCGGAGCTTCTGATATCACTTGCTCAATTTTCTCCATTTAATAAACATGGAGGTCAGTTATTATTTCCATCAACTTCTTCTTCTTCGAGAACAGGATTTGAATAATTGGTCAACTACTTTCTCAGAGTATTATTTATTTTTATCAACTGCTTTTGAGAGCACGATTTTATCACGATGGTGATATATAATATTTAAATTGCATAAATATGTAAAACCATCCATCCTGAACTCATCATATGAGGTATTGTAATGGCAGAAAATAAACTCAATAAACATGTGATTTTAAATCACCAATTTGAGATAAATAAGAGACGAAATTTAAATTGTAAAATAATTAACTACCTTTATCAGATCATCATCGTCTAATCAGTTCATTTATCGTCAATGTATATGGTTATAGGTCGAGTCAGAAGTCGGCGGCGGTGCCGCCTGGTTGGCAATAGAATCATATAGACCATAAAGTTCCAAGAGTGCAAGAGTATGTATCTACAAAGTTATTTATCCAGAGTTGTGCTTTTAATTCATAAATTCTAATAAATTTAATAATAATATATATTAAAAATTGTTAATCTATCTTAGGACTTGTTTGTTTTTTACTTAATCAGCTTAATGCTTAATCATCTTAATTGCTCAGTTATATTTTGCTGTTTACTTTCAACTTAATGATCTTAATAATGTTTTTTTCATTAAGAACTTTCAAAGGCCCTTACCATTGCCCGTAAATACTTCCCAAATATACCAAAATTACAATCTCTAATAATAAAAGAATTGAGTATATATAGTATAAATTATCATATAATCTTAATTATAATTGAGTATATTAGTATAAATTTAAAATATATATTTATATTATATATTTAAAAGTCATAAATATAAACTATTTATTGATAAAAAAATTAATATAACTATATATATTTAAATATAACTTAATATATTTATAAAAATATTGTGTGACTATTTAAATATACCTGAAAACTATAATATGATTTACGAATATATATTATAATATAAATTAAAATATATATTATGTTATATTATATAAATTGATTTTTTTTATATTGACTATTAACAACTAATATAACTATATATTTTTAAATATAACTTAATATATTTATAAAAATATTGTCTGATTATTTAAATATACCTGAAAATTATAATATGATTTATGAATATATATTATGATATAAATTAAAATATATATTATGTTATATTATATAAATTGATTTTTTTTATATTGACTATTAACAAAATTAATATAACTATATATATTAAAATATAACTTAATATATTTAAAAAAATATTGTCTAATTATTTAAATATATATGAAAATTATAATATGATTTATGAATATATATATTCTAATATAAATTAAAATATTTATTATGTTATATTATTTAAATTGATTTTTTTATATTGACTATTAAAAAAATTAATATAACTATATATATTAAAATACAACTTAATGTATTTATAAAAATATTGTCCGATTATTTAAATATACCCGAAAATTATAATATGATTTATGAATATATATTATAATATAAATTAAAATATATATTATGTTATATTATTTAAATTGATTTTTTTAAATTGACTATTAAAAAAATTAATATAATTATATATTAAAATATAACTTAATATATTTATAAAAATATTGTCTGATTATTTAAATATACCTGAAAATTATAATATGATTTATGAATATATATATTAATATAAATTAAAATATATATTATGTCATATTATTTAAATTGATTATATAAACTAAAATTCTCAATTCGTCCTTTATCAAAAAGGACTTAATTCATATTGAGGGTAAAATACCATTTCGTCATTCAGATAGTTCATTCGAATAAAAAGAAAACAATGCGATTTTTTTCAAACGGCATGCATTAATCCACTCGCATACCTTAATCCATTCAGAGATTAATAAAAAAAAGGTAAACAAGCCCTTAATAATAGTGGCAAATTAAAGCTTCCGTTAAATAAATCATGAGGGTATCAAGAAAACTTGACATATGTTTCCTATAATTGAGAATAACAAATCTTTATTATTATATTATATTTTGTTTTTCTTTTACCTCTCGTGAGTCGTGACACTCTTCCTTTTATATTTATTTATTTATTTATTGTTTTACTTACCCCTTTTCACCAATTTCTCCGACCGTTCTTCTTCATTTTTACTTTTGTTATTCCCTATTTTTTTTTATTAATCTCAGCAACACACACACACATATATTCAGATATAGTACCTTGAATTGTTCAAAAAAAAAAAGATATAGTACCTTGAGTACAGGACGCCATGCTTTCTGGATAAGGAATCGAGATTCTGATGAGGTAATTCACGATTCAGTTGATGGATTACCGAGGATCGGCAGCTTCGACGGTAAGACGAGTAAGATTCTTTTCAAGAATTAACGGCAGTAGATGAACCTGCAAAATTAGGCGATATAATTGGAAATAAAGCTAAAATCGGGGCTCCGAGCCCCGCGGAGTAGTCGCCGACGATGGATGCAACTGATTTTTTTTTTAATTGCGTTATCCTCACCATATCCAAGTTACCGCCAGATTCGAGGGTTTCCAAGGAATGGGAGGTGGTGACTTTGATGTCTTTGATGCCTGAAAGGAGGAGCGCATGATTGATTATCCACATGGCGGCTATGAGGTTGTCGACCGGGATCTGTGGTCACCATTGGAGCATTTTGTTGCCTACGAGGATGTAGTTGATTTTGGTGTGAGCCTGGAAGGGGCGGATATTCTCGGTGACCCGGCGGTGGTGAAGGAGCCACGATTGAGGTCGGGGATCTCGACGTTGGGGACAGTGACGGGGACGAGGATCCTGGTGTCTACAAAGGCAGGCAGGATGGCTGCGTTCACGTCGAAGATTTTGATGCGGTTGATGGTGGTCTGGTCTTTGAGGAACTGCACTGGAAGAGTATCTTCCGTGATCTTATTAATTCCAAACACAGTACATATATACAAGAATAGTAGTGTCCTACTATGCCTAACTTGTTCACTTGTTGGATACTCTGCGTGATATACACAATAATCTCTGATATCTAGACCTTGGACAAGAGATAAATATAGAATATATTTAACATATATACTAACACTCCCCCTAAATCGAAGCGGGAGGTTTACGAATGCCGAGACTTAGGGCTGGGCACTTGAACCCAAAATTCCGATCCCGTCCCGAAAACTAGCGGGACGGGACGGGATAGTTTCTTAAAATGGCAATCCCATCCCGTTCCGTCCGCTCTGTTACTATTCAAATGGGACGGGATGGGGCCGGGACTATCCCGATCAATCTCGTTCCGTCCCGTAATATTTAATATAATTATTTTTTTTTATATATCATTTAATCATGTAAACTCTGAATTGATGTATGATGTATGAAACATCAAAATTTCAGTTTTAAGTTTTCAGTTTTAAATTGATGTTTTCTGCACTTTCAATTTGAATTTTACCTTCACGTGTTGATGTTGATGTAATATGCACTATGCAGTTGGATTATTGATCTATTGTCCTTTGTGCGTGTTTACGTTACTATCTATTTTGTTCTGTGTGTTTTTTAAATTTCTAATAGATATTGGGGGTCACTTTTTTTTGGAATGAGTAGTTTGGATCTTTTTTAATTTCTACCTCATTCATTTGATAATTCCAAAATTTATAATGCCTCATTCGCTTTTTCACGCTTCACAAGATCAATAAATGTGCGGGATATCCCGTCCCGTCCCGGTCCCGACCCGAACCCGAACGGGATCGGGACGTGCGGGATTAATTTCAAAATACGCAATCCTGTCCCATCCCGTCCCGATAATTTATTTTCGGGACGGGACGGAATTCGCCTAATCCCGACCCATCCCGTCCCATGCCCACCCCTACTGAGACTGTCCTGAAAGTCTTGAAAAAGAATAAGGGGAAGTCCCTTTGTGAAAATATCCGCAACCAGGTGACGTGATGAGACGTACTACCCGGACATGACCCCGTGCAACCTTTTCCGAACAAAATTGATATCCATCTTAGTGTGTTTTATACGTTGATGTTGGACTGGGTTGCTGGATAGATAAATGGCACTTACATTGTCAAAGTAAATAAGTGTAGCTTTGGACAGCGGACAATGAAGCTCAAGACGTAGATTACGAATCCAATTCGATTCAGAAACCACATTTGCCACCCCCTCTATTTCGCCTCAGTGTTAGACCGAGAAGGGTAGGTTGGCGCTTGGACGACCATGAGATCAGATTATCCCCAAGAAAACACAACAGCTGGAGGTAGATCGACGTGTGTCAGGACACCCACCCCAGTCCGCATCAGTGTATGACACTAAGTCAGTGAAGAAAGAAGGATAGATATGCAAACCAAAGTCCATTGTGCCTTGAATATACCGAATAATCCGCTTAAGTGCCTGCATATGAGAATCGTGTGGGGCATGCATATGTATGCAAACCTGCTGAACGGCATAAGAGATATCTGGTCTCGTGAAGGTGAGGTACTGAAGTGCCCATGCAAGACTCCGATAAAGAGTTGGATTGTCAAATAAAGAGCCCAATTTAGAACTCACCTTAGGCTTAATGTCCATAGGCGTTTGAGCTAGTTTACACGAAGGCATCCATGCCCTATCAATTATCGCAGATGCATATTTCTTCTGAAAAAGAAAAAGAACACCTGGAGATCGAGTAACAACAATACCAAGAAAGTAATTAATCAGACCCAAACCTTTTATTGCAAAGTCTGAACTTATGCGGTGCATAATGTCGCGATGGAGAGAACCTGATGAGGCAGTCAGAATTATATCATCAACATACAATAATAAGTAAGTCATAGACCGTCCATGTCGATAAATAAATAAAGAGTGATCACACTTGTTGTGAACAAAGCCAAGAGAGGTCATAAAATCTGCAAAAAACATTGATACCATGCAAGAGGGGCCTGCTTAAGGTCATAAAGAAATTTTATGAGAAACCCACAGACTGATGCATATACACTGTTTTCCTTGAGTTCACCATGCAAAACACATTCTTCGCATCCATTTGGTGAATATTCCATCCTTTAGATAAAGAAAGACCGAGTACAGTTCAGATAGTGGCCGTCACCTGTTATGTTTTCCATCACATACAAGACGGGCTTTATGCCTCTCACAAACAACATTAGCCTTTTATTTATGAGAGAAAATCCACATTCTCCTTGTGATATTTATATTAGGTGTACGGGGTACTAAATCCCACGTCTTATATTTAATAACAGCATTAAACTCATCAACCATGGCCATCTTCCAATTCGGGTCATTAAGAGCAACAATATGGTTACGAGGAATGGGGGATTTTTAACAATAGTATTCAAATTAAATCTTTGGACAAGTTTAAAAATACCTCGTTGACTGCGAGTGACCATACGAGAAGTGGGAGGTGGACTGGACTGTGAATTATTTGGTGGATTAGCCGAGTGGGTGGATAAGGCAGAAGTGTTTGGGCATGAGGAGATGGTCTAAGCCCAGCAGTGGGCAGACCAGCAGGAGGCGGACTTTGTGGAGGAGAAGCTGGGCTAATGTTAGTTTGAGTGTCCCAAATAAAATTGAGGTGAATGTGTTGTACGTTGGAAGTAATGAAGCACTGAAGGTGATATTACATCCAAGGGAGGGGACCAATCATGTAACCGAGAAAAAGTAAAAATGGTCTCATCAAAGACCACATGACGACATATAATGATTTTATTTGATAATAAATTAAAGAATTTTTACCCCCAATGGTTTGATGGAATCCCAAGAAAACACAAGGAGTAGACGAGTTTGAATTTATTGATTGTAGGGGAAGGAAAGAGTGGAAAACACAAACAACCAAAAACTTTAATATGAGTGTAGGTTAGTTCCTCGCGATAAGGAACTTGCAAGGGATATTTGTTGACAAGTAATTTACTTGGGAGAACATTATGAAGATAAGTAGCCATTTGTAATGATTGATGCCAAAATGATGGAGGGAGAGACGCATGAGTAAGGAGAGATCGAATTGTGTTATTGATAGAATGGATTTTACGTTCCGCTTTACCATTTTGTGAGGACGTATAAGGACATGATAACGAAACGACATACCCTGATTTGCACAAAGTTTCCAAAATGACCCATTGTCAGATTTCCTCATATTATCACACTGAAAGGTTTTAATGTGATTGCTCAAACAGAATAGAAATATGTGTTTTAAAGGTGAGAAAAATATCAGAGACTTGAGATTTATTGAATAAAGGAAAAGTCCATAATAATTTGAGAAATCATCCAAGAAAAGCACATAATAATGTTCCCCGAAGATCTTAACACAGGAGAGGTACAAATATTAGTATGAATGATATTGAATGGCATCCCAGTATATGAAGTACTAAAAATTAAATGGCAACTTAAATTGTTTTCCTAGAACACAAGAATGACAAAAGGAGTCAAAAAAAACAAAAGTTGATGGAAACATGAATTTGATTGTGGTGAGAGGATATAGGTCGCCTTGACTAGCACATAAAACCCAAAAATGATCAAACTCAAGTGACATGGAATTATCAATAGTAAACTTACGTACATAAATTAAGTTTTGAATGATTTGGGAAACATGTAAGAGATTTTGAAGTGTGAAGGGGGTGGGGAAATTGCAAAATAGATTAACTATAACCGCGGACTTCCATCATGTGATCATTACCATCAGTAATACCATTAGTTGCTCAATTTAAAATAAGACGAGAGATTACCTGAGGAGGATGTCATGTGTTCCGTGGCACCTTTATCCATGAGCCAATTTTTGAGAGGCTGAAGAGACATAGTCGATTGAGCAACATCAATCTTAGTAGGAGTATACTGAGTAGCCAGAAAGGTAAAAGGAGTACTAACTGAGAATGCTTGCGGAGGACGAGAGCCTAACACCCCTAGCTGCCAGAAGGACGAGCCCACTTGTGGGTAGGGTATGGACATGATGGAATTGCCCACTACTGTGGTGGCATCCACCCCCACAATCTGACTGGTGGATATGGCTACGGTGGATATGGCTACCACTGATGCGGCATAGATTGCCGCTGTTGAGGTGGTGGCATCCCATACTGTTGTGATGACGAACCCCAAGCACCCAAGTCATTCCCATTCTTCGTACTATTACCATTATGGTTTCCACATCCTTTCTTGCCTCCACCCTTCCATTTCTTACCTCGGTTTGCAGTTGTTAGCCACTAAGTATATAATATACAACTTGGAAAGAGATAGAACTACAAGATGTATGGTTTTCTAAAGTGAGTTTGCGTAGCGGAAGTTTAGGTGTGAGTTGATGTAAATACAGCAACTAGGCGTTCTCCTGTTTTCTTAGTGCGTACAAGGTTTTAACAGTGTGTACTTGTATAAATCACAGTTATGAAAATAATAAAGTTAGAAGGTAAATAACACACAATTTAAAATGGTTCGAGGTAAATACCTCTACATACACTCATCCTCCACAGAGGAGTAAAAGCGTTTATTATAATCATTACGTACACAACTATGTGACTATAACTAAACCTTGTCTCTGTAACGTTCATACAGATTGTTAGAGGGACTGAAGCTTTTTTCCGTTCACATAGATTGGCTTGAGATCTTAACCTGCTTCTTCACACACAGTTTGAAGCTTCGTCTACAATGCTATTCTTCCCACACAGGTCGGAATGCGCAAGGATCTACAGTCTACACAGGGCTGCTGATTATATCAACGGTAAAGGCAGAATTCTCTGAACAGAAGCTTAATCTTTGATATGTTTGTTGTATGTTGTGCTGTTCTCGTTGAGGACTTGTATATTTCTTCGCTTGAATGCTTGCTATATGCTCACGAAATATACTATGTTGTAATCACTAGAATGTCAGAGTAATCTGTCAGAGCTTTTGCGATATATGAATTCTTCATGTATGAGAGTCCTCAGCTTGGGGCTATTTATAACCTTTGGAAAATGCATTCCTTATAAATGTAGCCGTTGCAGGTAGGTGAGATTTTGACGTCTCTGATTGGTGGCTTGCTGAATATTTGAATTAAAACAGATCGCATTTAATGCTTCAGACATTCTTTTTGACTCAGCATTAAATGCTCTTCAGCGCATTCAGACTTGTCTCACTTCGGCTGCATTAAATGCTGTCCTATCAGCAGTAAATACTGCTTTAATCGTGTTATGAATAAACAAAGTGTATTTCACAACGGTTTTAAGCATTCTTTAATCAGTCCTGTCGGATGTGTTTTACTTTTTCCAAGTAAAACATCTTACAGCATGACTGCTCTATCCGATGCATTGTCTTTTGCTGTAGCTGTAGGTTCTGTAGGATAGATTGTATGAGATCTTCAGTACTGTATGGAGGTGACTGTATAGACTGAACAAATTTTTATCAATAATCTGGAAAAATTGCAAGTTCTTGAAATAGAGAAGACAAAAAAATGCATACTGCAATTTCTAGCCTAAGGAACAAATACAGTGATAAGGTCCAGACAAGATAATTCCTGCACTAAGAATGCCTCCAAGGTCTCCTGTCAGGATCATTCTCGGTTCCTTTCCACCAATTAACAAATTAATCCTCGCCTCGATCTCGGTAGATCGCTCTTTCATTAGTGGATTGATCTTAGGTGCCTTGATTTCATCTGCAGTTGCAGAGGAAGCTTTCTTTCTTCTAACATCCTCGTGAATTCATCTGCAGCATCCGACAGAGTCTTGAACTTGTTGAACTTAGAGGACTCCCTGATGAGTTTAACGAAGTATCTCATCAGTTTGTTTTTCCTCCAGTCCTTTACTTCATTAGCTGTAGGCTGTCGGTCAGTGGGCAGAGGAATCTCGGATGGTTTTTGCACGTTTTTCTTCCAAGGAATGTTGGGATCATGGAACTCGGGATGAGAACCAGATACCTTGTATCCTCTAGTAGGCACGGCCAAACGGCCTATTGCAGCAGCGACGCTATATTCCAAGTCTGCTTCCATCTCTCTTTCCTTCTCCATTCTCCATCTCCTTCCAGCCTCTCTGGCTTCTTCTCCCTTTTGGCATCATCAATAACTGACTATGAAGATCCTGTAGAAGCTTCATAGCATCATCTTGCTTGGTCGTCAGGGTATCGACCTTATCCACCATAGCACCAAGCACTAGAGCCATGATATCGATGTTATCATGGTCTATCAGTCTGGTTCCGGTCTCCTTGAGGGCAGCAACCATCTTGGCCTCTGAAATTCGGACCTTTTCTTGCTCTTGCCATAGAACTCTCTCATGATGCTGCTTTAGCTGATGGAGCGCTTGCCACAATGCATTGGGCATTAGGCGAAACGCTTCCTCGACGTTGGTGATTGCGGTCTTTACATCAGAGATCTCATCCTGGGCAGTACCTCGCATCCAATCGAGTTCTTTACCTACGTCATACAGCGCCTTCACGGCATCCTGTAGGAAAACGGTCTGTCACCCGAGTGCATGGAGTTGCTCAATACGGGCTTGGGTTCGTGTGGAGCCAGGACGTGTAATTTTGGAATCCTCTGGTTCGTTGAGTTGACGGAGAACCACATTGTGACGAGGGCATCATGGTTTATCATCTGGCAGGAAACCATCATCGGAACCAGATTTTGAGCTCACAGCGATGGGAGATGCAGGGGCATCTTGAGGTGGAACAGCAGAGGGTGCTTTTTGTTCAGTCTCGGGGACAGGAGGGACTGATTCCTCATGTTCGGCTTGATTTTTTGTAGTCAGGGGTACAGGAGGGACTGAATCCTCCTGCTGACTCTTAGCTTCCGCCTGCTCCGGAAGAGGTATTGTTTCCTCTTGCGGATAGCGCGGGCTTCTTCTTCATAGTCCGAGATAGGCTGGATGCCTGTTCGGGAACTGTTTACTGTACAGGAAGGACAGAATCCTCCTATTTTTCTTGAGCAGCTTCTTTTTTAGGGAAAGGGGACTGATGTCTTTCAAAGGTCCCCTAACCCTATTGGCCTTGAATACGAGCCATTTCTCCTTACCTTGCCTCTTCGCGGCTGATCCGTAGACCGGCCTATACAGTATCATCGTAGGCGACGTCGGGATCGGATTTATGGATATTAGAAGGAGCTTTGTCATCGGATTGGAACTTCCCTTTCAATTGAGCCTTCTCTTTTGCCAGTAAAAATTTGTAATCAGCTCTTGGCAAAATTGATTCTCTCTCTGAATCAAGACTTCAATATTCTGGGTGTCCGTAACCTCCAGAACAAAAAGTTCTTCCTCCTCCACTCTTCCCAATTGTATAGGTTGTTGTACGGGGTGCTCCTGTATCTTTTCCATGTTACAAAGCGCTCGTAGGCTTGTTCAATTTGTACCTGGAGAAGAGTTTCATTGATTAGCTCGGATGGGTAGGGTCTCCTTATAGTAGTTGGGTCTACTCTATCGATGGGATTCGCAACAGGTGTGGAAGCCTGTATTGGAGAGGGATTTCCTAACAGGGGTTGCTACCCTGATGGGAGAGGGATCCCTAAAAGGGGATAGAACCCTGCTGGGAGAGGTATCCTGTATGGGTGTGGATTCCCTTACAGGAGAGGTGGCCTTTGGCTCCGTGGGAGTAGCCAACTCGCCAGAGCCCTCTAACTGTAACACCCCCAATCCACTCAGGGATATTACATGCCGTAGACCTTTTCCTCAAGGATCTACCAGGCTGGTAACATCATAGAACAACTCAACAAATGCCTTTAAGGCTAAAATGACTCAGTAGACCGATTTGGTCTTTCAATAAATACATACAACTCAACTCATTACATGCCCACGCAGGGGTCAAATACAACACACTCCCGTACAATGGGAAAGAATACTGCAGCGGAAAATAAACTATAACTAAACCAATGACATCATACGGATCCTCGTGTGATTAGTATCATTCATCTTTCATCATCCTTCATGCCGACCCTGTATTATGCTCCCAAACCTGAATGCAAAAACAGACATCCACCCCCCGAATACTCGGGGGTTAGCAAAACTCCATTGTTTTGCTAGTGCAAGAACAAAGTACAAATATGAGCCATACAATTCACATTCCACGAATAACAATAACCAGGAATCCTCAAAGATCCAAACGTATCGAAAAGTACTTCCCGAGGCAAGATTTTGGGTAAACATTTCCAAAACCGAAAGATCACAAATAAAGGGAAACAACTTATAAAACAGTTTAAAATGCCATCGAGAGTTTTAATAGAAAACAATTTAGGATTATCGAATCCTTCTCTTTCCAAAAATCAATAGGGTCACAGCCCAAAGGTTTTATTTTCGCAAATAGAAAACCAACAACAATTCACAGGGTTAAAACCCACGTCACGTGTCCTCGGCGGACATAAAATCAATACAATATAATCGCCCAAGATACGTAAACCTTGGTCACCAAAAATACAACACCAACTCGTGAATCCAGGGCTATACCATTGGATCCCCTTCGTGGCCCCGTCGGACCCTCCCAAGGTGAGCAGAATGCGTTTTCGAAATCATATACACCAACTCGTGAAGTTTTACTCGTAAATCCAGGGCTATACCATTGGACTCCCGTCGTGGCCCCGTCGAACCAACCCACGGTGAGTAAAATACATCCACTAAAACATACACACACACTCGTGAAGTTTTACTCGTGAATCCAGGGCTATACCATTGGACTCCCGTCGTGGCCTCGTCGAACCAACCCACGGTGAGTAAAATACATTCACCAAACAAACAACCGCACTCGTGAATCCAGGGCTATACCATTGGACTCCCACCGTGGCCCCGTCGGACCAACCCACGGTGAGCGAAATACATTCACACAATTAACATGTCACAACAAGGATATTCATACAATCCACCAAAGGCAACAAACACAAAGCATGATGTAATCGTCAAATCACAACGTACCGAAATGAGATAATATATGCACACACGCGTTATCAAGCGCAACATAAACACCAAACATATTCAAAGAATTCACGTAGTCACTTACAACCCACACAATTTACAAAACACACGCGTTTTGAAAGTGAGCCTTTAACGAGGCTAGCCGAATCTTTTGAAAACTCATTTCAAACAAACAAACAAACATACCAAGACGATCACCAATCATCATATCCACAAAAAAAGAATAGTATGGGCAAGGTACTTGCCTCGAATAACCACAACGCGGAGAATCGACCGAAGTAGGTTGGCACGAACCGACTACGAACCCGCCGACTCCATCGATCGCCAACTCGCGGTCATAAACTACGAAGGACAATAACAACAATGAAATGAATTCCATAACTCGACTCAAAGCCGTTGAATTCAAAGAACGAATGACGAAAGTTCAAGTGTTTTCCCCAAAACGGCCAAGAACACGATTCGTCCCGACAAAACACGAAAATGGAATTCCAAGTCGAAATATGGATATACAATCCATAGAATATGTTTAACAACATCATTTAACCACAATCTATCCAACAAAAACGGATGGAAAACGAGATCGAGAACAAATCCCCCAAAAAGTCGATTCGAATGAAATCAAGAATTATACTTAGATTCGACGAAGAACGATGGATTAAATGATGTTAAACACAAGAATACTACCAAGATTAATCATACCCAACAGAACCGTCAAATTTTGGAGGGTGCAATTTGACCACCTCAGTAAGCCATTTGTCTCCTCGATTATCCTCGTTGTGTTGCTGTCCCATCACCGTCTGCATGCGGTCAACTACCTGAGCAAACTGGTTTATCTGAGCAACCACCTGTTGAAGCACTCCCGGCATATTAGGATTTGCGTTATTATTTGCTAACCCCTACTGTCCTCCAGAATGGGAATCGGTTCGACTAGCCGATAATTCTGGGGTAGACGCCGAATCCTCCTGTCTCGCATTACCACATCCGCGTCCACGACCACGTCCGCGTCCACGACCTCCCCTCAACATACTGTAAACACAAATACTCAATATCCAGGGCAAAATTTCTAAAAGGAAGTCCGTCAATATTCACAAAACAGGAATTAAATAAAATGGTAGTATTTGAGATTTGGAGACTTAGAACCACGGTCCACACGACGATACTGGCTCAGCAGTGATGTTATAAACGACCCTTAAATCAAATAACGTAAACAGACCCAACTAACCCAACTGCCAAGATATCCATGAATCTTAGCTCCGATACCATATTCTGTAACACCCCGATATATTCGGAATAATTACAGCGCCGTAAATCATTTGTATAAGAATTTACAAGGCTAAATTCAGAAATACGAAATAAATACTAAAGTGTCAACAAAGTAAAAGAAGTTCAAACCCGTTCGACAATTCAAATGAGTCCATTATTACAAAACATCCCCAAAATCATCAACAACATATGCGTACTCGAGTACTGGAAAATAACCATAAAACAAAATAACATAATCCACATCACTGAGCCACTTCATCGTCATGTCGGTACTATGGCTGCTTCCCCGCCCCTCGGCTACCTGAACATCAAAAACAAATGTCCACCCCGAAGGGTTAGCAAAACGATGCTAGTACAAGTATCATAATACATAAATCATCAATGCATCATATAACATACAAAACGGACTTCCGTCACCGAAATCCAACGATGCGAATCCTCACGATTCCATCAACACAATACAGGGTAATATAACGATCCAGCGCCCTCAGTATAGATCCCCATGAGGATCCGGTCGGACCAACGCATGGTGGAAAACCCGTCCAACAATCCAGCGCCCTCAGCATAGATCCCCATGATGATCCCGTCGGACCAACGCATGGTGGACATTGGATCCAGCGCCGTCAGCATATATCCTCATGACCCCCCTCAGATCATTTACAATATAAACCATGCAATCATGCATACACATATGCAATTCAATATGTTCATAAACACGAACAATTAATAACAAATACCACAACAAATCAAAGAAAACAATCTCATACTCAACAACATAAACAAAACCGTATGCATGATCAAAGTTCCAATATAAACCAAACTCAATATATGATACTTGCCTCAAAGATGTCAAGGACTAAAATACTCCCACGAATGTCACACGTCCGCAGGCCGTTGTCGCTTGATCGATCACTAAGCAAGGTTCGGACCTTGATCAAAAGAGATAACAAGGAACTCAACATTCTACTCAAAACTAACGTACGATCACCGAATAACTTTTATTAGAATTGTAAAATAGTGATGTAAGGCCGGTTCGTGGTTAGTATACTAGATGAAAGCTGAATCGGAAATGATGATACACTTCATGTGAGTTGAACGATCATTTCGGAGGTGAAGTTCCGATGTTTATGAGTTCAAAGATATACAAGATATTAAAGATTTCGGGTTTAAATATGGGATTCAATTCCAAATTCTCATATGTTCGGCTATTATGATTTTACCACAAATGTTACTCAAGATGGCAAGCATGCCCAAGTATTACGCAAGGAAAACGATACTACGGTGATCCGGGTTGAGTTCAATGACATGGCCGATTCATCATCCTCAAGAACATGAAGAATATTTTCAAAACAAATACCCCTAGCAAACATGAATTTCATCGGTGGAACATCAAAGGAATTCATAGAATCTAACTAAAATCATGCTCATGATTCCAACGAGGTAAGGATACTACATCCTAAGGTTTTTATCCACCGAGGCTAGATCAACATTCTAAGTAATGAAAGAAAAACAAGGTATAATTGGGTTTCACTACTTCAAAAAAAATATGTTGTTGGATTCATAAGATCATTAGCTAGCCTAAGGATTCCGAAGCAGGCTCAAAATATAGCTGAGAACGTAAGTTTCGACTTGGTAAACCATAACATACCTTAATCGGAAAGAAAGGTTAAAATCTCTTGATGAACTCCACGTCCAAGAGCT
Organism: Orobanche coerulescens; assembly: GCA_033398695.1. NCBI lineage: Eukaryota > Viridiplantae > Streptophyta > Magnoliopsida > Lamiales > Orobanchaceae > Orobanche > Orobanche coerulescens. The sequence continues at coordinate 93,600,048 of CM065816.1, forward strand.
AGAACACCAATCCTCAAAGCTCCTTTGTCTTCAATGGTGATGTTAGGAGGCTGGTATGCAGGATTTGGATGGAGGGAGTGACTCTGAAAGTCCCAAAAATCGAGTATGTATGAAAACTGAAAAAATGAAGATGGGTGATGTCCTATTTATAGAAAAGGGTTATTAGGGCGCGCTACTCTCTCAAATTAGCATGCGCTAACGGCTATCACCATCGTCTCGACGGTCTCGGCATAGCGACGCTAAATGACCTTACGTGCGCTAAAATCAATGATTAGCGTACGCTAACAACTATTTTTAGCGTGCGCTAACGACTGAACGAAGGTTCACTGACCTCACTGTACTAGACTTAGCGTGCGCTAGCCTCATAACATTAGCGTGCGCTAAGTACCGTTGACTTGACTTTTCCAAAAGCCGTCCAGATACATCCCGACATGTCCTGACCAAGATCCACGGCTGATCTCACCTACCACCCTGTCATAATCAAGTTGACTACGTATAGCGCGCGCTAAGGTTCATACACAGCGTGCGCTATGAAACCAAATTAGCGTACACTACGCTTAGTGGTTAGCGTGCGCTACTAGTGCAAAAATTACAAATTTTGAACACATTCATGAAATCATACGTTCAACAACACTAGATCATGAAATACTCTGGATAATACTCGGATCAAATACAACATATACAATGTCACAATGTTCAAAATACACATTAGAATCTCCGGTATTACATCGACTTCTTATCAAAAGTCTTGAGTTGATCTTGTAGGTCACAAGTCGTCCAGGAATAAGTCTAGAGGGGGGGTGAATAGACTTATTGAAACTCTTAAACTCTTTTTCACGAAGAGTAGGTTTCTTCAGCTGATAGATATGCAAATGACTTAGAGTCGTTTGTTCTCAATACGTGCTGAAGTCAGCTGATGACGAATACAAAACAACCAATGAAACACTTAACAATGAATGCAGCAGTTAAAGTATGATGCTATAAAATAGTAAAATACGCAGGTAGTTATAGTGGTCTCAGAGGTGGGGTAATCCTCTACTAATCCACTTTTCTCCAAACCAGTTGGAGATGAATTTACTATAATTGTCAACCAGTGATAAAGATTACAGTGATTCAACCAAATTACAACAGCTTCCAACCAGTAGAAATCCTTGCCGTTGTAACTCCCTTGACTTCCTTGCACCTCTTGATCCGCGATCCTTGGATGCCTTTACAGTCTTGAACTTCAACCAGTGAAGTACCCCGAACTCAGGATTAAAGACACGAGTTTTTGTCTTCTCCAACTAAGAGCTTCTTGAAGTATGAACTTTTGAGAACTGCTCTTTTCACGATGCTATAGTTCGCTTTTTGATTGCTTTGAATGCTTTGATTGCTTGAGATTTTGTACGCACCAGTGTTTTCTCAACTTCAAATCTTCGGATATATATAGGTGTTGATCCTTGAGCATTCTTCATAGCCGTTGCAAATCTTGTAACAAATCCATCCGTTGGAGAAAGACTTCTTTGTTTATTTTTCTGAACGTTGCAAGGCTGGATTCCCATATTTTAATCCATCGTTCGACCGTTGTGAAGACTTTGCATGTGAGGCGCCGCATCTTTTGAATATAAAAAGATTAAAGTCTTCAGTGGTAGGTCTGGATGAATTATTTAATTCATATCCTTGCGGGAATCTCTCCAATATGTCTCTTCACGTTTGCATGTGACTTTCCGTAATATTTGACTATTCAACGCATGCTGACGTGGACTTGAAGTACTTGGCTGATCTCAAGTAGGTTGATGTACAATCATCTTCTCTGCAGTTTGGACTTCTCTGATGGTGACTGTTTGAGACTACTTTGATCGGATGACTTGTCCAAGTCACTTGTGATCACAGTCAAACATCTCTGATTAATTTTTATTGACCAGAACTTCTCTGACTTAACTGGGCTGTACTTCTCTGATGAACTTAGCTGTACTTTTGTACTTAGCCGATTTGAGCCTAACTTAATTTGGCATATATAAGATACTCATTTGGTTCTTCTTTACATTTTGCCAAGTATTAAACTTAACATAATTTGGCCTGTGGAAGATACTCATTTGGTTCTTCCTTACATTTTTGCCAAGTAATAAACATTTGAATTACATTAATGACATCATCAAAATCTAACAAGTATTCCTAACGGATCTTTTTCCATTATTCAGAACATAACACCGACATCCAAAGATGTGAAAGTATGAAACTAAAGGAGTTCTATTATTCCATACCTCATATGCGGTTTTGTTGTGATGCTTGTTGATAATACAATGGTTTTGAGTATAGCATGCTTTATTTGTTGCTTCTCCCCAGAATTGCTGCAGTAACTTGCTTGCGGCGATCATGGTTCTTGTGGCTTCTTTGAGCGTCCTGTTATTTCGCTCGGCAACACCATTTTGTTGAGGAGTCTGGGCTGCTGAGTATTCGTGTTGTATTCCATTGTCCGAACAGTATTGCTCTATAAAGCGGTTAGTGAATTCAGTACCTCTGTCTGAATGAATGGACACCATACTCGACCCTTTCTCATTATGAAGCTTTCTCAGGTGCTCAGACGATTTTGTTGTGGTTTCTTTCTTCTTGCTTAGAAAGATTGTCTAAGCATACCGGGAGAAATCATCAAAACTAACTAGACAATATTTCTTACCTCCCAAACTTACAGGGTCTACAGGACCATAGAGGTCCATATGTAGCATGTCCAAAACTCCATGAGTGGACATGTATGATTTTCTTTTCAGGGTGGATTTGACTTGTTTGCCTTTCTGACAGGGCCCACAGATGCTGTCTTTTGGAATGACACATCGAGCAAGCCTCTAACCATTCCCTATCTGGCGAGTTTGTTGATCGTCTTGAAGTTGATGTGTGATATCCTCTTGTGCAATAGCCAGCTTTGATCTGCAGTGCCTTTGGCAACAAAACACGGAATAATGGAGCTCGTAGGCTTCCAGTCAGTAATATACATATTACCTGACCTGCTTCCTCTGAGAATCACTTCTTTGGTCAAGATGTTTTTCACTCTACAGCGATCCATATACCTGACCTGGCTAATACTAAGTAGATTGTACCATAAGCCTTCAACATAAGCTACGTCGGTGAATTTGAACTTCCTACATGAAGGTTTCCCTCCCCTCTTGTTCTTCCTTTGGACTTGTCACCGAAGCACACTTTTGGACCGCGACCTTCTACATAGTCTGATAGCTTGCTGATATCTCCTGTCATGTGGCGAGAACATCCACTGTCAAAGTACCAGATGTCCTCTTCTTTGATATCCTGCAGGTACAAAATTTAAGTAGATTTAGGTCCCCTTTGATTGTTGGGTCCATGAATGTTAGTGCCTTTTGGTATCCAAATTTGCCTAACAACAATTGGTTTACTGCAGGTTACTTTTGGTCCAGTTTTGCGATGTCTACATGGGGCAGGTACGTAATTACTGTAACCTTGGTAATTATACAAGTAAAATCGAGGGTTATTATTATTATTCCAGTACGATTGCCGTCTCGGGAGTGGAGCCATTTTCTTAGGCCTTACAGCTTGCCTCTAGGTCTCCAGTTGGATTCCCAGAGCTGTTGATTATACTGCATGGCGACCTGCTTTCTGGATAGATATCAGGGCTTCTATATCCAATATCTAGGCGCACAGTACTGTTGGAAGTACTGTTGTGCAGGCCTTTGATATTTAGATACAACTTTTTTTCTGAATGGTTGTTGGCGCTGTTGATATGCTCGGGGAGCATGTTGTTGGTTACACCTTACAGCCTTTGTTGTACGCGGAGATATTGTTACCTTTACGGGACTTAGAGTCTCTTCAAGTACAATAATGGGTTCCACACCCCGGACGAACACCGTACTAGTTATCCCTTTGTTGGAGAATGAGTTATATTCTAAGACACTTTTATCATGAGCATGTTGCCCGGTGCTTAGAATTTCTTCCATCCGTTTAGAGGATTTCTCGAATGATTTCAAGATGGTCTCTAATTCTCCTTCTCGCTTTTCAAGAGTTTTTACTTTGGCTTTGAGAAAAGCATAATCATTTGTCTTGCTTTCATTATGAGACTTAGTCTCATTTAGATCTTTAGAAAGTTTATGATTGCTTTCCATGAGTTTTTCAATTGTGACCTTGCTGTTTTCGCAATCAATAGACATATTTTCGTAATTATTTTTCAGCAAGTCATTTTCTTCTTTAAGCTCTAAGTTTGAAAGTTCAAGCTGTATGTTTTCTCGTTTCAGAGTCTCATGGGCCTTTTGTATGTTTTTTAATTCATTCATCATATTTTCAAAAGTATGAGATGCATTAACAGGAGCATTTGATGTTGATCTCACCTCATCATCGCTGTCTTCGTCGTCCTGTATTTCTTTGGCCATAAAGCACATATAGGCTTTATCTTTGATCTCATCATCATACGAGTCACTATTAGTGACTACCTGAAGGCCCTGATTGGTTTTGGTTGATGTGGGCGAGGCTTCTGATTCACCAATCAGGGCCTTTAGCTTGTTCTTCCAAACACGCCTTCTTTCATCCTTTTCTTGTTGCTCCGCTTCCGACAACTTTTGCACTTTCGGATGCGTACACTTATTCGCATAGTGCCCGGGTTTCCTACAGTTGTATCACAAGTTAGAATCACCAGTAGGAGAAGATTTGGAACTTACCTTGTGAAACGGATTGGGCCTGGAGAAAGTCTTTCCAAACTGTTTGTGATGAACTTTTTGAATTTATGCATAAGTGTAATAACCGGATTTATTACTGTGTATTTTACCTGCATTTAGACCCTGTATTATTCGTATTTGTGGTCTTGATTATTGGAGTATGATATTTTTTGCATTGGCATCTTTGTACTTAAGTATAACATCATGCAAATTTTCTCATGCAAACTCGTGATAGCACACGCTAAGAATGTAGCTTAACGCGCGCTATCGGCTATTACTAGCGCACGCTACGTATAGGAGTTGCGTGCGCTAGACACTGAATTATTGAGGTAGGTGGCTAGCACATGCGCCAGCCGGGACATGGGTCCGGATAAGATTCCCGCGGACGAACCTGGACAGTTTTGGAGTCAATGCTCATTAGCGCGCGCTAAGTATGTATTGTAGCGTGCGCTAATTAGCGAATAATGCAGAATATTATAAATGGGACAACAACCCATTTTGGCTTTCATTTCTTTCGCCCATTCTTCATTCTTGAGAGGCCAGAGAGCTTTAATCATCCCTCTAACACACTTAGAACATATATTAGTGATCCTTGAATATTGGTTATCACTTGTGAGTGATCATTGAAGAGAAGTAACACCTTGGAGTGGCACATAACCAACTGGAGTCGGATTCTACCTTGTGGTTCAGTGATTTCGGCATATTAAGGTATGTTCAACCTATCACCAGTCTTAGATTTGGATTCCAAGGGATTATATGATCATGCTAACGTGATATTGAATTTCATTGGTGAATTATTTAACAAACATCATGTTTAGAAGATTGGAATGTCTACAATTACGATATTATTGTTGGAACCTTGAAGTCGGAATCCTAGTACTTCAAATGATGAGAGAAACATTTTGAAATTAACAATCCGTATGATTTATGTTATCTTTGTGATCATGAATTGGAGGTGATATTATAAGAACTTAAAGAAAGAATCATCTTAGGAAATATTCTTTCGTATAAGTTGGAATTGTTAGTTCACCTCAAGATGAAGTCTGAATATGTATAATGATAGTAGAATCTAATACATCAACCGGAGATCACCAACTTCGCATGAGAATTGTAATCAAGATGGATTATAGTGTTATGATGATTATACGTATACTTGCACCTCGAAGTTGTTAGTATCCATGAGATCTTTCATATAGGTTATGATCATATCATGAAGCCGAATAACAAACATTATGACTAAGGGATTCGCTTACTTCATCACCATTTGTATAATTTGCTTCCCGCCAGTGAACTGCCATGCACTCTTAGCGTGCGCTAATCTACGAGAATTAACGCGCGCTATCGAGTACGTTTAGCGTACGCAACGATTTGGACTTAGCGTGCGTTAAGTCATCAGCTGAGTCAGTCGGCTGATCAGTGAGGCACTGACCACGCCTGGTTAGCGTACGCTAGGCTGTGTGTACTGCGTGCGCTAACGAGTAGCATTAACGTACGCTACATATGATTCGTAGCGTGCGTTAAGCTATCCAGACAGATTGCATATTAAGGACTTCCTACCGAAATTGTTGAATTGTTAGACGTTCATTCGACATGAAATGAATTCTATGCTATTTCTTTGGTTAAGGTTCGAGCTTAACACGTGATTGATCGAAAGGGACGACCTTCGAGTATTTTGATATTCGTGGAAGTTTATTCTTGTCAACGAACCGAGGCAAGTACTCTAATTAGAATTGTTTATATTATGACAATTATGATGTGATTGTATCGTGTAAATATGTTGTGAATATATGTACACCATGCGTTGATCCGACGGGAATCATCATGGGAATCTATAGATGTGTGCGCTGGATCGTTGGACAGGTAGTTCCACCATGTGTTGGTCCGACGGGATCATCATTGGAATCTATAGATGTGTGCGCTGGATCGTTGGAATACCATAAGTATGTTGAAACTGTTATGTTATGATATGTGTTGTGGATATTCTCGTTGGAGAAACTTGTTATGATATAATTGTTGATTATATCACTGTTGTATGATTATTGTACTTGTACTAGTATCGTTGAGCTAACCCCTTCGGGGTGAACATTTGTGTATGTTTAGGATCCAGGAGAGCGGGAAAACAACCACTGGAGATGCATGACGACGAGGGTGCAGAGTGATGTTCCGGCCGGGTTTACTGCCTGTTGTTTGTTGGTTATTTCAATAAGTACTCGAGTACGTCGTCGATTTATAATGTTTGGATTTTAGTGATGTAATAATAACTCTTCATGGGATATTTGTAATTTTGGTTTTGAACCAGTCAGTTGAATTTTATTTCAGAAATTTCATAAACTGGTATTTGTTATTGTCATTTCCTTTATTCAGCCTTGTAAATTCTTATGTAAAGGATTTACGGCGCTGTAATATTCCTGAATATATCGGGGGGGTTACAGAATATGGTATCGAAGCTAAGATTGTGGATATCTTGGCCGTTGGGTTAATATAGGGGTCATTTATGTCTTTTGAGGTAACCGGCCGTGAATGACATCACTGTACTGCCTACGTCTTCATGCGAACGGTGGTTGTAAGTTCCTAAACTCTATCTCGTTCTTTACATGTTGTACTTTTTATACTTGAACATTAGAACAATGTTGTTTCCTGTATATTAAGTACTTGTGCTTACAGTATGTTGAGAGGCGGATGTGGACGTGCTCGCGGTCGTGGACGCGGACGAAGGAATGCTGATAGGGAGGTGTCGCCTTCTAATCAGGCTAGTCATAGCTCAGGCGAGCCGCACCAATCCATCAATAACGAACCGGAACCTGGTGTACCAGAAATCCTTCGTCAAGTCGTGAACCAGATGACTCAGTTCGCTCAGGTCGTGGACCGAATGCAAGTGGCGGCAGGAATTCAGCAGGGAGATGGACAACAAAGGATTCCAGAAATGGGAAATCGAGGTGACCGATGGTTACAAGAGGTGGCAAAGATGCAACCACCCAAATTTGATGTCTTTTCCGAGACTCCCACTTGGGACCATTGGTTGAAGGAACTGGAGAAAATTTTTGCTGGAATTAATTGCCCGGACGACAGGAGAGCTCCTATTGCCCAGTACTTTCTTATAGGGTAAGCATCCGAGTGGTGGGAAGCTATCCGACCAGCAGATCATGATGCCGATTGGACGGAATTTAAAATGATGATGGAAGCTCAGTGTTGCCCTCGTCCTGTGAGGGAAGCCAAAATTCGGGAGTTTTTCTCCGCTCAACCATCAGACGAACCCGTATCCCAGACGATTAAGACGTTTAATCAGCAATTAGCATTTGTTCGACACCTGGTCAGAACAGATGCGGAGATGATGATTCATTTTGAAATGAGAATGAAACCAGAAATCCATAGGTACATGTCCGGTTTTGAATGTACCACTCTCCGCCAATACCAGGATAAGGCATTGGCGTACGAAATAAAAGAAGCAGCAATGGAGAAGTTTATGGAGTCGAAGAAACAGAAAGTCTCTGGTACTTTTACAGAGCACAAGAACAGTGGGCCCCACAAGGCCCAATCTTCTTTTTCTTTCAAGAAACCTCCGCACCCATCTAAGAGCGGAAAGAATTACGGAATAGTGTCAGCCACGACGGATACAGCTAGGAAGTGCTTTAATTGTGGTCGCCCAGGCCACCTTTGGCGTGATTGTTTGCGCACCCCAGTTACGTTTTGACTGCGTACAGGAAGGGCACCGTGCGACGTTTTGCAAGGACGCCACCAAATACAATGGAACCCGTTCATCACAGCCAGTTCAGAAGGAAGCTAGTATCCAACAGACGCAGCAAAGTGTACAGATGCCTCAAAATTTTGGCCGCGGACGAGGCAGAGGACAATGGGACCGAAAGGGGACGTCGAGTGCCAGATCTGTTCCCCCACGTCTGTATGAGATGAGGAGGACAGACGATCAGGATGCTGCTGTCGCATCAGGTACTGTCCAAATCCTTTCCCAGCCAGTTAGCGTTTTATTCGATACAGGAGCTACGCATTCTTTTATATCTTTGTCTTGTGTAAATCGTTTGAATATTTCCGGTTTTCATACTTGTGAACCTTATGTGGTTGGTTTACCGAGTGGAGAGAGGATTGTTGGGAACTTAGAGACTAGAGATTTTCCTGTATTATTTGGGGGTAGGGAGTGGCTCTCAAATCTAATTGTGATAGAAATGCAAGGAGATGATCTAATACTCGGAGACGATTGGCTTAATCGATATGGAGCAATTGTAAATTACCGAAGGAGGAATATTTCGCTGATCGCTGATGATGGCTCCGAAGTACTGTTTGAAGGATGGAAACCAGGGAGCTCAGGAAAGTTGATCAAAGCAATGAAAGCTGTCAAATTGTTGAAACAGGGCTGTACAGGGTATTGATGCTATGCAATGAAGAAAGAAGATGAAATTATGAAACTCTCATCCATTCCTGTTGTGAATGTAACACCCCCAATCCACTCAGGGATATTACACGCCGTAGACCCTCTCCTCGAGGATCTACCAGGCTGGTAACAACATTTAACATCTCGACAATGCCTTCAAGGCAAAAATGACTCAGTAGACCGATTTGGTCTTTCAATAAATACATACAACTCGAATACAACTCATGCCCACGCAGGGGTCAAAATACAACCACACCCGTACAACGGGAAAAATATAGCAGCGGAAAATAAAGTACAACTATACCAATACGACATCAACGGGTCCTCGTGTGATTAGTATCGTTCATCTTTCATCATCCTTCATGCCGACCCTGTGCTCTGCTCCAAAACCTGAATGCAATACAGACATCCACCCCCCGAATACTCGGGGGTTAGCAAAACTCCACTGTTTTGCTAGTGCAAGTATAAAATACGAAAACGAGCCATACATATCATACTCCACGGAACATGTTAATCATAAACATACTTCCCGAGGTAAATCACTTAATCAAAACGGTTAAATCGAAAGATAGGGGTAAACCCGATATACATCTTGTGAAAACATTTTACGACCTCGGGAGTTTTGAATACATTGGGATTTAAAAATCCTCAGGCCTTTCGAAAACATTTAGGGACACAGCCCAAAAGTCATTTTCCCAAAACATAAATTCGATAACAACAAGTGGGGTCCACGACCCGATCATACCATAACAACCTGTTTCCACAGTTATTCGCGTCCGTGCTAGCAAGCCACGGACCTCGGATGCTCGTAGAACAAACCCGAGTGAATAACCCAGGAAACTATATCAAATCACATGTCACCGTAACCGATCACGTGACTAAAAGCACATATACTTACATAATCAAACCACAACCATAAGTTATCCCGGCATCGTGCTAACAAGCCACGAACCTCGGAGTCCCCGCAAGACATACCCGATGATAACCACACAAGTTATCTCGGCATCGGGCTAGCAAGCCCCGAACCTCGAGTCCCCGCAAGACATACCCGTATTGGATAACCTACGGTTTCGCCCGACCCATACTAGCAAGTATGGATCCTGAGAGTCAACAATCCTACCCGGAGGCACATCACATACAATAAGCACACAACAATAACCGATTATCAAGACAAGCAACACTAAGCATCACAACCTCCTTTCAAAGGAGTAACGACTAACATCACATCATGTCGAATACCCACCGAACAAATATACAATTCAATGCACAATCCTCGGCAAACAATTATGGTCAATGCGATCATAACGTCTCTCAACGTATGAAACTAACACACATATTCCGAGAACATATCCATTCACGAAGTATACGAATTATCGTTGAAAGACAATATTTATCGAGAACATACCGATCCTTTTTAACGTTCATTAAACATTGGATTTCGCATAAAATCATTTATCAATAATTATGCCTAAGAAATATGAAATGTATGGGCAAGATACTTGCCTCAAAATCGGTACGCAAGTATTCCGACGAACACGGCTCAACCGGAAAGCTTCGAAACGCCCGATGCTATCGAAAAGGAAGACGACAACGAACGGAAGGGTTCAACTCGGTTTCTTCGTAAGAAACTCGACCCTAACATCATATAATTAATAAATCAATGATCATACGATGAGGAATAATCGTAGAACGCCCGAAAACCCCTCTATAACATTTCTAGGACACCTTCAAGGCGTCGGTCAAGAACTCGACCCAAATAACGAATCGATACGATCCAACCATGGAATAACAAGGGAAATGATATAATACATCTAAATATTCATCAATACATCATAATCCTAAGTTAAATCGGATTAATCGGACGAAAACAACCAAAATACCCAAATTCCCCAAAACTAGATTTCTAGGAAATCGGCTGGTCAGTAGATCGGAGGATGTTATAGGACGGATGATTGATGATATGAACCTCCAAACTTCATGGATTTATTGTCCAACAACATCTCTAGATGATTAGCACAACATAAGCCTCGGAAGAGAAGAAGAGAAGTGAGAAATGGTCAAGAAAAACGCCGCTGTGCCTTAAATAAGTCGATCACGCACGGGTTACGTCGTAATCGGCCATGGCTTACGTACGTAACCGCCATGGCGAACTCTCTGCTGGAAAATGCCGGGCGTTACGTGCGTTACGGCCAGGGCCTTACGTGCGTAACGAATTACGTGCGTAATGGCCGATCATTACCGCGCGTTACTCGGCCGTGGCTGGCCCGATCATGCCCGGCCATGACTCGGCGGGACCAACTCCGACGGCCCGAACGACCCCGAAACCCGAACTGAGTACGAATCGAAGATACGGTTATGAAGTACTCGAAAAGACGAATCCGAGCACTAATAGAACATACGATTCCGACTACCCGAAGGCTCGAAACTCGACAACGGAAAGTAATTACCCCAAACTTTGGGAAATTACGAAAATGGCCCAAAACGCCCGAAAATCACGATACGTGATCGAAACACCAAGCCAAAGCTCGCAACATGAATAATAACATTAAATGAACTTACGAGAAAGTCGAAACAACGATTTGACGAGATTCGCAAGAATCGAACTCAAGTGCGGAAAAACCGCTAAAAGCACGGAACTCAACAAAACGACACCGAAACGAACTCGGATGACAAAAAGTGCAGAATTAATCATTCTCGGAATGACGAAACGGTCATGAGCGAGTCGTCAAAACGGACTTCCGCCGAAAAAAGAAATTTACCGAAAATCGAAAATTGCGGATATTACATTCTACCCTCCTTAAAAGAAGTTTCGTCCCGAAACTTAAAACAAGTAGGGAGAAGTAATATCCCGCCAGGAAAACTCAATGAGATACGCAAGAAACGCGTAACTAATGCCAAACGGCGAAACGTTACAAACAACGCAACGGAATATACGGTGTGAAAACACGCTCCACGACGACCAACACAACGTCGCCGTTAGGGATATAATAGAACCAACAAGTGACAAGCGTCATCAAATGGATAATACAATCAAGTCAATTATCCGAACAATCACAAAACACAACGAACGAAAATCAATACGATTGACCAACCCAACGGTACATCAATCAAAACGCGAGCCAATCGCTGAACAAATACGGAATTCCACCGCTCAAGGGTTGGAAGATCGAAAACGAGACTAATTTCCCGAACTTAAGGGAATTAGGAAGGAGCCTGAACGCTCAACAATCACAAAACGAGAACAAAACCGATCAAACAAATGATCGAGACAACAAAAATCGAACAATCATGTCCGAAATACGAAGGATAATAAAATTCAAACAACAACCCCAAGGTTCACATCTCGACTCGAGACAACATATGATCCGGTGAAAACAACAGGATGTGCATTCATATAAGATCCACAGGAAAGGGAATAACAATAGAAAAGTCACAACGACAACGAGTTATTCCGAAATAATACCACACTCGTTCGATCAACAAAAACAAGGGGCAGGACAAGCTCAGAAATGTCAACGAACATAAACGAGTCGACAGAGTCGAAAATACAAAAGTTCAAGATCCAGTCCACTTCGAATAAAAGAACTAGTAGAACCAAAAGATGTTACTTCCGAACAAGGTTCACAAGAATCGAACCGAACTCGGAAAGTTACAGCGATAACCAGATTGACCCAAAACAAGATCACAGCTCGTTCGAACGACGAAACCGAAATACAGAACAAGTTCAGAAAGTATCAACGAACACGAGCGAGTCGATAGAATCGAAAAAGAGAAAATGCAGGAGTCTAAAAACAACACGGGTACTACATTCGACCTCTTATAAAAGAAGGTCGCCCCCGCAACTCACAACAGCGAAATCAATGTGACAACACAATAAGCAACTGACAGAAACATCTTTCAAAGGCCTCTCAAAGACGATTCCGATGACTGTGCTGAAGCGCGAACTCCGAAAGTCTCGGTAGTCAATTCGCAAAACTGAATTCGGTGTCCCTCGAGTCCACACTTGAAATGTGTTACTGACGAGAAGGACAAATTACACGTGCATGCCCCGGCACATCACGGTTGAAACGCCTCGGCTCGGCATACCGAAAATACAAATGCTAGATACAATGGGGCATAACGTAGCAAAACAACATAGCGGAGATGCCAACTCAGCACAACAAGGAATCATAATACATATCATATACAACGATTATCATCGTAAAATAATACACACAAACACTACAGCAACGACGGTATCGTTCGGCGACCTCAACGGCCCGAACAATAACCAGCACATAATTACAACATTATGAAACAATTACATATGTACACAAACGTACAAACCCAAGCTTTAACAAATCACAAAGTGCGTTAACACGCAAGCCACAACGATATGACAAAATTTTTGATGGTCATCACACCTACCACAATGGCTAACAAAATATATGCGTGGCGAGCGACTCGACGCTCACGCCACCAATTCAATCACAATTGGGTTAACACCGTAACGAAAGTTCGAAAACCATACACGCATTTCCGGTCCATAAACAAGAATGATAGGTTTTAAAAACAAAAACCACCTTTTGAAAACGTTTGGAAACAACGGTTGATCTTGAGTATCATTTTACAAAAAGTAGTACAAACACCATTATCGAGACTTTGAAAGTCATCTTGCGTTTGAACAAAAATGAGGACACCTTTCTTTTAGTGAAAAAATTTTTCAAAATATTCGACCCTTGGGTCTAAGCAATCGCATTTGAAAATATCTCAAAATATTTTTGGTCCTCAACCGAAAATTTTTGAAATGTATTGCGGCATTAGAAAACACCTTGAAAACACCGCAAGAAAATAATTCGTTTTAAAAGTACGTCTCGAATTTTAATTTTCTAAGATACTCAAGGTTTTCAAAAATAATTCAATGGGCTAGAATGCCCCAAAAGTTTAGGTACTTACATGGAACATTATAGCGCCGTGTGTCCCGCTACGAACCCACCAGCTAAAAACTCTTTACAAAAATGCCAAAAAGGCCGATGACGGTAATATTTCAAAACTCACGAAGCCATTTAGAAAATAATAAATACCGTCATAAGAATTTTGCCAAAGCGATCAAGGCCATAATGCCAAAAACTCGGTTAAGGGAATCGTTTTCCAAATAAAACTCGGTCGGTAAAATACCGAAAGCCATTACAAAAGAACTCACGCATCGGATAAAAGAAATAAAGTCAAACATGCATAAGACAAAGAACACTACTCCTCATATGAACGAAAAATGGGAGTCAAATAATCACGTATCACGAAATCAAAATCCATAAGAGGATTCCGTCACTTAACAAATAATCATAAAAATAGCTCGTGTCACACGAGGCACAACACAAAGAAGGGAGACTTACATTCACAGGTCGCACGAAGATGATGATCGCCCACGATACTAATCACGACCAACAAACTCGGGCGACGCGTCGCGACACGACTTAGTCAGACAAAATCCGACGAGACAAAAACCCAATAGACACCACTGACCCGACAGCCTAGGTTTCCACAACCTAAGCTCCGATACCATTCTGTAACACCCCCAATCCACTCAGGGATATTACACGCCGTAGACCCTCTCCTCGAGGATCTACCAGGCTGGTAACAACATTTAACATCTCGACAATGCCTTCAAGGCAAAAATGACTCAGTAGACCGATTTGGTCTTTCAATAAATACATACAACTCGAATACAACTCATGCCCACGCAGGGGTCAAAATACAACCACACCCGTACAACGGGAAAATATAGCAGCGGAAAATAAAGTACAACTATACCAATACGACATCAACGGGTCCTCGTGTGATTAGTATCGTTCATCTTTCATCATCCTTCATGCCGACCCTGTGCTCTGCTCCAAAACCTGAATGCAATACAGACATCCACCCCCCGAATACTCGGGGGTTAGCAAAACTCCACTGTTTTGCTAGTGCAAGTATAAAATACGAAACGAGCCATACATATCATACTCCACGGAACATGTTAATCATAAACCTACTTCAGGTAAATCACTTAATCAAAGCGGTTAAATCGAAAGATAGGGGTAAACCCGATATACATCTTGTGAAAACATTTTACGACCTCGGGAGTTTTGAATACATTAGGATTTAAAAATTCCTCGGGCCTTTGAAAACATTTAGGGACACACCCAAAGTCATTTTCCCAAAACATAAATTCGATAACAACAAGTGGGGTCCACGACCCGATCATACCATAACAACTGTTTCCACAGTTATTCGCGTCCGTGCTAGCAAGCCACGGACCTCGGATGCTCCGTAGAACAAACCCGAGTGAATAACCCACAGGGAAACTATATCAAATCACATGTCACCGTAACCGCAGTCACGTGACTAAAAGCACATATACTTACATAATCAAACCACAACCATAAGTTATCCCGGCATCGTGCTAACAAGCCACGAACCTCGGAGTCCCCGCAAGACATACTCGATGATAACCACACAAGTTATCTCGGCATCGGGCTAGCAAGCCCCGAACCTCGGAGTCCCCGCAAGACATACCCGTATTGGATAACCCTACGGTTTCGCCCGACCCATACTAGCAAGTATGGATCCCGGAGATTCAACAATCCTACCCGGAGGCACATCACATACAATAAGCACACAACAATAACCGATTATCAAGACAAGCAACACTAAGCATCACAACCTCCTTTCAAAGGAGTAACGACTAACATCACATCATGTCGAATACCCACCGAACAAATATACAATTCAATGCACAATCCTCGGCAAACAATTATGGTCAATGCGATCATAACGTCTCTCAACGTATGAAACTAACACACATATTCCGAGAACATATCCATTCACGAAGTATACGAATTATCGTTGAAAGACAATATTTATCGAGAACATACCGATCCTTTTTAACGTTCATTAAACATTGGATTTCGCATAAAATCATTTATCAATAATTATGCCTAAGAAATATGAAATGTATGGGCAAGATACTTGCCTCAAAATCGGTACGCAAGTATTCCGACGAACACGGCTCAACCGGAAAGCTTCGAAACGCCCGATGCTATCGAAAAGGAAGACGACAACGAACGGAAGGGTTCAACTCGGTTTCTTCGTAAGAAACTCGACCCTAACATCATATAATTAATAAATCAATGATCATACGATGAGGAATAATCGTAGAACGCACGAAAACCCCTCTATAACATTTTACCGGACACCTTCAAGGCGTCGGTCAAGAACTCGACCCAAATAACGAATCGATACGATCCAACCATGGAATAACAAGGGAAATGATATAATACATCTAAATATTCATCAATACATCATAATCCTAAGTTAATTCGGATTAATCGGACGAAAACAACCAAAATACCCAAATTCCCCAAAACTAGATTTCTAGGAAATCTGACCTGATTCGGTAGATCGGAGGATGTTATAGGACGGATGATTGATGATATGAACCTCCAAACTTCATGGATTTATTGTCCAACAACATCTCTAGATGATTAGCACAACATAAGCCTCGGAAGAGAAGAAGAGAAGTGAGAAATGGTCAAGAAAACGCCGCGTGCCTTAAATAGCCGATCACGGCCACGTTACGTACGAATCGCCATGGCTTACGACGAATCGCCATGGCCGAACTCTCTGCTGGAAAATGCCGAACGTTACGCACGCACGCCAGGGCCTTACGTGCGTAACCGGCATTACGTGCGTAATGGCCGATCATTACCGCACGTTACTCGGCCAGCTGGCCCGATCATGCCCGGCCATGACTTCGGGACCAACTCCGACGGCCCGAACGACCCCGAAACCCGAACCTGAGTACGAATCGAAGATACGGTTACGAAGTACTCGAAAAGACGAATCCGAGCACTAATAGAACATACGATTCCGACTACCCGAAGGCTCGAAACTCGACAACGGAAAGTAATTACCCCAAACTTTGGGAAATTACGAAAATGGCCCAAAACGCCCGAAAATCACGATACGTGATCGAAACACCAAGCCAAAGCTCGCAACATGAATAATAACATTAAATGAACTTACGAGAAAGTCGAAACAACAGTTTCGGATGAGATTCGCAAGAATCGAACTCAAGTGCGGAAAAACCGCTAAAAAGCACGGAACTCAACAAAACGACACCGAAACGAACTCGGATGACAAAAAGTGCAGAATTAATCATTCTCAGAATGACGAAACGGTCATGAGCGAGTCGTCAAAACGGACTTCCGCCGAAAAAAAGAAATTTACCGAAAATCGAAAATTGCGGATATTACAGTGAATGAATTTCCAGATGTATTTCCTGACGAATTACCTGGACTACCTCCACGACGGGATGTAGAATTCACTATTGAGCTGGAACCCGGAGCTACACCAATTTCTAAGGCGCCGTATCGTATGGCACCTACTGAAATGTATGAACTGAAGAAGCAGCTGGAGGAGTTACTGGACAAAGGCTATATTCAGCCAAGCGTTTCACCCTGGGGAGCGCCAGTTCTTTTTGTCCGAAAGAAGGATGGATCGCTTCGACTGTGTATTGACTATCGAGAGCTGAACAAGATGACGATTAAGAACAAGTATCCGTTGCCACGGATTGATGATCTGTTTGACCAGTTGCAAGGAGCAACAGTATTTTCTAAAATCGATCTGAGATCAGGATACCATCAGCTGAGGAGTAAGGAATCTGATGTTCCAAAGTTAGCATTCAGAACTCGCTATGGACACTATGAGTTTGTAGTGATGCCATTTGGTCTCACTAATGCACCTGCTGTATTCATGCAGTAGATGAACTGAGTGTTCATCGAATATTTGGATAAATTTGTGGTCATGTTCATTGATGACATTCTGGTGTATTCTAAGAACCCGGAAGAGCATGCACAGCATTTGCGGATTGTATTAGAACTTTTGAGGAGCGAGCAACTGTACGCCAAACTCTCTAAGTGTGAATTCTGGCTAAAGGAAGTAATGTTCCTCGGTCATGTGGTGTCAGCGGGAGGAGTCCGAGTAGATCCGCAGAAAATCGAAGCAATTATGGATTGGAAACCTCCAAAGAACGTGAAAGAAGTCCGAAGTTTCTTAGGACTTGCTGGGTATTATCGTCGGTTCGTGGAAGGGTTTTCCAAAATCTCCCGCCCACTTACTCGACTCCTGCAGAAAACTCAAAAGTTTGAGTGGAACGAGTCGTGTCAGACTAGTTTTGATGAATTGAAGAAGAGATTGACGACGGCACCGATTCTATCACTTCCACAGGGGACTGAAAGATTCATAGTTTACAGTGATGCTTCGAACCAAGGTATTGGATGCGTATTAATGCAGAATGACAAGGTGATCGCTTATGCTTCACGACAGCTGAAACCTTATGAAGTGAATTACCCAACACATGATTTGGAGCTAGCAGCAGTAGTTTTTGCTTTGAAGATCTGGAGGCATTATCTGTACGGGACTCACTGTCAGATCTTTATGGATCACAAGAGTCTCAAATACATCTTCAGTCAGAAGGAATTGAACATGCGGCAAAGAAGATGGTTATAGCTGATCAAGGACTATGACTTGGAGATTTTGTATCATCCAGGCAAAGCGAATGTAGTAGCCGATGCACTCAGCCGCAAGCCTGTTTCTATTCAGATGCTAGAGACGCTGACCTCCCAACTTAGCCTCCAACGAGAGATGATTCGAGAAGGAATTGAAGTGTGGTTACAAAGAGTCCAAGGACAACTGTGCGTAATGGAATTAACTTCGTCATTAACCGAGGAAATCAAATCTAGACACGCGGATGATCCTCTGATGATTCGGTTACGTGATGAAGTAATCAAGGGAAAGGCCCCCGGATTTCTAATTCATGATGATGGAGTTTTGAGATTCCAGAACCGACTCTGCGTTCCTGATATCGATGTTCTGAAACAGACGATTATGAAGGAAGCTCACAGTTCGCCCTATTCTATCCACCTGGGCACCAGTAAGATGTATAAAGACTTGAAGCAAAATTTCTGGTGGGGCAACATGAAGAAAGATGTAGCAGACTACGTTTCGAAATGCTTGACTTGTCAGCAGGTTAAGATCGAGCATCAACGGCCTGCCAGAATGTTGAAGCCGCCCCAATTCCTGAATGGAAGTGGGAGGACATATTGATGGACTTTATCACTAGTATGCCGAGGACCAAGACGGGAATGAACATGATTTGGGTGATAGTTGATCGTTTAACCAAATCAGCTCATTTCCTAGGCATTAAGAACACCTGGGGACCAGAGAAATTGGCGCGAGTATTTATTTCGGAGATAGTTCGATTGCATGGTACGCCGAAAACCATTGTTTCTGATCGAGACGGCCGTTTTGTGTCTCACTTTTGGAAAGCAGTTCATAAGTCCTTGGGGACCGAATTGAACTTCAGCACAGCTTATCACCCACAGACTGATGGACAGTCAGAGAGGACTATTCAAACAGTGGAAGATATGCTGAGGGCTTGTGCCTTAGATTGGTCAACTGATTGGGAAGTTCACCTACCGTTGATTGAATTTACCTACAATAATAGTTGGCATGCTTCCATTAAGATGGCACCATTCGAGGCATTATACGGGAGGAGATGCAGATCGCCCCTATGCTGGGACGATTCATCAGACTTGATCGAATGTAACAGAGTTGATCGTCTGCACTCGAGAGAAGATAGCCTTGATTCGTGAAAGGCTGATAACCGCCCAGAGTCGCCAGAAATCTTACGCAGACGTACGTCGTCACCCATTGGAGTTCAGTACTGGAGACCACGTACTTTTGAAGGTTTCTCCTACTCGAGGAATCTTTCGTTTCGGAAGGAAAGGAAAGCTGAGTCCGAGATATATCGGACCATTTGAGATCCTTGAGAGAGTTGGAGAGTTAGCATACAGATTGGCATTGCCGCCGTCATTGTGCCATGTTCATAACGTGTTCCACGTATCCCAGTTACGGAGGTATATACCAGATCCTAGTCATGTCATTGATTTCGGCGAGATCGAAGTTGCTCAAGATGGGACGTTTGAAGAAAGACCAGTTAAGATACTCGAGAGTCGAGTTAAGCAGTTGAGGAACAAACCAATCGTTTTGGTCAAAGTTCAATGGTCACGCCATGGAGTGGAAGAAGCCACATGGGAAACGGAAGATGGAATGAAGTCCAGATATCCCGAGTTATTTTCATCTTGAGTTTCGGGACGAAACTCCTTTTTAGTAGGAGAGTATGTAATATCCGGATTTATTACTGTGTATTTTACCTGCATTCAGACCCTGTATTATTCGGATTTGTGGTCTTGATTATTGGAGTATGATATTTCTTGCATTGGCATCTTTGTACTTAAGTATAACATCATGCAAATTTTCTCATGCAAACTCGTGATAGCGCACGCTAAGAATGTAGCTTAACCCGCGCTATCGGCTATTACTAGCGCACGCTACGTATAGGAGTTGCGTGCGCTAGACACTGAATTATTGAGGTAGGTGGCTAGCACATGCGCCAGCCGGGACATGGGTCCGGATAAGATTCCCGCGGACGAACCTGGACAGTTTTGGAGTCAACGCTCATTAGCGCGCGCTAAGTATGTATTGTAGCGTGCGCTAATTAGCTAATAATGCAGAATATTATAAATGGGACAACAACCCATTTTGCATTTCATTTCTTTCGCCCATTCTTCATTCTTGAGAGTCCAGAGAGCTTTAATCATCCCTCTAACACACTTAGAATATATATTAGTGATCCTTGAAAATTGGTTATCACTTGTGAGTGATCATTGAAGAGAAGTAACACCTTGGAGTGGCACATAACCAACCGGAGTCGGATTCTACCTTGTGGTTCAGTGATTTCGGCATATTAAGGTATGTTCAACCTATCGCCAGTCTTAGATTTGGATTCCAAGGGATTAGATGATCATGCTAACGTGATATTGAATTTCATTGGTGAATTATTCAACAAACATCATGTTTAGAAGATTGGAATGTCTACAATTACGATATTATTGTTGGAACCTTGAAGTCGGAATCCTAGTACTTCAAATGATGAGAGAAACATTCTGAAATTAACAATCTGTATGATTTATGTTATCTTTGTGATCATGAATTGGAGGTGATATTATAAGAACTTAAAGAAAGAATCATCTTAGGAAATATTCTTTCGTATAAGTTGGAATTGTTAGTTCACCTCAAGATGAAGTCTGAATATGTATAATGATAGTAGAATCTAATACATCAACCGGAGATCACCAACTTCGCATGAGAATTGTAATAAAGACGTATTATAGTGTTATGATGATTATACGTATACTTGCACCTCGAAGTTGTTAGTATCCATGAGATCATTCATATAGGTTGTGATCATATCATGAAGCCGAATGACAAACATTATGACTAAGGGATTCGCTTACTTCATCACCATTTGTATAATTTGCTGCCCTCCAGTGAACTGCCATGCACTCTTAGCGTGCGCTAATCTACGAGAATTAACGCGCGCTATCGAGTACATTTAGCGTACGCAACGATTTGGACTTAACGTGCGTTAAGTCATCAACTGAGTCAGTCGGCTGATCAGTGAGGCACTGACCACGCCTGGTTAGCGTACGCTAGGCTGTGTGTACTGCGTGCGCTAACGAGTAGCATTAATGTACGCTACATATGATTCGTAGCGTGCGTTAAGCTATCCAGACAGATTGCATATTAAGGACTTCCTACCGAAATTGTTGAATTGTTAGACGTTCATTCGACATGAAATGAATTCTATGCTATTTCTTTTGTTAAGGTTCGAGCTTAACACGTGATTGATCGAAAGGGACGACCTTCGAGTATTTTGATATTCGTGGAAGTTTATTCTTGTCAACGAACCGAGGCAAGTACTCTAATTAGAATTGTTTATATTATGATAATTATGGTGTGATTGTATCGTGTAAATATGTTGTGAATATTTGTCCACCATGCGTTGATCCGACGGGAATCATCATGGGAATCTATAGCTTTGTGCGCTGGATCGTTGGACAGGTAGTTCCACCATGTGTTGGTCCGACGGGATCATCATGGGAATCTATAGCTGTGTGCGCTGGATCGTTGGAATACCATCAGTATGTTGAAACTGTTATGTTATGATATGTGTTGTGGATATTCTCGTTGGAGAAACTTGTTATGATATAATTGTTGATTATATCACTGTTGTATGATTATTGTACTTGTACTAGTATCGTTGTGCTAACCCCTTCGGGGGTGAACATTTGTGTATGTTCAGGATCCAGGAGAGCGGGGAAACAACCACTGGAGATGCATGACGACGAGGGTGCAGAGTGATGTTCCGGCCGGGTTTACTGCCTGTTGTTTGTTGGTTATTTCAATAAGTACTCGAGTACGTCGTCGATTTATAATGTTTGGATTTTAGTGATGTAATAATAACTCTTCATGGGATATTTGTAATTTCGATTTTGAACCAGTCAGTTGAATTTTATTTCAGAAATTTCATAAACTGGTATTTGTTATTGTCATTTCCTTTATTCAGCCTTGTAAATTCTTATGTAAAGGATTTACGGCGCTGTAATATTCCTGAATATATCGGGGGTGTTACAATAAGAAGAGCCATTTCATCTTGTGACAGGATATCATCGTCACTGTCAATAGTCTTGTGGGCGGACTTGGAAGTGCTAGGTCCGGAGCTGTGTCTCCTATCAGATATAGTAGCCAGTGCTGTAGTCTTGGCAGGTGACTCTTCGAACTTCTCTCTCATGTCAATATCGTACTCGAAAGATTTGAGCTCAGGAATAAGTCGGAAGTAGAAATATCATTAAGATTACTTGACACGCGCATAGCTGTAGTCTTAATGTCCCATCGGGCAGGGCGCGATCAAAAGATTTTCAAGTTTTTCTCCTTTTGGGTATACACTTTACCCAATGCTTCAAGTTCACCGATAATGTCAGTGAATCTGAGGTCAAGCTCCTCAAGATTTTAGGAAGATTTCATTTCAAAGGATTCAAATTTCTGAGTAAATTTTGAAATTTTATTTTCTTTTGAGAGCTCAGTTCCCTCGAAAATCATTTTGAGTTTCTCCCATATTTCCTTAGCTGTATTACAGCTCTTTACCTTTGAGAATGTGCCTTTGCCAAGAGTGACAAACATCGCATTCTTAGCCACATTGTCGAGGCTCGCACGCTTGCGATCGTCGGTCGTCCATTGCTTACGCTCCTTCTCGAGCATTTGAGCATGAGGTGTCCTTCTAACCTTGCGGAAAGTTTAAACTTCATTATCTTTATGGGGCCTTCTTGGATGACAAATATCATCTCCTCGTGCATGGAAGCAAGATGGGCTTCCATCCCGATTCTCCAATCATCAAATTCGTTATTCGAAAACATAGGAACCTTGTTTATCATTGAGGTATCCATTAGAGAAAATAGGAAAGATAATACTGTTTTAAAAAATAATTGATTTTTGGAACTGATTCGGTTAAAAATATGACTGATATTTTATAGAATCAACCGCTCTGATACCACTTGTTGGCCACTAAGTATACAATATATAACTTGAAAAGAGATAGAACTACAAGCTGTACGGTTTTCTAAAGTGAGTTTGCGTAGCAGAAGTTTAGGTGTGAGTTCCTGTAAATACAGCAACTATGCGTTCTCCTGTTTGCTTAGTGCGTACAGGGTTTTAACAGCGTATACTTATATAAATCACAGTTATGAAAACAATAAAGATAAAAGATAAACAACACACAATTTAAAGTGGTTCGAGGTAAACCCGTCCACTGATCCTCCACACAAGAGTAAAAGCATTTATTATAATCACTACATACACAACTACGTGACTATAACTAAACCTTGTCTATGTAACGTTCGCATAGATTGGATTGACACTTTCTTTGACTTGGTTCTTCATACACAGTTTGAAGCTTCGTCTATAATGCTATTCTTCCTACACAGGTCGGAATACACAAGGATCGACAGTCCACACAGGGCTGATAATTATATCAACGGTAAAGGTAGAATTCTCTATACAGCAGCTTGATCTTTGATATACGTTTCTTGTATGCTGTGCTGTTCGCGTTGAGGACTTGAATATTTGTTCGCTTGAATACTTGATGTATGCTCACGAAATATACTATGTTGTAATCGCTAGAATGTCAGAGTAATCTGTCAGAGCTTTTGCGATATATGAATTCTTCGTGTATGAGAGTCCTCAGCTTGGGGCTATTTATAACCTTTGGAAAATGCATCCGTTATAAATGTAGCCGTTGCAGGTAGGTGAGATGTTGACGTCTCTAATTGGTGGCTTGCTGAATATTTAAATTAAAGCAGATCATATTTAATGCTTCAGACATTCTTTTTGACTCCGCATTAAATGCCCTTCAGCGCATTCAGACTTGTCTCACTTCAACTGCATTAAATGTTGTTCTATCAGCAATAAATGCTGCTTTAACCCTGTGTATCTCACAATGGTTTATGGCATTCTTTAATCAGTCCTATCGGATGTGTTTTACTTTTCTCAAGTAAAATATCTTATAGCATGACTGTTGTATCCAACATATTGTATTTTGTTGTAGCTGTGGGTTCCATAGGATAGACTGTATGAGATCTTCAGTGCTGTATGGAGGTGGCTGTATGGAGATCCCAGACAGCTTCCATACTTAGTGGCATTTCAGCTCTTTCGACTCCTTTGCTGTATGATGGCCATTATCAAAACAGGATACCGGATTGTTTATCCCAACAGCAGTTGTAGGAGAGAATCCCATTTCACTACCATCTCTAGGACCCGTAGGACCTATACTAAGCATTATCGAGTGTATCCCGACTGAAACTTGCTTTGCCAAGCCGGCCACTTCCAAGGTTAACTTTAAACGTGCTTGATAAACTATGGTATTTGAGTGCTTTGCCTAATCAGCATCCCAAACCCTTTGTAAGCCTCTGATAAACCTGCCACCATTTGTAGTACCAGTCGACTATTACTCACCAGAGCTCCAACATTTTCCAATTGATCCGAGAGACTTTTAAGTTATTGCAATATGACGAGACAATAGGGAAATGATCCATATGGGTGCTAGAGAATTCAAGTTCAAGTTTCCAGCCCGAGAATTTTGATTATCCTGAAAGATATCATGTAGCCTTTCCCAAGGTTCTATTGTAGTTACACCTAGCTCAATAATTATGGAGAGCATGTCATTAGAGATCGTGGAATAAATCTACTGAAGAACAAGTGCATCCAGTGTAACCCATAATTTTGGATCCTCATCTGTGGTCATTGCCTTCCCTTTATCATTGTTTTCAGTAATGATATGATGAACAACCCCATGAGAGCGAATGTGAATGCTAAACAACTCCGCCCATGTGCTGTGCTGGCTATTCTCGAGTTCAAGAATCACGGGAATATGATTTGAAATATTAGAGACCTTAAAAGTTGGGTGGAATGGCGTCTTGGAGACATGATCAAGACTAGAGAAGAAAAATAAAAACGAGAGAAGAGAGAGGAAGAGAGAAACGACGACTAGGGCAAAACTGAGAGAAAAGAAACCCTAGAATACTGATACCATGAAAGAATATCTTCCATGATCTTATTAATTCCAAACACACTACCTATATACAAGAATAGTAGAGTCCTACCTAAGCCTAACTTGTTCACTTTTTGATACTCTACGCGATATACACAATATACTCTAATGTCTAGACTAACTTTGTACAAGAGATAAATATAAAATATATTTAACACATATTCTAACATGCGCCCCCTGAGCAGGTGGAGGGAGGTTATATCCGACGTGCCATAGTTGACGTCGATGGAATGAAAAATGGTGGCGGCGGAGAGGAGCCCTATATAGAAGGTTGTACAGGGCCGATCCAAAACTTTTTGATGCTCTGGGCAGTGACACTTAAAATGCCATAAATAAGAAAAACATAAAATATTTTGGGGTTTCTAACAATGTAAAAATGATGTTAGAAGACCTCAATCATTTATATAATTTTTGTACTAAAATAGTGCAAACAATTATGCAAATAATAATTAATTTCCAACTTGTTACATTATTTTTAACATTAAAGAAAACATCCTGAGTATATTTCTTATTCTCAACTTATATACATTTTCAATAATATTTTTATACTTAATAATTCTTTTATTATAATTTTGACCAATAAGTTTTTGTTAGAATAACGTTATAAATCATAATAATATACAGTTGTAACCAAAATAAATTATTCATACATAATTAAATTAGAATTTGTTATTATTATATTAAAAAGTTTTATTATAACGCAAATCTGAAAAATATAATATACATATATTTAAATTTATACGTATGTGTTGTTAGATTTATGTGTTATTTAAATTTATTATTCAATTATGTATCTTTTTAGTTTTTTGAATAAAATATGTATTTGTATGAAAACAAGACAAAAAACAAGAAGTTTTTTAGATCAACCGACAAAGTCAAATAAAAGGAAACAATAAATAAACTAATAAAAGCGAAATGGGGATAAAAAATATCAAATTTATTAATGGCACATCGGTAAAGGTTCAATTATTATACCCAAAAGACCTAGGTTCAAGTATTTATTGCTTTAATTATCTTAACCTTTTAATAATAATAATAACAAATAGTCTTGGTCCAGTTGATGCCCTTGGGCTTGTGATGCCTGTAATATCCGCAATTTTCGATTTTCGGTAAATTTTTTTTTTTTTTTTTTTTTTTTTTTTTTTTGGTCGGAGTCTGTTTTGACGACTCTCTCATGACCGTTTCGTCATTCGGAGAATATTTAATTCTGCACTTTTGTCATCCGAGTTCGTTTCGGTGCTGCTTTGTTGAGTTCCGTGCTTTTTAGCGATTTTTCCGCGCTTGAGTTCGGTTCTTGCGAATCTCGTTCGAAACTGTCGCTTGGGGTTTTTTGTAAGTTCATTTAACGTTGTTATACGTGTTGTGAGCTTCGGTTTGATTAGTCGTTGTCGTATGGTGATTTTCGGGCATTTGGGCCATTTTCGTAATTTCCCAAAGTTTGGGGTAATTACCTTCCGTTGTCGAATTTCGAGCCTTCGTGGTCGGAATCGTGTGTTCCACTAGCTCGTAGATTCGTCTTTGTGAATACTTCGTAACCGTATCTTGGTTCGTATTCGTGTTCGGATTTCGTGTCGTTTTGTTGAATTCGGGATTACTAAACGACTTTTCTAAGTATGAGTTCGACTTTGTTAGATCACCATTAATTTTTGGTAACTCCAAAAATTCTGAATCTCTGCAATATTATAGAGCATCGAGTTAGCTTTCCAATGGTTCGAACGGTGAGTCAATCGAGTCCTGACGAGAGAGTTATGGTCGTTTTAGCTCACCCGCTCGTTATTGGCGATCACTGCCGGCCGAACTTCGGCCGTGTCGTCCGACACGGCCCGTGCTGCACTCCGTCCGGATAAGCCGGAAGTCTCGCCTCGAGACCCGACCGTGTTGTCTGGCACGGCCGAGCCGAACTCTTCCGGATAAGCCTAAGCGATCGCCAGAGGCCCGACCGTGTTCCGTGACACGGCCGAGTCATTGCCGAGCCGCGGACGGGTCACTATCAGCGACGCGACCGTGTCTAGCAGACACGGTCGAGTCACCGCCGCCAGGGTCGGCTATTTAAGGGCCTGGACCGAGTCATCCGCCATTTTCACCCTTTTTCTTCGTTTCTTCGCGTTTCTTCGTCAATAATGGATGGATTTGGATGGATATGACATGGAGCAACATGTTTTGGAAGTTCTAATCATTGATTAACATCATCTTCCACACGGATCGAAGGTAAGAACACCTAAACTTTTGGTTTTTGGATGTTCTTGAGGTTTCTTGGTGTTTTGGCCGATTTGCTTCGTTTTGATTCATATTATTGTTAGAACTTGATTGTAAACTCGTAATCATTCAATACCCTTGAAGTTTTGTGGAACGGATTTGAGTATTTCTTTGATTAATCGATTAAATTGGACTACGCCCTCAAAGTGTCCGATAAAATGCTTCAATGGGTAGAACTTGGAAAGTTCCATACGTTTTCGTAGAATTGTGATTGAATTGATATCGTTGTGACTTAGGAACGAATTCTTGTGAAGAACTCGAGTCGGAACCCTTCCGTTCGTTGCCTTCTTTGGGGTCCGAACTTCCCGGTCGAACCGTGTTCTTCGGAGCGTTCAATAGCGGTTATTAAGGCAAGTATCTTACTATACGACTCGTATCTTGCGACTAGTAATTACGTATGAGATGTATAATGACTTTGCTTGCCTTCGTAAATATGTTCCGTTTGAGTTGGTTGTGTTTTCCGTAATTTGAAGGCTTTGCGATAATATTGTTATATTAGTATACGTGTTAGGCGTTGTGCCATTTGTGCAGGATTGCGCCGTACATATGGGACGGTCGTACACTTGGTTGTGTAATGTAATGTGTACCGAGCGTGTGTTATGTTGGATATGTGTCGTTGATTGACGATAGTCGTTGCGAGTGTTGAGATTGTGTTATGTGCAGGTGATGTACGATTTTGTGGTGATCAATGTGATTGATCAATTGTGCTCATTGTTGTATGTAATGTGAATGTGAATGCGAATATGTGTGACCGCTAAGTTCACTCGTGTTGGTTCGACGGGACCTACGAGGATTCGTGGCGGTGGACTACGGGATCGGAACTTAGTGAGGTGCGAGGTCCAATCGTCTTTGATCCGACGAGGCCTACGGTAACGCATGGCGGTGGACCATGAGTTTCGGACACGGTCGCCCAACCGGTGAGCTCGACGGGCTTACGGTGACACGTGGCGGTGGACTACGGTGTCGGGACTGTGTGTGTGATTGTTGTGATTGATATAGTCCGTATGGTTGTTATGCCTACGGAGACACGTGATGTGGATCACGGTGTCGGAATTGGTTATGTTTGGTTAATAGTCCGTGCGGGTTGTTGAACCTACGGAGACACGTGATGGATCACGGTGTCGGAGTTGATTATGTTTGTTTAATTGTGCGTGATGTAGTCCGTGCGGGTTGTTGAACCTACGGAGACACGTGATGGTGGATCACGGTGTCATGAGCATGATACTTTTCAAATCAAAGTTTTCAAAGGAAAAGTTTTAAGAAATAATGTTGGGCCGAGCCCTACGAGATTTATGGAAATGTTTCCTATTGTAAATCGAACAATTATGAAACGAGTTTTGGGTTAAGGCCCTTAAGTTTTTCAAAGGTTTTGTGAATCGGGACATGAGGTCTTAAGGTTTTGAAATTCTAAAATTCGAGATGATAATCTTATTTTCGAATGCTTCATAGCTTATCTTCTCTTGTGAAAACCTCCGGAATATTTGATACTTGATTATTAATTGCTTGTTACATTTCGTATGATTTGATACTTGCACTAGTAAAACAAAGGAGTTTACTAACCCCCAGTAATCGGGGTGGATGTCCTGCTTGCGTCCGGTACATGCATTTAGGGGAGCAACACAGGATTGGCACAAGAGGATGACGAG
Source organism: Orobanche coerulescens (assembly GCA_033398695.1). Lineage (NCBI taxonomy): Eukaryota > Viridiplantae > Streptophyta > Magnoliopsida > Lamiales > Orobanchaceae > Orobanche > Orobanche coerulescens. The sequence goes on from CM065816.1 coordinate 93,629,511, forward strand.
CTGCGATACTAATCAAGAGTTGAGAGTTGGTAGAGTTTAGTTGTATTGTTAGAGTTGATTCAGTCTTCCGCTGTATTGTATTTCGACCCCTGTGTGGGTAATGTTGTTAGTCAGTTCTGTTGATAGAGTTGTGTGACCTCATCGGTCTGTGTGTTTATGTGTAAGTGACCTTGACGGTCTGTATTATTATATTGTTTGACCACAGACGGCAAGCATTTGGTTGTTTATGGACGTTTAGCCTGGTAGATCCTTGCGGAAAGGGTTTACGGCGTGTAATATTCCCATACGGTTTTGGGGTGTTACATTTATGGTATCAGAGCTTAGGTTGCGGAAACCTAGGCTGTCGGGTCGAGTCAAGTCGTGATTTGTCGAGTAATGTGTTGTCATGTCGTTTGAGTCATCAGGTGACAAGTTGAGTTGTGCGTAGTCACAACGTGTAGGTTATGTTGTCGGAAGAGATTAGTATCGTTGGCGACCGTCAGCTCCTTGGGACATGTGGTTGTCAGTCTCATCTTTTTTGCGAAGTACTGTGTATCTCGATTTTATCTTAGTGAGTTAATTGCGGTGCATGATTTTCTTTACACAAGATTGTGTAATATAATTTTGTTTAGTACTTGTGGCATATAGTATGTGTATAGAATCGGGCACATTATTGTTTTATCTTTAAACCACCGGTGGTGTGGTATGGTGTGGAAGTTGTAAACCTTGACGGATTTCGAAAAGGTATCGGCGATCGAGTTTTAGTTTGAAAACCGATTCCTTTAACCGAGTTTTGGCGTTATGGCCTTGAACGCTTTGGCAAAATTCTTGTGACGGTACTTAGTATTTTGTAAATGGCTTTTGTGAGTTTTGAAATATTACCGTCATCGGCCCTTTGGCGTTTTTGTAAATATTTTTATCCTGGTGGGTTCCGCGCGGACCCACAACGCTATAATGTTCCGTGTAATTACTCGAGATTTTTGGGCATTCTAGCCCATTGAATTATCTTTGAAAATCTTGAGTATCCTAGAAATAAATTTCGAGACGTACGTTTAAAATGAATTGTTTTCTCATGGTACTTCCAAGGTGCCACGATATGTTTCTGAATTCTTCTACCTCGAGGACCAAAATGTTTTGAGATATTTTTCAATGTTTTATAAACACTTTTACTTAGACCCGAGGGTCGAATATTTCCGAAAGTTTTTCACGAAAAGAAAGTGTCCTCATTTTTATCGAATGCAAAATAGTTTTCCAAAGTCTCGATAACGATGTTTCACGATTGTACTTTTTTTGAAGGGTGATACTCAAGATCAATCGGTGTTTCCAAAATTATTTTCAAAAGGAGGTTTTCGTTTTTTTAAAAACTATCCATTCCCGTTTGAGGGCTGGGTATGTATGTATGATGTTCACGTTGTCGTTATGATGTTTGCTCCCGAGTATGATCGAATTGGTGCCATGAACGTCGAGGCGTTGCCACGCATTTGCTGTACTAGCCCTCTGTGAGAGGTGTGAACTGGTGTTTACTGTTTATCGCCTCGTGGCGATTTGCGTGTTGTCGCACGAGTGTGAGATGTTGAAGCTTGGGTTTGTACGTTTGTGTACATGTGTGATTGTTTCATAATGTTTGTAATTATGTGCTGATTATCGTTCGGGCCGTTGATGTCGCCGAACGATACTGTCGTTATTGTAGTGTTTGTGTGTGTATTACTTTACGATGGTAATCGTTGTATATGATATGTATTATGATTCTTTATTATGCTGAGTTGGCATCTCCGGTATGTTGTTTTGCGGTGTTATGTTCCATTGTATCTAGCATCTGTATTTTCGATATGCCGAGCCGAGGCATTTTGAACGTATTGTGTCGGGAGCATGTACGTGCCAATTGTCCTTCTAGTCAGTAACGCTTTTCAAGTGAGGACCCGAGAGACACAGGATCCAGTTTTGCGAGTTGGGTTCCGAGTCTTTCGGGGCGCGAACTTCAGTAAAGATATGAGGATCGGATCGGAGAGGCCCATGGGAGATATTTCTGTCGTTTGCTTTTTGTGTTGTCACCTTACTCCAGTTGTTGTGAGTTGCGGGAACGACATTTCTTTTATAAGAGGTCGAATGTAATGCCTGTATCGTTTTGACTCGCATTTCCTCTTTCTCAGTCTATCGACTCGTCGTGTTCGTTGATACTTTATGAACTTGTTCTCAGATTTCGGTTTCATCGTTGAACGAATCGTGATCTTGTTGTGGGTCGATCCGTTATCGATGTGACTTTTTGGGTTCATTCGATTCTTGTGAACCTTGTTCGGGAGTGACATCATCGGGTTCTAATAGTTCTTTTATTCAAGTGGATCGGACTTGGAACTCTTGTGTTTTCGACTCTGTCGACTCATTATGTTCGTTGACATTTCGAGCTTGTCCCGCCCTTGCTTTTGTTGATCGAACGAGTGTGGTATTGTTTTGGAATAACTCGTTTGTCGCTGTGACTTTGCAATCGCTATTCCCTTTCTTGTGGATCTTATGGGAATGCATGTCTTGTAGTTCTCACCAGATCATCCTGGGAGTTGTGGTTTGAATTTTATTATCCTTCGTGTTTCGGACATGATTGTTCGATTTTTGTTGTCTCGATCGTTGTGGTTCGATCGTTTGTTTGTTCGGTTTTGTTCTCGTTTCGTGATTGTTGAGCATTCAGGCTCCTTCCTAATTCCCTTAAGTTCGGGAAATTAGTCTCGTTTTCGATCTTCCATCCCTTGGGCGGTGGGATTCCGTATTTGTTCAGCGGTTGGCTCGCGTTTTGATTGATGTACCGTTGGGATGGTCAATCATATTGATTTTCGTTCGTTGTGTTTTGTGATTGTCGGATAATTGACTTGGCCATATTATCCGTTTGATAACGCTTGTCATTTGTTGCTTTTATTATATCCCTAACGGCGACGTTGTGTTGGTCGCCGTGGAGCGTGTTTTCACGCCGTATATTCCTTTGCGTTGTTTGTAACATTTCGCCGTTGGGCGTTAGTTACGCATTCTTGTGTATCTTGTTGAGTTTTGCCTGGCGGAATATTTCTCCTCCCTACTTGTTTTAAGTTTCGGGACGAAACTTCTTTTAAGGAGGGTAGAATGTAATATCCGCAATTTTCGATTTTCGGTAAATTTCTTTTTTTTTTTTTTTTTTTTTGGTCGGAGTCTGTTTTGACGACTCTCTCATGACCGTTTCGTCATTCGGAGAATATTTAATTCTGCACTTTTGTCATCCGAGTTCGTTTCGGTGCTGCTTTGTTGAGTTCCGTGCTTTTTAGCGATTTTTCCGCGCTTGAGTTCGGTTCTTGCGAATCTCGTTCGAAACTGTCGCTTGGGGTTTTTTGTAAGTTCATTTAACGTTGTTATACGTGTTGTGAGCTTCGGTTTGATTATTCGTTGTCGTATGGTGATTTTCGGGCATTTGGGCCATTTTCGTAATTTCCCAAAGTTTGGGGTAATTACCTTCCGTTGTCGAATTTCGAGCCTTCGGGTGGTCGGAATCGTGTGTTCCACTAGCTCGTAGATTCGTCTTTGTGAATACTTCGTAACCGTATCTTCGGTTCGTATTCGTGTTCGATTTCGTGTCGTGTTGTTGAATTCAGGATTACTAAACGACTTTTCTAAGTATGAGTTCGACTTTGTTAGATCACCATTAATTTTTGGTAACTCCAAAAATTCTGAATCTCTGCAATATTATAGAGCATCGAGTTAGCTTTCCAATGGTTCGAACGGTGAGTCAATCGGAGTCCGGACGAGAGAGTTATGGTCGTTTTAGCTCACCCGCTCGTTATTGGCCGATCACTGCCGGCCGAACTCGGCCGTGTCGTCCGACATGGCCCGTGCTGCATCTCCGTCCGGATAAGCCGGAAGTCTCGCCTCGAGACCCGACCGTGTTGTGCAGCACGGCCGAGCGAACTCTTCCGGATAAGCCAAGCGATCGCTTGAGGCCCGACCGTGTTCCGTGACACGGCCGAGTCATTGCCGAGCCGCGGACGGGTCACTATCAGCGACGCGACCGTGTCTAGCGTGACACGGTCGAGTCACCGCCGCCGTGGTCGGCTATTTAAGGGCCTGGACCGAGTCATCCGCCATTTTCACCCTTTTTCTTCGTTTCTTCGCGTTTCTTCGTCAATAATGGATGGATTTGGATGGATATGACATGGAGCAACATGTTTTGGAAGTTCTAATCATTGATTAACATCATCTTCCACACGGATCGAAGGTAAGAACACCTAAACTTTTGGTTTTTGGATGTTCTTGAGGTTTCTTGGTGTTTTGGCCGATTTGCTTCGTTTTGATTCATATTATTGTTAGAACTTGATTGTAAACTCGTAATCATTCAATACCCTTGAAGTTTTGTGGAACGGATTTGAGTATTTCTTTGATTAATCGATTAAATTGGACTACGCCTCAAAGTGTCCGATAAAATGCTTCAATGGGTAGAACTTGGAAAGTTCCATACGTTTCGTAGAATTGTGATTGAATTGATATCGTTGTGACTTAGGAACGAATTCTTGTGAAGAACTCGAGTCGGAACCCTTCCGCTCGTTGCCTTCTTGGGGTCCGAACTTCCCGGTCGAACCGTGTTCTTCGGAGCGTTCGGTAGCGGTTATTAAGGCAAGTATCTTACTATACGACTCGTATCTTGCGACTAGTAATTACGTATGAGATGTATAATGACTTTGCTTGCCTTCGTAAATATGTTCCGTTTGAGTTGGTTGTGTTTTCCGTAATTTGAAGGCTTTGCGATAATATTGTTATATTAGTATACGTGTTAGGCGTTGTGCCATTTGTGCAGGATTGCGCCGTACATATGGGACGGTCGTACACTTGGTTGTGTAATGTAATGTGTACCGAGCGTGTGTTATGTTGGATATGTGTCGTTGATTGACGATAGTCGCTATGCAGTGTTGAGATTGTGTTATGTGCAGTGATGTACGATTTTGTGGTGATCAATGTGATTGATCAATTGTGCTCATTGTTGTATGTAATGTGAATGTGAATGCGAATATGTGTGACCGCTAAGTTCACTCGTGTTGGTTCGACGGGACCTACGAGGATTCGTGGCGGTGGACTACGGGATCGTAACTTAGTGAGGTACCGAGGTCCAATCGTCCGGGTCTCGACGAGGCCTACGGTAACGCATGGCGGTGGACCATGAGTTTCGGACACAAGGCCCAACCGGTGAGCTCGACGGGCTTACGGTGACACGTGGCGGTGGACTACGGTGTCGGACTGTGTGTGTGATTGTTGTGATTGATATAGTCCGTGCGGGTTGTTATGCCTACGGAGACACGTGTGATGGATCACGGTGTCGGAATTGGTTATGTTTGGTTAATAGTCCGTGCGGGTTGTTGAACCTACGGAGACACGTGACAGTGGATCACGGTGTCGGAGTTGATTATGTTTGTTTAATTGTGCGTGATGTAGTCCGTGCGGGTTGTTGAACCTACGGAGACACGTGACAGTGGATCACGGTGTCATGAGCATGATACTTTTCAAATCAAAGTTTTCAAAGGAAAAGTTTTAAGAAATAATGTTGGGCCGAGCCCTACGAGATTTATGGAAATGTTTCCGGTATTGTAAACTGAACAATTATGAAACGAGTTTTGGGTTAAGGCCCTTAAGTTTTTCGAAAGGTTTTGTGAATCAGGACATGAGGTCTTAAGGTTTTGAAATTCTAAAAATTCCCGAGATGATAATCTTATTTTCGAATGCTTCATAGCTTATCTTCTCTTGTGAAAACCTCCCGGGAATATTTGATACTTGATTATTAATTGCTTGTTACATTTCGTATGATTTGATACTTGCACTAGTAAAACAAGAGAGTTTTACTAACCCCAGTAATCGGGGGTGGATGTCTGCTTTTGCGTCGTGTACATGCATTTAGGGGAGCAACACAGATTGGCACAAGAGGATGACGAGTGCGATACTAATCAAGAGTTGAGAGTTGGTAGAGTTTAGTTGTATTGTTAGAGTTGATTCAGTCTTCCGTCAGATTGTATTTCACCCTGTGTGGGTAATGTTGTTAGTCAGTCCTGTTGATAGAGTTGTGTGACCTCATCGGTCTGTGTGTTTATGTGTAAGTGACCTTGACGGTCTGTATTATTATATTGTTTGACCCTGGACGGGCAAGCATTTGATTGTTTATGGACGTTTAGCCTGGTAGATCCTTGCGGAAAGGGTTTACGGCGTGTAATATTCCCATACGGTTTTGGGGGTGTTACAATGCCCTGGGCTGTTTCCCGAACTGTCGAATACTAGGGCCGGTCCTGTGGCTGTGGCGGCAGCATAGTGTCTCGTTACTAAGACCGCCAAGGGAATAGAAGGTAGAGATGCCTTTTAGTATGACAGATAATTCTTTTTTTTTTGCAAGACTTCTTCATCCTCTCTTTTTACATCATTATAATATGGGCAAAATAGTCATTTATATACAATAAATAATATATCAAATGTTTCTATTAGGGAATAGTGATTCCCATGACTACTTATAATAGACTTATAGTTTTCTTACATGATTATTGAGGCACATACCTTATAGCACTAGGTGCAATGTTGGTGTGGTATCATTTGTACCTTCTATAATGTGGCATCATATGTACCTCATATAATGGGGCAAAATATTACCGATCATATTGAAGATGAATATGTACTTCCTCAAGTACAGTGGTGAAAAATCAAATTATTTGTTGCAGATGTTGTGTCATTATTGGTAGCAACAATAGCGGGTCTTCCCCAAAGCAAATGTGTGTGGTTTGAACACTTTTTATGAGTGATATGTTTACTTCACTTGTATCTTTTTTTATTATTTAGTTATTTTTCAGTGTATATTTCATTTTACATATTTGAAATTATCAAAAAGTTATTTGCTAGAAAATTATGGACAGATTGTAGAATCACGGGAAATCATAACCTATATACTATAATCAAACCTATCTTTAAAAATCCTAAACCTATCATAGAAAGTAAACTCATATCACAAATTCCTAACCTATAATGTTGGTGTAGAAAAGATTTTTAAATTAGTGTTGCATGTCTTGAGGTTTAGCATGACAAATCTGATTCTCATTCTCAATTATTGCCAAGATTTATCTTGTGAGTGATTATTAATGTCCAATTCTCGAAATTTGATTAAACATATCAAGTGATAGATGAAATTTGTAGTTTCAAACTAAATTCATTTATTTTCGTAATGCAGGAGCAAGGTATTGCAGTCCTTAGCAAGGAAATCGAAGCATGCACGAAAGAAATCAAACATCAATGATGAAAAATTAATGTCAAGGTGGCACCAAGAGCGGTGAAGATCATCACTATATATCAAACAATTAAACATATGTCAGGTTTTTCTTTGAAGAATCCAAAATTACAAAGAGGTTAGAATTTTCCAACATACGTAGAATTCAAAATGATATTTTTCTGAGATAGTATTTAATAATATCCGAGTTATATCGGTATGAGATAGTATTTTTTTCTTACTGATCTTATATCGGTATGAGATGGTGGTGATGATAAACCTTGATACTGAGCAATGGTATTCATAAAGTTTTGCACATTTCCTATCCGAAGGGTTTTACCAATTTCTATCAGGATGCCTAGTTGGTACTTTACATTTTTATATCTGTCTTCCTATACATACCAGCCTACTACCCTAGCATTTATGACCTTTTAGTATGTTAAAATATCTGGTTTTAATGCCTTTTGAGACACCACAACAAAAGTCTCTTAGATTTTATAGCAACATGTTTGTATATAAAGACTTACCAAAGCCTTGTAATAATCAGATTTATCAATGGAACTCTCCCAGGTATGTAATTAACTAACATAAGGTCGCCTACCATAGTGGCTTAGACGACTGCGTTCGCTCATCTGATGGGCGGTCATCAGTCCAGAGATCTTGGTCAGAATTGTTTGTTTCGCTTATAACTACTTGGATATAGGTTGTATTTGCACCAAATTTTGACAGAACATCCCAACATACTTAAGAATATATATCAAAGCTCCTGCCCCTAAACCAACTGAATTTCATAGAATATATAAGTGGTTAGAAAAGATAGCAGAATCGAATCGTTTATTGTCCTAGTTAGTTTTAAGCTCTATATATCCATCTTAAACAACTGATTAAGCCATGAAAGAATTCTTAACATCTTTATAACATATTTAAGGAACTTAAAAGGCTTTAATAACTTCAAAACAATCAATAAAAATAACGAAAACAACAAGGAAACCAAGAAGACTCACCTTGATTCTCAAAGAAATTGAGGTGGTGTTGTTTTGATGATTTCTCCTTGATTTTTTGGGATATTTTCAAAATATGTAGATTCTTTCTAAAGTTCAGATAGTATATGAGAGTGAAGGTCAGTTTTGACAATTATCTAAGAGAAAGAGTCGGTTATAGAGGGGAAATTACAAAACTACCCCCTAATAACCTCTTAAAAACCATCTTCTATGGTGTAGGGCGGTGGGCATATTAGGTCCGGTTTTTGGATAACTTGGACCAGTTCTTAGCTTATAAATACCATATTTATGACATTATGGACCAGTACAAGGTTTGTGTAAATGTATAATATGTGTTTGAACTTTTTTAAGTCGGTTATTCGCACGGATAGGGTAAAAATTCTAGCAGAGGAGTTTCTTCTCAAATCTTCTAGTGCCTCGTACATAAAACACCATAGATAAGAATGTATGGACCCATTTATCAATGTTGTATGGTTTGGACTATATTTCTTAAGTATAAGTTTAAGAGTACTCGGCCTCAATTTGTTGGAATATTTATTCCACATATTAATAAATAGTGTTTTGATGATTAAGTTGCTAAACAAATCAAAACAACATCGAGGCGAAGCAAAACATCGAAGGTTAGCGCACGTTAATGGGAGTTATCTGCAGATCAGACGAGTTACAAAGCTACCTGAAAGACTTACCTGATAAATCTAACGCACGCTAGATATCAATACTAGCGCACGCTAAAAGGTGAAGATAGCGCACGCCACACATGCAGCATAACGCACACTATCGAAGGTTAATTACAGATGTGAAGATATTCAAACTCACAATGACGCAAGCAATGACAAAATCATAGCACACTCTATGATTGAGGAATAGCGCACGCTAAGGAGTTTGAATTTAAGTCAAATCAGAACGTTGGAATATGCTGAGTCAAAAGCATAAAGCTGGAACGGTCAGTGTGACAAATCATGCAATGGATATATGTTTAACGCACGCTACTAAGAGTGCTTAACGCACGCTAATATGTGTACTTAACGTACGCAATGAAAAAAGCTAACGCATGCTAAGGAAGAGAGACAGTAGCCACTGGACTGAAACTACAAGCGATAGCGCAGGCTATTAAGAAGAGCTAGCACATGCTAGCAAGTCAAAACAGGCCAACGGCTAGTTTGGCTGAAGAAGGCTATAAATACCATATCCTTGGTATTAAACCAGACAACAACTTCAAGCAATCAAGACATTGATCTGATATTCATTTACATTATTTTGTTGTTGTGATATTGAGCTTATATTGTTAGTTTGAGTGTTTTTACATTCAACACATACACGAGAGGTAAAAGAAAATATACGATTGGATTCGGTGTTATTAGGATCAAGGATCCGGCATTGTTAGAATCGCAATCGCTATCTTAGTAAGGTTTATATAGTACCGATAGAAAGCTAGAGTGGTTGATTCCTTGTCCAATAGAAAAGGAAAATGGTTTAACTTGGACCGATAAAAAGACAAGTAAGAGAACGGTTTTGCTCGGACTGATAGAAGACGAGCTTGTAACGGTAATCCCTCGGCCGATACAAGAGAGGTGCAGAGGTTTTGATCTTCATCCTATAGAAAAAGATATATCGAGAGAGGACGTAGGCACGTTGGGCCGAATCTCTATAAATCCTTGTGTGATTTATTTTTCGTACTTTATATTTACGCTTCCGCACAATGGCGCAAATACCGATTTTGCTCCAACAATTGGTATCAGAGCAGTTCCTCCAATAAGCGGCTTAACATCCGAGGAGTCGATCCAAATGGCGTTTCAATATGCTCCAGTTGAAGGTCTTGCTCTCAACCGACCACCATTTTTTGATGGATCGAACTTTATGACATGGAAGAAAAAGATGTCAATATTCATCCGAGCATATGACATCGAGCTTTGGAAGGTGATTTGTCTTAGTCCAAAAATTCCGACGAATTCCAACAGTACGCTTAAAACTTTCGAAGAATATGATGATTCCGATTGGAAAAATGACCACTACAATTGTAAGGCAACTCAACTTCTATATTGTGCCTTAAATCCGGAAGAATACAACCGGATATCATCATGTGATAGTGCCAAAGAAATTTGAAAAATGCTTGAGGTAACACACGAAGGTACATCTCAAGTCAAGGAGACGAAGATAAACATGATCCTTCACGATTATGATTTATTCCAAATGAAGGACAACGAATCCATCACTATAATGCTCGACCGATTTTCGGTCATCACAAATGGATTAGCATGTTTCAGGAAACCACTTTCGAGTAGTGAGAAAGTAAAGAAAATTCTCCGATCACTACCTCGAGAATGGGAGGGTACGGTACGGCAATAATGGAATCAAAAGATTTAAATATTCTTGTTTTAGTGCTCTCGTTGGTTCTCTTATCAACTACGAGATATTTCTAAAATCTCGGAATGCCAAACCGAAACCGAAGGAGAGGTCGATAGACATGAAGGCTAAGTTGTCAAGATCTAAAGAAGAAATCTCGGTGGACGAAAGCGACGAAGAATCGACATATTATGCCAAAAATATTAATAAGTTCCAACACTTATTAAACCGGAGAAAGAAAGACATCCAAGCGGGCGAATCTAAAAAATCGACAACACTTGTCGATTATGTGGTAAATCAGGCCACTTTGCGAAGAATTGTCGTGTAAAACCCAAAGAGGTTTTAATTGCAACATGGAGTGACGAAGATATAAATGAAGATTTTCTAAATCAAAATAATCTCGCTCTCATGGCACGGAGTTCATTCGACGATAGCAACGTCGAAAGTCAAGTAAGTAATTCTTACGACGAACTTTTTGAAGCATTCGAGTTATTACACACGGACTATCAAAATGCTTTAAATGAGATTAAATCCCTTAAATCTAAATACAAATATTTGGAGAATGAAAATTCCAAAATACTTGAAAAGGAAAAATTTGTTGAGATCGATCATTCAAAATGCATTGAAAACGGGAATATTTTAAAGGATGATCTTGTTAAAGTTCAAACCGAGCTCAAAAATTTAACGACGAAATTTTCTCCCGGAAATGAGAAATTTGAAAATATGCTCTCGGTTCAAAAATACACGTTAAATAAAGAGGGGTTAGGATTCAAACCACGTTCTAAAACGAATTAGTAAATTTTAAAATGCCCCATTGTGAAAAATGTTTGAAAATCGGGCACCATATTTCAAACTGTAAAAGCCCAAGACGGACGATAAAAACCAAAAATATTTGGATTCCAAAAGGAAGTTTTGTTCCGAATATTGTCTATGTTTCGAAAGAAAAACCAACTATAGGTTGGATCCCCAAAAATTAATTGATATTTTACAAAGGGAGAAATAATAATTTCAGGGGGAGTTATTTCCTACTTATGCATAATTATATTCATCATTTAGTATCATGCATATTCAAATTGGTATCCTCTATATTTTTTTTTACACTTTTTGCTGAATACAAAAAGGGGGAGAAGAAGTTGAATCGGATAAAAGCGTCATGAAAGATATGACGAGAAAAATAAAAAATAAAAAGGAGGAGAAAAATAATAAAAATCGAAGAAGTGGAAAAGGAGAAGAAAGCATACAAAAAGGGGAGAAACGAAGGAGTTGAACAATAAAAAACGAAGAAGTCAAAAATGACAGAAAAAGAAAAAGATTGGAGAAATTAACGAAACGATCAAAGCTGGAAACTTTGATATGTATATATATATATATATATTACAGGTTTTATCCAATTCAAGGGTTGTTGTAATCATCAAAAGAAGGAGATTATTGGAATATTTATTCCACATATTAATAAATAGTGTTTTGATGATTAAGTTGCTAAACAAAGCAAAACAACATCGAGGCGAAGCAAAACATCGAAGCAGACGAAGATGCGAAAAGCTGAACAAAATACATGCTTAGCGCACGCAAGAGCTGAAGGTTAGCGCACGCTAACGGGAGTTATCTGCAGATCAAACGAGTTACAAAGCTACCTGAAGGACTTACTGGATAAAGCTGACGCACACTAGATATCAATACTAGCGCATGCTAAAAGGTGAAGATAGCGCACGCTACACATGCAGCATAACGCACACTATCGAAGGTTAATTACAGGTGTGAAGATATTCAAACTCAGAATGACGCAAGCAATGACGAAATCATAGTGCATGCTAAGATTGAGGAATAGCGCACGCTAAGGAGTTTGAATTCAAGTCAAATCAGAACATTGTAATATGCTGAGTCAAAATTCATAAAGCTGGAACGGTCAGTTTGACAAATCATGCAACAAATATATGATTAGCGCACGCTACGAAGAGTGCTTAACGCACGCTAATATGTGTACTTAACATATGCAATGAACAAAGCTAATGCATGCTAATGAAGAGAGACAGTAGCCACTGGACTGAAACTACAAGTGATAGCGCACGCTATTAAGAAGAGCTAGCGCACACTAGCAAGTCAAAACAGGCCAACGGCTAGTTTGGCTGAAGAAGGCTATAAATACCACATCCTTGGTATTAAACCAGACAACAACTTCAAGCAATCAAGACATTGATCTGACATTCATTTACATTATATTGTTGTTATAATATTGAGCTTATATTGTTAGTTTGAGTGTTTTTACATTCAACACATACACGAGAGGTAAAAGAAAAGATACGATTGGATTCAGTGTTATTAGGATCAAGGATCCAGCATTGTTAGAATCGCAATCGCTATCTTAGTGAGGTTTATGTAGTACCGATAGAAAGCTAGAGTGGTTGATTCCTGATCCAATAGAAAAGGAAAACGGTTTAACTTGGACCGATAAAAAGACAAGTAAGAGAACGGTTTTACTCGGACCGATAGAAGACGAGCTTGTAACGGTAATCCCTCGACCGATAGAAGAGAGGTGCAGAGGTTTTGATCTTCATCATATAGAAAAAGATACATCGAGAGAGGACGTAGGCACGTTTGGCCGAACCTCTATAAATCCTTATGTGATTTATTTTCCGTACTTTATATTTACGCTTCCACACAATGGTGCAAATACCGATTTTGCTCCAACACAATTAAAACGAATCGGGCATCGACAAATCAAACTATTTAACAAGGTTACAAGGTGATACCATTAGTTGTGTCCTATACGGTGTTGATAAGGATAATGATATTTGATGTGTATTATTAGAATACATTAGGTTTATTTGGTTTGAATTTAATCTATATTTACCTAGCATAAACGCTGACTAAGACCCCTAAATAAATCAGTTAACACCATGTAGACGTCTCAGAAGCAAAATTAGTACTTCTAGGTTTACCAGATGAACTTAGAGTTATATATTAGCTTAACATGTATCTTATCCTTATATAAGGTTAATATTCTCAGTAATTTAAAGTTTTCAAAATTATATTTTCATATCACTGAATTTACTTAAATGAAGTTTTGAGATGAAATAAATATTAAATGTCAAAGTAAACATAACTAGCACATGACTCATAAGTTTAATGCATCAATCCTATTGACCAAAGGAGTAGTGTCAGACTCGGGTATCACATCCTCCCCTCATAAAAATCTCGTCCCCAAAATATAACTTACCTGAAAAGATCAGGGTATTTAGCCCTCATTTCATCTTCTCTCTGTGAGGCCATAGCTTGACTCGACCAACTGGCTTCTTCTACAAGTTGATTTCTCCACAACACCTTGACTAGTGGCATTTCTTTAGTTCTGAGTTTCTTTACTTCTCTTAGTAAGATTTCTACGGGTATCTCCTTGTAACTCAAATCTGCCTCTAACTCAACTGGTTCATTCTTGAGAATGTGGAATGGATTCTCAATATATTTTCTTAGTAGAGAAACGTGAAATACAATGTGTACCTGAGATATTGATGCTGGCAACTCTAGTCGATACGCCACTTCAACCCGCTCAGTAATAGGAAATGGCCCAATGTATCTTAGACTCAGTTTTCCTTTCTTACCAAATCTCATTATTCCCATCATTCGAGAAATTTTCAGGAATACCCGATCATCCATGACAAATTCCAGTGCTCTTCTCCTAGTATCCGCATAACTCTTTTGTCTATTTTGTGCTGTTCTCATTCTTTCTCTGACCATTGAAACTGCTTATGTCATTTCTTGAATCATATCAGGAACTACAAGTCTTCCTTCACCAACATCATACCACACTACTACAAAAACAGAGCTTTAGCATCGATTTTGGAGCCATTTTAACAGCGGTTCCGGAACCCCTGTTAAAAGATCCACTATTAAATTTAACAGCGGTTTTTAAGAATAACCACTATTATTTAATAGCGGTTTATCATAGAAACCGATGATAGTTCCAGTTAACAGCGGTTCTTAAAAATAACTGCTGTTAAATTTAACAGCGGTTATTTTAAAGAACCGATGTTAATTTTTCAGCTAACAGCAGTTTTCCGTAATAATTGTTGTTAATTTAACAGCGGTTATCTGAAAGAACCGCTGTTAATGTTAAAAGGGAACTTTAACAGCGACTATTTAAAATAACCGCTGTTAATGTTATTTTTTTAATACCAGGTTTGTTTTTTAATTTACTAACCTGCAACACAATTTCAGAAATAAGTACAACAACAATCTCTAATAAAACCTCAACAACACAACTTTGAAACATTCACCAATATAACATAACTTTCATCCGACCATCAAATACAATAACGCTCATTACAACTATCTATAGAAGTGAATACCAATACAATGACGTTCCATCCAATTCAAAATAAATACAACACAATTCACGAACAAACCAAATAAGACGATGATAATTCTTACAAAATCAAATGTAAAAAATCTACGCATATAAACGATTCCTAACCTCCAAAAATTATTTTGCCCATTCGGTTTGAATTTCATGAATTTTATCTGTAGGAAGTGCTGCAACATCATCAAACATCTGTACATATAAAAATATAAATTAACAAACTCGTCAACTTAAACGATTAAATCACTTTTAAACTGAAATAATTTAAAAAGCTGAAAATAAATTAAAAAACTGAAATTGATTTAAATAATTTAAATAAAAGTTTATCACCTCCATCTATCCATCAATAATACGAGCTCGGACAATGGTCGACATCCAGTGCATGACGTAATATCCACACTCCCAACCTCCATTTTGTTTATTACACTAAAAAGAATATGAAGCTCAATTATATACATGAATAGTTATTTATTTATTTACTGTTATTTTTCCCAAGCTATACTTTATGAACAAATGTTCGATTTGTTTTATTTTCACGTCGAAGTATGTTTTGTTTTAACAATGAATCGCATATATATATAGATATAGATATATATATATGTGTGTGTGTGTGTGTGTGTGACTAAATGTATTACTTACTTTGGGATATATCCAAATAATCGTCTGTTTGGATTTACTTGTATGCATACCCCCATCACCTTAAATGTGGTCACGACACTGTTCGAAGAAGTACTAATGTATTATTGAAATGAAAATATAATATATTTTCCAAGTAAATACTACAAATTAAAACTTACTTATGGACTACGGCCTTAATGCGATTGTCGAGCTTACGGTGTAGTGAGAAAAACCACACAACTACCCTTTTGCGGGAATAATGACAAAAAATTGCCAATGCTCACTGCATTAACAAATGTATACAAGCGGGGGGAGGGCTGGGATTATTTAATTTTTCCATATCAAACCAATCTAAACACGTCTACTTACATAATTATTAATATAAAAATCCGTAAAGACATGAAAGAAATATTAAGACTTTTAGAGAAAAAAGAGGGTAGTGAGACGAATGTTAGATCTTACTCATGATGGTAAGCTCCAAGGTATATCTGTTTTTTTGCATCCGATATACACGAAGTGATGTATCCGGAGGTATCCTCTCCCTTATTTCCCATATTTAGTATTGATTGAGGAACAAAATATCCATATAAATCCTCATTCATCGTGCCCACATTCAATTTCGATAAGTACCTAATTTGTTAAACAAAATATTAATATCTTATTTACATTCCAAACTATGAATTTTTGATAAATTTACATAAATATGCATGTAAAGAATTACTTATAAAGTCCAAACCTGTAGAATCGATAAGTTAAGCCACAACTGGTTTTGTACAACTGTCGAGGATAATATTTTAATTCATAGTATCAACTGCCGTATTAAAGTGGATTTGTATAACTGAATTTTTTAAACTGTCGAAATTATCTTTTTTATTCATAGTATTTTTACAGTATTTAGGATTGGGTGTTGTTTGTATTTTTTTTAAATAGTATAAAAATATTTTATAAATTATTAATTGTCTCGCTGCCATACTAATTAAAATTATTCTAAATCAACATAGTTCAGATTAGAAGATATTCTTAATAACTCTATACTTACGATTTTTTATTATAATATATTAATTCTATTTGATTTATGAATTACTTACTAATTAATAGCATAATTATATTATAATTATCTGACTTTAGCTTCAATTAAATTCTCTTATTAAATTCTCTTAAATGGTTAATGTATGAGTTGACTAAATTAGTTCATGATGGTTTGGGCCCAAATTATAATATTATCCTTCAAATGATTTTTGTCTTATTCATGAATGTAATTTGGTGCCAGTGTTAAGTTATCATTGTAATTAGATTTATATTTATATTTTACCTTTGGTTGTGCGGAATGTAATTATTATTATTATGCAGTTCGATATGGTTGTAATTAAATACTTGAGAAATTTTCTTAGATTGGTCTGTAATATGAAAGAAAATAAAAAGGATAATTTTTTTCGGGCCCAAATTATAATAACTTAAATTATCCTTATTTTTTTTGGTTTGAACTGACATTTACCTTTGTTATGTTTTTTTGAGTTGATAGGATTCAAATGATAGTTAGGAGCTGGAGATGTTTCTAATTGATATAGTGATGTATTTAGGAATACGTAAGAAAAAGCTGTAAATCTTACATAGCCTGCTAAACTTATCATAAAGAAATTAAATTGAAATAAAACAAACGAATTAGAAGTCTGAGAATAAAATGCATTAAAACATCGTTTAAAAGAAATGAGACTTTGGAAATATTGTAAATAAATATGAATAACATAAATAATCATGTAATATCCACATATTTCTATTTTCCGTATTTGTATAATTCCGGTATTTTTACAATTTTGTTGACTCGCTTCTAACCGTATGAATATTTTGAGAATATTAAATACTAGACTTTTCACCATCCGAGCCTGTTTCGGACTTGTTTTACTCAATTCCGTGTTGGATGTCACTTTTGTCACCTTTGAGTTCAATTCTCGTGATCATTGTTCGAAACCGCCGTTTTGAGGATCCCGCAAATCCATTTCATGTTATTATGGATGTTGTGAACTTTATTGGTATTTTGGTCGAGTATCGTGTTGGGATCGACTGTGTTTGGCGTGGAATCACCATACGAGGGTTCGTGATAGTTCATTCAGGCCTTTAAATGGTCTGGATTATGCATCGATCAAGTGTATCATGTTCGTGGGTCGTTTTTCATCACTTTTTGGGCACAAACGGTCGTGCCACGGCACAAGGGATTGTGCGCCGCGGCACATCCCTTGCAAGTTTTGAGTCAAGGCAGACATGTGCGTCGCATGACGGCCAAAACCTACTCGCCAATTCCAGCCGCGGGCCGCGGCACATTCAGCCTGCACCGCGGCACGCGAGTCAGCAGACCTATATTGTGCGGGTTTTTGGAGAGGATTTCATTTCCTCTCATTTCTTCTTCTCCATTGTTGCGATTTGGGCGATTTCCAAGGTGAAAAGTCGACGGGAGTTCATCAATCATCATCATCTCGAGTTCGTAGCATGATTTAATCACCCCAAATCCCGTTTCTCCTCCTTAAAATCGACGTAAATCTCTATGAATCCCTACCTTTGGTAGTTTTGGGAGTTTTTTCTCGATTCGGTTGTGTAATCCATTTTTGACCATGGAAATCTTGAGTTTATGATTAATCTCACTTGTATATATGTAAACCCTATGATTTCATGTTCTACTTTGAGTGGTGTTGCGAATTCGAGAGGGTTTGGTTGTTTTCCAACCCTATGTGTATCATATTGTAATCGGGGGGAGTCGTTAGTGGGTTTCTCTATGTGACTTGCGTATCGATTATTAATTATTTTATCCCTTACGAATAGTTTAGGTTCTGGAACTGCATTCTTGGACCTACCGAACCTATACTCTTTTCCTTCCGAATTCTCGATGTCTCAAAGTCAAGTATATGTTTATGATTGTATTTTCACGACTTTGAAAGTGAGATATATAAATTGTATGATTATATATATTCACTCTGGGATGGACCGACGGGCCCTTAGAGGGATCCGTGGCCTTTGGTGCGGTTCCATGAATAGTTTGGGTTAGCCACTCTGGTAGGGTCCCCTTTGATGCGGTTCCATTGTTAATCATGTATGTATTGAAATGAGATTTAGTTATTCCGGATTACTAGTCTTGAAATAATGAATTGAAGGTTACTTTTACTTTATTGTCGAGAAGTATTGTGTTTCATATTCGCTATACTTGTACTAGCTATTCGACGGCTAACCCCTTTATGGGGGGAAATACTTTTCATGTATTTCAGGTTCCAGGAGAGAGGACAAGCATGTATCGGTCCGGCATGACGATGATGGGCAACTGTGATACTGTGTCTTGTCTCCAGTTATATTTTGTATTTCCCCCGTTCAGTGTTGTTGTTTGGAATGGGTTTGAATACTCGTGTATGATTTTCGGTTTCCTTAATGTTCCGGCCTGTGTTACCGTGGTATTGATTTATGATGTATTGTATTCAGATGTATTGGAAATGGTTTTGAATATCATTCTTATTGTCTTCCATTACGTTGTACTTGGACCTTCTCGGTTAAATTTTATAGTTCTGCGTATGAATAGCCTTGTGGGTCCTACGGCGGGGCTCACGGCCCTGTAATATACCCTGAATAACTTGAGGGTGTTTCAGAATATGGTATCAGAGCTTAGGTTTATGGATACCTAGGCTATCGGTCTTCTGGGTCGATTGAGTCATCGTTTGTCTATAGTATCATTACTTTTCCACCATCATAGTGCGACCGATACTTGTAAGACCTCTTACTCTCCTGGTGTTTCCTTAATCGGTTTGCTTCTGATTTGGTAATTTTGGGAATCGGTCACTTCGATGACGTGCAATTGAATTGTACTTACGTGCCGTGTGTATTCTTCAGATTGTCTGCTGGTAGGGGACAAGGATGAGGTCGTGGTCGTGGACGTGGGCGAGGACGTGGCGCGTCCGTTTCCCTCAGTTTCGTTGCGAGGTGAACCACCCCTAGCTTGTCTAACTCAGTGCATCCTGACACCAAAAGTCAGCATGACCAGTCAACTGGCCAAGGGAACAATGCAGATGTTGGAGTTGCGAACGTCCTTCAACAATTGGCTAACCAGATGGCCATCTTGGCCCAAGCCGTTCAGTTGAACAATCCGAACCCACCAACGGATGCCTTGCTTCAGAATGTGATCTGTATGCACCCTCCGCAGTTCAACAGTCACAGACCCATTAGGTTGGGAGGAATGGCTAGTGGAGTTAGAGAAAGTCTTCGAAGCGGTTGATTGTCTAGAAGCGAGGAAAGTACCGATTGCTCAATACTTCCTTACTAAGGAAGCCGCGACGTGGTGGAAAGTTATCAAGCCACAGGATCATGTTGCTGCATGGGGAGAGTTTAAAGAACTACTGGAGACCGAGTTTTTTCCTTGGCCAGTGCAAAAAGGCAGAATCCGATCCTTTTTCGAGGCTAAACCGCAGAATATTCCTGTTTCCCAGGCGATAGTGGAATACAACTAGCAGCTGATCCACGTGAAGAACCAAGTGCGGGATGAGTGTGACAAGATCCGTTATTTTGATCTGTGGATGAATATGGATTTACGGCGTTATATGGCCGGATTTGCTTATACTACCTTGAAATATTACCAAGACAGGGCCTAAGCATATGATATGTTGAGTCCCAACAATGATACCGTGAAAGAACCGAAGAAGCAGAAGACCGTTGGTAACTTTTCTGGATCTAAAGGTGGCAACTTCCAGAAACCCCAGATGGCTAACCGTTCTGTCGGGCAATCATCACGTTCTTTTAGAGGGAGGAAGAGTTTCCATTCTACTCCGGGGACATCAACTCGCCCGGTAACCTGTTTTAATTGTGGTCACCCAGGCCACATCAATGTGGAGAGCAACTTCCCACCTCTGAAGTGCCATATTTGTAGATAAATGGGGCATAGAGCAGCCTATTTCTCTGAATAAGATCATACTTTGGGCACTCAGGCTTCGGCCCCAGCGTCTAAAGATCAGAGTTTGAATCAGCAGTAACCAGTTGGTCAGTCACAGCAGAGTTACGGTAGGGGCCAGGGACAGAGTCAGAACGCTAGAGGGGGAGATTATAGCGCCGGTTCGGTACACCCACGAGTTTATGAGATGCGTCGAACAGATGAACCCGACGCGGCGGTGGCCTCAGGTACTATTCATATCCTATCTCATCCAGTTCGTGTACTTTTTGATTAGGGTGCTACACATTCTTTCATCTCCTTGGAGTGTGTACGCCGTTTGAATATAACTTGTATGACTGCTTACGATCCTTTCATTGTGAAACTACCTAGCAGGGATAGAATCATGGAGAATCGGGAGATTAGATATTTCCCAGTGAATATAGCTGGTATGGATTGGCTGTCGAACTTGATTGTGGTTGACATGGAAGACGAGGATGTGATCCTCGGCGAGGACTGGCTTGATAGTCACCAAGCGATTATGAACTACCGCACTAAGGTTATCACTATGATGACGGAAGACGGTTCCGACTACTCATTTTTGGGACGCAAATCAGGCCAACCTAAGTTGCTTATCATCGCCATGAAGGCTGTAAAACTTTTGAATATAGGTTGCACGGGCTATTGGTGTTACGCCTTGAAGACGGAAGGGAACGAAGTCGATTTTTCTTCGATTCCAGTTGTTAATGAATATCCCGATGTTTTTACAGACGACCCCCCGAGATTACCGCCAGATTGAAAGATGGAATTTTCTGTGGATTTAGAGCTGGACGTGGCTCCGATTTCTAAGGTGCCGTATCGGATGGCACCTTCCGAGATGCAAGAATTAAAGAGTTAACTGGGAGAACTATTGGAGAAAGGGTATATATTAGACCGAGCGCTTCGCCTTGGGGCACGCCTGTTCTTTTTGTGAGGAATAAGGATGGTTCACTATGTTTATGCATTAATTACCATGAACTAAACAAAGTGACCATTAAGAACAAGTATCCTTTGCCTCGTATAGATGATTTATCTGATCAGTTGCAGGGAGCCGCAATATTCTCCAAGATTGATTTGAGATCAGGATACTATCAGCTCTGGGTGAAAGAGTCCGATGTTCCAAAGACTGCGTTTCGAACAAGATACGGACATTATGAATTTGTAGTCATGCCTTTTGGGTTGACTAATGCACCGGCAATATTCATGCAATTAATGAACAAGATATTCATCGAGCACCTTGACAGATGTGTGGTCATCTTTATTGACGACATCTTGATTAATTCTCGGGATAAGGAGGAACATGCCCGGCACTTCCGTTTAATAATAGATATTCTGAGATCCGAGAACCTCTATGCAAAATTCTCGAAACTTGAGTTCGGCTGGAAGAGGTTATGTTTCTCGGCCATGTGATTTCATCCGAAGGGGTTCGTGTAGACCTGCAAAAGATTGAGGCAGTGCTAGACTGGACACCGTCTAGAAATGTTAAAGAAGTTCTTAGCTTTTTAGGTCTTGCTGGGTATTACCGTCGGTTTGTCGAAATGTTTTCGAAACTCGCCCAACCGCTTACGAAATTACTCCAGAAGACAGAAAAGTTTGTTTGGACGACAGAGAGACAGCAGAGCTTCGATGAGCTGAAGAGACATTTGACTTCAGCACCAATTTTAGCTTTACCACAGGGTAGTGAAGGATTCGCGGTCTATAGAGAAGCTTCGGTACAAGGGCTTGGATGTGTGCTTATGCAACATGATAAGACGATAGCTTTTGCGTCACGGCAATTGAAGCCGTATGAGATGAACTATCCAACTCATGATTTGGAATTGGCCGTAATTGTCTTCGCACTTAAGATTTGGCGGCATTATTTGTATAGCTATCCGTGTCGGATCTATACCAACCACAAGAGTTTGAAATATATTTTCAGTCAGAAGGAACTGAATATGAGGCAGAGGCATTGGTTGGAATTGATCAAGGATTATGATTTGGAAATTATTTACCATCCGGGAAAGGCCAATGTCGTCGTTGACGCTTTGAGCCGCAAATCGGCATCGCTTCAGATGCTCCATCTCAGACGAAGATTCGTCATGATTTAATTGAGCAAGGAATAGAAGTTTCGCTTCAAAGAGTACAAGGACAGTTATGCACTCTCTAAATTACTTCGTCCTTGGTTGACGACATCAAAGGGAAACAGTGGAGTGACCCGATGATTTCCCAACTGAAGGAAGATGTAATTAAAGGAAAAGCCCCTGGTTTTATGGTCCATGAGGACAATATTCTGAGATTTCAGGGCAGGCTTTGTGTTCCGAATGATCTAGAGTTGAGGTAAAGAATTCTCCGAGAAGCCCATGCTACGCCTTACTCTATCCACCCCAGAACGATTAAGATGTACAAGGACTTGAAGCGAAATTTTTGGTGGAATAATATGAAGAAATATGTCACAGAGTTTGTGCTATGATGCTTGACGTGTCAACAAGTTAAGATTGAACATCAACGACCGGCGGGGTTGTTGAAGCCGTTTCCCATTCCCGAGTGGAAGTGGGAAGATATCTCTATAGATTTTATCACTGGAATGCCGAGAACTAGAGCCAGAATGAATATGATTTGGGTAATCGTCGATCAGTTGACTAAGTCTACACACTTCCTAGGTATTAAGGACACTTAGGGACTGGAGAGATTGGCTCGAATTTTTATAGCCGAGATTGTGAGATTACATGGTGCCCCTAAGACTATTGTTTCCAATCGAGATGGTCGCTTTGTATCGTATTTTTGGCAATCCGTCCATCAGGCTTTAGGGACCAAGTTGAAATTGAGTACGTCTTTTCATCCTCAGTCATACGGGCAGATGGAGCGGACGATTCAGACGTTGAAGGATATGTTGCGGGCTTGTGCCTGGATCGAGTAACGATTGGGAACTTCACTTGTCGTTGATCGAGTTTGCCTACAATAATAGTTGGCATGCATCGATCAAAATGGCACCATTCGAGGCACTTTATGGTAGGCGGTGTAGGTCGCCATTATGTTGGGACAAGGCTTCGGAGCTAGTCGGAACGGAGTCAGATATGTTGATGGAGACTAAGGAAAAAATTTCTATTATCCGGGATCAGTTGTTGACTGCCCAAAGCCGTCAGAAATCTTATGCTGATACTCGTCGTCGACCCTTATAATTCGAAGTGGGAGATCATGTTCTACTCAAGGTGTCGCTGACCAGAGGAGTTTTCCACTTTGGGAAAAAGGGGAAACTTAGTCCGCGGTATATCGGACCGTTTGAAATTTTAGACAGGGTTAGAGATTTAGATTATCGCTTTGCATTGCCTCCAGCTTTGAGTCATATCCATAGCGTTTTTCATGTTTCTCAGTTGAGGATGTATGTGCCGGATCCGAGTCATATTATCGATTATGGTGAGATCAATGTAGCCGAAGATGTTACCTTTCCGGAGAGACCGGTGAAAATTCTTGAACGTCATGAGAAGCAACTTCGGCACAAAATCATCCCGTTGGTTAAAGTGTAGTGGTCGAGACATGGGGTTGAAGAAGCGACTTGGGAGACGGAAGATAAAGTACGATCAGAATTCCCCGAACTTTTTATTTCTTAAGTTTCGGGGCGAAACTTCTTTTTAGAGGGGGAGAATGTAATATCCACATATTTCTATTTTCCATATTTGTATAATTCTGGTATTTTTATAATTTTGTCGACTCGCTTGTAATCGTATGAATATTGTGAGAATATTAAATACTAGACTTTTCACCATCCGAGCTTGTTTCGGACTTGTTTTACTCAATTCCGTGTTGGATGTCACTTTTGTCACCTTTGAGTTCAATTCTCGTGATCATTGTTCGGAATCGACGTTTTGAGGATCCCGCAAATCCATTTCATGTTATTATGAATGTTGTGAACTTTATTGGTATTTTGATCGAGTATCGTGTTGGGATCGACTGTGTTTGGCGTGGAATCACCATACGAGGGTTCGTGATAGTTCATTCAGGCCTTTAAATGGTCGGTATTATGCGTCGATCAAGTGTATCATGTTCGTGGGTCATTTTTCATCACTTTTTGGGCACAAACAGTACGTGCCGCGGCACAAAGAGATTGTGCGCTGCGGCACAGCCCTTGCAAGTTTTGAGCTGGGGCGGCTGTACTGCGCGTCGCGACACACGACGCTCCGTGCCGCGGCACGGCCCAAAAACCTGCTCGCCAATTCCAGCCGCGGGTCACGTCGCACTCAGCCTGCGCCGCGGCACGAGAGTCAGCAGACCTATATTGTGCGGGTTTTTGGAGAGGATTTCATTTCCTCTCATTTTTTCTTCTCCATTGTTGCGCTTTGGGCGATTTCCAAGGTGAAGACGGGAGTTCATCAATCATCATCATCTCGAGTTCATAGCATGATTTAATCACCCCAAATCCCGTTTCTCCTCCTTCAAATCGAGGTAAATCTCTGTGAATCCCTACCTTGGGTAGTTTTGGGAGTTTTTGCGCGATTAGGTTGTGTAATCCATTTTTGACCATGGAAATCTTGAGTTTATGATTAATCTCACTTGTATATATGTAAGCCCTATGATTTCATGTTCAACTTTGAGTGGTGTTGCGAATTCGAGAGGGTTTGGGTGTTTCCCAACCCTATGTGTATGATATTGTAATCGGGGGGAGTCGTTAATGGGTTTCTCTGTGTGACTTGCGTATCGATTATTAATTATCGTATCCCTTACGAATCGTTTAGGTGCCGGAAGTGCGTTCTTGGACCTACCGAACCAATACTCTTTTCCTTCCGAATTCTCGATGTCTCAAAGGCAAGTATATGTTTATGATTGTACGTTCTCGACTTTGAAAGTGAGATATATAAATTGTATGATTGTATATATTCACTCTGGGATGGACCGACGGGTCCTCAGAGGGTTCCGTGGCCTTTGGTGCGGTTCCATGAATAGTTTGGGTTAGCCACCCTGAGAGGGTCCGACGGGGCCTCAGAGGGTTCTGTTGCCTTTAGTGCGGTTCCATGGTTAATCATGTATGTATTGAAATGAGATTTAGTTATTCCGGAATACTAGTCTTGAAATGATGAATTGACGGTTACTTTTACTTTATTATCGAGAAGTATTGTGTTTCATATTCGCTATACTTGTACTAGCTATTCGCCGGCTAACCCCTTTATGGGGGAAATACTTTTCATGTTTTTCAGGTTCCAGGAGAGCGGACAAGCATGTATCGGTCCGGCATGACGATGATGGGCAAGTGTGATACTGTGTCTTGTCTCCAGTTATATTTTGTATTTCCTTCGTTCAGTGTTGTTGTACTGGAATGGGTTTGAATACTCGTGTATGATTTTCAGTTTCCTTAATGTTCTGGCATGTGTTTCCGTGGTATTGATTTATGATGTATTGTATTCGGATGTATTGGAAATGGTTTTGAATACCATTCTTATTGTCTTCCATTACGTTGTACTTGGACCTTCTTGGTCAAATTTTATAGTTCCGCATATGAATAGCCTTGTGAGTCCCACGGCGGGGCTCACGGCGCTGTAATATACCCTGAATAACTTAGGGGTGTTACAAATCAGGGAACTCGATCAAGGACTGTCCGTCTTCTCTTCCTTGATTACAATATCCTTTGCCTTTTTCACTGTCCGTGTGGTAGACATTTCATCATAAAGTGTACGCTTTATTGTCTTACAATCTATGCCTTAGTCAGCTTTCTCTTCGCCCTTGGCCTTCTTAGGCATGCTTCCTCGTCCGAAATATTTTCCTGAATCGATTTATTTAAAAAAATTAGGAACATCATAAAATCAGTATGGTATTTTTATTTTATAGTGTTAAGTTCTTACATTCTTATGTGAATTGATTTTGACTTCACTTTCACCGATAAACATCAGATTCTTGTTTGTTTTTTACTGAAAAAACCAGCGTATTCTGATACTTTAGCTCGGTCAGTGATGAGGTTCCTTACCCCAAAAGATTCAGTATAGTTGTAGTTCTCGTATCGCTTTATCTGAATTTTGAATCGCACAGAAGTAAATATTTGATCTGCTCGGGAATATCGTCTAGATCGTCATCCTGTATAACAATAAACAAACATCTTAAGTATATATATATATTCGGTTAAGTTGACTTGGTGAATATCATTGTTTGCCTTATCAATCAGTTCTTCCATCAACTCCGAAGCTGTTCTACCAATCATTTCAGCCCATTGCTTGTCCCACATTGTGACCTCTGCACTTGAAGTGGAGTCGAACACTTTCATAAACAGTGTATATCTGAAAAAAATTAGTTTAGTACATAGTTATTTTGTTTGATATTTTAATATATAAATAGATAACCTTTTTGATGTCGCGCAAACTTCTTTGTCGCATTCAAGGCAGTAGTACCCAGGATCAAGATCATGCACTCCCTTTCTGCATGTGTCGCATTCTGTGAAATAACATTTGTTTTTCCTCCCGTACTTGCCAATGGATTTGATAGTAACACATATCTAATATGTGCCCCATCTTTTATTCTACAAAATTCGTAAAGTAATTGACAAAAATGTCATATTTTAAGTTTGAAAATGTAGATTTTTTACCCCTTTATCTTAAATATCCTCTATAGTTCTAAAAAGATGGCATTCCTCGGCTATATCCACCGGACTACCAGCAGATGCAGAAACAATGCATTCGATATTGGTTTTGTTAACCTCAGCCAGCCTGTTATGTTGAACCATAATTAGTAGACAATATAGAGTTTATATGTTGTACACATATTAATACCTTGTTTTGAAGCTCGAGAAAATCTCCCAGTCTTCATTAATGAACATTTGCGTCACACGCCATTGATCTGCAATAGTGTACTTTCCGTCGAACATCTTAGTTTTGCATAGTTGTATCAGGAAAATGACCATCTCCCTTCCATTTTGTTCTATATATGACTGCATTTGATACAACAGAGTCCCCAATAGGGTATGGCAAAGTCTGCATGACCTACATTGGAATAAGTAGAGGTTTAGTAAAATAAATTCTAGTACAACACTAAAATTAATACATACTCAATGTCCTCCAAAATTATGTCAGAAAACTTGGATCGGCGCCCGTTCTAATTAGTAAACTCCTTTGGTTCGGATAAATTGACGACCAATACCATGATATCTGCATTAGTTTCGAAAATAATTAAGAATAGAATGTAGAAAAATACTCGAGTCTGAAATTCCGAAATTGGGTAGTACCATAAAGTTTTCCTATGACGATGTTGGTGTTTGTCTCGAAATCTGCAATGCTTTTAAGCATAAATCTTAAATTTGGGAATTCTTCTTTCGGATCTTCATATATGAGAATTGATCCACAAATGTTGATCATGAATGGTGTACCAGTTGTTGGATATGGCATATCATTTAAGGCAACCAAAAATTGAGATATTCTATATAATTTTCCTTCCCGCAGCATGGGCCTGTGCTTCAAAACCCAGGGATTTTTTTATTTGAGCATGGATCCTGTCTCCCTGTAAATAAATAGAATTAAAACAGTTGCATCAAGTGAAAGCAAGACATAAATGTAATCACAATATAAAAGAATCTTACTGTTTCATCGTGAAATACACCTTCAACTGTTTTTATGTCTCTCCAAGCAAAATCAAGTACATCGTATGATCTGACCACACGTAATCTCATGTTCCAATCGAAATTTCCGCGTTTCAGATCTCTTATATTTCTCCAAATCGGCATGTTGTCTATCTTTTGTTAATATTTCTTGGGAGATCGTATCTGCTACTATAGGGAAAGTGGAATGGGACTGATGTATATTCCTTGGCTGGAGTCTCCTTTTATACTGTTTTCCACTTGTATATGCCGGTTATGGGGCAGTTTGTTGTTAGTGACTAAAGTAGTGGGGAATGTGCAACCACCCATTAAACCAGCAGTTCTAATGGGGCAGTTTTTTGGTAAACCGCCAATATACCAACTACACCTTAAACTGCTATTGTAGACGTGGTCATGTAATTTATTGTAATCCACATCTAATAAAATAGAATTTTTATGTTTATTTATGTTTAAACTTATTGATTTTGTTAATTTTTTTACATGCATTTAATTTTTCGACGGTTTTATTTATAAAACTGCCAGCCAATACACCTACTATGCACAAATTACAATCTGGGCAGAAAAACTCCTAGAGAAATGACTATTATTTTTTATAATCCCTGTATTATTTTATAAAAGAAGTATAATACGACAATTTTTTTAGCAGATATTCGCTAGTTTTTCATATAATCTTTTTATAGTTCAGTTAAAAATAAACTTAAATTGGGTGGGAACTCCTCTTTGGATATAACTATATTCTTTTAATATATATAAAGATGTTTTACATACGGGGAAACCGTAAAAACAAAAAAAATCAATAAACATAGATTCTGTTTTTTTTTTTCATATTGAGTTTCCAAAATTATACTTGAGTAGTTCTCGGGACAACAACCTCGGCCCCTCAGAACTGCTACCAGTTAAATCGCACGATGTGTATCCAGTTTCCTGGTTCTTAAATATCCTCAACCACCGCGCATAAAGAGTCGTCCCCCAAGTGATTGCTGCATGTTGGATTCAGCCTATTAAGCCGCAGGTTCCCACCGAGTTTAGTCATCTCCTAATGATTGCCTCATGCTGGATCCCACCCATCCAGTCGCGGGTTTCCACCGAGATCAAACCTTCCACACTGCAGTTTGAAGTCCTCAATATTTATTCTACCAGCATACCCGGGGGGTTAGGGCCTACCCCTCAGTCGAAACTGAGGGGTCATAGGCCCCTAAATAAATTCGCGTCCCTTGTGGGATTCGAACCCGAGTCTCTCACTTAACCCTAGCTATTGGGGCAAACTTAATGGTTCATAGATTCTGTGTTTTTAAATCAATAGTAGCCAATGTTCTGAAAGACGGAAATGCGGTATTGTTTAGGTGAACACACTCTAAATTTAGTCTACCTTAGGGGCTGTTAAAAATTCAGAAAAATGAAAAATTTATCGAAGTGAAAGAGCAGAGACGACGTAAAGTACACAATAAGAATCACAAAAGTAAAAATTCCAATATATAAGACTAAGACACATTAAGTATTATTTCTTCAACATTATTTCTTGTGACTAGTCGACATCGTGTGTCATGTTGCCTCGTTAAAACATCGTCAAACAATAACCCAGCAGAAAAATGTCTTGATTGTAGAAAAAGAGTATAACATCTATACATGTTAGGTTAGGCTTCGTCTCTTCGAGACTATTCCCTCATCTGATTGTTACATTAATCAGTACGCTCTAAGATGATCATTCCATCGATCACTAAAATCAATATATCTGGTTATGTCATTAAAGACCATTTAAAATGATAAAAACCTTGTAGGAAAACTGATCTTTGAATGAGGAAAAGAATATAGCATATAATGTGGATGTAAGACTTCCCCACAAGTCTACATCCCCCTTTAATTTGTACATCAACCTAGGAAACTTTCAAAAACTATGCATGTCTCATGTCCCGTTAAAAACTCCACCATGTAACAAAACCCTTAGGAAAAAAATAAACATTGGTCAAAGAAAAGAGTATAACGTTGGTAGGTAAGTTTCTTTATGACTCACCCTAATCCTTCAACCATCACGTCGATCTCAGGAGTTTGGAAATTCTCCATATTCTGATACACCTCACATGTTTTTCAAACACAGCTCTGTGCAATGATTTGGTAAGAAAATCGGCTATATTCTCCTCAGACTTGACTTGCTTTACCTGAATACTGAGGAGGGCGTGTTGTTGCTATTATTGAATAATTTTGGAGACATGTGCTTTCTATTATCCCCTTGATATACCTAAGCTTCATCTGCTCGATGCAAGCTGAATTATCTTCATATGTGCATGTGGGTGAATCAATGATGGTACTTAATCCACTGTTACCTCAGATATGTGTAATGGTAGCTCTTAACCATAAACACTCATGGAGCGCCTCATGTAAAGTGGTGATCTCAACGCGATTCGAGGAGATAGCTACAAAGATTTACTTAGTTGATGGTGTTCCCAACTATGAGTATATATCTAGTTTGGGAGTGACTGTTGTGTGAGTTGAAGAGATACTCAGCATCACCAAATCCTACCAACACATTCCACGTGGTAGTTTTTTCGACTTTTACTTTTACTTTAGCTTTTGCCTTTCCGGATGCAGTTTCTTTTGCTTGTTTATATGGAAAATATAGTCCCAAGTCAATGGTTCCTTTTAGGTATCAGAATATGTTCTTGATACCATTTCAATGATGTTGCTTATGCGCTGAACTAAATCCATCCAGCAAATTAATTTAGAAGATGATATCAGGTCATGTACATTGAACCAAGTACAATAGAGCACCTATTGCACTTCAATAGAGAATTTTAGCTCCCAAAAGCTCTTCATCATATTTGTAACACCCCCGATATATTCAGGAATATTACAGCGCCGTAAATCCTTTCCATAAGGATTTACAAGGCTGAAGAACTGAAAAGACATTAACAGATACCAACGTATGAAAATAAAGGAAATAAGATACAAGAGTTCTGACTAATACTGAAAATACGAATCTTCAATGGAAAAGTATTAATACATCACCAAAATCCAAATCATCATAAACGACTATGTACTCGAGTACTTATTAAAACGATACAAAAAACAAACAAATAAACCCGGCCGGAACATCACTCTGCACCCTCGTTGTCATGCAACTCCAGTGGTTGTTTCCCTGCTCTCCTGGATCCTGAACATAAACAAATGTTCACCCCCGAAGGGTTTAGCACAACGATTGCTAGTACAAGTACTACAACATATTATTCAACATTTCACGAAGAAATAATAATAACATAAATGACAAAAGAACCAACGAGTCTTCTCCTATGAGAAACTCAATAATAACATACACACATGATAATCACAACATGATATCACAACATACACATGGTAATTCCAATGATCCAAATGCTCACTGCCTAGACCCCCCGATGATTCCGTCAAACCAACCCGAGGTGGAAAAACCCGTCCGATGATCCAGCGAACGCTAGCATAGATC
Organism: Orobanche coerulescens; assembly: GCA_033398695.1. Lineage (NCBI taxonomy): Eukaryota > Viridiplantae > Streptophyta > Magnoliopsida > Lamiales > Orobanchaceae > Orobanche > Orobanche coerulescens. The sequence goes on from CM065816.1 coordinate 93,660,985, forward strand.
CCCCGATGATCCCGTCGGACCAACACGAGGTGGACATACAACGACATATATGCACGACAATATGTATAACATCAATATATAAAACAATTAAGGTACTTGCCTCGATTCGAAGACAAGAATACTACTTCCACGAAAACGAAACACTCGAAGGTCGCCCCTTTGATCAATCACGTAGCAAGCTCGAACCTTAACAAAATAAATAATATAGAATTTATTTCATGTCGTACGAGTGTCTAACAATCCAATTTACGGCCTAAAGTTCCTAAAACGTAATTTGCCTGAACTGCTTAGTGTACGCTACGTATTCTACGTAGCGTGCATTAAGCTTGCTCGTTAGCGCACGTAAACAACGAAGCCTAGCGTACGCTAACTATGTATCGACAGTCCTCTCTGGTCAGTCGACTGACTCGCCTGATGACCTAACATACATTACGTACCAAACGTAGCGTATGCTAAACAAGCCCGATAGCATACGATAATTTGCATAGCTTAGCGTATGCTAAGCGTGCATGGCAGTTTCACTACTGGGCAGCAGACCGTTCTAATGGTGATGAAATTACGAACTCCTCAGTGATTAACGTACGTTATCCGTCTACATGTCATGTTCATAAACTTATGAATGATCTTAAACATCTTTGAATTCAAGGAAATGAATATCATCACAACTCTTATATCCAACTCGATTATCATTCTCATGTGAAGTTCGTGATTTCAGGTTGATGCACTAGATTCTATTGTCCTTTATACATTCAAACTTCATCTTAAAGGTGAACTAACAATTCCAACTACGATGTTTCAACGATGATATCATCAGCATAATCATTCCCACTTCTAAACATGATGTTTGTTTGAATAATTCATCAATGGAACTCAATATCTTGATAGCATGATCATCTTATTCTTCAGAACACGAATCTAAGGCTGGAGATAGAATTAACATACCTTAAGATGTAGAAATCAATGAGCCAAAAAGGTAGAATTCAACTCCGGTTGTTTGTATGACAATCCAAGGTGCTACTCCACTTCAATGATCAATCACAAGTGATATCCAATCTTTAATGAATCAAGTAGAGGTGGTCTAAGTGTTTAAGGAGGATATAATGCTCTCTGGTCTCTCAAGGACGAAGGATAATCGAAGGAAATGTAAACCAAGTAAAATGGGTTGCTGTCCCATTTATAACATATTTGTACATTAGTTGATTAGCGGACGCTATTCTACTTTCCTTAGCGCACGCTAATAAGCGTTGACTCCAAAACTGTCTAGTTCCGCCCGCGGGAATCTTATCCGGACCCATGTCCGGCTGGCGCATGTGCTAGCCGTCTAGCTCAATAATTGACTGCCTAGCGCATGCAATTCTTCATTCGTAGTGTGCGCTAGTTTAATCCGATAACGCACGTTAAGCTACATTCTTAGCGTGCGCTATCACGAGTTTGCAAGAAAATTTTTGCATGTTGTTATACTTATGTACAAAGATACAAATGTGGGAAAGATCATACTCCAATTATCGAGATCACAATTCCGAATAATACATGGCTCCAATACAGATGAAATACACAATAATAAATCCGGAAATTACATACTCTCCTACTAAAAAGGAGTTTCGTTCCAAAACTCAACGCGAAAATAACTCTGGATATCTGGACTTCATGCTATCTTCCGTTTCCCAAGTGGCTTCTTCCACTCCGTGGCGTGACCACTGAACTTTGACCAAAACAATTGGTTTGTTCCTCAATTGCTTAACTCGACTCTCGAGTATCTTGACCGGTCTTTCTTCAAATGTTCCATCCCGAGCGACTTCGATTTCTCCGTAACTGGGATACGTGGAACACATTATGAACATGGCTCAATGACGGCGGTAATGCCAATCTATATGCCAACTCTCCAACTCTCTCGAGGATCTCGAATGGTCCGATATATCTTAGACTCAGCTTACCTTTCCTCCCAAAACGAAAGATTCCCCGAGTAGGAAAAACTTTTAAAAATACGTGGTCTCCATTTTGAACTCCAATGGGTGACGGCATACGTCTGCATAAGATTTCTGTCAGCTCTGAGTGGTCAACAGCCTTTCGTGAATCAAGGCTATCTTCTCTCGTGTCTGTACGATCAATTCGGGTACTGTCTCGATCAAGTATGATGAATCGTCCCAACATAGGGGCGATCTGCATCTCCTCCCGTATAATGCCTCAAATGGTGCCATCTTAATGAAAGCATGCCAACTATTGTGGTAGGTAAATTCAATCAACGGTAGATGAACTTCCCAATCAGTTGACCAATCTAAGACACAAGCCCTCAGCATATCTTCCACCATTTTAATAGTCCTCTCGGATTGTCCGCCTTTCTGCGGGTGATAAGCCGTACTAAAGTTTAATTCGGTTCCCAAGGCCTTATGAACTGCTTTCCAAAAATGCGATACAAAGCGACCGTTTCGGTCAGAAATAATGGTCTTTGGCGTACCATGCAGTCGGACTATCTCTGAAATAAATACCCGTGCCAACCTCTTTGGTCCCCACGTGTCCTTAATGCCTAGAAAATGAGCTGATTTGGTTAAACGATCAACTATCACACAAATCATGTTCATTCCTGTCTTGGTTCTCGGCATACTAGTGATAAAGTCCATCAATATGTCCTCCCACTTCCATTCAGGAATCGGGAGCGGCTTCAACATTCCGGCAGGTTATTGATGCTCGATCTTAACCTTCTGACAAGTCAAGCATTTCGAAACATAATCCGCTACATCTTTCTTCATGTTGCCCCACCAAAAATTCTACTTCAAGTCCTTATACATCTTACTGGTGCTCGGGTGGATAGAATAGGGCGAGCTGTGAGCTTCATTCATAATCGTCTGTTTCAGAACATCGATATCGGGAACACAGAGTCGGTTCTGAAATCTCAAAACTCCACCATCATGAATTACGAATCCGAGGGCCTTTCCTTGATCACTTCATCACGTAACCGAATCATCAATGGATCATTTGCTTGCTTAGATTTGATTTCTTCGGTTAATGATGAAGTTATTTCCATCACGCACAGTTGTCCTTGGACTCTTTGTAACCATACTTCAATTCCTTCTCGAATCATCTCTCGTTGAATGCTGAGTTGGGAGGTCAGAGTCTCCAGCATCTGAATAGAAACAAGCTTGCGGCTGAGTGCATCGGCCACTACATTCGCTTTGCCTGGATGATACAGAATCTCCAAGTCGTAGTCCTTAATCAACTCTAACCATCTTCTTTGCCTCATGTTCAACTCTTTCTAACTGAAGATGTATTTTAGACTCTTGTGATCCGTAAAGATCTGACAGTGAGTCCCGAACAGGTAATGCCTCCAGATTTTCAAAGAAAAAACTACTGCTGCTAGCTCCAAATCATGCGTTGGGTAATTCACTTCATAAGGTTTCAGTTGTCGTGATGCATAACCGATCATCTTATCATTCTGCATCAATACACATCCGAGTCCTTATTTTGAAGCATCACTGTACACTATAAATCCTCCAGTTCCCTGTGCAAGTGTTAAAATCGATGCTGTTGTCAATCTCTTCTTCATTTCATCAAAGCTTTTCTGACACATTTCATTCCACTCAAACTTTTGAATTTTCTGCAGGAGTCGAGTCAGTGGGCGGGAAATTTTGGAAAACCCTTCCACGAATCGACGATAATATCCAGCAAGTTCTAAAAAACTCCGGACTTCTTTCACGTTCTTAGGAGGTTTCCAATCCATAACTGCTTCGATTTTCTAAGGATCTACTCGGACTTCTTCAGCTGATACCACATGACCGAGGAACATTACTTCCTTTAGCCAGAATTCACACTTAGAGAGCTTGGCGTACAATTGCTCGCTTCTCAAGAGTTCCAAAACGATCCGAAAATGTTGCGCATGTTCTTCCGGGCTCTTGGAATAAACTAGAATGTTATCAATGAACACAACCACAAACTTGTCCAAATATTCTATGAACACACGATTCATCAATTGCATAAACACTGCAGGTGCATTAGTGAGACCAAACGGCATCACTACAAACTCATAATGTCCGTAACGAGTTCTGAATGCTGACTTCGAAACATCAGATTCCTTAATCCTCAGTTGATGGTATCCTGATCTCAGATCGATTTTAGAAAATATTGTTGCTCCTTGCAACTGGTAAAACAGATCATCAATCTGTGGCAATGGATACTTGTACTTAATCTTCATTTTGTTTAGCTCTCGATAGTCAATACACAGTCGAAGCGATCCATTCTTCTTCCGGACAAAAAGAACTGGCGCTCCACAGGGCGAAACGCTTGGCTGGATATAGCCTTTGTCCAGTAACTCCTCCAGCTGCTTTTTCAGTTCGTACATCTCAGTAGATGCCATACGATACGGTGCCTTAGAAATTGGTGTAGCTCCGGGTTCCAGCTCGATGGTGAAATCTACATCCCGTCGTGGAGGTAGTCCAGGTAACTCGTCAGGAAATACATCCGGAAACTCGTTCACAACAGGAATAGATGAAAGTTCCACAATTTCGTCTTCTTTCTTCATTGCATAGCACAAGTATCCAGTACAGCCCTGTTTCAACAATTTGATAGCTTTCATCGCCTTGATCAACCTTCCTGAGCTTCCTGGTTTCCATCCTTCAAACAGTATTTCGGAACCATCGTCAGCGATCAGTGAGATATTCCTCCTTCGGTAGTTTACAATAGCTCCATATCGATTAAGCCAATCATCTCTGAGAATCAGGTCGTCTCCTTACATTTCTATCACAATTATATTTGAGAGCCACTCTCTGCCTCCAAATGATACAGGGAAATCTCTAGTTTCTAAGTTTCCAACAATCCTCTCTCCACTCGGTAAACCAACAATATAAGGTTCACAATTACGAAAACCAGAAATATTCAAACGATTTACACAAGATAAGGATATAAATGAATGCGTAGCTCCTGTATCGAATAAAACGCTGACTGGCTGGGAGAGGATCTGAACAGTACCTGATGCAACAGCAGCATCCTGATCGTCTGTTCTCCTCATCTCCTACAGACGTGGGGGAACAGATCCGGCACTCGATGTACCCTTTCGGTCCCACTGTCCTCTGCCTCATCCGCGGCCAAAATTCTGAGGCATATGTACACTTTGCCGCGTCTGTTGGATACTAGCTACCTTTTGAACTGGCTGCGGTGTACGGGCTCTAAAAGACTTTGCAGCCTCTTCACAGAACACCGTACGATCTCCCTCCCGACCACAATCAAAACAAGTTACGGCAGGTAGGGGGCAATTCCGTCAATAGTGCCCTGTCTGGGCACAGTTAAAGCATTTCCTGGTGACATCTGTCATAGTTGATGCTGCTCTGAAGTTCTTTCCGCTCCTAGATGGGTGCGGAGGTTTCTTGAAAGAATGAAAAGATGGATGGGCCTTGCGTGGATTCGTAAACTTCTCCATTGCTGCTTCTTTGATTTCGTACACCAATGCTTTATCTTGGTATTGATGGAGAGTGGTACATTCAAAACCGGACATGTACCTCTGGATTTCTGGTTTCATTCTCATATCAAAATGGATCATCATTTCTGCATTTGTTCTGACCAGATGTCGAACAAATGCCAGCTGCTGGTTAAACGTCTTAATTGTTTGGGATACAGGTTCTTCTGACGGTTGAGCGGAGAAAAACTCCCGAACGTTGGCTTCCCTCACAGGACGAGGGCAGTACTGAGCTTCCATAATCAATTTAAATTATGTCCAGTCAGCATCATGATTTGCAGGCCGGATGGCTTCCCACCACTCGGATGCTTCCCCTATCAGAAAGTACTGAGCAATGGAGGCTCTCTAGTCGTCTGGGCAATTAATTCCGGCAAAAATTTTCTCCAATTCCTTCAACCAATGGTCCCATGTAGGTGTCTCAGAAAAGCCGTCGAATTTGGTGGTTGCATCTTCACCACTTCTTGCAGCCATCGGTCACCTCGATTTCCCATATCTGGGATCCCTTGCTGTCTATCTCCCTACTGTAATCCCGCCGCCACCTGCATTCGGTCCATGACCTGGGCGAACTGAGTCATCTGGTTCACCACCAGACGAAGGATTTCGGACACAACAGGTTCCCATTCATTATTAATAGATCTCTGTGGCTCGCCTGAGCTGTGGCTGGCCTGATTAAAAGGCGAAGCTTCTCTTTCGTCATTCCTTCGTCCGCGTCCGCAACCGCGACCACGTCCACGTCCACCTCTCAACATATTGAAAGCATAAATACTCAATATACAAGAAACAATATCGTTCTAATATAAAGAGATTCAACATGTAAAGGACGAGATAGAGTTTAGGAACTTACAACCACCGTTCGCACGAAGACGTAGGCAGTACAGTGATGTTATTCACGGCCGGTTACCTCAAAAGACGTATACGACCCCTATTTTAACCCAATGGCCAAGATAATCATAATCTTAGCTCTGATACCATATTCGGTAATGCCCCCGATACATTCAGGAATATTACAGCGCCGTAAATCCTTTACATAAGGATTTACAAGGCTGAAGAACTGAAAAGACATAAACAGATACCAACGTATGAAAATAACGGAAATAAAATACAACAGTTCTGACCAATACTGAAAATATGAATGTTCAACAGAAAAGTATTAATACATCACTGTTGTGTCAAGATTTATTCATCCCGACAGGCGATCGACTATAAGGCCGAGCGACCAAGTCAACTCCAGTCAAACTATGGCTAGCTCGCCTAATCGAAGATATCAGACCACCATCAGGTACCTAGCGATCGACTCCCAAGGCGATCGCCCTTTGGCCTCTGGCGATCGACTCTAGTGTCCGTCTAAGGACGGTCGACCTACGCCCCGAGCAGAGATGATCGCCCGTCAAAGTCATCGAGGACTGGATCTCAGAACAGCACCCACGTGCAGATCCACAAAAGGCGCTGACAGACAAGATCTTCTGCTGACAGACAAGACCTTTGACCACAGCCTGTCACCTACCTCACCTACCGGCAGGCGCGCCGAAAGTTGTCAGTGGGACCGCCCGTGACAGCAACTCAGGACACGTGCAGGCTCCCCATTGGACCGTCTGATTGTTGCCGCCCAACTCTGAGACTTTAAGGAGACAAGCACATGTGCTAAAAGACGATCGCCTGATTATTATAATACAGAAAAGGCGATCGCCCGGCATATCCAAGTCCTATAAATATAGAACCTCCTCCTACTGGAAAAAGGTTCGGAATTCATTTCACCAACAGTTGAGAACTCGTTCACTTATGTTCACAACTCATTCACCTACATTCCGGATTCATTCACGGAAATACGATAGAACATACATACCATCAAGCTCCCTGCTTTCTCGCCGGAATCCATCTCAGGACTTCTCTCTCCGAATCTCTCGTCCAGAAGACGATCGGCAGAGGCAGCAAGTCTCCACTAGATGGATTCCAAGAGATTCATAAGCCCAGGAGCCCAAGTATCCAGCTAAATACTCGCCGTGAGAGACTGTCGATCTCTCACCGCGCATTATTCATCTCCTTTGTTACAAGAACTCACGAGCATCAAATCTGGTTCTTAGGCAATCTACACGCTCACTAGCTAAGATAACAAGAATCTTTACACTCATTGTAATTGTATTCTTACATTAGTACTTGTATCCCCGAATATTAGTATTAATAATATCTCGCGAGAGCATTCAAGCCCGGGACTAACAACCCCGGCAAATCTTGTGTTATTTATCTTTCTCACGGAAGTGCTCTTGCATTTGTTTGCTATCCATCCATTCCAGCAATATCTATCTCCGGATAATATTTTGGGTAGCAACAATTGGCGCTAGAGGAAGGGCATCTAACCCTCAAATTTTTATACCTACCGTCCCGAAGAACACTCACTGTTCTTGGGGCATATACTTGAAGTGACACTCACTGCACTTCAAAGAAAACCTTGAGAATCATGACATCCGCAGTACATCGAAGAAAGCCGCTCTCCGAACCGCCGGACACCATATCCCGGTTCGGTCGAACCCAACGACGGGGAAGCGCGACAACGCGAGACTCTCGATCCGCATCCGAGAGATGGCCCCAACCTCTCACTCGATCGGTTCCAAACCGAAAGCGGTCGAGGAGGCTATGGCCATCCTAGAGGAGCGGCAGAGCATGCGCGTCGCCGCGATAACTCCTCGATCGTCGCCGCATGGGAAAATGGAAATTCAGACTCTTGGCCGAGCGATCGTCGAAAGCCCCAATTCGCGAGAAAGGCTCTCGCCCGACGGACGGATCCATATTCAATCGCTTGGCGCGACCCATCCTGGCGGCCGGGCATTCTGTTTCCAACCACGAAAAGACGGAATCCGAATCCGTCACCGGGAGTTCGGCCTACCCACCTCACGGCGACGCAGTCAGCCATCGACTCCCGCCCGATCGCTGAGATCGGTACTCAATCGCCTCGGCTCTCGCTCGAGCGCCGAGCCGCAAGGTCGAGCCACGGCGATGGCCGCTATACAACGCCAGCTCGACGAGATGAAAGCACTCTTGGACACTGGGGCAAGCACCAGCAAAAAGATCACCGGGCCAACCGAGCCACTCGCGGTCCACATCGAGCTTGCCCCCATACAACCAACGATCGCTCCTCCCAAAACACATCTATATGAGGGGAGATCGGACCCCGAAACCCACCTGAGTAAATTCCGAATCTACATGACTGGGTGTGGGGCATCTGATGCAACCAAGTGCCGGATCTTCCCGTTAACATTGGGCGAGTTGGCCCATAGGTGGTACGTCTCACTACCACCACGATCAATCACCTCCTTTTGAGAAACTGGCGAATGACTTCACGTCATACTTCGCCAGCAAGGTCGCTAGACCAGAAGGCCCCCACCGCGTGATGAAAATCAGGCAGGGGAAAGACGAAACCGACGCAGATTACATTGACCAAGTAGACCAAATCATCCTCACCGGCGAACCCGTCAGTGACGAGCTCGCTCTCTTTTCGGTCATGGGGGGATTCCACGGTCACTCTCCCATGTTTAGACATCTCACCAAGGATATTCCCCCAACTTACGCGATCTTCCGCGCTAAAGCTGCCAACTTTCTGGCCAGGCAAAGGCTACTCACCCTCCACCTAGGCGAGGAAACGCCACCTCCTGTCCAGAAGATAGCGATAGCCAAAGCGAAGAAGGCGATCGCCAAGCCATCCGGAGATCTCAAGGCCTTCGAGGACATGGAAGCCCATCTCTTCCATACGTTCAACCGAACTCCGGCACATATTTTCTATGCCATCAAGGGGCACGAAGAGCTCAAAAAGCCAAAGGCGATAAGGGACCACGGTCACCTGGACAACAATCAATATTGTGCCTACCATAAGAGTCCCGGCCACAGCACCAACCAATGCCGCGACCTCCTCAAACAGCTCTGGAGATTGTTCGAGGAAGGCAAGTTGGACAGCTTATTGGTCTAGCCAAAGCCCCTACCGATCTCTATACACGATCGTCCGAGTCGAACACAGAACAGGCTGGAAAGCTCATACGAGCCGTCCCCTGGATCAACCTCGGCGACCATCTCTACATGCTTCAATCAAGAGAAGGGGACCTCGGAAGTCTCCCCGATCTCCCTCCTTATTTAAGAAACTGGAGGACTCGATCGCCTTCTACAGTTCAACATCTAACATGGTGGACTAAGGCACGAGATCGCCTACCCCGCACAACGTACACCGTCGAAGGTCGGCATTTACATGACGATCCAAGGTGGAAGAGTGCAGCCATGGTCCTGGTGGTCGATGGAACCGACTACTTAGGCCATGCAAGGTCCCTTTGGGCCAAGATCGCCCGCCCTTCGTTTAAATACGAGGCCGGCGTAGTCTGAGGGCCCTCCAAAATTAATCAATGGACACGATCGCTCGCCCTCAAAGGTTCATCATCTAACATGGTGAACCCGGACAATGCGACGTGCCACAACCCCCGTCTCAACGTACACCGTCGAGGTTCGCCATCTTCATGGTGGGCCGAGGTGGAAGCAGATCTAAACAAGCCACGGGCGTGGAGTTGAATCATCCGACGCTGCCCCGCGCAAGGACTCCTCTAGACCGAGACCGCACGCCCTTCGTTTAAATACGAGGCGAGGCGCAGCCTAACAGAGGACCTTCATAATAAAGTGAGTCACGAGACACTCAATGTCTTCGCGCATCAAGACATGATCAAGGAGTCGGTCCATCGAACTCCGCGATCGTGCACGGTTCCTCAAGACGGACGACCGTCCTCGAGGATTCGACAAAGTTGAAGACCGCTCACTCAACGAGTTATTTTCATCCCCTTACTTCCACTAAGTGAATAAAAACAAGGGGGAAGAGTTCGGACTACCTATACGATGATCGTCCCTATTCAACCACATACGGAGGTCGTCAATTTTCAGATGTTGTGCAGTGATCGAATTCGTTGTAAAAGTTATCTTTATGAGTTTGTCAATTCATTTGGAACTACCCTCGCAACGATCTCTCCTCACACATTTGTACAAAGTCAAACAAAGACTCAAAAATAACAATCATTCAAGTAATCGAAGATAATCAAACATTCATTTCATTACTTGAAAAGATCAGAGTACATGGTCGCCCGAAGGCCTAAATGCTACAAAAGAAAGCTATAAATTACAAGGAAATAAGCTAAAACATCAAAAATGAAGTGCCTCAGGCCCCTACCTGGCCTTCGCCATCAGCATCCGGTGCGGTCCCCTCATCTTCCGGAGCGTCGGGATGAGCAAGATTGGCCGGAGACGGATACCAGCTCAAATCCACGCCGATGTCCGCAAGATCCAAGATCGGCAAGGAGAAAGCTGAATGGAGAGGATGCTCCAACGCATACGCCTTGAAGTTTTCAGCAAGAGGCCCGACCTCCAAACCTCCTTTCTTCGCTGCTCGGATCGAGTCGGCGAACGCCAAATAATAGGCGAACTCACTGACAAACTCAAAGTTTTGAAAGGGATCAGCCTTGGTCGCCTCTACCTCTCCTTTCAGCTCCGCCATCGCCTGTTGCGACCCCTGGAGCTCGGCCTCCCTCGCAGCAACCTTCTCCTTCGACTCACTTGACTCATTTGGTCAACCAAGCGATCGTCACTTTACGCGATCGGCCTCCTCTTCACAACCTTACATGCCGGACGGCATTTAACATCTGGTCCCGAAATCGGTCAACGCCGAGCGAGACAACTCGGTTTCCTTTTCGCGGCTCAAGCTCGTGGCTCGCCCGCCTGGCCGCCTCCAGAGTCCTTCTCCATCGCCACGATCTTATCAGCAAACTCGGCGTTCTCTTTCGAGCCGCCTCGAGATCCGCTGCGGGCGAATAGTGGAAGGTCGCCCCTCAAACTCCTGGCGGCACAGGGCCATGGTCGCCGTCACGGAGAGAAAGGGCGAAACGACTGCATCGAACTCCCGATCGGCGGCGGCGATCGCATCAGATCGGTCGTCCGGGCCTTGGCGAGCGAAGCGGACTTGCTGACGTATGAAGGGATGTCGCAAGACTGGCGAGGAGATCGGATCGCTAGGAAATCCACGACCATCGGCGGGCAAGACGGATCTGTGCGACGGATCCTACATCAATACAACAAAGTTAGCACAACTCCTACGCAGTTGCAAGTTTCAACACAAAAACGCAATCTACCTCTTAGCCTTCTCGGGGTCCCGACCGAAATACGGTTTCCCTCGAGGGTTCTCAGCATCCGCGATCGCCATATCCCGCATAAAAGCCGCAGAGGGCGGCTCATTCTCCGGAGCGACAATGGTGATCGGAGGTGCGGCGATCGGCACCTCATTGGCAGGGGCAGGAACCGAAGTTTCTTCCGGCCTCGGCCTCTTGCGATTCGTTCGAAGCCCCTCCTCCGGAACTCCCTCCTCAGCCACGATCGGCTCCACGCGAGGTTACGCCTCCGGAACAATTAGCAACGCAACAGGCGGGGCCCGAGACGACCTCTTATGGCGGAGACGGCCTAGAACTCCAGGATTCGACATGGCGATCTCCGGCGGGGGCTCCAAAAAGCGAGGAAAGCGAACCTCTATAGTTAAGACAATCGACCAACAGTCAGACACTTTCCTCAAGTAAGGCGATCGCCTAGAAAGTGAAGGTCGCAGAAACTCATACCTGGCACCGAGAGATGTCTCGGGAAATGGAATAGCCGAGCCGACAACCAACGACTCTCCTTATTAATCCGGTTAGCGTCAAGGTCGTCGTCCGACAAGCTCCTTATCCGCTCCCAGACAACCAGGAAGTCAAAAGGCAGCTCCTCGACCGCCGGAATGTGAAAACCTGCAAAACCGAAATCAAATTAGATCAGTCCAAAACACATCCGAACGAAGGGAGAGTCTAAACCCTTACCGGGATTCCTCTCCCGAAACTCAGTAGGGATCTCCAGCTCGCCCGAGGGATTGTCGCTCGCAGAAGCCCTCCACTTGCCGGCGACCCAGAACCACTTCGTCTGATCGCCCCGCATCTTATTCGGGACTCCGTGAATTACCCGACCAGATCGGCCCTGAATATGGTAACCGCCGGCCGACCCTTTCTGAGCCGTCAGCTTGAACAAATGGTTCATCTCCAACGGCGATGGGAGGCGGTACAGGCGGTGACCGCCGAAAAGGGTGAGAGTGCAGATAATTTGGAGCCAAGCGTTCGGCGTCAGCTGAAGTGGTGCCACATTCCAAGCGGCCAGCAAATGGGAGACAGCAAAAGATAGAGGGAAGCGCAGCCCAGCCTCATTCACGGCGACCATACCCATCGGAGGCTGATTGGCTCGCTCATTCTCCGCCGGCGCGAACATGTCCACATCTGAAGGAACATGGAACCTTGTCCTCCAGACGGCCAGATCTTTCCTGGTCGTCGAACTCCGTATTTGGCCAAGCGACCACAAGGATCGCTGCGCAACCCGATACTGCGACCGTTTGGGAAGCTGATAAGGGTAGGCGACCGAGTATCCCCGGAAATCGAATCTCGGAGTCGGACCGGCCAACTTCTCCATTATCTCAGCAAAAGCCTTATAGGCCCGGCCGAAAGCACTATGCTGCTCCCAGTAGGCCCTAGTCGCCAGATCTCTCTCTATATGCGATCGTCTTTCTTTAGCAGCCACCTCCTTAGCAACATCGGCTTCAATAAATAAAGCCTCGACTTCAGCAGGGTCGATTCCATCCCGAATAGCCTCTGCGGCCGTCTCCAGGTGGAAGTCGGAAGAAAGTCCTCCCCAGACAGTCGATGTCCCGGCGGCGGAACTGGTACCCACTCCATGTGATGATGACATGCCGGCCATTCTCAAAGACAGAAAAGGACAAAAGGATTTTTTCTTACCCGAAGGTGAAATCGAACGACGATCGGCACTAAGATCTTCAGAAAAATCTTCAGCAAGTCCTTCTTTCTCCAGTAAGTGCGCGTGAGGACGAAGACTGCAGCACTACGCCCTTTTATAGGAGAAGGCAGGGACTCGTTTGCAATAAGGGAAAATCCCAGGGGTCGGATCTCAAACGACGCATTTATTGACTCCCTCGAGACCCGCGTACGCGTCTTTTCAAGGACGCGTCAGCCGAGGAGTCATTAATGACCGTTGGTATCCTCCAATAGAAGCTCGACATGTGCGCGGAGACTTTTCCACGCCCATTGCTTTTTCCCGCGCAGTTTAGCGGCCAACCAGGTCGTCCGAACCCAGAGTATATCAGCTCAAAGACGATCGCCAGTTCAGTTAAACACAGAGTCGCTTGTCAAAAGTTCAGCGATCGCCAAGAGAACCACCTCACACCACGTTTCCAACGTATGAACGAGCTGGGGGGCAATTGTTGTGTCAAGATTTATTCATCCCGACAGGCGATCGACTATAAGGCCGAGCGACCAAGTCAACTCTAGTCAAACTATGGCTAGCTCGCCTAATCGAAGATATCAGACCACCATCAGGTACCTAGCGATCGACTCCCAAAGCGATCGCCCTTTGGCCTCTGGCGGTCGACTCTAGTGTCCGGCTAAGGACGGTCGACCTACGCCCCGAGCAGAGATGATCGCCCGTCAAAGTCATCGAGGACTGGATCTCAGAACAGCACCCACGTGCAGATCCACAAAAGCGGCGAGACAAGATCTTGGCCCAGCAGACAAGATCTTCTGCTGACAGACAAGACCTTTGACCACAGCCTGTCACCTACCTCACCTACCGGCAGGCGCGCCGAAAGTTGTCAGTGGGACCACCCATGACAGCAACTCAGGACGCGTGCAGGCTCCCCATTGGACCGTACAGTTGACTGCCAGCAACTCCTGCAGACTTTAAGGATACAAGCCCATGTGCTAAAAGACGATCGCCTGATTATTATAATACAGAAAAGGCGATCGCCCGGCATATCCAAGTCCTATAAATAGAGAACCTCCTCCTACTGGAAAAAGGTTCGGAATTCATTTCACCAACAGTTGAGAACTCGTTCACTTACGTTCACAACTCATTCACCTACATTCCGGATTCATTCACGGAAATACGATAGAACATACATACCATCAAGCTCCCTGCTTTCTCGCCGGAATCCATCTCAGGACTTTTCTCTCCGAATCTCTCGTCCAGAAGACGATCGGCAGAGGCAGCAAGTCTCCACTAGACGGATTCCAAGAGATTCATAAGCCCAGGAGCCCAAGTATCCAGCTAAATACTCGCCGTGAGAGACTGTCGATCTCTCACCGCGCGCATTCATCTCCTTTGTTACAAGAACTCACGAGCATCAAATCTGGTTCTTAGGCAATCTACACGCTCACTAGCTAAGATAACAAGAATCTTTACACTCATTGTAATTGTATTCTTACATTAGTACTTGTATCCCCGAATATTAGTATTAATAATATCTCGCGAGAGCATTCAAACCCGGGACTAACAACCCTGGCAAATCTTGTGTTATTTATCTTTCTCATGGAAGTGCTCTTGTATTTGTTTGCTATCCATCCATTCCAGCAATATCTATCTCCGGATAATATTTTGGGTAGCAACAATCACCAAATCCAAATCATGATAAATGACTACGTACTCGAGTACTTATTAAAACGATACAAACAACAGACAAATAAACCCGACCGGAACATCACTCTGCACCCTCGTCGTCATGCAACTCCAGTGGTTATTTCCCTGCTCTCCTGGATCCTGAACATAAACAAATGTTCACCCCCGAAGGAGTTGGCACAACGATTGCTAGTAAAAGTACCACAGCATATTATTCAACATTTCACGAAGAAATAATAATAACATAAATGACAAAAGAACCAACAAGTCTTCTCCTGCGAGAAACTCAATAATAACATACACACATGATAATAACAACATGATATTACAACATACACATGGTAATTCCAATGATCCAGCGTTCACTGCCTAGACCCCCCGATGATTCCGTCAAACCAACCCGAGGTGGAAAAACCCGTCCGATGATCCAGCACACGCTAGCATAGATCCCACGATGATCCCGTCGGACCAACAGGAGGTGGACATACAACAACGACATATATGCATGACAATATGTATAACATCAATATATAAAACAATTAAGGTACTTGCCTCGATTCGAAGACAAGAATACTACTTCCACGAAAACGAAACACTCGAAGGTCGCCCCTTCGATCAATCACATAGGAAGCTCGAACCTTAACAAAAGAAATAATATATAATTTATCTCACGTCTTACGAGTGTCTAACAATCCAATTTACGGCCGAAAGTTCATAAAACGTAATCTGCCTGAACTGCTTAGCGTACGCTACGTATTCTACGTAGCGTGCGTTAAGCTTGCTCGTTAGCGCATGTAAACAATGAAGCCTAGCATACGCTAACTATGTATCGACAGTCCTCTCTGGTTAGCCGACTGACTCACCTGATGACCTAACGTACTTTACGTACCAAACATAGCGTACGCTAAACATGCCCGATAGCATACGTTAATCTGCATAGCTAGGCGTACACTAAGCGTGCATGGCCGTTTCACTACTGGGCAGCAGACCGTTCTAACGGTGATGAAATTACGAACTCCTCAGTGATTAACGTACGTTATCCATCTACATGTCATGTTCATAAACTTATGAATGATCTTACGGATTCAAACATCTTTGAATTCAAGGAAATGAATATCATCACAACTCTTATATCCAACTCTATTATCATTCTCATGTGAAGTTCGTGATTTCAGGTTGATGCACTAGATTCCATTGTCATTTATACATTCAGAATTCATCTTAAAGGTGAACTAACAATTCCAACTACGATGTTTCAATGACGATATCATAAGCATAATCATTCCCACTTCTAAACATGATGTTTGTTTGAATAATTCATCAATGGAACTCAATATCTTGATAGCATGATCATCTTATTTTTCAGAACATGAATCTGAGGCTGGAGATAGAATTAACATACCTTAAGATGAAGAAATCACTGAGCCAAAAAGGTAGAATTCAACTCCAGTTGTTTGTATGCCAATCCAAGGTGCTACTCCACTTCAATGATCAATCACAAGTGATATCCAATCTTTAATGAATCAAGTAGAGGTGGTCTAAGTGTTTAAGGAGGATATAATGCTCTCTGGTCTCTCAAGCACGAAGGATAATCGAAGGAAATGTAAACCAAGTAAAATGGGTTGCTGTCCCATTTATAACATTTCTGCACATTAGTCGATTAGCGCACGCTATCCTACTTTCCTTAGCGCACGCTAATAATCGTTGACTCCAAAACTGTCCAGTTCCACACACGGAAATCTTATCCAGACCCATGTCCGGTTGGCGCATGTGCTAGCCATCTAGCTCAATAATTGACTGCCTAGCGCACACAATCCTTCATTCGTAGCGTGCACTAGTTTTAGCCGATAACGCACGTTAAGCTACATTCTTAGCGTGCGCTATCATGAGTTTGCATGAGAAATTTTGCATGTTGTTATACTTATGTACAAAGATACAAATGTGAGAAATATCATACTCCAATTATCGACATCACAATTCCGAATAATACAGGGTTCAAATACAGATGAAATACACAATAATAAATCCGGATATTACAATATTTCTTTGGAAGGAATGGATCTTTCCTTGCATCCAAACCACGTCGATTTTGTGATTGTTAATTGATCGTGCCTTTTCCATATTAGAGCATTTAAGCATCTTCGGGGCATATGCAAATTAGTGGATGAGAATTGTACAAGCTCGATGTTCTATCTGAATTTTTTTCAGATAGAAACGAGTTTTTTCCAAGATATTTCATCTCAAACAGTGATTTCTCTTATTTTATTAAGAGTACTAATTATATTCATGTCATCTCAAACACCACAATGGTTGCAAATCCATAACTTGTTTCTTTATGAAGACGTTGGGACACAATGCATCGTTCTTATCCCTTCCCATAAGACGTTCACTCAAGCGGTTATAGCACATCCATCTGGATTGCTTCAAACCATAAAGTGAGCATTCAAACAAAATGAGTACGCAGTTCGTGGTCTAGAGTCACTTGATTTAGCTAATGGATATATATATATATATATCTCATAGAGATACGCAGTAACTACATCTATTAGCTGCATTTCATTCCTTTAGAAATAACTAAGCCAATCAAATAGTGGAAACATAAAAGCATTAATTACGGGGGAGTACATTTCCCCGTAATCAATACGAGGGCATTGTGAAAAATCTTGTATGACAGGTTAGCCTTATAGCTCAGGACTTCATGTTTCTCATTACGCTTTCTGACAAAAATCTATTTATTTCATACAGGTTTTACACTTGGCGGAGTTACCACTAGCTGCACTACTGGGCCAAATATATATCGTTTTCTCAGAGAATCAAGTTCTGCCTGAATTGCTTCTTTCCATTTGGGCCAATCGGATCTATGATGACATTCATCAACTGAGCAAGGTTCAATATCGTCGTGCTTTATGATTTCTCGAGCAACTGTATCCGAATACTTCATCAATATGAGTAGATCGTTCCATCAAATTGTACACATTTTCACAGTTTGTCGAGTTTTCTTTGTTCTATTATGTTGTATTGAGCTTCAGGGCATTGCCAATTAATGATTCATGGATGTAACTGTAACCAGAGACAATCTTGTTGGAAGGATTACCAGTATTGATGTTTAAGGAGTTAGTTTGTGCCTCAACTACCTTTTTTTCTTGGACGGGTGTCGATCGAACCGAGCGGCCCGCCCTTCTTTCTTTTGAAAGCTATGGCCTCAGTCGAACATCTACTAAGGGCGATTACATCACTCGGTACATTGGCAATATGCTCCTTATTTGGAATAACCTTGCAGATACATTTCCAGCTGGAACTTGAGATTTTATCATTTTAGCGATATCAGCAAATGCATCACACAAATCAAATCGACTACGTTATAGAAAAAATTCTTTGCATTTAAAGGTCACATTGGAAAGTGTGGGCATCATAATAAGACAGAGTGAGGATAGGTCACAACATTCCCTATCATTCCTTGACAAATTATTTTTTCTCCTCTCTCCATAATGATGACAAAACTGTATCCTCAAAGTGACAATCCGCCAAATACGTGGTAAAGAGATGACATGTCAAAGTTCTAAGTAGACGATAATCATCGAGGATTCATATCCAACACAAATACCTAATCACCTTTGTGGACCTATCTTATTGCGTTGTGGGGGTCCAATTGTAACACCCCGAGATATTCGGAGTATATTACAGCGTCGTGGACCCCTATGTGGGACCCACCAGGCTACAACTAGAAAACACCACTCGACTAACCATCTCGGTTAGCGAGGACACACATTTAATAATATAACATATGAAGATACGCCCGGAGCAACCGGCGAAATAAGCATCACCCGACAATGTAACAATTTGAAAGTAATACAATACGGAGTTTGAAATGAAAAGCCTAAGTACTCGCGAGTACAATCTATAAGTTTATAATTGTGAGAACAACCAAATCGAAATGGAAAAAAGAAATAAAAAGACCCAAATGCACATGTCAACGACCCTGGCCAACGTCCTCGTACTGTCCAGGTGCCCGCTCGTCCGGATAATTATAACCTGAAATCCATAACAAGAATTTCCCCCAAAACGGGTCCCCAAAGGGGTTAGCAATTACGCTAGTACAAGTAATCAAGGCAAACCAATCGCTTACACATTTCATAGTACATGCACCAATATCATTTCAAAAACAAAACCAGACATGTCTTTTCCGAAACAACAAATCACAATTAATTTGCCTAGGACCGGGACGAAGCCACGAATCCCACTCGAGGCCTCTAAGGACCCTCCCGAGCTGGCCACATTCATAAAACAAATCAAGCACCACACGTCACCTAGGACCGGGACGAAGCCACGAATCCCACTCGAGGCCTCTAAGGACCCTCCCGAGCTGGCTAGCGAAACAAACTCATGAATCCAGGACGAAGCCATAGATTCCCTCCGTGATCCCGTCGGACCCTCCCGAGGTGAGCAAATCACACACAATATACATTACTATTTCACGTTAAGCATAAAGGTTTCCAAAAATACTTGCCTTGAGTAATTGACGACGCAACGAACGGAAAGGATAATTCACCGACGAGCGTTAAGAACCAACGGAACCGAACCTAACGATTCGAAGAACATAATTACAACCAACTCTAGACGAACACGGAAATGGAATACACCCGAAAACCCGCCTACGATTCATGTATATTCGTATAGAAATAACAACGAGGGCGGACCACAACCAAACCCTCTCGATTCCATAAAAACTACAAAATATACCATGAATCCGTAGGAAAACTAATGATACTAACAAGATTAATCATATTCATCATGAATCCACCAACAAAACGAAACGAATCGGACGAAAATCCCAAAACCCCCAATTTATCGAAAAGTAGGGTTCTAAGAGATTTTACCATGGATTAGGATGAAAGATTCATGTTGATGTTGTTATAATACACCAAGAATTCGAGGAAGATGTTGGATGAGATGATTGGAAGAATAAATCACCAAGAATCGCCCAAAATCGCCAAAGGAGCTCTAAGCCGCGGGGAGGAGAAGAAATGAACGCATACGTTCATCCAGGTCAACTCCCGGTTTATATAGCAGGAGTGTTAGCGCCGCTAATCCTCCGTGTTAGCGTGCGCTAACGAAGCATTCTGATCCAAGAGCGATTACGGCCGTTAGCTTGCGCTACTCCAAACGTAGCGTGCGCTAATAACCTCTCGGTAGCACGCGCTATCGACCAATAGCGTGCGCTACCTGGACATCAGCCGAGTCCAGAAGCAACTGTCAGTACACACCTGATCCGGTTAGCGCGCGCTATCGACCACACATAGCGTGCGCTAAAGTGTATCGGTAGCGCGCGCTATCGACCAATAGCGTGCGCTACCTGGGCATCAGTAGAGTCCAGTGGTAAACTGTCCAGTACTGGACATCCATACTAGCGCACACTACCGGGCGTCTCAGCGTGCGCTAACTCCCAACATTAGCATGCGTTAGGCTACGTAGCGTACGCTAACCCACCAGTCCAGAGGACTGGAATCAGCACTGCTACTCCCAGGGCTTGCCCTCTAGCGCGCGCTATGAAACAGTCGTAGCGTGCGCTACTAAGTGACCCCTAGCGTGCGCTATACAGAAAATATAGCGTGCGCTAAGTACGAGATATAAATGGTCCAAAACACCGGAATATGAACGAAACGTTAAACGGAACATCTCAAGACGCATCGAAACATAGAATGGATCCACGGTAACCCGAATAGCGGTTTCTTACAACAATAACGAGAATCAGATCAATAGATGACGGGAAAGATACACTGAAAGATACACGAGGGTCACTACAACCGAGAAATACACCGAAAAATGAAGATACAAGGGAAAGAAAAATGCGGATATTACATTCTACCCCTCTAAAAATAAGTTTCGTCCCGAAACTTAAGAAACAAACAATTCAGGGTAGCTAGCACGCATGCTATCCTCGGCCTCCCAAGTTGCCTCCTCGTCACCGTGTCTCGACCACTGCACTTTGACCAAAGGGATGGTCTTATGCCTCAGTCGTTTCTCACGATGCTCCAAAATCTTCAAAGGACGCTCCTCGAAATTAATATCCTCGGCGACATCAATCTCACCATAATCGATGACGTGACTAGGGTCCGGGACATATTTCCTCAGCTGGGAAACATGAAAAATGCTATGAACATGACTCAAGGCTGGAGGTAACGCCAAACGGTATGCCAACCCACCGACTCGCTCGAGAATCTCAAAGGGTCCAATAAATCTCGGACTTAACTTCCCTTTCTTCCCGATACGAAAAACTCCCTTCGTCGGTGACACCTTTAGTAAAACGTGGTCTCCCACCTCGAATTCCAAAGGTCGACGACGGACATCGGCATACGAATTCTGTCGACTCTGTGCAGTCAACATCCGTTCCAGAATTAATTCTATCTTCCGCCTCGTCTCTAAAACGACGTCCGGCTCGGTCCCGACTAAATCGGACGCCTCATTCCAACAAATCGGTGATCGACATCGCCGCCCATAAAGTGCCTCATACGGTGCCATCCGAATTGACGCGTGCCAACTATTGTTGTACGTGAATTCGATCAATGGCAAATGCTCCTCCCAGTCACTACCCCAATCGAGAGCACAAGCACGCAATAAATCCTCGAACGTCTGGATAGTGCATTCCGACTGTCCATCTGACTGGGGATGAAAAGAGGTACTCAAACGCAAACGGGTACCTAACGCCTTATGCACCGCCTGCCAAAAGTGCGATACAAAGCGGCCATCACGATCCGAAACAATAGACTTCGGAGTACCGTGAAGTCTCACAATCTGCGCGATAAACACACGAGCCAACTTCTCCGGGCCCCAAGTGTCCTTGATGCCCAGAAAATGTGCCGACTTGGTCAGACGATCAACAATCACCCATACCATATTCATGCCCGACCTTGATCTCGGCAAACTCGTAACGAAGTCCATCGATATATCTTCCCATTTCCATTCCGGAACGGGAAGTGACTGCAATAACCCAGCCGGTCGTTGATGCTCGATTTTGACCTGCTGGAAAGTCAAACATCTCGCTACAAACTGTGCGACCTCCTCCTTCACATCATTCCACCAGAAATTCCTCCTCAGGTCCTTGTACATCTTACTCGAACCAGGATGAACGGAATAAGGTGTAGCATGGGCTTCACGCAAAATACTCTGTCGCAACTCTGGGTCGTTCGGCATACAAAGCCGACTCTGGAATCTCAAAACACCATCCTCGTGAATCACAAACCCAGGAGAATTTCCCTTAAGAACGTTCTCTCGGATTTGAGTAATCATCGGATCCTCTAACTGCTTCAGCTTAATTTCATCGATTAAAGACGACGAAACCTCTAAAGCACAAAGTTTCCCGACAGCTCCAGGCAACAAAACCTCAACATCCAACTCGATCAAAGCCCGCCGAAGCTCAGACTGAGACGTAAGGATCTCAAGCGTTCGCAACGCAATCGGTTTCCGACTCAAGGCGTCGGCCACGACGTTCGCCTTGCCCGGATGATAAAGGATTTCGAGGTCATAATCCTTAATCAGCTCCAACCACCTCCTCTGCCTCATATTCAACTCCCGCTGAGTAAATATGTATTTCAGACTTTTATGATCGGTAAAAATCTGACATGCAGAGCCGAAAAGATAGTGACGCCAAATCTTGAGTGCAAAAACGACTGCCGCTAACTCCAAATCATGAGTAGGATAGTTCAGCTCATACGGCCTCAACTGTCTCGACGCGTAGGTAATGGTCTTGCCGTGCTGCATCAATACGCACCCAAGACCCTGACCCGAAGCATCACTATAAACGGCAAAACCCTCATTGCCACATGGCAATGCCAAAACCGGGGCTGAGGTCAAACGCTTCTTCAGTTCCTCAAAACTCGACTGCCTCTCGTCATTCCAAACGAACTTCTCGGATTTCTGGAGCAACTGCGTAAGTGGCCGAGCTAGTTTCGAGAAACCCTCGACGAACCTACGATAGTAGCCAGCCAAACCCAAGAAACTACGGATCTCCTTCGCATTCTTGGGCGGCGCCCAATCTAACACTGCCTCAATCTTCTGCGGATCCACACGAACCCCCTCGGCTGAAATCACGTGACCTAAAAACGTCACTTCCTTCAGCCAGAACTCACATTTCGAGAACTTCGCATAGAGTTGCTCAGTCCTCAAAATGTCTAGCACTATCCGCAAATGATGGGCATGCTCTTCCTCGCTCCTCGAATAGATAAGAATATCGTCAATGAAGACGACGACACACTTATCCAGATACTCGATAAAGACTTTGTTCATCAACTGCATGAACACCGTCGGTGCATTAGTTAACCCGAAAGGCATAACTACAAACTCATAATGTCCGTATCTCGTCCGAAAAGCTGTTTTCGGCACGTCGGACTCCCTCACCCGGAGCTGATAGTACCCCAATTTCAAATCAATCTTCGAGAATACCACAGCTCCGTGCAACTGATCGAACAAGTCATCAATCCTCGGCAAAGGATACTTGTTCTTGATGGTCACTTTGTTCAGTTCGCGATAGTCGATACACAAACGTAGTGAACCATCCTTCTTCCGCACAAACAGGACTGGTGCGCCCCAAGGTGAGGCGCTCGGTCGAACATATCCCGACTCAAGAAGCTCACTCAACTGCTTCTTCAACTCTGACATCTCTGAAGGTGCCATGCGATACGGCGCCTTAGAAATAGGAGCCGCGCCCGGCTCTAACTCTATAACAAATTCAACCTCACGATCTGGTGGCAATCCCGGCAACTCGTCAGGAAATACATCAGGAAACTCACTAACGACTGGAATCGATGAAAGCGCGACTCCACCATTCTACGCCTTCAAGGCATAGCACCAATAACCCGTACACCCCTTTCGCAGGAGTTTCATCGCCTTCAAGGCGTTAATAACAAACTTCTGGTTTCTCTTTCGCCCTGCGAAAGAGTGTTCAGTGCCGTCCTCGGCTAACATGGTAATGATCCTCGTGCGGTAGTTCATGATTGCACCATGCCGCTCGAGCCAATCATCCCCGAGAATCAAATCCTCACCCTCGATACCCACGACAATAAGATTAGAGAGCCAAGCCCTCTCACAAATAAACACAGAACAGTCTCGGACTTCTCGATCACCAATAATTCTATCACCGCTAGGAAGTTTAACGATGAAAGGCTCGCAAGGTGACAAGCAGTCGAGACTCAAACGGCGTACACACTCTAGAGAAATGAATGAATGCGTAGCACCCGAATCAAAAAGCACACTCACAGGATGAGAATGGATATGAACGTACTGCCGCCACATGAGCACCGGGTCATCGGCCCTCCTCATCTCGTATATACGCGGCTGGGCAGAGCCGACACTGGAAGCTCCTCCTCTAGCGGGTTGACCCCGACCCCTACCTCGGCCGGCACTCGGCGGTGGCGGCGGAGCGAATGAGCCCTGATTCACACTCGGCTCCATAGGTGCTGGGTGAGAAGAACGGGCGCCGCGAAACTGTCTGAGCTTCTCGCAAAAAGAAGCCTTGTGGCCGGACTGACCACAAGTATGACAAGTTAAAGGTGGACGAGGACAATCCCGGTTCACGTGGCCTGGATTGACACAGTTAAAGCATCTGGGGTCCCGGACGAAGGTTCCGGCGGCACTTCGGAAACTCCCAGAGAAACGAGCCGAACCACCCGTAGAAATGTTTGCAGCCTGAGATTTCTGCTGGCCTCCACTCTTGGGACCAGAAAAATTTCCGACCGACTTCTGCTTCTTGCTCTCACGAGCCACATCACTAGCCGTCACCGACATATCATAAGCGAGGGCCCTACTCTGATAATCCTTCAAAGTAGTGCAGACGAGTCCATACATATAGTCCCGAATGGACAGCTTCATCCTCCTGGAAAAATGGAAAATTTTGTCGCTCTCTTCGACAACTTGGGTCTTCACATAACCCAACTCCTTGTTAAAGTCGGCAATGGCTTGGGACACGGGTATATCCCGAGGTTGAGCATCGTAGAAAGCATGGACTCGAGCCTGTCTAACTGGCCACGGACAATATTCAGTCTCCATCAGCTCCTGAAATTCGGCCCATGAAGCAGCATGATCTTTGGGCCCCACGGCCTCCCACCAATCAATAGCGTCCCCAATGAGAAAGTACTGGGCAATAGGGACCTTGCGGTCCTCGGGACAGTTGGTGGCAACGAAGACCTTAGATATCTCCTTGATCCACCCCTCCCAGCCGATTGGGTCTGATGCTCCCGAAAGTTGAGGAGGGTGCATCTTGATGACATCTTGGAGCCAACGGTCTGCTCCGCCCCGGTTAGCATGGGCCTGATGGGATATTTGTAATTTCGATTTTGAACCAGTCAGTTGAATTTTATTTCAGAAATTTCATAAACTGGTATTTGTTATTGTCATTTCCTTTATTCAGCCTTGTAAATTCTTATGTAAAGGATTTACGGCGCTGTAATATTCCTGAATATATCGGGGGTGTTACAATAAGAAGAGCCATTTCATCTTGTGACAGGATATCATCGTCACTGTCAATAGTCTTGTGGGCGGACTTGGAAGTGCTAGGTCCGGAGCTGTGTCTCCTATCAGATATAGTAGCCAGTGCTGTAGTCTTGGCAGGTGACTCTTCGAACTTCTCTCTCATGTCAATATCGTACTCGAAAGATTTGAGCTCAGGAATAAGTCGGAAGTAGAAATATCATTAAGATTACTTGACACGCGCATAGCTGTAGTCTTAATGTCCCATCGGGCAGGGCGCGATCAAAAGATTTTCAAGTTTTTCTCCTTTTAGGTATACACTTTACCCAATGCTTCAAGTTCACCGATAATGTCAGTGAATCTGAGGTCAAGCTCCTCAAGATTTTAGGAAGATTTCATTTCAAAGGATTCAAATTTCTGAGTAAGTTTTGAAATTTTATTTTCTTTTGAGAGCTCAGTTCCCTCGAAAATCATTTTGAGTTTCTCCCATATTTCCTTAGTCAGTATTCTGACTCTTTACCTTTGAGAATGTGCCTTTGCCAAGAGTGACAAACATCGCATTCTTAGCCACATTGTCAAGGCTCGCACGCTTGCGATCGTCGGTCGTCCATTGCTTACGCTCCTTCTCGAGCATTTCAGCATGAGGTGTCCTTCTAACCTTGCGGAAAGTTTAAACTTCATTATCTTTATGGGGCCTTCTTGGATGACAAATATCATCTCCTCGTGCATGGCAGCAAGATGGGCTTCCATCCCGATTCTCCAATCATCAAATTCGTTATTCGAAAACATAGGAACCTTGTTTATCATTGAGGTATCCATTAGAGAAAATAGGAAAGATAATACTGTTTTAAAAAATAATTGATTTTTGGAACTGATTCGGTTAAAAATATGACTGATATTTTATAGAATCAACCGCTCTGATACCACTTGTTGGCCACTAAGTATACAATATATAACTTGAAAAGAGATAGAACTACAAGCTGTACGGTTTTCTAAAGTGAGTTTGCGTAGCAGAAGTTTAGGTGTGAGTTCCTGTAAATACAGCAACTATGCGTTCTCCTGTTTGCTTAGTGCGTACAGGGTTTTAACAGCGTATACTTATATAAATCACAGTTATGAAAACAATAAAGACAAAAGATAAACAACACACAATTTAAAGTGGTTCGAGGTAAACCCGTCCACTGATCCTCCACACAAGAGTAAAAGCATTTATTATAATCACTACATACACAACTACGTGACTATAACTAAACCTTGTCTATGTAACGTTCGCACAGATTGGATTGACACTTTCTTTGACTTGGTTCTTCATACACAGTTTGAAGCTTCGTCTATAATGCTATTCTTCCTACACAGGTCGGAATACACAAGGATCGACAGTCCACACAGGGCTGATAATTATATCAACGGTAAAGGTAGAATTCTCTATACAGCAGCTTGATCTTTGATATACGTTTCTTGTATGATGTGCTGTTCGCGTTGAGGACTTGAATATTTGTTCGCTTGAATACTTGATGTATGCTCACGAAATATACTATGTTGTAATCGCTAGAATGTCAGAGTAATCTGTCAGAGCTTTTGCGATATATGAATTCTTCGTGTATGAGAGTCCTCAGCTTGGGGCTATTTATAACCTTTGGAAAATGCATCCATTATAAATATAGCCGTTGCAGGTAGGTGAGATGTTGACGTCTCTAATTGGTGGCTTGCTGAATATTTAAATTAAAGCAGATCATATTTAATGCTTCAGACATTCTTTTTGACTCCGCATTAAATGCCCTTCAGCGCATTCAGACTTGTCTCACTTCAACTGCATTAAATGTTGTTCTATCAGCAATAAATGCTGCTTTAACCCTGTGTATCTCACAATGGTTTATGGCATTCTTTAATCAGTCCTATCGGATGTGTTTTACTTTTCTCAAGTAAAATATCTTATAGCATGACTGTTGTATCCAACGTATTGTATTTTGTTGTAGCTGTGGGTTCCATAGGATAGACTGTATGAGATCTTCAGTGCTGTATGGAGGTGGCTGTATGGAGATCCCAGACAGCTTCCATACTTAGTGGCATTTCAGCTCTTTCGACTCCTTTCTTTGTATGATGGCCATTATCAAAACAGGATACCGGATTGTTTATCCCAACAGCAGTTGTAGGAGAGAATCCCATTTCACTACCATCTCTAGGACCCATAGGACCTATACTAAGCATTATCGAGTGTATCCCGACTGAAACTTGCTTTGCCAAGCCGGCCACTTCCAAGGTTAACTTTAAACGTGCTTGATAAACTATGGTATTTGAGTGCTTTGCCTAATCAGCATGCCAAACCCTTTGTAAGCCTCTGATAAACCTGCCACCATTTGTAGTACCAGTCGACTATTACTCACCAGAGCTCCAACATTTTCCAATTGATCCGAGAGACTTTTAAGTTATTGCAATATGACGAGACAATAGGGAAATGATCCATATGGGTGCTAGAGAATTCAAGTTCAAGTTTCCAGCCCGAGAATTTTGATTATCCTGAAAGATATCATGTAGCCTTTCCCAAGGTTCTATTGTAGTTACACCTAGCTCAATAATTATGGAGAGCATGTCATTAGAGATCGTGGAATAAATCTCTTTGAAGAACAAGTGCATCCAGTGTAACCCATAATTTTGGATCCTCATCTGTGGTCATTGCCTTCCCTTTATCATTGTTTTCAGTAATGATATGATGAACAACCCCATGAGAGCGAATGTGAATGCTAAACAACTCCGCCCATGTGCTGTGCTGGCTATTCTCGAGTTCAAGAATCACGGGAATATGATTTGAAATATTAGAGACCTTAAAAGTTGGGTGGAATGGCGTCTTGGAGACATGATCAAGACTAGAGAAGAAAAATAAAAACGAGAGAAGAGAGAGGAAGAGCGAAACGACGACTAGGGCAAAACTGAGAGAAAAGAAACCCTAGAATACTGATACCATGAAAGAATATCTTCCATGATCTTATTAATTCCAAACACACTACCTATATACAAGAATAGTAGAGTTCTACCTAAGCCTAACTTGTTCACTTTTTGATACTCTACGCGATATACACAATATACTCTAATGTCTAGACTAACTTTGTACAAGAGATAAATATAGAATATATTTAACATATATTCTAACATGCGCCACCTGAGCAGGTGGAGGGAGGTTATATCCGACGTGCCATAGTTGACGTCGATGGAATGAAAAATGGTGGCGGCGGAGAGGAGCCCTATATAGAAGGTTGTACAGGGCCGATCCAAAACTTTTTGATGCTCTGGGCAGTGACACTTAAAATGCCATAAATAAGAAAAACATAAAATATTTTGGGGTTTCTAACAATGTAAAAATGATGTTAGAAGACCTCAATCATTTATATAATTTTTGTACTAAAATAGTGCAAACAATTATGCAAATAATAATTAATTTCCAACTTGTTACATTATTTTTAACATTAAAGAAAACATCCCGAGTATATTTCTTATTCTCAACTTATATACATTTTCAATAATATTTTTATACTTAATAATTCTTTTTTTATAATTTTGACCAATAAGTTTTTGTTAGAATAACGTTATAAATCATAATAATATACAGTTGTAACCAAAATAAATTATTCATACATAATTAAATTAGAATTTGTTATTATTATATTAAAAAGTTTTATTATAACGCAAATCTGAAAAATATAATATACATATATTTAAATTTATACGTATGTGTTGTTAGATTTATGTGTTATTTAAATTTATTATTCAATTATGTATCTTTTTAGTTTTTTGAATAAAATATGTATTTGTATGAAAACAAGACAAAAAACAAGAAGTTTTTTAGATCAACCGACAAAGTCAAATAAAAGGAAACAATAAAGAAACTAATAAAAGCGAAATGGGGATAAAAAATATCAAATTTATTAATGGCACATCGGTAAAGGTTCAATTATTATACCCAAAAGACCTAGGTTCAAGTATTTGTTGCTTTAATTATTTTAACCTTTTAATAATAATAATAATAACAAATAGTCTTGGTCCAGTTGATGCCCTTGGGCTTGTGATGCCCTGGGCTGTTTCCCGAACTGTCGAATACTAGGGCCGGTCCTGTGGCTGTGGCGGCAGCATAGTGTCTCGTTACTAAGACCGCCAAGGGAATAGAAGGTAGAGATGCCTTTTAGTATGACAGATAATTCTTTTTTTTTTGCAAGACTTCTTCATCCTCTCTTTTTACATCATTATAATATGGGCAAAATAGTCATTTATATACAATAAATAATATATCAAATGTTTCTATTAGGGAATAGTGATTCCCATGACTACTTATAATAGACTTATAGTTTTCTTACATGATTATTGAGGCACATACCTTATAGCACTAGGTGCAATGTTGGTGTGGTATCATTTGTACCTTCTATAATGTGGCATCATATGTACCTCATATAATGGGGCAAAATATTACCGATCATATTGAAGATGAATATGTACTTCCTCAAGTACAGTGGTGAAAAATCAAATTATTTGTTGCAGATGTTGTGTCATTATTGGTAGCAACAATAGCGGGTCTTCCCCAAAGCAAATGTGTGTGGTTTGAACACTTTTTATGAGTGATATGTTTACTTCACTTGTATCTTTTTTTATTATTTAGTTATTTTTCAGTGTATATTTCATTTTACATATTTGAAATTATCAAAAAGTTATTTGCTAGAAAATTATGGACAGATTGTAGAATCACGGGAAATCATAACCTATATACTATAATCAAACCTATCTTTAAAAATCCTAAACCTATCATAGAAAGTAAACTCATATCACAAATTCCTAACCTATAATGTTGGTGTAGAAAAGATTTTTAAATTAGTGTTGCATGTCTTGAGGTTTAGCATGACAAATCTGATTCTCATTCTCAATTATTGCCAAGATTTATCTTGTGAGTGATTATTAATGTCCAATTCTCGAAATTTGATTAAACATATCAAGTGATAGATGAAATTTGTAGTTTCAAACTAAATTCATTTATATTCGTAATGCAGGAGCAAGGTATTGCAGTCCTTAGCAAGGAAATCGAAGCATGCACGAAAGAAATCAAACATCAATGATGAAAAATTAATGTCAAGGTGGCACCAAGAGCGGTGAAGATCATCACTATATATGAAACAATTAAACATATGTCAGGTTTTTCTTTGAAGAATCCAAAATTACAAAGAGGTTAGAATTTTCCAACATACGTAGAATTCAAAATGATATTTTTCTGAGATAGTATTTAACAATATCCGAGTTATATCGGTATGAGATAGTATTTTTTTCTTACTGATCTTATATCGGTATGAGATGGTGGTGATGATAAACCTTGATACTGAGCAATGGTATTCATAAAGTTTTGCACATTTCCTATCCGAAGGGTTTTACCAATTTCTATCAGGATGCCTAGTTGGTACTTTACAGTTTTATGTCTGTCTTCCTATACATACCAGCCTACTACCCTAGCATTTATGACCTTTTAGTATGTTAAAATATCTGGTTTTAATGCCTTTCGAGACACCACAACAAAAGTCTCTTAGATTTTATAGCAACATGTTTGTATATAAAGACTTACCAAAGCCTTGTAATAATCAGATTTATCAATGGAACTCTCCCAGGTATGTAATTAACTAATATAAGGTCGCCTACCATAGTGGCTTAGACGACTGCGTTCGCTCATCTGATGGGTGGTCATCAGTCAAGAGATCTTGGTCAGAATTGTTTGTTTCGCTTATAACTACTTGGATATAGGTTGTATTTGCACCAAATTTTGACAGAACATCCCAACATACTTAAGAATATATATCAAATCTCCTGCCCCTAAACCAACTGAATTTCATAGAATATATAAGTGGTTAGAAAAGATAGCAGAATCGAATCGTTTATTGTCCTAGTTAGTTTTAAGCTCTATATATCCATCTTAAACAACTGATTAAGCCATGAAAGAATTCTTAACATCTTTATAACATATTTAAGGAACTTAAAAGGCTTTAATAACTTCAAAAGAATCAATAAAAATAACGAAAACAACAAGGAAACCAAGAAGACTCACCTTGATTCTCAAAGAAATTGAGGTGGTGTTGTTTTGATGATTTCTCCTTGATTTTTTGGGATATTTTCAAAATATGTAGATTCTTTCTAAAGTTCAGATAGTATATGAGAGTGAAGGTCAGTTTGGACAATTATCTAAGAGAAAGAGTCGGTTATAGAGGGGAAATTACAAAACTACCCCCTAATAACCTCTTAAAAACCATCTTCTATGGTGTAGGGCGGTGGGCATATTAGGTCCGGTTTTTGGACAACTTGGACCAGTTCTTAGCTTATAAATACCATATTTATGACATTATGGACCAGTACAAGGTTTGTGTAAATGTATAATATGTGTTTGAACTTTTTTAAGTCGGTTATTCGCACGGATAGGGTAAAAATTCTAGCAGAGGAGTTTCTTCTCAAATCTTCTAGTGCCTCGTACATAAAACACCATAGATAAGAATGTATGGACCCATTTATCAATGTTGTATGGTTTGGACTATATTTCTTAAGTATAAGTTTAAGAGTACTCGGCCTCAATTTGTTGGAATATTTATTCCACATATTAATAAATAGTGTTTTGATGATTAAGTTGCTAAACAAATCAAAACAACATCGAGGCGAAGCAAAACATCGAAGGTTAGCGCACGTTAATGAGAGTTATCTGCAGATCAGACGAGTTACAAAGCTACCTGAAAGACTTACCTGATAAATCTAACGCACGCTAGATATCAATACTAGCGCACGCTAAAAGGTGAAGATAGCGCACGCTACACATGCAGCATAACGCACGCTATCGAAGGTTAATTACAAATGTGAAGATATTCAAACTCACAATGACGCAAGCAATGACAAAATCATAGCACACTCTATGATTGAGGAATAGCGCACGCTAAGGAGTTTGAATTTAAGTCAAATCAGAACGTTGGAATATGCTGAGTCAAAAGCATAAAGCTGGAACGGTCAGTTTGACAAATCATGCAATGGATATATGTTTAACGCACGCTACTAAGAGTGCTTAACGCACGCTAATATGTGTACTTAACGTACGCAATGAAAAAAGCTAACGCATGCTAAGGAAGAGAGACAGTAGCCACTGGACTGAAACTACAAGCGATAGCGCAGGCTATTAAGAAGAGCTAGCACACGCTAGCAAGTCAAAACAGGCCAACGGCTAGTTTGGCTGAAGAAGGCTATAAATACCATATCCTTGGTATTAAACCAGACAACAACTTCAAGCAATCAAGACATTGATCTGATATTCATTTACATTATTTTGTTGTTGTGATATTGAGCTTATATTGTTAGTTTGAGTGTTTTTACATTCAACACATACACGAGAGGTAAAAGAAAATATACGATTGGATTCGGTGTTATTAGGATCAAGGATCCGGCATTGTTAGAATCGCAATCGCTATCTTAGTAAGGTTTATATAGTACCGATATAAAGCTAGAGTGGTTGATTCCTTGTCCAATAGAAAAGGAAAATGGTTTAACTTGGACCGATAAAAAGACAAGTAAGAGAACGGTTTTACTCGGACCGATAGAAGACGAGCTTGTAACGGTAATCCCTCGGCCGATACAAGAGAGGTGCAGAGGTTTTGATCTTCATCCTATAGAAAAAGATATATCGAGAGAGGACGTAGGCACGTTGGGCCGAATCTCTATAAATCCTTGTGTGATTTATTTTCCGTACTTTATATTTACGCTTCCGCACAATGGCGCAAATACCGATTTTGCTCCAACAATTGGTATCAGAGCAGTTCCTCCAATAAACGGCTTAACATCCGAGGAGTCGATCCAAATGGCGTTTCAATATGCTCCAGTTGAAGGTCTTGCTCTCAACCGACCACCATTTTTTGATGGCTCGAACTTTATGACATGGAAGAAAAAGTGTAATATCCGCATTTTTCCTTTCTCTTATTATTCTCATCTTGGTGCATTTTCGTTTCTAGCAACTCGTTTGTAACCGTATTAACATTTTGAGGATATTTAATATTGAACTTTTGTCGTTCGAGCTTGTTTCGGACTCGTTTTACTCGAGTCGGTGTTTCATGTTGTTTCCGTCGCTATTTGGTGTGTTATCATAATCGTCGTTCGGAACCGCCGTTTTGGGGTTGCCGAAGATCGATCTCATGTTATTGTGGGCGTTGTGAGTTTTGTTGGTGTTTCGACCATGTTTCGTATATTTCACATTTTTGGATCGTTTTGTAGATTTCCCAAAAGTTTGAGAAATTTACGTTTGATGTTGTTTTGAACCTTTGAGTAGTCGGGAATATGTTTTCCTTCGGTACTTAAGTTCGTCGTTTGTGCCCCTTACGTCCGTACCATCGTGAATTGTTCACCGTTGTATTTCGATTCTTTTGGTACCTCCCTCTTTCATTCTGGCACATGTACTCCGGCAAGGAATGTTACGTCTGTAACACCCTTTTTGGTTACGTACGTAACGTCCTAGTGTAAATCGATGCAGGCATACGCCTTTTTGGTTACGTCGTAACACCCTTTTCGATTCGTCGTAACGCTCTGAGTGTATTTCGGTCCAGCGATTACGCCTTTTTGGTTACGTCGTAAGGCCCTTATGGCTTACGTCGTATCTGACTTTCGTGCGTTAGCATGTGGTGGCTAACGTGCGTAACGAGGCTGGGGTTATAAACCCGGGAGTTGACCGATTTCGGTCATTCTTCATCCCTCTCCTTCCCATCCGACTCCTAGGCGACCTTCTTGGTATTTCCGTGATTTGAAGCTTTGTAACTCCGAGCCATCAACTTCTTCGAGTTTTTGGTGTATATTATCAACCTCTAATCGTGTTCTTCATCATTATTCAAGGTAAACTCCTAAAAACCTTGTTTTGGGTAAATTGAGGGGGGTTTTCGTGTTTCGTCCGATTCGTTCCGTATGTTAGATTAATTCATGATGTACATGATTAATCTCGTTAGTTTTGTTGGTTTCCCTACGGATTCATGCTATATTTCGTAGTAACTTTGTAATCGTAAGGGTTTGGTTGAGGTCCGCCCTCGTTGTTGTTTTTATACGAATATACATGAATCGTAGGCGGGTTTTTGAGTGTTTTCCAATTCCATATTCGTTTAGAATTGGTTGTGATTGTGTTCTTCGTATCGTTAGGTTCGTGATTATCGGATCCTAACGTCCGTCGGTGTTTCCTTTCCGTTCGTAGCGTCGTCAATAATTCGAGGCAAGTATTTTTGGAAACCTTTAAGCTTAACATGAAATGGTAATGTATATTACTTGTGTGTAACTCACCTCGTGTTGGCCCGACGGGGTCAAGGAGGGAAATCTATCTTTGCCATACTGGATTTCACGAGTTTGTTTAGCTAGCCAGTGTGGGAGGGTCCTTAGAGGCCTCGTGCGGGAATCTATGATATTACTCTGTTCCCAAGGCGATGCATGTGCGTGTTTTGTTTTGTAATATAGCCAGCGCGGGAGTGTCCTTAGAGGCCTCGTGCGGGAATCTATGATATTACTCTGTTCCCAAGGCAAATTGTTTGACTGTTTGTTTCCGGAAAAGACATGTCTGGTTTTGACTTTTGAAAATGATTTTGGTGCATGTACTATGAAATGTGTAAGCGATTGGTTTGCCTTGAATACTTGTACTAGCGTAATTGCTAACCCTTTGGGGACCCGTTGTCGGGAAATTCTTGTTATGGATTTCAGTTATGATTATCCGGACGAGCGAGCACCGGGGACGATGCGAGGATGTTGGCCAGGTCGTTGACATGTGCATTTAGGTCTACGTATTTACTTTTTCCATTTCGATATGGTTGTTAACACAGTTTTAAAATTATAGATTGTACTCGCGAGTACTTAGGCTTTTTGTTTCAAACTCAGTATTGTATTGTTTTTAAACAGTCACGTTGTTGGTTGATGCTTATTTTGCGGTTGCTCAGGCGTATCTTTATATGTCATATTATTTAATTGTGTATCCTCGTTAACCAAGATGGTTAGTCGAGTGGAGTTTTCCTATTGTAGCCTGGTGGGTCCCATGTAGGGGTCTACGGCGCTGTAATACACCTCGAATAAATTGGGGGTGTTACAAAAAGATGTCAATATTCATCCGAGCATATGACATCGAGCTTTGGAAGGTGATTTGTCTTAGTCCAAAAATTCCGACGAATTCCAACAGTACGCTTAAAACTTTCGAAGAATATGATGATTCCGATTGGAAAAATGACCACTACAATTGTAAGGCAACTCAACTTCTATATTGTGCCTTAAATCCGGAAGAACACAACCGGATATCATCATGTGATAGTGCCAAAGAAATTTGGAAAATGCTTGAGGTAACACACGAAGGTACATCTCAAGTCAAGGAGACGAAGATAAACATGATCCTTCACGATTATGATTTATTCCAAATGAAGGACAACGAATCCATCACTATAATGCTCGACCGATTTTCGGTCATCACAAATGGATTAGCATGTTTCAGGAAACCACTTTCGAGTAGTGAGAAAGTAAAGAAAATTCTCCGATCACTACCTCGAGAATGGGAGGGTACGGTACGGCAATAATGGAATCAAAAGATTTAAATATTCTTGTTTTAGTGCTCTCGTTGGTTCTCTTATCAACTACGAGATATTTCTAAAATCTCGGAATGCCAAACCGAAACCGAAGGAGAGGTCGATAGACATGAAGGCTAAGTTGTCAAGATCTAAAGAAGAAATCTCGGTGGACGAAAGCGACGAAGAATCGACATATTATGCCAAAAATATTAATAAGTTCCAACACTTATTAAACCAGAGAAAGAAAGACATCAAGCGGCGAATCTAAAAATCGACAACACTTGTCGATTATGTGGTAAATCGAGGCCACTTTGCGAAGAATTGTCGTGTAAAACCCAAAGAGGTTTTAATTGCAACATGGAGTGACGAAGATATAAATGAAGATTTTCTAAATCAAAATAATCTCGCTCTCATGGCACGGAGTTCATTCGACGATAGCAACGTCGAAAGTCAAGTAAGTAATTCTTACGACGAACTTTTGAAGCATTCGAGTTATTACACACGGACTATCAAAATGCTTTAAATGAGATTAAATCCCTTAAATCTAAATACAAATATTTGGAGAATGAAAATTCCAAAATACTTGAAAAGGAAAAATTTGTTGAGATCGATCATTCAAAATGCATTGAAAACGGGAATATTTTAAAGGATGATCTTGTTAAAGTTCAAACCGAGCTCAAAAATTTAACGACGAAAT
The DNA here is from genome assembly GCA_033398695.1 of Orobanche coerulescens. Lineage (NCBI taxonomy): Eukaryota > Viridiplantae > Streptophyta > Magnoliopsida > Lamiales > Orobanchaceae > Orobanche > Orobanche coerulescens. The sequence continues at coordinate 93,697,643 of CM065816.1, forward strand.
TTTCTCCCGGAAATGAGAAATTTGAAAATATGCTCTCGGTTCAAAAATACACGTTAAATAAAGAGGGGTTAGGATTCAAACCACGTTCTAAAACGAATTAGTAAATTTTAAAATGCCCCATTGTGAAAAATGTTTGAAAATCGGGCACCATATTTCAAACTGTAAAAGCCCAAGACGGACGATAAAAACCAAAAATATTTGGATTCCAAAAGGAAGTTTTGTTCCGAATATCGTCTATGTTTCGAAAGAAAAACCAACTATAGGTTGGATCCCCAAAAATTAATTGATATTTTACAAAGGGAGAAATAATAATTTCAGGGGGAGTTATTTCCTACTTATGCATAATTATATTCATCATTTAGTATCATGCATATTCAAATTGGTATCCTCTATATTTTTTTTTTACACTTTTTGCTGAATACAAAAAGGGGGAGAAGAAGTTGAATCGGATAAAAGCGTCATGAAAGATATGACGAGAAAAATAAAAAATAAAAAGGAGGAGAAAAATAATAAAAATCGAAGAAGTCGAAAAGGAGAAGAAAGCATACAAAAAGGGGAGCAACGAAGGAGTTGAACAATAAAAAACGAAGAAGTCGAAAATGACAGAAAAAGAAAAAGATTGGAGAAACTAACGAAACGATCAAAGCTGGAAACTTTGAAATGTATATATATATATATATATATATATATATATATATATATTACAGGTTTTATCCAATTCAAGGGTTGTTGTAATCATCAAAAGAAGGAGATTATTGGAATATTTATTCCACATATTAATAAATAGTGTTTTGATGATTAAGTTGCTAAACAAAGCAAAACAACATCGAGGCGAAGCAAAACATCGAAGCAGACGAAGATGCGAAAAGCTGAAGAAAATACATGCTTAGCGCACGCAAGAGCTGAAGGTTAGCGCACGCTAACGGGAGTTATCTGCAGATCAGACGAGTTACAAAGCTACCTGAAGGACTTACCGGATAAAGCTGACGCACACTAGATATCAATACTAGCGCATGCTAAAAGGTGAAGATAGCGCACGCTACACATGCAGCATAACGCACACTATCGAAGGTTAATTACAGGTGTGAAGATATTCAAACTCAGAATGACGCAAGCAATGACGAAATCATAGTGCATGCTAAGATTGAGGAATAGCGCACGCTAAGGAGTTTGAATTCAAGTCAAATCAGAACATTGTAATATGCTGAGTCAAAATTCATAAAGCTGGAACGATCAGTTTGACAAATCATGCAACAAATATATGATTAGCGCACGCTACGAAGAGTGCTTAACGCACGCTAATATGTGTACTTAACATATGCAATGAACAAAGCTAATGCATGCTAATGAAGAGAGACAGTAGCCACTGGACTGAAACTACAAGTGATAGCGCACGCTATTAAGAAGAGCTAGCGCACACTAGCAAGTCAAAATAGGCCAACGGCTAGTTTGGCTGAAGAAGGCTATAAATACCACATCCTTGGTATTAAACCAGACAACAACTTCAAGCAATCAAGACATTGATCTGACATTCATTTACATTATATTGTTGTTATAATATTGAGCTTATATTGTTAGTTTGAGTGTTTTTACATTCAACACATACACGAGAGGTAAAAGAAAAGATACGATTGGATTCAGTGTTATTAGGATCAAGGATCCAGCATTGTTATAATCGCAATCGCTATCTTAGTGAGGTTTATGTAGTACCGATAGAAAGCTAGAGTGGTTGATTCCTGATCCAATAGAAAAGGAAAACGGTTTAACTTGGACCGATAAAAGACAAGTAAGAGAAGCGGTTTTACTCGGACCGATAGAAGACGAGCTTGTAACGGTAATCCCTCGACCGATAGAAGAGAGGTGCGAGAGGTTTTGATCTTCATCATATAGAAAAAGATACATCGAGAGAGGGCGTAGGCACGTTTGGCGAACCTCTATAAATCCTTATGTGATTTATTTTCCGTACTTTATATTTACGCTTCCACACAATGGTGCAAATACCGATTTTGCTCCAACACAATTAAAACGAATCGGGCATCGACAAATCAAACTATTTTACAAGGTTACAAGGTGATACCATTAGTTGTGTCCTATACGGTGTTGATAAGGATAATGATATTTGATGTGTATTATTAGAATACATTAGGTTTATTTGGTTTGAATTTAATCTATATTTACCTAGCATAAACGCTGACTAAGACCCCTAAATAAATCAGTTAACACCATGTAGACGTCTCAGAAGCAAAATTAGTACTTCTAGGTTTACCAGATGAACTTAGAGTTATATATTAGCTTAACATGTATCTTATCCTTATATAAGGTTAATATTCTCAGTAATTTAAAGTTTTCAAAATTATATTTTCATATCACTGAATTTACTTAAATGAAGTTTTGAGATGAAATAAATATTAAATGTCAAAGTAAACATAACTAGCACATGACTCATAAGTTTAATGCATCAATCCTATTGACCAAAGGAGTAGTGTCAGACTCGGGTATCACATTCTCCCCTCCTTATAAAAATCTCGTCCCCAAAATATAACTTACCTGAAAAGATCAGGGTATTTAGCCCTCATTTCATCTTCTCTCCGTGAGGCCACAGCTTGACTCGACCAACTGGCTTCTTCTACAAGTTGATTTCTCCACAATACCTTGACTAGTGGCATTTCTTTAGTTCTGAGTTTCTTTACTTCTCTTAGTAAGATTTCTACGGGTATCTCCTTGTAACTCAAATCTGCCTCTAACTCAACTGGTTCATTCTTGAGAATGTGGAATGGATTCTCAATATATTTTCTTAGTAGAGAAACGTGAAATACAATGTGTACCTGAGATATTGATGCTGGCAACTCTAGTCGATACGCCACTTCAACCCGCTCAGTAATAGGAAATGGCCCAATGTATCTTAGACTCAGTTTTCCTTTCTTACCAAATCTCATTATTCCCATCATTCGAGAAATTTTCAGGAATACCCGATCATCCATGACAAATTCCAGTGCTCTTCTCCTAGTATCCGCATAACTCTTTTGTCTACTTTGTGCTGTTCTCATTATTTCTCTGACCATTGAAACTGCTTATGTCATTTCTTGAATCATATGAGGAACTACAAGTCTTCCTTCACCAACATCATACCACACTACTACAAAAACAGAGCTTTAGCATCGATTTTGGAGCCATTTTAACAGCGGTTCCGGAACCCCTGTTAAAAGATCCACTATTAAATTTAACAGCAGTTTTTAAGAAAAACCACTGTTATTTAATAGCGGTTTATCATAGAAACCGATGATAGTTCCAGTTAACAGCGGTTCTTAAAAATAACTGCTGTTAAATTTAACAGCGGTTATTTTAAAGAACCGATGTTAATTTTTCAGCTAACAGCAGTTTTCCGTAATAATTGTTGTTAATTTAACAGCGGTTATCTGAAAGAACCGCTGTTAATGTTAAAAGGGAACTTTAACAGCGACTATTTAAAATAACCGCTGTTAATGTTATTTTTTTAATACCAGGTTTGTTTTTTAATTTACTAACCTGCAACACAATTTCAGAAATAAGTACAACAACAATCTCTAATAAAACCTCAACAACACAACTTTGAAACATTCACCAATATAACATAACTTTCATCCGACCATCAAATACAATAACGCTCATTACAACTATCTATAGAAGTGAATACCAATACAATGACGTTCCATCCAATTCAAAATAAATACAACACAATTCACGAACAAACCAAATAAGACAATGATAATTCTTACAAAATCAAATGTAAAAAATCTACGCATATAAACGATTCCTAACCTCCAAAAATTATTTTGCCCATTCGGTTTGAATTTCATGAATTCTATCTGTAGGAAGTGCTGCAACATCATCAAACATCTGTACATATAAACATATAAATTAACAAACTCGTCAACTTAAACGATTAAATCACTTTTAAACTGAAATAATTTAAAAAGCTGAAAATAAATTAAAAAACTGAAATTGATTTAAATAATTTAAATAAAAGTTTATCACCTCCATCTATCCATCAATAATACGAGCTCGGACAATGGTCGACATCCAGTGCATGACGTAATATCCACACTCCCAACCTCCATTTTGTTTATTACACTAAAAAGAATATGAAGCTCAATTATATACATGAATAGTTATTTATTTATTTACTGTTATTTTTCTCAAGCTATACTTTATGAACAAATGTTCGATTTGTTTTATTTTCACGTCGAAGTATGTTTTGTTTTAACAATGACTCGCATAAATATATATATAGATATAGATATATATATGTGTGTATGTGTGTGTGTGTGACTAAATGTATTACTTACTTTGGGATATATCCAAATAATCGTCTGTTTGGATTTACTTGTATGCATACCCCCATCACCATAAATGTGGTCACGACACTGTTCGAAGAAGTACTAATGTATTATTGAAATGAAAATATAATATATTTTCCAAGTAAATACTACAAATTAAAACTTACTTATGGACTACGGCCTTAATGCAATTGTCGAGCTTACGGTGTAGTGAGCAAAACCAAACAACTACCCTTTTGCGGGAATAATGACAAAAAATTGCCAATGCTCACTGCATTAACAAATGTATACAAGCGGGGGGAGGGCTGGGATTATTTAATTTTTCCATATCAAACCAATCTAAACACGTCTACTTACATAATTATTAATATAAAAATCCGTAAAGACATGAAAGAAATATTAAGACTTTTAGAGAAAAAAGAGGGTAGTGAGACGAATGTTAGATCTTACTCATGATGGTAAGCTCCAAGGTATATCTGTTTTTTTGCATCCGATATACACGAAGTGATGTATCCGGAGGTATCCTCTCCCTTATTTCCCATATTTAGTATTGATTGAGGAACAAAATATCCATATAAATCCTCATTCATCGTGCCCACATTCAATTTCGATAAGTACCTAATTTGTTAAACAAAATATTAATATCTTATTTACATTCCAAACTATGAATTTTTGATAAATTTACATAAATATGCATGTAAAGAATTACTTATAAAGTCCAAACCTGTAGAATCGATAAGTTAAGCCACAAGCTGGTTTTGTACAAGCTCGAGGATAATATTTTAATTCATAGTATCAAGCTATAGTATTAAAGTGGATTTGTATAATGAATTTTTAAAGCATCGAAATTATCTTTTTATTCATAGTATTTTTACGGTATTTAGGATTGGGTGTTGTTTGTATTTTTTTAAATAGTATAAAAATATTTTATAAATTATTAATTGTCTCGCTGCCATACTAATTAAAATTATTCTAAATCAACATAGTTCAGATTAGAATATATTCTTAATAACTCTATACTTACGATTTTTTATTATAATATATTAATTCTATTTGATTTATGAATTACTTACTAATTAATAGCATAATTATATTATAATTATCTGACTTTAGCTTCAATTAAATTCTCTTATTAAATTCTCTTAAATAGTTAATGTATGAGTTGACTAAATTAGTTCATGATAGTTTGGGCCCAAATTATAATATTATCCTTCAAATGATTTTTGTCTTATTCATGAATGTAATTTGGTGCCAGTGTTAAGTTATCATTGTAATTAAATTTATATTTATATTTTACCTTTGGTTGTGCGGAATGTAATTATTATTATTATGCAGTTTGATATGGTTGTAATTAAATACTTGAGAAATTTTCTTAGATTGGTCTGTAATATGAAAGAAAATAAAAAGGATAATTTTTTTCGGGCCCAAATTATCCTTATTTTTTTTGGTTTGAACTGACATTTACCTTTGTTATGTTTTTTTGAGTTGATAGGATTCAAATGATAGTTAGGAGCTGGAGATGTTTCTAATTGATATAGTGATGTATTTAGGAATACGTAAGAAAAAGCTGTAAATCTTACATAGCCTGCTAAACTTATCATAAAGAAATTTAATTGAAATAAAACAAACGAATTAGAAGTCTGAGAATAAAATGCATTAAAACATCGTTTAAAAGAAATGAGACTTTGGAAATATTGTAAATAAATATGAATAACATAAATAATCATGTAATATCCACATATTTCTATTTTCCGTATTTGTATAATTCCGGTATTTTTACAATTTTGTTGACTCGCTTCTAACCATATGAATATTTTGAGAATATTAAATACTAGACTTTTCACCATCCGAGCCTGTTTCGGACTTGTTTTACTCAATTCCGTGTTGGATGTCACTTTTGTCACCTTTGAGTTCAATTCTCGTGATCATTGTTCGAAACCGCCGTTTTGAGGATCCCGCAAATCCATTTCATGTTATTATGGATGTTGTGAACTTTATTGGTATTTTGGTCGAGTATCGTGTTGGGATCGACTGTGTTTGGCGTGGAATCACCATACGAGGGTTCGTGATAGTTCATTCAGGCCTTTAAATGGTCTGGATTATGCATCGATCAAGTGTATCATGTTCGTGGGTCGTTTTTCATCACTTTTTGGGCACAAACAGTGCGTGCCACGGCACAAGGGATTGTGCGCCGCGGCACATCCCTTGCAAGTTTTGAGCTGGGGCGGCTGTACAGCGCGTCGCGGCACGGCCCAAAAACCTACTCGCCAATTCCAGCCGCGGGCCGCGGCACATTCAGCCTGCACCGCGGCACGCGAGTCAGCAGACCTATATTGTGCGGGTTTTTGGAGAGGATTTCATTTCCTCTCATTTCTTCTTCTCCATTGTTGCGATTTGGGCGATTTCCAAGGTGAAAAGTCGACGGGAGTTCATCAATCATCATCATCTCGAGTTCGTAGCATGATTTAATCACCCCAAATATCGTTTCTCCTCCTTAAAATCGACGTAACTCTCTATGAATCCCTACCTTTGGTAGTTTTGGGAGTTTTTTCTCGATTCGTTTGTGTAATCCATTTTTGACCATGGAAATCTTGAGTTTATGATTAATCTCACTTGTATATATGTAAACCCTATGATTTCATGTTCTACTTTGAGTGGTGTTGCGAATTCGAGAGGGTTTGGTTGTTTTCCAACCCTATGTGTATCATATTGTAATCGGGGGGAGTCGTTAGTGGGTTTCTCTATGTGACTTGCGTATCGATTATTAATTATTTTATCCCTTACGAATAGTTTAGGTTCTGGAACTGCATTCTTGGACCTACCGAACCTATACTCTTTTCCTTCCGAATTCTCGATGTCTCAAAGGCAAGTATATGTTTATGATTGTATGTTCACGACTTTGAAAGTGAGATATATAAATTGTATGATTATATATATTCACTCTGGGATGGACCGACGGGCCCTTAGAGGGATCCGTGGCCTTTGGTGCGGTTCCATGAATAGTTTGGGTTAGCCACTCTGGTAGGGTCCCCTTTGATGCGGTTCCATTGTTAATCATGTATGTATTGAAATGAGATTTAGTTATTCCGGATTACTAGTCTTGAAATAATGAATTGAAGGTTACTTTTACTTTATTGTCGAGAAGTATTGTGTTTCATATTCGCTATACTTGTACTAGCTATTCGACGGCTAACCCCTTTATGGGGGGAAATACTTTTCATGTATTTCAGGTTCCAGGAGAGAGGACAAGCATGTATCGGTCCGGCATGACGATGATGGGCAACTGTGATACTGTGTCTTGTCTCCAGTTATATTTTGTATTTCCCCCGTTCAGTTTTGTTGTTTGGAATGGGTTTGAATACTCGTGTATGATTTTCGGTTTCCTTAATGTTCCGGCCTGTGTTACCGTGGTATTGATTTATGATGTATTGTATTCAGATGTATTGGAAATGGTTTTGAATATCATTCTTATTGTCTTCCATTACGTTGTACTTGGACCTTCTCGGTTAAATTTTATAGTTCTGTGTATGAATAGCCTTGTGGGTCCTACGGTGGGGCTCACGGCCCTGTAATATACCCTGAATAACTTGAGGGTGTTTCAGAATATGGTATCAGAGATTAGGTTTATGGATACCTAGGCTATCGGTCTTCTGGGTCGATTGAGTCATCGTTTGTCTATAGTATCATTACTTTTCCACCATCATAGTGCGATCGATACTTGTAAGACCTCTTACTCTCCTGGTGTTTCCTTAATCGGTTTGCTTCTGATTTGGTAATTTTGGGAATCGGTCACTTCGATGACGTGCAATTGAATTGTACTTACGTGCCGTGTGTATTCTTCAGATTGTCTGCTGGTAGGGGACAAGGATGAGGTCGTGGTCGTGGACGTGGGCGAGGACGTGGCGCGTCCGTTTCCCTCAGTTCCGTTGCGAGGTGAACCACCCCTAGCTTTTCTAACTCAGTGCATCCTGACACCAAAAGTCAGCACGACCAGTCAACTGGCCAAGGGAACAACGCAGATGTTGGAGTTGCGAACGTCCTTCAACAATTGGCTAACCAGATGGCCATCTTGGCCCAAGCCGTTCAGTTGAACAATCCGAACCCACCAACGGATGCCTTGCTTCAGAATTTGATCTGTATGCACCCTCCGCAGTTCAACAGTCACAGACCCATTAGGTTGGGAGGAATGGCTAGCGGAGTTAGAAAAAGTCTTCGAAGCGGTTGATTGTCTAGAAGCGAGGAAAGTACCGATTGCTCAATACTTCCTTACTAAGGAAGCCACGACGTGGTGGAAAGTTATCAAGCCACAGGATCATGTTGCTGCATGGGGAGAGTTTAAAGAACTACTGGAGACCGAGTTTTTTCCTTGGCCAGTGCAAAAAGGCAGAATCCGATCCTTTTTCGAGGCTAAACCGCAGAATATTCCTGTTTCCCAGGCGATAGTGGAATACAACTAGCAGCTGATCCACGTGAAGAACCAAGTGCGGGATGAGTGTGACAAGATCCGTTATTTTGATCTGTGGATGAATATGGATTTACGGCGTTATATGGCCGGATTTTCTTATACTACCTTAAAATATTACCAAGACAGGGCCTAAGCATATGATATGTTGAGTCCCAACAATGATACCGTGAAAGAACCGAAGAAGCAGAAGACCGTTGGTAACTTTTCTGGATCTAAAGGTGGCAACTTCCAGAAACCCCAGATGGCTAACCGTTCTGTCGGGCAATCATCACGTTCTTTTAGAGGGAGGAAGAGTTTCCATTCTACTCCGGGGACATCAACTCGCCCGGTAACCTATTTTAATTGTGGTCACCCAGGCCACATCAATGTGGAGAGCAACTTCCCACCTCTGAAGTGCCATATTTGTAGATAAATGGGGCATAGAGCAGCCTATTTCTCTGAATAAGATCATACTTTGGGCACTCAGGCTTCGGCCCCAGCGTCTAAAGATCGAGTTTGAATCGGCGGTAACCGGTTGGTCACCACAGCAGAGTTACGGTAGGTGCCAGGGCAGTCGAACGCTAGAGGAGATTATAGCGCCAGTTCGGTACACCCACGAGTTTATGAGATGCGTCGAACAGATGAACCCGACGCGGCGGTGGCCTCAGGTACTATTCATATCCTATCTCATCCAGTTCGTGTACTTTTTGATTAGGGTGCTACACATTCTTTCATCTCCTTGGAGTGTGTACGCCGTTTGAATATAACTTGTATGACTGCTTACGATCCTTTCATTGTGAAACTACCTAGCAGGGATAGAATCATGGAGAATCGGGAGATTAGATATTTCCCAGTGAATATAGCTGGTATGGATTGGCTGTCGAACTTGATTGTGGTTGACATGGAAGACGAGGATGTGATCCTCGGCGAGGACTGGCTTGATAGTCACCAAGCGATTATGAACTACCGCACTAAGGTTATCACTATGATGACGGAAGACGGTTCCGAATACTCATTTTTGGGACGCAAATCAGGCCAACCTAAGTTGCTTATCATCGCCATGAAGGCCGTAAAACTTTTGAATATAGGTTGCACGGGCTATTGGTGTTACGCCTTGAAGACGGAAGGGAACGAAGTCGATTTTTCTTCGATTCCAGTTGTTAATGAATATCCCGATGTTTTTCCAGACGACCCCCCGAGATTACCGCCAGATTGAAAGATAGAATTTTCTGTGGATTTAGAGCTGGACGTGGCTCCGATTTCTAAGGTGCCGTATCGGATGGCACCTTCCGAGATGCAAGAATTAAAGAGTTAACTGGGAGAACTATTGGAGAAAGGGTATATATTAGACCGAGCGCTTCGCCTTGGGGCGCGCCTGTTCTTTTTGTGAGGAATAAGGATGGTTCACTATGTTTATGCATTAATTACCATGAACTAAACAAAGTGACCATTAAGAACAAGTATCCTTTGCCTCGTATAGATGATTTATCTGATCAGTTATAGGGAGCCGCAATATTCTCCAAGATTGATTTGAGATCAGGATACTATCAGCTCTGGGTGAAAGAGTCTGATGTTCCAAAACTGCGTTTCGAACAAGATACGGACATTATGAATTTGTAGTCATGCCTTTTGGGTTGACTAATGCACCGGCAATATTCATGCAATTAATGAACAAGATATTCATCGAGCACCTTGACAGATGTGTGGTCATCTTTATTGACGACATCTTGATTAATTCTCGGGATAAGGAGGAACATGCCCGACACTTGCGTTTAATAATAGATATTCTGAGATCCGAGAACCTCTATGCAAAATTCTCGAAACTTTAGTTCGGCTGGAAGAGGTTATGTTTCTCGGCCATGTGATTTCAGCCGAAGGGGTTCGTGTAGACCCGCAAAAGATTGAGGCAGTGCTAGACTGGACACCGTCTAGAAATGTTAAAGAAGTTCTTAGCTTTTTAGGTCTTGCTGGGTATTACCATCGGTTTGTCGAAGGGTTTTCGAAACTCGCCCAACCACTTACGAAATTACTCCAGAAGACAGAAAAGTTTGTTTGGACGGCAGAGAGACAGCAGAGCTTCGATGAGCTGAAGAGACATTTGACTTCAGCACCAATTTTAGCTTTACCACAGGGTAGTGAAGGATTCGCGGTCTATAGAGAAGCTTCGGTACAAGGGCTTGGATGTGTGCTTATGCAACATGATAAGACGATAGCTTTTGCGTCACGGTAATTGAAGCCGTATGAGATGAACTATCCAACTCATGATTTGGAATTGGCTGTAATTGTCTTCGCACTTAAGATTTGGCGGCATTATTTGTATAGCTATCCGTGTCGGATCTATACCAACCACAAGAGTTTGAAATATATTTTCAGTCAGAAGGAACTGAATATGAGGCAGAGGCATTGGTTGGAATTGATCAAGGATTATGATTTGGAAATTATTTACCATCCGGGAAAGGCCAATGTCGTCGTTGACGCTTTGAGCCGCAAATCGGCATCGCTTCAGATGCTCCATCTCAGACGAAGATTCGTCATGATTTAATTGAGCAAGGAATAGAAGTTTCGCTTCAAAGAGTACAAGGACAGTTATGCACTCTCTAAATTACTTCGTCCTTGGTTGTGACATCAAAGGGAAACAGTGGAGTGACCCGATGATTTCCCAATCAAGGAAGATGTAATTAAAGGAAAAGCCCCTGGTTTTATGGTCCATGAGGACAATATTCTGAGATTTCAGGGCAGGCTTTGTGTTCCGAATGATCTAGAGTTGAGGTAAAGAATTCTCCGAGAAGCCCATGCTACGCCTTACTCTATCCACCCCAGAACGATTAAGATGTACAAGGACTTGAAGCGAAATTTTTGGTGGAATAATATGAAGAAAGATGTCACAGAGTTTGTGCTATGATGCTTGACGTGTCAACAAGTTAAGATTGAACATCAACGACCGGCGGGGTTGTTGAAGCCGTTTCCCATTCCCGAGTGGAAGTGGGAAGATATCTCTATAGATTTTATCACTGGAATGCCGAGAACTAGAGCCAGAATGAATATGATTTGGGTAATCGTCGATCAGTTGACTAAGTCTACACACTTCCTAGGTATTAAGGACACTTAGGGACTGGAGAGATTGGCTCGAATTTTTATAGCCGAGATTGTGAGATTACATGGTGCCCCTAAGACTATTGTTTCCGATCGAGATGGTCGCTTTGTATCGTATTTTTGGCAATCCGTCCATCAGGCTTTAGGGACCAAGTTGAAATTGAGTACGTCTTTTCATCCTCAGTCATACGGGCAGATGGAGCGGACGATTCAGACGTTGAAGGATATGTTGCGGGCTTGTGCCCTGGACTGGAGTAACGATTGGGAACTTCACTTGTCGTTGATCGAGTTTGCCTACAATAATAGTTGGCATGCATCGATCAAAATGGCACCATTCGAGGCACTTTATGGTAGGCGGTGTAGGTCGCCATTATGTTGGGACAAGGCTTCGGAGCTAGTCGGAACGGAGTCAGATATGTTGATGGAGACTAAGGAAAAAATTTCTATTATCCGGGATCAGTTGTTGACTGCCCAAAGCCGTCAGAAATCTTATGCTGATACTCGTCGTCGACCCTTATAATTCGAAGTGGGAGATCATGTTCTACTCAAGGTGTCGCTGACCAGAGGAGTTTTCCACTTTGGGAAAAAGGGGAAACTTAGTCCGCGGTATATCGGACCGTTTGAAATTTTAGACAGGGTTAGAGATTTAGATTATCGTTTTGCATTGCCTCCAGCTTTGAGTCATATCCATAGCGTTTTTCATGTTTCTCAGTTGAGGATGTATGTGTCGGATCCGAGTCATATTGTCGATTATGGTGAGATCAATGTAGCCGAAGATGTTACCTTTCCGGAGAGACCGGTGAAAATTCTTGAACGTCATGAGAAGCAACTTCGGCACAAAATCATCCCGTTGGTTAAAGTGTAGTGGTCGAGACATGGGGTTGAAGAAGCGACTTGGGAGACGGAAGATAAAGTACGATCAGAATTCCCCGAACTTTTTATTTCTTAAGTTTCGGGGCGAAACTTCTTTTTAGAGGGGGAGAATGTAATATCCACATATTTCTATTTTCCATATTTGTATAATTCTGGTATTTTTATAATTTTGTCGACTCGCTTGTAATCGTATGAATATTGTGAGAATATTAAATACTAGACTTTTCACCATACGAGCTTGTTTCGGACTTGTTTTACTCAATTCCGTGTTGGATGTCACTTTTGTCACCTTTGAGTTCAATTCTCGTGATCATTGTTCGGAATCGACGTTTTGAGGATCCCGCAAATCCATTTCATGTTATTATGAATGTTGTGAACTTTATTGGTATTTTGATCGAGTATCGTGTTGGGATCGACTGTGTTTGGCGTGGAATCACCATACGAGGGTTCGTGATAGTTCATTCAGGCCTTTAAATGGTCGGGATTATGCGTCGATCAAGTGTATCATGTTCGTGGGTCATTTTTCATCACTTTTTGGGCACAAACAGTACGTGCCGCGGCACAAAGGGATTGTCTTGCGCCGCTGACCTTGCAAGTTTTGGTGGGCGGGCATGCTGTGCGTCGCGACACACGACGCTCCGTGCCGCGGCACGGCCCAAAAACCTGCTCGCCAATTCCAGCCGCGGGTCACGGCGCACTCAGCCTGCGCCACGACACGAGAGTCAGCAGACCTATATTGTGCGGGTTTTTGGAGAGGATTTCATTTCCTCTCATTTTTTCTTCTCCATTGTTGCGCTTTAGGCGATTTCCAAGGTGAAGACTGGAGTTCATCAATCATCATCATCTCGAGTTCATAGCATGATTTAATCACCCCAAATCCCGTTTCTCCTCCTTCAAATCGAGGTAAATCTCTGTGAATCCCTACCTTGGGTAGTTTTGGGAGTTTTTGCGCGATTAGGTTGTGTAATCCATTTTTGACCATGGAAATCTTGAGTTTATGATTAATCTCACTTGTATATATGTAAGCCCTATGATTTCATGTTCAACTTTGAGTGGTGTTGCGAATTCGAGAGGGTTTGGGTGTTTCCCAAACCTATGTGTATGATACTGTAATCGGGGGGAGTCGTTAATGGGTTTCTCTGTGTGACTTGCGTATCGATTATTAATTATCGTATCCCTTACGAATCGTTTAGGTGCCGAAAGTGCGTTCTTGGACCTACCGAACCTATACTCTTTTCCTTCCGAATTCTCGATGTCCCAATTGTACGTTCTCGACTTTGAAAGTGAGATATATAAATTGTATGATTGTATATATTCACTCTGGGATGGACCGACGGGTCCTCAGAGGGTTCCGTGGCCTTTGGTGCGGTTCCATGAATAGTTTGGGTTAGCCACCCTGAAAGGGTCCGACGGGGCCTCAGAGGGTTCCATTGCCTTTAGTGTGGTTCCATGGTTAATCATGTATGTATTGAAATGAGATTTAGTTATTCCGGAATACTAGTCTTGAAATGATGAATTGACGGTTACTTTTACTTTATTGTCGAGAAGTATTGTGTTTCATATTCGCTATACTTGTACTAGCTATTCGACGGCTAACCCCTTTATGGGGGAAATACTTTTCATGTTTTTCAGGTTCCAGGAGAGCGGACAAGCATGTATCGGTCCGGCATGACGATGATGGGCAAGTGTGATACTGTGTCTTGTCTCCAGTTATATTTTGTATTTCCTTCGTTCAGTGTTGTTGTACTGGAATGGATTTGAATACTCGTGTATGATTTTCAGTTTCCTTAATGTTCTGGCATGTGTTTCCGTGGTATTGATTTATGATGTATTGTATTCGGATGTATTGGAAATGGTTTTGAATACCATTCTTATTGTCTTCCATTACATTGTACTTGGACCTTCTTGGTCAAATTTTATAGTTCCGCATATGAATAGCCTTGTGAGTCCCACGGCGGGGCTCACGGCGCTGTAATATACCCTGAATAACTTAGGGGTGTTACAAATCAGGGAACTCGATCAAGGACTGTCCGTCTTCTCTTCCTTGATTACAATATCCTTTGCCTTTTTCACTGTCCGTGTGGTAGACATTTCATCATAAAGTGTACGCTTTATTGTCTTACAATCTATGCCTTCGTCAGCTTTCTCTTCGCCCTTGGCCTTCTTAGGCATGCTTCCTCGTCCGAAATATTTTCCTGAATCGATTTATGTAAAAAATTAGGAACATCATAAAATCAGTATGGTATTTTTATTTTATAGTGTTAAGTTCTTACATTCTTATGTGAATTGATTTTGACTTCACTTTCACCGATAAACATCAGATTCTTGTTTGTTTTTTACTGAAAAAACCAGCGTATTCTGATACTTTAGCTCGGTCAGTGATGAGGTTCCTTACTCCAAAAGATTCAGTATAGTTGTAGTTCTCGTATCGCTTTATCTGAATTTTGAATCGCACAGAAGTAAATATTTGATCTGCTCGGGAATATCGTCTAGATCGTCATCCTGTATAACAATAAACAAACATCTTAAGTATATATATATATATATAAATATATATATATATATATATATATATATATATATATTTGGTTAAGTTGACTTGGTGAATATCATTGTTTGCCTTATCAATCAGTTCTTCCATCAACTCCGAAGCTGTTCTACCAATCATTTCAACCCATTGCTTGTCCCACATTGTGACCTCTGCACTTGCAGTGGAGTCGAACACTTTCATAAACAGTGTATATCTAAAAAAAATTAGTTTAGTACATAGTTATTTTGTTTGATATTTTAATATATAAATAGATAACCTTTTTGATGTCGCGCAAACTTCTTTGTCGCATTCAAGGCAGTAGTACCCAGGATCAACATCATGCACTCCCTTTCTGCATGTGTCGCATTCTGTGAAATAACATTTGTTTTTCCTCCCGTACTTGCCAATGGATTTGATAGTAACACATATCTAATATGTGCCCCATCTTTTATTCTACAAAATTCGTAAAGTAATTGACAAAAATGTCATATTTTAAGTTTGAAAATGTAGATTTTTTACCCCTTTATCTTAAATATCCTCTATAGTTCTAAAAAGATGGCATTCCTCGGCTATATCCACCGGACTACCAGCAGATGCAGAAACAATGCATTCGATATTGGTTTTGTTAACCTCAGCCAGCCTGTTATGTTGAACCATAATTAGTAGACAATATAGAGTTTATATGTTGTACACATATTAATACCTTGTTTTGAAGCTCGAGAAAATCTCCCAGTCTTCATTAATGAACATTTGCGTCACACGCCATTGATCTGCAATAGTGTACTTTCCGTCGAACATCTTAGTTTTGCATAGTTGTATCAGGAAAATGACCATCTCCCTTCCATTTTGTTCTATATATGACTGCATTTGATCCACCTGAGTCCCCCATAGGGTATGGCAAAGTCTGCATGACCTACATTGGAATAAGTAGAGGTTTAGTAAAATAAATTCTAGTACAACACTAAAATTAATACATACTCAATGTCCTCCAAAATTATGTCAGAAAACTTGGATCGGCGCCCGTTCTTATTAGTAAACTCCTTTGGTTCGGATAAATTGACGACCAATACCATGATATCTGCATTAGTTTCGAAAATAATTAAGAATAGAATGTAGAAAAATACTCGAGTCTGAAATTCCGAAATTGGGTAGTACCATAAAGTTTTCCTATGACGATGTTGGTGTTTGTCTCGAAATCTGCAATGCTTTTAAGCATAAATCTTAAATTTGGGAATTCTTCTTTCGGATCTTCATATATGAGAATTGATCCACAAATGTTGATCATGAATGGTGTACCAGTTGTTGGATATGGCATATCATTTAAGGCAACCAAAAATTGAGATATTCTATATAATTTTCCTTCCCGCAGCATGGGCCTGTGCTTCAAAACCCATGGATTTTTTTATTTGAGCATGGATCCTGTCTCCCTGTAAATAAATAGAATTAAAACAGTTGCATCAAGTGAAAGCAAGACATAAATGTAATCACAATATAAAAGAATCTTACTGTTTCATCGTGAAATACACCTTCAACTGTTTTTATGTCTCTCCAAGCAAAATCAAGTACATCGTATGATCTGACCAGACGTAATCTCATGTTCCAATCGAAATTTCCGCGTTTCAGATCTCTTATATTTCTCCAAATCGGCATGCTGTCTATCTTTTGTTAATATTTCTTGGGAGATCGTATCTGCTACTATAGGGAAAGTGGAATGGGACTGATGTATATTCCTTGGCTGGAGTCTCCTTTTATATTGTTTTCCACTTGTATATGCCGGTTATGGGGCAGTTTGTTGTTAGTGACTAAAGTAGTGGGGAATGTGCAACCACCCATTAAACCAGCAGTTCTAATGGGGCAGTTTTTTAGTAAACCGCCAATATACCAACTACACCTTAAACTGCTATTGTAGACGTGGTCATGTAATTTATTGTAATCCACATCTAATAAAATAGAATTTTTATGTTTATTTATGTTTAAACTTATTGATTTTGTTAATTTTTTTACTTGCATTTAATTTTTCGACGGTTTTATTTATAAAACTGCCAGCCAATACACCTACTATGCACAAATTACAATCTGGGCAGAAAAACTCCTAGAGAAATGACTATTATTTTTTATAATCCCTGTATTTTTTTATAAAAGAAGTATAATACGACAATTTTTTTAGCAGATATTCGCTAGTTTTTCATATAATCTTTTTATAGTTCAGTTAAAAATAAACTTAAATTGGGTGGGAACTCCTCTTTGGATATAACTATATTCTTTTAATATATATAAAGATGTTTTACATACGGGGAAACCGTAAAAACAAAAAAAATCAATAAACATAGATTCTGTTTTTTTTTCATATTGAGTTTCCAAACTTATACTTGAGTAGTTCTCGGGACAACAACCTCGGCCCCTCAGAACTGCTACCAGTTAAATCGCACGATGTGTATCCGGTTTCCTGGTTCTTAAATATCCTCAACCACCGCGCATAAAGAGTCGTCCCCCAAGTGATTGCTGCATGTTGGATTCAGCCTATTAAGCCGCAGGTTCCCACCGAGTTTAGTCATCTCCTAATGATTGCCTCATGCTGGATCCCACCCATCCAGTCGCGGGTTTCCACCGAGATCAAACCTTCCACACTGCAGTTTGAAGTCCTCAATATTTATTCTACCAGCATACCCGGGGGGTTAGGGCCTACCCCTCAGTCGAAACTGAGGGGTCATAGGCCCCTAAATAAATTCGCGTCCCTTGTGGGATTCGAACCCGGGTCTCTCACTTGACCCTAGCTATTGGGGCAAACTTAATGGTTCATAGATTCTGTGTTTTTAAATCAATAGTAGCCAATGTTCTGAAAGACGGAAATGCGGTATTGTTTAGGTGAACACACTCTAAATTTAGTCTACCTTAGGGGCTGTTAAAAATTCAGAAAAATGAAAAATTTATCGAAGTGAAAGAGCAGAGACGACGTAAAGTACACAATAAGAATCACAAAAGTAAAAATTCCAATATATAAGACTAAGACACATTAAGTATTATTTCTTCAACATTATTTCTTGTGACTAGTCGACATCGTGTGTCATGTTGCCTCGTTAAAACATCGTCAAACAATAACCCAGCAGAAAAAATGTCTTGATTGTAGAAAAAGAGTATAACATCTATACATGTTAGGTTAGGCTTCGTCTCTTCGAGACTATTCCCTCATCTGATTGTTACATTAATCAGTACGCTCTAAGATGATCATTCCATCGATCACTAAAATCAATATATCTGGTTATGTCATTAAAGACCATTTAAAATGATAAAAACCTTGTAGGAAAACTGATCTTTGAATGAGGAAAAGAATATAGCATATAATGTGGATGTAAGACTTCCCCACAAGTCTACATCCCCCTTTAATTTGTACATCAACCTAGGAAACTTTCAAAAACTATGCATGTCTCATGTCCCGTTAAAAACTCCACCATGTAACAAAACCGTTAGGAAAAAAATAAACATTGGTCAAAGAAAAGAGTATAACGTTGGTAGGTAAGTTTCTTTATGACTCACCCTAATCCTTCAACCATCACGTCGATCTCAGGAGTTTAGAAATTCTCCATATTCTGATACACCTAACATGTTTTTCAAACACAGCTCTGTGCAATGATTTGGTAAGCAAATCGGCTATATTCTCCTCAGACTTGACTTGCTTTACCTGAATACTGAGGAGGGCGTGTTGTTGCTATTATTGAATAATTTTGGAGACATGTGCTTTCTATTATCCCCTTGATATACCTAAGCTTCATCTGCTCGATGCAAGCTGAATTATCTTCATATGTGCATGTGGGTGAATCAATGATGGTACTTAATCCACTGTTACCTCAGATATGTGTAATGGTAGCTCTTAACCATAAACACTCATGGAGCGCCTCATGTAAAGTGGTGATCTCAACGCGATTCGAGGAGATAGCTACAAAGATTTACTTAGTTGATGGTGTTCCCAACTATGAGTATATATCTAGTTTGGGAGTGACTGTTGTGTGAGTTGAAGAGATACTCAGCATCACCAAATCCTACCAACACATTCCACGTGGTAGTTTTTTCGACTTTTACTTTTACTTTAGCTTTTGCCTTTCCGGATGCAGTTTCTTTTGCTTGTTTATATGGAAAATATAGTCCCAAGTCAATGGTTCCTTTTAGGTATCAGAATATGTTCTTGATACCATTTCAATGATGTTGCTTATGCGCTGAACTAAATCCATCCAGCAAATTAATTTAGAAGATGATATCAGGTCATGTACATTGAACCAAGTACAATAGAGCACCTATTGCACTTCAATAGAGAATTTTAGCTCCCAAAAGCTCTTCATCATATTTGTAACACCCCTGATATATTCAGGAATATTACAGCGCCGTAAATCCTTTACATAAGGATTTACAAGGCTGAAGAACTGAAAAGACATTAACAGATACCAACGTATGAAAATAAAGGAAATAAGATACAAGAGTTCTGACTAATACTGAAAATACGAATCTTCAATGGAAAAGTATTAATACATCACCAAAATCCAAATCATCATAAACGACTATGTACTCGAGTACTTATTAAAACGATACAAAAAACAAACAAATAAACCCGGCCGGAACATCACTCTGCACCCTCGTTGTCATGCAACTCCAGTGGTTGTTTCCCTGCTCTCCTGGATCCTGAACATAAACAAATGTTCACCCCCGAAGGGGTTAGCACAACGATTGCTAGTACAAGTACCACAACATATTATTCAACATTTCACGAAGAAATAATAATAACATAAATGACAAAAGAACCAACGAGTCTTCTCCTATGAGAAACTCAATAATAACATACACACATGATAATCACAACATGATATCACAACATACACATGGTAATTCCAATGATCCAGCGTTCACTGCCTAGACCCCCCGATGATTCCGTCAAACCAACCCGAGGTGGAAAAACCCGTCCGATGATCCAGCGAACGCTAGCATAGATCCCCCGATGATCCCGTCGGACCAACACGAGGTGGACATACAACAACGACATATATGCACGACAATATGTATAACATCAATATATAAAACAATTAAGGTACTTGCCTCGATTCGAAGAAGAGAATACTACTTCCACGAAAACGAAACACTCGAAGGTCGCCCCTTTGATCAATCACGTAGCAAGCTCGAACCTTAACAAAATAAATAATATAGAATTTATTTCATGTCGTACGAGTGTCTAACAATCCAATTTACGGCCTAAAGTTCATAAAACGTAATCTGCCTGAACTGCTTAGTGTACGCTACGTATTCTACGTAGCGTGCGTTAAGCTTGCTCGTTAGCGCACGTAAACAACGAAGCCTAGCGTACGCTAACTATGTATCGACAGTCCTCTCAGGTCAGTCGACTGACTCGCCTGATGACCTAACATACATTACGTACCAAACGTAGCGTATGCTAAACAAGCCCGATAGCGTACGATAATTTGCATAGCTTAGCGTATGCTAAGCGTGCATGGCAGTTTCACTACTGGGCAGCAGACCGTTCTAATGGTGATGAAATTACGAACTCCTCAGTGATTAACGTACGTTATCCGTCTACATGTCATGTTCATAAACTTATGAATGATCTTACGGATTCAAACATCTTTGAATTCAAGGAAATGAATATCATCACAACTCTTATATCCAACTCGATTATCATTCTCATGTGAAGTTCGTGATTTCAGGTTGATGCACTATATTCTATTGTCATTTATACATTCAAACTTCATCTTAAAGGTGAACTAACAATTCCAACTATGATGTTTCAACGACGATATCATCAGCATAATCATTCCCACTTCTAAACATGATGTTTGTTTGAATAATTCATCAATGGAACTCAATATCTTGATAGCATGATCATCTTATTCTTCAGAACACGAATCTAAGGCTGGAGATAGAATTAACATACCTTAAGATGTAGAAATCAATGAGCCAAAAAGGTAGAATTCAACTCCGGTTGTTTGTATGACAATCCAAGGTGCTACTCCACTTCAATGATCAATCACAAGTGATATCCAATCTTTAATGAATCAAGTAGAGGTGGTCTAAGTGTTTAAGGAGGATATAATGCTCTCTGGTCTCTCAAGCACGAAGGATAATCGAAGGAAATGTAAACCAAGTAAAATGGGTTGCTGTCCCATTTATAACATATTTGTACATTAGTTGATTAGCGGACGCTATTCTACTTTCCTTAGCGCACGCTAATAAGCGTTGACTCCAAAACTGTCCAGTTCCGCCCGCGGGAATCTTATCCGGACCCATGTCCGGCTGGCGCATGTGCTAGCCGTCTAGCTCAATAATTGACTGCCTAGCGCATGCAATTCTTCATTCGTAGTGTGCGCTAGTTTAAGCCGATAACGCACGTTAAGCTACATTCTTAGCGTGCGCTATCACGAGTTTGCATGAAAATTTTTGCATGTTGTTATACTTATGTACAAAGATACAAATGTGGGAAATATCATACTCCAATTATCGAGATCACAATTCCGAATAATACATGGCTCCAATACAGATGAAATACACAATAATAAATCCGGAAATTACATACTCTCCTACTAAAAAGGAGTTTCGTTCCAAAACTCAACGCGAAAATAACTCTGGATATCTGGACTTCATGCTATCTTCCGTTTCCCAAGTGGCTTCTTCCACTCCGTGGCGTGACCACTGAACTTTGACCAAAACAATTGGTTTGTTCCTCAATTGCTTAACTCGACTCTCGAGTATCTTGACCGGTCTTTCTTCAAATGTTCCATCCCGAGCGACTTCGATTTCTCCGTAACTGGGATACGTGGAACACATTATGAACATGGCTCAATGACGGCGGTAATGCCAATCTATATGCCAACTCTCCAACTCTCTCGAGGATCTCGAATGGTCCGATATATCTTGGACTCAGCTTACCTTTCCTCCCAAAACGAAAGATTCCCCGAGTAGGAAAAACTTTTAAAAATACGTGGTCTCCATTTTTGAACTCCAATGGGTGACGGCATACGTCTGCATAAGATTTCTGTCAGCTCTGAGTGGTCAACAGCCTTTCGTGAATCAAGGCTATCTTCTCTCGTGTCTGTACGATCAATTCTGGTACTGTCTCGATCAAGTATGATGAATCGTCCCAACATAGGGGCGATCTGCATCTCCTCCCGTATAATGCCTCAAATGGTGCCATCTTAATGAAAGCATGCCAACTATTGTGGTAGGTAAATTCAATCAACGGTAGATGAACTTCCCAATCAGTTGACCAATCTAAGACACAAGCCCTCAGCATATCTTCCACCATTTTAATAGTCCTCTCGGATTGTCCGTCTTTCTGCGGGTGATAAGCCATACTAAAGTTTAATTCGGTTCCCAAGGCCTTATGAACTGCTTTCCAAAAATGCGATACAAAGCGACCGTTTCGGTCAGAAATAATGGTCTTTGGCGTACCATGCAGTCGGACTATCTCTGAAATAAATACCCGTGCCAACCTCTTTGGTCCCCACGTGTCCTTAGTGCCTAGAAAATGAGCTGATTTGGTTAAACGATCAACTATCACCCAAATCATGTTCATTCCTGTCTTGGTTCTCGGCATACTAGTGATAAAGTCCATCAATATGTCCTCCCACTTCCATTCAGGAATCGGGAGCGGCTTCAACATTCCGGCAGGTTATTGATGCTCGATCTTAACCTGCTGACAAGTCAAGCATTTCGAAACATAATCCGCTACATCTTTCTTCATGTTGCCCCACCAAAAATTCTACTTCAAGTCCTTATACATCTTACTGGTGCTCGGGTGGATAGAATCGGGCGAGCTGTGAGCTTCATTCATAATCGTCTGTTTCAGAACATCGATATCGGGAACACAGAGTCGGTTCTGAAATCTCAAAACTCCACCATCATGAATTACGAATCCGGGGGCCTTTCCCTTGATCACTTCATCACGTAACCGAATCATCAATGGATCATTTGCTTGCTTAGATTTGATTTCTTCGGTTAATGATGAAGTTATTTCCATCACCCACAGTTGTCCTTGGACTCTTTGTAACCATACTTCAATTCCTTCTCGAATCATCTCTCGTTGAATGCTGAGTTGGGAGGTCAGAGTCTCCAGCATGTGAATAGAAACAAGCTTGCGGCTGAGTGCATCGGCCACTACATTCGCTTTGCCTGGATGATACAGAATCTCCAAGTCGTAGTCCTTAATCAACTCTAACCATCTTCTTTGCCTCATGTTCAACTCTTTCTGACTGAAGATGTATTTTAGACTCTTGTGATCCGTAAAGATCTGACAGTGAGTCCCGAACAGGTAATGCCTCCAGATTTTCAAAGAAAAAAGTACTGCTGCTAGCTCCAAATCATGCGTTGGGTAATTCACTTCATAAGGTTTCAGTTGTCGTGATGCATAACTGATCATCTTATCATTATGCATCAATACACATCCGAGTCCTTATTTTGAAGCATCACTGTACACTATAAATCCTCCAGTTCCTTGTGCAAGTGTTAAAATCGGTGCTGTTGTCAATCTCTTCTTCAATTCATCAAAGCTTTTCTGACACATTTCATTCCACTCAAACTTTTGAGTTTTCTGCAGGAGTCGAGTCAGTGGGCGGGAAATTTTGGAAAACCCTTCCACGAATCGAAGATAATATCCAGCAAGTTCTAAAAAACTCCGGACTTCTTTCACGTTCTTAGGAGGTTTCCAATCCATAACTGCTTCGATTTTCTAAGGATCTACTCGGACTTCTTCAGATGATACCACATGACCGAGGAACATTACTTCCTTTAGCCAGAATTCACACTTAGAGAGCTTGGCGTACAATTGCTCGCTTCTCAAGAGTTCCAAAACGATCCGCAAATGCTGCGCATGTTCTTCCGGGCTCTTGGAATAAACTAGAATGTTATCAATGAACACAACCACAAACTTGTCCAAATATTCTATGAACACACGATTCATCAATTTCATAAACACTGCAGGTGCATTAGTGAGACCAAACGGCATCACTACAAACTCATAATATCCGTAACGAGTTCTGAATGCTGACTTCGAAACATCAGATTCCTTAATCCTCAGTTGATGGTATCCTGATCTCAGATCGATTTTAGAAAATATTGTTGCTCCTTGTAACTGGTCAAACAGATCATCAATCCGTGGCAATGGATATTTGTACTTAATCTTCATTTTGTTTAGCTCTCGATAGTCAATACACAGTCGAAGCGATCCATTCTTCTTCCGGACAAAAAGAACTGGCGCTCCCCAGGGCGAAACGCTTGGCTGGATATAGCCTTTGTCCAGTAACTCCTCCAGCTGCTTTTTCAGTTGGTACATCTCAGTAGATGCCATACGATACGGTGCCTTAGAAATTGGTGTAGCTCCGGGTTCCAGCTCGATGGTGAAATCTACATCCCGTCGTGGAGGTAGTCCAGGTAACTCGTCAGGAAATACATCCGGAAACTCGTTCACAACAGGAATAGATGAAAGTTCTACAATTTCGTCTTCTTTCTTCATTGCATAGCACAAGTATCCAGTACAGCCCTGTTTCAACAATTTGATAGCTTTCATCGCCTTGATCAACCTTTCTGAGCTTCCTGGTTTCCATCCTTCAAACAGTATTTCGGAACCATCGTCAGCGATCAGTGAGATATTCCTCCTTCGGTAGTTTACAATAGCTCCATATCGATTAAGCCAATCATCTCTAAGAATCAGGTCGTCTCCTTACATTTCTATCACAATTATATTTGAGAGCCACTCTCTGCCTCCAAATGATACAGGGAAATTTCTAGTTTCTAAGTTTCCAACAATCCTCTCTCCACTCGGTAAACCAACAACATAAGGTTCACAATTACGAAAACCAGAAATATTCAAACGATTTACACAAGATAAGGATATAAATGAATGCGTAGCTCCTGTATCGAATAAAACGCTGACTGGCTGGGAGAGGATCTGAACAGTACCTGATGCAACAGCAGCATCCTGATCGTCTGTTCTCCTCATCTCGTACAGACGTGGGGGAACAGATCCGGCACTCGATGTACCCTTTCGGTCCCACTGTCCTCTGCCTCATCCGCGGCCAAAATTCTGAGGCATATGTACACTTTGCCGCGTTTGTTGGATACTAGCTACCTTTTGAACTGGCTGCGGTGTACGGGCTCTAAAAGACTTTGCAGCCTCTTCACAGAACACCGCACGATGTCCCTCCCGACCACAATCAAAACAAGTTACGGCAGGTAGGGGGCAATTCCGTCAATAGTGCCCTGTCTGGGCACAGTTAAAGCATTTCCTGGTGACATCTGTCATGGTTGATGCTGCTCTGAAGTTCTTTCCGCTCCTAGATGGGTGCGGAGGTTTCTTGAAAGAATGAAAAGATGAATGGGCCTTGCGTGGATTCGTAAACTTCTCCATTGCTGCTTCCTTGATTTCGTACACCAATGCTTTATCTTGGTATTGATGGAGAGTGGTACATTCAAAACCGGACATGTACCTCTGGATTTCTGGTTTCATTCTCATATCAAAATGGATCATCATTTCTGCATCTGTTCTGACCAGATGTCGAACAAATGCCAGCTGCTGGTTAAACGTCTTAATTGTCTGGGATACAGGTTCTTCTGACGGTTGAGCGGAGAAAAACTCCCGAACGTTGGCTTCCCTCACAGGACGAGGGCAGTACTGAGCTTCCATAATCAATTTAAATTATGTCCAGTCAGCATCATGATTTGCAGGCCGGATGGCTTCCCACCACTCGGATGCTTCCCCTATCAGAAAGTACTGAGCAATGGAGGCTCTCCGGTCGTCTGGGCAATTAATGTAATACCCAGTTGTAACTCAGTAATTATCACTCAGTAATTATCATTCATTATTTATCATTCAGTAATTGATACTCAGTAATTTCATTCATCACTGATCATTTGTCACTCATATTCAGTCATGGTATTCAT
Organism: Orobanche coerulescens; assembly: GCA_033398695.1. Taxonomy (NCBI): domain Eukaryota; kingdom Viridiplantae; phylum Streptophyta; class Magnoliopsida; order Lamiales; family Orobanchaceae; genus Orobanche; species Orobanche coerulescens. Next base: position 93,723,831 of record CM065816.1, read on the forward strand.
CATTCAGAGTAATTGTATCGAGTATCGATCGTCATTCATCATTAATCTGATTGGAGTTTCGTGCCGTGTTTATCATCATGGTCATTTTCGTTGCAAGCTGTGCTTGAGGAGTAGCGCACGCTACATACTCCTTTTAGCATACGCTAATTGGGTATAGGTAGCGCACGCTACCGCTCAGCTTTAGCGCACGCTAAGGCTACCTTGGCTGCATCCAGGTACCGGGTGCAGTGAGAATAATTGTAGCGCACGCTACGAGTGGTAAGTAGCGCGCTAACGGTCGTAGTAGCGCACGCTATATGTGTGGAGTAAGCGCGCGCTAGGCGGATCGGGTTGGGTCCGGTGGCTCTTTGGATCGCACCGGTTTATTCATAGCGCACGCTATGCATTGTTGTTAGCGTCGCAACCGATATATTAGCGCACGCTAAATAATGGTTGTAGCGCACGCTATCGAGGTTAGATCGAGAGGCGAGATGGGTTTACGGACTCCGATCGGGCGTTAAATATTTTGCTAGCGCACGCTAACAATGGATATTAGCGCACGCTAGTAGTATGGCCGTAGCGCACGCTACAAAGAGGTACGTAGCGCGTGCTACCGTGTTCGGACGAAGTCTTGGACTACCCAAATTACTCGTTAGCGCACGCTATGCACAAGGGCTAGCGCACGCTAACACGGGAGTATAAATTGGACGGTTTAGTCGAGTTCGTCATTTTCATCTCATTTCATTCCTTCGGTATTTTTGGGCGATTTCGAGCGATTCGGAGGATTCTTCGAGGTGTAATCATCAATCATCATCTTCAAGCTCATCTTTCGGATTGATCATCATTTCATCATCTTCATCACATCGGATCAAAGGTATTAATCTCTTGGATCTAGAATTTCGGATTTTTGGGTTTTCCTTCCGATTTCTTCGTGTAAGCTTGGATTATCATTGGGATATGTTAAGTTATGGATTATCTACTTGGATAAATATATTCCTACGGATTTAATGGTTATTTTCGGAATTGTTTTCAAGAACCCTTGGGGTTGACTTCGATTAATTGGGGATTTTCCGATTGATATTGTCGTAATCATGAATTTTGGATTCCTAATGGATTATTGATATCTTTGAAAGTATTTTAATGGTTGGAAATACTCATCTTGGAGTTGGTTTCGATATATTCGGGATTGGATATTTCCGAAGTTGAGTGGTCGGTTATGTATTCGTTGGAATGCCTATGAGTTTGATTATCGTTGTTTCGACCTTTGGGTTAGTCGTGCTTTGTGGTTTGATGCGTGTATTGAACGATTGTTGGTAATTATTGTTATTCAAGGTTGTTCGAGCGACCGGTGTTTCCCTTAGGACGTTGTTCGTGGACGGACATTCTTCATCGGTATTGTGTAAGTTAAATCTTACTCGGTTAAAAGGATACTCATTCCTTTTGTTGTTGATTGCTCATAATCAAAATTCATTCATCATAATAATAATCATTTTGAGACTTGTAATTGCCGAATAATCATTTCATTCACGAGAAACGACGGTTCCAAATCATCTCATTGGGTTATCAATCACATCACTATTACTTTCATATCGGTGAGTCATTTTGGCCTTGTCTAATTATTATTCATTGGTTTTCATCATGGTCATTCTCGTTCATGTGACCTTCCGGGTTCATATTGCGTGGCCGGGTGTGGCTGTGTGGAATTTTTAGTCGGGCACATGATGGTCATGTATTGGGTTCACCGATACATCGGACCGTGCACACGGTAATGCTTACCTCCGTGAGACTAATTAGGTACAAGGACGGGTGTGTCCGGACATTCGTCTTGTACACTTGCACAGGACATTACGGGCGTACTATGATGCTCCTCTTCAGCGTAATTCATAATTAAGAATATTTCATCACTTCAGTTAATTCATGATTGTGTAATTTCAACTCTTGAGGATTGTTGTTACGTATGGCCCGGCCGTTGGGGATTTTGTTTTCGTGTCACGGCAAGGCAAAGGCACGGGAAGAGCATGTTGGCGGCGGCGAGTCAGTGATACTAGTAGGGGCCCAGTCATTCCGTTTGTTCGATCATTTTGATCATTTGATTATTTACATCATTTGTATTTTCATTGCAAATTCCGTTTGTAATGTTTATTTATTCGGGGTGGTGTATTTTATCTTCATATAAAATACACTAGTATTCGATATTGTCTGGTGTGTTGTACTTAAACTCCTCATCGGAGTGTTTGGTAATATAATGTGGTTCGGTACTACAATTATATTATTTAATTCATCATTTTCATTTGCACAGTGGGTCCCGGTCGGGGATTCACGGCCGTAATATCCGCCTAGTTTGGGGTGTTACGAGTTGGTATCGGAGCGTGGTTTTGAATACTACCCTCCAAGTCATGTCTCATTTGAAATCATCGTCATCGGACTAGTATCATTGGACTTTCGCGTCACGTGTGACTGTGCAAATGCCGAGCCAATCGACCAAGAATCGTAAGATTTCTAATGCCATGGTATAATTTCGGCATTAATCATTCACTCATAATTCATCGATTAACAATCCTCAATCATCATTGTCATTTTGACGGGGCGGTCGAGTTAACTCATTAATCACCAATTCATTTCATTGTTCAGTTGTTGATCAGGATGATCGAATCATTAATCTTGTTAACTCATTCAAGATAATCATTTCAATAATTTCATCAGATAATCATGTCACCTCAGTTAATCATTCATGTAATCACCGTGTTAGAGCGCGTATGCTCATTTTCATCATCTCATGTCATAATCATAACGTATATTCCATGCGGTGAATATAATCATCATATGACTTTCCACTTCAGTATGGAAAGGGCTGGCAGAGGACGTGGAGGACGAGGCCGTGGAGCGGGCCGAATCCCGAGAACTCGTGCTAATACCCGTGCAAATGCCAGGAATAATGCTAATTCATCGAGCGGCGACGCGCCACTCATTCACCTGGACGCGATCATTCATTATCGGGGAGTCGTACCCGGGACACGGCTCAGTCAGAGGGCGTCCGGGTCGACCCACTCGCATTTATGCAGGGCATGATGGCCCAAATGACTCAGATGGCTCAGTTGATGGAGACGATGCATAACTCCGTCAATCAGAATCAGCAGGCTCCTCCGCCGCCACCTCAGAGGCAAGAGAGGAATGTGAGTAACATCATCGGCGATATCTCTCGCGGAGGCCACCTACTTTTGAGGCTCGTCGAGGCGGATATCATTCATTGGCTCGAGCATTTCGAGAAGCTGTTTGCTATGGTAGAGTGTCCCGAGGGACACAAAGTTTCTGTTGCGGCTTACTACCTTGGTAAGAGCGCACATTCTTGGTGGTTGTCGTTGAAGCCCACCGAAGGATCTTGCACTTGGGATCAGTTCAAGACTCTCATGATGGAGAGGTATTATCCGGCCCCACTCAGAGAGGCCAAGCTGTCAGAATTGCTCACCCCCGACCCCTCAACAGACGAGGATGTTCTCGCCATTGCCGAGAAATTTCAGGAACTTCTTCCGTTCGCCTCATCTATCATTCACTCAGAAGCGGACAAGATCAAGTATTTCAGCAAGAGGCTGAAACCCCGTATGAGACTTCAGTTACTTAATCATAATTGCACCACGTTGGCCGAGTTCATTGAGAAGGCTCTTACTTACGAGCTTACGGCTAAGGAAATTGCTAAGCAGCAACCTTCGTCTGCTAGCAAGAAGTCCAAGAACCGTAATCAGTCTGACGGGAGTCAGGCCACCTTCAAGAAACCCCGTGCGGGCTCTGCTTTTTCTGAGCGACCTCCAGTGTCGTCTAAACCCGCGGAATCTCAGTCACGAGCGGCCAGTTCGGCCATCACCTGTTACAACTGTGGGGATCTTGGTCATGTCAGCACCAAGTGTCCGAGACAGTCTGTCACGTGTCATAAGCTGTGGAATTGTGGGACATAAGGCCCGTTTTGCCGTAGGGACTCCAAACCTACTCGGACGTCATCTCGGGCCCCTAAGCGGTCGGCCGTTCGAGAATCGAGACCACTCAATCGGCGTCGTTTAAAAGCAGCGAGGCGACTAAAGGTGGAGCTTTTAGCCACAGACGGAGGCGTCACGGTCTGCAGGACTAGCAAGCCCGGATTTATGAGATGAAGAAGACCGATGATCCAGAGGCCGAATGATCTCGGGTACACTCGATATTCTATCTCAACTTTGTGTGTACTCTTTTCGATCTTGGTGCATCGCATTCATTCATTTCGAGTCATGTTTGAGTAGACTACGTGCAGGTAGTGCTACTAGTTGTGAGCCTTATGTCATTGGCCTACACGATGGTAGGCGAATTATCGGTAATTGGGAGATTCGAATTGTCGATTCGGTTTCATGGTCGTGTATGGCGGCGGACCTGTCGTGGTAGATTTGCCGAGGGCGACGTCATCTTGGGTATTGATTGGATGGATCGTCATGATGCCATCATTAATGTCCGTAGCGTATGGTCACCGTCATTTGAGACGATGGAGTTTAATGTGTGTTTCGGGAGGTAATCCATTTACATTGCAGTAAGGTCATTAATTCAATGAAAGCCGTAAGGTTACTCAATCGGGGATGTGTCGGTTATTGGTGCTATATGGCCAAAACCGAGAAGTCATCGATAATGTTAACGGATATTCCGGTGGTGAGGGAATATGCCGATGTTTTCAGACGAGTTACTGGTTTGCCTCCACGAGGGATGTGGAATTCACGATTGAGTTGGAGCACAGTGCGTCCCCGATATCGAAGGCACCGTCGGATGGCCCCGACCAAATGCAGAATTAAAGAACCAACTTGAGGAGTTGTTCGAGAAAGGTTATATTCGACCGAGTGCGTCCCGTAGAGGCGCCGGTGTTATTTGTCAAGAAGAAGGATGGTTCATTCCGCTTATGTATTGATTATCGGGAGTTGAGCAGGTGACGATCAAGAATAAGTATCCCTTACCCCGTATTGACGATCTCTTAGATCAACTTGAGGAGCTTGATATTTTCCAAGATCGACTTAAGATCTGGATATCATCGATTCGGATTCGAGAGTCGGATATCGCGAGGACGGCGTTGAACACGCTATGGTCACTATGAGTTTGTGGTTATGCCGTTTGGATTGACTAATGCACCTGCGGTATTCATGGAGTTAATGAATCGGGTTTTCATCGACTTTTTGGATCAGTTTGTTGTTGTCTTCATCGACGACATTTTGATTTATTCTCGTGACCGGGAGGAACACGAGTTCCACCTTCATCAAGTGCTAGACGTGTTGAGACGAGAACAACTTTATGGGAAGTTTTCTAAATGTGAGTTCTGGATGTCCGAAGTGACTTTTCTCGGACATGTAATTTCATCAGACGGAGTTCGTGTCGATCCTCAGAAGACGGAGGCTATTCGAGATTGGCTACCTCCGAAGAACGCTAAGGAAATCCGAAGTTTCCTCGGATTAGCGGGTTATTATCGGCGATTTGTAGGGGGATTTTCTCGAATCGCTCAACCCTTAACGAACCTTTTGCGGAAGGATAAGAAATACACGTGGTCCGACGCGTGTCAACGGAGTTTTGAGGAACTCAAGAGTCGGTTAATGTCAGCACCTGTACTTTCCTTGCCGCAGGGGACGGAAAGATTTGTGGTCTATAGTGATGCGTCCGGACAAGGTCTCGGATGTGTACTCATGCAGAACGGGAAGGTTATTGCCTATGCTTCACGGCAATTGAGGCCTTACGAGGTTAATTATCCGACCCACGATCTGGAGCTAGCAGCCGTGGTGTTCGCTTTGAAGATTTGGCGTCATTACCTTTATGGCGTCACCTATCAGATATTCACCGATCATAAGAGCTTAAAGTATATATTTACTCAGAAGGAGTTAAATATGCGTCAGAGACGGTGGTTGGAATTAATCAAGGATTATGATATCGAGATCCTCTACCACCCGGGCAAGGCGAACGTTGTCGCCGACGCCTTGAGTCGTAAGTCCGTTCAGGAGCAGATGCTTGCCCGTTTAACGGATTCGAAGGAGCTTGGCGGGAATTCCTTAGACCGAGATCGAGTGCAGCCGGCGAGTTCAGGGGCAACTTTGTTTGTTAGAGATTTCATCGTCACTCGAGGAGGAAATTCGAGAGAATCAGGGTTCGGACCCATCATTGTTGCGCATCCGAGAGGATGTGGCTCAGGGGAAAGCCCCTGGATTTGTGGTCCACGAGGATGGACTTTTGAGGTTTAAGAATCGGTTGTGCGTACCGGCGAATGACGAGTTGAAAAACTCGATTTTGAAAGAAGCTCATGCTACCCCTTATTCCGTTCATCCGGGGTCTAGCAAGATGTACAAGGACTTGAAACAAAATTACTGGTGGAGTAATATGAAGCGAGAAGTCGCAGAATTTGTTTCGAGATGTTTAACCTGTCAACAAGTTAAAATTGAACATCAGCGACCGGCGGGTATGCTGAAACCTCTTCCTATTCCCGAATGGAAGTGGGAAGACATTTCTATGGATTTCATCACGAGTTTGCCGACGAGTCGTCGTGGCATGAACACGATCTGGGTGATCGTGGACCGCTTAACCAAATCAGCTCATTTCCTTGAGATCAAGGAGACGTGGGGTCCCGAGAGACTTGCGCAACTGTTCATCAAAGAAATAGTCAGACTTCACGGTACTCCTAAGAGTATCGTTTCCGATCGTGACGGACGGTTTGTGTCGCATTTTTGGAAATCAGTTCATCGTGCTATGGGAACTCAGCTTAATCTCGATCGCTTTTCATCCTCGGTCCGACGGACAATCGAGAGAACCATTCAGACATAAGAGGACATGTTCAGGGCAGGCATCATCGATTGGAAAGACTATTGTAAAGCCAAAATACAATAGATCGAGTTCACGTATAATAATAGTTGGCATGCTTCGATCCAGATTGCGCCTTACGACGACATGTATGGTCGTCGATGACGATCTCCGTTGTCAAGGGACGACTTATCAGAATCAATCTGCAACGAGCACTATATGCTTATAGCCGCCGTGAGAAGGTAGCTTTGATCGAGTCGTTTGTTGACCGCTCGAGTCGGCGAAATCATATGCGAGATAACCGTCGTCGACCATTAGAGTTCGAAATTTGGTGACCATGTGTTGGTCAAGGTATCCCAGTCGTGGTATCTTCCGTTTTGGGAAGAGGGAAAGTTAGTCCGAGATTCATTGGACCGTTTGAGATTTTGGATCGGGTTGGCGTGTTAGTTTATCTTTTGTCTTTACCTCGGCGTTGAGCCGAATTCATAATGTGTTTCATGTCTCTCGATTGCGGAAGTATGTTGCCGACCAGTCACATACTTGATTCGATGAAATCGAGATCGCCGACGATCATTCATATGAGGAACGTCCTATACGAGTTTTAGAGCGGCGAATCAAGCAGTTGAGGAATAAGACGATTCCTTTGGTTAAAATTCAGTGGTCTAGACACGGAGTCGAAGAGGCTACTTGGGAAACCGAGGATAGTATGCGGGAGAGTTATCCCGAGTTGTTTGACCCTTAGTTTCGGGGACGAAACTGTTTTAAGGGGGGGTGTATGTAATACCCAGTTGTAACTCAGTAATTATCACTCAGTAATTATCATTCATTATTTATCATTCAGTAATTGATACTCAGTAATTTCATTCATCACTGATCATTTGTCACTCATATTCAGTCATGGTATTCATCATTCAGAGTAATTGTATCGAGTATCGATCGTCATTCATCATTAATCTGATTGGAGTTTCGTGCCGTGTTTATCATCATGGTCATTTTCGTTGCAAGCTGTGCTTGAGGAGTAGCGCACGCTACATACTCCTTTTAGCGTACGCTAATTGGGTATAGGTAGCGCACGCTACCGCTCAGCTTTAGCGCACGCTAAGGCTACCTTGGCTGCAGTCCAGAAGGTACCGGGTGCGGTGAGAATAATTGTAGCGCACACTACGAGTGGTAAGTAGCGCGCTAGCAGTCGTAGTAGCGCACGCTATATGTGTGGAGTAGCGCGCTAGGCGGATCGAGGTTGGGTCCGGTGGCTCTTTGGATCGCCTTTGGGTTTATTCATAGCGCACGCTATGCATTGTTGTTAGCGTACGCAACCGATATATTAGCGCACGCTAAATAATGGTTGTAGCGCACGCTATCGAGGTTAGATCGGAGGGCGATGGGTTTGGACTCCGATCGGGCGTTAAATATTTTGCTAGCGCACGCTAACAATGGATATTAGCGCACGCTAGTAGTATGGCCGTAGCGCACGCTACAAAGAGGTACGTAGCGCGCGCTACCGTGTTCGGACGAGGGTCTTGGACTACCCAAATTACTCGTTAGCGCACGCTATGCACAAGGAGCTAGCGCACGCTAACTCGGTGAGTATAAATTGGGACAGTTTAGTCGAGTTCGTCATTTTCATCTCATTTCATTCCTTCGGTATTTTTGGGCGATTTCGAGCGATTCAGAGGGGATTCTTCGAGGTGTAATCATCAATCATCATCTTCAAGCTCATCTTTCGGATTGATCATCATTTCATCATCTTCATCACATCGGATCAAAGGTATTAATCTCTTGGATCTAGAATTTGGATTTTTGGGTTTTCCTTCCGATTTCTTCGTGTAAGCTTGGATTATCATTGGGATATGTTAAGTTATGGATTATCTACTTGGATAAATATATTCCTACGGATTTAATGGTTATTTTCGGAATTGTTTTCAAGAACCCTTGGGGTTGACTTGATTAATTGGGGATTTTCCGATTGATATTGTCGTAATCATGAATTTTGGATTCCTAATGGATTAATGATATCTTTGAAAGTATTTTAATGGTTGGAAATACTCATCTTGGAGTTGGTTTCGATATATTCGGGATTGGATATTTCCGAAGTTGAGTGGTCGGTTATGTATTCGTTGGAATGCCTATGAGTTTGATTATCGTTGTTTCGACCTTTGGGTTAGTCGTGCTTTGTGGTTTGATGCGTGTATTGAACGATTGTTGGTAATTATTGTTATTCAAGGTTGTTCGAGCGACCGGTGTTTCCCTTAGGACGTTGTTCGTGGACGGACATTCTTCATCGGTATTGTGTAAGTTAAATCTTACTCGGTTAAAAGGATACTCATTCCTTTTGTTGTTGATTGCTCATAATCAAAATTCATTCATCATAATAATAATCATTTTGAGACTTGTAATTGCCGAATAATCATTTCATTCACGAGAAACAGCGGTTCCAAATCATCTCATTGGGTTATCAATCACATCACTATTACTTTCATATCGGTGAGTCATTTTGGCCTTGTCTAATTATTATTCATTGGTTTTCATCATGGTCATTCTCGTTCATGTGACCTTAGGGTTCATATTGCGTGGCCGGGTGTGGGCGTGTGGAATTTTTAGTCGGGCACATGATGGTCATGTATTGGGTTCACCGATACATCGGACCGCACACGGTAACGCTTACCTCCGTGAGACTAATTAGGTACAAGGACGGGTGTGTCGGACATTCGTCTTGTACACTTACACAGACATTACGGGCGTACTATGATGCTCCTCTTGAGCGTAATTCATAATTAAGAATATTTCATCACTTGATTAATTCATGATTGTGTAATTTCAACTCTTGAGGATTGTTGTTACGTATGGCCCCCGTTGGGGATTTTGTTTTCGTGTCACGGCAAGGCAAAGGCACGGGAAGAGCATGTTGACGGCGACGAGTCGATGATACTAGTAGGGGCCCCGGTCATTCCGTTTGTTCGATCATTTTGATCATTTCGATTATTTCGTCATTTGTATTTTCCGCTGCAAATTCCGTTTGTAATGTTTATTTATTCAGGGTGGTGTATTTTATCTTCATATAAAATACACTAGTATTCGGTATTGTCCTGGTGTGTTGTACTTAAACTCCTCATCGGAGTGTTTGGTAATATAATGTGGTTCGGTACTACAATTATATTATTTAATTCATCATTTTCATTTGCCTGGTGGGTCCCAGTCGGGGATTCACGGCACTGTAATATCCGCCTAGTTTGGGGTGTTACAATTAATTCCGGCAAAAATTTTCTCCAATTCCTTCAACCAATGGTCCCATGTAGGTGTCTCAGAAAAGCCGTCGAATTTGGTGGTTGCATCTTCGCCACTTCTTGCAGCCATCGGTCACCTCGATTTCCCATATCTTGGATCCCTTGCTGTCTATCTCCCTGCTGTAATCCCACCGCCACCTGCATTCGGTCCACGACCTGGGCGAACTGAGTCATCTGGTTCACCACCTGACGAAGGATTTCGGACACAACAGGTTCCGGTTCATTATTAATAGATCTCTGTGGCTCGCCTGAGCTGTGGCTGGCCTGATTAGAAGGCGAAGCTTCTCTTTCGGCATTCTTTCGTCCGCGTCCGCAACCGCGACCACGTCCACGTCCACCTCTCAACATATTGAAAGCATAAATACTCAATATACAAGAAACAATATCGTTCTAATATTCAAGTATAAAGAGATTCAACATGTAAAGGACGAGATAGAGTTTAGGAACTTACAACCACCGTTCGCACGAAGACGTAGGCAGTACAGTGATGTTATTCACGGCCGGTTACCTCAAAAGACGTATACGACCCCTATTTTAACCCAATGGCCAAGATATCCATAATCTTAGCTCTGATACCATATTCGGTAATGCCCCCGATACATTCAGGAATATTACAGCGCCGTAAATCCTTTACATAAGGATTTACAAGGCTGAAGAACTGAAAAGACATAAACAGATACCAACGTATGAAAATAACGGAAATAAAATACAACAGTTCTGACCAATACTGAAAATATGAATGTTCAACAGAAAAGTATTAATACATCACTCTTGTGTCAAGATTTATTCATCCCGACAGGCGATCGACTATAAGGCCGAGCGACCAAGTCAACTCCAGTCAAACTATGGCTAGCTCGCCTAATCGAAGATATCAGACCACCATCAGGTACCTAGCGATCGACTCCCAAGGCGATCGCCCTTTGGCCTCTGGCGATCGACTCTAGTGTCCGTCTAAGGACGGTCGACCTATCCCCGAGTAGAGATGATCGCCCGTCAAAGTCATCGAGGACTGGATCTCAGAACAGCACCCACGTGCAGATCCATAAAAGGCGCTGACAGACAAGATCTTCTGCTGACAGACAAGACCTTTGACCACAGCCTGTCACCTACCTCACCTACCGGCAGGCGCGCCGAAAGTTGTCAGTGGGACCGCCCGTGACAGCAACTCAGGACGCGTGCAGGCTCCCCATTGGACCGCATGTTGATCGCAAAGAACTCCTGCAGACTTTAAGGAGACAAGCACATGTGCTAAAAGACGATCGCCTGATTATTATAATACAGAAAAGGCGATCGCCCGGCATATCCAAGTCCTATAAATATAGAACCTCCTCCTACTGGAAAAAGGTTCGGAATTCATTTCACCAACAGTTGAGAACTCGTTCACTTACGTTCACAACTCATTCACCTACATTCCGGATTCATTCACGGAAATACGATAGAACATACATACCATCAAGCTCCCTGCTTTCTCGCCGGAATCCATCTCAGGACTTCTCTCTCCGAATCTCTCGTCCAGAAGACGATCGGCAGAGGCAGCAAGTCTCCACTAGACGGATTCCAAGAGATTCATAAGCCCAGGAGCCCAAGTATCGACTAAATACTCGCCGTGAGAGACTGTAGATCTCGCACCGCTGCGAGTATTCATCTCCTTTGTTACAAGAACTCACAGAGCATCAAATCTGGTTCTTCCGGCAATCTACACGCTCACTAGCTAAGATAACAAGAATCTTTACACTCATTGTAATTGTATTCTTACATTAGTACTTGTATCCCCGAATATTAGTATTAATAATATCTCGCGAGAGCATTCAAGCCCGGGACTAACAACCCCGGCAAATCTTGTGTTATTTATCTTTCTCACGGAAGTGCTCTTGCATTTGTTTGCTATCCATCCATTCCAGCAATATCTATCTCCGGATAATATTTTGGGTAGCAACAATTGGCGCTAGAGGAAGGGCATCTAACCCTCAAATTTTTATACCTACCGTCCCGAAGAACACTCACTGTTCTCGGGGCATATACTTGAAGTGACACTCACTGCACTTCAAAGAAAACCTTCAGAATCATGACATCCGCCGGTACATCGAAGAAAGCCGCTCTCCGAACCGCCGGACACCATATCCCGGTTCAGTCCGAACCCCAGCCAACGACAGGGGGAAGCCGCAGCAACGCGAGACTCTCGATCCCGCATCCGAGAGATGGCCCCAACCTCTCACTCGATCAGTTCCAAACCGAGGAACAGATCGAGGAGGCTATGGCCATCCTAGAGGAGCGACGGAGAGCATGCGCGTCGCCCGCGATAACTCCCTCGATCGTCCGCCGCATGGGAAAACGGAAATTCAACGGGCTCGACCGAGCGATCGTCGAAGCCCCACTCGCGAGGAAAGGCTCTCGCACGACCGGACGGATCCATATTCAATCGCTTGGGGCGCGACCCATCCTGGCGACCGGGGCATTCTGTTTCCAACCACGAAAAGACGGAATCCGAATCCGTCACCAGGAGTTCGGCCTACCCACCTCACAGCCGAACGTAGGCCAGCCATCTGACTCCCGCCCCGATCGCCAGGGGATCAGTACTCAATCGCCTCGGCTCTCGCTCCGAGCGCCGAGCCGCAAGCAGTCAGGCCACGGCGATGGCCGCTATACAACGCCAGCTCGACGAGATGAAAGCACTCTTGGACACTGGGGCAAGCACCAGCAAAAAGATCACCGGGCCAACCGAGCCACTCGCGGTCCACATCGAGCTTGCCCCCATACAACCAACGATCGCTCCTCCCAAAACACCTCTGTATGAGGGGAGATCGGACCCCGAAACCCACCTGAGTAAATTCCGAATCTACATGACTGGGTGTGGGGCATCTGATGCAACCAAGTGCCGGATCTTCCCGTTAACATTGAGCGAGCTGGCCCATAGGTGGTACGTCTCACTACCACCACGATCAATCACCTCCTTTTGAGAAACTGGCGAATGACTTCACGTCATACTTCGCCAGCAAGGTCGCCAGACCAGAAGGCCCCCACCGCGTGATGAAAATCAGGCAGGGGAAAGACGAAACCGACGCAGATTACATTGACCAAGTAGACCAAATCATCCTCACCGGCGAACCCGTCAGTGACGAACTCGCTCTCTTTTCGGTCATGGGGGGATTCCACGGTCACTCTCCCATGTTTAGACATCTCTCCAAGGATATTCCCCCAACTTACGCGATCTTCCGCGCTAAAGCTGCCAACTTTCTGGCCAGGCAAAGGCTACTCACCCTCCACCTAGGCGAGGAAACGCCACCTCCTGTCCAGAAGATAGCGATAGCCAAAGCGAAGAAGGCGATCGCCAAGCCATCCGGAGATCTCAAGGCCTTTGAGGACATGGAAGCCCATCTCCTCCATACGTTCAACCGAACTCCAGCACATATTTTCTATGCCATCAAGGGGCACGAAGAGCTCAAAAAGTCAAAGGCGATAAGGGACCACCGTCACCTGGACAACAATCAATATTGTGCCTACCATAAGAGTCCCGGCCACAGCACCAACCAATGCCGCGACCTCCTCAAACAGCTCTGGAGATTGTTCGAGGAAGGCAAGTTGGACAGCTTATTGGTCTAGCCAAAGCCCCTACCGATCTCTATACACGATCGTCCGAGTCAAACACAGAACAGGCTGGAAAGCTCATACGAGCCGGCCCCTGGATCAACCTCGGCGACCATCTCTACATGCTTCAATCAAGAGAAGGGGACCTCGGAAGTCTCCCCGATCTCCCTCCTTATTTAAGAAACTGGAGGACTCGATCGCCTTCTACAGTTCAACATCTAACATGGTGGACTAAGGCACGAGATCGCCTACCCCGCACAACGTACACCGTCGAAGGTCGGCATTTACATGACGATCTAAGGTGGAAGAGTGCAGCCATGGTCCTGGTGGTTGATGGAACCGACTACTTAGGCCATGCAAGGTCCCTTTGGGCCAAGATCGCCCGCCCTTCGTTTAAATACGAGGCCGGCGTAGTCTGAGGGCCCTCCAAAATTAATCAATGGACACGATCGCTCGCCCTCAAAGGTTCATCATCTAACGTGGTGAACCCGGACAATGCGACGTGCCACAACCCCCGTCTCAACGTACACCGTCGAGGTTCGCCATCTTCATGGTGGGCCGAGGTGGAAGCAGAGCTAAACAAGCCACGGGCGTGGAGTTGAATCATCCGACGCTGCCCCACGCAAGGACTCCTCTAGACCGAGACCGCACGCCCTTCGTTTAAATACGAGGCGAGGCGCAGCCTAACAGAGGACCCTCATAATAAAGTGAGTCACGAGACACTCAATGTCTTCGCGCATCAAGACATGATCAAGGAGTCGGTCCATCGAACTCCGCGATCGTGCACGGTTCCTCAAGACGGACGACCGTCCTCGAGGATTCGACAAAGTTGAAGACCGCTCACTCAACGAGTTATTTTCATCCCCTTACTTCCACTAAGTGAATAAAAACAAGGGGGAAGAGTTCGGACTACCTATACGATGATCGTCCCTATTCAACCACATACGGAGGTCGTCAATTTTCAGATGTTGTGCAGTGATCGAATTCGTTGTAAAAGTTATCTTTATGAGTTTGTCAATTCATTTGGAACTACCCTCGCAACGATCTCTCCTCACACATTTGTACAAAGTCAAACAAAGACTCAAAAATAACAATCATTCAAGTAATCGAAGATAATCAAACATTCATTTCATTACTTGAAAAGATCAGAGTACATGGTCGCCCGAAGGCCTAAATGCTACAAAAGAAAGCTATAAATTACAAGGAAATAAGCTAAAACATCAAAAATGAAGTGCCTCAGGCCCCTACCTGGCCTTCGCCATTAGCATCCGGTGCGGTCCCCTCATCTTCCGGAGCGTCGGGATGAGCAAGATTGGCCAGAGACGGATACCAGCTCAAATCCACGCCGATGTCCGCAAGATCCAAGATCGGCAAGGAGAAAGCTGAATGGAGAGGATGCTCCAACGCATACGCCTTGAAGTTTTCAGCAAGAGGCCCGACCTCCAAACCTCCTTTCTTCGCTGTTCGGATCGAGTCGGCGAACGCCAAATAATAGGCGAACTCGCTGACAAACTCAAAGTTTTGAAAGGGATCAGCCTTGGTCGCCTCTACCTCTCCTTTCAGCTCCGCCATCGCCTGTTGCGACCCCTGGAGCTCGGCCTCCCTCGCAGCAACCTTCTCCTTCGACTCCGCCAGCTCGCTGGTCAACCAAGCGATCGTCACTTTCTGGCGATCGGCCTCCTCTTCAGCAACCTTCTGTGCCCGGACGGCATTTAACATCTGGTCCCGAAATCGGTCAACCGCCAGACGAGACAACTCAGTTTCCTTTTTCGCCAGCTCAAGCTCGTGGCTCGCCCGCCTGGCCGCCTCCAGAGAGTCCTTCTCCATCGCCACGATCTTATCAACAAACTCGGCGTTCTCTTTCTGAGCCGCCTCGAGATCCGCCTGCAGGCGAATAGTGGAAGGTCGCCCCTCAAACTCCTGGCGGCACAGGCGGCCATGGTCGGCTGGAGAGAAAGAAGCGAACGACTGCATCGAACTCCCGTCGGCGGCGAGCGATCGCATCCAGATCGGTCGTCCAGGCCTTCGGCAGAGCAGAAGCGGACTTGCTGACGTATGAAGTGATGTCGCAAGACTGGCGAGGAGATCGGCTCGCTAGGAAATCCACGACCATCGGCGGGCAAGACGGATCTGTGCGACGGATCCTACATCAATACAACAAAGTTAGCACAACTCCTACGCAGTTGCAAGTTTCAACACAAAAACGCAATCTACCTCTCAGCCTTCTCGGGGTCCCGACCGAAATACGGTTTCCCTCGAGGGTTCTCAGCATCCGTGATCGCCATCTCCCGCATAAAAGCCGCAGAGGGCGGCTCATTCTCCGGAGCGACAATGGTGATCGGAGGTGCGGCGATCGGCACCTCATTGGCAGGGGCAGGAACCGAAGTTTCTTCCGGCCTCGGCCTCTTGCGATTCGTTCGAAGCCCCTCCTCCGGAACTCCCTCCTCAGCCACGATCGGCTCCACGCGAGGTTACGCCTCCGGAACAATTAGCAACGCAACAGGCGGGGCCCGAGACGACCTCTTATGGCGGAGACGGCCTAGAACTCCAGGATTCGACATGGCGATCTCCGGCGGGGGCTCCAAAAAACGAGGAAAGCGAACCTCTACAGTTAAGACAATCGACCAACAGTCAGACACTTTCCTCAAGTAAGGCGATCGCCTAGAAAGTGAAGGTCGCAGAAACTCATACCTGGCACCGAGAGATGTCTCGGGAAATGGAATAGCCGAGCCGACAACCAACGACTCTCCTTATTAATCCAGTTAGCGTCAAGGTCGTCGTCCGACAAGCTCCTTATCCGCTCCCAGACAACCAGGAAGTCAAAAGGCAGCTCCTCGACCGCCGGAATGTGAAAACCTGCAAAACCGAAATCAAATTAGATCAGTCCAAAACGCATCCGAACGAAGGGAGAGTCTAAACCCTTACCGGCATTCCTCTCCCGAAACTCAGTAGGGATCTCCAGCTCGCCCGAGGGATTGTCGCTCGCAGAAGCCCTCCACTTGCCGGCGACCCAGAACCACTTCGTCTGATCGCCCCGCATCTTATTCGGGACTCCGTGAATTACCGACCAGATCGGCCCTGAATATGGTAACCACCGGCCGACCCTTTCTGAGCCGTCAGCTTGAACAAATGGTTCATCTCCAACGGCGATGGGAGGCGGTACAGGCGATGACCGCCGAAAAGGGTGAGAGTACAGATAATTTGGAGCCAAGCGTTCGGCGTCAGCTGAAGTGGCGCCACATTCCAAGCGGCCAGCAGATGGGAGACAGCAAAAGATAGAGGGAAGCGCAGCCCGGCCTCCATAATCGCCTCATTCACGGCGACCATACCCATCGGAGGCTGATCGGCTCGCTCATTCTCCGCCGGCGCGAACATGTCCACATCTGAAGGAACATGGAACCTTGTCCTCCAGACGGCCAGATCTTTCCTGGTCGTCGAACTCCGTATTTGGCCAAGCGACCACAAGGATCGCTGCGCAACCCGGTACTGCGACCGTTTGGGAAGCTGATAAGGGTAGGCGACCGAGTATCCCCGGAAATCGAATCTCGGAGTCGGACCGGCCAACTTCTCCATTATCTCAGCAAAAGCCTTATAGGCCCGGCCGAAAGCACTATGCTGCTCCCAGTAGGCCCTAGTCGCCAGATCTCTCTCTATATGCGATCGTCTTTCTTCAGCAGCCGCCTCCTTAGAAACATCGGCTTCAATAAATAAAGCCTCGACTTCAGCAGGGTCGATTCCATCCTGAATAGCCTCTGCGGCCGTCTCCAGGTGGAAGTCGGAAGAAAGTCCTCCCCGGACAGTCGATGTCCCGGCGGCGGAACTGGTACCCACTCCATGTGATGATGACATGCCGGCCATTCTCAAAGACAGAAAAGGAGAAAAGGATTTTTTCTTACCCGAAGGTGAAATCGAACGACGATCGGCACTAAGATCTTCAGAAAAATCTTCAGCAAGTCCTTCTTTCTCCAGTAAGTGCGCGTGAGGACGAAGACTGCAGCACTACGCCCTTTTATAGGAGAAGGCAGGGACTCGTTTGCAATAAGGGAAAATCCCAGGGGTCGGATCTCAAACGACGCATTTATTGACTCCCTCGAGACCCGCGTACGCGTCTTTTCAAGGACGCGTCAGCCGAGGAGTCATTAATGACCGTTGGTATCCTCCAATAGAAGCTCGACATGTGCGCGGAGACTTTTCCACGCCCATTGCTTTTTCCCGCGCAGTTTAGCGGCCAACCAGGTCGTCCGAACCCAGAGTATATCAGCTCGAAGACTATCGCCAGTTCAGTTAAACACAGAGTCGCTTGTCAAAAGTTCAGCGATCGCCAAGAGAACCACCTCACCCCACGTTTCCAACATATGAGCGAGCTGGGGGGCAATTGTTGTGTCAAGATTTATTCATCCCGACAGGCGATCGACTATAAGGCCGAGCGACCTAATCGAAGATATCAGACCACCATCAGGTACCTAGCGATCGACTCCCAAGGCGATCGCCCTTTGGCCTCTGGAGATCGACTCTAGTGTCCGGCTAAGGACGGTCGACCTACGCCCCAAGCAGAGATGATCGCCCGTCAAAGTCATCGAGGACTGGATCTCAGAACAGCACCCACGTGCAGATCCACAAAGCGGCGCGAGACAAGATCTTGACAGCAGACAAGATCTTCTGCTGACAGACAAGACCTTTGACCACAGCCTGTCACCTACCTCACCTACCGGCAGGCGCGCCGAAAGTTGTCAGTGGGACCACCCGTGACAGCAACTCAGGACGCGTGCAGGCTCCCCATTGGACCGTACAGTTGACTGCCAGCAACTCCTGCAGACTTTAAGGAGACAAGCCCATGTGCTAAAAGACGATCGCCTGATTATTATAATACAAAAAAGGCGATCGTCCGGCATATCCAAGTCCTATAAATAGAGAACCTCCTCCTACTGGAAAAAGGTTCGGAATTCATTTCACCAACAGTTGAGAACTCGTTCACTTACGTTCACAACTCATTCACCTACATTCCGGATTCATTCACGGAAATACGATAGAACATACATACCATCAAGCTCCCTGCTTTCTCGCCGGAATCCATCTCAGGACTTCTCTCTCCGAATCTCTCGTCCAGAAGACGATCGGCAGAGGCAGCAAGTCTCCACTAGACGGATTCCAAGAGATTCATAAGCCCAGGAGCCCAAGTATCCAGCTAAATACTCGCCGTGAGAGACTGTCGATCTCTCACCGCCGCGACTGTTCATCTCCTTTGTTACAAGAACTCACAGAGCATCAAATCTGGTTCTTCCGGCAATCTACACGCTCACTAGCTAAGATAACAAGAATCTTTACACTCATTGTAATTGTATTCTTACATTAGTACTTGTATCCCCGAATATTAGTATTAATAATATCTCGCGAGAGCATTCAAACCCGGGACTAACAACCCTGGCAAATCTTGTGTTATTTATCTTTCTCATGGAAGTGCTCTTGTATTTGTTTGCTATCCATCCATTCCAGCAATATCTATCTCCGGATAATATTTTGGGTAGCAACAATCACCAAATCCAAATCATGATAAATGACTACGTACTCGAGTACTTATTAAAACGATACAAACAACAGACAAATAAACCCGATCGGAACATCACTCTGCACCCTCGTCGTCATGCAACTCCAGTGGTTATTTCCCTACTCCCCTGGATCCTGAACATAAACAAATGTTCACCCCCGAAGGAGTTAGCACAACGATTGCTAGTAAAAGTACCACAGCATATTATTCAACATTTCACGAAGAAATAATAATAACATAAATGACAAAAGAACCAACAAGTCTTCTCCTGCGAGAAACTCAATAATAAAATACACACATGATAATCACAACATGATATTACAACATACACATGGTAATTCCAATGATCCAGCGTTCACTGCCTAGACCCCCCGATGATTCCGTCAAACCAACCCGAGGTGGAAAAACCCGTCCGATGATCCAGCACACGCTAGCATAGATCCCCCGATGATCCCGTCGGACCAACAGGAGGTGGACATACAACAACGACATATATGCATGACAATATGTATAACATCAATATATAAAACAATTAAGGTACTTGCCTCGATTCGAAGACAAGAATACTACTTCCACGAAAACGAAACACTCGAAGGTCGCCCCTTCGATCAATCACGTAGGAAGCTCGAACCTTAACAAAAGAAATAATATATAATTTATCTCACGTCTTACGAGTGTCTAACAATCCAATTTACGGCCGAAAGTTCATAAAACGTAATCTGCCTGAACTGCTTAGCGTACGCTACGTATTCTACGTAGCGTGCGTTAAGCTTGCTCGTTAGCGCATGTAAACAATGAAGCCTAGCATACGCTAACTATGTATCGACAGTCCTCTCTGGTTAGCCGACTGACTCACCTGATGACCTAACGTACGTTACGTACCAAACATAGCGTACGCTAAACATGCCCGATAGCGTACGTTAATCTGCATAGCTAGGCGTACACTAAGCGTGCATGGCCGTTTCACTACTGGGCAGCAGACCGTTCTAACGGTGATGAAATTACGAACTCCTCAGTGATTAATGTACGTTATCCATCTACATGTCATGTTCATAAACTTATGAATGATCTTACGGATTCAAACATCTTTGAATTCAAGGAAATGAATATCATCACAACTCTTATATCCAACTCTATTATCATTCTCATGTGAAGTTAGTGATTTCAGGTTGATGCACTAGATTCCATTGTCATTTGTACATTCAGACTTCATCTTAAAGGTGAACTAACAATTCCAACTACGATGTTTCAATGACGATATCATAAGCATAATCATTCCCACTTCTAAACATGATGTTTGTTTGAATAATTCATCAATGGAACTCAATATCTTGATTGCATGATCATCTTATTTTTCAGAACATGAATCTAAGGCTGGAGATAGAATTAACATACCTTAAGATGAAGAAATCACTGAGCCAAAAAGGTAGAATTCAACTCCAGTTGTTTGTATGCCAATCCATGGTGCTACTCCACTTCAATGATCAATCACAAGTGATATCCAATCTTTAATGAATCAAGTAGAGGTGGTCTAAGTGTTTAAGGAGGATATAATGCTCTCTGGTCTCTCAAGCACGAAGGATAATCGAAGTAAATGTAAACCAAGTAAAATGGGTTGCTGTCCCATTTATAACACTTCTGCACATTAGTCGATTAGCGCACGCTATCCTACTTTCCTTAGCGCACGCTAATAATCGTTGACTCCAAAACTGTCCAGTTCCACACACGGAAATCTTATCCAGACCCATGTCCGGTTGGCGCATGTGCTAGCCATCTAGCTCAATAATTGACTGCCTAGCGCACGCAATCCTTCATTCGTAGCGTGCGCTAGTTTTAGCCGATAACGCACGTTAAGCTACATTCTTAGCGTGCGCTATCATGAGTTTGCATGAGAAATTTTGCATGTTGTTATACTTATGTACAAAGATACAAATGTGAGAAATATCATACTCCAATTATCGACATCACAATTCTGAATAATACAGGGTTCAAATACAGATGAAATACACAATAATAAATCCGGATATTACAATATTTCTTTGGAAGGAATGGATCTTTCCTTGCATCCAAACCACGTCGATTTTGTGATTGTTAATTGATCGTGCCTTTTCCATATTAGAGCATTTAAGCATCTTCGGGGCATATGCAAATTAGTGGATGAGAATTGTACAAGCTCGATGTTCTATCTGAATTTTTTTCAGATAGAAACGAGTTTTTTCCAAGATATTTCATCTCAAACAGTGATTTCTCTTATTTTATTAAGAGTACTGATTATATTCATGTCATCTCAAACACCACAATGGTTGCAAATCCATAACTTGTTTCTTTATGAAGACGTTGGGACACAATGCATCGTTCTTATCCCTTCCCATAAGACGTTCACTCAAGCGGTTATAGCACATCCATCTGGATTGCTTCAAACCATAAAGTGAGCATTCAAACAAAATGAGTACGCAGTTCGTGGTCTAGAGTCACTTGATTTAGCTAATGGATATATATATATATATATATCATAGAGATACGCAGTAACCACATCTATTAGCTGCATTTCATTCTTTTAGAAATAACTAAGCCAATCAAATAGTGGAAACATAAAAGCATTAATTACGGGGGAGTACATTTCCCCGTAATCAATACGAGGGCATTGTGAAAAATCTTGTATGACAGGTTAGCCTTATAGCTCAGGACTTCATGTTTCTCATTACGCTTTCTGACAAAAATCTATTTATTTTATACAGGTTTTACACTTGGCGGAGTTAGCACTAGCTGCACTACTGGGGCAAATATATATCGTTTTCTCAGAGAATCAAGTTCTGCCTGAATTGCTTCTTTCCATTTGGGCCAATCGGATCTATGATGACATTCATCAACTGAGCAAGGTTCAATATCGTCGTGCTTTATGATTTCTCGAGCAACTGTATCCGAATACTTCATCAATATGAGTAGATCGTTCCATCAAATTGTACACATTTTCACAGTTTGTCGAGTTTTCTTTGTTCTATTATGTTGTATTGAGCTTCAGGGCATTGCCAATTAATGATTCATGGATGTAAATGTAACCAGAGACAATCTTGTTGGAAGGATTACCAGTATTGATGTTTAAGGAGTTAGTTTGTGCCTCAACTACCTTTTTTTCTTGGACGGGTGTCGATCGAACCGAGCGGCCCGCCCTTCTTTCTTTTGAAAGCTATGGCCTCAGTCGAACATCTACTAAGGGCGATTACATCACTCGGTACATTGGCAATATGCTCCTTATTTGGAATAACCTTGCAGATACATTTCCAGCTGGAACTTGAGATTTTATCATTTTAGCGATATCAGCAAATGCATCACACAAATCAAATCGACTACGTTATAGAAAAAATTCTTTGCATGTAAAGGTCACATTGGAAAGTGTGGGCATCGTAATAAGACAGAGTGAGGATAGGTCACAACATTCCCTATCATTCCTTGACAAATTATTTTTTCTCCTCTCTCCATAATGATGACAAAACTGTATCCTCAAAGTGACAATCCGCCAAATACGTGGTAAAGAGATGACATGTCGAAGTTCTAAGTAGAGGATAATCATCGAGGATTCATATCCAACACAAATACCTAATCACCTTTGTGGACCTATCTTATTGCGTTGTGGGGGTCCAATTGTAACACCCCGAGATATTCGGAGTATATTACAGCGCCGTGGACCCCTACGTGGGACCCACCAGGCTACAACTAGAAAACACCACTCGACTAATCGGTTAGCGAGGACACACATTTAATAATATAACATATGAAGATACGCCCGGAGCAACCGGCGAAATAAGCATCACCCGACAATGTAACAATTTGAAAGTAATACAATACGGAGTTTGAAATGAAAAGCCTAAGTACTCGCGAGTACAATCTATAAGTTTATAATTGTGAGAACAACCAAATCGAAATGGACAAAAGAAATAAAAAGACCCAAATGCACATGTCAACGACCCTGGCCAACGTCCTCGTCTTGTCAGTGCCCGCCGTCCGGATAATCATAACCTGAAATCCATAACAAGAATTTCCCCCAAAACGGGTCCCCAAAGGGGTTAGCAATTACGCTAGTACAAGTAATCAAGGCAAACCAATCGCTTACACATTTCATAGTACATGCACCAATATCATTTCAAAAACAAAACCAGACATGTCTTTTCCGGAAACAAACAGTCACAATTAATTTGCCTAGGACCGGGACAAAGCCACGAATCCCACTCGAGGCCTCTAAGGACCCTCCCGAGCTGGCCACATTCATAAAACAAATCAAGCACCACACGTCACCTAGGACCGGGACGAAGCCACGAATCCCACTCGAGGCCTCTAAGGACCCTCCCGAGCTGGCTAGCGAAACAAACTCATGAATCCAGGACGAAGCCATAGATTCCCTCCGTGATCCCGTCGGACCCTCCCGAGGTGAGCAAAACACACACAATATACATTACTATTTCACGTTAAGCATAAAGGTTTCCAAAAATACTTGCCTTGAGTAATTGACGACGCAACGAACGGAAAGGATAATTCACCGACGAGCGTTAAGAACCAACGGAACCGAACCTAACGATTCGAAGAACATAATTACAACCAACTCTAGACGAACACGGAAATGGAATACACCCGAAAACCCGCCTACGATTCATGTATATTCGTATAGAAATAACAACGAGGGCGGACCACAACCAAACCCTCTCGATTCCGTAAAAACTACAAAATATACCATGAATCCGTAGGAAAACTAATGATACTAACAAGATTAATCATATTCATCATGAATCCACCAACAAAACGAAACGAATCGGACGAAAATCCCAAAACCCCCAATTTATCGAAAAGTAGGGTTCTAAGAGATTTTACCTTGGATTAGGATGAAAGATTCATGTTGATGTTGTTATAATACACCAAGAATTCGAGGAAGATGTTGGATGAGATGATTGGAAGAAGAAATCACCAAGAATCGCCCAAAATCGCCAAAGGAGCTCTAAGCCGCGGGGAGGAGAAGAAATGAACGAATACGTTCATCAGGTCAACTCCTGGTTTATATAGCGGAGTGTTAGCGCCGCTAATCCTCCGTGTTAGCGTGCGCTAACGAAACAGTCTGATCCGAGAGCGATTACGCCGTTAGCGTGCGCTACTCCAAACGTGGCGTGCGCTAATAACCTCTCGGTAGCACGCGCTATCGACCAATAGCGTCGCTACACGACATCACCGAGTCCGAAGCAATCGCAAGACACACTGACGGTTAGCGCGCGCTATCGACCAAACATAGCGTGCGCTAAATTGTATCGGTAGCGCGCGCTATCGACCAATAGCGTGCGCTACCTGGGCATCAGTAGAGTCCAGTGGTAAACTGTCCAGTACTGGACATCCATACTAGCGCACACTACCGGGCGTCTCAGCGTGCGCTAACTCCCAACATTAGCGTGCGTTAGGCTACGTAGCATACGCTAACCCACTACCCAGAGGATCGAATCGCTCTTGCTACTCCCGTGGCTTGCCTCTAGCGCGCCTTCTGGCTTGATCGTAGCGTGCGCTACTAAGTGACCCCTAGCGTGCGCTATACAGAAAATATAGCGTGCGCTAAGTACGAGATATAAATGGTCCAAAACACCGGAATATGAACGAAACGTTAAACGGAACATCTCAAGACGCATCGAAACATAGAATGGATCCACGACAACCCGAATAGCGGTTTCTTACAACAATAACGAGAATCAAATCAATAGATGACGGGAAAGATACACTGAAAGATACACGAGGGTCACTACAACCGAGAAATACACCGAAAAATGAAGATACAAGGGAAAGCAAAATGCGGATATTACATTCTACCCCTCTAAAAATAAGTTTCGTCCCGAAACTTAAGAAACAAACAATTCAGGGTAGCTAGCACGCATGCTATCCTCGGTCTCCCAAGTTGCCTCCTCGACACCATGTCTCGACCACTGCACTTTGACCAAAGGGATGGTCTTATGCCTCAGTCGTTTCTCACGATGCTCCAAAATCTTCAAAGGACGCTCCTCGAAATTAATATCCTCGGCGACATCAATCTCACCATAATCGATGACGTGACTAGGGTCCGGGACATATTTCCTCAGCTGGGAAACATGAAAAATGCTATGAACATGACTCAAGGCCGGAGGTAACGCCAAACGGTATGCCAACCCACCGACTCGCTCGAGAATCTCAAAGGGTCCAATAAATCTCGGACTTAACTTCCCTTTCTTCCCGATACGAAAAACTCCCTTCGTCGGCGACACCTTTAGTAAAACGTGGTCTCCCACCTCGAATTCCAAAGGTCGACGACGGACATCGGCATACGAATTCTGTCGACTCTGGGCAGTCAACATCCATTCCCGAATTAATTCTATCTTCCGCCTCGTCTCTAAAACGACGTCCGGCTCGGTCCCGACTAAATCGGACGCCTCATTCCAACAAATCGGTGATCGACATCGCCGCCCATAAAGTGCCTCATACGGTGCCATCCGAATCGACGCGTGCCAACTATTGTTGTACGTGAATTCGATCAATGGAAAATGCTCCTCCCAGTCACTACCCCAATCGAGAGCACAAGCACGCAATAAATCCTCGAACGTCTGGATAGTGCATTCCGACTGTCCATCTGACTGGGGATGAAAAGAGGTACTCAAACGCAAACGGGTACCTAACGCCTTATGCACCGCCTGCCAAAAGTGCGATACAAAGCGGCCATCACGATCCGAAACAATAGACTTCGGAGTACCGTGAAGTCTCACAATCTGCGCGATAAACACACGAGCCAACTTCTCCGGGCCCCAAGTGTCCTTGATGCCCAGAAAATGTGCCGACTTGGTCAGACAATCAACAATCACCCATACCATATTCATGCCCGACCTTGATCTCGGCAAACTCGTAACGAAGTCCATCGATATATCTTCCCATTTCCATTCCGGAACGGGAAGTGACTGCAATAACCCAGCCGGTCGCTGATGCTCGATTTTGACCTGCTGGCAAGTCAAACATCTCGCTACAAACTGTGCGACCTCCTCCTTCATATCATTCCACCAGAAATTCCTCCTCAGGTCCTTGTACATCTTACTCGAACCAGGATGAACGGAATAAGGTGTAGCATGGGCTTCACGCAAAATACTCTGTCGCAACTCTGGGTCGTTCGGCACACAAAGCCGACTCTGGAATCTCAAAGCACCATCCTCGTGAATCACAAACCCAGGAGAATTTCCCTTAAGAACGTTCTCTCGGATTTGAGTAATCATCGGATCCTCTAACTGCTTCAGCTTAATTTCATCGATTAAAGACGACGAAACCTCTAAAGCACAAAGTTGCCCGACAGCTCCAGGCAACAAAACCTCAACATCCAACTCGATCAAAGCCCGCCGAAGCTCAGACTAAGACGTAAGGATCTCAAGCGTTCGCAACGCAATCGGTTTCCGACACAAGGCGTCGGCCACGACGTTCGCCTTGCCCGGATGATAAAGGATTTCGAGGTCATAATCCTTAATCAGCTCCAACCACCTCCTCTGCCTCATATTCAACTCCCGCTGAGTAAATATGTATTTCAGACTTTTATGATCGGTAAAAATCTGACATGCAGAGCCGAAAAGATAGTGACGCCAAATCTTGAGTGCAAAAACGACTGCCGCTAACTCCAAATCATGAGTAGGGTAGTTCAGCTCATACGGCCTCAACTGTCTCGACGCGTAGGTAATGGTCTTGCCGTGCTGCATCAATACGCACCCAAGACCCTGACCCGAAGCATCACTATAAACGGCAAAACCCTCATTGCCACATGGCAATGCCAAAATCGGGGCTGAGGTCAAACGCTTCTTCAGTTCCTCAAAACTCGACTGCCTCTCGTCATTCCAAACGAACTTCTCGGATTTCTGGAGCAACTGCGTAAGTGGCCGAGCTAGTTTCGAGAAACCCTCGACGAACCTACGATAGTAGCCAGCCAAACCCAAGAAACTACGGATCTCCTTCGCATTCTTGGGCGGCGCCCAATCTAACACTGCCTCAATCTTCTGCGGATCCACACGAACCCCCTCGGCTGAAATCACGTGACCTAAAAACGTCACTTCCTTCAGCCAGAACTCACATTTCGAGAACTTCGCATAGAGTTGCTCAGTCCTCAAAATGTCTAGCACTATCCGCAAATGATGGGCATGCTCTTCCTCACTCCTCGAATAGATAAGAATATCGTCAATGAAGACGACGACACACTTATCCAGATACTCGATAAAGACTTTGTTCATCAACTGCATGAACACCGCTGGTGCATAGGTTAACCCGAAAGGCATAACTACAAACTCATAATGTCCGTATCTCGTCCGAAAAGCTGTTTTCGGCACGTCGGACTCCCTCACCCGAAGCTGATAGTACCCCAATTTCAAATCAATCTTCGAGAATACCACAGCTCCGTGCAACTGATCGAACAAGTCATCAATCCTCGGCAAAGGATACTTATTCTTGATGGTCACTTTGTTCAGTTCGCGATAGTCGATACACAAACGTAGTGAACCATCCTTCTTCCGCACAAACAGGACTGGTGCGCCCCAAGGTGAGGCGCTCGATCGAACATATCCCGACTCAAGAAGCTCACTCAACTGCTTCTTCAACTCTGACATCTCTGAAGGTGCCATGCGATACGGCGCCTTAGAAATAGGAGCCGTGCCCAGCTCTAACTCTATAACAAATTCAACCTCACGATCCGGTGGCAATCCCGGCAACTCGTCAGGAAATACATCAGGAAACTCACTAACGACTGGAATCGACGAAAGCGCGACTCCACCATTCTACGCCTTCAAGGCATAGCACCAATAACCAGTACACCCCTTTCGCAGGAGTTTCATCGCCTTCAAGGCGTTAATAACAAACTTCTGGTTTCTCTTTCGCCCCGCGAAAGAGTGTTCAGTGCCGTCCTCGACTAACATGGTAATGATCCTCGTGCGGTAGTTCATGATTGCACCATGCCGCTCGAGCCAATCATCCCCGAGAATCAAATCCTCACCCTCGATACCCACGACAATAAGATTAGAGAGCCAAGCCCTCTCACAAATTAACACAGAACAGTCTCGGACTTCTCGATCACCAATAATTCTATCACCGCTAGGAAGTTTAACGATGAAAGGCTCGCAAGGTGAGAAGCAGTTGAGACTCAAACGGCGTACACACTCTAGAGAAATGAATGAATGCGTAGCACCCGAATCAAAAAGCACACTCACAGGATGAGAATGGATATGAACGGTACCTGTCGCCACAGTAGCCGCTGGGTCATCGGCCCTCCTCATCTCGTATATACGCGGCTGGGCAGAGCCGACACTGGAAGCTCCTCCTCTAGCGGGTTGACCCCGACCCCTACCTCGGCCGGCACTCGGCGGTGGCGGTGGAGCGAATGAGCCCTGATTCACACTCGGCTCCATAGGTGCTGGGTGAGAAGAACGGGCGCCGCGAAACTGTCTGAGCTTCTCGCAAAAAGAAGCCTTGTGGCCGGACTGACCACAAGTATGACAAGTTAAAGGTGGACGAGGACAATCCCGGTTCACGTGGCCTGGATTGACACAGTTAAAGCATCTGGGGTCCCGAACGAAGGTTCCGGCGGCACTTCGGAAACTCCCAGAGAAACGAGCCGAACCACCCGTAGAAATGTTTGCAGCCTGAGATTTCTGCTGGCCTCCACTCTTCGGACCAGAAAAATTTCCGACCGACTTCTGCTTCTTGCTCTCACGAGCCACATCACTAGCCGTCACCGACATATCATAAGCGAGGGCCCTACTCTGATAATCCTTCAAAGTAGTGCAGACGAGTCCATACATATAGTCCCGAATGGACAGCTTCATCCTCCTGGAAAAATGGAAAATTTTGTCGCTCTCTTCGACAACTTGGGTCTTCACATAACCCAACTCCTTGTTAAAGTCGGCAATGGCTTGGGACACGGGTATATCCCAAGGTTGAGCATCGTAGAAAGCATGGACTCGAGCCTGTCTAACTGGCCTCGGGACAGTTGGTGGCAACGAAGACCTTAGATATCTCCTTGATCCACCCCTCCCAGCCGATTGGGTCTGATGCTCCCGAAAATTGAGAAGGGTGCATCTTGATGACATCTTGGAGCCAACGGTCTGCTCCGCCCCGGTTAGCATGGGCCTGATTGGGGTTCTGGACCACCTGAGCTATAGCCGCCATTTGGTTAACCATTTGCTGCATAACAGCCGCAATACCAAGATCGGCGCGCTCCTGAGAAGAACCATGACTATGACGGTCGCCGGTACTGCCGGCTCCCGAAAAATGCGACGTGGCCGCCCCACCGGCTGCCCCACGTCCTCGACCACGACCACGTCCCCTTCCAGCATCCATGCTGGTGATAAGAGGTGGCAAAAGTAACTCGATGATAAGTAAAAGAGGGAGAATAATCACAGTCCAAGAAACGGAATACAGTACGAGAAAGTAAAGAATCGAGTAAGGAAACTTACGAACACTGGAAGTACTGAGATGCCGGCAGCGGTGTGACAATATGCGAAACAAAACACGACTAGACCCAAATAACCGACAAGCCTAGGTATCCATAAACCTAGATGCTCCGATACCATTTTCTGTAACACCCCGAGATATTCGGAGTATATTACAGCGCCGTGGACCCCTACGTGGGACCCACCAGGCTACAACTAGAAAACACCACTCGACTAACCATCTCGGTTAGCGAGGACACACATTTAAATAATATAACATATGAAGATACGCCCGGAGCAACCGGCGAAATAAGCATCACCCGACAATGTAACAATTTGAAAGTAATACAATACGGAGTTTGAAATGAAAAGCCTAAGTACTCGCGAGTACAATCTATAAGTTTATAATTGTGAGAACAACCAAATCGAAATGGACAAAAGAAATAAAAAGACCCAAATGCACATGTCAACGACCCTGGCCAACGTCCTCGTCTTTGTCAGTGCCCGCTCGTCCGGATAATCATAACCTGAAATCCATAACAAGAATTTCCCCCAAAACGGGTCCCCAAAGGGGTTAGCAATTACGCTAGTACAAGTAATCAAGGCAAACCAATCGCTTACACATTTCATAGTACATGCACCAATATCATTTCAAAAACAAAACAAGACATGTCTTTTCCGGAAACAAACAGTCACAATTAATTTGCCTAGGACCGGGACGAAGCCATGAATCCCACTCGAGGCCTCTAAGGACCCTCCCGAGCTGGCCACATTCATAAAACAAATCAAGCACCACACGTCACCTAGGACCGGGACGAAGCCACGAATCCCACTCGAGGCCTCTAAGGACCCTCCCGAGCTGGCTAGTGAAACAAACTCATGAATCCAGGACGAAGCCATAGATTCCCTCCGCGATCCCGTCGGACCCTCCCGAGGTGAGCAAATCACACACAATATACATTACTATTTCACGTTAAGCATAAAGGTTTCCAAAAATACTTGCCTTGAGTAATTGACGACGCAACAAACGGAAAGGATAATTCACCGACGAGCGTTAAGAACCAACGGAACCGAACCTAACGATTCGAAGAACATAATTACAACCAACTCTAGATGAACACGGAAATGGAATACACCCGAAAACCCGCCTACGATTCATGTATATTCGTATAGAAATAACAACGAGGGCGGACCACAACCAAACCCTCTCGATTCCGTAAAAACTACAAAATATACCATGAATCCGTAGGAAAACTAATGATACTAACAAGATTAATCATATTCATCATGAATCCACCAACAAAATGGAACGAATCGGACGAAAATCCCAAAACCCCCAATTTATCGAAAAGTAGGGTTCTAAGAGATTTTACCTTGGATTAGGATGAAAGATTCGTGTTGATGTTGTTATAATACACCAAGAATTCGAGGAAGATGTTGGATGAGATGATTGGAAGAAGAAATCACAAAGAATCTCCCATTCGACTCGATAGTGAACGAAACAGACTACTTGGATAAATTTCTGTTTTCTCTTCATAGTAAGATACTAATATTACTTACATTATATTACTAGTTTATTTCAAAGTAGTGAATATTGAGTGAACCGAGGAGATTACTAATATTGCTTACATTCAAGATACTAATATTGCTTATGGTTCAAAATTTTCCCCTCTTTGTAAGAATGAACCGAGGAGAACTTGAATGTCTAATGGATAGTGGGGCCACCCACACCATCAAAGATGATGACTGGTCCTCCCAACTCATCAAAGAGCAAGGTAATGCCAAATTCTTGATGCTAACGGCACTATCTTCCAAGTTATCAATGATATATATGCACCTAGAGCCCCTCAAACCTTACTCGACTTCATAGGTAAACAAAGCAATGGTTTTCATGTTGAAACCCACTATGGAAATTGAATAGAGCTTATTTTTATAATTTCTAATGATTGTGTATGAAACCGCATTTTAGAAAAAACTCATGAGTCAATATAGTAGACTGTGCCTCACTACCATTATGGTTTTCGAATCACATGTTGTCACAAACAATGAACTTTGGGACACTGATTCACATAGGCTTTGGCACAATAGACTAGGTCATCATGATCGAGACATGATGATCCACATACTAAAGAACTCACACGAACATCCTTTTTTTCAAGTGAAAGGTTGGAAACAAATCAACCCAAAGAACACTGTTGATGTTAATCATGTTATGTCATCTAAAGAACCAGATACATATTCCCCTTCTAAGCATCACATCACTCAATTTGCAACGCCTGCTCTTTAGCCAAAGTGTGAGCGAGACCTTCCTATACTAAAGATACAAAGCAATCGTTCCATTCTTACATCGAATACATGGAGATATTTATAAACCCATCCATCAAAAATGCGAACTATTTAGATATTTTAAGGTTTTGGTGGATGGTTCGACACGTTGGTCACATGTCGGAAAAGTTAGCAGACTGAAATTTCTGCTGACCCCCACCTTTGTGGCCCGAAAAATTCCCGGTGGACTTCTGCTTCTTACTCTCGCGGGCCGCCTCACTCGCCGTCACAGACATATCATAAGCATGGGCCCTGCTCTGGTAATCTTTCAAGGTAGTGCATACAAGTCCCGACATATATTCCCGAATCGGCAACTTCATCCGTCTGGAGAAATGGAAAATTTTGTCGCTCTCCTCGACAACTTGGGTCTTCACATAACCCAACTCCTTATTAAAATCAGCAATAGCTTGAGATACGGGGATATCCCGCGGTTGAGCATCATAAAAAGCATGTACCCGAGCCTGTCTGACTGGCCACGGGCAATATTCAGTCTCCATCAACTCTTGAAACTCAGCCCACGAAGCAGTATGATCTTTGGGCCCAACGGCCTCCCACCAGTCCGTGGCGTCCCCTGTGAGAAAGTATTGAGCAATAGGGACTCTACGTTCCTCGGGACAGTTAGTGGCAACGAAGACCTTAGATATCTCCTTGATCCACCCTTCCCAGCCCCTCGGGTCTGAAGCTCCCGAAAACTGAGGAGGATGCATCTTGATAACATCTTGGAGCTAACGATCCGCTCCGCCCGATTAGCGTGGGCACGATCCGGGTTCTGAACCGCCTGAGCTATTGCCGCCATTTGGTTCACCATTTCTTTGCATAACGGCCGCAATACCAAGATCGGCACGCTCACGAGAAGAAGCATGGCTATGACGGTCGCCGATCTGCCGGCTCGAAGATCGTGGCGTGGCCGCCCCACCGCCCCACGTCCCGGCCGCGTCCACGACCAAGACCGCGACCACGACCTCTTCCGGCATCCATCGGAGTTAAATAAGTAGCAAAAGCCATACAAGGATCGATCTGATAAAAGAACAATCACAAGTCGAGAATCAAAGTGCGATACAAGGAATTAATGAGCAGAGGAAGGAAAACTTACGGACCTTTGGTAAATCTGGAATCATGGCGTGACGATGATGTGCAAAACAAAACACCACAAGACCCGATAAACCGACAAGCCTAGGTATCCATAAACCTAGAGCTCGATACCATTTTACGTAACACCCTCAAGATATTCGAGGTATATTACGGTCGTGAATCCCTATATGGGACCCACAGTGAAACGACATCATACTCATCGACACACATAAACGAGAACAATACCATGTCATAAAGGCGCAAAACAGAATAATCCACCCGGTTCAACCGGTCAATATAACATCATCATCCAACACAACATAATAAGCAACAATACAATCCGAACGAACAAGAACCCCTTAAGTACTCGAGTACAACTATTAGTTCAAAACCACAAAAGATGAAAAGGTAAAAGACACTAAAACGTCACTCGTGCACAATCATCACGCACGGCCATCATCCGTGTATCTTGGTCAGCGCCCGCTCGTCTCGATGAACACGACTGAAATTCATAAAGCGAATTTCCCCAAAAGCGGGTCCCCAGAGGGGTTAGCAATTACGCTAGTACAAGTAACCAGATGAACGTCTTACATCTTACACATATAGTAATGCATGCAATTCAAGAAAACATAGTTCCAAAACACTCATTTCCGGAAATGCCAATATCAAATCACATTTGTAAAAATGCACCACAATTAACCGCGGACCCACAGCTTCGTGGATCCCTGCCGAGACCCCGTCGGATCTAACCCACAGTGGTTAAAAGCAAGCTCGCGGTTCCTCAGCTTCGTGGAGCCCTACCGAGACCCCGTCGGATCTAACCCGCAGTGAGCATACACACACACACAATTTCTCATACAAAACTACTATGTCAAGATCGTAAGTTCATAAGGATACTTGCCTCGATTAAATAGACGATGACACGAACGGAACGGAAGAATCAAGCACAACCACGAGGAACCGGCGAAAATGAACCTAACGATTCGAATAACACAATCACAACCAACTCTAGACGATTACGGAAATGGAATACACCCGGAAACCCACCTACGATTCATGTATATTCATACCAAAAATAACAACGAGGGCGGACCACAACCAAACTCTTTCGATTCCATAAAAATCCACAAAATATCCATGAATCCGTAGGAAAACTAAAGATACTAACAATATCAATCGTATACATCATGAATCCATCAACAAAACGGAACTAATCGGAAGAAAATCCCAAAACCCCCAAATTAATCGAAACTAGGGTTCTAGAAATATTACCTTTGAAGATTCAAGTACTAAGATCCGAAGAACACGCGTTAGATTGATTATCCGAGCCTCACAACCGAAGGAAGATGATGAAAATCGACTCCCGAATGAAGAATGCTTGAGAGTTCTCCCCCCCCCCCCCCCTTTAGCTCTCTCTCTCTCTCTCTCGCAGTGAAATGAAGAAGAAGACAGCCGATTTCGTCTAATAAAGACGAGTTTGCACAGTTGACCGCTTTGTGTGCGCACAGGCCAAAAATTTACTCCCAGGTTTCGGCATTGTGCCGCGGCCACGGCTGCGTGTCTGCGGCACCGTCTGATTGGGTTTAGGTCGCGAAGACACACGAGTGTGCCGCGGCTGCCGGACAGTGTCTTGCGGCCTCGGCACCTTGTGCGCGGCACCGGATGGGTGTGCCGCGGCACAGTCTGATTTGTCCGACCAACAATCAAGGGATTTGTGTGCCGCGGCGCACACACCTTGTGCCGCGGCCCACACCCCCTTATGGGTTCCAAAATGATAAAAATGATCCGGAAAGAGAATAAAACGATAGGAATCAATATTTGGGAACCAACAACACGAAATGGATCCACGACAACCCCGAGACGGCGGTTCCGCACAACAATAACGAGAATACAGTTCAACAGTTTGACAGGAAGGACACGCTGAGAAGTACACGAGGGTCACTACGATCGAGAAATACACCAAAAACGAAAATACCAGGGAAAGAAAAATACGGATATTACAATTATGTTATGAATGCATTCAAAATGGTCCTTAAAGGCATCCCACAGTTCTTTGGGATATTTTAACTGTAGATATTTCCATCTCAGGTTGGGATCGACATGTCGTCTTAGAAACATGCACTTGCTTTAATTTTGTCAGACGGTGCTTGTACTGCAGCACCAAAGATCATGGCACTATAGTCCTCAATAAATGTTGTCTCAACATCAGAGACCCATCTATGGTACTCAATCCCTTCTGAGTCTAAGATGTCAAATTTTGGACGAGTTGAATCAGTAATCTTTATACAATAAAAAGGAAAGTATGAATTTTACATAATCATGAGTATACCCATGATAAAATTTAGCAAGAGCATATGCTTTCCTTTGAACCATGATATGGTCAATACTCATGAAATTATATTATCATGGTACAATTTATATAAGTAGTACAAATTATACATTTAAGTCTACTAATCATTAAGCTTATTTGAATGCAAATTCTGTAATTCATTTAAGTCGTAGACATGATATCTTAGTCTTATGGCGCAATTTAATTAATTCAAGTGGTTAAGTAATTCATTTAATTTAATTAAGAACACTTAACTAATTAGTTGTGCAATTAAATCAAATGAAACATATCAAATAGCACGTGAAACATACAGTAGGGCTCATATTATGTATCTTACTTCGCGATTTAGGTTAAAAAAATGTAATTGGGAAGGGTTTGTCGAGTCGGGCAGGTGGGAGGGCCGACTTCTGAAGTTGGCTGTTGTGTCAGGTCGGGGTGGATAGCTCCAGGGCAGGATGGAATAGTGATTCGGTTCCTTCTTCTAGTTTTGAGTCGCGGGTCAGGTTAGGGATGGGTCGGAACCGGGTTGGAGGCATCTGGGCCGGGTTAAGATGCTTATGATGTTGTTGCATCGATTTGGGAGGAGGGCGGTCGACATTTTCTGTTAGTCTGATCATGATGAAGAAGATGACAGGCTCTGGGCCGGGCTAAGATGCTTATGATGTTGTTGCATCGATTTGGGAGGAGGGCGGTCGACATTTTCTGTTAGTCTGATCATGATGAAGAAGATGACTGTCAACTTGGTGTATATCGGAGGTTCACACAAATTGGGTGTCTCTGATCGGAGGTGATGTCATGAAGATGACGTGTGCGAATCAGATGGGTGCCAGTGTTCTGTCTGTGTTGGCGCGATTGCGGTTTTGGGAAGGCGGTTGTAGAACAAGGATGGCGTGCGACTGAATGAGGTTTTCGACCGGTTGAGGGTCAGGTTGGAAGCAGGGCCGCTTCAACACTTTTTGAGGCCTAAGACGAGACAATTTATCAGGCTTTTTTCTTTCTTTTTCACTGTAAAATGCATTTCACTAATTAAAATTTATTTTTCTAGCTTCTTAAAAACTTACTAATTAGATTCTTATAGTCAAGTTTATCTAACATCTCTTGTCAAATTGATAATATTGCCAATTCACTTAATCCTTCTTACGACATTGTCGATCTTAGATAATTTTTTGTTAAATTCAATTTTGAAAAATGTCTTTCTGCTGTAGCAACTGTTATAGGTATATTTAATAATATTCTATAAGCAATATAAGCATTTCAAAAAGATTTTAGTCTTTTTATACAATTATGTATATCAACACAAGTTGAATTTTCGATCCCTATAATTTCTCTTAAAGTTTTCAATTCTAAAAAGACTACAGAAAAAACAGACTTTGCCGGCGCCAATTCAAATGGTAAAATAAGAACGAGCATCAGTAAATGAATACCGATGGCCAGTGGCCATTGGAAAACTGCTCGACGGTAAAAAATTACCGACGCTATTACTGGGCGTTGTTAATTTCCCGACGGCTTCCCGACGCCGTTGCCTTCGACCAATCCCCGCGCTGGCTGAAGTTGGGACGGTTTTGCCGATGGATATCGACGACAATGCCGACGACCTTAACAACGGATTTACCGACGCCCAGCTGCCGTCGTTGAGTAACAAATACTGATGCCTTTATTGCCATTGTTAAAAACGAAAACGCCGACGCCTTTGACGACGGAGAAGGCCATCGTTAAGTAACAATACCGATGGCTTTAGTGCCGTTGTTAAATAGGGAAATGCCGACGCCTTTGCCGACGGTATACTGCCGTCGTTAAACTGCCAACAACACTTTTGCCATTAGTAATGCCGTCAATAATTTTCTTTAAAACATAATTTCTCCTGATTTTCAATTATTTCCATTACCTGCTTTCAAAATCTTACTTGAACAATCAATTTGAAATAAACAATAGTGAATAATAAAACAAAATAGTCATATATAGTAAAAAAGTCATAATGTCACACAATCATCATAGTTGTATCGTCATACACAATCAAGAGTTGTCATCATAGTTGCTTTCATCGTACAGTGAAAACAGAAATAAGTTGTCCAGACAAAGTTAAGTCGAAGGGTGACCAGAAGGTGGAAGATTTTGTTGTATCAGCATTTCTTGAATAGCTTGCAACTGTTCCTCAAGGCGTTGTCTCTTCACATACTCTTCTTCAATCACATTTGCCTGCTCTTCTCTCAGTCTGCGCTCCTCTGTCACCTGCTCCTCTAAGGATGTAAATCGAGTGTGGATCTCTTCAGATACGTGAAACTGTGAGGTCGCTGATCCACCGCGGCTAGAGCCTCTGCTTATGATGCTGGGAGCTAGACTGCCCGTGCCGTACATCCTGTTTTTATTGACATATTCTTTGGCGGCCTCCTTCTCTTGCAGTACAGTCTTATAGACCATATTCAATCTGCTCCCTCTCCTTGCTCTGCAACAAGCTCCTTAACCCTAGCTTGAGAAGAAAAACATGCTCAATGAGCAAAACATGTAGCAATCATTATATATAAGTCTAGGTTCATATAAATGTATGAGCCAAAAATATCGCCTTAAGGTTGTCATTATATAGATGCAAGTGTATCTGATGCAAGTGTACGTATGTGTCAAACTTTAAAACACTCGTATCATACAAAATATATTTGGATCTATACAACAGATTAGCTTCAATCCTCTTTTGTATATATGGTGAAACCTTGGAATAACACCACTAGCCAGCCACTGATGCATACATAGTTAAGAAGGTGTTTTCTGAACTGACTTTTTTGTGTGTAATAATTGAAATTCCTAGACCAGCATAAACCAAGCCAATGCCAGTGTTTAAAAAGGATGATTGACCATCATGTAACCTTGACGCGGTTGGGAATCTACAATCTTGCTCGATGATGATTTATGTTGGGTGACGAAGACGAAGGTTATCAAGAAAAATATATCCAAAGATGTGACAAAGAGATGATTGGCAAATGATTTCAGATAAAAAATGACCAAAAACCAGAGTTGCATTTTCCAACTCTATATTGCACAAATTGAACTCCCACATAAGATTGTCAGAGCTCTTGAGTCATTATTTTGACTTCAACATTCTGAATACTTCCGCTGTTGAAGAGCCGCATAACGAAAACAAACAAATCTGATCGAGTAACAGAATCATAAGTAATCACTTCAAACGCAATATACTTTGTAGAGAAATAAACAGTTAGATTAATTTGTCTTGTACTGAAAAATAACTTCACGAAATGCTTGTCACAAATACTAAATATGATGTTCAAACCCTTAAAAGATTGCTTATTTAAAAGGTAAAAATATATCTTCTTCATCAACTTCTTCCCATGCAACATATGTTCTAGTGGCCACAACCAGCTATGGCAGTACGTAGAGATTTGGCAAACAATGATGGAATTTCATGTGCAGGTGCTCAAGAAATGTACAAGAAAGGACTGTTGGCAACTGTTGATGTAAACAGATTAATGGAGGCGTCACTAGTGGAAAAATATCATTTTACGCGTATGTATGTGTGTTCGATGAATTGAACAAGATAGCGTCTGGAAGGTATATCTGCTTTGATCAAGTGATTAAGAACGAGGAAGAGGTAGAGACACTGGCACGTGAGACAGGGATACGAGTAAATTTGATATCTGAAACTAAAAGTGCCTCTGGCGATGCTCCTAGACAGCTTCAACTCTCAAATTTAAAACTTTCTGGGTTGATGTCAAGAGTTAGAAATTGTAAGAACGCCTTTTAGAACGATTAATTTCTGTGCAATAACTCTATAGGTCAAAGACTCATATTTTAAAAATCACTCTATAGGTCTTCCTGTAACAAATTAAGGCTATCCTAATCTATTAAGCAAAATCCTCTTTTGGTATGACATGTTTTTTTTAAACCATATGACGTTTAATTACTCGTCACTTTGATATTACATGTACACTTACTCATCAGCCACCGTTCATTCTACCGTGTGCTACACATGCTCAAATAATTTTTTAGAAGTTATAATACTCATCGAAATGTTTTAGTATATCACTTGCATTAGTTATAGTCTTGCTAACAGAGTTACGACATTAAAAGGATTTATTCAATTTAGATTTTAATCGATTGATATAAATTTATGAATTTTAAAAAATTGTTATTGAACTTAATTATACATAAATTTTGGGAGCGTAGATATAAATTTTTCAAAAATCCACAATTTAAGAAACCTAAAACCATAAAATCCTGATTGAACAAAAATAAACCACAACACCACTGAATCAATTACATATACTAAAATATGATGTTCAAACCCTTGAGTTCTAATACATAATACTATTTATATTGTCATTATACAGATTCCAAGATTGATGATTTAAACGAACTTTTCTATATTCCAAGATTGATGATTTAAACGAACTTTTCTATCTTGTTTCTCAACCATAAATCTCATTTTTAAAATGTTAGGATACATCTAAGCATGTGCATTTGTTAATTCCTCATTACATCAAAAACCTAGAGTACTACGGTTATCTCTTAAAACATAAAAATAATTTCACACATCACAAATAAACAGTTGAAACGGCAAACATATATCAGAATTTATAATTTCAATAATACTTACATCAATATCCGCATCCTTCTGTGTCGTAAAACTTCCATCTTTTTTCATGTGGATAGCCCGAAAAGAGGCATAAACACACTGCTCTAATGGAAGATTATTCTTTGTTGCCTATTTATTAAAAAAACTTCGAAATTATTATGATGCACAATTACATATACAAGTAAAAATAATTAGATAATTACTAACCAACTCTCGAGCAAGTACGCTAACAGACTTAGAGCCTCCACTATGCTTGCTAATCCCGGTACCATGGCCATCCACTTCAGTCATTCGGTTGCCTCTCACCCTCGTAGATACATTTCTCACCTCAGGAGTATTCCAGTAAGCACACAAACCTTGCCACCAATCAATAAGAATGTGTTTCAGCCTCCTTTGCTCCGGTAGTTCAGGATCCCTTTTTCTTTTTGCATCACTTAGGAAATTGCTGAACTTAACCCGTGCACGAGACTCCCAAAGATCATAGACTTCTTGTTCCCACTCAACAGGCCACGTGAAAAGTTTCTATGACATATATTGCATATCAAGTTAATAAAACTAACTTAACACGGTTGAATATAATTAGTTTACATAATGATTACAAATTACCTTAAAGAAGGTATAGTAGTGGGCCTTTACGCTATCAGGAGTATCTTTTCAGTTAAAGCCTGTCAGATTGGGAACTCTTTTAAAACTCCTCGTGCACACCCTGAAAATCTGGGGATGAATCACCATCTCTCTGTAACCAAAACCAAATCAATAATTTAGATCATCACAATACTTAGTTATAGCATAATCAACATCTTTAAGCATTTCGATGACAGTAAACAAACACCATATAACATCCTAATATTAATTATAATTAAATTTCGAAAACATCCATATTTTTTTCTTTTATAACTTTAATTATCTTAATTTAAAATTTTCCTTTAAATAAAATAATAACGTGCAGAAGGTATCTCATATCACGTAAATATCATTTAGAAGAAGAACTATTATATTTTTTTTCAAAAATTGAAAGTAAACTTTAGTGATTAAATAAGTGTAAGGAATTAACGAAAACTCCAATTTAAAATGCAACCAAAATATTAAGTACAGAATTTATACTACGTCTAATTACGAAAATTATACTAACATTCATCATTTATAGAAAATAATGCAATTGTTAACGTTCGCAAAACCTTCAATTTACAAATTGAAAGATTCTTCATAAATATGCTTAATAATATTATGAATTGATGCTTATTTTAACACCATCTTCCACCGGTACCACGCCCGCTCCATTAACCTGAAAATATTTTATAAAAATTCGGGGTAAGCCTGAGCTTAGTGGGGTTATACATGTCATATGAATATATCACGAATAATTGAACACATAAATATTTTTGTTCTATTTTTACGTGTATTTCTACACGGAGTACTCGGAGCCCGGAGGCAATCTGAGGCCGAAGGTTAACTGAGCCCGAAGGATAAATGTTCTGTGTACTGGAAGTACAATTTCTCATGTTCTCTTTGTATGACATGATAAATCATATCATAAATGATATATGCCAAATAATATGCAATATACATACGAGACATGTAATTTTATTGAAAATAAGTGAAAATAAAACCCCCACCTCCAATGCAGCATTTGACTAAGTATGGATGCTCGACTCGGAAATCTTAGGCCCGAAAGTTCTCATCGTTATCTACAATAAAATAATTTAATATTATTATGAAAGTATGAAAATATATAATAACACAAACTAAATTAATATATTTGAATTTGATTTAAAAAGATGTAATTTGAGATGTTTAGAAATTAAATAGCGGTAAAATCAAAAGATAGAAAAAATTAAGGGGGTTGAATTGAAATTTGGATTAAAGTGTTGGGATATAAAATCCAACACTTAGGTTAGATTTCTTCCAATTCATCCGCCGCCCCTCTCTATCTCTCCCTCTTCTCCTGCTCTTCTCCAGACGTCTTCTTCTTCTTTCTTTTCTTTTTTCGCTCTTCTTCTGCATCTCTTCTTCATACCAAAGTCCAAAACACTTCCTACACAATTCGCCAACCTCACACCATATCATATCCCAACGGTTTAGATTTGTCGGGATCACAAATCAGACTGGTGGCGACTGGCCGCGACTGGAATGGAGGAGACGCCGATGGTGACCGGTGTTTCCTGGGCTTGAATGGGTTCTCAGCTATTTCGGTTTCAAGCCCCCCACTCGAATCTGGAGCACATCCGATTCGGTGGGTTTTCAGGCGATTAATATTTTTTTTTTTCTCGGTTTGGATTTTGAGAACGGACATGGAGTTCGGTTTCTGGTGTTGATCCAGATTCTGGTTTTGATGCTATGAAGAAAATAAAAAAGATGAAAAAAAATATTACAGAAAGGAAAATCGAGACTTTTGATCTTTTTCTTACCTTCTACTGGAGATGTTTAGAATGAACGATGCTGTAAAGTTGATTTGCATTATATATTATTTAGGAGAAGAATTAGAAAAGACACAATTTAATTATGTCATAATTTGATTAATAATTGAGTGATGAATGCTGTAAAATAAATTTTCATTTAAGAATGAAAATTAAGATGGAGGAGAAATGATCCGTTTCTGATGAGAATAGAGGTGAAAACTGAAGTACAGATAGTGTTGGGTTGGGCCAAATGATAATTGGGCTGAATTTTAATAGACCAGTTAATATTGTGTTGGACTAATAAATGGGTTCTCAATTAAAATTAAATATGTAAATAATTTAACAACAAAAATAATAATAATAATAATAATAATAATAATAATAAAATTTATGGATATTACATTCTACCCTCGTTGAAAAATTTTCGTCCTCGAAAATTAGTATCATACCTTGATTATAGAAATCAGGATAACGAGCTCGAAACTCTTCCTCGCGTTCCCAAGTAGCTTCGTATTTTCCATGACGATTCTACTGCACTTTAATCAATGTGATATCTTTGTTTCTCAATTTATGAACTTTCTTCTTGTAATACCCATATTTTTTTAGCTTCCGTATTGTTCAACGCTATCGACTCGTTTGTGTTCGTTGATACTTCTGACCTTGTTTTGTTTTTCGCCTTTGTCATTCGAGCGAGTCTTGATATTGTTCCAGATTGATCTATTTATCGTTGTGACCTTTTCCAAGTTCGGTTCGATTTCCTATGAACCTTGTGTGAAATTGACACCTCGTGGTTCCTACAAGTGCTTTTAATGTCTTGAATTGAAGTTCGAACTTCGATCGTTGTTGTTCAATCGTTGTTCTCCGATTGTTATTGTCCGATCTCGTACCGCGATTAT
Source organism: Orobanche coerulescens (assembly GCA_033398695.1). Taxonomy (NCBI): domain Eukaryota; kingdom Viridiplantae; phylum Streptophyta; class Magnoliopsida; order Lamiales; family Orobanchaceae; genus Orobanche; species Orobanche coerulescens. Next base: position 93,767,051 of record CM065816.1, read on the forward strand.
TGAGCATCTGGGCCACTTCGCGATATCCTTAAAATTCGGGTAATTGTTCCCGTATGTGATCTTTCAAACCTTTGAGGTTATTGGAATTTCATCCTTGTTCAGCGTTGGACTTGTGTTTTGATTTTTGTATTGCTCCGATTTATCAACCGTAGTGATTCATGTTCGTTGCTTTTCATAAACATTCTTGCCTATTGAATCGGGCCGCAGTAGCTCTGTACTGCATGGAGCCCTTGTGCACTATCAATATTAGATAACATGTGTTATCTAGTGTTGCCTTGCTCTTGTTTTAAGTTTCGGGGACGAAACTTCTTTTAAGGGGGGTAGAATGTAATACCCGAGATCTTCGTTTCGGTTTCGTCGAACTTTTCTTTGGTCGAGCGGATTGTTGTCATCCGGGTCTTTGGAATGGTGTGCTTGTATTGTCGTACGTTGAGTTTCGTAGCATGTTCGTTATTGTTTTGGATCATGGTCGGTGCGTTTGCGTGATCGAGACGTCGACGAGTCTCTAGCTGGGCAGTCGAGGGGTTGTTGGGTCGAGTTATGGCTGTAAGGCCTGGCCGATTATGGCCGTAATACCCCCGCATAACCTGGCCTGGGAGGACTCGGTAACGGCCGTAAGAGTTGTCCTATTACGGCTATAAGGCTTCGTTACGGCCGCTAGGCATTGGCCGGTTACGGCCGTAATGCGGCGACAGTTTGAGCGATGTACAGGAGTTGATTCTGGCCGTAAGGCCATGTGAAATCTGGCCGTAAGCGGTGTTCGTTACATACGCAAGGAGTCAGCCGTAACGTACGTTATGGGCATTGACCGAGTTACGGCCGTAAGGCCCTGCTGGTTACGGCCGTAACACTGTCGGCTATCTAAGGCCTGGGCTTCGGCCAGACCTCATTGGTGCGCGTTTTTCTTCTTCTGGCGGCGGCTCTCGGACGGTGCGACGAGGAGTGACATTCTTGCCCGATTCTACTCATTTCCAAGCCTTTTTTGAAGGCCTTTGTCGATTAAATCAACATCAAAACCTTGTTCTTCCCCGGATCGAGGTATTTCTTCCGTAGAACCTAGTTGTGTATTTTTGTGGGGTTTCTTCGTGATTCATTGATTTAGTCCGAGATTAATGAATTTTTCTTGGTATTCTTGTTGTATTGATCATGGTCTTCAGATTTGTAACTCGTTTATCGATTTTATTTCACACGTAACATGATTTTGGCTTTCTTGGAACAAACCCTTGAACCCTTGTGGTTTCTTAGTGTCGATTGGAATTTCATTTAGTGTTGTTGATTCGTAGCGGTGTTATTCTCGTAGTGATTGTGTTGTTATTGATTTCTCACGAAGGTGGTCGGTTTTCGGGGCTGTTTCGGCCGAGCCGCGTTCGTCGGAGTATTCACAAATTGATTTCGAGGCAAGTATCTTGCCCATACATTACGTGTTATGTGGATTTAATAGTTGGTAATCGACGATACGTGCTGAATGAGTGTCTATAATTAACTTTCACAGGAATCGATAAGCTTTTCAATATTTCCTTAAAGATGACTCGTATGATTTCGTCGTTAAATGTGCTTATCTAAGTATGTGTATTATGGTTGAGTATAGGAATACCTTACTTTTGTAGGGTATCGTTTTGTGTGATTATGTCGTTTGTAGATTTAAAGCTTAACCTTTCATTGAGGTATGTGTGGGGGAACGTGTGTTTATTGATGATCATATGACATTGTGTGATAAAGGTGGTAACTCCTTTATGAGGAGGTTGTGCCGTTCGGCGTGGTTGGAAAGGTATTTTCCCTCGTTGCTATGTTATTGGTACTAGCTGCATCGTTAAATTCTAGTGTTAATTATATCGTTGCTTGGTCGTGAGCATGTGTTGGATGAACTCGTCATTCTAGTAAGGTACCTCGACTATATATACTGTGATTGACTTTCGAGGCTTGTGGTTTGCAACTATGAATCATGATCTTTTGGGTGTGTGAGTTGTTGTCCTTCCACCCGGAGCGTTCGATGGGACGTCTGGGGGTCGATACTAAGGGGTACGACCATGGAAGTGGATTTGGGTGTATGTGTCGTTGATCTTCCACCCGGAGCATTCGACGGGGCATCTGGGGGCCGATACTAAGGGGTATGGCCGTGGAAGTGGTTTCCCACCCCGAGCATTCGACGGGGCATCTGGGGGCCGATACTAAGGGGTACGGTCGCGGGTTACCAGGTGTGGTTTTCATCTTGAGGATGACGTTGATGTTTTCGTTAATTGTGATATTGTCCGGAGTATCACAATGCGTTGTGCTCGGGTTCGAGAGACATTATATATCGAGTCTTGGTGCTTGGATAGAATGGCATAAGAATAATGTATTATGTGTAATGTGTCCGTGCAAGTGAATTGAAGTGGATGATCGGGTCGTGGACCCTGTGTTTTGTGATCGGAATTGTTGGGTCGTGGACCCCGTGTTCTATTAACGGATTTGCATTTTGGAAAATGAACTTTGGGACTGTGACCATAAATGACTGTTCAATTTCAAATGTTTACAAAACCCCCGAGATTTGGAAGTGTTTTCAAAGTGATTACTTGTTTCATTTCTAGTTTCAAGACTTGAACTATTTTAACTAAATAATATATCTCAGGAAGTCTTTCGTTGTATTCTCGGAATGTGTTGTGTGTCCCTCGTATTTGCATTTTATACTTGTACTACTAAAACAATGGAGTTTTGCTAACCCCCGAGTATTCGGGGGGTGGATGTCTGTTCTGCGTCCAGGTACATGCAGGTTTTTGAAGGAAAACACAAGATCGGTGCAAAGGATGATGGAAAACGAATGATACTAATCACATGAAGGCCAGTTTTGGGTACAGTCGGTCGGAGTTCGTTGTATGGTCTTTTTCGCTATTTTACTTTTGTTTGTGAGTGTATTTTACCCTTGCATGGGTATGAGTCGAGATAGAAATGTATACTTTGATTGTAGGTTAGTGATAAAAGACCAAATCGATCTATTGGTTTGTTATTTTGTTACACCGGTATGTAATGTAATGCGTTGTTTTGATGTCTAGCCTGGTGGATCCTCACGGAGAGGGTCTGTGGCGTGTAATATTCCCGGTTTGATTTCGCGGGTGTTACACTTCTCGAGTATTGCACACGGTAGCTCCTCATACGTCAAATCTTTGTTAACGTCCAAATTCACGTAGCTGATTACCTGACTCGGATCATGCGCATATTTTTTGAGCATAGAGACATGGAATACATTGTGTACTGAAGCGAATTCGGGTGGTAAAGCGAGACGATATGCTAAATCTCCAATTCATTCAAGAACTTCGAATGGCCCGACAAATCTCGGTCGAAGTTTTCCCTTTTCCAAAACGAAAAATTCCTTTTATTGGAGCCACCTTTAAAAATACTTCATCTCCCACATCAAAATGTAACTCCTTTCTACGCTTATCATCATATGACTTATGTCGGTCCTGAGAAATTTTAATTCTCTCTCGAATCATCTTAATTTTTCTGACTATTTCCTCAACTAACTGAGGTCCCAATACTTTTCTTTCTCCAACTTCATCCCAATACAATGGAGATCTGCATTTTCTTCCATATAGAGCTTCGTATGGTGCCATCCCAATTGTGGCTTGATAACTATTATTGTAGGCAAATTCAACCAAAGGTAGTAGTGATTCCCAATCACCATTTGCATCCAGTATGCATGCTCTCAGCATATCTTCAAGGATTTGATTCGTTCGCTCCGTTTGACCATCTGTTTGAGAATGGTAAGCAGTGCTGAAATTTAACTTTGTTCCCATAGCTTCATGCAAACTTTTCCAAAATCTTGAAGTAAAAAATGAGGGTATCTATCTGACACTATTGATGCTGGAACTCCATGTAATCTCACTATCTCCTTGATATACATTTGTGCGAACTGATTCATCTTAAACATCATCTTGACTGGCAGAAAATGAACAAATTTTGTCATTCTGTCGACAATCACCCAAGCCGCAGTATTTCCTTTAACAATTGTAGGTAAAATGACTACGAAATACATGGCTATATGTTCCCTCTTCTATTCTGGAATTTCAAGTGGTTTGAGTAATCCTGATGGTCGTTGATGTTCGGACTTGACTTGTTGACAAGTCAAACAACTCTCCACAAATTTCCCTATATCATTCTTCATTCCTTTCCACCAAAACATTTTTTTGAGATCGTGGTACATTTTTGTACTGCCTGGGTGGGCAGTATATGGCGTACTGTGAGCCTCAATTAAAATCTCCTTTATCATACTCTCATCTCTGGGTACACAAATTCTCCCATCGTACATCAAGGTACCATCACTTGCTATTCCAAAATCCTTATTGTCTGCAGATATGTCCAACTCTTTCATTCTACTTAATATCTCATCCTTGGATTGAGCTCCCTAAATTGTTTCCCATAAGGTTGGTTGAACCACTAGAGCTGATAAAATGATGTTGTTCCCTTTGGTCTAACAACTTCAATATTCAATTTCGGAAAAATATTGAATGAATTGCTCTTGAGTAGTGAGCATATTGCACAATTCTCCTCTCGTCTTGCGACTTAAGGCATCTGAAACTATGTTTGCTTTGCCTGGATGATACTGGATCATGCAATCATAATCTTTCACCAACTCAAGCCACCTTCTTTGCCTCATGTTTAACTCTTTCTGAGTAAACAAATACTTCAAACTTTTATGATCGGTAAAAATTTCACACCTTCCTCCGTACAAGTAATGCCTCCAAATCTTTAGTGCATGAACTACAACGGCTAATTCTAGATCATGAGTAGGGTAGTTTAACTCATGTTTTTTAGCTATCTGGACCTTGCCATGCTGCATTAGAACACAGCCAAGACCTTGCTTCGATGCATCACTGTATATTACAAAATCCTAGGTAGGTCTGGAATCATTAACACAGGTGCTGTCTCCAATACTATTCTTAAATATTCCTCATGCTGTTTCTCATATTTAGAATATGTTGTTACCCAAAATATTATTCGGAATGATTTGCTGGATATGGCTACGGGTGAGTAACAAACAAAATGCAAGAGCACGTCCGATGGAATGAAAATAACACAAGATTTTCCGGGGTTGTTAGTCCCGGGCTTGAATGCTCTCGCGAGATATTATTAATATAAATACTGCTTCGGAGTACAAATATTAATGTAAGAGTACAATTAGAATGAGTGTAATAACCCTAGCTATCTAGCTCTTGAGTGCTGATGATTGCCGGAAGAACCAGAGTTAATGCTCTGTGAGTTCTTGTAACAAAGATGGAGTGCTGTGTTTTTAGCTATAAGATTCAACTGTGTGAATTTAGCTGTTTTCCTGTGATGGAAGACTGATCCCCTTCCCAAATGCTGGAGGTCTCCTATTTATAGAAGAGGAGGTAGTTGGGATGTCTTGATCCCAAACGGGCGATCGCCTTTCCTGTATTATAACAGACGGGCGATCGTCTCAGCACATGGGTCGGTTTTCTTAAAGTCCGCAGCTACTACTGGCAGCCAGATGTGCGAAGCAATGAGAAGACAACACGCGTCTCATGTCGCTGTCTTGGGAGGTCCCACCTTGGACCCTTTCGGCGGGTCAGTCGGTAGATGAAGCTGTCCTTGTCGTCTACAGTTGGTGATGGGCTGGAGTAAAAAAACCTTATCTGGCAGCGCCTTTTGCGGATCTGCACGTGGGTCTTCATCCGAGATTCGGTCTTCGTAGACTTTGACAGATGTCGGCTTTACACATGGCATAAGACAGTCGTCCGTGGTCGGGCACTAGGGTCGATCGCTAGGTGCCAAGAGACGATCGCTCTGAATGCCGATCACTCGGTACTTGATCTTGATATGGAACCTTCGTTGGCGAGTATGCCTTGGTTCATATGACGCTGACTTGGTCGCTCGGCCCTTGTGCCGATTGCCGTTGAGGCATATTAATCGCCGCACAACAATTGCCCCCCAGCTCACTCCGATGTTACAGACGTGGGGTGAGGTGGTTCTACTAGCGATCGTTTGAATTAGACGAGCGACTCATCACTTCATGGACGACCTACTCAGGCGATCATCTTCTCGAGCAGACCTTGATTTTGAATTTGGACGACCTACTCGATCGCTGAAAAGAGCGGGAAGTGACAGCGGTCTTGAAACGTCAATGGGGCACGTGTTGCGTTCCTGTTGGGGGAGTCCGACGGTTTGTCAGACTCTGTCCTTTGGCGTGCCCTCAAAACGACGCGCACGTGGGTTTCGAGGGCGGCATTAAATGCGGATTTATCCGACCCTTGCACTTCAGCCCTTTAGAATCCATTTATTTACCCAGAAGCCCCCCACTCTCGCCTATAAAAGGGACTAGGGTTTCAGGGTTATAACCTTCTGCATTTCGCCTGAGAAGAAAGTAGTGTCCGATTTCTCTGAAGATTTGAGTTTCCGAGTGCCGTTCGACTAGACTTTTTAGGTAAGAACAAAAGCCTTCTCTTTTTCCTTTTCTTTTTCTGAAGATGTCTGGAGGAGTTTCAAAGGTGTTTGAGACGGGTAGTACCTCCGCCGCCGGGAGTTCGACTGCTCGGGATAAAACCTCTGCGGAGTTCCACGTGGAGACAGTCGTCGAGGCTATCCGCGTCGGGATTGAACCCGTGGAGGTTGAAGAACTTTTCAACGAAGCTGACACGGCCAGGTTGGCGGAGGCGGAGCGGAAGCGCTCGCTGGCCGAAGAGGAGATGGCAATAAAAGTATACTAGGAGCAAAACAGTGCCTTCGGCAAAGCCTTTTCAAATTTTGCCGAGCTTATGGAGAGATTGGCCGGCCCACTCCCTAAGTTCGACTTTCGTGCATACTCGATCGCCCATCCTCATGAACCTGAAAGGCGATCGTTGTTCTGGGCCACGTGCCGCTCCCCGTGGACCCTTGTCCAGATTAAAAGCTCGGCGAGCAGGAAGGATTTGGTTCGTTGGAGGGCGGAGTTCCATGTCCCCTCTGACGTTTCCCTTTATGTGCCCGCCGAGAATGAACGTGCCGACCAACCTCCTGAGGGTATGGTCGCCGTTAATGAGTCTATCATGGGGGTTGAACTGCGGTTTCCACTGCCGTTCGCCGTGTCCTACTTGTTGACCGCTTAGAATGTGGCGCCGCTCCAACTGATGCCGAACGCCTGGTTGCAGATCGTCTGCACCCTTACACTGTTTGGCGGTCATCGGCTGTTCCGTCTTCCTTCGGCACTGGAGATGAACTATCTCTTTAAGCTGACGGCTCAAAAGGGTTCCGTTGGTGGCTACCACATTCAAGGTCGCTCAGGCTGAGTGATTCTTGGGGTGCCGAACAAGGTCCGGGGCAACCTGACGAAGTGGTTTTGGGTCGGCGGTGCATGAAAATTGGCCGCGAGTGACAATCCCACTGATGAGTTGGATATCCCCACCGGCTTCCAGGAGAGGAATCCGAGTAAGGGTTTTGACTCTCCCTTCATTCGGATATATCCTGAACTGATCTAATTTGGCTTTCTTTTTGCAGGTACCCTTGTTCCGGCAGCAGGCGATCTACCTTTTGATTTTGCCATCATCTGGGAGTGAATATGTAGTCTCCTAGATAGTCATATCGACGCTCGCCGGATCAACAACGAAGCTCACTGGTTGGCCGCTCGGTTGTTTCGTTTTCCCCGCCACTTAAGGGTCCCAGGTAGAAATATTTACAATCTTCTTTTGCTTGATGATCGCTTTGATTGATGAAGGTGACTAACTTTTGTCGATCGCTTTTTTTGCAGAAATTCGCTTCCCCCGCTACTTAGAGCCCCCGACGGAGGTCGCCATGTCGAACCTCGGGATAATGAGTCCTCTGCGCCAGGGTAAGAAAATGAGTCGAGTCCCTGCGGCGCCGATCCGACCTTTCCCGGAGGCCAGGCCTGTCGTGGAGCCGGTCGCCGATGAGCAAGAGCCACGGGGGGAGGCAGGACTCCGGCTCAATCGCAAGAGGCGGAGGGTGGTGGAGCCCTCGACCTCCGCTGCTGCTGATGCGCCCACCGTGGTGCCGCCGATCATATCGTCTCCACTTTCTGCGATTCCAATGGCGGAGGGGTCCACACCCTCCTCGAGCTTCCCGGAAGCTACGGCGGTTGCCCGTGCCGAGACCCCTTGTGGGAGGCCGTTCTTTAGCCGCGACCTGGATAAGGTCGAAAGGTGAGTTTAGTTGCTTTGCTGGGTTATGATATTTCCTTGTTGGAAATATACTAACTCTTTTGTTCTTGATGCAGGGTCCGTCGCTCCGATCTGAACTGCTCGCCGATGGTGCTCGACTTCCTATCGAGCAATGCCCCTCGCAAAGCCTGCGATGTCCCTTCTTACGTTGCTCGTGCTGCCACCTCCCTGTCGAAGGCCTAGACGACCGACCTGGATGCGATCGCACGCCGGCGGTCCGCTGATGCGATGCAGGCGACCTTCGCTCTGGCCCTTCAGATGGCGACGATAGCTGCTCACGCCGTGAGGGACTATGAGGGGCGGCCCTCCACCACTCGTCTCCATGCGGACCTTGAAGCCGCTCAAAAACAAAATGCTGAGCTTGTCAACCGGCTCGTGGTGATGGAGAAGAGCTCCATGGAGGCGGCCAAGCAGGTGAGGCAGGATCTTGACCGGGCTCGAGCGGCGACCGACTGGATGCGTGATCAAATGACGGATGCCCGCTAGTTCCATGCGGCCGCGCAGAAGGAGGCAGCTGAGCTGAAGGAGGTTGTCGATCGGTTGACCGGCGAGCTGGCGTTGTCGAAGGGAGAGGTGGCCGCTAAGGTTGCCAAGCTCCAGGGCGCGGACCAAACGATCGCGTGGCTGAGAGAGAAGCTGAAGGCGACCGAGGCCGATCCCTTCCTCAAAGTGGAATACATCAGTGAATTTGCCTATTATATAGCTTATGCTGATGCAATCCGTGCTGCCAAGAAGGGAGGGCTCTAGGTTTTGGTCGATAACTTCAAAGCCTACATGCTTGAGCACCCTCTGCAACCGGCCTTCTTTGTGCCGATCGTCGACCTATCTGATCACGGAGTCGACTTGAGCTGATATCCGTCGCCGGACAACCTCGTTCACCCGGATGCCCCGGAGGATGGGGGTGCCATGCCTGATGCTGGTGAGGGAGCGAATGCTGATTCTACGGCCGGTGGAGATGGCTCGGCAGGGGTAGCTTGAGCTAGCCTGCTCTTTTTTGTTTTTGCTTGTAATTTTAGAGATTTTGTTGTATTTTGCCTTCGGGAGACTGTACTTGTATTTCCAATGAAATGAAATCAATCTCCTTCTCGGATTTCTTGTTTGTACGATCGTTTGTCTGAATCTTTTGCATTTGACTTTACACAAGTGTTTGAGAAGTGATCGTCGTACATACTGCTCCAAATGGATTGATATACTTAAAACTCATACTGGTAACTTTCAGAACAAAGTCAATCGATGTATGTATATTAGAACAAAGACGATCGTCATATGTGTATCTCCGCTCTCCCCCTTGTTTTTGTTTGCTTAGTGAAAGTAAGGGAACGAAAATAAATCATTTAGCGAGCGATCTTCAATTTTGCAGATTCCTCGAGGAAGGCCGACCATCTCGGCCTAGAGGAACCGTGCACAGTCGTGGAGTTTGATGGAACCGACCTCCGTGACCATGTCTTGTGCACGAGCGACATTCCATCCGATGGCCTACTTCTCGCGACTCACTTAATTGTGAGGGTCCTCCGTAGGCTACGTTTTACCTCGCAATGTAGCGATGGGGCGGACGATCTCTGCCTGGAGGAGTCCTTGCATGGGGCGCCATCGGATTAATCGACTCCGCGACCACGGCTTGTTAGCACTTTTTTGCCTGGGACCGACATGTTAGATGACGGACCTTCGAGGGCATACGTTGTGACGGGGGGACGGACGCGTCGCATTGTCCGGATCCACCATGTTAGATGATGGACCTTTGAGGGCGGGTGAGCATGTCCACAGATCTATTTTGGAGGGTCCTTCGGCTATGCCCGCCTCATATTTAAACGAAAGGTCGAGCCTGCCCGAAGGAACCTTGCATGGACGGGCTGTCGGTTCCATCGACCTCCAGAACCATGGCTGCACTTTTCTACCTCGGATCATCATGTTAGATGGCGGTCCTCAACGGCATACGTTGTTTTGTGGGAGGCGATCGCTTGCCTGGGTCCATCATATTAGATGACGAACTTTAGTGGGCGAGCGAGTCATCCTCTTTTTGGAGGCGTTGCTCAGGCAGAAGCCTTTGGTTTGTCATGGTGGAAACTGGGGAAAGACCTCCGAAGTTTCCACCTCTTGATTGAAGCATATAAATCCGGCCGCCGAGGTTGATTGGGGGGATTGTCTCTTACGAATCCTCTGGCTCGTCGTGTTTGATTCTGGCGATCGGATTGGGAGATTGACGGTCGTCGTTCTATCGCCGATCGCGGCCCTTGGTCCTTTCTACCCGGGGCTCCCGCTAAGTCACTAAACTATCCAGCTTGCCCTCCTCGAACAATCTCTAGAGTTGTCTGAGGAGGTCGCGGCATTGGTCGGTGTTGTGGACGGGACTCTTGTGGTAAGCACAAAATTTATCGCGGTCCAGATGACCATTGTCCCTTATTGATTTTGGCTTGCTTAGCCGCTCGCGCCCCTTGATGGCGTAAAAAATATGGGCCGGAGACAAATTGAGGTTGTGGAGGAGATGGGCTTCCACATCCTCAAGGACCTTGAAATCACCGGGTGGCTTGGGGATCGCCTTTTTGGCTTTGGCGATCGCCGTCTTTGGGATGAGAGACGACGTCTTTCTCTCCCCAATTGCCCCTCGCCTAGGCGAAGGGTTAGCAGCCTCTGTCTGGCCAGAAAATTGGCAGCCTTGGTGCGGAATATCGCATAGGTTGGGGTGATGTCCTTCGTGAGGTGCCTGAACATGGGCGGAAGACCATCGAATCCCCCCAAGGCCGAGTAGAGGGCGAGCTCGTCGCTTATGGGCTCGCCGGTGAGGACTACTTCATCCATCGGGTCGATGTAATCTTCATCGGACTCGTCTTTCCCCTGCTTGATTTTCATCATGCAGTGGGGACCTTCTGGCCGAGCGACCTTGGTGGCGAAGTACGACGTGAAGTTGCTCGCCAGTTTTTCAAAGGAATTGATTGAGCGCGGTGGCAATGAGATGTACCACCTATGGGTAAGATTACCCAATGTCAACGAGAACATTCGGCATTTCGTCGCATTCGATGCCCCGCATCCGGTCATGGAGATCCGGAACTTGCTTAAGTGAGTCTCGGGGTCCGATCTCCCCTCATACAAAGGTGTTTGAGAAGTAGCAATCTTTGGTTGCACGGGGGCAAGCTCGATCTGGACCGCGAGCAGATCACTTGGTCCGGCGACCTTTCTCTTGGTGCCTGCCCCAATTTCTACGAGCGCATTCATATCGTCGAGCTGGCGTTGCATTGCGGCCATCACCGTAGCCTGGATGCTCGCGGTTTGGCTCTTAGAGCGGGAGCCGAGGCGATTGTGTACTGTTCTCCTGGCTCCGCGGTAGGCGATGAGGTCTTCGCCGCAAAGCTCGGTTTTCGGTGAGGGAGAGCCAAATGGACGACCTACCTTTTGGGAGTTGGGTATGCCGAACTCCTGGTGATGGATTCGGGCTCCGACGTCTCATTGCCGGGGCCAGAATGCCCCGGTTGCCATGAAAGGTCACTTCCAAGCCGGCTGAAGACGGAACTGTCCCGCCTTGCGAGTGCCTTTTCCTGTGAATCAGAGCTTTCTGACGATTGCTCGATAAGTAACCCCTTGAGCTTTCGTTTGCCCGCACGGCGGATGGCTGATGGGGTAATAGTGGGCGCGTCGCATGCTCTCCGTCGCTCCCTTAGGATGGCCATGGCCTCCTCGATCTGTTCCGCGGTTTGGAATTGATCGAGTGAGAGGCTGGAACCATCTCTCGGTGGCGGGAGTGAGAGTATCGCGTCGCCACGACTGCCCTCCGCCATAGGTTGGGATTCGGTTTGGGCCGGAATAAGACGTCCGGCGGATCGTAAAGTGGCTCTCTTTGAAGTGGTGGCAGACGTCATTATTCTGAGGGTTTTTCATTGAAGAACAGTGAGTGTTTCTTCAAATACATGTTCCGGAGAACAGTGAGTGTTCTTCGAAATGGTCGGAGAGAAAATAAAGGTAAACCCCTTCCTCTAGCGCCAATTGTTGTTACCTAAAATATTACTCGGAATGATTTGCTGGATATGGCTATGGGTGAGTAACAAACAAAATGCAAGACCACGTCCGATGGAATGAAAATAACACAAGATTTGCCGGGGTTGTTAGTCCCGGGCTTGAATGCTCTCGCGAGATATTATTAATAAAAATACTGCTCCGGAGTACAAATATTAATGTAAGAGTACAATTACAATGAGTGTAATAACCCGAGCTATCTAGCTCTTGAGTACTGATGATTGCCGGAAGAACCAGAGTTAATGCTCTGTGAGTTCTTGTAACAAAGAAGGAGTGCTGTGTTTTTAGCTGTAGGATTCAACTGTGTGAATTTAGCTGCTTTTCCTGTGATGGAAGTCTGATCCCCTTCCCAAATGCTGTAGGTCTCCTATTTATAGAAGAGGAGGTAGTTGGGATGCCTTGATCCCAAATGAGTGATCGCCTTTCCTGTATTATAATAAACGGGCGATCGTCTCAGCACGTGGGTCGGTTTCCTTAATGTCCGCAGCTGCTACTGGCATCCAGATGTGCGAACCAATGAGAAGACAACACCTGTCTCATGTCGCTGTCTTGGGAGGTCCCACCTTGGACCCTTTCGGCGGGTCTATCGGTAGGTGAGGCTGTCCTTGTCGTCTACAGGTGGTGATGGGGTGGAGTCAAAAAACCTTATCTGGTGGCGCCTTTTCCGGATCTGCACGTGGGTCTTCATCCGAGATTCAGTCTTCGTAGACGTTGACGGATGTCGGCTTTACACGTGGCATAAGATGGTCGTCCTTGGTCGGGCACTAGGGTCGATTGCTAGGTGCCAAGAGACGATCGCTCTGAATGCCGATCGCTCGGTACTTGATCTTGATCTGGAACCTTAGTTGGCGAGTCTGCCTTGGTTCATATGATGCTGACTTGGTCGCTCAGCCCTTGTGTCGATTGCCGTTGAGGCGTATTAATCGCCGCACAACAGAATACACAAAAATATCATCAATGAATACAATAACAAATTTATCCAAGTATTGGTTAAATACTCGATTCATCAAATCCATAAATACGGCTGGGGCATTACTTAGTCCAAAGGGCATTACTACAAATTTGTAGTGCCCATATCTTGTCCGAAAGGCCGTCTTAGAAATATCCTCCTCCTTTATTGTCAATTGATGATATCCCGATCTCAGGTCAATCTTAGAGAAAATTCATGCTCCTCTAAGTTGGTCAAATAAATCCTCGATCCTTGGCAACGCATACTTATTTTTAATAGTGAGTCTATTTAACTCACAATAGTCGATACACATCCTTAGTGTACCGTCTTTCTTCTTGACAAAAAGAACTGGTGCTCCCCATGGGGAAACACTTGGAAGAATAAAATTCAAGGCTAGCAACTCTTGCAGTTGAACCTTCAATTCCTACAATTCTTTTGGCGCCATCCGATAAGGAGCCTTTGATACCGGTGCTGCTCCAGGTATCAAGTCAATTGTGAACTCTACTTGTCTATCAGGTGGAATTCCTGGCAAATCTTTAGGAAACACGTCTGGAAATTCCTTCACAATTGATACATCTGAGACTGACAATTCTTGTCTTTCTGTACCAACTATGTTCACCAGGTATCCTTGACATTTGCCTCTTTTAAGCAATTTAATTGCTTTCATGGCAGATATAAACCTATGTGAGGTACAAGTCTTTGTTCCGAAAAATGTAGTTTTCTTATTCCCAGGCAGGACTAGGGTTATTTCTCTCTCATAACATTTAATGATAGCTCGGTACTTTTTCAACCAATCCATCCCTATGATTATGTCGAAGTCTTTCATATTAATCACGTATAGGGCCCCGTCATACTCCTCCATGGTTCTTTCCCCAATTTGTACATGAATGTTTCTCGATCTTGACGTTGGGCTTCGCCTTTCCTTCAATTCTATCTTGCTTATTCTGACCTTGACTGGCATTCTGATTTCCAGTCTTACCTTGGCTAGGGCCCCGCCACTTCCTCTTTCCCGAGCTCTCAACCTGTTTACGGTTCATATCCTTACTCGAGGAAATCTCTTGAGCCATCTTGACAGTTTCTGCATAAGATAGATCACCGTGGCTCTTGAGAATATGCCTTATTCCTAGTCGGAGACCATCCAGGAACTTGAGAGATTTTTCCAAGTCAGTGGACATAAACGTGTCACAAATTGGCTCATGTCAGTAAATTTCCGTTCGTACTCGGTCACAGACATTCCTTCTTGCTTGAGATCCCAAAATTCCCGCTGTTTCTGTTCACGATAATGCCTAGGGTAATACTGTTCTCTGATTATAACCTTGAACTCGTTCCAAGTTAGGGTTGCACGCTCCTCTTCTGGTCGAGTCCTCCAGTAGCTCTCATACCAACAGTCGGCTCCTTCCGTAAGCTGATATTCAGCACAGATTACTCGTTTTGCATCTGTGCATCCGATCATCCTAAAAGTTCATTCTAACAATCGAATCCATTCTTCCATGAAAGTAAGTTCTTCCTTTCCAGTGAATGTTGGGGGTCCAAAGCAACGAAATTGTTCCACCACTTGGTATTGGTTTACAGCATGTACCTCAGCATTGTTTTCCTGTTCTCTATGCCCTCCATTCATAGCACCTTCGTTTCCTCCTCTCCCAGTGCATGGCCGCCTTGGAAACATTTTCCTAATGGTCACAATTGCGATTACTGGTAAGATTCTATGTCTATATATTATTGCAAAATTTTTATGAATATAGGCCATACTCGTGACTGGAAAGAAAATAAATACACGTGAAATATAATTCCACTATTATTTGTATATTTATTTAAATGGAAATTAAAAGTACAATATTGTACTCATAAATAAGATTGTTAAACACTAGGATGCCCAATCTACGACAATTAATACTAAATAGTCGTATTTTATTCTCCAATATAGATTGTAACTTAGTTTGAATTTATGCCCAAGATGCCGAAGCCACACTGACATCTTTGCTTGGATTTTCTTCTTCCTCTTCATTGTCGGAAACATCATCCAGACCACAGCGTTCTCGGAGCCACATTCGATGTAGCTCGTCCGAGAACTCCACAAAGTCGATTACTGGTGCATCAGAGGTTGAGGTAAAGTCCACCAAATTTAAGAGTAGCGTCCTCGCTCGGAGACTCCAAGCAGGGGGAAGAGTCTCCATAAGCTTTACAACAGCAAGGTAGTCCGAAACTCCATCATGCCTAACACGTAGAAATTTCCTCACCATAGTGTTAATGTGATCGCCTACGTCGTGATGGTCTGGCCTTTGGTATTCTCGAAAAGTCCGAACTCTCGTGCTTCTCAATACCAATGAACATGAAGTTGATTTCCTAGCTGTTAATCTCGTGCGAGCCATCTACTCACATGGATTATTCTATAATGTGTAAATGCATTGACCAATATACAAATAATATCGGACAATAATATTAACTGAGTAATCAAGCATATCCACAATTTACAAAAAATGAGAATAATTCAAGATATATGCATATCTGAATTTCTGAATTAAAATATGTACCTGTTGAAGCTGGAGAAGTACCGTGGAATGGTATTACTAAATAATATTTTCATATAGAAGAGTATGCAGAATCATAAACTCTCTGATACCACAATGTAACATCCTAATATTAATTATAATTAAATTTCAAAAACATCCATATTTTTTTTATAACTTTAATTATCTTAATTTAAAATTTTCCTTTAAATAAAATAATAATGTGCGGAAGCTATCTAATATCACGTAAATATCATTTAGAAGAAGAACTATTATATTTTTTAAAAAAATTCAAATTAAACTTTAGTGATTAAATGAGCGTAAGGAATTAACGAAAACTCCAATTTAAAATGCAACCAAAATATTAAGTACAGAATTTACACTACGTCTAATTACAAAAATTATACTAACATTCATCATTTATAGAAAATAATGCAATTGTTAACGTTCGCAAAACCTTCAATTTACAAATTCAAAGATTCTTCGTAAATATGATTAATAATATTATGAATTGATGCTTATTTTAATACCATCTTCCACCGGTACCACGCCCGCTCCATTAACCAGAAAACATTTTATAAAGATTCGGGGTAAGCTTGAGCTTAGTGAGGTTATACATATCACATATGAATATATCACGAATAATTGAACACATAAATATTTCTGTTCTGTTTTTACGTGTATTTCTACACGGAGTACTCGGAGCTCGGAGGCGATCTGAGCCCGAAGGCTAACTGAGCACGAAGGCTAAATGTTCTGTGTACTGGAAGTACAATTTCTCCCCTTCTGTTTGTATGACATGATAAATCACATCATAAATAATATATGCCAAATAATATGCAATATACATACGAGACATGTAATTTTATAGAAAATAAGTGAAAATAAAAATCCCACCTCAAATGCAGCATTTGACTAAGTATGGATGCTCGACTCGGAAATCTTAGGCCCGAAAGTTCTCATCGTTATCTACAATAAAATAATTTAATATTATTATTAAAGTATGAAAATATGTAATAACACAAACTAAATTAAAATATTTGAATTTGATTTAAAAAGATGTAATTTGAGATGTTTAGAAATTAAATAGGGGTAAAATCAAAAGATAGAAAAAATTAAGGGGGTTGAATTGAAATTTGGATTAAAGTGTTGGGATATAAAATCCAACACTTAGGTTAGATTTTTTCCCATTCATCCGCCGCCCCTCTCTCTTCTCTCCCTCTTCTCCTGCTCTTCTCCAGACAGCTTCTTCTTCATTCTTTCTTTTTTTTTCCCGCTCTTCTTCTGCATCTCTTCTTCATACCAAAGTCCAAAACACTTTCTACACAATTCGCCAACCTCACACCATATCATATCACAGTGGTTTTAGATTTGTCGGGATCACAAATCAGACTGGTGGCAGCTGTCCGCGATTAGAACGGAGGAGACGCCGATGGTGACCGGTGTTTCCTGGGCTTGAATGGGTTCTCGGCTATTTGGGTTTTCAATCCCCCCACTCGAATCTGGGGCACAACCGATTCGGTGGGTTTTCAGGTGATTAATATTATTTTTTTTCTCGGTTTGAATTTTGAGATTGGACATGGAGTTCGGTTTCTGTGTTGATTCAGATTCTGGTTTTGATGCTATGAAGAAAATGAAAAAGATGAAAAAAATATTACAGAAAGGAAAATCGAGACTTATCTTTTTCTTACCTTCTGCTGGAGATGTTTGGAATGAACGATGCTGTAAAGTTGATTTGCATTATATATTGTTTAGGAGAAGAATTAGAAAAGACACAATTTAATTATGTCTTAATTTGGTTAATAATTGAATGATGAATGGTGTCAAATAAATTTTCATTTAAGAATGAAAATTAAGATGGAGGAGAAATGGTCCGATTCTGATGAGAATAGAGGTGAAAACTGAAGGACAAATAGTGTTGGGTTGGGCCAAATGATAGGGCTGAATTTTAATAGACCAGTTAATATTGTGTTGGACTAATAAATGGGTTCTCAATTAAAATTAAATCTGTAAATAATTTAACAACAAAAATAATAATAATAATAATAATAATAACAACAAGCCGTCCGTTCTCCGTCTGCGATTTGGGTGATACTGGGGGGAGGGGGGGACTTCCAGCCGTCCGTTCTACCGCCATCTCAGCCGCCGGGTTTTCTGACCGTCTCCTCGCCGTCCGTCTACCCTTCATTAGTCGGCGGTCTCCTTCACTCCGGGATTTCTGAGCTTTTGTTCCGCGTGAATAGGGTTTTGGGCATTGGCCCGTCTTTTTCCTTCCATCACTGTTGCCCGCCCCTTCATCAGTCATCGGCTCCGTTTGCTGCTTGTTTGCGTTGGCTCTAGCAGGTTTATTTCGATTTGGTTTATTCCGTTTGGTTTATTCCGTTTGGTTTATTCCGTTTGGTTTTCCCAGCGAGTTCTCTTGGTTTCGTTTGGGACTTCTTCTTATCAGCTTAGTTTATTCTCCGTGGCGTGTGTCTGCTTTTGTTTGCTTCATGACGATTATACATTTTCATTGCCCTTTTGTGGGTTTGAGTGGTTGTCATGATGGTAGGGGGAACGGGCTAACCAGAACTTCGTTGATCACTCACCTTCGGGATCGTCACTTTAATAAGGAGGCGCTAGTTGTTACTAAACATTCTTTGGCTACTAGTCTTCTTGTTTTCGAGGCGGCTGAAGTTACCCTTAATCGCATGGGTGTTTGGTTATGTGGTGTGTGTTTTACGACGCATACCTTTCGTTCTAAGTGCCGACATGGTATTGGTTCTAACTTTGTGTCTCCTCCTGATTGTAGTGATGGTGTGGTTAGGTTCGTGTTGTATGATCTCAACAAACCACAAGTTTCTTCTTCTATCAACTTGCCCAAGTTGATAATTTGGTTTTGGATGAGTATGGGGGTTTCGATTTGCCTCTCCTCGACACTTTGCTTTCTAAAGGGCTGCGTACTGTCAAATCCATCCCTCCCAAGTGCCGTTTGGGGTTCTCTCGGGTTTTGAAAGGGGCTCTTGATAAGTTTGTTAGTCTTGCCCATTTGTCTCCTTAAAACATTTTGTCCGAGGAGTAATCTTTAGTGTAGGTCTGCTATTAAGAGACAACGCCAGGAAGAGTATATTGCTAATACCATTCGATCTTGGGGTGTTCCCGGTGGTGGTTTGCAACTTGTGAGAGAGGTTTTAGCCGAACCCTCCCAAACGTGGTCTGATATTAATGAGGGAAATTTGGACTTGGGGGAGTGTAATGTCAAGCAGTGTAGGAGGAAGATTTGAGATGGCCATTATACTGCGGCTGTTAGGGTTCTTTCTTCTTCTGGTGTTGCTAATTATAATGATGCTACTCTTGAAGACTTAAAGGCTAAGCACCCCTTCAAATCAGCTCCTTCTTTGCCACATTCACCTATAGATCATCATCACCTTGTTGCATCTCATGCTGTGGTTCTTGATATGATTAAGAGTTTTCCTCATGGTACTTCTTGTGGTCGGGATGGTTTACGTGCTTAGCACCTCTTGGATTGTTTAAGTGGTGCTGCAGTGGCTAGATGAGTTAGTCGCTTCTATCACCCAAGTGGTGAATCTTTTTCTAGACGGTAAATGCCCCAGGGTGTTGGGTGAGTATATTGCTAGTGCTCCTCTCACACCGCTGGTCATGCCGGGTGGTGGTATTCGACCTATTGCTGTGGGGACCGTTTGGAGGCGTTTGGTCTCCAAGGTTAGTGTCACCATGATTGGCCACTCTTTGGATGGTTACTTAAATGATCTACAGTTCGGTGTCGGGGTATCTGGTGGAGGAGAGGCTATTCTTCATGCCGTGAATTGGTTAATTGAAGAACGTGGAAATGATGTGGGCCTTTCGATGTTGTTGGTGGATTTGAAAAATGCCTTCAACTTGGTGGATCGGGAGGCTATGCTACATGAGGTTCGTCTGCAATGTCCTGCTATTTCGCGTTGGGTGGAATTTTGTTACTCCAGTCCAGCTTGGCTTTATTATGGGTAACACACTTTATGGTCGCATCAAGGTGTGCAACAAGGTGATCCACTTGGACCTTTGATTTTTTCTTTAGTGTTACATCCTCTGGTATGCAAGATTAGAACTCATTTAGCCTTTCCTTTCAAGCTTGGTATCTGGATGATGGCACTATTATTGGAGATACTTTGGTTCTGGGGAAGGTTTTAGAGCTTATTATGTTGGATGGACCCCGTTTTGGTTTGCACCTCAATGTTGATAAAACTGAGGTTTTTTGGCTTAAGGAGGATCCCAGAAGCAGGTATTTAGGCGTTTTCCCGCCTAATATTGCCCGACCTTTACACGGTGTTAAATTAGTGGGTGGGCCTGTTAGTGTGCACCTTGATTTTAGTAGTGAGCTTGTTATGAAAAGGGTTGTCAAAACCATTGAGCTTATGGGTGCTATTGCTAAAATTAATGATCCTCAATGTGAGTTGTTGCTGCTTCGTGCTTGTGTCGGTATTTCCAAGTTATATTTTTCTATGCGCATTTATTCTCCCCGGGTCTTTGAGAGTGCTCATATTTCTTTTGATGTGGCTCTTCATTCTTTTTTGGAGTGTATTGTCACTGCTTCTGGACCTGGTTTTGGTGATTGACAATGGAGACTTGCCACCTTACCCTTTGCTTTTGGGGGACTTGCTGTATATTCTGCAGGTGATGTCTTGAACTATGCTTTCCTTGCTTCTAGACTTAAATCTGCTAGCTTACTAACTAAGCTTCTCCGACATACCGGTATTGCTTCTAGTCCATACATATAGTCCCGAATGGACAGCTTCATCCTCCTGGAAAAATGGAAAATTTTGTCGCTCTCTTCGACAACTTGGGTCTTCACATAACCCAACTCCTTGTTAAAGTCGGCAATGGCTTGGGACACGGGTATATCCCGAGGTTGAGCATCGTAGAAAGCATGGACTCGAGCCTGTCTAACTGGCCACGGACAATATTCAGTCTCCATCAGCTCCTGAAATTCGGCCCATGAAGCAACATGATCTTTGGGCCCCACGGCCTCCCACCAATCCATAGCGTCCCCAGTGAGAAAGTACTGGGCAATAGGGACCTTGCGGTCCTCGGGACAGTTGGTGGCAACGAAGACCTTAGATATCTCCTCGATCCACCCCTCCCAGCCGATCGGGTCTGATGCTCCCGAAAATTGAGGAGGGTGCATCTTGATGACATCTTGGAGCCAACGGTCTACTCCGCCCCGGTTAGCATGGGCCTGATCGGGGTTCTGGACCACCTGAGCTATAGCCGCCATCTGGTTAACCATTTGCTGCATAACAGCCGCAATAACAAGATCGGCGCGCTCCTGAGAAGAAGCATGACTGTGACGGTCGCCGGTACTGCCGGCTCCCGAAGAATGCGATGTGGCCGCCCCACCGGCTGCCCCACGTCCTCGACCACGTCCACGGCCACGACCACGACCACGTCCCCTTCCAGCATCCATGCTGGTGATAAGAGGTGGCAAAAGCAACTCGATGATAAGTAAAAGAGGGAGAATAATCACAGTCCATGAAACGGAATACAGTACGAGAAAGTAAAGAATCGAGTAAGGAAACTTACGAACACTGGAAGTACTGAGATGCCGGCAGCGGTGTGACAATGTGCGAAACAAAACACGACTAGACCCAAATAACCGACAAGCCTAGGTATCCATAAACCTAGATGCTCCGATACCATTTTCTGTAACACCCCGAGATATTCGGAGTATATTACAGCACCGTGGACCCCTACGTGGGACCCACCAGGCTACAACTAGAAAACACCACTCGACTAACCATCTCGGTTAGCGAGGACACATATTTAAATAATATAACATATGAAGATACGCCCGGAGCAACCGGCGAAATAAGCATCACCCGACAATGTAACAATTTGAAAGTAATACAATACGGAGTTTGAAATGAAAAGCCTAAGTACTCGCGAGTACAATCTATAAGTTTATAATTGTGAGAACAACCAAATCGAAATGGACAAAAGAAATAAAAAGACCCAAATGCACATGTCAACGACCACGCCAACGTCCTGATCGTCTGTGTGCCGCTCGTCCGGATAATCATAACCTGAAATCCATAACAAGAATTTCCCCCAAAATGGGTCCCCAAAGGGGTTAGCAATTACGCTAGTACAAATAATCAAGGCAAACCAATCGCTTACACATTTCATAGTACATGCACCAATATCATTTCAAAAACAAAACCAGACATGTCTTTTCCGGAAACAAACAGTCACAATTAATTTGCCTAGGACCGGGATGAAGCCACGAATCCCACTCGAGGCCTCTAAGGACCGTCCCGAGCTGGCTACATTCATAAAACAAATCAAGCACCACACGTCACCTAGGACCGGGACGAAGCCACGAATCCCACTCGAGGCCTCTAAGGACCCTCCCGAGCTGGCTAGCGAAACAAACTCATGAATCCAGGACGAAGCCATAGATTCCCTCCGTGATCCCGTCGGATGTAACACCCCCAAGATATTCGAGGTATATTACAGCGCCGTGAATCCCTATATGGGACCCACCAGGCTGAACAGCATCATACTCATCGACTCACATAAACGACAGGACAATACCATGTCATAAAGACGCAAAACAGAACAATCCACCCGGTTCAACCGGTCAATATAACATCATCATCCAACACAACATAATAAGTAACAATACAATCCAAACGAACAAGAACCCCTTAGGTACTCGAGTACGACTATTAGTTCAAAACCACAAGAGACCAAAAAGGTAAAAGAAACCAAAACGTCACTCGTGCACAATCATCACGCACAGCCATCATCCGTGTACTGGTCCAGCGCCCGCTCGTCTCGATGAACCTGACCTGAAATTCATAAAACGAATTTCCCCGAAACGGGTCCCCAGAGGGGTTAGCAATTACGCTAGTACAAGTAACCAGATGAACGACTTACATCTTACACATATAGTAATGCATGCAATTCAAGAAAACATAGTTCCAAAATACTCATTTCCGGAAATGCAAATGATCAAACCACATTTGTAAAAATGCACCACAATTAACCGCGGACCCACAGCTTCGTGGATCCCTGCCGAGACCCCGTCGGATCTAACCCACAGTGGTTAAAAGCAAGCTCGCGGCCCCACAGCTTCGTGGAACCCTACCGAGACCCCGTCGAGTCTAACCCGATGAGCATACACACACACACAATTTCTCATACAAAACTACTATGTCAAGATTGTAAGTTCATAAGGATACTTGCCTCGATTAAATAGACGATGACACGAACGGAACGGAAGGATCAAGCACAACCACGAGGAACCGACGAGAATGAACCTAACGATTCGAATAGCACAATCACAACCACTTCTAAACGATTATGGAAATGGAATACACCCGGAAATCCGCCTACGATTCATGTATATTCATACAAAAATAACAACGAGGGCGGACCACAACCAAACCCTCTCGAATCCATAAAAATCCACAAAATATCCATGAATCCATAGGAAAACTAACGATACTAACAATATTAATCGTATACATCATGAATCCACCAACGAAACGGAACTAATCGGAAGAAAATCCCAAAACCCCCAAATTAATCGAAATAGGGTTTTAGAACATTACCTTTGGAGATTCAAGAGCTAATATCCGTAGAACACGCGTTAGATTGGTTATCCGAGCCTCACAACCGAAAAGAAATGATGAAAATCGACCCCCGGATGAAGAACTCTCCCCCTCTATGTTCTTTCTCTCGCGATGCAGTGGAAAAATGGGGAAGGAGACGACCGATCTCGTCTAATAAGGACGAGTCTGCGCGATTACCGCTTCGTGTGCCACGACACAGCAAAAGTGTGCGCGGCCGCAGTAGAAAATCTACTCCTGTGTTTTGACATTGTGCCGCGGCAAGATACTGCGTGTCCGCGGCACACGGTCTGATGGGTTTTGGTCGCGGAAGACACACGAGTGTGCCGCGGCACCGGACAGTGTGCCGCGGCCTCGGCTGCGCCGTGCCGCGGCACGGATGGGTGTGCCGCGGCACACACAGATTGCCCGACCAACATTTGGAGAAATTTGTGTGCCGCGGCGCACGCACCTTGTGCGCGGCCCACACCCCCTTTTGGGTCCCAAAATGATAAAAATGATCCTAAAGAGAATAAAACGATAGGAATCAATATTTGGGGACTAATAACACGAAATGGATCCACGGCAACCCCGAAACGGCGGTTTCGCACAACAATAACAAGAATATAGTTCAACAGTTTGACAGGAAGGACACGCTGAAAAGTACACGAGGGTCACTACGATCGAGAAATACACCAAAAACGAAAATACAAGGGAAAGAAAAATACGGATATTACATTCTACCCCTCTAAAAATAAGTTTCGTCCCGAAACTTAAGAAACAAACAACTCCGGGTACCTAGCACGCATGCTATCCTCGGTTTCCCAAGTTGCTTCCTCGACACCGTGTCTCGACCACTGCACCTTGACCAAAGGTATGGTCTTATGCCTCAATCGTTTCTTACGATGTTCCAAAATCTTCAAAGGACGCTCCTCAAAAGTAATATCTTCAGCAATATCAATCTCGCCATAATCGATGACGTGACTAGGATCCGGGACATATTTCCTCAACTGGGAAACATGGAAAACGCTATGAACATGACTCAAGGCCGGAGGTAACGCCAAACGGTACGCCAATTCACCTACTCGCTCGAGGATCTCAAAGGGGCCGATAAATCTCGGACTCAACTTTCCTTTCTTCCTGAAACGAAAAACTCCCTTTGTCGGCGACACCTTTAGTAAAACGTGGTCTCCCACCTCGAATTCCAAAGGTCGACGACGACGCCGCATATGACTTCGTCGACTGGCGCCAACATCCGTTCTCGAATTAACTCTATCTTCCGCCTCGTCTCTAAAACGACATCCGGCTCGGTCCCGACCAAATCGGACGCCTCATTCCAACAAATCGGTGATCGACATCGCCGCCCGTAAAGTGCCTCATACGGTGCCATCCGACCGACGCGCCAACCGTTGTTGTACGTGAATTCAATCGGCAAATGTTCCTCCCAAATACTACTCCAATCGAGAGCACACCACGCAACAAGTCCTCGAACGTCTGGATAGTGCGCTCCGATTGTCCATCCGATCGGGATGGAAAGAGGTACTCAAATGTAAACGGTACCTAACGCCTTATGCACCGCCCGCCAGTGCGATACAAAACGGCCGTCACGATCCGAAACAATAGACTTGAGTACCGTGAAGTCTCACAATCGCGCGATAAACACACGAGCTAACTTCTCCGGCCCCAAGTGTCCTTGATGCCCGTAAAATGTGCCGACTTGGTCGACGATCGACAATCACCCACACCATATTCATGCCCGACCTCGATCTCGGCACTCGTAATGAAATCCATCGATATATCTTCCCATTTCCATTCGAACGGAAGTGACTGCAATAACCCGCTGGTCACGATGCTCGATTTTGACCGCCGACAAGTCAAACATCTCGCTACAAACCGTGCGACCTCATCCTTCATATCATTCCACCGAAATTCCTTCTTAAGTCCTTGTACATCTTACTCGAACCAGATGAACGGAGTAAGGTGTAGCATGGGCCTCCCGTAAAATATTCTGTCTCAACTCGAGTCGCTCGGCACACAAAGCCGACTCAAATCTCAAAATACCATCCTCGTGAATCACAAATCCAGAGACTTTCCTTTAAGAACGTTCTCTCGGATTTGAGTAATCATCGGATCCTCTAATCGCCTTGACTTAATTTCATCGATCAAAGACGACGAAACCTCCAAAGCACGAAGTTGCCCGACGGCTCCGTGCAACAAAACTTCAACATCTAACTCGATTAAAGATCGCCAAGCTCGAACCGAGACGTAAGGATCTCAAGCGATCGCAATGCAATCGGCTTCCGACTCAAGGCGTCGGCCACGACGTCGCTTGCCCGGATGATAAAGGATTTCGAGGTCATAATCCTTAATCAACTCCAACCACCTCATCTCGCCTCATATTCAACTCCCGCCGAGTAAATATGTATTTCGACTTTTATGATCGGTAAAAATCGACATGCAGAGCCGAAAGATAATGACGCCAAATCTTGAGCGCAAAAACGATCGCCGCTAACTCCAAATCATGAGTAGGTAGTTAAGCTCATACGGCCTCAACTGCCTCGACGCAAAGGCAATGGTCTTGCCATGCCGCATTAATACGCACCCAAGACCCCGACCAAGCATCGCTATAAACGGCAAAACCCTCGTTGCCACATGGCAACGCCAAAACCGGCCAAGTCAAACGCTTCTTCACTCCTCAAAATCAATCGCCTCGTCATTCCAGCATTTAACTTCGCGATTTCTGAGCAATCGTGTAAGTGGTCGAGCCGCCGAGAAACCTCGACAAACCTACGGTAGTAGCCACTAAACCCAAGAAACTACGGAGCTCCTTCACATTCTTGGGCGGTGCCCAATCCAACACGACCTCAATCTTCTCGCGGGTCCACACGAACCCCCTACCAAATCACGTGACCTAAAAACATCACTTCCTTCACTAACTCACATTTCGAGAACTTTGCATAGAGTTGCTCGGTCCTCAAAATGTCTAATACTACCCGCAAATGATGGGCATGCTCTTCCTCATTCTTCGAATAAATAAGAATATCACGATGAAGACGACGACACACTTATCCAAATACTCGATAAATACTTTGTTCATCAACCGCATGAACACCGCCGGCGTTAGTTAACCCGAAAGGCATAACTACAAACTCATAATGTCCGTATCTTGTCCGAAAAGTCAGTTTCGCACATCGGACTCTCTCACCCGAGCCGATAGTATCCCGATTTCGTATCAATCTTCGAGAATACCGCAGCCTCCCCGCAACCGGTCGAATAAGTCGTCAATTCTCGGCAAAGGATACTTGTTCTTGATGGTCACCTTGTTTAGTTCGCGATAGTCGATACACAAACGTAGTGAACCATCCTTCTTCCGCACAAACAGACCGTGCACCCCAAGGCGAGGCGCTCGGTCGAACATACCCCGACTCAAGAAGCTCACTCAATCGCTTCTTCAACTCGGACATCTCTCAAGGTGCCATGCGATAGGGCGCCTTGAAATAGAGCCGCACCCGCTCTAACTCTATAGCGAACTCGACCTCGCTCGGTGGCAATCCCAAGAACTCGTCAGAAAACATCAGAAACTCATTAACGATCGGAATCGACGAAAGCTCGACTCCACCACTCTCCGCCTTCAAGGCGTAACACCAATAAACGGTACACCCTTTCGCAGAGTCTCATCGCCTTCAAGGCGTTAATAACAATTGCTCCCCTCTTTCGCCCGGCGAAAGAGTGCTCTTGCCATCATCGGCTAACATGGTGATGATTCTCGCGGTAGTTCATGATTGCACCATGCCGCTCGAGCCAATCATCCCCGAGAATCAAATCCTCACCCTCAATATCCACAACAATAAGATTAGAGGGCCAAGTCCTCTCACAAATAAGTACACAACAGCCTCGAACCTCCCGATCACCAACGATCCTATCACCGCTAGGAAGCTTAACGATGAAGGGTTCACAAGGCATCAAACAATGAGACTCAAACGGCGTACACAATCCAAAGATATGAACGAATGCGTAGCACCTAATCAAAAAGCACACCGACAGATGAGAAAGAATGTAAACGGTACTGCCGCTACGTAGCCGCCGGATCATCGGCTTTCCGCATCTCATAGACACGCGGGTGGGCGGAGCCAACACCGAAGCTCCTCTTGAGGGCTGACTCGACCTCTCCCCGACTAGCACTCGGCGGAGATTGAGGAGCAAACGACTCGATTCATACTTGGTTCCCTAGGCGCCGAATGGAAGCCCGGTACCAAGGATTTTCTCCTCTCAAAGACATAAAGCGCCTTTGTGACCCGACCGCCACACTGACATTACACGTCGCAAAGGGTTCGGACAAACACGGATGATGTGGCCTCGCCGCCACGCTAAAGCATTTCACCTCTCGAGAAGGGGCACCGGCAGCCTACGGGAATCCCAAGAGATCGAGATGGGCCACCACCAAATGAAAAGTTAGCAGATCAAATTTCTGCCGACCCCACTTTTGTGGCCCGAAAATTCCCGCGGACTGCTTACTCTCGCGGCCGCCTCACTCGCCACACATATATCGTAAGCAAGGGCCCCGCCTCGGTAATCTTTCAAGGTAGTGCATACAAGCCCCGACATATAGTCCCGACCGGCAACTTCATCCGTCTGGAGAAATGGAAAATCTTGTCACTCTCCTCGACAACTGGGTCTTCACATAACCCAACTCCTTATTAAAATCGGCAATAGCTTGAGATACGGGATATCCCGCGGTTGAGCATCATAAAAGCATGTACCCGAGCTCGTCCGATCGCCACGGCAATATTCGATCTCCATCAACTCTTGAAATTCACCCACGAAGCAAAGATGATCTTTGGGCCCAACGGCCTCCCACACCCCGTGGCGTCCCCGTGAGAAAGTATTGAGCAATAGGGACTCTACGTTCCTCGGGACAGTTAGTGGCAACGAAGACCTTAGATATCTCCTTAATCCACCCTTCCCACCCAATCGGGTCCAAGCTCCCGAAACCGAGGAGGATGCATCTTGATAACATCTTGGAGCCAACGATCCGCTCCGCCCGATTAGCGTGGCCTCGGTCCGGCTCAACCGCCCGAGCTATTGCCGCCATTTCGTTCACCATTTGCCGCATAACGGCCGCAATACCAAGATCGGCACGCTCCCGAGAAGAAGCATGGCTATGACGGTCGCCAGATCGCCGGCCTCAAGATCGTGGACGTGGCCGCCCCACCGGCCGCCCCACGCCCCCGGCCGCGTCCACGACCACGACCGCGACCACGACCTCTTCCAAAGATCCATACCGGAGTTAAATAAGTAGCAAAAGCCATACGAGGGTAAGTACGAGAGAAGAACAATCACAAGTCGAGAATCAAAGGTACGATACAAGGAAATAATGAACAGAGGAAGGAAAAACTTACTGACACCGGTAGTACTAATCATGGCAACGTGACGATGATGTGCAAAACAAAACACCACAAGACCCAATAAACCGACAAGCCTAGGTATCCATAAACCTAGTGCTCCGATACCATTTTCTGTAACACCCCCAAGATATTCGAGGTATATTACAGCGCCGTGAATCCCTATATGGGTCCCACCAGCCGAATAAAGATCATACTCATCGACTCACATAAACGACAGGACAATACCATGTCATAAAGACGCAAAACAGAACAATCCACCCGGTTCAACCGGTCAATATAACATCATCATCCAACACAACATAATAAGTAACAATACAATCCAAACGAACAAGAACCCCTTAGGTACTCGAGTACGACTATTAGTTCAAAACCACAAGAGACCAAAAAGGTAAAAGACACCAAAACGTCACTCGTGCACAATCATCACGCACAGCCATCATCCGTAATCGTCCAGCCCGCTCGTCTCGATGAACCTGACCTGAAATTCATAAAATGAATTTCCCCGAAACGGGTCCCCAGAGGGGTTAGCAATTACGCTAGTACAAGTAACCAGATGAACGACTTACATCTTACACATATAGTAATGCATGCAATTCAAGAAAACATAGTTCCAAAATACTCATTTCCGGAAATGCAAATGATCAAACCACATTTGTAAAAATGCACCACAATTAACCGCGGACCCACAGCTTCGTGGATCCCTGCCGAGACCCCGTCGGATCTAACCCACAGTGGTTAAAAGCAAGCTCGCGGCCCCACAGCTTCGTGGAACCCTACCGAGACCCCGTCGAGTCTAACCCGCAGTGAGCATACACACACACACAATTTCTCATACAAAACTACTATGTCAAGATTGTAAGTTCATAAGGATACTTGCCTCGATTAAATAGACGATGACACGAACGGAACGGAAGGATCAAGCACAACCACGAGGAACCGACGAGAATGAACCTAACGATTCGAATAGCACAATCACAACCACTTCTAAACGATTATGGAAATGGAATACACCCGGAAACCCGCCTACGATTCATGTATATTCATACAAAAATAACAACGAGGGCGGACCACAACCAAACCCTCTCGAATCCATAAAAATCCACAAAATATCCATGTATCCGTAGGAAAACTAACGATACTAACAATATTAATCGTATACATCATGAATCCACCAACGAAACGGAACTAATCGGAAGAAAATCCCAAAACCCCCAAATTAATCGAAATAGGGTTTTAGAACATTACCTTTGGAGATTCAAGAGCTAAGATCCGTAGAACACGCGTTAGATTGGTTATCCGAGCCTCACAACCGAAAAGAAATGATGAAAATCGACCCCCGAATGAAGAACTCTCCCCCTCTATGTTCTTTCTCTCGCGATGCAGTGGAAAAATGGGGAAGGAGACGACCGATCTCGTCTAATAAGGACGAGTCTGCGCGATTACCGCTTCGTGTGCCGCGGCACAGGCCGAAAATCTACTCCCAGGTTTTGACATTGTGCCGCCAAGATGCCGCGTGTGTGTCGCGCACACGGCATACTGGGTTTTGGTCGCGGAAGACACACGAGTGTGCCGCGGCACGACAGTGTGCCGCGGCACTGCTCGGCGCCGTGCCGCGGCACCGGATGGGTGTGCCGCGGCACACAGTCTGATTGCCCGACCAACATTTGGAGAAATTTGTGTGCCGCGGCGCACGCACCTTGTGCCGCGGCCCACACCCCTTTTTGGGTCCCAAAATGATAAAAATGATCCGGAAAGAGAATAAAACGATAGGAATCAATATTTGGGGACTAATAACACGAAATGGATCCACGACAACCCCGAAACGGCAGTTTCGCACAACAATAACAAGAATATAGTTCAACAGTTTGACAGGAAGGACACGCTGAAAAGTACACGAGGGTCACTACGATCGAGAAATACACCAAAAACGAAAATACAAGGGAAAGAAAAATACGGATATTACATCGGACCCTCCCGAGGTGAGCAAATCACACACAATATACATTACTATTTCACGTTAAGCATAAAGGTTTCTAAAAATACTTGCCTTGAGTAATTGACGACGCAACGAACGGAAAGGATAATTCACCGACGAGCGTTAAGAACCAACGGAACCGAACTTAACGATTCGAAGAACATAATTACAACCAACTCTAGATGAACACGGAAATGGAATGCACCCGAAAACCTGCCTACGATTCATGTATATTCGTATAGAAATAACAACGAGGGCGGACCACAACCAAACCCTCTCGATTCCGTAAAAACTACAAAATATACCATGAATCCGTAGGAAAACTAATGATACTAACAAGATTAATCATATTCATCATGAATCCACCAACAAAACGGAACGAATCGGACGAAAATCCCAAAACCCCCAATTTATCGAAAAGTAGGGTTCTAAGAGATTTTACCTTGGATTAGGATGAAAGATTCGTGTTGATGTTGTTATAATACACCAAGAATTCGAGGAATATGTTGGATGAGATGATTGGAAGAAGAAATCACCAAGAATCGCCCAAAATCGCCAAAGGAGCTCTAAGTCGCGGGGAGGAGAAGAAATGAACGTAATACGTTCATCTGTGTCAACTCCCTGGTTTATATAGCCAGGGAGTGTTAGCGCGCGCTAATCCTCCAGGTTAGCGTGCACTAACGAAACAGACTACAGTCCAGTAGCCAGATTTCTGGCCGTTAGTGTGCGCTACTCCAAACGTAGCGTGCGCTAATAACCTCTCGGTAGCGCGCGCTATCGACCAATAGCGTGCGCTACCTGGACATCAGCCGAGTCCGTATAAATCGCCGCACACACTGATCCGGTTAGCGCGCGCTATCGAACAAACATAGCGTGCGCTAAAGTGTATCGGTAGCGCGCGCTATCGACCAATAGCGTGC
Organism: Orobanche coerulescens; assembly: GCA_033398695.1. Taxonomy (NCBI): domain Eukaryota; kingdom Viridiplantae; phylum Streptophyta; class Magnoliopsida; order Lamiales; family Orobanchaceae; genus Orobanche; species Orobanche coerulescens. The sequence goes on from CM065816.1 coordinate 93,798,542, forward strand.
GCTACCTGGGCATCAGTAGAGTCCAGTGGTAAACTGTCCAGTACTGGACATCCACACTAGCGCACGCTACCGGGCGTCTCAGCGTGCGCTAACTCCCAACATTAGCGTGCGCTAGGCTACGTAGCGTACGCTAATCCACCAGCCCGTAGGATCGAATCAAGATCGCTACTCCTGTGGCTTGCCCTCTAGCACGCGCTATTTAAATACAGTAGCGTGCGCTACTAAGTGACCCCTAGCGTGCGCTATACAGAAAATATAGCGTTCGCTAAGTACGAGATATAAATGGTCCAAAACACCGGAATATGAACGAAACGTTAAACGGAACATCTCAAGACGCATCGAAACATAGAATGGATCCACGGCAACCCGAATAGCGGTTTCGTACAACAATAACGAGAATCAGATCAATAGATGACGGGAAAGATACACTGAAAGATACACGAGGGTCACTACAACCGAGAAATACACCGAAAAATGAAGATACAAGGGAACGAAAAATGCGGATATTACACCAATTGGCACATAAGTTGCACAACCAATGAGGCATAGATGTGAGATATCAGGTTCATATACAGTTACCAACTGGTATGCAGAGAATGGTTAGCCAACAATGGGTCTGAAATGAATAAGTACAGCTACATGTAGGACTGCATAACCCCAAGCAGAGTTAGACTGATTGGTGTGGAAAACCAATCCTCGTGCTACCATATGGATTCGTTTTATAGTTGCCTATGCGAGACCATTGTGTGTACACACATGGGGTACAAGATGGTCTACATCAATATCGATTGACATGAAGTAATCATCAAATACTTTAGATCAAATTTCTCATGCACTATCGAGTCGAATGGACTTCACTAGATGATCATGGTGGTGGTGTCTAATACCTATGATCTGAGCTAGTAGTTTTACAAATACAGCATTTCAAGGAGTACGACATGTGACCAACGTGTCGAACCATCCACCAAAACCTTAAAATATCTAAATAGTTCGCATTTTTGATGGATGGGTTTATAAATATCTCCATGTATTCGATGTAAGAATGGAACGATTGCTTTGTATCTTTAGTATAGGAAGGTCTCGCTCACACTTTGGCTAAAGAGCAGGCATTGCAAATTGAGTGATGTGATGCTTAGAAGGGGAATATGTATCTGGTTCTTTAGATGACATAACATGATTAACATCAACAGTGTTCTTTGGGTTGATTTGTTTCCAACCTTTCACTTGAAAAAAAGGATGTTCGTGTGAGTTCTTTAGTATGTGGATCATCATGTCTCGATCATGATGACCTAGTCTATTGTGCCAAAGCCTATGTGAATCAGTGTCCCAAAGTTCATTGTTTGTGACAACATGTGATTCGAAAACCATAATGGTAGTGAGGTACAGTCTACTATATTGACTCATGAGTTTTTTCTAAAATGCGTTTTCATACACAATCATTAGAAATTATAAAAATAAACTCTATTCAATTTCCATAGTGGGTTTCAACATGAAAACCATTGCTTTGTTTACCTATGAAGTCGAGTAAGGTTTGAGGGGCTCTAGGTGCATATATATCATTGATAACTTGGAAGATAGTGCCGTTAGCATCAAGAATTTGGCATTACCTTGCTCTTTGATGAGTTGGGAGGACCAGTCATCATCTTTGATGGTGTGGGTGGCCCCACTATCCATTAGACATTCAAGTTCTCCTCGGTTCATTCTTACAAAGAGGGGAAAATTTTGAACCATAAGCAATATTAATATCTTGAATGTAAGCAATATTAGTAATCTCCTCGGTTCACTCAATATTCACTACTTTGAAATAAACTAGTAATATAATGTAAGTAATATTAGTATCTTACTATGAAGAGAAAACAGAAATTTATCCAAGTATTATTAAAAATAAAAATAAAACAACCACCTAGAGGCAAAAATGCCAAATGTAAACAAATGCGTAAACATATATCAGTAATAAGGGGTGCCTCTAGTGACTCTGGAACGTAAGGGTTAATGTGATGATCGTTTATTGTGAAATTGACATCGGGGGACGTCCAAATCATCTTTCTCCATATTGTGAGATTGCCTTTCTTTGGACTCTCTATAGTTTTTGTAATGAGCTGCGACTTGTTTGCTTGTGTGGCAATTCTTATACCAATGTCCAACATCTCCATAACGGTAGCATGGTTCTTCGCCAACTAGAGCCTTAGTGGCGATAGGATGAGTAGGTAATTTTTAGTTTCCTTGGATGTGAGAGCTAGAAGCAACAAGTCTTCGTATTCATTACATGACCCACACATCCACAACCATGGTTCTGACCCCCACGCTCCTTACCACGATGGGTGTTCGTTTCATATGGTTTAGGTTGCCACATCCAGTTCCCTTTTTATTGTGGTTCTTTTCAGCCTTTATTTTTCTATAATTGGCCCCGAGAACTTTCTTTATCCCAGTCGTTCTAGAATTATTGCTCACTAATACTTCGTTATGCCTTTAACTACTTGAAGTAGGTTGATCAGCTTACCGAAGGTAGTGATGCGCTTATTGTCATACTCCTGGCTATACTGGTTCGCTAGTATAAGGACAGAAATAGGAAAGTTGGAAAGAACTTTCTGGATCATATCATCTTTTGTGATGTCCTTTCCACAGATATTCAGGCTTACCTTGAGACGAAGCATATCTTTATTGAGATTAATGATCCATTTAAAATCAAGCAAGCGGATTTTATTCCACTGCACGGCCAACTTTGGGAGCATTATGTTATGAATGCATTCAAAATGGTCCTTAAAGGCATCCCACAGTTCTTTGGGATATTTTAACTGTAGATATTTCCATCTCAGGCTGGGATCGACATGTCGTCTTAGAAACATGCACTTGCTTTAATTTTGTCAGACGGTGCTTGTACTGCAGCACCAAAGATCAAGATACAAGTCGTATAATAAGATACTTGCCTTAATAACCGCTACCAAACGCTCCGAAGAACACGGTTCGACCGGGAAGCTCGGACCCCGAAGAAGACAACGAACGAAAGGGTTCCGACTCGAGTTCTTCACAAGAATTCGACCCTAACAACATATAATCAATAAATCATCGATCATACGAGGAAGAATAATCGTAGAACGCCCGAAAACCCCTCTATGACATTTTACCGGACACCTTCAAGGCGTCGATCAAGAACTCGACCAAAACAACGAATCGATACGATCTAACCATGGAATATTAAGGGAAAAGATGTAATACATCTTAATAATCATCAATCTATCATAATACCAAGTTAAATCGGATTAATCGGACGGAAACAACCAAAATACCCAAAATCCCCAAAATTAGATTTCTAGGAAATCGACCCGATTCAGTAGATCGGAGGATGTTATAGGCGGATGATTGATGATATGAGCCTCAAAACTTCATGGATTGAAAGAACAACATCATGTCTCCATGATGTTTACACCCACAATGCGAACGGAAGAAAAGGAATGAGAAATCGGGTGAAAATACGCCGCTGTGCCTTAAATAGCCGACAGACTCGACCGTGTCCGACATGACACGGCCGTGGCGCGCAATCGGCCGGCAGGACTCGACCGTGTCCCGCATGACACGGCCGTGTCGCCAAGGGGCGCGGCATTGACTCGACCGTGTCCTCGAACACGGCCGCCTCGCGCCGCCCGCTTATCCGACGAGTTCGCTCGGCCGCGCTGCATTTACACGGCCGGGTCCTGAGGCGAGACTTCCGGCTTATCCGGACGAGTACGGCACGGCCGCGGTCGGACGACACGGCCGAAGTTCGCCGGCAGCGATCGCCAATAACGAGCGGGTGAGCTAAAACGACCATAACTCTCTCGTCCGGACCGATTGACTCACCGCTCGAACCATTGGAAAGCTAACTCGATGCTCTATAATATTGCAAGATTCAGAATTTTTGGAGTTACCAAAAATTAATGGTGATCTAACAAAGTCGAACTCATACTTAGAAAAGTCGTTTAGTAATCCTGAATTCAACAAAACGACACCGAAACCCGAACCTGAATACGAACCGAAGATACGGTTACGAAGTACTCACAAAGACGAATCTAAGAGCTAGTAGAACACATGATTCCGACCACCCGAAGGTTCGAAATTCGACAACGGAAGGTAATTACCCCAAACTTTGGGAAATTACGAAAATGGCCCAAATGCCCGAAAATCACCATACGACAACGAATAATCAAACCGAAGCTCACAACACGTATAACAACGTTAAATGAACTTACGAAAAACCCCAAACGACAATTTCGCACGAGATTCGCAAGAACCGAACTCAAGCGCGGAAAAGTCGCTAAAAGCACGGAACTCAACAAAGCAGCACCGAAACGAACTCGGATGACAAAAAGTGCAGAATTAAATATTCTCCGAATGACGAAACGGTCAAAAGCGAGTTGTCGAAACGGACCTCCGCCGAAAATGAAAATTACCGAAAATCCGAAATTGCGGATATTACATCAACCATCTCCTATCAGGTTCTAGTTCGGCATCCCGTACCGTATCTTGAGGTGCTGTAGCTTCAGCTTCAGCTTGTACAGCATCAGCTTCGACTACTTCTATTCTTACAGCTTTGGGATTGATTTCTATGTCTACCACAGGTTCTATTGGAGTCTTAGGGTCATCAATGGAAAGTGTTCGTATCTTCTGGGTCAAGCCTTCTACTCCTGTAGGATTGAAACTAAAATTGGATTTAAAAGATGAAATCTCGATAAATGCCCAAATTCCCGAAAAACTAGGGTTTGAGCAATCTTAACTTGATTTGGATGGTAAAAGATGTTGCGATGATGTTAACTTGATGCTAGGATCACAAAAACGTAGTTGGATGATAAAATCTGGCCAAAATCTGCACTATGCTATGCTCATTAATACTGGCCGTTATTAGCGTGCGCTACGCCCTAAGTATAGCGTGCGCTAGCGCTATGTCAGCAGTCCAGAACCTTCTGTCTGACTTTGCTAGCATGCGCTACAAATAAGTTAGCATGCACTATTCACCGGCACTAGCACGCGCTAGCTCCAATAATAGTTTGCGCTAATTGCTTGTGTCCAGACTCCAGAAACATTCTGTCCTTACTGTCAGGCCGAAGTAGCATGTGTTACTAACACCTCTAACATGCGCTAATATACCTCAATAGCATATGCTAGTCTACTATTAGCGTGCGCTAATGACCCATTCCAGAATCCATAAAGTCTACTGCCTAGTCGGCATAACGTGCACTACGAAAAAAAATAGTAGCGTGCGCTACGGGTACATGGTTAGCATGCGCTAGTAATACGGTCTAGCGTGCGCTAGCTGTTACTTCCCAGCATGAAAACCACGAAGTTCGGTCAGAACAAACACAACTCGACAATTAATAACCATCAACATTCCACTACCATCACTAATATACACACGATTCTCAATGCCAAACGATACAACATGGAAATTACAAATCAAATTCTCAACAGAATACATCCAATATAACTTACATAATTAATAAAATACATGGATATTACAATTTGTAGATACATCAAATGGGCAAACCAAAGGACATGGGAAGCTGCACAGAGGAAATATAACAATGACTAAAGTGCAGTATGTCAAATGACTGAAATACAATCTTCTCAGTATAAATCTGTTATCTGATGAGAACAACTTGGTAGACTTCACCAAACAAAAGTGTATGGTCATTGACCTCCATACTGGAAAAGTAAAACTACAATGCTACAGGAGAAGGGGGTGTATGTGATAGATGTAATATCCGCAATTTTCGATTTTCGGCAAATTTCTTTTTTCGGCCGGAGTCCATTTTGACGACTCGCTCATGACCGTTTCGTCATTTCTAGAATGATTAATTCTGCACTTTTTGTCATCCGAGTTTGTTTCGGTATCGTTTTGTTGAGTTCCGAGCTTTTTAGCGACTTTTCCGCACTTGAGTTCGATTCTTGCGAATCTCGTCCGAAACTGTTGTTTCGAGTTTCTCGTAAGTTCATTTAATGTTATTATTCATGTTGCGAGCTTTGGTTTGGTGTTTCGATCGCGTATCGTCATTTTCGGACGTTTTGGGCCATTTTCGTAATTTCCCAAAGTTTTGGGTAATTACTTCCGTTGTTGAATTCCGAGCCTTCGGGTGGTCGGAATTGTGTGTTCTCTTAGCTCTTAGATTCGTCTTTGCGAGTACGTCATAACCATATCATCGATTCGTATTCGTGTTCGGGTTTCGGTCGTTCGGGCCGCCGAGTTGGCCCCGGCCGAGTCATGGCCGGCAACCTGGGCCCAGCCGCATGGCCGAGTCACGGCCGGTAGTGATAGGCGCCTTCTGCCGAGTCACGTCCGGCAGCTCGGCAGCTCGCCGAGCAGCCGCACCGTGGGCCTCGCACATGCCGGGCAGTGGCCGCTGCACACTCGTGGCATTTTTCGCCAAACAGATCAGATCGGTGCCGCGGCACACGCCGGCCAGCCGCGGCACACCGCCGACCACCGGGAGCCATTTTTGGGCTCAGGCCGCGCACACCGTGTACTTATTTATGGCCCTGCACACGGGTTTTTGGCCATTTTTCTCCTTCTTCTACTTCTCTTCCGCGGCTGAGGGTGATCTTACCATGGATCCATGTTGTTTAGCAACAATTCCATGAAGTTCTTGAGTTCATATCATCAATAAATCATCCGTTATCATCCTTTGATCCAGCGAATCAAGGTAATCTTCCTTAGAACCCTAATTTCGTGAATTTGGGGGTTTTTGCGTTTTTGTCCGATTTGTTCCGTATTATTGATTAATTCATGATGGGTATGATTAATCTTGGTAGTATTCTTGTGTTTAACATCATTTAATCCATTGTTCTTCGTCGAATCGAAGTATATTTCTTGATTTCCTTCGAATCGACTTTTTGGGGGATTTGTCCTCGATCTCGTTTTTCATCCGTTTTTGATGGATCGATTATGGTTAAATGATGTTGTTAAACATATTCTATGGATTGTATATCCATATTTCAACTTGGAATTCCGTTTTCGTGTTTTGTCGGGATGAATCGTGTTCTTGGCCTTTTTGGGGGAAACGCTTGAACATTCGTCGTTCGTTCTTTGAATTCAACGGCTTTGAGTCGTGTTATGGAATTCATTTCATCGTTGTTATTGTCCTTCGTAGTTTATGAACGCGCGTTGGCGATTGGTGGAGTCGGCGGGTTCGTGTCAACCTACTTCGGTCGATTCTTCGCGTTATTCTTATTCGAGGCAAGTACCTTGCCCATACTTTTCTTATTTTGTGGATATGATGATCGGTGATCGTCTTGGTGTGTTTGTTTGGTTGTTTGAAATGAGGTTTCAAAAGATTTCGGTTTGGCCTCGTTAAAGGCTTTCTTTCAAAATGCGTGTGTGTTTTGTGAACGGCGTGTTTTGGGAATTGATTATGATTTGATTATTTTGAACTTTGAAGGATTTGATGATGATACTCCTATTGTTTAAAGTTATGCAATCGTGTATTCCGTATTTAATCTTGTTATTGTGTTTTGAAGAGTTTGATAATGGTGTCGAGTTAATGGCCATCTCTAGTGAGTATTCTTAATGAACTTACATTCTTAGCATGTTAGTTTTGCATGAGTAATGTGTGTGTGTATGCTCACTACGGGTTAGATCCGACGGGGTCTCGGTAGGGGTCCACAGAGACGTGGATCGACGAGCTTGCTTTTAACCACTACGGGTTAGATCCGACGGGGTCTCGGTAGGGGTCCACAGAGACGTGGATCGACGGTTAATTGTGGTGCATTTTACAAATGTGACTTATTTATGGCATTTCCGGAAATGAGTGCTTTTGAACGGTTTTCATGATTGCATGCATTGACTAAGTGTGTAAGAGGTAAGTTGTTTGTTTGGCCTACTTGGCTAGGATGGCTCTAGAGTATTTTGTTGTTTATGTTAAATCCTTTAATTGTGGATTTTGACGTTGGAAGACGAACCTTGTGGTCGTTCTTGTATACTGTGAGTTGATGAGATTTGGGGCTAAAATCCCAATGGTTTTGGTAAATGTCATTTCTTTTGGAAAGTAAACCTTTGGGGCGGTGACCCCTTTTGTCCTTTGGATTTTGAAAAGTAGGATTTGATAATCCTAAATTGTTTTCTATTAAAACTCTCGATGGCATTCTAAACCATTTTATAAATTATTTCCATTGATTTATGATATTTCGATTTTTAAAGGTTTTCTCAAACTCTTGCCTCGAGAAGTACTTTTCGTTTCGTTTGGATCTTTGAGGATTCTTGGTTATTGTTATTCGTGGAATGTGAATTGTATGGTTCGTATTTGCACTTTGTACTTGCACTAGAAAAACAGTGGAGTTTTGCTAACCCCCGAGTATTCGGGGGGTGAATGTCTATTTTTGCATTCAGGTTTTGGAGCATAACACAGGGTCGGCACGAAGGATGATGAAAGATGAACGATACTAATCACACGAGGATCCGTTGATGTCATATTGGTCTAGTTGTATTTTCTTTTCCGCTGCAGTATCTTTTCCCCGTTGTACGGGAGTTTATTGTATTTTGACCCCTGCGTGGGTATATGTTGTAATTGAGTTGTATATTTTTATTGAAAGATCAAATCGGTTTACTGAGTCATTTAGCCTTGAAGGCATTGTCGAGAGGTTAAATGTTGTTACCAGCCTGGTAGATCTTCGAGGAGAGGGTCTACGGTGTGTAATATCCCTGAGTGGATTGGGGGTGTTACATAAATGGTATCGGAGATTAGGTTGAGGAAACCTAGGCTGTCGGGTCAATTCGTGTTGTTTGAGTCTTGTTTCGTCGGATTTTATCTGACTTAGTCGTGTCGCGACGCGTCATTTGAGTTTGTTGGTCGTGATTAGTATCGTGGGGCGATCATCATCTTCGTGCGACCTGTGGAAGTAAGTCTCCTTCTTTCAGGTTGTGCCTCGTGTGACACGAGCTATTTTTATGATTATTTGTTAAGTGATGGAATCCTTATGTGGATTTTGATTTCACGATATGTATTTAGTCGACTCTCGTATTTGATTTATACGAGGAGTGTCGCCGCCAGATGTCTTTTTATTGTTGTTTTTGTCCGCTTCGATGATTTTCGAATCAATTTGCACGCTTTACAAGTTCTCTTGTGGAGGCTTTGTGCTTATACGCTGTCGACTTGTTCACTAGCCATGGAGGGTCCTTAGAGGCCTCGAATGGGGCCGTGGTTTTGTTCTGAATGTGGTATTTTATCGTTTATTTCTGTTTAAAGACATGTATTGTCTTGGTTTTAAACGTTTTGATGCGTGTACTAGGAGTTGTTTTGGTGAACGTCGATATGTGTGAGTTTTGGGCATTTTGGCCTATTGGATTTTTGAATACCTTGAGTATCTTAGAAAATTAAATTTCGAGACGTACTTTTAAAACGAATTATTTTCTTGCGGTGTTTTCGAGGTGCTTTCTCGTGCCGCAATATATTTCAAAAAAATTTCCAATTGAGGACCAAAAGTATTTTGAGATATTTTTGATGTTTAGAAAAACTTATACTTAGACCCGAGGGTCGAATATTTCTGAAAGTCTTTTGCTAAAAGAAGATGTCCTCATTTTTACCAAATGCATGATGGTTTTCAAAGTCTCGATAATGATGTTTCATGTTTGTACTTTTTCAAAAGTGATACTAAAGATCAACCAGTGTTCTTCTAAATTATTTTTCAAAATGAGGTTTTCATTTTTAAAACCTATCCATTCCCGTTTGAGGGCTGGGTATGTATGTATGATGTTCGCGTTGTCATTTTGATGTTTGCTCCCGAGTATGACCGAATTGGCGGTGTGAGCGTTGAGTCGTTTTCCACACATTTGTTGTGTTAGCCCCTTGTGAGAGGCGGGATGTTGGTGTTGAATATTGTCCCCTCGTGGTGATTTCGGCGTTGTCGCGCATGTGCGAGCTGTTAGAGCTTGGGTTGGTATGGCCGTGTGCATCGGTGATCGTTCCGTTATGTGTCGGTTGTTTAATGTCTTGTTACCTTGCTCCTGTTTTTGTGAATTTCGTGGATGAGGTCGGAGGTAATACCCGTACTATTTTGACTTATGTATTTTCTCTTTCTCCATTCTTTCGACTCGCTCGTATTCATTGATACCTTCTGAACTTGTTCTGTATTTCGGTTTCATCGTCCGAACGAACTGTGATCTTGTTGTGGGTTGATCTGGTTATCGCTGTGATTTTTTTGAGTTTGGTTCGATTCTTGTGAACCTTGTTCGGAAGTGACATCATATGGATCTATTAGTTCCTTTATTCGAAGTGGATCGGATTCGGAACTCCTGTGTTTTCGACTCTGTCGACTCGTTTATGTTCGTTGACATTTTCTGAACTTTCCCTATCCCTTGCTTTTGTTGATCGAACGAGGGTGGTGTTGTTTCGGAATAACTCGTTTGTCGTTGTGACTTTTCAATCGCTATTCCCTTTCCGGTGGATCTTATGGGAATGCATGTCTTGTAGTTCTCACCAGATCATCCTGGGAGTTGTTGTTTGAATTTTATTCTCCTTCGTGTTTCGGACATGATTGTTCGATTTTTGTTGTCTCGGTCGTTTGTTTGTTCGGTTTTTTTGTCCTCGTTTCGTGATTGTTGAGCATTCAGGCTCCTTCCTAATTTCCTTAAGTTCGGGAAATTAGTCTCGTTTTCGATCTTCCAACCCTTGGGCGGTGGAATTCCGTATTTCTTCAGCGTTTGGCTCGCGTTTGGATTGATGAACCATTGGGTTAGTCAATCGTATTGATTTTCGTTCGTTGTGTTTTGTGATTGTTCGGATAATTGACTTGATTGTATTATCCATTTGATGACGCTTGTCACTTGTTGGTTTTATTATATCCCTAACGGCGACGTTGTGTTGGTCGTCGTGGAGCGTGTTTTCACGCCGTATATTCCTTTGCGTTGCTTGTAACGTTTCGCCGATGGGCGTAAGTTACGCGTTTCCTTGCGTATCTCGTTGAGTTTTCCTGGCGGGATATTGCTTCTCCCTACTTGTTTTATGTTTCGGGACGAAACTTCTTTTAAGGAGGGTAGAATGTAATATCCGCAATTTTCGATTTTCGGTAAATTTCTTTTTTCGGCCGGAGTCCGTTTTGACGACTCGCTCATGACCGTTTCGTCATTTCGAGAATGATTAATTCTGCACTTTTCGTCATCCGAGTTCGCTTGTATCGCTTTTGTTGAGTTCCGAGCTTTTAGCGACTTTTCCGCACTTGAGTTCGATTCTTGCGAATCTCGTCCAAACCGTTGTTTCGAGTTTATCGTAAGTTCATTTAATGTTATTATTCATGTTGCGAGCTTTGGTTTGGTGTTTCGATCGCGTATCGTGATTTTCTGACGTTTTGGCCATTTTCGTAATTTCCCAAAGTTTTGGGTAATTACTTCCGTTGTTGAATTCCGAGCCTTCTGGTGGTCGAAATTGTGTGTTCTCTTAGCTCTTAGATTCGTCTTTGCGAGTACGTCATAACCGTATCATCGATTCGTATTCGTGTTCGGTTTCGGGTCGTCGCCATCGGGTTGGCCCCGACCGAAGTCATGGCCGGCAACCTGGGCCTGAGCCAGATCGCCGAGTCACGGCCGGTAGTGCTCGGCAGCTTCGCCGAAGTCACGTCCGGCAAAGGTTTCGGTAGCTTCGACCGAAAGCAGCCGCACTGCGGCCACGGCACATGCCGGCAGTGGCCGCGGCACACTCGTGGCATTTTTCGCCAAACAGATCAGACGGTGCCGCGACACGCGGCCGGCCGCCGCACACCGCCGACCACCGGGAGCCATTTTTGGGCTCGTGCCGCGCACACTCTCACGGGCCATGCACACCGTGGTACTTATTTATGGCCCCGCACACGGTTTTCGCCATTTTTCTCCTTCTTCTCCTTCTCTTCCGCTACCGAGGGTGATCTTACCATGGAGCCATGTTGTTTAACAACAAATCCATGAAGTTCTTGAGTTCATATCATCAATCAATCATCCGTTATCATCCTTTGATCCAAATAATCAAGGTAATCTTCCTTAGATCCCTAATTTCGTGAATTTGGGGGTTTTTGCGTTTTTGTCCGATTCGTTCCGTATTATTGATTAATTCATGATGGTTATGATTAATCTTGGTAGTATTCTTGTGTTTAACATCATTTAATCCATTGTTCTTCGTCGAATCGAAGTATATTTCTTGATTTCCTTCAATCGACTTTTCGGGGATTTGTCCTCGATCTCGCTTTTCATCCGCTTTTGATGGATCGATTATGGTTAAATGATGTTGTTAAACATATTCTATGGATTGTATATCCATATTTCAACTTGGAATTCGTTTTGTTTTGTCGGAACGAATCGTGTTCTCGCCGCTTGGGGGAAACGCTTGAACATTCATCGTTCGTTCTTTGAATTCAACGGATTTGAGTCGTGTTATGGAATTCATTTCATCGTTTTTATTGTCCTTCGTAGTTTATGAATGCGAGTTGGCGATTGGTGGAGTCGGCGGGTTCGTAGGCGGTTTGTGTCAACCTACTTCGGTCGATTCTTCGCGTTATTCTTATTCGAGGCAAGTACCTTTCCCATACTTTTCTTATCTTGTGGATATGATGATCGGTGATCGTCTTGGTGTGTTTGTTTGGTTGTTTGAAATGAGGTTTCAAAAGATTTCGGTTTGGCCTCGTTAAAGGCTTTCTTTCAAAATGCGTGTGTGTTTTGTGAACGGCATGTTTTGGGAATTGATTATGATTTGATTATTTTGAACGTTGAAGGATTTGATGATGATACTCCTATTGTTTAAAGTTATGGAATCGTGTATTCCGTATTTAATCTTGTTATTGTGTTTTGAAGAGTATGATAATGGTGTCGAGTTAATGGCCATCTCTAGTGAGTATTCTTAATGAACTTACATTCTTAGCATGTTAGTTTTGCATGAGTAATGTGTGTGTGTGTGTATGCTCAATACGGGTTAGATCCGACGGGGTCTCGGTAGGGGTCCACATAGACGTGGATCAACGAGCTTGCTTTTAACCACTACGGGTTAGATCCGACGGGGTCTCAGTAGGGGTCCACAGAGACGTGGATCGACGGTTAATTGTGGTGCATTTTACAAATGTGACTTATTTATGGCATTTCCGGAAATGAGTGCTTTTGAACGGTTTTCATGATTGCATGCATTGACTAAGTGTGTAAGAGGTATGTTGTTCGTTTGGCCTACTTGGCTAGGATGGCTCTAGAGTATTTTGTTGTTTATGTTAAATCCTTTAATTGTGGATTTTGACGTTGGAAGACGAACCTTGTGGTCGCTTCAGATATCGTGAGTTGATGAGATTTGGGGCTAAAATCCCAATGGTTTTGGTAAATGTCATTTTTTTTGGAAAGTAAACCTTTGGGGCGGTGACCCCTTTTGTCCTTTGGATTTTGAAAAGTAGGATTTGATAATCCTAAATTGTTTTCTATTAAAACTCTCGATGGCATTCTAAACCGTTTTATAAATTATTTCCATTGATTTATGATATTTCGATTTTTAAAGGTTTTCTCAAACTCTTACCTCGAGAAGTACTTTTCGTTTCGTTTGGATGTTTGAGGATTCCTGGTTATTGTTATTCGTGGAATGTGAATTTTATGGTTCGTATTTGCACTTTGTACTTGCACTAACAAAACAGTGGAGTTTTGCTAACCCCCGAGTATTCGGGGGGTGAATGTCTATTTTTGCATTCAGGTTTTGGAGCATAACACAGGGTCGGCACGAAGGATGATGAAAGATGAACGATACTAATCACACTAGGATCCGTTGATGTCGTATTGGTCTAGTTGTATTTTCTTTTCCGCTGCAGTATCTTTTCCCCGTTGTACGGGAGTTTATTGTATTTTGACCCCTGCGTGGGTATATATTGTAATTGAGTTGTATATTTTTATTGAAAGACCAAATCGGTCTACTGAGTCATTTAGCCTTGAAGGCATTGTCGAGAGGTTAAATGTTGTTACCATGTTGTTGCCCAAAATATTTATCCGAAGATTAATACTGCTGGAAGACGGACAACAAACAACAATTGCGGGAGCACTTCCGAGAGAAGATAAATAATACAAGATTTGCCGGGTTTGTTAGGCCCGGGCTTGAATGCTCTCGCGAGATGATATTAATACAAATATACGTGGATACAAGTATTAATGAGAGAAATCTAAATACAATGAGTGTAAAAAGACTCTGTTAATCCGGCTCTTGAGCGAAGCTCGGTGTTCTTCGTCCCTACCGATCGTCTTCTTGCTGAGAGAGGCCGGGAGAAGTAAGAACCGAATGATAGCTGTTGCCAAGAGTTGGAGATAGCCAAGTGCTGGGTGTTGATTCAGTATGATGAAATCGCGATAATGCAGAGTGTTTAGAGAGTGAGAATCTCGGTCTAATCTCAGAATTTCGGATCCTATAGACAAGTGCTGGGAGCCTTGTATATATAGTGGCAGCCAAGTCTTGTCCTCTGGCGTGCGATCGCCTTCCGGCCATTATAATAATGGGGCGATCATCTACCGGCCAATATTATAATGGGGCGATCACACGGGCTGTCGGGCTAAAGTCCAAGGTAGGTGCTGGCGCCAGCTGGGCGGTCCAATGAGGAGCCAGCACGCGTCCAGAGTCACTGTCACATGCGGCCCTACTGACAACTTTCGCGGCCTGCTACCGGTGGAAAGATTCTCGCCAAAGTCAGGTCAACGATCCGTGATATGCGGATCTTGTCTCGGATCTTGCATGTGGTGTCTGCCCCCGAGGCTTGGTCTTTGCCGACCGGATGACTATCGGCATGATGCGTCGTATCTAATCGCCACCGAGGGTCGCCATCGCCGCCAAGGTCGGCATCGGTCGGTCACCAAGGGCCGGCCGGGTGTGCCGAGAGAGGATCGCCCGCTTGTCGGCCGCCAGAGTTCGGCCGCCGAGTACCGAGAGACGATCGTATTTGATGTCGATCGCTCGGCACCGGACTTGTCCTGACCTTCGCTTGGCCGATTTATGCCGTCCGCGGGCTAAGGCTAGGTCGCCCGGTCACCGGGTCAGCTTCGCCTCGGCCGCTGGCAGCAGCTGGCTAGGTCGCCTGATCTCCGAGGCGATCGCCGGTCGGAGAGTTTTATTCTCGACACAACAATTGCCCCCCAGCTTGCTCCTATGTTGAAGACATGGGGCGAGGTGGTTCTTGCTGGCGATCGTGTAAGGATGAGGACGGGCTATCTTTGCTGAGCTGACTTAGGATTCAGACTTGGGATATCATGGTAGATTGGCTAGCTATCTTTCGGTCTTGTACCTGCAAAAAACAACATTGGCCGATCCCCCTCGGAAATTTGGTGGTTTCGCTTGTTCGAGGAATCGTGCACAGTCGCGGAGTTCGATGGACCGACTCCATGACCGTGTATTGATGCGCGAAGACATTGAGTGTCTCGTGACTCACTTTATTATGAGGGTCCTCTCATAGCCGCGCCGCCTCGTATTTAAACGAAGGGCGTGCGGTCTCGGTCTAGAGGAGTCCTTGCGCGGGGCAGCGTCGGATGAATCAACTCCACGCCCGCGGCTTGTTCGGCTCTGCTTCCACCTCGGCCCGCCATGGAGATGACGAACCTCGACGGTGTACGTTGAGACGAGGGTAGTGGCACGTGTCCACTGATTAAATTTGGAGATCCCTCAGACTACGCCGGCCTCGTATTTAAACGAAGGGCGGGCGATCTCGGCCAAAAGGGACCTTGCATGGCCGAAGCAGCCGGTTCCATCGACTACCAGGACCATGGCTTTATGATGTGCGGCGGAGGCGATCGCGAGCCTTAGTCCCTCATGTTAAATGGATCAGAGGTGGCGAGCGAGTCCTCCGCTCGCCGGATAGTAGCGATCGGGCCGAGACGAGGTCGCCGCCGGCGCCGATCGCTCTACTCCTAGGCTAAGAAGAAGCCTTTGCCCGCCAGAAATCTGCGGCTTTAGCTCGGAAGACCGCGTAGGTCGTGGGCCGGGTCCTTCGTAAGATGCCCGAACATAGGCGAAAGACCATGGAATCCTGCTAGACCACGTGGAGGGCGATCTCATCGCTACGGCTCGCCGTTGAGGATGATCTCGTCTACCCGGCCGATGTAGTCCGAGCCGGATTCTTCTTTCCTTGCTTGATTCGCAAAGATGCGATGGGGACCTTCCAGTCGAGCGACCTTGGCGGCGAAGTACCTTGTGAAGACGTTCGCCAGCTCGTTAAAGGAGCCAATGGACCGAGGTGGCAATGAGGTGTACCACCGGTGGGCGAGGTCGTCCAGCGTCATAGGGAACATTCGGCACCTGGTCGCGTCTGATGCCCCACACCCGGTCATGTAGATGTTGAACTTGCTCAGGTGCATTTCGGGGTCCGATCGCCCCTCGTACAAGGGTGTTTGCGGGGGAGCGATCTTGTGCTGCACGGGGGCGAGCTCGATGTCGATCGCGAGCGGTTCGCTTGGCTTGGCGATCGTCTTCATGGCGCCTGCCCTGGATTCCAGGAGCGCCTTCATGTCGTCGAGTTGACGTTGCAATGCGGCAATCGCCGTGGCTCGATCGCTTGCGGATCGGTTTTGGGAGCGGGAGCGGAGGCGATCGTGTACCGATCTCAGGACTCCGCTGCTGCTGACCTCGGCAATTTGGCGAGGGTGAGGCAGACGGCTGGGCTGCCTTCTGGGAGCCGGGTAGGCCGAGCTCCTAGTGACGGACTCAAACTCCGTCGTCTCGTAGCTGGGGCCGGACTGCCCCGGTCACCAGGTCGGGTCACTGCCCAGGCGATCGAAGACAGAGGTGCCCCGGCTGGCGAGCGTCTCTTCCTGCGGACGAGAGCATCCTGGCGATCGCTCGGCCAGAAACGCCATGAGCTTCCGCTTGGACTTCCGGTGGGCGGCCGAGGGGGTGATAGCAGGAGGCGCATTGAGAGCACTCCGTCGCCCCTGAAGGGCGACTATGGCCTCTTCTATCTGTTCATTGGTTTGGAACTGATCGAGCGAGAGGCTTGGGCCGCCGTCCAGGGACGGGATCGAGCGTCTCTGACCGCGGCGGCTACCTTCCACCGTCGGCTGCGGCTCGGACTGGGACGGAACGGGGGTCTGGCCGGCTGGTCAACGGCTTTCTTCGACGCGGAGGCGGAAGACATGATTTCTGAAAGATTTCTTTGAAGTGCAGTGAGTGTCACTTCAAGTATCTGCCCCGAGAACAGTGAGTGTTCTTCGGGACGGTAGGTATAAAAATTTGAGGGTTAGAACCCCTTCCTCTAGCGCCAATTGTTGTTGCCCAAAATATTTATCCGAAGATTAATACTGCTGGAAGACGGACAACAAACAACAATTTCGGGAGCACTTCCGAGAGAAGATAAATAATACAAGATTTGCTGGGTTTGTTAGGCCCGGGCTTGAATGCTCTCGCGAGATGATATTAATACAAATATACGTGGATACAAGTATTAATGAGAGAAATGCAAATACAATGAGTGTAAAAAGACTCTGTTAATCCGGCTCTTGAGCGAAGCTCAGTGTTCTTCGTCCCTACCGATCGTCTTCTTGCTGAGAGAGGCCGCGAGAAGTAAGAACCGAATGATAGCTGTTGCCAAGAGTTGGAGATAGCCAAGTGCTGGGTGTTGATTCAGTATGCTGAAATCGCGGTAATGTAGAGTGTTTAGAGAGTCAGAATCTCGGTCTAATCTCAGAATTTCGGATCCTTTAGACAAGTGCTGGGAGCCTTGTATATATAGTGGCAGCCGAGTCTTGTCCTCTGGCGGGCGATCGTCTTCCGGCCATTATAATAATGGGGCGATCGTCTACCGGCCAATATTATAATGGGGCGATCACACGGGCTGTCGGGCTAAAGTCCAAGGTAGGTGCTGGCGCCAGCTGGGCGGTCCAATGAGGAGCCGGACGCGCCCGCAGTCGAGATCACATGCGGCCCTACCGACAACTTCGCGGCCTCGGCCGGGGAAAGATTCTCGCCAGTGTGGTCAACGATCCGTGATATGCGGATCTTGTCTCGGATCTTGCACGTGGTGTCCTGGCCCCGAGGCTTGGTCTTTGCCGACCGGATGACTATCGGCATGATGCGGTCGTATCTAATCGCCACCGAGGGTCGTCATTGGCCGGGCCGAGGGTCGGCATCGGTCGGTCACCTAGGGCCTGGCCGGCAGTGCCGAGAGAGGATCGCCCGCTTGTTTGGTCGCCAGAGTTTGGTCGCCGAGTACCGAGAGACGATCGTATTTGATGTCGATCGCTCGGCACCGGGACTTGTCCTGGGACCTTCGGTTTGGCCGATTTATGCTGTCCGCGGGGCTAAGGCTAGGTCGCCTGGTCACTGGTCGGCAGTTCTGCCTCGGCTGCTCGGCAGTGGCTAGGTCGCCTGATCTCCGAGGCGATCGCCGGTCGGAGAGTTTTATTCTCGACACAACATACCAGCCTAGTAGATCTTCGAGGAGAGGGTCTACGGCGTGTAATATCCCTGAGTGGATTGGGGGTGTTACAATAGATTTGAAAATAGGCCTACCTAATGCATGTTTTATGTCAAAGATAGTAGCTGGAAATGGATTATTATGGCACAAGAGACTTAGTCATCTAAACTTAAAAGCTCTTAACAAGATAGACTCCCAAAAGTTGGTCAAAGGTCTACTAGAAGGAATCCTGAAGAAGGAAACCCATTCAAATGACCTCTCAACCAGTAGTGTACTTGGAGTTACTTCATATGCATCTTCTTAGACCTATCAAGCCAAGGACATTGATTGGACGAAATCATGCACTTCAAGTTGTATATTACCTAAGATATACTTGGTTGTCTTTCTCTACAAGAAGTGTCAGACCTTAACCAAGCTACCTGAGTTGCTGAGGAGGATTCAAAATGAGAAGACTCTGACGATTATCAAGATAAGGTCAAACAAATGTGGAGAATTCTTCAACAAGGCTATAATTGAGATGAGTCACCACAATGGAATTTAACATGAAGTTTCTGTTGCAAGAACGCCATAATAAAATGGTGTGGCTGAAAGAAGAAGCAAAATTCTAAATGAAGGAGCTAGGACAACGATTGCTGAAGCTGAGCTTCTAGAGGTTATGGGATGTAGTTGTTGTCACAACCTTTCATACAAAAAACAGAAGTATGATAGTAAAGAGACACTGTAAAACTCTATATGAGTTTTAAAATAGCAGATTACCAGCTGTATCATATTTTCATATTCTTGGTAGTATGTGTTTCATTCACAACAACAGTAAAGCCCAATCGAATGCTTTTGATGCTAGACTGATGATGGTGTCTTTATGGGGTACTCCCAAATAAGCAAGCATACAGAGTCTCTAACAAAAAATCATTAGTTGTAGAATAAACACCTCATGTTGTTTTTGATGATCTACTACTGAATACAGTAACCAAGTTGAGCAAATTAAAAGAAAGCTCAAGGCAACAACATTAAAAGTAATCATTATCAAAGACACAAGGATCATGACTCAACTAATGAGCACTAAGTTGCCGATAAGACAAGATATCTAAACTCAGATATTGAGCTTACAGACTCGAACGCCGAGCAACCAAATCCAGTTTTTTGATCAACAAGCAGCTGAAGAGCAACAAGAATCATTAAACTCCACAAAAACAGGTATCAACACAACAAGTCCTCACAGCAATCCATCAGGAGGAACATGCATTACTGTTTATTCAAGGGTCGTTATGATATGATGATGCACTTCCTAAATTGCGGAATAATCATCATATTCAACAAATTATTGGCAACCTATATGATGGTGTCAAGTCTAGAAAAATAAATGATCAAACGGGAATGGTTGTGCTCTGTTGCTTTAGGTCTCAAATAGACCCTAAAGCAACTGAAGGATCCATGAATGACTACACTTGGTGAATGCCATGCAAGAATGGAGCTTAATCAATTGGAAATAAAAATGTACTTGAGTTGGTAGACATACCATACCCCAAGAAAGTCATTGGCACCAAGTTGGTCTTCAAGAACAAATGTGATGAGGATAGAATATTAGGAATAAAGCAAAACTGGTAGCAAAAGGATATGCTCAGTCTAAAAGAATAGAATTTGATGAAACCTATGCATCAGTGGTATGGTTGGAATCAATATGGCTATTGCCTATGCATCCTTCAAAGTTTTGAAGTGTACCAAATAAAGTTATAAAGTGATTTCGTAAATGGAGGTTTTGAAGAAGTGTATGTGGAGCATCCCTCAGGATTTATCAAATGAAGCAAGGTATACAAACTGCTCAAAGCACTTTAAGTACTCAAACAGGCCCCAAGAGCCTGGTATGAGACCCTGTCAATATTCCTTGAGAATGATGAATTCAACAAAGGGAAAGTGGACAAGACACTTATCCGGATTGAACATGAACCACATATTAATAGTTCAAATATATGTTGATGATGTCATTTTTGGACAAACCAATCTATAGCTTTATATCTCAAATCTAATGTAGGAAGAAATTAAAATGAGCATGATAGGTAAACTAAACTTCTTTCTTAGCTTACAAGTTAAACAAGATGATACATGTATCTTTATCAGTCGTTTCAAGTATACAATGGAGTTGTTCAAGAGATTTGACATGGAGTCAGCTAAACACCTAACCATACTGATCAGCACGTCTTTGCATATTGATACAGATGAAGAAGGCATACCAATAGATCCAATCCACTAAAGAGTATTGATTGGATAATTATTATACCTAACTACAAGCAAACCAGGCATATCCTATGCATGTTGGAGTATGTGTAAGATTCCAGTCCAAGCCAAATCAATCACAGCATGAAGCATCTAAGAGGATTAATAGATATCTAAATTCCACAATTAGTGATGCATTATGGTATCCAAAAGATGATATTTTTGAATTATTAGGTTATTCTCATGCTGATTTTGTAGGTTATAAGATCAACTTCAAGAGTTAAGTATGTTCATATCGCCTCGAAAATAGTCTTTCTTCTGTCACATATAACAAGGCAACAGAAAAAGCACTAGTGGGACATGTCACTTCCTAGGAACGATGCTGATTTCTGTTAAGAATACTTGTTAGATTTTGATGATGTCAGCATTGTATTTGTTTATTCAAATGTATGTTTATTACTTGGCAAAATGTAAGGAAGAACCAGATGAGTATCTTCCATAGGCTAAATTGTGTTAAGTTAGATACTTGGCAAAATATAAAGAAGAACCAAATGAGTATCTTCTATAGGCCATATAAGTTAGGCTTTAAAAATCAGCTAAGTACAAATCACAGATAAGTATCTAATCAACCGAGTCTTGGTCAACTCAACTATTCGTATAAGGTTGACCACAGACGAGCTATATCAGGCAACCCTTATCAGAGAAGTTCTGGTCGACAATTTAATCAGTGAAGTTGGACCAGACTGCAGTCAAGGAGAAAAGTCAAGTCATCTGAAGTTTGACCATCAGATCAGTCAAGTTCAATCAGGTCAGAAGACTTCAGACAAATCAGCACATCAGAGAAGTCGACATCAGAGAAGGTTGACTGCATATCAGACTGGTTGACCACAGAGAGGTCAGTTAAGTGATCAACCAAGTAAACTAGTCCACGTTAGCATGGGTTGAATAGGCAATAATCACGGAAAGTCACATACGGGCGATAAGGGACAAATTGGAGAGATTCCCGGAAGGATATGATTTAAATAAATCATCCAGACCCACCTCTGAAGAATTTATTCATATTAAAATCAAAAGATTCGGCGCCATCACATAGAAGTCTTCACAACTATCGAAAATGGATTAAAATAAGGGAATCCAGCCTTGCAACGTTCACAAATAAAAACAAAGAAGTCTATTTCTCCAACAGACGGATTTGTTAAAGATTTGCAACGGTTATGAAGAAAAGCTCAAAGGATCGACACCTATATATATCTGAATATTTGAAGTTGAGCAGTACAACGGTTCGAACTATACTTTCAATCGATCAAAGCAATCTAAGCAATCGAAAATCTATAGCATCGTGAAGAGTAGTATTCTCATTCATATACGACAAAAGCTCTTAGTTGGAGAAGACGAAACACGCTTGTCTTAAAACCTGAGTAAGGGGTACTTCACTGGTTGAAGTTTCACGACTGATAGGCATCCAAGGATTTGAAGATCAAGTGGTGCTAGGCAGTCAGAAAAGAGTTGCAACGACAGGATTTCCACTGGTTAGAAGTTGTTGTAGCTAAGTTGTAGAATCACTGTAATATTTATCACTGCTTGAAAATTATAGTGGATTCATCTCCAACTGGTTTGGAGAAAGTGGATTAGTAGAGGATTACCCCACCTCTGAGACCACTATAAATTACCTGCGTACTTTACTGTTTTAGCATCATACTTAACTGCTGCATTCATAACTGTTCCATTAGCTATTTTCTTTCGTCATCAGCTGACTTCCGCATACCTATCAGCTAAGAAACTCATCCTTTGTAGAAAAGAGTTTCAAGAAGTATATTCACCCCCCTCTAGACTTACTCCTGGACGACTTGTGACCTACAAGTGGTATCGGAGCGGTTGGTTCATTTATTTCCAGAACCAGCTCCATATATCTTGCATATATTTATATCTTTCATTTAGAATGGAACACATGCATTCTAGACTACCCGTATTTCCAGTTGACGAGTATGATCTTTCGAAGATAAGGATGTAGGCACACTTATCCTCTATCCATGATGACATGTGGTGCATTATCGAAGATAGTCCTATTATCGTTGAGAAAGACAACACACCTGAGGAGATTGCATCTGGAAAGCCAGAAAAGATCCCCAAGAAGAGGATGGAGCTGACCATTGAAGAAAGAAAACTGGCCAACTTGACAACCAAGCCAGAGATGTGCTATATCAAACTCTTGACAAATCAACTATGGTCAAGATCAAGAACTGCCAGAATGCCAAGGAGATTTGGGATACCCTTGCCGTGATGTGTGAAGGTACAGAGCTGATAAAAGAAAACAAGTTGTCAATCGCCACTCAGAAGTTTGACAACTTCAAGATGAAGATCGGAGAATCAATAGACCAGGTGGACACAAGGTTCACAGAGATCATCAACGAAATAAACTCCCTCGGAAAAACTTATGGCAACAGGGAGATGGCCTTGAAAGTATTAAGATCTCTTAGTCCCGAATGGAGTATGAAGGCGGTGGCCATTAAGGAATCCAAAGACCTCAATAAAATAAAGATTCAAGAACTAGTCTCTGGCCTGAAGGCTTATGAAGTCGAACTTCCAAGTTCATCATCAAACAAGCCTGCAGAAAAGGGAATAGTATTTGCAGCCGAGTCCCCCGCCAAGATCTTATCTGATGTCAAACCTCCAAATCTACTCGATTTCCAGGAAGAAATGGCATTTATAATGCAAAGATTCAGCAATTCCTGAAAGAATTACTCCAAATATAAGAAAAACTATAAGGAGAATCCAAGGAGAAATAAAAAAGCCGGAAGCTGGAAGGTGGAGTGCTATAACTGTCATAACACAGGACACATTCAAATTGACTGTCCTGATATTAAGAAGGACGAGAGCAAGAAGCAGGTGAGCAGAAAAGAAGACCGAAGGAAAGCCCTCATTGGAGAAGACAAAGAGAAAGTGTAATCGAGCAGCGGATTCTTCTCTGATGACGATGAGGAATATGACTGTCTGATGGCCAACCTAGCTTGAAGAGGTAACATCTAAACCCTGTAATTCAAATAATAGCTCATACATGTCACAAGACATGGACTTGCATGAGTCTGTAAAACAACTTCTCAAAGACTTTGAGAAATTAAAATCTGCACACCTATCTGTATCAGCCGAGAAGACCCAGCTGCAAGATGAGAATAGGCAGCTGAAAAATAATTTTGAAAAACTCAGCCTGGAGTTGAATAAAACCAAATATGATCTTGAAAACCAGGCTGCAGATAACTTTAAAAACCATGCTGATGTCACTGTAGCTGAGATAAAACGATTAACTGTTTTGAATATTGAAAAATTAGCTGCACTTGCTCATGTCAAAGATGAGTTTACTAAACTGACTCAACTAAGTAAAACTCAGGTGAAGGAAATAACCTCCCTGAAAGCGTCTCTAACTCTGGACGAATTGTGTATGAATAAAAGGCCTCTATATTCCAGATCAGGCCTTGGATATGACGCGAACACTCCCTCTAGTAGTAAAACCACTTTCATCAAGGGAGAAACACTTGTCCCATTTGGTGAGCCTAATTATAAACCAATGTTTCAAAATAGGCAGCAGCCAAGTCACATGTCTAGGCTGCAGCCAAGGTATACAAGGCAGCCACCTAGACATGAGACTAGGCAATGGCCAAGGTAAAAGCAGCAGCCCAGACAACATGCCTATTATTATCAAAGACTCCCCAAAAACATATTTCAAAATGGGAGGGGCAAATGGAAACCTCAAGGTTATCCAAATTTTAAAAATGAACAGATGTTGAGATCCCAAAGATTTTATAAATGGTCTCAGACTAGATTAAGAAATGGCACACATCAATTTTATGAGACATATCCAGTACACAATCCTAACGGAGGATACAAGCCCAGACAATATACACCTTTTAGGGGTACTAACAACAACTTTCATAATCCCAGGAGAAATCAGTTCTCCAGGAAACCAACTAACCCCCGAGGACCCACACAGATTTGGGAACCTAAATCTTTGCTTGTCTGATTGCAGAAAGGTGGAAAGACTACTACCACAGCTCCACAAATTCAAACATTGGAGGTGAAGAATGGTTTGTAGATTCCGGATGCTCAAGACACATGACCAGGAACAAGAAGGTGCTGATAAATTATATCAGAGAAAGAGGTCGAAACGCAACCTTTGTAGATAGCTCTAGAGGTCAGACTAAAGGCTCTGGAGAGCTGCACAGAGGAAACATCACTATATCACAAGTTCATTATGTCAAAGGGCTCAAATACAACCTTTTGAGCATAAGCCAATTTTGTGATGAGAAGAATCTAGTAGTCTTCACCATTTGGAAATGCATGGTGATAGATATCCTATCTGGAGAAGTGAAGCTACAAGGATTCAGAAGGAGAGATGTCTATATGATAGATTGGAACACAGGAACTCCTAATACCTGAGAATGGATGGTTGTGTCACAAGAGACTATGTCACCTAAATTTGAAAGCCATCAACAAGAGTAGTTCTCAGAAGCTGGTCAGAGGACTTCCAGAAGAAGTATTCAAGAAGGAAGCTCTCTGTGATGCGTGTCAGAAAGGGAAGCAAACAAGAGCATCATTCACGCCAGTCCAGCCTACCACTCTCACAACAAGAATCTTAGATCTACTTCACATGGATCTATTTGGTCCCATCAAGCCAAGGACCATAAGTGGTAGAAAGCATGCTCTAGTAGTAATGGATGACTACTCAAGGTACACATGGGTTGTTTTTCTCTATAAAAAGAGTGAAACACTAACCAAGTTGCCTGGGCTGTTGAGAAGGATCCAGAATGGGAAATCCCTCTCAATTATCAAGATCAGATCAGATAGAGGAGGAGAATTTCTCAACAAAGCAATCACTGATTATAGTGATGATAATGAGATCCAGCATGAAGTCTCTGCAGCCAGGACTCCACAGTAGAATGGTGTTGCCGAAAGAAGAAACAAAACCTTGATGGAAGCATCCAGGTCCATGATTGCAGAAGCAGACCTACCCAAGAGGTTCTGGGCTGAAGCTGTCAACACAGCATGCCACACTCAAAATAGGAGTATGATAGTAGGGAGACATGGCAAAACTCCCTATGAGGTTTGGAATGGCAGAACACCTACAGTTGCTTATTTTCATATTTTTTGTTGTAAGTGTTTCATCCACAACAATGGTAAAACCGAACTAAATGCCTTTGATGCTAAAACTGATGATGGTCTCTTTATGAGATATTCACAAAGAAGCAAGGCATATAGAGTTTTTAACAAAAGAACCTTAGTTGTGGAGGAAACACCTCATGTTGTATTTGATGAATCTTCTGTTGAGTATAGGAAAAAGGTGGAATTAATTGAGAACAAACTCAAATATGCCACCCTAGAAGAAGTTATCATCTATGATACAGGAATGGTGGACTCACCTGCAGACCAACCTAAAGATCCATCTGTAGCTGATATGACCCAACTGCAGATCAGATAGGACCTCAGAACCTACCTGATCCAGTTGTTGCTGATGAAGACCCATCTGTAGCTGATAAAGACCCATCTGCAGACCATACAGGACTTCCACCTGCAGATAACAAGACCGTAGCTGATCCAGTTGCAGATCAAGGAAGCCAGAATCAAGCTGATGCTGAGAGAGAAAAAGTTCACCAAAGCAAATCTACAGGGGGAACAAACCCTGAAGAAGAAGACATTCCTAAGTGGCTTAATGATCATCCCATCCAACAAATCATTAGGAAGCTAACTGATGGAGTCAAGACCAGACAGTCCATTCTACCAGTAGGAATGGCAATATTTTCATGCTTTATGTCTGAAATTGAACCTAAGACTACAGAACAAGCTTTGGAAGACTACTCATGGATCAATCCAATGCAAGAAGAGCTTAATCAGATGGAAAGGAACAATGTTTCGAAACTAACCAACAGACCAGACCACAAGAAGGTTATTGGCACCAAATGGGTGTACAAGAACAAATGCGATGAAGATGGAGCTGTTGTTAGGAATAAAGCCAGACTTGTTGCTAAAAGATATGCACAATGTGAAGGAATAGATTTTGATGAAACTTATGCACCTGCTGCAACATTAGAAGCCATCAGACTATTCCTTGCATATGCAGCATTCAAACATTTCATAGTCTACCAAATGGATGTGAAGAGTTCCTTTCCTAATGGAATTCTAGAAGAAGTCTATGTGGAGCAACCCCCTGTATTTGTCAAAGGAGACAAAGTCTACAAGATTCTAAAGGCTCTATATGGACTCAAGCAGGCACCACGAGCATGGTATGAAACATTATATGTGTTTCTAAAAAGAATGGTTTCAGCAAAGGAAAGGTGGACAAGACCCTATTCAGAGTGGAGCATGAAGACCACATATTATTAGTTCAAATATATGTGGATTATATCATATTTGGCTCAACCAATCCAAAGCTGTGTGAGAAATTCTCAAATCTCATGCAAGGAGAGTTTGAGATGAGCATGATGGGAAAGCTAAATTTCTTCCTAGGATTGCAAGTTAAATAGATGGAAAATGGAATTTTCATCAACCTGGCCAAATATACCAGAGATTTAATCAAGATATTTGGAATGGAATCAGCCAAACCAACAAAAATCCTTATGAGCACAAGCACTCATCTACATACAGATAAAGGAGGCATATCAGTGGATCCAACTCACTACAAAGGACTTATTGGATCACTCCTTTATCTAACTGCAAGCAGACCAGACATATCTTATGTCGTAGGAGTCTGTGCTAGATTTCAATCCAAGCCTAAGCAGTCTCACCAGGATGCAACTAAGAGGATAATCATATACCTTAAGTCTACAGTGAATGTTGGACTATGGTATCCTAAGGATGATAATTTTGAGCTATCAGGATACTCAGATGCATACTTCGCAGGATGCAAAATTAATAGGAAGAGTATCAGTAGAACGTGCCAATTCCTAGGAACCAGACTGATATCCTGGTTTAGCAAGAAGCAGATATCTAACTCTATTTCAACAACAGAGTCAGAATAGCTAGCTGCAGGTAGCTATTGGGCACAGATCTTATGGATCAGACAACAGCTAAGGGACTACAACATCATTGCAAATGAAGTTCCAATTTGGTGTGACAACAATAGTGCGATTGCAATCACCAACAACAAAGTATTGCACTCCAAGATGAAGCACATTGATGTTAAACATCATTTCATAAGAGACCATGTGCTTAACAAGAGAGTCAGAGTAGAAAGAGTCAGCACAGAATACCAGATTGCTGACATATTCACCAAACCTTGACCAGAAGAAAGGTTTTTAGAGCAGAACCGGGAACTTGGATTACTAGATTGGAAATCTAGTACAGATGAGAAAGCTGACTGAAGCAGATCGGACGAAGGACGGACTAAGCTGACCACAGGCATCCGATCCTACCTTAAGCAGACAAGGAGAGCAACCTGATGCAGATCAGTCAAACAGTCAAACGGTCAATCAGCTAAGTTCTCTATCCCTGACCAACTATTGAATTTCAAATTATTATTTAATTACACGTGGCAACTACACGTTCACACGACCTCCACATTGACCAATTAAATCAAACCATCGTTTTTCAAATTTTCAAAAGCAGGACCACCGATTAATTTAATTTAAATTTTAAAATCTCAAAAGGTAGACCACCGCTTAAATAAATAATATTAAATTCCAAACGTCGTTTCAATTTTCTATTTAAAGATGGGAAAATCATTTCACTTTACCTTCTTCAAGCTTTCAAACCCTATTTTTCAAAGAGCATAAATCATTTCGGACTTTTAATACACTCAGAAAATTTTTCTTGCGCAGAAATGGAATCCTACTTCAACGGTGTAAACCTGAAGGCGGTGAAGGACTAGATCATTTTTTCTCTAGTGGTCAATTTAGAGGGACTACTCGAAACCAATCTAGACAACGATGTGCGTCATCTTATCAGATCTACGAAGATGAATGGGATTTACCCATTTTTGGATATCAGCCCTAAATTTCTCTTCAAAGATGATGTTATCGCATTCTACAAGGAAGCTCGAGTTCTGGAATCGGGCATCACAAGTTCAGTCCTTCGAGAAGAAGTGGAAATCACGCCGCAAACCTTTGGAAAGGCCTTCAGAATGAAATCTCATGGAATGGCCGTCGAAGCCCTGAAGCAAAACACAGCCGACACATGGCTGGAGATCAAGGCTTACGAGCAGCCGTCAAAGTTGAAGCTGAGCGCCAAGAGAAGCGAGCTGAGGAAAGAGTATCGCTATGCGTTGGATATTACCAACAAAATTGTGATGGGGATGGCGGGCAGCTACGACCAGTTGTCGTCAGCCAAGTTTATGGTGCTAGGAGCACTAATTCAGGATGAACCAATTGACTGGGCTGACTACATTTTCAGGAAACTAGTGCGCGAAGTAAACGAGGTCCAATGGCTAGATGACGAGAAAAGATTCAAATCCAAGATGGCCTCTGGGACTCAAATTAGTTAGATTTTGGAGCAGTTAGGAATGGCGAAGGGAAATCCTGATCCCTTCCACATCAACAAGAGACTTGGTCACTTGGACCAAGAGACTCTAAGGAGATTGGGTGGAGAGAGGAAATCAGCTAAATTATTAAGGGAAATGTCTAGTGAGCCAACTCCCTACAGATATCCATCAAGCTCAGACGAGTCTGATGGAGATCAAACTGTAGCCCGCGACCAACCTGTAGACCAGTCTGATTCAGACTCAGACAACACACCTTTAGCTCTTCATTTCAAGAGGAGGGAACCAGCCCCTGTAGAGCCATCGGTGATTCATTCTTCACCTGAACCCTCCCCCAAGAGGCCCAGGCGATTAGATTTTGAAGAGGAGGAGCAGCCAGATTACTTATCCACTCCTGCACCAGATCACATAGAGGATCAGCATGCTCCCTCCAGCCTGGAAACTCAAATGGTTCCTATTCTAACCCCTCAATTCATGTCTGAAGAATAAAAAACAGGATTGATTATCCATATTGCCGAAGCAGACTACACTTTCAACTTACTCGAGAACAACTTCCTCAACCTATATGTAGAGCAACTTCTTGTGGTAAAACATCACGCCCTTAAAGTTTCTTATATAAATGTTTTCGAGGAATGGAAAACTCTGAAATATGTTCCATTTACTCAACTGCAAATGTTTGTTGAAAAGAGTAGCTGGGACTATCCTCAGGCTACGGAGCAAGTGCTCGTGGCTTTCTGTCATGAGACAGATGCAATATTATTGCTCCAGGAGAACTGGTTCATATCCCATTTTAAAACCAACATGGACCAGTTCATCCATCTTGCTATGAAAGGTGTTTTGGAGGGGATTGATGAAGAAGTTGAAGATAAAGAAATTAGAATCGAAGAGATAGTGGAGGAAGAAGAAGTAGGAGTTGAAAAAGAAGAAAAAGAAGAAAACATTATAGTTGAAGAAAAAGAAGAAGAAAAGGAAAAAGAAGATAAAATTGAAAAACAATCTAGAGAAGAAGATCAGGAAAAGAAAGAGGAATTGGTAGAAGAAGAAATAGATGATGAAGAAGAAGAAGTTGAGCAAGTAGAAAATGATGATAATCATAATGATGATGATGATGATGATGATAATGGTGATGATGATGATAAGGACAAGAAAGATGATGAGGATGAAAAGAAGGATGATGAAGAAGAAGAGAAATAAGAAGAAGAGAAAGAGGAAGAAGAGAAGGAAAAGGAGGTAGAAGAAGAAAAAGAAGGCAAAGATGAAGCCAGAGCAGATGAGACTGGGGCACCTACCCGCTACACCAGACTAGATGAGGAAGAAGAAGACAGATCGGGGACCCCAGAACAGACCCCATCTGATCAACCGCCTACAGACAGGAGTCTGCAGACAGGTAGGTCAACTACACACCTACCTGCAGGCGCAGAAAGCTTAGGTGAGCACTCTGTTCAGACATCACCCATCTTCCCTATGATGACTGAGATGATCCGCAACATTGTCAAAGAATCTGTTGAAGAGTTGCTTGCCACAAAAATCTCACCTGACCTGCAGACCATAAATGCCAAAATTGATACCCTGCTGCAGAGGGATGTTCCTCAACCTCATCCTCCTACAAACTCCAGAATGCCCCTTGGCATGTCTGACTGGATGCACAGAGTTGAGCAGCAATTGACTATACTGGTTGATGCTGGTAAAAAGGGGGAAGGAAGTAAGAAGGGGGAAGTAAGATAAGTATCAGGTCAGGTACATGCTCAGGATCTCAGATCGAAGAAGAGGCAAGATATCCCATTAATTGAAGCTGGGACATCAAGTCAAAAGAGGAAGGAAGTAGCTGATCCTAAGCAGACTGAAGATCAGCCTACAGAGAAGAAGAGTAAAACAAGGCAAGGAGAAGAGCCAAGGTTCGAATGGGAAGGCAAACAAGTGTGGCATGTTGAAGAAATTCTTCCTACAAAATTTATGACTAGTTGGGCAGAGGCCAAGAAGGAGTTGACAGAGTAGTATTATCTCTGAGAAATACTCTAGGATAGAGAAAGCTGCTCCCAACAGTCATTCATCAACTACATGGAGACCTGATGGCCTACTCTTTGGAAGATCACGCTTAAATATGCAGCCAAATGAGATGTTTATCCTATGATCCCTTTATTTAGAGCAGAAGAAGCGCCTACCCATTTGGAAAATGAATTAGATGAGCTAGTCCTGCAGAAAGAAATAAGAGATCTCTGTGAGAAAAATAAATTCTCAACCATAGACGAGCAAGAGTTCGCCTCCCATATCATCAAAAGGAAATATGGTCTGGCACCAGTCTGTAAGAGGCCTATTGGAGCTAAGTTATTTAGGCCTCCTAAGCAAACTGTCCGAAGAGGCAGAGGCAGATAGGATTTTCTTTGTAATTTTTGTTTTTGAAGTATTTGTAATTTTTTCTGTATTTGTTTGTTCATTCGAAGCTGATGTACTTGTAAACAAACTTAGGAAAATTATATAAATAGTCATTTGAATGACAACCTCTAGTTGTATCTATACAAGACTGATTTTAATTTGTGTCTTGCACTTATGTGCAGACCTGTTATTCATTTGAATAATTGCTTAAGTTTTGCCATCATCAAAATAGGGGGAATTTGTTAGGAATACTTGTTAGATTTTGATGATGTCAGCATTGTATTTGTTTATTCAAATGTATGTTTATTACTTGGCAAAATGTAAGGAAGAACCAGATGAGTATCTTCCATACGCCAAATTGTGTTAAGTTAGATACTTGGTAAAATGTAACGAAGAACCAAATGAGTATCTTCTATAGGCCATATAAGTTAGGCTTTAAAAATCGGCTAAGTACAAATCACAGATAAGTATCTAATCAGCCGAGTCTTGGTCAACTCAACTATTCGGATAAGGTTGACCACAGACGACCTATATCAGGCAACCCTTATCAGAGAAGTTCTGGTCAATAATTTAATCAGCGAAGTTGGACCAAACTGCAGTCAAGGAGAAAAGACAAGTAATCTGAAGTTTGACCATCAGATCAGTCAAGTTCAATCAGTTTAGAAGACTTCAGACAAATCGGCACATCATAGAAGTCGACATCAGAGAAGGTTGACTGCACATCAGACAGTTTGACCACAGAGAGGTCAGTTAAGTGATCACCCAAATAAACCAGTCCACGTCAGCATGTGTTGAATAGTTAATAATCACGGAAAGTCACATGCGGACAATAAGGGACAAATTAAAGAGATTCCCGGAAGGATATGATTTAAATAAATCATCCAGACCCACCTCTGAAGAATTTATTCATATTAAAATCAAAAGATTTGGCGCCGTCACATGGAAGTCTTCACAACGGTTGGAAATGGATTAAAATAAGGGAATCCAGTCTTGCAAAGTTCAGAAAGAAAAACCAAGAAGTCTATTTCTCCAACGGACGGATTTGTTAAAGATTTGCAATGGTTATGAAGAAAAGCTCAAAGGATCAACACCGATATATATCTGAATAAAGTTGAGCAGTACAACAGTGCGAACTATACTTTCAAGCGATCAAATAAATCCAAGCAATAAAAAATCTATAGCATCGTGAACAGCAGTATTCTCATTCATATACGAAGAAAGCTCTTAGTTGGAAAAGACAAAACACTCTTGTCTTAAAACCTGAGTAAGGGGTACTTCATTGGTTGAAGTTTCACGACTGATAGGAATCCAAGGATTTGAAGATCAAGTGGTGCTAGGAAGTCAGAAAGGAGTTGCAATGACAGGATTTCCACTGGTTGGAAGTTGCCGTAGCTAAGTTGTAGAATCACTGTAATATTTATCACTGGTCGAAAATTATAGTGGATTCATCTCCAACTGGTTTGTAGAAAGTGGATTAGTAGAGGATTACCCCACCTCTGAGACCACTACAAATTGCCTGCGTACTTTACTGTTTTAACATGATACTGCATTCATAACTGTTCCATTAGCTATTTGCTTTCGCCATCACCTAACTTCCACATACCAATCAGCTGAGAAACTCATCCTTTGTGGAAAAGAGTTTCAATAAGTCTATTCACTCCCCCTCTAGATTTATTCCTGGACGACTTGTGACCTACAATTTCATGGTTCAAGAAGAATCAGACATCAACCTCAATTTCAACAACAGAATCTAAGTTCCTAGCTGTAAGTAGCTGCAGTGCACAAATACTCGATCAAACAACGATTGAGAGATTACTACATCATTGGTGTGACAATAATAGAGCAATAGCTATAACAACAATCCAGTGCTTCCTTGAAGAACAAAGCACATTGATGTCAAGCATTATTTTATAAGGGATCATTTTATAAACAAGAGGGTTCGTGTAGAAAGGGTCAGCACTGAATATCAAATAGCAGACATATTTACCAAGCCCTTACCAGAAGATGGATTTCCAGAGCTAAGCACAGAACTTGGACTTCTAGATTGGGAACCAAACACTTAGCTGTTGTAGGAACAGCTAAGTCAGTCAAACCCAGCCGATAGGTATAGTATCTGTATCTTTCATCCGTTGTTTAGTTCTCTATTTTAAGAATTTATTTATTTATCGCTGAGAGATAATGTATTTAGAGTATTATTATGATATTAAGGAGCATATTTTACCATAGACTGAGTATCGAGAACAAGACATTCAATGTTATCCTTTGGGTCTAAATTGTACAGGTTACGTACGTAACCTTGTGTAGTAACGTATGTATGCTGATAATTTAATGTACACAAGAGTGCATACAGAGTGAACATTAAGAGTAGATAGGATCATGGGTGACAGCTGCAGGAATCTTGCTTTTAGCGGAGTAAGGCCTGGTATTTCTAGCGCATGCAGTCAGGCAAGTCAACGTTCCGTACGCAGATTAACAAGACAAGCTAACATACGCTTGTTGCGATCTTTACTTGTGGTATAGTATACATAAAAGTAACCCCACTGAGATAGTAGCCACTAGAATTTCCTAGCGCATGGTACAGTGAAGATATAGCGTACGTTAACGTCCTTAACGTACGAAACACTTAATGAGTACCATACTTTAATAAATGTCCAGTTTATAAAAATAGGTTGAGATTTTCATTTCCTCATAATACATCGCTCACTAAAACACCTAGGAAACGCCCTTGGAGTCTGGATATCACATTCTTGAGCTTCTTAGATCTAGGGGGTGAATAAGAGTTGGTTGTGCCCGATTATTTGGAGTATTTGAGGGTTCTAGAGATTGTTCTTCGTTCTAAATTCACCCTTGACATAGCACAACTGATCCTTCCCCCTTATGATGATATTATGGACGTTTTTATCATGATTCCAGTAGTAATAGATGATTATGTTTTAGTTAGACTCATGATACTTTGATATTATAAGGTGTTCTTTATGGAAAATCATCATATATTGATAAATACATCATTTAGAAGGATTAGATGATAATGAGGATATGTTGTGATGAAGAATATGAACTTGATGAAAACGTTAGAAGGTTTTTACGTCCAATTCATGTTAGTAAAAGAGGTACTTGAGGCTATTATCATAATTAGGGAATTGATAAACACTTCTTGTATTACAACATGGAATTGGATATCTTATGACTTGTATAAATGGATTATTGCTTAAAGAAAACATATTGTTGGTGATTATACATTTCATATGAGTATGAATTTTGAAACCACAGTGATGGAAACCTTGGCAAATTAATCTTGAGTATGTGATGTTACCGAATAATGATTCGTAGTAGAACTCGAACGGGGATGAAAATCTCAAATCTGAAGTATTGAGAGATTGTTGAACATAGATGATAAAGATTTAGATGAAATGGCTAATCAAATTAACGTTATTACCATAGTAATGATTAAGTCGAGATGAGAAGTTTATTTTATCCTTAATTTCAGAAAATTATAAATTAAGAGATATGTTACCTTATTTGATTAAGGTTGAGTACTATCGTGAGACGATTGGATAAAATAGGATCATCAAGATCATCATCATTATCAGTCGAGGCAAGCATTTTGGATACTTGTAATTTGATTCATGTATGCATTTAATTTGTGATATTGAAATATTTAATTGAATTATTATGATTGAGATTTTGTTGATTGTTATCTTGTAGATGTGTTTGAAAATTAAATCCAACTAGGTAAGACCCTCCGAGGTCTGTAGTGTTCCGTACAAGCTATAGTGCAACGGATAATGGATTTAATAATGAGATATGGGATATGAAATATGAGATATGAGATATGAGACTCGAGAATTGAGATATGAAATTGAGAATTATGATCCAACTAGGGAGGACCCTTCGAGGTCTCTAGTGTTCCGTAGAGGCTTGAGGTGGACAACGGATTATTGATGTTTTATGTGATTATATCTTTATTTAAGATTGTGTTTTGAGGTATGTTAAGATTTGAGGTTAGTATTTATATTCTTCTACTTGCACTAGTTGTTCATAGCTAACCCCAATTGGGGTGTACGTTTCTCTTACGTGCAGATACATATAATGTTGGGGAGCCCTCTCAAGGACTATATGGAAGCAGTGGTGGTTGAGCATGATACAAGTCTGTAATGTGGGTATTTGGGTATTTGGTTGTGTAATAATGAGGATATTTGGTTGTGTAATAAATGAAACTGGTACATTCTTACTTTTCTTTGTTGTTTGATTAAATTTGACAAAAATGGTTGTGGTGAACGTGTCTGATTTGGTTATACATCTTAATTGGAGTTATGTATCATGTTGGTTTAGAGTATGATGTGAATTTAGCCAGGTAAATCCTAGGCAGGATTTACGGCACTGTAATTATCGCTAAGAGTTTTGGGGGTGCTACAGATATGATATTAGAGAAAAAAGCTATTAAAACCTTACCCCTTCTATTGTGTCAAGTCGAGTCGAGAAGAGTAAATTGTTTGAAGACTTTCGTCGCGACTGTCCACACTAACGTACAACCTGAAAATGTAATCTTCCATAAAATTATGTTTTACGAGAATCACAATATCGAGAAAATTATAATGAGATTGTGGATTGATTTATAATGCCTTGCGATGATAACTCAAAGAATTGTTATGATAGATACCTCACTTAGAATTTTCCAATTAGATGCAATTTGGAAATCTTTCTAAGTTATATACACTTTAGAATGGCGAGAGGTAACCGAGGACGTAGGGGTTTGAGATGGAATGTTGATCGTGTTGCTGCTGAAATGAATTCGATTGTCAATGAGGCTGGTTCTCAAATAGACGAACCCGAGAATAATGAGGAAGTCAGGTCTGTGGTGGAAATGGTTCTATAACAAGTGGTAAACCAAATTACTAAACTTGCACAAGTGGTGCAAGACATGCGAGTTGATGCGAGACAACAGGTGTTGGGATTCGCATACAAAACGAAGGGCGCGGCGGAAGCGAAAACAAGAAGTGTAACACGAATCCCTCAAGAGGATCGATTCAAGCTACATATATATGAATATAAAACGAACAAAGAGGAAGACACGATATCATACCCTTGTAGTCCGTTGATGTAATCGTTGAGAAGATGATGTCCACTATGAATCAAATCCGAAATAGTTCTTGGAAAATCCAACACCGAAAGTACCGCGCCTCTACATACCACGTACCGAAAAAACGACCGGAGCAACACCCACCTTATTATCCACCATGGATATAGCTAGAACAAGGTGGTTGGAGCTATGTGATTTATTGATACACTCTAAGTGTACTATCACTCTTGATTTTTTTATGCACTCAAAGTGGTTTTTGAAAATCTTTTTCTTTGTCTCAATAATGAAAATGAGATGATGAAGATGATGAAAACAAAAGAAAGACTTTTCTATCTC
This sequence comes from Orobanche coerulescens, assembly GCA_033398695.1. Lineage (NCBI taxonomy): Eukaryota > Viridiplantae > Streptophyta > Magnoliopsida > Lamiales > Orobanchaceae > Orobanche > Orobanche coerulescens. The sequence continues at coordinate 93,835,342 of CM065816.1, forward strand.
TAGTCGTTGCTCACGGGCAAACCATTTAAGAGTTTAAGATGTCTTATTTTATTATTTGTCTTAAACTCGTCATTTATTCACATGCCAAAGTCTTCCCCTCATTATAAAATGAAAATTCCTTTCATTGTTTATTGTTTGGTCTTCCACCATTTAAGGTAGAATTAAGACCAATGCATAAAATATGAGAGGAGTGGGGCGGCAATCTAGAAGCACCAGACGAGTTCGTTTCATTTCGTACTCTGGTGTGTCCACTCAGATAAACTCTGTTCCGTTCCTATGTATTTATATCAATTAATTAATCCACTTAATTAATTATATCTGATACAAAATAATATAATTAATATCTCTAAGAAATAATTATATTTATGAATTAAACTAATCACCCAGTAATTTATTTAATTCATTAGGCGTAAATTAATTTATTCAATAAATTAATTTAGACATCCAATATCCAATAAATTAGATATCTAATATCTAATATAATTAAAGAGAGAACAAGCTCGATTTATTCCGTCATCTATCCTAATGCGCGCCTCGGTAGGTTCGTCTCAGTTAGCTATGGGAGGAACCAAAGAGTGATAGCACGACCTAGCCAGTTCTGCGGCCTACACTGTAACATAACTGAGAACGAATGATTGGGATCATTCCAAAACCTTTCTATCGTGAATAACAGTATACGTAGAAATCCTTCTTTCAAATGTCCCGATCAAGTTATAGGGTCACAGTCAGTCAAACCCTATTTGTACTTGACGCTATGCATGAGTTAATGCAAATCGAGATCACTGAGCTCTCGTGTATCCAATAAAACTAGCTCCAATGCTTTGGCCAAAGACTTATGATCTCATCTGCCAATAACCGCATAGGACATATACCCGTTCACTTATAGGAGAAAGAATCCTATCTTGGCATTTAGTAGAACCTGCTACTTGCCCGTCAACATGCATGTCGAAGTTGACCCCCACCTTCTGGTTTTCTGGGTCGAACTACTTTAATGAAAATCATAACATCACAAGCACATCCCTACTAGATCCTCAAGTCGAAGGTTCACGAATACCTATCACAACCTTTCGATTCTGTGTGACGAATCGAGGGTGAGTCGGTTCGAGTATACTAATCTCATTAACATACCTATAACGTGTGCTCCCACTAATTAATAGTGATCGACATGCACTCTTCAAGTCAAAGAACACGTCATACAAGTCTTCACATAAACTTAACGCCCAGTGAAGTTTCATCGACTTGCGAATGATTAAGTATTTGATCCATAAACTTTTCCACTGCCGTTCCACTTATCCAATAAGGAGTGGAATGTTTTGCTCTCAAATACACAGATATGTATATATATATATACACTGAAATCCCAGTGACTACCAGTAAATAAAGAAACATACAATTGCCTTCTGATAATGATTTACATAATAACAAGTACAATGCCCTCACTCTTACATCCTCTGAGTGGGATCCGAGGGCATACTCCTAACAGCAGGTACCCTTGGGAGGTTTTGGGCGTTCTACGATTATTTTTTCTTGTACGATCGTTGATTATTGACGGTATGATGTTAGGGTCAGGTTCCTTGCGAAGAACTCGAGCCGGAACCCTTCCGCTCGCCGTTTCCCGATCGGGTATGTTACCGTCGTTTCCGCCGGAGAGTTGTGGGCGTTCGAGGTTTCCCGGTTGAGCCATGTTCGTCGGAGTGTCCGGTATCGAATATCGAGGAAAGTATCTTGCCCATACATTACGTGTTTTGTGAATATGATGGTTGAAAATTGAAGATACGTGCTAAACGAATTGTTTGCAACCATTTTTCTAAAGAATCGGTATATTTACCATCATGGTTTTCTTAAAAGATAATTCTTGTGTTCGGGAATTCATATGCTTAATTGACTATGCGTATTGGTGTCGAGTATAGGATCCCCTTATTTTTGAGTGATGCCATTATGTGTGATTTTATTGTTAGTAAGTTAAAGTTCAATTATTTTGTTAAGATTTTGTGTGGAGTCATGCGGATCTGTGTGAATATGTGAATTTGTGTGATATTGGTTGTGTTGTTTGGTGCTGTTTAGATGGTGTGCTTCTGTGTTAATTGTATAAGCTTTGGGTCGTGAGTGTGTGTTGGACATTTGACCATTCTAGCAAAATACCTCGACTATATATATTGTGATTGACTCTTGGGGATTTTGGTTTTGGAAATGTGAATTGATGAGAGTTGTAAGTTTTTCTCGGGTACTCTCACTCGGGGATTGACTCGACGGGGTCACACGGGGACCTGATGGCTTAGCGGCTGGACCGGGTCACGAGGGTTACTTCGAGTGGGCATTCTCGCCTAGGGATTGCTCGATAGGGGCACACAGGGACTTGGTGGCTTGAGGTCCGGACCGGGTCGTGAGAATTGCCAGAATGTTTGTAACGAGTATTAATTGTGATATGTCCGGAGTATCACAATGCTTGTTGCTCGGAGTCAAGAGACATTATATATCGAGTCTTGGTGTTTGGCTAAAATGGCATAAAAATAATGTGTTATGTGTAATATATTTTTGGAAGTGAATTGAAGTGAATGAACGGGTCGTGGACCCTGTGTTGGTGATCGAAATGGTTGGGTCGTGGACCCTGTGTTTTGTGACTGGAATGAATTAGGTTGTGAACCCCGTGTTTTGTTAATCGGATTTGCATTTTGGAAAATGAACTTTGGGGCGGTGACCCTAAGTGGCTTTGGTAGAATTAAGAACTTTACAATCGCAAATGTTTTCAAAACTCCCGAGATTTAGAAATGTTTTCAAAGTGCTTTCTTGTTTTGGTTTCCACTTTCAAGGCTTGAACTATTTTTGATTAAACAAAATATCTCGGGAAGTCTTTTGTTGTATTCTCGGAATGTGTTATGTATGGCTCGTATTTGTACTTTATACTTGTACTAGCAAAACAGTGGAGTTTTGCTAACCCCCGAGTATTCAGGGGTGGATGTCTGTTTTTGCATCCAGGTACATGCAGGTTTGGGAGCAAAACACAGGATCGGCGCGAAGGATGATGGAAGGCGAATGATACTAATCACAAGAAGGCCAGTGTTGGATGCAGTCAGTCGGAGGATGTGTATGGTCTTTCTTCTGTCGTACTTTTGGTTTGTGAGTGGATTTTACCCTTGCATGGGTATGAGTCGAAATAGAAATGTGCATTTTGACTTGTATGTTTGTGATGAAAGACCAAGTTAGTATGTTGATTTGGTATTTTATCATGTCGGTATGTAATGAGTTGTGTTGTTTGGATGTCTAGCCTGGTGGATCCTTACGGAGAGGGTCTGCGGCGTGTAATATTCCCGGTTTGATTCTGGGGGTGTTACATTTATGGTATCGGAGCTTAAGTTACATTTAACACCCCCATAATCAAACCGGGAATATTACACGCCGCAGACCCTCTCCGTGAGTGTCCACCAGGCTAGACATCCAAACAACACAACTCATTACATACCGACATGATAAAATACCAAATCACCATACTAACTTGGTGTTTCATCACAAACATACAAGTCAAAATGCACATTTCTATTTCGACTCATACCCATGCAAGGGTAAAATACACTCACAAACCAAAAGTACGACAGAAGAAAGACCATACCCAACCTCCGACTGACTGCATCCAACACTGGCCTTCGTGTGATTAGTATCATTCGCCTTCCATCATCCTTCGCGCCGATCCTGTGTTTTGCTCCCAAACCTGCATGTACCTGGATGCAAAAACAGACATCCACCCCCAAATACTCGGGGGTTAGCAAAACTCCACTTTTTTGCTAGTACAAGTATAAAGTGCAAATACGAGCCATACATAACACATTCCGAGAATACAACAAAAGACTTCCCGAGATATTTTGTTTAATCAAAAATAGTTCAAGCCTTGAAAGTAGAAACCAAAACAAGAAAGCACTTTTAAAACATTTATAAATCTCGGGAGTTTTGAAAACATTTACGATTGTAAAGTTCTTAATTCTACCAAAGCCACTTAGGGTCACCGCCCCAAAGTTCATTTTCCAAAATGCAAATCCGATTAACAAAACACGGGGTTCACAACCCAATTCATTCCAGTCACAAAACACAGGGTCCACGACCCAACCATTTCGATCACCAACACAGGGTCCACGACCCGTTCATTCACTTCAATTCACTTCCAAAAATAAATTACACATAACACATTATTTTTATTCCATTTTAGCCAAACACCAAGACTCGATATATAATGTCTCTCGACTCCGAGCAACAAGCATTGTGATACTCCGGACATATCACAATTAATCATCGTTACAAAAATTCTGCAAATTCTCGCAACCCGGTCCGGCCCTCAAGCCACCAAGTCCCTGTGTGCCCCGTCGAGCAATCCCCAGGTGAGAATGCCCACTCAAAGTAACCCTCGCGACCCGGTCCAGCCGCTAATCCACCAGGTCACCGTGTGACCCCGTCGAGTCAATCCGCGAGTGAGAGTACCCGAGAAAAACTTACAACTCTCATAAATTCACATTTCCAAAACCGAAATCCCCAAGAGTCAATCACAATATACATAGTCGAGGTATTTTGCTAGAATAGCCAAATGTCCAACACACACTCACGACCCAAAGCTTATACAATTAACACAGAAGCGCACCATCTAAACAGCACGAAACGACACAACCAATATCACACAAGTTCACATATTCACACACATCCGCATGACTCCACACAAAATCTTAACAAAATAATTGAACTTTAACTTACTAACAACAAAATCACACATAATGGCATCACTCGAAAATAAGGGGATCCTATACTCGACACCAATACGCATATTCAATTAAGCATATGAATTCCCAAACACAAGAATTATCTTTTAAGAAAACCATGATGGTAAATATACCGATTCTTTAAAAAAATGGTTGCAAACAATTCGTTTAGCACGTATCTTCAATTTTCAACCATCATATTCACAAAACACGTAATGTATGGGCAAGATACTTGCCTCGATATTCGATACCGGACACTCCGACGAACATGGCTCAACCGGGAAACCTCGAACGCCCACAACTCTCTGGCGGAAACGACGGTAACATACCCGATCGGGAAACGGCAAACAGAAGGGTTCCGGCTCGAGTTCTTCGCAAGGAACCTGACCCTAAGATCATACCATCAATAATCAATGATCGTATGAGGAAAAATAATCGTAGAACTCCCAAAACCCCCCTCTAAGGATTTTCACCGGACACCTTCAAGGCACCGATTAGGAGCTCAACAAAACGAAGAATCTTTAACAATCGAACCATGGATCAACAAGGAAATTGGTATAATATGACTTAATAATCATCAATCCATCACAAATATGAGTTATCACGGATCAAACGGGCGAAAACAACCAAAACCCCCAATTTTCCCAAAACTAGGATTTTAGGAAAACTAACCTTGATTCGCTGGATTGAAGGATGTTATAGAGTGATTAATCGATGATATGAGCTCCCAAACTTCGTGGATTAGTTGTACAACAACATGCCTTCGTCACCTTCAAGACTCCAGCCGCGTACAGGAAAGGAAGGAAATGAAAAAATGAGTGCAGACAGGACTGCTCGATCATATTTATACTGGTGTAGCCTAGCGTGCGCTAGACTGCCGAGCTAGCGTGCGCTAGCGGGCGGTCATGGTCGAGAATGTTCGGCTGGGACCCACCATCATGCGCTGAACACGTGCGCTGTCGGCTCGGGCCACAATCCAGAGACTTTCTGGCTCGGACAGGTAGCGTCTGCGCCTTGGCCGTAGGCGTGCTACTGCCGGCCGTAGCGTCGCTACTGCCGGCCGTAGCGTCTTGATGTCCGACGATGGCGTGCGCTACCTGCCGATCCTCCCGAGTCCAGAACCTTTCTGCCCCTACTGCCTCGGCCGACTAGCGCGCGCAACCAACCGGCCGTAGCGTGCGCTACCTCCCGGCCGTAGCGTGCGCTACCTTCCGGCCGTAGCGTGCGCTACACCGGTTCCTGCCGTACCCGGCCGGCCAGTGCGTGCACCCGTCCGGCCAGTACCTCCACTCGTCCGGCCAGTGCCCGACCACCATGATTCGATGACTCGATTTTCCAAAATCGCACGGAACAAACACGACAAAACACTCGGGGATAACATCAACGATCCGAAATGAAAACATCGGATAACCAATCATCACCCACGGTTATAAACACCAAAATCAGTTGTCGAGAAAATAATACCGGCACTCGACAACCGGGAAATATCCGAAAAAAATCCAAAATAACTGAAAGCAAAATCGTGGGTATTACATTCTACCCCCCTAAAAATAAGTTTCATCCCGAAACTTAAAACAAAAGCAAGGCGACCCTCGACAACACACCAGAACTCCATGCAGTATAAAGCCACTAGGATCCGATTCAATAAGCAAGAATGCTTACGAAAAGCAATGAATATGAACCACTGCGGTTGATAAATCCGAGCAGTACAACAACCAAAACACAAGTCCATCGTTGAACAAGAATGTAATTCCAATAACCTCAGATGTTTGGAAGATCAAATACAAAGATAATTTCCCAACAATTATGGAAATTTCAAAGTGGCCCAGATGTTCAATAATCACGATTTCGAGATCAAACAATAATGATTGGACAACGACGAACGAATAGCAATGATCGAACAACAACGATAACCTCTAACGTTCATACCTCAAATCAAGACATCAATAAACTTGTAGGAATCACGAGGTGTTAACTTCGAACACGGTTCACAAGAAATCGATCTGAACTTGGTAAGATCACAACGATATACACATCAATTTGGAACAATATCCGAACTCGCTCGAATGACAAAGGTGAGAAATAATAAAATGTCAGAAGCATTAACGATCACAATCGCCTCAATACGGTCGAACGAAACGGAAACAAGAAGAAAAAAAATGTGGGTATTACATCATATCACCTTTAAAAGAGGTTTCGTCCCCGAAACCTAAACAACGAGAACGAAGTGCTTGAATAGCAGCCTTCCCAGCCATATCCTCTTGGTCCTACATCTAATCTCCATAACCAACTGTACCGCGGTCACGGTCGCGTCCTCTGTCCCTCGGCATACTAAGCGGATTCTCACTCAATATGATTGCACCACTTCGCAAAAACAATATGCTAAAGTACCAACTTAGCATGACATATGACATAAGGTAACCAATAACAACTCGGAAAGAAAATCCACGAGGTATCCTTTTAAAGGAAATCTTTTGAAAATCCTTGGGTTTGTATGCTATTCAAAATAAACTTTAAAAGTACGTTTGGTACCTCGAGTTGTTACATCAAAACTTGTAAACAACATACTCTAACCGTCTCATTTGAAATCATTTGCCAAAATAATAATTCCTTGTAACAGGCGTTATCAAAATCATCATGCCTCTACGCATCATCACCACCGTTAACAACCAACAAGTTAACCATGCAAGATCATCAAACCATTCTTACATACTCTAACATTTCCAAATCCGAGGTTGAACTTTACATCGAGTGAAATTTTTCATCTTTCACTATATATTTTTGAAAAAGAAATCGTATTGGTTTTTTAAAAAAAATTGTGTGAAAGATTATTGAAGATCATGTACTCGAATTATTCGAAAATACAATAGTACGTTAAAAGTCATTTCCGAAAAATCTCCCAACACTACACAAGAATCAACGACGGTAACATTTTACAAAATGTTCAAGGTACTTTAAAACAACTCTTTCAATACCGTCGAGGGTTTATTTGAGAATCCTAGGCCGGTTCGCAATTTCAAACAATTTCAAACAAATTTTCAAAGTTCATACGAAGCCGCCGATTTAATCGCAACGTCAAATTAGTTTCAAAATTTGATTTTCCGCAACTTGCACAAACTTATGAAAGTTTGAAGAAAACATTTTCGAACACACACACAACAGACATAATTTATCAACTCACGAAACAAAATCAATTATCACTTAGCGCTACGAAAAGTCATAAATATCATCAAAGTGATCTTATATATATATAATATATCATTACCATTACTAGCGATATACAGGGTAACAACATGTTACCACGCCAACCAATAGAGATTAAATAATCTGTAAAAGGGCATGGATGCATCCGTAACAACAAATTACTACCGGATCAGTCAAAAGTTTACAGTCGTAACAACATGCAGTTTATGGCCGTAACAATTCTGAGCTTACGGCCGTAATGGAAAACATCTTACGGCCATAAGAACTAGCTGCAGGACTGCACAATTATCACAGCAGCCCCCAACAGGGCTCCGAGAGTTAGGGAACGATACTTATCAACGTGTCCCAACATTTAGAAAACACTGAAAGATTCTCCGGCAAGCACAACAACACCACAAACTTAACGCAACCCCTTATCCCCAACACGTGAACATATGAATTTTAAAATTCCGAAAAACAAAAAAAAATCATTTTGCAAAATTTTTTTTTTTTCAAAATCCTTCCGTTCATAACAAAAAACGACGGTAGTATTTTACAATGTCCGAAGTACTTCAAAACATATACTCCAGATACCTTCTTATGGTGTCATTTGAAAATACACGACCAATTTGTCAAAAATTTAACCGATTTTAAAATCCATATAAACCGTGGTTTTAACCGCACCATCAAAATATTTTAAACAATAGCAAACGATTCCCACAAAAATGTTCAAACTGGTAAAGTCCTCCAGGAAGAACATTCTAAAACCTACCCGTAACGGCATAAACATAACAATCTAAAAACAATCAAACTAAAAATAACATGCCCAAACGGCAAATAGGATCGCCAATCCAATTGAATACATCTGACAGCATCAAGTTTAAACATACAACAAAACCATTCCTTGGAGTTTCTCACGAACTCAATCGTCGATACCTTATTCGAAACCCATCAAGGTTCTCAATTTTTCACACCATACCTATAACACCCCAAACTAGGCGGATATTACAATATCGTGGACCCCGACTGGGACCCACCAGGCAAATGAAAATTAATGAATTAAGTGATATAATTGTAGTACCGAACCACAGTATATCAATAATTACCCCGATGAGGATTTTCATTACAACACACCCAAGATAATATTGAATACATGTATATTTTATATGAAGATAAAATATACAACACTGAATGAAATGAATATCCAAACGGAAGTCTGCAGCGGAAATAAAATAAATAAACACATGTGAATGAAAAGACTGGAGCCCCCCTACTAGTATCACTGGGACTCCTCGTCGTCAGCGTTCTCTTCCCGTGCCTTAGCCTTCCCATGACCTGAAAACAACATCCCCCAACGGGGTCAGTTACACAGAACAACAATCCTCAAGAGTTGAATAAACACAATCATGATATATCTCAATTATGAAATGACGCTAAAGAGAGGCATCATAGTACGTCCGTAATGGTATGTGCACGTGCACAAGACGAGTGTCCGGACACACCCGCCTTTGTACCTAATTAGTCTCACGGAGGTACATTACCGTGTGCACAGTCCAATGTGTCGGTGAACCCAACACATGACCATCACGTGCCCGACTAAAAATTCCACACATCCCCACCCGGCCGCACAATATGAACCCAGAAGGTCATACGAACAAGAATGACCATGAAGAATAATAATGAATAACAATCCGACAAAGTCAAGAATGACTCACCGAGATGAAATGATAGTGAAATGAATGATTGCTCAATGAAATGGTTGGAACCGTCGTTCCTCGTAAATGAAATGATTAATTGACAATTACAAGTCTCAATACAGTTATTACATTATGAATGAATTATGATTATGAATGAACAACAACGAAAGGAATGAAAATCCTTTTAATCGAGTAAGAATTAACTTACTCAACCGGTGAAGAATGTCCTTCCTCGAACAAACGTCCTACAATGAGATGTCGGTCGCTCGAACAACCTTGAATGACAATTACCAACAAACGCTCAATATACGTATCAAACACGATTATAACCGACTCAAACGTCGATACAACAATATCCAAACTCATTGAGGCATTCTAGCGAACACTTAGCAAACACACATCTTTTGATAATATCCAATATCCAATATATCAAAAACAACTCCAAAATGAGTATTTCAAACCAACAAAACAACTTCAATGATATCAATAATCCCATAGGAATCCACAATTCGAGTTAACGACAACATCTAAATCGAAACCCCCAAAAATTATCAAAGTCAATCCCAAAGTGTTCTTGAATCCACCTCAAACAATTCATGAAATCCGAATATATGCTATTAAATCCATAGGAATACATGTATCCAAGGTAGATAATCTATATCTAACATGTTCCAACAACAATCCAAGCTTACACGAAGAAATCGGAAGGAAAACACTTGAACTCCGAATTTCTAGATTCAAGAAATCATTACTTTGATTTGATGTGAAGGATATGATGAAATGATGATTACTCCGGATTATAAGTTTGATGATGATGATAGATGATTGCACCTAGAAGAACACTCTCCAAATCGCCCGGAATCGCCCAAAAACGAAGTGAGAAATGAAAATGACGAAGAAAGGGCTGAACTGTCCTATTTATAGTAATCCCAGTTTAGCGCGCGCTAGCTCCAGTTCTTAGCGTCTGCTAACGGGTCTGTTGGGTAGTCCAGTACCCACTGTCCGAAAATGGTAGCGTGCGCTACGTACCTTTTGTAGCGTGCGCTACGGATGTACACTTAGCGTGCGCTAACCCCAAATGTTAGCGTGCGCTAACTTAAAAATCTGACGCCCAGTAACTGAAATCCAGACTTTCTGTCCTCTGACGTGCTCGCGATAGTCTGCGCTACATTCAATATTTAGCGTGCGCTACTGCACCGTTTGCATATGCTAAAAACCACTCATAGCGTGCGCTATGTATTAATCCAATTCAGTCAAGTAGCCACTGGACTCTGCCTGATGTGACCTTAGCGCGCGCTACACCGACTACATAGCGTACGCTACTACGACCGACTAGCGCGCGCTACTTACCATTTGTAGCGTGCGCTACTTACAACCCAACTGCAGTCCAGTGCCTTCTGGACTGCCTGCTTGAACTACACTAGTGTGCGCTAGTGTTGAGAGGTAGCGTGCGCTGCCCGTACTCAATTAGCGCACGTTAAAGAGAGTACGTAGCGTGCACTACTCCTCACACACAGCACACTATGAAGATGATAACGATGATAAACACGGCACGATTCTCTAACTAGATTGATGATGAATGACGATTGATACACGATACAATTACTCTGAATGGTGAATACAATGATTGAATAAGAGTGACAAATGATCATTAATGAATGAAAATTACTGAGTGACAATTACTGAACGATAAATACTGAATGATAATGACTGAATTACAACCGGGTATTACATACACCACCCCTTAAAAGAGTTTCGTCCCCGAAACTAAGGGTCAAACAACTCGAGATAACTCTCTCGCATACTATCCTCGGTTTCCCAAGTAGCCTCTTCGACTCCGTGTTTAGACCACTAAATTTTAACCAAAGGAATCGTCTTGTTCCTCAAATATTTGATTCGCCGCTCTAAGACTCATATAGGACGCTTCTCATATGAATGATCATCGGCGATCTCGATTTCGTCGAATTGAAGTATGTGACTCGGGTCGGCAACATACTTCCGTAACTGAGAGACGTGAAACACATTATGAATTCGGCTCAACGCCGGATGTAAGGCCAATCGATAAGCTAACTCGCCTACTCGATCCAAAATCTCAAACAGTTCAATGAATCTCGGACTCAACTTTCCCCTCTTCCCAAAATGGAAGATACCTCGACTCGGGGATACCTTGACCAAAACATGGTCACCTGTCTCGAACTCTAATGGTCGACCACGATTATCTGCATAAGATTTCTGTCGACTCTGAGCGGTCAACAAATGACTCCTGATCAAAGCTACCTTCTCAAGGGCGGCTACAAACATATCGGGCTCGGTGCCGATTGATTCTGATAAGTCATCCCATCACAAAGGAGATCGACAACAACGATCGTACAAGGCCTCGTAAGGTGCCATCTTAATCGAAGCATGCCAACTATTATTGTACGTGAACTCGATCAACGGTAGTTGGGCTTCCCAATCATCTTTCCAATCGAGAATACATGCCCTCAACATGTCCTCCAAAGTCTGAATAGTCCTCTCTAATTGTCCGTCGGACTGAGGATGAAAACCTGTACTGAGATTAAGCTAAGTTCCCATAACACGATGAACTGATTTCCAAAAATGAGACACGAATCGTCCGTCACGATCGGAAACGATACTTTTAGGAGTACCGTGTAGTCCCACTATCTCTTTGATAAACAACTGGGTAAGTCTCTTGGGACCCCACGTATCCTTAATCTCAAGGAAATGAGCTGATTTAGTTAAGCGGTCCACAATTACCCAGATTATATTCATGCCACGACGACTCGTCGGCAAACTCGTGATGAAGTCCATTGAAATATCTTTCCACTTCCACTCTGGAATAGGGAGATGTTTCAGCATACCCGCCGGTCGCTGATGTTCTATCTTGACTTGCTGACAGGTCAAACATCTCGAAACAAATTCCGCGACTTCTCGCTTTATATTACTCCACCAGTAATTTTGTTTCAAGTCTTTGTGCATCTTGCTAGACCAGGATGAACGGAATAAGGGGTAGCATGAGCTTCTCACAAATCGAGTTTTTCAACTCGTCATTCGCCGGTACGCACAACCGATTCTTAAATCGTAAAAGTCCATCCTCGTGAACCACAAATCTAGGGGCTTTCCCCTGAGTCACATCATCTCGAATGCGTAACAAAAATGGGTCCAAACCCTGATTCTCCCTGATCGCCTCCTCGAGTGGCGATGAAATCTCTAACGTACAAAGTTGCCCTTGCACTCACTGTAACCAGACCTCGATCTCGGGTCTCAGAAATTCCTGCTGAAGTTCCTTCTGAACTGTTAATCGAGCAATCATCTGCTCCTGAACGGACTTACGACTCAAGGCATCGGCGACAACGTTCGCCTTGCCCGGGTGGTAAAGTATCTCAATATCATAATATTTGATTAGTTCCAACCACCGTCTCTGTCGCATATTTAACTCCTTCTGAGTAAATATATACTTTAAACTCTTATGATCGGTGAATATCTGACAGGTAACGCCATAAAGATAATTACAGTTCTTAGCGTTCGCTAACGGGTGTGTTGGGTAGTCCAGTACCCACTGTCCGAAAACGGTAGCGTGCGCTACGTACCTTTTGTAATGTGCGCTACAGATGTACACTTAGCGTGCGCTAACCCCAAATGTGAGCGTGCGCTAACTTAAAAATATGACGCCCAGTAACTGAAATCCAGACTTTTTGTCCTCTGACCTGCTCGCGATAGCGTGCGCTACATTAAATATTTAGCGTGCGCTACTACACCGTTTGCGTATGCTAAAAACCACTCATAGCGTGCGCTATGAATTAATCCAATTCAGTCCAGTAGCCACTGGACTCTGCCTGATGTGACCTTACCGCGCGCTACACCGACTGCATAGTGTGCGCTACTCCGACCGACTAGCGCGTGCTACTTACCATTCGTAGCGTGCGCTACTTACAACCCAACTGCAGTCCAGTGCCTTATGGACTGCCTGCTTGAACTACACTAGCGTGCGCTAGTGTTGAGAGGTAGCGTGCGCTACCCATACTCAATTAGCGCACGCTAAAGAGAGTACGTAGCGTGCGCTACTCCTCACACACAACACACTATGAAGATGACAATGATAATAAACACGGCACGATTCTCTAACTAGATTGATGATGAATAACGATTGATACACGATATAATTACTCTGAATGGTGAATACAATGATTGAATAAGAGTGACAAATGATCATTAATGAGTGAAAATTACTGAGTGACAATTACTGAACGATAAATACTGAATGATAATGACTGAATTATAACCGGGTATTACAATACCACCCCATACGGTGGTTCAAAGGTAAAACAACAATACACCCAGTTGTTATACATATACTATGTGTCACAAGTATTATATACAACTATATTACACAACACCGTGTAAATAAAATTATGCACCGCAATTAACTCACTAAGATAAAATCATGATACACGGGTACCTCGCATAAAAGAGGAGTCTTACATCCACAGGTCGCACGGAGATGACGGTTGCCCACGATACTAATCTCATCCGACAACATATCCGACACGTTGTGACTACGCACTACTCAACTGGTCACCTGACGACTCGAATGACAAGACAACACATTACTCGACAAAGCACGACTCGACTCGACCCGACAGCCTAGGTTTCCGCAACATAATCTCTGATACCATAAATGTAACACCCCCAAAACCGTATGGGAATATTACACGCCGTAGACCCTTTCCACAAGGATCTACCAGGCTAAATATTCATAAACAACCAAATGCTTGCCCGGCTAGGGTCAAACAATATAATAATACAGACCGTTAAGGTCACTTACACATGAATACACAGACCGATGAGGTCACACAACTCCATCAATAGAACTGACTAAAATAACATTACCCACACAGGGGTCGAAACCCAATACAGCGAAAGACTGAAATCAACTCTAACAATACAAGCAAACTCTACCAACTCTCGACTCTTGATTAGTATCGCAGCTCGTCATCCTCTTGTGCCAATCCTGTGACTGCTCCCCTGAACTTGCATGTACCTGGACGTAGAACAGACATCCACCCCCCGATTACTCGGGGGTTAGTAAAACTCAACTGTTTTACTAGTGCAAGTATAATATGATACGAAATGCAACAAGTAAATAGCAACTACGAATTTAATACGGAAATCAATTATCAAAATGTTCCCGAGAAGTTTTAGAATTTCGAACTCAAGTAAGAGAAATTTGAAAAGGAACACATCATCTCGGGGATTTTTAAAGCAGAAATTCTTTTGGACCTCGAGTCCCAATTTACAAAACCTTTTCGTAAACATTAGGGCCTTAGACCGATTCTCGTTTCAAAACATACTAGATAAGATATCATTATGAGTCCGAGACCCATATTTAAAATGTTACCCAAACAATCACTGTTATACGATCGTTGTTCGTACACATCATGTACCGAACTCCGGAGGCCTCGACGGACCTTACCCAGACTACACACACTGTTCGTACACATCATGTACCGAACTCCGGAGGCCTCGACGAACCCTACCCGGCCACAAACCTCGTTCGTACACATCATGTACCGAACTCCAAAGTCCTCGTCAGACCCTACATGGATCACACACCTTGTTCGTACACATCATGTACTGAACTCCAGAGGCCTCGTCAGACCCTACCTGGAACACACACACACACATCGACACGACACAACTCATAATCATCAAATGTCAAGCCATTCCACATTACACCTAAATGTATAATCAACTATGTAAACCAAATTTGTATAGTAAAATACTTGCCTTAATAACCACTACCGAATACTCCGAAGAACACGGTTCGACCGGGAAGCTCGGACCCCGAAGAAGACAATGAACGGAAGGGTTCCGACTCGAGTTCTTCACAAGAATTTCGTCCCTAAGTCATACCAATGATAAATCAACAATCGTACGATGGATAATAATCACACAACGCCCAATCCCCCCTCTAAGACCTTTTGTCGGACACCTTCAAGGCGTCGACTAAGAACTCAACCAAAACGACGAATCAATACAATCCAACCGTGGAATAACAATGGAAATGATAGAATACACCTAAATAATCATCAATCCATCACAATTCTAAGTTATTACGGTTAAATCGGACGAAAACAACAAAACCCCCAATTTTCCCAAACTAGGATTTTTCAGGAAATCTGACTTGATTCGCTCGATCAAAGGATGTTATAGGATGGATCATCGATAATATGACCTCCAAGACTTCATGGATTCATCCCTTGATAACATGCATCCACGCCTACCAAGCCTCCAGCCGCGGAAGGGAAAGAAACTAGGTGAGAAAATGGGTGAAAACACGTCTGATCGATCATATTTATACTGCCCAGTGTGTGCCGACAACTTACGGCCGTAACTGGAACTCCTTACGGCCGTAACCGGCCTTCGTCCGGAAGATGCCCAGTCCCTTACGGCCGTACCCGATAACGCCTTACGGCCGTAACCGACATTCGTCCGGAAGCTGCCCAACGCCCGTACGGCCGTTCCTGATCACGCCTTACGGTCGTAACCGGCATTCGTCCAGCCTGTGCCTGTCGATCACTTACGGCCGTAACCGGTACCTTACGGCCGTAACTTGGCCAGGCCAGTACCTGCACCAAAACGTGCGGCCGTGACTCAGCCGTGGCCACTTCCGACGGCCCGGACGACCCCGAAACCCAAACCTGAATATGAATCGAAGATACGGTTACGAAGTACTCGCAATGGCGAATCCAAGAACTAAGAGAACACACGATTCCGACCAACCGAAGGCTCAAAATTCGACAACGGAAAGTAATTACCCTAAACTTTGGGAAATTACGAAAACGGCCCAAAACGTCCGAAATGCACGATACACGATCGAAACACCAAGCCAAATATCACAACATGAATAATAACATTAAATGAACTTACGAGAAACTTGAAACAACAGTTTCGGACGAGATTCGCAAGAATCAAACTCAAGTGCGGAAAAGCCGTTTAAGAACACGGAACTCAACAAAACGATACCAAAACGAACTCGGATGACAAAAAGTGTAGAATTAATCATTCTAGGAATGACGAAATGGTCATAACAGAGTCGCTAAGATGAACTTCCGCCAAAAAAGGAAATTTATCGGAAATCGAAATTGCGGATATTACATACTACCCTCCTTAAAAGAAGTTTCGTCCCGAAACTTAAAACAAGTAGGGAGAAGCAATATCCCGCCAGGAAAACTCAACGAGATACACAAGAAACGCGTAACTTTCGCCCATCGGCGAAACGTTTCAAGCAACGCAAGGGAATACGGCGCGAAAACACGTTTCACGACGACCAACAGAACACCACCAGCTATGATTCAAAACAATAACGAGCAATTAATGACACATCACATACCACATCACATGCACACATTTAGTCAAATAAACGCACACGAAAACAAGTCGCACCCGACTAAAATGGCTATACGATAGAAACAAATAGAGTATCACGATAGAAATCACTCCGATTCTTATCAACAATAAAATGTCCGACGTCAAAACACAAACAATTGAAAATGAGAATACCGGATGTTACACCGACAGTCGCATCTCCACATAGGGTACCCACACCTACCACGAGTCCCTCTCCCAATAGGGAATCCCACCATATCATGGATCCAAGTCCTCAGCAGGCTCCCATACCTGTTGAGGACCCAAACTGATCGGATGTAATTAATTAGACACTCCTTGTAGTCCAGATCTATACCGGAAGTTGAGAGCTTCAACGTGTGGAAAATCTACAGGGTAGCCAACTACGACACATTGTATAACTGGCAGACTTGAAGGACGAAGAGCTATTTGTGTAGGAGGTGACAGATATGGATAATGTCGAAGTCTTGATCAAATGGGATGATCTTTTCTGCCATGCGTTGATTGTAAAATACTTGTGGAGATAAAGAAGGCTAGACTGAAGGGAAAGCAACCCTCTGATAATAGCAATCGGAGCCCGATCCACCACTCGGACCCTGACTCTGATGGCGATGATGAAGCCATACAGACACGCCGTGAAATGAGCTGTGAAGAGGTTCTTGAGATGGAATTTATAATAATACAGGATGCTAAAGGCCATGGGAAATCTAGGCAATCTTCTGTAAAGCGTATGACCCCAAGCACAAGAACAAGCAGCAACTATGGAAGAGGAATCAGTCCCTCGTGTATCTGAAACTGATGCTGCATCAGAAGACCATCAGGGGGAATTAGTCCATCAACAAGCAGAAGAGGCTCACACCATCAACATGAGGAACCAACCCCTCCTGAGTAGCTGGAACCAGCTGAGAGACAACAGGAGGAATCAGTCCTTCCTATCCAACGAGCTATAGAATCCGAACATAGATAGGAGGAGTCAGTCCCTTCTGTATCCCATATAGATGAACCAGCTGAGCCGATAGAGGCTCCAACCAAAGAACATGTACAAAATCCTGTCTCTACAAGTTCATCCGAATCCGCCCCAGATGACGACTTCCTTCCTGAGGATACTGCACCCAAACCTCGATAGACTATCATCATTATCGAGGAAGGCGAATCCAGTCCTACTCCTCTTGTCTATCCAAACTCCCCGTGCACTTAAGACCGCAAAGCATAGTCGACAACTCTCGCCACTCATACAGTCTTACTAGAGGATGCTGTCAAAGCGCTATACACTGTTTGCAAAGAGCTTGACTGGATGCGAGGCACTGCTTTGGAGGAGTTCACAATGATGTGATGGGATGTGAATGATGTCACTCAGGCGTTCATGCTTCTTCCGAATACCTTCCGCACTGCCCTTCGCCAATTTCATCAGGCTTGGGTTATTAAAAAAGGAACAAGAGAAGATTGGTGTCGGCGAATCCACTACGATTGCCACCCTCGAGCACACCAGGGACAAGATAAGCGGACATGATCGAAAAATTGATGACCTAAGTACAACGGTCGCCATTTTTGTCACTTTGGTGAAGGACATTCAAGACAGGCAAACTGAGTCAATGGATGTCATCAGAGATATCCATGACAAAGTCATGTATCTTGACAATGCCAAAAAGTGGGAAGAGTCCCATAAGGCTAGAAGACGATGGAGGTTGGAGAAGGAACTCGTTGGAAGACACAGTCGCTCAGACAACCGGCTAATTAGTCGGACCAGGGCCAACCCAAGGAGCTTAGGGGTTATAGGGTAGATGGATCTAGACCAGAGTTCCAGGTCCTAACTTTCCTTATAAGAATTTAGTCCAAAAACCCATTGAGATTCTATTGCAAAAGATAGGCAACCAATAGCGAATGAGCTTAAAGCTCGGATGAGGAATGAGCTGATGACGTACTTTGTGTACTTAGCAGAGAATAACCCATCCTCAATAACTACAAAACATTGGAGGCCATGAGTTCTCATGGTTGGTCGCTGAAGGAAAGATAACCCTATAAATTATGATTAAGAGAAGATACATGAAGGGTGATCAACCTACTCACCTAGAAGACTGGATAATTGGCTATGACATGACTACAGAAGAAATAGGCCATTACAAGTACATATCCGAAGACCTTTTAGTTAGCTGGTGGAAAGGGGTCGAGAATGATCCCTATAGAAAATCAAACCGACAACAACATTATCGATGCTGAATCTATAATTGCCGTATTCTTATTACTTTCCTTATGTAAAATTAAATTCCAAGAAGTACTAGCACTGTAATCTCGTACTGATTATCAACGACAAAATTTCTATATCTAAGATTAAAACTCGTAATCTTTATTACTATATGCATGCTTGACATTGAAATTATTTCTAAAAAGAAGTTTGCTAAAACTAAGCTGTAAGAAATTGTCTACAAGCCGTTCATAGATTAAGTTGTATTCAATAGAACTACATACTGTAAGATTGTGCCTTCTAGCAATCATAATTTAAGTTGTTAAACATTTAGTCTTGTAGGATTTAAAATTTTAGAACATTCCTGTGAGCTGTTCACATTTTAGTTTAAGTATTGTTAAGATAAGATCATCCGAGAGAAGACTCGAAGCTGAAAATTTTAAAGGAGTTTTGACATTATCAAAAAGGGGGAGATTATTGGGATAAATTACCCCAAGTGTTTTGATAAATGCGCCATATAGCCAGCATCCTAAGTTGATCTTCATGCAGCGCACAAAAGATGATATTCCTACATAGAAATGAGGATCAAGTTTACAACAAAAGAATCTGTTGGCTACAACGTAATTGTTATATGCATTTTAGTTAGGAAAAGTAAAATGCAAAACCAATAAGATAAAACTTCGGCTTTAAAACTATTGTGAAATAAATAGTTTTTTTTTCACAAAGTAATCACAGATTTTAAAGTGCATATAATGCTCATAGGACAACATAATGCGGCCGTCGAGTGGGACCGAAGAGCATTTAATGAAGGCTAAAAAGAAATGTTTGAAGCAGTTAATGCTAGAGACTTTAATTCAAACATTCACCAGCTTCCAGTTTGAAGTGCCCACATCTCACCAACCAGCCAATATCTACCTTTATAACGGATCTATTTCCGTGATAAAGCACTGAACGAACAACTGCTCAAATTGCATATACGAGCAATCAACTTCTTCAAGCCTACAGTGCATATCCTTATTGAAGAAATATTCAGTTCTCAACTGTGAATAATACACTACAACAAGGAACTAAAGTGCCTACAACTGCTTTTCGGAATACTTGCTATATCAAACTTTATCGTTGAGTACATTAGCCTTTATGGACTAAGAAGGAACATTTTTGACCTATGTGGGACAAAGCGAGTTCTGAATGAATCTTAAATTTGTGTGAGAAGAAGTCAGTTAAAGGAACCATACAACCAATCTGTGTGAACGGCTTAAAGCTACAGTCAGGTGCATTAATCTGTGTGAACAATACAGTGACGGGTTTAGTTAAGATAATATAATTGTGTACTTGATTTTAATGAATTTACACTCCTGTGTGGAGAACCTGTGGACATAGAGGATGTTGCCTCGAACCACATTGAACCCTGTGTTTTTACTTGATGTACTTACTGCTTAGCTACTTCCTGTGATTATATTATACTTACTATGAAAAATAATGGAAGCATCAAGCTATAAGTAGATAATTTAATTGCTGGAGTCACAGAAACTCCCATTAGTCTTCCGTTACGCACTTAAACTATGAAAAAGAGTATAGCTTATTCAATCCCTCATTCTAAGTTGTAATTAGGTATATCATGACCAAGAATATGTTCGTGTTCAATTGAAAGTGATGTATCGGTGTGAGTAAATATTCACCCAGGGACAAACCGATGGGTCCTGTGAGAGGTATGTGGCCCTAGGTGTGGACCAACAACATCTTTTGGGTTAACAACTCCGAGACGGTCCAATAGGGCCTTTGTGATCCACGGTTAACCACATATATATTTTGTAAATGTGGCATGATATATGATATAGTAATTGCAAAATACTTACTCGTGTTTAAAAAATATTTATGCTTTCTTTACTGTTCAAGATATATTAATGAATGTACAAAGTACTTGCACTAGCTATTTCACGGCTAACCTTATTCAGGGGAAATACATTTCATGTATTTTAGGTATCGGACGACCAGACAAGCGCATACCATGTCAATACAAAAAATGTGGGCAAGAGTGATACTGTGTCAATAGCTCTTGTCCTTGTCAACTTTGTCTTTACATTTTCCTGTCGTATTTTACTAGTCCACACTCTAGCACCTTAGGTTCCTTTTTGAATGTTGTCATTTTACTAGGCCTGGGACTTTTCGGTTCCTGGGAGAAAAATACAGGAACCGGAACCGAACCGCATAGTTTTTTCGCGGTTCGATTTTTCCAGTTTTTTTTGTCCGAACGAGCAGAGAACCGAACATACGAACCCGAACCGGGCAGACGGACGGAACCGATTTTGTATGGTTTGGACGAAATATATTATATTATATTTTATTTTATTAAGAATATATTATATTATTTTATATTATATTAATTATGTTTAATAAGAATATATTATATTATATTATATTCAGAGGGTCGGTTTCCCGATTCCGTACAGTTTGGACAGTTCCTTGCGGTTTAGATCGGTTCCTCTTTAAAACAGACAGGAACCGCGAATCGAACCGAACCGAATATTAGTAGTACGAACCGAACCGAAAAAAAATTTGTTGCTAGGAACCGAACCGTCGGTTCCGATGCGGTTCAGATCGGTTCTGCGGTTCCCGGTTCTAAAAGTCCCAGCCCTACATTTTACTTCGCGGGTTAAATACCCAGGGGTTATTACATTCCGTCTTCTTTTGATTATTGTCATTGGAGTAGAGTGTCATCGTCGTTTTATTCACGTTATTATATTGGTACTCGATCCTGATGGTCGAGTTTGTGAAATGATGAATGTAAAGCTTTAGAATCCCTCGGTGGGGGTTCACAGCGCTGTAATATGCCCTATTGGAGAAACTCCTCCAAGCGTTTTGATAAATGCATCCTATAGCCAACGTCCTCTAGTCGTCTTCATACCACACTCAAAAGACATTCATCCTATGGAGTAATGAAGATCCAGCTTACATCATGTAGACCGTGTTGGGTGCAATGTAAAATGTTGTATGCATTTTACTTGGAAAAAATTAAATACAAAACTAAAATGATAACACTTAGAATTTAAAATCGTTGTGAGATAAGTAATTTTTTTCACAAAGTATTCACAGTTTGTAAAGTGCATTTAATGCTGATGGAGACAACATTTACTACAATGCATTCAATAAAGGCCGACAGAATATTTGACGCATTTAATGCTGACAATTTGATTTAAACATTCATCAGCTGCCAATCTGAAGTGTCCATATCTCACCAACCGACCAACAACTACATTTATAATGAATTCATTTATGAGGTTATAAATAGCCCAATCCAGAGAGCTTGCTCAAAACTGAAGTATTGAAAAACTCATTAACCACTTGCGGTATCATATAAGAGCAAATACTCTCTTCAAGCCTATAGTGTAAATATTATTGAAGAGATAGTGAGTCCTCAACAGTTAACAGCAAAGTACAGCAAGAATCTAAAGTGCCTACAGTTGTTGTTTAGATAATTGTAATATCCCACTTTGACGTTGAGTAACTTAACCGAGTGTGGACTAAGAAGCAACCTTTCTAACCTATTTGGAATGAATAGAGTTCAGAATAAAGCTTTGATCTATGTGAGAAGAAGTCATTTCAAGGAAGCCCGCCTACAGCCAATCTGTGTGAGTCAAGTATAAATATGTCTCAAAGATACGGTGACGTGTTTATTGAGATTCAGTGCCTAAAACGAAGGCCCATCGGAAGGGGTAAAATGAAAATTAATTCAATCTGAATCCCTACGAGGATCGATCGAGCCACATATATACGAATATAATACGAAACACAAGAGATACGAGAAAACATACCCTTGAAGTCGTTGATTAAATGGTGCCCTTCTCTTGAGCTATTCCCCAAGCTTTAGATTGCTTTACCTACGATCCAATCCGCTCCAAGCTCTTGGATGATCCAACGCCGAAAGCACCGCGTCTCTACTTGCCACGTGCCAGAGAAACGAACGGAACGACGATCACCTTGCTATCCTCCAAGGATACGGCTAGAGCTAGGATGATGAAGCTTTCTATGCGATTATCACACTCTAAGTGTATAATTCACAATCTCTCTTTTATATCTCTCAATTTTCTTCCAAGAAAAATCAAGAACATGAAATGAAATGAAGAAGAAGACTTTGAGAAAGAACTTTTCTCTCTCTTTCCTCTCTCAACCGTGAGGTCTCAAAGTGTGTAAGGAGAAATGAAGTCTTCACCTTATATTCAATTTCAACCCACATGATACTCATCCACATGAGATTCCCTACAAGTCTTTTTCATCCATTATAAAATGGACACAAAAGAATAAGAGGGGAAGGTAGGTGGAAAGTGGGCGGGGGGGGGGGGGGGCATCTAGAAGGGAATTGAAGAGTTCAGTTCATTCCAGACTCCTGTGAGTCCAAACAGATAAACTCTGATTCCGTTCTGATGTATTTATATCAATTAATTAATCTAATTAATTAATCATATCAAATACATAATATCATAATTAATTTCTCTAAGAAATAATTATATTCATGAATTAAAATAATCACCCAGTAATTTATTTAATTCATTAGGCCTTAAATCAATTTATCCAATAAATCGATTTAGACATCTAATGTCCCAAATTAGATATCCAACATCTAATATTTATAATGAGAGAATAAGCTCGATTCATTCCATCGTCAATCCTATTGCGCGACTCGGTAGGTCCGTCTCAGTCAGCAATGGGAGGAACCAAAGAGTAGTAGCACCACCTAGCCAGCCTGGCAGCCTACACTGTACCCCAACTAAGAATGAATGATTGGGATCATTCAAGAACCATTTTGTCGTGAATACCAGTATACATATAAACTCTTCGTTCAAATGTCCCGATCAAGTTATAGGGTCATGGTCAGTCAAACCCTATCTGTACTTGACACTATGCATGAGTTAATGCAAATCGATATCATCGAGCTGTTGTGTATCTAATACAGCTAGCTCCAATGCTTTGGCAAAAGACTTATGATCTCATCTGCCAATTACCGTATTGGACATATAACCCGCTCACTAACGGGATAAAGAATTCTATCTTGGTATTCAGTAGGACCTGCTACTTGCCCGTCAAGATGCACGTCGAGGTTGACCCCTGCCTTCCGATTTACAGGATCGAACTACTCTAATGAAAATCTTGACGTCACAAGCACATCCCTACTAAATCCTCAAGTCGAAGGTTCACGAATACCTATCACAACCTTTAGATTCCGTCATTGACTGTTCCGGAGTGAAATCCGTGGGACGAATCGAGGGTGAGTCGGTTCGAGTATACTAATCCAATTAGAATACCTATAACGTGTGCTCCCACTAACCATTAGTGTTTGACAGGCACTCTTCATGTCAAAGAACATGTCATACAACTCTTCACATAAACTTAACGCCCAGTCAAGTTTCATCGACTTGCGAACGATTATGTATTTGAGCTATAAACCTTTCCAGTGCCAATCCCCTTATCCAATAAAGAGTGGAACGTTTTGCTCTCAAATACACGGAATAGTTTCTATATATATATTTACGAGTCAGGAACGCCAGTAACTACCAGTAAATAAAGAAACATCCACTGCCTTATGTTAATGATATACATAATAACAAGTACAATGCCCTCACTCAACATCCTCTGAGTGGCATTCGAGGGCATACTCCTAACAATCTCCCACTTGCACTCAATGCCACACACTATGGTATCTAATACCCATGTTCTCCAGATGACGCTCTAAGCAAATCTGAGAAAGTGGCTTGGTCAGTGGATCAGCGACGTAGTCGGCTGACTCTACTCTATGCAGCACAATGTATCTCTTTGCGGACAAATTCTCTAACGAGATGATACTCTCTCTCAATATGTTTGGTACTGTTGTGAAAACTCGGCTCCTAGGCCTGTGCGACCGCTCTGGCAGCACAAGGTGTCATGTGAAGTTTACCCAGTAACTTCTAAATCCTTCCTTTGGAGGCCTCCGAGGCCACTTTATACTCAGCCTAATAGGTGGAATTAGCAGTCGCGCTATACTTGGAACTATGCCAAGATACTGCTCCTCCATTAAGAGTAAATATGTAGCTAGAAGTAGACATCGAATCGTCTTTCTGTCCTTGGAAGTCCAATTCAGTGAATCCCATCACATTCAGTTCTCCACCGCCATACATAAGAACTATATCTCTAGTCCTTCTCAAGTACTTGAGAACATTCTTTACGGCAGTCCAATGTTCCCTAACTGAGTTAGCCCGAAACCTACTTACCACGCTCCCATCATGCACAATGTCAGGTCTCGTACACAATAAAGTATAAGGCTACCCAATTTCCGAAGCATATGGTATATTACTCATTTCCTTTAATTGTTCCTCACTATGAGGACACATCTTAAAGGAGAGTTTTATTCCATGTCGCATTGGGAAAAACCTATTGTTCTCTTCGCTCTATCTCGGTAGAGCCGAATACCAAGAATATAGGTATCTTCTCCCAAGTCTTTCATGGAGAAATTACTCGAAAGCCTAGCTTTCACAGAACTGAGCATTCCCATATCATTTCCTATTAGTAGAATGTCATCTACATATAGTACTAAGAATGTGATCTTGCTCCCACTAACCCTCTTGTATACACAAGGCTCCTCTTCATTTTGCACGTAGTCAATCTCTTTGACTGTCTCGTTAAAACGAAGGTCCCAACTATATGAAGACTGCTACAGTCTATTTTATGGAGTCTACATCCACCATTGCTAGGTCATTGGTCGCGGGTCGGTCTCTTGTTTATCACCTGGAACCTCATGGAAACCCAATTCCTCCAAGTGAATAAAACTATACCTCTTAGGTAATTGAGACACCCTACTAGACCTACGAGGTGGTTTTACTTGTGTTACAGAAGGTTTGGTTCCAATTTCTTGCACAGGTGTCTCCTGAGGAGTTTCATTGTATTCTACCAAAGAAATATTTCTACCTGCTCTGCCTTCCTGAATGAACTCATCTTCCAGGAAGTGTGCATGCAAAGCAACAATGATCTTTCGATCTTTCGGCATGTAGAATAGATAACCCATCGCCTCAGATGGGAATCCAATCAAACGTCTCCTCAGGGACCTCGCTTCCATTTTGTCCACCTTAGTCTTCTTGACATAGGTGGGAAATCCCCAAATCCTAATGTGATTAAGACTTGGTTTCCTGTCCTCCCACATCTCATGTGGAGTTTTAGGAACGGATTTGGAAGGACATCTGTTCAAGATATATACAATGATCAGTGTATACCCCACGAGTAAATTGGTAAGTCAGTATAGCCTAGCATGGAACGGACCATGTCCAACAAGGTCTGGTTCCTTCTTTCTGACACACCATTTAACTGAGGAGTGCCTGGAGGTGTTAGTTTTGATACTATTCCATGTTCCTTCAGGAACTTGTCAAACTTCGTACTCATATCCTCGTCACCTCGGTCCGACGTGCTTTGATATGAATTGTAGTTTGTTTCCCGACTAGGGCCTTAAATTCCTGGAATTTTTCAAAAGGCCTTGGATTTATGTTTCATTAAGTATACATAACCATACCTAGTATGATCATCTGTAAATGTAATGAAGTACCGATATCCATCACGTGCTGCTTCCAAAGCACCACATACGTCGGTATGGATGTAACACCCCGAGATATTCGGAATAATTACAGCGTCGTAAATCTTTTATATAAGAATTTACAAGGCTAATTTAAAGAAAAGTAGAAATAATACAGAAGTACCATTAACGTTTAGATTACAAAACCTGTGTGAACAGTTCAAATAAGTCCATTATTACAACCACCTCGAAAACATCACGAGACACACGTACTCGAGTACTGAAAAAAACCCAGAAAGACAAGATAGCAACAATTAACATCATTGAGACCCTTCATCATCATGTCGGAACTGTGGCTGCTTCCCCGCTCCTCGACTACCTAAACATCAAAACAAATGTCCACCTCCGAAGGGGTTAGCAAAATGATGCTAGTACAAGTATCATAATACATAAATCGATTATGCAATAACTATGCATCATAAAACATACAAAACAGACTTCTGTCACCGGAATCCAACAATGCGAATCGTCACGATTCCATCAACACAATATAGGGTAATCCAACGATCCAGCACCCTCAGTATAGATCCCCATGATGATCCCGTCGGAACAACGCATGGTGGAAAACCCGTCCAACGATCCAGCGCCCTCAGCATAGATCCCCATGATGATCCCGTCAGACCAACACATGGTGGATATCCGATCCAGCGCCCTCAGCATAGATCACTTGATCTCTCCGGATCATACATAAATAGAAATCATGCATATATATATGCAAAAATCGATATGTCCATCATCATGAACAATCAAGAAATCAATCACGAATACCATAACAATTCAAAAGAACTAATCTCATCAACAACATGAATAAACTTATACATGATCAACATTCCAATATTAACAAGTTTCAAATCCGATACTTGCCTCAAAGATAGCAAGAACTAATTACTCCAATGATCTCAACACACTCGAAGGCTGCCTCCTTCGATCAATCGTTCGCAATGCTCGACCCTCTAAACAAACAGGAAAAATAACGACAACTCAGAACAAGTTAAACGTACGAACATCTAACGTCTACTACAGCCGGGTTAACACTCTAAGCTAGCCGGCTCACGGTTCAACTCACCCGACGAACGTTCGGTCGAGATAGAGTCACTCAAATCACCGTAAATTCGTACTTCGATTTCTAATTATCGATGTCATTACCAGGTTTGGTTATGTAACACCTTCAATCCGAGTTCAAGGTTAATTCATCTCTACACTTCATTCACTACTAGAAAAATACCCTTATAGTGACACTTTTTTTATGACACTTTTAAACAAGTGTTGCTATATGTACATGTAATGACATTTTAATGTTTTATTAATTTTATATTTATATTATGTGATGCTTTTAATATTTTACTTTCTACACCGCTTCTCTTAACCTAATTTGCACCGCTTAATTAATCTAATCTGCTCCGCCTCCATTACCAGTCGAATATCTTCATCTCTCCTTACCTCTGAAAATTTTTCGATCTCAAGAATCATTTCTTCTTCGGTTGGCCTTCGATTTTCTGCGTATGTTCATTCGTCTTTGAACTCGGTCCCTTAGTCGTTGCTGACGCTTACGGATTCGAGCTCGCGCCATCACTGGATGACTGAATCTTCTAAGGTAAGTTTTTGTGTTAGATTTATTATGTGTTCTTTTGTAATCGGAGATAAGGAGGAGAACTTTGAGAGAAATATTTTCTCTTGTCTCCACAGAGAATATGTCAATATTACAGCCCCGTTTTTTGTCTCTGTGTTTAGTGCTTGTATAACCTTTTTATTTGTTTAATTTTGTACCAATAACTGATCAATGTAGATTTTGTTTTATTAGAAACAAAATCTCGAATGCTGCCTTAACTCAATATTGAAGATTGATATGTTATTTTTAATATGTTTCCTTATGGTTTTTGATGAAGGCAGGTAGTGAAAAATCGTATCGCCTTCTGGGTAAGTATAGTTCCAGTAATTTTTAGTTGATTCAGTAATTTCTCAATAAAAAAATATTACCTGTAAAATTTGGAATTTCTTTACTGTTTAAGTGAACTAGGATTAGACATAAGATAAGTTAATTGATTAAAGGACTCCTCGGAGGGCGATTACGGCTCCGTTGACTTGAACCTCGTCTTTAATTATTCCGCTAGCTCGGTTCTATTATCGCGATGAGTCCTTGAATTGTTTAGTGTTACTTGTTGTTTCGCTTGCCGGCCTATTTTCTTTGTTGGATTCATTTTCGGGGTGACTTGTTTTCTTATTAATTAAAACTCAAACAAATTAAAACCTTAAAATCCTAAACAAGACTAATCTTCTTGCCGCCAGACCGGAAGTGTCCCTCGGATCTTTGTCAAGAGCTTGAGGATCCGGTTTTAATTTAAACGGGTTTTAATCTCAAAATTCAAATCGAGTCCACCGAATTTGAGTCTCATCAGTGTGTGCTCCTTTCTTGATCTTTGTGATTTTTCAGTCAGGAAAATGGCGATTTCTTATCGAATTCTTTCTTTTATTGCTACATTTTTGTTTACTTTAATTAAAGAAAAGAATAATAAGGTTGCAAGTATGTTACGAATTTGCAGTAAGTTATTGGCTAGGTTTATATACTTGTATGGAGTTCTAAGGTTAAAGTGTTATGATTGTCATGTTGATGTGATCTTTGTTACATATAGCCAAGTTTTTTGCATTTTGGTTTTTAGTTCAGTGTTTTAAGATTTTATGAGTTTAATGTGCAATATCTTGCAATTATGTGGAATAAAATTATGGGCAGTAAGTTAGTGGCTAGGTTATATACTTGTAACGAGTTATGAGGTTAAATTGTTATGATTGTCATGTTGGTCTGACAAAGGTCAGATAAAACAAAAGGATTTATTATGTGTTCTTTTGTAATCGGAGATAAGGAGGAGAACTTTGAGAGAAATATTTTCTCTTGTCTCCACAGAGAACATGTCAATATTACAGCCCCGTTTTTTGTCTCTGTGTTTAGTGCTTGTATAACCTTTTTATTTGTTTAATTTTGTACCAATAACTGATCAATGTAGATTTTGTTTTATTAGAAATAAAATCTCGAATTCTGCCTCAACTCTTTATTGAAGATTGATATGTTATTTTTAATATGTTTCCTTATGGTTTTTGATGAAGGCGGTAGTGAAAAATCTTATCGCCTTCAGGTAAGTATAGTTCCATTAATTTTTAGTTGATTCATAATTTCTCGGTAAAAATATTACACCTTAAAATTTGGATTTTCTTTACTGTTTAAGTGAACTAGGATTACACATAAGATAAGTTAATTGATTAAAGGACTCCTCGGAGGGCGATTACGGCTCCGTTGACTTGAACCTCGTCTTTAATTATTGCTGCTAGCTCGGTTCTATTGTCGCAGTAGCTGTCCTTGAATTGTTTAGTGTTACTTGCTGTTTCGCTTGCCGCGGTCTATTTTTGCTGTTGGATTCATTTTTCAGGGTGACTTGTTTTCTTATTAATTAAAACTCAAACAAATTAAAACCTTAAAATCCAAAAGAGCACTAATCTTGCGCTTCCAGGACCGGAAGTGTCCCTCGGATCTTTGTCAAGAGCTTGAGGATCCCGGTTTTAATTTAAACGGGTTTTAATCTCAAAATTTAAATCGAGTCCCTGAATTTGAGTCTCATCAGCTGTGTGCTCCCTTTCTTGATCTTTGTGATTTTCAGTCAGGAGAATGGCGATTTCTTATCGAATTCTTTCTTTTATTGCTACATTTTTGTTTACTTTAATTAAAGAAAAGAATAATAAGGTTGCAAGTATGTTACGAATTTGCAGTAAGTTATTGGCTAGGTTTATATACTTGTATGGAGTTCTAAGGTTAAAGTGTTATGATTGTCATGTTGATGTGATCTTTGTTACATATAGCCAAGTTTTTTGCATTTTGGTTTTTAGTTCAGTGTTTTAAGATTTTATGAGTTTAATGTGCAATATCTTGCAATTATGTGGAATAAAATTATGGGCAGTAAGTTAGTGGCTAGGTTATATACTTGTAACGAGTTATGAGGTTAAATTGTTATGATTGTCATGTTGGTCTGACAAAGGTCAGATAAAACAAAAGGATTTATTATGTGTTCTTTTGTAATGTCTACGATTGTCATCTCTGCTTTTTTCTCCTTCTAACTCTCTTGATTTGCTTTCTTTAATGTTTATATTTTTAAATTAATATGTTATTGTCAGTCCCAGAGTATGGATACAGATAGGAGTTGGATGGAATTACCAAGGTTAATGGATGCCTACAAGCTAGGGGTGCAATACTTTTGGAACTTCGCATTTTCGAATTCAAATGATGGATTGATATTGTGTCCTTGTAAAGAGTGTAAAAATGGCATATGTAGAGAACTAAAAATTGTCAAAGCACATCTAATTACAAGAGGTTTTCTGAAAGGCTATACTAAATGGGTGTTCCATGGTGAGTCAATTTCGAACACGGTGCCCTTAGTTGACGCATATAGCAGTGGTGCAGGTACGTCTGATAATATGCGTGAGTTGATTTATGATCAATTTCCTATGTTTGGTGACGATAACGATATGCAATTTAATTCTAATATCGTGGGCGAGAGACCAAATGAAGAAGTCAAAAGTTCGTAGGCTTCTTAATGACGCCGAACAGAATCGTATCCTGGATGCAAAAAGTTCTCGAAACTCTCTTTCCTTGTTCGCATGCATCAAATAAAGTGCCTTGGGCACTGGACTGATAGGTCATTTTGTATGATGCTAGATTTACTTAGAGAATCTTTTCCAGATGGAGTCCAACTTCCAAAAAATTATTATGAAACAAGAAAAATATTGAGAGATTTAGGACTTCATTACCAAAAGATAGACTCATGCATAAATGATTGTATGATATATTGGGGTGTAAATGAAAGCAAAACACTTTGTGATACTTGCGGTGAGTCTCGGTGGAAAGTTCTGTAAGGTGATATTTCAAGCGTTGAAAACTCTAGGAAGACAAAAAAGAAAAACAAAGTGTCAAACAAGTCATTTTGGCATTTTCCTTTGAAGCCAAGGCTTCAAAGATTGTTCATGACAACTAAAATTGCATCCAATATGGCATGGCATGCATATGAGCGCATAGATGATGGTATCATGAGACACCCGGTGACTCTCCACAGCGGACATTTGATTACAATCATCCAAATTTCGCTAAGGATGCTCGAAATGTAAGATTAGGCTTGTTCGCTGATGGATTTAGTCCATTCAGAAGCATGATGATTAACCATAGTACTTGGCCAATTGTTTTAATGCCTTATAACTTACCACCTGTAGAGTGCATGAAGAAGTCATATTTTATGTTGTCTACACTTATACCTGGTCCCAGTGAACCAGGAAATAACATTGATGTCTACTTGCAACCTTTAATTGCTGAATTAAAGGAATTGTGGGATGTAGGTGTTAAGACATACAATGCTTCAAGAAAGCAAAATTTTCAAATGTATGCGGCATTATTGTGGACTATAAGTGATCTTCCTGGTCTTGCAAATTTGTCAGGTTGGAGTACTAAAGGAAAATATGCATGCCCAGTGTGTCTTCAAAACACGAACTCAGAGTATTTGAAAAACTCCCATAAGCAATGCTACATGTGCCATCGAATATTGTTACCTCGTAACCATCCTTATCGTAATGATACACGCTCATTTATCAGGAAAGAGGAGCATAGAGAAGCCCCTCCTCATCCTACAGGTTCAGAGGTGTTTGATGAAGTAAAACACATTGAAAATAAATTTGGGAAACTAATAGGTGCCCAAGGCTTGCCTTATGGCTGGAAGAAAAAGAGTATTTTCTTTGAGTTGCCATATTGGAAGAGTAATTTATTACGCCACAATCTCGATGTTATGCATATTGAGAAGAATGTGTGTGATAAGATTTTATACACGTTGTTGAGCTCTGATAAGTCCAAGGACAACAAAAATGCACGCCTAGACTTGAAAGATAAAGGTGTAAGACCCGAACTTCATCCTTTCGTAGATGTCAATGGTAGAGAATGGTTACCTGCGTCTTGTTTTGAATTGGATAAAAATGAGAAACATCAATTTTGCATGGTGTTGAAAAACATAAAAGTGCCTGATGGATATGCCTCAAATATATCAAAATGTGTGCAGCTAAAGCCTCAAAAGATTTCCATTAATAAGAGCCATGACAGTCATATACTAATGCAACAATTATTACCTATAGCACTACGCAATCTGTTACCAAGTTATGTTTGTTCACCTATTATTCGTTTGTGCAAGTACTTCCAAGAATTGTGTTCCAAGACACTCCATCACAGTGATTTGGTTAGAATGGAAAATGATATATCAATAATACTATGCGAGCTTGAAAAAAATATTTCCTCCTGCATTTTTCGATATTACTGTTCATGTAACTGTGCATTTGGTTACTGAGGCAAAATTAGGAGGTCCAGTTCACTATCGATGGATGTATTCGCCTGAGAGGTAACTTATCATTTTTTTATCAAACTCTTTTATGATTTGAACATAATACTTTGTAATATATTTTGTTTTCTATATTGTCAAAGGTACTTGAGCACGCTTAAATCTTATGTCCGCAACAAAGGCCGACCTGAAGGGTCAATTGTAGAAGGTTATTTAGCAGAGGATTGCTTATCATTTTGTTCCCTTTACTTTGATGATCACGTAGAAACAAGGCGTAATCGACTTAGTCGAAATGAGGAAAGAGATCACACAAATAATGATGGCCTGGAAATCTTCTCAATGGCTGGTCGGCCTCATTCACGTGACAACCAAAGGGTTCTAGACAATAAAACCTTAGAAAAAGCACATAGATACGTGCTTTTTAATTGTGAAGAAATTAAGTCTACAATAGAGTAAGCGACTAATTTTCACCTACAAAATCCTTATCCATTAAATCATCACATGACAATTATATTTACGTTGTGCAGTGATCATGAGTCAATGATCAGACGAAAAAAGCGTCGTTCCCCAGAACATGAGATCAGACGAATTCACAGTGACAGTTTTCCCAAATGGTTCTCTAGCCTAGTAAGTATTTTATTTTTTTTGGTTATGTGTTTTCGATATTGTTGACATGATTTTTTCACCAGGTGTCAGGACTTGATCATTATGATGCTGATGACATGATTCAAAGTGATATCGCATGCCTTGCGAGAGGGCCACTTCCAGTGGGTCAAAGATTTAAAGGGTTTGTTGCTAATGGTTTCAGATTTCACACCAGGGAAG
Source organism: Orobanche coerulescens (assembly GCA_033398695.1). NCBI lineage: Eukaryota > Viridiplantae > Streptophyta > Magnoliopsida > Lamiales > Orobanchaceae > Orobanche > Orobanche coerulescens. The sequence continues at coordinate 93,869,319 of CM065816.1, forward strand.
TTGAGAAAAAAAGAAAAACTCAAAATTGTGGAGTGATGGTTAGTGCAGCAACGACCAGCTTTGCAAGCAAAAAAGACAAAAGACCCATCTCTTCTGATTTGACCTATTATGGGATTGTGAAAGACATAATTGAGTTAAACTATCTCCAAGGAAAGAGAGTTGTACTATTTGAGTGTGATTGGGTCACAAAGGGTAGAAGATTAAAGCAAGATAGTGATGGGTTCACATTAGCGAATTTTACAAACATAAAGCGTCAGAGTGAGCCGTTTGTTCTTGCATCTCAAGTACAACAAGTTTTCTATGTGGAGGATCCTTCTGATAGAGGATGGCATGTTGTTGTAAAAACTAAACCGAGAGAGAAATTTGAGGATGGAAATGACTTAATAATAAGTGATATCGACATCATAGCTCAAAGCACACCATGTAACGAACCACCCAATGATGGGATTTCAGACATTTTTTGGGTTCGCGAAGGGGTGCCTCTTACTCTAGCAGAAGAAGAATAGAGTCCTATTAGGAGTTCTTATTTTCTATTTGAGATAGTTGATCAGTTTCTTAAGTTTTTTGAGAAATTAATTGTTCTAGTTCTGGATTTTTAATTTTAGTGAAATTTACCTTATTGAAAATATACTTTTACTTATATTGCTCCTCATTATATTTTTTTCCAAGATTCTTAATTGCAGAAAAATGGTTAAGGGACACGTTATTACTAGGAATGATCTTATAGCAATGGCGAGAGGGCAAAGAAGTAATTTTTCTAATAGTGGCCAGAGAAGGTTGCATTTACCCTTAGACGATGGTGACAGCTGGAGTGATACAAATACAGATGGAGATCTCAGTAAGCAACATGATGGTCGTCGAGGTTCGTTACAGTACATATACATATATGTCTTGTTTATATTTCTTAATCTTTACTGTAATTCTTTGGTCGGTCTTTTACATTCTTAATAGATAATGTTGTGTGTCTGAAACGGGGACCCAGAGTTACTAGTATTCCAGATTATCTTCTAAAAAGTAAAGATCAGAATGCCAATGAGCAGTATCTCGACCCTCCAGGTACATATCTGTATACATATTGTGTCCATGTATTTTTAGTAACTTTACATTTATTATATTGGCTGAAAAATAAGTTGTCCCATTAATCGAGTTGTTTAATTGTAGTAATAAAGCAAGGACAGAAAAGTGCAAATTTTATCCATAGTCGCGGAAAATACACATTAGGTAGTGGCCAACAAAGTGTCCAAATATTGATGATTTAATCGATTTCGAGACCCTTCGAGCAATGACAATGGGAAAGCAAAGTACGAAAGCGATTAATGATTTAATTGATGACCAGAATATACATTCGCAAGGTATGAAATAGATTATAAATGTAGCATAGCGGTATTGATCTATCATCTTATTCAACTTATTATATATTTACTTGACTATTCTGAGTTATATAGTGTTTGAATTTCATAATGTAGAGAATCTTGGAGCAACAAAAAGGGGAAGGCAAAGTACAAAAGCGATTAATGGTTCAATGGATGAGCAAAATTTACATTCTCAAGGTATGCAATAGATTAGAAAATGTAGCGATATTGATGTGTCATCTTGTCCAACTTAATGTATATTTACTGACTGTTATTAGTTATATAGAGTTTGGATTTTGTAATTCAGATAGTTATTAGTTATATAGAGTTTGGATTTTGTAATTGAGATAACCTTGGAGCACTCAAAAGGGGAAAGCAAAGTACAAATGAAGTTGATGATTTAAATGATGCACAGAATGTACAATCTGAAGGTATTGGTTGTCCATTTTTTAAGTTAGTATATGTTGATTGTTATTACTTGAATTGTGTTTTCATACCTTGATTTAGAGGACCTTGGAGCAATAACAAGAAGGCGGAGTGTTAGGAATGTGAATAATAGTAAAAGAAGCAAACAGTCCATTCTTGGTGTAGATAACCGGGTGGATGAAAATACTAACAAGTTAGCAAATACAGATCATGTTGAGTCCCAAGGTATACTACATCATATTACACATGATACTACATCATATACACATGATATAATTTGTCCCTTTCAATATTGTTATAAAACTTATTTTTCTTGTATGTGTAGATGCCACTTGTAAACAACATAAAACTAGAGGATTTACTTATATGCCTCACATTTATGCCATAAGCTCTGACAACAAAAGTCAGCCTCTAAAGGTTTCATTCAATCGGTATGGAAAACCCATTGGTCCTAATAAAAGCAAATTTGTTGAATTTGTGGGGTCTATTGCAAGAAATGGAAAAGTAGCTCCACTTAATTACCCAGATTGGCATAGGGTACCAGACCCCAACAAAAAAACAATGTTGAGCATGATCAAGGTATAAATTTATAGAATTGATATATATTATTGTACTGATTTACCAATGTTACATGGTTATTACATTTTTGTAGGGGAGCTTTGTAATTTCTGGATATGAAAAGATTGTTTTGAAAGCTTTAGCTAGAAGTTGGAGGATTTTCAAATGTAGAATTAAAAAATTATATTTTAATCCAAACTTAAGTTTGGAACAAACCTTACGTATACACGTGATGAGAGGGTGACGGAAGAACATTGGAAATTTCTTGTTGAACATTGGTGCAGTGAAGACGCAAAGGTGCGATTCATAATTTTTATGTTAAAGAGTCATTTTATTATTGTCTCTAACTTCTGGTATGATTGAACTCGATAGTACACTAGCGAGCAAAATAAAAAAAATAGATCAATGAAGAAAATGCAACATATTACTGGAAAAAAGAGTTTTGCTCAAGTTTATGAATCTGCTAAGGTAACTACTTTTCATTTTCAAAACTAATTATAACTTAAAGGGTGATGATTAAAATAGAGAAGTTTTTGGCTGTAGGAAGAAGCTGCACTTAATGTTGGGATATATGAGGATGATGATGAAACTGTTAAGGAGGCAGGAATAAAGGAGCTGAGCCTGTAACACCCCCAATCCGCTCAGGGATATTACACGCCGTAGAACCTTTCCTCAAGGGTCTACCAGGCTGGTAACGACATATAACAACTCAACCATGCCTTTAAGGCTAAAATGACTCTGTAGACCGATTTGGTCTTTCAACAAATACATACAACTCAAATACAACTCATGCCCACGCAGGGGTCAAAATACAACCACACCCGTACAATGGGAAAATATAGCAGCGGAAAAATAGAGTACAACTGAACCAATAAACAAAGTACGGTTCCTCATGTGATTAGTATCGATCATCTTTCATCATCCTTCGTGCCGACCCTGTGTTATGCTCCAAAACCTGAATGCAAAAACAGACATCCACCCCCCGAATACTCGGGGGTTAGCAAAACTCCACTGTTTTGCTAGTGCAAGAACAAAGTGCAAATACGAGCCATACAATTCACATTCCACGAATAACAATAACCAAGGATGCTCAAAGATCCAAATGAAACGAAAAGTACTTCCCGAGGCAAGGGTTTGAGAAAACATTTCAAAATCGAAATATCATAAATCAATGGAAGTAATTTATAAAACGGTTTAGAATGCCATCGAGAGTTTTAATAGAAAACAATTTAGGATTATCAAATCCTACTTTTCAAAATCCAAAGACAAAAGGGGTCACCGCCCCAAAGGTTTACTTTCCGAAAAATGACATTTACCAAACCGTTGGGATTTTAGCCCCAAATCCGTAAAATGACTTTTACAAAACCCTTGGGATTTTAGCCCCAAATCTCATCAACTCACAGTACACAAGAACGACCACAAGGTTCGTCTCCCAACATCAAAATCCACAAATAAAGGATTTAAAACAAACAACAAAATACTCTAGTGCCATCCTAGCCAAGTAGGCCAAACGAACAACTTACCTCTTACACACTTAGTCAATGCATGCAATCATGAAAACCGTTCAAAAGCACTCATTTCCGGAAATGCCATAATCAAATCACATTTGCAAAATGCACCACAATTAACCGTCGATCCACGTCTCTTGTGGACCCCTACCGAGACCCCGTCGGATCTAACCCGTAGTGAGCATACACACACACACATTACTCATGCAATACTAATATGCTAAGAATGTAAGTTCATTAAGAATACTCACTAGAGATGGCCACTTACTCGACGCCGTTATCAAACTCTTCAAAAAAACACAATAACAAGATTAAATACGGAATACACGATCCCATAATTTTAAACACATGAGTATCATCATCAAAGACTCCAACGTTCAAAATAATCAAATCATAATCAATTCTCAAAACACACCGTTCACAAAACACACGCGTTTTGAAAGGAAGCCTTTAACGAGGCCAAACCGAAATCTTTTGAAACATCATTTCAAACAAACAAACAAACACACCAAGACGATCACTGATCATCATATCCATAAAATAAGAAAAGTATGGGCAAGGTACTAGCCTCGAATAACCACAACGCGGAGAATCGGCCGAAGTAGGTTGGCACGAACCGACTACGAACTCGCCGACTCCACCGAACGACAATCCACAACAATGAACTACGAACGAAAACAATAACAACGAAAATGAATTCCAAAGTACGACCCAAAGCCGCTGAATTCAAAGAACAAATGACGAAGGTTCAAGGATTTCCCCCAAAACGGCCAAGAACACGATTCGTCCCGTCAAAACCCGAAAACGGAATTCCGAGTTGAAATATGGATATACAATCCATAGAATATGTTTAACAACATCATTTAACCATAATCGATCCATCGAAAACGGATGAAAAACGAGATCGGGGACAAATCCCCCAAAAAGTCAATTCGAAGGAAATCAAGAAATATACTTCGATTCGACGAAGAACAATGGATTAAATGATGTTAAACACAAGAATACTACCAAGATTAATCATACCCATCATGAATTAATCAACAACACGGAACGAATAAGACGAAAATGCAAAAATCCCCAAATTCACGAAATTAGGGTTCTAAAGAAGATTACCTTGATTCGCTGGATCAAAGGATGATAACGGACGATTGATTGATGTTATGAACTCAAGAACTTCATGGATTTGTTGTTAAACAACATGGCTTCGTGACCCATGAATCTCCACCCGCGGACGGAGAAGGAAGGAAGTGAAAAACGAAATGAAATGTGACTGCTCAGCCACATTTATACTGGGCCGGACTAGCGCGCGCTAGGCTGCCGAGCTAGCGTGCGCTATCGGCCCAGGCCGCGATCCAGTAGCCTTCTGGACTAGGCTGCTCGGCCAGGTAGCGTGCCCAGCCTTCCGGCCGTAGCGTGCGCTACCTGTGTAACACCCCCAAGATATTCGAGGTGTATTACAGCGCCGTGGACCCCTACATGGAATCCACCAGGCTAACACAAGAGAACACCTCTCGACTAACCGTCTCGGTTAACAAGGAGACAATTATTAACAACAAGAACATAAAACAACACGCCCGGTACAACCGGCATAATAAACATCAACCGACAAACATGGTAACTCCAACGAAGTCCAAACACTACCAGAAAGGAAAAGCCTAAGTACTCGCGAGTACAATCTATAAGTTCAGAAATATAGGAAACAACCATATCGAATTAGACAAAGGAAATAAGACGACCCAAATGCACATGTCAACGACCACGCCAACATCCTCGCATCTTGTCCGGTGCTCGCTCGTCAGATAATTATGACCGAAATCCATAACAAGAATTTCCCCAAAAACGGGTCCCCAAAGGGGTTAGCAATTACGCTAGTACAAGTAATCAAGGCAAACCAATCGCTTACACATTTCATAGTACATGCACCAATATCATTTTCAAAAGCCAAAACCGGACATGTCTTTTCCTAAACAAACAATAAACAATTTGCCTAGGATCGGGACGAAGCCACGAATCCCACCCGAGGCCTCTAAGGACCCTCCCGAGTGGCCATTTCATAAAACAAATCACGCACGTGCATCGCCTAGACCGGGACGAAGCCACGAATCCCACCCGAGGCCTCTAAGGACCCTCCCAGTGGCTAGCGAAACAAACTCATGAATCAGTGAAGTCATAGATTCCCCGAGGCCCCGTCGGACCCTCCCAGGGTGAGTAAAGCACACACATTATACATTACCATTTCACGTTAAGCATAAAGGTTTCCAAGAATTACTTGCCTTGAATTAATGACGACGCGAAGAACGGAAAGGAAGGTCACCGACGAACGCTAGGAACCAATGAAACCGAACCTAACGATTCGAAGAATACAATCACAACCATTTCTAAATGAATACAGAATTGGAATACACCCGAAACCCGCCTACGATTCATGTATATTCGTATATAAATGACAACGAGGGCGGACCACAACCAAACCCTCTCGATTCCGTAAAAATCACGAAATATACCATGAATCCGTAGGGAAACTAAGGATACCAACAAGATTAATCATATTCATCATGAATCCATCAACAAAACGAAACGGATCGGAAGAAAATCCCAAAACCCCCAAATTATCCAAAAGTAGGGTTCTAAGAGATTACCTTGGATTTAGGATGAGAAACACAAGTGGATGATGTTAATCTACACCAAGAATTCAAGCAAAAGAATCTCTGAAGTGATTGGAAGAAGAAAATCGCCTCAAATCGCCTCTGGAGTCGCTCGGCCGCGGAAGAAGGAGAGAAATGAGAAATTGTGTTTATCTCGGTCAACTCCCTGGTTTATATAGCCAGGGAGTGTTAGCGTGCGCTAATCCTTAAGGTTAGCGTGCGCTAACGGGGAAAAATTACAGGCCAAACTAGTTAGCGTCCAGTCCAATAGCCAGACTTTTGGCCGTTAGCGTGCGCTACTCGAAACGTAGCGTGCGCTAATAACCTCTCGGTAGTGCGCGTTATCGACCAATAGCGTGCGCTACCTGGACATCAGTCGAGTCCAGTGGTAACTGCCCAGAACCCACCTGATACGTTAGCGTGCGCTACCATACAAGCATAGCGTGCGCTAACTGATCCGTTAGCGTGCGCTACCATACAAGCGTAGCGTGCGCTAACTGGCACCTGACCGGGTTCGAGTAAACCGTCGATCGACACTCACGCTAGCGCACGCCATCGGCACCATCGGCGTCGCTAGCCTCTCGACATTAGCGTGCGCTAGCATATGTAGCGACGCTAATACGCTAGTCCGAAGGTGGAAACAAAGACCGCCACTCCCGGGGCTACTCGCGCAGCGCCATTTAAACAAACGTAGCGTGCGCTACTAAGGGACCCCTAGCGTGCGCTATGCGTAAAGAGTAGCGTGCGCTAGGTACGAAATATGAACGGTCCAAAAACACCGGAATGTGAACGAAACATCAAAAGGAACATCTCAACAGTCATCATAACGTAGAATGGATCAACGGCAACAACGAAACGGCGGTTACGAAAGACAATAAAGCGAATAAAATCCATAGATAATAGGAAAGATACACCGAAAGATACACGAGGTCACTACTATCGGGAAATACGCCGAAAAGAAAAAAATACAAGGGAAAGAAAAATGCGGATATTACATTCTACCCTCTAAAAACAAGTTTCGTCCGAAACTTAAGAAACAAACAACTCCGGGTACCTAGCACGCATGCTATCCTCGGTCTCCCACGTTGCCTCCTCGACACCGTGTCTCGACCACTGCACCTTGACCAAAGGGATGGTCTTATGCCTCAGTCGTTTCTCCCGATGTTCCAAAATCTTCAAAGGGCGCTCCTCAAAAGTAATATCCTCGGCGACGTCAATCTCATCATAATCGATGATGTGACTAGGGTCCGGGACGTATTTTCTCAGCTGGGAAACATGAAAAACGCTATGAACATGACTCAGGGCCGGGGGCAACGCCAAACGGTATGCCAACCCACCGACTCGCTCGAGAATCTTGAAGGGTCCAATAAATCTCGGACTCAACTTCCCCTTTTTCCCGAAACGGAAAATTCCCTTCGTCGGCGACACCTTCAGCAAAACGTGGTCCCCCACCTCGAATTCTAAAGGTCGACGACGAACATCGGCATATGACTTCTGTCGACTCTGGGCAGTCAACATCCGTTCTCGAATTAATTCTATCTTCCGTCTCGTCTCTAAAACGACATCCGGTTCGGTCTCGACCAAATCGGACGCCTCATTCCAACAAATCGGCGATCGACATCGCCGCCCATAAAGTGCCTCATACGGTGCCATCCGAATCGACGCGTGCCAACTATTGTTGTACGTGAATTCGATCAATGGCAAATGCTCCTCCCAGTCGCTACTCCAATCGAGGGCACAAGGACGCAACATATCCTCGAATGTCTGGATGGTGCGTTCCGACTGTCCATCTGACTGGGGGTGAAAAGAGGTACTCAAATGCAAACGGGTACCTAACGCCTTATGCACCGCCTGCCAAAAGTGCGATACGAAACGGCCATCACGATCCGAAACAATAGACTTCGGAGTACCGTGAAGCCTCACAATCTGAGCGATAAACACACGAGCTAACTTCTCCGGGCCCCAAGTGTCCTTGATGCCCAGAAAATGTGCCTACTTGGTCAGACGATCAACAATCACCCATACCATGTTCATGCCCGACTTCGATCTCGGCAAACTCGTAACGAAATCCATCGATAAGTCTTCCCATTTCCATTCCGGAACGGGAAGTGACTGCAATAACCCAGATCGCCGATGCTCGATTTTGACTCCGGGCAAGTCAAACATCTCGCTACAAGCGTGCGACCTCCTCTTTCATATCATTCCACCAAGTTCCTCCTCGTGTCCTTGTACATCTTACCCGAACCAGATGAACGGAATAAGGTGTGGAATGGGCCTCACGCAAAATACTGTCAGAACTCGATCGTTCGGCACACAAAGCCGACTCTGGAATCTCAAAACACCATCTTCGTGAATCACAAATCCAGGAGACTTTTCTTTAAGGACGTTCTCTCGGATTTGAGTAATCATCGGGTCCTCTAATTGCTTCAGTTTAATTTCATCGATCAAGGACGACGAAATCTCTAAAGCACAAAGTTGCCCGACAGCTCCAGGCAACAAAACCTCAACATCTAACCCGATCAAAGCCCGCCGAAGCTCAGACTGAGGCGTAAGGACCTCAAGCGTTCGCAACGCAATCGGCTTCCAACTCAAGGCGTCGGCCACGACGTTCGCCTTGTCCGGATGATAAAGGATTTCAAGGTCATAATCCTTAATCAGCTCTAACCACCTCATATGCCTCATATTCAACTCCCGCTGAGTAAATATGTATTTCAGACTTTTATGATCGGTAAAAATCTGACATGTAGAGCCGAAAAGATAGTGACGCCAAATCTTGAGTGCAAAGACTACCGCCGCTAACTCCAAATCGTGAGTAGGGTAGTTAAGTTCATACGGCCTTAACTGTCTCGACGCATAGGCAATGGTCTTGCCGTGCTGCATTAATACGCACCCAAGACCCTGACCCGAAGCATCGCTATAAACGGCGAATCCCTCGTTGCCACATGGCAACGCCAAGACCGGGGCTGAAGTCAAACGCTTCTTCAGCTCCTCGAAACTCGACTGCCTCTCATCGGTCCAGACGAACTTCTCGGATTTATGGAGCAACTGAGTGAGTGGCCGAGCTAGTTTTGAGAAACCCTCGACGAACCTACGGTAGTAGCCAGCCAAACCCAAGAAACTACGGACCTCCTTCACATTTGTGGGCGATGCCCAATCCAATACTGCCTCAATTTTCTGCGGATCCACACGAACCCCTTCGGCTGAAATCACGTGACCCAAAAACATCACTTCCTTCAGCCAGAACTCACATTTCGAGAACTTCGCATAGAGTTGCTCGGTCCTCAAAATGTCTAACACTATCCGCAAATGATGGGCATGCTCTTCCTCATTCCTCGAATAGATAAGAATATCGTCAATGAAGACGACGACACACTTATCCAAATATTCGATAAAGACTTTGTTCATCAACTGCATGAACACCGCCGGCGCATTAGTTAACCCGAAAGGCATAACTACGAATTCATAATGTCCGTATCTCGTCCGAAAAGCTGTTTTCGGCACGTCGGACTCTCTCACCCGAATCTGATAGTACCCCGATTTCAAATCAATCTTCGAGAATACCGCAGCTCCCTGTAACTGATCGAACAAGTCATCAATCCTCGGCAAAGGATACTTGTTCTTGATGGTTACCTTGTTTAGTTCGCGATAGTCGATACACAAACGTAGTGAACCATCCTTCTTCCGCACAAACAGGACCGGTGCGCCCCAAGGCGAGGCGCTCGGTCGAACATACCCCGACTCAAGAAGCTCACTCAACTGCTTCTTCAACTCTGACATCTCTGAAGGTGCCATGCGATACGGCGCCTTGAAACAGAGCCGCACCCGGCTCTAACTCTATAGCAAACTCGACCTCACGATCCGGTGGCAATCCCAGTAACTCGTCAGAAAAACATCAGAAACTCATTAACGATTGGAATCGGCGGAAGCTCGACTCGCCATTTTCCGTCTTTAAGGCATAGCACCAATAACCAAGTACACCCCTTTCGCAGAGACTCATCGCCTTCAAGGCATTAATAACGAACTTCGGTTTCCCTCTTTCGCCCATGACGAGTGCTCGGTGCCATCCTCGGCTAACATAGTGATGATTCTCGTGCGGTAGTTCATGATTGCGCCATGCCGCTCGAGCCAATCATCCCCGAGAATTAGATCCTCACCCTCAATATCAACAACGATAAGATTAGAGAGCCAGGCTCTCTTACAAATAAACACAGAACAGTCTCGGACCTCTCGATCGCCAACGATCCTGTCACCGCTAGGAAGTTTAACGATGAAAGGCTCGCAAGGCGACAAACAGTCGAGACTCAAACGGCGCACACACCCCAGCGATATGAACGAATGTGTAGCACCAGAATCGAAAAGCACACTGACAGGATGAGAATGGATATGAACGGTACCTGTCGCCACAGTAGCTGCTGGGTCATCGGCCCTCCTCATCTCGTAGATACGCGGCTGGGCAGAGCCGACACTGGAAGCTCCTCCTCTAGCGGGCTGACCCCGACCCCTACCTCGACCGGCACTCGGAGGTGGCGGCGGAGCAAAAGAACCCTGATTCACACTTGGCTCCAAAGGTGCTGGAAAAGAAGCCTGAGCACCAGGAAGCTTTCTTACCCGCTCACAAAAGAAGGCCTTGTGGCCCGACTGACCACAAGTGTGACAAGTTAGAGGCGGACGAGGACACTCCCGGTTCCGATGGCCCGGCTCGCCGCAGTTAAAGCATTTGGCATCCCGAACGGAGGCACCGGCAGTACCCCGATAGCCCCCAGAGAAACGAGCCGAATTACCTCCAGGAATATTCACAGACTGAGACTTCTGCTGGCCTCCACCTCTGTGACCCGAAAAATTTCCGGCGGATTTCTGCTTCTTACTCTCCCGAACCGCCGCACTGGCTGTCACCGACATGTCGTAGGCAAGAGCTCGACTCTGATAATCCTTCAGGGTAGTACATACAAGTCCAGACATATAGTCCCGAATGGGCAGTTTCATTCTCCTGGAAAAATGGAAAATTTTGTCGCTCTCAGCGACAACTTGGGTCTTCACATAACCCAACTCCTTGTTGAAATCAGCAATAGCTTGGGATACGGGAATATCCCGAGGTTGAGCATCGAAGAAAGCATGCACTCGAGCCTGTCTGACCGGCCACGGACAATACTCGGTTTCCATCAACTCCTGAAACTCGGCCCACGAAGCAACATGATCTTTGGGACTAACGGCCTCCCACCAATCTGTAGCATCTCCCGTGAGAAAGTATTGAGCAATAGGGACCTTACGGTCCTCGGGACAGTTGGTAGCAGTGAAGACTTTGGATATCTCCTTGATCCACCCTTCCCAGCCGATCGGGTCCGAAGCTCCCGAGAACTGAGGAGGATGCATCTTGATGCCATCCTGAAGCCAGCGATCCGCTCCGCCCTGATTAGCGTGGGCCTGATCGGGGTTCTGGACCACTTGAGCTATAGCCGCCATCTGGTTAACCATTTGCTGCATAACAGCCGCAATACCAAGATCGGCGCGCTCCTAAGAAGAAGCATGACTGTGACGGTCACCGGTACTGCCGGCTCCCGAAGAATGCGACGTGGCCGCCCCACCGGCTGCCCCACGTCCTCGGCCGCGCCCACGGCCACAACCACGACCACGACCACGGTTTCCTCCGGCATTCATACTGATGTTGAGAGATAACAGAAGTATATCGATGATGAGTAAGGGGGAAAAGCAATTACGATTCAGAAGTAGAAATACAATGCAAGAAACAAAAGAGCCGAATAGGAAAACTTACGAGCACTGGAAGTACCGGGATGCTGGCAGCGGCGTGACAATGTGCAAAACAAAACACGACTAGACCCAAATGACCAACAAGCCTAGGTATCCATGAACCTAGAGCTCTGATACCACCCCTACATGGAATCCACCAGGCTAACACAAGAGAACACCTCTCGACTAACCGTCTCGGTTAACAAGGAGACAATTATTAACAACAAAAACATAAAACAACACGCCCGGTACAACCGGCATAATAAACATCAACCGACAAACATGGTAACTCCAACGAAGTCCAAACACTACCAGAAAGGAAAAGCCTAAGTACTCGCGAGTACAATCTATAAGTTCAGAAATATAGGAAACAACCATATCGAATTAGACAAAGGAAATAAGACGACCCAAATGCACATGTCAACGACCCTGGCCAACATCCTCGTACTGTCCCGGTGCTCGCTCGTCCGAATAATTATGACCTGAAATCCATAACAAGAATTTCCCCAAAAACGGGTCCCCAAAGGGGTTAGCAATTACGCTAGTACAAGTAATCAAGGCAAACCAATCGCTTACACATTTCATAGTACATGCACCAATATCATTTTCAAAAGCCAAAACCAGACATGTCTTTTCCGGAAACAAACAGTCAAACAATTTGCCTAGGATCGGGACGAAGCCACGAATCCCACCCGAGGCCTCTAAGGACCCTCCCGAGCTAGCCATTTCATAAAACAAATCACGCACAGGCATCGCCTAGGACCGGGACGAAGCCACGAATCCCACCCGAGGCCTCTAAGGACCCTCCCGAGCTGGCTAGCGAAACAAACTCATGAATCCAGAGTGAAGTCATAGATTCCCCCGAGGCCCCGTCGGACCCTCCCAGGGTGAGTAAAGCACACACATTATACATTACCATTTCACGTTAAGCATAAAGGTTTCCAAGAATTACTTGCCTTGAATTAATGACGACGCGAAGAACGGAAAGGAAGGTCACCGACGAACGCTAGGAACCAATGAAACCGAACCTAACGATTCGAAGAATACAATCACAACCATTTCTAAATGAATACGGAATTGGAATACACCCGAAACCCGCCTACGATTCATGTATATTCGTATATAAACGACAACGAGGGCGGACCACAACCAAACCCTCTCGATTCCGTAAAAATCACGAAATATACCATGAATCCGTAGGGAAACTAAGGATACCAACAAGATTAATCATATTCATCATGAATCCATCAACAAAACGAAACGGATCGGAAGAAAATCCCAAAACCCCCAAATTATCCAAAAGTAGGGTTCTAAGAGATTACCTTGGATTTAGGATGAGAAACACAAGTGGATGATGTTAATCTACACCAAGAATTCAAGCAAAAGAATCTCTGAAGTGATTGGAAGAAGAAAATCGCCTCAAATCGCCTCTGGAGTCGCTCGGCCGCGGAAGAAGGAGAGAAATGAGAAATTGTGTTTATCTCGGTCAACTCCCTGGTTTATATAGCCAGGGAGTGTTAGCGTGCGCTAATCCTTAAGGTTAGCGTGCGCTAACAAGGAAAAATTACAGGCCAAACTAGTTAGCGTCCAGTCCAATAGCCAGACTTTTGGCCGTTAGCGTGCGCTACTCGAAACGTAGCGTGCGCTAATAACCTCTCGGTAGCGCGCGTTATCGACCAATAGCGTGCGCTACCTGGACATCGCCGAGTCCGTGGTAAGCGCCGTAACCCACCGATACGTTAGCGTGCGCTACCATACAAGCGTAGCGCGGCGCGCTTAATCGATCCGTTAGCGTGCGCTACCATACAAGCGTAGCGTGCGCTAACTGGCACCTGACCGGGTTCAGTAGTAAACTGTCCAGTACTGGACACTCACGCTAGCGCACGCTACCGGGCACCATCAGCGTGCGCTAGCCTCTCGACATTAGCGTGCGCTAGCATATGTAGCGTACGCTAATACGCTAGTCCAGAAGGCTGGAAAAACAGCACTGCCACTCCCAGGGCTACTCGCTAGCGCGCGCTACGAAACAAACGTAGCGTGCGCTACTAAGGGACCCCTAGCGTGCGCTATGCAGAAAGAGTAGCGTGCGCTAGGTACGAAATATGAACGGTCCAAAAACACCGGAATGTGAACGAAACATCAAACGGAACATCTCAACAGGCATCATAACGTAGAATGGATCCACGGCAACCCCGAAACGGCGGTTCCGCAAGACAATAATGGGAATAAAATCCATAGATAATAGGAAAGATACACTGAAAGATACACGAGGGTCACTACTATCGGGAAATACGCCGAAAAGAAAAAAAATACAAGGGAAAGAAAAAAGCGGATATTACAACCTGCCGGCCGTAGCGTACGCAGTGTCCAACAGTAGCGTGCGCTACCTGCCGAGCCTAACCGATTCCAGAACCCCTAGGACTCCACTGTCCAGGCCCGCTAGCGTGCGTTAGGCCATCCGGTAGCGTGCGCTACACCTGCCGGTTAGCGCGCGCAGCCTTTCGGCCGTAGCGTGCGCTACGCCGGTTCCTGCCGCACCCGTCCGTACGGTGCCCGCAATCGTCCGGCCAGTCCCGCAACCGTCCGGCCAGTCCCGCAACCGTCAGGGCTCGACGACCCGATTTCCGAAAACGCACGGAAAGAACACGACGAAAAGTTCGCGGACGACATCAACGACCCGAAATGAAAACATAATACCATAATTAATCATACACGACCAAGAAACGGGTCGAGACAACAATTACAGATACGGATACCCGTAACTTTCAAGAAATTACAAAATGGCCCAAAATGCCCGGAAATCACGATACGTGATCGAATAACCAAACCGAAGTTCACAACACGTCTAATAAAGTTAAACGGACTTACAGGAAACTCGAAACAGCAGTTTCGAACGAGATTCGCAAGAATCGAACTCAAGCGCGGAAAAGTCGCTAAAAAGCACGGAACTCAACGAAACGACACCGAAATGAACTCGGATGTCAAAAAGTGTAGAATTAATCATTCTCAGAATGACGAAACGGACATGAGCGAGTCGTCAAAACGGACTCTGACCGAAAAAAGAAATTTACCGAAAATCAAAAATTGCGGATATTACATTCTACCCTCCTTAAAAGAAGTTTCGTCCCGAAACTTAAAACAAGTAGGGAGAAGAAATATTCCTCCAGGAAAAACTCAACGAGATACACAAGAATGCGTAACAAACGCCCAACGGCGAAATGTTACAAACAACGCAAAGGAATATACGGCGTGAAAACACGCTCCACGGCGACCAACACAACGTCGCCGTTAGGGATATAATAAAACCAACAAGTGACAAGCGTCGTCAAATGGATAATACAATCAAGTCAATTATCCGAACAATCGCAAAACACAACGAACGAAAATCAATACGATTGACCAACCTAACGGTACATTGATCAAAACGCGAGCCAAATGCTGAACAAATACGGAATTCCACCGCCTAAGGGCTGGAAGATCGAAAACGAAACTAATTTCCCGAACTGAAGGGAATTACGAAGGAGCCTGAATGTTCACCAATCACGGAACGAGATCAATAAAAACCGAACAATCAAACGATCGAACCACAACGATCGAGACAACAAAAATCGAAGAATCATGTTCGAATCACGAAGAACAGTAAAGTTCAAACAACTCCCAGGATGATCTGGTGAGAACTACAAGACATGCATTCCCATAAGATCCACAGGAAAGGGAATAGCGATTGAAAAGTCACAACAACAAACGAGTTATTCCGAAACGATACCACACTCGTTCGATAAACAAAAACAAGGGGCAGGACAAGCTCAGAAATGTCAACGAACATAAATGAGTCGACAGAGTCGAAAACATAAGAGTTCCAAATCCGATCCACTTCGAATAAAAGAACTAATAGAACCAGATGATGTCACTCTCGAACAAGGTTCACAAGAATCGAACTGAACCCGAAAAAGTCACATCGATAACCAGATCGACCCACAACAAGATCACAGCTCGTTCGGACGATGAAATCGAAATACAGAACAAGTTCATAAAGTGCCAACGAACATGAGCGAATCGATAGACTGGAGAAAGAGAAAATACAGAAGTCAAAATAGTACGGGCATTACCTCCGACCTCGTCCACGAAATCCACAAAAACGGGAGCAAGGTAACAAGACATTAAACAATCGACACATAACGGAACGATCACCGATGCACACGATCATACCAAACCAAGCTCTAACAGCTCGCACATGCGCGACAACGCAGGAATCACTACAAGGCGATAACATTCAACACCAACACCCCGCCTCTCACAGGGGGTTAGCACAACCAATGTGTGGAAAGCGACTCAATGCTCACACCGCCAATTCGATCATACTCGGGAGAAAGTATCAAAATGACAACGCGAACATCACACATACATACCCAGCCCTCAAACGGGAATGGATAGGTTTTAAAAAATGAAAACCTCATTTTGAAAATAATTTGAAGAATACCAGTTGATCTTGAGTATCACCTTTCAAAAAGTACAAACGTGAAACATCGTTATCGAGACATTGGAGAACCATTTCGCATTTGATAAGAATGAAGACACTTTCTCTTAGTAAAAACTTTCAGAATATTCGACCCTCGGGTCTAAATAAAAGTGTTTCTAAAACATTGAAAATATCTCAAAGCATTTTGGTCCTCGAAGTAGAAAATTTTTGAAATATATTGTGGCACCTTGGATGTACCACAAGAAAATAACTCATTTGAAAAGTATGTCTCGAAATTTATTTTTCCAAGATACTCAAGGTTTTCAAAAATCCAATAGGCCAGAATGCCCAAAACTCACACATATCGACGTTCACTAAAACAACTCCTAGTACACGAATCAAAACGTTTAAAATCAAGACAATACATGTCTTTAAACGGAAATAAACGATAAAATACCACAGTCGGAGACCGCCTAGGATTCAGAACAAAACCACTGACCCCATTCGAGGCCTCTAAAGACCCTCCTGCACTGGCTAGTGAATAAGTCGAACGCGTATAAGCACAAAGTTCCCACAATAGAACTTGTAAAACGTGCAAATCGATTCGAAAATCATCAGCCACGGACAAAAACAACAATAAAAAGACATCACAAGCGACGACACTCCTCGTATAAATCAAATACGAGAGTCGACTAAATACATATCGTGAAATCAAAATCCACATAAGGATTCCACCACTTAACAAATAATCATAAAAATAGCTCGTGTCACACGAGGCACAACACAAAGACGGGAGACTTACTTCCACAGGTCGCACGAAGATGATGATCGCCCCACGATACTAATCACGACCAACAAACTCAAACGACGCGTCGCGACACGACTCAGTCAGATAAAATCCGACGAAACAAGACTCAAACAACACGAATTGACCCGACAGCCTAGGTTTCCTCAACCTAAGCTCTGATACCATTTATCTAACACCCCCAATCCGCTCAGGGATATTACACGCCGTAGAACCTTTCCTCAAGGGTCTACCAGGCTGGTAATGACATATAACAACTCAACCATGTCTTTAAGGCTAAAATGACTCTGTAGACTGATTTGGTCTTTCAACAAATACATACAACTCAAATACAACTCATGCCCATGCAGGGGTCAAAATACAACCACACCCGTACAATGGGAAAATATAGCAGCGGAAAAATAGAGTACAACTGAACCAATAAACAAAGTACGGTTCCTCATGTGATTAGTATCGATCATCTTTCATCATCCTTCGTGCCGACCCTGTGTTATGCTCCAAAACCTGAATGCAAAAACAGACATCCACCCCCCGAATACTCGGGGGTTAGCAAAACTCCACTGTTTTGCTAGTGCAAGAACAAAGTGCAAATACGAGCCATACAATTCACATTCCACGAATAACAATAACCAAGGATCCTCAAAGATCCAAATGAAACGAAAAGTACTTCCCGAGGCAAGGGTTTGAGAAAACATTTCAAAATCGAAATATCATAAATCAATGGAAGTAATTTATAAAACGGTTTAGAATGCCATCGAGAGTTTTAATAGAAAACAATTTAGGATTATCAAATCCTACTTTTCAAAATCCAAAAGACAAAAGGGGTCACCGCCCCAAAGGTTTACTTTCCGAAAAATGACATTTACCAAACCGTTGGGATTTTAGCCCCAAATCCGTAAAATGACTTTTACAAAACCCTTGGAATTTTAGCCCCAAATCTCATCAACTCACAGTACACAAGAACGACCACAAGGTTCGTCTCCCAACATCAAAATCCACAAATAAAGGATTTAAAACAAACAACAAAATACTCTAGTGCCATCCTAGCCAAGTAGGCCAAACGAACAACTTACCTCTTACACACTTAGTCAATGCATGCAATCATGAAAACCGTTCAAAAGCACTCATTTCCGGAAATGCCATAGTCAAATCACATTTGCAAAATGCACCACAATTAACCGTCGATCCATGTCTCTGTGGACCCCTACCGAGACCCCGTCGGATCTAACCCGTAGTGGTTAAAAGCAAGCTCGTCGATCCACGTCTCTTGTGGACCCCTACCGAGATCCCGTCGGATCTAACCCGTAGTGAGCATACACACACACACGTTACTCATGCAATACTAATATGCTAAGAATGTAAGTTCATTAAGAATACTCACTAGAGATGGCCACTTACTCGACGCCGTTATCAAACTCTTCAAAAAAACACAATAACAAGATTAAATACGGAATACACGATCCCATAATTTTAAACACATGAGTATCATCATCAAAGACTCCAACGTTCAAAATAATCAAATCATAATCAATTCTCAAAACACACCGTTCACAAAACACACGCGTTTTGAAAGGAAGCCTTTAACGAGGCCAAACCGAAATCTTTTGAAACTTCATTTCAAACAAACAAACAAACACACCAAGACGATCACTGATCATCATATCCATAAAATAAGAAAAGTATGGGCAAGGTACTAGCCTCGAATAACCACAACGCGGAGAATCGGCCGAAGTAGGTTGGCACGAACCGACTACGAGCTCGCCGACTCCACCGAACGACAATCCACAACAATGAACTATGAACGAAAACAATAAAAACGAAAATGAATTCCAAAGTACGACCCAAAGCCGCTGAATTCAAAGAACAAATGACGAAGGTTCAAGGATTTCCCCCAAAACGGCCAAGAACACGATTCGTCCCGTCAAAACCCAAAAACAGAATTCCGAGTTGAAATATGGATATACAATCCATAGAATATGTTTAACAACATCATTTAACCATAATCGATCCATCGCAAACGGATGAAAAACGAGATCGGGGACAAATCCCCCAAAAAGTCAATTCGAAGGAAATCAAGAAATATACTTCGATTCGACGAAGAACAATGGATTAAATGATGTTAAACACAAGAATACTACCAAGATTAATCATACCCATCATGAATTAATCAACAACACGGAACGAATCGGACGAAAATGCAAAAATCCCCAAATTCACGAAATTAGGGTTCTAAGGAAGATTACCTTGATTCGCTGGATCAAATGATGATAACGGACGATTGATTGATGTTATGAACTCAAGAACTTCATGGATTTGTTGTTAAACAACATGGCTTCGTGACCCATGAATCGCCACCCACGGACGGAGAAGGAAGGAAGTGAAAAACGAAATGAAATGTGACTGCTCAGCCACATTTATACTGGGCCGGACTAGCGCGCTAAGCTGAGCTAGCGTCTTCTCGGCCGGCCGCGATCGATGAGGCTAGGGCTGTGCTCGGCCATGTAGCGTCGCGCCTTGACCGGCCAGCGTGCGCTACTGCCGGCCGTAGCATACGCATCTGCGGCGTCAGCGTGCGCTACTGCGAGCTGGCCGATTCGAACCCCAGGACTCAGCTGTCGCCCGCTAAGCGTCGTTAGGCCATCCGGTAGCGTCGCTACACTGCGATTAGCGCGCGACCTTCCGTCCGTGGCGTGCGCTCGCGGTTCTGACGCACCGTCCGGCCGGTGCCCGCAATCGTCCGGCCATCCGCATAACCGTCGGCGATCCATAGCCGTCGAGCTCGGCGACCCGATTCAGCGCGCGCAGGCGAACACGGCGAAAAGTTCGCGGACGACATCAACGACCCGAAATGAAAACATAATACCATAATTAATCATACGCGACCAAGAAACGGGTCGAGACAACAATGACAGATACGGATAACCGTAACTTTCAAGAAATTACAAAATGGCCCAAAACGCCCGGAAATCACGATACGTGATCGAATAACCAAACCGAAGTTCACAACACGTCTAACAAAGTTAAACGGACTTACAGGAAACTCAAGCAAATAGCCAATGAGATTCGCAAGAATCGAACTCAAGCTCGGAAAAGTCGCTAAAAAGCACGGAACTCAACGAAACGACACCGAAACGAACTCGGATGTCAAAAAGTGTAGAATTAATCATTCTCAGAATGACGAAACGGACATGAGCGAGTCGTCAAAACGGACTCCGACCGAAAAAAGAAATTTACCAAAAATCAAAAATTGCGGATATTATAGAGCCGAGCAGATATTTTTGCAAAATGTTATTCTCGAGATGGGAATACATCTAATCCGGAAGTTACAAATGCATTGGTGAATCTTTTCTAGTACTTCTGTAATATTTTTTTTCTTACTACAACATTTCAAAATATATGACCCCGAATGATTTTTTTTTCGTTAAATTTGTATATAGGAAAAATGCGACAATTAAAGAGTCAACTACCACCTGGTGCACGGGACAAAGGTCCAAATGACATATATGACCAAGTCCTTGGAGAAGATAAAGGTGGACGAGTGCGCATGTATGGTTACGAAACAACTGCGAAGCAGGTATATGGTGATCATTCACTTGGCCATAATGATATCAATCGCATTGTCATGGAAAAAGAAGCATTGACGATACAACTAGAAGAGAAGGACAAGTTAATTCAAATGTTGTTGAGCAAAGTGGACTCGAGTGGAAATGATCATTCAAGATTGACAAAGGGATCTTCCCCATCAACCTTGCGCAATTCTGTAATTGCCCGGTCTACTCAACCCTCAAGTACCCGTTCTATTCCCTTGCAGGTACGTACATAGTACTTATAGTAGCTATTATGTGATGTCATGTTATATGGAATACCATGAATATATTTAGATGTATTGTCGGGAAGTTATATAGAATACCATGAATATATTAATTGTAATAGGTCATTTTGGACTAATTTGAAACAGGATGCCTCTTGTATTTTAAAACAGGATGCCTCTCGTATTTTAAAACAATGCTCCTGTTCATAATACATATGCTGTGTTTCACTGGGAGCTTATTAAAACAATGCTCCTGTTCATAATACATATGCTCCTGTTCATAATACATATGCTCCTGTTCATAATACAATGCTCCAGTCAAAGATTGTCGTTTCTGTGTATGTTTGGTAATTTGTTCTTCTATTCTGAAAAACAGTATGGCTGTAATTTAACATATGCTCCTGTCGCAGGCATACTGCCGTTTCTGTCAAACATATGCTCCTGTCGCAGGCATACTGTACTGGACTCGATAATTCAGGCGATTTCAAGTACGGCTGTACTTTACAAGTATGGCTGTAATTTCAAGTATGGCTGTAATTTAACCGAGTCCAGTACACTTTCCTGCCCGAATGGAATCAGGCGATTTCAAGTATGGCTGTAATTTCAAGAATGGAAATGTTGTTCTCTCTTGCACTGAGTACAGTATGCCTGCGATTTCATGTAGAGTTACAACATTTCCATTCATGTTTTGAACGTGGCAGTTGCTGTACATCTTGCTTCGTTCGAGTTCTGTATTGTAATCCCCTTGTTTCTAGATTTACTCTACATGATTGAAGGAATATCTGGGTTTTTGATATGGTCAGTGTGTTATCTGGGCTTTTCAGAATGTTAAATTACGACCATCTTGCTACTCATGTGAGGGCTTTTACGTATGTTTGGTAATTTGTTCTTCTATTCTGAAAAACAGTATGGCTGTAAACATATGCTCCTGTTCTCTAATTTAACATAGTGCTGACCATATCAAAAAGCCCAGATATGATTGAAGGAATATCTGGGCTTTCAGCACTATTATTACTTTTTTTTTTCGTTATTTATAATGGGTTTTTCCATTCTTGAAATGTATGATCCAGGTTGGAGCAAAGGTTCTTTTGAAAGACATGATTACTCAAAATTATATTGCGAAAGGTTCCGTTCAAAGCTTAAATCCATCAAAGCTAGTCGGGAATGAAGAATTGGGTGTTGATTGGTGTGAAGTGAAAGTTACCGTGCCAATTAAATATGATCATGCATTAATAAGGACAATTGGAAGTGTCAAATTTATTGGACAAGCTACAGGAGGTAGCATTGCTTGGCCAAAGTGTTTGGTAAGACTTTTCTAACAATCTTTCATTATTATCGTTTGCTTGTTCTTTTAGTATTTTAGTATCATTAATTTTTTATTTCGTTTATTATTATAGGTTGAAGTGGAAGATGCGAGATAAGAAAAGTGACATGAAAGACTTTCGGTTTATTTTGGAGTTAATTGACATTAAGATGAAAACTTACTTTTTTTGTAATTTGGACCGCAATGTTGTTTGAGATTTTCTCTTATGTTTACTGTTTGGGATCTTATTTTTACTGTTATAGATCTTGGTATTTGAGTTGGACATTAAAATTTTATGTTGCTATTGTTATTACAAAACAACTATTCATACTATTATAATTAGCAACATTTTATGTTTAAAGAAAATGTTACGTTTTACTTGACAATTTTCATTATAGCAAAATATGTTACTTGAAATTATTTAGTGATACTTGTAGGCGTCACAAAAATAGGTAGTCAATGTAGTTATAAACTTTTATGTGATGTTAAAAAGTGTCACTGTAGCACACTATTGTGATGCAAAAATGAGTCACTAAAAGAGTTAGTTAAGGTAGTTATGTTTTTTACGTGATGCTAAAAAGTGTCACTATAATACGCTATTGTGACGCCAAAATATGTCACTAATAAAAGTAGTTAAGTTAGTTATTAACTCTAGTGATGTTAAAAAGTGTCACTACAATTCACTTTTATGGCCTTGAAAAGTGTCGCAAAAAATGGCAAAAAGCGTCACTAAAGCTTACTCATGTGATGCATGAAAAGCGTCACAATATGCAAGAAAGCGTCACATTAGATATCTGTTGCAACGCCTTTTAAGTGTCACAACAACGGTCTATTGAAACGCCAAATCAGGTGACGCTTTCGAAAAGCGTCACTATAGCAAAAGCGTCACAATACACCACCTATTGTGACACTTTTGAGCGTCACTAAAGCCGTTTTTTCTAGTAGTGATTTTTCTACAAGCTGCCTTCTTTGCCAAAGTTTTTCGCTCAAAGTAATTGTCACCCATCAACACTCTACGTTCGAATCATTAACATGAAGATAAACATACCCAATAATCATTACGAGTTGTGAATTACGTTGAAGGTCACCTCATACTATCCGAGGATTATTTCTTAGTGACAACTCTAAGAATTCATCTCTTTGCTAAAGATCTCATTCTAGGCCATGATAATAACAATACACCGACATACAATTGATTCAGAAAAGACAACCTAAAATATATAACAACCTCGGAAATCAGATTCTTAGTTTCAACTCAATAAGGTTCGGTTGTGATCTTCTTACTCAAAGGATTTCTAATATGATTACTTCAAGTTTATAAGGTATGGTGTTCAACCTAATGAGTTATCCATAACCTTTATAATTCCAGGAGAAAGGTCATAAATAGTCATCATCACTAAACAATGCACATAAATATAGTTACGGGTGATCGACTGCCAAGGTTAGGCCTAATAGTTAAAAGATGTGCAGTTCTCTAGCCTCTGTCCCAGCTAACTAACGCGCTCTACAACAATTATTTAGCGTGCGTTATCCATGATGCATTAGCGCGCGCTAGCCTCGCACTCAGCGTGCGCTAGCTGCTTCAACTCAGCAACATGATCGCGAACATATATACGACATTACTAGAATCGATGGTCACAAATAAACAACAATACGTTCGAATCTCAAAGCCATCGATTTAACACTTCATGAGCAACCATCAAAAGACAATTGTCATCTAAAATGGAAATCTCGTCTATTAATAAAGAAAACTGTCTTAACTCATACTGAACGATTTAGCATTCACATCACTGTCTTAATCTAAAACTGGCAACACTGCCCGAACAACAAGAACATCATCACGTATTTTTTGACTAACAGCTATAAAACCGATAAGTTGAAAGCGAGAGTCACGTCTTGATTACATTTTGTAGACCTCATTTGAGTTCAAAAATCGTGTTTTGAAAACTTATAATACAAGATGAAAATAAAATATCAGTAGTTTGAATTCTCCAAAAATTTTGACCTTGAGGTCATCATACGAAAATCAAACTTTTTCCTCCCTTTGGAGGATGTTTTAAAACAAAATATACGTGTCTCCCCAAAAACATGTAAAGTTTTGAAATATCACATTGATGATTTTTTTGCGTAACCACACCAAGGCCATTATTCTTGTAAAAATGACTTGTATCAGGATGTGTGTATATATACATACATACACGTTGGCACCACTTTCATTCTAGCATCATACGAGGATCAAACAACATAGGCCACATAATTCTCTTATCACCTTAAACTCCACATCATAACACAAAATCATACCAGCTCGTATATCACAAGGCACAATATAGCAGGGAGACTTACATCCACAGGTCGCATGAAGATGATGGCTGCACCTCGATACTAATCACGGCCGACCTCACAGACGACGCGTCGCGACACAACTTAGACAGACACAATCTGACACAACAATACCCGACTGGACCCGACAGTCTAGGTTTCCGCAACCTAAGCTCCAATACCATAAATGTAACACCCCCAGAATCAAACCGGGAATATTAAACGCCGCAGACCCTCTCCGTGAGGATCCACCAGGCTAGACATACAAACAACACAACTCATTACATACTGACATGATAAAATACCAAATCAACATACTAACTTGGTCTTTCATCACAAACATACAAGTCAAAATGCACATTTCTATTTCAACTCATACCCATGCAAGGGTAAAATACACTCACAAACCAAAAGTACGACAGAAGAAAGACCATACACAACCTCCGACTGGCTGCATCCAACACTGGCCTTCGTGTGATTAGTATCATTCGCCTTCCATCATCCTTCGCGCCGATCCTGTGTTTTGCTCCCAAACCTGCATGTATCTGGATGCAAAAACAGACATCCACCCCCGAATACTCGGGGGTTAGCAAAACTCCACTGTTTTGCTAGTACAAGTATAAAGTGCAAATACGAGCCATACATAACACATTCCGAGAATACAACAAAAGACTTCCCGAGATATTTTGTTTAATCAAAAATAGTTCAAGCCTTGAAAGTAGAAACCAAAACAAGAAAGCACTTTGAAAACATTTCTAAATCTCGGGAGTTTTGAAAACATTTGCGATTGTAAAGTTCTTAATTCTACCAAAGCCACTTAGGGTCACCGCCCCAAAGTTCATTTTCTAAAATGCAAATCCGATTAACAAAACACGGGGTTCACAACCCAATTCATTCCAGTCACAAAACACAGGGTCCACGACCCAACCATTTCGATCACCAACATAGGGTCCACGACCCGTTCATTCACTTCAATTCACTTCCAAAAATACATTACACATAACACATTATTTTTATGCCATTTTAGCCAAACACCAAGACTCGATATATATTGTCTCTCGACTCCGAGCAACAAGCATTGTGATACTCCGGACATATCACAATTAATCATCATTACAAACATTCTGTCAATTCTCGCGACCCGGTCCGGCCCTCAAGCCACCAAGTCCCTGTGTGCCCCGTCGAGCAATCCCCAGGTGAGAATGCCCACTCGAAGTAACCCTCGCGACCCGGTCCAGCCGCTAAGCCACCAGGTCCCCGTGTGACCCCGTCGAGTCAATCCTCAAGTGAGAGTACCCGAGAAAAACTTACAACTCTCATAAATTCACATTTCCAAAACCGAAATCCCCAAGAGTCCATCACAATATATATAGTCGAGGTATTTTGCTAGAATGTCCAAATGTCCAACACACACTCACGACCCAAAGCTTATACAATTAACACAGAAGCACACCATCTAAACAGCACCAAACGACACAACCAATATCACACAAGTTCACATATTCACACACATCCGCATGACTCCACACAAAATCTTAACAAAATAATTGAACTTTAACTTACTAACAACAAAATCACAAATAATGGCATCACTCGAAAATAAGGGGATCCTATACTCGACACCAATACGCATAGTCAATTAAGCATATGAATTCCCGAACACAAGAATTATCTTTTAAGAAAACCATGATGGTAAATATACCGATTCTTTAGAAAAATGGTTGCAAACAATTCGTTTAGCACGTATCTTCAATTTTCAACCATCATATTCACAAAACACGTAATGTATGGGCAATATACTTGCCTCGATATTCGATACCGGACACTCCGACGAACATGGCTCAACCGGAAAACCTCGAATGCCCACAACTCTCCGACGGAAATGACGGTAACATACCCGATCGGGAAACGGCGAACGGAAGGGTTCCGGCTCGAGTTCTTCGCAAGGAACCTGACCTAACATCATACCGTCAATAATAAATGATCGTACGAGGAAAAATAATCGTAGAACGCCCAAAACCCCCCTCTAAGGATTTTCACCGGACACCTTCAAGGCACCGATTAGGAACTGAACAAAACGAAGAATCTTTAACAATCGAACCATGGATCAACAAGGAAATTGGTATAATATGACTTAGTAATCATCAATCCATCACAAATATGAGTTATCACGGATCAAACAGGCGAAAACAACCAAAACCCCCAATTTTCACAAAACTAGGATTTTAGGAAAACTAACCTTGATTCGCTGGATTGAAGGATGTTATGGAGTGATTAATCGATGATATGAGCTCCCAAACTTCGTGGATTAGTTGTATAACAACATGCCTTCGTCACCTCCAAGACTCCAGCCGCGTACAGGAAAGGAAGGAAATGAAAAAATGAGTGCAAACAGGACTGCTCGGTCATATTTATACTGGTGCAGCCTAGCGTGCGCTAGACTGCTGAGCTAGCGTGCGCTAGCGCGCGGTCATGGTCGAGAATGTTCAGTCGGGACCCGCCATCATGCGCTGAACACGTGCGCTGTCGGCCCCGGCCACAATCCAGAGACTTCCTGGCTCTTCCAGGTAGCATGCGCAGCCTTCCGACCGTAGCGTGCGCTACCTGCCGGCCGCAACGTGCGCAGTGTCCGACAGTAGCGTGCGCTACCTGCCGATCCTACCGAGTCCAGAACCTTTCTGCCCCTACTGCCTCAGCCGACTAGCGCGCGCAACCAACCGGCCGTATCGTGCGCTACCTCCCGGCCGTAGCGTGCGCTACCTTCCGGCCGTAGCGTGCGCTATGCCGGTTCCTGCCGCACCCGCCCGGCCAGTGCCTGCACTGTTCCGGCCAGTGCCTCCACTCCTCCGGCCAGTGCCCGACCACCATGATTCGACGACTTGATTTTCCGAAATCGCACGGAACGAACACGACAAAACACTCGGGGACAACATCATCGATCCGAATTGAAAACAACGGATAACCAATCATCACCCACGGTTATAAACACCAAAATCAGTTGTCGAGAAAATAATACCAGCACTCGACAACCGGGAAATATCCGAAAAAAATCCAAAATAACCGGAACGAAAATTGTGGGTATTACATGGGAGGCCAACCCGAGGGGCGGGACCCATGACCTCATACAGAGAGATGGCTACGGGAAGTTTCTAGGGTGAATACCACGAAATTTTATGGATCTGTCGATGTAGTTGCCTTTACCTCCTGGATACATGAGACAGAGAACGTATTTGAGGGAGTTAACTGCCCAGAAGAGAGAAAAGTATCAATTGCTCAACTTTTCCTTATCTAAGAAATATCGAATGGTGGTGGGTTACCCGATCGACTGGGTGAGTTGTGAGTTAGGACGAATTAAAAACACTTACTCAAGCCAAGTACTGTCCAGGATCAGTCGGGGAAGCAAAAATTAGAGAGTTTATTTTTTCATATCCATAAGATGTTCCAGTGTCGCAGGTTATCAAAATGTTCAACAAATAGCTGAATTTTGTCCATGACCCTCTAAGGGACGATGAGGATAAGATCCGATACTCAGGCACATGAAACTAGAGATACAAATGTATATGTCCGGACTGGACTACATCACTTTGAGGCAGTATCAGGATAATGCCCTAGCTTATGAAATGTCGCCGGCTACTAACAAGGATGCTCTAGAGGCTGAGAAATATAAGATATCAGGGAATCCTTCAGTGGACAATGGGAGCGAGTTTCAGAAGCCATAATTGAACTATCATTCCTCAAGGAGGCCACCTTTATCAGGATCAACAAAGAATTTTAGACATACCTCAACATCTACTAATAATCAAAGGAGATGCTATAATACTTGATTGCTGGGCTGGGACAGGGTCTCCAACTTCACAGGCATCTTCTCTTGCATAGAGGGAGCCAAGCATTCTGCCACAGTCTGCCTTTTCACCACGCCAACAGAGTCATGGAGCCGGAGGAGGCAAGAGTCAGTCTGGAAAGAGATGAGGTTCGAGTTCAGGATTGGCATCTCATCATGTGCATGAGATGCGATATAAATATGATGTAGATACTAATATTGCTTGAGATATTATTCATGTCATTTCGCATCCAGTCAATATGTTATTTAATTTTGGAGCTTCCAATTCTTTTATTTACGAGACATGCTTGAAACTTTAAAAATAAATTGTTTGTATGATTGTAAACCATTTGAGAGAGATTAATTGGTAACAAATAGATCAGAGAATTTCATATCAAGATTTGTAAAAGAAAATGGCATATGAATCTGATAGTGGTTGATTTCAGTGTAGAAGATTTAATCCTAGGAAGATACTGGTTAGAGAGGTACAGGGAAATCATTGACTTCTGGCAAAAGAAGATCACCTTACTTGCTGATGAAGGTTCAGGGCATGTATTTCAAGGACAAAAAGTCGGGAGTTCCAGAAAAACATTATACCATGAAAGCGATGAAACTATTAAACTAAGGTTATGTTGGTTATTGGTGCGGTGTTTACCAAGATAAACTATCTGGATTACCACCTCGATGGGATGCGAAATTTCCGATCAAGTTAAAACCAAATGCAGCACCAATATCTAAAGCACCATATAAAATGGCACCAACTGAAATGGCAGAACTGAAGACCCAATTAGAGTAGCTTGTGGAATGCGGATACGTCTGATCGAGTGCATCACCATGGGATGCACTAGTACTCTTCTTGCGGAATAAAGATGTGTCCCTTCGATTATGCATTGATTATCGAGAATTGAACAAATTGACGATGAAGAACAAATATCCATTACCACTTATTGATGACCTGTTAGATTAGCTCCAAGCGGATACAGTATTCTCCAAGATAGACTTGAGATACGGATACCACCAGTTGAGAATTTGGGAATCTGATATTCCTAAGACGGCTTTCTATTCTCGATTTGGACAATATGAGTTCGGGGTCATGCCCTTTGGCTTGACTAACGGCCCGACAGTCTTCATGCAGTTAACGAACAAAATCTTCATTGAGTGTCTGTATAAGTTTGTAGATGTCTTTATGGACGACATCTTGATATATTACCATAGTCGGGAGGAGCATGTCGAACAACTGAGTATTATGCTGTAAATACTAAGAGCGGAACAACCTTATGAAAATTTTTCAAAATGCAAGTTCTGGATTAAGGAAGTGATGTTTTTTAGGCCATGTCGTATCCGAGCATGGAGTACAGGTGGATCCATAGAATAGAAGCCGTTATGAAGTGGGAATTAACTAAGAATGTGAATGAAGTTCGAAGCTTCTTAGGGCTTGCTGGATATTGTTGGAAGATGCAAAAGTTCGAGTGGGGTGACTGTTAGGAATACACTTAAAATTTTGATGATGTCGTCACTGTATTCAAAGTTCAATTCAAATGTATGTTCTAAGTACTTGGCATTGTAAATAAGAACAAAATGAATATATTATATAGGTCTTTTAAAATTAAGTAAGTATTGATCAGCTAAGTCTTGATCAGATCTGTTCAGCTACAATTAAAACATAGCAAACTATATCATCTGGGTATGGCCAAGACAAAATATCAGCCCAGTATGGCCTAGACAAATAATCAGCCGGGTATTTCCAAGTGAAATTATCAGCCACGTATGGCCAATATAAGATATCAGCAGAGTATTTCCAAGTCAAATTATCAACTGGGTATGACCAAGACAAAATATCAGATGAGTATTGCCAAGTCAAATTATCATCCAAGTATGAGCAAGACAAGTTAGTCAACCAAGTATGGACAGAATGGAACAGTTGATACTTAGACAAAATACCACAAGTCTGAATGAGATATGTCCACTTCAGTAAATGTTGAAAAGTCAATAAAGACAGCGAATCACATAAAGACGTGAATAAAGCAAAGGACGCAATCTGAACGATTCACGGAAGTTAAAGAATAAAATATTCCTCGAGATTCACGCCCATAAGACTTTTCTCATTATAGAAATCAAAGGAAATGGTGCGGGCATCATTATATCTTCAAACAGGCAAATTTGAAGAAAGTGACATGCCGTGAAAAGAGGTAAAATGTTAAACAAAGAAGTCACTCTCCAACGGACTGATTTGATCAATGGATGCAATGGCTATGCAGAGCTCAAAGAACATACTATAAATATTTGAAGAACTCTTGAGCAGAAGTACGATGCAATTAACACTCACAAGCGAACAAAGCAAGCAAAAGCAATATACTCTCTAAGAATCGCGAAGAGCTAAGATTATAAGATTCAAGTCATAAGAAGATCTTAGAAGTTGGAGAAAACAAACATTCTTGTAATTCAGATTTCAGGAAAGGGTACTTTCTTGAACAAGGTTCTTGAAAGTTGGGTTGTGCGACATCCACAGGTTCTTGATTGGAAGGTGATAAGCAACTTGAGAGTTGTGAGGCATCCACAGGTTTTCGGTCTCGAGGTCACAAGCAATTGAAGAGAAGGAGTTACCGGAGCCATCACTAGCTGTTGTAGCTAATTCATTGTAACTATTAAAAGTTATAGTGAGTTTATCTCCAAGTGGATTGGAGATAAGTGGAATAGTAGAGGATTACCCCACCTCTCAAACCAATATAAATGTTGTGTGTTTTACTGGTTTTAAAAATCATACTTAACTACTACATCCATCTTAACTGTTGTATTAACAAATCCATTCAACCAAGTCGTCTGCATATTTTTTCAGCTGACATCGGTTCCTAGCCGACTTTTCAGTCAAGCTTCAAAACCAGCTAAGTCTACCTAGTTGCTATTAATCAGCTGAGTTTTAAATAGTTGATTTCAGAAAAGTTTTAAAAATCCTATTAAGATCAAAATGTATTTGTGATCTACAGGCGGTTTTAGAAAAGTTGGTTCATATACCTCCGAGTTGGTAATCATAGAACCAGATCCATATACTCACATATGTTTCACTAATCTTTCTTATTAAGATGGAGCATATGCACTCTAGACTCCCTATTTTCTCTGTTGATGATTAGGATCTTTGGAAGATAATAATGCAGGCAAACTTATCATCTATACATGATTACATGTGGAACATTATTGAAGAAGGTCCTATCACCAACATGAAGGACAACACTGTTGAGGAAATCACAGCTGGAAAACTGAAGCAGATTTCCAAGACCAGAACCTAGCTGACCTCCGATGAGAGAAAGATGGCCAGTCTTGACAACTGGGCCAGAGATGTCCTGTATCAAACCCTTGATAAATCCACCATGGTGAAAATCAAAAATTGCAAAACTACCAAAGAAATCTGGGACACATTAGCAGTAATATGTGAAGGAGCAAAACTAATCAAGAAAAATTACCAATTGCTACACAAAAATTTGATAACTTCAAAATGAAGGGCGGGGAAACCGTATATAACGTGGATACCAGATTCATAGAAATCATAAATGAGATCAGTTCTCTCGTAAAAACTTATAGCAACCAAGAGATGGCACTAAAGGTTCTAAGGTTTCTTACCCCAAAATGGAGCATGAAGGTCGTAGCCATGAGGGGATCAAAGAATCTGAACATAATAAAGATCCAAGAGTTATTCTCAGATCTCAAGGCATTTGAGCTCGAACTCCCTTAATCACCCAGTGAGTCAGTTGATAAAGGAATCGCTTTTGAGGAATAAATGGGGTTTAAAATGCAAAAATTCAGTAGTTTTAGAAAAAAATTACTCGAAATACAAGAGGAACTACGAAGAGAATCCTAGGAGAAACCAAAAAGCAAGGAACTGGAAGGTGGAATGCTACTACTGCCACAAGGCAGGTCACATTCAATATGACTGTCCTCACGTAAATAAAGAAGAAGAAAAGATATACATAGGCAGAATGTAAGATAAAATAAAATCTCTAATTGGAGAAGACCAGGCACCCGATATTGAGGGATCAAGTGGTAGATTCTTCTCAGAAGATGAAGATGACTACAACTGCCTGATGGCCAATACCGTTGAGGAAGAGGCATCATCTAAACCCCAACCTTACGAATGTTTTAGCTCAGACATATCTGAAAATCTGGATTTGTATAAGTCTCTTACTTAATTGTTAAAATATTTTAAAACTCTAAAAAAAGCACACAAGTTGGGCTGGTACCGCCATTAGAAGGGGGGTGGAATAGTGCGGAGTAGAGTTTTGAACTCTTTCCGTGCAGAAGAAAAAATAGGAGTAATGTAAAAGTGCTGAAATAAAATGACAGAAGAAATTGTTTGAGAGGTTCGGCTATCCAAAAGCCTATGTCCCCTACCTATCATTATCGACTACGACTTTTTCTCAAAACTAAATGCAATTTATAGTTCAATGCCAACTCATTACAATAGCGCTTTCAATATTAGTGCTGAACTTCAATTTCTTGATTGTTGGGATCAAGAACAACCACAACTTCAATCACTCTTGTTTTTCTGGGTATAAGACAATCTCACCAAATTACTAATAATATTGCGAGTATGATTACTTGACTTATAGGATAATCGTAGAGTGATACAAGAATGCATATACAAGATTGTTAGAATAATTGTTCTTGTATCATTTGCAATAAGTATTATCTCTCAAAGTATATGCTATTATGAATCACAAATGAATAAGATAATTGCTTGATATGTTCAAGGAATTCTTGTGTACTTCAACACCTCAAAATGCCTCTATTTATAGCATTTAGGAACCTCTTTCCCGTTGGTATAATTGTAACACCCCCAGATTTAACCGGGAATATTATAGCGCCGTGGGCCCTGAGATGGAACCCACAAGGCTAAAGGAAATTTTCGCAAACATTTACAAATGCCCAAGAGGCCAACAACGGTACTATCTTAAAAACATTTGAAGACTATATAAAATCTGTTTATCAAAACCGTCGTAAAATCTCATTTCGAAAAGGGTAAGGCCAAGCGGCCGAAACTCAATAGTTTAGAAAAAGATTTCCAAAGTAACTCAAATTACCAGAAACAAAAGGTCATTTCAAAATACTAACGCAGTGGAAAAGACAATAGTTAAAAGTACTCTAGCAGCGGAAATACAGCAACTGATCAGGAAACTCAATACAAAAACATGTCCTAGCCAGTATCCTCCGGGAAGCTCATCTCTCCACGACTTCTACAAGCTCGATATTTCAAGAACCTAAAAAGAAAGCCCACGACATGGTCAGCCATAATATCCAACAATGATAACCGTGACATCACATTAATAATTACATACCAATGAGAATATAAAAGAAGAATACGACCAATGTAATCTTATCGTAGTAACTTTACTTACTCAAATAATTCTCGACAGAATAACCATTATCACATTTCATATCTCGAACTTGATTAACCAATAAATTCGAACATAATATCTGTACTGTACCTCAAACAATACTCAAGATTCTCAAACTATCATCACCAACCCATGATACGAAAATATACCAGTTCTGACCAATACGATCCATCAGATAGCATCATCAAATCCCAAGACGACAACCGATTGTCCATCAAAAGACAAATACCAAAGGAAAATACGGAACATACCTCAAAATATGAAATGCCATGACAATCATGTCAGTCAAATCCGAGGTCGGATCAATACCACACACGGACATGGTCCTAACACAAGACCTACAAATGCATACTCATATGACAACGTCAATATGCTCAAAAGAATATCAACAGTGTATACTTAATAGAAATCCCATGACCCAGCGCCCTCAGCATAGGTCCCAAGATGATCCTACCAGATCAACACGAGGTGGATAACCAACAATATACATATACACAACAACATATACAAAACCAACGATGCGAATCCATATGATTCCATCAACACAACACTGGGTACTCCAACGATCCAGCGCCCTCAGCATAGATCCCAAGATGATCCTGTTGGACCATAACGAGGTGGAAGAACCCGTCCAATGATCCAGCGCCCTCAGCGTAGATCCCAAGATGATCCCGTCGGACCATAACGAGGTGGACATCTGATCCAGCGCCCTCAGCATAGATCACACGATCCCAACAGATCAACACAACATAAACAATACACATATGCAAATCAATATGTTCATCGACATGAACAACACATGACTCAATAACATGAACGACATTATGACAAAACAACTAGGACGACCTCATGTTCAGCAATATGAAAGACAACCTGCATGATCAACATCATCAACACTAAACCAAAATCAAAACTAAGATACTTGTCTCGAGTCCTTCAGGAGCAATCTCGATGTCAAAACATCACCGGCGATTATCCGCAATGCTCGACGATCCAAACGCACCATGAACTATAGGTATTCATATCCTCATCTTTCTCGCAACGTAACCTTGATACCCGAACATACCAATAACCGAGATAAAGCATATACATTATGATTTACCTCCCAGAATCGGAAGAATGATATACAATCCAAATACCCCGAGTTCATAATAATAATCATCGCTATATGCATTATAAACGAAATGAAACTGAAACCATTCATTAAATATTATAACTGAGCAAGTAATAACTTGCCTCGATATCGATACGACGATGATGAAGCCACTACCAATTTCATTGCCTTCGTCTACGAGCTCCTCAGCCCTGACCACACAATTCACGAACATGCTCGAACACGACCGCAATATATAGTTATAATCACGGGTCAATTATCACAACCTATCGCAATAATAAATTTAACACACATTCAAGAACAATCAATAATCGATATAACCAATCCACAAACTCAACGGTTCTACGATATCTCGGTTAAACATAGACTGTACAATCCAACTCGAACCAGCACGAATTCATAATCATAATACGATGTACTACATTGTCTGCCTACTTAGCGCACGTTAATCACTCAACGTAGCGTGCGCTAAGTCGCTCCCGATACCGTGCGCTAGCCAGTAAGCTTAGCGTGCACTACTGCTGTACAGTTTGCATGTTTTACAAGTAGCGATCAACATATGGCGATTATCAAGAACGCTAAGTAATTCGAAACCATGTTCAAAGCTATCAAGACAACGAAATTCGATATCCTTTAACATATAAACAATCATTGAACTTATAATCCAAGTCCTATATCCATATATCATCTTCCTCAATATCAACATCATGAAACCTTAAGAACGTAACAATACTTCCATAATCTATCATTACAGTGAGTAATTGTCAACAATAACGTCAACAGCCGAAACCGAGGAGAAGAATTAACCAACTTATCTCGAGAGGACGAACAACATGATTCAAACCATATAAATCACATCAATATCCATATATCAATAACAAAATCATCATAATCCGGTAATCCATGTCCTAATCATACTTATTAACTTGTTTATATGATAATCATCAACTCAAGAACATCAATCTCCAATCCAAAATGAAATCCAAAGGTGAAGAACTATTACCTTGTATAGACGAACCATGAAGGAGAACAATCAACTTTATTCCAAGAATTATCAATAATTTCAAGAACAAGACTTTAATCCATGTTCCTCAGCTTAATCTTTGTTAAAGATCATCATCTCTCAGTGTTTGGAACCTCCAACTTCTCTTTAAAAACTCTCTCTCTCAGTTGCAAGGAAGGAATGGACGAAATGAAGGATAATGCCCAACTACACATATATATACTGTATATTATTAACGTACGCTAACATCCTCATTTAACGTACGTTTCATGCTTAGTGTGCACTAACGCTCTTTCGTTAGCGTGCGCTATCGCGGTCCAGAGGCTACTGACTTGCTCCGCACATCAGCTTACGTACGTAATGCCCATGCAATAACGTACGTAAACTTCACTGTCTAGCGCACGCAAAATCTTGTATCTTAGCGTGCGCTAATCGTAGTTGACTTGCTACAGTCTGCACCTACCCCGAATATGCTCGTGACCCCACATGCCGAAAGCAACCAATAAAGCCAAGATTCCCTATTGACCGATCTGATATTAGCGTGCACTAACAACAGGCATTAGCGTGTGCTAATGCTTTACGACAAATGTCAGTTGACTTCGTCGGCACATGCGCCGAAAGTGACCGGGTCCACACGTAGATTCCCTTTGATCTGTTCTGAACTAGCGTGCGCTATCTTTTACCATTGGCGTGCGCTAGGAATGCATATTAGCGTGCGCTAATAATGCTACACTTAGCCATTTCCCGCAATTTCTGTCCAATGTCTCGACATACCAAAAACGAACATACGACACACTGAACACAAATACTGAATCCAATAATATTCTGATACGATATATCCAATATCAAAAGTGCGATAACCTGATACACAATATTCTCAATTGTAATTGTCTACCAAATACGACAATTATACCAATACTGACATCTCAGTCCTTCATTATTTTATCCATACTGTACAGATTCCACGCTGTACAACATAACTCGGATAAAATAATATTAAACAACAGTAGTAGAAATTCCAGATATTACATTCTACACCACTTAAAATAAGTTTCGGCCTCGAAACTTGCAAGCCGTCATAAAAACAAACAAACATACCGTTCAACCCAAAATATTCCAAAACCATCACGACAATGATCAATCATCATCACTATAGAATAACCACAACAGCATACTTACCCATGCGCAAATTCGACGATCTCCTGAGATACTAGCTAGTGACCTCACTGTAAAGTCTCAATACACTTTACAATCACAATTCCTTGAGTCTCAACAAAATATATCATCTTCGGATGAAACAATCTGCCCGAATCAAATTCTATCTGCCTGATTACATAATCAGGTCTCAATTCTGATAAGACGAATAATATACAATACATCTGCGAAACAACTGCCCAAAACAACGATACGAATCCTGAAACGTTGACACAAAATCCGAACGCTCAGATGATCACCAACAATGATCAACAATCCACCGATTTTATCATCGACATGATAGATTCCAATCTGACCAACCAGAGGTCAAAACACAATCGAGAATATCATCAACATGATAAAATCCAATATGACCAACCAGAGGTCAAAACACAATCGAGAATATCATCAACGTGATAAACTCCAATACGACCAACGAACGATCAACGATAATCGAGAATACCTTCACACGGTAAGCTCCAACACGATCAACACAGAACCACAAAAACCGATATACAAACGAATAAAGTTCTCAAAACGACACGCCAATCACATACAGTGTATCTCAAAAAACATACCCGACTGGTGAACATACCCCTCGGCGTACGAACAACCAATCACAACCCATCGAACATATCCAAATTATACATGGAGTGGGAACGACCAATCGATACTCAAAACAACCAGCATGAGGTCAACAACCCCAAATCTACACTTACAAAGAAATCATTCGAAAATCATTATGGTAAAATCGCGCTACTACCATACCAATTGAATCACATAGCACATATGTCCCGATTTCAGAAAATTCAAAGTTTCTAAAATTGCATCTTGTGCATGAATCTACAATACGCAGCATATCTCTCTCATCTGATAGATCAACCGATCATCCGTGGATAACCAAACTGCCATACTAAAGTTCGAATCTCCTTTCATAGTACCATTAGTGTGTTATCCAGTTGGTGAGTCTCACTCAGAACTTCACCACGATATGCATTATGCACTAAATGCGTATGTACATTAATCCCGTTTTCAAAACCAGTTTGAAATCATATAATCTTGTCAAGAAGACAATTTTCGAAAGTTCTTTTCAAAAATTCCAAAACTCAAAAAAATAAATTTTCGTAAGATCACGAAATCAATTTTCGAAAAATTAACTGGCTCGCTAATGCCAAGTATTCAATAACAGTGTCCTCCGAATCCATACGATTTCGAAGTTTAAAAATGAAAACTATGCAAATGATTGACCACATATATACCCCTGTATACCAGTCCGGCTCGTCACAAATTCCACTGACATTCGGTCGGAAAACTACATGATAGAATCCAAAATCTCAACGTATAGGCTCCGATAAAAAAAATTCCTTTTTCCACATATGGCTCACAACGTCAATCATTAACCCATCCTGGATCACCTCAATTATTCTATGACAAAACATTGAATAATCATTAAATCAAACACAGCGAAAGACTACCCGAGAAGTTTCATTTGAACAAGTAAACCAAAAACCTCAAAAGGCGGAAATAAAAACGATTGGTAAAGTGTTTTACAAATCTCGGGAGTTTTAGAAAACAGAAAAGCCTTTTTTGAAACATCAGGGTCTAAGCCCATATCTCGTTCCGCATTTCAAAAAGTAGAAAACTCCTTTCGGACCCTAAGTCCTGAGTTGTAAAACTATTTCAAATTCAATTGGGTCTCGGCCCAAAAATCATTTTCCGTAAAACATTCGTGAAACGTTCATTTTGAAAAGTATATTTTCAAATGCTCAAAAGCAGTTCATATATCAAAATGAATTAGCATGACTACATGTTCTTCTCAACAATTCATAGTCCTCCTCCCGAATACACAATTCCGTTTCCAAAATCTAACCGACATATTGATTTCCAAAATCATAGCGTCTCAAGATCATCAATCATGTCCCAACTAATGTGTTCTGTTATCTCATAATCATAACACATAATATTCTTCCGAATATCAAAGCATATCAATTTAGAACGACAGTAAATCTCAATGAAATTCGAAAATCCAAATACTTACAGATCGTGAAGCCGACGATTCCTCGTGATACTGGAACATGTCTCGACTCAAGAAAATACTCGACACAGGTATTTTCAAAACACACGTTTTGCAAAATCAGTTCAACTTGAGAACACAACACAACTCTTTCAATAGAATCACGTTAGCACCATTTGGAAAAGTTTACAACAATCCCAGTACCACACTCATAAATCACATAACCCATAAGCCCGAGTGAACAACAAAAACTCACGGCTCTAGTATTAGTCAATCGACAACTCGAATGACATGACCAAAATATGACCCAACTCGACCCAAATGCCTAGATTTTCTCAACCTAAGCTCTAATACCATATTCTGTAACACCCCCAGATTTAACAGGGAATATTATAGCGCCGTGGGCCTCGAGATCGAACCCACAAGGCTAAAGGAAATTTTCGCAAACTTTTACAAATGCCCAAGAGGCCAACGATGGTACTATCTTAAAAACATTTGAGACTATATAAAATCTGTTTATCGAAACCGTCGTAAAATTTCATTTCGAAAAGGGCAAGGCCAAACGGCCGAAACTCAATAGTTTAGAAAAAGATTTCAAAAGTAACTCAAATTACTAGAAACAAAAGGTCATTTCAATATACTCACGCAGCGGAAAAGATAATAGTTAGAAGTACTCTACCAGTGGAAATACAGCAACTGATCAGGAAACTCAATACAAAAACATGTCCTAGCCAGTATCCTCCGGGAAGCTCATCTATCCACGACCGCTACAAGCTCGATATTTCAAGAACCTAAAAAGAAAGCCCACGACGGGGTCAGCCATAATATACAACAATGATAACCGTCACATCACATTAATAATTACATACCAATGAGAATACAAAAGAAGAATACGACCAATGTAATCTTATCGTAGTAACTTTACTTACTAAAATAATTCTCGACAGAATAACCATTATCACATTTCACATCTTGTACTTGATTAACTAATAAATTCAAACATAATATCTATATTGTACCTCAAACAATACTCAAGATTCTCAAACTATCATCACCAACCCATGATACGGAAATATACCAGTTCTAACCAATACGATCCATCGGATAGCATCATCAAATCCCAAGACGACAACCGATTGTCCATCAAAAGACAAATACCAAAGAAAAATAGGGAACATACCTCAAGATATGAAATGCCATGACAATCATGTCAGTTAAATCTGAGGTCGGATCAATACCACACACGGACATGGTCCTAACACAAGACCTACAAATGCATACTCATATGACAACGTCAATATGCTCAAAATAATATCAACAATGTATACTCAATGGAAATCCCATGACCCAGCGCCCTCAGCATAGGTCCCAAGATGATCCTACCAGATCAACACGAGGTGGATAACCAACAATAAACATATACACAACAACATATGCAAAACCAACGATGTGAATCCATATGATTCCATCAACACAACACTGGGTACTCCAACGATCCAGCACCCTAAGCATAGATCTCAAGATGATCCCGTCGGACCATAATGAGGTGGAAGAACCCGTCCAATGATCCAGCGCCCTCAGCATAGATCCCAAGATGATAAGCAAATGATACAATTAATAAAACTCAAACGACAGGACATGACTCAGTCGACCAATTGAACGGTGTCATGCTTGCCCATTATCCTCATACTGACCGCATGCTCGCTCGTCCCCTTGACCTGTACCTGAAATACAAAAGTATTTCCCCCATTTAAGGAGTTAGCGCCAAATGCTAGTGCAAGTACAATACCATTTGAACTACCATTCTATACACATGAAATATGCGCCAAAAGCATTTTTTAAAACATTTATATTCCAGAATATTAAGTTGCACATGCACAAAACATAGTTCTCCAACAAAATATTTCAAAGGTTAACCGTTGGTACGAGACTCACGGCCAACGCACCCCGCAGAGGCCCCGTCGGACCATCCCTGGGTGGTTAAACCCAGTTCATGATACGCATACACATGGCACTACGTATCCCCAGAGGCCCCGTCAGACCAATCCCTGGGTGAACATACGTATTCGCATCCATACGCAAAGCCATAATTTAGTGCTAAAATATGTAAACAAATATAAGGTACTTGCCTTTGACATATTGTGGTCGAAATGGAAAATCTACGACCACTAGGAATGACCAGGAGTGACAACGTCCACTCCTAGACAAAAGGTTAACACGAATCAGTTCTAAATGACACCAATAATCGAATGGGAAACACCCACAACCCCAACTAAAATTCACAACCACACACAAACGGTTTAATCTTGACGGAAACGAATTGGGAATCACACAAAAACATTAATCGAAGTAGAACATTACAGCATCAACGGATGATTCGTACAGAATTGGACAATTCCCGAAAACCACCAAAAATTACAAAGGTTAGGGTTGTAGCCAATTATCTTGGATTTGGGCAGAGAGAGATGGATTAAGATGATGATAAACTTAGTTTGGAGTACAACAATCAATCTATTATGGAATTCGATGGATATATCTTCAAGAATCGCTCCAAAACGCTCAAGAGAACTCAAATCACGGACAAAGGAGAAGAAAGAAAGAAATAACGCGTCTGAGGTCAAGTGAGGTTTTTACATACCTGACAGCGGTTTACGTAGGTTAACATGGTGGAGTTAATGTACGTTAGGGCATTAACGTACGTAACACCCTTTACTTAACGTACGTAAAGAATCGGCAGAACCCCCTACCCAAAATGCTGAAGACGCTAGCGTACGCTATATCTAAGAGTTAATGTACGTTAACTGTACTCAGATAGCGTATGTAAGAGAACATGAATAACGTATGTTATTCATGCAGTAGTTCGGTACTACTGAGTGCAGTCCACTGCCCAAGAAAACAATAGATTGAAACGCAACAAAAAATGGGATTCGAAGACACATATACGAAGTATTCGCGACGACGAATGTAATTTTTAAAAGAAAACACGATTCTGACCACTCGAAGGCTCGGAATACAACAATTGAAGTAATTTCTCTAAATTTTTTAGGAAATTACAAAACGGCCCAAACGTCCCAAAATCACGATACGCCATCCAAATGCTGAAATGAAGCTCACAACATGAATAATTCTACCTAACAGACTTGTAGGAACAAAGAAACAATATATTCGAACGAGTTTTATGAGAATCGAATGTACATGCGACGAAAATCATAACATAAACTGAATTACGTAAAAACACCTCCAAAACCCGTCCAAATGGAAAAACACCAAGAACAAAATAGTTTCCAAACTTCGAAACGGTTACAAACAAGCCGCTAAAAATAGACATCCGCCAAAAATAGAAACTGTTAAAAATAGAAAATACGTATATTACATTATCCCACTCTAAAAAGAAGTTTCGTCCTGAAACTTAAGGATCGAAAAGCTCAGGGTATCTTGCATGCATATTCTCCTCCAATTACCATGTCGCTTCCTCCACTCCATGTCTCGACTATTGCACCTTAACCAAAGGGATGGTTTTGTGTCTTAACTGTATATCCCGACGTTCCAAAATCCTCATTGGCCTCTCCTCAAATGTAACATTCTTCTCGAGTTCCACTTCACCAAAATTGATAATGTGACTAGGGTTCGGAACATACTTCCTCAACTGAGAAACGTGAAATACGCTATGAATGTGGCTCAAGGATGGGGGTAATGCCAAACGGTAAGCCAACTCGCCAAATCTTTCTAATATCTCAAAAGGTCCAATATATCTTGGACCCCTTTTCCCAAAACAGAAAACTCCCTTCGACGGAGATACCTTCAACAAAACATGATCTCCTACCTCGAATTCTAAGGGTTGACGCCTAACATTCGCGTAGGACTTCTATCGACTCTGGGCAGTCAACAATATTTCTTGAATCAACTCAACTTTACTTTTTGTCTCCAGCACAAGATTTGTCTCAGTGCCAACTAAATCGGATAGCTCATTCTAGCATATCGGTGATCTACATCATCGACCGTAAAGCGCCTCATATGGTGCCATTTTGATCGAGGCGTGCCAGCTATTATTGTAAGTGAACTCGATCAAAGCCAAGTGTT
Source organism: Orobanche coerulescens (assembly GCA_033398695.1). Taxonomy (NCBI): domain Eukaryota; kingdom Viridiplantae; phylum Streptophyta; class Magnoliopsida; order Lamiales; family Orobanchaceae; genus Orobanche; species Orobanche coerulescens. The sequence goes on from CM065816.1 coordinate 93,912,862, forward strand.
CTTTCCAGTCGCTACTCCAATCTAATGCACACGCACGCAACATATCCTCAAACGTCAGAATGGTACGCTCGGATTGTCTATCGGCCTGAGGGTGGAAAGAAGTGCTCAAACGCAAACGTGTTCCCAATGCCCTATGTACCACCTGCCAGAAATGTGATACAAACCGACCATCCCTGTCCGAAATATTAGTTTTCGGCGTACCATGAAGCCTCATGATCTGTGCGATAAATATACGAGCCAATTTTTCGGGACCGAGTGTCCTTGATGCCCAGAAAATGTGCTGACTTAGTTAGTCGATCCATGATCACCCATACCATGTTCATTCCTGTTTTCGTCCTCGGAAAATTTGTGACAAAATCCATAGAGACGTCTTCCCACTTCCATTCCGGAACGGGAAGTCGCTTCAACAACTCGGATGGTCATTGATGTTCGATTTTGACTTGCTGGCAAGTCAAACACTTAGCTACAAACTGCACTTCCTCCTTCTTCATGTCATTTCACCAAAAGTTCTTCCTAAAATCCTTATATATTTTACTCGAGCCCAGATGAACTGAGTAAGGTGACGCATGAGCCTCTTGCATAATGTCCTGCCTCAATTCCAAGTCATTCGGTACACACAGCCGACCTTAGAATATCAGCACGCCATCCACATGAATCACAAATCCCGGGGCTTTCCCTTTAACTACATTCTCACAGAGCTGGATAAACATCGGATCCTCTAACTGTCTCGATTTGATGTCTTTGACCAGAGACGAGGAAATATCAAGAGCGCACAACTGTCCTACGCTTCCTGGTAACATAACCTCGATCCCCAACTCCACCAGCTCTCGCTGGAGCTCTGGATGAGTCATGAGTAACTCAACTGCCCGAAGCAATATCGATTTCCGACTCAAGGCATCTACCACCAAATTTGCCTTGCCCGGGTGATAAAGAATTTCGAGATTGTAATCCTTGATCAGTTCTAGCCACCTCCTATGTCTCATGCTCAACTACTTCTGAGTGAATATATACTTCAAGCTCTTGTGATCGGTGAAAATCTGACAAGAAGAGCCATACAGATAGTGACGCCAAATCTTCAATGCAAATACGATCGCGGCCAACTCTAGATCATGTGTAGGGTAATTCAACTCATGCGGTTTCAACTGGCGGGAAGCATAGGCAATCGTCTTTCCTTGTTGCATGAGTACACATCCGAGCCCTTGGCCTAAGGAATCACTATAAACTGAAAAGACCTCATTACCGCACGGTAAGGCTAAGACGGGAGCGGTAGTCAACTGCTTCTTCAATTCTTCGAAACTATTATGCCTCTCGTCTGACCATACAAACTTCTTTGACTTCTGCAATAACTGAGTAAGCGGTCGAGCAAGCTTAGAGCACCCCTCAATGAATCTTCGATAATATCTGGCCAGACTCAGAAAGCTACGAACCTCCTTCATGTTCTTGGGCAGTGACCAGTCCAATACTGCCTCTATCTTATGTGGGTCCAAACGAACACCCTCGACTGAGACTACGTGATAGAGAAACATAACCTATCTCAACCAGAACTCACACTTAGAGAACTTCGCATATCGGCGCTGAGTTCTCAAAATGTTCAACACTATGTGTAGATGATACGCATACTCTGCTTCATTCCTCAAATAGACCAGGATATCATCGATAAAGACAACCACACACTTATCGAGATATTCGATGAATACCTTGTTCATTAACTGCATGAACATGGCTGGGGCACTTGTTAGCCCGAATGGCATAACCACAAACTCGTAATGGCCATACCTCGTTCGAAAAGCCGTCTTCGGAATATCTGAATCCTTCACTCGGAGCTGGTAATACCCTGACCTAAGATCGATTTTCGAGAACACTGCAGCCCCCTGCAACTGGACAAACAAGTCATCAATCCTTGGAGGCAGATACTTGTTTTTGATAGTTACCTTGTTCAGCTCTCGATAATCGATGCATAACCGCAGTGACCCATCCTTCTTCCTTACGAACAAGACCGGTGCGTCCCAAGGCGAAGTACTCGATCGAATGTAGCCCATGTCTAGCAATTTCCCTAGCTGTTTCTTCACCTCTCGCATCTCCGCATGTGCCATGCGGTACAATGCTTTAGAAATCGGAGCCGCTCCTGCTCTAAATCAACGGTGAAATAAACTTCATGGTCTGGTGCCAATCCCGTCAACTCGTCTGGAAAAACGTCAGGATACTCATTTACTACCAAAATAGACGAAAGCTCGATTCCCCAATCTTAGGACCTCATGGTGTAGCACCAATAACTAGTGCACCCTCCTCGAAGAAGTTTCACCGCTTTCAATGCGCTGATCAAGAATTTTTAACTACTCTGTTTGCGTCCCACAAAGGAGTGTTCGATACTGTCAGAGGATAACATCGAAATGGTCCTCGCTCTATAGTTCATGATTGCCCATGCTTGTCTAACCAATCCACACCAAGGATCAAATCCTCGCCCTTAATGTCTACCACAATCAGATTAGAAGGCCAAGCCCTCCCTCTGATACTTACCGGAAAATTTCAAACCTCACGATCCACTACCAAAATTCACACTTTAGCCGACGACTTTAAGTGGTCAGCTAAACCCCAAAATCGTCGGCTAATCACGCCAGCCGTCGGCTAAAAAGCCGTCGGTCGATATTCGTCGGCCAAGGTTTAGCCGACGACTTTTTTGGTAGTCGTCGGCTAAAGTTGAAAGTTTAGCCGACCACTACAGCGAGGTCATCGGCTAAAACCTGTTGAAAAAAAAACTTTAGCCGACGACCTTTAAAACTCGGTTGGCTAAAACCTAATTATCAAAAAATAAAAAAAAACTTTAGCCGACCACTACAGCAAGGTCGTCGGCTAAAACCTGTTGAAAAAAAAACTTTAGCCGACGACCTTTAAAAGTCGGTCGGCTAAAACCTGATTATTAAAAAATAAAAAATAAAAAACTTTAGCCGACCACTACAGTAAGGTCGTCGGCTAAAACCTGTTGAAAAATAAAAAAAAAAAAACTTTAGCCGACCGACCTTTACAAGTCGGTCGGCTAAAACCTTATTATTAAAAAAATAAAAAAAAACTTTAGCCGACGACCTTTACATATGTCGTCGGCTAAAACTTGTTTTAAATAAAAATACACTTTAGCCGACGACCTCGGCTAAAACCTGTTTTAAAAAAAAATATACACTTTAGCTGACGACCTTTTTACATGTCGTCGGCTAAAACCTTTTTTTTTTTAAAAAAAAAATAATTAAAATTTTGGGATCCCAAAACCTGTATTTTTTGCACCTGCAATTTTTATACACCAACTCCCATTATCAACAATAATCAACGCGCAACACATTCGACTAATACCATCAATAATATGCCCAACATTATATGCAACACAACGCACAACACATTCAAGAACATTAATTTCATCAACATACTAGTAGCATCAACAAAATCACTTACACAATTGTAACGCAAATATAAATATACAAGAGTACTACAACAACACAACTACAATCCACTGCCAAAATCATCTAAATGTCGAAATGTAGTAGTAGAAGGATTACCACCATCCCCTAGATCCTCGTCACGAGGCTGTGAAGATGGCGTCTGTCCGAAGAGAGAAGGCGGTGGAGCAGGTACCTGCAGTCCAGCCTGAGTAATGGTCTGAGTCAGCGTCATTATATAGTCCATCATGGCCTGCTGCTGTCTCTGGAAACTCTCTAACCGCGACTCAATCCTCTGCTAGCTCTCATGTAAGAGCGTCTGAGTCCTCCTTTCATTCTCAGCTCGGAGCTCCCTCTCCGCCCTCAACTGCTCCTCGAGATAGGTAGTCCGTGCATCCCGTACGCGAGGGCGCTGGAAGCCGGGGGTATCTTTCAATACATGGTGACCCTCGGCTCCCATCATCTTAGTGCGGTACCAACTACCTCTAGGAGGGTAGACGGTACCCCGCACCCTAGCGCGAACATAAGGATGGGCCCGATCGATCTGTCCAATGGCAGAATCGAGGTCGGTCTCCGCTAAGTCCGGATACTGCTCCCGAGCAATCTCATCAAGCATCCTCTGAGAATAGAGCGGGAAGGGGGCTCGAAGGTGCCCAAATACAACTTGATATGCGTAATACACTCCGACGCAAGGTAAGATTCTGCAATGCATCCTTCCGATGCAGACTTATTGGCCACGGAGTCTTTGTAATCACCGAGTTGCCTGTAATATTGTCATTGTGTTAGAAATCATACTTAATTTGACAATATATATATATATATCATACAAAATTATGTTACCTTTCAACGGGGTACATCCACGTGTAGTGCACTTGACCAGTGACCAATAACTGCCGGGGAAGGTGGATCATGAGGTGAGGCATGAGGTCAAAAAAGTTTGGAGGAAATATTCGCTCAAACTTGCACAAGATATAGATGATCTCATCTTGCATTTTACGCAAATCAGATCTCTTCACTTCTCTCGTACATAATTTCTGGAAAAATCTTGACAATGCAACACACGGTTCGACCACCTATTTTGGTAAGTACGGTCGAATAAATACCAGAAATAGGCGGTGGAGTAGGATATGACAATCATGACTCTTCAAACTAGTTAACTTGTTCTCCCTGAAATTAACACATCTTCCTATATTTCCAGCATACCCGGTAGGATACCTAGCAGTCTTTATCCAGCAAAATATCTCGCCTGCTTCACAGTTGATGGTGTAAGTCGCCTTAGGCATTTTTTGTTTTCCCTTGACAGTTTTCAACCACAAATGTTTTCTTATGCTCATTTCTTCCAAACCTTTGCGTGCTTTTGGCCTGTCTTTGGTCTTTCCATCCCAACCTAAGGTTGTCCCAACCACACTTTCGCAAACATTCTTTTCAATGTGCATGACATCCAAGAAGTTCCTTATCAGTAACTTGGACCAGTAAGGCAATTCCCAGAATATACTTTTGTGCGACCAATACTTATACCTGTCGGGCCTTTCAGGGGTTGCTGCAATCACATCAGGATGGTTGCTAAGCTGACCAAAACCGTACTCATTAAGAACCGATAGTATTTCATCACCTGTCCACTGTCGTGGTGGCTCGCCCATTTCTACAGTGCCATCAAATGCTGCAGCATCCATACGCCACTCATGTTACCTCTCAAGCCATATCCGATGACGCATTCGGATAACTTTCCTACAGTGGTACCTAGCACAATCTGCATTCAAACACACTGGACAACCTCTATATCCGCTAATAACAGATCCAGACAGCATTCCATATGCAGGAAAATCACTAATAGTGCCGATACACATGGCGTGCAAGTAGAACGTCTCGGACGAATAACTGTCGTACGTGGGATGACCTTGCTCCCACAACAATGTCAGCTCCTCTATCAAAGGTCTCATATACACATCGATACACTTTCCCGGATATCCCGGCCCCGGGACTAACAAGGTCAACATATTATACTCCTTCCGCATACACATTCACGGAGGAAGATTGTAAGGAATCACTACAACAGGCCATATGGTATATGAAAGACTCATGTTACCAAAAGGGTTGAAACCATAAAATGCAATCCCGAGCCTCACATTTCAGATATCTGTAGAAAAATTCGGATACTCCCTATCTATATGCTTCCACGCCTCTCCATCTGAAGGGTGTATCATAGTATCCCTGTCATTAGTGCGCGGCTCGGAATGCCATCTCATTGCTTTTGCCGTGTGAGGAGACATAAAAAGCCGTTCCAACCTGTCCTTCAGTGGAAAATACCAAAGAACCTTCACCGGTTTCTCTTTTCTAGAAGGAGTGATCCTATATCTCTCTATATCACATACAGGACATCTCGTGAGGTCTTCATTAGGATGCCCCCAGAATAGAACACAATCATACATGCACACATGGATCTTAATGTAGGAAAGACCAAGATCTTTCAAAATTCGTCTCATTTTTGTATATGTATTAGGAAGATGATGACCCTGTGGAAGCATAATACTCGTAAGCTCCAAGTAATAATCTACAGACTTGATGGATGATCTGTTTTCCACCTTTAATCTCATCGTTTCCATGACACAATCAAGAACAGTCATCTTACACCCTGGGTATAGAGGGGTCTGTTGGAGTTGAATTAGCTTGTTGTACCTGTCAAGCCCAGCAGTATTGCAAGGCAACGGTCTACGGGGTCGTGGGATTGGCTCAGTTGGTACAAACGTCTCGGAAAAACCAAACACATCATCAATCAACCTCCTCTTCGGATCGGTGAACCCGTCGTTACCACTAAATTGTCCGTGATCATACGGAATAACAGAATTCGGTGCTTCACCATGGTATATCCAACATGTATATTTACTCCAAAAACCATTCTTCTTTAGGTGTTCCCAAACCTCATCAAATGGAAAACGAAACATATCACTGCGACATCTACATTTATTACACGGACAGTAGTGCAACGTATTACCACTGTCGTGCTCTTTTACAAATCTCATAAACTGCTTCATCCTATCCATTACACTTGGATCCCATTTTCGTAACCCAATCCAACTCTTGTCCATCCTGAAAATGTATAAATTTTCCAATATTAATCCAACTAACTAATATTGTTCAAATTATAAATGAAATCACAACAAACAATTGATCATAATGATTATCATCATAAAACTTAATCGTTATACATAAAAGCTTTCGAATGTACAACATGAATAATACAAAGTTTCGAAATCACAATAAAAAATACAATAAAATACGTACCTTAATCGAAATGGTGATTATAACAACCGGTAGAAACCTTCGCCTCCAGCTAGCACAACTCAAAGTAGCAACTCACAAGCTTTTTTCGGGAATAACTGACAGGATCGGGAATAGAAATGTGCTCTTTAGCGGGGAGAGGGGCAAGATTGGGTTGGTGTTCCGTGAACTATATATAATTTTCACTTGGAGGTTTATCCGACGACTTGATCTAGGTCGTCGGCTAAACCACATTTTTTTTTTCGAAAGGCTTTAGCGGCCGTCGGCTAAAATGTGATTTTTTTTTTGGGAAAAGGTTTTAGCCGACGACTTGATCTTGGTCGTCGTCTAAAACGTTTTTTTTTGGGAAAAGGTTTAGCCGACGACCCAGATCAAGTCGTCGGCTAAAACATTTTTTTTTTTGTCGGCTAAAGCCTTTCGAGGTCGTCGGCTAAACATCTTTACTATAGCCGACGACTATGTTGTACTTTATCCGATGACCTAGATCAAGTCGTCGGCTAAAACTGTTTAGCCGACGGCAACCCGAGTCGTCGGCTAAGTGTAAAGTTTAGCCGACGACACTTTTAAGTCGTTGGCCGTTTTTTTTCGGATCGTCGGCTAAAGTCCTTTTTTGGTAGTGATCCCCCATGATACTATCTCCGCTAGTCAATTTAACGATAAATGGTTCACATGAAACCAAACAATCAACACACAGACGATGCACCCAATCCAAAGAGATGAAAGAATGTGTAGCACCGGAATTGAAAAGTATAGAAATAGGATGGTCAAGGATGTGGACAATACCTGTAGCCACTGTCGCGTCAGGATCTTCAGTTCATCTCATCTCATACACACGGGGCAAAACAGACCCCGCAGTAGACGCCCCCCCTCTAGAAGACTGCCCATGTCCTCGACCCCTGCCGAAACTCTGTTGAGGCCGATTAGCTGTCGGAGCCTGATTCACGCTCGGTTCCCTTGTAGCCGGGGCCGACACTGGAGTAACTGGTACCCGACTCGCATCTCCATAATACACAGCACGATGCCCCAGACGACCACAATTATGACACTGCAGCGGCGGCTTGTCACACTCACCCATCATATGTCCTGGACAACCACAGTTAAAACAAGTATGACCACAAGCAGGAACAGTCGAAGCAGACTTAGAACCGTGGCCTCCAACAAATGATCGGGATTGACCCCGCATAGGTCGTGATCCGGATTGAGTCTTCTGATGTCCGCCAAACTTACTTCCCGAAAACTGACCGGAAGTCTTCTGCGTTTTACCCTCCGATGCCACCTCCGTAGCAGAAAAAGACATCTTGTAGGCCATTGCATTATTCTGATAGTCTTTCAGAGTTGTACACCTAAGGCCTGCCATGTAGTGGCGAATCCTCGGTTTCATCCGCATGTCAACGTGGCTAAGGCTCGATCTTGATAGTCCCTCAACGAACTGCAGGCAAATCCCGACATATACAAGCAAATCTCCAGCTTCATCCGTATGTCAAAGTGAAGGATCCTCTCTTCCTCGGTCCTCACCCGATCTCGCACATAACTGAGTTGTTTGCTATATTCGATGATAGTCTGCGACACCGATATATCTTGCGGTTCTGCCAAATAAAATTCACGAATCCTTTGCTCTCTAATCGGTTTCGGACAGAACTCAGCTTCCATAAATGCCTGGAACTCCGCCCATGTGACATGACGATCATGAGGTTTAATAGCTTCCCACCAATTAGCGGCATCTTTGTCAACAAGGTACTGAGCGATAGGTACCTTCCGCTTTTTAGGACAAGCGACAGCCTCGAATATCTTTCCCAACTGGAAAAGCCAACCATCCCAGCCCAGCACATCCGTAAGGCCAGCGAATCGAGGGGGATTCATATGAATTACCTTGCGAAGCCATTGATTTACACTGATGTTCTGGGTTGCGTCAGTTTTGCGTTGAACCGCCTGGGTCAAATGAGTCATCTGTGTTGCTACTTGTTGCAGTATAGTAGCAACACCAATACCAATATCATTCCCGGCAACATTCCCTCGATTCCGCATCTGATCCCCGTGGTCATCGGCACCATGGTTACGACAACGACCTCTGCCCCTCGGCATACTAACAAGCAACAACATATCGCATCGAAAAATCATAACACATACCAAAGACATCACACATCTCCGTCTTCAATCAAACACAATTAAATCCTATACACATTATGATTTAATTCAAACTAGAGCACAATATACAAACCATTATCCCAACAATTGACATTTATAATATCATTGCTATGTGAACTATAATTGCAATGAAATTAAAGTCATTCATTATATCAAAACCACCTTCTGTACAGGTCCCGCGCCGGAACCCACCAAGTTGAAAACCATTTAAAAAAATATTCAAAAATGCCAAAAAGGCCGATGACGGTAATACTTTCCAATTACTCACCAAAAGTCATTTTCCAAATACCAAATACCGTCATAAAAATACCATTTGCAATTACAAGGCGAAGACGCCAAAACTCAATAATTTCAAAATGTACGTTAAGCCACCCCTTAAACGTACCGACAAAAGAGTTAGGAAAAAGGGTTAACGATATAACCCAAGTTTACGAGATACCCGAAAGGTCATTACAAAATAGACATGGTTTGGCAAAAATACCGAAAAGTCATTTTGAAATATACACATGCAGCGGATAAGAACACAGTTCAAAATATACATAATCACACACAACAATTGTTATCCCTGGACAACACACATAGAATACGGTCACAAACGGTCAGCCTAACAATCGCAAAAGTTAGACCCACAGCCAGAATGCAACTCCCAATCTTCTGCCTAGGTTGATTAGTGTGTGCTCCTACAGAGAATTTGTGCGCGCTAGCCATGCCACGTTAGCGCGCGCTAGCCCCACACTTGGCGTGCGCTAACTATTCTAATCTAGCAACACGTTTTTGAACATATATCAAAAGTTGAAGGTTACAAATAAACAACAACATACGAATCCAAACATCAACAATTCGCATCATTATGACATTGCACAAATAACCATCAGATGTTAAATAACATTCTGAACCGAGTCTCCACTTCTCGGTCGAGAGAAATGTCTCGACGAGAGCACACCGAACGACTCAAAGTTCACACCATTACCTTAATCACAACTCTGAGCATTATAACCAAAATAATAACATCCTCACTACATACCTTTTAACCGAAATTCATGAAACCGAAAAGGTGAAAGCGAAAGTCACGTCTCAAGTAAACTTTTGATAGACCTCGTTTGAGTATTTAAAAATCAAATTTTGAAAATTTTCAATGTAAGATGAAAATAAAATATATGTAGTTTGAATTCTCAAAATTTTCGGTCTCGAGGTCATCATACGAAAATCAAACCTTTTTCCCTCCTCGTAGGATGTTTTTAAATAAAATTTACACGACTTCCCCAAAACATTTGAAGTTCAAAATACCACACTGGTAAACTTTCATTGAGTAACCAATCCAAAATATTACTCCTATAAAAATGATTTCACACAAAGATGTATGTATATATACATATATACATACATACATACATACCGGTACTACTCTTCATTCCAGCACAATATGAAAATCAAACAAGTATGGAGTACATATTCTCGAGGCATGTTTAAACTCCACATAATAACACAGAATCACACAAGCTCGTATAACACGAGACACAACAAAGTAGGGAGACTTACATCCACAGATCGCACGAAGATGATGGTTGCACCTCGATACTAATCACGACCGACAACTCAGACGACGCGTCGCGACACTACTCAGTCAGACAAAATCTAACAAGACAAGACCCAACAACACACAACTCCACCCGACAGCCTAGGTTTCTGCAACCTAAGCTCCGATAACATATTCTGTAACACCCCCAAATCACTCGGGAATATTACAGTGCCGCAGACCCTCTCCGTGAGGATCTACCAGGCTAAATACAAAATAATGTATCACTTCACATGCCGACATGGCTACGTAAAGGACCATTAGACCGATTTGGTCTTTTATCACAACACACACATCATTACATACAAGATTCTTTCCCAGAACTCATACCCACGCAGGGGCTGGAATACATTAACGCTCCCATATATCGGGATAAAAACACATCGGAGAAATAACCAACAAGACTATCCAATATACTCTACGATTGGTCTTCATGTGATTAGTATCTTCGTCTTCCATCACCCTTTGTATCGATCCTGTGATTCGCTCCCCAGCAACCTACAAGTACCTGGACGCAATACCGACATCCACCCCTTGAATACTCGGGGGTCAGCAAAACTCCACTATTTTGCTAGTGCAAGTATAAAATACGAATATAAGCCAAACACATCATACTTCAAGAATATAATAATCATGAACATGCTTCCCGAGATAAATTATTTGACCAAGATAGTTCGAATCATGGAAAGTGGGAAAATAAACCCAATGTATCTCTTACAAAACATTTTATGATCTCGGGAGTTTTGAAAACATTTGGGATTAAAAAATTCTCAAGTCTTTTGAAAACACTTGGGGACACGGGCCAAAATCATCTTTCCGAAAATACAAGTTCCGATAACAACTCACGGGGTCCATGACCCAAATTATAAAACACAGGGTCCACGACCCAAATCATCAAACACAGGGTCCACGACCCAAATCATCAAACACATATTCCTAAGGATTATTCGTGTCCCGTGCTAACAAGCCACGAACCTCAGATGCTCCCGCAGAACATACCCGAGTGAATAACCCCATAGGAAACCATACCAAATCACATGTCCTCGTGACAACGGTCACAGAACCATTACCAAACCACAACCATAAGTTATCATGGCATCGCGCTAACAAGCCACGAACCTCGGAGTCCCTACAAGACATACCCAGATTGGATAACCCCATAAGTTATCCCGGCATCGGGATAGCAAGCCCCGAACCTCGGAGTCCCGGCAAGACATACCCGGATTGGATAACCCTATGGTCACGCCCGATCCATACTAGCAAGTATGGACTCAGAGATTCATCAATCTTACCCGGAGGCACGTCACTTTCAACGATCACATAATAGTAAGCAAAACATCAAGCCAAGCAACACTAAAAATCATAACCTCCTTTCAAAGGAGTAACAACCAATATCCCCCATCACATATTCGCCAAACAAGCACACATAACAACACGTAATCCTCGGTAAATGATTATGGTTTATTACATTCACTAAATGTGATCATACGTCTTTCAACAAACGAAGTTAGCACACATAGTCCAAAAACACACTTATTTACGAAGCGTACGAGTTATCGTTGAAAGACAACATTTATCGAGAACATACCGATCCTTTTTAACATTCATTAAACATTCGGATTTTGCATAAAATCATTTACCAACAATTATGCCTACGAAACATGAAAAGTCTGGGCAAGATACTTGCCTCGATACCATGAGCAATGGAACAATGAACGGACACGGCCGGGTAGTCCTCGAACTTCCAAGATCGACCAAAAACCCAACAACTCCACGGAAACTACGAAAATAATATCACCACGAATCAATAACGTTAAACGGCATCCGAATCAACCTGAAAAACAACAAGGATCCGAAGGTTCTTCAAGGAAATCGGGAATCAAGTTCCGGGTTGGTAAAAATCGACAAACGAGTTACAAAATCTGAAGATTATGGCCAAGACAACAAGAATACCATAACCAATTCATAAACCATGGATTAAATCGAAGAATCCCGAAGAAACCCCCAAAAATCATACAATCAAGGTTCTAAGTAAGGAAATACCTTGATTCGACGAAGAACACGGATTAGATGTTGTTCTAATCGACAAAGGCCTTCTAAAAAGCCTTGGAAATGAGCAGAATCGACCAAGAACTCCTCCTATCGATCACTCCCGTCCGCAGCCGCCACCAGGTGAAGATAACGCAAGAAAATGAGGTCTGGTCGAAGCCCAGGCCTATATATGCCGACTGGGTTACGGCCGTAACCAGCAGTGCCTTACGGCCGTAACTCGGTCAATGCGCGTAAGCGTACGCAATAGCCGAATACTTGCATACGCAATGATCACACATTACGGTAGTAATCGGCAAAGCCTTACGGCCGTAACCGAGCATCCCAGACCACTGGACGAAATCTGCCGAATCATTACGGCCGTAACCGGCCAGCGCCTAGCGGCCGTAACAATCCTTATGGCCATAACCGGATAGACCTTACAGCCGTAACCGAGTGACCCAGGCCTAGGTGTTCGGAAGTCTTACAGCCATAATCGGCCAGGCCTTACGGCCGTAACTCGACCCAGCCCACACTCGACCATCCGGCTAAATACTCGACGACGTCTCGATCACGCGAACGCGCCGACTATGATCCAAAACAATAACGAACGGTCTACGAAACTCAACGTACCACAGTACAAGCATGCGATTCCAACGACGCGGACGATAACAGTCCGTTCGATCGAAGAAAATTCAACGAAACCGGAATGAAGATCTCGAGTATTACATTAGATAGGTTGATTCCTTGTCCGATAGAAAAGAAAACGGTTTAACTTAGACCGACAAAAAGACAAGTGTGTTACGGTTTATCTCGGACCAATAGAAGATGAGATTATAACGGTAATCCCTCGACCGATAGAAGAGAGGTACAGAGGTTGATCTTTAGCCTATAGAAAAAGATACGGAGAGAGGATGTAGGCACGTTTGGCCGAACCTCTATGAATCTTGTGTCGTTTAATTTCTGCACTTTAAATCACTTCCGCAAAGCACAAAGAGTTTTCATAACTCTAATTCCGAAAATGGCGATACCTACCAATCTTGCTCCAATAATTGGTATCAGAGTGGGTATCGATTTATATATATATATATCGGCTTAATATCCGAGGATAAAAAGATCTGATGGCGTTTCAATTTGCCCGGTAGAAGGTCTTGCCTTGAACCGATCATCATTCTTTGATGGATCGAACTTCATGATTGGAAAGAAAAAGATGCATATCTTCATCCGAGCATACGACATCGAGCTATGGAAAGTTATATGTCTTGGTTCGAAAATTCCCACGAACACCAATGGTATGCTTAAAAGTTTCAAAGAGTATGATGATTCCGATTGGAAAAATGACAATTATAATTGCAAAGCAACGCAATTATTATATTGTGCTTTAAATCCGGAATAACACAACCGGATCTCATCTTGTGATAGTGCCAAAGAAATATAGAAAATATTAGAGGTCACACACGAAGGCACAAATCAAGTCAAGGAGATGAAGATTAACATGCTTCTCCACGACTACTAGCTATTCCAAATGAAAGACGATGAATCCATTACAATAATACTCGACTGATTTTAAGTCATTACGAATGGATTGGCTTGTTTCGAAAAACCCATTTCGAGTAGTGAAAAAGTAAAGAAGATCCTACGATCACTACTTCGGGAATGGGACGGCACGGTGACAGTGATTATGGAATCGAAAGATTTAAATAATCTTGATTTTGCGCCTTCGTTGGTTCACTAATAAATTACGAGATTGTTCTAAAATCTCATAATGCAAAGCCAAAGCCGAAGGAAAGATCAATAGCTACGAAAGCTAAGATGTCTCGCAAAGAAGAAATCCCGGTCAATGAAAGTGATGAAGAATCGGCATATTATGCCAAGAATATTAATAAGTTTTAAAACTTATTGAACCGGAGAAAGAAGGACATCAAATTGGGCGAATCTACGAAATTCGACAACAACTGTCGAATTTTTGGTAAACCATGCAACTTTGCTAAAAATTTCCGAGCGCAAATCCCAAGAAGGAAGTACTCGTTGAAACATGGAGCGATGAATATGAAGATGATGATTTCAATCAAAATAATCTTGCTCTCATGGCACGAAGTTCATTCGATGAAAGCGACATCGAAAGTCAGGTTAGTACATCCTCTCAAGATGAATTATTTCAAGCATTCGAATTATTACATACTGATTTTCAAAATGCTTTATCCGAAATAAAATCTCTTCAGGCTAAAAATAAATTATTGGAAACCGAAATTTCCAAAATTCTTGAAAAAGGGAAATCTTTAGAAACCGATCATTCAAATTGTCTTGATATTGAAAATAAATTAAAGAATGATCTTTTGAAAGTTCAAGACGAACTTAAAAATTTAACGAACAAATTTTCTCTTAGAAATGAGAAATTTGAAAATATGCTTTCTGTTCAAAAATATACGTTAAACAATTAGCGGTTACGATTCAAGTCGCATAATAAAACCGAATCCTTAAACTTGAAAATAACCCGTTGCGATATATGTTTAAAAATTGGGCATCATATTTCAAATTTCAAAAGCCCATGCCGGACGATAAAAAATAAAAAAAAAATTGGATTCCTAAAGGAACCAAAATTCCAAATATTGTCTATATTTCTAAAGAAAAATCAACTATCGGTTGGATCCCCAAAAATCAAAATTAAATATTTCATCAATTGGTATCTTTATCTTTGATATTTTCAAAATCTATATTTAACTCAGGGGGAGTTGTCATATTTTTAATGAGGATATATATTTGTCAGAGGGAGTTTACCCATTTCAGCATACATTATAATTTATTATCGATTTTATCATCTTATATGCACTCTTTTTTGATAACAAAAAGGGGGAGAAGAATGGTATAAAAAAAGAATGGTATACGGGGAGAAAAATAAACAATGGGAGAGAAATAGTCATGGAAGAATGACGAGAAAAATAAAAACATATACCAATCAGGAAAAGACAAAGGAGAAAGTCGAAAAGATGAAAAAGAAAATGAGGAGTTGAACAATGAGAAGTAGTTGAAAAGAAGAAAAGAAAAGATGGGAAGGAACTAACGAAACGGACAAAGCCGAACACTTTGATCTGTATATATATATATATATATATATATATATATATATATATATATATATATATTTTATTTTGTAGGTTTATCCCATTCAAGATTGTTGTTTTGTAATCATCAAAAAGGGGGAGATTGTTGGAATACTTTATTCCATATATTCATTACCGAGTTTTGATGATTAGTTGTTGAACAAAGAAAAACAACAAGGAAGCAAAACAAAACAATGAAGAAGTCGAAGTCCCAAAAAGTCATTCAATCAGGACTGCAAATCTAGCGCACGCTACAAGATGAAGATAACGCACGCTATAGGTGAAGGTTAACACACGCTATCGCAGAATGTGACTGTTGTGAAGACTTTCAACATGGAATATCATATGCACTGACATAGACATAGCGGACGCTATGAATGATATTTAACGCACACTAAAGAGCATTTGAATTCAAACAAATGAACATTGGAAGATTCGTAGCTGAAGACAAAAGTTATAAATGGGTATATGCCGCAAGCAATGACGTGATATTAGCGCACGCTACGAGAGAATACTAGCGCACACTAACTGAAAGTATCAGAAGCTACTGGACTGAAGGAAAGAACAGGTAACGTACGCAACATGCATAATAACGTATGTAATAGGGCAATAGCGCACGCTAAAGGAAGAGGCTAGCACACACTAAACTGTGTCTGGCAGTAACGGCTAGTTAGAGGAAATTGCCTATAAATATCAAACCATTTGGTATCAAACCACACAACAACTCCAAGCAATCGATATATTGATCAGATATTGTATTCATACTATTGTTGTTGTATTTGTGCTTATTTGATAAGTGTTTGAGTGTTATACATGAAAACATACACGAGAGGAAAAAGAAAGGATGAGATTGGATTTGGTGTTATTAGGATCAAGGATCCGGCATTATTAGAATAGCAATCTATATCCACGTGAGGTTTGTCTAGTACCCATAGAAAGCTAGATAGGTTGATTCCTTATCTGATAGAAAAGGAAAACAGTTTAACTTGGACCGAAAAAAAGACCAGTGTTTTACGGTTTATCTCGGACTGATAGAAGACGAGATTGTAACGGTAATCCCTCGACCGATAGAAGAGAGGTGCAGAGGTTGATCTTCAGCCTATAGAAAAATATACGGAGAGAGGACGTAGGCACGTTTGGCCAAACCTCTATAAATCTTGTGTCATTTAATTTCTGCACTTTAAATCGCTTTCGCAAAGCACAAAGAGTTTTCGTAACTCTAATTCCGAAAACGGCGGTACCTACCAATCTTGCTCCAACAGCTTTGCACTCCTTAATCATTAACAGCTCTGGATAGACAAACCAACACCGACCTAACAACCAAACTCGTTTCATCCACACAAGAACAATGGCATACGGACCTCCAGTCTTTAATCCCATCCAATTACGGATCATTTCTTTGACTCTTGCAAGCATATTTCGACTATAAATGGTCTCGATAATAGCCAAAATCATCTCATGTGTAGAAATCATTTGAGAAGCTGAGAGGGAACTAAGATTGGTGATTGTCCCAATAGTATCTGGTTCTAGCAAACTAGTCCTAAAAAACCAAGGATGCAGAAACATTTCATCAAACACTTTTAAGGCAATCATAAAACAAGCTACTGACAGAACAACATAACATAATGATAGCAAGACAAATTGAGCACAAGAAAAATAAGGATCAACAAAATTAAAGATATAAAACTTAAAACAAAACCAGGGCGCTAGCAGAGAATAGCGGAACAACCATGGGGGTTTCGGAACTGGTCGATCCCGAGATAAATCTGCAGTTGGGCGTATTTCAGTGGCGTCGAAGGGCAGAGGCAATGTCAAAGGCTTCGGCGATGGACGCAGGTCTGGAGAATGAGCCGTCGTGAGGAATGAGCTAGCAACGGTCACAAGACAATAGCAACAGGACGCACATGTTCATGGATCTGTCGACAATCTGGGTTGTGGGTGTGTTGGTTACTCGCGACAATCAATGAGGAGAGAGATGAGAGGACGGTGGAGGGATTTTGATGGTTAGGTATGAATGAGTTACTGTGTGGTTCAAGGAACGGCTGTGGAGGAGGACTGGAACACACCCCAACCAGTGTGGGGGGGACCTCCATGGTGGAGGGGATGAGAGCCTCCATGACGGAGAGGGTAGGAACCTCCATGGTGGAGGGGAAGGCCTCCACTAACTCTAGGGTTGTGAGGAGATATTTTGGGTTTAGATATATGGAGTGCTTCTCTCTCCAAAACATTGATAGTTAATGATGTTCTTAGAAATATGTTCTTGAATGCCAATTTGAAGATGAGGGAAAGTGCATTGTATTTGGAATTATGAACTTGCTTCCAGCCTCGTCCTGTAGAAATAAAGGCCTTTACTATAGACTAAAATTATACTCCCCTTATAATACTATGAACTTGATGAACATATTGAGTTGCATATGTGTATGCATAATTGTATTGTTTATATTGTGTTGATCCTGTGAGATCATGTGATCTATATGTTGTGTTGATCCTGTGAGATCATGAGATCTATGCTTAGGGCGCTGGATCGGATGTCCACTATGCGTTGGTCCGACGGGATCATCCTGGGGATCTATGCTGAGGGCGTTGGATCGTTGGACAGGTTTTCCACCATGCGTTGGTCCGACGGGATCATCATGGGGATCTATGCTGAGGGCACTGGATCATTGGATTACCCGGTATTGTGTTGATGGAATCATGTGGATTCGCATCATTGATTTTATCATGTGTTGTTATTGTGCATATGTATATTATGGGTTTGCCATAAGTATACATTGTCGTTATTGATGTGAGCATATTGACGTTGTCATATGAGTATGCATTTGTAGGTCTTGTGTTAGGACCGTGTCCGTATGTTGTTGATCTGATCTTGGATTAGACTGACGTGATTTCGTCGTGGCAGTTCATATCTTGAGGTATGTTCCGTATTTCTTTTGGTATTCGTCTTTTGATGGACAATCGGTTATCGTCTTGGGATTTGATGATGCTACCCGATGGATCGTATTGGTCAGAACTGGTATATTTCCGTATCGTGAGTTGGTTATGATAGTTTGAGAATCTAGAGTATTGTTTGAGGTACAATACAGATATTATGTTCAAGTTTATTGGTTAATCGAGTACGAGATGCGAAATATGATAATGGTTATTCTGATGAGAATTATTTGAGTAAGTAAAGTTACTACGATAAGATTACATTGGTCGTATTCTTATTTTGTATTCTCATTGGTATGTAGTTATTAATGTGATATGATGGTTATCATTATTGGATATTATGGCTGACCCCGTTGTGGGCTTTCTTTTTAGGTTCTTTAGATATCGAGTTTGTAGCGGTCGTGGAGAGATGAGCTTCCCGGAGGATACTGGCTAGGGCATGTAATTGTGTATTGAGTTCCTGAACAATTGTTGTATTCTGCTGCTAGAGTACTTTTAACTATTGTCTTTTCCGCTGCGTGAGTATTTTAAATGACCTTTCGTTTCTCGTAACTTGAGTTACTTTGGAAATCATTTTATAAACTATTGAGTTTCGGCCGTTTGGCCTTGCACTTTTCAAAACGAGGTTTTACGACGGTTTTGATAAACATATTTTATATAGTCTTCAAATGTTTTAAAGATAATACCGTCGTTGGCTTCTTGGGCATTTGTAAATGTTTGCGAAAATTTTCTTTAGCCTTGTGGGTTCCATCTCGGGGCCCACGGCGCTGTAATATTTCCGGTTAAATCTGGGCGTGTTACAGGATCACCCCACTATCACTGAACAACTTATTATGGCCTTCTGTCGTGATACAGATATGAAATTATTACTAGAGGAGAACTGGTTACATTCAAATTTTAAACAAAAATATGGACCAGTTCATACTCAATGTTATTGAAGGTGTATCACAAGGTAAAACCTTGGGAGAAGAGGAAGTTGTTGAAGGACAAGGGGAAAAGAGAGAAGAAAAAGCAGATGAGGAAGTCAGAGAGAAAGAGAAGGAAGTAGTTGAAAAAGAAACTGAAAAAGAAGTTGTTGAAGAAACTGAAAGAGAAAAGGAGGAAGGAAAAGAAAAAGAAGAGGCTGAAAAAGAAAAGGAATAAGAAGAAGAAGTTGAAAAAAAAGGAGGAGAAAAAGAAGGAGGAGAAGAAAAAGAGGAAGAAGAAGATGATGAGGACCATGATCAAAATGCACCTGATCAGGCCTCCAGCTTAGCTCAGCATTCAGAAGCTGAGAAATCAGAGAGACAAAGGGATCAAGGGGAGCAGGCTGATAAAACCCCCTCTACACCGAAGTCATCTGCACCAAAGAAGTCAAAGTAACCTGCAGATGAAGACACTTCTGAGAAATCAGGATCCCCCGAAAAGACTCCATCTGATCAAGCATCAGCTGATAGGAGAATCTTATCTGAGAAATCCATCACTCATAATTAGCTACAAAAGAGAGCTCAGGTGAAAACACTCAGGCATAAGCATATCAGCTGCCCCCTAACTTCACTGAGATGATCAGATCGATGGTGAAATAGACTGTTGCTGAGCTCCTGCCAACTGAAGTCAAACCTGAGCTGCTGTCCCTGAATGCCAAAATGGACACTCTTCTTAATATAAAGGAACCCTCTCCACCATCAACAAATTCAAGAATGCCTCTTAGCATGTCAGACTTCATGCATAGGGTGGAGGAAAAGCTAGCAAAAATTCTTGATGCTAGCAAAAAGGGGGAAGAGATGACTAAGGAGGAAAAGATAAGAAAAGGAGAAGAATTGAGCTCAAAGAAAAGACAGGAAGCATTACCATTGATCCAAGCTGGGTCTTCAACCTTAAAAAGAAAAAATGCTGCAAAATCACCATCTGAAGCACCAACTGCCAAGAAAAGAAGAACTGGATAGGAAACAGTGGTGCAACTTCAATATGAAGGAAAAGAACTGTTTGAAGTTGAGGGGTTCCTTCTAGTAGAAGACACAAACAAATAGGGGATTGCCAAAAAACAGTTTATTGAAAAATACTATCTCTAGGAAATCATCCAATTCAATATGCAAAGTATTTAGTCACATTTTTATTTCTAGAAAAATACTCCCACTAAAACAAAATACCCTAAATTTTACAACATTTGTAATTTTAGTGGGCTAAGACCCCATTTTGCACAATTCTAACTTAGCTTTGGCATGACGCCTAGAATTGAGCCACTTTAGGTGGATAACTCTGTATCGATTACATCATATGTAACTCTTAGATTATATTTATGGGATTCAGCATCTTATGCCCAAGTATGTTATAATCCCATCTTATGCCTTTACATTCAAAACTATTTTGAATTCTTAGTTCATTAAAACACATAGGTATCACCATTACTTATCCTACCTCACTAAGATAATCCGAGCACCCAGCTTTGACATGACCTGCTCAAGATGATCAAAGTCTTGATAGGTGTTTTAATTGAACGATATTAAAAAATCTTATCGAGGGGTGTTATCCTATGTTGCATGTCTATGTTGGCTAACGTACATCTAAACATACATCGCATCACATACATGCATAATTTAAACATATGTAGCATCACATAACATAAAAAGCATAGGACTGTGTATAGCATGACCATAATCCTAACGTGATTTTCATGAGCCAACATGAAAATCACAAAGGTCAATCTAAAGGGTATAATTGGTCTCCATTGATCATCCAACTTCTTGGAATGTCATATGTGATTAATTCGCTCCTCAAGTCCGTCCTTCGTCTCTTTCTTGTCTTCATTACATTAATGAAAAATATACTACACTAGTAAAATTAAATTACAAGAGGGCAAACGACACGCAGGCCATAAATTATAATAATAAATTAAAAGATGACTCGCAGGCCGTACAAACTAATTATAATTAAACGACACGCATGCCGTAAAACCAAACCAATAATAAATTGAAACATCTAATCATATTGGTCAATTTATGGTCATGCCATACACCATACACAAACCATAATTATTACACATAATTAACTAAACATACTATTAAAATTAATTACCACATAATTAATTAAACACAATATAAATCTACTTGACAGTCAGGTATAAGATTAATATCCGCTCCAGAATCAACAATCCGAAACACAAGCCCAGTTGGCTGAGCACTCTTTTGTAATATCTGTACTTTTGTAATATACGTTGTGCCGTGTGTATGCGTACCATGAACTAGGGTTAATCACCCAGGGATGGTCCGATGGGGCCTCTGCGGGGTGCGGTGGCCATGAGTCTCGTACCAATGGTTAACTTTTGAAATATTTTGTTGGAGAACTATGTTTTGTGTATATGCACCTTAACATTCCGGAATATAAATATTTTAGAAAATGTTTTTGGCGCATATTTCATGTGTATAGAATGGTAGTTCAAATAGTATTGTACTTGCACTAGCAGTTGGCGCTAACCCCTTAAATGGGGGAAATACTTTTGTATTTCAGGTACAGGTCTAGGGGACGAACGAGCATGCAGTTAGTATGAGGAGGATGGGAAAGCGTGACACCGTTCAATTGGTCGACTGAGTCATGTCCTGTCGTTTGAGTTTTATTAATTGTATCATTTGCTTCAGTACTCGAGTACTTTCTTCATTTTATTTGTATAGTTTTTGAACCCAGTTTGGGAAGGCGTTTGATTGTTGAGTAAATGTTGTTTGAGATAGTCTGTTTATTATCGTTTGTCTTTATTAAGTAACGGTGTATAAATTGCATAGTGTTTGTCATTGGTCTCGGGTAGTCGAGATGTGTGTTAGTCTGGTGGACTCAAAGAGTTGGGTCCACGACGCTGTAATATGCCCTGAACGTCTTGGGGGTGTTACATAAAATGGTATCAGAGCCCAAGGTTTTATGGATACCTAGGCTATTGGTTATTTGGGTCTATTCGAGTGTCATTTCTGAACAGTAACACTGTTACGCCATCATCTCAGTACGTCGATGCTCTTAAGTTTTTCCTAACTTGACTCGTTGTGTTATTCTGTGTTGTTCATTCTTAGTATTGTGATGTGTGTTTGCATTTAAACTGTACTCACTAGTTACTTCTTCAGAGTGCCTGTTGGTAGAGAACGCGGACGCGGTCGCGGACGCAGTAGGGGACGTGGCGCATCCGGTGGGGCGGCCATGTCCAATAGCTCTGAGGCTGGTTCGGCAGCACCGTCTTTGTCGAGTAGTGTTCAGCCTAGTGCTGAAGGTCATCAGGACCAGTCTGCTAGCCTCGGTAATGCTAATGATAACGTCGGGGTAGCTACTATTCTGTAGCAAGTAGCGAATCAGATGGCGCTGCTAACTCAGGCGGTCCTGGTTAATCAAGTTAATGCTACTCCGGTTCTACTTGCTGGTCCTAATACCGACAAGTTGCTTCAGGATGTGATCCGTATGGATCCTCCGCAGTTCGATGGTCGGAACGGGTGCCCGAGTAAAAAAAGCAAAGGAAGTTCGATGACCTTATGGACAGTGCAGGAGTTGGTGTTTCTAGTTTGCAACGTCGTAGTCTTTCCGCTGTGAAGATCCATTGCTCGATACGCGGGACTGAGAGTTCCATGTCGTCTGTTTTGACTCCTGGTAAAGCCAGGAGGTGTTTTAACTGCAATGTGTCGGGACATGTTCGTGCACATTGTCCTTCTCCGCCAGTAACGTGTTACAAGTGCGGGCTCGAGGGACACCGGGTTCAGTTTTGCGAGTTGGTCACCGAGCCTTCCGAGGCACGGACTTGAGCACCGATATCAGGACTGACTCCGAGGAGTCCCTGAGGGGCGTGGTCTATCAGTTGTATGTTATATTATTTCCTTACTTTGTTGTTTCGAATTTCGGATATAAACTTCTTTCATCCGAAGTGGGTCGGATTTTGAACTTCTGTATTTTCGACTCTGTCGACTCGTTTATGTTCGTTGATATTTTCTGAACTTGTCCTGTCTCTTGCTTTTTTTGATCGAACGAGTGTGGTATTGTTTCGGAATAACCCGTTTGTCGTTGTGACTTTTCAATTGCTATTCCATTTCCTGTGGATCTTATGTGAATGCACATCTTGTTGTTTTCACCGGATCATATATTGTCTCGAGACGAGATGTGAACTTTGGGGTTGTTGTTTGAATTTTATTGTTCATCGTGATTCAAACATTGTTGTCTCGATCGTTGTGGTCCGATCGTTTGATTGTTCGGTTTTTGTTGATCTCGTTTCGTGATTGTTGAGCATCCAAACTCCTTCGTAATTTCCTTAAGTTCGGGAAATTAGTCTCGTTTTCGTTCTTCCAACCCTTGGGCTGTGGAATTTCGTATTTGTTCAGCGATTAGCTCGCGTTTTGATTGATATAATGTTGGGTTGGTCAATTGTATTGATTTTTGTTCGTTGTATTTTGTTTTTGTTCGGGTGTAGCGATTTGGATGGTAACAGTTGCGTGCTGCATATGAGTCGTCGCGGGTTGTCGGCAACGGATATCGTGTGTTCTCTGAGTTTGTTTTGCTTTGTTCATTGTATGTTTCAAGTTTCGAGGACGGAACTTCTTTTAAGAGGGGTAGAATGTAATACCCGAGATCTTTATTCCAGTTTCGTTGAATTTTCTTCGGTCGAATGGACTGTTGTCATCTGCGTCGTTGGAATCGCATGCTTGTACTGTGGTACGTTGAGTTTCGTAGTTCGTTCGTTATTGCTTTGGATCATAGCCGGTGCGTTCGCGTGATCGAGACGTCGTCGAGTATTGAGCTGGATGGTCGGGTGTGGGCTGGGTCAAGTTACGGTCGTAAGGCCTGGCCGATTACGGTCGTAAGACTTCCGAACACCTGGGCCTGGGTCACTCAGTTACGGCCGTAAGGTATATCTGGTTACGGCCATAAGGATTGTTACGGCCGCTAGGCGCTGGCCGGTTACGGCCGTAATGATTCGGCAGATTTCGTCCAGTGGTCTGGGATGCTCGGTTACGGCCGTAAGGCTTTGCCGATTACGGCCGTAAGGTGTGATCTTTACGTATGCAAGTCTTCGTCTGTTGCGTATGCTAACGCGCGTTGACCGAGTTACGGCCGTAAGGCACTGCCAGTTACGGCCGTAACCCTGTCGGGATATATAGGCCTGAAGCCCAGACCTCATTTTCTTGCGTTTTCTTCACCTGGTGGCGGCTGTGGATGGGAGTGATCGATAGGAGGAGTTCTTGGCCGATTCTACTCATTTCCAAGGGTTTTTGGAAGGCCTTTGTCGATTAGAACAACATCTAATCCGTGTTCTTCGTCAAATCAAGGTATTTCCTTACTTTGAACCTTGATTGCATGATTTTTGGGGGTTTCTTCGTGATTCTTCGATTTAATCCATGGTTTATGAATTGGTTATGGTATTCTTGTTGTCTTGGACATGATCTTCGGATTTTGTAACTCGTTTGTCGATTTTTACCAACCCGGAACTTGATTCCCGATTTCCTTGAAGAACCTTCGGATCCTTGTTGTTTTTCAGGTTGATTCGGATGCCGTTTAACGTTATTGATTCGTGGTGATATTATTTTCGTAGTTTCCGTGGAGTTGTCGGGTTTTTGGTCGATCTTGGAAGTTCGAGGACTACCCGGCCGTGTCCGTTCATTGTTCCATTGCTTGTGGTATCGAGGCAAGTATCTTGCCCATACTTTTCATGTTTCGTAGGCATAATTGTTGGTAAATGATTTTATGCAAAATCCGAATGTTTAATGAATGTTAAAAAGGATTGGTATGTTCTCGATAAATGTTGTCTTTCAACGATAACTCGTACGCTTCGTAAATAAGTGTGTTTTTGGACTATGTGTGCTAACTTCGTTTGTTGAAAGACGTATGATCACATTTAGTGAATGTAATAAACCGTAATCATTTACCGAGGATTACATGTCGTTATCTGTGCTTGTTCGGCGAATATGTGATGGGTGATATTGGTTGTTACTCCTTTGAAAGGATGTTGTGATGTTTAGTGTTGCTTGGCTTGATGTTTTGCTTATTGTTATGTGATCGTTGAAAGTGACATGCCTCCGGGTAAGATTGATGAATCTCCAGGATCCATACTTGCTAGTATGGGTCGGGCGTGACCATAGGGTTATCCAATCCGGGTATGTCTTGCGGGGACTCCGAGGTTGGGGGCTTGCTAGCCCGATGCCAGGATAACTTGTGGGGTTATCCAATCCGGGTATGTCTTGCGGGGACTCCGAGGTTCGTGGCTTGTTAGCGCGATGCCGGGATAACTTATGGTTGTGGTTTGGTAATGGTTCTGTGACCGTTGTCACGAGGACATGTGATTTGGTATGGTCTCCTATGGGGTTATTCACTCGGGTATGTTCTGCGGGAGCATCTGAGGTTCGTGGCTTGTTAGCAAGGGACGCGAATAATCCTTAGGAATATGTGTTTGATGATTTGGGTCGCGGACCCTGTGTTTGATGATTTGGGTCGTGGACCCTGTGTTTTATGATTTGGGTCGTGGACCCCGTGAGTTGTTATCGGAACTTGTATTTTGGGAAAGATGATTTTGGGCTATGTCCCCAAGTGGTTTCAAAAGACTTGAGAATTCTTTAATCCCAAATGTTTTCAAAACTCCCGAGATCATAAAATGGTTTGTAAGAGATACATTGGGTTTATTTTACCACTTTCCATGATTCGAACTGTCTTGGTCAAACAATTTATTTCGGGAAGCGTGTTCATGATTATTATATTCTTGGAGTATGTTGTGTATGGCTTGTAATCGTATTTTATACTTGCACTAGCAAAACAGTGGGGTTTTGCTAACCCCCGAG
The DNA here is from genome assembly GCA_033398695.1 of Orobanche coerulescens. Classification (NCBI taxonomy): domain Eukaryota; kingdom Viridiplantae; phylum Streptophyta; class Magnoliopsida; order Lamiales; family Orobanchaceae; genus Orobanche; species Orobanche coerulescens. The sequence goes on from CM065816.1 coordinate 93,939,113, forward strand.
TATTCGGGGGGTGGATGTCTCAGACAAGGCCCGTGTACTTGCAAAGTTCTTTGGGAGCGAATCACAGGATCGATACAAAGGGTGATGGAAGATGACGATACTAATCACATGAAGACCAATAGTAGAGTATTTTGGATAGTCTTGTTGGTTATTTCTCCGATATGTTATTATCCCGATATATGGGAGCGTTAATGTATTCCAGCCCCTGCGTGGGTATGAGTTGTGGGAAAGAATCTTGTATGTAATGATGTGTGTGTTGTGATAAAAGACCAAATCGGTCTAATGGTCCTTTACGTAGCCATGTCGGCATGTGAAGTGATGCATTGTTTTGTATTTAGCCTGGTAGATCCTCACGGAAAGGGTTTGCGGCGCTGTAATATTCCCGAGTGGTTTGGGGGTGTTACATCTAGCTTTCTATGGGTACTAGACAAACCTCACGTGGATATAGATTGTGATTCTAATAATGCCGGATATTTGATCCTAATAACACCAAATCCAATATCAGCCTTTCTTTTTCCTCTCGTGTATGTTTTCGTGTATAACACGCAAACACTTATCAAATAAGCACAAATACAACAGCAATAGTATGAATACAATATCTGATCAATATATCGATTGCTTGGAGTTGTTGTGTGGTTTGATACCAAATGGTTTGGTATTTATAGGCAATTTCCTCCAACTAGCCATTACTGCCAGACACAGTTTAGCGTGTGCTAGCCTCTTCTTTTAGCGTGCGTTATTGCCCTGTTACATACCTTAACATGCATGTTGCGTACGTTACATGTTCTTTCCTTTAGTCCAGTAGCTTTTGATACTTTCAGTTAGTGTGCTCTGGTATTATCTCGTAGCGTGTGCTAATATCACGTCATTGCTTGCGTCACGTTTGTAACTTTTGACTTCAGCTCCAAATCTTCCAACGTTCATTTGTTTGAATTCAAATGCTCTTTAGCGTATGCTAAATATCATTCATAGCGTGCGCTATGTCTATGTCAGTACATACGATATTCCGTGTTGAAATTCTTCACAACGGTCACATTCTGCGATAGAGTGCGTTAACCTTTGATAAGTGTCAGTTTTATACACTTATCTGTGGTTTGTATCGATAAATTTCACCCATAATTCAGCTAGTCTACTCATTTTTGCTTTTAATTAATTAGTTTTTAATAATTTTATTTTTATCGTATGAAGATGTAAATCTAGTCTTAATCGGATTGAATTACTGATTTACTCAAGAAATAACATGTTTATAAAATATTCTCTTTGTTGAATTTTTATATATTCATGTTGTAGGGCTTTCCGAGACGAGTTCGGCAGTCTTTCCGGATTCAAAATCAGAGTTATATATCAAAAGTTATCATCCGAAGAAGATTTTGGGCAAAAACGCAAAGTCTAAAGAAATTCTGGGCTGAAAATGAAGTCTGAAACTCCATATGGGCATAACATCATAAAGTACGGTCATAATTCACAAAGAAAAAAGCTGTAGCCATGTTACGGCCGTAACTTTTCAATGTTACGGCCGTAAGTCAGCATAGTTACGGCAGTAACTCCTCAATGTTACGGCCGTAACTCTTGGCAGATTATTGATCATTGCCTAATTTTTTATACTTTTGGTCCATTATTGAGGGGATGGATGGCATTGATCCGATCTATTGTAATAATGCTGGAGTTTTGGAGCTATTAGATGACTTTAGGTGTATAAATAGACCCCTTAGATCCATCATCATTCATCCTTCATCTTATATTTTTCCACTTTTTGTAATATTTTCTTTTTGTGTGAAGAACATACTTGTGTTCTTGAGTGATTTGTGTAATAGTGGTATAGTATATATTGTTAAGGGAGTTTATTGCTTCTTTCTCCTTTATCTACTAAGGGAGTTAGGATCAATTCTTTCTCTTTTTCAACTAATAATGACCACTCAAGCTTGTATTATGTTTATTAAACCCTTCATGGGCTAAGTTACCTTAGTTGGGATTATAAACAAGGTTAGTCATGTTATTTAAGTTTGTATAAAAGATCTATTATGAATTACTTATTATTGTGTGTGATTTTCATTGTTTTAACAATCTTTATTTATTTGGCCAATAAATGACGATATTTATGGTCTTCATATGTTTCGAAAGAAAATATGTTTGATTAGATCAAATGATCTTCACTCTAAGTTGTTCTAGGGGATAGAAATATACCTCTAGACCTTAGATGATTCTTTGAGTTATTTTCATAAAACCTAATGTTATGTATTGAATCCAATCAATATAGAATTATAGTGGATTGATTCAATATATAAAGGGCGTTTTATAGTTCGAAAGAGAAACCGTCTTTTTAAGGAAAATTGAATCTACACAACATAATAAGTAAATTCATCTTATGATCTCCTATACATCTTCTATAACTAATGATGAACTAAGTTTGTAATCCCAACTATTTCATTATATTTTTTATTAATCTATTATTAGTGTAATCTTTCATTTCCTTGAATATTAGAACTATTATTGTATTTTTTTTGCAATTGTCAAACCAAACTCTTAAATTGTGTGTTTCAATCTTATAAATCTATATAACAAATAGTTAAATAGTGTATAATTCAATATATAACCTAACTTCCTCGTGGGATCGATAAACCAGACTCAAAAAGTCTACTTACAACTTGATACGATATCGTGCACTTGCGATAGTTACACTAGAGACGTGTCAAGTTTTTGGCGCCGTTGCCGGGGAAGTATAAGTGTTATTTTGAAATATTACATTATTAACTATTGTTATAAATACAACTTTTTCTTTGTTGTAGATTCTCTTGTCTATGCGAAGGACATACAATTGCGCTTTAGTTTCACTAGATCCCGAGATCGAAGCCACATTCAGAAGAAGGCGAAGAGAACAAAAGAAAAGCATTATTTATTCACCATAAATGGCGGACGAACTAAACCCACATCTTCCCCAAGGAAACGATAACGAAAGAATTCCTCCGGTAGGGGGAATACCTAATGTTCAAAACATTCAACATCAACAACATCCTATTATGCCGGAAAATAGATGAAGACAACATGCTCTTTGGGGAATTCATGAACCCCCCATCTTTGAGCCTACAATCAAGTGTGATCTATCCACCATTTGGAGTGGAAAATTTTCAAATTCGCCCCGATGTCATCAATCTCTTCTCCAACAACAACTCATTCTATGGAAGAACCGATGAGAATCCATATCTCCATATTAACCGTTTTGTGGAGATTTGTGGAAATTTCAAATATCCAAATGTAAATGACGAGGCGATCAAAATGAGACTTTTCGTGCACACTTTGAAGGACAGATCAAGAGAGTGGCTAGATACTTTGCCACCACGAAACATAACAAATTGGCCCGAATTTGTCCAAAAATTCACCACTAAATACTTTCCACCAATAAAAGTGGCAAAACTCAAATACGAAATCTCTACATTTCGTCAACAAGATTCAGAGTCATTTCACGAAGCATGGTAGAGATGCAAAGATATGCTACGAAAATGTCCTAAGCATGGTTTCAATTTGGGAGCACGAGTCAATTACTTCTATTCTGGAATTTTACCTACATGACGAGCCAATGTCGATTCATCATCAAATGGCTCACTTGGCAACAAAACTATGAAAGAGGCTTATAATATTTTTGAGGTTATAAGTGAACAAAGTGCAAGATGGCCAGACAGAAATATCCAAAAGAAACCAAATGGTGTTTTTGAAGTGGATTCTTATTCACTTATGTTGGCAAAAATTGAAGCTTTATCAAAGAAAGTCGAGGACATGTCTTTTTCAACTCCTCAATCTGTGAAGACGGTGCAAACTCCACAAGTTTCAGCTTTTTCATGTGAAATTTGTGGAGCAACTCACAACAGCACTATCTGTCCCTTAGTGCAACAGGAGCAGTCACCACCACCACCAGAACAAGTGGCGTATGCTCAGAATTTCCAAAGGCAAGCATAAAATCCTTACGGGCCAACATACAATCCAGGGTACAAAAATCATCCAAATTTTTCTTATGCAAACAACAACAATGTGTTGAATCCAATGCATCAAGAAAAGAAGCTCGGGTGGGAAGAAGCAATCAAGAAGCTAGTTGAACAACAACTGAAGTATCAACAACGCAATGATGCTTCAATTAAAAATCTGGAGACATAAATTGGCCAAAATACTTTCAGAAAGATCTCATGGCATGTTACCTAGCAATACTGAGGTAAATCCAAGGGAAAATGTCCAAGCTATCACAACAAGAAGTGGAGTGCAGTTGCCCGAAATTTCTGTGGAAAATCATCTGGAAAAACAAAAAAATAAACAAAATCAAGAATCAGAAAAAGAATCTGAATCAGGACCTTCATCTCAAAAAGGTCCAGTTGCTACAAAATCTTATGTTCCACCTATCCCATTTCCTCAACGGTTGAAGAATCACAAGCTCGATGCTCAATTCGGGAAATTCTTGGAAATTTTCAAAAAGCTACACATCAAGATATCTTTTGCCGATGCTCTAGCACAAATGCCAAGCTATGCCAAATTTATGAAAGATATTCTTTCCAACAAATGAAGGTTTGAAGAATATGAAACTGTCATGCTAACAGAGGAATGTAGCGCAATACTACAAAAGAAGTTGCCACCCAAGCTAAAAGATCCGGGAACTTTCACAATCCCGTGTACAATTGGTGAAGTGAATTTTGGCAAAGCTCTTTGTGATTTAGGGGCAAGTCCAACTTGATCCCCTGTCAATTTTCAACAAACTGAACTTGGAAGCAGCAAAAGCAACAACAGTTTCACTACAATTAGATGATCGGTCAATCAAATATCCACGTGGGATAATAGAAGATGTGCTCGTCAAGGTTGATAAATTCATATTTCCAGCGGATTTTATCATCCTTGACATGGAAGAAGATCAGGATATTCCCATTATTTTGGGACGACCATTTCTCGCAACCGGACGTGCTCTTATTGACGTCTATGAAGGAAAGCTAATTCTCAGAGTGGAAGACGAACATGTCATCTTCGATGTCCTAAAAACTTTGAATCATCCCTCCACAGATGATTATTGTTTAAGAATAGACGCAATTGAAGGCATGGTAAACAAGTCTTTGGAGAAGATTCTATCTAAAGATCCTCTTGAGACATGTATAGCAAATTCTCTAACCAGCATGGAAGAAGAATATCACTTGGCCGAAACAGTTAACTATCTAGAAGCACTACCACCCATAAGAAGGCATTCACATTTTGAAGAGTTGGGGACAAGCTCTGCTAAACTCCTCGCTTCTTTATAAGAAGCTCCAATACTTGATCTCAAACCTCTACCCACACATTTTGGATACGCTTACTTGGGCATTTCCTCTACACTTCCAGTCATCATATCTAACATATTGACCGAACTTGAAGAAGGGAAATTACTAAGGGTATTGAGGAATCACAAAAGAGCAATTGGATGGACTATTGCGGAGATTAGAGGAATAAGCCCCTCTATATGCACACACAAAATTTTGATGGAAGATGACTGCAAACCTTCAATTGAGCATCAACGACGTTTGAATCCAAACATGAAGGAAATTGTGAAAGCAGAGATTCTTAAATTACTTGACGCATGAATCATTTATCCAATCTCAGATAGTTCATGGGTGAGCCCTTACATATGGTGTCCAAAAAGAGTGGAATCACAATCATAGAGAACGAGCACAATGAACTTATACCAACACGACCCATCACATGATGGAGAATGTGCATTGATTACAGGAAGCTCAACAAGACGACCAGAAAAGATCATTTCCACTCCTATTTATTGATCAAATTCTCGATAGATTAGCGGGACATTCTTACTACTGTTTTCTCGACGGCTATTCAGGGTACAACCAAATCGTCATAGCCCCAGAAGACCAAGAGAAAACAACATTCACATGCCCTTATGGAACATTTTCCTATAGAAGAATCCCATTCGGATTGTGCAATGCTCCAGCCACATTTCAGAGATGCATGATGTCAATATTCTCAGACATGGTCGAAAAATTCATTGAAGTTTTCATGGACGATTTCTCGGTTTTCGGAGATATATTTGATAAATGCCTAAATCACTTAGGCATGGTCTTGGAAAGATGTGAAGACACAAATCTAGTTCTCAACTGGGAGAGGTCACTTCATGGTCCAGGAAGGAATCATACTTAGCCATAGAATCTCACAACATAGAATTGAAGTCGATAAGGCAAAGATCCAAGTGATTGCAAAACTTCCTCCACCAATTTCGGTGAAAGGAGTAAGGAGTTTTCTTGGGCATGCAGGATTCTATCGGAGGTTCATAAAAGATTTCTCAAAAATAGCAAAACCTCTCTGTTCTTTGCTTGAGAAAGATACACCATTCCTTTTCACAAATGAATGCCACGTGACCTTTGCAACTTTAAAGGATAAGCTTACATCAGCTCCAATCATCATTTCTCCAGATTGGACTATCCCATTCATTCTGATGTGCGATGAAAGTGATTATGTTGTGGGGGCCGTGCTAGGCCAGAAGAAGGACAAAATGATGCAAGTGATCCATTATGCTAGCCGGACTATGAATGATGCACAGCTGAACTACACAACAACTGAAAAAGAGATGCTTGCAGTGGTTTATGCCTTTGATAAATTTCGATCCTACTTATTGGGATCGAAAGTCATTGTCTACACTGATCATTCAGCTTTGAAATATTTAATGACAAAGCAATATGCTAAGTCAAGGATAATCCGATGGGTCCTACTTATGCAAGAATTCAACATAGAAATCTGAGACAGAAAGGGAACAGAGAACCAAGTGGCGGATCATCTCTCACGACTAGACCAAAACAATGCTCAAGAGAAGGAAATAAATGAAGTATTTATGGATGCACAACTGTTCCAAATCTCTAATATGCAGGAAAAACAAAATGCACCATGGTATGCAGACATCGTCAATTTCCTTGTAAGTGGAATAATTCACCCAAATTTTTCCCATCATCAAAAGAAAAAATTCTTCTCTGAGTTGAAATACTATTACTGGGAAGATCCACTATTGTTCAGACGAGGACCTGATCAAATCATTCGGAGATGCATACCGGAAGAAGAAATGGAGAAGGTATTAGAAAGATGTCATTCCTCTCACTATGGAGGACATTTTGGGGCTTCAAAAACAGCAGCAAAAATTCTTGAAGCAGGATTCTATTGGCCCACTCTGTTCAAAGATGCACATACACTTGTCTCTAAGTGTGACCGGTGCCAAAGACATGGAAACATGTCAAAAAGAAATGAAATGCCAATGAATTTCATCCTTGAAGTTGAAATCTTCGACATTTGGGGAATTGATTTCATGGGACCCTTTCCATCATCGTTCTCTAATGAATACATCCTTGTAGCTGTGGACTACGTATCTAAATGGGTGGAGGCTATTTCATTACCAACAAATGAAGCTAGAGTCGTGGTAAATTTTCTAAAGAAAAATATATTCACTCGCTTCGGAACTCCGAGAGTTATTATCAGTGATGGCGGATCTCATTTCTGCAATCACCAGGTTAAGGCTCTACTGACCAAATTCGGAGTAAAACACCGTGTCGCTACCTCTTATCACCCACAAACCAGTGGACAAGTCGAGGTCTCCAATCGTGAACTGAAACGTATACTTGAGATGACAGCCAACTCATCTTGGAAAGATTGGTCGAAAAAGCTGGATGATGCGCTCTGGGCTTACCGAACAGCTTATAAGACACCGATAGTCATGTCTCCATTTCGTTTGATTTTTGGAAAAGCCTGTCACCTGCCAGTAGAACTTGAACATCGAGCCTTTTGGGCTATAAAAAAATTAAACTTTGACGAATAGTTGGCTGGAAAGAAAAGGTTGCTGCAGTTAAATGAGTTGGATGAAATCCGACTCGACTCATATGAAAATGCCAAAATCTACAAAGAAAAAACAAAAAGATGGCATAACAGAATTCTAAGAAGAGATTTTAAAACAGGAGACCAAGTTCTCTTTTTTAATGCACGACTATGTCTGTTTCCGGGTAAGCTGTGATCACGGTGGACGGGCCCATACACAATCAAAGAGGTGTTTTCTCATGGAGCTGTGGAGATTTATAATACAACCGACGGGAGTTTCAAAGTAAATGGCCAACGGTTAAAGCCATATTTGGGAGGAGAATTCTTGACAGCAAAGTCAATCATAATGCTGGAAATACCTAATTGATCAGACGAGAAGTCAAGCTAACGACGTTAAACAAAGCGCTTATTGGGAGGCAACCCAATCTCTATTATTTCTCAAAATAAGTTTGGGGGTAACACAGAAAGATTCAACAACAAGAGCAAGGATCATATCGTTCATAAAATCCAGGGAGTCTTTCTTTCATTATTCTCACACACATAATAAATATAATTTTTTTAAAAAAAATAAAAAAAATAAAAAAAAATAAAAAAATTACGGCCATATCCACAATCGTACTGCCGTACATATCGCCTTACATACGGCCGTACACAAATATATTACAGTTGTATCCCTTCTGTTTTGAAAGTACAATTTTAACGTAAGTTTGATATGGCCATAACTCTTGTATGTTACGGCCGTAACCCAAAAAACTGTAAACAAAACGAAAGCATCATACGGCCGTAACTCTTGTATGTTACGGCCGTATCTTACAAAACTGTCAAAAAGCAAATGCTACATACGGCCGTAACTTGAGTAACATACGGCCGTAACTATACAACTATATAAAAAAACACGGGATTTAGAATCAGAATCACAAACCCGGCGGGACACAGAGGCACAGTTGCGAAAATTTCCCCTTCTCAATCCCTACTTTCAAAAACACAAATTCTTCAATACAATACATTATCCTATCAACATTAACACCTTAATCATCAGGTTTTTCTTTCAATCCTTGTTTCAATTTTTTTTATGGTTTTAGTTTCTCACTTTATATTTGTTTTTCGATTCCTATTCTCGTAAGATTCGTTGTTTGAAACATGTTTAGTTGTTAGTTTTGTTGATATTTGTGTGGTTATTTGATTCATTGATTTGTGGTGACTTTGTGGATTTGAGTTTGAATGAAAAACTTGTTAAAAAACTATGAACTCAAGGTGTCCGACGAAATGCCACAACGAAAATCTTTGAATTTTTTTTGATGTTTTTGTTGGTTTTGCTTGATGATTATAGTCGTGTGATGAAAAGGAAGTTATTTTTGTTTAATTTCAGGGATGGCACCTTAGAAACCCTCGAAAGGAAAAGAAAAGGTCGGTTCGTCGTCTCAAGAACCGGCACCACCGCAAAGAATTCAAAACACACGGTGCATTAAGGAGCGATTGTTCAAACTTGATGATTTCATTGGCGATTTGGATAGAGACACTATCACTAACCCGTTCATCCAAAAGTTCATAGACAACGGGTGGGAAAAATTCGTGTCCGAACTCCCAAATGGTAACCCCACCTTGACCCTAAACTTTTACAATACTTTCAACAAATCCATTGGGCAGGTAGGGTCGCCTACATATCATCAAACGACTGTGAATGGGAAAGTGATAAATTTTTCACCGGATGTGATTAACAAGTATTTGGGGGTTGATTCCACTAATGCGGTAGACATTTCAATCTTACCTAATGAGGATGTGCCGGATGATAGGGTTTTACGATGGGCATTAGTGAGCGAGCTCCATGACAGTATTGGGACCATCAAACCCCGATACAACCAGGCGGACCTCATAGATGATGCTTGGTACTTATGGATGTGGGCAGTCGGGAGTATTTACCCGACTTCAACTCTGACGACAGTTTCCATCGGCCACCTGCGAGGTTTATTTGCTATCCGCCGAGGGGTCAAAATGGATGTGGGTACTCACATTTATAATACTTTTTGTCACTATGCCGGCATGGTCCCTACTAGGCAAAAAATGCCATACCCCTGCCTTATCACCGGTATTTGCAGGAGCCAGAGGGTAAAAATTTCGGCAGGGGGTGATGTAACACCCCCGATATATTCAGGAATATTACAGCGCCGTAAATCCTTTAGATAAGAATTTACAAGGCTGATTAAAGGAAAAGACAATAACAGATACCAATTTATTAAATTGCTGAAATAAAATACAACCGTCTGGTTCAAAACCGAGAATACAAATATCCAATGAAGAGTTATTATTACATCACTAAAATCCAAACATTATAAACTGACAACGTACTCGAGTACTTATTGAAATAACCAACAAACAACAGACAGTAAACCCGGCCGGAACATCACTCTGCACCCTCGTCGTCATGCATCTCCAGTGGTTGTTTCCCCGCTCTCCTGGATCCTGAACATACACAAATGTTCACCCCCGAAGGGGTTAGCACAACGATGCTAGTACAAGTACAATAATCATACAACAGTGATATAATCAACAATTATATCATAACAAGTTTCTCCAACGAGAAATATTCACAACACATATCATATCATAACAGTTTCAACATACTGATGGTATTCTAACGATCCAGCGCACACAGCTATAGATTCCCATGATGATCCCGTCGGACCAACACATGGTGGAACTACCTGTCCAACGATCCAGCGCACACAGCTATAGATTCACATGATGATTCCCGTTGGATCAACGCATGGTGGACATATAATCACAACATATTTACACGATACAATCACATCATAATTGTCATAATATAAAGAATTCTAATTTAGAGTACTTGCCTCGGTTCATTGATAAGAATAAACTTCCACGAATATCAAAATACTCGAAGGTCGTCCCCTTCGATCAATCACGTGTTAAGCTCGAACCTTAACAAAAGAAATAGCATAGAATTCATTTCATGCCGAATGAACGTCTAACAATTCAACAATTACGGTAGAAAGTCCTTAATATGCAATCTGTCTGGATAGCTTAACGCACGCTACGAATCCTATGTAGCGTACGTTAATGCTACTCGCTAGCGCACGCAGTACACACAGCTTAGCGTACGCTAACCAGGCGTGGTCAGTGCCTCACTGATCAGCCGACCGACTCAGCTGATGACTTAACGCACGCTAAGTCCCAATCGTGGCGTACGTTAAACGTACTCGATAGCGCACATTAATTCACGTGGCTTAGCGCACGCTAAGAGTGCATGGCAGTTCACTGGAGGGCAGCAAATTATACAAATGGTGATGAAGTAAGCGAATCCCTCAGTAATTAGTGTTTGTTATCCGGCTTCATGTTATGATCATAACCTTTATGAATGATCTCATGGATACTAACAACTTCGAGGTGCAAGTATACGTATAATCATCATAACACCGTAATCCGTCTTGATTACAATTCTCATGCGAAGTTGGTGATCTCCGGTTGATGTATTAGATTCTACTATCATTATATATATTCAGACTTCATCTGGAGGTGAACTAACAATTCCAACTTATACGAAAGAATATTTCCTAAGACGATTCTTCCCTTAAGTCCTTATAACCGAAAATAATACCACCTCCAATTTATGATCACTAAGATAACATAAATCATATGGATAATAAACTTCAGAATGTTCTCTTATCACTTGAAGTACTAGGATTCCAACTACGAGGTTCCAACGATAATATCATAAGCATAGACATTCCAATCATAAAACATGATGTTTGTTGAATAATTCACTAATGAAATTCAATATCACGTTAGCATGATCATCTAATCCCTTGGACTCCAAATCTAAGGCTAGTGATAGGTTGAACATACCTTAATATGCCGAAATCACTGAACCACAAGGTAGAATCCGACTCCGGTTGGTTATGTGCCACTCCAAGGTGTTACTTCTCTTCAATGATCACTCACAAGTGATAACCAATATTCAAGGATCACTAAGATGTGTTCTAAGTGTGTTAGAGGGATGATTATAGCTCTCTGGACTCTCAAGAATGAAGAATGGACGAAGGAAATGTAAGCCAAAACGGATGGTTGTCTCATTTATAATATTCTGCACTTTAGTTAATTAGCGCACGCTACTAAGCATTCCTTAGCGCGCGCTAATAAGAGTGGACTTCAAAACTGTCCAGGTTCGTCCGCGGGAATCTTACCCGGACCCATGTCCCGACTGGCGCATGTGCTAGCCACATACCTCAATAATTCAGTGTCTAGCGCATGCAACTCCTACATACGTAGCGTGCGCTAGTAATAGCCGATAGCGCGCGTTAAGCTACATTCTTAGCGTGCGCTATCACGAGTTTGCATGAGAAAATTTGCATGTTGTTATACTTAAGTACAAGGATGTCAATGCAAGAAATATCATACTCCAATAATCAAAATCACAAATCCGAATAATACAGGGTTGAATACAGATGAAATACACCGTAATAAATCCGGATATTACATACTCTCCTACTAAAAAGGAGTTTCGTCCCGAAACTCAAGACGAAAATAATTCGGGATATCTGGACTTCATACCATCTTCCGTTTCCCATGTGGCTTCTTCCACTCCGTGGCGTGACCATTGAACTTTAACCAAAACGATAGGTTTGTTCCTCAACTACTTAACTCGACTCTCGAGTATCTTGACCGGTCATTCTTCAAACGTCCCATCTTGAGCAACTTCGATCCCGCCGAAATCAATGATATGACTCGGATCTGGTATATATCTCCGTAACTGGGATACGTGGAACACGTTATGAACATGGCTCAATGACGGCGGCAATGCTAATCTGTATGCCAACTCTCCAACTCTCTCAAGGATCTCAAATGGTCCGATATATCTCGGACTCAGCTTTCCTTTCCTTCCGAAACGAAGTATTCCTCGAGTAGGAGAAACCTTTAAAAGTTCGTGGTCTCCCGTACTGAACTCCAAAGGGCGACGGCGTACGTCTGCGTAAGATTTCTGGTGACTCTGGGCGGTCAACAGCCTTTCACGAATCAAGGATATCTTCTCTCGAGTCTGCACAATCAACTCTGGTTCTGTCCCGATTAAGTCTGATGAATCCTCCCAGCATAGGGGCGATCTGTATCTTCTCCCGTATAATGCCTCAAATGGTGCCATCTTAATGGAAGCATGCCAACTATTATTGTAGGTAAATTCAATCAACGGTAGATGAACTTCCCAATCAGTTGACCAATCTAAAGCACAAGCCCTCAGCATATCTTCCACCGTTTGAATAGTCCTCTCGGATTGTCCATCAGTCTATGGGTGATAAGCTGTGCTGAAGTTCAATTCGGTTCCCAAGGCCTTATGAACTGCTTTCCAAAAGTGAGACACAAAACGGCCGTCTTGATCAGAAACAATGGTTTTCGGCGTACCATGCAATCGAACTATCTCCGAAATAAATACTCGCGCCAACCTCTCTGGTCCCCACGTGTCCTTAATGCCTAGAAAATGAGCTGATTTGGTTAAACGATCAACTATCACCCAAATCATGTTCATTCCGGTCTTGGTTCTCGGCATACTAGTGATAAAGTCCATTGATATGTCCTCCCACTTCCACTCAGGGATCGGGAGCGGCTTCAACATCCCGGCAGGCCATTGATGCTCGATTTTAACGTGCTGACAAGTCAAGCATTTCGAAACGTATTCCGCTACATCTTTCTTCATGTTTTCCCACCAGAAATTATGCTTCAAGTCCTTATACATCTTACTAGTGCCCGGGTGGATAGAATAGGGCGAACTGTGAGCTTCCTTCATAATTGTCTGTTTCAGAACATCGACATCGGATATGCAGAGTCGGTTCTAAAATCTCAAAACTCCATCATCATGGATTACGAGTCCGGGGGCCTTCCCCTTGATCACTTCGTCACGTAACCGAATCATCAGAGGATCATCTACCTGTCTAGATTTGATTTCTTCGATTAATGACGAAGTTATTTCCATCACGCACAGTTTTCCTTGGACTCTTTGTAACCACACTTCAATTCCTTCTCGAATCATCTCTTGTTGAAGGCTAAGTTGGGAGGTCAGAGTCTCCAGCATCTGAATAGAAACAGGCTTGCGGCTGAGTGCATCAGCCACTACATTCGCTTTGCCTGGATGATACAAAATCTCCAAGTCATAGTCCTTAATCAATTCTAACCATCTTCTTTGCCTCATGTTCAATTCTTTCTGACTGAAGATGTATTTGAGACTCTTGTGATCCGTAAAGATCTGACAGTGAGTCCCGTACAGATAATGCCTCCAGATTTTCAAAGCAAAAACTACTGCTGCTAGCTCCAAATCATGTGTTGGGCAATTCACTTCATAAGGTTTCAGCTGTCGCGACGCATAAGCGATCACCTTGGCATTCTGCATCAATATGCACCCGAGTCCTTGGTTCGAAGCATCACTGTAAACTATAAATCCCCCAGTTCCCTGTGGAAGTGATAGAATCGGTGCCATCCTCAATCTCTTCTTCAATTCATCAAAACTAGTCTGACACGACTCGTTCCACTCAATATTTTGAGTTTTCTGCAGGAGTCGAGTAAGTGGGCGGGAAATTTTGGAAAATCCTTCCACGAACCGACGATAATACCCAGCAAGTCCTAAGAAACTTCGGACTTCTTTCACATTCTTTGGAGGCTTCCAATCCAAAATCGCTTCGATCTTCTGCGGATCTACTCGGACTCCTTCCGCTGATACCACATGACCGAGGAACATTACTTCCTTTAGCCAGAATTCACACTTAGAGAGTTTGGCGTACAGTTGCTCGCTTCTCAAAAGTTCTAATACAATCCGCAAATGCTGTGCATGCTCTTCCAGGTTCTTAGAATACACCAGAATGTCATCAATGAACACGACCACAAATTTATCCAAATATTCGATGAACACTCAGTTCATCAACTGCATGAATATAGCAGGTGCATTAGTGAGACCAAATGGCATCACTACAAACTCATAGTGTCCGTAGCGAGTTCTGAATGCTGACTTTGGAACATCAGATTCCTTAATCCTCAACTGATGGTATCCTGATCTCAGATCAATTTTAGAAAATACTGTTGCCCCTTGCAACTGGTCAAACAGATCATCAATCCGTGGCAATGGATACTTGTTCTTAATCGTCATCTTGTTCAGCTCTCGATAGTTAATACACAGTCGAAGCGATCCATCCTTCTTTCGGACAAAAAGGACTGGCGCTCCCCAGGGTGAAACGCTTGGCTGAATATAGCCTTTGTCCAGTAAATCCTCCACCGCTTCTTGATTCATACATTTTGAGAGGTGACATACGATACGGCGCCTTAGAAATTGGTGTAGCTCTGGGTTCCAGCTCAATAGTGAATTCTACATCCCGTCGTGGAGGTAGTCCAGGTAACTCGTCAGGAAATACATCTAGAAATTCATTCACAACAGGAATGGATGAAAGTTTCATAATTTCATCTTCTTTCTTCATTGCATAGCACCAATATCCTGTACAGCCCTATTTCAACAATTTGACAGCTTTCATTGCTTTGATCAACTTTCCTGAGCTTCCTAGTTTCCATCCTTCAAACAGTACTTTGGAGCCATCATCAGCGATCAGAGAAATATTCCTCCTTCGGTAGTTTACAATTGCTCCATATCGATTAAGCCAATCGTCTCCGAGTATTAGGTTATCTCCTTGCATTTCTATCACTATTAGATTTGAGAGCCACTCCCTACCCCCAAATGATACAGGGAAATCTCTAGTCTTTAAGTTCCCAACAATCCTCTCTCCACTAGGTAAACCAACAACATAAGGTTCACAAGTATGAAAACCAGAAATATTCAAACGATTTACACAAGACAAAGATATAAAAGAATGCGTAGCTCCTGTATCGAATAAAACGCTAACTGGCTGGGAAAGGATCGGGCCGATGCACTGATGCGACAAAGAGATCCTGATCGTATGTCCTCCTCATCTCATACAGACGTGGGGGAACAGATCCGGCACTCGATGTCCCCTTTCGGTCCCATTGTCCTCTGCCTCGTCCGCGGCCAAAATTTTGAGGCATCTGAACACTTTGCTGCGTCTGTTGGATACTAGTTCCTTCTGAACTGGCTGCGATGAACGGGTTCCATTGTATTTGGTGGCGTCCTTGAAAAACATCGCACGGTGCCCTTCCTGTCCGCAGTCAAAACATGTAACTGGAGTGCGCAAACAATCACGCAAAAGGTGGCCTGGACGACCACAGTTAAAGCACTTCCTAGCTGTATCCGTCGTGGCTGACATTGTTCCGTAATTCTTTCCGCTCTTAGATGGGTGCGGAGGTTTCTTGAAAGAAAAAGAAGACTGGGCCTTGCGGGGCCCACTGCTCTTGTGCTCTGTAAAAGTACCAGAGACTTTCTGTTTCTTCGACTCCATAAACTTCTCCATTGCTGCTTCTTTTATTCCGTACGCCAATGCCTTATCCTGGTATTGGCGGAGAGTGGTACATTCAAAATCGGACATGTACCTCTGGATTTCTGGTTTCATCCTCATTTCAAAATGAATCATCATCTCCGCATCTATTCTGACCAGATGTCGAAGAAATGCTAACTACTGGTTAAACGTCTTAATCGTCTGGGATACGGGTTCGTCTGATGGTTGAGCGGAGAAAAATTCCCGAATTTTGGCTTCCCTCACAGGACGAGGGCAGTACTGAGCTTCCATCATCATTTTAAATTCTGTCCAATCAGCATCATGATCTGCAGGTCGGATAGCTTCCCACCACTCGGATGCCTCCCCAATCAGAAAGTACTGGGCAATAGGAGCTCTCCTGTCGTCTGGGCAATTAATTCCAGTAAAAATTTTCTCCAATTCCTTCAACCAATGATCCCAAGTGGGAGTCTCGGAAAAGCCATCAAATTTGGGCGGTTGCATTTTCGCTACCTCTTGCAACCATCGGTCACCTCGATTTCCCATTTCTGGGATCCTTTGCTGTCCATCTCCCTGCTGAAGTCCCACCGCCATCTGCATTCGGTCCACGACATGAGCGAACTGAGTCATCTTATTCACCACTTGGCGAAGGATTTCTGGTACAGCAGGTTCTGGTTCGTTATTGATGGATTGTTGCGGCTCGCCTGAGCTATGACTAGCCTGATTAGAAGGCGACACCTTCCTTTCAGCATTCCTTCGTCCGCGTCCACGACCGCGACCACGTCCACGTCCGCCTCTCAACATACTGTAAGCACAAGTACTTAATATACAGGAAACAACATCGTTCTAATGTTCTAAGTATAAAAAGTACAACATGTAAAGAACGAGATAGAGTTTAGGAACTTACAACCACCGTTCGCATGAAGACGTAGGCAGTACAGTGATGTTATTCACGGCCGGTTATCTCAAAAGACGTAAATGACCCCTATTTTAACCCAATGGCCAAGATATCCATAATCTTAGCTCTGATACCATATTCTGTAACCCCCCCGATATATTCAGGAATATTACAGCGCCGTAAATCCTTTACATAAGAATTTACAAGGCTGATTAAAGGAAAAGACAATAACAGATACCAATTTATTAAATTGCTGAAATAAAATACAACCGTCTGGTTCAAAACCAAGAATACAAATATCCAATGAAGAGTTCTTATTACATCACTAAAATCCAAACATTATAAACTGACGACGTACTCGAGTACTTATTGAAATAACCAACAAACAACAGACAGTAAACTCGGCCGGAACATCACTCTGAACCCTCTTCGTCATGCATCTCCAGTGGTTGTTTCCCCGCTCTCCTGGATCCTGAACATACACAAATGTTCACCCCCGAAGGGGTTAGCACAACGATGCTAGTACAAGTACAATAATCATACAACAGTGATATAATCAACAATTATATCATAACAAGTTTCTCCAACGAGAAATATTCACAACACATATCATATCATAACAGTTTCAACATACTGATGGTATTCCAACGATCCAGCGCACACAGCTATAGATTCCCATGATGATCCCGTCGGACCAACACATGGTGGAACTACCTGTCCAACGATCCAGCGCACACAGCTATAGATTCCCATGATGATTCCCGTCGGATCAACGCATGGTGGACATATAATCACAACATATTTACACGATACAATCACATCATAATTGTCATAATATAAACAATTCTAATTTAGAGTACTTGCCTCGGTTCGTTGACAAGAATAAACTTCCACGAATATCAAAATACTCGAAGGTCGTCCCATTCAATAAATCATGTGTTAAGCTCGAACCTTAACAAAAGAAATAGCATAGAATTCATTTCATGCCGAATGAACGTCTAATAATTCAACAATTACGGTAGAAAGTCCTTAATATGCAATCTGTCTGGATAGCTTAACGCACGCTACGAATCCTATGTAGCGTACGTTAATTCTACTCGCTAGCACACGCAGTACACACAGCCTAGCGTACGCTAACCAAGTGTGGTCAGTGCCTCACTGATCAGCCGACCAACTCAGTTGATGACTTAACGCACGCTAAGTCCCAATCGTGGTGTATGTTAAACGTACTCGATAGCGCACGTTAATTCACGTGGCTTAGCGCACGCTAAGAGTGCATGACAGTTCACTGGAGGGCAGCAAATTATACAAATGGTGATGAAGTAAGCGAATCCCTCAGTAATTAATGTTTGTTATCCGGCTTCATGTTATGATCATAACCTTTATGAATGATCTCATGGATACTAACAACTTCGAGGTGCAAGTATACGTATAATCATCATAACACCATAATATGTCTTGATTACAATTCTCATGCGAAGTTGGTGATCTCCTGTTGATGTATTAGATTCTACTATCATTATACATATTCAGACTTCATCTGGAGGTGAACTAACAATTCCAACTTATACGAAAGAATATTTCCTAAGACGATTCTTCCCTTAAGTCCTTATAACCGAAAATAATACCACCTCCAATTTATGATCACTAAGATAACATAAATCATATGGATAATAAACTTCAGAATGTTCTCTTATCACTTGAAGTACTAGGATTCCAACTACGAGGTTCCAACGATAATATCATAAGCATAGACATTCTAATCTTAAAACATAATGTTTGTTGAATAATTCACTAATGAAATTCAATACCACGTTAGCATGATCATCTAATCCCTTAGACTCCAAATCTAAGGCTGGTGATAGGTTGAACATACCTTAATATGCCGAAATCACTGAACCACAAGGTAGAATCCGACTCCGGTTGGTTATGTGCCACTCTAAGGTATTACTTCTCTTCAATGATCACTCACAAGTGATAACCAATATTCAAGGATCACTAAGATGTGTTCTAATTGTGTTAACGGGATGATTATAGCTCTCTGGCCTCTCAAGAATGAAGAATGGACGAAGGAAATGTAAGCCAAAACGGGTGGTTGTCTCATTTATAATATTCTGCACTTTAGCTAATTAGCGCACGCTACTAAGCATTCCTTAGCGCGCGCTAATAAGAGTTGACTTCAAAACTGTCCAGGTTCGTCCACGGGAATCTTACCCGGACCCATGTCCCGGCTGGCGCATGTGCTAGCCACCTACCTCAATAATTCAGTGTCTAGCGCACGCAACTCCTACATACGTAGCGTGCGCTAGTAATAGCCGATAGCGCGCGTTAAGCTACATTCTTAGCGTGCGCTATCACGAGTTTGCATGAGAAAATTTGTATGTTGATATACTTAAGTACAAGGATGCCAATGCAAGAAATATCATACTCCAATAATCAAAATCACAAATCCGAATAATACAGGGTTGAATACAGATGAAATACACCGTAATAAATCCGGATATTACAGGTGATATATTGACGCATGGGGATCGACTAAACAGCCGGAGTAGTATTTTTTGAAGTACTCAGTTAAGGAGCAAACGGGCACGTATGGAACCGGAAGAGGAAAGTAGCCACGAGGAGGAATATGAGCCCGAGGAGGATGCCGGAGAAGACTTGACGCCTTTTGAGACAGATTTGCTGGAAAGAGTACGGGGATTAGAGACATCCCAAGCTGAAATATTGAGAAATCAGAATGAAATAATCGACCAACAATTAAAAATGGAGAAGTGCTTTGAAAAGCTTTTCCGTTTTCTAAACATCCCTGACGACACACCTCGAGGATCAAAAACCTAAAATTTCAGGGAGTTTTCTGTTTTCTCACTTGCTTTTCAATTCTAAAACTTGGGACAGTTTTTATCTTTAAGTTTGGGGGTGTTTTGGAACTTTTGTGTTTATTTTGTTTGTTTTTGAACTGTGGTGTTTATTTTGTTTTAAATCGTATGATTGCGTTATTGGTGTGTAGTGTATGGTGTGCTTTGATTATTTTGGTATGTTTTGATTATTTTTATTATTTGGCATTGATTTGTGAGATTTCTAGATCTGGCCATAACACCAATAAATTAGCTATATACAAGCTTCTAAAATCGTTTTAACTGGTAAAAAAATTATATATTCCAAAATTTTTGAGCCTTAATCTCTCTTTCCAAGCCTTGTAGTTATCATTTAAAATCGAGTCATTCGTTACCTTGAGAAAAGAAGAATTAGTCGGTTGATGAAAAATAGAACTGAAATTTACTTAATTTGTGGAGTTTTGGATTTTTCATGATTAACTAATAAATGATTTTCTGCAAAAATTCTATTCCCTAAAAAAAAAAGTCATTGGTGAAAGGAGTCTAGTTGAAAATAAGGGAGAGGTGTTGAGCAGCAACAGCTGCCTAATTTTGGAGGTCCTAAAATTTTGCAAAAAAATAAAGGACTAACTATTGTTGGTGCGTAGCTGCCGTCTCACACGAAATAAAAAAGAGGTTGTTGGTGAAAAGAGCTACACGTTAGCAAATAACGGTGTGAAATCTATCACCTAAAAAAAGAGAGATGAAAAAATTGTGGTGGTGAAAAGAGCTACACGTTAGCAAATAACGGTGTGAAAGCTATCACCTAAAAAAATGGAAAATGTGTTGGTGAAAAGAGATACACATTAGCAAATAACGGTATGAAAGCTATCACTAAAAGGGATGTAGTTTATAAGCAGATTTGAATTAATTAGCGGATGAATTTCAATACACTCAATTTCGTGAAAAATCACAATATTTGATGACGCCGGTGAAATTCTTCTTCATATTGAGTCGAAAAATAAACAAGTGATCGAGAGTAACCATTAAAGGGAGTCGTGCGTATCACGAGTGGGAAAGAAATAATCAACCTTTTGGGGGAAAACCTTGCATTTTGGAATTACAAAATAAAACCGTGTTTTAACTTTAAAATCATTAGTAGATTTATTTTGAATCTTGATTCATTTCTATCTACTGTATAAAGCTGGTTGTTGTGTATTAATGGCATTTTGATCTCCTTTTCTCTTTTTATATGATTATTTTTCTTAATTTATGTGTGTATTTTTATTTTTGGAGTGTGAATAATAAAGAGTCTTGCTCGGGACTAGCAAGAATTCAAGTTTGGGGGTGTGATAAGTGTCAGTTTTATATACTTATCCATGGTTTGTATCGATAAATTTCACCCATAATTGAGCTAGTCTACTCGTTTTTGCTTTTAATTAATTAGTTTTTAATAATTTTATTTTTATCGGATGAAGATGTAAATCTAGTCTTAATCGGATTGAATTACTGATTTACTCAAGAAATAACATGTTTATAAAATATTCTCTTTGTTGAATTTTTATGTATTCATCGTGTAGGGCTTTCCGAGACGAGTTCGGCAGTCTTTCCGGATTCAAAATCAGAGTTATATATCAAAAGTTATCATCCGAAGAAGATTTGGGGCAAAAACGCAAAGTCTAAAGAAATTCTGGGTTGAAAATGAAGTCTGAAACTCCATACGGGCGTAACATCATAAAATACGGGCGTAATTCACAAAGCAAAAAGCCGTAGCCATGTTACGGCCGTAACTCTTCAATGTTACGGCCGTAACTCCTCAATGTTACGGCCGTAACTCTTGGCAGATTATTGATCATTGCCTAATTTTTTATACTGTTGGTCCATTATTGAGGGGATGACTGGCATTGATCCGATCTATTGTAATAATGCTGGAGTTTTGGAGCTATTAGATGACTTTAGGTGTATAAATAGACCCCTTAGATCCATCATCATTCATCCTTCATCTTATATTTTTCCACTTTTTGTAATATTTTCTTTTTGTGTGAAGAACATACTTGTGTTCTTGAGTGATTTGTGTAATAGTGGTATAGCATATGTTGTTAAGGGAGTTTATTGCTTCTTTCTCCTTTATCTACTAAGGGAGTTAGGATCAATTCTTTCTCTTTTTCAACTAATAATGACCATTCAAGCTTGTATTATGTTTATTAAACCCTTCATGGGCTAAGTTACCTTAGTTGGGATTATAAACAAGGTTAGTCATGTTATTTAAGTTTGTATAAAAGATCTATTATGAATTAATTATTATTGTGTGTGATTTTCATTGTTTTAACAATCTTTATTTATTTGGCCAATAAATGACGATATTTATGGTCTTCATATGTTTCGAAAGAAAATATGTTTGATTAGATCAAATGATCTTCACTCTAAGTTGTTCTAGGGGATAGAAATATACCTCTAGACCTTAGATGATTCTTTGAGTTATTTTCATAAAACCTAATGCTATGTATTGAAGCCAATCAACATAGAAATATAGTGGATTGATTCAATATATAAGGGGCATTTTATAGTTCGAAAGAGAAACCGTCTTTTTAAGGAAAATCGAATCTACACAACATAATAAGTAAATTCATCTTATAATCTCCTATACATCTTCTATAACTAATTATGAACTAAGTTTGTAATCCCAACTATTTTATTATATCTTTTATTAATCTATTATTAGTGTAATCTTTCATTTCCTTGAAGATTAGAACTATTATTGCATTTTCTTTGCAATTGTCAAACTAAACTCTTAAATTGTGTGTTTCAATCTTATAAATCTATATAATAAATAGTTAAATAGTGTATAATTCAATATATAACCTAACTTCCTCGTGGGATCGATAAACCGGACTCAAAAAGTCCACTTACTACTTGATATGATATCGTGCACTTGCGATAGTTACACTAAAGACGTGTCAACCTTCACCTATAGCGTCCGCTATCTTCATCTTGTAGCGTGCGCTAGCTTTGCAGTCCAGATTGAATGACTTTTTGTGACTTTGACTTTCGTTGTTTTGTTTTGCTTCCTTGTTGTTTTTCTTTGTTCAACAACTAATCATCAAAACTCGATAATGAATATTTGGAATAAAATATTCCAACAAAAGCCAGATCTACGATTATAATCAACCTCCACCTTTATGACGGGCCAGTGAACCCCATGCTTGTGTTTAAAATGGACCAATCTGAGACCTGTTATAGTTGATTTGTGCTTGCATTAGTCCAAAAATGATCCGTAACTGGATAGATTCAAAGACTGTGTTCATCTCATTTGCCCTCTAACCATGTGTGGAATAAGTTAGCTTTGGTGATAGGATTAGATGTTTGGTTTGATGTAATTTTACTTCGGCCTAAACTTCTATGTAATGATCCCATTAATTTGGATGTTCAGACTATTAGAATCACCTCTAAGGTGTGGACAGAGAACGCCCGAGCTGCTGATTTTCTCAGTTGTAACCTGTTTAATCTCATCTTGAATGAAAATATTTACTGTTAAAAAAAACGTCATTAACTTTTTAGGCATGATTTGACATTTACTAGAAAATGTGAAAAGAGTATCCTATGACAAACAATGGTTGCTATTCTTCATAATATTATCCATCCTCAAAATTTTGGATACTAAGCGAATCTCAATCCAAAAATACCAAGGACAACGTTTGACTGTGACTGAGAATATCAATATTTGACTCTGGATATTAATACCCATTTGTACTAACCCATTTTTTAAAACCGCATTCAACAAAATCCAACACATTTTACATCTAAGACCTACCATGTGATTAGTTTATTCACAATTATCTTTCCTCATTTAAACCAAATCCATATCCCACATCTATTTTGTTGTAATTTCTCTCTGCTATCTATAATAACTATATATATACTGTGATGTTATATACTTCTGTTTTTTCTTATTTCCAACAATTTTCCTTTTACATCATTTACATAAGCCCGATCACACTTTTTCTACTAATATTACAAAATCTTAGTATAAGATGTTAGATTTTTGTCTCAACTTATATTATTAAAATATAATTTTCACATTATATAACCAAAAATATAAATAATTATATATTAAATAGCATAATTTGACATGTATTGCAAGTATATAAAAAGGGAGTCAATATATATATCTAAAATATATAATAAATATATTATTCAATCATTGTCATTATACTACAAATTGCAAATAACACATCAATCGTTCTACAACTATTATTCTACTTTATTTATATTTATATTTTAAATGAACACAACGACATGATAATACAAACATCATCATTTCTTCAAGTATGATTTGCATCAAGAATAAAAACTAAGTTATTCTCAATTTCATACTCCCTGTGTCCCAATTGAATTGGCCCACTTTCTAATTTGGGCTATCCCAATTGAATTGGCCCACCTCAAAAATGACACAGATTAGGACTTCATTAAACTACCCAATTACTTTTATTAAGTTAAACAAAAATCCTAAGTGTGATGCCAGTTTTGTGCGCCGCACTCCTCATTCTCACTCTCCCACTCTCTCAATACTCAGTGTCTCTCTCTCTCTCTCCCTCTCTCTCTCTCTCTCTCTCTCTCTCTCTCTATATATATATATATATATGTTAAAGGAATAATACTCATTGTGTGCCTAAGTCTGTTAGTTTATGGGCTTTCCTAGTTAGGATTTGGCTAAGGCCTGTTTGTATGTACTTCGCCCTATTTAAAGGGATCTCATTGATGGAATAATACAACAACTTTTGCCCTACTTTCTGTCTCAAGTTATTTTTCCTTCAACACGTTATCAGCACGTAGTTCTCGGCTGAGCACGAAATTTTTTCTCCCGATTTTCTGAAAATCCGAAAAAAAAAAAGAAAAGAAAAATCGAATTTTTTTTCCTGCAAACCCTCACTGTAGCCGCCGTTTGCGAAACCCTAGATCGGACTCTGCCGTCTGCAAACCTAGGCTGGACCTCTTCTTCCCCGATCGAAGCCATCATCTCCGTCCCGATCGCTCGCCCAGATTCGCGAACCACACGAATCTCCGCCCAGATTCGCGAACCCGATCGTCGGTCATCTCCTTCTCAACTCACCTGCACAGATCGGACCTCCGACTTCCAGAGTCACCGCCTGCAACTCCATCTCCGTTCGGTCGCCTACCACCGCCGACCCACGCGACCGCCCGTTCTCAGTCGCTCGCCTATCACCTGCCCAGACCCGTGAACAACCGCAACCCCCCCTGTTTCAGTCGCGCCGCCCAACCGACGCCGCCATCCCACCTTTGCGGGATTACAGATTACCACGGGAATAACGATTCCTAATTCTATTTTGACACCAAACGTGGAATTGGGAATTAGCGTGGGAATAGGTATTCCATTCCACCATACCAGCCGCCTTTTTGAGTTTGGAAAACCATTGCTTGTTAAAGTCTACGGCGCTCTTCAGATTCCTCCAGCCAGTTTGCAAGGTCCGACCCGTCAAGACACCGACCGGTTGTTGACTGCACTCCTGACCTGCTGTCGACCCGCCCGACCCGCTCGGCATCCCATTTTTTTCTCCAAATGCTTTTCTCGCCTATTCACACGAAAAAAAGTACATAAATACGAACCCTACTATCTGCAATGTGTGAATTTACATGCTTTTAATTACTATTGATTGCATATTATATTCCGAATTTATTTATACCTATTAAATCAATTAAAAGCATCATACTTCAATTAAATTAAAACGAATTGTTTATAGCAACTTGAATTAAAATAAATTCACGTTGAATTTTAATAATATTGTGGCATAAGATACCTCTTTGACTGCATTTATACGTGTATAGATATATTCATAGGGCTATGTGATTATATCTATATTTATATATATACTTTGCATGCATTGTTAGTTATGGCATGAATATTAAGTTCATCATTAGTAGAACCTGAAGGACTTATTTCTACTATCTATATCAACTTGAACCGTGATAAAGTACTTTCACCGGTAACTCGGCCTGACATTATTGCTCACTAGAACTTCATTATGCCTTTCAGCCACTTGCAGTAGGCCGATTAGCTTACTGAAGGTAGTGATGCGTTTATTATCATACTCCAGCCTATACTGGTTCGTTAGTATAAGAGCGGAAGTAAGGAAGGTGAAAAAAGCTTTATGGATCATGTCATCTTCTGTGATGTCCTTTCCACAGAAATTCAGGCGTTGCCTTGAGATAGAGCATATCTTTGTTGAAATGGTTGATCCGTTTATAGTTAAGCAAGCGGATTTCATTCCACTGCACGGTCAGTTCTGGGAGCAAAGTACATATGTTCCCAAATTGGCCCTTAAGGGCATCCCACAGTTCTTTGGGGATTTTAACTGTAGATATTCCCATCTTAGGCTGGGGTCGATATGTCACGTAAGGAATATAAGTGCACTCACTCTGATCTTATCAGATGGTACTTGGTCTGTGGTGTTAAGGAGCGTACCACTATAATCTTTAGTGATAAATGTGGTCTCGACGTAGGAGACCCATCTATGGTACTCAAGCTCTTTTGAGCCCAAGATATCAAATTTGAGGCGAGTTGGATAAGCTATCTTAATACAAAAAAAAGGGAAATGATTTTTCACATTATATCATGAGTACTTTCCATGATAAAATTTTCAATAATGGGAGCATTATTATTTTTCGGAAACAAGATATGGTCAAAATTACTTTCGATGCTAAATACCATCACTATGGTATTGTTTGAGTACAACAACCTTGAGCAAATTGTCTATACTTGTGATATTATTATACACATTCTTGTTGTTGATATTGAGCTTAATTGTAAGTGTTTGAGTGAGAATTCACGAAAATATACACGATTGGTAAAAGAAAAGATACGATTGGATTCGGTGTTATTAGGATCAAGGATCCGGCATTGTTAGAATCGCAATCGATATCTTAGCGAGGTTTATCTAGTACCCATAGAAAGCTAGAGAGGTTGATTCCTTGTCCTACGAAAAGGAAAACGGTTTAACTTGGATCGACACAAAGACAAGTACGAGTGGTTTATCACAGACCAATAGAAGACGTGATTGTAATGGTTATACCTCGACCAATAGAAGAGAGGAGAAGAGGTTTTCTTTAGCCTATTGAAAAAGATACCGAGAGAGGACGTAGGCTCGTTTATAGCCGAACCTCTATAAATCCTTGTGTGCTTTAAATTTCCGCACTTGATATTTACGCTTCCGCAACACGGCGCAATATCCAATTCCGTACCCAACAGAATTTATTCGAATAAAAGTTAATTCCGATAATTTGAGTATCAAAAGAATTATTGCTAACTTGTGGCAAAAAATAACACTAGAGGTAAAAGGTCAAAAACAAGTTTTCTCTTGATTCTAAAACCCTTGGCCTCCGATTTCTTCTCTTCGTCAGCAATGTTTCTTTACAGCTTAACCCTCCAAAAGCCCACCGGCATAGTCTGTGCCATCACCGGCAATTTTTCCGGCGGTAATAAGCAGGAAATTGTGGCTGCAAGGGGAAAGGTCCTCGATCTTCTTTGCCCCGATGACAATGGTAAGCTTCAAACCCTACTTTCCGTGGAGTGGTACTTCATGGATGAGATCTTCTTCTTCATGTTCTTCTACTAAGGCCAGCTCGATTGACTGAGCTATTGGTACTTCAATGAAGGTATCAGATGGGTTGGATATCACTGCAAGCATTTCGGTTGATAGAACCTTACTTGTGTCTTCATCTGAGGACTTAGTTGAGTAATCAACCAGGACCTTAAATCTTTTCGCTGGAGATTCAGTTAGTGTTATGATGGGGTCCTTTTCAGAAGATTTTCTCATCCTGAAATTTAGATAGTAGAAGATTGTCTCTATCTTTATCTTCTTCATGCTAAACATGTGCAGATGGTTGTTCTTTAGCTAACTTTTATGGTGCAGCTAAATTTTCATCTAAGATGTTGGTTGCACTAAGTTCAGTTGGGGTCAGTTCGATTGGTGAAATCTCAGCTGCAGGTAAGGTGGATGCAACTAATTCCACTTGTTCATCATCAGATTCAGACGCAATCTTATATGATGACGTGTCCGACTTTATTTTAGCTAGCATCTCTTCATCTCGCGGTTGCTGAGTTAAGAGTACCTTCAATGCGGCTGGGTCTAAATGTCCAAGGAGCTTGCTATCGTGAAACTTTTCTGCCCTGCCTTTGGCCATTTCGAGGTGCTACATAATCCAGCTGATTTGTGTACCAAAAGACAGTTTCTCGCTGAACTTCTTGGTGGCATTAGCCCAGCTGGCTTTGTTTACTCCTCTCACCAACTGACTGAAGATATAATCAGGACAGTTGATCCTATGGCTTTGCATCATTGCCCCCATCACTGTGTATTTTGATGTGGACAATTGATCAAAGCTTCCTGACATGCCCATGACTATTTTGTTAGTCTTGTCCATTATGAAGCGTAATCATTTCTGAATGTCTGGCTTCTTTGCAGTGTTCTTCATCTTGCTTGGTTGTTCTGGCAGTTTGATCCATTGTCGGATGTCCAAGTGGTTTTGCTTCAGGGCGTCCACTGATATTCCATGGTTTTTCACTCCAAATGCATCAGGAACGGTTTGTTGGTTTACGAGGATTCTTTCAATTTCCCAAGGCCAATTATGGCAAAGTGAAGGATGGAAACTACCCCAATGAATAGGGGACTAGACATGATAGGCTTCTTGGTCAAGGACGTGGGGGTTCTTCCAATGTAATGCGAAGACTTGGTACTCCCGGCTCTACTAGCTAAGGGAACCAAGTAGCACCTACCCATCTTATCGCCTCTAAGGCTCAAGTTAGTAATGAACTGTGCTATCACTGTGGAGAAGCTGGACATGGTACAAGAACTGCCATGCAAGCAAGCAAGTCGCATCTCACTACAAAAAATATAGAGAGTCCAAAGAAAGGAGAACTCACAATATGGAGGAATATGATCTAGACAAGCCCCCTTATGTCAATTTTACAGTCACCAATTGTCGAATTGAGTCATACGAGCCACAATCTATTGACTGAATCTTAGTATTATGTTTACTTTCTCGTTTACATTTGGTATAGTTGCCTCAAGACGATTGTGTTGGTGTTTTATTTTCAATAATGGCGTGATGCAATGTTATTTCACGAACAAGATATTAATATTGCTTACGCTGGATTATTAGCTTTATTTCGAAGTACTGAATATTGCTTGAATGCTTGTGGTTCGAAATTTCACTCTTTTCTAAGAAATAAATCGAGGAGATCTTGAATGTTCTTAGAATTCGGCTTCTATTCATCGAATTAGTCGCGTGGCAAATCTCGGTAACTACGATGATTGGGTCCTCCCAACTCATCAAAGGGCGAGGTAATGCCCAATTCTTGATGCCTAAACGGCAGTCTTTTAAGTTACCGATACTCTGTATGCACCTAGAGCCCTTCGAACCTACTTAGCTTCAATAATATACGTAGCAATAGTTTCCAGATTGAAACCCACTGTGAGAATGGAATAGAGTTTCTTTTATTAATTCTAATGAATGTGGATGTAAACACATCTTAGAATAACCGATGAGTCGATCTAGTGGATGTACCTCACTATTATTAGGTTTTTAAAATCCTATGTTGTAACCAACAATATACTTTGGGACATAGACTCATATAGGCTTTGGCACGATAGACTAGTCATCCTGGTCAAAGTATAATGATCCATATACTAAAGAACTTGTACGAACATCATTACTTTTCGAGCAAAATAGGCAACAACTCGACATAAAGAACAATGTTGATGTTAATCGTGTTATCCAAAGAACCGGATGCATATCAAATGCCCACCACTTAGTGTTGCAAAGCCTGCTCTTTAGCCAAAGTAGGAGCGAGACCTTCATACGCTAAAGAGACATAAGCAAACATTTCATTCTTACGCTGAATATAAGGAGATATTTGTGGATCCATCCACCTAATATGCGGACCATTTATGTATTTATGGTTTTGATGGATTCTCCGACATGTTGGTCACATGTCGCTCTCCTGTCCACTCAAACTGCTGCAGAACTTCCAAAATAATTTATAAGGACTCACCTCCATTATCACATCTAAAGGACTCAATGATGTTGGAGAGTTCACATCAAAAAGTACTTGATGTTTATTGCATGATAGAGATCAATGAATAACATCTCGTCCCATGTGCATATGCAAACGGTCTCACATAAACCACCGTCGAAAGAATATGTATGGTGATTATGTCATTGGTTATGCGCACCAATTTGCATATTTTGCCTTGAATTATGCAATATTGCACGCAACTTTACTTAAATCGTTCATTCTTAGACCCTCTGCTAACAAATTAGTTTATGCATACCAGTTGGTAACTGGATAGCCTGATTTTTATAATTTGGACCCAGACGGACTTGAGTGCCAATTGCGCATATTTGGTTACGCATTATATGTGCCTTATGTGCCCACAACGCATCGGTCTTTAGAAACGATTAAGTATTTACGTTGGATAAGAATCTCCGGACGTTTATCCGCAATTTGAAATCTTCATGGTGTCTCCACTTTGTCTCATTATGATCCCCGAACTTCACAATGTTACCGTGAAGCACAAAGAATACTCGATCTTAGGATGTAGCAGATTCGATGCCTGGTGCATTTACTGATATCGTTCAAGTGACAAGATCTCACATTACAGCTGCAAATGTGCCTGTAAGGTTAGAAGTCCCCTGTAAGGGGCACATCACCAATGAACTGGGTGATGCAACTGCACCCGGTGGAGGTGTGGTTGAGGTCGTGGATCCCTGCGAAGGAAGGGGTGGAAGCCACATGGTTCGACTAAATACTCACCCTAGTAAGAGGTAGAGTGTGGCACAAAATTACATGTTAACCATCAATGAACTCGTTTCATGAGATCATGCTTGATTTTATTATGTCCATGAATCATGACGAGGGGGACGCCCCAAAGATATGGTTCAGAAAATCAAGAATCTCGATGAAATTATGAGGGTGTGGCCTGATCAACCACCCACTTTGATGACATGTCATGAATCATAAAAGTACGATGATGTCGAACCTCGCTCAGTTGGATGAAATCAACATAGAGTTGATTGGCCTATAAGAAAAATATTCCAGGTAGAACTAGATTCTCCGACAAAGAGATAGGTATTTGGTGTAGGTAGTGCTAACCTAACCAAGTGTAAAGCCTAAAGGACATAACCGAACCTTTGTCGTAAATCATACTGAGAATAGTAGAGTCCAAATGTACAAGGTTCACGAAGTAATGCTTCTCACAATGCCCTGGAATTGGTTACGAGGAAATGTACTCCCACGTATATGTTCCGCTATTTGATTAGCGTAGTAATTTCTGAGGGACTGGAAATGCAGCCAATAGATGTGGTTACTACGTATCTCTATGGGGATCTAGATACGGAGATATATATGGAAGTGCCCGATGGCATTTCATTACCCAAATCAAGTGACTCCAGACCACAGAGTGCGTTTGCAATTAGATTGAAATGCTCAACTTTACGGTTTTGAAGCAATCCCTAAGGATGTGGTATAACCATCTAAGTGACTACTTGATTGGGAAGGGATATAAGAACAATGAATTGTGTCCATGCGTCTTCACAAATAGGTTCTGGATTCACGATCATCGCAATGTACGCCGATGACGTGAACATAATCGGTCTTGATGAAATAAGAGAAACCACAGATACTTGAAAACTGAGTTTGAGATGAAAGATCTTGGGAAAACTCGGTTCTGCCGAGGCATTGACATAGACATAGAGTTTGTAGAATTCATTCCACCGGTCTTCCTATGTCCAGAAGTTTCTCAGGCACTTTAACATGGACAAGGTAAACCCGATTAGCAGCCCATGATAGGTCGAACATTTGAATGCAAAGGAAAGATCCATTTCGTCTAAAGGAAAGTGACGAAGAGCTTTGGGAGCTGAAATTCCCTACATGAGTGCAGTAGCGCATTATTGTACTTAGCTCAATGTACACGACCTGCTATCACTCCTCAGTTAATCCGCTGACTAGATTTAGTTCAGCATCGACGCAACATCAATGGAATGGTATCAAGAATATCTTATGATACTTAAGAGAAACCATTGATTTGGGACTATTCTTTCCCTACAAGCAGGCAAAGGAAGCTGCTTACGAAAAGGCAAATGCTAAAGTAAATGCTGGTGCCGAAGCAACTACCATAAAGTATGTGTTGGTATGAATTGCTTATGTTTTGGAAATCGACTATGCAAACCCCTTTTGGCTACCTCCTCGAATCACGACAAGATTATTGCTTTGCATGAATCAATCCGTGAGTTTACATGATTAAGAACTATCATTCTACACATGTGAGGAACTAGCGGTTAAGTACTGCCACTGATGAGCATACTTACATTTATGAATATGTTGTAACTTGTAAATCCCCTTGATTGATGGAATGATCATAACGGGAAATATGTGAGATATAACGTAACATACTCACATAGGTTGTACTCTTTTCCTTAGACCAAGGTTTATTTTTCCCACTGGGTTTTGTTACTTGGCAAGGTTTTTAACGAGGCAACGATATATGAATGTAAGCATTAGGGGGAGCTGTAGAGTTTTCCAACTTCCGAGATTGATGTAAAGATCACAAGGAAATGGTGATTTATAAAGAAACTTAATCACATGTGTTGTACTCTTTTCTTTGACCAAGGTTCATTTTCTCCCATTGGGTTTTGTTACTTGGCAAAGTTTTTAATGAGGCAACGACTACTTGATTGATGTACAAATCAGGGGGAGATGTAGACTTGAGGGGGAGTCTTACATCCACAACGTACGTTATACTCTTTTCCTTCCAAGGATCATTTTTCCCACAGGGTTTTTATCACTTGGAAAGGTTTTTAACGAGGTAACAAGATGTACGATTTTAGGGATCGATGGAATGGTCACCTTAATAGCGCTATGATCAAATGTAACGATCATATGAGAGGATAGATTCAAAGGACGAAGTCTAAACTCGATGTGTCTAGATGATGTACTCTTTTCCCTACGATCAAGCCATTTTTCCCATTGGGCTTTTGCTTGACGAGGTTTTAACGAGGCAACATGACATGCGCTTGTAGACTAGGCACAAGGGGGAGTGTTAAAGGAATAATACCCATTGTGTGCCTAAGTCTGTTAGTTTATGGGCTTTCCTAGTTAGGATTTGGCTAAGGCTTGTTTGTATGTACTTCGCCCTATTTAAAGGGATCTCATTGATGGAATAATACAACAACTTTTGCCCTACTTTCTGTCTCAAGTTATTTTTCCTTCAACAATATATATACATATATATATATATATATATATCCAACTCCCCATTTGCCCTAATGTTTCCTCCTCTCGCCGCCGATCAGCCTATCCCTCAAATCGAGTCGGAGATCAATGACGATTCTGAGATCCGATGTTTTGGGGTATGGCAGCCACATTAGTTGTTTGCCGTCGATTCTCAAAAACTAACTTTAATGAAATTAGGTAGAAGATAATCAAGTGGGTCCTTTGTACTTTAAGCCTCTAATAAAGTCTTCTTTAAACTCCGTGCCGAAAAAAAATGAGTCAATTCAATTGGGACGGAGGGAGTAACAAACAAAAATTCGTACTATCCAAACTATTAATGCTCAAAATTTTAAATAATCACTCCATTTCATCCGTAGTGCAACATTTAATCTAAAAAAGTGTCCATTCAGAAATGCAACATTTCATTAAATATGTAAATCAAATCAAGCAATCACATTTTACCTTTTAATCTCCACTATACATTCACAATCAATATATTTTACCTTTTAATCTACACCGTACACTCACTATTAATACATACAAAATTTATGCATCTATCACATTCAATTATTAAATTAAAATGTACCAACTTTTTTCTAAATACAGTAAAACCTCTATAAATTAATAATGTTGGGACCGGGATATTTTATTAATTTAGCGAGATATTATTGTATCGATAAATTAATAAATTATTAATTTAAAGAGTTGGCTTATATTCGTGAGCAACTCTCAAAATATCGCGGATACCATTCAAAATTCAGTTGATGATGAAGTTGATGATGATTCAGTACCTTTGGAACCGGTCACTCGGAAAGAAGCATTGCAAGCGGCAATAACTCTTCACAACTTTTTGTTGCAATACGAGAATACAGTGCCTCAACTCTTAAGTGCAATTGAGAGATTTAAAGATGAACTCAATATAGATTTGAAGTTCACAAAAAACAAGTGACTATAGATTCATTTTTTACTAGATAATTCTAGAATTTTGAAATATTTTAATAATTATTAATTTATAGTTTCGCTGGGATCAATATATTAACATTGGGATTTCAAAAAAAAAATATTTTATTATTTTATCGATTGGGGTCCAATTTTGTACTGGTCCCAAATTGGAATCGGACAAATTATTAATTTTATCGAGATTATTAATTTAGTGAGTATTAAATTATAGAGGTTCTACTGTATTACACCTGGGTTTGGAGGGAAGAAGACTAGACTTCAAATTCTAAGAATAAAAAACATTTTTTAATCTGCATTATTAAACAGATGGACCAGCAATTGGAAATAAAGCCACCGGATCGGACCCTATAAATAGTAGGGGTGTTCAAAATCGGATATCCGAAATTTCGGATATTCGAATATCCAGAAAAAAATATGAATTATATTCGAATATCCTTATATCGGAAAAAATATTTGAATTCGGATATCGAATATCGGATATACGGATATACGAAAAAAAATTCGGATATGGATATCGGATATTCGAATATTCGAATACCTTCTATTATTTAAAATATAAAAAATAAAATTTTTAGGGATATCCAAATTTTCAAATATCAGAATTTTCGGATATCCGAAATATTGAATTTTCGAATATTTCGGATCGAATATCAGATATCGGATATTTTTGAACACACCTAATAAATACCCAACCACATATCCGATTCCCTTCCCCTTTCCACCTCCATTCCTTTTCCCACCCTTCAATTTACACACACACAAATACACACACACACACACACACACAGAGAGAGAGAGAGAGAGAGAGAGAATGGATCTGCTTCCTGAGCCGAGTGCAACCAAATTTGTGATAGAAGCTTCCATAGCAGAATCCATTGCCCAATCGATGAACCTTGCCTCTGTTATCCACCTCCTCCCCCATCTCGTCCCCTCTGCCCAGTCCTTAGCCCGCCCGGCAATCTCCAACTACCACGTCGGCGCCGTCGGCCTTGGCTCAGACGGCCGCGTTTTTATTGGCGTCAATCTCGAATTCCCCGGCCTCCCCCTCCACCACTCCGTGCACGCCGAACAGTTCCTCCTCACCAACCTCGCCGTCCACCGTTGCCCTCGCCTCCTCTTCCTCGCTGTCTCTGCCGCCCCCTGCGGCCACTGCCGCCAGTTCCTCCAGGAACTCCGCCACTCCTCCTCCCTCCAAATCCTCGTTACGGACGAGCAAAATCGCGTTCATCAAAATCTAGCCCGTATCGAAATCACCGATCCTGATTTTAAGCCTCTATCCAAATTTCTGTCAAATCCGTTTGGTCCCCATGATTTGCTCGATCAAGAGACTCCACTTCTTCTCGAGCAGCACGACAATGGGTTGGATCTAAACGACGCCGCACGTACAGACTACAGTTTTTTACATCCCAGCAATGAGAACGAGATCTGCAGTAATCTAATAAATGGGATTTCTGAAAGTTACAAAAATAATGAGACCCCTTTGAGGGAAGCAGGGTTGGAAGCTGCGAATGATGCACACGCTCCATACAGCGGTTGCCCATCGGGGGTGGCCTTGATGGATTGCGAAGGAAACGTGTATAAGGGCTCTTATGTCGAGTCTGCCGCCTATAATCCTAGTTTGGGGCCGGTTCAAGCGGCACTGGTGGCGTTCGTGGCCTGCGGTGGTGGCGGTTATGACAGAATCGTGGCGGCAGCACTGGTGGAGAAGGAAGGATCCAAGGTCAGGCAGGAAGATACCGCCAGGATGCTTTTGAAGGCAATTTCGCCTAACTGCATTTTCCAGGCCTTCTATTGTAACTCGGCTGGAGATGTTTGTAGAAAGGTTTCTGCGTAGTCCTGATTGGATTTATTTTGGTGATATGAGATCAAAATTGTTTGGAAATGTAGAATTAATGCTGCAAATAATATAAGTCAAATAAATAACTGCTGTTTTTTTTCCGGCTTTACTCATTATGGTTAATATCTGTGTCTAATTATATCAAACAATTTGTGCTTCAAAAAACGGTGAATATCATCTGTTTGCTTTAATCATGTAAGTGGTCTTGAGTTCTTTTGGTTGATTGATCGTGTTATTCGTTCTTCTGCGTATCTTCGTGTTAAGGTGCTAATTACTTGGCAAAGTTAAAAAATCTCATTTCTTTTGATCGGATAAAGACCTGTACATAATTAGTTGGTCCCATCTCATCTACTTCTTCTTAAAAGTCACTTTACCCAATAGACATAATAACAAGGTTCCTCGTTTTCATCTTTGTCTTGGTGTAAAAAATGTAATGGGTAAACATCAAGTTCAAACGCAAGCATGATTGATGTTCTACTACTCCATACGTCCCCAGCTAAGTGTATGTGGCATCAAATATACCTGCTTGGTCTATTCATGTTCAGCTCAAAACACCAGAGTAGGTTGGAGCAAAGACTCGGTTAATGGATCGAAGTCCTAACCTGGAGCTCGAAGCTCGGGATATGTCTCCCCCAAGACAACTCGACCCTATCAAGCTGGATGAGCCCATCAACCCCCATCTCCTTAGCTTGGATATATCAGGTCTGACTGCCTTATCAGATCGACCTATCGGACCGATTTTTGAGAAGAACCCTGACATAATCATCAAATCTATAAGGAGAGAAGCTGTCATCCTTATCCACTCATTGATTCGAGAAGGTTGAGTTTGATTTTACTAAAATAACCTCTTGGTGGACAAGCCAGGAGACACCTATAAATATATAGTCTAAGGTGCTTCCGTTCTAACCGTAAGCTTTACTACTTTACTCCTTTTATGCTATATTATTTTTAGGATCAAGATCCTCTGCAGTGCAGCACGGTGCTGTGCTGCACTGCACCGTGCGATTCGACACGCATACACACACACCCATGCAGGTGTGAGTAATCTAACAGCTGGGATGCAGCACAGCACGGTGCTGTGCTGCAGAGGATCCCAGTCCTTATTTTTAGCTCCTTTGATACGGTTTTAATTTGATCGTCGGATCCCTGTAATGTCCTGCATTTTTAATTCCGTACAAATTTGAATTTTCAGACCATTGTGTGAATTTTGTTGTTTTGCCATCCCATATTGACTGAGTTATCATTTTGTCGATTACCATTTAGTTTTTTATATGTATGTCATACAGTGTCGTTTGGTATCATTGTCCAAGTTTATGGACTAGATTATGGTCGTTATATTGCGACTCGTTGATATCGTTTTGGGGGACCAGGATCATGAACCGGACCGAAACTCACCCGGAAACTAACGAGTTCGGATTCGAGTTCTAAATATTGAATCGAAACTGATAAGATTCGGACCGATAAAACTGAAAAGAAACCCGGTAATAAATTAAAAAAAAGTTTATATGTATTTATAATTTATATATTTTATACATATATTATTAATACGTTTTGCGTGTTTTAAACACAAATAGCATGCTGGTCAAGTGGTTAAGACGCTGGACCTTTGAACAGAAGGTCTGGAGTTTGAATCCTGTAACCCCCATTTATGTGATTTATTTTGCTGTTGCTCCTTCATTTTCCTAGTAAAGATCCATCCCACATCGACTATTTGATAAAACCTCAGCCAACTAATCTTCAATTTAAGCCTTCCCATCCCTCATCTTAAGCTTTCATATGAGGGATATGCATCCCACATCGCCAATGTAAGGAAACATCCAATTTCCTTTCCTTTATAAAATAATATATCTTGTCTCAAAGAGTTAGTTGAGGATTATGTTTGGGTTTGGGTTTGGGTTTAAACCCGAAATCGAACCAACAAGAAACCAGTTTTGGTTTCCGGGTTAAAGTAAATGATTTTTTTCCTTTCGGTTTCGGGTTCTGGTTTTTCGGGCCTGGTTTCCAGTTTTGGACCGGTTTTCAACCCGGTATATTTCGGACCGGTTTCGGGTTTGAAATTTGAACCGGAACCCTTATCGGACCGGATCCGGATCTGGAGAAAACCGATCTGAACCGGTCCGATAACAGCCCTATTGTCGAGTATTTGGTTTATCATTTCACTTTCATATCGCGGGGATTTGTCGTTTCGAGAGATCATTCAGAGGGGTTGAAAGGTGATACCCAGTCAACAGCACATGACACAACGCTCGGAGCTGGGTGCGTCGTGTTGCGCAGCGCGCTGCGATGTGTCTCGACTGCCTTGCGAAACACGGATAATCACACGACGCAGGTACCGCCAGGTCCACTGCTGTGTTGGTGAGACATCCCTATAGATATCATAGTTCCACTGTGTTCCGTCGACTCTACCCCAACCCCTCGGACCCCTCTATAAATCAGGTGTTCTGGAGTTGATTTGGAGTGGTTAAACATTCCATAATTGTCAGAGAAGTGAGATATTAAGTCCATATGATCGAGTGAGGCCAACTTCGTCGGATTGGAGGTATAATCACTTTGAATCCAAAACTTTAAAATTGTTATATCCTTGATGATTTTTTGTTTAGAACTTGAAATTAAGTACTTACAAAATGTTATCGATTTTGGCAGATTAAAAATTTAACTTTCAATTTGAAATACTTAAATCGAACACCACCCGCGAAGGGTTTGATAAAATATTCCAATGAGTTTTAATCAATATCTTTGATGTTTTATTGGTTGGAATTGTCCGCTTTCATGGCAAATTTGAATCTTGGTGGGCTCTCGATTGGCGGATTCGCCGTTCGCCAATTGAATTTCACTTTTATCATAGGAATCATACTTTGTTGATCTGTATTGTAGTTTTGGAGATTCGAAGTCGCTCTTGATTGATTCAGAGGGTTATACCAGTCAGCTACATTTTGCGATATCATCAACAAGGCAAGTTTTACGATCACATTCTTTATATTTTACCCCAGTCGTGTCATTTATAGTCTGTGATATGTAATTGGTGTGTGAATTATAAGAAATAAGTAACGTTATATAACTATGTCTATGTAGGTATGTTTTATTGAAGCAACATTGCCAGTTTGAGGGTTTATAAACAGCGAGATGTAACTAAAGGGTTGTAGGATTAGTATGGTCCTTATATGTCTAAGCAATAAAGATGGCCGTTATAGTAGTACTATTTAATACAATGTGTGCCTTAATCGGGTAGCTTGTGTAATGATTAGTGCATAATTGATCTAAAATTCATATACAAAATATTCTTTTTTCCGGACATAATCGTACTGATTTGTGATTAAAAATACATATTTTACAGATATGTCCAAACATGAGCTAAAAATGGTTATTTTACGACATCGACATGAAGCATCAAAAAGGACGGAAAACAAGATCAAATCCAACGACCGGAATTTTTCAAGGCAAAACGACCATACAACACGGCGCAAACAGGACCGTGTTATGTAGGCCGTTTCACATACGGCGCAACAAGGGCCGTGTCTTGGGCCATTTCACACACGGCCGGCATTTAGCGCCGTGTCCTCGCGCGTATTCCGGAAGAGACCGAGTCACCACAAAACGGCGCACAACACGGGGCAAACTGGGCCGTTTTTCATCGCCGTTTTTCAACAGATGCCATGCAAAATTAGTCCACTTTTGACCAACTTGTGAACTCAACCACAAGATATTTTTTTGGTCAAAAATCTGAAAATTCAAAGACATTGGTGAAGTGTGAACAAAAAATTAAAAAAATGATATTACAATAGATATTTTGAATTAAATAATCAATTGTAT
Organism: Orobanche coerulescens; assembly: GCA_033398695.1. NCBI lineage: Eukaryota > Viridiplantae > Streptophyta > Magnoliopsida > Lamiales > Orobanchaceae > Orobanche > Orobanche coerulescens. The sequence continues at coordinate 93,978,921 of CM065816.1, forward strand.
TCTTGAAAATCACCTATAAAAGGACATCTTCATCCATTGCAAAATCACCAAATTCTCAAACTCATCTTCTTGCTAAGAAATACTCCTTTCTTTTAGCAATATATTTTTCTTAGAACTCTCAATTTTAGTTTGTATTTCATTTTTGGTTTGAAGTTTTTCTTTCATTTAGTTTGTAATTGAAAAGTGCTTGATCAATAAGCACTTAGTATTTTACTTAGAATTTTACTTTCAATCTTTGTAAGCTTGTAACCTTTAAACAAGTTTGAAGTTTGTTTCTTGCACTTTGATTCATCATATTCAAGTAAGTTTTATCTATTGTCATTAAGTTCTAGTAATTAAAAGTTTCTATATATATATATATTATATATATAAATTATTTCTATTATAATTTTAGTTTGTATAAACCAACGAGTAGCTAATCTTTCTTCCTAGGGGAAGGGGGATTTCTATTAGGTTATATATTGAGTGTTTGATTGATTTAAACTATTTTTAGGACTAATTGATTTAAATAGAGATTGATCATATCCTATTTTTACTAATGAAACCTTCTTGATTGATTGTTGAGTGAATTGGAAACATATCTTTTCAATCTATCAAATGTTAATCTTGCGAAAGTGGTTAAGACACCTTTGAATACGAAAGTTATGAGGTGAAAAGTTGATTACTCGATGAACGATCGTTTATCCTAAAAATAGTCAAGTTAGAGAAATGAAAGGACTAATTGGTTTAAATAGAGATTGATCATATCCTATTTCTACTAGTGAAACCTCCTTGATTGATTGTTAAGTGTATTGGAAACATATCTTTTCAATCTATCAAGTGTTAATCTTGTTATCAACATCTTAAAAAAGCAAAAGTGATTAAGACATCTTTGATTACGAAAGTACAGAGGTGAAAAGTTGATTACTCGATAAATATTCATTTTTTCTTTTATATCCGTATAATTCAATTCCGATACTTAATTAAAAACCTAATTTAATGAACCCGTAATCCCCTAGATTTTATAAATTCCCAACTCATTTTAATTCTATTCATTTTTACTAGTTAAAAATAGTCTAGTATAAATAGTCTTAAAATAAATAGTCTTAATATAAATAGTCTAGTTAAAAATAGTCTTAATATAAATAGTCTTATTAAAAATAGTCTTAATAAAAATAGTCTTATTAAAAATAGTTTGGTTTAAAATATAGTGCATTTTAATTTAGTTAATTTAAAAACCAAAAAATATATTTTAGTATATTTTAGTATTTACTTCTTGCAATCTATACAAAATATTATACGAAGCCCTGTTGAACAATCCTCGAGAGAAAAAACCTTGGTAGAACTTACCACAAACTACTTCTACCTCGTATATATATTTGTTTGCGACTCAAAAACTTCTATTTTTAGGATAAGTTTTTGACCGATCAAATTTTGGCGCCGTTGCCGGGGATTGTTTTAGGCCAAATATAATTTTTTGTATACTTTTGTTTATATCTTGTTATTTTATCTTTCTTTATTTCTGCATCTTTTATCCTTCTGTCCGGTCAAGTGGCGGATAACGGTACTCCGTGACTATCAAAGTCGGATTTTTCAGTTTCCCACAACAACTGATATTTGTTAATATTTTCTCTTTTTATTTTATTTTTTATTTATCATAGATGTAACACCCCAAACTAGGAGGATAATACAGTGCCGTAGATCCCCAACTGGGACCCACCAGGCAATTGAAAATGAATGAATTATACAGGATAAATGTAGTACCGAACTACATTACAACAATAATTACTCCGATGAGGAGTTTAGTTACAACACACCAGGACAATACCGAATACTAGTGTATTTTATATGAAGATAAAATACACCACACTGGATGAAACGGAGTATTCAAATGAAAGTCTCAGCGGAAAATAAAGGACAATAACATGAATAATCGAAAGATCGGGGCCCCTACTAGTATCACTGACTCCTCGACATCAACTCGCTATTCCCGTGCGTTTGCCTTGCCACGACTGAAAAACAAAATCCCGAAATGTCGGTTAAACGTAACAACAATCCTCAAGGGTTGAAAATACACAATTATGATTAATCAAGTTATGAAATATTCTTAGCTATGAATTATCTTGGAGAGGAGTATCATAGTACGCCCGTAATGTTCTGTGTGAGTGTACAACACCCGTCCGTGTACCTAATTAGTCTCACGGTGTAACGCTTTCCCGTGTGCACGGTCTAATGTATCGGTGAACCCAATACAATAACCATCGTGTGCCCGACTAAAAATTCCACACAGCCACACCCGGCCACGCAATATGAACCCATAAGGTCATATGAACGAGAATGACCGTAATGAATATCAATGAATAAGTAATAATCTGACAAAGTCAAGAATGACTCACCGAGATGAGAGTAATAATGAAATGAATGATAGCTCAACGAAAAGATTGGAACCGTCGTTCCTTATGACTGAAGTGATTAATTGACAATAACAAGTTTTAATATGATTAATACAATGATGAATGAGTTATGATTATGAACAATCAACAACAAAAGGTATGAATATCCTTTTAACCGAGTAAGAATTAACTTACACAACACCGGTGACAATTATCCTTCCACGAACAATGTCCTAATTGAGATATCGGTCGCTCGAACAACCTTGAACAATTCAATAACCAACAATCCGATTAATATACGTACAAACATGAATATAACGAACTCAACACGTCGATACGACTAAACCAAGTCCATTGAGGCATTAAATCAAACACGTTGCGTCCAAACTCCGATTGTTTACAATCAAACCTCAATATACCAATACCAAATCCCCCAAGAAGTGTTTCAAACCAACAAAACATCTTCAATACGATTAATTATCCACAACGAATATCCAAAAACGTGATTATAACAACAATTAGTCGAAAATCTCCAAATCCAACTCGATATTCAAAGTGTTCTTGAATAATCCCTCAATAATCCAATGAATCCTTATACAAACTCATAATCATACACATATCCCTTCATATAACATGATTATAACGTCCAAAACATCATATCTCAACACAAAATCGAAATCCAAGATGTTGAAGAAATTACCTCTAGAAGATCCAACCACTTCGATCCGAAGAACACGAGTTAAAACGAGTATCCGAGCTATATGATCGAATGGAAATGAAGAAACTCAAGTACACAAGTGTTTGATGAAGGAAGAATCCCTTTCCCCAAGCTCTCTCTCGGACAAAAAGGAAGAAGAAAGTGAAAATGAAGAAAATGAGGAAAAAGTGTCCCGGCCAAACTATAAATACTGCCGGAAGTTACGACCGTAACTCGGCCCTCTTACGGCCGTAACTTTCCAAGTCAACGGCCTTACGGCCGTAACCAGCCAACTCATACGGCCGTAACTCGGCTTCGTCCGAAAGCCTGCCGACAGACTTACGGCCGTAACCGCTCCTGAGTTACGGGCGTAACCCGCCTTCGTCAAGAACACCCGTCGACAGCCTTACGGCCGTACCGCACACCTTACGGCCGTAACTCGGATGATACGGCCGTATCCGGCCAACCTTACGGGCGTAACCCGCCTTCGTCAAAAATGGCCAGACATCCTTCCTGCAACGTACGGCCGTATCCGGCCAAGTCTTACGGCCGTACCTGCCTCGACTTACGGCCGTATGCCGCAACCCTTACGGCCGTATGCCGCAACCCTTACGGCCGTAAGTCACCCTTGGTCGACAACACCCGAAATATACGAACACCACTTACGGCCGTATCTCATCTTCCTTACGGCCGTAACTCACCTTCGGCCAAAATGCCTGGGTAGCCTGCTGGATCACTTACGACCAGAATCGCCACCTTACGGCCGTACCGTGACTTACGGCCGTAGCCCAGAACCTTACGGCCGTAACTCGATCCGCCAAGGTGAATCAATCCGATAATTCCGATTCCTCGCTACGATCGATGAATGATCCGACATATCATACGAATGTGGAAGTGAACAAGTCTAACACGATCCAAAGATGATACTCCCATTACAAGGCTATCAATCACAATGAAAATGATCATACTCCCGTCTCGATCTAAAAACGGAGATAAAATGACGATCGGTAACTGATATACGATTACAACATGCCAACATTGAACGCAAAAGAGTGATTCATGAATGATGAGTGATTATTAATGAGTGAAAATTACTGAGTGATAATTACAGACTGATAATTACTGAGTGGTACAGAATGAATTATAGCCGGGTATTACATACTCCCCCCCTTAAAAAGAGTTTCGTCCCCGAAACTAAGGGTCAAACAACTCGGGATAACTCCCCCGCATACTCTCCTCGGTTTCCCAAGTGGCCTCTTCGACTCCGTGTCTAGACCACTGAAACTTAACCAAAGGAATCGCCTTATTCCTCAACTGTTTGATTTGCCGCTCCAACACTCGTATGGGGCTCTTCTCATACGAATGATCATCTGCGATCTCGATTTCGTCGAACTGAAGTATGTGCGAGACGTGAAACACATTATGAATTCGGCCCAACAACAGAGATAGGGCCAATCGATAAGTTAACTCGCTTACTCGATTCAAAATCTCACACGGTCCAATGAATCTCGAACTCAACTTCCCCCGTTTTCCGAAACGGAGAATACCTCGACTCGGGGATACCTTGACCAAAACGGGATCACCCGTCTCGAACTCTAGTGGTCGATGACGATTACCTGCATATGATTTCTGTCGACTCTGAGCAGTCAACAGACGTCTCCTGATCAAAACTACTTTCTCACGGGCGGCTAATAAGCATATCGGGCTCGGTGCTGATTGATTCTGATGGGCCGTCCCAACACAAGGGAGATCGACAACGACGACCGTACCAGGCCTCGTAAGGTGCTACCTTCATCGCAGCATGCTAACTAAACTGTACGTGGACACAAACAACAGTAATTGGGCTTCCCAATCCTCTACTAATCGAGGATGCATGCCCTCAACATGTCCTCCAATGTCTGAAAAGTCCTCTCTGATTGTCCGTCGGACTGAGGATGAAAAAAAACGGTAATGAGATTCAGCTGAGTTCCCATAGCACGATGAACTGATTTCCAAAATGGGACACGAATCGTCCGTCACGATCAGAAACGATACTGTTAGGGGTACCATGAAGTCTCATTATTTCCTTGATGAACAACTGGCCAGTCTCTCGGGACCCCACAAATTCTTGATTTCAAGGAAAAGAGCTAATTAGTAAAGTAGTCCGCGATCGCTCAGATCGTATTCATGCCACGACGACTCGTCGGCAACTCGTGATGAATTCCATAGAAATGTCTTCCCACTTCCATTCTGGAATAGGGAGCGGTATCAGCATACTCGCCGGTCACTGATGTTCCATATTGACTTGCTGATAGGCTAAACATCTCGAAACAAATTCCGCGACTTCTCGCTTCATATTACTCCACCAGAAATTTCGTTTCAAGTCCTTGTACATCTTACTAGACCCCGGATGAACCGGATATGGGGTAGCATGAGCTTCTCTCAAGATCGAGTTTTTCAACTCATAATTCACCGGTACGCACAACCGATTCTCAAATCTCAAGAGTCCATCTTCGTGGACCACAAATCCAGGGCTTTCCTCTGTACCACATCCTCGCGGATGATCAACAAAATGAATCAACCCCGATTCTCCCCGATTTCCTTCTCAAGAGATGATGAAATCTCTAACATACAAGCTGTTCTGAACTCGCTGAAGCCGGACCTCGATCTCGGGTCTAAGGAATTCGTGAAGTTCCTTCGAATCGTTAAACGAGCAAGCATCTACTCTAGAACGGACTTACGACTCAAGGCGTCGGCGACAACATTCGCCTTGCCCGGGTGGCAAAGGACCTCGATATCATAATCTTTGATTAGTTCCAACCACCGCCTCTGTCACATATTTAACTCCTTGTGAGTAAATATATACTTCATCTCTTGTGATTGGTGAATAATCGACAGTGACGCCATAAAGGTAATGACGCCAAATTTCCAACGCGAAAACCACGGTTGCTAGCTACAATCGTGGGTTGAATAATTAATCAACTAATCCGAGGAAACTTCGGATTTACTTAACATCTTTCGGAGGTTGCCAATCTCGATGACCTCCGTCTTCTCGAGGGTCGACACGAACTCACGGATGAAATTACATGCCCGAGAAAGTCATTTCGACCTCCGTAACTCACACTTGGAAAACTTTCCATAAAGTTGCTCTCGTCTCATCACGTCGAGAACTCGATGAAGATGAACCTCGTGTTCCTCTCGGCTACGAGAATAAATCCAAATGTCGTCGATGAAGACAACAACAAACCGATCCAAAAAGTCGATGAAAACCCGATTCATTAACTCCATGAATAACGCAGTGCATTAGTTAGCCCGAACGACATAACTACGAACCCATAATGACCATAGCGTGTTCGAACGCCGTCCTCGCGATATCCGACTCGAATTCGCAATCGGTGATATTCGGATCTTAAGTCGATCCTGGAAGATACCGAAGCTCCCTGAAGTTGATCTAAAAGATTATCATTACGGGTAAGGGTACTAATCTTGATCATCACCCTGTTAAACTCTTGATAATTTATACACACACGAGACAAGCCATCCTTCTCCTTGACAGATCACACCGGTGCTCCTCACGGGACGCAAACGGTCGGCGATAACCTTTCTCGAACTACTCCTCAAGTTGAGTCTTCCACTCCCGCATTCTCGTCGGGCCATCCGATACGGTGCCTTCGATTAAGGGGACGACTGCTCCAACTCACTCCCGAACTCCACTACTCTATGTGAAGACAACCAAATAACTCGTGCGGAAATACGTCAATCGATGACAATGATACCACAAATGATCGAACATTTCGATTTCCTAGAATGGTCCATCGATAAAAAGTGATACAATGAATGTTTGAATAATTCGATTGCCTTAGAAAGGCCAATCGATGAAAATGACACAATGAATGATTGAATAGCTCGATTGCCTTAGAAAGGTCAATCGATGAAAATGACGCAAATGAATGATTGAATAACTCGATTGCCTTAGAAAGGTCAATCGATGAAAATGATACAATGAATGATTGAATGACTCGATTGTCTTAGAAAGGCCAATCGATGAAAATGAAACAATGAATGATTGAATGACTCGATTGCCTTAGAAAGGCCAATCGATGAAAATGATATAATGAATGATTGAATAGATCGATTATGGAATCTCTCTCGCTCGCCCCTAATAATAATTCTACTGGAACAACGGGGATTACTCCCCTGAAGTACACATTCGACAACCAACGACGGAAAGATAGCGACCAAATGCTAACAAACATTAAGGATAGTATCAAAACGATCAACCCAACTAACACCGAAAATTACATCGTCCTAAGATAAAATTCACCACGATTAGGTCCATCAATCAATCGCGGTCACTAAGCTTACTTCGGTATGATTCCGAAAATTCTTCCATCGCCAGGTAGGCCGATGGTATGAGGTCCACAAGCAATAGGACTATCCCAAAATAAGTCTATTACAAAATGATTCGAAAATGAATGAATGCGGTGTACCAGAATCAAATGGTACACACAAGTTGAAATAAAATTACGAGTATACCTGAAATCATTCGGTCCACCGGATCGTCGATCCTCCCCATCATATGAATCTGGGACTTGCCGGCCCCCGAACCGGACGCTCCCGTCTGATAAATACGAGCTCCAACTCTATTTGCTTCCATTGTCTTAAACGACGTTGACAAAGTAGTCTGATTCTGAAACGCTGATTGCTTCGGGGCCTGAGATGCCGCCGGGGCCGACTTGGAGTCCTTTCGGCAAAAACGGGCCTTATGCCCAGAATTCCCACAATTATGACATGTGATAGACGGCGTCGTACACCTAGTACTGAAATGGCCCGGCGCCCCACAGTTGAAACAGATGATGGCCGAACTGACTGTTCGGGACTGAGATCCCGCAGGATTAGGTGCCGTAGGAGGTCGCTCAGAAACGATAGGACCCGCACGAGGTTTCTTGGAGGTTGACCGACCGCTCTCGGACCGATTACGCTTCGTTGATTTCCTGCTGACAAATGAAGGTTGTTGTTTAGCACTTTCCTTAGCAGCTGGCTCATACGGGAGAGTTCTCTCGATTAAGCCGGCCAGAGTGGCGCAATGATGATTGAGCAACTGCACATGGGTCATCATGGCCTGCATAAAAGTGAGTGGATCAACTTGAACATCTTCTGATCGAGCCGAGTCCTGGGCACGATTTCCCGGCAGCGAGTGATTATTCCTCGGGTTTCGGCCCGCACCGCGGCCTCTTCCCGTGCATCCCCTGACAGCTCTGTCCATACTGAAGTAGGAAGGTCGCAAAATGATTATATTTCCCGCATGATTATCATGTTATGATTACGTCATGAGATGATGAAAATGAGTATACATGCTCTAACTTAGTGATTATATGAATGATTTACTGAAGTGACATGATTATCTGAGGAAATTCTTGAAATGATTATCCTGAATAACTTAACAAGATTAAAAATATGATCATCCAGATCGACAACTGAGTAATGAAATGAATTGAGTAATAAATGAATTAACAAGATCGTCCTGATCATTAACTGAGTAATGAAATGAATTAAGTGATTAATGAGTTAACATGATCGCCTTAATCACAATGAATGATGATGTTTGAGGATTGTTAAATGATGAATGATGAATGAATAACTATTGCCGTAAATTATACCATGGCGTTAGAAATCTTACGCTTCTTCCTATTCGATTGGCTCGGCATTTGCACAGTCACACGTGACGCGAAAGTCCAATGATACTAGTCCGATGACGATGATTTCAAAGGAGACATGACTCGGAAGGTAGTATTCAAAACCACTCTCGATACCAACTCGTAACACCCCAAACTAGGAGGATAATACAAAGGCCGTAGATCCCCAACCGGGACCCACTGTGCAATTGAAAATGAATGAATTATACAGATAAATGTAGTACCGAACTACATTACAACAATAATTACTCCGATGAGGAGTTTAGTTACAACACACCAGACAATACCAATACTAGTGTATTTTATATGAAGATAAAATACACCACACCGGATGAAACGGAGTATTCAAATGAAAGTCTGCAGCGGAAAATAAAGGACAATAACATGAATAATCGAAAGATCGGGGCCCCTACTAGTATCACTGACTCCTCGACATCAACTCGCTATTCCCGTGCGTTTGCCTTGCCACGACACTGAAAAACAAAATCCCAAATGGCCGATTAAATGAACAACAATCCTCAAGGGTTGAAAATACACAATTATGATTAATCAAGTTATGAAATATTCTTAGCTATGAATTACGCTGGAGAGGAGTATCATAGTACGCCTGTAATGTTACGTGTGAGTGTACAACACCCGTCCGTGTACCTAATTAGTCTCACGGTGTAACGCTTTCCCGTGTGCACGGTCTAATGTATCGGTGAACCCAATACAATAACCATCGTGTGCCCGACTAAAAATTCCACACAGCCACACCCGGCCACGCAATATGAACCCAGAAGGTCATATGAACGAGAATGACCGTAATGAATATCAATGAATAAGTAATAATATGACAAAGTCAAGAATGACTCACCGAGATGAGAGTAATAATGAAATGAATGATAGCTCAACGAAAAGATTGGAACCGTCGTTCCTTATGACTGAAGTGATTAATTGACAATAACAAGTTTTAATATGATTAATACAATGATGAATGAGTTATGATTATGAATAATCAACAACAAAAGGTATGAATATCCTTTTAACCGAGTAAGAATTAACTTACACAACACCGGTGACAATTATCCTTCCACGAACAATGTCCTAATTGAGATATCGGTCGCTCGAACAACCTTGAACAATTCAATAACCAACAATCCGATTAATATACGTACAAACATGAATATAACGAACTCAACACGTCGATACGACTAATCCAAGTCCATTGAGGCATTAAATCAAACTCGTTGGCCCAAACTCCGATTGTTTACAATCAAACCTCAATATACCAATACCAAATCCCCAAGAAGTGTTTCAAACCAACAAAACATCTTCAATACGATTAATTATCCACAACGAATATCCAAAACGTGATTATAACAACAATTAGTCGAAAATCTCCAAATCCAACTCGATATTCAAAGTGTTCTTGAATAATCCCTCAATAATCCAATGAATCCTTATACAAACTCATAATCATACACATATCCCTTCATATAACATGATTATAACGTCCAAAACATCATATCTCAACACAAAATCGAAATCCAAGATGTTGAAGAAATTACCTCTAGAAGATCCAACCACTTCGATCCGAAGAACACGAGTTAAAACGAGTATCCGAGCTATATGATTGAATGGAAATGAAGAAACTCAAGTACACAAGTGTTTGATGAAGGAAGAATCCCTTTCCCCAAGCTCTCTCTCGGACAAAAAGGAAGAAGAAAGTGAAAATGAAGAAAATGAGGAAAAAGTGTCCCGGACAAACTATAAATCTTGCCGGTTACGGCCGTAACTCGCCCTCTTACGGCCGTAACTTTCCAAGTCAACGGCCTTACGGCCAGAATCGCCAACTCATACGGCCGTAACTCGGCTTCGTCCGAAAGCTCGCAGACTTACGGCCGTAATCGCTCCCGAGTTACGGCATAACCCGCCTTCGTCAAGAACACCTGCCGACAGCCTTTACGGCCGTACCGCACACCTTACGGCCGTAATTTCGGATGATACGGCCGTATCCGCCAACCTTACGGCGTAACCCGCCTTCGTCAAAAATGGCTAGACATCCTTCCGCAACGTACGGCCAGATCCGGCCAAGTCTTACGGCCGCACTCGCCGACTTACGGCCGTATGCCGCAACCCTTACGGCCGTAAGTCACCCTTGGTCGACAACACCAAATATACGAACACCACTTACGGCCGTATCTCATCTTCCTTACGGCCGTAACTCACCTTCGCCAAAATGCCCAGGTAGCTCTGGATCACTTACGGCCAGAATCGCCAGCCCTACGGCCGTACCGGCCGACTTACGGCCGTAGCCCGTAACCTTACGGCCGTAACTCGATGGCCGCCAAGGTGAATCAATCCGATAATTCCGATTCCTCGCTACGACTGATGAATGATCCGACATATCATACGAATGTGGAAGTGAACAAGTCTAACACGATCCAAAGATGATACTCCCAGTACAAGGCTATCAATCACAATGAAAATGATCATACTCCCGTCTCGATCTAAAAACGGAGATAAAATGACGATCGGTAACTGATATACGATTACAACATGCCAACATTGAACGCAAAAGAGTGATTCATGAATGATGAGTGATTATTAATGAGTGAAAATTACTGAGTGATAATTACAGACTGATAATTACTGAGTGGTACAGAATGAATTATAGCCGGGTATTACAGATGAAACTTTGAATAATATTGAAAAAAGATTTCCCTTTCTAAGCAAAAAAGTAATTTTAAAAATCTACAAAGCAAGAATTGAAAGGATGAGGTTACTTATGAATAAAAGCATACCTTTTGATATTAGGTTCATAATTGAAGCCAAAGTGAGAATAGCAGGTGAATTCACGGGAACACCTACTAGATTTTTACCAGGGCTTGGAAAAAGTTCATATGCAAAGAAACGACGAGCAAAGATAATAGCCGTTTGCTATAAATGTGGTCGATCTTTAGGAATTCCATCTACAAACAGAGAAGATAAAATTCAGTTCATTAAGGATGGTCTGAATAAAGAGAATTTAGATAATATCGAAATTTCTCTTGACACGCATCCTAGTGGACTCGTACATTACGGAATTCGATGTTTGTGGAATAAATTCAAACCAGAATATGAACAACGTCTTGGGAATCTGACGTTAAAAGACTCTGTTTGCCAATTTGTAAGAAAATTGGATGGGAAGCTTCTCCCCGACTCATAGAAGGCGTTTAAGCGGTTTCTGAACGTAAAATCAGAGGAAGATGTGAGCCACAATCACAACTACTGTACATACACGTGAGTATCTTTTATTTTTTTCGTATGGTGAGATTTTCTGAATAAAAAATGTGATACGCGATAAATGCATTCATTATTCTATTGAGTAGTTGAAGCGCCATCAACGCAATCACAAACTTGTTAAACAATTTTCCTCATTTTTCTTCTATAAATAAACATTGTGCTTATTTCTTTTATTCATCCCTCAAACTTGTACTTTTCTCTGTTTCTCTCTAAATAAATTTCTTTTCAAAAATGGAGTCATCATCTTCCACAAAAAAATTTAGCACAGTCTGCATTTTTGGTGGAGCTAGTTATGGAAAAGATGCATGCTTTACTGAAGCAGCACACAACTTGGGTCGTACTTTAGGAGAAAAATGCATTCATGTAGTTTACGGAGGAGAAAGTCTAGGATTAATGGGATGAGCTGCTGCTTCTGCCTATATGGAAGGAGTAAGAGTGTTGGGAATAATTCCAAAACCTCTGGCTGAAAGTAAAATCACCGGGTCAACTATTGGAGATGAGTTTAGATCTGTAAATATGCAAGATCGCATAACTCACATGCTAAATAATTCTGGCGCCTTTATCACCCTTCCCGGTGGTTTTGGCACCCTTGAGGAACTTTTTCATGTGGTTACCAGAGCCCAGCTAAATGTTCATCAAAAACCAATAGGTCTGCTTAATGTCAATGGTTTCTTTGATGGTTTGTTATCTTTCATCGACTACTCTGCTGAAAAAGGTTTTATTTACGAGCATGCTAAACGAATCATAGTCGTTGCAACCACACCGGAAGAACTAATCAAAAAACTCAATGAATTTGTTCCTCAACCAGATCCAGCTCTAGCTAAAATTGTCTGGATGGAAGATTTTACCGTGAGAAAACGAAAAGTGGATTCATTCCTCTCCCTTTGATAACCCATATCGGACCTCTTGTATTTTTACTTTCTGTCGTGTGTAATAATCGTGCTAAATGGTGGCAGCTTAAGGAGTTTCTTCTTGATCTCTTGACGCGCATCTATTCGCGATTTATGTATTGTTATTTTTATTGCCGTATTTCTTTTTGTTTTTAATAAAAGCATTGATGGCAGCGTAAGGCGACTCTTCGGACTTTCTTGATGCGCATCTTAAAAAGGGTATACTTTTTTTATTGTTGTTGTTTGCCTTGTATGCAGATCCAAAAAGGCATAGCTCAAGCATCAATTTTCATAACAGGGAGTATTTTTTTTTCTCTTACTTTTTATTATTTTTTTTAAAAAACTGAGGACAATTTCTTTTTCAAGTTTGGGGGTGGTATGTTTTAATTATTGTGGTGTGATTTGATTATTTTTGTTATTTGGCTTTGATTTTTTTTATGTATATATATATATATATATTTATTTTGTTTATTTGTGAGATTTCTAGATTTGCCCATAACACCAATAATTTAGCTATATACAAGCTTCTAAAATTGTTTTAACCAGTAAAAAATTGTATATTCCAAAATTTTTTGAGCCTTAATCTCTCTTTCCAAACCTTGTAGTTATCATATAAAATCGAGTCATTCGTTACCTTGAGAAAAGAAGAATCAGTCGGTTGATGAAAAATAGAACTGAAATTTACTTAATTTGTGGAGTTTTTGATTTTTCATGCTTAACTAATAAATAATTTTATGTAAAAATTCTATTCCCTAAAAAAAAAAGAGTCATTGGTGAAAAGAGCTACACGTTAGCAAATAACGGTGTGAAAGCTATCACCTAAAAAAAAATGACAAAAATGAGAAGTGTTGAGCAGCAACAGCTGCCTAATTTTGGGGGTCTTAAAATTTTACGAAAAATAAAGGACTAACCATTGTTTGTGCGTTGCTGCCGTCTCACGGAAAAATTGGTGAAAAGAGCTACACGTTAGCAAATAACGGTGTGAAAGCTATCACCTTTTAAAAAAAAAAGATAGAAATTGTGTTGGTGAAAAGAGCTACACGTTAGCAAATAACGGTGTGAAAGCTATCACTAAGGGATGTAGTTTATGAACAGACTTGAATTAATTAGCGGCTGAATTTCAATACACTCAATTTCGTGAAAAATCACAATATTTGATGACGCCAATGAAATTCTTCTTCATATTGAGTCGAAAAATAAACGAGTGATCGAGAGCAACCATTATAGGGAGTCGTGTGAAGTCACGAGTGGGAAAGAAATAATCAACTTTTTGGGGGAAAACCTTGCATTTTGGAATTACAAAAATAAAAACCGTGTTTTAACTTCAAAATCATTAGTAGATTTATTTTGAATCTTGATTCATTTTTATCTACTGTATAAAGTTGGTTATTGTGTATTAATGGCATTTTGATCTCTTTTTATCTTTATATATAATTATTTTTCTTAAATTTGTGTGTATTATTTTTTTATTTTTTATTTTATGTCTTATTTTAATTTTTATTTTGTGTGTGATTAATAAAGAGTCTTGCTCGGGACTAGCAAGAATTTAAGTGTGGGGTATTTGATTAGTGCATAATTGATCTAAAATTCATATACAAAATATTCCTTTTTCCGGACATAATCGTACTGATTTGTGATTAAAAATACATATTTTACAGATATGTCCAAACATGAGCTAAAAATGGTTATTTTACAAATTACTGACATGAAGCATCAAAAAGGACAGAAAACAAGATCATATCCAACGACGGGAATTTTTCAAGGCAAAACGACCATACAACACGGCGCAAAAAGGACCGTGTTATGTAGGCCGTTTCACATACGGCGCAACAAGGGCCGTGTCTTGGGTCGTTTCACACACGCCCGACATTTAGTGCCGTGTCCTCGCGCGTATTCCGGAAGAGACCGAGTCACCACAAAACGGCGCACAACACGGGGCAAACTGGGCCGTTTTTCATCGCCGTTTTTCAGCAGATGCCATGCAAAATTAGTCCACTTTTGACCAACTTGTGAATTCAACCACAAGATATTTTTTTGGTCAAAAATCTGAAAATTCAAAGACATGGGTGAAGTGTGAACAAAGAATTAAAAAAATGATATTACAATAGATATTTTGAATTAAATAATCAATTGTATTCTTGAAAATCACCTATAAAAGGACATCTTCATCTATTGCAAAATCACCAAATTCTCAAACCCATCTTCTTGCTAAGAAATACTCCTTTCTTTTAGCAATATATTTTTCTTAGAACTCTCAATTTTAGTTTGTATTTCATTTTTGGTTTGAAGTTTTCTTTCATTTAGTTTGTAATTGAAAAGTGCTTGATCAATAAGCACTTAGTATTTTACTTAGTATTTTACTTTCAATCTTTGTAAGCTTGTAACCTTTAAACAAGTTTGAAGTTTGTTTCTTGCACTTTGATTCATCATATTCAATTAAGTTTTATCTATTGTCATTAAGTTCTAGTAATTAAAAGTTTCTATATATATTATATATATAAATTATTTCTATTATAATTTTAGTTTGTATAAACCAACGAGTAGCTAATCTTTCTTCCTAGGGGAAGGGGGATTTCTATTAGGTTATATATTGAGTATTTGATTGATTTAAACTATTTTTAGGACTAATTGGTTTAAATAGAGATTGACCATATCCTATTTTTACTAATGAAACCTTCTTGATTGATTGTTGAGTGAATTGGAAACACATCTTTTCAATCTATCAAATGTTAATCTTGTTATCAACATCTTAAGATTGCGAAAGTGGTTAAGACACCTTTGAATACGAATGTTATGAGGTGAAAAGTTGATTACTCGATGAACGATCGTTTATCCTAAAAATAGTCAAGTTAGAGAAATGAAAGGACTAATTGGTTTAAATAGAGATTGATCATATCCTATTTCTACTAGTGAAACCTCCTTGATTGATTGTTAAGTGTATTGGAAGCACATCTTTTCAATCTATCAAGTGTTAATCTTGTTATCAACATCTTAAAAAAGCAAAAGTGATTAAGACATCTTTGATTACGAAAGTACAGAAGTGAAAAGTTGATTACTCGATAAATATTTGTTTTTTCTTTTATATCCGTATAAATCAATTCCGATACTTAATTAAAAACCTAATTTAATGAACCCGTAATCCCCTAGATTTTATAAATTCCCAACTCATTTTAATTCTATTCATTTTCACTAGTTAGAAATAGTCTAGTATAAATAGTCTTAAAATAAATAGTTTAGTTAAAAATAGTCTTAATATAAATAGTCTAGTATAAATAGTCTTATTAAAAATAGTTTGGTTTAAAATATAGTGCATTTTAATTTAGTTAATTTAAAAACCAAAAAAATATATTTTAGTATATTTTAGTATTTACTTCTTGCAATCTATACAAAATATTATACGAAGCCCTGTTGAACAATCCTCGAGAGAAAAGACCTTGGTAGAACTTACCACAAACTACTTCTACCTCGTATATATTTGCGAGCGACTCAAAAACTCCTATTTTTAGGATAAGTTTTTGACCGATCAAATTTTGGATTCTTTATATTTTACCCCAGTCGTGTCATTTAGAGTCTGTGATATGTAATTGGTGTGTGAAATATAAGAAATAAGTAACGTTATATAACTATGTCTCTGTAGGTATGTTTTATTGAAGCAACATTGCCAGTTTGAGGGTTTATAAACAACGAGATGTAACTAAAGGGTTGTAGGATTAGTATGGTCCTTATATGTCTAAGCAATAAAGATGGCCGTTATAGTAGTACTATTTAATACAATGTGTGCCTTAATCGGGTAGCTTGTGTACTCACGGATGGCAGCATACCCTGTGACTCATACTTGATTATAATATATAAAGTACGTCATGGAACGAAGGTATTGGTGTAACAGTATGATCGTTATGTGCCATTATGACGAGGTATATATTTGTGATATTGTGTTTGCCCTGGTCGGCTACATACGTGTTATATTTAAATCATGTGGCCGAATACATAGATGAATCAGGATGGTGTTTGTGATGGTCTTGCCAATGACATTATGGCTATTGTTCTGTGCTCTTATGACAAGATGAACGATTTCGTGTTTGCACTTGCCTTGATATGGAACTCCAAATTGTGTGAATTAAATGATTTATGTGAATTATAAGATCTATGTGACTTACGTGGATTATGTGCTTATGTGGAATTGTATTTGAATTGACGAAGGTAGGTGTCACACCCCGGGACCCCTCCGCCGTAGCATGATATTGTCCGCTCTGGGCGCTCTCCTCTGAGCTGGCCCTCACGGTTTTGTTTCTGGGAGCCCAGCGAGCAGCTTCCCAGGAGGTCACCCATCCTGAGACTGCTCTCGCCTCGAGCACGCTTAACTTCGGAGTTCTCATCACCCCGAAGCCACTGTTCTCCCAAAAGGCCTCATGCTATAAGGAGTTCGGCACGCACATATAAGGCACTTCACCCGCTTTCTGCTAGTCGGTGTGGGATATCACAATCTGCCCCTCCTCAAAGAACCCGACGCCCTCGTCGGCACACTCGCACGACACGGCAGAGTGGCTATGATACCAAATTTTCACATCCCGGGACCCCTCTTCCATAGCATGATATTGTCCGCTCTGGGCGCTCTCCTCTGACCTGGCCCTCATGGTTTTGTTTCTGGGAGCCCAGCGAGCAGCTTCCCAGGAGGTCACCCATCCTGAGACTGCTATCGCCTCGAGCACGCTTAACTTCGGAGTTCTCATCACCCCGAAGCCATTGGGCTCCCAAAAGGCCTCATGCTATAAGGAGTTCGGCACACACATATAAGGCACTTCGCCCGCTCTCTGCTAGTCGGTGTGGGATATCACAATCCGCCCCTCCTCAAAGGACCCGACATCCTCGTCGGCACACTCGCACGACACGGCAGAGTGGCTCCGATGCCAAATTGTCACATCCCGGGACCCCTCTGCCATAGCATGATATTGTCCGCTCTGGGCCCTCTCCTCTGAGCTGGCCCTCACGGTTTTGTTTTTGGGAGCCCAGCGAGCAGCTTCCCAGGAGGTCACTCATCCTGAGACTGCTCTCGCCTCGAGCACGCTTAACTTTGGAGTTCTCATCACCCCGAAGCCACTGGGCTCCCAAAAGGCCTCATGCTATAAGGAGTTCGGCACGCACATATAAGGCACTTCGCCTGCTCTCTGCTAGTCGGTGTGGGATATCACAGTAGGAGTATTGTCGGGCTGTGTTACGCTGCAATGATCGAATCATGTGGAGAAGTGCATTCCCGGTGTCACCATTCAGGCGAGCGTAGCACGATGGCATACTCGAGGGATGGCTTCTAGCAGGTAGTGAACTCCGATTTCATAGAGACCAAGTGCGCTGCTTTGTTTAGCTTCCAGAATGAGGATACTTATTTGTGTGCTGAGTCACTAATACCAACCATGTGTATGCTTAAAACCTATTTTGAAAATGTTGGTATCAGGACAGTTAGAACCAATAATCATCTTACCAGACAAGACCTCTCGAGGACTAGTGTCACAGGGTTAAATTTCGAGGTTAAATTTTTCGCAAATTTACACACCTGTGCGGCCTGATTGTGCACCAATCAGTCAGCCCTTTCCCTTTCAAACCCTCGTGTTTATATGAAACTGGAAAATATGAAAAGTAAAGCTCACCACAAGCACAATGGAAAAACAACATAAGCACACACAATTTTACATGAGAAATCCTCCCAACTTTGCACTACTTCCAACAATTCGTACAAAGACCAAATCGGCCAAAGTTTACACACACAATGGCTCACTCAACTCAGTGCTCACAAAATGCACTTCGTTTTTCCTGCACTCATTTTCCTCTATCTCAAAACCGAGTGCCCTTAGACTATTTATAGGCCTAAGGTATGCAGAGGACAATCCCCCAACTGCTGGGACAAATGGACAAACATAAAACAAACACGTGGCATAACCGTTCGCAAGGTTATGCTGCGTGTCCAGCATCCTACATAACCGCCTGCAAGGTTATGTCTCACTTCGTGCCAAGTATCGGTTAACCGTCGTTAACCGCATACATCGAGTAACCGTCGCCAACTGCTTGCTTAATTATCGGACACCTGTATCCGCATGCACCACGCACGCTACTGGAAGTTCCTTCGGATAACCGCTTCGAGGAATAACCGTCAATGCCACGCTGGAAAGGCGTAACCGTCGCCCAACACCCGTCTCTGTCCCGCGCACGCCAATATCTTGCGTTCCCTTGCGCGCGGGGCATCCAGCTCGCTAAGTGTCGAACCAGCTTACATTTCCGATCCTTGTCGCCCACAAGTAGTCCGAGTCCGCATGACTCGTACATTGCCCTCGAATACCCGCATGGATCGACCCAATCCGAATTATGGATTTGGATCCCTGTACCGACCCGTGACCCATTTTTGACCTGAGCCACATCAAGTCCGAAACTTCCCACAAGGCCTTGGCCGATAACCGTCACTCAGCCAGCTCGCAGCCAGCTCACTGGAGCACCTCCCCCCTATAATAGGCTTAGAAAGATTTTCCCTTGTGATAGCACTGGATACTGAAAAGCTGAGGAGTCCACAAATAACCTCAACTCAATGTCTGCCTAATTTTTCACTTCCAATGCAAGTCCTGCATGACTCTTCCGAGCAAAGTCCCCAACATCTTGCCATGGAACCTCATTTCACGCTTTTCCTCCTTGCATGGATTTGGTGCCACACCATCTCGGCACACTTCGCCCCCTGGGCGCGCAGCCTTCCCCGCGTCCTGGTGCGCCCGGGACCGAGTCATCGTCTAAGGGGCTAACAAACCTCCCCCACCTAAATCTGATGACGTCCTCGTCGTAGCCTCCTTCGTTCGTATAAAATCCTCAATCTCCTTTCCAAACTGCCACAAATTCACATTCCGTTCCCAAGTAGCATCAGCCTCGGACTCACCCTTCCAATGGACTAAGTAATCCATCCTCCGGTTTTTCACACTCTGTCCTCTGGTCCGTTCGTCCAAAATCTTGTGAACCTCCTTAGTGAACTGTTGACGTACAACGAGTGGAGACCTTCTCGATTCGTTCCGAGAAGGGTCAAGTATATCCTGACTATACTTTTTCAGAAAAGAGACATGAAATGTCGGATGTATTTTCAACCTATCCGGCAATCTCAAACGATAAGCTACATTTCCCACTTTACTAATAACTTCAAATGGACCATCGTACTTAGGAATTAAGCCACGATGTACTGCCTTAGAAGAAATCTTCTTCCAGATTTGTGGAGTAAGTTTCAACAAAACTTGATCACCCACACTGAACTCCACGTGACGCCTTCCCACATCGGCGTACCTTTTCATGCGACGCTGTGCTTTTTCCAAACTCTCATTGGCATCATCCAACAATTCTTATTGCGTCCGGGCATACCGATAAGCAGTCGGATAACTTCCCCCAGTCCTCTGAACAGCAATTTCATGCGGCGTTTGAGGTTGTTGACCATAAACCAACTCAAACGGGCTCATATTGGTAGCTGATGACTTGTGCAAATTATAACAAAATTGTGCCATGTCCAACAGCTCAACCCAATTTTGTTGACTCGCCGTAACATAGTGTCTCAATTACTCCTCCAAAGAATCGATTCATCGCCTGCATCGACCATCACCTGGGATGGTTCGCCGTCGAAAATTTCAATTGTGTTCCCATCATCTTGAATAACGACGTCCAAAACCTTCCCGTAAAACGAGTATCCCGATCACTCACGATATCTTCCGGGACACCAAAGTACTTCACCACATTCTTAAAGAATAATGCGGCAGCAACATCCGCAGGACATGCCTTCGGGGCAGCAACAAATATGCCATATTTAGAGAACCGATCAACCACTACAAAAATCGAAGCCATACCGTTCCCCTTTGGAAATCCCGATATAAAATCCATCGATAGTGATTGAAAAGGTTTGTCCGGAATGGGCAGTGGCTGCAGCAAGCCACCTTCCTTCTTTCTCTCCAGCTTGTCTTGTTGGCATATGATGGATTCAAATTAAATACTCGCAAGTGTACGAATCGCTCTTGTAGTAAGCGGCAAGTAACTCCGAGGTCGATCTCTCGAGGAATTGGAAACGGTTTAAAATTTGATAATGTTTGGCAAATAGTCGAATGAACAAAAGTAAATTAAATTAAAATACATCATTGGTTGATTATGATTACAATTACTAATGCACAAAATTTAAATTGAACTAAGTGATAACAACACCAATTTGATAGTCGGATAAATGAGAGATAACAATAATGAGATTAATATGGGAATTTAGAGTCACCGACACACACGTAATCAATTATTAGTTCCGATACTCAAATAAATAAGGTTAGGAATTATCGATTGCTCACGATTAAAAGAAATCCGTTTGATGGCGGAAATTCTAAAAATCACGATTGTTCTCAACGAAAATTAAGGGATACTCTTTTGATGGGGACGAAACCCTAGCTAACAATCAATTAACCGACTACTTTTGATGAGGTAAATCGTTAAAAGATCGCGCAAAAGCTCGAGAACATTCACAATCGCTTCTTTCGGTCGCTTGATGGCGAACACCGATAAAAACCCTCGATTCGAATAATAATAACAACAATGAAAAAGGTTTGATGAACAAATTCAAAAGTTCTTAAACGAAGAACGAACAAGAGGAACAATCCCAAACTTTATCCGGAAAATCAAAAGGAACTAACAATCAAAAACATGTGTGTGGCTATATCTAAAAACCCATATGAAGTGTTTAGCCACACATGATTAATTCAACAACAATAATGGAAATTGAAGAACAAAACATGGTAAAAACTTCCCTTGTAAATGCCGAAATCGAATTCCCGATGAAGGTTTGATGATCTTCTTACAAGAACTCACAACAAATTTATACAAGGAATTATTATATCTCACTAAAGTATTTTTCTCACTCCAAGAACACACAAGGAAGATGATGAAAATCTCTCTCTTTCCCACTCTTTTGGTGTTTTTCCTCCCTAATCTTGTGTTTTTCCACAAAACATCTTCTTCACAAGACAAGTACACCTCTCAAGGGGTCACTCCACTTTGTTTTATAGCCAAAAAATCAAGACAAAGGCTTAAAGTATGCAAAAATGTCAAGGAAAGTGACATGAACCAAAAAGTGGCACGGCCCGTGTCCTGGGACACGGCCGTGTCGCACTACGCTGAAAAACGAAAAAGGTAACTGTCTTGAGACTCGGCCGTGTCCCATGACACGGCCGTGTTGTAATCGCGCTGTGGAGTGAAAATGGCCGATAGTGTAACACCCCAAATCCTATCGTTATTACAAAGGTGCCGTGGACCCCACGCCAGAGATCCACCAAAGAACATGACTAAAATACGTTAAATTAAACAACAAGGGAAAATCATAGTCCCTACCATGATATCCAACACAATATTCCGATGGGGAATTTCAACGACAAAAGTGGCCTACATGGCCAAAATGAAATACACAAGATCCACGAACATCTGCTCGTAATACAACACGACAACAATCGACAAGACCGGAGTACACTCCAACCGACCAACAAAGGAACAACTCGGACTAGTATCGCCGAATGCCTCGCCGCCATCGCCATGCCCCGTGCCTCAACTCTCTCCTCGCAAGCACTTAAAACATGAAAACATGTTCCGCCCACGGTCACCATCCAGATAATGAACATCAAATACATGTATAACATGATATGCATCCAAAAGCGTAATGAAACGGTATAATGATGATAATAATACGAGATGCTCACAAATCAAAGTAAGAACCGAGCATTCGTGAAATACTATGCCCACGGCATACTATTAATACCTGCTCGAGTGTTAGAACATAAGTGCCCAACGGCGAATCATAATCACGAATACCACAAGGAATTACACGACATGAACCAAACCAGATCAGGATTAAATATGAATCACAATGCCCGGAGGCTCCAATGAAATTAACCAGACAATCACAAGGCCTAAAACCACCGAAAATCACAAATATCACAATCACGTGAAGCCGAAACAAGCCGAAGTCATTATTGATTAGGGCGCCACGGCATGAAAGCCGTATCACAATTAGGGCGAAGCCACGGCATGAAAGCCGTATCACAATTAGGGCCGGGCCACGCATGAAAGCCGTATCACAATTAGGGGAAGCCACGCATGAAAGCCGTATCACAATTAGGGGCCGGGCCACGCATGAAAGCCGTATCACAATTAGGGCCGGGCCACGCATGAAAGCCGTATCACAATTAGGGGTCAAGCCACGCATGAAAGCCGATCACAATTAGGGGCCAAGCCACGCATGAAAGCCGTATCACAATTAATGATAGTGTGCCGCCTTGAGTCGGCCAACACGATGATAGTAACACACGGATAGACACCGCCCTTGGAGTCCCAAGTTAACACCTCGATTGCCTTAAACGCCAACCGACAACAATGATGCAAATGGATAATTTAATACCTCGATTGCCTAAAACGGTCAATCGACAACAATGATACCATAAATGATTGAACACTTCGATTTGCCTGAGAACGGCCAATCGATAACAATGATACGATGAATGAGTGAATACCTCGATTGCCTTAGAAAGGTCAATCGATAACAATGATTTAGTAAATGATTGAACATTTCGATTTACCTGAGAACGGCAATTCGATAACAATGATATGAAGGATGCCTCGCACCTTTAATCGGTTAAGCGATTTACGAAGATGAGAAATGAATAAGCCAATGCCTTAAATCGGCCTCGCATGCTTTTAATGACAATCTGAACAGGAATAACAATGATCTCAACGATATCTTAAATTGACATCTATATTAACAACAATCGATACATCGATACCGCGAATCGGCTATCGACAATGACATTAATAATGAGTATTACAATGCCTTGAATCGGCCGTTAATGAACAACAATGACGTTTGGCAAAATTGCCGGAAGGTATCGTATCGAACGATCTCTTGATATCAATGAATTTATGAAGAGACTAAGTCTCGGAATGATACAACACATCTATACACATACATGATGACATTAGCTCAATGACTAGTACAAGTATAAAACTTGCCTCAAACCGAAGGCGAGAAGGTACTTCCACGATCAACGTCCTTAATGAAATTATCGGCCGCTCGAACAACCTTGAACAACATAAATACCAACAATTCTCTTAATACATGAATCAAGCATGATCACAACCAACTCAAAAGTCGATACAACAATACCCGAAACTCATTGGGGCATTAAAACAAACGCGTTGTAAACAATCTCCAATTGTTTACAACCAAAACTCAATTACATCCGAAACCAACTTCCAATGAATGATTCAAACCCACAAAACTTCATGAATACTATCAATAATCCAAAATGAATATCCGAAAACGTGATTATAACGACGCTAATCGAAAACCCCAATTTCAACTCGATATTCAAAGTGTTCTCGAATAATTCCTCAATAATCCAATAAATCCTTATACAAACTCATAATCATATACATATCCCTTCATATAACATGATTATAACGTCCAAAACATCATATCTCAACATAGAATCGAAATTCAAGGTGTTGAAGGAATTACCTTTGAAGATTCAAGCACTTCGATCCGATGAAAACGTAAAACGACTATCCAAGCTTCCCGGATGATTGAAGGTGATGAAAATACACACTCAAATGATAATTGATGAAGAAATCTCTCCTCAAGATATTCTCTCTCGGTTGCAGTGAAGAAGATGGAAAATGGAGTAAATGAGCTCAAAATGCTCAAAAATGAATTTATAGGGGTTGACTCGGCGGCCAGACTCGACCGTGTCCGCATGACACGGTCGCGGCGCGCATCCTGGCAGCGAGGACTCGACCGTGTCCGGCATGACACGGTCGCGGCGCGAAGGGGCCTACCGACAGTGACCCGTCCGCGTGCTCGGCATTGACTCGACCGTGTCCCGGCAGACGGCCGCCTCGGGCGCAGTTCTCGCCTATCCGGAAGGTGCGACTCGGCCGTGCTGCACGACACGGTCGGGTCCTGAGGCGTACATCGCGGCATTATCCGACGAGTACGGCACGGGCCGTGTCGGACGACACGGCCGAGTCGTTCGGCGTTGATCGCCAAAATTGAAAAAATGAGCGGGTGAGCTAAAACGACCATAACTCTCTCGTCCGACTCGATTGACTCACCGCTTGAACCATTGGAAAGCTAACTCGATGCTCTATAATATTGCAAAGATTTAGAATTTTTGGAATTACCAAAAATTAATGGTGATCTAACAAAATCGAACCCATATGAGGAAAGTTGAAACAATGAACAATAACGATACACCACTCAAGTTTTTCCGAACGGTGAACACGGTGAATGAACATGATTGATGAATGATCATAATCGAGTGAAAATACGCTGAGTGACAATTACAGATCGATGATTACCGAATGAAAATGAATGAATTACAACCGGTATTACATACACCCCCTTAAAAGGAGTTTCGTCCTCGAAACTCGTGGTAAACAACTCGGGATATGAACTATCCATCAAGATCTGAAAACATTAATGCACATCTAGTCCTCGGGACCAAATCAATCGCACGCCCAAGTCCCCAAGACTTGACGTCTCGAATCTCGATGAATGATTTCCCAAATTATCAAGAAATCTTGAGCACAACGCCGAAGGTGGACTCCCAACAGTTGATCCAAATCTCAAGATTCTCAAATATGATCATAATAAAATAGATCAAGAATAAATGATCCACAAATACGATACATTACTACGGATTGAGTTACACTATCCAAAAACAAGGTTACATCTCAAATGTAGTCAACATCGTTATCCTTCCATGTCATCGATCTCCTCTATCTCAACGATTTAAGGTATATCCGCAGATGAACTCGCCGCTAAATATGATCTCGGAAGGTCACGAGAATGAAAGTGACTAAAATGAATGATGAATGATAAATGACTACAAATCCGACAAGGATTTGGAATGACTCACCAAGGTGAATTAATAACGTCATGAGTGATAGCTCATCAAGTGATTGGAACCGCTGCCTCGTGAATTGAATGATTAATCGATAATTATGAGTCCCAACATGATTGATATATATGATGAATGAATTAGATGAATGAGTGAACGACAATGAAATGATTGATTGTCCTACTACCGAGCAATAATTAACTTGTTCAAAATCGGTGATGAATGTCCTTACCTCGTTCTCGAAGCCCGATAGACCCCTTGGATGAAGAACGGATCGAGTAACAAAATCCTCGAGGCTTGTGAGCCCTCTCGAGATCTAGCGGCACTGTAACTCCCGCAGATTTCAAGGTGTCCCGGTTCCCACACGTAAAACAAACAATAGCCGGCACCGTACACCGAGTATTAACGTGCCCTGCCGAATCACGATTAAAGCAAACAACAATCGAACTCGCTGCCCGAGAGGAAGAAGCCTTCTCAGCACGAAGACGATCGAAAACGACCTCTTGGACGCCGGAGCCCGATGTCCTCTGCGACGACCAAGATCCTAGTCCTCTCACCCGAAGGAATCAAGGATGTTTCCGAGTAAGCTCCTTGATCAAAAGCTCGCTCCAAGAGCCTTCCCGATGAACTCACTAAGTGAATTACAATTGTGGTTGAACAATCGCATCCTCAATCATGATTTAGCCTCTTGCTAAAATACTTGATCTTATCCGCTTGAAGACGGATAATCGATGAAGCAAATCAAGTAGTCCTGAAACTTCTCAAAGAATGACAATAACACCCTCGTCCTCGACGGATCCGTGGTTCAAAACCTCTCGATAACTGGCTTCCCGAAGTGGGGCCGGATAATACCTCTCTATCATGAGAGTCTTGAATTCGCCCAAACACAATCTCGATTGGTGGGTTTCACCCAAAGCCACCAAGAAAAAGCACCCTTACTCAAGTAGTAAACCGCTACCGCCACTTTACTCTCCTCCGACACCGAACCATGTCGAAGAGTTTATCAAAATGCTCAAGCCAATGAACAATATCACCGGTTCCGACGAACCTCAAAAGTAGGCGGCCTCGACGAGAGATATCGCCAACAATCGATTCACTCTCCCACCTGTCCATTAAACGGCTCCCGAATTCTGTTGCGGTGGACCACGAACCATCGAGGTCTGCATGGTTTCCATCATCTGCGTCATCCGAGTCATTCGGGCCATCATGCCCTCGCATAAATATGAATGGGTCAACCCGAGCACCTTCCGAGTGATATGCCTCTCGGTACGACTCCGACGGCGATCGATTATCTCACGATGAATGAGTAGCCTCGCTATTTGATGAATTAATGATACCACTCGCATTCGCATGGGCATGCACACGAGATCCCGGGTTTCGCCCGCACCGCGCCTCCTCCCCGCGTCCTCCTCCGACACTCTATCCATACCGGCGTGGAAGCCACATGATGATTACAGTCTCGCATGAAGATCACATTATGATTATATTACTGAATGATAATGATGAACATACACGATATACAACAATGAACGCATTAATTATGCAATAAAATGATCGTCGACATGACGCCGGGATATGATATGATCGCATGAAAGATCGAGTGAGGCAACATGATTATCTGATGAAATTCCTGAAATAATTACCTTGGACAAGTTTGCAAGATTGAAAATTCGATCCACAGGGTCAACAACTGAACCGTGAGGTGGACTGAATGATTAATGAATTAACTGAATAATGAGATCAACTGAGTGATGAATGAATTAACTGAACGATGAGATTGACTGAGTGATGAATGAATTATGTGAGTGATGATATTGACTGAGTGATGAATGAATTAACTGACTGATGAATGAATTATTTGAGTGATGATATTGACTGAGTGAGGAATGTATTAACTGAGTGATAGATGAATTATCTGAGTGATGATATTGACTGAGTGAGGAATGAATTAACTGAGTGATAGATGAATTATCTGAGTGATGTTATTGACTGAGTGATGGATGAATTAACTGAGTGATAGATGAATTATCTGAGTGATGATATTGACTGAGTGATGAATGAATTAACTGACTGATGAATGAATTATCTGAGTGATGATATTGACTGAGTGAGGAATGAATTAACTGAGTGATAGATGAATTATCTGAGTGATGTTATTGGTCGAGTGATGGATTAATTAACTGAGTGATGAGATCAAAATGATGATTGAAAATTATTAACTGATAAATGAGTTGATCCTTAATGCTTACACAAGTCACACGTGCTCCAAAACAATTAATCATGAATCAATCATAGCACTAATATCACATATAGGTTTCAGCAAAGCATGAACGATTAATGACATGATGGATGTATGAACACAAAGAGAATCGAGTCCTTACACAGGTCATACGAAGCTTCGAGGTCTCGCGATACTAGTCTTCACTGACGACGACTCGATGAATGAATGACTCGTGCAGTCGCACTAATATTACGACTCACAAAACCTGACTGACTAGATTGTCATAACCTGACAATCCCACTACTACCGCGTCGGTAGGACCACAAAACTCACATCTCAGGGTATTTCACAACCCAAATCTCTGATACCATTTCTGTAACACCCCCAAATCCTATCAAGTTATTACGGTCGTGGACCCCACGCCAGAGATCCACCAAAGTAACATTACTAAAATTCTTTAAATTAAAAAACAAGTGTAAATCATAGTCCCTACCATGATATACAACACAATATTCCGATGGGGAATTTCAACGACAAAAGTGGCCTACATGGCCAAAATGAAATACAACGGATCCACGAACATCTCTGTCGGGTAATACAACACGACAACAATCGACAAGACTGAGTACACTCCAACCGATCGACCAACAAAGTGAACAACTCGGACTAGTATCGCCGAATGCCTCGCCGCCATCGCCATGCCCCGTGCCTCAACTCTCTCCTCGCAAGCACCTAAAACATGAAAACATGTTCCGCCCCACGGAGTCATCCAGATAATGAACATCAAATACATGTATAACATGATATGCATCCAAAAGCGTAATGAAACGGTATAATGATGATAATAATACGAGATGCTCACAAATCAAAGTAAGAACCGAGCATTCGTGAAATACTATGCCCACGGCATACTATTAATACCTATTCGACAAAGTTAGAACATAAGTGCCCAACGACGAATCATAATCACGAATACCACAAGGAATTACACGACATGAACCAAACCAGATCGAGGATTAAATATGAATCACAATGCCCGGAGGCTCCAATGAAATTAACTGACAATCACAAGGCCTAAAACCACCGAAAACTCACAAATATCACAATCACGTGAAGCCGAAACAGTCCGTTATTGATTAGGGCTAAGCCACGGCATGAAAGCCGTATCACAATTAGGGCCGGGCCACGCATGAAAGCCGTATCACAATTAGGGCGAAGCCACGGCATGAAAGCCGTATCACAATTAGGCGAAGCCACGCATGAAAGCCGTATCACAATTAGGCGGGCCACGCATGAAAGCCGTATCACAATTAGGGGCGGCCACGGCATGAAAGCCGTATCACAATTAGGGCGGCCACGGCATGAAAGCCGTATCACAATTAGGGCGAAGCCACGGCATGAAAGCCGTATCACAATTAATGATAGTGTGCCTTGAGTCGGCCAACACGATGATAGTAACACACGGATAGACACCGTCCTTGACATCCCAAGTTAACACCTCGATTGCCTTAAACGCCAACCGACAACAATGATGCATGGATGATTTAATACCTCGATTGCCTAAAACGGTCAATCGACAACAATGATACCATAAATGATTGAACACTTCGATTTGCACGAGAACGCCAATCGATAACAATGATACGATGAATGAGTGAATACCTCGATTGCCTTAGAAAGGTCAATCGATAACAATGATTTAGTAAATGATTGAACATTTCGATTTACCTGAGAACGGCAATTCGATAACAATGATATGAAGGATGCCTCGGCACCTTTAATCGGTTACCGACGACGAAGATGAGAAATGAATAAGCCAATGCCTTAAATCGGCCTGCATGCTTTTAATGACAATCCGACAGAATAACAATGATCTCAACGATATCTTAAATTGACATCTATATTAACAACAATCGATACATCGATACCGCGAATCGGCTATCGACAATGACATTAATAATGAGTATTACAATGCCTTGAATCGGCCGTTAATGAACAACAATGACGTTTGGCAAAATTGCCGGAAGGTATCGTATCGAACGATCTCTTGATATCAATGAATTTATGAAGAGACTAAGTCTCGGAATGATACAACACATCTATACACATACATGATGACATTAGCTCAATGACTAGTACAAGTATAAAACTTGCCTCAAACCGAAGGCGAGAAGGTACTTCCACGATCAACGTCCTTAATGAAATTATCGGCCGCTCGAACAACCTTGAACAACATAAATACCAACAATTCTCTTAATACATGAATCAAGCATGATCACAACCAACTCAAAAGTCGATACAACAATACCCGAAACTCATTGGGGCATTAAAACAAACGCGTTGTAAACAATCTCCAATTGTTTACAACCAAAACTCAATTACATCCGAAACCAACTTCCAATGAATGATTCAAACCCACAAAACTTCATGAATACTATCAATAATCCAAAATGAATATCCGAAAACGTGATTATAACGTGATTAATCGAAAACCCCAATTTCAACTCGATATTCAAAGTGTTCTCGAATAATTCCTCAATAATCCAATAAATCCTTATACAAACTCATAATCATATACATATCCCTTCATATAACATGATTATAACGTCCAAAACATCATATCTCAACATAGAATCGAAATTCAAGGTGTTGAAGGAATTACCTTTGAAGATTCAAGCACTTCGATCCGATGAAAACGTGTAAAAACGACTATCCAAGCTTCCCGGATGATTGAAGGTGATGAAAATACACACTCAAATGATAATTGATGAAGAAATCTCTCCCTCAAGATATTCTCTCTCGGTTGCGAGTGAAGAAGATGGAAAAATGGAGTAAATGAGCTCAAAATGCTCAAAAATGAATTTATAGGGGTTGACTCGCGGCCAGGACTCGACCGTGTCCGGCATGACACGGTCGCGCGCGCATCTGGCCGGCGAGGACTCGACCGTGTCCGGCATGACACGGTCGCGGCGCGAAGGGCCTACCGACAAGTGACCCGTCCGCGGTGCTCGGCATTGACTCGACCGTGTCCCGGCACACGGCCGGGCCTCCGGGCAGTTACGGCCTATCCGGAAGGGTGCGACTTCGGCCGTGCGACGACACGGTCGGGTCCTGAGGCGTACATCGCGGCATTATCCGGACGAGTACGGCACGGGCCGTGTCGGACGACACGGCCGAGTCGTTCGGCAGTGATCGGCCAAAATTGAAAAAAATGAGCGGGTGAGCTAAAACGACCATAACTCTCTCGTCCGGACTCCGATTGACTCACCGTTTGAACCATTGGAAAGCTAACTCGATGCTCTATAATATTGCAAAGATTTAGAATTTTTGGAATTACCAAAAATTAATGGTGATCTAACAAAATCGAACCCATATGAGGAAAGTTGAAACAATGAACAATAACGATACACCACTCGAAGTTTTTCCGAACGGTGAACACGGTGAATGAACATGATTGATGAATGATCATAATCGAGTGAAAATACGCTGAGTGACAATTACAGACTGATGATTACTGAATGAAAATGAATGAATTACAACCGGGTATTACAGATAGTGACTCGGCCGTGTCCCAAAAGGCACGGTCGAGTCGTTCCCTTCCGGAAAATGAGTTTCTTGCTGGAATGAGACCCGGCCGTGTCCTGTGGCACGGCCGAGTTACCTGATGTGGCTCGAGTCGCCTGTGCAGCCTAGTTGAGTCGTCTGGTGCAGCCAAGTCCGGTTTTTGGTCTTCTTCGGCTAGATCCTTCGTTCTTGTATCAATTCACCTCGGATTTTAGCATATGATATACCGTTTCGAAGCTAATTTCACGAGGAATTTATATCAAAGGAGAATACATCTCGATTCGGAGTGGAGATTCTGGGATTTAGGAGATTTGACCGATACTGCTTAAATCTTTCGTCGTTTTAGGCCCCGTTTTAGCTTTTGATCGTCATGGACTCCAATATTAGCTATGAAAGCGCATATTTCACCACAATCTTCGCTTGGCTACCTATAAATTAAAAACACACATACCACGCATAAAAGAGAACAAAAATACTAAAAAGCAAACAAAAACACGACTAGAAAGAATGTAATGAGTCGATCAAGAATCGACTCATCAACCCCAAACTTGAACTTTGATCGTCCCGAGCAAATCACTTTAAAATAACCATTCTAAAAGGGGAACTCAACCGTTAAAATACCTCAAAGGAACTCTTCGAAAATTTCATCAATTCTCACAAGTAAAATAAGTCGAGTTCTACAAAGTTTTCAAACCTCCGGGGTGCTTCCTTAACATCATAGTCCATACTTGGCAATATAAACCTCACTGGTCAAGTGTATTCGCTCACTCTCAAAGTGATATGGATAAGTATACGCTCGAAACTTATTCAATGAAATAAGGAACCCCATAGGCTTGCCAATCGTCTTAATCTCTACCACTGTTTTGGGTATGCAAAAATTTTGTGAATCAAAATGGGCATTACTCGGCTTGAAATGTAGGCTTTGGTCCGGCCGGGATATATATGGCTAAAGTAGCTTGACTCGAGCAATTTGTAGAATTTGAATCACCATAGTCGCTTTAGAAGCTCAAGCTTTGAGATTTGCTTCTTTCATCCCCTTAATTATGAACCACTTGTAACAAGCACTATCGAAAGTGAAAAACGCAGCGTCATACCCTCCTTATTGCTCCGATTTTTTTTTTTTTTTTTGGCTTGGGTTGTTTAAGGATCCGTTTTACGCGAATGTAAACGATCGGTCACATGAATACACCCGGTTACTAGGATCAAAATATACGCAACTACTTCCAAGCATACTCATATCTAAGGGATCCGTTTTACGCGAATGTAAACGATGGGTCACATGAATACACCCGGTTACTAGGTTCCCAAAAATAGCGGAGTAATTATTTTCACCAATTCAACACTCCCGACAATATAAATGGCACCCAATGTCACCACAATCTTTGCATCCTCGTCAAAAATATTTCTAATTGTTCAAGTAGGGATCGAAGGATTATAGTAAATGAAAGCTCGATATGTGGTTTAACAATGAAATAGACAATGACCTCAATTGGGTTTATTTAATAAATGATCAAATGTCGGGTTGGCCAATAATCGAAGGGTAAAGATCAAGGGCGCCAAAAATCATTTTCACTCAATTTGCACACACACACCAGTGGTTTTAAACAAGATACCAAGGCAAGTTCTAGAGTTTTAAATCAAGAATGAAACACTCGACAATGAAACTTGCATTTAAGAAAATGCACGAAGGCTCAATAGCTCACAAGTAGGTTTGCTCATACTTCCAAGATATTAAAACCACTTATTCAATTTCACACCCGTTTCGATTATCAACAATTTTTTTCCTCAACAAATTATTCTCGATTTGTATATCAGAACAACGAAATAAATCCCGAGGCATTCCAAAAAAAAATACACACTTCAAAGTTTTCTTCAAGTTTGCAAGATAAACACACCAAGTAAAAACACACCAAGTAAAAGCACACCACAAATAAGTGCAAAATGTTCAAAACACACCAAAAATAATCAAACAAGCAAAATAAAAAAAATCGAGAGTAATGAAGTATTTCTTGACCGACCCCCCCAAACTTGAATTAAAGAATATACGAACGAAGGGGGTATAGTATTTAAAGAAAAGAATTTCATTGGTCAAGAAATACTTACGACCGGTTTACTGCTCGGGCGGAGGGAAGTGGCCTTGCTGGACATGCCAATCGACCATTTGTCTCACAAGAGACAATATCTGGCGTCGCTCCTGTCTAGCCTCCTCTCGGTCCCGTCTAGCCTCCTCTCGGTAGGCTTCGAATTCCTCCCTCAATGATGGGCGCGATGGGGCACGTCCAATTTCGGCTCGCCTTGACGTCTCGGGCCGATCTCTTGTGATTTCTTCCTCTTCTTCTTCACTCTCTTCTTCCTCGTCATCTGGGCCTCTTTCATAAGCCTCCTCCTCCTCCATCCTCTCGGCTCTATCCTCATCATCCATAATGCGCCTAGGTAGAACGTTTCGGTCGACAGCGCTGTGACCCGGGGGAGCCAAGCCGGCTGCCCACCGTGCCCGACGGTGTGCCTCCGTAGCCATTTGAAGATTTCCCATATCCCGAATGTTATTTATGGTTGTCAAAGGTGGATTTGGGAGGAGGAAATGGTCGTTATCCATCTGCATGAAGACCATGCGATGTTCGTAGTCCAGGATATTCATCACTTTCATCACGGAGATTGAGAGAAGCATATTTCCAGGAAGGGGGGTCCTCTGGGCTAATGAAATACCGAAGTGTAGTGCGATAGGGGTAATCAAACCCCCTATCCATATCTCCCCCTTGGGTTTGGTTGCGACATCCTCAAAATGCTCTGCTACCATGGCCCCGGTTGCCGGAATCGAGTCGTCGAGCATATGAGTCAGGATATACAACTCCCGCAGTGAAATCGGCCCGGTTTCCTTTCGGCCATATATTGTATTCGCAACCACCTTGTGTAAGTATCTGAGCACGGGATTGCGAATATTCGATCCTTTTGCCGATCTTGCCATGTAATATCGCGCCTCACTACCCGGGTATTCTACCATGGCCCTCCAGTAAGTTTCACAAGCAAATCGATTTATCGGGTAATGGCCCTCGTGTCTTGCATGATATATTTCCTCCAACTGGACGATAGTCAGTGTCTCTTCGTTGTTGTTGATCCGGAATGTCATTTCGGACGGTTCTCTGGTTACTGGATCTCTTCTTATAGTTAGAGTGCTTAGAAATTCCATCGTTAGACACCTATATGTCGGCCATCGTTGAGTCATCATCCACGCCCAATGCACTCTCCCAAGGAATTTCATTACATCTTCCCTTATCCCCATTGCATTCATGCATTCGTCATCGGGCCATCTTGTAGGGAGCATTTTTTTCTGTCCAAGCATTTCCCACCTCTCATTTTGCGTTTCCGGTAGATTGATTCCATAAGATTCCGGGGTTTCCACAGCCCTTTGAATAGTCCTTCTTACCGGCTGCACTTGTTCCCCGCCATTCCTACCCCTTCCGCGTTGAGCATTTCCACGTCCTCTTCCTCGTGCCATTTCTGCAAAAATTTAATCTATCATTATCCAAGTATTTCAGAACATATCCCTCCCCCAAACTTATATCAAGCAATAAAATTCCTCCTATCGATCAAAACGTCTCCCAAGCAAAATTATCGTTTAAATTCATCATCTTTATCATGGAAAACTATCTCTTAATTACAAAATTTTCAATCGATAAATTTAATCATCAATGCATTAAGAATTATTCAAAACCCCAAATTTCATCAACTTCAATCTACTCAAGAACCCTAGATAATTGAGGGCTATCGATTCAGTTCATAACAAAGAATAATCATCAAAAACATTAGAATCATACCTTGATATCGGAGAATTTGAAGAAAGAAAGAAAATTAAACCCTGGTCCAAATTCGTCCGAGTTGCTCCTCAGATGAATGAAATCGGTTGAAAGATGATGATTATAAAGTTGATTCTTGTATCTCTTCTTGATTTTGCATAAAATTTCTTTAAAAACGAAGAGAAAAATCGATACTGCAGCAGCTAGGGTTCGTGGGTTTTGCAGGGAGGAAGAAAGATAAAAGTAGGAGAAGGTAAAATTGGGGAAACGGCCGTGTTTGCTTTTTATATTGACCGACTGACATGGCCGTGTTGAATATGACACGGTCGTGTCGTGCTGTGCGGAATAACTCAAAACCTTCTGTCGGCCGACTCGGCCGTGTCCTACGACACGGTCGTGTCGTACTATCACGGAAATCCAACTCTTGCTGTATTGAGGCCCGACCGTGTCCTGTGACACGGCCGTGTCGTCCTGTTCGAAATAATCAAATTCCCACTGTTTTGGGGCCCGGCCGTGTCCTGTGGCAACTCGGCCGTGTCCTTCCTCTCCAGATTATTAGTTTCAAAACGCATCGTTTCCTGCAATTTTAGTACCCACAACAGTCGCTTTTGAATCGGATAAAAACAAACAAGGAAAATAAATGCGAAAAATAAAAGACAAAAAAATCTAACTAAAACGTTGGGTTGCCTCCCAAGTAGCGCTTTTTATAGTCTTTAGCTCGACTTCTTCCCACCGCTCAAGCTTCAACGTCGTGCACCTCTATGCACTCGAACGCATTGATTTCTTCGGTTCGTCCAAATACGGCTTCACTCTATGCCCATTTACTTTAAAATTCTCGTTCTACCGAGGATAAAGAAGTTCAACCGCTCCGTGCGGCCATACTTTAACTACTTCGAATGGTCCGCCCCATCGCGATACCAATTTTCCGGGCATAAGTTTGAGACGGGAGTTATGTAGCAAAACATCCATACCGGGTTCGAGAGATTTACGAACGATACGCTTATCATGATACCGTTTCGTCCGTTCTTTGTAGAGTTTAGCGTTTTCGTACGCCTCATATCGCATCTCATCAAGCTCGTTTAAATGCAATAGTCGTTCCTCGCCCGCCTTTTCTTGATCTAAATTGAGCGCTTTGATTGCCCAATACGCCTTGTGTTCTAGCTCAACGGGTAGATGACATGCTTTCCCAAATACTAGGCGATACGGACTCATTCCGATTGGAGTTTTGTAGGCCGTGCGGTATGCCCATAAAGCGTCATTCAACTTTAATGCCAAGTCTTTTCTTGTTGGTTTCACCGTCTTCTCGAGCACTGCCTTTATTTGCCGATTGCTTACTTCTACTTGCCCGGAAGTTTGTGGATGATACGCTGTTGCGACCTTATGCATCACATTGTACTTCTTAAGCAAGCCTGCAAGTTGTTTATTGCAAAAATGCGTGCCTCTGTCGCTGATTACGGCCCTAGGCGTCCCGAACCTGCAAAAAATCACATCCCTAAAAAAATTGCAAACCACGTTAGCATCGTTAGTTCGAGTTGGAATTGCTTCCACCCATTTAGAGACGTAGTCTACAGCAACTAGAATATACTCAAAACCATGGGAAATTGGAAAAGGACCCATAAAATCCACTCCCCAAACATCGAAAAGTTCCACAACAAGGTTGTTTGTCAACGGCATCTCATTCCTTTTGCTAATATTCCCCGTTCGTTGACAACGATCGCAACTCTTGCAATGGAAATAGGCATCCTTAAACAATTTTGGCCAGTAGAATCCCGATTGAAGGACCTTGTGAGTCGTTTTCTTTGCGCTAAAATGTCCTCCACAAAGGCAACTCATGGCAAAATAACAATATGCTCGTGCTCTTCCTCCGGACACAGCGTCGGAATATCGATCGTGCCCCCGGCTGAATAAATAGGGCTCGTCCCAAAAGTAATGCTGCACATGGAAACGAACCTCTTCTTCCCTTGATAGGTAAAGTCGGGATGAAAAACTCCACTTACTATGTATTTGACACTATCAGCATTACAATGTGTCATTGTTACATCGAATAATTGCTCATCGGGGAAAGTTTCAACAATTGGCAAATGATTATCAAGCTTAAAATTATCACCCTCGGTTAGCCTAGATAGATGGTCGGCCACAACGTTTTCCGACCCCTTTTTATCTTTGAATTCCAAATCAAATTCTTGCAGCAAAAGAACCCACCGAATCAATCTTGGTTTTGCATCGGATTTTTTTAGTAAATATTTCAATGCGGCGTGATCCGTATGCACAATCACCTTTGAGCCAACCAAGTAGGATCAAAATTTGTCTAAAGAAAATACAACGGCTAAAAATTCTTTTTCAGTGGTGGTGTAATTAGCCTGAGCTTCATCGAGCGTTTTACTCGCATAGTAAATCACGTGGAAGAATTTATTCACTCTTTGCCCCAAAACGGCACCTATAGCAAAGTCAGACGCATCACACATAATTTCAAAAGGGAGAGACCAATCGGGAGCGACAACAATCGGTGTTGAAGTTACTTTTCTTTCAAAGCGTTGAAACCGACTAAACATTCCTCGGTAAAATCAAATTTAGCATCTTTGCACAAAAGGTTACTCAAAGGGCGGGCAATTTTCGAAAAATCTTTAATAAAACGCCTATAAAACCCGGCATGCCCTAAAAAGCTTCGAACCTCTTTGACACAAGAAGGTGGCGGTAATTTAACAATCAAATCGACTTTAGCCTTATCAACCTCCATTCCTTTATTTGAAACCATATGACCTAGAACAAGACCTTGTTTTACCATAAAATGACTCTTTTCCCAACTAAGTGTAAGATTACACTCAATACATCGTTCTAGCACAATAGTCAAATTATTTAAACAATCATCGAAAGTGGTTCCAAATACAGAAGTCGTCCATGAATACCTCGATGGATCTTTCTAACAAGTCGGAGAATATAGATAGCATGCACCTTTGAAAAGTGGCGGGGCATTGCAAAGACCGAACGGCATCCTCCTAAAGGCAAAAGTGCCAAAAGGGCAAGTGAAAGTGGTCTTCTCTTGATCTTCCTGAGCAATAGGAATTTGATAGAAACCTCAAAGACCATCTAGAAAACAAGAATAATCATGCCCGGATAAACGTTCCAACATTTGATCAATGAAAGGTAGAGGAAAATGATCCTTTTTGTTACGGCATTTAATTTCCTAATCAATGCACATCCTCCAACCGGTTACCGTTCTAGTGGGCACCAATTCATTTTTATCGTTCTTAACCACCGTTATTCCAGATTTCTTAGGCACTACATGCACAGGACTCACCCACTTCTTGTCGGATATCGGGTAGATGACTCGACATCTAGCAATTTTAAAACTTCCTTTTTCACAACTTCCTGCATGTTCGGATTCAAACGCCTTTGAGGTTGCCTAACCGGTTTAACATTTTCCTCAAGAATTATTTTATGCATGCACCTAACCGGACTTATTCCCTTGATATCGGAAATACTCCACCCAATCGCTTCTTTTAACTTAGTTAGAACTTCTACTAATTTGTTTTCTTGCAAAGGAGTTAATTCGGAAGAGACAATTACAGGTAAGTGTCACTTTTGCCTAAGAAAACATATTTAAGATGTGTCTAAGTTCTTTCAATTCAAGTTGGGGTGGGGTGATTTCAATGGGCTCCTCAAATTTTAATTCCAACGGTATCTTAAAACCGTCAACTTCATCAATTATTTCGAATTATCTAATAACGCAACATATCTTTCAATTTCTAGATTATTAAGCCCCATATCATGCTCAACGGTTAGAGCATCATGCAACGTGTCACCTACATCATCATGAAAATATATATCATCAACCAAAGAATCAATGCAATCAACAAAATTCACATCATGGGAAGCATAAATATGAGAAGGGATAGGAGATGAACCGAACACGTTGATTTCCACAGCGCCCAAGACGGTCATGGTGACCTTTCCTTCATCAACATCGACGATTGTTTTTGTTGTACGCATGAACGGCCGTCCTAGAAGTATTGTCCCTTCATTTTCGCTTGTCCCGAAATCGCTCATCTCCAAGATAACAAAATCGGCCGGAATCACCAACTTGTCCACTTGCACTAATAGGTCTTCAATGACTCCTTTGGGGTATTTCACCGACCTATCCGCCATTTGAAGAGTCATTCTTGTCGGTTTTATTCCCCCGAGTCCAAGCCTCAAATAGGTCGAGTACGGCATGAGATTCACACTTGCCCCCAAATCTAGCATCCCACGAGCAACTCTCTTGTCTCCCATAGTAATGTCGATCATAAAACTTCCGGGATCGCCTTTCTTTTGACCCCTTGCTTCTACCTCGTAGAGCACTACTTTCTCGTTCCCATTGTATCTTCTTTTGTTCGGGGTCAACTCTTTGAAAAATTTTGTATAAGCGGGAATGTTCTTCACAACATCTAAAAGAGGTAAGTTGACATGAACCTTCGAAAGCATGTCGTAGATTTCGGAAAATTGCTC
The DNA here is from genome assembly GCA_033398695.1 of Orobanche coerulescens. Lineage (NCBI taxonomy): Eukaryota > Viridiplantae > Streptophyta > Magnoliopsida > Lamiales > Orobanchaceae > Orobanche > Orobanche coerulescens. The sequence continues at coordinate 94,018,815 of CM065816.1, forward strand.
ATCTTGCTTTGCTTTTCTCAGACGGCTCGGGAAAGGAATTGGTGGCTTATATGGTTGAGCGGATTTGTGAAGCTTGGAAGTTGAAGTTGCTTCGTCTATTTTCTCTTCTTGATTTCCCGACTCGTCTTCTTTCTCATCGCCTCTTTCTTTTACTTCGGAATTAACTTCTTTATTAATCACTTTACCACTTCGGAGAGTGGTAATGGCTTGAGCTTGCTCGGGTTGACTCGGTAGTTTACCCCTTTCTTGTCTACGTGCCTCGGTAGCAAGTTGCCCAATTTGGACCTCCATTTTCTTCATCGAAGCTTCTAAAGATTCGAACCTTTTATTGTTCTCCTCTCGGTTTTCCTTGCTCTCCTTAATGAATGCCGCTATACTCTCCTCAAGAGAGTTCCTTTGTTGTGGAGGTGGTTCACTTCGCGTTGGTTCTTTGGGCTCGGTTTCCTCCGTTGTATTGAGCTTGGGCGTTTGTGTCGTATGGCACCGGGTTGTTGTTTCTCCATGAGAAATTCGGATGGTTTCTTAGCCCAGGATGATAAGTATTTGGGAGAGGTACATTTCTTGCGTTTCCGCCATAATTATTTCTCTTCTCTTCCCATTCGGGCCTTCCCGTGCTTTGCCCCATAGCCCAATTAACTTGTTCGGTTTGTTCTCCTGGAAAAGTATGAGGGCATGAATTGGCATCATGTCCGGGTGCTCCGCAAATCTCGCAAAGTCGTGAGCTAGAAGGTTTATTTTGAGTCTTGAGTTGTCTTATTTCATTTGTCAACTCATCGATTTTAGATTGCATCTCATCCTTCTCGCTCACTTGGTGCACGGCTCCCCTACGAACACGTACACTTTTTTGTTGAGAATTTGCTCCCAATGTTTCATACACGTCATAAGCTTGTCTCTCCGTCAAACCCCAAAACGAACCACCGGCTGCATTATCTACCGCTCCTTGGCAATATTGAGTCAATCCGTCATAGAAGAATTGATTGAGTAGTTGAAGCGGATAGTGATGGTGTGGGCATTGAATGAGTAGCATTTTGAATCGGTCCCACGCTTCGTGAAATGCCTCTCCGTCTTGTTGTCCGAAAGTTGAGATTTGAGTTCTCAATTGCGCTGCTTTTGAATGGGAGAAGTACTTGGTAATGAATTTATCGTAAACTTCATCCCATGTTCTTAGTGATCCGGCGCCAAAGTCATCAACCATTGTTTCGCCCGTCTTTGAGTGTATAAGGGAAACACTTCATTCGTAGTTGATCCTCGCTCAACCCATTCAATGGGAAGTTATCAATCGCCACATAGAAATCTCGGATGAATGATAACGGATCCTCTCGTGCTAATCCGTGAAATGAGGGCAATTGCTCGATGTGAAATCCGCTTATGTGGTAGTTCCTTGCGGCCGGTGCTAACTGGATGCATGAAATGGCGGTGTTCACTACGGGCTTTGCATAGTCCTCATAAGATGTTCGACCGAGGTTGTTGCGGCATGTTATAGTTCGCCTCCATCCCATATTGAGGTCCGGATAATAACTCGCTCCATATTGCATTCCGACGGGTGGTTGTCTCGGATAAAAGTACCTCCCTTGTTGAGCTTAGGTATCCCTTGATTGCGCCCAACATTATCATATCTCGAAAACCTTGGTTGACGAATTTCTTCCTCATCTATATTTTGTGCAACATTCTCAACCCTTGGTTGACGAGTGTTTTCTTGGATCAAAAGTCGCTCTTCAAAGTCCGGATTCACCTCGTCGTTTGCCATTGATGTTGTGGCCATTATTTTTGGTGCTCTAATTCTTTGAACTTCGTCTATCGGTGGAAGAATCGGGTTACCCAACGATCTCCTACCAAGCATAAACAAAGGAAGTAAGAGCGAATTTTATCGAAATAGTATTGATCAAGAATAGCAATTCAACTATCATTAAAACAAGATTAAAAATTAAACGCCAATTCCCCGGCAACGGCGCCAAAAACTTGATGGATTCAAATTAAATACTCGCAAGTGTACGAATCTCTCTTGTAGTAAGCGGCAAGTAACTCCGAGGTCGATCTCTCGAGGAATTGGAAACGGTTTAAAATTTGATAATGTTTGGCAAATAGTCGAATGAACAAAAGTAAATTAAATTAAAATACATCATTGGTTGATTATGATTACAATTACTAATGCACAAAATTTAAATTGAACTAAGTGATAACAACACCAATTTGATAGTCGGATAAATGAGAGATAACAATAATGAGATTAATATGGGAATTTAGAGTCACCGACACACACGTAATCAATTATTAGTTCCGATACTCAAATAAATAAGGTTAGGAATTATCGATTGCTCACGATTAAAAGAAATCCGTTTGATGGCGGAAATTCTAAAAATCATGATTGTTCTCAACGAAAATTAAGGGATACTCTTTTGATGGGGACGAAACCCTAGCTAACAATCAATTAACCGACTACTTTTGATGAGGTAAATCGTTAAAAGATCGCGCGAAAAAGCTCGAGAACCTTCACAATCGCTTCTTTCGGTCGTTTGATGGCGAACACCGATAAAAACCCTCGATTCGAATAATAATAACAACAATGAAAAAGGTTTGATGAACTAATTCAAAAGTTCTTAAACGAAGAACGAACAAGAGGAACAATCCCAAACTTTATCCTAAAATCAAAAGGAACTAACAATCAAAAACATGTGTGTGGCTATATCTAAAAACCCATATGAAGTGTTTAGCCACACATGATTAATTCAACAACAATAATGGAAATTGAAGAACAAAACATGGTAAAAACTTCCCTTGTAAATGCCGAAATCGAATTCCCGATGAAGGTTTGATGATCTTCTTACAAGAACTCACAACAAATTTATACAAGGAATTATTATATCTCACTAAAGTATTTTTCTCACTCCAAGAACACACAAGGAAGATGATGAAAATCTCGCTCTTTCCCACTCTTTTGGTGTTTTTCCTCCCTAATCTTGTGTTTTTCCACAAAATATCTTCTTCACAAGACAAGTACACCTCTCAAGGGGTCACTCCACTTTGTTTTATAGCCAAAAAATCAAGACAAAGGCTTAAAGTATGCAAAAATGTCAAGGAAAGTGACATGAACCAAAAAGTGGCACGGCCCGTGTCCTGGGACACGGCCGTGTCGCACTACGCTGAAAAACGAAAAAGGTAACTGTCTTGAGACTCGGCCGTGTCCTAGGACACGGCCGTGTTGTATCGCGCCAGGAGTGAAAATGGCCGATAGTGACTCGGCCGTGTCCCAAAAGGCACGGTCGAGTCGTTCCCTTCCGGAAAATGAGTTTCTTGCTGGAATGAGACCCGGTCGTGTCCTGTGGCACGGCCGAGTTACCTGATGTGGCTCGAGTCGCCTGTGCAGCCTAGTTGAGTCGTGCAGTGCGGCCAAGTCCGGTTTTTGGTCTTCTTCGGCTAGATCCTTCGTTCTTGTATCAATTCACCTCGGATTTTAGCATATGATATACCGTTTCGAAGCTAATTTCACGAGGAATTTATATCAAAGGAGAATACATCTCGATTCGGAGTGGAGATTCTGGGATTTAGGAGATTTGACCGATACTGCTTAAATCTTTCGTCGTTTTAGGCCCCGTTTTAACTTTTGATCGTCATGGACTCCAATATTAGCTATGAAAGCGCATATTTCACCACAATCTTCGCTTGGCTACCTATAAATTAAAAACACACATACCACGCATAAAAGAGAACAAAAATACTAAAAAGCAAACAAAAACACGACTAGAAAGAACAGAATGAGTCGATCAAGAATCGACTCATCAGCATACAAGACACGTCCGGACATAAGCTTCAACGTCTTCTGCCATCTTTGGCCAATAATACTTCCGAGACAGCAATGCATACATCCGTTCCACACCCGGATGTCCAGCCCACTGAGGGTCATGTGTTTCCCTCAGCAGTTCCCATCGCAACGAACCTGCTGGTACATATGCTCGTCCACCCTTGGCATAGAGTATGCCCTACTCTTGCCAATATTTCCACAACTGGCCCTCATTTACTTGTTCAAGCAGCTTCAGATAAACCGAATCATTCTGGGACACTTCTCGGATTCTCCTCAAGAAATTCGTCTCAACCAACGTAATGGCAGCAACATAGTCCTCCACCACTTTTCGATAAAGAGCATCTGCCACGTCATTATGCTTGCCAGGTCGATGTACCCAAGTAAAATCGAACTCGCCCAAGAGTTCTTGCCAATGATCCTGTTTCGGGGACAGTTTCTTCTGTGTCCTGAAATACGTGTTAGCAACATTGTCCGTCACCACAGTGAATTTCGTACCGAGTAGGTAGTGGCGCCACACTTCCAAACAATGAATCACTGCTGACATTTCCTTCTCATGAGTACTGTACCGTTGCTCGACATCCTTCAACTTCCGACTTTCGAATGCTATCGGGTGCTTGTCCTGCACCAAGACATCCCCAAGAGCACGGTCCGACGCGTCTACTTGTACTTCAAACGGTTTATCGAAGTCTGGGAGCTTGAGAACAGGTTCAGATGTAATGGTCTGTTTCAATCTCTCCAAGGCTTCCTGACATTCCAATGTCCATTCCCACTGCTTGTCCTTCTTGAGTAAATCCGTAAAAGGGTTGGCGATCTTGGAATATCCCCTCACAAACCGACGGTAATAGTTTGCTAATCCCAAGAACGACCGCAACTCCGCAACCTTTGATGGAACCGGCCAATCCACAACAACCTTTATTTTCTTAGGGTCCATGCAGATTTTTCCTTGGCTAATAATGTGACCAAGAAAAGTGATTTTGTCCCGACAAAACTCACACTTCTCCTTTTTAACATAAAGTTTATTTTCCCGCAGCTTTATGAAAACCGACCGTAGCTGCACCAAATGGTCTTCTAGAGACTCCGAATAAACAACAATATCATCAAAATAAACAACCACAAAACGATCAAGGAACTCATACAAAACATCATTCATGAGATTACAGAATGTAGCAGGGGCATTAGTTAAGCCGAAAGGCATCACTAATGATTCGAACGACCCATATCTCGTCACGAAGGTAGTCTTTGCCTCATCTCCCGGGGCAACCCTCACCTGCCAATATCCCGACCTTAGATCAATCTTCGTGTACCATCTTGCCCGTGCCAACTTATCAAACAGATCGAGAGTGTTTGGAATAGGGTACTTATTTTTGATAGTAACCTTATTCAAAGCCCTATAATCCACACACATCCTCAGCGTACCATCTTGCTTTTTCTGGAATAGAACCAGCGACCCATATGGAGCTTTGGAAGGCTGGATCAATCCTGCCTCCAACAATTCGTCCAACTGTATCCTTAACTCAGCCAGCTCCGTTGGTGGCATCCTGTAAGGTGCTTGCGCAGGAGGTCTCGCACCAGGTTCCAACTCGATCTTATGGTCACAAGCACGTCTTGGTGGTAATCCTTTCGGAAATTCGGGTGGCATGATATCCCCCGAATTCCTCAAGCAAATATGCAACAACATCGGGCACATCCTGGTATACATCCTGTTTGATCTCAACCAATACAGCAAGGTAGGTGGTTCACCATGTTTTATCCCATCCTTGACCTGTATGGCTGAGAGCAAACTCGTCTTCTTCCCATCAGCTTTGTCCAACGACACAAATGAACCCTTAACAAAGCAAGGACAGCTTTCATCTGAAATGAGTATACCTCCCAAATGCGGTATCACAACGACTTTCATCGACAAAAGGAATTCCATTCCTAGGATGAGATCAAAATCGTCAAGGTGAGTGGCTCTCAAAGGACACCTTCCCTTCCACGGTCCAATCGCAAGATCCACTTCCGCAACGCCCTTGATGATTTGAGCCGGTGTATTCACGGTCTTCATCTGGCTACTACTCTTATTCATCAAATTCAATCCCAGCCTATGAATTTGATGATCGACCACAAAGTTATGAGTAGCACCTGAATCAACGAGTGCCATTAGCTCTTTTCCATTCACGAGAGTCTTCACATACATCAGACTCGACTTCTGGGGCTTGCTTTGAATCGCACAAAGCAACTGCATAGGATTTACCCTGCACAGGCCATCATCCTCACTTTTCGCATCATCCTCGGCCACAATTGCATTCAACTTCCCACATTTCGAGCAATCTCGCATCCGATGGTCTCCACCGCATAAGAAGCAACCACGATTTGTTTTGTCCAGAACAGGTTGTTGTTTGGACACTTCCCTTGGCTTTTTGGTATTTCTTTCATAACCTTTCTTCTTCTTATACTTTCCATTCTTATCCTTCTTGCTCTTAACGAATTTCTCCTTCCCGGAATCCTTTTTATTCCGATTCTGGTCTGGAGCACCAATGACCTTATAATCCACAAGGCCTTCTGCCGCAGCAATGGATGATGGCAAGTCTTTGACCCCTTGCCTCCGCAATTCAGTTTGGGCCCAAGACTGCAATCCCGCCAAGAAGTTGAACAATTTGTCTCCCTCCGACATGTCACGAATATCCAGCATTAAGGAACTAAATTCCTTAACATACTCACGTACAGCCCCCGTCTGTCTCAAATTACGCAGCACACTCCTTGCCAACCACTCCGTGTTGCAAGGAAGGAACTGATCCTTCAACTCTTTCTTCAGAGTCTCCCAAGTCTCGATAGGTTCATGATTCGCACTAGCATCGTTTGATAGACGTGCACGCCACCACAACTTTGCATCTCCCGTGAGATACATGCTAGTAATCTGCACCTTTTCCTTATCGGGAACATGAGCCGCGTTAAATTACGCCTCCATGTCCCACAAGAAATTTTCCAACTCTTTGGCGCTCCACACACCACCAAATTGCTTGGGTTCAGGAACTTTCACCTTGGATGAAGAAGGACGGTCTTCGCTGGAACTCGATCCAACGACCTTCTTCAAGACTTTCACATCATCTTTGATTCCCATCAACTTGGTATCGAGCGTGTCACAGAGAATACTGATATCCTCTTGACACCCAACAATTTTTCCATCAAACTCAGGTAACCCATCCAATGATTTCTGGGTACTCTCTGCCAACTTTAGAATCGCTTCAACGGACTCATCGATCGCTTGAAACCGTTGAAAGATTCCCGTAACAACTGAAGTTTGTAGAGGTGGTCCCACCAAGTTTTCCAACCTGAGAACTCGTGCTTCCAAGGACGCCACACGTTCCTCTCTTGTTTTCGGATCAGCCATTTCTTCTCAAAGAAATTTCGCCAGAACCCAAATCGGGCACCGATACCACTTGTCACAGGGTTAAATTTCAAGGTTAAATTTTTCGCAAATTTACACACCTGTGCGGCCTGATTGTGCACCAATCAGTCAGCCCTTTTCCCTTTCAAACCCTCGTGTTTATATGAATCTGGAAAATATGAAAAGTAAAGCTCACCACAAGCACAATGGAAAAACAGCATAAGCACACACAAGTTTACAGGAGAAATCCTCCCAACTTTGCACTTCCAACAATTCGTACAAAGACCAAATCGGCCAAAGTTTACACACACAATGGCTCACTCAACTCAGTGCTCACAAAATGCACTTCGTTTTTCCTGCACTCATTTTCCTCTATCTCAAAACCGAGTGCCCTTAGACTATTTATAGGCCTAAGGTATGCAGAGGACAATCCCCCAACTGCTGGGACAAATGGACAAACATAAAACAAACACGTGGCATAATCGTCCGCAAGGTTATGCTGCGTGTCCAGCATCCTACATAACCACCCGCAAGGTTATGTCTCACTTCGTACCAAGTATCGGTTAACCGTCGTTAACCGCATACATCGAGTAACCGTCGCCAACCGCTTGCTTAATTATCGGACACCTGTATCCGCATGCACCACGCACGCTCCTGGAAGTTCCTTCGGATAACCGCTTCGAGGAATAACCGTCAATGCCACGCTGGAAAGGCGTAACCGTCGCCCAACACCCGTCTCTGTCCCGCGCGCGCCAATATCTTGCGTTCCCTTGCGCGCGGGGCATCCAGCTCGCTAAGTGTCGAACCAGCTTACATTTCCGATCCTTGTCGCCCACAAGTAGTCCGAGTCCGCATGACTCGTACATTGCCCTCGAATACCCGCATGGATCGACCCAATCCGAATTGGGTTTGGATCCCTGTACCGACCCGTGACCCGTTTTTGACCTGAGCCACATCAAGTCCGAAACTTCCCACAAGGCCTTGGCTGATAACCGTCACTCGGCCAGCTCGCAGCCAGCTCACTGGAGCACCTCCCCCCTATAATAGGCTTAGAAAGATTTTTCCTTGTAATAGCGCACTGGATACTGAAAAGTTGAGGAGTCCACAAATAACCTCAACTCAATGTCTGCCCAATTTTTCACTTCCAATGCAAGTCCCGCATGACTCTTCTGAGCAAAGTCCCCAACATCTTGCCATGGAACCTCATTTCACGCTTTTCCTCCTTGCATGGATTTGGTGCCGCACCATCTCGGCACACTTCGCCCCCTGGGCGCGCAGCCTTCCCCGCGTCCTGGTGCGCCTGGGGCCGAATCATCGTCTAAGGGGCTAACACCTAGTCTGTCCCTGAATTTCGTTTCCCCACTAGTGTGCGTGAGAATGGCATTAGGACCAATTATAAAATGTGATTTTGGTCCGCGGACCATTGTTTGGGCTAAGCCTAATGAGTTGTTCAGCCTTTGATTCTATTGGGCCATGGGCCCTAACAAACTGTGATAAAGCTTGTTTTGAGGATTTAATCCTCAACAGATAATACAGAGCCGCGAAACCTAAAGAAATTTGGAAATGTTTCAACCATGATGCACGGATTCTTCAAAATTCACCGATATACAGTATTGGATACTGTATGGGTATGAGTGTGGGTGCGATTCGCATGGGATACGCATGGGATTCGCCACGTGGCGAATACGTGCAAAAAAAAAAAATCGGCCTCGCGTATCCTTGCACAGAATACGCGTATCCGGTGCGTGGGGAGGGTGCGTGGGTGGATTTTTTTTTTTTTTTTGAAATTTTTAATAAGTAAATCAAATAAACTAAAATACAAAAAGTAAATCACTTAATAAGTAATTACTTTTACAGTTTTACCTTTAGCAGCATTCACGAATAGTATTAGAAAGCTCCGATGCTCAAAGCCATTTTGAATTGTTTTTCGTATGACTTGTTTTATGTATTTGAATTAGTTTTATGGTGATATTTGAATTGTTGTTTTTTATATTTAACAAGTGTTATATATAATAAAATATAAAATAAACAGACGTATCCTTGCCGTATCGCACCCTAACATTTCAAAAAATCATATCCCCGTACCCATATCTGCCCGCACCCGCACCCGCCCCGCACATGTGCAACATAGTGTTTCAACAAAGATGTAACGTGGACGGTTCAAAGAAGGCGTTTTTAAAAACTACCACAGGTTATTAAATATATTTCATGAAACCTAATTTACTTTTCATAAATAAATGATTGTAAAACTATCTTGCAAACTCTCTGGCTTTCTAAAGAAGATTTCGGAATCTCGTGAATGATTTTATATGATACATTGCTTGCTTTGTGATATTTGTTTATTGGTTTGAATGGTTTGGAGTATATTTTATGTGTTCGTTTTATTCCCACCGGCAAATGCTGACCCCTTCGAGATAGATACCACTACATCATATATGACTTTCAACAACATTTTTTTTGATGTTACAAGTAAAAGTATAGCCTTAGATGCCTTAAAATTGGTCAAATTTGATTTAAGACTATATTTTTTTCTAACGTTATTGTTGATAAAAATTAGTGTTACCATAGACTAAACTGAATATCTACGCTAACACAAAATTTGTGTTGCCGTTGCTATTTAAAAAAAGTGTAACTAAACACTAAAAGAAATAGGCGGGCTTGCTAAAATATTTTAGGCAATCCAAATAAATTATTTTCAATTTTAGCGGGTCAATACACTCACAGTAGTCAATACACACTCAACCCATTTTCTCTAAAAACACAAACTCACTCATCACACTTTCTCTCTAAACACAATTTCCACTAGTGGTGTTAAAAAGTATCTAATACCCGATATTCGATCCGAAAATTCAAAAATACGATCCAAAATTAACCGAAAAATCGGATATCGGAAATTTTGGATATCCGAAATTCGGATATCCGTTTCTTCGGATATTTCGAATATCTGAATCCGAAATATGTTAGGCATCTGTTACTTTTACTCTTTTACGTTTATCACTTTACCACTTGAATCAATTGTTTTTTTCACCGCTACAAACGAGTAAACTTCAACTTTCTTCTAAGACCTTCCCTCCTGCAACAACTAGGTTTCTTCCAAATCCGATTCCCTCATGCAATAACTAGGTTCCTTCCAAATCCGAATCTTCAATCGATTGGACCTTCCCTCATGCTGTTCGAGTTTCATCATGTACAAGCTCCGTACGTCCCAAATCCCATTGCGAGTTTCACGAAGGCACGAACTAGGGTTTCAATCGATTCTCACTGCTGCTGTTCGAACTTCATCTCTACTGTGTGAGGTTGCGGGCTTCACTCCTGCTGTTCAATTCGGTATGTTGCTACTTCTGAGAGTTTTTTTCTGTTATTTTCTTTGTCAAAATCAATCTTGCTTGGGTACGCTTGATGCTTCCATTTGAAAATTTGTTTTTAGATTCGCCAACGTATGTGGTATTTGTTTTGTGTTCACTTCCTTTTAGAAAAGTACTAGTGCTTTATGATCTTTTAGCTTCATTAAACAAACTTTGGATTTTGTTTAAACGACCGTAGCTATTGTGTTGTACCAGTTAGAAGGTTGGTTTTATGTGTAGCTTCTTGAAATATTGAGAATATCTTGTATGTAACCTTTTTTTTGTATAGGTTTTGTGGAGTTGGCTTCTGCTGGTGTCTCCATATCACTTTTTAACTTAATCTTGAACCTTTTCAACATTCCCCTCCTTAGTGTTGCAACTTATTTTGTGGCTGAAGACATTTCAAAAAATGCAAATGATTTTCCATGTCGTAAATGTGATATATGGAAGGCTACATATTTATTATGATTTTTTTTTTGCAATTTTCAGTTATGAAGTCGTGTGAGCCCATTTTGTTTTTGAGGATATAATTGTGTTGGTGAGAGGAACTTAGCCATGCTTAATTTTTTATTGATGGCTTGATGCTGTAGAAAAGATGCAGCTATCTTCAGTTTCCACGGCTTTAGCTTTAGCTGTTGGCATTGGCCTATTTGAAGCAATGGCCATGTCCTGTGTTTGGGTTCAGGAACTCTTCTCACTTTGATGGGCATATCACCGATATGAATTTCAGATGCAGCAAATATTTAGATTCCTCTTCATTTCCTCGCATCTCATTTATTTTGCTTCTGGTGCCGTTTGCTATTGCATGAATCATCAGAAGCATCTTTGATACTTGTATGTATCTTCAAATGTTATTGGACAACATACATCTGGCAGTTCTATTACTCAGCATACAAGGGTAACTGATGGCGCTGCATGTATGCCTATTAGTTAAAAACTAACTGGTCTTTGGTACTCTAATTTGATGCAAGTATTATGTTAGCAATAGGCTTGAACTCTTTATTTGTGCAAAATTTATCCGGACAATGATGTGGAGATATTTGCATGTGGCAGTCAACAAAGTTACAATAGAGTAACTTATCATGACATCATGTGCAAAGTCCAGTAACGAATTTAGCGTTCCTATAAGAAAGTTTATTGAAAAATATAATGTGCATTTTGGTCATTTTTTGGTGAAATTTGTGTAGATGGAGGGAAGAATCTAACGTTTCAAGAGAAATTCGTGTTTACCTTGATAGAAGGGTTGAGGGAGCTATGTGTTGTAGTCTGGAACAACAATACTCTCCTTTTCGACGATCACATTGGCAACGAAAAGTAAGATGTTAATATCATCATGCCATATCCAGACACAAGCCTCAAACTCGAAATTGAGGCCCACGTCTTGAGATTGCCTTATATCATTTTTTTTAAATGGCGCATATTTGTTTCTGGAGTCTTATCTAGAATTTGGTTTGTTTAGGGTTCCATTGCAGAAAGTTCTATCTCAGGGTTATGACGATAGCTCATATCCTCTTCAGGACGAAAAAGAAAGGTATACTGTATACGACCATGTTGTTTACAACTTACAACATCCTTGACTATATTCAACCATGGATGCATGCGGTGATGGTATTGTATTGGTTCTTTGAGCATGACATATAAAACCAAAGCTCAAAGATCTTAGACGACTCACTTTGGCTTCAAGCATGAGATATTTCTACGCGTGCTCATTTAATATGCTACATAGTTACCAATCTTCAACTTTCGTTACTTCCAATTGTCCCGTTTGCTTGTCTTGGAGCTCATAATTAAGTTTAAGATTTTTTTTGCACTAATGGTTTGATGAACTGTTATTTGTATCATGATTTTCGTACACAACTTATCAGGGAGATCAAAGTTCTCCAGGGATCATACCATTGGCTATAAAGGATGTCTTTAGCATCATCCAAGACGTAAGTTTTGTAATACCCGGTTGTAATCCAGTAATTATCATTCAGTAATTATCATTCAGTATTTATCATCCAGTAATTTTCACTCGTCAATGATCATTTGTCACTCTTATTCAATCATGGTATTCATCGTTCAGAGTAATTATATCGTGTATCAATCGTCGTTCATCACTAATCTAATTGGAGTTTCGTGCCGTGTTTACCATCATTGTCATTTTCATTGTGGGCTGTGCGTGAGGAGTAGCGCACGCTACGTACTCTTTCTAGCGCGCGCTAATTGAGTACAAGTAGCGCACGCTACCACTCAGCATTAGCGCACGCTAATGTTACCCTGGCTGCAGTTCAGAAGGTACTGGACTGCAGGTGAGTTATTAGTAGCGCACGCTACGAGTGGTAAGTAGCGCGCGCTAGTGGGTTGTAGTAGCGCACGCTAATATTTGGTGTAGCGCACGCTAAGGACAGATCAGGTTGAGTCCAGTGGCTACTGGACTGCATTGGATTAATTCATAGCGCATGCTATTAGTTGTTTTTAGCTTACGCAATCGATATTGTAGCGCACGCTAAATATTGGTTGTAGCGCACGCTACCGAGATCAGATCAGAGGACAGACGGTTTCTGGACTTCAGTACTGGACAACAGATAATTAGCTAGCGCACGCTAACTTTTGGAGTTAACACACGCTATTGGGATAGAGTTAGCGCACGCTACCAGGTTGTAGCGTACGCTAACGGGTCAGCCAGAGTTCACTGGAATGTTCATACAACTCGTTAGCGCACGCTAAATAGCAGGTCATAGCGTGCGCTAATCTGGAGCAGTATAAATTGGAAAGTTAGCTTGAGTTTCGTTATTTTCTCACTTCTCTTCGTTTTTGAGCGACGTCGGGCGATTTCGGGCGACTTGGAGTTTTCTCTTCGAGCTGCTATCACCTATCATCATATTCAAGTCTTTGAGTTGGATTATCATCACTTCATCATCTCCTTAACATCAAATCTAAGGTATTAATCTCTTGGATCTAGAATTTCGGATTTTTGGGTTTTTCCTTCCGATTTCTTCGTGTAAGCTTGGATTATTGTTGGAATATGTTAGATATGGATTATCTACCTTGGATAAATATATCCCTACGGATTTAATGGCTATTTTGGGGACTATTTCAAGAACCCTTGGGGGTTGACTTCGGTTAATTGGGGATTTTTCCGATTGATGTGGTTGTAGTCTTGAATTGTGGATTCCTATTGGATTATTGATATCATTGAAGTGTTCTTGATAGTTCGAAATACTCATTTTGGTGTTGGTTTCGATATATTCGGGATTGGAAATTTTCGAAGTTGTGTGATTTGTTTCGTATTCGTTAGAATGCCCCAATGAGTTTGATTATCGTTGTATCGACTTTTGGGTTAGTTGTATTTCATTGCTTGATACGTGTATTGAACGGTTGTTGGTAATTATTGTTATTCAAGGTTGTTCGAGCGACCGACAATTCATTTAGGATGTTGTTCGTGGACGGACATTCTTCTTCGGTGTTGTGTAAGTTAACTCTTACTCGGTTAAAAGGACGTTCATTCCTTTTGTTGTTGATTATTCATAATCATAACTCATTCATCATGGTATTAATCACATTGAGACTTGTAATTGTCGAATAATCATTTCATTCACGAGGAACGACGGTTCCAAATCATTTCATTAGGTTATCAATCACGTCACTATTATTTTCATCTCGGTGAGTCATCTTGGCCTTGTCGAATTATTATTCATTGATATTCATTGTGGTCATTCTCGTTCACATGACCTTCTGGGTTCATATTGCGTGGCCGGGTGTGGCTGTGTGGAATTTTTAGTCGGGCACGCGATGGTCATGTATTGGGTTCACCGATATATTGGACCGTGCACACGGTAAAGCTTAACTCTGTGAGACCAATTAGGTACAAGGACGGGTGTGTCCGGTCATTCATCTTGTACACTTGCACAGAACATTACGGGCGTACTATGATACTCCTCTTCAGCGTAATTCATAACTAAGGATATTTCATAACTTTAGTTAAATCATGATTGTGTATTTTCAACCCTTGAGGATTGTTGTTACGTATCGACTCCCGTTGGGGATTTTGTTTTAGTCACGGCAAGGCAAAGGCACGGAAGAGCATCTTTGACGGCGAGGGTCCCAGTGATACTAGTAGGGGCCCCAGTCATTCCGCTTGTTTGATCATTTATCATTTCCGTCATTTGTATTTTCCGCTGCAATTTCCGTTTGAGATGTTTAATTGTTCAGGGTGGTGTATTTTATCTCCATATAAAATATACGAGTATTCGCTTTTGTCCTGGTGTGTTGTACTTAAACTCCTCATCGGTGTAATACCCGGTTGTAATTCATTCATTATCATTCAGTAATTATCAGTCTGTAATTATCGCTCAGTAATTTTCACTCATTAATAATCATTCATCAGTCATGATTCATTCATTTGCGTTCATTCGGCATGTTGTAACCGTGTATCAGTTACCGATCGTCATTTCATCTCCGTTTGAGTGTCGGAACGGGAGTATTATCATTATCATCGTGATTGGTAGTCTTGTGCTGGAAGTATCATTTTTGGCATGTGTTAGACTTGTTCATTTTCGCATTCGTCTGGTATGTCGGATCATTCATCAGTCGTAGCGAGGAATCGGAACCATCGGATTTATTCACCTTGGCCAGCCTTGAGTTACGGCCGTAAGGTACTTGGATACGGCCGTAAGTTCAGCGGGTACGGCCGTAAGGCTGGCCGATTACGGCCGTACGTGGTCCAAAGAAGTCGCCTGCATTTTGGCCGAAGGCGAGTTACGGCCGTAAGGAGGGTTAGTTACGGCCGTAAGTGGTGTTCGTAAGTTTTAGGTGTTGTCGACCAAGGGTGACTTACGGCCGTAAGGGTTGCGGCATACGGCCGTAAGTCGAGGAAGGTATGGCCGTAAGGCTTGGCCGGATACGGCCGTACGCTGCAGGCAGGGTGCCTGATCATTTTCGACGAAGAGGGCTTACGCCCGTAAGTTTGGCCGAATACGGCCGTATCATCCGAGTTACGGCCGTAAGTTGTGCGGGTACGGTTGTAAGGATGTCGGCGAATGTTTTGACGAAGGCGGGTTACGCCCGTAACTCGGGAGCGGTTACGGCCGTAAGTCCGGCTTGAGCTTTGACGAAGCAAGTTGCCGTACGAGTTGTTGGCCTTACGGCCGTAAGGCCGTTGACTTGGAATGTTACGGCCGTAAGAGGGCCGAGTTACGGCCGTAACTTCCTAAGATTTAAGGACTCTAGGGACATTTTTCACCATTTTCATTCTTTCTTCATTTTGTCCGAGAGAGAGCTTGGGGAAAGGGATTTTTCCTTCATCAAACACTTGAGTACTTGTGTTTCTTAATTTCAATTCGATCATATAGCCCGGATACTCGTTTTTACTCGTGTTCTTCGGATCGAAGTGGTTGGATCTTCAAGAGGTAATTTCTTCAACACCTTGGTTTTCGATTTTGTGTTGAGATATGATGTTTTGGACGTTATAATCATGTTATATGAAGGGATATGTATATGATTATGAGTTTGTATAAGGATTCATTGGATTATTGAGGGATTATTCAAGAACACTTTGAATATCGAGTTGAAATTGGGGGTTTTCGTTTAATTGTCGTTATAATCACATTTTCGGATATTCATTTTGGATTATTGATCATTTGGAAGATGTTTGTTGGTTTGAAACACTTCTTGGAGGATTTGATATTGGTATACTGAGGTTTGATTGTAAACAATCGGAGTTTGGCCGCAACGTGTTTGATTTAATGCCTCAATGAACTTGGTTTATTCGTATCGACGTTTCGAGTTCGTTATATTCGTGTTTGATTCGTGTATTGAACGAGTTGTTGGATATTGTATAATTCAAGGTTGTTCGAGCGACCGATATCTCAATTAGGACGTTGTTCGTGGAAGGATAATTGTCACCGGTATTGAGTATCTTACTCGGTTAAAAGGATATTCATACCTTTTGTTGTTGATCATTCATAATCATAACTCATTCATCATTGTATTAATCATATTAAAACTTGTTATTGTCAATTAATCACTTCAGTCATAAGGAACGACGGTTCCAATCTTTTCGTTGAGCTATCATTCATTCATTATTACTCTCATCTCGGTGAGTCATTCTTGACTTTGTCAGATTATTATTTATTCATTGATATTCATTACGGTCATTCTCGTTCATATGACCTTCTGAGTTCATATTGCGTGGCCGGGTGTGGCTGTGTGGAATTTTTAGTCGGGCACGTTATGGCCATGTATAGGAGTGATACATTGGGTGTGCACACGGAAAGCGTTACACCGTGAGACTAATTAGGTACAAGGACGGGTGTGTCCGGTCATTCGTCTTGTACACTCGCACGAACACTACGGCGTACTATGGTACTCCTCTTGCGTAATTCATAACTAAGGATATTTCATAACTACGCTTAAATCATGATTGTGTATTTTTCAACCCTTGAGGATTGTTGTTCTGTTTAATCGACCCATTTGGGATTTTGTTTTTCGTGTCATGGCAAGGCAAACGTGCGGGAATAGCATGTTGATGTCGAGGAGTCCCAGTGATACTAGTAGGGGCCCCGAATTTTCGATTATTCATGTTATTGTCCTTTATTTTCCATTGCAGACTTTCATTTGGATACTCCGTTTCATTCGGTGTTGTGTATTTTATCTTCATATAAAATACACTAGTATTCTATTGTCTGGTGTGTTGTAACTAAACTCCTCATCGGAGTAATTATTGTTGTAATGTGGTTCGGTACTACATTTATCCTGTGTAATTCATTCATTTTCATTTGCACTGGTGGGTCCCATTGGGGATTTACGACCGTAATATCCGCCTAGTTTGGGGTGTTACAGAGTTGGTATCGGAGAGTGGTTTTGAATACTACCTTCCGAGTCATGTCTCATTTGAAATCATCGTCATCGGACTAGTATCATTGGACTTTCGCGTCACGTGTGACTGTGCGAATGCCGAGCCAATCGACCAAAGAAGCGTAAGACTTCTAACGCCATGGTATAATTTCTCGCAATAGTCATTCATTCATCATTCATCAATTAACAATCCTCAAACATCATCATTCATTATGATCAGACGATCATATTAACTCATTAATCACTTAATTCATTTCATTACTCAGTTAATGATCAGGACGATCATATTAACTCATTAATCACTTAATTCATTTCATTACTCAGTTAATAATCAGGACGATCATGTTAACTCATTAATCACTTAACTCATTTCATTACTCAGTTAATGATCAGGACGATCATATTAACTCATTAATCACTTAATTCATTTCATTACTCAGTTAATAATCAGGACGATCATGTTAACTCATTAATCACTTAATTCATTTCATTACTCAGTTAATAATCAGGACGATCATGTTAACTCATTAATTACTCAATTCATTTCATTACTCGGTTGTCAATCTGGATGATCATATTATCAATCTTGTTAAGTTATTCAAGATAATCATTTTAAGAATTTCATCAGATAATCATGTCACTTCAGTAAATCATTCATATAATCACTAAGTTAGAGCATGTATACTCATTTTCATCATCTCATGATGTAATCATAACGTGATAATCATGCGGGAAATATAATCATTATGCGACCTTCCTACTTCAGTATGGAGAGAGCTGTCAGGGGATGCACGAGAAGAGGCCGCGGTGCGGGCCGAAACCCGAGAAATAATCACTCGCTGCCGGGAGATCGTGCCCAGGACTCGGCTCGATCAGAAGATGTTCGGGTTGATCCACTCACTTTTATGCAGGCCATGATGACCCATGTGCAGTTACTCAATCATCATTGCGCCACTCTGGCCAGATTAATCGAGAGAACTCTCCCGTATGAACCGGCTGCTAAGGAAAGTGCTGAACAACAATCTTCATCTGTCAGCAAGAAATCAACAAAGCGTAATCGACCCGAGGGCGGTCAGTCAACCTTCAAGAAGCCTCGTGTGAGTCCTATCGTTTCTGAGCGACCTCCTACGGTGCATAATCGTGCGGGATCTCAGTCCCGAGCGGCCTGTTCGGCCATCACCTGCTTCAATTGTGGAACGTCGGGTCATTTCAGCACTGAGTGTCTGAAACCGTCTATCACGTGCTATAATTGTGGGAATTTTGGGCATAAGGCCCGTTTTTGCCGAAAGGACTCCAAGTCGGCTCCGGCGGCATCTCAGGCCCCGAAGCAATCAGCGTTTCAGAATCAGACTACTTTGTCAACATCGTTTAAGACAATGGAAGCAAATAGAGTTGGAGCTCATATTTATCAGACGGGAGCGTCCGGTTCGGGGGCCGACAAGTCCCAGATTCTTGTGATGAGGAGGATCAACGATCCAGCGGCCCGAATGACCTCAGGTATACTCGTAATTTTATTTCAACCTGTGTGTACCTTTTGGATACTGGTGCACCGCATTCATTCATTTTCGAATCATGTTGTAATAGACTTATTTTGGGATAGTCCTATTGCTTGTGGACCTCATACCATCGGTCTACCTGGCGATGGAAGAATTTTCGGAATCATACCGAAGTAAGCTTAGTGACCGCGATTGATTGATGGACCTAATCGTGGTGAATTTTATCTTAGGACGATGTAATTTTTGGTATTAGTTGGGTTGATCGTTTTGATACTATCCTTAATGTTTGTTAGCGTTTGGTCGCTATCTTTCCGTCGTTGGTTGTCGAATGTGTGCTTCAGGGGAGTAATCCACGTTGTTCCAGTAGAATTATTATTAGGGCGGAAGCAGAGAGATTCCGCAATCGATCTATTCAATCATTCATTGTATCATTTTCATCGATTGGCCTTTCTAAGGCAATCGAGTCATTCAATCATTCATTGTTTCATTTTCATCGATTGGCCTTTCTAAGGCAATCGAGTCATTCAATCATTCATTGTATCATTTTCATCGATTGGCCTTTCTAAGGCAATCGAGTCATTCAATCATTCATTGTTTCATTTTCATCGATTGGCCTTTCTAAGACAATCGAGTCATTCAATCATTCATTGTATCATTTTCATCGATTGACCTTTCTAAGGCAATCGAGTTATTCAATCATTCATTGCGTCATTTTCATCGATTGATCTTTCTAAGGCAATCGAGCTATTCAATCATTCATTGTGTCATTTTCATCGATTGGCCTTTCTAAGGCAATCGAATTATTCAAACATTCATTGTATCACTTTTTATCGATTGACCATTCTAGGGCAATCGAAATGTTCGATCATTTGTGGTATCATTGTCATCGATTGACGACGTATTTCCAGACGAGTTATCTGGTTGCCTTCACATAGAGTAGTAGAGTTCAGGAGTGAGTTGGAGCCGGTACGTCCCCTTTATCGAAGGCACCGTATCGGATGGCCCCGACCAGAATGCAGGAGTTGAAGACTCAACTTGAGGAGTAGTTAGAGAAAGGTTATCTCCGACCGATTGCGTCCCGGTGAGGAGCACCAGTGTGATCTGTCAAGGAGAAGGATGGCTCGTCTCGTATGTGTATTAATTACCAGGAGTTGAACAGGGTGATGATCAAGATTAGTACCCCTTACCCATATTGTTGATCTTTTAGATCAACTTCAGGGAGCTTCAGTATTTTCCAAGATCGACTTAAGATCTGGATATCACCAGTTGCGGATTCGAGAGTCGGATATCGCGAGGACGGCGTTTCGAAACACTATGGTCATTTTGAGTTCGTAGTTATGCCGTTCGGGCTAACTAATGCACCTGCGGTATTCATGGATTTAATGAATCGGGTTTTCATCGACTTTTTGGATCAGTTTGTTGTTGTATTCATCGATGACATTTTGGCTTATTCTCGTGATCGAGAGGAAAACGAGGTACATCTTCATCAGGTTCTCGACGTGTTGAGACACGAGCAACTTCATGGTAAGCTTTCCAATTGTGAGTTCTGGATGTCCGAAGTGATTTTTTGGGCATGTAATTTCATCTGTCTGAGATCGTGTCGACCCTCAGAAGACGGAGGCTATCCGAGATTGGCAACCTCCGAAAGATGTTAAGTAAATCCGAAGTTTCCTCGGATTAGCTGATTAATTACCCAACCCACGACCGGAGCTAGCAACCGTGGTTTTCGCGTTGGAATTTTGGCGTCATTACCTTTATGGCGTTACCTGTCAGTTATTCACCAATCACAAGAGATGAAGTATATATTTACTCACAAGGAGTTAAAGATGTGACAGAGGTGGTGGTTGGAACTAATCAAAGATTATGATTTCGAGATCCTTTGTCACCCGGGCAAGGCGAATGTTGTCGCCGATGCCTTGAGTCGTAAGTCCGTTCAGGGGAAGATGCTTGCTCGTTTAAGGGTTCAGAAGGAGCTTCAGCAAGAATTCCTTAGACCCGAGATCGAGGTCCGACTTCAGCAAGTTCAGGGACAGCTTTGTATGTTAGAGATTTCATCATCACTTGAGGAGGAAATCAGGGTTCAGATTCATTTTGTTGCTCATCCGCGAGGATGTGGTACAGGGGAAAACCCCTGGATTTGTGGTCCACGAGGATGGACTCTTGAGATTTGAGAATCGGTTGTGCATACCGGCGAATGACGAGTTGAAAAGCTCGATCTTGAGAGAAGCTCATGCTACCCCTTATCCGGTTCATCCGGGGTCTAGCAGGACGTACAAGGACTTGAAACAACATTTATGGTGGAGTAATATGAAGCGAGGAGTCGCGGAATTTGTTTCAAGATGTTTAGCCTATCAGCAAGTCAAGATTGAATATCAGCGACCGGCGAGTATGCTGATACCGCTTCCTATTCCAGAATGAAAGTGGGAAGACGTTTCTATGGATTTCTTCACAAGTTTTCCGACGAGTCGTCGTGGCATGAATACGATCTGGGTGATCGTGGATCGCTATCTAAATCAGCTCATTTCCTTGGGATCAAGGATACGTGGGGTCCCGTGAGACTTACCCAGCTGCTCATCAGAGAGTTAGTGAGATTGCACGGTGATCGTGTCGGGCGATTCGTGTCTCGTTTAGGGAATCAGTTCATCGTGCTTGGGAACTCAGCTTAATATCATTACCATTTTTCATCCTCAGTCCGACGGACAATCAGAGAGGACTTTTCAGACATTGGGGACATGTTGAGGGCATGCGTCCTCGATTAGTAGAGGATTGGGAAGCCCAATTACTGTTGTTTGTGTCCACGTACAGTTTAGTTAGCAGGCTGCGATGAAGGTAGCACCTTACGAGGCCTGTTACGGTTGTCGATCTCCCTTGTGTTGGGACGACCCATCAGAGTCAATCGGCACCGAGCCCGATATACTTATAGCCGTCCAGGAGAAGGTAGCTTGGATCAGGAGACGTCTGTTGACTGCTCAGAGTCGACAGAAATCATATGCAGGTAATCGTCATCGACCACTAGAGTTCGAGACGGGTGATCCCGTTTTGGTCAAGGTGTCCCCGAGTCGAGGTATTTTCCGTTTCGGAAAACGGGGGGGAGTTGAGTTCGAGATTCATTGGACCGTGTGAGATTTTGAATCAAGTAAGCGAGTTAGCTTATCGATTGGCTTTACCTCTGTTGTTGGGCCGAATTCATAATGTGTTTCACGTCTCTCACATACTTCAGTTCGACGAAATCGAGATCGCGGTTGATCATTCGTACGAGGAGCGTCCTGTACGAGTGTTGGAGCGGCGAATCAAACAGTTGAGGAACAAGACGATTCCTTTGGTCAGATTCAGTGGTCTAGACACGGAGTCGAAGAGGCTACTTGGGAAACCGAGGAGAGTATGCGGGAGAGTCATCCCGAGTTGTTTGACCCTTAGTTTCGGGGACGAAACTCTTTTTAAGGGGGGGAGTATGTAATACCCGGTTGTAATTCATTCATTATCATTTAGTAATTATCAGTCTGTAATTATCGCTCAGTAATTTTCACTCATTAATAATCATTCATCAGTCATGATTCATTCATTTGTGTTCATTCGGCATGTTGTAACCGTGTATCAGTTACCGATCGTCATTTCATCTCCGTTTGAGTGTCGGAATGGGAGTATTATCATTATCATCGTGATTGGTAGTCTTGTGCTGGAAGTATCATTTTTGGCATGTGTTAGACTTGTTCATTTTCGCATTCGTCTGGTATGTCGGATCATTCATCAGTCGTAGCGAGGAATCGGAACCATCGGATTTATTCACCTTGGCCAGCCTTGAGTTACGGCCGTAAGGTACTTGGATACGGCCGTAAGTTCAGTGGGTACGGCCGTAAGGCTGGCCGGTTACGGCCGTACGTGGTCCAAAGAGTGCCTGCATTTTGGCCGAAGGCGAGTTACGGCCGTAAGGAGGGTTAGTTACGGCCGTAAGTGGTGTTCGTAAGTTTCAGGTGTTGTCGACCAAGGGTGACTTACGGCCGTAAGGGTTGCGGCATACGGCCGTAAGTCGAGGAAGGTACGGCCGTAAGTCTTGGCCGGATACGGCCGTACGCTGCAGGCAGGGTGCCTGATCATTTTCGACGAAGAGGGCTTACGCCCGTAAGTTTGGCCGAATACGGCCGTATCATCCGAGTTACGGCCGTAAGTTGTGCGGGTACGGCCGTAAGGATGTCGGCGGATGTTTTGACGAAGGCGGGTTACGCCCGTAACTCGGGAGCGGTTACGGCCGTAAGTCTGTCGGCAGGCTTTCGGACGAAGCCGAGTTACGGCCGTACGAGTTGGCCGGTTACGGCCGTAAGGCCGTTGACTTGGAATGTTACGGCCGTAAGAGGGCCGAGTTACGGCCGTAACTTCCGGCAGTATTTAAGGACTCGGCCGGGACATTTTTCACCATTTTCATTCTTTCTTCATTTTGTCCGAGAGAGAGCTTGGGGAAAGGGATTTTTCCTTCATCAAACACTTGAGTACTTGAGTTTCTTCATTTCCATTCGATCATATAGCCCGGATACTCGTTTTTACTCGTGTTCTTCGGATCGAAGTGGTTGGATCTTCAAGAGGTAATTTCTTCAACACCTTGGTTTTCGATTTTGTGTTGAGATATGATGTTTTGGACGTTATAATCATGTTATATGAAGGGATATATATATGATTATCAGTTTGTATAAGGATTCATTGGATTATTGAGGGATTATTCAAGAACACTTTGAATATCGAGTTGAAATTGGGGGTTTTCGTTTAATTGTCGTTATAATCACGTTTTCGGATATTCATTTTGGATTATTGATCATTTGGAAGATGTTTGTTGGTTTGAAACACTTCTTGGAGGATTTGATATTGGTATACTGAGGTTTGATTGTAAACAATCGGAGTTTGGCCGCAACGTGTTTGATTTAATGCCTCAATGAACTTGGTTTATTCGTATCGACGCTTTGATCGTTATATTCGTGTTTGATTCGTGTATTGAACGAGTTGTTGGATATTGTATAATTCAAGGTTGTTCGAGCGCCGATATCTCAATTAGGGCGTTCGTGGAAGGATAATTGTCACCGGTATTGAGTAAGTTAATTCTTACTCGGTTAAAAGGATATTCATACCTTTTGTTGTTGATCATTCATAATCATAACTCATTCATCATTGTATTAATCATATTAAAACTTGTTATTGTCAATTAATCACTTGACCATAAGGAGCAGCGGTTCCAATCTTTTCGTTGAGCTATCATTCATTCATTATTACTCTCATCTCGGTGAGTCATTCTTGACTTTGTCAGATTATTATTTATTCATTGATATTCATTACAGTCATTCTCGTTCATATGACCTTCTGAGTTCATATTGCGTGGCCGGGTGTGGCTATGTGGAATTTTTAGTCGGGCACGTTATGGCCATGTATAGGGAGTGATACATTGGACTGTGCACACGGGAAAGCGTTACACCGTGAGACTAATTAGGTACAAGGACGGGTGTGTCCGGTCATTCGTCTTGTACACTCGCACAGAACACTACGGGCGTACTATGGTACTCCTCTTCAGCGTAATTCATAACTAAGGATATTTCATAACTACAGTTAAATCATGATTGTGTATTTTTCAACCCTTGAGGATTGTTGTTCTGTTTAACTGACCCCGGCTGGGGATTTTGTTTTTCAGGTCATGGCAAGGCAAACGTACGGGAATAGCATGTTGATGTCGAGGAGTCCCAGTGATATTAGTAGGGGGCCCCGAATTTTCAGTTATTCATGTTATTGTCCTTTATTTTCCGCTGCAGACTTTCATTTGGATACTCCGTTTCATTCAGTGTTGTGTATTTTATCTTCATATAAAATACACTAGTATTCGGTATTGTCCTGGTGTGTTGTAACTAAACTCCTCATCGGAGTAATTATTGTTGTAATGTGGTTCGGTACTACATTTATCCTGTGTAATTCATTCATTTTCATTTTCCTGGTGGGTCCCAGTTGGGGATCTACGGCACTGTAATATCCGCCTAGTTTGGGGTGTTACAATCGGAGTACTTGGTAATATAATGTGGTTCGGTACTACAATTATATTATTTAATTCATCATTTTTATTTGCCTGGTGGGTCCCAGTCGGGGATTCACGACACTGTAATATCCACCTAGTTTGGGGTGTTACAGAGTTGGTATCGGAGCATGGTTTGAATACTACCTTCCGAGTCATGTCTCGTTTGAAATCATCATCATCGGACTAGTATCATTGGACTTTCGCGTCACGTGTGACCTGTGCAAATGCCGAGCCAATCAGACCAAGAAATGTAAGATTTCTAATGCCATGGTATAATTTCTGGCAATAATCATTCATTCATAATTCATTAGTTAACAATCCTCAATCATCATTGTGATTTTGACTAGGATGGTCAGGTTAACTCATTAATCACTCAATTCATTTCATTACTCGGTTGTTGATCTGGAAGATCATATCATTAATCTTGTTAATTTGTTCAAGATAATCATTTCAATAATTTCATCAGATAATCATGTCACCTCAGTTAGTCATTCATGTAATCACTATGTTAGAGCGTATGCTCATTTTCATCATCTCATGTCATAATCATAATGTGATATTCATGCGTGGAATATAATCATCATGTGACTTTCGTACTTCAGTATGGAGAGAGCAAGAAGAGGACGAGGAGGACGAGGCCGTGGTGCGGGCCGAATCCCGAGAGCTCATTCACCTGGACGTGATCATTCACTATCGGGGAGTCGTACCCGAGACACGGCTCAGTCAGAAGGTGTCCGGGTTGACCCAATCGCTTTTATGCAGGGCATGATGGCCCAAATGACCCAGATGGCACAGCTTATGGAGACGATGCACAACTCAGTCAATCAAAATGAACAGGCTCCTCCGCCGCCACCTCAGAGGCAAGAGAGGGGTGTAAGCAGTATCATTGGCGATATCTCTCGCCAGCGACCACCCACCTTCGAGGGCTCATCTGAGCCGGCGGATATTGTTCATTGGCTCGAACACTTCGAGAAGCTATTTGCGATGGTAGAGTGTCCCGAAGGACACAAAGTTTCAGTTGCAGCTTACTATCTGGGTAAGAGCGCTCATTCTTGGTGGCTGTCGTTGAAGCCCACCGAAGGATCATGTACTTGGGATCAGTTCAAGACTCTCATGATGGAGAGGTATTATCCGGCCCCACTCAGAGAGGCCAAGGTGTCAGAATTACTCACACCCGACCCCTCAACAGATGAGGATGTTCTCGCCATTGCCGAGAAATTTCAGGAACTTCTCCCTTTCTCCTCATCCATCATTCATTCAGAGGCGGATAAAATCAAGTATTTCATCAAGAGGCTGAAACCCCGTATGAGACTTCAGTTGCTTAATCATAATTGCACCACGTTGGCCGAATTCATTGAGAAAGCTCTTACCTATGAGCTTACTGCTAAGGAAATTGCTAAGCAGCAACCTTCGTCCGCTAGCAAGAAATTGAAGAATCATAATCAGTCTGAAGGCGGTCAGACAACCTTCAAGAAACCCCGTGCGGGCTCTGCTTTTTCTGAGCGACCTCCTGTGACGTATAACCCGCGGAATCTCAGTCTCGAGCGGCCAGTTCGGCCATCTCTTGTTTTAACTGTGGGGATCTTGGTCATCTCAGTACCAAGTGTCCGAGACAGACTATCACGTGTCATAATTGTGGGATTGCTGGGCATAAGGCCCGTTTTTGCCGTAGGGACTCCAAACCTACTCAGACGTCATCCCAGGCCCCTAAGAAGTCAGCCGTTCAGAATCAGGACACCCAATCAGTGTCGTTTAAAACGACAGGAGCAACTAAAGGTGGGGCCTATAGCCAGCAGACGGGAGCGTCCGGTGCTGGGACTAGCAAGCCCCGGATTTATGAGATGAAGAAGACCGATGATCCAGAGGCCCGAATGATTTCAGGTACACTCGATATTCTATCTCAACCTGTGTGTACCCTTTTTGATACTCGTGCATCGCATTCATTCATTTCCAAGTTATGTTTGAGTAGACTACGTCTGGGTAGTGCTACTAGTTGTGAGCCTTATGTCATTGGCCTACCTGATGGTAGACGAATTATCGGTAATCATGAGATTTAGAATTGTCCGATTCAGCTTCATGGTCGTGCATGGCCAGCGGGCTTGATCATAGTAGATTTTCCGAGAGACGACGTCATCTTGGGTATTGATTGGATAGATCGTCATGATGCCATCATTAGTGTCCGTAAGCGTATGGTCACTATCATTTCAGACGATGGGGTTGAATGTGTGTTTTGAGGTAATCCATTTGCTCGTAAGGTCATTAATTTGATGAAAGCAGTAAGATTACTCAATCAGGGATGTGTCGGTTATTGGTGCTATATGACCAAAATCGAGAAATCATCAGTAATGTTGACGGATATTCTGGTAGTGAGGGAATATGCCGATGTTTTTCCAGAAGAGTTACCTGGTTTGCCTCCACAGAGGGATGTGGAATTCACGATTGAGTTGGAGCCCGGTACGTCCCCGATATCTAAGGCACCGTACTGAATGGCCCCGACCGAAATGCAGGTTAAAGAACCAACTTGAGGAGTTGTTCGAGAAGGGTTATATTCGACTGAGTGCGTCCCCGTGGGGAGCACCAGTGTTATTTGTCAAGAAGAAGGATGGTTCTTTTCGCTTGTGTATCCATTATCGGGAGTTGAACAGGGTGACAATCAAGAATAAGTATCCCTTACCCCGTATTGATGATCTCTTACATCAACTTCAGGTTTTCCAAGATCGACTTAAGATCTGGATATCATCAGTTGCGGATTCGAGAGTCGGATATCGCGAGGACGGCATTTTGAACACGCTATGGTCATTATGAGTTTGTGGTTATGCCGTTCGGATTGACTAATGCACCTGCAGTATTCATGGAGTTGATGAATCGGGTTTTCATCGACTTTTTGGATCAGTTTGTTGTTGTCTTCATCGATGACATTTTGATTTATTCTCGTGACCGGGAGGAACACGAGTTTCACCTTCATCAAGTGCTCGACGTGTTGAGACGAGAACAACTTTATGGGAAGTTTTCCAAATATGAGTTCTGGATGTCCGAAGTGATGTTTCTCGGACACGTAATTTCATCCGACGGAGTTCGTGTCGATCCTCAGAAGATGGAGGCTATTCGAGATTGGCTACCTCCGAAGAATGTTAAGGAAATCCGAAGTTTCCTCGGATTAGCGGGTTATTATAGGCAATTTGCGGAGGGATTCTCTAGAATCGCTCAACCCTTGACGAACCTTTTACGGAAGGATAAGAAATACACGTGGTCCGACGCGTGTCAACGGAGTTTTGAGGAACTCAAGAGCCGGTTAATGTCAGCACCTGTACTTTCCTTGTCGCAGGGGACGGAAGGATTTGTGGTTTATAGTGATGCATCCGGATAGGGTCTCGGTTGTGTGCTCATACAGAATGGAAAGGTTATTGCCTATGCTTCCCGGCAATTGAGACGGTACGAGGTTAATTATCCGACACACGACCTGGAGCTAGCAGCCGTGGTGTTCGCTTTGAAGATTGGGCGTCATTATCTTTATGGCGTCACCTGTCAGATATTCACCGATCATAAGAGTTTAAAGTATATATTTACTCAGAAGGAGTTAAATATGCGACAGAGACGGTGGTTGGAATTAATCAAAGATTATGATATCGAGATCCTTTACCACCCGGGCAAGGCGAACGTTGTCGCCGACGCCTTGAGTCGTAAGTCCGTTCAAGAGCAGATGCTTGCCCATTTAACAGTTCAGAAGGAGCTTCAGCAGGAATTCCTTAGACCCGAGATCGAGGTCTGGCTTCAGCAAGTTCAGGGACAGCTTTGTATGTTGGAGATCTCATCATCACTAGAGGAGGCAATCAGAGAGAATCAGGGTTCGGACCCATCATTGTTGCGCATCCGAGAGGATGTGGCTCAGGGGAAAGCCCCTGGATTCGTGGTCCACGAGGATGGACTTTTGAGATTTAAGAATCGGTTGTGTGTACCGGCGAATGACGAGTTGAAAAACTCGATTTTGAAAGAAGCTCATGCTATCCCTTATTCTGTTCATCCGGGGTCTAGCAAGATGTACAAGGACTTGAAACAAAATTACTGGTGGAGTAATATGAAACGAGAAGTCGCAGAATTTGTTTCGAGATGCTTAACCTGTCAACAAGTTAAGATTGAACATTAGCGACCGGCGGGTATGCTGAAACCTCTACCTATTCCAGAATGGAAGTGGGAAGACATTTCTATGGATTTCATCACGAGTTTGCCGACGAGTCGTCGTGGCATGAATACGATCTGGGTAATTGTGGACCGCTTAACTAAATCAGCTCATTTTCTTGAGATTAAGGTTACTTGGGGTCCCGAGAGACTTGCCCAGTTATTCATCAAAGAGATAGTGAGACTGCACGGTACTCCTAAAAGTATCGTTTCCGATCGTGACGGACGGTTTGTGTCGCATTTTTGGAAATCAGTTCATCGTGCTATGGGAACTCAGCTTAATCTCAGTACCGCCTTTCATCCTCAGTCCGACGGGCAATCAGAGAGGACTATTCAGACATTAGAGGACATGTTGAGGGCATGCGTCCTCGATTGGAAAGACGATTGGGAAGCCCAACTACCATTGATCGAGTTCACGTATAATAATAGTTGGCATGCTTCAATTAAAATGGCACCTTATGAGGCCTTGTATGGTCGTCGTTGTCGATCTCCGTTGTGTTGGGACGACCTATCAGAATCAATCGGCACCGAGCCTGATATGCTTATAGCCGCCCGTGAGAAGGTAGCTTCGATCAGGAGTCATTTGTTGACCGCTCAGAGTCGACAGAAATCATATGCAGATAACCGTCGTCGACCATTAGAGTTTGAGACAGGTGACCACGTGTTGGTCAATGTATCCCCGAGTCGTGGGATCTTCCGTTTTGGGAAGAGGGGTAAGTTGAGTCCGAGATTCATTGGACCGTTTGAGATTTTGGATCGAGTAGGCGAGTTAGCTTATCGATTGGCCTTACCTCCGGCTTTGAGCCGAATTCATAATGTGTTTCACGTCTCTCAGTTGCGGAAGTATGTTGCCGACCCGAGTCACATACTTCATTTTGACGAAATCGAGATCGTCGATGATAATTCATATGAGGAGCGTCCTATACGAGTTTTAGAGCGGCGGATCAAACAGTTGAGGAATAAGACGATTCCTTTGGTTAAAATTCAGTGGTCTAGACACGGAGTCGAAGAGGCTACTTGGGAAACCGATGATAGTATGCGGGGGAATTATCCCGAGTTGTTTGACCCTTAGTTTCGGGGACGAAACTCTTTTAAGGGGGGGTGTATGTAATACACGGTTGTAATCCAGTAATTATCATTCAGTAATTATCATTGAGTATTTATCATCCAGTAATTTTCACTCGTCAATGATCATTTGTCACTCTTATTCAATCATGGTATTCATCGTTCAGAGTAATTGTATCATGTATCAATCGTCGTTCAGCACTAATCTAATTGGAGTTTCGTGCCGTGTTTATCATCATTGTCATTTTGATTGTGGGCTGTGCGTGAGGAGTAGCGCACGCTACGTACTCTTTCTAGCGCGCGCTAATTGAGTACAGGTAGCGCACGCTACCACTCAGCATTAGCGCACGCTAATGTTACCCTGGCTGCAGTCCAGAAGGTACTGGACTGCAGATGAGTTATTAGTAGCGCACGCTACGAGTGGTAAGTAGCGCGCGCTAGTGGGTTGTATTAGCGCACGCTAATATTTGGTGTAGCGCGCGCTAAGGACGGATCAGGTTGAGTCCAGTGGCTACTGGACTGCATTGGATTAATTGATAGCGCACGCTATGAGTTGTTTTTAGCGTACGCAATCGATATTGTAGCGCACGCTAAATATTGGTTGTAGCGCACGCTACCGAGATCAGATCAGAGGACAGACGGTTTCTGGACTTCAGTACTGGACAACAGATAATTAGCTAGCGCACGCTAACTTTTGGAGTTAACGCACGCTATTGGGATAGAGTTAGCGCACGCTACCAGGTTGTAGCGTACGCTAACGGGTCAACCAGAGTTCACTGGAATGTTCATACAACTCGTTAGCGCACGCTAAATAGTAGGTCATAGCGTGCGCTAATCTGAAGCAGTATAAATTGGACAGTTAGCCTGAGTTTTGTCATTTTCTCACTTCTCTTCGTTTTTGAGCGACGTCGGGCGATTTCGGGCGACTTGGAGTGTTCTCTTCGAGCTGCTATCACCTATCATCATATTCAAGTCTTTGAGTTGGATTATCATCACTTCATCATCTCCTTAACATCAAATCTAAGGTATTAATCTCTTGGATCTAGAATTTCGGATTTTTGGGTTTTTCCTTCCGATTTCTTCGTGTAAGCTTGGATTATTGTTGGAATATGTTAGATATGGATTATCTACCTTGGATAAATATATCCCTACGGATTTAATGGCTATTTTGGGGATTATTTCAAGAACCCTTGGGGGTTGACTTCGGTTAATTGGGGATTTTTCCGATTCATGTGGTTGTAATCTTGAATTGTGGATTCCTATTGGATTATTGATATCATTGAAGTGTTCTTGATAGTTCGAAATACTCATTTTGGTGTTGGTTTCGATATATTCGGGATTGGATATTTTCGAAGTTGTGTGGTTTGTTTCGTATTCATTAGAATGCCCCAATGAGTTTGATTATCGTTGTATCGACTTTTGGGTGTAACACCCCAAACTAGGCGGATATTACAGTGCCGTGAATCCCCGACTGGGACCCACCAGGCAAATGAAAATGATGAATTAAATAATATAATTGTAGTACCGAACCACATTATATTACCAAGTACTCCGATGAGGAGTTTAAGTACATTACACCAGGACAAACAGAATACTAGTATATTTTATATGGAGATAAAATACACCACCCTGAACAAATAAGCATCTCAAACGGAATTTGCAGCGGAAAAATACAAATGACGGAATAACTGAAATGACTGAAAATGACTGAACAAACGGAATGACTGGGGCCCCCTACTAGTATCACTGGGACTCGTCGCCGTCAACATGCTCGTCCCGTGCCTTTGCCTTGCCGTGACCTGAAAACAAAATCCCAACGGGTCGATACGTAACAACAATCCTCAAGAGTTGAAATTACACAATCATGAATTAACTGAAGTTATGAAATATTCTTAATTATGAATTACGCTGAAGAGGAATATTATAGTACGCCCGTAATGTTCTGTGCAAGTGTACAAGACGAATGATCGGACACACCCGTCCTTGTACCTAATTAGTCTCACGGAGGTAAGCGTTACCGTGTGCACGGTCCGATGTATCGGTGAACCCAATACATGACCATCGGGTGCCCGACCAAAAATTCCACACAGCCACACCCGGCCACGCAATATGAACCCGGAAGGTCACATGAACGAAAATGACCATGATGAATATCAATGAATAATAATTAGACAAGGTCAAGATGACTCACCGATATGAAAGTAATAGTGACGTGATTGATAACCCAATGAAATGATTTGGAACCGTCGTTCCCCGTGAATGAAATGATTATTCGACAATTACAAGTCTCAAAATGATTATTATTATGATGAATGAATTATGATTATGAGCAATCAACAACAAAAGGAATGAGTATCCTTTTAACCGAGTAAGATTTAACTTACACAACAACCATGAAGAATGTCCGTCCACGAACAACGTCCTAACCAAGATACCGGTCGCTCGAACAACCTTGAATAACAATAATTACCAACAATCGTTCAATACACGTATCAAACAACAAAACACGACTAACCCAAAGGTCGAAACAACGATAATCAAACTCATAGGGCATTCCAACGAATACATAACCAACCACACAACTTCGAAAATATCCAATCCCGAATATGTCGAAACCAACACCAAATTGAGTATTTCGAACCAACAAAACACTTCAATGATATCAATAATCCATTAGGAATCCATAATTCATGATTACAACAACATCAATCGGAAAATCCCCAATTAACCGAAGTCAACCCCAAGGGTTCTTGAAAACAAATCCGAAAATAACCATTAAATCCGTAGGAATATATTTATCCAAGGTAGATAATCTATATCTAACATATTCCAATGATAATCCAAGCTTACACGAAGAAATCGGAAGGAAAACCCAAAAATACGAAATTCTAGATCCAAGAAATAAATACCTTTGATTCGATATTTTGGAGATGATGAAGTGATGATTAATCCAACTCAAAGACTTGAAGATGATGATTGATGATTACACCTTGATGAATACTCTCTAAATCGCCCAAATCGCCAAGAACCGATGAGAGAAAGAGATTAGAATGATAAATGACGAACTCTGACTAAACTGTCCAATTTATAGTCAGTCCAGGTTAGCGTGCGCTAGCCCTAATGCGTAGCGTGCGCTAACGGGAAATTTGGGTATTCCAGTACCCACTGTCCGAACACGGTAGCGCGCGCTACGTACCTTTTGTAGCGTGCGCTACGACCATACTACTAGCGTACGTAAATACTCATAGTTAGCGTGCGCTAACGAATAATTTGATGCCCAGTACTGGAATCCAGAAACTGCCTGTTCTCTGATCTGACCTCGATAGCGTGCACTACAACCATTGTTTAGCGTGCACTATAACATCGATTGCGTACGCTAAATATCACGCATAGCGTGCGCTATGAATTAATCCAGTGCAGTCCAGTAGCCACTGGACTCAATCTGATCTGTCCTTA
Source organism: Orobanche coerulescens (assembly GCA_033398695.1). Taxonomy (NCBI): domain Eukaryota; kingdom Viridiplantae; phylum Streptophyta; class Magnoliopsida; order Lamiales; family Orobanchaceae; genus Orobanche; species Orobanche coerulescens. Next base: position 94,052,398 of record CM065816.1, read on the forward strand.
GCGCGCGCTACACCACATATTAGCGTGCGCTACTAAAACCCACTAACGCGCGCTACTTACCATTCGTAGCGTGCGCTACTTATAACTCACCTGCAGTCCAGTACCTTCTGGACTGCAGCCAGGGTAACCTTAGCGTGCGCTAAAGCTGAGTGGTAGCGTGCGCTACCTATACCCAATTAGCGTACGCTAAAAGGAGTACGTAGCGTGCGCTACTCCTCACGCACAGCTCGCAACTAAATGACAATGATGATAAACACGGCACGAAACTCCAATCAGATTGGTGATGAATGACGATTGATACACGATACAATTACTCTGAATGATGAATACCATGACTGAATATGAGTGACAAATGATCAATAATGAATGAAATTACTGAGTATCAATTACTGAATGATAAATACTGAATGATAATTACTGAATTACAACCGGGTATTACATACACCCCCCCTTAAAAGAGTTTCGTCCCCGAAACTAAGGGTCAAACAACTCGGGATAACTCTCCCGCATACTATCCTCGGTTTCCCAAGTAGCCTCTTCGACTCCGTGTCTAGACCACTGAATTTTAACCAAAGGAATCGTCTTATTCCTCAACTGTTTGATTCGCTGCTCTAAAACTCGCATAGGACGCTCCTCATATGAATGATCGTCGGCGATCTCGATTACGAATCAAGTATGTGACTCGGGTCGGCAACATACTTCCGCAATCGAGAGACGTGAAACACATTATGAATTCGGCTCAACGCCGGAGGTAAAGCCAATCGATAAGCTAACTCGCCTACTCGATCCAAAATCTCGACGGTCCAATGAATCTCGGACTCAACTTTCCCTCTTCCCAAACGGAAGATACCACGACTGGGATACCTTGACCAACACATGGTCACCACCTCGAACTCTAATGGTCGATTTACGTTATCTCGCATATGATTGGCCGACTGAGCGGTCAACAAACGACTCCTGATCAAAGCTACCTTCTCACGGGCGGCTATAAGCATATCGGGCTCGGTGCCCAATGATTCTGATAAGTCGTCCCAACACAACGGAGATCGACAACGACGACCATACAAGGCCTCGTAAGGTGCCATCTTGATCGAAGCATGCCAACTATTATTATACGTGAACTCGATCAATGGTAGTTGGGCTTCCCAATCGTCTTTCCAATCGAGGACGCATGCCCTCAGCATGTCCTCTAATGTCTGAATGGTCCTCTCTGATTTCCCTTCGGACTGAGGATGAAAAGCGGTACTGAGATTAAGCTAGGTTCCCATAGCACGATGAACTGATTTCCAAAAATGAGACACAAACCGTCCGTCACGATCGGAAACGATACTTTTAGGAGTACCGTGTAGTCTGACTATCTCTTTGATGAACAGTTGAGCAAGTCTCTCGGGACCCCACGTCTCCTTGATCTCAAGGAAATGAGCTGATTTAGTTAGGCGGTCCACGATCACCCAGATCGTATTCATGCCACGACGACTCGTCGGCAAACTCGTGATGAAATCCATAGAAATGTCTTCCCACTTCCATTCGGGAATAGGAAGAGGTTTCAGCATACCCACGGCCGCCGATGTTCAATCTTAACTTGTTGACAGGTTAAGCATCTCGAAACAAATTCGGCGACTTCTCGCTTCATATTACTCCACCAGTAATTTTGTTTCAAGTCCTTGTACATCTTGCTAGACCCCGGATGAACAGAATAAGGGGTAGCATGAGCTTCTTTCAAAATCGAGTTTTTCAACTCGACATTCGCCGGTACGCACAACCGATTCTTAAACCTCAAAAGTCCATCCTCGTGGACCACAAATCCAGGGGCTTTCCCCTGAGCTACATCCTCTCGGATGCGCAACAATGATGGGTCCGCACCCTGATTCTCTCGGATTGCCTCCTCGAGTGACGATGAAATCTCTAACATACAAAGCTGCCCCTGAACTCGCTGAAGCCAGACCTCGATCTCGGGTCGAAGGAATTCCTGCTGAAGCTCCTTTTGAACTGTTAAACAGGCAAGCATCTACTCCTGAACGGACTTACGACTCAAGGCGTCAGCGACAACGTTCGCCTTGCCCGGGTGATAGAGTATCTCGATATCATAATCTTTGATTAATTCCAACCACCGTCTCTGACGCATATTTAACTCCTTCTGAGTAAATATATACTTTAAACTCTTATGATCGGTGAATATCTGACAGGTAACGCCATAAAGATAATGACGCCAAATTTTCAAAGCGAACACTACGACTGCTAGCTCCAGGTCGTGGGTCGGATAATTAACCTCGTAAGGTCTCAATTGCCGTGAAGCATAGGAAATAACCTTCCCGTTCTGCATGAGCACACATCCGAGACCCTGTCCGGACGCATCACTATAGACCACAAATCCTTCCGTCCCATGCGGCAAGGAAAGTACAGGTGCTGAAATTAACCGGCTCTTGAGTTCCTCAAAACTCCGTTGACACGCGTCGGACCACGTGTATTTCTTATCCTTCCGCAATAAGTTCGTCAAGGGTTGAGCGATTTTAGAAAATCCTTCCACAAATCGCCGATAATAACCCGCTAATCCGAGGAAACTTCGGATTTCCTTAACGTTCTTCGGAGGTAGCCAATCTCAAATAGCCTCCGTCTTCTGAGGGTCGACACGAACTCCGTCTGATGAAATTACATGTCCGAGAAAAGTCACTTCGGACATCCAGAACTCACATTTGGAAAACTTCCCATAAAGTTTTTCTCGTCTCAACACGTCGAGCACTTGATGAAGGTGAAACTCGTGTTCCTCCCGGTCACGAGAATAAATCAAAATGTCATCGATGAAGACAACAACAAACTGATCCAAAAAGTCGATGAAAACCCGATTCATTAACTCCATGAATACCGCAGGTGCATTAGTCAATCCGAACGGCATAACCACAAACTCATAATGACCATAGCGTGTTCGAAACGACGTCCTCGCGATATCCGACTCTCGAATCCGCAATCGATGATATCCGGATCTTAAGTCGATCTTGGAAAATAATCAAGCTCCCCAAGTTGATCTAAGAGATCATCAATACGGGGTAAGGGATACTTATTCTTGATCGTCACCTGTTCAACTCCCGATAATCAATACATAAGCGGAAAGAACCATCCTTCTTCTTGACAAACAACACTGGTGCTCCCCACGGGGATGCACTCGGTCGAATATAACCCTTCTCGAACAACTCTTCGAGTTGGTTCTTTAATTCCTGCATTTCGGTCGGGGCCATCCGTGCGGTGCCTTCGATATCGGGACGTACTGTGCTCCAACTCAATCGTGAATTCCACATCCCTCTGTGGAGGCAAACCAGTAACTCGTCTGAAAAACATCGGCATATTCCCTCACTACCGAATATCCGTCAATATTATCGATGATTTCTGGTTTTGGCCATATAGCACCAATAACCGACACATCCCCGATTGAGTAACCTTCCGCTTTCATCAAATTAATGACCTTACTGAGCAAATGGATTACCTCCCCGAAACACACATTCAACCCCATCGTTCGAAATGATAGTGACCATACGCTTACGGACACTAATGATGGCATCATGACGATCCATCCAATCAATACCCAAGATGACGTCGTCCTCGGCAAATCTACCACGATTAGGTCCGCCGCCATACACGACCATGAAATCGAATCGACAATTACGAATCTCATGATTACCGATAATTCGTCTACCATCGTAGCCAATGACATAAGGCTCACAACTAGTAGCACTACCCGCACGTAGTCTACTCAAACATGACTCGGAAATGAATGAATGCGATGCACCGGTATCAAAAAGGGTACACACAAAGTTGAGATAGAATATCGAGTGTACACGAGATCATTCGGCCTCTGGATCATCGGTCTTCTTCATCTCATAAATCCGGGCTTGCTAGTCCCGCACCGACGCCTCCGTCTGATGGCTAAAAGCTCCACCTTTAGTCGCTCCTGTCGTTTTAAACGACGCTGATTGAGTGGCCTGATTCTGAACGGCTGACTGCTTAGGTGCCTGAGATGACGTCTGAGTAGGTTTGGAATCCCTACGGCAAAAACGGGCTTTATGCCCAGCAATTCCACAATTATGACACGTGATAGTCTGTCGAGGACACTTGGTACTGAGGTGACCAAGCTCCCACGCTAAAATGTGATGGCCGAACTGGCCACTCGAGACTGAGATTCCGCAGGTTTAGACGACACAGGAGGTCGCTCAGAAAAGGCAGAGCCCGCACGGGGTTTCTTGAAAGTTGTCTGACCGCCTTCAGACTAATTACGATTCTTTGATTTCTTGCTAGCAGACGAAGGTTGCTGCTTAGCAATTTCCTTAGCAGTAAGCTCGTAGGTGAGAGCTTTCTCAATGAATTTGGCCAACGTGGTGCAATTATGATTAAGTAACTGAAGTCTCATACGGGTTTCACCTCTTGTGAAATACTTGATCTTATCCGCTTCGAATGAATGATGGATGAGGCGAAAGGGAGAAGTTCTGAAATTTCTCGGCAATGGCGAGAACATCCTCGTCTGTTGAGGGTCGGGGTGAGCAATTCGACAGCCTTGGCCTCTCCGAGTGGGGCCGGATAATACCTCTCCATCATGAGAGTCTTGAACTGATCCCAAGTACAAGATCCTTCGGTGGGCTTCAACGATAACCACCAAGAATGTGCGCTCTTACCCAGGTAGTAAGCCGCAACAGAAACTTTGTGTCCCTCGGGACACTCTACCATAGCAAACAACTTCTCGAAATGCTTGAGCCAATGAATGATATCTGCCGGCTCAGACGAGCCCTCAAAAGTAGGTGGCCTCTGGCGAGAGATATCGCCGATGATATTACTCACATTCCTCTCTTGCCTCTGAGGTGGCGGCGGAGGAGCCTGCTGATTTTGATTGACGGAGTTATGCATCGTCTCCATCAACTGAGCCATCTGTGTCATTTGGGCCATCATGCCCTGCATAAAAGCGAGTGGGTCAACCCGGACACCCTCTGACTGAGCCGTGTCCCGAGTACGACTCCCCGATAGTGAATGATCGCGTCCAGGTGAATGAGTGGCAGCGTCGCTGCTCGATGAATTAGCATTATTCCTCGCGTTTGCACGAGTATTCACACGAGTTCTCGGGATTCGGCCCGCTCCACGGCCTCGTCCTCTACGTCCTCTGCCAACCCTTTCCATACTGAAGTGGAAAGTCATATGATGATTATATATCTCGCATGAGTATCACATTATGATTATATTATGAAATGATGAAAATGAGCATACGCGCTCAAAAACAGTGATTACATGAATGATTAATTGACGTGACATGATTATCTGATGAAGTTACTGAAATGATTATCTTGAATGAGTTAACAAGATTAATGATTTGATCTTCCTGATCAACAACTGAATAATGAAATGAATTGAGTGATTAATGAGTTAACCTGACCGTCCTGGTCAAAATGACAATGATGATTGAGGATTGTTAACTGATGAATTATGAGTGAATGATTAATGCCAGAAATTATACCATGACATTAGAAATCTTACAGTTCTTGGTCTGATTGGCTCAGCATTTGCACAGGTCATACGTGACGCGAAAGTCCAATGATACTAGTCCAATGACGATGATTTCAAACGAGACATGACTTGGAGGGTAGTATTCAAAACCACGCTCCGATACCAACTCTGTAACACCCCAAACTAGGCGGATATTACAGTGCCGTGAATCCCCGACTGGGACCCACCAGGCAAATGAAAATGATGAATTAAATAATATAATTGTAGTACCGAACCACATTATATTACCAAGTACTCCGATGGGGAGTTTAAGTACATTACACCAGGACAAACAGAATACTAGTATATTTTATATGGAGATAAAATACACCACCCTGAACAAATAAGCATCTCAAACGGAATTTGCAGCGGAAAAATACAAATGACGGAATAATCAAATGATCAAAATGACCGAACAAACGGAATGACCGAGGCCCCTACTAGTATCATCGACTCGCCGCCAACATGCTCTTCCCGTGCCTTTGCCTTGCCGTGACTAAAACAAAATCCCAACGGGTCGATACGTAACAAAAATCCTCAAGAATTGAAATTACACAATCATGAATTAACTGAAGTTATGAAATATTCTTAATTATGAATTACGCTGAAGAGGAGTATCATAGTACGCCCGTAATGTTCTGTGCAAGTGTATAAGACGAATGACCGGACACACCCGTCCTTGTACCTAATTAGTCTCACGGAGGTAAGCGTTACCGTGTGCACGGTCCGATGTATCGGTGAACCCAATACATGACCATCGTGTGCCCGACCAAAAATTCCACACAGCCACACCCGGCCACGCAATATGAACCCGGAAGGTCACATGAACGAAAATGACCATGATGAATATCAATGAATAATAATTAGACAAGGTCAAGATGACTCACCGATATGAAAGTAATAGTGACGTGATTGATAACCCAATGAAATGATTTGGAACCGTCGTTCCCCGTGAATGAAATGATTATTCGACAATTACAAGTCTCAAAATGATTATTATTATGATGAATGAATTATGATTATGAGCAATCAACAACAAAAGGAATGAGTATCCTTTTAACCGAGTAAGATTTAACTTACACAACAACGATGAAGAATGTCCGTCCACGAACAACATCCTAACCAAGATACCGGTCGCTCGAACAACCTTGAATAAAAATGATTACCAACATTCGTTCAATACACGTATCAAACAACAAAACACGACTAACCCAAAGGTCGAAACAACGATAATCAAACTCATAGGGCATTCCAACGAATACATAACCAACCACACAACTTCGAAAATATCCAATCCCGAATATGTCGAAACCAACACCAAATTGAGTATTTCGAACCAACAAAACACTTCAATGATATCAATAATCCATTAGGAATCCATAATTCATGATTACAACAACATCAATCGGAAAATCCCCAATTAACCGAAGTCAACCCCAAGGGTTCTTGAAAACAAATCCGAAAATAACAATTAAATCCGTAGGAATATATTTATCCAAGGTAGATAATCCATATCTAACATATTCCAATGATAATCCAAGCTTACACGAAGAAATCGGAAGGAAAACCCAGAAATCCGAAATTCTAGATCCAAGAAATAAATACCTTTGATTCGATATTTTGGAGATGATGAAGTGATGATTAATCCAACTCAAAGACTTGAAGATGATGATTGATGATTACACCTTGATGAATACTCTCTAAATCGCCCAAATCGCCAAGAACCGACAAGAGAAAGAGATTAGAATGATAAATGACGAACTCTGACTAAACTGTCCAATTTATAGTCAGTCCAGGTTAGCGTGCGCTAGCCCTAATGCGTAGCGTGCGCTAACGGGAAATTTGGGTATTCCAGTACCCACTGTCCGAACATGGTAGCGCGCGCTACGTACCTTTTGTAGCGTGCGCTACGACCATACTACTAGCGTACGTAAATACTCATAGTTAGCGTGCGCTAACGAATAATTTGATGCCCGATCGGAATCCGAAGCGCCTGTTCTCGATCGACCTCGATAGCGTGCGCTACAACCATTGTTTAGCGTGCGCTATAACATCGATTGCGTCGCTAAATATCACGCATAGCGTGCGCTATGAATTAATCGGTGCGGTCCAAGAGCCACCGGACTCAATCTGACCGTCTAGCGCGCTACACCACATATTAGCGTGCGCTACTAAAACCCACTAGCGCGCGCTACTTACCATTCGTAGCGCGTGCGCTGCTTATAACTCACCGCACCCAAGACCTTCCGGATCGCAATGGTAACCTTAGCGTGCGCTAAAGCTGAGTGGTAGCGTGCGCTACCTATACCCAATTAGCGTACGCTAAAAGGAGTACGTAGCGTGCGCTACTCCTCACGCACAGCTCGCAACTAAATGACAATGATGATAAACACGGCACGAAACTCCAATCAGATTGGTGATGAATGACGATTGATACACGATACAATTACTCTGAATGATGAATACCATGACTGAATATGAGTGACAAATGATCAATAATGAATGAAATTACTGAGTATCAATTACTGAATGATAAATACTGAATGATAATTACTGAATTACAACCGGGTATTACATTGGGTTAGTCGTGTTTCGTTGCTTGATACGTGTATTGAACGGTTGTTTGTAATTATTGTTATTCAAGGTTGTTCGAGCGACCGACATTTCATTTAGGACGTTGTTCGTGGACGGACATTCTTCTTCGGTGTTGTGTAAGTTAACTCTTACTCGGTTAAAAGGACGTTCATTCCTTTTGTTGTTGATTATTCATAATCATAACTCATTCATCATGGTATTAATCACATTGAGACTTGTAATTGTCGAATAATCATTTCATTCACGAGGAACGACGGTCCAAATCATTTCATTGGGTTATCAATCACGTCACTATTATTTTCATCTCGGTGAGTCATCTTGGCCTTGTCGAATTATTATTCATTGATATTCATTGTGGTCATTCTCGTTCACATGACCTTCTGGGTTCATATTGCGTGGCCGGGTGTGGCTGTGTGGAATTTTTAGTCGGGCACGCGATGGTCATGTATTGGGTTCACCGATATATTGGACCGTGCACACGGTAAAGCTTAACTCTGTGAGACCAATTAGGTACAAGGACGGGTGTGTCCGGTCATTCATCTTGTACACTTGCACAGAACATTACGGGCGTACTATGATACTCCTCTTCAGCGTAATTCATAACTAAGGATATTTCATAACTTTAGTTAAATCATGATTGTGTATTTTCAACCCTTGAGAATTGTTGTTCTGTGTAACTGACCCCGTTGGGGGATTTTGTTTTCAGGTCACGGCAAGGCAAAGGCACGGGAAGAGCATGCTGATGGCGAGGAGTCCCAGTGATACTAGTAGGGGGCCCCAGTCATTCCGTTTGTTTCAGTCATTTCAGTCATTTCCGTCATTTGTATTTTCCGCTGCAATTTCCGTTTGAGATGTTTAATTGTTCAGGGTGGTGTATTTTATCTCCATATAAAATATATTAGTATTCGCTTTTGTCCTGGTGTGTTGTACTTAAACTCCTCATCGGAGTACTTGGTAATATAATGTGGTTCGGTACTACAATTATATTATTTAATTCATCATTTTTATTTGCCTGGTGGGTCCCAGTCGGGGATTCACGGCACTGTAATATCCGCCTAATTTGGGGTGTTACAAGTTTGCTTGAAACTTTTTGAAGGATTGAAAATTTGAATATATGTGGTGTATCTTGAAATACAGTATTCAGATCCCACATGTCCCTTTGTTGGAGTTTCTAATTTATTCAAGCATTTACGCAATTAAATAATTGAGTCTCATAATCAATGTTTAGATGGGTGATGGTAAATTTCTTTCAGACTCCAGGTCGTGAATTCCTTCTCCGAGTGTCATATCTTAAGATCTACAATGAGGTTAGTTGTAAAATATATACAATGAGTCTCTTACTTTTGTTGATGGTTGGTTCAGGTTATGCATGCTTTTATTTGCAAAGTGCAATAGTAAATGGTTAAAAGGATCAAACCAGATAGATTTGTCTTTGATCCAGTTAACAATGAAAACGATCCTCAAGCACGATTCTTGAAAAAAGAAATTCAAACTAACATCAATTGTACATGAGACTTAAGGAGATCCTCTAGGCATTACTATTGTTTTTTATTTATTGATCACTACTACAAAACAGACATTTAACATCGGTTTTTTTGGACATTTAACATCGGTTTTGGAACCGATGTTAAATGTTGCGATGTTAAAATTAACATCGGTTTCTAATAACCGATTTAAACTTCGATATTAACATCGGTTGTTATAACAACCGATGTTAATTTTAATATCGCGATATTTAACATCGGTTCTGGGACAACCGATGTTAAATTTCGCGATTTTAAAATTTTATCGGACCGCGGATAACCCAGCTAGCCCAACCCAACCCCAACCCACACACTCGCCCAACCACCCGCACCAATCCCCACCAACCTACAACAAATACCATTAAATTTCGTTGTTGGTGGGTTTCGAACTCACCACCTGTTGCTTGTGGAAGTGTGATATTACCACTCCGCCAGATGAACTTCTTGTATATTTTTTGCTATGTGTTATATTTATATACTATATAAATTTATAAATTTATATAAATATAAGATAATTTAATATATATATATATATATATTAACAAATCGAAAATTTATTTTTTTAAAAAAATCTAGAATATTAATATTAAAAATCGGATATTCTTATTTAAAGCTCGAAAATAAAAAATAATAAATTTAAAAATACGAATCTGATTTATAATTAATATTTAATCTGTTTTTTTATTTTTAGATTTTTTGTAAAAATATAAAATAGTTTTTTATGAAAAGTAAAAAAATTACAAAAACAAAAACTAGCAGGTTTTTAAAAAATATATATAATAATTCAGTTTTTATTTATTTACGGAAACTAATATTCCACTTTTTTTTTAAAACTTTAAATAAAAATATCCGATTTTTATTTTCTATTTTCGAACTTTAAATAAAAACATCCGATTTTTATTTTTTATTTTCGAACTAATGTTTATTTTTTATTTTCGAACTTTAAATAAAAACTTCCAATTTTTACCTTTTATTTTTGAACAATAAATATAAACATCCGATTTTTAATATTAATATTCCGGATTTTTTTTAAAAAAATAAAGTTTCGATTTTTTTAAAAAAAATTCGAGATTTTTTAAAATTTTTAACATCGGTTATACTAAAACCGATGTTAAATTACAAATTAACATCGGTTTTTCTAAAAACCGATGTTAAATTAAAAATTAACATTGGTTTTTCTAAACCGATGTGAAATGGATTAATTTAACATCGGTTTTTTTAAAAACCGATGTTAATTGTTAATTTAACATCGGTTTTTAGCAGAACCGATGTTAATTTGTTTTAAAATTTTCAATTATGCCACCGCGTCTTTTTTAACATCGGTTTTTACAAAACCGATGTTAAACGAGCGATGTTGAATGTCTTTTTTGTAGTAGTGGATGGTTGTGTTGAGGTCTTCTGCACCATTACTGGAAGTGTATACTATGTTGTTCTTCTTCTTTTTTTTTTCTTGAAGATTGGGTAAAATTTAAAGTTTTTATTTTGTAAATGATTCTTTTCTTTAGCTGATTTCAATACTACTTATGAAGCAGGAATTAAGATAATTTTTAATTATTGTTATTGTTTGTATTTTATGTTTCTGTTAATTATTTGAGGGAAATACTTGATACTTTTATTTACAGACTATGTTAAGAAAGCTCTTGAAACTGAAGGTGTTGAGGCTGCTAATAAATTGATTCATGATGGCAAAGAACACCGACCATCTTATCTAATTGGGAGACTTATTCAGAAAAAAGGAACAAAAATCAAAGTCTTCAGCATCACCATCCGTTCAAGTTGCTGATCAGTACGTGGCGGACCTATCTGCTAAGATCAGGGCTCAACTTTAACAAGAGATGGATGAAAAACTTGACCAAAAAGTTCGAGAAATGATGAAAATGTTGGCCGAGAAGAATCCAGATTTGAACTTAAAGATTGATGACTCTCAGAAATCAGTAGAGGAGTCCTATGGCGATGACAATGTCACTCCTTGACTGATCTCATCATTTTATATTATGCTAGCTAAGTGACCCAAGTAATTTTGTTATATTTATGGATTGCAATCGTAACTTGTTCTTAGCTATTATAGATTGAATATTAGCAGTCATGTATTTTGGATGTTGTTATGGTTGACAGTGTTTCAATGGTATTGACTGTTTTATGGTAATATTTATTTTCCAATATAACATTTTGCTTTTTATCATGAAAAATATTGGTAAAAACCTGCAAAAATGTAGCCATAGACTATAATTTATAATTTTTTCTGTTGGCAAAATAAAAAAAATTCTATTGGCAAAGATTAAAAGTGTGTTGGCAAAAATTAGAACTGTTCATATATAAGTATAGCCATAGTGTTAAAGTTGTTGGTAAAGATGTCAAAGTGTTTCACAATTTAATATTACATTAGACCTCATGAGTGTTGGCATAGGTCTACGGCTACACAAATCTTTGTGTCACTAAATATATAAAAGTGTGGACTTAAGTCTACAGCAACACAAAATATAGTGTAGCCACGGACAATAAAAGTGTTGGCATAGGGGTCTATTGCTACATTTTTTTAACATGTTACCAAAAACAAGAAAAGTGTTACCTTAGACCCCTATGGTTGCGGCCGTTTTTGTAACACTTTCGAATTTGGTCAAAGTGTAGCCATAGCTTGTTTTTCTGCCTTCAGCAACACTTTTTGGACTTTTGAACACAGTTTTTCAGGTGTTGCTGAAACCCATATATGGTGTAGTGTACATTTTGTCTGTCCAGGTATTGTGAGATGGAGGAGCATCCACATCATTGGCGTAGAGACGAAGAGCTAGAATGATACTAATCACCCTAGAGTCAGGCAGTGTAATATCCGGAATTTCTACTACTGATGTTTAATATTATTTTATCCGAGTTATGTTGTACAGTGTGGAATCTGTACAATATGGATAAAATAATGAAGGACTGAGATGTCAGTATTGGTATAATTGTTGTATTTGGTCGACAATTGTATTTAAGAATATTATTGGATTCAGTGTTCGTGTTCAGTGTGTCTTATGTTCATTTTTGGTATGTCAAGACGTTGGACAAGAATAGCTGAAATTGGCTAAGTGTAACATTATTAGCGCACGCTAATAATCATGAGTAGCGCACGCTATCGTTCAGGTTTAGCGCACGCTACGGATATAAGCTAACGCACGCTAATGCAGTCCGATCGGAAGGAATCTACGCGTGGACCAGGCCACTTTCGGCGCACGTTCTGATAAGTCAACGAATGTTGTAATGTAGTGTTAGCACAAGCTAATGCATGTTGATTAGCGCACGCTAACTGTATATCGGTCAACAGGGAATCTTGGCTTTATTGGTTGCTTTCGGCATGTGGGGTCACGAGCATCTTTGTGATAGGTGTAGACTGTAGCAAGTCAACTGGTATTAGCGCACGCTAAATGTAAGGACTTGCGTGCGCTAGACAGTGTAAGTTGCGTACGCTAATTCATGGGCATTACGTACGTAAGCACATGTACGAAGCCAGACTGTAGCCTCTGGACTGCGATAGCGTACGCTAACAAAGTCAGTTAGCGCACGCTAAGGCTGTTGCGCACGCTAAACATAAGGTTTAGCGCACACTAGTAATATACTTTATAAAAAGGGACAAAAGGGTGTTATGAAGCATTTCGTCCATTCCTTCCTTGCAACCGAGAGAGAGTTTTTAGAGAGAAGTTTGAGGTCCCAAACACTGAGAGATGATAATGTTTAACAAAGATAATCTGAGGAAAATGGATTAAAGCCTTGTTCTTCAAGTTATTCATGATTCTTGGAATGGAGTCAAGTGTTCTTATTCTTGGTTCATCCAATCCAGGTAATTTTCGTATCCCTTTGATGGTGGTTCGTTTTTCTTGGATGATTACATGTGAGGAGCATGTTGGATAATCAGATGATGATGTTATATGAGATTCAATGGAATTTTGATAAGAGTTTCGGATGTTAGTTAAGATTCTTCATACTATAAGAATGTTGATTCATTTAACCCGATCTAAGATGGATTTCTGAATCTTGGTTATATTGGTCGATTTAGATGAGATGAATCATGATACTAGGTTGAATTCCAGATTGAGTATGATATGATCCTTGTTATCGAGTGGCTTGATTGTTGATGTTGTTATTGATATATGGACATTGATATGATCATTGTGATAGTTATGGTGTCGTTTATCTTCAAGAGATATGGATATTTATGTCTCCCTTCATTTGGATTCGTAGTCGCAAGTGTTAGACGATGCTTGAAATGCATGCCACTGCACAGCATTAGCGCACGCTAAGCTTACTGGCTAGCGCACGCTAACGGGAAGCAACTTAGCGCACGCTATGTTATGCGTTTAACGTGCGCTAAGTAGGCAGACAGTGCAATATTTTTGTATTTTGATTATGAATTCGTGATGGTTTGAATTGGTTTGTTCTGACTGCATTTATTCGAGGTTGTGTTGAACCGTTGAGTTCGGTTGGTTAGTTTTGTCGGTTGTTGATTGTTATCGGATATGTGTTATTTGATTACTTCGATAGGTTGAGATTATTGATCGGTGATTATAACTGGATGTTGCGGCCGTGTTCGAGTATGTCCATTCTATTGCTTTTGATCAGGGCTGAGTAGCTCGTAGACAAAGGCAATGTGTTCGGTAGCAGCTTCGTGGTATCGGTATCGAGGCAAGTTATTACTTGCTCAGTTATAATGTTTAGTGAATGGTTTCCATTTCATTTTGTTTATAATGCATATAGCGATGATTATTATTGTGAACTCTGGGTATTTGGATCGTATATCGTTCTTCCGATTCTGGGAGTTAAATCATAATGTATATGATTTATTTCGGTTATTGGTATATTTGGGTATCGAGGATACATTGTGATAAAGACGAAGATTCGAGTATTTATGGTTCATGATACGTTTGGATCGTCGAGCGTTGCGGATAATCGTCGGTGATGATTGGACATCGAGGTTGCTCCCGAAGGACTCGGGGCAAGTATTCCATATTGATTACGGTTTAGTGTTATTTATTTTGGTCTCGTACATTTTCTTTCATGTTGTTGAACATGGAGTCGTCCTAGTTGTTGATCATAGTGTCGTTTCATGTTTTGATTCATATGTTGTTCATGTTGATGAACATATTGATTTGCATATGTGTATGCATAATTGCATTGTTATGGTGTAAATGATCCGAAGGGATCATGAGGATCTATGCTGAGGGCATTGGATCGAACGTCCACCTGATTTTGATCTTGTAGGATCATCACGGGGATCTATGCTGAGGGCGCTGGATCGTGGACAGGTCGTCCACCTGATTTTGATCTTGTAGGATCATCACGGGGATCTATGCTGAGGGCGCTAGATCGTTGGACAGGTCTTCCACCTGATTTTGATCTTGTAGGATCATCACAGGGATCTATGCTGAGGGCGCTGGATCGTTGGATAGGTTTTCCACCTGATTTTGATCTTGAAGGATCATCACGGGGATCTATGCTCAGGGCGCTAGGTCATGGATTTACATTGAGTATACATGATTGTTATTGTTTTTGAACATATTGCCGTGGTCATATGAGTATGCATTTGTAGGTCTTGTGTTAGGACCGTGTCCGTATTGCATTGATCTGATCTCGGATTAGACTGATATGATTGTCGTGGCACTTCATATCTTGAGGTATGTTCCGTATTTCCTTTGGTATTTGTCTTTGATGGACAATCGGTTATCGTCTTGGGATTTGATGATGTTATTCGATGGATTGTATTGGTCAAAACTAGTATATTTCCATATCGTGAGTTGATGATGATAGTTTGAGAATCTTGAGTATTGTTTGAGGTACAATACAGATATTATGTTCGAGTTTATTGGTTAATGGAGTCCGAGATGCGAACTGTGACAATGATTATTCTGATGAGAATTACTCGAGTAAGTAAAGTTATGACGGTAAGATTACGTTGGTCGTATTCTTATGTTGTATTCTCATTAGTATGTAATTATTAATGTATTGTGACGGTTATCATTGTTGGATATTATGGCTGACCCCGTCGTGGGATTTCTTTTTAGGTTCTTGGAGTATCGAGCTTGTAGCGGTCGTGAAGAGATGAGCTTCCCGGAGGATACTGGCTATGACGTGTTTTGTGCTTTGAGTTTCTTGATTGGTTCTTGTATTCCGCTGCTAGAGTATCTTTATGGTTGGTCTTTTTCCGCTGCGTGAATATTTTGAAGTGCTCTTTCGGTATCTGGTAACTGAGATTACTTTGGTAATCGTTTTCTAAACTTTTGTGTGTCGGCTGTTTAGCCTTGCGATTTCAAATGAGTTTTTACAACGGTTTTTGTTAAATGGATTTTATAAACCTTTGTGCATTTTTAAAGATAGTACCGTTGTTGGCCTCTTGGGCATTTGTAAATGTTTGCGAAAAATTCTTTTAGCCTTGTGGGTTCCATCTCGGGGCCCACGGCGCTGTAATATTTCCGGTTAAATCTGGGGGTGTTACAGAATATGGTATCAGAGATTAGGTTGAGAAAACCTAGGCATTTGGGTCGAGTTGGGTCGTGTTTTGTCATGTCATTCGAGTTGTCAATTGACTAATGTTAGAGCCGTGAGTTTTTGTGTTCACTCAGGCTTGTGCGTTATGTGATTTACCAGTGTGGTACTGGGATTGTCGTAAACTTTTCCAAATGGTATTAACATATCTCTTCGGATAGAAATGTGTCGTGTTCTCGAGTTGAACTGATTTTGAAAAATGCGTGTTTTGAAAATATCTGTGTCGAGTATTTTCTTGAGTTGAGACATGTGCTAGTATCACGGGGAATCGTCGGCTTCACGATCTGTAAGTATTTGGATTTTTGAATTGCATTGAGATTTATTGCTGTTCTATAGTTGATATGCTTTGAGATTCAGCAGAATATTATGTGTCACGGTATGAGACGACAAAGTTGAGACAGGATTGATGATCTTAGGAAGTTATGATTCTGAAATCAATATGTCGGTTAAGTTTTGGAACGGAATTGTGTATTCGGGAGCAGGACTGTGGATTGCTTAGAAGAACATGTAGTCATGTTAGTTCATTTGAGGTATATGAACTATTTTTTAGCATTTGAAAATGATATTTTTCAAAATGAATGTTTTACGGATGTTTTATGGAAAATGATTTTGGGCCGAGACCCAATTGATTTTGAAATAGTTTTATAACTCAGGACTTGAGGTCCAAAAAGGGTTTTCTACTTTTTAAACTTCTTGTAATGCGGGACGAGATATGGGCTGAGACCCTAGTGTTTCAAAAAGGCTTTTTAGTTTTCATAAAACTCCCGAGATTTGTAAAACTCTTTATCAATCGTTTATTTATTTTGTTCCTACCTTTTGAGGTTTTGGTTTACTTGTTCAGATGAAACTTCTCGGGTAGTCTTTCGCTGTATTTTATTTGTCGATTATTCAATGTTTTGTCATAGCCTATTTGAGGTGATCCAGGATGGATTAATAATTGACGTTGCGAGTCATATGTGAGGAAGAAGGAGTTTTAACGGAATTTATATATTGAGATTTTGGAACTCTATCGTGTGGTTTTCCCGATGGAATATCGGTGGATATTGGTGATAAGCTGAACTGATATACAGGAGTATGGATATGGTCAAGCATTTGCATAAATTCCATTTTATTTAATCGTGTGTATTTGAAAAGATTTTTTATCGAGAACTTGACACGAACGAGTCGGTTGGTTCGAAAATTGATTTTGCAGTCTTACCAAAAATTTATGTTTTGAGTTTTGAAAATTTTGAAAGAACTTTTGAAAATTTGTCTTCTTGACGAGACTGTATGATTTCAAACTGGTTTTGAAAGTATGATTGATGTACATACGCATTTGGTGCATAGTGCATAACATGGTGAAGTTGTGAGTGTGACTCACGAACTGGTTATGACATTCCTATGGTACGATGAATAGAGATCCGAACTTTGGTATGGTAGTAGCTCGACTTTACCATAATGATCTTCGAATGATTTCTTTGTAAGTGCAGATTTGGGGTTGTTGACCTCATGCTGGTTGTTTTGAGTATGAATTGGTCGTTCCCACTCCATGTATAATTTGGATATGTTCGACGGGTTGTGATTGGTTGTTCGTACGCCGAGGGGTATGCTCACCAGTCAGGTATGTTTATTGAGATACACTGTATGTGATTGGTGTGTCATTTTGAGAATGTTATTCTTTCGTATATCTGTTTCTGTGGTTCTGTGTTGATCGTGTTGGAGTTTATCACGTTGATGATATTCTCGATTGTGTTTTGACCTCTGGTTGGTCATATTGGAATTTATCGTGTCGATGATAAATTCGGTTGATTGTTGATCATTGTTGGTGATCATCTGAGCGTTCGGATTTTGTGTCAATGTTTCGGGATTTGTATCGTTGTTTTGGGTAGTTGTTTCGCAGATGTATTGTATATTATTCGTCTTATCGGAATTGAGACTTGATTATGTAATCAGGCAGACAGAATTTGATTCGGGCAGATTGCTTCATCCGAAGATGATATATTTTGTTGAGACTCAAGTGTTGTGTCAAAGATTTAACACCTTCCGACCGGCGATCGCCTCCGAGGCCGAGCGACCGACTTACTGCCGAGCGACCAAGACAAGTCTGCCGACCAGCGGCCAGGCGACCGAGCCTTAGCCCAGCGGACAAGCTACATCGACCGACCGAAGGCCCCAGGACCAGTCCCGATGCCGAGCGATCGACCTCAAGACGATCGCCTCTCGGTACTCGGCGATCGACCCCTGGCGACCTACGAACGGACGATCTCCTCTCGGCATCTTGCCGACCTACCCTTGGTGACCGCCTATTGGCAACCTCCATCCACTGGCCGATGACGACCTCGGATGATCAGCTAGAGACGACCGCTCATGTCGATCACCACCGACGGACACCCAGTCGGCGAAGGCCGAGCCCCAAGACTGGCACCACGTGCAAGGGCCGAGACAAGATCCGCGAATCTCGGGCCATTGACCAAAGCCTGACAGATTCCCTCCACCAGCCGACAGGCCGCCGAAAGCTTGTCGGTAGGGCCACATGTCGATCGACTCCGACACGTGATGGCTCCTTATTGGACCGCCACTGTGCGGCCTCTTCCTTGGACTTTAGCCCGACAAACAAGATCTTCCTTGGACTTTAGCCTGATGACCAGTGATCGCCCCATTAAAGTATTGGCCGGCGGCCGTAATATTAAAATGGCCGGGCAGCGATCGGCTACTACAGATGTGACCCGCCGCCCCTATATATACGAAGCCCCCTGCATTTGTAAACTCTCTCGGACATTCTTGCAATACATACGCAATACAGAAGCAAACATTAAGCACTTGGCTAACATCCAACTCTTGGGAACAGCTTTCTTTCGGTCTTACTTCTCCCGGCCTTTTCTCCTCGAGCAGATTATCGGCGGGACGAAGAACACCGAGCTTCGCTCAAGAGCCGGATTAACAGAGTCTTTTTACACTCATTCTATTTAGATTTCTCTCATTAATACTTGTATCCACAAATATTTGTATTAATAACATCTCGCGAGAGCATTCAAGCCCGGGCCTAACAAACCCGGCAAATCTTGTATTATTTATCTTCTCTCGGAAGTGCTCCCGCAATTGTTGTTTGTTGTCCGTCTTCCAGCAGTATTAATCTTCGGATAAATATTTTGGGCAACAACAATTGGCGCTAGAGGAAGGGGATCCAACCCTTGATTTTTTATACCTACCGTTCCGAAGAACACTCACTGTTCTCGGGGCAGATAATTGAAGTGACACTCACTGCACTTCAAAGAAATCCTTCAGAAATCATGTCTTCCGCATCCGCGTCGAAGAAAGTCACCGACCACTGCCAGACCCTGCTCCGTCCCGGTCCGAGCCGCACGATGGTGGAAGGCACCGCCGCGATCGAGACGCTGATCCGCCCCGGACGGCGGCCCGAGCTCTCGCTCGATCGGGCCGAACCAATGAACAGATCGAAGAGGCTATAGCCGCCTTCGGGAACGACGGAGTGCTCTCGACGCACCTCCTGCCGCCGCCTCGGTCCCCGCCGAAGATCAAGCGGAAGCTCAAGGCACCATCGCCGAGCGAACGCCAGAGGCTCTCGCCCGCAAGAAGAGGCGCGGCACTGGGCACATCTGTCTCGATCGCCCGGGCGGTGACCCGACTCGGCGATCGGGCACCCGGCCTGCCTACGAGACGACGGAGTTGGTGTCCATCACCAGGAGCTCGGCCTACCCGGCTCCCACAAGGCGATCCAGCCGCCTGGCTCCCGCTCGCCAAATTCCCGAGGTCGGCAGCAGCGGGATCCGGAGATCGGTACACGATCGCCTCGGCCCCCGCTCCCAAAGCCGATCCGCAAGCAGCCGAGCCGCGGCGATTGCCGCAATGCAATGTCAACTCAACGACATGAAGGCGCTCCTGCAGTCCGGGGCAGGTGCCATGAAGACGATCGCCGCGCCAAGCGAGCCGCTCGCGATCGACATCGAGCTCGCCCCGGTGCAGCACAAGATCGCCCCTCCTCAGACACCCGTGTACCAAGGGCGATCGGACCCCCAAGCACACCTGCACAAGTTCAACATCTACATGACCGGGTGTGGGGCATCGGACGCGACCAGGTGCCGAATGTTCCCTCTGACACTGGACGACCTCGCCCACCGGTGGTACACTTCATTGCCACCTCGGTCCATTGGCTCCTTTAACGAGCTGGCGCACGTCTTCACGGAACACTTCGCCACCAGGGTCGCCCGGCCAGAAGGTCGCCATCGCATGATGCAAATCAGGCAAGGAGAACAGGAGTCCGACTCGGACTACATCGACCGGGTAGACGTGATCATCCTCAACGGCGAGCCCGTAAGCGATGAGACCGCCCTCTACGCGGTCCTAGGAGGTTTTCAGGGTTTCTCGCCTATGTTCAGGCATCTCACGAAGACCCTACCGACGACCTACGCAGCCTTCCGGGCTAGAGCCGCAGATTTCCTGTCCAGGCAAAGGCTTCTTCTTAGCCTAGGAGTACCGCGACCGGCGCCCGAGCGGCGACCTCCAGTCTCCCAGCCCGAGCGACGACCTCCAGTCTTCCAGCCCGATCGCTACTATCCAGAAGAGCCGGAGGACTCGCTCACCGCCTACAGTCCAACATTCTAAGTAAGGGACTGACTCCCGCCGATCGCCGATATCGACCTACGAATAAAGCGATCGGCCGCCGAGCGACGATCGCCAGTCTTCCGGCCAGATCGCAACATCATCAGCAACCCGGTGGACACGATCGCCATCTACAGTCCGGCATATAACATGACGGACTAAGGCATAAGATCGCCTCCACCGCACATCATAGAGCCATGGCCCTGGCAGTCGATGGAACCGGCTGCTTCGGCCATGCAAGGTCCCTTTCGGCCGAGATCGCCCGCCCTTCGTTTAAATACGAGGCCGGCGTAGTCGGAGGGCTCTCCAACATTAATCAGTGGACTCATTCCACAACCCCGTCTCAACATACACCGTCGAGGTCGGCCATCTCCATGGCTGGCCGAGGTGGAAGCAGAGCCGACAAGCCGCGGGCGTGGAGTTGATTCATCCGACGCTGCCCCACGCAAGGACTCCTCTAGACCGAGACCGCACACCTTTCGTTTAAATACAAGGCGAGGCGCAGCCTAACAGAGGACCCTCATAATAAAGTGAGTCACGAGGCACTCATTGTCTTCGTGCAACAAGACACGGTCATGGGGTCGGTCCATCGATCTCCGCGACTGTGCACGATTCCTCAAGCAAGCGAAACCACCAAGTTTCCATGGGGGATCGGCCAATGTTGTTTTTTGCAGGTACAAGACCGAAAGATAGCTAAGCCAATCGACCATGATAGCCCAAGTCCGAGTCCTAAGTCAGCTCAGATCGCCCGTCCTTGTCCTTACACGATCACCAGCAAGAACCACCTCGCCCCATGTCTTCAACATAGGAGCAAGCTGGGGGGCAATTGTTGTGTCAAAGATTTAACACCTTCCGACCGGCGATCGCCTCCGAGGCCGAGCGACCGACTTACTGCCGAGCGACCAAGACAAGTCTGCCGACCAGCGGCCAGGCGACCGATCCTTAGCCCAGCGAACAAGCTACATCGACCGACCGAAGGCCCTAGGACCAGTCCCGATGCCGAGCGATCGACCTCAAGACGATCGCCTCTCGGTACTCGGCGATCGACCCCTGGCGACCTACGAACGGACGATCTCCTCTCAGCATCTTGCCGACCTACCCTTGGTGACCGACTATTGGCAACCTCCATCCACTGGCCGATGACGACCTCGGATGATCAGCTAGAGATGACCGCTCATGTCGATCACCACCGACGGACACCCAGTCGGCGAAGGCCGAGCCCCAAGACTGGCACCACGTGCAAGGGCCGAGACAAGATCCGCGAATCTCGGGCCATTGACCAAAGCCTGACAGATTCCCTCCACCAGCCGACTGGCCGCCGAAAGCTTGTCGGTAGGGCCACATGTTGACTGACTCCGGACACGTGATGGCTCCTTATTGGACCGCCCAGCTGTGCCAGCCTCTTCCTTGGACTTTAGCCCGACAACCAGCATCTTCCTTGGACTTTAGCTTTGTGACCCGGATCGCCCCTTAAAGTATTGGCCGGCGACCGTGTAATATTAAAATGGCCGGCAGCGATCGCCACTACAGACGTGACCCTACGCCCTATATATACGAAGCCCCCTGCATTTGTAAACTCTCTCGGACATTCTTGCAATACATACGCAATACAGAAGCAAACATTAAGCACTTGGCTAACATCCAACTCTTGGCAACAGCTTTCTTTCGGTCTTACTTCTCCCGGCCTTTTCTCCTCGAGCAGATTATCGGCGGGACGAAGAACACCGAGCTTCGCTCAAGAGCCGGATTAACAGAGTCTTTTTACACTCATTGTATTTAGATTTCTCTCATTAATACTTGTATCCACGAATATTTGTATTAATAACATCTCGCGAGAGCATTCAAGCCCGGGCCTAACAAACCCGGCAAATCTTGTATTATTTATCTTCTCTCGGAAGTGCTCCCGCAATTGTTGTTTGTTTTCCGTCTTCCAGCAGTATTAATCTTCGGATAAATATTTTGGGCAACAACATCAAGGAATTATGATTGTAAAGTGTATTGAGACTTTACAGTGAGGTCACTAGCTAGTATCTCAGGAGATCCTCGACTTTACGCATTGGTAAGTATGCTGTTGTGGTTATTCTATAGTGATGATGATTGATCATTGTCGTGATGGTTTTGGGATATTTTGGGTTGAACGGTATGTTTGTTTGTTTTATGACGGATTGCAAGTTTCGAGGATGAAACTTATTTTAAGTGGTGTAGAATGTAATATCCGGAATTTCTACTACTGATGTTTAATATTATTTTATCCGAGTTATGTTGTACAACATGGAATCTGTACAGTATGGATAAAATAATGAAGGACTGAGATGTCAGTATTGGTATAATTGTTGTATTTGGTCGACAATTATATTTAAGAATATTATTGGATTCAGTGTTCGTGTTCAGTGTGTCTTATATTCATTTTTGGTATGTCGAGACGTTGGATAAGAATAGCTGAAATTGGCTAAGTGTAACATTATTAGCGTACGCTAATAATCATGAGTAGCGCACGCCATCGTTCAAGTTTAGCGCACGCTACGGATATAAGCTAACGCACGCTAATGCAGTCCGATCGGAAGGAATCTACGCGTGGACCAGGCCACTTTCGGCGCACGTTCTGATAAGTCAACGGATGTTGTAATGTAGTGTTAGCGCACACTAATTGTATATCGGTCAACAGGGAATCTTGGCTTTATTGGTTGCTTTCGGCATGTGGGGTCACGAGTATCTTCGTGGTAGGTGTAGAATGTAGCAAGTCAACTGGTATTAGCGCACGCTAAATGTAAGGACTTGCGTACGCTAGACAGTGTAAGTTACGTACGCTAATGCATGGGCATTACGTACGTAAGCACATGTACGAAGCCAGACAGTAGCCTCTGGACTGCGATAGCGCACGCTAACAAAGTCAGTTAGCGCACGCTAAGGCTGTTGCGCACGCTAAACATAAGGTTTAGTGCATGCTAGTAATATACTTTATAAAAAGGGACAGAAGGGTGTTATGAAGCATTTTGTCCATTCCTTCCTTGCAACCGAGAGAGAGAGTTTTTAGAGAGAAGTTTGAGGTCCCAAACACTGAGAGGTGATAATCTTTAACAAAGATTAATCTGAGGAACATGGATTAAAGCCTTGTTCTTCAAGTTATTCATGATTCTTGGAATGGAGTCAAGTGTTCTTATTCTTGGTTCATCCAATCCAGGTAATTTTCGTATCCCTTTGATGGTGGTTCGTTTTTCTTGGATGATTACATGTGAGGAGCATGTTGGATAATCAGATGATGATGTTATATGAGATTCAATGGAATTTTGATAAGAGTTTCGGATGTTAGTTAAGATTCTTCATACTATAAGGATGTTGATTCATTTAACCCGATCTAAGATGGATTTCTGAATCTTGGTAATTATATTGGTCGATTTAGATGAGATGAATCATGATACTAGGTTGAATTCCAGATTGAGTATGATATGATCCTTGTTATCGAGTCGGTTTGATTGTTGATGTTGTTATTGATATATGGACATTGATATGATCATTGTGATAGTTATGGTGTCGTTTATCTTCAAGAGATATGGAGATTTATGTCTCCCTTCATTTGGATTCGTAGTCGCAAGTGTTAGATGATGCTTGAAATGCATGCCACTGCACAGCATTAGCGCACGCTAAGCTTACTGCTAGCGCACGCTAACGGGAAGCAACTTAGCGCACACTACGTTATGCGTTTAACGTGCGCTAAGTAGGCAGACAGTGCAATATTTTTGTGTTTTGATTATGAATTCGTGATGGTTTGATTTGGTTTGTTCTGACTGCGTTTATTCGAGGTTGTGTTGAACCGTTGAGTTCGGTTGGTTAGTTTTGTCGGTTGTTGATTGTTATTGGATATGTGTTATTTAATTACTTCGATAGGTTGAGATTATTGATCGGTGATTATAACTGGATGTTGCGGTCGTGTTCGAGTATGTCCATTGTATTGCTTTTGATCGGGGCTGAGGAGCTCGTAGACAAAGGCAATGTGTTCGGTAGCAGCTTCGTGGTATCGGTATCGAGGCAAGTTATTACTTGCTCAGTTATAATGTTTAATGAATGGTTTCCGATTCATTTCGTTTATAATGCATATAGCGATGATTATTATTGTGAACTCTGGGTATTTGGATCGTATATCGTTCTTCCGATTCTGGGAGTTAAATCATAATGTATATGATTTATTTCGGTTATTGGTATATTTGGGTATCGAGGATACATTGTGATAAAGACGAAGATTCGAGTATTTATGGTTCATGATACGTTTGGATCGTCGAGCGTTGCGGATAATCGTCGGTGATGATTGGACATCGAGGTTGCTCCCGAAGGACTCGGGGCAAGTATTCCATATTGATTACGGTTTAGTGTTATTTATTTTGGTCTCGTACATATTCTTTCATGTTGTTGAACATGGAGTCGTCCTAGTTGTTTATCATAGTGTCGTTTCATGCTTTGATTCATATGTTGTTCATGTTGATGAACATATTAATTTGCATATGTGTATGCATAATTGCATTGTTATGGTGTAAATGATCCGAAGGGATCATGAGGATCTATGCTGAGGGCGCTGGATCGAACGTCCACCTGATTTTGATCTTGTAGGATCATCACGGGGATCTATGCTGGGGGCGCTGGATCGTTGGACAGGTCGTCCACCTGATTTTGATCTTGTAGGATCATCAACGGGATCTATGTTGAGGGTGCTAGATCGTTGGACAGGTCGTCCACCTGATTTTGATCTTGTAGGATCATCATGGGGATCTATGCTGAGGGCGCTGGATCGTTGGACAGGTTTTCCACCCGATTTTGATCTTGAAGGATCATCACGGGGATCTATGCTCAGGGCGCTAGGTCATGGATTTACATTGAGTATACATGATTGTTATTGTTTTTGAACATATTGACGTGGTCATATGAGTATGCATTTGTAGGTCTTGTGTTAGGACCGTGTCCGTATTGCATTGATCTGATCTCGGATTTAACTGATATGATTGTAGTGGCACTTCATATCTCGAGGTATGTTCCGTATTTCCTTTGGTATTTATCTTTGATGGACAATCGGTTATCGTCTTGGGATTTGATGATGTTATTCGATGGATTGTATTGGTCAGAACTAGTATATTTCCGTATCGTGAGTTGATGATGATAGTTTGAGAATCTTGAATATTGTTTGAGGTACAATACAGATATTATGTTCGAGTTTATTGGTTAATCGAGTCTGAGATGCCAACTGTGATAATGATTATTCTGATGAGAATTACTCGAGTAAGTAAAGTTATGACGGTAAGATTACGTTGGTCGTATTCTTATGTTGTATTCTCATTGGTATGTAATTATTAATGTATTGTGACGGTTATCATTGTTGGATATTATAGCTGACCCCATCGTGGGATTTCTTTTTAGGTTCTTGGAGTATCGAGCTTGTAGCGGTCGTGAAGAGATGAGCTTCCCGGAGGATACTGGCTAGGACGTGTTTTGTGCTTTGAGTTTCTTGATTGGTTCTTGTATTCCGCTACTAGAGTATCTTTATGGTTGGTCTTTTTCCGCTGCGTGAGTATTTTGAAGTGCTCTTTGGGTATCTGGTAACTGAGATTACTTTGGTAATTGTTTTCTAAACTTTTGTGTGTCGGCTGTTTGGCCTTGCAATTTCAAATGAGTTTTTACGACGGTTTTTGTTAAATGGATTTTATAAACCTTTGTGCATTTTTAAAGATAGTACTGTTGTTGGCCTCTTGGGCATTTGTAAATATTTGCGAAAAATTCTTTTAGCCTTGTGGGTTCCATCTCAGGGCCCACGGCGCTGTAATATTTCCGGTTAAATCTGGGGGTGTTACAGGCAGTTCGTTCCCAACTACCACGGAACACCTTTTATGTCTGTGTACACTGATCCCGTGTAGGGCTATGTTATTGTCTTCGGCTTGTATTAAGTCCAGTCTACGAGTGAATACAACTTGTATCAAGTCGATCTTATTGATTATTGTTCTGTATTCGACCTTGTCGGTCGTCATGTGTTTGTTAGTTTCATTATTCGACCTTATTGGTTGATGTGGTGCTATGTTGTACAAGTTTCGCCTTGTAGATCCTCAAAGTGGAGAAATATGTTAGGAATAAGATTTTGGTGATGTCATCCATGTATTTAAAGATGATTTCAAATGTATGTACTTGGCATTGTAAAGAAGAACCAAATGAGTATCTTCTATATGCCTTTAAAAGTTAGGCTAAGTATTGATCATGTTGATCATGTAGAAATTTGGCTAAGTATAGAACAGGAAAATATCAGCAGAACTTGACCAGTTAAAAATATCAGTCGGGTTTTGGTCAATGCAAAATCTCAGCTAAGGTTGACCGATAAAATCAGTCGGGTTTCGGTCAAAAGAAAATATCAGCCGGGTTTGATCAAGTCAGAAGTACAGCTGAATATTACTGAAGACAATTTTTGGCCAAGTACAAAATAACAAAAATATTAGCATGGTTTTGTCAAAAGTAAATATCAGCTGAGGTTGACTAAAATAAAACATCAGTCGGGTTTCTCGGTCAAAGCAAAATATCAGCCAGTTTGACCAAGGCAAATATTAGCCAATTTTTGTCTAGGCAGAACATCAATCGGGTTTGACCAATACATCAGCCAGGTTTGAGCAAAGGCAGAACATCAGCTGAACTTTATCAAGACAAAAGATTAGCCAAGTTTTGGACATCAATTAAGTCCACGTCAGCAAATGTTGAAAAGTCAACAATGACGGAAAATCACATGCAGGCTTAAAAGTCAAGGAGACAAAGTGATTGATTCCCAAAAATTAAGGAATAGAATATTCGTCGAGATTCGCGCCCTGAAGACTTTCTAAATATAGTAATCAAAGAAAGACGGCGTTGCAATCCTACATCTTCAAACAGTCGGATTTGGAGAAAGACAAAGTCATGTAAAGAGATGAAAAGCTAAACAATGAAGTCTACTCTCCAACGGACGGATTTGTTCCAAGATGTAATGTCTATGAAGAGCTCAAAGATCATACTATAAATATCTGAAGAACACTTGAGCATAAGTACGATGCGAACTAAAATTACAAGCAATGAAAGCAAACATAAGCAATATACGTCTATAGCATCGTGAAGAGCAAGATCATAGAGCAAATACAAAGAAGCTCATAAAAGTTGGAGAAGACAACACTCTTGTCTTAAAGTTTGAGTACGGGGTACTTTCTGGAACGAGGTTCTGGAGAGTAAGAGGTTGTACATGTTGGAATATTTATTCCACATATTCATAAATAGAGTTTTGATGATTAAGTTGCTAAACAAAGTAAAACAACAAAGAGGCGAAGCAAAACGACGAAGCAGACGAAGATGCAAAAAGCTGTATAAAATACAAAGCTAGCGCACGCTAGACATAAACGTTAGCGCACGCTAACGATACATGGCCGCAGATCAGACAAGTTCGAAGTTACCTCAAGTGAAATCCTCTGATGAAGATACCGTATGCTACACATGTATACTAACGCACGCTATCGAAGTCTATTTTACCGTTGTGAAGAGATTCAAACACAGAATGACGTATGCAGTGAAGTAAGATTAGCACACGCTACTGATGATATTTAGCGCATGCTAAATAGATGTTTGAAATCAAGTCAATCAATCCGTTGGGAAAGATTCTGAAGCAAAGTCAAAAAGTATAAACGGATATATGACGCACGCAATGATGCAAGATTAGCGCACGCTACAAGGAATGATTAACACATCATAACAGTCAGAGACAGTAGTCACTGGACTGAAACTGGAAGACATTAACGTATGCTACATGCAGTACATAACGTACGCTAATAGGCAAAATGCGCGATAGCGCATGCTAAGAAGAAGAGCTAGCGCACGCTAGCAAGTCAACTGGCAGCAACGACTAGTTTGATGAAGAAGGCTATAAATACCACATCCTTGGTATCAAACCATACAAAAACTTCAAGCAAATAATACATTGATCTGATATTGATATATATTATATTGTTGTTGTAATATTGAGCTTTTATTGTTAATTTGAGTGTTTATACATTCAACACATACACGAGAGGTAAAAGAAAAGATACGATTGGATTCGGTGTTATTAGGATCAAGGATCTGATATTGTTAGAATCGCAATTGCTATCTTAGTGAGGTTTATCTAGTACCAATAGAAAGCTAGAGTGGTTGATTCCTTGTCCAATAGAAAAGGAAAACGGTTTAACTTGGACCGACAAAAAGACAAGTAAGAGAACGGTTTTACTCGGACCGATAGAAGACGAGCTTGTAACGGTAATCTCTCGACCGATAGAAGAGAGGTGCAGAGGTTTTGATCTTCATCCTATAGAAAAAGATAACGAGAGAGGATGTAGGCACGTTTGGCCGAACCTCTATAAATCCTTGTGTCGTTTATATTCCGCACTTTATATTTACGCTTCCGCACAACGGCGCTAATACCGAAATTGCTCCAATAATTGGTATCGGAGCGATACCTCCAATAAGCGGCTTAACATCCAGGGAGTCGATCCAAATGGCATTTCAATATGCTCCAGTCGAAGGCCTTGCTCTCAATCGACCACCATTTTTTATGGCTCGAACTTTATGACGTGGAAGAAAAAGATGTCAATATTCATCCGAGCATATGACATCGAGCTTTGGAAAGTGATTTGTCTTGGTCCGAAAATTCCAACGAATTCCAACGGTGCGCTTAAAACTTTCGAAGAATATGATGATTCCAATTAGAAAACTGACCATTATAATTGTAAGGCAACTCAACTCCTATATTGTGCCTTAAATCCGGAAGAACACAACAAAATATCATCGTGTGATAGTGCCAAAGAAATTTAGAAAATGCTTGAGGTAACACACGAAGGTACGTCTCAAGTCAAGGAGACGAAAATAAACATGCTCCTTCACGAATACAAACTATTCCAAATGAGGGACGATGAATCCATCACGATCATGCTCGACCGATTTTCGGTCATCACAAATGGATTAGCATGTTTCTGAAAACCACTTCCGAGTAGTGAGAAAGTTAAGAAAATTCTCCGACCACTACCTCGAGAATGGGACGATATGGTGACGGCAATAATGGAATCTAAAGATTTAAATAATTATGATTTTAGTGCTCTCGTTGGTTCCCTTATCAACTACGAGATAGTTCTAAAATCTCAGAATGCCAAACCGAAGCCGAAGGAAAGATCGATAGCCATGAAGGCTAAGATGTCGAGATCTAAACAAGAAATCCCGGTGGATGAAAGCGACGAAGAATCGGCATATTATGCCAAAAATATTAATAAGTTCCAACACTTATTAAACCGGAGGAAGCAGGACATCCAAAAAGGCGAATCTAAGAAATTCGACAACACTTGTCGATTATGTGGTAAACCAGGCCACTTTGCAAAGAATTGTCATGTAAAAGCCAAAGAGATTTTAATTGCAACATGGAGTGACGAAGATATTGATGATGATTTCATCGATCAAAATAACCTAGCATTTATGGCACGGAATTCATTCGACGATAGCGACGTCGAAAGCCAAGTAAGTAATTCTTACGACGAACTTTTTGAAGCATTCGAGTTATTATATACGGACTATCAAAATGCTTTAAATGAGATTAAAACCCTTAAATCTAAATACAAATCTTTGGAAATTGAAAATTCCAAAATTCTTGAAAAAGGGAAATTTGTTGAAATCGATCATTCCAAATGTGTTGAAAATGAAAATTTTTTAAAGGATGATCTTGTTAAAGTTCAAACCGAGCTCAAAAATTTAACGAAGAAATTTTCTCTCGGAAACGAGAAATTTGAAAATATGCTCTCGGTTCAAAAATATACATTAAAGAAACAAGGGTTGGGATTCAAACCACGTTATAAAAACGAATCCGTACATTTCAAAATACCCTATTGTGAAAAATGTTTGAAAATCGGGCATCACATTTCGAATTGCAAAAGCCCAAGACAGACGATAAAAACTAAGAAAATTTGGATTCCCAAAGGAACGTTTATTCCTAATATCGTCTATGTCTCAAAAGAAAAACCAACTTTCGGTTGGATCCCCAAAAATTAATTTTTAACAATTGATATTTTACAAAGGGGGAGATAATATTTTCAGGGGGAGTTATTTCCTATTCATGCATAATTATATTCATTAATTGGTATCATGCATATTCAGAAATTGGTATCCTCTATTCAATTGCTATATCTCTTTTACACTTTTTGCTAAATACAAAAAAGGGGAGAAGGAGTTGAATAGGATAAAAGTGTCATGAAAGATATGAGGAGAAAAATAAAAAGTAAAAAGGAGGAAAAAATAATAAAAATCGAAGAACTCGAAAAGAAAAAGAAAGCATACAAAAAGGGGGAGAAACAAAGGAGTTGAAAAATAAGAAACGAAGAAGTCGAAAATGACAGAAAAACAAAAAGATTGGATAAACTAACGAAACTATTAAAGCCGAAAACTTTGAAACGTACATATATATATATATATATATATATATATATATATATATATATATATTGCAGGTTTTATCCAATTCAAGGGTTGTTTTGTAATCATCAAAAGGGGGGAGATTGTTGGAATATTTATTCCACATATTCATAAATAGAGTTTTGATGATTAAGTTGCTAAACAAAGCAAAACAACAAAGAGGCGAAGCAAAACGACGAAGCAGACGAAGATGCAAAAAGCTGGATAAAATACAAAGCTAGCGCACGCTAGACATAAACGTTAGCGCACGCTAACGATACATGGCCGTAGATTAGACAAGTTCGAAGTTACCTGAAGTGAAATCATCTGATGAAGATACCGTATGCTACACATGTATACTAACGCACGCTATCGAAGTCTATTTTATCGTTGTGAAGAGATTCAAACACAGAATGACGTATGCAGTGAAGTAAGATTAGCACACGCTACTGATGATATTTAGCGCACGCTAAATAGCTGTTTGAAATCAAGTCAATCAATCCGTTGGGAAAGATTCTGAAGCAAAGTCAAAAAGTATAAACGGATATATGACGCACGCAATGATGCAAGATTAGCGCACGCTACAAGGAATGATTAATGCATGCTAACAGTCAGAGACAGTAGTCACTGGACTGAAACTGGAAGACATTAACGTATGCTACATGCAGTACATAACGTACGCTAACAGGCAAAATGCGCGATAGCGCACACTAGCAAGTCAACTGGCAGCAACGACTAGTTTGATGAAGAAGGCTATAAATACCACATCCTTGGTATCAAACCATACAAAAACTTCAAGCAAATAATACATTGATCTGATATTGATATACATTATATTGTTGTTGTAATATTGAGCTTTTATTGTTAATTTGAGTGTTTATACATTCAACACACACACGAGAGGTAAAAGAAAAGATACGATTGGATTCGGTGTTATTAGGATCAAGGATCTGACATTGTTAGAATCGCAATCGCTATCTTAGTGAGGTTTATCTAGTACCAATAGAAAGCTAGAGTGGTTGATTCCTTGTCCAATAGAAAAGGAAAACGGTTTAACTTGGACCTACAAAAAGACAAGTAAGAGAACGGTTTTACTCGGACCGATAGAAGACAAGCTTGTAACGGTAATCTCTCGACCGATAGAAGAGAGGTGCAGAGGTTTTAATCTTCATCCTATAGAAAAAGATAACGAGAGAGGATGTAGGCACGTTTGGCCGAACCTCTATAAATCCTTGTGTCGTTTATATTCCGCACTTTATATTTACGCTTCCGCACAACGGCGCTAATACCGAAATTGCTCCAATAATTGGTATCGGAGCGGTACCTCCAATAAGCGGCTTAACATCTAGGGAGTCGATCCAAATGTCATTTCAATATGCTCCAGTCGAAGGCCTTGCTCTCAATCGACCACCATTTTTTATGGCTCGAACTTTATGACGTGGAAGAAAAAGATGTCAATATTCATCCGAGCATATGACATCGAGCTTTGGAAAGTGAGTTGTCTTGGTCCGAAAATTCCAACGAATTCCAACGGTAAGCTTAAAACTTTCGAAGAATATGACGATTCCGATTAGAAAACTGACCATTATAATTGTAAGGCAACTCAACTCCTATATTGTGCCTTAAATCCGGAAGAACACAACCAAATATCATCGTGTGATAGTGCCAAAGAAATTTGGAAAATGCTTGAGGTAATACACAAAGGTATGTCTCAAGTCAAGGAGACGAAAATAAACATGCTCCTTCACGAATACGAACTATTCCAAATGAAGGACGATGAATCCATCACGATCATGCTCGACCGATTTTCGGTCATCACAAATGGATTAGCATGTTTCGTAAAACCACTTCCGAGTAGTGAGAAAGTAAAGAAAATTCACCGATCACTACCTCGAGAATGGGACGATACGGTGACGGCAATAATGGAATCTAAAGATTTAAATAATCTTGATTTTAGTGCTCTCGTTGGTTCCCTTATCAACTACGAGATAGTTCTAAAATCTCATAATGCCAAACCGAAGCCGAAGGAAAGATCCATAGCCATGAAGGCTAAGATGTCGAGATCTAAACAAGAAATCCCGGTTGATGAAAGCGACGAAGAATCGGCATATTATGCCAAAAATATTAATAAGTTCGAACACTTATTAAACCGGAGGAAGCAGGACAACCAAAAAGGCGAATCTAAGAAATTCGAAAACACTTGTCGATTATGTGGTAAACCAGGCCACTTTGCAAAGAATTGTCGTGTAAAACCCAAAGAGGTTTTAATTGCAGCATGGAGTGACGAAGATATTGATGATGATTTCATCGATCAAAATAACCTAGCATTTATGGCACGGAATTCATTCGACGATAGCGACATCGAAAGCCAAGTAAGTAATTCTTACGATGAACTTTTTGAAGCATTCGAGTTATTACATACGGACTATCAAAATGCTTTAAATGAGATTAAATCCCTTAAATCTAAATACAAATCTTTGGAAATTGAAAATTCGAAAATTCTTGAAAAACGGAAATTTGTTGAAATCGATCATTCAAAATGTGTTGAAAATGAAAATTTTTTAAAGGATGATCTTGTTAAAGTTCAAACCGAGCTCAAAAATTTAACGAAGAAATTTTCTCTCGGAAACGAGAAATTTGAAAATATGCTCTCGGTTCAAAAATATACATTAAAGAAACAGGGGTTGGGATTCAAACCACGTTATAAAAACGAATCCGTAAATTTAAAAATACCCTATTGTGAAAAATGTTTGAAAATCGGGCATCACATTTCGAATTGAAAAAGCCCAAGACAGACGATAAAAATTAAGAAAATTTGGATTCCCAAAGGAACGTTTATTCCTAATATCGTCTATGTCTCAAAAGAAAAACTAACTTTCGGTTGGATCCCCAAAAATTAATTTTTAACAATTGATATTTTACAAAGGGGAAGATACTATTTTCAGGGGGAGTTATTTCCTATTCATGCATAATTATATTCATTAATTGGTATCATGCATATTCAGAAATTGGTATCCTCTATTCAATTGCTATATCTCTTTTACACTTTTTGCTAAATACAAAAAAGGGGAGAAGGAGTTGAATCGGATAAAAGTGTCATGAAAGATATGAGGAGAAAAATAAAAAGTAAAAAGGAGGAAAAAATAATAAAAATCGAAGAACTCGAAAAGAAAAAGAAAGCATACAAAAAGGGGGAGAAATAAAGGAGTTGAAAAATAAGAAACGAAGAAGTCGAAAATGACAGAAAAAGAAAAAGATTGGATAAAATAACAAAACTATCAAAGCCGAAAACTTTGAAACGTACAAATATATATATATATATATATATTTATTTTGCAGGTTTTATCCAATTCAAGGGTTGTTTTGTAATCATCAAAAGGGGGGAGATTATTGGAATATTTATTCCACATATTTATAAATAGAGTTTTGATGATTAAGTTGATAAAGAAAACAAAACAACAAAGAGGCGAAGCTAAACGACGAAGCAGACGAAGATGCAAAAAGCTGGTTAAAATACAAAGCTAGCGCACGCTACAAATAAACGTTAGCGCACGCTAACGATACATGGCCGCAGATCAGACAAGTTCGAAGTTACCTGAAGTGAAATCATCTGATGAAGATACCGTATGCTACATATGTATACTAACGCACGCTATCGAAGTCTATTTTACCGTTGTGAAGAGATTCAAACACAGAATGACGTATGCAGTGAAGTAAGATTAGCGCACGCTACTGATGATATTTAGCGCAGGCTAAATAGCTGTTTGAAATCAAGTCAATCAATCCGTTGGGAAAGATTTTGAAGCAAAGTCAAAAAGTATAAACGGATATATGACGTATCAAAGCTTATCCAAGAATCCCTGATTTCAGACCACATGACCCTCCAACCAACATAAATGGAAAGGTAGATGATGAAGCACTTTAAGAGGAAATAAGGAAACTCCGCATAAGAAACAAACATACCTCCCTTGAAGATCAGAAATTTGCATCCTCTGTAGAAGAAGTATGGGGTAATCCCAGAAGCACAAATGCCAATTGGAGCAAAACCACTAAAGTCTCTCCCTCCAGCAAGAATCAGAGGTGCAGGAATGGACCGGGACGTGATCCAGTAGCATCTCATGCTCCAGTTCAGTCTTCTGTCTAGGACCGGGTACCTCCATCCGCTTCTTATCAAACTACCGGGGCAAACAGAGGGATGGGCCGTGGAAACCAAGCTGGTACATCTGGTGCCGGAGTTGCGAAACCCAGAATTTATGAAATGAAGAAGGCCGACAATCCCAAAGCCAGCATGATTGCAGGTACTCTCGAGATCCGATCTCAGCCCGTCTGTGTTCTTTTTGATACAGGTGCTTCACACTCCTTTTATCTACTTCTTGTTTGAGTCATTTGCAAATAGATCATGTTACCAATTGTGAACCTTATTTAATTGGTCTACCCGATGGTAGAAGGATTATTGGGAATCGTGAAGTGAAGAACTGTCCGATTCGCATGAACGACCGTGAGTGGTTGTCAAACTTAATTGTGGTCGATTTGCCTAAAGATGATGTAATCTTGGGTATCGATTGGATGGATCGTCATGATGCCATACTTAGCGTCCGCAAGCGGATAGTGACCATCACATATGACGATGGTGTTGAGTGTATTTTTCAGGGTGATAATCCCAACCATTCCGGGAGAGTCATCAGTGCTATGAAAGCAGTGAAACTGCTTAGTCAAAGATGTATTGGTTATTGGTGTTACATGACCAAAACAGTGGATCGACCAGTTGAATTGGCCAATATTCCAGTAGTTCGGGACTACCCAGATGTATTTCCAGACAAGTTTCCGGGTTTACCTCCACATCGTGATGTAGAGTTTACTATTGAGTTAGGGCCAGGTACGTCCCCGTTTTCAAAAGCACCATATCGTATGGCTCTGACCGAGATGCAGGAGTTGAAGAAACAGCTTGAGGAGTTGACTGAGAATGGCTATATTCGACCTAGTGCGTCCTCTTGGGGAGCACCGGTGCTATTTGTGTAACACCCCCAAGTTATTCAGGGTATATTACAGCGCCGTGAGCCCCGCCGTGGGACCCACAAGGCTAAACATACGCGAAACTATAAACTTGACCGAGAAGGTCTACATACAGTGGAAAGAAAGACGATACAAATGGTATTCAAAACCATAACCAATGAAACCATATACATCACTACACAAATCAATACCTCGGCAACACAGGCCGGAACATCAAGAAAACTGAAATACAATACTCGAGTACTCAAAAATCCATTCCAGTACAACAACACTGAATGGAGGAATCCAAGAAAAATAACCGGAGACGATACACAGTATCACACTTGCCCATCATCTTCATGCCAACCTGCACCGCTGTCCACTCTCCTGGAACCTGAAATACATGAAACGTATTTCCCCCATAAAGGGGTTAGCCATCGAATAGCTAGTGCAAGTATAACAGTATGAAACACAATACTCCTCGACAATAAAGTAAATATAATCCGTCAATTCATCAATTCAAGACTAGTATTCCGGAATAACTAAAATCTCATAAGACGTATGTGAATGCCGTAGAAACGGTTCGTTCACCTCATACGCCGATACATATGTGAATGCCGTAGAAATGGTTCGTTCACCTCATACGCCGATACATGTAGGAATGCCGTAAAAATGGTTCGTTCATTACATGCCAACAATACATACATGAATGCCGTAAAAACGGTTCGTTCATAATATGCCATCAATATATCTATGAATGCCGTAAAAACGGTTCGTTCATGATATGCCATCAATATTTCTTACTTTCAAAGTCGAGAACGTACAATCATAAATGTATACTTGCCTTTGAGACATTGAGAAATCGAACGGAGGAAAGGTATGAGTCCGGTAGGTCCAAGAACGCGCTTCCGGCACCTAAACGATTCGCAAGGAAATGATAATTAATTATCCATACTCAAATTACACGAAGAGACTCCCGAAACTCGTCTACGATTCAAGAGAATACACGGGTGAACAACTAAAGGTTGGGAAATCGCCCAAACTCCCACAAGTTCGAAAACGGCACAATCCAACCCGTAAAATCATAAGAAAAACACGCATACGGCATAGATATATCATAATCTCAAGGTTCTCGAACTTCAAATCGGATAAATCGGACGAATCTACGAAAACCCCCAAAATCCAACACAATATTCAAAGTGTTCTTGAATAATCTTTCAATAATCCGATGAATACTCAAACGTGTCCATAATCATGCGTATATCACTTCATACACCATGATTTTAACATCCAAAACATCATTACCCAATACAAAATCGAAATCCAAGATGTTGAAGAAATTACCTCTTGAAGATCCAAGCACTATGATTCGAAGAGTACGTGATAGATTGATGATCCGAGCTTCACAATCGAAAAGAGATGAAGAGGAATCACACACTCAAGTGATAGGTGAAGAAACTTCTCCCCCTCAAGCCTCCTCTCTCGTGCCCAAGTGAAGAAATGGGGAAAAATGAGGTGATCCGCTCAAGAAAACGCAGATATAGGGTTGACTGTCATGTGTGCCGCGGCTCAGTAGAAGTGTGCCGCGGCACAGGCCCAAAATTGCTCCTGTGGCTCGCGGTGTTCCGCGGCTCAGCCGAAGTGTGCCGCGGCACAGGGTACAGACGGTTTTGGCCGAATCTGGAAAATGAGAGTGACTTAGCTATTTCGACCATAACTCCCTCGTATGGACTCCGATTGACTCACCGTTTGAACCATTGGAAATCTAACTCGATGCTTTATAATATTGCAGAGATTCAGAATTTTTGGAGTTTCCAAGAATTTATGGTGATTTAACAAAGTCAAACTCGTACATGGAAAAGTCGCTAAAGAACACGGAATTCAACAGAACGATACCGAAACGAACTCGGATGACAAAAAGTGTAGAATTAATCATTCTCAGGATGACGAAACGGTCCCAAGAAAGTCGTCAAAATGGACTTTCGCCAACAAATAAAAATTACCGGAAATCGAATTCGCGGATATTACATTCTACCCTCCTTAAAAGAAGTTTCGTCCCGAAACTTAAAACAACTAGGGAGAAGCAATATCCCGCCAGGAAAACTCAACGAGATACACAAGAAACGCATAACTTACGCCCAACGGTGAAACGTTACAAGTAACACACCAATACATTACCCGAAGGTAATCCAAGCCAACGCTGAAGTAAATACGAATCACAATTTCTGAAGGCTCCAACAGAAATACCAATACATCGCAATGGCTTGAAAGCCCCTCAACCGAAGATGTATATCACGATGGCCTGAAAGCCGAACAGTCCAAAGCTGTAAATCATCACAATACAGATCTCAAAGAAACAAACGTGACTGTCGAACATACCCCTCTGGCGTATGAACGCTTAATCACAAAACGTTGAACACATCCAATCAATCATAGACTATGAACGATCAAAAATTGTACGGCTCAAATATGGACATCACAGTACGCCCGATCCGGAAATGTGTCCGTGCGCATGTCCACCCCGTATACGGATTCCAGAATATACGTGTGACAATGTACTTAATTAGCCTCGCGAACTACGTCTCGTGTGCACGATCCAATGCGGAAACATCCACGCATGACCATCGTGTGCCTGGCTAAAAATCCTACACATAACCCATCGGCACGCAGATATAATTCCAGATATGCCACGATACGACGTGACAACGAAACTCAAAGGATAATATATCCTATACGGATCATACGATTCACCCAGTGAACGACGACACACGAATAATGAAAAAATCGACACGACCAACAATATCCAACATAACCATCCTGGGATCAAAATCCCTTAGGACCGATTAACACGAGCAATAATCACAACACAACAATTCGGGAAATCCTCAACTCTCAACGATCACAAAATTACCGAGTTCACAAGAATAATAGTGTGCTGCCTTGAGTCGGCCAACACGGCAATAATAATTCAACGGATGGGAACTATCCTCGACAGTCCCAATTCAATACTTCGATTACCGTAGAATGGTCAATCGATAACAACGATACAACAGATGAGAATATCTTTGACAACGGATGGG
Source organism: Orobanche coerulescens (assembly GCA_033398695.1). Classification (NCBI taxonomy): domain Eukaryota; kingdom Viridiplantae; phylum Streptophyta; class Magnoliopsida; order Lamiales; family Orobanchaceae; genus Orobanche; species Orobanche coerulescens. The sequence goes on from CM065816.1 coordinate 94,091,669, forward strand.
AATTATCTTCGATAATCCCAATTCAATACCTCGATTACCTTAGAACGGTCAATCGATAATCAATGATACGATAGAATAGATGTCCCGGTGTCTTAAACCGACCACCGAAACGGAGATGATAAAAGGATATATTAAACGTCTCCAATCGGTTAATATAATATTAATAGAAAAACACCGATATCAATAACGACGATCACCACAATATCTCAATGGAACATCCATCACAATCACAATCGATACGTCGATACCGCGAACTGGCTATCGACAGCGACTTTACCAACAAGTATCGCAATGCCTCGAATCGGCCTTTTACAAACAACAGTAACATTTGGCATAATTTGCCGACGGGTGTCGTGTCAACCAATCCCCTGATATCAATACAGTCATAAAGAGGCCAAGTCCCGAAATGATACACACATTCGTACGCCTACACGATAACATTAGTCTCATTGATTAGTACGAGTATAAAACTTGCCTCGATATCAATACAACGAACTGTTACCAATTCAGTTGATTTCGTCTTACGAATTCCCTCAGTCTTGACCAAGGTAATCTACGAACTCTTCAACCTTAACCGCAACACAACAGTCATAATCTATGATCAAACATCATATCTTATTGTAAAACGAAGGATCGATAATCAACCGGTTCGATGACGACCAATATCAATACCACCAAACCACAAACTCAATCGTTTCACCATATCTCGACTAATCACAGTCTGAACAATCCAACTCAGACACTTACACATCCTGTCCACAATACGGGTCGAAATATGATGATCATATCCGCAACAAATGAGGACCAATAATAAAGGTCTAAAAGTTCCAAACTCAATTCTTAAATACGAATTGATAAGGTTCCCTTCTCGTAAATCCATCGTTAAAATTTACTTATGACCGTCCTCAATTTGAATCATCCGACTGGTTCAAAACAATAGATAATCATATTAAAAAGGTTATCCAACAATCCAATGACTTGAATATTTGCTCCATACGTATAGGCTTCCAAATTCAGGGATGAATAGTGGTCTCATCAAGCTCGTAATCACATTCGTATTCCTATACGAATATTATTTCACACCCATAATTTAGCTCTAGATATGAATGTTCCATATTCATTTTCAAAACATCAACACTTCTTAAAAAAAATTTCATCACCTCGTATAATTCAAGAGTTCTTCAAGAGCACGAAATATCCGAAATCCCGTTCCGAACAACATATCCGAGGTATATATCTCCGTGTTACCATTTTCTTCATCATGCCATTCATACAACCTTAAGAGTCGCAACAATACTGTTATCATCATATGAAGAAGATCTCAATAATCATATCAACATCCGAAATCTCTTATTACAATTCCAATAAATCTCGTATAACATTATCACATGATACCATAATTGTAACACCCCAGATCCTCCTGGGAATATTACACGCCGTAAACCCTTCTCACAAGGATTTACCAGGCTAAGCACAATTTTCCACGTCATTTCAAAAATGCCAAAAAGACTGATGATGGTAATATTTTTCAAATATATATAAAAAAATTATTTTCCAAATACCTTCATAAAAATACCGTCAAAACGATCAAGGCCAAAATGCCAAAAACTCAGTTTAGGGAATCGGTTTTACAAAATAAAATTTTAGTTGGCAAAATACCAAAAGTCCTTTCAAAATACTCACGCAGCAGATAAAAGTACAGTCCAATTTATGCATTTTCATTGAAATAAGATGAACATCAAAATACACGATTCCCAACATACTCCCTCCCAAGTAGTAATCCTAAAAAAATGAACCACTATCAAAGGGATACGAGGACTACCATGTATGGACGAACCACGAAGAAGAATAACTTGGACTCCATTCCAAGAATCATCAAAAACTTCAAGAACAATACTCAAATCCGAGCTCTCCATCTAAATCTTGTTTGAGAGAATCATCTCTCAATGTTTAGGAACTTCAAGTACTCCCCAAGGTTCTCTCTATTGACTGAAGGAAGGAGAATGGACAAAATGCCTCTCAGCACTCGTCTATCCTCTCTATAAAACACATCACTAGCGTGCGCTAGACCTTATATTTAGCATGCGCTACATGACTAGCGTGCGCTATCCTTCCTTGATAGCGTGCACTATCGGGTAGTCCAGAAGCTACTATATTGCTTCGAAATTCGTCTAACGTACGTAATGCCCATGCATTAGCGTACGCTAACAGGCGTTGACTTGCTACAGTCAAATGCTCAGTAGCGTGCGCTATTCTTCGACCTTAACGCGCGCTAATCGTCGTTGACTTGCTATAGTATCGTGCCCCCACATGCCGAAAGCATCCGCGATTATCGGGATTCCTTTGACCGATATGGAATTAGCGTGCGCTAATCATACGGTTTTAGCGTGCGCTAGCTCTACACGACAAGCACTCGCTGACCTTATCTGGGCACGCGTCGAACATGGCCGGGTCCACCCGCCGAAAGCTAAGATTCCATTAATGGCGATCTTGTAACACCCCAAACTAGGCGGATATTACAGTGCCGTGGACCCCCGACTGGGACCCACCAGGCGAATGAAAATGAATGAATTACACAGGTAAATGTAGTACCGAACCACATTACAACATCAATTACTCCGATGAGGAGTTTTATACAACACACCCAGGATGATACTGAATACAAGTATATTTTATATGGAGATAAAATATACAACAATGAGTGAAATGAATATTCAAACGGAATGTCTGCAGCGGAATAATTAAAGGAAACATAGATGACTGAAAAGACTGGGGCCCCCTACTAGTATCACTGGGACTCCTCGCCGTCACCGTGCTCTCCCCGTGCCTTAGCCTTGCCATGACCTGAAAAACAGCATTCCCCAACGGGGTCAGTTACACAGAACAACAATCCTCAAGGGTTGAAAATACACAATCATGATATATCTGAAATTATGAATTATCCTGTCAAAACATACGCAATCAAACATGCTATATGAATCGACTATCAGTACGGCTCAAAGGAATGGCGCCACACTACGTCCGAGATGGAAATGTGTCCGTGCACAAGCCACCAACGAGTATCGATCGAATACACGTGTGGTCTTGTACCTAATCAGTCTCACGAAGCCATCAACTCGTGTGCACAGTCCAATGTGAGGCCACAAACCAACACACGACTATAATGTGCCCGACATGAAAATCCTACACATACCAACCGGCACGCCAGTATGACCCGGAATGCCACAATATGACAAAAGTGACAACGAAAATGAATAATGACTCACCAAGATTAAATGATGGTGAAATGAATGATAGCTCAATGAAATGATCGGAACCGTCGTTCCTTATGACTGAGGTGATTAATTGACAATGACTAGTTTTGATACGGTTAATACAATGATGAATGAGTTACGATTATGAATGAACAACGACAAAAGGAATGAATATCCTTTTAACCGAGTAAGAATTAACTTACACAATACCGATGAAGAATGTCCTTCCACGAACAACGTCCTAAATGAAATGTCGGTCGCTCGAACAACCTTGAACAACAATAGTTACCAACAACCGATCAATACACGAATCGAATACGATCATAACCGACCCAAACGTCGATACAACAATATCCGAACTCGTAGATGTACTCTAACGAAAACGTTGAGAATATCCTTGCCGTTGGTTAAAACCACACCCAAATTATCGAACCAACTCCAAAATGATTGATTCAAACCAGCAAAACATTATCAATGACATCAATAATCTCATAGAAATCCACAATTCAAGTTTATAAAAATGACAATCGGAAATCCCCAAAATAACCGAAGTCAACCCCAAGGGTTCTTGAAATAATTCCGAAAATAACCAATAAATCCGTAAGAATATACTTATCCAAGGTAGATAATCCATATCTAACATATTCCAATGATAATCCAAGCTTACACGAAGAAATCGGAAGGAAAACCCAAAAATCCGAAATTCTAGATCCAAGAGATTAATACCTTTGATTCGATGCGATGAAGATGATGAAATGATGATTAATCCGAAAGATGAGCTTGAAGATGATGATTGATGATTACACCTCGAAGAATCCTCTCCGAATCGCTCGAAATCGCCCAAAATAACCGAATGAATGAAATGAGATGAATAAATGACGAACTCTGACTAAACTGTCCAATTTATAGTCAGTCCAGGTTAGCGTGCGCTAGCCCTTGTGCGTAGCGTGCGCTAACGAGTAATTTGGGTAGTCCAGTACCCACTGTCCGAACACGGTAGCGCGCGCTACGTACCTTCTTCTAGCATGCGCTACGGCCATACTACTAGCGTGCGCTAAGACCCATTATTAGCGTGCGCTAACGAAATATTGATGCCCAGCACTGGAGTCCAGAAAACTGTCTGACCTCTGATCTGACCCCGATAGCGTGCGCTACAACCATTGTTTAGCGTGCGCTAATATATCGCCATGACGCTAACAACAACACATAGCGTGCGCTATGAATTAATCCAGTGCAGTCCAGTAGCCACTGGACTCAACCTGATCCGTCCTAAGCGCGCGCTACACCTCATATTAGCGTGCGCTACTTCAACCCACTAGCGCGTGCTACTTACCACTCGTAGCGTGCGCTACTTATAACTCACCTGCAGTCCAGTACCTTCTGGACTGCAGCCAGGGTAACCTTAGCGTACGCTAAAGCTGAGTGGTAGCGTGCGCTACCTATACCCAATTAGCGTATGCTAAAAGGAGTATGTAGCGTGCGCTACTCCTCACGCACAGCTCGCAACGAAAATGACAATGATGATAAACACGGCACGAAACTCCAATCAGATTAGCGATGAATGACGATTGATACACGATACAATTACTCTGAATGATGAATACCGTGACTGAATATGAGTGACAAATGATCAATAATGAATGAAATTACTGAGTATCAATTACTGAATGATAATTACTGAATTACAACTGGGTATTACATACACCCCCCCTTAAAAGAGTTTCGTCCCCGAAACTAAGGGTCAAACAATTCGGGATAACTCTCCCGCATACTATCCTCGGTTTCCCAAGTAGCCTCTTCGACTCCGTGTCTAGACCACTGAATTTTAACCAAAGGAATCGTCTTGTTCCTCAACTGCTTGATTCGTCGTTCTAAAACTCGCATAGGACGCTCCTCATATGAATGATCGTCAGCGATCTCGATTTCGTCGAACTGAAGTATGTGGCTCGGGTCGACAACATACTTCCGCAGCTGAGAGACATGAAACACATTATGAATTCGTCTCAACGCCGGAGGTAAAGCCAATCGATAAGCTAACTCACCTACTCGATCCAAAATCTTGAACGGTCCAACGAATCTCGGACTCAACTTTCCCCTCTTCCCAAAACAGAAGATACCACGACTCGGGGATACCTTGACCAACACATGGTCACCAGCCTCGAACTCTAAAGGTCGACGACGGTTATCTGCATATGATTTCTGTCGACTCTGAGCTGTCAACAAACGACTCCTGATCAAAGCTACCTTCTCACGGGCGGCTATAAGCATATCGGGCTCGGTGCCGATTGATTCTGATAAGTCGTCCCAACACAACGGAGATCGACAACGACGACCATACAAGGCCTCGTAAGGTGCCATCTTGATCGAAGCATGCCAACTATTATTATACGTGAACTCGATCAATGGTAGTTGGGCTTCCCAATCGTCTTTCCAATCGAGGACGCATGCCCTCAACATGTCCTCTAAGGTCTGAATAGTCCTCTCTGATTGTCCGTCGGACTGAGGATGAAAAGCGGTACTGAGATTAAGCTGAGTTCCCATAGCATGATGAACTGATTTCCAAAAATGCGACACAAACCGTCCGTCACGATCGGAAACGATACTTTTAGGAGTACCGTGAAGTCTGACTATCTCTTTGATGAACAGTTGAGCAAGTCTCTCGGGACCCCACGTCTCCTTGATCTCAAGGAAATGAGCTGATTTAGTTAAGCGGTCCACGAACACCCAGATCGTATTCATACCACGACGACTCGTCGGCAAACTCGTGATGAAATCCATAGAAATGTCTTCCCACTTCCACTCGGGAATAGGAAGGGGTTTTAGCATACCCGCCGGTCACTGATGTTCAATCTTAACTTGTTGACAGGTTAAGCATCTCGAAACAAATTCCGCGACTTCTCGCTTCATATTACTCCACCAGTAATTTTGTTTCAAGTCCTTGTACATCTTGCTAGACCCCGGATGCACAGAATAAGGGGTAGCATGAGCTTCTTTCAAAATCGAGTTTTTCAACTCGTCATTCGCCGGTACGCACAACCGATTCTTAAACCTCAAAAGTCCATCCTCGTGGACCACAAATCCAGGGGCTTTCCCCTGAGCCACATCCTCTCGGATGCGCAACAATGACGGGTCCGAACCCTGATTCTCTCGGATTTCCTCCTCGAGTGACGATGAAATCTCTAACATACAAAGCCGCCCGAACTCGCAAGCCTGGACCTCGATCTCGGGTCTAAGGAATTCCCGCCAAGCTCCTTCGAATCATTAAACGGGCAAGCATCTGCTCCCGAACGGACTTACGACTCAAGGCGTCGGCGACAACGTTCGCCTTGCCCGGTGGTAGAGGATCTCGATATCATAATCTTTGATTAATTCCAACCACTGCCTCTCGACGCATATTTAACTCCTTCGAGTAAATATATACTTTAAGCTCTTATGATCGGTGAATATCCGATGTAATGCCATAAAGATAATGACGCCAAATTTTCAAAGCGAACACCACGGTGCTAGCTCCGTGTCGGGTCGGATAATTAACCTCGTAAGGTCTCAATTGCCGTGAAGCATAGGCAATAACCTTCCCGTTCTGCATGAGTACACATCCGAGACCCTGTCCGGACGCATCACTATAGACCACAAATCCTTCCGTCCCCTGCGGCAAGGAAAGTACAGGTGCTGACATTAACCGGCTCTTGAGTTCCTCAAAACTCCGTTGACACGCGTCGGACCACGTGTATTTCTTATCCTTCCGCAAAAGGTTCGTTAAGGGTTGAGCGATTCTAGAAAATCCTTCCACAAACCGCCGATAATAACCCGCTAATCCGAGAAAACTTCGGATTTCCTTAGTGTTCTTCGGAGGTAGCCAATCCCGAATAGCCTCCGTCTTCTGAGGATTGACACGAACTCCGTCTGATGAAATTACATGTCCGAGAAAAGTCACTTCGGGCATCCAGAACTCACATTTGGAAAACTTCCCATAAAGTTGTTCTCGTCTCAACACGTCGAGCACTTGATGAAGGTGAAACTCGTGTTCCTCCCGGTCACGAGAATAAATCAAAATGTCATCGATGAAGACAACAACAAACCGATCCAAAAAGTCGATGAAGACCCGATTCATTAACTCCATGAATACCGCAGGTGCATTAGTCAATCCGAACGGCATAACCACAAACTCATAATGACCATAGCGTGTTCGAAACGCCGTCCTCGCGATATCCGACTCTCGAATCCGCAACTGATGGTATCCAGATCTTAAGTCGATCTTGGAAAATACTGAAGCTCCCTGAAGTTGATCTAAAAGATCATCAATACGGGGTAAGGGATACTTATTCTTGATCGTCACCCTGTTCAACTCCCGATAATCAATACATAAGCGGAATGAACCATCCTTCTTCTTGACAAACAACACTGGTGCTCCCCACGGGGACGCACTCGGTCGGATATAACCTTTCTCGAACAACTCCTCAAGTTGGTTCTTTAATTCCTGCATTTCGGTCGGGGCCATCCGCACGGTGCCTTCGATATCGGGACGTACTGTGCTCCAACTCAATCGTGAATTCCACATCCCTCTGTGGAGGCAAACCAGTAACTCGCGGAAAAACATCGGCATATTCCCTCACCACCGAATATCCGCTAACATTATCGATGATTTCGGTTTTGGCCATATAGCACCAATAACCGACACATCCCTGATTGAGTAACCTTACTGCTTTCATCAAATTAATGACTTTACCAGAACAGCCGGGATTACCTCCCTGAAACACACATTCGACTCCATCGTCTGAAATGATAGTGACCAAATGCTTTCGGACACTAATGATGGCATCATGACGATCCATCCAATCAATACCCAAGATGACGTCGTCCCTCGGCAAATCTACTACGATTAGGTCCGTTGGCCATACACGACCATGAAACTGAATCGGACAATTCTGAATCTCACGGTTACCGATAATTCGTCTACCATCAGGTATGCCAATGACATAAGGCTCACAACTAGTAGCACTACCCAGACGTACTCTACTCAAACATGACTCGGAAATGAATGAATGAGATGCACCAGTATCAAAAAGGGTACACACAGGCTGAGATAGAATATCGAGTGTACCTGAGATCATTCGGGCCTCGGGATCATCGGTCTTCTTCATCTCATAAATTCGGGGCTTGCCGGCCCCCGAACCGGACGCTCCCGTCTGATAGCTCTTGGCTCCGCCTTTAGCTCCTGTCGTCTTGAACGATGCTGACTGAGTGGCCTGATTCTGCACCGCTGAATGACCTGGGGCTTGAGATGACGCCGGAGTGGGTTTAGAGTCCCTACGGCAAAAACGGGCCCTATGCCCAGCAATCCCACAGTTGTGGCACGTGACAGACTGCTTCGGACATTTGGTGCTGAAATGACCCTGTTCCTCACAGTTGAAACAGGTGATGGCCGAACTGGCCGCTCGCGACTGAGATTCCGCGGGTTTATACGCCGTGGGAGGTCGCTCAGAAAAAGTAGAGCCCGCACGTGGTTTCTTGAAAGTGGCCTGACTCCCGTCCGATCGATTACGTTCTTGGACTTCTTGCTAGCAGACGAAGGTTGCCGCTTAGCAATTTCCTTAGCGATAGCTCGTAGGTAAGAGCTTTCTCAATGAATTCACCAACGTGGTGCAATTATGATTAAGTAATCAAGTCTCATACGGGTTTCACCTCTTCCGAAATACTTGATCTTGTCCGCTTCTGAATGAATGATAGATGAGGCGAACGGAAGAAGTTCCTGAAATTTTTCGGCAATGGCGAGAACATCATCATCCGCCGAAAGGTCGGGAGTGAGTAATTCCGACAACTTGGCCTCCCTGAGTGGGGACGGATAGTACCTCTCCATCATGCGAGTCTTGAAGTGGTCCCAAGTACATGATCCGTCTGTGGGCTTCAACGATAACCACCATGAATGAGCGCTCTTACCGAGATAGTAAGCCGCAACTGAAACTTTATGCCCTTCAGGGCAATCCACCATAGCAAATAACTTCTCAAAATGCTCAAGCCAATGAACAATATCCGCCGGCTCAGATGAGCCCTCAAAGGTAGGTGGTCGCTGGCGAGAGATATCGCTAATGATATTGCTTACACCCCTCTCTTGCCTCTGAGGTGGCGGCGGAGGAGCCTGCTGATTTTGATTGACGGAGTTATGCATCGTCTCCATCAACTGAGCCATCTGGGTCATTTGGGCCATCATGCCCTGCATAAATGCGAGTAGGTCAACCCGGACACCCTCTGACTGAGCCGTGTCCCGGGTACGACTCCCCGATAGTGAATGATCGCGTCCAGGTGAATGAGTGGCAGCGTCACTGCTCGATGAGTTAGCATTATTCCTGGCATTTGCACGTGTATTCACACGAGTTCTCGGGATTCGGCCCGCTCCACGGCCTCGTCCTCCACGTCCTCTGCCACCCCTTTCCATACTGAAGTGGAAAGTCATATGATGATTATATATCTCGCATGAGTATCACATTATGATTATATTATGAAATGATGAAAATGAGCATACGCGCTCAAATACAGCGATTACATGAATGATTAATTGACGTGACATGATTATCTGATGAAGTTACTGAAATGATTATCTTGAATGAGTTAACAAGATTAATGATTTGATCTTCCTGATCAACAACTGAATAACGAAATGAATTGAGTGATTAATGAGTTAACTCGACTGCCTTGGTCAAAGTGACAATGAAGATTGAGGATTCTTAACTAATGAATTATTAATGAATGATTAATGCCAGAAATTATACCATGGCATTAGAAATCTTACAGTTCTTGGTCTGATTGGCTCGGCATTTGCACAGGTCACACGTGACGCGAAAGTCCAATGATACTAGTCCGATGACGATGATTTCAAATGAGACATGACTTGGAGGGTAGTATTCAAAACCACTCTCCGATACCAACTCTGTAACACCCCAAACTAGGCGGATATTACAGTGCCGTGGACCCCCGACTGGGACCCACCAGGCGAATGAAAATGAATGAATTACACAGGTAAATGTAGTACCGAACCACATTACAACATCAATTACTCCGATGAGGAGTTTTATACAACACACACAGGATGATACTGAATACAAGTATATTTTATATGGAGATAAAATATACAACAATGAGTGAAATGAATATTCAAACGGAATGTCTGCAGCGGAACAATTAAAGGAAACATAGATGACTGAAAAGACTGGGGCCCCCTACTAGTATCACTGGGACTCCTCGCCGTCACCGTGCTCTCCCCGTGCCTTAGCCTTGCCATGACCTGAAAAAGAGCATTCCCCAACGGGCCGGCCATACGTAACAACAATCCTCAAGGGTTGAAAATACACAATCATGATATATCTGAAATTATGAATTATCCTGTCGAAACATACGCAATCAAACATGCTATATGAATCGACTATCAGTACGGCTCAAAGGAATGGCGCCACACTATGTCCGGGATGGAAATGTGTCTGTGCACAAGCCACCAACGAGTATCGATCGAATACACGTGTGGTCTTGTACCTAATCAGTCTCACGAAGCCATCAACTCGTGTGCACAGTCCAATGTGAGGCCACCAACCAACACACGACTATAATGTGCCCGACATGAAAATCCTACACATACCAACCGGCACGCCAGTATGACCCGGAATGCCACAATATGACAAAAGTGACAACGAAAATGAATAATGACTCACCAAGATTAAATGATGGTGAAATGAATGATAGCTCAATGAAATGATCGGAACCGTCGTTCCTTATGACTGAGGTGATTAATTGACAATCTAGTTTTGATACGGTTAATACAATGATGAATGAGTTACGATTATGAATGAACAACGACAAAAGGAATGAATATCCTTTTAACCGAGTAAGAATTAACTTACACAATACCGATGAAGAATGTCCTTCCACGAACAACGTCCTAAATGAAATGTCGGTCGCTCGAACAACCTTGAACAACAATAGTTACCAACAACCGATCAATACACGAATCGAATACGATCATAACCGACCCAAACGTCGATACAACAATATCCGAACTCGTAGATGTACTCTAACGAAAACGTTGAGAATATCCTTCCCGTTGGTTAAAACCACACCCAAATTATCGAACCAACTCCAAAATGATTGATTCAAACCAGCAAAACATTATCAATGACATCAATAATCTCATAGAAATCCACAATTCAAGTTTATAAAAACGACAATCGGAAATCCCCAAAATAACCGAAGTCAACCCCAAGGGTTCTTGAAATAATTCCGAAAATAACCATTAAATCCGTAAGAATATACTTATCCAAGGTAGATAATCCATATCTAACATATTCCAATGATAATCCAAGCTTACACGAAGAAATCGGAAGGAAAACCCAAAAATCCGAAATTCTAGATCCAAGAGATTAATACCTTTGATTCGATGCGATGAAGATGATGAAATGATGATTAATCCGAAAGATGAGCTTGAAGATGATGATTGATGATTACACCTCGAAGAATCCTCTCCGAATCGCTCGAAATCGCCCAAAATAACCGAAGGAATGAAATGAGATGAATAAATGACGAACTCTGACTAAACTGTCCAATTTATAGTCGGGCCCGTGTTAGCGTGCGCTAGCCCTTGTGCGTAGCGTGCGCTAACGAGTAATTTGGGTAGTCCAGTACCCACTGTCCGAACACGGTAGCGCGCGCTACGTACCTTCTTGTAGCGTGCGCTACGGCCATACTACTAGCGTGCGCTAAGACCCATTATTAGCGTGCGCTAACGAAATATTGATGCCCAGCACTGGAGTCCAGAAAACTGTCTGACCTCTGATCTGACCCCGATAGCGTGCGCTACAACCATTGTTTAGCGTGCGCTAATATATCAGTTGCGTACGCTAACAACAACACATAGCATGCGCTATGAATTAATCCAGTGCAGTCCAGTAGCCACTGGACTCAACCTAATCCGTCGTAAGCGCGCGCTACACCTCATATTAGCGTGCGCTACTTCAACCCACTAGCGCGCGCTACTTACCACTCGTAGCGTGCGCTACTTATAACTCACCTGCAGTCCAGTACCTTCTGGACTGCAGCCAGGGTAACCTTAGCGTGCGCTAAAGCTCAGTGGTAGCGTGCGCTACCTATACCCAATTAGCGTACGCTAAAAGGAGTATGTAGCGTGCGCTACTCCTCACGCACAACTCGCAACGAAAATGACAATGATGATAAACACGGCACGAAACTCCAATCAGATTAGCGATGAATGACGATTGATACACGATACAATTACTCTGAATGATGAATACCGTGACTGAATATGAGTGACAAATGATCAATAATGAATGAAATTACTGAGTATCAATTACTGAATGATAATTACTGAGTGATAATTACTGAATTACAACTGGGTATTACAGATCTGGTGTTAGCGTGCGCTAACCAACATGCGTTAGCGTGCGCTAACTGAATATATAAAAAAAAAATCAACCTGGGCCTACCTGTCGGCCACCTTCCGAAACTAACCCAGCAAGTCGTTACGTACGTTAGGGGTCCTCCTTAGCATACGTAACCGAATCTCTTAGCGTGCGCTAAGTATGCACCGTAGCGTACGCTAAGTATATATCTTAGCGCGCGCTAGGCATACCTTGTAGCGTGCGCTAACGTAGCTGTACTTAGCCATTTCCGCTATTCTCTACTAACATCTCGACATACCAAACGATCATACGGCACAATGAATACATATACTCATTCAGAAACATTGTCATACGTTCACATCATCCTCAAGCACAATTATCCAACATATAAATCCTAAATCACCAAGATAACCAAGAATTATCGAATAATCCAAACAACATACTTACAGGTCTGTGAAGTCGATGATCTCCCGTGGTACTAGCATGCGACTCCCAAACAAAGTCTCAACGCAATACCGATACACGCTAATATCGAAATTAGCAATTTGACAAAATCTCAAGGAAGGGTTCACGTCCGTAACCACAGTCACGACTTCTTCTCCTTACATCCAACATTCTAACGGGCACACACGTGCGGAAGTATAATCCAAATCGCACCTTCTCGAAGTGACCAATTCCAAAGAATACCAAGCTAAAAACGAAACGGTCAAGAAAATACAAGAAGAGTGAGAGGACTTACGAGTACCGGTCGCACTGTGATGATGGCAGAGTAGTGATACTGTGGGCAAATGACGACTCAATCGACCCAAAAGACCGACGGCCTAGGTATCCATAAACCTAATCTCCGATACCATATTCTGTAACACCCCCAAGTTATTCAGGGTATATTACAGCGCCGTGAGCCCCGCCGTGGGACCCACAAGGTTAAACATACGCGGAACTATAAACTTGACCGAGAAGGTCTACATACAATGGAAAGAAAGACGATACAAATGGTATTCAAAACCATAACCAATGAAACCATATACATCACTACACAAATCAATACCTCGGCAACACAGGCCGGAACATCAAGAAAACTGAAATACAATACTCGAGTACTCAAAAATCCATTCCAGTACAACAACACTGAATGGAGGAATCCAAGAAAAATAACCGGAGACGATACACAGTATCACACTTGCCCATCATCTTCATGCCGACCCGGTACCCGCCTGTCCACTCTCCTAGAACCTGAAATACATGAAACGTATTTGCCCCATAAAGGGGTTAGCCGTCGAATAGCTAGTGCAAGTATAACAGTATGAAACACAATACTCCTCGACAATAAAGTAAATGTAATCCGTCAATTCATCAATTCAAGACTAGTATTCCGGAATAACTAAAATCTCATAAGACGTATGTGAATGCCGTAGAAACGGTTCGTTCACCTCATACGCCGATACATATGTGAATGCCGTAGAAACGGTTCGTTCACCTCATACGCCGATACATGTAGGAATGCCGTAAAAACGGTTCGTTCATTACATGCCAAAAATACATACATGAATGCCATAAAAACGGTTCGTTCATAATATGCCATCAATATATCTATGAATGCCGTAAAAACGGTTCGTTCATGATATGCCATCAATATTTCTTACTTTCAAAGTCGAGAACGTACAATCATAAATGTATACTTGCCTTTGAGACATCGAGAAATCGAACGGAGGAAAGGTATGAGTCCGGTAGGTCCAAGAACGCGCTTCCGGCACCTAAACGATTCGCAAGGAAATGATAATTAATTATCCATACTCAAATTACACGAAGAGACTCCCGAAACTCGTCTACGATTCAAGAGAATACACGGGTGAACAACTAAAGGTTGGGAAATCGCCCAAACTCCCACAAGTTCGAAAACGGCACAATCCAACCCGTAAAATCATAAGAAAAACACGCATACGGCATAGATATATCATAATCTCAAGGTTCTCGAACTTCAAATCGGATAAATCGGACGAATCTACGAAAACCCCCAAAATCCAACACAATATTCAAAGTGTTCTTGAATAATCTTTCAATAATCCGATGAATACTCAAACGTGTCCATAATCATGCGTATATCACTTCATACACCATGATTTTAACATCCAAAACATCATTACCCAATACAAAATCGAAATCCAAGATGTTGAAGAAATTACCTCTTGAAGATCCAAGCACTATGATTCAAGAGTACGTGATAGATTGATGATCCGAGCTTCACAATCGAAAAGAGATGAAGAGGAATCACACACTCAAGTGATAGGTGAAGAAACTTCTCCCCCTCAAGCCTCCTCTCTCGTGCCCAAGTGAAGAAATGGGGAAAAATGAGGTGATCCGCTCAAGAAAACGCAGATATAGGGTTGACTGTCATGTGTGCCGCGGCTCAGTAGAAGTGTGCCGCGGCACAGGCCCACAATTGCTCCTGTGGCTCGGCGGTGTCTGCGGCTCAGCCAAGTGTGCCGCGGCACAGGTACGACGGTTTTGGCCGACCGAAAATGAGAGTGACTTAGCTATTTCGACCATAACTCCCTCGTCTGGACTCCGATTGACTCACCGTTTGAACCATTGGAAATCTAACTCGATGTTTTATAATATTGCAAAGATTCAGAATTTTTGGAGTTTCCAAGAATTTATGGTGATTTAACAAAGTCAAACTCGTACGTGGAAAAGTCGCTAAAGAACACGGAATTCAACAGAACGATACCGAAACGAACTCGGATGACAAAAAGTGTAGAATTAATCATTCTCAGGATGACGAAACGGTCCCAAGCAAGTCGTCAAAATGGACTTTTGCCAACAAATAAAAATTACCGGAAATCGAATTCGCGGATATTACAATTTGTACGGAAGAAAGAAGGATCTCTGCGTTTGTGTATTGATTACTGTGAGCTGAACAGGGTAACCATCAAGAACAAATATCCGTTAGATCAACTTCAGGGGGCTGCTGTGTTTTCCAAGATCGACTTGAGGTCCGGTTATCATCAGCTAAGGATTCGTGAGTCCGACATTTCGAATTCCGCTTTTCGTACTCACTAGGGGCATTATGAGTTCGTAGTGATGCCTTTTTGACTGACTAATGCATCGGCAGTATTCATGGAGTTGATGAATCGGGTTTTTATTAATTACCTGGATCGCTTTGTAGTCATTTTTATTGACGACATTCTGATTTACTCTCGAGACCATGAAGAGCATGAACTTCATCTCCATCAGGTTCTCGATGCATTGAGGCGAGAACAACTTTATGGGAAATTTTCTAAATATGAGTTCTGGATGCGTGAGGTTATCTTTCTCGGACATATCAGCCTATGGGGTGAGAGTAGACCCACAGAAGACAGAAGCTATCCAAGACTGGCTACCTCTAAAGAACGTGAAGGAAGTTCGCAGTTTCCTTGGCCTAGCAGGTTATTACCGACGGTTCGTGGAAAGTTTTTCCAAGATTGCGCAACCGATGACTAACCTGTTGAGGAAGGATAAGAAGTATTTGTGGTCAGAGGCATGTCAGTAAAGTTTTGATGAACTCAAGAGTCAATTGATTTCAGCACCTGTATTGGTTCTACCAAAAGGAACGAATGGATTTGTGGTGTATAGTAACGCGTCGAGACAGGGCCTTGGATGTGTACTGATACAGGGAGGGAAAGTGATTGCCTATACATCGAGACAATTGCGACCTTATGAAGTTAACTATCCGACCCATGATTTGGAACTAGTAGCCATGGTGTTTGCTTAAAAAATCTGGCATCACTATCTGTATGGAGTTACCTGTCAGATCTTTACTGATCACAAGAGCCTGAAGTACATTTTTACTCAGAAGGAGTTGAACATGAGACAAAGAAGGTGGATAGAACTAATCAAATACTATGATATCGAGATCCTTTATCATCCGGGCAAAGCAAATGTGGTTGCCGACGCCTTGAGTCGTAAGACAGTACAAGAGCATATGCTTGCCCGCTTGATAGTTCAGAGAGAATTGTAGTTGGAGTTCATGAGGCCGTAAATTGAAGTCTGGTTATAGCATGTTCAAGGACAGCTTTGCACACTTGATATTTCATCGTCCCTTGATGATATAATTAGATCGAAGCAGGTTACGGACCTATTCTTATCTCAAGTTCGGGATGAAGTAACTCAAGGGAAAGCCCCTGGATTTGTGATCCACGAGGATGGATTGATACGCTTCAGGAATCGAATTTGTGTACCCGCAGACGAAGAGTTGAGGAACTCTATCATGAGAGAGGCCCATGCTACCCCGTACTCCATTCACCTGGGATCTAGCAAGATGTATAAGGATTTGAAGCAATATTATTGGTGGGGGAATATGAAGCGTGAAGCTGCAGAATTCGTTTCGAGATGTTTAACCTGTCAGCAGATTAAGATTAAACATCAGCGACCCGGATGAATGCTGAAACCGCTCTCAATTCCCGAGTGGAAATGGGAGGACATATCGATGTATTTTATCACTAGCTTGCCGACGAGTCGCCGAGGGATGAATACGATTTGGGTGATTGTGGATCGTCTAACCAAATCAGTGTTGGGATTCGGTGCCTAAAACGAAGGCCCAGCGGAAGCGGTAAAATGAAAATTAATTCGATCCGAATCCCTACGAGGATCGATCGAGCTACGTATATACGAATATCAAAACGAATAACAAGAGATATAGAAACTCACCCTTGTAGTCCGTTGATTATATGGATAACCTTCTCTTGAGCTATTCCCCAAGCTTTGCTTGATCTCTACGAATCTATTCCGCTTCAAGCCCTTGAACGACCCAACGCCGAAAGCACCGCGTCTCTACTTGCCACGCGCCGGAAAAACGAACGGAATGACAAAACTTTGCTATCCTCCGAGGATACGGCTAGAGCTAGGTGATGAAGCTATTGATTTTGATGAATATACTCCAAGTATGTTTATCAAAATTCTCTCAATATTTTTTTTCTCAATTTTCTCCAAGAAAAATGAAGAAGAAGTTAGTGAAGTAGATGAAGATGAGTATGAACACCATGAAATGAACTCTAAGTTCTATTATCTCTCTCCTTCAAACTCACTTACATATATCTCTCCTCCAAGGTGTGAATTATATATGTTATATGATGAAGTCTTCTCAATCACAAGCTTACATATATATTCTTTATTCACCTTCCACCAAACTTATACAACTCATTCACATGAGAGGTATCCCCACCATGTCAATATCATCCATATAAAATGGAAACAAAAGACAAGGGGAAATTAGGTGGAAAGAGGAGGGTGGCCATGATGAAAAACGGACGAGTTCGGTTTGTTTCGGACTCCCGAAAGTCCAAACAGATAAACTCCGATTCCGTTTCGATGTATTTATATCAATTAATTAATCCAATTAATTAATCATATCAAACACATAATAATATAATTAATTTCTCCAAGAAATAATTATATACATGAATTAAATTAATCACCCAGTAATTTATTTAATTCATTAGGCCGTAAATCAATTTATCCAATAAATCGATTTAGACATCTAATGTCCCAAATTTAGATATCCAATATCTAATACACATAATGAGAGAATTAGCTTGATTCATTCCGTCGTCAATCCTAATGCGCGACTCGGTAGGTCCGTCTCAGTCAGCAATGGGAGGAACCAAAGAGTAGTAGCACCACCTAGCCAGCCTGGCGTCCTACACTGCACTTAACCGAGAACGAATGATTGGGATCATTCAAGAACCATTCTCACGTGAATACCGGATACGTATAAACCCTTCTTTCAAATGTCCCGATCAAGTTATAGGTCACGGTCACCAAACCCTATCTGTACTTGACGCTATGAATGCGTTAATGCAAATCGAGATCATCGAGCTCTCGTGTATCTAATACAGCTAGCTCCAATGCTTTGGCCAAAGACTTATGATCTCATTTGCCAATAACCGCATAGGACATATAACCCGTTCACTAACAGGAGAAAGAATTCTATCTTGGTATTCAGTAGGACCTGCTACTTGCCCATCAAGATGCACGTTGAGGTTGATCCCCGCCTTCCGGTTTACAGGGTCGAACTACTCTAATGAAAATCTTGACGTCACAAGCACATCCCTACTAAATCCTCAAGTCGAAAGTTCACGAATACCTATCACAACCTTTCGATTCCATCATTGACTGTCCCGGAGTGAAATCCATGTGACGAATCGAGGGTGAGTCGGTTCGAGTATACTAATCCAATTAGCATACCTATAACGTGTGCTCCCACTAACCATTAGTGTTCGACAGGCACTCTCCTTGTCAAAGAACACGTCATACAAGTCTTTACATAAACTTAACGCCCAGCCAAGTTTCATCGACTTGCGAACGATTAAGTATTTGAGCTATAAACCTTTCCAGTGCCGACCCCTTATCCAATAAGGAGTGGAATGTTTTGCTCTCAAATACACGGACTAGTTTCTATATGTATATTTACGAGTTAGGAATGCCAGTAACTACCAGTAAATAAAGAAACATTCATTGCCTTATATAAATGATTTACATAATTATAAGTACAATGCCCTCACTCAACAACCTCTGAGTGGCATTCGAGGGCATACTCCTAACAATCTCCCACTTGCACTCAATGCCACACACTATGGTATCTAATACCCATGTTCTCCAGATTATGCTCCAAGCTAATCTGAGAATGTGGCTTGGTCAGTGGATCAGCGACGTAGTCGGCTGACTCTACTCTATGCAGCACAATGTATCTCTTTGCGATCAAATACTCTTACGAGATGATACTCTCTCAATATGTTTGGTACTGTTGTGAAACCTCGGCTCTTAGGCCTGTGCTACTGCTCTGGCAGCGCAGCACAAGGTGTCATGAGAAGTTTACCTAGTAACTTCTTAACCCTTCCTTTGGAGGCCTCCGTGGCCGCTATATACTCAGCCTAACTGGTGGAATCAGTAGTCGCGCTATACTAGGCACTATGCCAAGATACTGCTCTTCCATTAAGAGTAAATGTAGCCAGAAGTAGACATATAATCGTCTTTCTGTCCTTGGAAGTCCAATACAGTGAATCCCACCACATTCTGTTCTCCACCACCATATATAAGAATCAGATCTCTTAGTACTTCTAAAGTACTTGAGAACATTCTTTACGGCGGTCTAATGTTCCCTGACTGGATTAGCTCGAAACCTACTTACCACGCTTCCAGCATGCGCAATGTCAGGTCTTGTACACAATAAAGCATATGTAAGGCTACCCACTTCCGAAGCATATGGTATATAACTCATTTCCTTTCATTGCTCCTCGCTATGAGGACACATCTTCAAGGTGAGTTTTATTCCATGTCGCATCGGAAGGAACCCTCTTTAAGATCTAATCTATATAGAGGGCTTGGGAAAAACATATCATTCTCTTCGATCTATCCCAGTAGAGTCGAATCCCAAGAATATAGGTTTCTTCTCCCAAGTCTTTCATGGAGGAATTACTCGAAAGCCAAGCTTTCCTAGAACTGAGCATTACCACATCATTTCCTATTAGTAGAATGTCATCTACATATAGTACTTAGAATGTGATCTTGCTCCCACTAACCCTCTTGTATACACAAGATTCCTCTTCATTTTGCACGAAGTCAAACTCTTTGACCGTCTCGTCAAAATGAAGGTCCCAACTACATGAAGATCAAGCATACCCATTTCATGGAGTCTACATCCACCATTGCTAGGTCATTGGTCGCGGGTCGGTCTCTTGTTTATCACTTGGAACCTCGAGGAAACCCAGTTCCTCCAAGTGCATAAAACTATATGTCTCAGGTAAATGAGACACCCTACTAGACCTGCGAGGTGGTTGTACTTGTGTTTCGTAAAGTTGGCCCAGTTTCTTGCACAGGTGTCTCCTGAGGAGTTTCATTGTATTCTTCTAAAGAAATACTTCTACCTGCTCCGCCTTCCTGAATGAACTCATCTTCCAGGAAGTGTGCTTGTAAAGCAACAACGATCTTTCGATCTTCGGGCATGTAGAATAGATATCCCATCGTCCCAGATGGGAATCCAATGAAACGTCCCTTCGCGGACCTAGCTTCCAACTTCTCCACCTTAGTCTTCTTGACATAGGCGGGACATCCTCAAATCCTAATGTGATTAAGACTTGGTTTCCTTCCCTCCCACATCTCATGTGGAGTTTTAGGAACAGATTTAGAAGGACATCTGTTCAAGATATACGCGGCAGTCAGAAGTGCATACCCCCACAGGTAAATTGGCAAGTCGGTATAGCCCAGCATGGAACGGACCATGTTCAACAGGGTCCGGTTCCTTCTTTCTGACACACCATTTAACTGAGGAGTACCTGGAGGTGTTAGTTGTGAAACTATTCCATGTTCCTTAAGGAACTCGTCAAACTCCATACTCATATACTCGCCACCTCGGTCCGACCGAAGTGCTTTGATATGATTACCAGTTTGTTTCTCGACTAGGGCCTTGAATTCCTGGAATTTCTCAAAGGCCTCGGATTTATGTTTCATTAAGTATACATAACCATACCTAGTATGATCATCTGTAAATGTAATGAAATATTGATATCCGTCACGTGCTGCTTCCAAAGCACCACATACGTCGGTATGGATTAATCCCAGTTTATCAGCGGCTCTTTCAAAAGTCCCTGTGAAGGGGGACTTAGTCATTTTGCCTTTAAGGCAAGATTCACAAGTAGGAAAGGGATCCGATCCCAATGGACCCATAAGTCCATCTTTTTCCGTCTTGTAAACCTTGGTCTGACCAACATGACCAAGTCTAAGATGCCATTTCAAAACTTGACTGGTTTCATCCCTACCACGTTTTCTAGTCATAGTATTCACAACTACTTTGTTGCTGAGATTTAGATGATACAATCCACTCAACAATGTAGCAGTACCCACTAGTTTATTTCTAAAATAAATTTTGCAGGAACCATCACCAATGAAAAATGAAAAGCCTTTTCGGTCCATGACCGGAATGGATACAATGTTTTTGTGCCCCTTGGGCAAAACAAGTACATCTTCTAAAGTCAAAACAAAGCCGGATTCTAAACCCAAAAGAAGTGATCCTAGGTCGGTCGCCTTGACACTATGCCCGCTTCCGACTGTGATCATAACTTCTCCAGCTCCAAGCTTCCTACTTTGTTCCAGATCCTGATTCACGGTACAAATATGAGAACTAGCACCAGAATCCAGTATCAAGGAAGTAGAAAATACAGTAGCAGAACAATTTGTTTCCAAAACTAAAAGTTCTGTACCTGAAGTGCCATGAAGAATGGGACAGTCTCTAGCCCAGTGGCCCAGCTCACCGCACTTGAGACAAGCATCCTTCTTCTTTTTGTTCTTCGGAACCATCGGGGCCTTGCCCTTACCCTTAAGGTCCTTAACTTGTGGTCCAGTTTTCTTCTTGGTCTTTTTCTTCTTGTTCTTAGACCTCCGAGGTCCAGAAGAAATCACAAGAGCAGACTCCTTCATCCGCGGAGTCTTCATCTGAGACTGAGCGGTCACAAGTTTGTTCATTAGCCCAGCTAAATTACATGCAATCTCATTGCAGTTGAAGTTCATGTAACACCCCCAGATTTAACCGGAAATATTACAGCGCCGTGGGCCCCGAGATGGAACCCACAAGGCTAAAAGAAATTTTCACAAACATTTACAAATGCCCGAGAGGCCAACGACGGTACTATCTTTAAAATTCACAAAGACTTATAAAAATCCATTTATCAAAAACCGTCGTAAAAACTCATTTGAAAACGCCAGGCCAAACAGCCGACACTCAAAAGTTTAGAAAACGATTCCCAAAGTAACCTCAGTTACTAGATACCAAAAGAGCATTTCAAAATACTCACGCAGCGGAAAAAGGCCAACCAAAAAGATACTCTAGCAGCGGAATACAAGAACCAATCAAGAAACTCAATGCACACAACATGTCCTAGCCAGTATCCTCCGGAAGCTCATCTCTTCACGACCGCTACAAGCTCGATACTCGAGAACCTAAAAGAAATCCCACGACGGTCACCATAATATCCAACAATGATAACCGTCACATCACATTAATAATAACATACCAATGAGAATACAACATAAGAATACGACCAACGTAATCTTTACTTACTCAAGAAATTCTCATCAGAATAACCATTATCACATTTCACATCCGTACTCGATTAACCAATAAACTCGAACATAATATACGTATTGTACCTTAAACAATACTCAAGATCCTCAAACTATCATAAACAACTCACGATACGGAAATCTACCATTTCTGACCAATACGATCCATCGAATAATATCATCAAATCCCAAGACGATAACCGATTGTCCACCAAAGACAAGTACCAAGGAAATACGGAACATACCTCGAGATATGAAGTGCCACGACAATCATATCGGTCTAATCCGAGATCGATCAATGCAATACGGACACGGTCTAACACAAGACCTACAAATGCATACTCATATGACCACGTCAATATGATCATAGCAATAATAATCATGTATACTCAATGGAAATCCGACGATCCAGCGCCCTCAGCATAGATCCCTTTGTTGATCCTATCAGATCAACATAAGGTGGATAACTAACAATACACATGTGAACAACAACACATGATAAAATCAATGATGCGAATTCACAAGATTCCATCAACACAATCTTGTAATCCAACGATCCAGCGCCCTCAGCATAGATCCCCATGATGATCCCGTCGAACCAACGCATGGTGGAAAACTTGTCCAACGATCCGGCGCCTCGGATAGATCCTCATGATGATCCCGTCGAACCAACGCATGATGGACATTCGATCCAGCGCCCTCAGCATAGATCCTCATAATCCCATCGGATTATTTACACAACATAAACAACACAATATGCATACACATATGCAAAACAACACGTTCATCAACATGAACAACATAACATGCACGACAACATGACAATTTACTAGGACGACTTCATGTTCAACATCATGAAAGAGAATGTACGAGACCAAAATAAATAACATAAAACCGTGACCAATATGGAATACTTGCCCCGAGTCCTTCGGAAGCAACCTCGATGTCCAATCATCACCGACGATTATCCCCATCGCCGGCGATCCAAACGTACAACGAACTATAGATACTCATATCCTCGTCCTTACCATAATGTAACCTCGATACTCGAACATACCAATAACTGAGATAAAGCATATTCATTATGATTTACCTCCCAGAATCGAAAGAACGATATGCGATCCGGATACCCAGAGTTCACAATAATAATCATCGCTATATGCATTATAAACGAAATGAAACTGAAACCATTCATTAAATATTATAACTGAGCAAGTAATAACTTGCCTCGATACCGATACCACGAAGCTGCTGCCGAACACATTGCCTTTATCTACGAGCTCCTCAGCCTCGATCAAACGTAATACAATGGACATACTCGAACACGACCGCAATATCCGGTTATAATGACCGATCAATAATCTCAACCTATCGAAGAAACTAAATAACACATATCCGATAACGGTCAACAACTGAGAAAACTAACCAATCGAACTCAACGGTTCAACACAACCTCGAATAAACACAGTCAGAACCAACCAAGTCAAACCATCACGAATTCCTAATCAAAACACAAAAATACTGCACTGTCTGCCTACTTAGCGCACGTTAATCACCTAACGTAGCGTGCGCTAAGTTGCTCCCGTTAGCGCGCTAGGCGAGAACGTAGCGTGCGCTAATGTCTGCGATGGCATGCATTTCAAGCATCGTCTAACACTTCCATCATGACAATGATCAACTCATCTCGAGATTAAGGATTTCATAACAATCATGACATATAATTTAATAGCTCTTCAAGAACACGAATTATCCAAATTCACGTTCATGATCCATAAATGATAAAATCCGATGTGTTCTAACATATAAAAATCCTTATACATCATGTTCATAGACATACAATTCATATAACTTCAAGAATCACAGAAGCATCACCATAATCGTTACCATACGAAGTAACCAACGACAAAACATCAAAAATCCGAATTGAAGAAGGGAATTACATCAACATATATCTTGAATTCCATCCAAAACCATACGAAACATATCAATACTCATATATTGATAACAACACTAACTTAATACGGTAATCCAACTCGTTGTCATGCTCATCAACTTGTTTATATGATAATCATCAACTCAAGAACATCATATACAATCCAAAACGAAATCTCAAAGTGAAGAGTAATTACCTTTTTTGAAGGAAAGGATTGATTTCCAAGAATCACCAATGATTTCAAGAACAAAGCTTTACTCCATGATTTCCATCTTTAATCTTGTTAAAGAGGATCATCCCTCAGTGTTTAGGAACTCCAAATGTTCTCACAAGGTTGTCTCTATCGGGTGAAAGGAAAGAAATGGACGAAATGTTTCATGACACCCGTTTGTCCCTTTAAATAGAATACAACACTAGCGTGCGCTAAACCATTATGTTTAGCGTGCGCTAGCCTTAGCGTGCGCTATCGAAGCCCAGAGGCTACTGTCTTGCTTCGTAAACTACCTTACGTACGTAATGCCCATGCATTAACGTACGTAAATCATCATGTATAGCGTACGCAAGTCCTTACTCTTAGCGTGCGCTATCCGAAGTTGACTTACTACAGTGTTCACCTACCACTCGCCCCCACATTCCGACAGCATCTGGCAAGGATAAGATTCCTTGTTGACTGATACATAGTTAGCGTGCGCTAAGCCTAATATTTTAGCGTGCGCTAATACTTCAGGACAACAACCGTTGACTTACCAGAACGTGCGCCGAAAGCAGCCGGGTCCACACGCAGATTCCTTCCGATCTGTCTGCACTAGCGTACGCCATCCTATAAACGTAGCGTGCGCTAATCCTGCACGATAGCGTGCGTTATGCATGAATATTAACGTGCGCTAATAAGGATATACTTAGCCATTTTCCGCAGTTCTTGTCCAACGTCTCGACATACCAAAAACGAACATAAGACACACTGAACACAAACACTGAATCCAATAATATCATCATACGATATACCCAATATCAAAAGTACGACAACCTGATACACAATATCCTCAAATGTAACTGTCGACCAAATACGACAATTATACCGATACTGATATCTCAGTCCTTTATTTATTTTATCTCTACTGTACAAATTCCACGCTGTACAACATAACTCGGATAAAATAATATTAAACATCAGTAGTAGAAATTCCGGATATTACATTCTACACCCCTTAAAATAAGTTTCGTCCTCGAAACTTGCAATCCATCATAAAACGAACAAACATACCGTTCAACTCAAAATATCCCAAAACCATCACGACAACGATTTATCATCATCATTACCGAATATCCAAAAGAGCATACTTCCAAATACGCAGGTCGACGATCTCCGGAGATACTAGCCAGCGATCTCACTGTACAATCTCAATACGCTTACGATCACAATTCCCTGAGTCTCAACAAAATATATCATCTTCGGATGAAACAATCTGTCCGAATCAAATCCTGTCTGCCTGATTACATAATCAAGTCCCAATTCCGATAAGACGAATTATACACAATACATCTGCGAAACAACCGCCCAAAACAACGACACGAATTCCGAAACATCAACACAAAATCCGAACGCTCAGATGATCACCAAAAATGATCAACTAATAAATCAACCGAATTTATCATCAACATGATAAATTTCCAATATGACCAACCAGAGGTCAAAACACAATCGAGAATATCATCAACGTGATAACTCCAATATTACCAACGAACGATCAACGAAAATCGAGAATACCTTCACATGGTAAACTCCAACACGATCAACACAGAACCACAGAAACAGATATATGAAAGAATAACATTCTCAAAACGTCAAATCAATCACGTACATTAGATCTCAATAAACATACCCAACTGGCGAACATTTCCCTCGGCATACGAACAACGAGTCGCAAATCGACGAACATACCAATTCATACAAGGAGTGGGAACGACCACTCAATATCCAAAACAACCAGCATGGGGTCACCATCCCCAAATTTACACTTACAAAGGAATCATTCCAAGATCACTATGGTAAGATTGCGCTACTACCGCACCCATGGACTCACATAGCACGTATGTCCCGGTTTCACAAAATCCCAAGTTTCCAAAATAATATTATGTGCATGAATCTACAACACGCAACATATTTCTCTTATCTGATAACTCAACCGATCATCACCGGATAATCAAACTAACATACTGAAGTTCGAATTCCTTTTCCATCGTACCATCAATATGATATGCACTATGCACTAAATGCGTATGTATATCAATCACATTTTCAAAACCAGTTTGAAATCATATATTCTTGTCAAAAGACAAATTTTCGAAAATTCTTTCAAGAGTTTGAAAACTCAAAACATAAATTTTGGTAAGACCACAAAATCAATTTTCGAAAAATTAACTTGGCTCGATGGTGCCAAGTATTTGATAACAGTTTCCTTCGAATCCACACGATTTCGAAGTTTTAAAATGAAAAGTATGCAAATGCTCGACTATATCCATACTCTTGTATACCAATTCGGTTCGTCACCAATATCCACTGATATTCCATCAGAAAACCACACGATAGAGTTCCAAAATCTCAAATATATATACTCTGATAAAAACTCCTCTCTACATACTACTCGCAACGTCAATCCTTAATCCATCCTGGATCACCTCAAACATGATATGACAAAACATTGAAACAAATCAACAAATCAAACACAACGAAAGACTTCCCGAGAAGTTCCATTTGAACAAGTGAACCAAAAACCTCAAAAGGTAGGAACAAAATAAATAAACGATTGATAAAGAGTTTTACAAATCTCGGGAGTTTTAGAAAACAGAAAAGCTTTCTTTTGAAACATTAGGGTCTCAGCCCGTATCTTGTTCCGCATTACAAGAAGTTTAAAAAGTAGAAAACTCTTTTCGGACTCCAAGTCCTGAGTTACAAAACTATTTCAAAATCGATTGGGTCTCGGCCCAAAATCATTTTCCGTAAAACATCTGTAAAACATTCATTTGGAAAGGTATCATTTTCAAATGATCAAAAGCAGTTCATATATCTCAAAATGAATTAACATGCTACATGTTCTTCTCAACCATGCACAGTATTTCTCCCGATTACACAATTCCGTTCCAAAATCTAGCTGATATACTGATTTCCAAAATCATAACTTCTCAAGATCATCAATCCTATCCCAACTCTGTCACCTTATATTGAAATGCATAATATCTGCTGAATCTCAAAACATATCAACTTAGAACGGCAGTAAATCTCAATGAAATTCAAAAATCCGAATACTTACAGATCGTGAAGCCGACGATTCCCCGTGATACTGGCACATGTCTAGACTCAAGAAAATACTCGACACAGGTATTTTCAAAACTCACGTTTGCCAAATCGGTTCGAATCAAGAACACAATACATCTCATTCCAAAGAATCTCATTAACACCATTTGGAAAAGTTATAACAAGCCCAGTACGATACTGGCAAATCCGATAACGCACAAGCCTGAGTGAACAACAAAGACTCACGGCTCTAATATTTGTCAATCGACAACTCGAATGACGCAACAAAAACACGACCCAACTCGACCCAAATGCCTAGGTTTTCTCAACCTAAGCTCCGATACCATATTCTGTAACACCCCCAGATTTAACCGGAAATATTACAGCGCCGTGGGCCCCGAGATGGAACCCACAAGGCTAAAAGAAATTTTCACAAACATTTACAAATGCCCGAGAGGCCAACGACGGTACTATCTTTAAAATTCACAAAGACTTATAAAAATCCATTTATCAAAAACCGTCGTAAAAACTCATTTGAAAACTCCAGGCAATACAGACGACTCTCAAAAGTTTAGAAAACTATTCCCACAGTAACCTCAGTTACTAGATACCAAAAGAGCATTTCAAAATTCTCACGCAGCGGAAAAAGGCCAACCAATAAGATACTCTAGCAAATGAATACAAGAACCAATCAAGAAACTCAATGCACACAACATGTCCTAGCCGGTATCCTCAGAAGCTCATCTCTTCACGACCGCTACAAGCTCGATACTCCGAGAACCTAAAAGAAATCCCACGGGTCACCATAATATCCAACAATGATAACCGTCACATCACATTAATAATAACATACCAATGAGAATACAACATAAGAATACGACCCACGTAATCTTTACTTACTCAAGAAATTCTCATCAGAATAACCATTATCATATATCTGTATTGTACCTCAAACAATACTCAAGATCCTCAAACTATCATAAACAACTCACGATACGGAAATCTACCATTTCTGACCAATACGATCCATCGAATAATATCATCAAATCCCAAGACGATAACCGATTGTCCACCAAAGACAAGTACCAAGGAAATACGGAACATACCTCGAGATATGAAGTGCCACGACAATCATATCGGTCTAATCCTAGATCAGATCAATGCAATACGGACACGGTCCTAACACAAGACCTACAAATGCATACTCATATGACCACGTCAATATGATCATAGCAATAATAATCATGTATACTCAATGGAAATCCGACGATCCAGCGCCCTCAGCATGGATCCCTTTGTTGATCCTATCAGATCAACATAAGGTGGATAACTAACAATACACATGTGAACAACAACACATGATAAAATCAATGATGCGAATTCACAAGATTCCATCAACACAATACTGGTAATCCAACGATCCAGCGCCCTCAGCATAGATCCCCATGATGATCCCGTCGAACCAACGCATGGTGGAAAACTCCCAACGATCCGGCGCCCTCAGCATAGATCCTCATGTTGATCCGTCGAACCAACGCATGATGTTCATTCGATCCAGCGCCCTCAGCATAGATCCTCATAATCCCATCGGATTATTTACACAACATAAACAACACAATATGCATACACATATGCAAAACAACACGTTCATCAACATGAACAACAGAACATGCGACAACATGACAATTTACTAGACGACTTCATGTTCAACATCATGAAAGAGAATGTACGAGACCAAAATAAATAACATAAAACCGTGACCAATATGGAATACTTGCCCCGAGTCCTTCTAAGCAACCTCGATGTCCAATCATCACCGACGATTATCCCCACCGCTCGGCGATCCAAACGCATACAACGAACTATAGATACTCATATCCTCGTCCTTACCATAATGTAACCTCGATACTCGAACATACCAATAAGCGAGATAAAGCATATTCATTATGATTTACCTCCCGATTGAAAGAACGATATGCGATCCGGATACCCGAGTTCACAATAATCATCGCTATATGCATTATAAACGAAATGAAATCGAAACCATTCATTAAATATTATACCGAGCAAGTAATAACTTGCCTCGATACCGATACCACGAAGCCGCCGCCGAACACATTGCCTTTATCTACGAGCTCCTCACCTCGATCAAACGTAATACAATGGACATACTCGAACACGACCGCAATATCCGGTTATAATCACCGATCAATAATCTCAACCTATCGAAGAAACCAAATAACACATATCCGATAACGGTCAACAATCGAGAAAACTAACCAATCGAACTCAACGGTTCAACACAACCTCGAATAAACACAATAACCAACCAAGTCAAACCATCACGAATTCCTAATCAAAACACAAAAATATCGCATCGCCTACTTAGCGCACGTTAATCACCTAACGTAGCGTGCGCTAAGTTGCTCCCGTTAGCGCGCGCTAGGCAAGAACGTAGCGTGCGCTAATGTCATGCGGTGGCATGCATTTCAAGCATCGTCTAACACTTCCATCATGACAATGATCAACTCATCTCGAGATTAAGGATTTCATAACAATCATGACATATAATATAATAGCTCTTCAAGAACACGAATTATCCAAATTCACGATCATGATCCATAAAATGATAAAATCCGATGTGTTCTAACATCTAAAAATCCTTATTCATCATGTTCTTCGACATACAATTCATATAACTTCAAGAATCACAGTAGCATCACCATAATCGTTACCATACGAAGTAACCAACGACAAAACATCAAAAATCCGAATTGAAGAAGGGAATTACATCAACATATATCTTGAATTCCATCCAAAACCATACGAAACATATCAATACTCATATATTGATAACAACACTAACTTAATACGGTAATCCAACTCGTTGTCATGCTCATCAACTTGTTTATATGATAATCATCAACTCAAGAACATCATATACAATCCAAAACGAAATCTCAAAGTGAAGAGTAATTACCTTTTTTGAAGGAAAGGATTGATTTCCAAGAATCACCAATGATTTCAAGAACAAAGCTTTACTCCATGATTTCCATCTTTAATCTTGTTAAAGAGGATCATCCCTCAGTGTTTAGGAACTCCAAATGTTCTCACAAGGTTGTCTCTATCGGGTGAAAGGAAAGAAATGGACGAAATGTTTCATGACACCCGTTTGTCTCTTTAAATAGAATACAACACTAGCGTGCGCTAAACCATTATGTTTAGCGTGCGCTAGCCTTAGCGTGCGCTATCGAAGCCCAGAGGCTACTGTCTTGCTTCGTAAACTACCTTACGTACGTAATGCCCATGCATTAACGTACGTAAATCATCATGTATAGCGTACGCAAGTCCTTACTCTTAGCGTGCGCTATCCGAAGTTGACTTACTACAGTGTTCACCTACCACTCGCCCCCACATTCCGACAGCATCTGGCAAGGATAAGATTCCTTGTTGACTGATACATAGTTAGCGTGCGCTAAGCCTAATCTTTTAGCGTGCGCTAATACTTCAGGACAACAACCGTTGACTTACGAACGTGCGCCAAAGCAGGGTCCACACGCAGATTCCTTCCGATGCATGCGCACTAGCGTACGCCATCCTATAAACGTAGCGTGCGCTAATCCTGCACGATAGCGTGCGTTATGCATGAATATTAACGTGCGCTAATAAGGCTATACTTAGCCATTTTCCGCAGTTCTTGTCCAACGTCTCGACATACCAAAAACGAACATAAGACACACTGAACACAAACACTGAATCCAATAATATCATCATACGATATACCCAATATCAAAAGTACGACAACCTGATACACAATATCCTCAAATGTAACTGTCGACCAAATACGACAATTATACCGATACTGATATCTCAGTCCTTTATTTATTTTATCTCTACTGTACAAATTCCACGCTGTACAACATAACTCGGATAAAATAATATTAAACATCAGTAGTAGAAATTCCGGATATTACAGTTCATAACAAACTGTGAGAAGGAATCAGGGAGAGACTGTAGGATAAGGTCGGTTTGGAGAGAAGTATCCATTTTAAAATCAAGAGCCTCCAATCTCTCGATCATGGATATCATTTTTTAGGACGTGTTCCCCAACCTTCTCACCTTCCTTCATCCTTGCACCGAACAGTTGCTTGGATATCTCATATCTAGCAGTTCTGCTATGCTCACCATAAAGCTCGGTTAAGTGAGATAAAATCTGCCTAGCAGAAGTCATTTTCTCATGAGCTCTCTGAAGCTCATTAGACATGGAAGCCATAATATAAGCACGGACTTTCACGTCATCCTTAACCCACTTTTCGTGGTTTTCAATCTCTTCCTGATTGGCTCGGGTCCGCACAGGAGGCGCCGGAATGTCCGTCTCCAAGACGTATCCCAGTGCCTCTATACTGAGGACAATCATCAGATTGCGGAGCCAATCCACAAAGTTAGGTCCCATTAAGGTGTTCTTTTCGAGTAGAATTGCGAGTGGATTCATTGTCATATTGAGTTATGTCTGCATTAAGTATAACAGATTAATTAGTGACTTGTTATATTATGTTCTGAGTATAGAATTAAGGTCTTTTCTATTCTTGTTACCCAGCTCCCACTATTTTTATCGGAATAACACACTCCCATGTGAAAACCGGAAGTATCGTCGCTCTACTTCATAGTGGTGAACGAGTTCGTTATAAATCTTAATAGAGGGCAACCGAACAGGTTTCTAGTCTATTAATTTTCATAAAGTGGTGTCCAACACCAACCCATCTAATGGATGATTCGATCTTCTTTTTCCCCTTGATCATTCCCCTCAACCTATACGGTTTCTATGGTTCGTGAACAAGTTAAGTTTATACCATCGACGCAAATCAGTTTCACAATTGAATCTTATCCGGCAACCTATCAGGTTTCTAGGGATAAAATTTGCTCCAACCGAAGGCATCCAATGCGCTCCCGGTAATATATTCGTCCTCCCCGAACGACTACCCCGATAACTCGGAAGCATAGCACATCCGGTTTGGATTTCAATTTCCCGAAAACTCGATGGAGGGAAGGAAAACCTTGAAACCTTATAAACTTAATAATTTGTTGTGGGAGAATTATCGCGATTAACGTTACACTTTGCACATTAATCGTTTAAGCGCGTTTGTGGCATTCATACAATATGAAACAACCATTCACAACCTAGTTGCTACCAACATGTGGTTCATGGACCGTTCCTAGAAAACAAAAACTCCGTAATCTAATTATAAGTCTTCGTCTTGAATCTTCGTCTTCTCGAAATGGATCTTCCTCCGGTCTTCGTCATTACA
Organism: Orobanche coerulescens; assembly: GCA_033398695.1. NCBI lineage: Eukaryota > Viridiplantae > Streptophyta > Magnoliopsida > Lamiales > Orobanchaceae > Orobanche > Orobanche coerulescens. Next base: position 94,124,950 of record CM065816.1, read on the forward strand.
TATAAATTTTACATTGAAAATTGCATCCTAGATACAATTTTTTCTAGTAAAATAAATAGGCTCAAAATGCCCTTTACAACCCAATCGAATAAAACGAACAATTCAAAAACTAAGTCCACGAACCACATCCCCATTCAAAAGCATTCATTCAATAAATACTAAATAAATGGAAAGCGTAGAGATACATTGATCCAATCAACAATACGAACCGATCCAATCGATTCACACAATCGGTAATATGATAACGTTCAAAATAATTCGGTCGACCATAAATATTCCAATTAATCAAATTTCCCTTATAAAATGAAATACCATAAATCATTTTAATCATATTAAATCCAATTTAACATGCGGGAGATTAATTTTCAAGAATACACGAAAAATCGAGCCGGGCGAAATTGGCTGCCATGGCCGAAGTCATCGCGGCAAAGATGCCGGCAGACATGCCGGCATGGCCGATCACGCTCGGCACCGGCCGGGCATGGCCCGTGTCTCGACACGGTCGGGTCGCCTGGCGGTGGCTCGATCGCCGACACGGCCGTGTCACGGACACGGCCGAGTCACCCCTGGCAAGAACTTTGCCCTTTGTCCGAAAAATCGTCGACGACGATTCGAGCTCGATTCTTGACCGGATATCAATATCAATATTTTTCAACATTCATATCTTCAATATAAATCATATTTCCAAGAAATTAAGATTTATATTTAGACAAAAACTTACGAAAAATATAACTACAACGAACGTAAAAATATATACCACGATTATGACTAAAATGATTCCAAATCATTCACCATCTAATCAAGCATTCCAAATGCCAATATCGTATATACGATCGCAAGACCTACGCTCCGATACCACCGTTGGGATTCGGTGCCTAAAACGAAGGCCAGTGAGCGGTAAAGCGAAAATTAATTCGATCCGAATCCCTACGAGGATCGATCGAGCTACGTATATACGAATATCAAAACGAATAACAAGAGATATAGAAACTCACCCTTGTAGTCCGTTGATTAGATGGATAACCTTCTCTTGAGCTATTCCCCAAGCTTTGCTTGATCTCTACGAATCTATTCCGCTTCAAGCCCTTGAACGATCCAACGCCGAAAGCACCGCGTCTCTACTTGCCACGCCGGAATACGAACGGAATGACAACACTTTGCTATCCTCCGAGGATACGGCTAGAGCTAGGTGATGAAGCTATTGATTTTGATGAATATACTCCAAGTATGTTTATCAAAATTCTCTCAATATTTTTTTCTCAATTTTCTCCAAGAAAAATGAAGAAGAAGTTAGTGAAGAAGATGAAGATGAGTATGAACACCATGAAATGAACTCTAAGTTCTATTCTCTCTCTCCTTCAAACTCACTTACATATATCTCTCCTCCAAGGTGTGAATTATATATGTTATATGATGAAGTCTTCTCAATCACAAGCTTACATATATATTCTTTATTCACCTTCCACCAAACTTATACAACTCATTCACATGAGAGGTATCCCCACCATGTCAATATCATCCATATAAAATGGAAACAAAAGACAAGGGGAAATTAGGTGGAAAAGAGGAGGGTGGCCATGATGAAAAACGGACGAGTTCGGTTCGTTTCGGACTCCCGAAAGTCCAAACAGATAAACTCCGATTCCGTTTTGATGTATTTATATCAATTAATTAATCCAATTAATTAATCATATCAAACACATAATAATATAATTAATTTCTCCAAGAAATAATTATATACATGAATTAAATTAATCACCCAGTAATTTATTTAATTCATTAGGCCGTAAATCAATTTATCCAATAAATCGATTTAGACATCTAATGTCCCAAATTTAGATATCCAATATCTAATACACATAATGAGAGAATTAGCTTGATTCATTCCGTCGTCAATCCTAATGCGCGACTCGGTAGGTCCGTCTCAGTCAGCAATGGGAGGAACCAAAGAGTAGTAGCACCACCTAGCCAGCCTGGCGGCCTACACTGTACCCCAACTGAGAACGAATGATTGGGATCATTCAAGAACCATTCTGTCGTGAATACCAGTATACGTATAAACCCTTCTTTCAAATGTCCCGATCAAGTTATAGGGTCACGGTCAGTCAAACCCTATCTGTACTTGACGCTATGAATGCGTTAATGCAAATCGAGATCATCGAGCTCTCGTGTATCTAATACAGCTAGCTCCAATGCTTTGGCCAAAGACTTATGATCTCATTTGCCAATAACCGCATAGGACATATAACCCGTTCACTAACAGGAGAAAGAATTCTATCTTGGTATTCAGTAGGACCTGCTACTTGCCCATCAAGATGCACGTTGAGTTTGACCCCCGCCTTCCGGTTTACAGGGTCGAACTACTCTAATGAAAATCTTGACGTCACAAGCACATCCCTACGAAATCCTCAAGTCGAAAGTTCACGAATACCTATCACAACCTTTCGATTCCATCATTGACTGTCCCGGAGTGAAATCCATGTGACGAATCGAGGGTGAGTCGGTTCGAGTATATTAATCCAATTAGCATACCTATAACGTGTGCTCCCACTAACCATTAGTGTTCGACAGGCACTCTCCTTGTCAAAGAACACGTCATACAAGTCTTTACATAAACTTAACGCCCAGTCAAGTTTCATCGACTTGCGAACGATTAAGTATTTGAGCTATAAACCTTTCCAAAGGCCGACCCCCTTATCCAATAAGGAGTGGAATGTTTTGCTCTCAAATACACGGACTAGTTTCTATATGTATATTTACGAGTTAGGAATGCCAAGAACTACCAAGAATAAAGAAACATTCATTGCCTTATATAAATGATTTACATAATTATAAGTACAATGCCCTCACTCAACAACCTCTGAGTGGCATTCGAGGGCATACTCCTAACAATCTCCCACTTGCACTCAATGCCACACACTATGGTATCTAATACCCATGTTCTCCAGATTATGCGCCAAGCTAATCTGAGAATGTGGCTTGGTCAGTGGATCAGCGACGTAGTCGGCTGACTCTACTCTATGCAGCACAATGTATCTCTTTGCGATCAAATACTCTTACGAGATGATACTCTCTCAATATGTTTGGTACTGTTGTGAAACCTCGGCTCTTAGGCACGTGCTCTTTGCTCTGGCGGCAAGAAGACAAGGTGTCATGAGAAGTTTACCTAGTAACTTCTTAACCCTTCCTTTGGAGGCCTCCGTGGCCGCTATATACTCAGCCTAACTGGTGGAATCAGTAGTCGCGCTATACTAGGCACTATGCCAAGATACTGCTCTTCCATTAAGAGTAAATGTAGCCAGAAGTAGACATATAATCGTCTTTCTGTCCTTGGAAGTCCAATACAGTGAATCCCACCACATTCTGTTCTACACCACCATATATAAGAATCAGATCTCTTAGTACTTCTAAAGTACTTGAGAACATTCTTTACGGCGGTCTAATGTTCCCTGACTGGATTAGCCCGAAACCTACTTACCACGCTTCCAGCATGCGCAATGTCAGGTTTTGTACACAATAAAGCATATGTAAGGCTACCCACTTCCGAAGCATATGGTATATAACTCATTTCCTTTCATTGCTCCTCGCTATGAGGACACATCTTCAAGGTGAGTTTTATTCCATGTCGCATCGGAAGGAACCCTCTTTAAGATCTAATCTATATAGAGGGCTTGGGAAAAACATATCATTCTCTTCGATCTATCCCAGTAGAGTCGAATCCCAAGAATATAGGTTTCTTCTCCCAAGTCTTTCATGGAGGAATTACTCGAAAGCCAAGCTTTCCTAGAACTGAGCATTACCACATCATTTCCTATTAGTAGAATGTCATCTACATATAGTACTTAGAATGTGATCTTGCTCCCACTAACCCTCTTGTATACACAAGATTCCTCTTCATTTTGCACGAAGTCAAACTCTTTGACCGTCTCGTCAAAATGAAGGTCCCAACTACATGAAGATCACATACCATTTCATGGAGTCTACATCCACCATTGCTAGGTCATTGGTCGCGGGTCGGTCTCTTGTTTATCACTTGGAACCTCGAGGAAACCCAGTTCCTCCAAGTGCATAAAACTATACGTCTCAGGTAAATGAGACACCCTACTAGACCTGCGAGGTGGTTGTACTTGTGTTTCAGAAAGTTCAGTTCCTGTTTCTTGCACAGGTGTCTCCTGAGGAGTTTCATTGTATTCTTCTAAAGAAATACTTCTACCTGCTCCGCCTTCCTGAATGAACTCATCTTCCAGGAAGTGTGCTTGTAAAGCAACAACGATCTTTCGATCTTCGGGCATTTAGAATAGATATCCCATCGTCCCAGATGGGAATCCAATGAAACGTCCCTTCGCGGACCTAGCTTCCAACTTCTCCACCTTAGTCATCTTGACATAGGCGGGACATCCTCAAATCCTAATGTGATTAAGACTTGGTTTCCTTCCCTCCCACATCTCATGTGGAGTTTTAGGAACAGATTTAGAAGGACATCTGTTCAAGATATACGCGTCAGTCAGAAGTGCATACCCCCACAGGTAAATTGGCAAGTCAGTATAGCCCAGCATGGAACGGACCATGTTCAACAGGGTCCGGTTCCTTCTTTCTGACACACCATTTAACTGAGGAGTACCTGGAGGTGTTAGTTGTGAAACTATTCCATGTTCCTTAAGGAACTCACAAACTCCATACTCATATACTCGCCACCTCGGTCCGACCGAAGTGCTTTGATATGATTACCAGTTTGTTTCTCGACTAGGGCCTTGAATTCCTGGAATTTCTCAAAGGCCTCGGATTTATGTTTCATTAAGTATACATAACCATACCTAGTATGATCATCTGTAAATGTAATGAAATATTGATATCCATCACGTGCTGCTTCCAAAGCACCACATACGTCGGTATGGATTAATCCCAGTTTATCAGCGGCTCTTTCAAAAGTCCCTGTGAAGGGGGACTTAGTCATTTTGCCTTTAAGGCAAGATTCACAAGTAGGAAAGGGATCCGATCCCAATGGACCCATAAGTCCATCTTTTTCCATCTTGTAAACCTTGGTCTGACCAACATGACCAAGTCTAAGATGCCATTTCAAAACTTGACTGGTTTCATCCCTACCACATTTTCTAGTCATAGTATTCACAACTACTTTGTTCTTTGAGATTTAGATGATACAATCCACTCAACAATGTAGCAGTACCCACTAGTTTATTTCTAAAATAAATTTTGGTGAACCATCACCAATGAAAATGAAAAGCCTTTTCGGTCCATGACCTAATGGATACAATGTTTTGTGCCCCTTGGGCAAAACAAGTACATCTTCTAAAGTCAAAACAAAGCCGGATTCTAAACCCAAAAGAAGTGATCCTATGTTGGTCGCCTTGACACTATGCCCGCTTCCGACTGTGATCATAACTTCTCCAGCTCCAAGCTTCCTACTTTGTTCCAGATCCTGATTCACGGTACAAATATGAGAACTAGCACCAGAATCCAGTATCAAGGAAGTAGAAAATACGGTAGCGAACAATTTGTTTCCAAAACTAAAAGTTACAGACCAAGTGCCATGAAGAATGGGACAGTCTCTAGCCCAGTGGCCCACTCACCGCACTTGAGACAAGCATCCTTCTTCTTTTTGTTCTTCTAACCATCGGGGCCTTGCCCTTACCCTTAAGGTCCTTAACTTGTGGTCCAGTTTTCTTCTTGGTCTTTTTCTTCTTGTTCTTAGACCTCCGAGGTCCAGAAGAAATCACAAGAGCAAACTCCTTCATCCGCGGAGTCTTCATCTGAGACTGAGCGGTCACAAGTTTGTTCATTAGCCCAGCTAAATTACATGCAATCTCATTGCAGTTGAAGTTCATAACAAACTGTGAGAAGGAATCAGGGAGAGACTGTAGGATAAGGTCGGTTTGGAGAGAAGTATCCATTTTAAAATCAAGAGCCTCCAATCTCTCGATCATGGATATCATTTTTTAGGACGTGTTCCCCAACCTTCTCACCTTCCTTCATCCTTGCACCGAACAGTTGCTTGGATATCTCATATCTAGCAGTTCTGCTATGCTCACCATAAAGCTCGGTTAAGTGAGATAAAATCGCCTGTAAGTCATTTTCTCATGAGCTCTCTGAAGCTCATTAGACATGGAAGCCATAATATAAGCACGGACTTTCACGTCATCCTTAACCCACTTTTCGTGGTTTTCAATCTCTTCCTGATTGGCTCGGGTCCGCACAGGAGGCGCCGGAATGTCCGTCTCCAAGACGTATCCCAGTGCCTCTATACTGAGGACAATCATCGATTGCGGAGCCAATCCACAAAGTTAGGTCCCATTAAGGTGTTCTTTTCGAGTAGAATTGCGAGTGGATTCATTGTCATATTGAGTTATGTGCATTAAGTATAACAGTTAATTAGTGACTTGTTATATTATGTTCGAGTATAGAATTAAGGTCTTTTCTATTCTTGTTACCCGGCTCCCACTATTTTTATCGGAATAACACACTCCCATGTGAAAACCTAAGTATCGTCGCTCTACTTCATAGTGGTGAACGAGTTCGTTATAAATCTTAATAGAGGGCAACCGAACAGTTTCTAGTCTATTAATTTTCATAAAGTGGTGTCCAACACCAACCCATCTAATGGATGATTCGATCTTCTTTTTCCCTTGATCATTCCCCTCAACCTATACGGTTTCTATGGTTCGTGAACAAGTTAAGTTTATACCATCGACGCAAATCGGTTTCACAATTGAATCTTATCCGCAACCTATCGTTCTAGGGATAAAATTTGCTCCAACCGAAGGCATCCAATGCGCTCCGGTAATATATTCGTCCTCCCGACGACTACCCGATAACTCGGAAGCATAGCACATCCGGTTTGGATTTCAATTTCCCGAAAACTCGATGGAGGGAAGGAAAACCTTGAAACCTTATAAACTTAATAATTTGTTGTGGGAGAATTATCGCGATTAACGTTACACTTTGCACATTAATCGTTTAAGCGCGTTTGTGGCATTCATACAATATGAAACAACCATTCACAACCTAGTTGCTACCAACATGTGGTTCATGGACCGTTCCTAGAAAACAAAAACTCCGTAATCTAATTATAAGTCTTCGTCTTGAATCTTCGTCTTCTCGAAATGGATCTTCCTCCGGTCTTCGTCATTACATATAAATTTTACATTGAAAATTGCATCCTAGATACAAATTTTTCTAGTAAAATAAATAGGCTCAAAATGCACTTTACAACCCAATCGAATAAAACGAACAATTCAAAAACTAAGTCCACGAACCACATCCCCATTCAAAAGCATTCATTCAATAAATACTAAATAAATGGAAAGCGTAGAGATACATTGATCCAATCAACAATACGAACCGATCCAATCGATTCACACAATCGGTAATATGATAACGTTCAAAATAATTGATTGACCATAAATATTCCAATTAATCAAATTTCCCTTATAAAATGAAATACCATAAATCATTTTAATCATATTAAATCCAATTTAACATGCGGGAGATTAATTTTCAAGAATACGAAAAATCGAGCCGGGCGAAATTGGCTGCCATGGCCGAGTCATCGCGGCATGCCGCAGACATGCTGGCATGGCCGATCACGCTCGGCGGTGCCGGCAGGCACGGCCGTGTCTCCGACACGGTCGGGTCTGCCGCGATGGCTTTGAGGCCGACACGGCCGTGTCACGGTTTCTGGCCGAGTCACCACTGCGCAACACGCCCTTTGTCCGAAAAATCATCCGACGACGATTCGGAGCTCGATTCTTGACCGGATATCCAATATCAATATTTTTCAACATTCATATCTTCAATATAAATCATATTTCCAAGAAATTAAGATTTATATTTAGACATAAACTTACGAAAAATATAACTACAACGAACGTAAAAATATATACCACGATTATGACTAAAATGATTCCAAATCATTCACCATCTAATCAAGCATTCCAAATGCCAATATCGTATATACGATCGCAAGACCTACGCTCCGATACCACCGTTGGGATTCGGTGCCTAAAACGAAGGCCCAGTAAGCGGTAAATGAAAATTAATTCGATCCGAATCCCTACGAGGATCGATCGAGCTACGTATATACGAATATCAAAACGAATAACAAGAGATATAGAAACTCACCCTTGTAGTCCGTTGATTAGATGGATAACCTTCTCTTGAGCTATTCCCCAAGCTTTGCTTGATCTCTACGAATCTATTCCGCTTCAAGCCCTTGAACGATCCAACGCCGAAAGCACCGCGTCTCTACTTGCCACGCGCCGGAAAAACGAACGGAATGACAACACTTTGCTATCCTCCGAGGATACGGCTAGAGCTAGGTGATGAAGCTATTGATTTTGATGAATATACTCCAAGTATGTTTATCAAAATTCTCTCAATATTTTTTTCTCAATTTTCTCCAAGAAAAATGAAGAAGAAGTTAGTGAAGAAGATGAAGATGAGTATGAACACCATGAAATGAACTCTAAGTTCTATTCTCTCTCTCCTTCAAACTCACTTACATATATCTCTCCTCCAAGGTGTGAATTATATATGTTATATGATGAAGTCTTCTCAATCACAAGCTTACATATATATTCTTTATTCACCTTCCACCAAACTTATACAACTCATTCACATGAGAGGTATCCCCACCATGTCAATATCATCCATATAAAATGGAAACAAAAGACAAGGGGAAATTAGGTGGAAAAGAGGAGGGTGGCCATGATGAAAAACGGACGAGTTCGGTTCGTTTTGGACTCCCGAAAGTCCAAACAAATAAACTCCGATTCCGTTTCGATGTATTTATATCAATTAATTAATCCAATTAATTAATCATATCAAACACATAATAATATAATTAATTTCTCCAAGAAATAATTATATACATGAATTAAATTAATCACCCAGTAATTTATTTAATTCATTAGGCCGTAAATCAATTTATCCAATAAATCGATTTAGACATCTAATGTCCCAAATTTAGATATCCAATATCTAATACACATAATGAGAGAATTAGCTTGATTCATTCCGTCGTCAATCCTAATGCGCGACTCGGTAGGTCCGTCTCAGTCAGCAATGGGAGGAACCAAAGAGTAGTAGCACCACCTAGCCACTGGCGGCTACCTTGTACCCGAGAACGAATGATTGGGATCATTCAAGAACCATTCTGTCGTGAATACCAGTATATGTATAAACCCTTCTTTCAAATGTCCCGATCAAGTTATAGGGTCACGGTCAGTCAAACCCTATCTGTACTTGACGCTATGCATGCGTTAATGCAAATCGAGATCATCGAGCTCTCGTGTATCTAATACAGCTAGCTCCAATGCTTTGGCCAAAGACTTATGATCTCATTTGCCAATAACTGCATAGGACATATAACCCGTTCACTAACAGGAGAAAGAATTCTATCTTGGTATTCAGTAGGACCTGCTACTTGCCCATCAAGATGCACGTTGAGGTTGACCCCCGCCTTCCGGTTTATAGGGTCGAACTACTCTAATGAAAATCTTGATGTCACAAGCACATCCCTACTAAATCCTCAAGTCGAAAGTTCACGAATACCTATCACAACCTTTCGATTCCATCATTGACTGTCCCGGAGTGAAATCCATGTGACGAATCGAGGGTGAGTCGGTTCGAGTATACTAATCCAATTAGCATACCTATAACGTGTGCTCCCACTAACCATTAGTGTTCGACAGGCACTCTCCTTGTCAAAGAACACGTCATACAAGTCTTTACATAAACTTAACGCCTACCAAGTTTCATCGACTTGCGAACGATTAAGTATTTGAGCTATAAACCTTTCCAGTGCCGACCCCCTTATCCAATAAGGAGTGGAATGTTTTGCTCTCAAATACACGGACTAGTTTCTATATGTATATTTACGAGTTAGGAATGCCAGTAACTACCAGTAAATAAAGAAACATTCATTGCCTTATATAAATGATTTACATAATTATAAGTACAATGCCCTCACTCAACAACCTCTGAGTGGCATTTGAGGGCATACTCCTAACAATCAGCCCACTTATTGGAGACTAAAGACACATGGGGACCCGAGAGATTGGCCTAGCTGTTTATCAAAGAGATTGTAAGGTTACATGGTACCCCCAGGAGTATTGTATCAGATCGTGACGGGAGATTCGTGTCACACTTTTGGAAAGCAGTTCATCATGAGATGGGTATGCAATTAGACTTCAGTACAGCATTTCATCCGCAACTGATGGTCAGTCTGAAAGGACTATCCAAACTCTAGAGGGTATGTTGAGGGCGTGCGCTCTTGATTGGAAGGATGATTGGGAAGCCCAACTGCCTTTGGTGGAATTCACTTACAATAATAGTTGGCACGCTTCGATTCAGATGGCACCTTATGAAGCATTGTATGGCCATCGTTGTAGGTCTCCTTTGTGTTGGGACGATCTATCTGAGTCTTTGGGTACGGAAACCGATATGTTTTTAGCAGCCCGTGAGAAGATCGCTCTGATTAGGAGTCGTTTGTCAATGGCTCCAAGCTGACAGAAGTCTTACGCAGACAACCATCGACGACCGCTTGAGATCGAGGTTGGTGACCATGTAGGTGTTTTTCATTTTGGGAAGAGGGGCAAGCTGAGTCCGAGGTATATCGGGCCGTTTGAGGTTTTGGAACGAGTTGGTGATCTGGCCTATCGTTTGGCGTTGCCATCAGCTCTGAGTTGGATTCATGGCATGTTTCATGTCTCTCAGTTGAGGAAATATGTTGCTGATCCGAGTCATATACTTCAGTTCGATGAGACCGAGATAGCGGAGGATCATTCGTACGAGGAGCGTCCCGTACAGATACTTGAGAGGAGGATCAAACAATTACGGAATAAGACGATTCCCCTACTGAAGGTTCAGTGGTCACGACACGGAGTCGAGGATGCTACGTGGGAGACGGAGAGCAGCATGCGAGAGAGGTATCCCTAGTTGTTTATCCCTTAGTTTCGAGGACGAAACTCCTTTTAAGGGGGAGAGTATGTAATATCCGACAGTAATTTCTTATCTACTGTTGTATTGTTCGGATAATTTGAGTAACGTTGTAATCATGTTACATTCAATTAATGTTTATTAATGTCGGGATATATCAGAATGGATTTGATTATGACTATCATTCGCATTGTGGTTGACCTCTTGACGTTGTGTAGATTTTTACATTTTTGGGCTAGAATTTTTGTGTTTAACGTACGCTAAGGCTTCAACCTAACGTACATTATTTTATTGGCTTTACGTACATAATGGATGGCTTGTTACGTACGTAATGCATTGGAATCTTATTTGATCTCACTTTCGGCGTGGGGGTCGGACACGATCCAGATAACTAGACTTTTCGAGGCAGCCAGGTTGACCTACATTTCGTACGTAATGCTATGACCCATAACATACATAATGATGTTAGTGTTTTGAGACAGTAACATCTGGAGGCATATTACGTATGTAACAATTTCAGTATAGCGTATGTAAAGGAGTTAACATACGTTATCTTTAAGCGATAACGTACGTAACGAGCTGTGCAGTTTATAAAAAGACAGCTTGTGTCTTTCATTTGCAGGTCCAAACTCCGAATTTTCTCTCCAACAATCATCCCTATGCCTCACTAGACCGATTCTACACCCTTCCAACTTGTGTTTGAGCTTTGCATCTTGGATTGGAGCTTGTTGATTGGGAGTTTAGAGCTGTTTCTTGAAGCTTGGAGTATGTTCTTGTGGTTTGGTGATTTGTTCTTCGTTTTTGAAGGTATGTAGTACGATTTTACACTCTATTATCGTAGTCATGATGTTAGTAATATAGTATACTACACCTAATGTTGAATTAATCAAGTAAAACATGTTTGTAGTTAAGCTTTTAACAACTTAGTGATGAATATGGTAATTAAGGGTTTGGAATGAGGTGTTCTTGATGTTTTAATGGTGTTAATCATGTTTAGTACAATCACACTCTTCTTGCTGGACTATTAACATCACTAGGACAATAATAATCCTTAGTTTCATTGTAGCTAGGTTGATTGTTCGAATTGTTGGCATAATATACTAGAACACCTTGATGAATGTTAGAAGATTAAGAGTGATGTTCTTGCACCTAAACTAGGTGAATTCATAGGTGTGATAATTGATTCTTCAGGTTAGTAAGAAGATTATAAGGATGGTGTGATATGAGATAATCTTCATAATTATGATATGGCCTTGTAACTAAATGAATTTTGTATAACCTTATGGTAACCTACTATATTCAATCTAAATAAGACATAGTGATGAACAAGGTGGTGCAGATTTTTAATTTCATTCATCCGTGATGTTCTTGATAGCTTTAAAGGTTATAAGATAATAATGGCATAACATGTTCTTGATAAATTCCTAGTCATAAAGAATCATGCGAATATTCGGTAATGTTTTGTAAACCGATTGTAAGAATGAGTTGAGGTAAATAGAGTTCTTAGAATAAGATTTCGATATTTTGAGAAAGTGAACTATTCAAATGGAATTTAGGGTGTCGTCTCACTAAATTCGATACCGATGATTATATGGATGTGTTATTGAGTGAAATGTATTTCATTCAAGGTTGATTGTTCGAGTAACCGATATTAGTCGAGGACCGTTCGTTCGTTTAGACAAGGGAGGATTATTCTCGTCTCCGTATTGAGGCAAGTTATCTTGCTTGGTTATAATGATGATTAGATTCTTGTGATGATTATACATTTCATGTATATGAAACGCTTATGAATTTGTGACTCGTAATTTGATATTGTTCTTGACGTTATTCCGTTTTTCATCATGGGATTGCATTCCCAAGCCCATCACTTTGAATCGTTGATCTTGTTGGTCCTTATTGTCACTTCGGTGAGTTTCTTGATCCTTAATCGGATATGTGATTTGTTGAATTCATTGTCATGTTGTATCGTGACATATCTGGAATCATATCTACGTGCCGATTGGTTATTGTGTAGGATTTTTAGCCAGGCACTTATATAGTCATACGTGGATGTTTTTCGTATTGTACTGTGTACACGAGACGTAGTTCGTGAGGCTAATTAGGTACATTATCACACGTATATTCTGGATTTCGTATACGGGGTATACATGTGCACGGACACATTTCCGGATCGGGCATACTGTGATGTCCATCTTGAGCCATATTGTTTGATCGTTCATAGTCCATGTATGATTGGATATGTTCGATGGTTTGTAAGTGATTGTTCATACTCCCGAGGGGTATATTCAATAGTCGGGATGTTTTCTTGAGATCTAATATATGTGAATTGTATAATGTCGGAAGAATCATTTATCATGTATATCTGACCCTGTGTTTTGGGCGAAATACTTGTGTTGTATTTTAGGTCGAGGAAAAGGCAAGGCACGGGAAGAGCATGGTGACGGCGAAGGGTTCGAAGGATACTAGTTCGGGGGACCCATGTCTTTTGTGTCCGGTTATGTTCAAACCATGTAATGTTACTTTATTTCCGCTTTATTTAAACTATTGTCCGGTTGTATTAATATTTAAAGTATATTCCATCTCCATATGGTTTATACTTGTATTTCGGATCCTGTGTATCATAAGGCCGGCCATACCATTAATAAACTCCTAATCGGAGTAGTGACTATTTATTGTGGTTCAGTATCACAAGATAATACTTATTTAATCTGTATTTTGGTATCGCCTGGTGGGTCCCAGTGTGGGGTCCACGGCACTTAATAGCCGCCTTTTGGGGTGTTACAGACATTGTTTCTTTCCATCTGGTTGAGCTATTCTTGCATTGCAATTATCTATGAGTAGTCCTCCAGTGCTTGAGCTGTTGTCTTGGGTTCCATTTGAGACATGAAATAAGAGAACATTGCCATTCAAGCCGGTTATGTGGATTGTCTGGTTCTGACTCCATCAGTTAGGTTTCCAATTATCTGTTGAATGTGATGATATCTGACCCATTTGGGAATATCTTCTTCAGGGTTTGTTCCCCCTGTTGAGTTGCTTTGGACTTCATCTCTCTCTACATCAGCTTTGTTCTGGACTTCTTGATCTGCAGCTGGATCAGCTACGGTCTTGTCATCTGCAGGTTGGGATCCTGTCTGCTCTGCAGATGCGTCTTTGTCAGCTATAGATGGGTCTTCATCAACTGCAGTTGTACCAGGTAGGTTTTGGGATCCTATCTGATCTGCAGTCGACTCTTCAGGCTGGTCTGCTGTTGGGTCTTCAGGCTGATTTGTAGGTGAGTCCATCATTCCTGTGTCATGAATGATAACTTCTTCTAGGGTCGCATATTTGATCTTTTTCTCAATCGATTTCAGCTGTTTCCTGTACTCAACAGTCGACTCATCAAACACAACATGAGGTGTTTCTTCCACAACTAATGTTCTTTTGTTAAAAACTCTGTATGCCTTGCTTATTTGTGAGTATCCCATAAAGAGACGATCATCAGTTTCAGCATCAAAGGCATTCAGTTGGGTTTTACCATTGTTGTGGATGAAACACTTACAACCAAACATATGAAAGTATGCAATGGTTGGTGTTCTGCCATTCCAAACCAGATAGGGAGTTTTTCCATGTCTCCCTACTATCATAATCCTATTCTGAGTATGGCATGCTGTGTTGACAGCTTCAGCCCAGAACCTCTTTGGTAGGTCAGCTTCAGCAATCATTGACCTGGAAACTTCCTTCAAGATTCTGTTTCTTCTTTCAGCAACACCATTTTGCTGAGGTGTTCTTGGGGCAGATACTTCATGCTGGATTCCATTCTGATCACTGTACTCAGTGATTGCCTTGTTGAGAAATTCTCCTCCTTTATCTGATCTGGTCTTGATATTTGAGAGAGATTTCTCATTCTGAATCTTCCTTAGCAGCGCAGGTAATTTTGTTAGTGTTTCACTCTTTTTATAGAGAAAAGCAACCCATGTGTACCTTGAGTAGTCATCTACTACTACTATAGCATGCTTCCTTCCATTCAATGTCCTTGGCTTGATGGGGCCAAAGAGATCCATATGAAGTAGATCTAAAATTCTGGTTGTGGGAGTGGTAGGCTGAACTGGTTTGAATGATGCTCTGGTCTGCTTTCCTTTCTGGCATGCATCACAGAGAGATTTTTTCTTGAATACTTCTTCTGTAAGTCCTCTGACCAGCTTTTGAGAGCTTTTCTTGTTGATGGCTTTGAAGTTTAGATGACATAATCTTTTATGCCATAGCCATCCATTTTCAGCAATCGTCTTAGATAGAAAACAGGTGTTTGGAGTGCCTGTATTCCAATCTATTATGTAGACATCTCTTCTTCTGAATCCTTGTAGCTTCACTTCTCCATATAGGATATCAATCACCATGCATTTCCAAATGGTGAAGACTACTAGGTTCTTCTCATCATAGAATTGGCTTATGCTCAATAGGTTGTATTTGAGCCCTTTGACATAGTAACTTTGGATATGGTTATATTTCCTCTGTGCAGCTCTCCAAATCCTTTTGTCTGACCTCTAGAGCTATCTCCAAAGGTTACATCCGGACCTCTTTCTTTGGTGTAGTTTGAAAGCACCTTCTTATTCTCTGTCATGTGCATTGAGCATCAAGAATCTACAAACCATTTTTCACCTCCTATTGTTGAACTTGAGGACATGTGGTAGTAGTCTTTCCACCTTTTCTGCAATCAGACAAGCAGAGATTTAGGTACCCAAATTTGTGTGGGTCCTTTGGGGTTAGTAGGCTTCCTGGAGAATCGATTTCTCCTTGGATTATAAAATTTATGTTGTCTACCCCTATACCGTGTGTGCTGTTTGGGTCTATATCCTTGGTTAGGATTGTGTACTGGATATGCCTCATAAAACCTATGGTGTGGGCCATTTCTAAACCTTGGCTGAGACCATTTGTTAAATCGTTGGGGTCTCCACACCTGTTCATTTTGAAAATTTGGATAACCTTGAGGTTTCCATTTGCCTCTCCCATTTTGAAATCTGTTTTTAGGGAGTCTGGTAATAGTTGGCATAATGTCTTGGCTGCTGCTTTTGCCTTGGCCATTGCCTAGTCTCATGTCTAGGTGGCTGCCTTGTGAAACTTGGCTGCTGCCTAAACTTTTGACTAGGCTGCTGCCTATTTTGAAATACGGGTTTATATGTAGGCTCAGCACCTTGGACAATTGTTTCTCCCTTGATAAAAATAGTTTTTGAACTGGAGGGAGTGTTGGGGTCATATCCAAGGCCTGATCTGGAATAAAGTGGCCTTTTTTTCATACACAATTCATCCAGGGTTATAGATGCCTTTAAGGATGTTATTTCCTTTGCTTCTATATTACTTTGCTGTGTCAGTTTAGCAAACTCAGATTTAACATGAGCAAGTGCAGCTGATTTCTCACTGTTTAAAACAGTTAACCTTTTAATCCTGCTGTAGTATTATCAGCCGGGTTTTTCAATTTATTTTCAGCCTGTTTTTCAAATTCAGATTTGATTTTTATTAACTCTAGGCTGAGTTTTTCAAAGTTATTTTTCAGCTGCCTATTCTCATCTTGCAGCTGTATTTTCTCGGTTGTCACAGTTAAGTGTGCAGATTTTAATTTTTCAAAGTCTTTAAGGAGCTGATTAACAGATTCATGTAAGTCAATATCTTGAGACATGTCTAAGCTGTTATTACTAGAAATTGAGGGTTTAGATGTTACCTCTTCATTAGATAGGTTGGCCATCACACAGTTGTATTCATCATCATCATCATCATCATCATCATCATAGAAGAATCCACCACTTGATTCTACTCTTTCTTCAATCTGATCTTCTCCAATGAGAGCTTTTCTTTTGTCTTCTTTTCTGCTCACTTCTTTCTTGGCTTCATCTCTCTTGAGATCAGGGCAGTCAAATTGTATATGCCCGGTTTTGTGGCACTTATAACATTCCACCTTCCAGTTGCCTGTCTTCTAGTTCCTCCTTTGATTGTCCTTGTAGTTCTTCTTGTGTTTGGAGTAATTCTTTCTGAGATTACTGAACCTATGCATGATGAACTCCATCTCTTCTTCAAAATTCAGAGGACTGGGGGGACTGGCTTCAGCTAGGCTCTTTGCAGATGATTCTGCTGCAAATGCTATCCCTTTCTCTGCAGGTTCATTAGATGATGAACAGGGTAGCTCGAACTCATATGCCTTCAGATCAGAAAACAGCTCCTAGATCTTTATTTTGTTGAGATCCTTTGACTCTCTCATAGCTACAGCCTTCATGCTCCATTCAGGATTGAGAGATATTAAAACTTTTGGGGCCATCTCCCCGTTGCCATATGTATTTCTAATGGAGTTTATTTCATTTATGATCTCAGTGAATCTTATGTCTACTTGGTCAATTGATTCACCATTCTTCATATTGAAGTTGTCAAACTTTTGGGTGGCAATTGACAACTTATTTTCTTTTATCATCCCGGTTCCCTCACACATTACAGCTAATGTGTCCCAAATTTCCTTTGCATTTTTGCAATTCTTGATCTTGACCATGGTTGCTTTGTCAAGGGTCTGGTATAGGATATCTCTGGCCCGATTGTCTAGGTTGGCCAGCTTGCTCTCTTCAGGGGACATCTCGGCCCTCTTCTTGGGAATCTTCTTTAGCTTCCCAACAGCAGTTTCTTCAGGAGTATTATCCTTCTCAAAGATGAAAGGACCTTCCTCAATGATATACCACATGTCATCATGAATAGATGACAGATGATCCTGCATTCTTATTTTCCATAAGTCATATTCATCAACAGAGAATACAAGTAATCTAGTGTGCATGTGTTGCATGTGTTCTATTCTAAATGATAGATTAATATATATATGCTCAGATATATGGATCTGGTTCTGTAAATATTGAACCAACCTCTCTGATACCACTTGTAGGTCACAAGTCATCAGGAATAAGTCTAGAGGAGGGGGGGTGAATAGACTTATTAAAACTCTTTCCTGAAAGTCATGTGAGCGTCTCAGCTGTGATAAGTACAGATGACTTATGTCGTCTGCAGACAGATAATGTGGAAGACACAACTGATGACGATACAGATAAATTAATGTCGTATGCAGTTAACTTCTAATGGAACAGTAAATATGAATGCAGCAGTTAAGTATGATGTGTAAAGCAGTAAATCACACAGGTACTTATAATGGTTTTAGAGGTGGGGTAATCATCTACTAGTCCACTTCTCTCCAAACCAGTTGAAGATAAATTCACTATAACTGTCAACCAGTGATAAAGTTTACAGAGATTTTTTCCTTAATTACAACAACTTCCAACCAGTGGAAACCCGTGGCCGTTGCAACTCCCTTGACTGCATAGCACCTCCTGATTGAAAAACCGTGGATGCCTCAACAACTTCTCGAGTTGTCGATCATCTTCCAATCAAGAACCCGTGGATGCCTTATTAGTCGTGCAACTTCTGAAAACCTTATTCCTAGAAATACCCTGAACTCAAACTTTAAAGACAAGAGTTTTTGTCTTCTCCGACTAAAGAGCTTCTCAGAATATGACTGTTTAAAGCTTTGCTCTTCACGATGCTATTGTTTGCTTTGATATATTTTATTGCCTTGAATACTTTAATTGCTTGTGAGTGTTGTTCGCATCGTACTTTGCTCAATTCATATCTTCAGATATTTATAGTATGATCCTTGAGATTTATTCATAGCAATTGCACCACTGTAACAAATCCGTCTGTTGGAGAGTGGACTTCTTTGTTTATCTTATCATTCTGTTGCACAACTTAATTTCCCTTTTCAATTTCGACAGATTGAAAGACTTTATTTGTTAGCACTGTTATTCTTGATTAGAATAATCATTAGTCTTCAGAACGCGGATCTCAAGGAATATTTTATTCCTAGCTTTCCGAGAATCATTCCAGTTTGTCTCCTTACGTCTGCATGTGGCTTTCCGTGATTGTTGACTTTCAACGCTTGCTGACGTGGACTGAGTTACTTGGACTTGGCTGATATGTGACTGAAAACCTATCTGATATCTTTTGGTCAACCCTGCCTAATGTGCAGTCAACTTTCTTTGATGTGAACTTCTCTGATGTATCTTGGTAGAAGTTCTTTGAGATAAGGTTCTTTACTCTGGACTTCTCTGAGATAAAGTTCTCCGCTCTGAAGTTCTCAAATATGAAATCCTCTGATCTGAAGTTCTCTGACCTGATGAATGTTCTCTGATCTGATGGTCAAACTTCAGCTGATATCTGTTGACCAGTTTCTCGTCTGATAACTCGACTGTAGATGGGTTTTGGTCAAACCTCTATGATATTCTGTGTTGACCAAAACTTGTCGGATGTAGCGCCTCTTTCAGAACTTGACTGCAGCTAGGTTTTGGTCAAACCTCTCTGATGTTTTGTGTTGACCAAAACTTCTCTGATAATGAACTTGCCTGATAACTTCTATGATGAACGGCAATTCTATACTTAGTCGATTTTCTACTGATCAACATTTGATCAAGACTACCTAAATTTAAAGGCCTATAGAAGATACTCATTTGGTTCTTCTTTACAATTTGCCAAGTACTTAAAATATACATTTGAATAAATCATAATATAGGGAAGACATCATAAAAATCTAACAAGTATGCCTAACAAACCGTTCGCAAGTTGATAAACTAAAATGGGCATTAAGTTTTGATTAAGACTTGTATAAATGATTCTAGGACGTGTGAATGTCTTGATAGCATAGTTATAAGTATATTGGTGGGACCAGTATACTCGAACAACTCATACTTGATTCAGTCACACGGTATTCACTATTGGAGAGTCGATGACGAATCAAAAGGTTGTGATAGTATACATGGACCTTTGACTTGAGGGTTCAGTAAGAGACGTGCCTGTGACGTTTAGTTTGTCATTAGAGTCGTTAGACTCATTTGCTTAATCGATGGGTCAACCTCGAAGTGCGGACTATAAGGGCAGGTAGCATTCTTTACTGTATGCCAAGAAAGGATTCTATCTCCTATTAGTGAGCAGGCGAATGTCCTATACGGTTAATGGCAAATAAGATCATAATTCTTTGGCCAAAACATTCTGATCTAGTCGTATTGGATACCCTAGTAATCAGTCGGTCTTGATTTGCATTAACACATGTATAGTGTCTAGTCAACAGTAGGGTTTGACTTTACCGTGACTCGAAGACTTGACCGGGACATCTGATGAAGGGTTTATACGTATATGGTATTCACGACATAATGGTTCTAGAATGATCCCTTCATTCGTTCTCAGTCGGGGTTTACAATGCGGCCCGCTAGGCTGGCTAAGTGTTGTCTGCACTCAATGGTTCCTCCCAATGCCGACTGAGACGGACCTACAGAGTCGCGCATCAGGATCGTTCACGGATAAATGTGAATTTATTATCTCTATAATTATATTAGATATTGGATATCTAATTATGATTTATTGGATAAATCAAATAGTAGTCTTATAAATTGAAATTAAGTTACTGGATAGTTAATTTAATTCAAAAATTATATTTCTTAGAGAAATATATTTGTATTTGATATAATTAATTAATTGGATAATTAATTAGTATAAATACATTGGTGATAAAATGGAGTGTATTTAATGGAGTCGTTTGACGAGCGTTCGGTACACGAGCCGGGTGACTCGGCCCGTTTCCTATCACTTTCCTTATAGCCGCCCCACCTCTATTTCTTGGTGGTTTCTTGCTGTGTTGTCATGTGTTGTGAGATCCCACCAAGATTTATTCAATTAATGTGTCCATATTGAATTATTTGGTGGGATCACTTTATACATAATATATCACGAAGTAAACAACACCAACACAAAAAAAAAACCATTCATTCATTTTTTGATGCTTGGATCGTGAGATATAGAGAGAGGGAGAGAGAAAATTTCTTCCAAGTTCTTCATCATCTTTGAGGTGAAAAGAAGTGAGGAAAAATAAGAGAGAAAAATTCCTACGAGTTTTCTAGCCGTGTTCTTGATAGAACGGAGTCTCGTTGATTTTTCCGGGCAACATCCGATGCGTGTGAAGTAGAGACATCGTGCTTTCAGTGTTTGGGATAAAGGGATTTCGTGCTCGTGCTCGGGTTCGTGATCATCATCATATTGTGAAGATATTATCAAAGGCTTCAAAGGTATGGGACCTTGATCCTTTTATCTTCGTCAATTTATTTTTCGTATATATGTTACTTGATCGATCCTGTTTGAGATTCTTTATATCGAGTTTTATTATTCCGCTGCGTACTTGTTTTTGTATCCGGAATCCCAATATTGGTATCGAAGCGAGGTATTGCGATATATACGATATTAACATTTGGAATGCTTGATTGGATGTTCTTGTGATTTGGAATCATAATCGTATTAATCGTTGATTTTCAACTGTTCTTCTAAAAATTAATTTTTCATGATTTTATGTTACAATATAAATCTACTTTTCTTTTGAAAAACTAATTTAAACATGTAATATAAAGATTAGAAAAATATTATTTTTGAAATCGGGGCAAAAAAATGAGCCGAAAGCGTAAACGGACCCGGCAGCTTGGAGCTGGCCGGGCACTGCCGTGCGGTCCCATTCTGCGGACCGCGGTCTGGACCTGTGGTCCGACCATGCTCGGAAGCCTGCCGGGCGCCTGCCGGGCGTTCCCACTCGGTGGACCGCGGTCCGGCCATGCGGTCCGGCACTGCTGGGCAGGGTGCTGGGCAGTGCTCGGCTTGGCCAAGCCGTGTGTTTTTCGACTCCATTTTTTTATATTTCGTTCGGTAATTAATTTCCCACAAATTAAATTAAATTTAATTTGACTAAGATATAATTATGGTAATTTTATTCTTAACGGAATTAATTTTATGAAATATTTTCTCATTCGGAACAAGTTAAAAGTAACGGTTGTGTGAATTATTTGGATTAATTCGTTTGGATGGACTAATTTATATTGATTGGATCAATATTTAGTACGAATGCCATTGTTTTAATGTGATTGCTGCATTAATTTTGAATGGAGATGTAGTTTATGGACCTAGTTTTGAATTGTTCGGTTTTATTCGATTGGGTTGTAAAGGGCGTTTTGAGCCTACTTATTTTACTAGAAAAATTTGTATAGGATGCGATTTTTCAAATGTAAATTTATATGTAATGACAAAGACCGGAGGAAGATCCGTTCGAGAAGATGAAGATTCAAGCCGAAGATATGTGATTAAATTATGATATTTTTGTTCTCGGAACTGTCCATGAACTGCATGTTGGTAGTAACTAGGTTACTATTTAATGTTTTTCATTTTGAATGATTGACAAACACAAAGGCGCTTATAATAGAATTAATGTGCAAAGTATAACATTAATCGAGAAATTCTCCCGACAAACAAACAGACTAAGTTTTGAAAAGGTTACGAGGTTTCCTACCCTCCATCAAACTCGTAGAAAATTGATACCCGAGCCGGTGTGCTATGCTTCCGAGTTATCGGGGTAGTACATTTGGTAGAGGTTGATAAATTCTTGAGTGCATTAGATGCCTTCGGTTGGTGCTAAATTTCGCGCCTAGAAACCTGATAGGTTGCCGAGTGAGATTCAATAGTCAGACTGATAGACTTTGATGGTCAAAGAACTTAGATAGTCCGGATTGCCAAGAAACCTGATAGGTTGAGGGCATGAAGACTATGGGTAAAAGAAGATCGAATCATCCGTTGGACGGGTTGGTGTTGGATACCACTTTACAGAAATTAATAGGCAAGAAACCTGACAGGTTGCGTCTGTTAAAATTCGTAAAGAACTCGATCACCACTAAGAAGTCGATCTAACCATGACTTCCGGATTATAACATGGGAGTGTGTAATTATACAAGCCCTTAAATTCTATGCTCGGTCATAATAAAAAAAGTCACTAATTCAATCTTGTCTAAATCAATGCAGAGAAACGAAACAATATCTCTCTAAAAATGGCAAAGAACCCACTTACAATACTACTTGAAAAGAATCTCCTTACTGGCCCCAACTTTGTTGACTGGTTGCGGAATCTGATGATTGTACTCAGCATAGAGTCTCTGGGATATGTCTTAGAGGCGGACATTCCACCGACTCCAGTCCAGACTAGGGTTAATTAGGAAGAAATTGACGTCCATGAAAAATGGGTCAAGGATGATGTGCTGGTCCGTGGCTTTATGATGGGCTCAATGACTAATCAGCTGCAGAGAGTGCATGAGAAAATGACTTCTGCTAGGCAGATTCTCGGACACTTGACCGAGCTTTATGGAGAGCACAGTAGGACTGCTAGATATGAGATATCGAAGCAGTTATTAAGTGCTAGGATGAAGGAAGGGGAGAAAGTGGGAGACCATGTCCTCAAGATGATTTCTATGATTGAGAGGCTCGAGGTGCTCAACTTTCACATGGATTTATCCCTCCAAATTGATCTTATCCTTCAATCTCCACCCGACTCCTTCATGCAGTTTGTAATGAATTTCAACTGTAATGAAATTTCGTGTACATTAGCTGGGCTAATGAACAAACTGGTGACGGCACAGTCTAAAATGAAGACTAAGCCGAGGGAGGCTGCTCTTTTGATTTCTTCTGGGCCTCGGAGGACCAAGAACAAGAAGAAAAAGACCTACGAGCAATATAGACCCAAGAAAGTGGTGCAGAAAGGCAAGGGAAAGGCCCTAAAGGTTCAGAAGGTAGGCGGTCCCAAACCTACGGACAAATGTCTTGAATGCGGTGAGCTAGGCCACTGGCGTAGGACTTGTCCCAAGATCAAAGTCGCATCAGGTACGGAACTTTTTGTTTTTGAATCCAATTATTCCGCTCATGTATATTCTGCTTCATGGATTCTGGATTCAGGTGTTACTTCTCATATTTGTACAATGAATCAGGATTTGGAACGAAGTAGGCAGATTGAAGTTGGGGAAGTGATGGTCACTATCGGAAGTGGACAAAGTGTCGAGGCAACTGATATTAGATCATTCCTACTGGGTTTAGAATCTAGTTTTATTTTAATGTTAGATGAAGCACTTATTTTTTCCAAGGGGCATAAAAACATTGTATCCATTCCAGTCTTGGACCAGAAAGGATTTTCTTTCTTCATTGGAAATGGTAGTTGTAAAATTTATTTTCTAAATAAATTGGTTGGCACAGCTACACTGTTGAATGGTTTATATCATCTGAACTTGTAAAATAAATCAGCAGTAAATACTATAACTAGGAAACATGGCAGGCATGATACTAATTAAGCTCTTAAGTGGCACCTTAGACTTGGTCATGTTGGTCAGATCAAGTTTCACAAAATGGAGAAAGATGGACTTTTAAGTACGTTGGGTGAAGAACCCTATCCAACTTGTGAATCCTGCCTTAGAGACAGGATAACTAAGCCCCCTCCATAGGGACATTTGAAGGGGCTGCTGAGAAACTTGGGTTGGTACATACAGACGTTTGTGGTGCTTTGGAAGCAGCCCGAGACGGATATCAATATTTCATAACGTTCACAGATGATCATACTAGGTTTGGATTGTGTACTTGATGAAACATAAATCCGAAGCCTTTACTATATTCAAGGAATTTAAGGCCCTAGTTGAAAAACAGACTGGATGTCATATCAAGCCACTTTGGTCAGACCGAGGTGGCAAGTATATGAGCACCGAGTTTGATGAGTTCCTTAAGGAACATGGAATAGTTTCATAATTCACGCCGCCAGGAACCCCACAGTTAAATGGTGTTTCAGAAAGGAGAAATCAGACTTTGTTGGACATGGTTCGCTCCATGTTGAATTACACTGATTTACCGATTTACCTGCGGGGATACGCCTTACTTACCATTACCTATATCCTTAATAGATGTCCTTCCAAATCTGTTCCTATCACTCTGCATGAGATGTGGAAGGGTAAGAAACCAAGTCTTAATCATATAAGGATTTAGGAATGTCGAGCGTATGTTAAAAAGGCTAAGGTGGACAAACTAGAAGCAAGGTCCGTCAAGGGACGTTTCATAGGATACCCAGAGGACTCGATGGGTTATCTATTCCACATGCCAGAAGACCATAGGGTCGTTGTGGCTTTACAAGAGCACTTTCTTGAGGATGAATTCATTTAGGAAGATGGCTCGGGTAGAAATATCTCTTTGAAAGAGCACAATGAAAGTCCTGAGGAGACATCTGATTAGGGATCACGAACCAAACCTATTGTAACACAACCTCCACTTCGAAGGTCTGATAGGGTTTCTCCATTACCTGAGAGGTATGGCTATACACATGTCGAGGAACTGGGTCTCCGCGACGTACCTGATAGCCATGAGGACGACCCTGTAACGTATGACCAAGCGATAGTGGATGTGGACTCCGATAAATGGTAAGAGGCTATGGAAGCTGAGATAGACTCGATGCATACCAATTAGGTCTGGACTCTAGTAGATCTACCAACTGGCATGAAGCCTATTGGAAGTAAATGGATCTATAAGAGAAAGACTGATGGTGATGGCAAGGTTGATGCCTATAAGTCCAGGCTTGTGGCAAAGGGTTATACCCCAAGGGAAGGGATCGATTATCATGACACCTTCTCGCCCGTAACTAGGATCAAGTCGATTCGCATTATGCTTGTCATTGCTACCCATTACGATGATGAAATATGGAAAATGGACGTCAAAACGGCTTTTCTAAATGGACACCTCAAGGAGGAAATCTACATGGAATGGCCTAAGGGTTTTGTGTCCAAAGCTAATATTCATAAGGCGTGTAAGCTGCAACGAGCCATTTATGGGCAGAAGCAAGCTTCTTGGAGTTGGAACCTTCGATTTGACGAAGCAGTCAAGGACTTTGACTTCGTGCAAAACGAGGAGGATCCATGTGTTTACAAAAGGTCAGTGGGAGCAGCATTGCATTCTTAGTACTATATGTAGATGATATTCTACTTATAGGAAATAACGTAGCAATGCTCAGCACTATGAAATCTTGGATTTCTAAAACGTTCTCCATGAAAGACTTGGGAGAAGCTTCTTATATTCTATGGATCCGTCTTTAAATAAATGCAAAGAATGATAGGACTTTCCCAAGCCCTCTATATAGATAAGATCCTGATAAGATTCAAGATGGATGATTCTAAAAGAGGGTTCCTTCCCATGCGATGGAATTCATCTCACCAAGAAAATGTATCCTAAAAGTGAGGAAGACAAAAGAGAGATGAGTAAGGTACCCTATGCCTCGGCAGTGGGTAGCCTCATGTACGCTATGTTGTGTACGAGACCGGACTTAGCCTATGCTGTAAGTGTGGTAAGTCGTTTTCAAGCAAACCCGGGAAGGGAACACTGGACTGCCATCAAGAACATTCTTAAATACTTAAAAAGTACTAGAAATGTGGTTCTTACTCACGGCGGTGGAGAACTGAAGGTGGTTGGATTCACCGATTCTGATTTTCAAGGAGACAAGGACGACTCTAAGTCGACATCTGGGTATTTTTTTACTCTCAATGGAGGAGCAGTATCTTGGAGAAGATCCAAGCAAAGCGCTACTGCAGATTCCACCTTCCAACCAGAGTACCAAGCCGCCTCAGATTCTAGCAAGGAAGCATTTTGGATGTAGAAGTTTGTGCAAGAACTTCAAGTGGTGCCTAATGCGGAGCTTCCTATATCACTATTCTGTGATAATGATGGAGCTGTCGCCCAAGCCAAGGATCCAAGGGCTCACCACAACACCAAGCTTATAGAGAGAAAGTATCAGATTGTTCGATATATGGTTGAAAAAGGATATGTTTCATTGCAAAGAGTAGACTCAGAAGACAATGTCTCTGAACCGCTGACTAAGTAGTTATCTCAGACTGTCTTGGAAAGACATCTGAAGAACATGGGTATTGGATACCATGATGTGTGGCATTGAGTGCAAGTGGAAGATTGTTAGGAATATGCCCTAGAATTCCACTCAAGGGGATGAGAGAGAAGGGGCATTATACTTGTATTATGGAATTATCAATAAAAGGCAATATGATTCATTCACTATTTATTGTATTTCAAATGCATTCTTGATTTGGTAAACATTGAAGTGAAGTCCATGTAAATAAGAGCGAACATTCCACTCTCGTTATCGGATAAGAGTAAATGCACTGGAAGTGTTTAAATTTTATTTACGTAAACCATTCGCAAGTCGATAAACTTAAATGGGCATTAAGTTTTGAGTAAGACTAGTATAACTGATGCTAGGACGTGTGCATGTCTTGATAGCATAGTTATCAATATATTGGTGGGACCAGTATACTCGAACACGACTCATACTTCATTCAGTCACACGGTATTCACTCTTGGAGAGTCGATGATGAATCGAAAGGTTGTGATAGTATACGTGGACCTTTGACTTGAGGGTTCAATAACAGATGTGCCTCTGACGTTTAGTTTATCATTAGAGTAGTTAGACTCATTTGCTTAATTGCTGGGTCAACCTCAAAGTGCGGAATCTACGGGCAGGTAGCAGTCTTTATTGTACGCCAAGAAAGGATTCTAACTCCTATTAGTGAGCAGGCGAATGTCCTATACGGCAAATAAGATCATAAGTCTTTGGCCAAAGCATTCTGATCTAGTCGTATTGGATACACTAGTAATCAGTCGATCTTGATTTGCATTAACACATGTATAGTGTCTAGTCAACAGTAGGGATTGACTTTACCGTGACCTGAAGACTTGAGTGGGACATCTGATGAATGGTCTATACGTATATGGTATTTACGACATAATGGTTCTGGAATGATCCCTTCATTCGCTCTCAGTCGGGGTTTACGGTGCGTCCCGCTAGGCTGGCTAAGTGCTGCCCGCACACATTGGTTCTTCCCAATGCCGGCTGAGACGGACCTACAGAGTCGCGCATCAGGATCGTTCACGGATAAATGTGAATTTATTATCTCTATAATTATATTAGATATTGGATATCTAATTATGATTTATTGGATAAATCAAATAGCGGTCTTATGAATTGAAATTAAGTTACTGAATAATTAATTTAATTCATAAATTATATTTCTTAGAGAAATATATTTGTATTTGATATAAGTAATTAATTGGATTAATTAATTAGTATAATACATTGGTGATAAAACAGAGTGTATTTAACGGAGTCGTTTGACGAACGTTCGGTACACGAGGCGAGTGACTCGGCCCGTTTCCTAGCATTTTCCTTATAACCCCCCCTCTCTTTCTTGGTGGTTTCTTGGTGTGTTTTCGTATGTTGTGAGATCCCACCAAGATTTATTCAACTAATGGGTCCATATTGAATTATTTGGTGGGATCACTTTATACATAATATATCACCAAGTAAACAATACCAACACAAAAAAAAACCATTCACTCATTTTTTGATGCTTGGATCGTGAGATATATAGAGGGAGAGAGAAAATTTCTTCCAAGTTCTTCAACATCTTTGAGGTGAAAAGAAGTGAGGAAAAATAAGAGAGTAAAATTCCTACAAGTTTTCCTCGCCGTGTTCTTGATAGAACAGAGTCTCGTTGATTTTTCCGGGCAACATCAGATGCGTGTGAAGTAGAGACATCATGCTTTCGGTGTTTGGGACGAAGGAATTTCGTGCATGTGCTCGGGTTCGTGATCATCATCATATTGAGAAGATATTATCAAAGGCTTCAAAGATATGGGACTTTGATCCTTTTATCTTCGTCAATTTATTTTTCGTATATACGTTACTTGATCGATCCTATTTTGGATTCTTTATATTGAGTTTTATTATTCCGCTGCGTACTTGTTTTTGTATCCGGAATCCCAACAACCATGTGCTGCGCTGCCTGTTTTCATTTTATGCGATAATGATGGAGCAGTAGCACAGGCCTAGGAGCCGAGGTTTCACAAAGGTACAAAACACATTGAGAGAAAGTATCATCTCGTGACATAATTTGTTCACAAAGGATACATTGTGCTGCGTAGAGTATACTCAGTAGAACTACGACGCTGATCCACTGACCAAGCCACTTTCTCAGATAAGCTTGGAGCGTTATCTGAAGAACATGGGTATTAGATGCCATAGTGTGTGGCACTGAGTGCAAGTGGGAGATTGTTAGGAGTATGCCCTCGAATGCCACTTAGAGGATTTTTGAGTGAGGGCATTGTACTTGTTATTATGTAAATCATTATCAGAAGGCAATTGTATGTTTGTTTATTTACTGGTAGTCACTGGCATTCCTGACTCGTAAATATATATATATATATATATATAGAAACTAGCTCGTGTATTTGAGAGCAAAACAGTCCACTCCTTATTGGATAAGGGGATCGACACTGGAAAGGTTTATGGCTCAAATACTTAATCGTTCACAAGTCGATGAAACTTGACTGGGCGTTAAGTTTATATGAAGACTTGTATGACGTGTTCTTTGATTTGGAGAGTGCCTGTCGATCACTATTGGTTAGTGGGAGCACACGTTATAGGTATTCTAATGAGATTAGTATACTCGAACCGACTCACCCTCGATTCGTCACACGGATTTCACTCCGGGACAGTCAATGACAGAATCGAAAGGTTGTGATAGGTATTCATGAGCCTTCAACTTGAGGATTTAGTAGGGATGTTCTTGTGACGTTAAGATTTTCATTAGAGTAGTTCGACCTAGAAAAACGGAAGGTGGGGGTCAACCTCGCCGTGAATCTTGACGGGCAAGTAACAGGTTCTACTAAATGCCAAGATAAGATTTTTTCTCCTATAAGTGAACGGGTAAATATCCTATGCGGTTATTGGTAGATGAGATCATAAGTCTTTAGCCAAAGCATTGGAGCTAGTTGTATTGGATACACGAGAGCTCAGTGATCTCGATTTGCATTAACTCATGCATAGCGTCAAGTACAGATAAAGTGTGACTGACCGTGACCCTATAACTTGATCGGGACATTTGAGAGAAGGTTTTATATGTATACTGGTATTCACGACAGAAAGGTTTTAGAATGATCCCAAGCATTCGTTCTCAGTTAGGTTACAGTGTAGGCCACGGTACTGGCTAGGTGGTGCTATGACTCTTTGATTCGTACCATTCTAACTGAGACGAACCCACCGAGTCGCGCATTAGGATAGACGACGGAATAAATCGAGCTTGTTCTCTCTGCAATTATATTAGATATTGGATATCAAATTTATTGGACATTGGATGTCTAATTAATTTTGGGACATTGGATGTCTAAATTAATTTATTGGATAAATTAATTTACGGCCTAATGAATTAAATAAATTACTGGGTGATTAATTTAATTCGTAAATATAATTATTTCTTGAAGAAGTTAATTATATTATTTTATATTTGATATAATTAATTAACTGATTTAATTAATTGATATAAATACATCGGAACGGAATGGAGTTTATTTGATTGGACACACCAGAATCCGAAATGAATCGAACTCGTCCGGTGCTTTTAGATGGTTGCCCCACTCCTCTCATATTTTATTCATTGGTCTTGATTCCACCTTAAATGGTGGAAGACCAAAGGATTTTTATTTAATAATGAGGGGAAGACTTTGCATGTGAAGAAGAAGTTGAAGACATTAAATAAAAACCAACTCCTCCACTCCTTGAAGTAGTGATTCATGGAAAAACACAAGAGAAAGAGAGAGAGAAAAGTTTTTTTTGTCTCCCTTCATTGTCTTCTTCATTTCATCATCTTCTTAGAGGAGATAGAGAGAATTAAAATTGATAACTATACTTAGGGTACATATATCAATTCCTATAGCTTCATTATCCTATTCTAGCCATATCCTTGGAGGATAATAAGGTGGGAGTTATTTCGGTCGACTTCCAGCGTGTGGCAAGTAGAGGCACGGTATTTCGGTGCTCGGGATTTCAAAATCTTGATGAATCGAATTCGTGGCGGAGATCACCAAAAGCTTGGCGAATCGGAAAGTGAAGGAGATCGTAAACTTCAACCATTTCATCAAAGGACTACAAGTGTATGATTTCGAATCTCCCTCTTGTTTAGTTTTATATTTTTGTATATACGTAGCTTGATCGATCCTCTTAGGGATTCAGATCGAATTTATTTTTGAATATTGCTTCCGTTGTGCCTTCGTTTTAGGCACCGAATCCCAACAATATCTTCATATATGTAACCAACCATATTTTTCCGCAGCAAACACTCTTTATGATTTTGCTTTCCAAGTCACAATGAAGCCTTTCCTAAACTTCCAGGCTAATATCAATATTATTACTATGTATTCTTACCTTGGATTATAAGTCATTCCTACGAGATTGATTCCCCTGTTAGGGTTGTATACGTCAAAGCATACTTTATGCTTGTATTACCTAATTTCCCGGTCTTTATCTATGAGAATATTTAATTCATTTATCACATGTTTTGCATATTTATTCACGCTATGGTTATCCAAACGTAGTCTAATTTACTTTATATTGTAGATAATGTGGTGTGTAGTGTCACACAGAAGATCACATTATCGGTTCCTTATATAGTAATATTTAGTTCACAACCTATATAACATTAGACCGTTATGTGAGAGGTTGTAGTATATGCTTGATATTGGTTGGTCTTGACCATTAGCATATATTAGCGTATACGGTATACGTTGAACAGGATCGAGGTGAGATAGATTCTTCTGTACTGACTCTAAGAAGAATGTACATCTCAGACAATTATTATTTATTAATTCTAGTGATTAATAATTAATTATATATGTTTAATATTTATTGCTTTGATTTATCATGGGTGAGAGCCACAATGATTGACTCAATATGCTCGATATTTTGGGCAATATTATTATTTATATGATAATTAATATTATAGCTAGAAATAGTGTCCCGACCAGTCGGGTTGATCATGTCCCTTGAGGCACTCGAAAGGATTATTATATTAAACCCTGCAGGTGGAATTAATTTTCTGATATAATAATAAAGATCGAGTGGTATACTCATGTATAATACATTAATTAATTAAAAGCTGTCAGTAGATTAAATTAATTAATGGACATGGAATATCTTAAACACGGGAAATAATTAATTCAAAAAGGAACCCAATTTCGTAATTTGGGATTTTGGTAGGAAGTGCAATATTAACTTATTAGTGGACTAAGTTGATATTAATAGAGTCTTCATATTAGGAAGAGTCCTAATAATGGAAGGAAGATATCTATTGGGAGTCCTTACAATATCCTCCTTAAGGTCCCTAGAGTAGCCCAAAACACCTATAAATACATACTTAGTGTTGGCCGATTTTTTCACTTACAATTGCCCAAGAAAATCAATTTTTTGTGTGTGTATTTAATTGTGGATCTTGACTTGTGTCTTGGATTCCATAATTTAGTTAACACAATATTTTTCTAAAATACCAAAATATTCAAGAAAAATAGAGAGAACAAAAGTCGTGAGTTTTCTTGTGAGGAGATTTCGGCCGACCATAGCTGTGCAAATTTAGTCCGGTAGATTGTTGCCCACACGACATCCGGACGTAGGCGGGATATACTCTAGAAGATCTTGAGGTAGAAATACAAGAAGATCAGAGAGGAACACGAAGAGGATATAAATCGATCAAAAAGGGATTTTCTACCACTTCGCGTCAAAGGTAAAAATTACCGACTCCCATGCGTAAATATGTTTATTTAATTGTTTATTAATCTGTTTAGTTAATTAGTTGACAAGCCTAAATAGATCCGGTTTTTCTGTTGGTTAGTTTATAAAACCGTTTATTCAATTCTCATTACCAACTCGCTTCCGCTGCGTTTTATATTCCAACAATTGGTATCGGAGACATGTTTTTAGGTTCTGTTCAATTTAATTAATTTGGTGATTAATATGCTAGCAATTAAATATTCGTATAGTATGATTTTTTGGAATATTTTGCTAGAATTTGTCTTGCAAGAAAATATGATCCAATTATCATGGCTATGTGATGTTTTTATTTATTTACGCGTTTTGGTGATTTGGCCCGTTTTTGTGGCATGTATAAGTTTTTCCCGTGAGAAAATCCACGGGTAGAATAGGATTTATTTTTCTTGTAATTTGATGTAAATTCGATGTATTTTATTTTGAATAAAATTGTAATCGAGTTGGAACACTCAAAGTACGAAAGAGAAAGAAGTCCAGCGCGAAGAGGAGTCCCGATCGGACGAACCAACCCGGACCAGCAAGGAGACGATCGGCAGCTCGGCCAACAATCGGTCGGCCGGGCGGTCGGTCGGTCGATTCGGGCAGTCGGTCGATCCGGGCGGTCGGCTCGGGCGGCTCGGTCGGCTCGAGCGGTTCGGGCGGCGACGGCAAGCGTGGACGAGCAGCAATGGGCAAAGGCCAAATTGTCTGTAACACCCCCAATCCGCTCAGGGATATTACACGCCGTATACCCTCTCCTCGAGGATCTACCAGGCTGATAACTAAAATCAAACATCTAAACCTCGCCATTAAGGCTAAAATGACTCAGTAGACCGACTTGGTCTTTCAATAATAACATACAACTCAATTCCAAACACATACCCACGCAGGGGTCAAAATACAATAAACTCCCGTACAACGGGGAAAAGATACTGCAGCGGAAAAGAAAATACAACTAGACCAAAACGACATCAACAGATCCTCGTGTGATTAGTATCGTTCATCTTTCATCATCCTTCGTGCCGACCCTGTGCTATGCTCCAAAACCTGAATGCAAAAATAGACATCCACCCCCCGAATACTCGAGGGTTAGCAAAACTTCACTGTTTTGCTAGTGCAAGTACAAGTGCAAAAATACGAGCCATACAATACAAGTTCCAAGAACAATAATAATCAGGAGTCCTCAAAGATCCAAACGTAAAGAAAAGTACTTCCCGAGGCAAGAGTTTGGGTAAACATTTCCAAAACCGAAAGATCGCAAATAAGGGAAACAATTTATAAAACAGTTTAAAATGCCATCGAGAGTTTTAATAGAAAACAATTTAGGATTATAAAATCCTTCTCTTTCCAAAAATCAATAGGGTCACAGCCCAAATGTTTTGTTTTCGCAAATAGGAAATCACCAACAATTTACAGGGTCAGAGCCCAACATCACGTGTCCTCAACGGACGTAAAATCAACGAAACATAATCACGCACGCGCATCGCCTAGGACCGGGACGCTACCACCGACATCCCACCCAAGGCCTCGAAGGACCCTCCCGAGCTGGCTAGCGAAACAAATCACACACATCTCACAGTTGGATCAATCGCTTGTTGCATCCTGGCCACATGATCACATGCCATGTGCCACCGTAGATTATCTCAGGCTCTCACGGTTGGATTAATCACTTGTTGCATCCTGACCACATGATCACGTGCCATGTGTCACCGTAGACCTTCAACCATATCCACACATTCACACAAATAACATATCACATCAAGGATATTCAAACAATTCGCCCAGAGGCATCAAACACTTAGCAAAACACCACATCAATCCACAACGCACCGAAATGAAATAATATACGTCCAGACACAATACCAAGTGCAACATGAACACCAAGCATATACATAGAATTCACATAGTTATTCACGAACCACACCAATCACAAAACACACACGGTTTTGAAAGAGGGCCTTTAACGAGGCTAACCAAATCTTTTGAAAACTCATTTCAAACAAACAAACAAATCAAGACGATCACCAATCATCATATCCACGAAACAAGAAAAGTATGGACAAGGTACTTGCCTCGAATAAGAACAACGCGGAGAATCGACCAAAGTAGGTTGACACGAACCGATTACTAACCCGCCGACTCCACCGATCGCCAACTCACGTCGTAAACTACGAAGGACAATAATAACAATGAAATGAATTCCATAACATGACTCAAAGCCGTTGAATTCAAAGAACGAATGACAAAAGTTCAAGGATTTCCCCCAAAACGGCCAAGAACACGATTCGTTCCGTCAAATCACGAAAACGGAATTCCAAGTTGAAATATGGATTTACAATCCATAGAATATGTTTAACAACATCATTTAACCATAATCGATCCATCGAAAATGGATGAAAAACGAGATCGGGGACAAATCACCCAAAAAGTCAATTCGAAGGAAATCAAGAATTATACTTCGATTCGACGAAGAACAATGAATTAAATGATGTTAAACACAAGAATACTATCAAGATTAATCATACCCATCATGAATTAATCAACAACACGGAACGAATCGGACAAAAATGTAAAAATCCCCAAATTCACGAAAATAGGGTTCTAAGGAAGATTACCTTGATTCGCTGGATCAAAGGATGATAACGGACGATTGATTGATGTTATGAACTCAAGAACTTCATGGATTTGTTGCTAAACAACATGGCTTCGTCACCCATGAATCGCCAGCCGCGGATGGAGAAGGAAGGAAATGAAAAACGAAGGGAAAAGTGGCTGGTCTGTCATATATATACTGGGCCGGAACTAGCGTGCGCTAGCCTTCCCGGACTAGCGTGCGCTATCGGCCCGATGCTCGGCCGAGCACTCTCGGCCATGGTCCGCATGACCCGGCACCACCGACCACCCCGCCGACCATGACTCGGCGCCGACTCCCGCGAGCGTGCGCTACGGCCGGAAGCCTGCGCGCGCTAGCCGACCTGTCCAGTAGCCACTGGACTAACAAACTTGCCCAGGTAACGTACGCTAGTTGGCCGGCAGCGTGCGCTACCCCTGCCGGTTAGCATGCGCTACGGCCAAGCGATGGCGTGCGCTACTGCCGATCTGACCGAGTCGAGAACCTCGTAATCCCATGTCCGCCCGATGGCGTGCGTTGGTCGACCAAGCTAGCGTCGCTACACTGCCGGTTAGCGCGCGCCTTCCGGCAGATGGCGTGCGCTCGCCGGTTCTGCCCGCATCTGTCCGGCGGTGCCTGCAATCGTCCGGCGATCCAACCGTCGGCGATCCGCCGGCGCCGTGGCTCGGCGACCGATTACCGAAAACGCACGGAACGAACACGACGAAAAGTTCGCGGACGACATCAACAACCCGAAATGAAAACATAATACCATAATTAATCATACGCGACCAAGAAACGGATCGAGACAACAATTACAGATACGGATACCCGTAACTTTCAAGAAATTACAAAATGGCCCAAAACGCCCGGAAATCACGATACGTGATCGAATAACCAAACGGAAGTTCACAACACGTCTAACAAAGTTAAACGGACTTACGGGAAACTCGAAACAGCAGTTTCGAACGAGATTCGCATGAACCGAACTCAAGTGCGGAAAAGTCGCTAAAAAGCACGGAACTCAACAAAACGACTCCGAAACGAACTCGGATGTCAAAAAGTGTAGAATTAATCATTCTCAGAATGATGAAACGGTCATGAGCGAGTCGTCAAAACAGACTCCGACCAAAAAAAGAAATTTACCGAAAATCGAAAATTGCGGATATTACATTCTACCCTCCTTAAAAGAAGTTTCGTCCCGTAACTTAAAACAAGTAGGGGGAAGAAATATTCTGCCAGGAAAAACTCAACAAGATACACAAGAATGCGTAACTAACGCCCAACGGCGAAATGTTACAAACAACGCAAAGAAATGTACGGCGTGAAAACACGCTCCACGGCGACCAACACAACGTCGCCGTTAGGGATATAATAAAACCAACAAATGACAAGCGTCATCAAACGGATAATATAGCCAAGTCAATTATCCGACAATCACAAAACACAACGAACGAAAATCAATATGATTGACCAACCCAACGGTACACCAATCAAAACGCGAGCCAACCGCTGAACAAATACGGAATCCCACCGCCCAAGGGTTGGAAGATCGAAAACGAGACTAATTTCCCGAACTTAAGGGAATTAGGAAGGAGCCTGAATGCTCAACAATCACAAAACGAGAACAAAAACCGAACAAGCAAACGATCGAGACAACAAAGATCGAACAATCATGTCCGAAACACGAAGGATAATAAAATTTAAACAACAACTCCCAGGACGATCTGGTGAGAACTACAAGACATGCATTCCCATAAGATCCACCGGAAAAGGAATAGCGATTGAAAAGTCACAACGACAAACGAGTTATTTCGAAATAATACCACACTCGTTCGATCAACAAAAGCAAGGGGCAGGACAAGCCCAGAAATGTCAACGAACATAAACGAGTCGACAGAGTCGAAAACACAAGAGTTCCAAATCCGATCCACTTCGAATAAAAGAACTAATAGAACCAGATGATGTCACTCCCGAACAAGGTTCACAAGAATCGAACCGAACTCGAAAAGTCACAGCGATAACCAGATCAACCCACAACAAGATCACAGTTCATTCGGACGATGAAACCGAAATACAGAACAAGTTCAAAAAGTAACAACGAACACGAGCGAGTCGATAGAATTAAGAAAGAGAAAATGCAGAAGCCAAAAATAATACGGGTATTATATTCGACCTCTTCTAAAAGAAGTGTCGTCCCCTAAACTTACAACAACGAAATCAAGGAGACGACACAACAAGCAACCAACAGAAACATCCTTCAAAGGCCTCTCAAAGCCGATTCTGATATCTGTGCTGAAGCGCGAACTCCGAAAGTCTCGGTAGCCAATTCGCAAAACCGAATTCGGTGACCCTCGAGTCCACACTCGAAATGTGTTACTGACGAGAAGGACAAATTGCACGTACATTCCCCCGGCACATCACGGTTGAAACACCTCGGATCGGCATACCGAAAATACAAATGCTAGATACAATGGGGCATAACGTCGCAAAACAACATAGCGGAGATGCCAACTCAGCACAATAAAGAATCATAACACATATCATATACAACGATTACCATCGTAAAGTAATATATACACATACACCACAGCAACGACGGTATCGTTCGGCGACCTCAACGACCCGAACGATAACCAGCACGTAATTACAAACATCATGAAACAATCACACATGTACACCAACGTACAAACCCAAGCTTCAACATCTCACACTCGTGTGACACACGCAATCCACCACGGGGCGACAACTATTAAATACCAGTTCACACCTCTAACAGAGGGCTAGTACAACAAATACGTGGCAACGCCTCAACGTTCATGCCACCAACTCGATCATATTCGGGAGTTAACATCATAGCGACAAAACCAACATCATACATACATACTCAGCCCTCAAACGGGAATGGATAGGTTTTAAAAACGAAAACCTCATTTGGAAAATAATTTAGAAAAACACCGGTCGATCTTGAGTATCACATTTCCAAAAAAAGTAAAAACGTGAAACATCATTATCGAGACTTTGGAAAACCATTTCGCATTTGATAAAAATGAGGACACTTTCTTTTAGTGAAAAGCTTTCAGAATATTCGACCTTCGGGTCTAAGTAAAAGTTTTTATAAAACATTGAAAATATCTCAAAACATTTTGGTCCTCGAGGTAGAAGAATCTTGAAACATGTTGTGGCACCTTGGAAGTACCACGAGAAAATAATTCATTTTAAAAGTACGTCTCGAAATTTATTTTCTAAGATACTCAAGGTTTTCAAAAATAATTCAATGGCTAGAATGCCCAAAAAAATTTCAGGTAATTACACAAAACTTTATAGCGCCGTGGATCCCGCGTCGGAACCCACCAGGCTAAAAACCATTTACAAAAACGCCAAAAAGGCCGACGACGGTAATGTTTCAAAAACTTACAAAATCCATTTACAAAATGTTAAATACCGTCATAAGAATTTCGCTAAAATGATCGAGACCATAATATCAAAAACTCGGTTAATGGAATTGATTTTCGAAATAAAATTCAGTCAGTAAAATACCGAAAGCTATTACAAAGGAACTCACGCAGCGGACAAAAGAAATACGGTTCAACATACACAATCGAGCAACACTACTCCTCATATGAACGAAATATAAGAGTCAAATAACCACATATCAAGAAATCAAAATCCATAAGAGGATTCCGTCACTAATCAAATAATCATAAAATAGCTCGTGACACACGAGGCACAACACAAAGAAGGGAGACTAACAGCCACAAGTCGCACGAAGATGATGATCGCCCACGATACTAATCACGACCAACAAACTCAGACGACGCGTCGCGACACGACTTAGTCAGACATAATCCGACAAGACCAAACTCAACAGACACCACTGACCCGACAGCCTAGGTTTCTACAACCTAAGCTCCGATACCATTTATGTAACACCCCTAATCCGCTCAGGGATATTACACGCCGTAGACCCTCTCCTCGAGGATCTACCAGGCTGATAACTAAAATCAAACATCTAAACCTCGCCTTTAAGGCTAAAATGACTCAGTAGACCGACTTGGTCTTTCAATAATAACATACAACGCAATTCCAAACACATACCCACGCAGGGGTCAAAATACAATAAACTCCCGTACAACGGGGAAAAGATACTGCAGCGGAAAAGAAAATACAACTAGACCAAAACGACATCAACAGATCCTCGTGTGATTAGTATCGTTCATCTTTCATCATCCTTCGTGCCGACCCTGTGCTATGCTCCAAAACCTGAATGCAAAAATAGACATCCACCCCCGAATACTGGGTTAGCAAAACTTCACTGTTTTGCTAGTGCAAGTACAAGTGCAAAAATACGAGCCATACAATACAAGTTCCAAGAACAATAATAATCAGGAGTCCTCAAAGATCCAAACGTAAAGAAAAGTACTTCCCGAGGCAAGAGTTTGGGTAAACATTTCCAAAACCGAAAGATCGCAAATAAGGGAAACAATTTATAAAACAGTTTAAAATGCCATCGAGAGTTTTAATAGAAAACAATTTAGGATTATAAAATCCTTCTCTTTCCAAAATCAATAGGGTCACCAAATGTTTTGTTTTCGCAAATAGGAAATCACCAACAATTTACAGGGTCAGAGCCCAACATCACGTGTCCTCAACGGACGTAAAATCAACGAAACATAATCACGCACGCGCATCGCCTAGGACCGGGACGCTACCACCGACATCCCACCCGAGGCCTCGAAGGACCCTCCCAAGCTGGCTAGCGAAACAAATCACACACATCTCACGGTTGGATCAATCGCTTGTTGCATCCTGGCCACATGATCACATGCCATGTGCCACCGTAGATTATCTCAGGCTCTCACGGTTGGATCAATCACTTGTTGCATCCTGACCACATGATCACGTGCCATGTGTCACCGTAGACCTTCAACCATATCCACACATTCACACAAATAACATATCACATCAAGGATATTCAAACAATTCGCCCAGAGGCATCAAACACTTAGCAAAACACCACATCAATCCACAACGCACCGAAATGAAATAATATACGTCCATACACAATACCAAGTGCAACATGAACACCAAGCATATACATAGAATTCACATAGTTATTCACGAACCACACCAATCACAAAACACACACGGTTTTGAAAGAGGGCCTTTAACGAGGCTAACCAAATCTTTTGAAAACTCATTTCAAACAAAAAAACAAATCAAGACGATCACCAATCATCATATCCACGAAACAAGAAAAGTATGGACAAGGTACTTGCCTCGAATAAGAACAACGCGGAGAATCGACCAAAGTAGGTTGACACGAACCGATTACGAACCCGCCGACTCCACCGATCGCCAACTCATGTCGTAAACTACGAAGGACAATAATAACAATGAAATGAATTCCATAACACGACTCAAAGCCGTTGAATTCAAAGAACGAATGACAAAAGTTCAAGGATTTCCCCCAAAACGGCCAAGAACACGATTCGTTCCGTCAAATCACGAAAACGGAATTCCAAGTTGAAATATGGATATACAATCCATAGAATATGTTTAACAACATCATTTAACCATAATCGATCCATCGAAAATGGATGAAAAACGAGATCGGGGACAAATCACCCAAAAAGTCAATTCGAAGGAAATCAAGAATTATACTTCGATTCGACGAAGAACAATGAATTAAATGATGTTAAACACAAGAATACTATCAAGATTAATCATACCCATCATGAATTAATCAACAACACGGAACGAATCGGACAAAAATGTAAAAATCCCCAAATTCACGAAAATAGGGTTCTAAGGAAGATTACCTTGATTCGCTGGATCAAAGGATGATAACGGACGATTGATTGATGTTATGAACTCAAGAACTTCATGGATTTGTTGTTAAACAACATGGCTTCGTCACCCATGAATCGCCAGCCGCGGATGGAGAAGGAAGTAAATGAAAACCGAACGGAAAAGTGGTCGGTTCATTATATATATATCGGGCGGAACTAGCGTGCGCTAGCCTTCCCGACTAGCGTGCGCTATCGCCAAGATCGGCCGAGCACTCTCGGCCATGGCCCGCATGACCCGGCACCACCGACCACCCCGCCGACCATGACTCGACCGCCCGACTCCCGCTAGCGTGCGCTACGGCCGAAGCTCGCGCGCGCTAGCCGACTGGCCCAGAGCCACTGGACTAACAAACTTGCCCAGGTAACGTACGCTAGTCGGCCGGCAGCGTGCGCTACCCCTGCCGGTTAGCGTGCGCTACGACCGACAGTAGCGTGCGCTACCTGCCGATCCTGACCGAGTCCAGAACCTCAGAATCCCTCTGTTCGGCCCGATAGCGTGCGTTGGTCGACCAAGCTAGCGTGCGCTACACCTGCCGGTTAGCGCGCGCAGCTTTCCGGCAGTAGCGTGCGCTACGCCGGTTCCTGCCGCATCTGTCCGGCCGGTGCCCGCAATCGTCCGGCCAGTCCCGCAACCGTCCGGCCAGTCCCGCAACCGAAAATGAAAATGAGCATACGCGCTCAAATACAGCGATTACATGAATGATTAGTTGACGTGACATGATTATCTGATGAAGTTACTGAAATGATTATCTTGAATGAGTTAACAAGATTAATGATTCGATCTTCCTGATCAACAACTGAACAATGAAATGAATTGACTGATCAATGAGTTAACCTGACCGTCCCGGTCAAAATGACAATGATGATTGAGGATTGTTAACTGATGAATTATGAATGAATGATTAATGCCAGAAATTATACCATGGCGTTAGAAATCTTACAGTTCTTGGTCTAATTGGCTCGGCATTTGCACAGGTCACACGTGACGCGAAAGTCCAATGATACTAGTCCGATGACGATGATTTCAAATGAGACATGACTTGGAGGGTAGTATTCAAAACCACGCTCCGATACCAACTCTGTAACACCCCAAACTAGGCGGATATTACAAAGCCGTGGACCCCGATCGGGACCCACCAAAGCGGATGAAAATGAATGAATTATACAGTAAATGTAGTACCGAACCACATTACAACATCAATTACTCCGATGAGGAGTTTTATACAACACACCTGTGATTAAATAGAATACATGTGTATTTTATGTGACGATAAAATACACAACACCGAATGAAATGAGTACTCAAACGGAATGTCTCATAGGAATAAATAAAGGAAACATAAATGATCAATAAATGATCGAATGCAGTCGGGCCCCTACTAGTATCACTGGGACTCCTCGCCGTCACCGTGCTCTCCCGTGCCTTAGCCTTGCCATGACTCGAAACAAAGATCCCCAACGGGCCGCCATACGTAACAACAATCCTCAAGGGTTGTAAATACACAATCATGATATATCCAAATTATGAATTATCCTGCCAAACATACGCAATCAAACATGCTATATGAATCGACTATCAAGACGGCTCAAAGGAATGGCGCCACACTACGTCCGGATGGAAATGTGTCCGTGCACAAGCCACCAACGAGTATCGATCGAATACACGTGTGGTCTTGTACCTAATCGCCTCACGAAGCCATCAACTCGTGCAGCACACCCAATGTGAGGCCACCAACCAACACACGACTATAATGTGCCCGACATGAAAATCCTACACATACCAACGCACGCCAAGATGACCCTAATGCCACAATATGACAAAAGTGACAACGAAAATGAATAATGACTCACCAAGATTAACTGATGGTGAAATGAATAATAGCTCAATGAAATGATCGGAACCGTCGTTCCTTATGACTGAGGTGATTAATTGACAATGACAAGTTTTGATACGATTAATACAATGATGAATGAGTTACGATTATGAATGAACAACAACAAAAGGAATGAATATCCTTTTAACCGAGTAAGAATTAACTTACACAATACCGATGACAATGTCCTTCCACGAACAACGTCCTAAATGAAAGGTCGGTCGCTCGAACAACCTTGAACAATAATAGTTACCAACAACCGATCAATACATGAATCAAATACGATCATAACCAACCCAAACGTCGATACAACAATATCCGAACTCGTAGATGAACTCTAACGAAAACATTGAGATACCCGTTGGTTAAAACCAAACCCGAATTATCGAACCAACTCCAACATGATTGATTCAAACCAGCAAAACATTATCAATGACATCAATAATCTCATAGAAGTCCACAATTCAAGTTTATAATAACGACAATCGGAAATCCCCAAAATAACCGAAGTCAACCCCAAGGGTTCTTGGAATAATTCCGAAAATAATCATTAAATCCGTAAGAATATACTTATCCAAGGTAGATAATCCATATCCAACATATTCCAATGATAATCCAAGCTTACACGAAGAAATCGGAAGGAAAAACCCAAAAATCCGAAATTCTAGATCCAAGAGATTAATACCTTTGATTCGATGTGATGAAGATGATGAAATGATGATCAATCCGAAAGATGAGCTTGAAGATGATGATTGATGATTACACCTCGAAGAA
The DNA here is from genome assembly GCA_033398695.1 of Orobanche coerulescens. Lineage (NCBI taxonomy): Eukaryota > Viridiplantae > Streptophyta > Magnoliopsida > Lamiales > Orobanchaceae > Orobanche > Orobanche coerulescens. The sequence continues at coordinate 94,168,528 of CM065816.1, forward strand.
TCCCCTCCGAATCGCTCGAAAACGCCCAAGATTACCGAAGGAATGAAATGAGATGAGTAAATGACGAAGTCTGACTAACTGTCCAATTTATAGTCAGTCCAGGTTAGCGTGCACTAGCCCTTGTGCGTAGCGTGCGCTAACGAGTAATTTGGGTAGTCCAGTACCCACTGTCCGAACACGGTAGCGCGCGCTACGTACCTTCTTGTAGCGTGCGCTACGGCCATACTACTAGCGTGCGCTAAGATACATTATTAGCGTGCGCTATCGAAATATTGATGCCCGATCGAGTCCGTAAAACCGCTCGACCTCCGATTCGACTCGATAGCGTGCGCTACAACCATTGTTTAGCGTGCGATAATATATCGTTGCGACGCTAACAACAATACATAGCGCGGCGCTATGAATAAATTCAGGTATCCAAAGAGCCACTGGACTCAACCTGATCCGTCCCTAGCGCGCGCTACTCCACACATATAGCGTGCGCTACTACAACCCGTTAGCGCGCGCTACTTACCACTCGTAGCGTGCGCTACCTATAACTCACCTGCAGTCCAGTACCTTCTGGACTGCAGCCAGGGTAACCTTAGCGTGCGCTAAAGCTGAGTGGTAGCGTGCGCTACCTATACCCAATTAGCGTACGCTAAAAGGAGTATGTAGCGTGCGCTACTCCTCACGCACAGCTCGCAACGAGAATGACAATGATGATAAACAAGGCACGAAACTCCAATCAGATTAGTGATGAATGACGATTGATACACGATACAATTACTCTGAATGATGAATACCATGACTGAATATGAGTGACAAATGATCAATGATGAATGAGATTACTGAGTATCAATTACTGAATGATAAATACTGAATGATAATTACTGAGTTACAACTGGGTATTACAATGGTCGTACAGTCGAGCAATGGTTCGGGAGGTGTTTTCAATGAGGACAACTTACGTCCGTAAGTTTTGTAGGATACGGCCGCAAGTGATGATTTTGGTGTTCCGGGCGTTTTCGGCGAAGTGAAGTTACGCCTGTAAGTGTGGTAGTGTTATGGCCATAAGGCCGGGAGATGGACATTTTGGTTGTTCGACGAGGTGTAGTTAAGGCCGTAAGTAAAGGTTGTTACGGCCGTAAGGTCGTTGACTTTGGGAAGTTACGGCCGTAAGGTGGCAGAGTTACGGCCATAACTCTGTGTAGTATTTAAGGGCATGGACGGGACTTTTGTGCTCATTTCTCCACTTCTTCATTTGAGTCCGAGAGAGAGGTTCTTGGGAGAGGATTTTTCATCATCAAACACTTGTGTGTTCTTGTTCTAACCTTCTACTTTCGATTGTGGAGCTTGGAAAGTCGTTTTAATGCGAGTTCAACGGATCGAAGAGTTTGGATCTTCAAAGGTAATTTCTCCAAAACCCTATAATTCGATTTTGAGATGGAATATGATGTTTGGATGTTATAATCTTGATATATGAAGAGGTATACATATGATTATGAGTTTCTATGAACTTTCTTTGGATTATTGGAGAATTATTCAAGAACAATTTGAATGTTGGTTTTGGAATTTCCGGTTTCGATTAGATGTTGTTGAAATCCCGATTTGTGTATTCCTATTGGATTATTGATTGTATTGAAGATATTCTGTTGGTTTGAATCACTCATTTGAGGTTCGGTATCGATATAATTGGGGTTGGTTGTAAACAATTTAGGATTGTTCACAACGTGTTTGTTTAAATGTCCCAATGAGTTGGTTGTGATCATGCTTGATTCATATTTTAAGCAAATTGTTGGTGATTATGTTATTCAAGGTTGTTGGAGCGACCTATAATCACCTTAAGGACGTTCATTCGAGGAAGGACTTTTCTTCACCGGTAATTGAGGTAAGTTAATTCTTGCTCACTTAAAAGGATAATCATTCCTTTCGTTGTTGTTCATTCATACGTATAATTCATGCATCATATATCAATCATGTTGAGACTTGTAATTATCAAATTAATCATTCAATTCATGAGGAACGACGGTTCCAATCATTTCATTTAAGCTATCACTCATCGCGCCATTATTTCACCTCGGTGAGTCATTCTTGGTCCTTGTCGAATTTCTATTCATTCTTATTCATTATGGTTACTTTTGTTCTTGTGACCTTCCGGGATCATATTGCGTGCCGGATGGTATACGTGTGGAATTTTTTGTCGGGCACACTATGGTCATATGTATATACGGGTATCAGGACACATTGGATTGTGCACATGGTAACGTGCCTCGTTGAGGCCAAGTGGTGTGTGTATATGCGGGGCACCAGACACTCGACTACTTGTGCACTTGCACATCCCATTTCGGGCGTACTATGATGCCCCTCTTCCAGACCTAATTTCATAACTAGTCATGTGATTATTGTATTTGTTCAACTCTTGAGGATTGTTGTTCTGTGTAACTGACCTAGTTAGGGATGTTGTTTTTAGTTCATGGCAAGGCAAAGACACGGGAAGAGAACGTTGACGGTGGGGAGTCCCAGTGATACTAGTAGGGGGGCCCAGTCTTCTCAGTTGTTCATGTTTCATTCATGTGCATTTTTCCACTGCAGTTTCCGTTTGGACTTTCATTTTATTCAGTGTCGTATATTTCATCTTCATATGAAATATATACGTATTCTGTATTCCTGGGTGTATTGTACTTGAAACTCCTCATCGGAGTAATTGGTTATATAATGTGGTTTGGTACTACAGTTATACTATTTAAATTATTGTATTTCATTCGCCTGGTGGGTCCCAGTTGGGGGTCCACGGCACTGTGATAACCGCCTAGTTTGGGGTGTTACAGAGTTGGTATCAGAGCATGGTTTTGAATACTACTTATCCGAGTCATGTCTCATTGAAATCATCGTTCATCAGACTAGTATCATTGGACTTTCGCGTCACGTGTGACCTGTGCAAACGCCAAGCCCCTCAGACCAAAAGAACGGTAAGATTTCTGATGCCATGTTATAATTTATGGCAATTAGAATCACTCATTCATCATTCATCAGTCAACAATCCTCAATCATCATTTTCTTTTGGATCGTGTCGATCATGTCAACTCATTAATCATTCAGTCAATCTCATTGTTCAGTTATTGATCTCGTGGATCGTATTATCAGTCTTGTTAACTTGTTCAAGATAATCATTTCAGAAATTTCATCAGATAATCGTGTCACCTCAGTTGACCTTTCATGTGACCTTATCATATTCCGGCGTAACGTCGACGATCATATTTACTGCATTATTAAGTTGATGTGCATCGGGTTGGTTCGAGAAGTCCACTACCTAAACTGGTAGGCAAACTTCATGGTGGTCAAGAATAAAACTAATAAGTGGTGGATCTATATAGATCACAATGATAAAGTTTTTCTTTGTCAAGAATTTATCGCAATGAGTTAGTATTGATTGACGCCATTGATTCTACAATATTAATATGCAAAGTTATTCCTGATATATATTGTTTTTAAAATCTAGCGATCAAGTAAATGCAAGCACGGCTATGGCATGTCCCTCGCAAATAAAAGAAGTTTAGTTTTTATCAATAGAGATGACATCTTATGTCAACATGTTAGTCTAAAATATTATGTATCACGTACACATATATGAATTATAATCTAACGGTCAAATAACCACAGACACAGATTTGGCATGTCCCATGTAATTAAAAATGCTTTATATTATCATTTGGGATGACATCTTATGTCGTTTTAATTTTATTAATCCCAAATAAGTCATAGGTCCAAAACCATTTTGTATAACCTATATAAGTCTTAACCATTTAAAATATTTGTATAAGCTTGTTTATTCATCTCGCCTCCTTAAAATAAAATCCATACACCCTGTTTTGGCAGACCCATATTAGAAACGATTGAAAGTTTGACGAGTATTTTGAAAATGGTTGGCTCTTGAGACTTATGTTTCATATCACTTGATTATAATAAAACTATTTTATCAAAAATTGATTATCTCAAAATTATTACCATGTATCTCATACATGTAAAAGTTTTAATGAGTTTGATTTATTTGGAAATAATGATTATTAAGCAAATAAAAAATATGATGCATCTCATACAATCATATGCTAAAATATGATGCATCTCATACAATCATATGCAATGTAAATATGATGCATCTCATATATTCACATGAACAATATGGTGTGGTGTGGTATAGCCATAGATCCTATTATGATATTTGTAAATATAAATAGGTCGATCGGTGTAATTTTCGATAACGCCTTTCTTTTTTAATTCCTTGTAAGTTGCTCATCTCGTGCGTCTTCCTTTTATAGCTAGAACTATTCTAAACTATAACTTTACTTCTTCTAATAGAAAACTAGAGTTACATTCGAGGGGAGTAAGATGAGAAGAGAAATTACAACAAGATAATAGGAAGGCACCACATACAAGTCGTATTATGAATATTACAACCATAATTGAATCATCAATCTAATTGACCTAGTACGGCTATACCACCCACGATGCACTAACCATTTAAGCATTCACAAGCACATAATATATAAAATGTACCAAATATCGACCATCGATAAGTTATATAATATGTCAAATATGGCATATATCGACAATCGATAAGTTATAAAGTTCCGAGGCCTTAACATCGAATCGGGTAAAATGGGAAATTAATTTCCAGGAATACACGAAGAAAACGAGCCCGAAATAGGTCCGAAAGTGGCCCGGATCATGGTCCAAACAGCCCAGATGATGTGAATCAAGATATTATGAAGAACCCGGATGAGGACTTGAGCATGCCGACTGGACCAATAACGAGGTCTCGATCAAAGAAGTTCAAAAATAATTTATCGACACTCATCATTGATATGTTTAAAAATAACTATGTTATCAAAGACAACAAATTCGTGAGTAGTGTCGAAGTTGTCGAACAATAAGTTTTTCGTTTACTTTATCTTGGTGTATTTTAATTTGAATTGTATTTCTTGAGTTGTATTTTTATATTTTGAGTTGTATATAATCGAGTCGTGTAATATTAATGTCGAAGACGATCGGAAAAGACGATCAAACAAACAAGGATCAAATTCCCGCGCGTAAGACTGACACGCAGCAGTCTCGTATTTTGGCCATAACTTACTCGTCCGAAATCCGATTCAGGTGATTCAGGTGTCTATGGAAAGCTAAGAAAGAGAGCTACAAATATTGTTCAGACCATAGGACCAAATTCGGAGACATTGGAGCTCAGAAATGATAAAACAGACAGCATCGGATTTATGGTGACTTGTTGTCCTTGTTTTCACACCTTAAAATCTTGGTCTTTGATATTTTGTCACCTAAACATATGTTGACTGACTTTGTATCAGATTTTAGGATCTTTGAATGTTGATTTTTCTATTTTGTAGGTTTCTAGTTGTTTCCTTGTTCACACTAGAGTTAGGTGTAAGATTTTGGCTATAAATAGCCTTGAAGTTTCATTGTAAGAGGACACCAAAGATTTTATGAATTTGAGAGTGTTTGTATTAACAAACCTTTGTGAGTGCTTTCTTGTTTTGTTGAGTGTGTCTCCAAAACATCCCTTGTGTGATTTATATACTTATCAAGTGCAATCTTGTTAGTATTTATATTCCACCCTTCCGAGTTGCTACGGCGTGTCACGTAGAGGTTTGGAAGTAAAGCCCCATTTTGCTTATTTTGGAAACATCCGGGAACGAATTCATCTAGCGGTGTCGGTTACCATAGCGTGTCGTGTGGGGGTCGATCGCTTGGCTTCGAGCTCGGTTATTCCAAAACTAAGTGGTATCATCTATTTTCCTTCATTAACATAATCTTCCTATCTTATCATAATATTATTTAATTTATCTTCTAAATAATCCATATTATTAACACACAAAAAAAAAAAAAAAAGAAAAGAAAAATATATAAGTGGTGAAGGTTTTGATTGTTTTTGATAACTCTTCAAGCCGAGGCCGGGGAAGAACTTGTTCCTTAGCCTTCAAGGCCCGGTGATTTTAAGCTTGCGGATCGAATATCAAATATCAATCCATTCATTTCATTACTAAAAAAAAAAAAAATTATAAGTCGTGAATGTTTTTATTGTTTTTGATAACTATTCAATCCGAGGCCAGGGGAAGAACTTTTTCCTTAGCCTTCTGCCCCGGTGTTTTTAAGCTTGCGGATCGAATATCAAATATCAATCCATTCATTTCATTACCAAAAAAAAAAAAAAAAAAAAGAAGAAAAAAAAAATTATCAAGGAAGAAGAGAAGAACGAATTTTGATCGATCTTATCAAACAATTATCATACTTTTCGTTCCGTTCCATATTCTAAACTATTCCAAAATCTTTTGCTCCCATCTTTCCATTTTTTTTTCTTTTATCATATCGTCATTCGCAATCGTTGGGGGGATCGTGGGATTTGAGTTCTTTCAAGAAGAAACTTGATTTGAATCACCAAAAATCACCTTGTAAGTTGTGTGGAAAAAGGCAAAAAAAAAAATTGTGAGGAATTAAGAAAAAGCCAAACGAGAGATACGCGAGTGTGAGCGATCGAGCGATACACGTGAGGATCTTGTGAGGAAATTTTCTTATAGAAAAAAAAAAAAAAAACAAAAAAAAAAAAAAAAAAAAAAAAAAAAAAAAAAAAAAAAAAAAAAAAACAAAAAAAAAAAAAAAAAAAAAAAAAAAAAAAAAAAAAAAAAAAAAATAAAAAAAAAAAAAAAAAAAAATAAAAAAAAATGTCAGGAACCGAAGGAAACGAGCAAAATCTTATCCTTCAAAATGTTGTACAACAACTTGCTCAAATAGTCGGAAAACTAGATAAACAAGAGGAAACAATTGCTACTCTCACGAAGGGTAGAGAAGAGGAGCCCGCATTTAAGGGGACCGGAACCCATTCGATTTGGAGGCTATGATGATGAAGATTCGATGAATTCCGAGGAGGAAACTCCGAGGTTTGTACATCGAGGAGGGCGAGAAGGACGAGGAGGAAGGAGAGAGTATGAAGGAAGACGAGGAAGATATGTCCGAAACGAGGAGGATCGGAATATGGGAAACATCAAATGAAAATCCCATCTTTCGAAGGGAGAAGTGATCCGGACACATATCTCGATTGGGAAAGGAAGTTGGAGACCATTTACGATTGCCACAACTATTCCGATGAGAAGAAAATGAGGTTAGCAATAACCGAATTTTCGTAATATGCAAGCATTTGGTGGGACCAACTTGTGACGGAGAGAAGGAGGAGTCGGGAGAGACCGGTTAGCGGTTGGGAAGAATTGAAGGTTGTTATGCGGAAAAGATTTGTTCCTAATTACTATCTTAAGGAACTATTTTCTCGCTTACAAACTTTAAAACAAGGCTCGAGAAACATTGAAGATTTTCGAAAGGAAATGGAGATGTTGATGATCCGAGCCAATGTTCGGGAATCGAGAGAGGCCACCATGGCGCGGTTTTTACACGGGATGAGAGCCGATATAGCTAAAGAAGTTGACAAACAACACTTTGTTGAATTCGAGGACATGGTATATGCGGCGGTAAAAATCGAACGGAGCTTACGAAGAGGGAGCAATAACAACTATTCCACGGGATACTCTACCCCTTGGAAACAACAATCTCAAGTAAGTTCAGACAAATTTAAAAAATTTGATAAAAGAGAAGGGAGTGTCTTGAAAGGAAAGTTTGAAGTTGGGAGCACTAGCAAACCAAAATTAGATGGGAAACCTAAACCCGTCGAAAGCATCTCAAAGGACAGGGTAAATTGAGCAAGAGACATGCCAAGTGGTTAGAGGAAATTGAATCCTTTCCTTACATCATCAAATACAAACAAGGTAAGGAAAACATTGTCGCCGACGCTTTGTCAAGAAGGTATGTATTACTCAATACACTTTCTTGTAAACTTTTGGGATTTGATTTATTGAAAGAAGCATATGAGGGGGATAAAGATTTCCACGATATTTATGTCGCTTGCGAAAAAAAAGGAGTAGAAAAATTTTATCGGGATAATGGATTCTTGTTCCGTGAAAATAAATTTTGCATTCCTTTTTGTTCAACCCGGGAATTATTGGTAAGAGAAGCACATAGTGGAGGTCTAATGGGACATTTTGGGATTGCTAAAACTTACGAAATATTGCATGAACATTTCTTTTGGCCAAAAATGAAACATGATGTTTTTAGAGTTGTAAATTCATGCATTGTTTGTAGGAAAGCAAAATCACGAGTGTTGCCGCATGGTTTATATATGCCACTTCCGGTACCTTCCGAACCTTGGGTTGATCTTTCTATGGACTTTGTATTAGGATTACCCAGGGCGAAATCCGGTTGTGACTCCATTTTTGTTGTAGTTGATAGATTTAGCAAAATGGCACACTTCATTGCATGTCATAAAACGGACGACGCCACACATATTGCTAATCTATTTTTCAAAGAAATTGTTCGTTTGCATGGTATGCCCAAAAGCATCGTATCCGATAGAGATACCAAATTTTTGAGTCATTTTTGGAGAGTCTTATGGGCAAAATTGGGGACGAAATTGCTTTATTCTACAACATGTCATCCCCAAACTAATGGTCAAACCGAGGTTGTTAACCGAACGCTTGGTCAATTGTTGCGAACTATTGTTAACAAAAATTTGAAAAATTGGGAAACATCTTTACCATTTATCGAGTTTGCCTATAATCGAACCGTACATTCTACTACGACATTTTCGCCATTTGAAATCGTGTATGGTTTTAATCCAATAACTCCTTTAGACTTGTTGCCTATTCCAATAGATGACAGGAGTAACCTTGATGGCAAGAAAAAGGCAGAGATGGTGAAGCAATTACATGCCAAAGTTCGTGAACAAATTGAGAAGCGCAACGAACACAATGCAAGAATGAAGAACAAGGGACGCAAACAAGTACTCTTTGAACCAGATTCGAGGACGAATCCTTTTGAGGAACGGGGGAATGATGTGAATCAAGATATTATGAAGAACCCGGATGAGGACTTGAGCATGCCGACTGGACCAATAACGAGGTCTCGATCAAAGAAGTTCAAAAATAATTTATCGACACTCATCATTGATATGTTTAAAAATAACTATGTTATCAAAGACAACAAATTCGTGAGTAGTGTCGAAGTTGTCGAACAATAAGTTTTTCGTTTACTTTATCTTGGTGTATTTTAATTTGAATTGTATTTCTTGAGTTGTATTTTTATATTTTGAGTTGTATATAATCGAGTCGTAATATTAATGTCGAAGACGATCGGAAAAGACGATCAAACAAACAAGGATCAAATTCCCGCGCGTAAGACTGACACGCAGCAGTCTCGTATTTTGGCCATAACTTACTCGTCCGAAATCCGATTCAGGTGATTCAGGTGTCTATGGAAAGCTAAGAAAGAGAGCTACAAATATTGTTCAGACCATAGGACCAAATTCGGAGACATTGGAGCTCAGAAATGATAAAACAGACAGCATCGGATTTATGGTGACTTGTTGTCCTTGTTTTCACACCTTAAAATCTTGGTCTTTGATATTTTGTCACCTAAACATATGTTGACTGACTTTGTATCAGATTTTAGGATCTTTGAATGTTGATTTTTCTATTTTGTAGGTTTCTAGTTGTTTCCTTGTTCACACTAGAGTTAGGTGTAAGATTTTGGCTATAAATAGCCTTGAAGTTTCATTGTAAGAGGACACCAAAGATTTTATGAATTTGAGAGTGTTTGTATTAACAAACCTTTGTGAGTGCTTTCTTGTTTTGTTGAGTGTGTCTCCAAAACATCCCTTGTGTGATTTATATACTTATCAAGTGCAATCTTGTTAGTATTTATATTCCACCCCTTCCGAGTTGCTACGGCGTGTCACGTAGAGGTTTGGAAGTAAAGCCCCATTTTGCTTATTTTGGAAACATCCTGGGAACGAATTCATCTAGCGGTGTCGGTTACCATAGCGTGTCGTGTGGGGGTCGCATCACCAGATCACGATCCATAGGATCAAACCACATGGAAGGGCCATTTCAGGCCTGGACCGCAGTCCCCTTCCCCGATTCTCGGCAGCCCTCGTTTTTTATCAAAACATTGTGTATTTGAGTATACATCTTATGTATACTACAACTAATGCCTATAGAATAATATAAATGTATAAATCAAGTACAGCAAATCTATATTTATACAACCTCGGAATCAAAATATAATTATGTTCATATGAAACTTTTAAAGGAGCATAATTTTTACATAAACAATTTTATGTTCATATGCACCTCTTAAAATTCATAATCCTAACATAAAATTATATGTAGATCAAATCATATCGAAATAGTGCAACGGAAGTATAAATATAATATGTAAAATCCTCTGAGGATCCAAGTATATTATCAAAGTACGAAGAACAAGATTGTTACCTCTTGTAGCATGTTTTCGATCGAACCTTCTAGAGACGTTGCAAGAAGCGAGCGTCCTCTATGGTATCCACACAACGAACAAGTCCCGAGTGTCTAACGGATTGCTAGCTCCGATTCAATAAAGATTTCACTTAAATCAATTTGAATATAGATATGTTCTTGATTATGGTAAGAACAAGAACACCAAGAATTTTATTAAAATGTTCTTGAACTTTGATCTAAACTAACAACTATGAATCTTATTCAATATGTTATTAAAGATCAAACTCACAAGATAAGATGAAGATAAGATGAGTACTCTAAATGCTTTTCTTGATCAAAGAATCAATCTTCAAAGATATGAAGATATATTCTTGATCCTTTTGATTATTCAACTCTTTAATATTATCTTCAAGACTTTTTTGAGAGAGAAATATCAAAATCAGATTTTTTATTCTCTCCACACAAATTGTGTCTTCTCTTGTGTTTGGTCAAGTGTGAAGGCTATCACCAGACACTATTATATAGCCCTCTACATGGCTACGGGTTCACCAACCCCTTTACCAACCATAATCAACCGGAACAAAATAGCTGCTCTGCTCTTTTAAGTGTGTGACCCTGTAGGTTATAATTAATACGGCAATGAGTATAGAAATAATTTTACGACTCATAAATCATAAGCGGCCTCTAGCTATACATTATGACTACCCGCATTAAAAGAATCAATTCGATGGCACAAACGAAATCCCGTTACTGTATAATATTTAATCCTCTCGTCGGATGATATCCTAATTAAGCATAAGGCATGGAAAAGTCAACCTTATATAGCTTAATTAATATTCTTGATCTCAAGTTACAATTATCCAATTCAAATATTTATCAATAACTCTTTATTGATCAATTTGAGCATGGCCATGCATTTAAATAATTTAACTTATCAAGGGCCCATTGATATCTTCTCTATTTTATTGGAGGGACAAGTTCCCTCTGGACAAACTACTTCCCTCTGCATAAATCGTACCATATCCAATCACAAACTGTATGGTCCCTTATTACAGAAGACGTTAGTATTGTGTTAATATACGATACTCATTATGTAGGAAACTCTAGTGTCTTTAGGTAATAAGGACTTAAATAATATATAACAATCAGAGGAATTATAATGACTTAATCCATATATAATTTTCTTTGTAGGTCATATCCAATACGATGTCTCTACATGTATCTATGACGTGATATAACATCTCATGTTCATGACCAGTAAAACATAGCCATCGTATCATTATCATACTAGTAATCATATTACTAGGGATATCTAGAATAAATATTCTTTAATGCTTTAACGAGCTTTACTATCAAGTCGCATACTTGATGATCGTAAGCAGAATATTAATTCAATAATATAATCAATATTAAATAATAATAAATGTCTCCACATTATTATTAAATAGTAGACTTAGAGCATAATACTAACAAGGACAACCTATGTTACAAGACATACAAAATGTACGCTACAGATACTTTATAGAGGTCGCTAAGCGTTTGAAGCTGAATTCAAAACTGGATCATTGATGTCATCCTGTAGGTCATCATATCTAATGGATATCTGAGGATAAAAATAACATACGTAATCAATAGGATTAGTGTACGCAAAGGAAGAGCCATAATCTACTGTATGTTTCTTGACTAAGTGTTGTGGATGTTACACTGTTGAAGTAACGTACGCTATGGCGTTAACGTACATAACTTGTGTTACCTAACGTACGTTAAAGAAGACTACTATACCAACATCAAGAGGCTTCTAGATGCTATAAATAGAGGCATTTGGAGGTATTGAAGTACACAAGAATTCTGTTAATATATCAAGCAATTATCTGTTGGAATATTTTATTCCAAATATTCATTATTTGAGTTTTGATTATTAGTTGTTAAACAAAACAAAACAACAAGAAGAAAAGTCATCTGATCAGCCAAGATGAGAAAAGTCACCTGATCAGTTGAGAACAAAGTTACCTGATCATAAAATCACCTGATAGAGCATAACGTATGTAATGCAGAGGAGATAACGTACGCTACCTGATCAGACGAGTTAGAAAAGTTGATTGCAGATAACAAGCTTAACGCACATTATGTACATTGCATAGCGCAGGCTATCGAATGCAATTTAACGTACGCAACACAGACAAGTTAACGTATGTAATGAGTTGTTTCAGAATTCAAATAATATGAACGTTGGGAAAAGTCTGGGTCAAAGTCAAAGAATCAAATGGATAGTTTGTCAATTGCATACAACGGATATATGGTTAATGTACGCTACATCGTATAGTTAACGTACGCTACAGCAGGAAGTTAACATACATAATATGAAGTGAGAACGTGTGTAAAAGAAGGAACGAAAGCTACTGGACTGAAACTGGAAATCGATAACGTACGATGCAGGACATCTATAACATACGTAACGAGCTTAATGTACGCTACGCAGGAAGGCTAGCGCACGCTAAAGAGTCAAATGGAGCTAACGGCTAGTTGGAGGAAAATGGCTATAAGTACCAAACCACTTGGTATTTATCTATACAACAACCTTGAGCAAATCATTCATACTTCTGATATCATTGTACTCATTCTAGTTGTTGTAATTGAGCTTATATCGATAAGTGATTGAGTGTTATACACGAAATCATACAAGAGAGGAAAAAGAAAGGATAAGATTGGATTTGGTGTTATTAGGATCAAGGATCCGACATTATTATAATCGCAATCAATATCCACGTGAGGTTTATCTAGTACCCATAGAAAGCTAGATTGGTTGATTCCTTGTCCAATAGAAAAGGAAAACGGTTTAACTTGGACCGACAAAAAGACAAGTGTGTGTGTAACACCCCCCGAGATATTCAAGGTATATTACAGTGCCGTGGACCCCTACATGGGACCCACCAGGCTAGACACAACTGACCACAGTAAAAACACACATCACCCAGTTGAAAATCAAATAACACGCCCGGTACAACCGGCGGAATAATCAACAATGGCAAACATAATTAACTTCAACGAATACAAACCACAATCCGAAGAGAAAAGCCTAAGTACTCGCGAGTACAATCTATAAGTTTCAAAAGTAGACAACAACTATATCGAATGGAACAACAGAAATAAAAGGACTCAAATCCTCGTACTGTCCCAGTGCTCGCTCGTCCGGATGATCATAACTTGAAATCCATAACAAGAATTTCCCCACAACGGGTCTCCAGAGGGGTTAGCAATTACGCTAGTACAAGTAATCAAGGCAAACCATTCGCTTACACATTTCATAGTACAATGCACCAATTCATTTCTAAAAACAAAACCAGGCATGTCTTTTTCCGGAAACAAACAGTCACAATCAATTTGCCTAGGACCGGGACGAAGCCACGAATCCCACTCGAGGCCTCTAAGGACCCTCCCGAGCTGGCCACATTCATAAAACAAATCAAGACACACATCTCCTAGGACCGGTACGAAGCCACGAATCCCACTCGAGGCCTCTAAGGACCCTCCCGAGCTGGCTAGCGAAACAAACTCATGAATACAGGACGAAGCCATAGATTCCCTCGAGGCCCCGTCGGAGCCCCATCGGACCCTCCTGAGGTGAGTAAAGCACACACAATATACATTACCATTTCACGTTAAGCATAAAGGTTTCCAAGAATTACTTGCCTTGAATAATTGACGACGCAACGAACGGAAGGAAAAACACCGACGAACACTAGGAACCGACAATCGCGAACCTAACGATTCAAAGAACACAATCACAACCAATCCTAAACGAATACTGTAATACCCTGATTTTTCGGATATATTTTTCATTTATATATTGGATATCGTGCATCAGGTCATCGCACTTTTGATATGAGGTATATCGTATGAGAATACTATTGGATTCAGTATATGTATTCAGTAAGTGTTTATGTGTTTTCGGTATGTCGAGACAGGCGGTAACAGTTGAAATTGGCTAAGTATAGAATAATTAGCATACGCTAATGTTGAAGACTTACGTACGCTAAATTACAAGAGTTACGTACGTTATGGCCGAGACATTACGTACGTAACATGGAAATCAGACGATCGAGTCATGGTCGGCAGGTGGGACCCTGTGTCGGCAACTTTCGGCAGAAGATGTTGATAGGTGAGTCAACGTACGTGTTACGTACGTTATACAGGACGTGTTACGCGTAACACGACCATTGTACTGTAGCAAGTTAACTAGTATATTACGTACGTTATATGTTATGGGTTACATACGTAATGGACTTCACGGAATGAGACAGTGAGTTTGTTACGTACGCTATGGATTTTGGATTACGTACGTTAAAGTTGTTACGTACGTTAAGCAAGGACACTTACGTACGTAACGAGATGCACAGTTTATATAATAAGAGCTGGTGTTTCATTTGTTCACGAAAGGAAACTCATTTTTCCCACCCCCAACTCGTCCTTCTTCACTTCTAAGTATATTCTAGACACTGCTAAGATGATTGTGAGCTTGGAATCATGAAATTAGAGCTTGGTTATGGAACTATTGTTGATTCTTGAAGTGATTTCTTGTGTTATCCATATTCTATGAGGTATGTTGGATATTTCTCCTTTTCATTTCGTAATTTTGATGTTATAGTTGATGAATGATTCGTATGAAGATGATTATGATGTTGTTATTGCGATTCTTGAGGATATATGAGGTTTATGTTGAAGGAAGATGATGATATGCTTTGAATATGTTGATTATGATTATGGAATCATAGAGTTCTTGATGTTCTTGAGGCCATATGATGACTATGATGATTTGATAATTCATTTAACCGATTTAAGATGGTATTCTAAATCATAGTGATGATAGTGGTTGATTTAGATGAGATGAATCTTGATATGAGGTTGAATTCCGGATTGAATATGTTATGATCATTGTTACCAAGTTGGTTCGATTATTGATATGATTATTGTTCTAGTTTGGTTAACCAATAGGAATAATCATTTTGCCGCGGTGAAAAGCCGTAGATTCCGTCCAGTCGGGGCTGAAGAGCTCGTAGACGAGGGCGACGAGTTCGGTGTTGGTTTTGTCATGTTGGTATCCAGGCAAGTGTTTACTTGTTCAGTTGTAATGTTTTGATGAGTAATTCCATTTACATTTCATAAGTATTTTATGTTGTATTGCATATTGACGAATGTTCAGTGATGTTCTACAAGGATTAGAATGCACAGTTGATGATTGTTGAGATACTTGGACAATCTTGGGAAGATTGTAGTATTCGGATATTGTTGATGTCATTTTTGGATATTCTTGGTCTGTGGTATGCATTTCGGAAGGATGTCTGGATAGAGGTATGTTTTATGGCAATCGTACATAGAAGATGGTCTACGGTAAAGTATTCGGTATTGAGGTATTATGTGGTATTATCGTGATATTGGGATTTTGATGAGAATCGTTGGATTACCGGAAGTGGTAAGGTTATCGTTGAGGTTATTATTCTCGTGATGCATGGCATGTGAATATTTATGTTTATGTACTTGCGGTTATTTGTCGGGCATTATTGCTGACCCCGTTGTGGGACTTGTTTTTCAGGTATTGAGGACTTTGATGGTAGCGGTCATGAGGCGAGGATTCCGAACGATACTGGCTATGGCATATTGTTGGGGAATCGTGTATTTTGTTTGTGTATATCATTATTGATGTATATGTATCTTGGACTGTGTTTTTTTATCCGCTGTGTGAGTTCTTTCAAATGGCTTTCGGCTTTATGCCAACTGAGTTTGATTTCGAAAACTGATTCCCTTAACCGAGTTTTTGGCCTTGATTGTCTTGACGGTAGTTGGTGTTTTCAAATGATTTTGTGAGTTTTGGAAAATACTACCGTCATCGGCCTTTTTGGGCGTTTTTGTAAATGGTTTTAGCCTGGTGGGTTCCGGCGCGGGGCCCACGGCATGTAATACTCCCGTAAGGTTATGGGGGTGTTACAAATACGGAATTGGAATACACTCGAAAACCCGCCTACGATTCATGTATATTCGTATAAAAACAACAACGAGGGCGGACCACAATCAAACCCTCTCGATTACAAAAATACCACGAAATATACCATAAATCTGTAGGAAAACCAATAATACCAACAAGATTAATCATATTCATCATGAATTAATATATCATACGGAACGAATCGGACAAAAATGTGAAAACCCCCAATGTACCCAAAAACAAGGTTCTAGGAGTTTACCTCGGATTAAAGGCGAAGAACAAGATTAGATGACGATAAAACACTCCAAGAACTCGAGGTAAATGATGGCTCGGTGATGCAAAACTTCAAATCGCCGGAAAGCACCAAGAAAATCACCAACGGGTCGGATGGGGAGGAGAAGAAGTGAAAATGGCCGAAATCGGTCAACTCCTGGGTTTATAAACCCAGTCCGCGTTACGTATGTTAGCCACAGGTAGCTAACGTCGTACCGAAAATCGCAGGATTCCCTGTACTATTTTACATAGGCCATTACGTACATAATCAAAAGGTGTGTTACGTACGTAACATCCTTTGCTGGGAAGTACAGGCCAAAGATAGGCAAGGAAGGTACCGACAAAAGAATCGAAATACCACGATGAACAATTCACGATGGTACGAACGTAAATAATTCAAGGCAATGAACTCAAATGCTGAAGAAAACGTACTCCCGACTGTCTGAAGGTTCGGAACAACATCAAAAACGTAACTACCCAAGACTTTGGGAAATTACAAAACGGCCCAAAACATCCGAAATGCACAATACACGGTCGAAACATCAAACAAAAGCTCACAACACGCATAATAACGTGAGATGGATCCTCGGTAACCCCGAAACGGCAGTTCCGAACGACGATTTACGAGAATACACGAGATAGCGACGAAAACAACATAAAACACCGAATCGAGTAAAACGAGTCCGAAACAAGCTCGAACGACAAAAAGTCCAATATTAAATATCCTCGAAATGTCAATACGGTTACAAGCGAGTTGCCAAAAACGAAAATACACCGAAATGAGAATATCAAGAGAAAGGAAAAATGCGGATATTACATTCTACCCCTCTAAAAATAAGTTTCGTCCCGAAACTTAAGAAACAAACAACTCGGGGTACCTAGCACGTATGCTATCCTCGGTTTCCCAAGTTGCTTCCTCGACACCATGTCTCGACCACTGCACTTTGACCAAAGGAATGGTCTTATGCCTCAGTCGCTTCTCACGGTGCTCCAAAATCTTCAAGGGACGCTCCTCAAAGGTAATATCCTCGGCAATATCGATCTCGCCAAAATCGATGATATAACTAGGATCTGGGACATATTTCCTCAGTTGAGAAACATGGAAGACGTTATGAATGCGACTCAAGGCCGGAGGTAGCGCCAAACGATATGCCAAATTACCGACTCGCTCGAGAATCTCAAAGGCTCCAATAAATCTCGGACTCAACTTTCCCTTCTTCCTGAAGCGAAAAACTCCCTTCGTCGGCGACACCTTTATCAAAACGTGGTCTCCCACCTCGAACTCTAAGGGTCGACGACGGACGTCGGCATACGACTTCTATCGACTCTGAACAGTCAACATCCGTTCTCGAATCAATTCTACCTTCCGCATCGTCTCTAAAGCGATATCCAGTTCGGTCCTGACCAAATTGGACGCTTCGTTCCAACAAATCGGCGATCGACAACGCCACCCATAAAGCGCCTCATACGGTGCCATCCAAATCGACGTGTGCCAACTATTGTTGTACGTGAATTCGATCAATGGCAAATGCTCCTCCCGGTCACTACTCCAGTCGAGAGCACAAGCACGCAACATATCCTCGAACGTCTGGATAGTGCGCTCAGACTGTCCGTCTGACTGAGGATGAAAAGAGGTACTCAAACGCAAACGAGTACCCAACGCCTTATGCACCGCCTACCAAAAGTGCGATACAAAACGGCCATCCCAATCCGAAACAATAGACTTCGGAGTACCGTGAAGCTTCACAATCTGTGTAATAAACACACGAGCCAACTTCTCCGGGCCCCAAGTATCCTTGATGCCCAGGAAATGTGCCGACTTGGTCAGACGATCAATAATCAACCATACCATATTCATTCCCGACCTCAATCTCGGCAAACTCGTGATGAAATCCATCGAAATGTCTTCCCATTTCCATTCCGGAATGGGAAGTGACTGCAATAAACCAGTCGGTCCCTGATGCTCGATTTTGACCTGCTGACAAGTCAAAATCTCGCTACAAACCGTGCGACCTCCTCCTTCATATCGTTCCACCAGAAATTCCTCCTCAGGTCCTTGTACAACTTACTCGAACCAGGATGAATAGAGTAAGGCATAGTATGGGCCTCACGCAAAATACCTTGCCTCAATTCCGAGTCATTCGGCAAACACAGTCAACTATGGAATCTCAATATTCCATCTTCATGAATCACAAATCCAGGAGACTTCTCCTTAAGAACATTCTCTCGGATTTGAATAATCATCGGATCCTCCAGCTGCTTCAGTTTAATTTCATCGATCAGAAATGACGAAATCTCTAAAGCACAAAGTCACCCTACGGCTCCAGGTAACGAAATCTCAACACTCAACTCAATCAAACCCCGTTGAAGCTCGGCTTGAGACGTAAGGATCTCAAGCGTCCGCAACGAGACTGGTTTCCAACTCAAGGCGTCATCCACGACGTTTGCCTTGCCCGGATGATAAAGGATTTCGAGGTCATAATCCTTAATCAACTCTAACCACCTCCTCTGCCTCATATTCAACTCCCGCTGAGTAAATATGTACTTCAGACTTTTATGGTCGGTAAAAATCTGACATGCAGAGCTAAAAAGATAGTGACGCCAAATCTTGAGCGCAAAAACAACTGCCGCTAACTCTAAATCGTGAGTAGAGTAGTTAAGCTCATACGGCCTCAACTGTCTCGACGCAAACGTAATAGTCTTGCCTTGCCGCATCAACACGCACCCAAGACCCTGACCCAAAGCATCGCTATAAATGGCAAAACCCTCATTGCCACATGGTATTGCCAAAATCGGGGCTGAAGTCAAACGCCTCTTCAGCTCCTCAAAACTCGACTGCCTCTCGTTATTCCAGACGAACTTCTCGGACTTCTGGAGCAACTGTGTAAGTGGCCGAGCTAGTTTTGAGAAACCCTCGACGAACCTACGGTAGTAGCCAGCTAGACCCAAGAAACTACGGACCTCCTTCACGTTCTTAGGCGGTGCCCAACCAACACTGCCTCAATATTCTGCGGGTCCACACGAACACCCTCGGCTGAAATCACGTGACCTAGAAACATCACTTCCTTCATCCAAAACTCACATTTAGAGAACTTTGCATAGAGTTGCTCGGTCCTCAAAATGTCCAACACTACTCGCAAATGATACGCGTGATCCTCCTCGTTCCTCGAATAAATAAGGATATCGTCAATGAAGACGATGACACACTTATCCAAATACTCGATAAAGACCTTGTTCATCAACTGCATGAACACATCTGGTGCATTAGTTAGCCCGAAAGGCATAACTACAAACTCATAGTGTTCGTATCTCATCCGAAAAGCTGTTCTCGGAACGTCGGACTCCTTCACCCGAAGCTGATAGTACCCCGATCTCAAGTCGATCTTCGAGAATACCGCAGCCCCCTGCAACTGATCGAACAAATCATCAATCCTTGGCATAGGATACTTGTTTTTGATTGTCACTTTGTTTAGCTCGCGATAATCGATACACAAATGCAGTGAACCATCCTTCTTCCGCACAAACAGGACCGGTGCGCCCCAAGGCGAAGCGCTCGGTCGAATATACCCCGACTCAAGAAGCTCACTCAACTGCTTCTTCAACTCGGCCATCTATGAAGGTGCCATGCGATACGGCGCCTTCGAAATCAGAGCCGCACCCGGCTCTAACTCTTTAGCAAACTCGACCTCACCCCGGTAACTCATCAGGAAACACATCAGGAAATTCCCTAACAACTGGAATCGATGAAAGCTCGCCTCTATCACTCTCCGCCTTCAAGGCGTAGCACTAATAACCAATACACCCCTTTCGCAGGAGTCTCATCGCCTTCAAGGCGTTAATAATGAACTTCTGGTTTCTCTTTCTCCCCGCGAAAGAGTGCTCGGTACCGTCCTCGGCTAGCATGGTAATGATCCTCGTGCGGTAGTTCATGATTGCACCATGCCGCTTGAGCCAATCATCCCCGAGAATCATATCCTCACCCTCAATACCCACAACAATAAGATTAGAGAGCCAAGCCCTCTCACAAATAGACACAGAACAGTCTCGGACCTCTCGATCGCCAATGATTCTATCACCGCTAGGAAGTTTAGCGATGAAAGGCTCGCAAGGCGATAAAAAGTCAAGACTCGAACGGCGCACACACTCCAGAGAAATGAATGAATGCGTAGCACCCGAATCAAAAAGCACACTGACAGGATGGGAATGGATATGAACGGTACGTGTCGCCACAGTGGCCGCTGAATCATCAGCCCTTCTCATCTCATAGATACATGGAGGGTCGGAGCCAACACTGGAAGCTTCCCCTCTAGCGGGATGACCCCGACCTCTCCCTCAGCTAACACTCGGTGGAGACTGCAGAGCGAACGAGCCCTGGTTCACACTCGGCTCCATACGCGCTAGATGAGAAGAATGGGCGCCGTGAATCAGTCTGATCTGTTCACAAAAAGAAGCCTTGTGGCCCGACTGACCACAAGTATGACAAGTCAAAGACGGACGAGGACACTCCCGGTTCCCATGGCTTGGCTTGCCACAGTTAAAGCATCTGGGGTCCCGGACGGAGGCACTGGCAGTACCTCAATAGCCCCCAGAAAAACGGGTCGAACCACCCTCAGGAATATTGGTAGACTGAGACCTCTGTTGGCCTCCACCCTTGAGACCAGAAAAATTCCCAACGGACTTCTGCTTCTTGCTCTCCCGAACTGCCTCACTGTCCATCACGGACATGTCGTAGGCAAGCACTCGACTATGATAATCTTTCAAAGTAGTACAGACGATCCCAGACATGTAGTCCCGAATTGACAGTTTCATCCGCCTGGAAAAATGGAAAATTTTGTCGCTCTCCTCGACAACTTGGGTCTTCACATAGCCCAACTCCTTGTTGAAATTGGCAATAGCTTGGGATACAGGAATATCCCGTGGTTGAGCATCATAGAAAGCATGAACTCGAGTCTGTCTAACCGGCCACGGGCAATACTCAGTCTCCATCAGGTCCTTAAATTCTGCCCACGAAGCAGCGTGATCCTTAGGCCCAACGGCCTCCCACCAATCAGTAGCGTCCCCAGTGAGAAAGTACTGGGCAATAGGGACCTTACGGTCCTCAGGACAGTTGGTAGCAGTGAAGACTTTGGATATCTCCTTGACCCACCCTTCCCAGCCGATCGGGTCAGAGGCTCCCGTAAACTGAGGAGGATGCATCTTGATGACATCCTGTAGCCAACGGTTAGCTCCGTCCCGAGCAGCATGGGCCGGATTCTGAACCGCCTGGGCTATCGCCGCCATTTGATTCACCATCTATTGCATAACAACCGCAACACCGAGGTCGGCGCCATCTTGAGAAGAAGCATGGCTATGTCGGTCACTAGTGTTGCCGGCTCCTGAAGAATGCGACGTGGCCGCCCCACCGGCTGCCCCATATCCTCGGACGCGTCCACGACCACGGTTTCCTCCGGCATCCATACTGGTGTTAAAAGATAACAAAACTATATTGATGATGAGTAAGGGAGGAAAAAGCAACTACAATTCAAGAAGCGGAATTACAATGCAAGAAAACAAAGGATCGAATAAGAAAACTTACGAGCACTGGAAGTACCGAGATGCTGGCAGCGGTGTGACAATATGTAAAACAAAAAACAACTAGACCCAAATAACCAACAAGCCTAGGTATCCATAAACCTAGCGCTCTGATACCATTTTCTGTAACACCCCCCGAGATATTCAAGGTATATTACAGTGTCGTGGACCCCTACATGGGATCCAGCAGGCTAGACACAACTGACCACGGTAAAAACACACATCATCCAGTTGAAAATCAAATAACATGCCCGGTACAACTGGCGGAATAATCAACAATGGCAAACATAATTAACTTCAACGAATACAAACCACAATCCGAAGAGAAAAGCCTAAGTACTCGTGAGTACAATCTATAAGTTTCAAAAGTAGACAACAACCATATCGAATGGAACAACGAAAATAAAAGGACTCAAATGCACATGTCAACGAACCTGGCCAGCATCCTCGTACTGTCCCAGCGCTCGCTCGTCCGGATGATCATAACCTGAAATCCATAACAAGAATTTCCCCACAACGGGTCCCCAGAGGGGTTAGCAATTACGCTAGTAGAAGTAATCAAGGCAAACCATTCGCTTACACATTTCATAGTACAATGCACCAATTCATTTCTAAAACCAAAACCAGACATGTCTTTTTCCGAAAACAAACAGTCACAATCAATTTGCCTAGGACCGGGACGAAGCCACGAATCCCACTCGAGGCCTCTAAGGACCCTCCCGAGCTGGCCACATTCATAAAACAAATCAAGCACACACGTCGTCTAGGACCCGGACGAAGCCACGAATCCCACTCGAGGCCTATAAGGACCCTCCCGAGCTGGCTAGCGAAACAAACTCATGAATCCAGGACGAAGCCATAGATTCCCTCGAGGCCCCATCGGACCCTCCCGAGGTGAGTAAAGCACACACAATATACATTACCATTTCCCGTTAAGCATAAAGGTTTCCAAGAATTACTTGCCTTGAATAATTGACGACGCAACGAACGGAAGGAAAAACACCGACGAACGCTAGCAACCGACAATCACGAACCTAACGATTCGAAGAACACAATCACAACCAATCCTAAAAGAATACAGAATTGGAATACACCCGAAAACCCGCCTACGATTCATATATATTCGTATAAAAACAACAACGAGGGCGGACCACAACCAAACCCTCTCGATTACAAAAATACCACGAAATATACCATGAATCCGTAGGAAAACCAATAATACCAACAAGATTAATCATATTCATCATGAATTAATCTATCATACGGAATGAATCGGACGAAAATGTGAAAACCCCCAATTTACCCAAAAACAAGGTTCTAGGAGTTTACCTCAGATTAAAGGCGAAGAACAAGATTAGATGACGATAAAACACTCCAAGAACTCGAGGTAAATGATGGATCGGTGATGCAAAGCTTCAAATCGCCGGAAAGCACCAAGAAAATCACCAACAGGTCGGATGGGGAGGAGGAGAAGTGAAAATGGCCGAAATCGGTCAACTCCTGGGTTTATAAACCCAGGCCGCGTTACGTACGTTAGCTATAGGTAGCTAATGTACGTTAGCTTGTTATCGTACGTAAGCTATCCCATGCTTACGTACATAATGAAAATCGCAGGATTCCCTGTACTATTTTACATACGCCGTTACGTACGTAATCAAAAGGTGTGTTACGTATGTAACATCCTTTCCTGGGAAGTACAGGCCAAAGATAGGCAATGAAGGTACCGACAAAAGAATCGAAATACCACGGTGAACAATTCACGATGGTACGAACGTAAATAATTCAAGGCAATGAACTCAAATGCTGAAGAAAACGTACTCCCAACTGTCTGAAGGTTCGGAACAACATCAACAACGTAACTACCCAAGACTTTAGAAAATTACAAAACGGCCCAAAACATCCGAAATGCACAATACACTGTTGAAACATCAAACAAAATCTCACAACACGCATAATAACGTGAGATGGATCCTCGATAACCCCGAACGACGATTTACGAGAATACACGAGATAGCGATGAAAACAACATAAAACACCGAATCGAGTAAAACGAGTCTGAAACAAGCTCGAACGACAAAAAGTCCAATATTAAATATCCTCGAAATGTCAATAGGGTTACAAGCGAGTTGCCAAAAACGAAAATACACCGAAATGAGAATATCAAGAGAAAGGAAAAATGTGGATATTATAGTGTGAACAGTTTATCTCAGACCGATAAAAGACGAGAATTGTAACGATTATCCCTAGACCGATAGAAGAGAGGTGCAGAGGTTGATCTTCATCCTATAGAAAAAGATACTGAAGAGAGGGCATAGGCACGTTTGGACGAACCTCTATAAATCTTGTATCGTTTAATTTCTGCACCTTTAAATACGCTTCCGCACAATAGCACGTATACCGAATATCGCACCGACAATTGGTATTGGATAGGTACCTCCTAGAAGCGGCTTAACATCCAAGGAGAAGACGATCCAAATGGTGTTTCAACTTGCCCCGGTCGAAGGTCTTGCCTTGAACCGACCAACATTCTTCGATGGATCTAATTTCATGACATGGAAGAAGAAGATGTCGATATTCATTCAAGCCTACGACATCGAGCTGTGGAAAGTAATATGTCTTAGTCCGAAAATTCCAATCAAATCCGAAGGTACGCTTAAAAGTTTTGAAGAGTACGATGATTCCGATTGGAAATTGATCACTGTAATTGCAAAGCTACGCAATTATTATATTGTGCTTTAAATTCGGAAGAACACAACCGGATATCTTCGTGTTATAGTGCCAAAGAGATTTAGAAGATGTTATAAGTCACACATGAAGGAACGTCTCAAGTCAAGGAGACGAAAATAAACATGCTTCTTCATGAATACGAGTTATTCCAAATGAAAGAAGAAGAATCCATTACAATCATGCTCGACCGATTTTCGGTCATTACAAATGGATTACCTTGTTATGGAAAGCCCCTTTAGAGTAGTGAAAAAGTAAAGAAAATCCTACGATCACTACCTCGAGAATGGGACGACACGGTTACGGCGATTATGGAATCGAAAGATCTCAATAATCTTGATTTTAGTGCCCTCGTTGGTTCGCTAGTTAATTATGAGATAGTTCTAAAATCATGGAACAACAAGTCGAAGCCGAAGGAAAGAACGATAGATATGAAAGCTAAGATGTCTCGCAAAGAAGAAATCCTGGTGGATGAAAGTGACGAAGAATCGGCATATTATGCTAAAAATATTAATAAGTTTCAAAACTTATTAAACCGGAGAAAGAAAGACATCAAGATGGGCGAATCTACAAAATTCGACAACAACTGTCGAATCTGTGGTAAATCAGGCCACTTCGCGAAGAATTTCCGAGCAAATCAAAAGAAAGAAGTCCTAATTGCCACGTGGAGAGACGAAGACGAGGAAGAAGATTTCATCAATCAAAATAACCTCGCACTCATGGCAAGAAGTTCATTCGAAGACAACGACGTCGAATGCCAGGTTAGTACATCGTCTCAAGACGAGTTATTTGAAGAATTTGAATTATTGCATACCGATTTTCAAAATACTTTATTCGAAATTAAATCCCTCCAATCTAAAAATAAATTAATGGAAATTGAAATTTCCAAAATTCTTGAAAAAGGAAAAATTGTCGAGATCGGTCATTCTCAATGCCTTGAAAATGAAAATGAAAGTTCAAGACGAACTTAAAATTTTGACAAAGAAATTTTCATGCGGTAATGAAAACTTTGAACAAATGTTATCGGTTCAAAAATTCACTTTGAATAAACAGGGGTTAGGATTCAAAATAAATTTTAAAAATGAATCCATAAATCTGAAAATACCCCAATGTGAAAAATGTTTAAAAATTGGGCACCATATTTCAAATTGTAAAAGCCCACGTCGGACGATTAAAATTAAAAAGGTTTGATTCCTAAAGGAACTACTATTCCGAACATCGTCTAAATAAATGAAAAACGACCAGCTTTCGGTTGGATCCCCAAAAATTAATTTTCAACAATTTTTATCAATTAGTATTTTACTCAGGGTGCGTGTTATATGTTTTCAAAAAGGGGGAGATTTTTGTCAGAGGGAGATTACCCATTTTTGCATAACATTCTTGCATACATTTTATTATCGATCATTATTTATATTTTATTCGCACATTTTGCTGATAACAAAAAGGGGGAGAAAATAGTTGAATGGGATAAAAAGAAGAATGGTATAAGGAGGAGAATAAACGAAGAAGTTGAAAAATAAAAAGAAGAGGTCGAAAAGGAGAAAAAGAAAAGATGGGAGAACTAACGAAACGATTAAAGCCGGAAACTTTGATTCGTACACACACACACACACACACACACACATATATATATATATATATATATATATATATTATTTTGCAGGTTTTATCCAATTCAAGTTGTTGTTTTGTAATCATCAAAAATGGGGAGATTGTTGGAATATTTTATTCCAAATATTCATTATTCGAGTTTTGATGATTAGTTGCTAAACAAAACAAAACAACAAGAAGAAAAGTCATCTGATCAGCCAAGATGAGAAAAGTCACCTGATCAGTCGAGAACAAAGTTACCTGATCATAAAGTCACCTGATAGAGCATAACGTACGTAACGCAGAGGAGATAACATACGCTACCTGATCAGATGAGTTAGGAAAGTAGACTGCAGATAACAAGCTTAACGCGCGCTATGTGCATTGCATAGCGCACGCTATCGAAGGCAATTTAACGTACGTAACATAGACAAGTTAACGTACGTAATGAGTTGTTTCAGAATTCAAACAAGATGAACGTTGGGAAAAATCTGGGTCAAAGTCAAAGAATCAAACGGACAGTTTGACAATTGCATACAATGGATATATGGTTAACGTACGCTACATCGTATAGTTAACGTACGCTACAGCAGGAAGTTAACGTACGTAATATGAAGTGACAACGTGTGTAAAGAAGGAACGAAAGCTACTGGACTGAAACTGGAAATCTATAACGTATGCTACAGGACATCTATAACGTACGTAACGAGCTTAACATACGCTACGCAGGAAGGCTAGCGCACACTAAAGAGTCAAATGGAGCTAACGGCTAGTTGGAGGAAAATGGCTATAAGTATCAAACCACTTGGTATTTATCTATACAACAACCTTGAGCAAATCATTCATACTTCTGATATCATTGTATTCATTCTAGTTGTTGTAATTGAGCTTATATCGATAAGTGATTGAGTGTTATACATGAAATCATACAAGAGAGGAAAAAGAAAGGATAAGATTGGATTCGGTGTTATTAGGATCAAGGATCCGGCATTATTAGAATCACAATATATATCCACGTGAGGTTTATCTAGTACCCATAGAAAGCTAGATTGTTTGATTCCTTGTCCAATAGAAAAGGAAAACGGTTTAAGTAGGACCAACAAAAAGACAAGTGTGTGAATGGTTTATCTCGGACCGATAGAAGACGAGAATTGTAATGGTTATCCCTTGACCGATAGAAGAGAGGTGCAGAGGTTGATCTTCATCCTATAGAAAAAGATACTGAAGAGAGGACGTAGGCACGTTTAGCCGAACCTCTATAAATATTGTGTCGTTTAATTTCCGCACCTTTAAATACGCTTCCGCACAATAGAGCGTACACCGAATATCACACCAACATTATCTTCTTTATTTGGGCTTCATAATAGCATATACTTTGAGAGATAGTACTTATTGCAACTGATACAAGAATAATTGTTCTAACAATCTTCCATATATATTCTTGTATCACTCTGAGTGATTATCCTGTAAGTCGAGTAATTATACTTGCAATATTATTTGTAATTTGGTGAGGTTGTCTTGTACCCAGTAAAATAAGAGTGACTGAAGTTGTGGTTGTTCTTGAGCCCGGTAATCAAGAAATTGAAGTTCGGCACTGATCTTGAAAGTGTTATTGTAAAGAGTTGGCACTGAACTATAAAGCGCATTCTGTTTTGGGAAAAAGTTCTAGTAAATAATGTTAGGTATGGGACGTAGGTTTTTGAATAGCCGAACCTCTCGAACAATTTCTTGTGTCATTTATTTCCGCATTTTTACATTACTCCTATTTTTGCTTCCACACAAAAGAGTTCAAAACTCTACTCCGTACTATTCAACCCCCTTCTAGTGGCGGCTCCAACCCAACAGACATTCTTATCCGTTCTCGAGATCAGAATGAGCATGATTAGCATCTTTGTATCATGTTGGACGTTTTGTGAGCGGAGCAGTTGATGCGAAGTTTCAAAATAGGAGTTCTGGCTTAAGGATGTAACAGTCCTTGGGCACATGATTTCGGGTAAGGGGATTCTTGTGGATCCTCAAGAGGTAGAGGTGGTACTAGAGTTGGAATCGCCTAAGAATGTTAAGGAGGTACGTCGTTTCCCAGGACTTATTGGGTACTACCGTAGGTTTGTCGATGGGTTCTCTAAGATCGCTCGAAAATTTACTTAGTTGCTTCAGAAAACCTAAAAGTTCGAGTATAATGAGTAGAGTTAGAATAATTTGGATGAGTTGAAGATGCATTTGATATCATCGCCAGTTCTAGCTCTACATTAGGGGATCAATACTTTCGTATTTTCCAGTAATGTTTTGAGTCTTGGAATTAGATGTATTTTTGATGTAGGATGATAGGGTAATAGCTTATGCACCTCGGTAGTTGAAATTGTGTAAAACAAATCACCCTATTCACAATCTAGAGTTGGCATCGGTCGTTTTCACCTTGACGATTTAAAGACATTATCTTTACGGCTCTTCATGTAAGGTTTATACAACCACAAACCATAAGAAGTTGAACATGAGGCAGCGTAGACTGCCAGAGTTGATCAAGGACTACGGCCTTAAGATTCTTTATTGTTTGGGTAAAATGAACCTAGTGGATGACGCTTTAAATCGCAAGTTGATATGCTTCAAATGTTAGAGGTGCTTATACCTTAATCGAGGATCCACCAGAATTTGATTAAGCATGGTATTGAGGTTTGCCTGCAGAGGGTTCAAGGGCGGTTGTGTACTTTAGAGATCACTTCATCCTTGATTGATGATATTAAGACGAAAAGGTTTGATGATTCGTCCTTGGTTCAGTTGAATAATAAAGTGATGAGGGGTAAATCCCCCAGTCTTATGGTTCAGGGTGATGGTGTATTGAGGTTCTGAGGTACACATAAGCATCGAACATTGTCAAATTGAGGCAGACGATCTTGAGAGAAGTGTATAGCATACCTTACGCTATCTACCCTGGTACGAGTAAGATGTACAAGGATGTGAAGTGTAACTTTTGGTGGAGTAACCTGAAGAAGGAGGCTACTGAATTTGTATCGAAATTTGTCATGTCATCAGGTCAAGATCGAGCATCAGTGATCGGTTGGGTTGGTGAAAATGCTCTAGGCTAGCGTGCTTAGCCCTCACCACTTGCCATTTGGAGTTTTCTTTGCCAACATTTCTTGTAGGTTCACATGGCTAATCAAAGACTAAGAAGGATATACTGAATTTTGTAGCATCCCAACGTTTTGCTGATGATTTCTAAGTTCCTATTTTCTTAGTCCTATTCCCAAGTGGAAATATAAAGATATTTCAATAGATTTCATAATGTGCCGAGGACCCGGTCTGGAATAAACATGAGGTGGGTTATTGTTGATTGATTAACCAAATCGGCTCATTTTTTGGTTATTAAGGAGACTTGGGGGCCAGAGAGATTGGCTCGCGTGTTTATAGTGGAGATCGTGACATTGTACAAGACTTCGGGGCGTATCATTTCCGTTTATGGACGGTCAGTTTGTGCCGCATTACTAGGAGTCCATTCACGAAGCATTAGGTACAAAGTCGATACTTAATACGGCATATCATCCATGGACAAACAGACAGTCGGAGCAAATATGCACACTCTTGAGGATATATTAAGAGCTTATGCTCTAAATTGGAAGGACGATTGGGAGTCGCACTTTCCATTAATTGTTCTGGTATAATAATAGTTGGTGTGCTTTGATTAAAATGGCACCATTCAGTACTCTACACGAGAGGCGATGTAAGCCACATTTGTGTCGGGATGATGCTAGGTTTGTAATATCTGGAAGTTCTACTACTGTGGTTTAATATTATTTTATCCGAGTTATATTGTACAGCGTGGAATCTGTACAGTATAGATAAAATAAATGAAGGACTAAGATATCTGTATTAGTATTATTACCTTACTTGGTTGACAGTTGTATTGGAAGACATTGTGTGTCGGGATTATCGTATGAGAATGTTGTTGGAAGATGTATATGTATTCAGTATGTCGTATGTTCGTATTTTGCATGTCGAGACGTTGGACAAGAGTAGCTGAAAATGGCTAAATATAGCCTTGTTAGCGCACAGTAATACTCATGTGTAGCGCACACTATCGTGCAGGTATAGCGCACGCTACGGGCATAGGTTAGCGTACGCTAGTGCAAAACAGATCAGAGGGAATCTACGTGTGGATCCGGCCACTTTCGGCGCATGTGCCGACGAGTCAATGGATGTTGTAATGTAGTACTAGCGCACGCTAAAACCTAAGGACTAGCGCACACTAATTGAGGATCGGACAAAAAGGAATCTTATCCTCGTCAGTGCTTTCGGCATGTGGGGACACGGGGGTAGGTGCTGACTGTAGCAAGTCAACTATGATTAGCGCACGCTAAGGTCCAAGAAATTGCGTGCGCTAGACAGTGTAATTTATGTACGTTATTGCATGGGCATTATATACGTAAGCTGATGTGCGAAGCAAGGCAGTAGCCTCTGGACTGCGATAGCGCACGCTACTAAGGAAAAAGTAGCGCACGCTAATGACAGTCAGTATATATATATATATGATTGCAGATGTGAATTATGTTCACTCGGCCATTCCTTCCTTTATTTTGAGAGAGAGAGTTTTTATAGAGAAGTTTGAGGTTCCAAACACTGAGAGATGATGATATTTAACAAGATTAAGCTGAGGAACATGGATTTAAGTCTTGTTCTTGAAGTTATTGATGATTCTTGGAATGAAGTTGATTGTTCTCCTTCATGGTTCGTCTATATAAGGTAATCACTCTTCACCTTTGGATTTCATTTTGGATTGAAGATTGATGTTCTTGAGTTAATGATTATCATATAAACAAGTTGACAAGCATGATTATGAGATGGATTACCGGAGTATGATGATATTAATATGATTCGTGTGATTTGAATTGTGTAGTTCATTTTCTTGAGATAAATTGGTTAGTCCTCCTTCTCCTTTGCGGATGTTGATGTCATTGCTGATGATTAATCTCTGTAATGTGAGGTTAGGGAAGTGTTGTTAGGATTCTTGGTGTTCATGATGTTGATATTTGAGGAAGAAGATGATATGTGAATATATGAATTGGATCAAGAGTTGGATGATTACCTACATGTTAAAGGATATCATATTTCATTATTTTGATAGCTATGAACATGGTTTAGAATCACTTAGTGTTCTTGATAATCGCAATATGTTGATCGGTATCTGAAATGCATGCAACTGCATGTCATTAGCGCACGCTAGTGTTAATGGCTAACGCACGCTAAAGGGGCGACTTAGCGCACGCTACGTTAAGTGATTAATGTGCGCTAAGTCAACAGGCAAGGTAGTATATTCTGTTTTAGTTATGAATTCGTGATCGTTTAAGTTGGTTTGATCAGACTTGTGGTTAACCGAGATATTGTTGAGCCGTTGGGTTTGTGAATTGGTTTTATCGATTGTTAATTGTTATGGAACTTGTTGTTTATCGAATTACTGTAATAGGTAGAGAATATTGATCGGTGATTATAACCGTGTGTTGCGGTCGAGTTCAAGGATGTTCGTGAATTGCTTTGGTCGGGACTGAGGAACTTGTAGATGACGGCAATGGATTTGGTAATAGCTTCCTCGTTGTTGTATCGGTATCGAGGTAAGTTATTACTTGCTCAGTTTATAATATTTAATGAATGGTTTCCGTTTCATTTGTTTATAATTCGTATAGCAATGTTTATAATCGTAATCACAGGAGATTTGGGATTATAAATCGTATTCGAGTAGAGGGAATCTAAATCATAATGTATATGATTTACTTTTTTTATTGGTATACTTGTATATCGAGGATATACTTTGGACCGTCGAGTATTGAGGATAATGGTTCATGATGGTTTAGATATTGAGATCGCTCTCGAAGGACTCGGGGCAAGTACTCTAATCATTTTTATCATTTGTGTCGATCATGTCGTGATACATTCGTGTATCGTTGTTGTCATGCATTTGTGCATTGTTGTTGTCGTGTATTGTGTACTGTAGTTTTATGCAGTTGTGCATTGTTGTCATATGTCCACCTCATGTTGGTCCGACGGGATCATCGGGGGATCTATGCTTGCGTGCGCTGGATCATCGGATGGGTTTTCCACCTCGGGTTGATCTGACGGGATCATCGGGGGATCTAGGCAGTGAACGCTGGATCATCGGATTGCCATGTATTGTTGTTGTGCATATGTATATTATAGGTTTGCCATAAGTATACATTGTCGTTATTGTTGTGATCATATTGACGTTGTCATATGAGTATGTATTTGTAGGTCTTGTGTTAGGACAATGTCCGTATGTTGTATTGATCTGACCTCGGATTAGACCGACATGATTTGGGGTGTTATAGAATATGGTATCAGTGCTTAGGTTGAGAAAACCTAGGCAGTCAGGTCGAGTTGGGTCATGTTTTTGTCGCGTCATTTGAGTTGTCAATTAACGAATATTAGAGCCCTGGGTTTTGTTCTTCACTCGGGCTTGTGCGTTATGTGATTTACCAGTGTGGTACTGGGATTGTTGTAACTTTTCCAAATGGTATTAACGTTTTTCTTCGGATAGAGATGTGTTGTGTTCTCGAGTTGAACTGAGTTTGCAAAATGTGTGCTTTGAAAATATCTGTGTCAAGTATTTTCTTGAGTCGAGACACGTGCCAGTATCACGGGGAATCGTTGGCTTCACGATTTGTAAGTATTTGGATTCTTGAGTTGTATTGAGATTTATTGTCGTTCTAAGTTGATATGCTTTGAGATTCAGCAGAATATTTTGCATTAGAGTATAAGGTGATAGAGTTGGGACAGGATTGATGATCTTGAGAAGTTATGATTTTGGAAATCAATATTGGTTAAATTTTGGAAACGGAGTTGTGTATTCGGGAGGAGGACTGTGGATTGTTAAGCAGGTAGTCATGATAGTTTATATTGTGATATATTAAAATGTTTTTGAACATTTGAAAATTATATTTTTCAAAATGAATGTTATACGAATGTTTTACGGAAAATGATTTTTGGGCCGAGACACAATCAACTTTGAAAAAGTTTTATAACTGAGGACTTGGGGTCCGAAAAAGGGGTTTTCTACTTTTTAAACTTCCTGTAATATGGAACGAGATATGGGCTGAGACCCTAATGTTTCAAAAGGCTTTTTCATGTTTTCTAAAACTCCCGAGAATTGTAAAACACTTTATCAATCGTTTATCTATTTCATTCCTGCCATTCGGGGTTTTGGATTACTTGTTCAAATGAAACTTCTCGGGAAGTCTTTCGCTGTGTTGATTTGTTTCAATGTTTTGTCATGGCATATTTGAGGTGATCCAGGATGAGTTAATGGTTGACGTTGCAAGTCATATGTGAAATAGGAGTTTTTGGTCGGAATTTATATACTGAGATTTTGGAACTCTATCGTGTGGTTTTCCGATGGAATATCAGTGGATATTGGTTACGAACCGAATTGGTATATAGGAGTCGGGATGTGGTCAATCATTTGCATAGTTTTCATTTTAAAAACTTCGAAATTGTGTGGATTCGAAGGAAACTGTTATTGAATACTTGGCACCAGCGAACCGATTTAATTTTTTTCGAAAATTGGTTTTGTGGTCTTACCAAAATTTATGTTTTGAGCTTTGAATTTTTTGAAATAACTTTCGAAAATTTTCCTTCTTGACAAGACTATATGATTTCAAACTGGTTTTGAAAATGTGATTGATATACATACGCATTTAGTGCATATTGCATATCATGGTGAAGTTGTGAGTGTGACTCAAGAACTGGATAAGACATCAGTATGGTACGAGGAAAAAAGATCCGAACTCTAGTATGATAGTTTGGTTATCCCGGGATGATCGGTTGATTGATCAGATAAGAAAAATATGCTGCGTGTTGTAGATTCATGTACAGGATATGATTTTGGAACTCTGGATTTTGTGAAACCAGGACATATGTGCTATGTGATTCCATTGGTATGGTAGTAGTACGATTTTACCATAGTGATTTTTAAATGATTTCTTTGTAAATGTAGATTTGGGGATGGTGACCCATGCTGGTTGTTTTGGATATTGAGTGGTCGTTCCCACTCCATGTATGATTGGATATGTTCGTTGGTTTGTGATTGGTTGTTCGTATGCCGAGCGATATGTTCACCAGTCGGGTATGTTTATTGAGATCCACTGTATGTGATTGGTGTGTCGTTTTGAGAATGTTATTCTTTCGTATATCTGTTTCTGTGGTTCTGTATTAACCGTGTTGGAGCTTACCGTATGAAGGTATTCTCGCTTATCGTTGATCGTTTGTTGGTCATATTGGAGTTTATCATGATGATGATATTCTCGATTGTGTTTTGACCTCTGGTTGGTCATATTGGAGGTTATCATGTTGATGATATTCTCAGTTGTGTTTTGACCTTTGGATGGTCGTATTAGAGTTTAACATGTCGATGATATTCTCGGTTAATTTATTGGTTGATCATTGTTGGTGATCATCTGAGCGTTCGGATTTTGTGTCGATGTTTCAGGATTTGTTGCATTGTGTTGGGCAGTTGTTTCACAGATGTATCGTGCACTATTGGTTTTTAGAAGATTGGGACTTGATTGTGTAATCAGGCAGACAGGATTTGACAAGGATATATTATTTCATCCGATGATGATATATTTGGTTGGGGCTCATGGAATTGTTACTGTAAGCATATTGAGGCTTTACAGTGAAGTCACTTGCTAGTACCTCAGGAGATCGTCGACTTGGCGCATATGTAAGTGTACTGTTTTGGTTATTCGTTAATGATGATGATTGATCGTTGTTGTGATGGTTTCGGAATATTTTGGTTGAACGGTTTGTTGGTTTTTCTATGTCGGATTCCAAGTTTCGAGGACGAAACTTATTTTAAGTGGTGTAGAATGTAATATCCGGAATTTCTACTACTGTGGTTTAATATTATATTATCCGAGTTATGTTGTACAGCGTGGAATCTATACAGTATAAATAAAACAAATGAAGGACTAAGACATCTGTATTAGTATTATTACCGCACTTGGTTGACAGTTGTATTGGAAGACATTGTGTGTCGGGCTTAT
The DNA here is from genome assembly GCA_033398695.1 of Orobanche coerulescens. Taxonomy (NCBI): domain Eukaryota; kingdom Viridiplantae; phylum Streptophyta; class Magnoliopsida; order Lamiales; family Orobanchaceae; genus Orobanche; species Orobanche coerulescens. The sequence goes on from CM065816.1 coordinate 94,204,053, forward strand.
CGTATGAGAATGTTGTTGGAAGATGTATATGTATTCAGTATGCCGTATGTTCGTATTCTGCATGTCGAGAGGTTGGACAAGAGTAGCTAAAAATGGCTAAATATAGCCTTGTTAACGCACGCTAATACTCATGTATAGCGCACGCTACGGGCATAGGTTAGTGCACGCTAGTGCAGAACAGCTCAAAGGGAATCTACGTGTGGACCCGGCCACTTTCGGCGCATGTGCCGATGAGTCAACAGATGTTGTAATGTAGTACTAACGCATGCTAAAACCTAAGGACTAGCGCACGCTAACTGCAGATCGGACAAAAAGGAATCTTATTATCGTCAATGATTTTGGCATGTGGAGACACGGGGGTAGGTGCTGACTGTAGCAAGTCAACTACGATTAGCGCATGCTAAGGTCCAAGAAATTGCGTGCGCTAGACAGTGTAATTTACGTACGTTATTGCATGGGCATTACGTACGTAAGCTGATGTGCGAAGCAAGGCAGTAGCCTATGGACTGCGATAGCGCACGCTACTAAGGAAAAAGTAGTGCACGCTAATGACAGTTAGTATATATATATATATATATATATATATATATATATATATATATATATATATGATTGCAGATGTGAATTATGTTCATTCGGCCATTCCTTCCTTTATTTTGAGAGAGAGAGTTTTTAGAGAGAAGTTTGAGGTTCCAAACACTGAGAGATGATGATCTTTAACAAGATTAAGCTGAGGAACATGGATTAAAGTCTTGTTCTTGAAGTTATTGATGATTCTTGGAATGAAGTTGATTGTTCTTCTTCATGGTTCGTCTATACAAGGTAATCACTCTTCACCTTTGGATTTCATTTTGGATTGAAGATTGATGTTCTTGAGTTAATGATTATCATATAAACAAGTTGACAAGCATGATTATGAGATGGATTACCGGAGTATGATGATATTAATATGATTCGTGTGATTTGAATTGTGTAGTTCATTTTCTTGAGATAAGTTGGTTAATCCTCTTTCTCCTTTGCGGATGTTGATGTCATTGCTGATGATTAGTCTCTGTAATGTGAGGTTAGGGAAGTGTTGTTAGGATTCTTGGTGTTCATGATGTTGATATTTGAGGAAGAAGATGATATGTGAATATATGAATTGGATTAAGAGTTGGATGATTACCTACATGTTAAAGGATATCAGATTTCATTGTTTTTATAGCTATGAACATGGTTTAGAATCACTTAGTGTTCTTGATAATCGCAATATGTTGATCGGTATCTGAAATGCATGCAACTGCATGTCATTAGCGCACGCTAGTGTTAATGGCTAACGCACGCTAACGGGGGCGACTTAGCGCACGCTACGTTAACTGATTAACGTGCGCTAAGTCAACAGGCAGGGTAGTATATTCTGTTTCCGTTATGAATCCGTGATCGTTTAAGTTGGTTTGATCAGACTTGTGGTTAACCGAGATATTGTTGAGCCGTTGGGTTTGTGAATTGGTTTTATCGATTGTTGATTGTTATCGAACTTGTTGTTTATCGAATTACTGTAATAGGTTGAGAATATTGATTGGTGATTATAACCGTGTTGCGATCGAGTTCGAGGATATTCGTGAATTGCTTTGTTCGGGACCGAGGAACTTGTAGATGACGGCAATGGATTTGGTAACAGCTTCCTCGTCGTTGTATCAGTATCGATGTAATTTATTACTTGCTCAGTTTATAATATTTAATGAATGGTTTCCATTTCATTCGTTTATAATTCGTATAGCAATGTTTATAATCGTAATCACACGAGATTTGGGATTATAAATCGTATTTGAGTAGAGGGAATCTAAATCATAATGTATATGATTTACTTTTGTTATTGGTATACTTGTATATCGAGGATATACTTTGGACCGTTGAGTATTGAGGATAATGGTTCGTGATGGTTTAGATATTGAGATCGCTCTCGAAGGACTCGGGGCAAGTACTCTAATCATTTTTATCATTTGTGTCGATCATGTCGTGATACATTCGTGTATCTTTGTTGTCATGCATTTGTGCATTGTTGTTGTCGTGTATTGTGTACTGTTGTTTTGTGCAGTTGTGCACTGTTGTCATATATCCACCTCGTGTTGGTCCAACGGGATCATCGGGGGATCTATGCTAGCGTGCGCTGGATCATCGGATGGGTTTTCCACCTCGGGTTGGTCTGACGGGATCATCGGGGGATCTAGGCAGTGAACGCTCGATCATCGGATTGCCATGTATTTTTGTTGTGCATATGTATATTATGGGTTTGCCATAAGTATACATTGTCGTTATTGTTGTGATCATATTGACGTTGTCATATGAGTATGCATTTGTAGGTCTTGTGTTAGGACCATGTCCGTATGTTGTGTTGATCTGATCTCGGATTAGACTGGCGTGATTGTCATGGTATTTTGGATCTAGAGGTATGTTCCGTATTTACTTGGTACTTGTCTTTGATGGACAATCGATTATCATATTGTAATTGTCGACGTTATCCGATGGATTGAATTGACCATAGTTGGTATAATTTCCGCATCGCGAGTTATGATAATGTTTTGAGAACATTGGGTATTGTTGAGATACCGTATAGATATTTCGGTATTATCTTAATGTGTTGTTAAGGATACGAATCGTGGATTTTCATAAAGTTACAACGGTAAGATTACATTGGTCATATTCTTACCTAGTATTTCCATTGATATGTAATTATTGACGTGATGTGATGGTTATCATTGTTGGATATTATGGCTGACCCCGTCGTGGGCTTTCTTTTTAGGTTCTTGGATTATCAAGCTTGTAGCGGTCGTGAAGAGATGAGTTTCCCAGAGGATACTGCTAGGGCATGTATTTGTGGATTGAGTTTCTGATCAGTTATTGTATTCCGCTGCTAGAGTATTTTAATTATTTGTCTTTATCCGCTGCGTGAGTATTTTTAAATGGCCTTTTGGTATCTGGTAACTTAGGTTACTTTGGCAATCATTCTCTAAATCTATTCTGTCAGTACGTGTAAGCGATAGCTTAACGTATGTTTTTAAACTGTTGAGCTTTGGCATTTCGGGACTTGTGGTTTCAAATGAGATTTTACGACGGTTTGATAAACAGATTTTATTTATATGCAAAAGTTTCCTCCAGCCTTGTGGGTTCCATCTCGGGGACCACGACGCTGTAATATTCCTGGATGGCTCTGGGGGTGTTATAAGGTTGGTACAGCCACTAGAAGGGGGTTGAATAGTGTGGTGAAGAGTAATGGACTCTTTTGTGCGGAAGCGTTAAATTAGTGCAGAAAATAAAAAAAACACAGAGATTTATAGAGGTTAGGCCCTAACTGGATTATGCATCTCTCTTTGTTATCTTTTTCTATAGTTTCAAGATAAGCCTTTTCGCCTTGTCTTCGCTCAGTCCTAGGTAAACCATTACAATCTTTTCTTCGATCGGTCCAGATAAACCGTTACAGTCTTGTTTTCAATCGGTCCAAGATAAACCATTTTTTATTTTCTACCGAACAAGAAAACAACATTTCTAGCTTTCTATCGATACTAGAAAAACCTCACTGGTTTTGTATTATGATTCTAACGCCATATCCATGATCCTAATAACGCCGAATCAAATCTACAATCCTTTCTTTTCTCTCGTGTATGAATGAGTGAATCAAACACCCAAGCTCTTATCATTTAAGCTCGTTTACAACAAAAAATAGTGTGTATGAATATCTCAGATGAGTGTATAATACGCTTGAAGTTGTTGTATGTTCAATACCAAATGAGGTGTTATTTATAGACTTCAAAGCCTAACTAGCCGTTGCTGCCTGTTGCTTCATATCTTATGCTACACAACTGCTTTATCGTACGTTAGGTGATTTGCATACATTAACCCTTCATGGTTACGTATGTTAGTGTCCTTCCAGTATAGTCCAGTAGCTACGTATTTTGCATTGCGTATGTTAGCTTTTCTCTTTGCGTACGTTATGTATAACGTTCATATGTCTGTTGTACCAATTGACCTTCTAGAATCCTCCATTAGATTCATTTGTTTGAATTACGAATTCAATCTACAATGCATACGGTAACATCGATGTGCTACATACCTTAGTGGCTTCTCTTCACGTTCTTTAATACCTCTGTTTTTGTGGTACGTAAATTTCCATGTCTGAGCGTGTCATTGAACTCATCCGGTATTGGTTCTTCTGGATCGTTGCGGCTTTAAAGTTGTCAATTGTGTCCATTGTAATCATCATTACATCACCTTTTTCTTTCTACTTTTTTTCTCTTTTCTCTTTTCTCATTTCTTTTTTTTCTTTTATGAGTGAAGCAAGACTTAAAAATACTTTTCCTCTTTCTTCTCTTTTCCTTTTTTTTTCTTTCTTCTCTTTTGCTTTCTGTCCAACTTCTTCATCTTCTACTCTTGTTGTCTTAATTGTTGTTTTGACTTGGTCATCAACACATCATCAAAATACTTTAATATACTTGTGTGGAATAAAATATTTCAAAAGTCTCCGCCTTTTGATGATGACAAAACAACGGTTCTTGATGGGATTTATACCTGTAAAAATACACGTGAAAAATACAGATCAAAGTTTTCGTCTTTGTCTGTTTATTGTTAGTGTGCCCATAGGAATATATTCTCTCCCCATATTTCAAATCTTGATGTATAAATCTACATCTCTTCTCCCCTTTTTGTCATTAATAAAAAGTAAAAAAATATATGAATAAAATCAATAAAACTGATTTGACAAAAAATGGGTATACTCTTCTTGAATTTTAAAACTAAATAATCTCTATTAAAAATAATAACCCCCTAAGTTTACTACCAAATTATTAAAAGTATAAAAAATCAAATAATAGACAATTAATTTGAGGTTTTGGGGATCCAAACAATCCTGGGTCTTTTTTGAATCAGCAGATAGATGATATTTGGAACTATGCTACCTTTTGGAATCTATATTTTCCTAATTTTAACTGTTCGTCTTGGGATTTTGCAATTTAAAAAATTATGCTCGATTTTCAAACATTTATCACAATGGGGTATTTTTAAAAAAGTTGTTTTTATTAGATTCATTTTTATCAATTTGTTCGGATCCAATTCCTTTTTATTTTAAAAAAATGAATAGAAGGAAGTTTTTCAAATTTATCATTTCCAAATGGAAATTTATTTGTTAAATCTTTAAGTTCATTTTGAAGTTTTAGCAAATCATCTTTCAATTTATTTTATTTTTCTAAGCAAAAAGAATGATCATTTTCAATTAACTTTTTTTTTCTCGTACGTTGGAAATTTCATCTTCCAATATTTTATTTTTCATTTTAAGGGATTTATTTACTTTTAGCAGATCTTGAAAGTCGGAGTGTAGTAACTCGAAAGCATTAAAAAATTTGTCTTGGGACGAAGTACTTACCTGACTTTTTCATTATCGCTGTCGTCATATGAGCTCCTTGCCATGAGTGCGAGGTTATTATGAACTTTTTCATATTCTTCATCATCGTCACTCCATGTGACTATATAAGCTTCCTTTCTGGAAGTTGAGCCCCGACAGTTTTTCAGAAAGTGACTGGGTTTCTCATAATTTCGACAATTATTATCGAGTCTTTTTTACTCATTACGGGATTGCGGATTGATGACTTTTCTTCTCCAATTTAAGAGATTTTGATATTATTGATGTTTTTGGCATAAAATGCCGATTTTTTATCATTATCGTCAATCGGGATTTCTTCTTCATTATCGAACATCGTTTTAGCTCTGAGAGTTATATATTTCTCTCTGGGCTCCGGTTTAGTACTTCGTGATTTTAACACAATCTCGTAATATATTAGCGAACCAACAAGGGTGCTAAATCTGAAGTGTTGAGATCTTTCGACTGCATAATAGCCGTGACCGTCCCATCCCATTCACGAGGTAGTGGCCGTAATATTTTCTTCACGTTTTCACTACTCGATAATGGTTTACCAAAGCAAGCTAGTCCATTTGTGATGACCAAAAATCGATCGAGCAGATTTGATATAGACTCGTCATCTTTCATCATAAATAACTCGTAGTCGTGGAGAAGCATATTTATCTTTGTTTCCTTGACTTGAGTTGGTCTTCGTGAGTGATCTCAAGCATTATCCAAATTTTTTGACACTTTCACATGAAGAAATTCAATTGTGGTCTCTCGGATTTAGAGCACAATATAATAAGTGTGTGGCTTTACAATTATAATGATCACTTCTCCAATCCTCATCATTAAATTCTTTGAAGCTCTTGAGAGAGCCATCGGTATTTGTAGGAACTTTTTGACCAAGACATATAATTTTCCATATTTTGATATCATAAGCTCAAATGAAGATTCCATCTTTTTCTTCCATATCATTAAATTTGATCCGTCGAAAAATGATTATCGGTTTAGGGCAAACCTTCTGCCGGAGCAAAATTATATGCCATCGGATCTTTTCTCCTCAGATGTTAAGCTGACTATTTAGTGACCTCTCTGATACCAATTGTTGGGTTGGTACCACCACTAAAAGGGGAGTTGAATAGTGCAGACTCTTTTTGTGCGGAAGCGATAGATAAGTTGCGGAAAATAAATGACACGGAGAGTTATAGAGGTTTGGCCTTAACTGGCTTACATCATTTCTCCTTTGTTATCTTTTTCTATAGGTTTGAGATAAACTTTTCTGCCTTGTCTTCAGTTGGCCCGAGGTAAACTATTACAACCTTATCTTCTATCGGTCCAAGATAAACCGTTACAATCTTGTCTTTCATCCAAGAGAAACTGTTTTTCCTTTTTTATCGAATAAGGAAACAACCTTTCTAGATTTCTATAAGTACTAGAAAAACTTAGTTGGATTTAGATTATGATTTTAACAATACCATATCTACGATCCTAAGAACATTGAATCAATACAATCCTTTCTTTTCTCTCATGTATGAATGAGTGAATCAAACACTCAAACTCTTATTAATTAAGCTCAATTACAACAACAAATAGTGTGTATGAATATCTCAGATGAATGTATAATATGCTTGAAGTTGTTGTATGTTGAATACCAAATGAAGTGATATTTATAGTCTCCAAAGCCTAACTAGCCGTTGCTGGTGCTGCTTCATAGCGTACACTACATAACTGCTTTAGCGTACGTTTACCTTTTATGGTTACGTACGGTAGTGCCGTTCCAGTATAGTCCAGTAGATACCTGCATTGTGTACATTAGCTTTTTCCCTTTGTGTACGTTATGTATAACGTTCATATGTCTGTTATACCAGTTGACCTTCTAGAATCCTCCAACGGATCGATTTGTTTGAGTTACGAATTCAAACTACATTGTGTATGCTAACATATATGTGTTACATACATTAGTGGGTCTCTTTATGTTCGTTAATTGCTCTGTTTTTGCATATGTAAATTTCCATGTCTGGGCGTGTCATTAAACTCCTCCGGTATTGGTTCTTCTAGATCGTTTCGGCCATAATGTCTGTCAATTGTGTCTGTTAGAATAATCATTCCATCACCTTTTTCTTTCCTACGTCTTTTCTATTTTCTCTTTTCTCTTTTCACATGAGTGAAGCAAGACTTGAAAAATATGTCCGTTAATAAGAACATAATCATCTCTTTCACGTTTAGTTTTCCTCTTTCTTCTCTTTTTCCTTTTCTTTTTTTCTTTCTTCTATTTTGCTTTTTGTCCAACTTCTTCGTCTTCGATTCTTGTTATCTTAATTGTTGTTCTGACTTGGTCATCAATACATAATCAAAATACTTTAATATATTTGTGTGGAATAAAATATTCGAACAGATGATTCATCCGAGTTGAGTGGGACCGAGCCTGATTTGTTAGCCGAGACATGGGAAAAGATCGCCTTGATCCATGACAAACTGCTGACAGCTCAGAGTCGATATAAATCTTATGTTGATTTCTATCATACTCCGCTGTTGTTTGAGATGGGATACCATGTTCTACTGAAGGTATTGCCAACTCGAAAGGGGAAAAATTTTTCGAGGTATATCGGACCATTTGAGATCTTAGAGAGAATCATAGACCTAGCTTATCGTTTGTGATTGCCACCATCTCTGAGCCATGTGAATAAGGTATTTCACGCTTCTCAGATGAGGAAATACGTTCAAGGCCTAAGTCAAATTAGCGAATTTAGGGAGATCGAGAGGGGGACGGATATCACTTTCAAGGAGAGACCGGTTTAAATCTTAGAGCGTCCTATCAAGTAATTTTGGCATAAAAATATTCTTTTAATTAAGATGTAGTGGTCGAGACATGGGATAGAGAAAGATACTTGGGAAATGAAGAAGAGTATGCGATCGAGATACCCCAAGTTACTCACTTTTTATGTTTCGGGATGAAACGTCTTTTGAGGTGGAGAGAATGCAATATTCGTAATTATTTTCTAGCTTACTGTGTATTTTATCGACTCGCTTGTACGCGGTTCATTGATATTATATTATTGAGTTCACTGTATTACATTTATTTGTGTTGTTATGATTGTTGTGATATTTTATTATTTGTGCAAATTCTGAATTTTCGTGATTATGTATCGTTGGAACCGTATTGACATGATTAGTATTGTTATTGCTTGGAGAGATATCGCTTGGGTCCGGAACTAGTTTTTTCGTGTAATCTCTAAGTTGTTTTCAGGCATTCGTTAAATTGTTGTCATTTTAGAGAATTTCGACCTCTTCACCGTTCGTTTTGTTGTATCCTTGGGACCATTTTGTAACTGTATTGTATCCCTTCAATGAAATTATAGCTCAAACTCGTATGGTGCATCTGGACGTAAGCGCTTGCTGTTTTATGTATTCCCATGGTGTTGCTAATGCTCAAGTTAGGAGCTGCTGAAGGGAACCCGCTGTTCAGCAGTAGGTTACGATCGTAAGTTTCCAACTGTTCGCCCGTAATTTCCTCTCCTTATGACCGTAAGTCCCCCTTTACGGCCGTAACTCTGGGTGTTCTTTGACAATAGGTTCTAGTGGCCAGAGTACAGTCGTAAACCATAGAATTATGACCACAAGTCGCACCTGTTATGGTCGTAATTGATAGCAGGTATAAAAACCTGCATATCGGATTTTAATCGGGATTGGTCATTCTTTCTTCCTCCACTTCGGTTTTGTGCGTTTTAAGCGATTTTTGAGAGCTTCAAAGACTGACGATTTCAACTTTTGCCATTCACCAATCTTCTTCTTCTCCATCATCAAATCAAGGTATTGATCTCTAAAAACCCTAATTTGTAGGTTCAGGGGTTTGAGTAGAATTTGTCCATTTATTTTTGGATCAATAGTTGTTGTAATGATAGCATGAATATTTTATGACGTATGAATCAAGTGTAACACCCCAAATCTCATAAGGTACATTACACACCGTAGACCCTTCACAAGGTCTACCAGGCTAACACATGACACATAATCCACAAAATAAATCCCATAAGACACCTTAATAATAATAAGTAGGGCCACGGCCTCGACCAAAACAGTTTAATTCAAGACCAACGAAACAGAGAGTGACATGTATTCAATTGCCCACGCAGGGGACTTCAATGACATCATTAACCAATAACTCAATAAATATAGTAAAAAAAATGACACCAACTCGAGCCTCATCATCATGCTGGGCCATCATTTGCATGTGTGTCCCGTGCCGGCTCCTCAGCTCGCCTAGTACCTGAAATGCATAAGACGCATTTCCCCTATCTAAGGGGTTAGCATTCGAATAGCTAGTGCAAGTATATAATTACACTACATTATATACATAAATGATTCAACACAGTCATTTCTTTTGAAAAACATTTGAAGTTCATATTCCGGAATATCACATTGACATCAAAACAGTATATTAACTCATCTCAATATCACAAACTTCCATATTTGGTAGCCCGTGGTCGTACCCCTTAGTATCGACCCCCAGACGCCCCGTCGAATGCTCCGGGTGGGAAACCACTTCCACGGACGTACCCCTTAGTATCGACCCCCAAACGCCCCATCGAATGCTCCGGGTGGAAGAACAACAACACACACACACACACAATATCACAATTCATCATTCGTATCGAGACCATAACACACATAACGGAATGTAATACATGTACTTGCCTTGAATAATACGACGCAAAGGAAACTGTGAACGAAGAGGCTACGATCCAAACTTAGTCCAAGGGTTCGCTCCTAGCACACAATGATATACAATTTAACTACAACACTACGGAATCAAAAAGGTTATCCTAGATTCTACCTCTTTGGAAGGATTTGTCGAACGCTACGAGTGCAAAATGGGTCGCAATTGATCAACGATGGAATATCGGAACTTTAGTCCACAAAACCACAAGGAAAACTATTACGAGCATACTATCAAAATCTAACAACAATCCATGCTAATTCGGTTCAGAGATATGAAATCACCCTAAAATCCCCAAAATCCCAAAAACTAGGGTTCTACGAAGAATACCTTGATTCAAACGGTGGAATATGATTTGATGATGATAAATCCGCACAAGAAACCCAAAGATAGCAATAGATGATTATATCTGGATGAGATCGACCTTTCTAGCCTGAATTCACCATGGTTCGTCAAAGGAATGGGAAAAGGATGGAAAAATGACGAATTAACTACTTTTGTCCTATTTATACTAGACAGACTTACGCGCGCTACACAACGCTTAGCGTGTGCTAACGGTGTGCAGAATACTAATGCAAAAAGCAGTCAGAGGCTTCTGTTATCCCATTAGCATACGTTGCTACCAGTTTAGCGTGCGCTAAGGTTAGCAATTAGCGTACGTTAACAGCTAGTTAGCGTACGCTACCTGGTTCAGTTCAGAAATACTGAACCTTCTGTCCATTCCTGGAGTACTCTGCCCAGATGCATTAGCGTACGCAATTATATAAGTCTAGCGTGCGCTAGATCTACCCTCATAGCGCGCGCTATGGATATAACATTAGCGTGCACTAACTGTTCCTGTACAGATTACAGTTAGGAAACTCAGCCAGACTGCACCCGACTCGGAAGGCATGAAAATCGATAGGTACCAGCGAATAGCGAGACATAACAAGAAAACAACATGTAAACACCATCTCCCTATCCGTCTGTATGATTCTAACCATACAACGGAATGGACAACAATTCTTAAAGGTGATACTCAAAACTATAATAAATTACAAAACAGCCCAAACTCTCGAGAATCATAACTCGAGGCCAACTAACAATCTCCGAAAGTTATAATGAATCCAGAAATATTGAAGGAACTCATAGAAGTAATGAGATGTCGGTTTAGAACAAGATTTACGAGAATTGAGTCTAAATGCAGAAAAGTTACACAATAATAGAAATCTCGTAAAAACAACTCTGAAACTCATTCGGATGGCCATGAACGCAGAACAAAAGAACTTCAGAATATCAAAATACATACAAGCGAGTCGTTCGAAATGAAAATACAATAAAAATAGAAATTACTAAAAATAGAATGTGCGGATATTACATTCTCTCCCCCTAAAAATAAGTTTCGTCCCGAAACTTACAAAGCGAATAACTCAGGGTATCTCGACTTCATATTTTCTTCTGTCTCCCACGTGGCTTCCTCTGATCCGTGTCTCGGTCATTGCACTTTAACCAAGGTAATGGTTTTGTGCCTAAGTTGTTTCACACGACGCTCTAAAATCTGAATCGGTCTCTCTTCAAAGGTAAAGTCGGGACCTAACTCAATCTCTCCAAAATCAGTGATATGGCTAGGATCCAGTACATACTTCCTAAGCTGGGAAACATGAAACACGTTATGCACGTGACTGAAGGACGGTGGCAACCCTAACCGATATGCAAGCTCTCCAACTCTCTCTAAAATCCGAACGGTCCAATATATCTCGAACTAAGTTTGCCCTTCAGGCCAAAGCGATAAACTCCCGATTAGGCGACACCTTCAGCAAAACATGATCTCCAATCTCAAATTCTAGCGGTCGGTGACACATGTCGGCATAGGACTTCTGTCGACTCTGAGCTGTTAACAGTCTATCACGGATCAAGGCAATCTTCTCTCTCGTCTCAACTACTAGATCTGGTTCAATACCAATCAACTCAGATGCATCGTCCCAACACAATGGTGATCTACACTTCCTTCCGTACAAAGCCTCAAAAGGTGCCATTTTGATCGAGGCGTGCCAACTATTGTTGTACGTAAACTCGATCAATGGCAGGTGTGACTCCCAATCATCTTTCCAGTCTAAAGCACAAGCTCTCAACATATCCTCCAGCATCTGTATCGTCCGCTCCGACCGTCCGTCTGTCTTAGGGTGATAGGAAGTGCTGAGTCTCAATTCTGTCCCCAGAGCCCGATGAACATCCTGTCAGAAATGTGATATAAACCGGCCATCTCGATCCGAAATAATACTCTTAGGAGTCCCATGCAACCTCACGATTTCTGCAATAAGCACTTGTGCTAGTCTCTCTGGTCCCCAAGTATCCTTAATACCCAGAAAATGAGCAGATTTGGTTAGTCGATCGACAATAACCCAAATCATGTTCATCATAGTCCGTGTCCTAGGGATACTGGTAATGAAATCCATAGAAATGTCCTCCCACTTCCACTACGGGATGGGAAGTGGTCGTAATAACCCCGCGGGTCACTAATGCTCAATCTTAACCTGCTGATAGGTCAAACACCTCGACACAAACTCGGTAATGTCCGTCTTCATGTTACTCCACCAGTAGTTACTCCTTACATCCTTGTACATTTTGGTTGTACCAGGATGTATGGAATAAGGCGTAGTATGAGCTTCTTCCAAGATTTTCTGTCTCAACTCGACATCACTAGGTACACACAATCTGCATTTAAATCTCAAAACTCCGTCATCCTGAACCACAAATCCGGGAGCTTCCCCTTTTTTCACATCCTCTCTCAACTGGACTAAAAGTGGGTCATCATATTGACTCGCCTTGATATCATTAATCAACGACGAAGTGATCTCTAATGCACACAACTGACCCTAAACTTTCTGAACCCCAACCTCGATATCCTGACAAATCAAATCCTGCTGGATTCCACTTTGAGGTGTAAGTACCTCTAACATATGTAGAGCCATCGGCTTACGACTCAAAGCATCCGCCACTACATTAGCCTTGCCCGGATGGTAAAGAATCTCAAGATCATAATCTTTAATTAACTTTAACCACCTACGTTGTCTCATGTTCAACTCCTTTTGACTGAAGATATACTTCAGAATCTTGTGATCCGTATAAATCTTACATGACGACCCATAGAGATAATGCCTCCAAATTTTTAAAGCGAATACGACCGCAGCTAACTCCAAATCATGTGTAGTGTAATTTGCTTCGTATGATTTCAACTGACGAGATGCGTAAGCAATTACTCTATCTCTCTGCATCAAAACACATCCGAGTCCGAGGCCCGAAGCATCACTATACACCACAAAATCCTCATCCCCCTGAGGCAAAGCTAAAACTGGTGCGGTAGTCAACGTCTCTTCAACTCCTCAAAACTATCCTGCCTGTCCGCGTTCCACTCGAACTTCTGGGTTTTCTGAAGTAAATGCGTGAGTGGTCGAGCGATCTAAGAAAATCCTTCTACGAACCTATGATAATATCCCGCAAGTCCTAGAAAACTCCTCAATTCTTTTTCATTCTTAGGCGGTTCCCATGCCAACACCGCCTCTATCTCCTGTGGATCAACCCGAACTCCCTCTGCTGAAATCACATGCCCGAGGAATGTCACTTCCTCGAGCCAAAACTCAAACTTAGAAAATTTCGCATACAACTGCTCAGCTCTCAAGGTGTCTAACACAATCCGGAGATGTAAAGCGTGCTCCTCCTAACTCTGGGAATAGATAAGAATGTCGTCGATAAAGACGACAACAAATTTGTCCAGATACTCGATAAAAACTTTGTTCATCAACTGCATGAACACTGCTGGGGTATTGGTTAGCCCGAAAGGCATAATCACAAACTCGTAATGGCTATATCTTATCCGAAAAGCAGCTTTCGGTATATCGCTATCCTAAATCCTTAACTGATAATAACCCGATCGCAAATTAATCTTCGAGAAGACTGTCGCTCCCTGAAGATGATCAAACAAGTCGTCAATCCGGGGTAAAGGGTATTTGTTTTTGACGGTCAACTTGTTCAATTCTCGGTAGTCGATGCATAAACGAAGAGATCCATCCTTCTTCTTAACAAAAAGCATAGGCGCACCCCAAGGTGATGCGCTCGGTCGAATATACCCTTTATCTAGCAATTCCCCCAACTGTTTCTTTAACTCCAACATCTCCGACGGTGCCATACGGTACGGTGCTCGAGAAACAGGAGCCGTATTCGGCTCTAGATTAATAGGAAACTCAACCTCCCGTTGTGGTGGTAATCCCGGTACGTCATCCGGAAATACGTCAGGATATTCGCTAACAATTGGAATCGACGACATGTTAACCCCACAATCTTCCACCTTCAGAGCGTAACACCAATAGCCTACACAACCCTAATTTAAAAGTTTCATCGCCATCAGGGCGCTTATCACATTCCCTGATCTACCCAGCTTACAACCGACAAGAGTATGCTCCGTGCCATTCTCGGCCACTATCGAGATAGTACGAGTCCGATAGTTCATGATGGCACCGTGACGATCCAACCAATCGTCCCCTAGGATCAAATCCTCACCCTTAACGTCTACAACAATGAGGTTGAAGGGCCAATCTCGGCTCCCGATCCTCACTGGGCAATCTCTAACTTCCTAGTTCCCAACCATACGATCCCCACTAGGCATACCCACTACGAACGGTTCACACTCAAACAAGCAGCCAATACCGATACGACATATACAATCTGAAGCAATAAAAGAGTGAGTAGCACCCGAATCAAAAAGCATCGAAACCGGATGAGAAAGGATCTGAGTGGTACCTGATGTCACTTGAGCATATGTCTCCTCCGTACGTCTCATCTGATATATCCAGGGGTGCACTGAGCCCAAACTCGATACTGCACGATCTGGCTGACCCCTACCACGGCCTGAACTCTGAGGAACCCGAGTGACTGGAGTCCCCTGATCAACACAATACTCCTTCTGAACTGCAGTGGTAGTCGGTGCTCTGGCGGCCCTGGTGTCCTTCTCGCAACGTACTGCCTAATGCCAGGTCTGCCCGCAAGTAAAGCAATTAACTAACGAAAGTTGACAATCCTTCACCAAATGCTCGTATTGATTGCAGTTAAAACAAACTTTGCCGCCAGGTGCAGTGGACTGGACTGAACGGTTACTCTGAGACCCTCCGGTCTGATGAAATGGCCTCTTCCCAGATACAGGAGCAGACTGAGACTTCAAAAACCGACCACCCTTACCGGCTGAAAAACTGCCAACAGTTTTCTGTTTCTTTGCCTTGGAACCCAATTCTAACTCCAAAATTGCCATCTCAATCGCTAGAGCGCGATCCTGGTACTCCTTCAATGTGGCACACATGTGTGGTGCCATGCTCTGTATGATATGCGGCTTCATGCGCATATTAAAGTAGCGAATCTTATCAGCTTCGGTCCTCACTTGCTCTTTCACGTATCCCAAATGCTGGTTATAAGTGATGATGGCCTGAGAGATCGGTACATCCTGAAGTGTAGCAGTAAATAACTCCACGATCCTACAATCCCAAACCGGCGGTGGGCAGTATTCCGCTTCCATAGTGGTCTTAAACTCCTCCCAGGTGACTAAATGGTCACTGGGCATCACAGCTTCCCACCACTCTGCAGCTTCCTTATCCAGGAGGTACTGAGCAATAGGCACCCTCCTGTCATCATGACAAGCTACAACATCGAACGTCCTACCGAACTGAAAGAGCCAATTCTCCCAACCTAGGGAGTCAGTAGAACCAGCGAAACGAGGGGGGTGCTTCTTAGTTACTTTCTGAAGCCATTTACTGGCCTTGTCTTACGGAGTCGGGGGCGGATTCTGACGCCCACCCTGAGCTATCTGAGCGAGATGATCTACTAACTGCTGAAGTACCACAGTAGCTCTAGTGTCGGCATTATTACCCGACGGTTGATCCTGACTGACTGATAAATTCTGTTGTCCGTCAGAACTCAAGGGTAAAGTATTCAGCACTAAATGACAGGCTGAATCTGCAGATGACTGAGAAAGCGGAACTTCCTCACTACTAGCACCACGACCACGGCCTCGGTCGCATCACCTAGCTGGTTTACCGCGACCTCTCAACATACTGAAGAAAAGAATTGAAAAGAACAAGATCAGAAAAATTCACAGTTTACAAAGTTGGTACTGTAATATCCGGAATTTCTACTACTGTTGTTTGATATTATTTTATCCGAGTTATATTGTACAAGAGTGGAATCTGTACAGTATAGATAAAATAAATGAAGGGTTGAGATGTCAGTATCGGTATAATTGTCGTACTTGGTCGAAAATTTGCAATTGAGGATATTATGTATCATATGAGAATATTATGGAAGTTAGTATATGTATTCAGTATGTGAGTGTGCGTATCCAGTATGTCGAGACAGACGAGAAGAGTTGGAAATGGCTAAGTGTAGTATTATTAGCGCACGCTAATAATCATGAGTAGTGCACGTTATCGTGCAGGTTTAGCGGACGCTACGGATATAAGGCAGCGTACGCTAATACAGTCAGATCGGAAGGAATCTACGTGTGGACCAGGCCACTTTCGGTGCACGTTCTGATAGATCAACGGATGTTGTAATGTAGTGTTAGCGCACGCTAACGCATGTTGGTTAGCGCACGCTAACTATATATCGGGCGAAAAGGAATCTTATTCTCGTCAGCACTTTCGGCGTGTGGACCTGTCTTCGGGAGCATACAGACACACGAGTCAACTATGAGTAGCGCACGCTAAGGTTGGACACTTGCGTATGCTAAATAGAGGCATTTACGTATGCTATTGCATGGGCATTGCATACGTAAATCATTTCATACAGTAAGACAGTTGCCTCTGGACTTCGATAGCGCACGCTATCAAAGACAGTTAGCGCACGCTAAGTGTGTAACGTACGTTAACTGAAGATGTTAGCGTACGTTAATAATGTACATTATATATATAAGTGCAGTTAGCTATTTTTCGTCATTTTCATCCAATTCTTCATGTGAGCCGATAGAGAGAGCCTTGAGAAGTATTTGAGGTTCCAAACACTGGATTAAGGTGGAATTAATCATCCATAACAACATTTGAAGCTTGAAATCATTGGTGATTCTTGGAAATGGATTCAACCTTGGAAATCGATCAATTCCTTCAAAAAGGTAATTACTCTTCACTTTGAGATTTCGTTTTGGATTGTATATGATGTTCTTGAGCTGATGATTATCACATAAACAAGTTGACAAGCATGATTATGAGATGGATTATCGGAGTATGATGATATTAATATGATTCTTGTGATTTGGATTGTGTTGTTCGTTTTCTTGAGATAAGTGGATTAATCCTTCTCCTCAGTTTCGGATGTTGATGTTATTGTCGATGATTACTCTCTGTAATGGAAGATTAAGGAAGTGTGGTTACGTTCTTGATGTTTCATGTATTGATATTAAGGAAGATGATATATGGATATAGAACTTGGATTATAAGTTGGATGATTGTTTATATGTTAAAGGATATCGGATTTCGTTGTTTTGATATCTATGAACATGATTCAGAATCACTTAGTGTTCTTGAAATCGCCATAAGTTGATCGGTATCTGAAAAACATGCATCTGTACAGCATTAGCGCACGCTACGTTTACTGCCTAGCGCACGCTAACGGGAGCAACTTAGCGCATGCTACGTTAAATGATTAACGTGCGCTAAGAAGGCAGAAAGTGCAGTATTTTCGTGTTGTAGTTCTAAATTCGTGATCGTTTAAGTTGGTTTGATCATACTTGTGGTTAACCGAGATATTGTTGAGCCGTTGGGTTTGTGAATTAGTTTTATCGATTGTTGATTGTTGTCGAACTTGTTGTTTATCGATTATTGTAATAGGTTGAGATTATTGATCGGTGTTTATAACCGTATGTTGCGGTCGTGTTCGAGTATATTCGTGAATGGCGTTGGTCAGGGCCGAGGAGCTAGTAGACGAAGACAATGAAATTGGTAGCGGATTCATCATCATCATATCGGTATCGAGGCAAGTTATTACTTGCTCAGTTTATAATATTTAATGAATGGTTTCCATTTCATTCGTTTATAATTCGTATAGCAATGTTTATAATCGTAATCACTGGAGATATGAGATTGTACGTTGTTTTCAGATTTTGGGAATTTAAATCATAATGTATATGATTTATTTTTGTTATTGGTATACTTGGTATCGAGGATACATCGTGGTATAGATGAAGACATGAATTATCTACCATCCGTGACATTTTGGAACGTCGAATATTCAGGATAATGGTTCGTGATGGTTTAGACATCGAGATCGTTCTCGAAGGACTCGAGGCAATTACTCTAATCATTTTTGTCATTTGACTCGATCATGTCGTGATACATTCGTGTATCGTTGTTTTCATGCATTTGTGCATTGTTGTTGTCGTGTATTGTGTACTGTTGTTTTGTGCAGTTGTGCATTGTTGTCATTTGTCCACCAGGGTTGGTCCGACGGGATCATCTTGGGATCTATGCTAGCGCGCGCTGGATCATCGGACAGGTTTTTCGACCACGATTGGTCTGACGGGGTCATCGTGGGATCTAGGTAGTGAACGCTGGATCATCGGATTACCTACGTGTTGTTATTGTGCATATGTATATTATGGGCTTGCCATAAGTATACATTGTCGTTATTGTTATGATCATATTGATGTTGTCATATGAGTATGCATTTGTAGGTCTTGTGTTAGGACCATGTCCGTATGTTGTGTTAATCTGATCTCGGATTAGACTGACGTGATTGTAATGGTATTTCGGATCTTGAGGTATGTTCCGTATTTCCTTGGTACTTGTCTTTGATGGACAATCGATTATCGTATTGGAATTGTCGACGTTATCCGATGGATTGAATTGGCCAGAGTTGGTATAATTTCTGTATCGCGAGTTATGATCATGTTTTGAGAACCTTGGGTATTGTTGAGATTCCATACAGATATTTCGGTATTATCTTATTGTGTTGTTAAGGATACGAATCGTGGATTTTCGTAAAGTTACGACAGTAAGATTACATTGGTCGTATTCTTACTTAGTATTTCCATTGATATGTAATTATTGACGTGATGTGATGGTTATCATTGTTGGATATTATGGCTGACCCCGTCGTGGGCTTTCTTTTTAGGTTCTTGGATTATCAATCTTGTAGCGGTCGTGGAGAGATGAGCTTCCCGGAAAATACTGGCTAGGGCATGTATTTGTGTATTGAGTTTCCTGACCAGTTCTTGTTTTCTGCTGTTAGAGTATTTTAATTGTTTGTCTTTACCCGCTGCGTGAATATTTTTAAATGGTCTTTTGGTATCTGGTAACTTAGATTACTTTGGCAATCGTTCTCTAAATCTATTCTGTCGGTACGTGTAAGCGATAGCTTAACGTATGTTCTTAAAAAATTGAGCTTTGGCATTTCGGGCCTTGTGGTCAAATGAGATTTTACGACGGTTTGATAAACGGATTTTATAAAGTCTTCGAATGTTTTAAATAGATAATATCGTCGTCAGCCTCTTGGACGTTTGTAAATGTTTACGAAAATTTCCTTCAGCCTTGTGGGTTCCATCTCGGGGCCCACGGCGCTGTAATATTCCTGGATGGCTCTGGGGGTGTTACAGGTACCACAACTCACAATTCTAATCTACACAAGGGAAATGAATTACATAAATGTAAGAGTTCGAGGAGACTTACAGCCACGGGTCGCACGAAGAGATGGTAGCACGATGATATTAGGCTCAACAACTGACTCTTACGACACAAATGGCAGACCCAAAATTAACCAACAGCCTAGGTATTCATAACCCAAGGCTCTGATACCATAAATGTAACACCCCAAATCTCATAAGGGATATTACATGTTGTAGACCCTTCACAAGGTCTACCAGGCTAACACATGACACATAATCCACAAAATTAATCCCATAAGACACCTTAATAATAATAAGTAGGGCCGCAGCCTCGGCCAAAACATTTTAATTCAACACCAACGAAACAGAGAGTGACATGTATTCAATTGCCCACGCAGGGGACTTCAATGACATCATTAACCAATAACTCAATAAATAAAGTAAAAAGAAATGACACCGAATCGAGCCTCATTATTATGCTGGGCCATCCTTTGCATGCGTGTCCTGTGCTGGCTCCTCAGCTCGCCCGGTACCTAAAATGCATAAGACGCAATTCCCCCATCTAAGGGATTAGCATTCGAATAGCTAGTGTAAGTACACAATTACACTACAGTATATACAGAAACGATTCAACACAGCCATTTCATTTGGAAAACATTTGAAATTCATATTCCGGAATATCACATTGACATCAAAACAGTATATTAACTCATCTCAATATCACAACCTTCCACATTTGGTAACCGGAGGTCGTAGCCCTTACTATCGACCCCCAGACGCCCCGTCGAACGCTCCGGGTGGGAAACCACTTACACGGCCGTACCCCTTAGTATCGACCCTCAAACGCCCAGTCGAACGCTCCGGGTGGAAGAACAACAACACACACACACAATATCACAATTCATCATTCGTATCGAGACCGTAACACACATAACGGAATGTAATGCATGTACTTGCCTTGAATAATACGATGCGAAGGAAACTGTGAACGGAGGGCTACTATCCAAACTCACTCCAAGGGTTCGCTCCTATCACACAATGATATACAATTTAACTACAACACTACGGAATCAAAAAGGTTATCCTAGATTCTACCCCCTTTGGAAGGATTTGTCGAACGCTACGAGTGCAAAATGGGTCGCAATTGATCAACGATGGAATATCGAAACTTCAGTCCACAAAACCACAAGGAAAACTAAGGATTACGAGCATACTATCGAAATCTAACAACAATCCATGCTAATTCGGTTCAGAGATATGAAATCACCCTAAAATCCCCAAAATCCCAAAAACTAGGGTTCTACGAAGAATACCTTGATTCAAACGGTGGAATATGATTTGATGATGATAAATCCGCACAAGAAACCCAAAGATAGCAATAGATGATGATATCTGGCTCAGATCGACCTTTCTAGCCTGAATTGGCCACGGTTCGTCAAAGGAACGGTAAAAGAATGGAAAAATGACGAATTAACTACTGTTGTCCTATTTATACTAGACAGACTTAGCGCGCGCTACACAACGCTTAGCGTGCGCTAACGATGTGCAGAATACTAGTGAAAAAAGCAGTCAGAGGCTTCTGTCCTCCCGTTAGCGTACGTTGCTACCAGTTTAGCGTGCGCTAAGGTTAGCAATTAGCGTACGTTAACAGCTAGTTAGCGTACGCTACCTGGTTCAGTTCAGAAATACTGAACCTTCTGTTCATTCCTGGAGTACTCTGCCCAGGTGCATTAGCGTACGCAATTATATAAGTCTAGCGTGCGCTAGATGTACCCTCATAGCGCGCGCTACGAATATAACATTAGCGTGCGCTAACTGTTCCTGTACAGATTACAGTTAGGAAACTCAGCCAGACTGCACCCGACTCGGAAGGCATGAAACTCGATAGGTACCAGCGAATAGCGAGACATAACAAGAAAACAACAACATGCAAACACCATATCCCTATCCGTCTTTACGATTCCAACCATACAACGGAACGGACAATAATTCTTAAAGGTAATACCCAAAACTATAATAAATTACAAAACAGCCCAAACTCTCGAGAATCATAACTCGAGGCTAACCAACAATCTCCGAAAGTTGTAACGAATCCATAAATATTAAAGGAACTCATAGAAGTAATGAAATGTCGGTTTAGGACAAGATTTGCAAGAATTGAGTGTAAACGCAGAAAAGTTACACAATAATCGAAATCTCGTAAAAATAACTCTGAAACTCATTCGGATGGCCATGAACGCGGAACAAAAGAACTTCAGAATATCAAAATACATACAAGCGAGTCGTCTGAAATGAAAATACACTAAAATAGAAATTACTAAAAATAGAAAGTGTGGATATTACATCAAGTTCCTTGCTATTTGTTGAGATGTTGGTCTGTTGAAGGTTGAGATATTAAAATATAGTGGATTTTTGCCTCCATAGTTTTTTACTAAACGTTTAATTGAGGTATCAGGGAGTTTTATGCGTTCATTCGTAGTTGTTGGTGTTGATTAGTTACTATTTCACGTATCATAATATTTCTAACATAACTCTTTCCATAAGTCCTGGAATTGAGTAATTCATGATGCACCAAAAAGTTAATTTCAGTTATATAACTACTACATAAAATACCTTTTAGGAGCGATTCTGGAGCTATTTTAGCAGCAGTTTCAGAACCGATGTTAAAATGTATCGCTGTTAAATTTAACAGCGGTTGCGGACAACAACCGTTAAATTCTTTAACAAATTTGGTGGAGTATCACACCAGCCCAACCCCGACCATCCCCCCCCCCCCCACACACACACACACACACACGCCTGACTCAGCCCGTCCCGCACGCCCCGCCGGAAACATCCAGCACGCCCGCCCTTGCCCGTGAATAAATATTTATTTTCGCCACTCGGGGGATTCGAATCCGCAACCTCCACAATGGATGTGATATCAAACCATTCCACCAAATTAATTTCCGATACACACGAACACACACACACACACACACACACACACACACACACACATATATATATATATATATATCATAAATTATAATGTATATTATATACAAAATATAATGTTGCCGATAATTAAACTTTTATAATGTATGTTAAAATTAAAATATTGTATATTGTATATTATATTAATAATATAATGCAATAAAATTATAGTATATATATTAAATTTTATAATATATACATATGATTTTATGAATTATATCATATTTGTAGAATTATATTACATATTAAAAGTTAATGTATTACTATATATTAATAATATAATGTATTAAATATTATAGTATATTATATAAAATGTATTTGTTATATATTGAAAATTATGTAATGTATATATTGTAGAAAATATATTAGAAAATCACAGCTAAAAAAGAGAAGCAAAAATATTAAAAAAAAATACTGCTATTATTGTACAACTTTAACATCGGTTCATAAACAAGCGCCGTTAAACGTCCAATTTTAATATCACTTGTTCTAAAATCGTTGTTAAATGTACAATTTTAACATTGGTTCTTTTAAAATCACTGTTATTGTACCATTTTAAAATCGGTTCTTTTAAACCCTCTGTTAAATGTATAATTTTAACATCGGTTTTTTTAAAACCGCTGTTATTGTGCCATGTTAACATCGGTTCGTTTAAATCCGATGTTAATTGACAATTTTAACATCAATTTTCCATAGAACTGCTGCTAAAATGTTCTAAAAATTGCGATTTATGTCACCATGTCATTTTAACATCAGTTTTTTTAGAACCGTTGTTAAAATGTCAATGATAAAAGTCTGTTTTGTAGTTTTATAAACATTTAGGTGGGGGCTCAGGGAGTTTTCTACATTCATTCGCAGTTGTTTGTGTTGATTAGTTACTGTTTTACATAAGAGTGGAGAGCTTTGCGAAGGCTTGGGACAAAATCCTTTCGAGTAAATATTTTTTCGTGTTTTCTTCATGAACTAGCAAACAAGGTAAGTACTTTAGCCATAATGTCACTCAACTTGATAAACATGACCTTAAACCTTAACATTAGACTTAGTATGCTAGATCTTTAGCCTTAACATAGATTTTTTTACAATAGCAGTATGACCGAACATTTAACCAAGACTTTCATGTTATAAGCTTAGCCATTATTTCACTCAACTTGATAAACATGACCTTTGGCCTTAACATTAGACTTATTATGATAGATCTTTACCCTTAACATAGATTTTTTTTATAGTAGCAGTATGACCGAATATTTAACCAAGACTTTCATGTTATAAACTTGGCCATAATTTCATTCAACTTGATAAACATGACCTTTAGCCTTAACATTATACTTAAGGCTCGTTTGGTAGCCATGTCAGGATATGGCATGTTAGGATATAGCGAGTTAGATAAGGTGGGGATGATAGTTTAGTGTTTGGTAGGAAAAATGTACTATTTAGATTAAATGATAAAATTACATTTTTATCCTTGTTATATTATATACTATATACATTTATAAGTTTATATAAATATATGATAATTTAATATATATATATATATATATATAAATCTGGAATAAAAATTTTCATTGAAAATTTATTTTTTAAAAATCTGGAATAAAAATTTAAATAAAAATTTTCGGATTTTATTTTATATTTTCGACCTAATTTTATTTTTTATTTTCGAGCTAATTTATTTTTTATTTTCTAACTTTAAATAAAAAATTTTGATTTTTATTTTTTATTTCGAAATTTAAATAAAAAAATTCGATTTTTATTTTTTTATTTTCAAACTAATTTTATTTTTTATTTTAGAAATTTAAATAAAAATTTGATTTTATTTTTATTTTCGAACTAATTTTATTTTTATTTTCGAACTTTAAATAAAAATTTTTGATTTTTATTTTTATTTCAAAATTTAAATAAAAAATTTCGATTTTTATTTTTTATTTTCGAACTAATTTTATTTTTTATTTTCAAACTTTAAATAAAAATTTTTGATTTTTAATATTTATATTTCAGATTTAAAAAAAAAAGAGGGTAATTTTGGGATTACTGGGTTAAAATGAACACTATTCAATCAAGTTAGGGTATCCTAGAGTGAGGGACAGTTCCAATATAAAGGAGGAATAGTGTTTTTAGCCCGGGCCTCACCTTTATACCGAGCCCTTGAGATAAAATATCTTAACTACCAAACGCTTGTTTCTGCCGGTTAATATATCTAACATGCCGAAACATGCCTACCAAACAGGCCATTAGTATGATAGATCTTTAGCCTTAACATAGATTTTTTTACAATAGCAATATGACCAAACATTTAACCAAGACTTTACAGTGTTTTAAAATAAAAATATAACAAAATATTTATTGTTCAATGACTTCAATAATACAAATAAATTTCCCGTCTTTGATAATACTACCAGTTCTAGTTAAAAGTACTTCTGGGGAGTGCTGATAATTAGATTTTGATCCTCTTCATTCATGTCCTTGTCATTGGTCATACGGGAACGTAATCCTCCAAGTGTTCTACTGTAACTGGATTCATATCACAACCTATGCCACTGATTAATGTACTAGTTTCCACAAACATAAGGCCTTGTATATTTTATGCAAGGCATGCATGTGATAAAAGCAATGATATCCCATGCCAACACATTTAGTACAAACAGATATGTTTTGCATAATGCAGTGTCGAACGGGACCTTCCTAGGCAGTCCAAATATTCGGTTTTTTACCGCATCTCATCTAGTGTTCAAATACACTGACCCAAAGCCA
Organism: Orobanche coerulescens; assembly: GCA_033398695.1. Classification (NCBI taxonomy): domain Eukaryota; kingdom Viridiplantae; phylum Streptophyta; class Magnoliopsida; order Lamiales; family Orobanchaceae; genus Orobanche; species Orobanche coerulescens. The sequence goes on from CM065816.1 coordinate 94,229,481, forward strand.
CTTGTACAACAATAGCAATTACATCATATTGCACATCTGGCTTTTCGAATGATGTATCAAAATACAAATGAAACACAGTAGGAAATGGAATATCAGTGTGCATCCTTGCAAAACATTTCTCAGCAGAAAACTTAGGTTTAACAAATAAACAGTGATTCTTTCATGTGTGGCGACGAAAAATTAAAAATTGTCTCCAAGAATGTCGTTATGCAGATATGAATTAACCACAAAGGAAAGATCGACAGCCAGAATCAAGTCGAAAGCTGTTAAAATGTACAATGGATGGATATATTTATTTTGGGAAAAACTCATTTTAATGTTCCAATACAATATTTCTTCGGACCATCTTAGTCCCTTGTACTGTTCTTAATCCACTCCAAATACCGCAAATTGCCACCAATTATAGGCAAGGCAATCACTTCAGGAACCCTATAAAGAAACAACATAACCATTATGTCGAGACACTGAAAATAAAAAACAAATGGAATTTGAATGCCAGATGATAGCAACAATCAAACTACTACTATAGCTTCTGGGTTTTTTTAATCGACAAACAGATAATAATATAAAAGACATTACTGTTAAAAAAAAGAAAGTACACGACTTCGGTTGAATGCATCAATGTACATCATGCTTCCAAATGTATTAACAGATTATATCCATACAGCATACTTTGCTGGTTAACAGACTACCTTTACATGCTTTAATATTGTAAAAAAAGAACCACAGTTCTCGTTAAGTGTTGAAGCTCGATAGATAAGTTCAAAATGCAATGAAACTCTACGAAAATTGATAGGGATTGAAAAAAGGATCTCATGTCTAAGATTGTGAGAGTAACAGAAAGTAACTTTAATAATGTCAATCATGGACCACTAGGTGAGGTCTTTCGCGGAATATTTTAAGGAGCCAGACCATGACGTATCCAAACATGATTGTGCAAGGTAGTACGGTACCATACACATAATGCAGTGGACCCACCACCTTGCCCAGTCATGTTTGGACACTTCATGTGTCTAACACCTTAAATTTTCCGGGCCTTCCGCACCTCTGGACTTTCAGATATTGTAATCTAAAGGGGCAATTGGTGTGAATGATTAGTGTAAATATATCTGAATATTCATTTGAATGTTATGTTGCACGGACACTTAATATACTTTTTTTCTGGAGTATCGGACATGGATACAGACATTATACGGACACGATATGGCGATAGGCCCGTCCGACACGAGAAATCCATGTCCTTGACTTTTTGGATTTTGACCGATCGTACACGGCTTAGACACAATTTTGGACACGGCGGGGCCAAAATTTTAAAAAAAATATTCTCAGGGATTAAAATGCAAAAGTTGAACTTTCTGGGGTGGGGGGGATTTGAAAATTCCTCAAACAAAACCCTAATTGTTGCCTAACCAAACAGGAGTCTCTCTTCTTCCCCGAGCGCCTTAATTCTTCCCGGCTGGACGCACACAACCGACTTCTTTTTTCCCGTCCGACACTGCAAAATCTGCATATTCCCCTCCCTTCCGGCCGAACTTCTCTCTCTCTCTTCCGTTCCATGAAAGTCAGTAAGACTTCTCTCCAGTCTTCAATTTCTTCAGTTTCTTAAAGTCGGTAAATCTTCTCACTTCCGTTCGGCGAATTTATCTCTTGAACCGAATAAGAGGCGGGCTTATTTTGTGATGAAGTCCATGTTGATGTTGAGACTGATAATATGAATGATTGATTTATCGACTTGTTTAAGATGGATGTTGCCTTCTATTTGGTAGTTCTTATCATGTTATGGTGATATTGTACTCTATTTTTATATGTAATGAATATTATGTTGTGGTTTGATCATATGTATGAAGAAAATTTATCTTTTAAAATATGATTTTTCATACTAATTCAGGCATATATATAATATTTATTATATTTTTAGTTGCCGTATCCAGGCCGTATCGTGCCCTACATTTTGAAAATTTGTCGTGTCGCTGTATCCGTATCGTGTCGGATACGATACCCATACCCGTATCCGTGCAACGTAGTTTGAAGGTAATATATTTTGTTTAGATATTTTTGTATACTTAAATCTAAATAATTATTATAACTTATAAATATCTTAAAATAAATCAATATATTTATATAGCTATGGGAAATGGATCATATGATTTATTTTGAGAAATAAGAATATATTTCTGCCTTTGATTGCATGTGATGGATGGTCCGGGTTGTGTGAATATTTGGATTGTTTCTTAATTAATGACTGATTCCTCATTCGGTAAATTGATCACTAATATATGGAGAGAATATTTTCCTCATTTCATGCATTAAATTTGAATCATTAAAACTAGTTAAATCAATGATATGATATTTCTTAATTAAAAATCTATTCTCACCCGAACCCACCTCTATATATATGTGCATATATAGAAATAAATATATATCTCTTAGATTAATACTAGGAATACACATCATTCATAAAATATAAAATTTGTACTTTTATGTTTCAGTATTCAATATTGATATTTGTCACATACAAAAATAAATACATATAACAACTTTATAGACATATTCATGTATTATATTCTACAAAGTTTATATATCATCATCATCTTCATCATCATCAATTACACCTAATCCCAACTATATTGGGATTGGTGTCAGTGGCGTGAAGATTAGAGTTAATATTATATATTCATGCAAAAAACGATGTTCGTCAGATGCTGCCTGTTGCTTTCATGGAAGAGATATGATATGAAATTCCAAAACCGTCATCATCATAAGTAGTTCCACTTGCATGGAAAATATCATGGGATAGTAAAGAGTTATAGCCATGTCTCATTGCAACATGTACATCCTGGGACATGACACTACACAGTCTATGTATCAAGTATATAAGATCCTTCTACTGCTGTAATTATTTAAAGAAAATCTAACAAATTTTACACTTTTTGTTGTATTTAGTTATACTAGATGTTTTCCGGTGCGATGCACCGCATTAGATATTCTCTTATTATAAATAATTTCTCGATCTCTAAATTTGTTTTTGATGAATTTCGACATGAGTATCATATTAGCATAATATTAATAAAAGAGTTATTTAGTGTATTATTGGGTGTAATATAATTCAAGAAAGAGTACCACATTAGCGAAGTGCTAAGTCAATTAGTGTCCATTATATGAATAAATTTTCTGGACATACCGAAAAAAGTAGGAATAAATTTCGGGGACGAAAGTAGTATGTGATTAAGTCTTAATATATGTGTGTGCAGTGTATGTTTTATTATTTTTAGTTATTATAATTAAATAAATATCATATTTATTTTTTATGTAAGCAATATGAGTCTCAAATCTAATTTTATAAAAATGGGTTAATATATTTTTATTTTGCATCAATTAATTTTACTGAAAATAAATATTCATATTTTTTAATATAATTTTTTTGTGCAATCGGTCATTATTGTAAATCCATCAAATTTATTATATTCATATGGATGTCTAGTCGAAAATTGTGAAATAAAAATTAATTTGATATATTTTTCATTAAAAATAAACTTGATATAAAAAATTATAAATATTTAAAATTTTAAGCTAAAAAAATAAAAAAGAACTTTTTTATTGGTAGATGAGTATAAGTTGCGGAATAAAACTCCCACAATATATATTTAGATTTTTTTTGTTTTTTTGAATTTAAGAATACATCTCTATGTATAAGCTATATTTGAAATAAAAAATCAAAAAACTTACAAAGTGACATGTGTCGCGACTCTCTTTTAATAGAAGTATAAATTAGGCACATATATGTAAAGTACATACATATAAAAGACCATGTATCTAAACAATTTTTTTTAGTAGCATAATTTGGTCAAAACTGTAGCTCTCATCAGGATTGGATACGCACATGGGAACACAGGAGATGACTAATCTCACACTTTTGCAAATGTAAATTTCCATGGGACTCCAGAGACATGATAAGGGGCAAATATATATGTGTGTGTGTATATATATATATATATACATATATATATATATATATATATATATGTGTGTGTGTGTATATATATATGTGTGTATATATATATATGTGTGTATATATATATATATGTGTATATATATATATATATATGGATGGGTTCAGGTAAGAATGCAATTTAAGTTAAGAAATAAGAATGAACTTCATCCATAGATCTTGATAAATGGATGACCTAGATTTATTCTCACAAAAAATTGATGCATATAATGTAATATTTTAATGCATCGATATTTTGATGCATATAATGCATTGCAGTTTTGATGCACGAAATGCATATATTTCATGCATAATTAGTACAAAACGCATGCATATTCGCAATTCGGAGGATAAGAACCATTCTCATTTGATCCTAAATCTATATATATATATATATATATATATACACACACTATATGTTTATAAATACATATAGATAGATAGATAGATAGAGAGAGAGAGAGAGAGAGCATGCTTGTTGTATACTAGTATAAAGAAGTTCCATTTCTTATTATTATTATTATATTTACATGGGAAATCCATACTTCTAGCCCTCCTAATATGACAAGTTATCAAACTGCCCCTTATACTAAAAATCACACGAATTTAGTCCCTCTACTTACTGCCGTTTATCAAATTGGCCCCCAAACTAGTTTTCCATCCACCTTCCGTTAACTTTTGCTGACTCAGCGTCCACCTCACCGTCACGTCAGAAATTTTGGTCAGCATCTTCCACATAGATTTTTTCATGTCATTGGATGGATATAAAAAAAGAATAAAAAAAATCAGAAAAAAAAATTATAAATCCAAATAATAAACAAAAAATTGTTGATTATATTTAAGAGATGAGAAAAGAAAAAATAACCATTCTCCTCATCCACATCCATTCCCCTCCCCCGTCTCACCTTCACTCACCACTACGTCGGACAGGTGAAGCATCCCAATTTCTTCTCATAGACGACGGAGTCCGTTGCCATTGGCGAGACGACATAGCCGGCAAAGGACTTCGATGCAATTTTTGTTTGGAGTCCCATCGCTACTCCAGTAGTTTTCAGAGTTCGGTTATCAGTCTCCGAGTTGGAGTTCCGAGGAAGGAAGCAGGAGACCTCCATTATTTCTCTCACCGTTTCTCTTTTACAGCTCCACTGCTGTTAATTTATTCCCTCGCCTACTACTTTCAGCCAAACTCTTGTCCCTTTTCCTTATTTTGCACATTGAACAAAATTAGCATTATTTTTGTATATAGGATAGGTGTTACTGTGGCCTACCACGTTGGTGGTAAGTTTCTGACTAAGGGCAGTGAATTTATTTACGAAGGAGGAGAGGTCGTAACTGTACCTAATGTGGACCCAAGTATGATTAGCCTCCCTAATTTGGAGATTGCATTAAGAAATGAAGTCAGATTTAGTGGAGAGATTAAATTGTACTACATGAAGTCCTTGGAACATGGAGTTGAAGCATTCCAAATTATTGCTAGTGAGAAGCACATCCAAAAGTTGTTAACTGCATATGATGGTACCAGTGTATGCGATATATATGTGGAGCACGTGGAAACTGTGGACAATGTTGAGGGGAACGAAAATGATTATGAAGACCCTGATTGGGATGACAATGATGGAGGATCCGAAGAAAGTGAAGGGGTTGATAGTGATTCTAACATTAGTAGTTTTGAAGTCGGTTCTTGGTTGAGTGAAGAGGATAGAGAGGAGGCTGAAGAAGACATAAAAGCGAAGAGAATTTTGAAAGAAGGCATTGGTTTCTCATCCATCTACGGTGGAGATGCCTATCATAGTGATGAGTTCGGGTCGGATGAAGATGGTTACTACGATGGTGATGAAAGAGTGGAGCAAGGTGTGAGACAAAAGAATTCACTCCCAAAGTACAACAACACATATAAGCCTTTCTTTGAGCCAGGCATGACTTTTAGCAATATGAGAGAGGTTAGGGCTACCATACTCAAGCATTCGCTGAAGGAAAGGAAAGATGTGCGATATAAAAGGAACGAGTAGATTGACTTGCAAATGGAACAACAGTTAAAGAAATATGTGCCCCATTCATGTCCTGAACACTACAAGAACAAGTGCTTGTCACCTAAAGTTATTGCTGAACACTAAAAGTACAGGATAAAGGGTAATCCTAAGTGGAAGTTAAAGCAAATGAAAGAGACCGTTTGCGAAGACTTCGGCTTAGATGTCTCCATCTTGCAGTGTTCAAGGGCCAATGCACTTGTCCTGAAGACAACATTCAGCGCCTACAAGGAAGAATATGCACTGTTGAGGACCTACATTGAGGAGATTCTCAGAGTCGACCCTGGTTCATCTTGCAAGATAATGGTGGACACCAATAACCCAACCAACCAACAATTCTTTCACAGAATCTACATATGCTTTAATTCATTGAAGCAAGGGTTTTTAGCCGGCTGTAGAAAAATTATTTCCATAGACGGATGTCATCTCAAGGGTATGTGTAAAGGTGAACTTATAACAGCCATTGGACGAGATGCAACGACCAAATGTATCCTATCGCGTGGTGTGTCGTAGAGGTGGAATCGAGAGAATCATGGGACTGGTTCTTACAGCAACTACAGGCTGCCCTTGACATTGGTGATGGTGACGATTGGTGCTTCTCTTCCGACCAACAAAAGGTATGCTATTTTTGTTACTATTTTATGCTATTGATTTGATTAAGTTACGTCTTAAGTTAATTATGCAAAGATTAAGTTACTGTTTTAAGTTAATTATGCAAAGGCCTTAATTAAGTTACTATTTTAAGTTAATTATGCAAATGCCTTAATTAAGGCACGGTTTTATGCTTTTTTATGCATGAGGTCTATCTATATGTGAATGCTACTGCTACTTCTTCCTTTATCTACCCTACTGTTTTAATTTTAATTAAGTTGCTGTCATCTTATGAATGCAGGGCTTGGTCCCAAGTATAGACACCTTGTTTTGTTCCCGAGGTCTGAACATAGATTGTGTGCTAGACACACATACAATAATTGGACGAAAAAGTATACCAATCCATATTGGCAAGGGATGTTCTGGAAAATTGTGAAGCCCACAAGTGAGATGTTATTCGACCGACGCGTATCTGAACTAAGTGATGTAAATGAAGAGGCAGCTTCGGCAACATTTAATGTAGACCCAAAGCAATGGGCACGTGCCTACTTCTCGACGGAGATCAGGTGCGATTCGGTGGATAATAACATGTCGGAATCATTTAATGCGCTCATCCTGGGATCCAGACATAAACCAATACTGACCATGCTAGAAGAAGTTCGGAGAACCTGCATGGAACAAATAGCTGTGAAAAGGGTTCTTGCGAGGAGATGGAAGGCGAACATTTGTCCTAAGATATTACGAAAGATGGCGGCTAATGCCAAAAAATCTCGATATTGTCATATCCTAACGAATGGGAAGGATGGTTACGAAGTCAGAGAAAAAGATGGAGACCAGTACACACTGCTACTGGAGGAGAGCACGTGCCCATGTAGAGCATGGGACTTAACCGGTGTGCCATGCTCCCATGGCATCACATGTAACACTTCAGAAGGGAAAGATCCAGCAGAGTTCATTGCTGACTGTTATACCATGGAGAAAATATTATAGAACTTATGATCATGTCATAACGCCCATGGACGGCCACACATCATGGGTTCCCAGCAAATATGAACCGTTACTTCCACCAAGGTCCAGGCGAATGCCTGGACGACTGAAGAAGAATCGAGTCAGAAGTATGGAGGGAAAGGGAGATATGTCCCGCAAAAGGTCTAAGCATAAATACACCAATGAAGAGTTGTTGTCGCGGGACAAGAACGATCCAAACAAATTGAGCAGGGTCGGGAGGGTAATGAGTTGCGGCTATTGCGGGAAGGAAGGACACAATACGCGTGGATGTGCAATACGGAAAACAAAACAGGTACCTTTACTTCTTATTACATTCATTATTAATTTTGCAATAATTCTCGATAACATTGACTTGATGTCACCAGTTTCTGTCAAATGGTATTTGGATCATTAGGCCGAATCTGGGAGTGTTGCTAATGTTTATGGGCAAAACAAGGGTGTAGATGTGAGGGATAATTCAAATTGGGCCGTTCGTGGTGGAAGATGTGTTGCATATGGAAATTGTAGTGGACGAGGCATTCAACATCATAGAACTGGAGGCACACAAGAGAGTACCACAACTCCCAACACCCACCAGGGACTTTTAGATGTGGCAAAAGGAAATTTTGGGGTCAGATATAGGTGCATGTTGATGGGTTTGGGGTTAGATAAGTGTATGTTGCTGGTTTTGAGTTTAAAAAAGTGTAGGTTGCTGGTGGGGGCTAATTAGTTTATAGAAATACATGCTTGGAACCTATGTAATTGATTTTTCTATTTATGGAGTTTATGGAAGTGTATGATCTTGGCAATTAAAAAATTCCATTTCAATAATAATTCTAGTTAATTTCTAATTATAGAAATTGTTATATAAATTGCTCATTTTTAAGATTTTTTAAGTAACAAGTTGGATTTATAAATTTTTACGTTTACTAATTGATTTAAAATAATATAAAAGACATTACTGTTAAAAAAGCAGAAAGTACACGACTTTGGTTGAATGCATCAATGTACATCATGCTTCCAAATGTATTAACAGATTATATCCATACAGCATACTTTACTGGTTAACAGACTACCTTTCCATGCTGTAATATTGTAAAAGAAGAACCACAGTTCTGGTTAAGTGTTGAAGCTCGATAGATAAGTTCAAAATGAAATGAAACTCTACGAAAATTGATAGGGATTGAAAAAAGGATCTCATGTCTAATATTGTGAGAGTAACAGAAAGTAACTTTAATAATGTCAATCATGGACCACTAGGTGAGGTCTTTCGCGGAATATTTTAAGGAGCCAGACCATGACGTATCCAAACATGATTGTGCAAGGTAGTACGGTACCATAGGCATACACATAATGCAGTGGACCCACCACCTTGCGCAATTACGTTTGGACACTTCATGTGTCTAACACCTTAAATTTTCCGGGCCTTCCGCACCTCTAGACTTTCAAATATTGTAATCTAAAGGGGCAATTGGTGTGAATGATTAGTGTAAATATATCTGAATATTCATTTGAATGCTATGTTGCAGGGACACTTAATATACTTTTTTTCTGGAGTATCGGACATGGATACTGACATTATACGGACACGATATGGCAATAGGCCCGTCCGACACGAGAAATCCATGTCCTTGACTTTTTGGATTTTGACCGATCGGACATGGCTTAGACACGATTTTGGACACGGCGGGGCCGAAATTTAAAAAAAAATATTCTGAGGGATTATAATGCAAAAGTTGAACTTTTTTTTTTGGGGGGGGGGGGGGGATTTGAAAATTCCTCAAATAAACCCTAATTGTTGCCTAACCAAACAGGAGTCTCTCTTCTTCCCCGAGCGCCCTAATTCTTCCCGGCTGGACGCATACAACCGACTTCGTTTTTCCCGTCCGACTGCAAAATCTGCATATTCCCTTCCGGCCGAACTTCTCTCTCTCTCTTCCGTTCCATGAAAGTCAGTAAGTCTTTCTTCAGTCTTCAATTTCTTCAGTTTCTTAAAGTCAGTGAGTCTTCTCACTTCCGTTCGGCGAATCTATCTCTTGAACCGAATAGGAGGCGGGCTTATTTTGTGATGAAGGCCATGTTGATGTTGAGACTGATAATATGAATGGTTGATTTCTTGACTTGTTTAAGATGGATGTTGCCTTTTATTTGGTAGTTCTTATCATGTTATGGTGATATTGTACTCTATTTTTATATGTAATGAATACTATGTTGTGGTTTGATCATATGTATGAAGAAAATTTATCTTTTGAAATATTATTTTTCATACTAATTCAGGCATATATATAATATTTATTATATTTTTAGTTGCCGTATCCAGGCCGTATCGTGCCCTACATTTTGAAAATTTGTCGTGTAGCTGTATCCGTATCGTGTCAGATACGATACCCATACCCGTATCCGTGCAACGTAGTTTGAAGGTAATATATTTTGTTTAGATATTTTTGTATACTTAAATCTAAATAGTTACTATAACTTATAAATATCTTAAAATAAATCCATATATTTATATAGCTATGGGAAATGGATCATATGAGAATGAGATTTATTTTGAGAAATAAGAATATATTTCTGCCTTTGATTGCATGTGATGGATGGTCCGGATTGTGTGAATATTTGGATTGTTTCTTAATTAATGACTGATTCCTCATTCGGTAAATTGATCACTAATATATGGAAAGACTATTTTCCTCATTTCATGCATTTAATTTGAATCATAAAAACTAGTTAAATCAATGATATGGATGTATTCTTATTTCTTAATTAAAAATCTATTCTCACCCGAACCCACCTCTATATATATGTGCATATATAGAAATAAATATATATTTCTTAAATTAATACTAGGAATACAAGTCATTCATAAAATATAAAATTTGTACTTTTATGTTTCAGTATTCAATATTGATATTTGTCACATACAAAAATAAATACATATAACAACTTTATAGACATATTCATGTATTATATTCTACAAAGTTTACATATCATCATCATCATCCTCTTCATCATCATCAATTACACCTAATCCCAACTATATTGGGGTTGGTGTCAGTGGCGTGAAGATTAGAGTTAATATTATAAATTCATGCAAAAAACGATGTTCGTCAGATGCTACCTGTTGCTTTCATGGAGGAGATATGCTATGAAATTCCAAAACCGTCATCATCATAAGTGGTTCCACTTGCATGGAAAATATCATGGGATAGTAAAGAGTTATAGCCATGTCCCATTGCATGATTAATATTGTAAAATCAACATGTACATCCTGGGACATGACACTACACAGTCTATGTATCAAGTATATAATATCCCTCTACTGCTGTAATTATTTAATGAAAATCTGATAAATTTTACACTTTTTGTTGCATTTAGTTATATTATGCACATATATGTAAAGTACATACATATAAAAGACCATGTATCTAAACGATTTTTTTTTAGTAGGATAATTTTGTAAAAACTGTAGCTCTCATCAGGATTGGATACGCACATGGGAACACAGGAGATGACTAATCGCACACTTTTGCAAATGTAAATTTCCATGGGCCTCCAGAGACAGGATAGGAGGGAGGGGGCATATATATATATATATGTGTGTGTGTGTGTGTGTATGTATATATATATATATATATATATATATATATATATAGAGAGAGAGAGAGAGGGAGCATGCTTGTATACTAGTATAAAGAAGTTCCATTTCTTCTTATTATTATTATATTTACATAGGAAAACCATACTTTTAGCCCTCCTACTATGACAAGTTATCAAACTGCCCCCTATACCAAAAATCACACGAATTTAGTCCCTCTACTTATTGCCGTTTATCAAATTGGCCCCCAAACTAGTTTTCCATCCACCTTCCGTTAACTTTCGCTGACTCAGCGTCCACCTCAGCGCCACGTCAGAAATTTTGGTCAGCATCTTCCACATAGATTTTTTCATGTCATTGGATGGATATAAAAAAAATTAAAAAAATATCAGAAAAAAAAATTTATAAATCCAAATAATAAACAAAAAAATGTTGATTATATTTCAGAGATGAGAAAAGAAAAAATAACCATTCTCCTCATCAACACCCGTTCCCCTCCCCCGTCTCACCTTCACTCACCACTACGTCGAACAGGTGAAGCATCCCAATTTTTTCTCATAGACGACGGAGTCCGTTGCCGTTGGCGAAGACGACATAGCCGGCAAAGGGCTTCGTTGCAATTTTTGTTTGGAGTCCCATCGCTACTCCAGTAGTTTTCAGAGTTCAGTTTTCAGTCTCCGAGTTGGAGTTCCGAGGAAGGAAGCAGGAGACCTCCATTATTTCAGGAGTAAGTGTATTTCTCTCACCGTTTCTCTTTTACACCTCCGAACCACTGCTGTTAATTTATTCCCTCGCCTACTACTTTCAGCCAAACTCTTGTGACTTTTCCTTATTTTGCACATCGAACAAAATTAGCATTATTTTTGTATGTAGGATAGGTGTTAATGTGGCCTACCACGTTGGTGGTAAGTTCCTGACTAAGGGCAGTGAATTTATTTACGAAGGAGGAGAGGTCGTAACTGTACCTAATGTGGACCCAAGTATGATTAGCCTCCCTAATTTGAAGATTGCATTAAGAAATGAAGTCAGATTTAGTGGAGAATTAAATTGTACTACATGAAGTCCTTGGAACATGGAGTTGAAGCATTCCGAATTATTGCTAATGAGAAGCACATCCGGGAGTTGTTAACTGCATATGATGGTACCAGTGTATGCGATATATGTGGAGCATGTGGAAACTGTGGACAATGTTGAGGGGAACGAAAATGATTATGAGGACCCTGATTGGGATGACAATGATGGAGGATCCGAAGAAAGTGAAGGGGTTGATAGTGATTCTAACATTAGTAATTTTGAAGTCGGTTCTTGGTTGAGTGAAGAGGATAGAGAGGAGGCTGAAGAAGTAAGACATAAAAGCGAAGAGAATTTTGAAAGAAGGCATTGGTTTCTCATCCATCTACGGTGGAGATGCCTATCATAGTGATGAGTTCGGGTCGGATGAAGATGGTTACTACGATGGTGATGAAAGAGTGGAGCAAGGTGTGAGACAGAAGAATTCACTCCCAAAGTACAACAACACATATAAGCCTTTCTTTGAGCCAGGCATGACTTTTAGCAATATGAGAGAGGTTAGGGCTGCCATACTCAAGCATTCGCTGAAGGAAAGGAAAGACGTGCGATATAAAAGGAACGAGTAGATTGACTTGCAAATGGAACAACAGTTAAAGAAATATGTGCCCCAATCATGTCCTGAACACTACAAGAACAAGTGCTTGTCACCTAGAGTTATTGCTGAACACTATAAGTACAGGATAAAGGGTAATCCTAAGTGGAAGTTAAAGCAAATGAAGGAGACCGTTTATGAAGACTTCTGCTTAGATGTCTCCATCTTGCAAATTGCAATGTTCAAGGGCCAAAGCACTTGTCCTGAAGACAACATTCAGCGCCTACAAGGAAGAATATGCACTGTTGAGGACCTACATTGAGGAGATTCTCAGAGTCGACCCTGGTTCATCTTCCAAGATAGTGGTGGACACCAATAACCCAACCAACCAACAATTCTTTCAGAGAATCTACATATGCTTTAATTCATTGAAGCAAGGGTTTGTAGCCGGCTGTAGAAAAATTAATTAATAGATGGATGTTTTCTCAAGGGTATGTGTAAAGGTGAACTTATAACAGCCATTGGACGAGATGCAACGACCAAATGTATCCTATCGCGTGGTGTGTCGTAGACTCGTAGAGGTGGAATCGAGAGCATCATGGGACTGGTTCTTACAGCGACTACAGGCTGACCTTGACATTGGTGATGGTGACGATTGGTGCTTCTCTTCCGACCAACAAAAGGTATGCTATTTTTGTTACTATTTTATGCTATGATTTTGATTAAGTTACTGTCTAAGTTAATTATGCAAAGATTAAGTTACTGTTTTAAGTTAATTATGCAAAGGCCTTAATTAAGTTACTATTTTAAGTTAATTATGCAAATGCCTTAATAAAGGTACTGTTTTATGCTTTTTTATGCATGAGGTCGATCTATATGTGAATGCTACTGCTACTTCTTCCTTTATCTATCCCGAGGTCTGAACATAGATTGTGTGCTAGACACACATACAATAATTGGAGGAAAAAGTATACCAATCCATATTGGCAAGGGATGTTCTGGAAAATTGTGAAGGCGACAAGTGAGATGTTATTGTACCGACGCATATCTGAACTAAGTGATGTAAATGAAGAGGCAGCTTCGGCAACACTTAATGTAGACCCAAAGCAGTGGGCACATTCCTACTTCTCGACGGAGATCAGGTGCGATTCGGTGGATAATAACATGTCGGAATCATTTAATGCGCTCATCCTGGGATCCAGACATAAACCAATACTGAGCATGCTAGAAGAAATTCGGAGAACCTGCATGGAACAAATAGCTGTGAAAAGGGTTCTTGCGAGGGGATGGAAGGCGAACATGTGTCTTAAGATATTATGAAAGCTGGCGGCTAATGCCAAAAAATCTCGATATTGTCATATCCTAACGAATGGGAAAGATGATTACGAATTCGGAGAAAAAAATGGAGACCGGTACACAGTGCTACTGGAGGAGAGCACGTGCTCATGTAGAGCATGGGACTTAACCGGTGTGCCATGCTCCCATGGCATCACATGTATCACTTCAGAAGGGAAAGATCCAACAGAGTGCTGACTGTTATATCGTGGAGAAATATTATAGAGTTTATGATCATGTCATGACGCCCATGGACGGCCACACATCATGGGTTCCCAGCAAATATGAACCGTTACTTCCACCAAGGTCCAGGCGAATGCCTGGACGACCGAAGAAGAATCGAGTCAGAAGTATGGAGGAAAAGGGAGATATGTCCCGCAAAAGGTCTAAGCGTAAATACACCAATGAAGAGTTGTTGTCGCGGGACAAGAACGATCAAAACAAATTGAGCAGGGTCGGGAGGGTAATGAATTGTGGCTATTGCGGGAAGGAAGGACACAATACGCGTGGATGTGCAATAAGGAAAACAAAACAGGTACCTTTACTTCTTATATCATTCAGTATTAATTTTGCAATAACTCTCGATAATATTGACTTGATGTCACCAAGTTTCTGTCAAATGGTATTTGGATCATTAGGCCGAATCTGGGAGTGTTGCTAATGTTTCTGGGCAAAAAAAAGGGTGTAGATGTGAGGGATGATTCAAATTGGGCCGTTCGTGGTGGAAGAGGTGTTGCATATGGAAATTGTAATGGAAGAGGCATTCAACATCATAGAACTGGAGGCACACAAGAGAGTACCACAACTCCCAACACCCACCAGGGACTTTTAGATGTGGCCAAAGGCAATTTTGGGGTTAGATAGGTGCATGTTGATGGATTTGGGTTAGATAAGATAAGTGTATGTTGCTGGTTTTGGGTTTAAAAAGTGTAGGTTGCTGGTGGGGGCTAATTAGTTTATAGAAATAGATGCTTGGAACCTATGTAATTGATTTTCTATTTATGGAGTTTATGGAAGTGTATGAACTTGGCAATTAAAAAATTCCATTTCAATAAATAAATAATTCTAGTTAATTTCTAATTATAGAAACTGTTATATAAATTGCTCATTTTTAAGATTTTTTAAGTAACAAGTTGGATTTATTAATTTTTACGTTTACTAATTGATTTAATATTTTACAATTTTATTTCCTAATGTTTTTAATTTTTTATTTTCTTATTTATTCAGTTTTTTTTGTTCAAATTTATTATTTTTTGGTAGCAGTCTTGTAATTGTTTATGGAAGTATATGATCTTGGCAATTAAAAAGTTCCATTTGAATAACTAATTCCAGTTAATTTCTAATCATTTAAATAGTTATATAAATTGCTCATTTCTAAGATTTTATATAATTATTTGGGTTTATAAATTTTTGGTTTACTAACTGATTTAATATTTTCAGTTTTATTCTATAATATTTTTTAGTTTTTTTATTCTGATTTCTTTATTTTTTATTTTATATCCAATGACATGGAAAATCCATGTGGAAAATGCTAAGCGAAACTTTGACGTGACGCTGAGGTGGACGCTGACTCAGCAAAAGTTAACGGAAGGTGGATGGAAAACTAGTTTGGGGGCCAATCTAATAAACGGCAACAAGTAGAGGGACTAAATTCGTGTAATTTTTAGTGTAGAGCCAGTTTAGGGCTAAAAGTATGGTTTTCCCTTTTTACATAGGGCTGTAACGAATTGAGTCGAGTCGAGTTTGGGCTTAACTAACTCAAGTTCAAGCATTTTCTTATCGAACCGAACCGAGCTCGATAAGCTTATCGAACAAAATTTTTATTTGACTCGAGCTTGTTTTCTTATCAAACCGAGTTGAGTCGAGCTTTTATCGAGCAGGTCAATTCTTTTACGGCTTAGAGCCGAATTCAGTCGAGTTTTAGCTTCTCGAACTCGAGTTCGAGTTTTTTCTTATCGAACCGAGCCAAGCTCGATAGGCGCATCGGCCAAAAATTTCTGTTCAAACTCGAGCTTGTTTTCTTATCGAACCGAGTGAGTCGAGCTTATCGAGTTCGAGTTCGAGCAGCTCAGGTCGTTTACTGCATTATATTTACATTGCAAGTCTTAATATTGTTTGTATAGTGGAATAAACAAGTGAAACAGCTACAACAAAGCCAACTAAAATCATATCATTCTCCAAAAGATAACGAGTTAACATCTTAAACGAAAATTTGAAGCATAAGGTGTCAGCGTGATAATGCTCCTACTTCTCAACAATAAAGTTGTCTAATGTTCCAACAAACTGAAATAAATAAAAGCAAAACCAATATTTTTCTTTAGAGAATGACCAAGATATTGAGTCTGATTACTGCAAACTTCCTCTTTCCCAACCAAAACTATTAGTGTAATCAGTAATAAATCCCCAATTTATGTACTATCTGAAATAAATCCACTACTGACTTTGTCATAACCAGTTTAGGATTGATGAGTAGAAAAGGAGGCAAGTACTCACCCATAATCATGATTCGCTTTCACATGCTCTGTTAAAGCTTCTAGAAGAGACTCCCGGGTCTTGATTATAAGTAACTCCTCCGAATCAGTTTGTATCTGTTCACACAGAGTAGAATCAACACATAAATTCTCTACAACTTATTTCCAAAGTTTAAAATATCCGGTACTATACCACTGCCCTTGGAGCATATTAATTTTCCCACCATCATAAAAACAAAATATAATATATAAATAAACAAACAAAGATAATCTAATAGTATTTCTTTTACCTCTCCCTTCCACTCGTAAACCGATTCAACACCTGCATAAAAAAGTTGGATATTAAGCATCAAACCTTGTGCTCGAATGAAAAGCTGGAAAGGAAACAGCTAAATGAGTTACTTCAGAGTGACCTCATAACCAGATTTTCACAGGTGAATGGCGAATTACCCCTTCTGTTTTACAAAATGGGTCGTTTACCCTCTATGTAAATTAAATAGCCATATTACCTTTGTATTTTAAAATAGCCAACCACCTCCTATGTAAGTTAAATAGACACATCACCCCCTGCATTTTCAAAAAGGTGTTGATTAACCGGTATTTTATTCAGATGGTGCAGATTATTTCCTTGTGTACAAAGCGACGAAAGGGGTAGGATGCACTCTTTTAAAACACATGGGGTTATGTGCCTATTTAATTTACAAGGGGTATTTGGCTATTTTGTAAAACCAAAAGGAGTAATATGAGGGTAAATGACCCATTCTGTAAAACACATTGGGGTAATCTGTCAAAAAACCAATTTTCCACTGAAGCAACGGCCCACTAATTTTATTATTCTTCTTATTATTTATTATCACTATTAGCATCATTAATTTGTATTATTATTATATTTCTTGGTGGACTTAAATAATTTTAAATAAATATATTTAAATCTCGACCCAAATATTATGTTTATGTTATTTTATTTCCATCCCACATACGCAAGAAATATCTAGGAGCCTCTAGATTCATAATATCATATTAGAAATAGAATTCTCATTCAAATCAAGCTTTATAATGTATATCTCCTAAGTTGACCTAATACATGGCTTGTAATACAAAAGTTCCTAAACTATAAATATAATCACTTGTTCCAATATTCTTCTACTACTTGCCGCCGCTCCACGTCGACTCCAAGGTACATTTCAATTATAATTATTATCCATTACTACCTCCGTTCTTTTATAACTGCAACATCTGGACTTTCACGCTTGCAAATACACAACTTTGATTATTAATATCTTCAATTCTTTATTTTTAAAAATTATAAGACGTTGATATTTTGAAAGTATATTTCGAGATGAATCTAACAAGATCTCACATGACTATATTTTTTCATATGTATAAATCACAAAAGATGGTCAAAAGAGAGTATGTGAACAGTGTAATAGTCAACACGTTGCAATAATAAAGTAACGGAGGAAGTATATGATAAATGCACTTAAACAGAACAGTCCTGACTAATCTATTAATGATGCATTCACATGTTACGACAATTATTTAGTCGTATTTGTAAAAGAGGGCATGCAATTGTTTTCTTATAAATTCGTTGATATATGTCGTTAGATGTTTTGCTATAGCATTGCTAGAAATCCAGTAGAGGCAGTTAACTCATAGATGCAATGTATTTCCTTATTTCCACTTCATCCTTATTTCGCAGGCACATTTGTTATGAATTGTTTGAAACCAAAATCCAAAATATTCAAAATATTGCCCAATGATTTTATAATAGATTTTATTTTTATCTTCATGAACATGTCAAATCAATTATCTCATTTTCAATTCAAATCAATATTCAAGTCTCGTCAATCCTAGGCCCAAGTCTAATTTTAAGTCGTATTAAGATTAACCCACTTGTTATTAACTTTATTATTATTGTTATTTATAGTATTATATAATGTGGCCCTCATAGATACAGACCCACCTTGTGAGATTAGGGTTTCACGGCCAAGCATTCTCCTCCGTTCTCAACTGATAATTCCGCTCATATCTCTCCTTCTATCAAGATTTCCTCCTTTGTTTTATTTCAATATCGAAGTATTTATATTGTATTTCATCTGTTTTTCTAGTAAAAGTTATTTTTATTTGTTTTTTTCATCTTTTTTACTATCAAGATCCGAAATGTAGATCCAAATTTATAAGTTCACAAGAACACGATCTTGAAATCGAAATCATGTTATTTTAATCAAGTTTTAGATTTGTAATTGTTTTCACATCTTGCCTTGTTAGAAATACCAAATGTTTTTAAATTTTGTGAAAACTTCTAAATTTTGTTCTTTGCTAATATTCGAAGAACATAAAAAAAAATGGTGATTTGGGTTTAAATTTTTTATATTCATAAGCTTTTATGCATGTTTCGTAGTCATGTTTTGATTTTGTACAGCTATTATATAATGTTTGGATAAGAAACCAAATGATTTCATTATATTTTATATGTTAGTTCCTTTATCTTTCTTGTTTGTGAAAGAACATAAAATCCCAATCAGGTTCTTTTACCTCTCTTGTTTGTAGAAACTGCCTTCCCTCTCTGATCTATCCGAGCGATTGAAGAAGATTAAAAAAATGGACTTGCAATTCCAATTGGGATTTTATTCTTCAGCCTTCAGGTAATCTGATTTGGAAATTTATTTCCCATCTTTTGGTAAGTTACAAGTCTTCTAGCCTCCTTATTTGTACCAATTTTAAATGATGCCCCATTGACACAAATTTACTAGTTCTATTACAGTCCTGTTTTTCCAACTACAATCCTTGAAAAGGAACCACAAATAATTTAGTGAAGGGGAGAAGCATGAACCTGGTACTCGGTTAACACATGCCGCAAGACGTTCTTTGACAATGCTTTGAGCCAGTCTTTTTCCTGCACCAAATGTCGGGACAAGAAATCAGCATGGAAGTATATTTTCCCATAGGTTTTAATCATAATATTATAACAGGTAAACATGTAAGATAGGTAAATCACAGACCAATATTTAGTTGTAAGTGAAACTTAAACAAATAAACAGATTATTTGTATACAATGCAAAAGATTTTCCTGGTTTATAGCCCAAGGAATAAGATAGATTAAAAAATCTAGTTATATCTGAGTTGCAATATTTTTCAAACAAGACAAATAAACAACTAAGATTTAATGTTTTTAAAAGAAACTATAGAAAATAGAAAAGACCAAAAAAAAAAAAGCCATCTTTGAACTACAGTAAATTATTGATAGATACAAGGTAAAAAGGGTCAAGGTGAACGAATTGCACTGTGTCCACTACTCAAGCAATAGTAAGAGTAATTTCAAAAATAACTCAAAAGATCTAAAATTGCAAAATAGAAGCTAGATTTCTAAAGGGAATGCATGTTTAACATGTATTAGATAACGAAGATGAAGTAGTAATATTCAGCTAGGTAAAACTCTACCAATTAGGAACTTCTAGTTTCAAGTCATTTCTAATCCATCAGAAGTTTTTGCATAAGGTTTTATCTAAAATTAATCACCACAAACAGTTGAAACTACTGCCAAGATATGCATAAAGGCCACACTAACCCGACCTACGTTTGATGAGTCTGTGAATAGCCTAATCTTTATTTCCCCTAAAGTGGTCCCTCTAATTCGGGATGCATTTTTAAATGTTAAAAGAAAAAATAACATAGTATAAAATTAACCTGCATCCTTGTTTGGAACTGTAACATAAACAACAATGCTGGGCACGGTCGTCGTGTCGGTTTCCATTCTTACAGTATGGACTTTCTTATTTTGTGTCTGTGGAACAAATCTTGATCTGTATAGATTGAGGAAAATATTAACTATAGCTTTCAGATATAAATTAGTCCCTTTGAAAAATAAACAGAAACAATGGGGAGCAACCCAGCAAATGAAATAAAAATTAACCATCCAAAGCAGTGAGGCACATTACGTAAAATAAAAGTTACCGTGAAAGAGGAACAAATGAAAGACTGAACGCACCCTGTTCTGGAGGGAAGAGAAATCGAGCAGAAATTGAAAATACCAAAACTAAGCACACAAAAAGCACCCAGATGAGGCAGTCTCCGGCGGACAACTGTGGAGGAGACAACGGATGAAAGTCTTAAATCCATGAGATATTTGCAATTTTGGTTTGACTTTTACAGGGATTAGTAAAACCTGATACCACAAGAATGGACTATCATATCTCAAATTCCCAATAAAAGAAAGGGATTACTGGTATTCTATGTATTCTACGCCAATGAACAAAGTTACCAGATAATAATGTGTTCAACATAGCTTCGAAAACTATATTAAACAACTCCAATTTTCCTCTTCAGAATAATAATTATCAAAAAATGCGAACAAAAAAAACGTACAAGTATTCTACATCGTCAACAGATTCTTAGTTTTAGGGCTGAAATTGATTAAAGAAAAGTCGGCATTTCGATCGGAAACAATATTTTTCTTAACATAAGGCTTTAGTTCCTTGATACCGAAATAACTCCAACAATCTGTGACTTTCGGACAGAACCCAACGAAGAACCCATCCGAAGACACTAATCAACACATAACACTAAGCTTAGCTTCCAACATTTATCCTTGATTCATTGAACGCCAGGAATTATTTATATTCAAATAAAAATTCTCCTAAGTGTGACTAAGTTTACAGTAAACTGCAATTAAACGCTAGGAAATACAGAAATTAAGCAACCACTAGGAAAACCAAGCTCAAGAGAAACCAGAGAGAATCTTCGTTGTCAAAATGCAAAGAAACTACCAGAAAATGATATCCAAACTCACGAAGTTCCACCTTGTCGTTGCCGTAGATTCCAGATTTGCAGGGTGTCTAGTAGAGAGGAGGGGCATGAAGTTGCCAGAAAGATTCGTGTACTGTTCTAAATCACTCTGATATGCGAGGATGAATCCGAGAACTTTTGGGGGGTTACGGAGACCGAGTGCTGATTTGAGTTGCCTATCAATTTATGTCAGTTTGGCATCGATGATGACAAAGCGTTTGGAGTTTTTTTTTTTTTTTTTTTAAATCCACATCCCTTCGAACCCAAGACCTCTAGGTCATTTGATGTTCTCTGGAAAGTGTTTGGAGTGTTTGAATGGAAAAAATTAAAAATTGTTTATACCAGTACTAATTGGCGCTTATGTGACAACCGGACATATGTTGGACCTCTTATGTCCACCAAATTTAACGAGATTATTTTTAGAAATTATGTACGACGTCGTTTGATACCTTAATTACATTCTTCCAAATTTTCCTCTCATGTGAATTCGTGAAATATGTGACAATTTTATGGCGAAATAAAGCAAAATTCTTTATGTTTGAATTATGTCATCTTGAACTATAAAGTAATGTGTAGCAGATTTGGTCGGAAATTTTCGTATTAGGGAGAAAATGAACAAAATCGAAAGTTGGTGATTTTATGGGAAAAATTCAAAAGTCATCTGTAAAATAAAAGACAGGATTAAGTTCATGTATTTTTGTGCATTTTTTCCTTATTTTTTCAGCGTTTGGATTGACTTCTGTAAAAAAGCAGAAGCAGCCCAAAAGATAAAATACAAGTGCTATTTTAGAAGTAATTTGGGATTGCTTTTCAAAAAAAGAGAAGTAGGACTATTTTGAAATTACAAAAATCTCTCTAATTTATTAGTGATCTAATTAGAACGGCGATAGTGTAAACAGTTTTCTAACTATTTTAATGATTTTATATTATCTAGAGCAGGGAACGACATATTATATTTTTATTAATTAGAGATTTTAAAGTTACATGACATTTGTTTATTTTATCAAAATAATCTATATCTCTCAACCAATAATTAAAAGATTATAATATTAGGGCTATTTATCACAAAAAGTAAAGGATTATTGTTTTATATGTCTATATGTTAAAGATTATGATTATATATCAAAAAAAATAAAGGTTTATGTGCGTCAATATACGTATATATTAAAATTTAGGGTATATATAAAAAATAAAAGATTATATTCTTAATATAGTGTATATTAGAACTTATGAGTATATATCAAAAAGAAATTAAAGGTTTATATTTTTCAATATATGTAAATATTGCAAATTAGGGGTATATATAAAAAAATTAAAGAATTATATTTTTTATTATATGCATAAAATAAATATCAAGGTATAACGAATGTCATGTCCTTTTTGGTAATTCTAATGCATTAAAAGCACTTTTGACTTTAATGCATCCAAACAAATTTTAGTAAAAATTGTTTTTTTAAAAGCACATACAAATACAAAATAAAGTTGCTTCTGCTTTTGGCTTTTGCTTTTTCTTCTTCTTCTTCTGGCTTCTGTTTTTACAAGAAGACCATCCAAATGGGCTCTTATTAAAAGCAACATATTAGGGGATAATCAAAATACCCTTTTACCCTTTTTTCAGACCTAATATACATCAACCATTTGCCCTAAATTTTGCCACCATATAAGTTAATCCAAACACTTTTTGATAAAACTCCGATTGGCCACCACATAAGTTGATAAGCACTTTTGCAAAAAAAAAAAATATAAGTTATTTTAAATAAGCACTCTCAAACACCCCCTTTGTAATATTTAAATAATACGAGTACATTATGGATAATTGGGTAGTTCGTGTGTAATTAGAAACCCCATTTATATCCATCTCTATCACGTTAAAGATTTTTATTTATCTAAGTTTTCTATTTTTTGAAGTAAAAATAAAGTATATGTTGAGGGGAAAATAATTGAGACAGAAAGTAGGGCAAAAGTGTGTATTATTCCATTGATGACATCCTTTTAAATAGGGAGAAATACATACAAGCAGGTCTAATCCTACCCTAAATAGGAAAGCCCGTAAACTAACAGACTCAGGCACACATTGGGTATTAGAACTTTAACACTCCCTCTTGTGCATAGTCTACAAGCGAATGTCATGTTGCCTCGTTAAAACCTCGTCAAGCAAAAACCCAGTGGGAAAAATGTCTTGATCGTAGGAAAAAGAGTACAACATCTACACACATCAAGTTTAGACTTCGTCCTTTGAATCTATCCTCTCATATGATCGTTACATTAATCATAGCGCTACTAAGGTGACCATTCCATCGATCCCTAAAATCGTACATCTTGTTACCTCGTTAAAAACCTTTCCAAGTGATAAAAACTGTTGGAAATTAAAACGCAGCGGAAGCGAAGTTTGGGAAAGTTGATAATCGCGTTTTACGCATTCATGAGCATAAGATCTATTTAGGCATTGCTAATTAATTAATTACTAAGACTAATAAGCAATTTAAATATTATTTATTATTTATTAAATAAATATGTTGGTTATTAAAATTTCCTAATCTAGCTCTAAAGATCATATGATATTAGTTTGAAGAGTAGTGGTTGCTTTCGTATTGATCACCTTGTATTTCTACCTTTAGATCTTCTAGAGTATGATCCGCCTTAACACGGACGTTGTGTGGACAACGAGCTACCGGATCTTGTTTGGACAACTTTGGATCTGCCGAAATTCTTCTTGTTTGTGATCACTCTATTTTTCTTTGCTTTCTAGTATTTTATGAATACTCTTAGCAAATTAATTGTAAAATCAAAGACACAAGTCTAAATCTACAATTAAACACAAGAGAAAAAAATTTGATCACACAACCTCACAAGACATGCATAAAATCGGCCAACACCCTTTATGTCTTATATATAGGCTCTTGGACTACTACTAGGGATCTTAAGGAGGATTATGGAAGGACTCCCCAATAAATTCATCTTACCTTATTAGGACTCTTCCTAATATAATGAATCTATTAATATCAATTTAGTCTACTAAAAAGTTGATATTGTACTTCCTACTAAAATTCCAAATTACGAAATTGGGCTCCTTATTTAAATATATTATTTCCCGTGTTTAAGATATTAAATGTCCATTAATTAATTATAAGCTACTGACAGCTTTAATTAATTAATATCTTATCCAAGAGTAGTACCACTCAAACCTTATTATTATATCGTAATTAAATCCACCTACATGGTTTAATATAATAATCATTATCGAGCTCTCCAAGGGGACATCATCAACTCGCACGAGTCGGGACATAATTTCTAGTAATAAATAATAACTGTCGTATAAATAATATTATTGCCCAAGATACGAGGCTTATTGAGTCGATCATTTTGACTCTCGCCTATGGTAAATCAAAGCAATAAGTATTAGAAATACACAATTAAATATTATATACTTAGAATTAAGAAATAATAATTATCCGAGATTTACCTTCTTCTTACAGTCAGTACAGAAGACATTATCTCACCTCGATCCAGTTCAACGTATGCAAATACGCTAATGCATGCTAATAGTCAAGACCAACTAATCTCAAGCATACACTACAGCCTTTTATATAATTTGTCTAATAATTATATAGGTTGTGAACTATTATATTATTTTATAAGGCACCGATAATGTGATCTTCCGTGTGACACCAACACACCACATTATCTACAATATAAAATAATTAGACATTTCATTTGCATAACCATAACGTGAATAAATATGCAAAATATGTGATTAAATGTAATTAATATTCTCATAGGTAGTCACAGGGAAATTATGTAATACAAGCATAAAGTATGCTTTGCAGTATACAATCCTAACAAAAACCCTGTGGGAAAAAGAATCCTTGGAAGGAAAAGAGTATAACGTACGGTGTGGATATAAGACTCCCCCTCAAGTCTACATCCCCCCTGATTTGTACATCAATCAAGTAGTTCGTGCCTCATTAAAAACTTCGCCAAGTAACAAAATCCAATGGGAGAAAATGAACCTTGATCAAAGAAAAGAGTACAACACATGTGATTAAGTTTCTTTATAAATTATCATTTCCTTGTGATCTTTACATCAATCTCGGAAATTGGAAAACTCTACAGTTCCCTCTAATGCTTACATTCATATATCATTGCCTCGTTAAAAACCTTGCCAAGTAACAAAACCCAGTGGGAAAAATAAACCTTGGTCTAAAGAAAAGGGTGCAACATCTGTAAGTATGTTCCATTATATCTCACATATTTCCCGTTATGATCATTTCATCAATCAAGAGGATTTACAAGTTACATTATGTTCATAAATGTAAGTATGCTCATCAGTGGTAGTACTTAACCACTAGTTCCTCACAAGTGTAGAATGATAGTTCTTATTCATGTATACTCACGGACTGATTCACGCAAAGCAATAATCTTGTCGTGATTCTAGGAGGTAGCCAAAAGGGTTTGCATAGTCGATTTTCAAAACATAAGCAATTCATACCAACACATACTTTGTGGTAGTTGCTTCGGCACCAGCATTTACTTTAGCATTTGCCTTTTCGTCAGCAGCTTCTTTGTCTGCTTGTAGGGAAAGAATAGTCCCAATTTAATAGTTTCTTTTAAGTATCAAAAGATAGTCTTGATACCATTCCATTGATGTTGTGCCGATGTTGAACTAAATATAGTCAGCGAATTAACTGAGGAGTGATAGCAGGTCGTATACATTGAGCTAAGTACAATAATACGCGATTACACTCAAATAGGGAATTTCAGCTCCCAAAGTTTCTCACCTTCCTTTATATGAAATGGATCTTTCCTTTGCATCCAAATGTTCGACCTATCATGGGATGCTAGTCGGGTTTACCTTGTACATATTAAAGTACCCGAGAATCTTCTGGACATAGGTAGACTGGTGGAATGAATTCCACAACTCGATGTTCTATGCCAGTGCCTCGACAGAACCGAGTTTTTCCAAGATCTTTCATCTCAAACTCAGATTTCCAGTATCTTGTGGTTTCTCTTATTTCATCAAGACTGATTATGTTCATGTCATCGGCATACATTGCGATGATCGTGAATCCGGAACTTATTTGTGAAGACGCAGGTACACAGCTCATCGTTCTTATATCCCTTCCCAATCAAGTCGTCACTTAGATGGTTACACCACATCCTTAAGGATTGCTTCAAAACCGTAAAGTTGAGCGTTTCAATCAAATTGCATACGCACTCTGTGGTCTAGAGTCACTTGATTTGGGTAATGAAATGCCATCAGGCACTTTCATATATATCTCCATATCTATATCCCCATAGAGATACGTAGTAACCACATCTATTGGAAGCATTTCCAGTCCCTCGAAAATTACTATGCTAATCAAATAGCGGATACACATACGTGGGAGTACATTTTGTCGTAATCCATTCCAGGGCATTGTGAAAAAGCATTACTTCGTGAACCTTGTACATTAGGACTCTATTATTCTCACTAAGCTTTACGACAAAGGCTCGATTATGTCCTTCAGGCTTTATACTTGGTTAGGTTAGCACTACTTACACCAAATACCTGTCTCTTTGTCGGAGAATCTAGTTCTACTTGGAATGTTTTTCTTATAGGCCAATGAGTTCTATGTTGATTTCATCCAACTGAGCAAGGTTCGACATCATCGTACTTTATGATTCATGACATGTCATCAAAGTGGGTGGTTGATCAGGCCACACCCTCATAATTTTCATCGAGATTCTTGATTTTCTGAATCATATCTTCGGGGCGTCCCCCTCGTCATGACTCATTGACATAATAAAATCAAGCATAATCTCATGAAACGAGTTCATTGATGGTTAACATGTGAACTTGTGCCATACTCTACCTCTTTCTTGGGTGAGTATTTAGTCGAACCATGTGGCTTCCATTCCTTCCTTCGCAGGGAGCCACGGCCTCAACCACACTTCCACCAAGTGTGGTTGCATCACCCGGTTCATTGGCGATGTGCCCCTTACAGGGGACTTCTAACCTTACAGAAACATTTGCAGTTGTAATGTGAGATCTTGTCACTTTAACGATATCAGTAAATTCATCAGGCATCAAATCTGCTACATCCTGAAGATCGAGTGTTCTTTGTGCTTCACGGTAACATTGTGAAGCTCGGGGATCATAATGAGACAAAGTGGGGAGACACCATGACAATTCCTGTCGTTCCCCGAGAAATTATGTTTTCTCTCCTCCCCCTAACGACGGGAAGGTTGTCTCATTAAAGTGACAATCCGCAAATCATGCGATAAAGAGATCACTGTGAAGGTTCTAAATAGTGGATAAACGTCTGGAGATTCTTATCCAACGTGAATACTTAATCATTTCTAAAGACTAATGCGCTGTGGGGCGCAGAAGGCACATATAATGCATAACCAAATATGCGCAATTGGCACTCAAGTCCGTCTGGGTCCAATCAGGCTATCCAGTTACCAACTGGTATGCATAAACTAATTGGTTAGCAGAGGGTCTATTGCAGGCAAAATATGCAAATTGGTCCGCATAACTAATGACATAATCACCATACATATTCTTTTGAAGGTGGTTTATGTGAGACCGTTTGCATATGCACATGGGACGAGATGTTATTCATTGATCTCTATCATGCAATAAACATCAAATACTTTTTGATGTGAACTCTCCAACATCATCAAGTCCTTTTGATGCGATAAGGAAGGTAAACCCTTATAAATTATTTTGGAAGTTCTGCAGCAATTTAAGTGGACAGGAGAGCGACATATGACCAACATGTCGGAGCATCCACCAAACCATAAAAAACATAAATGGTCCGCATATTAGGTGTATGGGTCTACAAATATCTCCTTATATTCAACATAAGAATGGAATGTTTGCTTTTGTTTCTTTAGTGTAGGAAGGTCTCGCTCCTACATTGGCTAAAGAGCAGGCTTTGCAACACCAAGTGGTGGGCATTTGATATGCATCCGGTTCTTTGGATGACATAACACGATTAACATCAACATTGTTCTTTATGTCAAGTTGTTGCCACCTTTTCGCTCGAAAAGAAATGATGTTCGTACAAGTTCTTTAGTATATGGATCATTATACTTCGACCAGGATGACCTAGTCTATCGTGCCAAAGCCCATATGAGTCTATGTCCCAAAGTACATTGTTGGTGACAACATAGGATTTTAAAAACCTAATAGTAGTGAGGTACAGTCCACTAGATTGACTCATGAGTTATTCTAAAATGCATTTACGTCCATATTCATTAGAATTAATAAAAGAAACTCTATTCCATTCTCACTATGGGTTTCAATCTGGAAACCATTGCTAGGTATATTATTGAAGCTAAGTAAGGTTCGAAGGGCTCTAGGTGCATACAGAGTATCGATAACTTGGAAGACTGCCGTTTAGGCATCAATATTGGGCATTACCTCGCCATTTGATGAGTTGGGAGGACCCAATCATCGTAGTTACCGAGGTTTGGCAGGCGACTAATTCGATGAATAGAAGCCTAATTCTAAGAACATTCAAGTTCTACTCGATTCATTCCTTAGAAGAGAGAGAAATTTCGAACCATAAGCATTCAAGCAATATTCAGTACTTCGAAATAAAGCTAATAATCCAACGTAAGCAATATTATTATCTTGTCCGTGAAATAACATTGCATCACGCCAGTATGAAAAGAAAACACCAACACAATCGTCTTGAGGCAACTATACCAAATGTAAACGATAAAGTAAACATAATACTAAGATTCAGTCTATAGACTGTGGCTCGTATGACTCAATTCGACGATCGGTGACTGTGAAATTGACATAGGGGGACTTGTCTAGATCGTATTCCTCCATATTGTGAGTTCTCCTTTCTTTGGACTCTCTATATTTCTTGTAGTGAGATGCGACTTGCTTGCACTATGCCATAGATGGCCTATCGCCACCTCATGGGCATGGTGTTGCCTTCTCAGATGTTGCAGTAGCTATGAAATTTTTGCCCTATCGCAACCTTGTAACCTTGGTGTTACCGTAGACATAAATTTGTTTTGCTGTAGCTATAAATAGGTGTTACACACTGCAACACTATGCCTGTATTGCCTTAGACTATTAATAAATAAATAGATACTTTAAGACTAATTAAAATTTAATAAAACCCAAAAAGCTATTTTATATAAAATATGTCTCCATTAAATAAATACTATATTTATTTTATAAATACTATTTTTTCAAAATTTTCTTACAATATATAATTTTATTAAAAAATTAAAAAAATAATATGTAAATATTTATTAAAACAAAAAAGATATTTTATACAAATATGTCTTCATTAAGTAAATACTATTTTTATTTTATAAATACTATTCTTTTTCAAAATTTTCTTACAATATGTAATTTTATTAAAAAATTAAAAAAAAAAGAATATATAAGAAGTAAAATATTATAAACAACTTTACTTTAGCATTTGGTGCAGTAGTATAATATATTAGACTTCACCCAAAAAAAACAAGGTGGTCGAAAATTTTAAGTTGAATATACTTCAGTAATTTGGTAATTGTTGAAGTAAAAAGCGCAATGAATTTTTTTGAATAAAAATATCTCCCCATTAGTGAAGTAACAACGTATCTAAACCCGAATTTTACCCAAACCCTACTTCTTGTTAACCGCCCCCTCAATCTTCTCATTTTTTTCCTTTTCTTCTCTCCATGTCTCTTTGTCCCCCTCCCGATCTCCCTCTCATGATCTTCTTATTCTTTTTTTTTTCTCTCTCAAAACTCACACACTCACACACACTGGGCTACGCCTGCACACACACGCACACGATTTGAGCAGGAGATGTGACATCGGAGGAGCAACGAGCGGTTAGGGCTGCGGTGCGGCGGAGAGGGCTGCGACGGCGATGATGGTGGTCGTGATTGGATGTGAAGCTCTCCCCAGTTGTTTGCAGGTATACTTGTTGAAGACCTTTGTTTTCATACCTTATTGTTTTCGAGTCGGGTTTTACCGAGTGGGTTTCAAGCTACCCGGTCCATTTGCAGCCGAGTTAATTGTTTTAGAAAATCTGTAATATAATTTTGAGTGTCTCCACTGTAGGATATGGCCAGCAAGACAAAGATATATATTATTATGGAATTTGTCACTAGTGGTGAACTCTTCGACAAAATTGTATGTTCATTCATTGTTGTTTCCAGGCTTCTAGAGGGAGGCTGAAAGAAGATGAAGCTAGGAAATATTTTCAGCAGCTTATTAATGCTGTTGATTTTTGTCACAGCAGAGGTGTTTACCATAGGGACCTTAAGGCGAGCCTCGTGCTTTTCTATTTTTTCTCTTTCTAATTATTTTATCTCTTAATTTCTTGAAAATCATTCCCTCAACAATTTGATGATGATGTAAAATATATGCAATATTTTTTTTTCTTGTTATTTTCTTGATTTACAGCCGGAGAATTTGCTGCTAGATGCCAGTGGAGCTCACAAAGTCTCCGATTTTGGGTTAAGCGCCCTACCTCAGCAAGTTAGGGTGAGCACTTTTCTTGAAATCTATCGTCTATTTTATGTGTCAACTTTATCTTGTGATTAATTTATGCAACTAAGTATGAATCATATGATACAAGTGCTTTTTTTCTTAATATTGTTATTAGGAAGATGGATTACTTCACACAACCTGCGGAACACCAAATTATGTTGCTCCATAGGTACACAATCAGCTTTCGGCGAAACCCCAGTTATTATATTATTAATTCTGTATTTTCTTTTTGCTTTCTTGGGCTGAAATTGTTCTATTTGATATATCATGTATGTTCATGAAATGTTAAGCCAGCCTCAAGTAAATAAATTTGTTGAAGTCCCTAAATCTCGCCTGCAACTGTTTTTCTATATGATATCTTCTATGCACTACACCATAGATTGCATACAACAACGTGTAAAATACGTTGCAATCAGCTCTAAATTCATTGCAATAGGATCTATGACAACGATTATAAAAATATTAAGCGTGCACTTTGCTCTGGTTGCCTTAGGGCCCTTATGGCAACGAATTTTGTACCATATTGCAATGCCTTTTTATCGTTGCAAATATTATATATGACAACGATTTAATGGCTATAGCAACAGATTTAACACCATTGCAATATCTTGGACTATCAATGACAACCATTTTTTGCAATGATTTTTTGTGTTAATTGTTGCAATACATGGACTCAGGCAGCCCTAAGGCAACATATATATGCCCAATTGCAACGTATTTTGAATCAGATGTAATCTAATTTTATTGATGAATATGACATCTCCGTCCTCAACAGAAGTAGTAGCACACAATTCTTTTATACTAACTTTAATAACTGAAAACCAAAACAAAGTTAATATTTGCTCTCTTCATCTGCATCCTCATCAAAAATTTCCATTTGTTTGCACCCGTTGATGTCCCACAATTCTTGATGATGTACCAGTAGTCCTCTTTGTCCATGGTAGTTACTGTTGAAACATCTTCTTACCTGCATACTTGGAGGCTTACCTTTGAATGCCTGAAAGGCAAGGACAAACACAAGATTGTAAAGTTATGTTAACAAAAAGCAAAAGAAACCACTTGGGTACCATTTTTAAGTTTTCAATTTTAAGCAATCAAAGCATGAAAGCATACGATCATTTCACAAAAGCATGGTAGCTTCACTCTAGATAGTAATAGTAATTTTTTATGGCAATTAGGACACACACGCGCGCGCACACACACACACACACACATATATATATATATATATATATATATATATATATATATATTTATTTTCTTATGTATGTAAGCTGTAATATTGTAAAGCATAAGCACTTTTTTTGTATTGTGCTTTGTCTTTAATATAATTCCAGTTGAATGTTAAGGATTTCCATATGTCATTAGCCAAAATATTAATGTCCTATTCATCTTCCCTTAACTGAGTACTAAACATATTGACGTTCTTTCATGATTTTTTATTTTGTTTTTCTTGTAGATACCATGTGGCATCACTCTATCTATATTTGTGAAGTCCATAATGCTGAGATTACTAAAAAAATCAACAATGCTATTTGCAATCTACAGGCACTCCTCCTAGCCAGGGAGAATATACTAGCTTGCTGTGCATTGTGAATCGTCAGCAGATGCAAGCTCGATTGCTTTCATTTCCTCCACCAATATGGTAAACATTCTTGCCACTTTCAAATTCTTTGTGACCTCTGTAATCTTTGTTCCTTATCGCAGTCAAAAATTACAATAAAATTACTTAAAATGGTAATATTAATAATCATAAGATTTCTTGGTATTTATATTTATTAATGTGAATTCACTTGCTAAGATTGCTTGGTGTTACTTGTTTTTACAGTTCTACGTTTATATTTATTGTTTTTACAGTTCTGCATTTATATTTATTGTTTGTGTGGGAATAAAACATTAGCAGTTAGACATAGACAATATTTTTATACAAAATGGTATATATAGATCTTCATTACCCAAGTGATCATAGTATGAGCATGCTGTTGTTGCCCAAAGTATCTATCCGAAGATTAAATACTGCTGGAGACGGACAACAAACAACAATTGCGGGAGCACTTCCGAGAGAAGATAAATAAAACAAGATTTGCCGGGTTTGTTAGGCCCGGGCTTGAATGCTCTCGCGAGATGTTATTAATACAAATATTCGTGGATACAAGTATTAATGAGAGAAATCTAAATACAATGAGTGTAAAAAGACTCTGTTAATCCGGCTCTTGAGCGAAGCTCGGTGTTCTTCGTCCCGCCGATAATCTGCTCGAGGAGAAAAGGCCGGGAGAAGTAAGACCGAAAGAAAGCTGTTGCCAAGAGTTGGATGTTAGCCAAGTGCAAGTATTTGCTTCTGTATAGTGTGAAATGCGAGAATGCAGAGTGTTTAGAGAGTCAAAATCTCGGTCCCCTTTTACAAGTGCCTGCTGCCTTGTATATATAGGGGCAGCCGGGTCCTGTCCTGTAGTGGCCGATCGCCTTTCGGCATTTAATGTAATGGGGCGATCGTCCTAAAGGGCACGTGGGCTGCCTGCCAAAAGTCCATAGATCCAGCCGGCAGCTAGCTGAGTGGCCCAATGAGGAGCCGGCACGCGTCCGGAAGTACCGTCACAGGAGGTCCCACTTTGTTACTTTCGGCGGACTTTGTCAGTAGGTGCAGTAGGCGCCAGGCTGTAGTCACATATCTTGTCCGCCAACTCCTTTCGCAGGTCTGGGCCCTGTTGGTAGGTGAGGTAGGTGACAGGTTTGTCAGCGCCTTTTGCGGATCTGCACGTGGGTGCTGTCCTGTTTTGAGACTTGGTCTTTGCCGACTGGATGGTCATCGGTGGAGATCGACATGAGGCGATCGTCTCTAGCTGATCATCCGAGGTCACCCTCGGCCAGCGGATGGAGGCCGCCAAGGGTCGATCGGCGGATGCCGATAGAGGGTCGCCAGATGTCGGGCGCCAGGAGTCGGTCGCCGAGTACCGAGAGACGATCGTATCTGAGGTCGATCGCTCGGCACCGGGACTTGTTCTGGGACCTTCGGTTGGCCAGTCTAGCATGTCCGCTGGGTTAAGGCTCGGTAGCCAGGTCGCTGATCGGCAGATCTGCCTTGGCCGCTCGGCAGTAAGTCGGTCGCTCGGCCTCGGAGGCAATCGCCGGTCGGAAGGTGTTAAATCTTGACACAACAATTGCCCCCCAGCTTGCTCCTATGTTGAAGACATGGGGCGAGGTGGTTCTTGCTGGTGACCTTGCTGAGCTGACTTACGATTTCGGACTTGGGCTACCATGGTCGATTGGCTTTAGCTATCTTTCGGTCTTGTACCTGCAAAAACAACATTGGCCGATCCCCCATGGAAACTTGGTGGTTTCGCTTTGTTTTGAGGAATCGTGCACAGTCGCGGAGATCGATGGACCGACTCCATGACCGTGTCTTGGTGCGCGAAGACATTGAGTGTCTCGTGACTCACTTTATTATGAGGGTCCTCCGTTAGGCTGCGCCTCGCCTCGTATTTAAACGAAGGGCGTGCGGTCTCGGTCTAGAGGAGTCCTTGCGCGGGGCAGCGTCGGATGAATCAACTCCACGCCCGCGGCTTGTTAGCTCTGCTTCCACCTCGGCCAGCCATGGAGATGGCCGACCTCGACGGTGTACGTTGAGACGGGGATTGTGGCATGTGTCCACTGATTAATGTTGGAGAGCCCTCCGACTACGCCGGCCTCGTATTTAAACGAAGGGCGGGCGATCTTGGCCGAAAGGGACCTTGCATGGCCAAGCGGCCGGTTCCATCGACTGCCGGGACCATGGCTTTATGATGCGCGGTGGAGGCGATCTTATGCCTTAGTCCGTCATGTTATATCTTTGGATGTAGATGGCGATCGTGTCCTCGGTGCGGATGATGTAAGCGTGATGATCGCGATCGGGCGGAAGGCGCGATCGTCGCTCGGCTACCGATCGCTTATTCGTAGGTCGACATTGGCGATCGGGCGGGAGATCGTCGTCCGGGTGCCGATCGCGCTGCTCACAGGCTAAGAAGAAACCTTTGCCTGGCCAGAAAATCTGCGGCTCTTGCCCGGAAGGCTGCGTAGGTCGTAGGTTGGGTCTTCGTGAGATGCCTGAACATAGGCGAGAAACCCTGAAAACCTCCTAGGACCGCGTAGAGGGCGGTCTCATCGCTTACGGGCTCGCCATTGAGGATGATTACGTCTACCCGGTCGATGTAGTCCGAGTCGGACTCTTCTTCTCCCTGCTTGATTTGCATCATGCGAAGGGGACCTTGAGTGGACGACCACAGTGGCGAAGTACTCAGTGAAGCCGTGCGCCAGCTCGTTAAAGGAGCCAATGGACCGAGGTGGCAATGAAGTGTACCACCGGTGGGCGAGGTCGTCCAGCGTCAGAGGGAACATTCGGCATCTGGTCGCGTCAGATGCCCCGCACCCGGTCATGTAGATGTTGAACTTCCTTAGGTGCACCTGGGGGTCCGATCGCCCCTCGTACACGGGTGTTTGCGGGGGAGCGATCTTGTGCTGCACGGGGGCGAGCTCGATATCGATCGTGAGCGGCTCGCTTGGCCCGGCGATCGTCTTTTTGGCGCCTGCCCTGGATTCCAGGAGCGCCTTCATGTCGTCGAGTTGACGTTGCATTGCAGCCATCGCCGTGGCTTGGTCGCTTGCCGATCGGCTTTGGGAGCAGGAGCCGAGGCGATCGTGTACCGATCTCCGGCTCACGCCGCCGACCTCGGCAATTCGGCGAGGGGAGCCGACGGCAGGCCGCCTTCCGGGAGTCGGGTAGGCCGAGCTCACGGTGACGGACTCAAACTCCGTCATCTCGTAGGCCGAGGCCGAGGCGCCCGTGCTGCAGTCGGAGTCACCGCCCGTGCGATCGAAGACAGAGGTGCCCCGGGCGCGAGCGCCTCTTCCTGCGGACGGGAGCCTCCTGGCGATCGCTCGGCCAGTGACGCCTTGAGCTTCCGCTTGGACTTCCGGCGGACGGCCGAGGGGGCGATAGCAGGAGGCGCGTTGAGAGCACTCCGTCGCTCCTGTAGGACGGCCAGGGCCCCTTCGATCTGTTCCTTGGTTTGGAACCGATCGAGCGAGAGGCTTGGGCCGCCGTCCAGGGATGGGATCGAGCGTCTCTGACCGCGGCGGCTACCTTCCACCATCGGCTGTGGCTCGGACTGGGACGGAACAGGGGGTTTGGCCGGCTGGTCAGCGGCTTTCTTCGACGCGGAGGCGGAAGACATGACTTCTGAAGGATTTCTTTGAAGTGCAGTAAGTGTCACTTCAAGTATCTGCCCCGAGAACAGTGAGTGTTCTTCGGGACGGTAGGTATAAAAAATCGAGGGTTGGATCCCCTTCCTCTAGCGCCAATTGTTGTTGCCCAAAGTATCTATCCGAAGATTAAATACTGCTGGAGACGGACAACAAACAACAATTGCGGGAGCACTTCCGAGAGAAGATAAATAAAACAAGATTTGCCGGGTTTGTTAGGCCCGGGCTTGAATGCTCTCGCGAGATGTTATTAATACAAATATTCGTGGATACAAGTATTAATGAGAGAAATCTAAATACAATGAGTGTAAAAAGACTCTGTTAATCCGGCTCTTGAGCGAAGCTCGGTGTTCTTCGTCCCGCCGATAATCTGCTCGAGGAGAAAAGGCCGGGAGAAGTAAGACCGAAAGAAAGTTGTTGCCAAGAGTTGGATGTTAGCCAAGTGCAATTATTTGCTTCTGTATAGTGTGAAATGCGAGAATGCAGAGTGTTTAGAGAGTCAAAATCTCGGTCCCCTTTTACAAGTGCCTGCTGCCTTGTATATATAGGGGCAGCCGGGTCCTGTCCTGTAGTGGTCGATCGCCTTTCGGCATTTAATGTAATGGGGCGATCGTCCTAAAGGGCACATGGGCTGTCTGCCAAAAGTCCATAGATCCAGCCGGCAGCTAGCTGAGTGGCCCAATGAGGAGCCGGCACGCGTCCGGAAGTACCGTCACAGGAGGTCCCACTTTGTTACTTTCGGCGGACTTTGTCACTAGGTGCAGTAGGCGCCAGGCTGTAGTCACATATCTTGTCCGCCAACTCCTTTCGCAGGTCTGGGCCCTGTTGGTAGGTGAGGTACTTCCGGATTAAACATCATAAATCCCAAGTAAACCACAAAATATAAACCCTAAATGAAACTCGATTTAAAACTCAATTTAGGGAAAAAGTTTTGGGGGAACAAACCTTCTTCGTGCTTTAGTCTTCTTCTATCTAGTGTCTTCTTCGAGCTTGAGTCTCCTTAAATTTGGTGTTTCCTTCTATCTAGTTTTCTTCAATTTAGTCCGTCAGTCCGTGTATGTGTAATCTGTATGTTTGTTTGTTGTGTTTGTATATTT
The DNA here is from genome assembly GCA_033398695.1 of Orobanche coerulescens. Classification (NCBI taxonomy): domain Eukaryota; kingdom Viridiplantae; phylum Streptophyta; class Magnoliopsida; order Lamiales; family Orobanchaceae; genus Orobanche; species Orobanche coerulescens. Next base: position 94,266,688 of record CM065816.1, read on the forward strand.
TTATGTCTCTGTTGTAATATCCGCAATTTCGATTTTTGGTAAATTTCTCTTTTGACAGAAGTCCACCTTAATGACTCTGTTGTGACCGTTTCGTCGTTCCGAGAATGATTAATTCTGCACTTTTTGTCATCCGAGTTTGTTTCGGTATCGTTTTGTTGAGTTCCGTGTTCTTAAACGACTTTTCGCACTTGAGTTCGATTCTAGCGAATCTCGTCCGAAACTGTTGTTTCGAGTTTCTCGTAAGTTCATTTAATGTTATTATTTATGTTGCAAGCTTTGGTTTGGTGTTTCGATCGTGTATCGTGTATTTCGGACGTTTTGGGCCGTTTTCGTAATTTCCCAAAGTTTGGGGTAATTACTTCCGTTGTCGAATTTCGAGCCCTCGGGTGGTCAGAATCGTGTGTTATCTTAGTGCTTAGATTCGTCTTTGCGAGTACTTCGTAACCGTATCTTCGGTTTATATTCAGGTCTGAGTTTCGGGATTTTCCGGACCATCGAATCGACCAAGTCCCGGTTGGCAAGACCTGGCCGGGTAACGGCCGCTATGGGCCGGCAGTTACGGCCGTAAGGCGCGTTACATACGTAAGCCCTAGACGGTAACATACGTAACGCTGCCGACAGAACTGGACAGTGAGTTCGGCCATGGCCGGTTACGGCCATAAGCCATGGCCGATTACGTACGTAACGGCCCGACAGAACTCGCCTATTTAATGGCTTGGACCGAGTCATCCGGCCATTCCTCATTTTTCCTTTGTTCCTTCACGATTTCTTCAGCATAAGTGGATGGATTTGAGTAAGAGAAACATAGAACAACATGTTTTGGAAGTTTGATTCATGGATTAACATCATCTTTCACCCGGATCGAAGGTAAGAACACCTAAACTCTTGGTTTTGGATATTCTTGAAGTTTCTTGATGTTTTGGCCGATTTGATTCGTTTTAGTTCAGATTATTGATAGAACTTAGTTGTATACTCGAAATCATTCATTATTCTTGAAGTTTGGTGGAACAAGTTCGAGTATTTCTTCGTTAAACGATTAAATTGGACTATGCACCATAAGTGTTCGATGAAATACTTCAATGAGTAGAAATTGGGAAATTCTACACGTTTTCGTGGAATTGTGATTGAATTGATATCGTTGTGACTTATGAACGAATTCTTGTGAAGAAATCGAGTCGGAACCTTTCCGTTCGTTGCCTTCTTTGGGGTCCGAGCTTCCCGGTTGAACCGTGTTCTTCGGAGTATTCGGTAGTGGTTATTAAGGCAAGTATTTTACTATACGAATTGTGTCTTGTGAATAGGGACGTTGTGTTATGGTTATGATGAATTGATTTATCTTAGCGAACATGCTTCGTAAAAATTGATTATTATGAACGATTGACGGTAACGATAACACCTTCACTTAGTTAATATCGTGGAATTGTGTTGGATGTGCAAATCATCTAAGTTCGTGCCGGGCGTGGTTGGTCATTGTTGAGTTGTTGTGATGATTATGATATGTGTGTTGTTTTGGTTTACATACTTGATTATACATTTCGGTGTAATGTGGAATGGCTTGACATTTGATGATTATGAGTTGTGTCGTGTCGATGTGTTGTGTGTGTTCCAGGTAGGGTCTGACGAGGCCTCTGGAGTTTGGTACATGATGTGTACGAACAAGGTGTGTGATCTAGGTAGGGTCTGACGAGGCCTCTGGAGTTCGGTACATGATGTGTACGAACGATGTTTGTGGCCGGGTAGGGTCCGTCGAGGCCTCCGGAGTTCGGTACATGATGTGTACGAACAGTGCGTGTGGTCCGGGTAAGGTCCGTCGAGGCCTCCGAAGTCCGGTACATGATGTGTACGAACAATGATCGTATAATAGTGATTGTTTGGATAACATTTTAAATGTGGGTCTCGGACTCATAATGATATCTTATCTAGTGTGTTTTGAAATGAGAATCGGGCTGAGGCCCTAATGTTTACGAAAAGGTTTTGTAAATTGGGACTCGAGGTCCAAAAGAACTTCCGCTTTAAAAATTCCCGAGATGATGAGATCCTTTTCAAATATCTCTTGCTTGAGTTCGAAATTCTAAAACTTCTCGGGAACATTTTGATAATTGATTTCCGTATTAAATTCGTAGTTGCTATTTACTTGTTGCATTTCGTATCGTATTATATTTGCACTAGTAAAACAGTGGAGTTTTACTAACCCCGAGTAATCGGGGGGTGGATGTCTGTTTTGCGTCCAGGTACATGCAGGTTGAGGGGAGCAGTCACCGGATTGGCACAAGAGGATGACGAGCTGCGATACTAATCAAGAGTCGAGAGTTGGTAGAGTTTGGTTGTATTGTTAGAGTTGATTTCAGTCTTCCGCTGTATTGTGTTTCAACCCCTGTGTGGGTAATGTTGTTTTAGTCAGTTCTGTTGATGGAGTTGTGTGACCTCTTCGGTCTGTGTATTCATGTGTAAGTGACCTTAACGGTCTGTATTATTATATTGTTTGACCCTGGCCGGGCAAGCATTTGATTGTTTATGGATGTCTAGCCTGGTAGATCCTTGTGGAAAGGGTTTACGGCGTGTAATATTCCCATACGGTTTTGGGGGTGTTACATTTATGGTATCAGAGCCTAGGCTGTCGGGTCGAGTCGAGTCGTGATTTTTCGAGTAATGTGTTGTCTTGTCGTTTGAGTCGTCAGGTGACAAGTTGAGTTGTGCATAGTCACAACGTGTCGGATATGTTGTCGGATGAGATTAGTATCATGGGCGACCGTCATCTCCGTGCGTTCTGTGGACGTAAGTCTCCTCTTTTATGCGAGGTACCTGTGTGTCGTGATTTTATCTAAGTGAGTTAATTGCGGTGCATAATTGTATTCGCACGGTGTTGTGAATATAGTTGTATTTAATATGTGTGACACATAGTATATGTATAAAACTGGGCCTATTGTTGTTTTACATTTGAACCACTGTGGGGGGTGGTATGGTGTGAAAATTGAGAACCTTGATGGGTTTCGAATAAGGTATCGACGATTGAGTTCGTGAGAAACTCCGAGGAATGCTTTTGTTGTATGTTTAAACTTGATATTGTGAGATATATTCAATTGGATTGGCGATCCTGTTTTCCGTTTGGGCATGTGATTTTTAGTTTTATTGTTTTTTTTATTGTTATATTTATGCCACTACGGGTAGGTTTTAGAATGTTTTTCCTAGTGGCCTTTACGGTTTGACCATTTTTGTAGATATCGATTTTTGGAAAATATTTTGGTGGTGCGGTCAACCACAATTTATATGGATTTTTAAAAATTGGTTAAATTTTGACAAATGAGCCGTGTATTTTCAAATGACACCATCAGACGGTATTTGAAAAGTGTGTTTTGAAGTACTTCGGACATTGTAAAATATTACCGTCGTTTTTGGTTATGAACGAAAGGATTTTGGAAAATTTTTATTTTGCAGAATGATTTTTGGTTTTCGGAATTTTGAACTTCATATGTCCACGTGTTGGGGCTAAGTGGTTGTGATAAGTTTGTGGTGTTGTTGTGCTCGCCGGAGAATGTTTTAGTGTTTTCTAAATGTTGGGATACGTTGTTAGGTATCGTTCCCTAACTCTCGGAGCCTTGTTGGAGGTTGCTGTGACAATTCTGCAGTCCTGCAGCTAGATGTTACGGCCGTAAGATGTTTTCCATTACGGCCGTAAGCTCAGAGTTGTTACGGCCGTAAACTGCATGTTGTTATGGCCGTAAACTTTTGATTGACCCGGTAGTAAATTGTTATTACAGTTGTATCCGTGCCCCTTTTTTTACTGATTATTTAATCTCTGTTGATATATTAGTGATGGTTGGCATGGTAACATGTTGTTACCCTATATATCGCTAGTAAAGATAATAATATATTGATAAGGTCATTTTGACGATATCGTCTAGCGAAAAGATTGAAGCCTCAATGTGTTGTTTTGCATATAGCTTCAATCAAAACAATTTTGATAATGCGATACATGGTTTTGATTAAACGACCGAGGTATTAAAAGTGTTTTCAAAAATTTTATTTCACCAAATTTTTCAAACTTGAGAATTTTAAAATTTTATCATTTGAATAATACCCCGGAAATATTTTATTTTTGTTGCTAGTGTTTGATCCCTACGATACGTGTGTGGTTTTGACTGTGTTTGATTTAGTAAAATCCAAACATCTCTGTTGATCTGCCTGTGTGAATTATTTTTGAATGAAGTTCTTAAATTACAGTGTTAGTTCGTGCACTTGTGTAATGACTTGGAGTTGATGTTTTATCGTGCTGCTATTTATCGTCCTATGTTGACGTTGTGATGTTTGTTTGGTTGTGTTATTCTGATTGGTCATCCATTCAGTATGCCGAGAGGTCGAGGCCGAGGACGTAGTCGTAGTCGTGGTCGTGATCAGGAGCGTGAGAGGGTGACTCGCTCGTTGTCGAATGCCAATCAGCTCAGTACGGACGGTCATGATGACCCATCAGGTGATCAGCAGCAATCATCCAGAGGTAATGTTGACATTGGCGCCGCCACCATCCTTCGTCAGGTGGCTGACCAGTTGGCGCATATGAATCAGACCATACACTGGTACGGGATTCTGGATGAGGATAACGGAGCTAGTAAGTGGTTACGAGTTGTGATGAGAATGCACCCACCCCGTTTCGTAGGTTCTTCGGACTCGTTAGCCGAGAATCGCTCTTCCAAATGGGATGTAACATTTGATGCTGTAGCTTGCCCCGATGAGAGAATAGTACCCATCGCCCAATACCTGCTTGACAGGGAAGCTGCACACTGGTGGGAGGCTGTAGCGCCTAGTGATCGTACAGCTACTTGGGCCGAATTCAAGATTTCCATGGAGGTCGAGTATTGTCCGCCGACTGTTAAAGAGCGTAGGATTGTTGAGTTTTTCTCGGCTACGCCCCGAGACGTGTCGGTGTCTCAAGCAATAGTCGATTACAATCGACAACTGTGTTATGTCCGGGATCAGGTGAAAAGTGAGGCAGATAAGGTTCGTTATTTCGATATGCGTATGAAACCTTAGATTCGGCAGTGTATGGCTCCTTTTATGTGTACAACCTTGAAGGACTATCAGGATCGAGCCTTGGCTTTTGAGATGGCTATAATGTCTACCGAGTCCGTATCGGTAGCGAAGAAGCAGAAGATCTCCGATGACGCATCAGGAAGTAAGGGAATTGGGATTCCCACACCTCAACCCTCGTATCAGTTGAGTATGGGACCTTCTCGGTCAGCTAGAGAATCCAAAAGACCGAAGCCGGTGTCTTTGAGTTCTGGTAATACTCCTAGGTGTTTCAACTGTAACGTTCTAGGCCATGAACGCGCGCATTGTAAGAAACCGCCAGTGACTTGTTATAATTGTGGACACGAGGGGCATTGAGTTCAGTACTGCGAGATTGTTGCCGAGATGATAAGGGACCGGAGTTCCATTCCTACTTCCGGAGGGCCCAGTGATGTCAAGTGATAGTGTTTTTGGTACTCGTTGCGCGGACTGTTTCTCGTGTAGAGATGTAATTTTTTTTTAGGTTTGGAACTTGTTAAATGATATTTTGTTTTGAATAAGTTCCCGTATAGTTGTTGAACCTACGGAGGCGTGACAGTGGACCGCGGGGTCATGATCATGGTATTTTATTATGTGTCGTTATATTTTGTTTCGTATCACTGTGATAACCTTAGTTTAAGTTTCGGGACGAAACTTAATTTTAGTATGATAGAATGTAATATCCGGTATTCTCGTTTCCTATTATCTTGAATTGTTTGTGTTTTGATGGCGGACATTTTCTTGTTGATGAGAATCGGAGTGATTTCTATCGTGATATTCTATTTGTTCCTTTCGCATAGCCATTTTAGTCGAGTACGGCTTGTTGTCACGTGCGTTTCTTTGATTAAATGTGTGCATGTGATGTGACGTTACTTGCTCGCTATTGTTTTGAATCTTAGTCGGTGGTGGTGTGTTGATCGTCGTGGGGCGTGTTTTCACGCAGTATATTCCTTTGCGTTGCTGGTAATGTTTCGCCGATGGGCAAAAGTTACGCGCTTCTTGTGTATCTCGTTGAGTTCTCCTGTCGGGATATTTCTTCTCCCTACTTGTTTTAAGTTTCAGGACGAAACTTCTTTTAAGGAGGGTAGTATGTAATATCCGCAATTTTGATTTCCGGTAAATTTCTCTTTTGGTGTAAGTCCACCTTAACGACTCTGTTGTGACCGTTTCATCGTTCCGAGAATGATTAATTCTGCACTTTTCATCATCCGAGTTCGTTTCGGTATCGTTTTGTTGATTTCCGTGTTCTTAAACGACTTTCCGCACTTGAGTTCGATTCTAGCGAATCTCGTCCGAAACTGTTGTTTCGAGTTTCTCGTAAGTTCATTTAATGTTATTATTCATGTTGCAAGCTTTGGTTTTGTGTTTCGATCCTGTATCGTGTATTCCAGACGTTTTGGGCCGTTTACGTAATTTCCCTAAGTTTGGGGTAATTACTTCCGTTGTCGAATTTTGAGCCCTCGGGTGGTCGGAATCGTGTGTTCTCTTAGTGCTTAGATTCGTCTTTGCGAGTACTTCGTAACCGTATCTTTGGTTTATATTCAGGTCTGAGTTTCGGGATTTTCCAGACCATCGGATCGACCGAGTCCCGGCTGGCAAGACCTGGCCGGGTAACGGCCGCTATGGGCCAGCAATTACGGCCGTAAGGCGCGTTACGTACGTAAGCCCTGGTCGGTAACGTACGTAACGCTGCCGACAGAACTGGGCAGTGAGTTCGGCCATGGCCGGTTACGGCCGTAAGCCATGGCCGATTACGTACGTAACGGGCCGACAGAACTCGCCTATTTAATGGCCTGGACCGAGTCATCCGGCCATTTCTCATTTTTCCTTCGTTCCTTCGCGATTTCTTCAGCATAAGTGGATGGATTTGAGTAAGAGAAACATAGAACAACATGTTTTGGAAGTTTGATTTATGGATTAACATCATCTTTCATCGGATCGAAGGTAAGAACACCTAAACTCTTGGTTTTGGATATTCTTGAGGTTTCTTGATGTTTTGGCCGATTTGATTCATTTTAGTTCAGATTATTGATAGAACTTGGTTGTATACTCTAAATCATTCATTATCCTTGAAGTTTGGTGGAACAAGTTCGAGTATTTCTTCGTTAAACGTTTAAATTGGACTATGCACCATAAGTGTTCGATGAAATGCTTCAATGAGTAGAAATTGGGAAATTCTACACGTTTTCGTGGAATTGTGATTGAATTGATATCGTTGTGACTTAGGAACGAATTTTTGTGAAGAAATCGAGTCGGAACCTTTTCGTTCGTTGCCTTCTTTGGGGTCCGAGCTTCCCGATCGAACCGTGTTCTTCGGAGTATTCGGTAGCGGTTATTAAGGCAAGTATTTTACTATACGAATTGTGTCTTGTGAATAGGGACGTTGTGTTATGGTTATGATGAATTAATTTATCTTAGCGAACATGCTTCGTATGAATTGATTATTATGAGCGATTGACGGTAACGATAATACCTTCACTTAGTTAATATCGTGGAATTGTGTTGGATGTGCAAATCATCTAAGTTTGTGTCGGGCGTGGTTGGTCATTGTTGAGTTGTTGTGATGATTATGATATGTGTGTTGTTTTGGTTTACATACTTGATTATACATTTCGGTGTAATGTGGAATGACTTGACATTTGATGATTATGAGTTGTGTCGTGTCGATGTATTGTGTGTGTTCCAGGTAGGGTCTGACGAGGCCTCTGGAGTTCGGTACATGATGTGTACGAACAAGGTGTGTGATCCAGGTAGGGTCTGACGAGGCCTCTGGAGTTCGATACATGATGTGTACGAACGATGTTTGTGGCCGGGTAGGGTCCGTCGAGGCCTCCGGAGTTCGGTACATGATCTGTACGAACAGTGCGTGTGGTTCGGGTAAGGTCCGTCGAGGCCTCCGAAGTTCGGTACATGATGTGTATGAACAATGATCGTATAATAGTGATTGTTTGGATAACATTTTAAATGTGGGTCTCGGACTCATAATGATATCTTATCTAATGTGTTTTGAAACGAGAATCGGGCTGAGGCCCTAATGTTTACGAAAAGGTTTTGTAAATTGGGACTCGATGTCCAAAAGAACTTCCGCTTTAAAAATTCCCGAGATGATGAGATCCTTTTCAAATATCTCTTGCTTGAGTTCGAAATTCTAAAACTTCTCGGGAACATTTTGATAATTGATTTCCGTATTAAATTCGTAGTTGCTATTTACTTGTTGCATTTCGTATCGTATTATACTTGCACTAGTAAAATAGTGGAGTTTTACTAACCCCCGAGTAATCGGGGGTGGATGTCTGTTTTGTGTCCAGGTACATGCAGGTTCAGGGGAGCAGTCACAGGATTGGCACAAGAGGATGACGAGCTGTGATACTAATCAAGAGTCGGAGTTGGTAGAGTTTGGTTGTATTGTTAGGGTTGATTTCAGTCTTCCGCTGTATTGTGTTTTGACCCCTGTGTGGGTAATGTTGTTTTAGTCAGTTCTGTTGATGGAGTTGTGTGACCTCATCGGTCTGTGTATTCATGTGTAAGTGACCTTAACAGTCTGTATTATTATATTGTTTGACCCTGGCCGGGCAAGCATTTGATTGTTTATGGATGTCTAGCCTGGTAGATCCTTGTGGAAAGGGTCTACGGCGTGTAATATTCCCATACGGTTTTGGGGGTGTTACATATGTGCTATTATTAAGCTTTTTTAATATTGGTTTTATTCAGCCGGCCAAATTTTTCAAAAGCCCGCTCAATTTCTTTACTACCACCTAAATTTTGGGCCCCAAATTGCTATGTACAACAACGAGTTCTTAAATCGTTGCAATAGAATGTAAATTTTATACTATTTCCAATTTTTTCGCTTCAATTGTTACACTTTATAAATGCAGTGCAATATATCCGAGTTGGTCTATCAATAGCAACGTTTTCTGATCAAATTTTTGAAATCTGGTTGCTATAGCCAATCTATGGTGTAGTGATGGTTACATTTCTTCTTTTGATTCACTTCCTTTTACATAATTAATTGTTTATGCAGGAGTGTGAATAATGTGCATGAGGAATGGTTTGCTAATGAAGAAGTAGTTCGTAAAGTTGTTGGCTTATTGAGGAAACCCCTTGTTAAGTGTCCGAATTATAAGGAAGTGAGTTACTTACTAATCGACAGGAGCTTGTTGACGAAGTGGAGGCGAAGGTTACCGGTAGGGTCAATGAAGAAATAGATGCCAAGGTGAATCAGAAGGTCCGGCACAACCTGACATGGATTCTGAAAAAATTAGGTGAAGCCAACCCTGACTTGAAAATTGATATTGGTGCAACACTTTCTGGTGACACGCGACAAGATGGCACTCCAATTATGCAAGAAGGTGCCACTCCAATTACGCAAGAATATGACACTCCAGTTACAGGAGGCCCTAGCTCTTAGTCATCCATTTGTTCTTCTATTTTGAACAATTTTTAACCATCTATCCTGCCTATTACATTTTCATGTGGTTGGTTGACTAACCATATTATTTTCCAGTACTTCTACTTATGTTCTTGAATTGGTTGTCTATTTAGTTGATGTAGTGGATTGGTTGATGTTTTTGATGAATTGATGTACTTGTTGGTTTAACTATAGCTAGTTAATGATGCAGAGAATTGTTTTTTTTTTATCAGAAATGCAATATTTAAATGCTATATTTTTATTCTGTTCATTTGAGGTGTTGCAATAGGTAGTTAGTGTGTGTGCAATTTGTTAATATTTTGCAATACACATAAGGTGGCAGTTATTATCTGGTGTTGCATTAGACGGAACCATGTTGCCACAATATGGCCCCCACACAATTTGGTATCTATTTTATTAAATTATAACATCTATTGCAACACAGATAAAATGTTGCAATAGGGTGCCAAGTATGTTTCCATATGCTCATATGGTAACATGAGAACAGGGTGTTACCTTAGGCAGTTCGCATATTTCCTTTGTGGTCAAAGGCAACTGCTGAGAACACAACACACTTTTGGTGTTACCTTTGCCCTTTTCGGGGCTAAGGCAACACTAAATCAGGTCTATGGTGACACAGTTTCAGGGTTGTTGTAGGCCATCTATGGCGTAGTGTTGCTTGCATGGCAGTTCTTGTACCATGTCCAGCATCTCCCGGTTCATTGCCAACTCGAGCCTTAGAGGCGATATGATGGGTAGGTGCTTTTTGGTTCCCTTGGCCAGTAGAGCCGGGAGCACCAAGTCTTCGCATTATATTAGAAGAACCCCCATGTCCTTGACCACAAAGCCTATCATGTCTAGTCCCCTATTCATTGGGGTAGTTTCCATCCTTCACTTTGCCATAATTGGCCTCGGGAATTTTCTTTGTCCCAACCGGCCTGACATTACTGCGCACTAACACTTCGTTATGCCTCTCAGATACTTCCAGTAGGTTGATTAGCTTACTGAAGGTAGTGATGCTTTTATTATCATACTCCAGCCTATACTGGTTCGCTAGTATAAGAGCGGAAGTAGGGAAGGTGAAAAAAAGTTTTCTGGATCATGTCGTCTTCTGTGATGTCCTTCCCACAGAAATTTATGCGTGCCTTGAGGCGGAGAATATCATTATTGAAGTCGTTGATCCGTTTATATTCAAGCAAGCGGATTTCATTCCACTGCACGGTCAGTTCTGGGAGCAAAGTACACATGTTCCCAAATCGGCCCTTAAGGGCATCCCACAGTTCTTTAGGGAATTTCAACTGTAGATATTCCCATCTTAGGTTGGGCTCAATATGCCGCGTAAGGAACATTAATGCACTAGCTTTGATTTTGTCAGACGGTGCATCGTCTGCGTTATCAAAGATTGTGGCACTATAGTCCTTAGCAACAAATGTGGTCTCGACGTAGGAGAACCATCTATGGTACTCAAGTCCTGATTCTAAGATATCAAATTCGGGACGAGTTGGATCAACTATCTTAATACAAGAAAACAGAAAATGGTTTTTCACAGTTTATCATGAGTACTTTCCATGATAAAATTTTCAATAATGGGAGCGTTATTATTTTTCAGAACCAAGATATGGTCAATTACTTTCGATGTTATTTGAGAATTACAGTGATATTACTTTATCATGGTTCTATTTGATATGTAGTAGAAAATATATTATTAAAGTCTACTACTCATGAAACCTAATTACATGCGATATCTATATATGCATGCAAAATATATGTATATTTATAAATATAGACATATAATCTTAGAAATATATCTGTACACATATTATGCAGTCAAATATATTTCTTATGCCGCAATGTAATTATTAATTCAACGTGAATTTACTTTAATTCAAGTTGCTTTAAGCAATTTACTTTGATTTAATTAAAATTATTAATGCAACATGTTCTTAATTGGTTTAATTAAGCATAAATAAATTACGGAGTATAACATGCAATTAAAAATATTTAAAAGGCATCTAAAATTACACATTGCAGACAGTAGGGTTCGTATTATGTACTTTACTCCGTGAATAGAGGCAGAAAATGGTCTGAAAACGGGACTGCCGGGCGGGTCAGGCTCCTGGCGGGTCGGGTCGGATCAGCAACCGGGTCGGGTCAGGCTGCAGCGGGCCGGGTCGGGCTAGATCTGGACTGCCTTTGACTGGGTCAGGTTGGTTTGACGGGTTTGGATTCATGAAACTCCAGGTGTAAGAATTTCAGGTCGGATTCGGCAGGCCATTTCAGATCGGGGGCTTCAGTTTTTTATGCTTTGCCATCAAGAGGGGTTCCAGCAGCTTGAGCTCATGTGTCGTTCATGGGTCGTCGGTTTGGTTTGTAGTCGTAAGCTTCTGATGAGATATGGATTCGAGCTTCCAGGCTTGAGAGCAGATCTGAGATGGTTAGGGCCGGCGGCTCGGAGCGGTGCAGCGCTTGAAGATGAGCAGGCGAACGACGGCTTGGTAGCGCGGGTGGTTCGCGGTCAGATTTCCAGTAAGTCGCAGGGGATGGAAATCGGAGGTATGAAAACTGATGGGTCACGATCTGGTGGTTTGCAGGAGTCGGTGGAATCTGGTTTGCAGATCGGTGACGGCAGCGGGAGGATGATGGCAGCGGGCGAGTCGGGGAAGACGATGGTCATGCGGCGAAAATTAGTTTAGGGTTTCCGATTTTGATTTTTTTTTTCTCTTTTTTTTCGTGGATTTGCAGAAAATTTTGGCCATTTTTTTCAGAATTTTCAAAAAAATTGGGATTTTTTTCTTGCTCAGTTGGGAGAATACGTGCTGATAACGTGTTGAAGGGAAATAATTGAGACAGAAAGTAGGGCAAAAGTGTGTATTATTCCATTGATGACATCCCTTTAAATATGGAGAAATACATACAAGCAGGCCTAATCCTATCCTAACTAGGAAAGCCCGTAAACTAACAGACTTAGGCACACATCGAGTATTATTACTTTAACAGTATACAAGGAAGTAGGGCAAAAAATGTTTATTATTCTTATTAATAGTATATAAATATATATACACGCACACACACACACACACATATATATATATATATGTGTGTGTGTGTGTGTGTGTGTAGAGAGAGAGATTACAATACATCAGGCATTATTCCTACCCTAACTAGGAAAACTTGTAACTTGCAAACTAATTGATATAAAATATTATTTCTTTAACACTCCTCTTGTGCTGATCTACTAACGCATGTTATGTTGTCTCGTTAAAACCTTGTCAAGCAAAAATCCAGTGGGAAAAATATCATGTAAGGTTTAAACTTTACCCTTTGAGCTTATCTCCTCATATGATCGTTACATTGACCAGAGCGCTCTAAGATTATCATCACATCGATCCTTAAATCGATACATCTGGTTACCTTGTTATAAACCTTTTCAAGTGATAGAAACTTTGTGGAAAAATGATCCCCCGAAGGAAAAGAGTATAACGTACGATATGGATGTAAGACTCCTCCACAAGTTTATATCTCCCCCTTATTTGTATATCAATCAAGGAAACTTTGAAAAGTGTGCATGTATCATTGCCTCGTTAGAAACTTTGCCAAGTAACAAAGAGAAAATAAAAATTGGTCAAAGAAAGAGTACAACGCATGTGATTAAATTTTTTTATAAATCACCCCTTCTTTGTGACCTATACATTGATCTTGAAAGTTGGAAAAATCAAAAGTCCGTCTAATGCTTACATTTATATATTGTTATCTCGCTAGGGACCTTGTCAAGTAACAAAACTCAGTGGGAAAAAATAAACTTTGATCTAAGGAAAAGGGTGCAACCTATGTGATATGTTCTCTTGTATCTCACATATTTTCCTTTACGATCCTTACATCGATCGAGGGAATTTACAAGTTGTATAATGTACAAAAATGTAAGTAGGCTCATGAGCAGTAGAACTTAACCACTAGTTGTTCACTGGTGTAGAATGATAGTTGTTAATCATGTACACTTACGAAGAGATTATACAGAGCAATAATCTTGTCGTGATTCAAGTAGGTAGCCAAATGGGCTTGCTTAGTCGATTTCCAACGTACAGCATCAACTATCCTACCAACACGTTCGTCGTGGTAGGTTATTTGGCTTTAGCTTTTGCTTTACCGGAAACAGATTCTTTTACTTGTTTATAGGTCAAGAGTAGTCATAAGTCAATGGTTTTTTTAGGTATTAAAAGATATTCTTGATACCATTTCAATGGCGTTGTGATGATGCTGAACTAGGTATAGCCAGCAAATCAACTGAGGAGTGATATCAAGTCATTTATATTGAGCTAATGCGATATTGCATTTAAATAGGGAATTTCAGATCCCAAAAGCTCCTTGTCACCTCTCTTTAGATGAAATGGATCTTTCCTTTGCATCCAAACTTTTGACCGATCATGGGATAGCTAGTGGGGTGTGCCTTGTCCATGTTAAAGCATTTGAGCATCTTTTGGACTTAGGCAGACTGGTGGACAGTGTTAAAATATGCTTTCAAATGTCACTATGAGGATGAGAGAGTTCAGGCATTTATATATAATTATGATTTTTTTTATTTACTAAAAGTTAATTGTTATTTCTCTATTAACTATATGTCATTCGTCTGATTTCATAAATAAATAGAAATAATGTCCACTGAACGGCTTGGACCAAGATGGTCATCTGGTTAGCCAATTGTTGAAGTACGTTCGCAACCCCAACATCCGCGCTGTTCCCCTGGCCAGTAGACTGGTCATGCTGACTTTTGGTGTCAGGATGCACCGAGTTAGATAGGTTGGGGTTGGTCGATCCCGCAACAAAACCGAGGGAAACGGCCGTGCCACGTCCTCATCTACGTCCACGACCACGACCATGGCCTCGTACCCTACCATCTGACATACTGAAGAGCACACAAGGCACGTAAGTACAATTCATTCGCACGTCATCGAAGTGACCGATTCTCAAAAATATCACTTCAGAGGCAAAGTGATTAAGTAAACACCAGAAGAGTAAGAGGTCTTACAAGTACCGGTCGCACTGTGATGATGGCAAAGTAGTGATACTATAGACAAATGATGACTCAATCGACCCAAAAGATCGACAGCCTAGGTATCCATAGACCTAAGCTCCTATATCATATTCTGTAACACCCCCAAGTTATTCAGGGTGTATTACAGTGCCGTGAGCCCCGTCGTCGGACCCACAAGGCTAATCATACGCGGAACTATAAATCTTGACCGAGAAGGTCCAAATACAATGAAATTAAGGACAATACAAAGGGTATTCAAACCATATCTAATGTATCCAAATACATCACAACACAAAATCAATACATCGGCAACACAGGACGGAACATCAAGGAAATTGAAAAACAATACTCGAGTATTCAATAACCATTCCAGTACAACAACACTGAATGGAGGAACACAAAATATAACCGGAGATAAGACACAGTATCACGCTTGCCCATCATCTTCATGCCGACCCGATACCTGCCTGTCCGCTCTCCTGGAACCTAAAATACATAAAAAGTATTTCCCACATAAAGGGGTTAGCCGTCGAATAGCTAGTGCAAGCATATCGAATATGAAATACAATACTCCTCGACAATAAACTAAAAGTAACCGTCAATTTATCATTTCAAGACTAGTATTCCGGAATAACTAAATCTCATAGCATCACATCAATACATATATGATCAACTGTGGAACCGCACCAGAGGCTACGGAACCCTCAGAGGACCCATCGGTCCGTCCCAGAGTGGTCAACCCAACTATCCGTGGAATCGCACCAGAGGCTATGAAATCCTAAGAGGACCCGTCGGCCTGTCCCAGAGTGGGTATAAACAATTATGCCATTCATATATCTTACTTTCAAAGTCGAGAACGTACAATCATAAATATATACTTGCCTTTGAGACATCGAGAAATCGAATGGAAAAGTGTATGAGTTAGGTAGGTCCAAAAACGCACTTCTGGTACCTAAACGATTCGCAAGGGATATGATACTCAATAATCCATACTCATAACTCACGAAGAAACTCCCGAAACCCGCCTATGATTCACGAAACTACAAGGGTAAAAAACTAGAGGTTGGAAAATCACCGAAACCCTCACAAGTCCGAACACGGAACAAACCAATCCGTAAAATCATAAGGAAATATAGATACTGGGTAGGTAAATCATAATCTCAAGGTTCTCAAGATTCACAACGGATACATCGGACGAATCTAAGAAAATCCCCAAAATTCCCAAAATTAGGGTTCTAAGCATTCTTACCTTGATTTAGAAGGTGGAAAAGGATTAAGTGTTGTGAGATCTTTGTTATCCAACTCAAGATGATGATTGATGAAGAAAGACCGCTTCAAATCGCCCTGAATCGCCCTCCTTGAGCTCTCCCGATCGGACAAGTGTAAAAGGTGGAAGAAATGACAAGTGCAAGGTCAAATATCCTATATATACTGTGCCCAGTCTAGCGCACGCTACGCCTCAATATTAGCGTGCGCTAGCAGGGTCACCGGGTAGTCCAGTGGCTTCTGCCAGCCTCGTTAGCGTGCGTTAGGTATACCGTTGCATGCGCTAATCGCCTTCCTTTAGCGTGCGCTAGCCGATAGTTAGCGTGCGCTACCTGGGAGTTGGTGTCCAGAAATTGGTGTCCAGAACCTACTGTCATCTGCCCTGCTCGAGTCTTAGAGTGCGCTGCTATGATAGCCTAGCGTGTGCTACACAACACTAGCGTGCGCTAGCCGAAGTCTAGCTTACGTTACCTGATAGTCCAGACATCCTGACAACCTCACTGCCTCTGCCGACCCAGCTCGTTAGCGTGCGCTATGGACGTGTTCGCACGCGCTACTGACCACGAATAGCGTGCGCTAGCTAACTCCTAGCGTGCGCTAACTGCTAGTCCAGAGAGCAGAATTAGCTACTGCCTCTGCCCTATCTGGTCCCTTAGCGCGCGCTAAGGCTCAAAGCTAGCGTGCGCTACTCAAGAAGAATTAGCGTGTGTTAGCCTAGGCCTAGCGTGCGCTATCTCTCTGACCCAGAACACTTCCGAAAGGTCTAAACAACACGATCATGATCCAAACAAGGTACAAAACTCTATAACAACATCGACAACTTCACAAAGAGTTTACAGAGCGACAAAATAGGAAGAACGGCAAGGTCAAACAGTTAATAAAAAGTATGGGTATTACACAAGGCATATTTTAAGGATTTTGAAATTTCTCCATTTAATAATTTTTATGAAAGTAATTCCACGATGGTACTATTACGAAGCGAAATACTTGGAAAAATAAGTTCACAAACACGATTATTACATGAACTTGGAGTATTTCAGAATTCAGTTTAAATGAAACGAAATAACAAGGCTTCTCCCCAATACTTCTCAGGCCTAACCGGAACCTTCGGATATGTCCTGCACGTATTCAAAAAATTTGCCTGGCACGACTAATTGTGCCACCCAACCTAGGTAAGACAACACGAATATAAATTCATCGATAGAATAAGATAAATCCACAGTACGATATTATCATTCGGTTTGGCAATAGATCGCAGAATACTCAATATTGTCTTTTGTACCAACACATAAACTCCCAAGCTCGCAATCAAGGGTCACGAAAGTATCTACACAGGAATACTCCGGACGTGGTTACCATTTAGGTTTTATCCCTCGACACAGTTCCATACGGGTACCATACATGTTTTGCCCCAAACATATCGGCCCATCAATCAAATATTCAAGTAAGACGAAAACACAAATTCCATAAATAGTGACACACAATAAATTTCAAAATTTAAAGTAACATAGTCTGATCAAGGCATCACTTGCCTTAATTCCGAGTTCCGCGAAAGTAATCTTCTTGATAACACAACGGCTCGAACGCCCACAATCGAGAGCTCAACCTATTACATATTCGTCGATTAACACCTCATGGTGATAATGACGAATAGCGACAATTACCCCATCCTGATCGAATTCTAACCCTAGTTCGATTCATAATGTTGAAACCAAAATTCTACGTTTAATAATAATGCGAATTACTTAAATCCTCAATCCATTGATTATCAATTTATCACATCATTTTAACCACAATGTTCTTATATAATATTTCTACAATACGACTACAACGATAACCAACTTGTCAATTCGCTAATTACTTAAATTTGAAATTCCTCAACCCTAGGGTAGAACGGATAAGCACGATTCCAGCAAAATGCTCATATGCTTGATTACCTATCTAATTCGATAATTGATAACTAACTCATTTTAATAATTCCAAGGAGTTTACCTTACGATAATTGGATTACTAACATAATCTATTACATGACAATTTCATGGTGTTGGCGGTTTCTAAGTTCGATCATGAGTTTTACAACCCAACTACGATTATTACCACAAATCATACGAAATACTAGCTTGAGATAGGCTTTCGTCTAATGATTATGATTAGTGCTAGTTTCAACGATTTGATTATCGTCAAGAGTTCTAAACTACCCAAAACACCCGAAATCTGATGCAACACAACTATCTATACCGAAATGGAATCAAAGGTTTGATAAACTTACCTTACTTGACGAAGGACGAGGAAGAACAATGAAGGACGATGAAGAAGGGAAAACAACACCTTTAAAACCTTCTCCGGAGCTTGAACAATCCACTCTACTATGATAACACGCGGCTAGGGAGACTAGAATTCGATTGAGAAGGCTGGAAGATGTTTTTAGAGAGAGAGAGGGGCGATTTTTGTTCGTGAGAATGAAAGGGGAAGTGTTGTTATATAATATCAGGACGTTCTTTACGTATGTTATATCTTTAAGGTTTATGTACGTAAGGTGTTTAATGTACGTTATATTCAACTTGTTAATGTACGTAAGTTATGTTTAGAAACTTCTACCTGGAATGACCCCTACCATTACGTATGTAATATTTGTTGATTAACGTACGTAATGATCAGTTGACTTGATTGTCTTCGTTGTGCCGAAAGCTGTCCGGATAAGGCATACTTTAAGATTCTTGTCCATAGACCGTAGAATGGATTATGTATGTAATACTTACTCTTTAACATACCTTAGACGAAGCAAATAACGTACGTAATGCATGAACTTTTACGTACGTTAGGTATGTTTAAACCACTTAGTTATATACCATACTTAACCATCACGGCGTGACTTCCTTTAGACGCGTAAGCAATTTCCTCGGGGAACAAGACGTTGGCCACCGTCATATTCGCACCAGTAATTGCTCAACGTCATCAAGGTACGTCACCTA
Organism: Orobanche coerulescens; assembly: GCA_033398695.1. Classification (NCBI taxonomy): domain Eukaryota; kingdom Viridiplantae; phylum Streptophyta; class Magnoliopsida; order Lamiales; family Orobanchaceae; genus Orobanche; species Orobanche coerulescens. The sequence goes on from CM065816.1 coordinate 94,285,403, forward strand.
CACGTCATCAACATTATACAGTTTCGGCACCGTAACAAATAAATATGGACAAGGTTTAATTCGAAACAACACAGTCTAAACATAACGTATAAAAGTACAAGAATCGTGGGATGGAGCACAATATTTAATTATTAAAAATGAGGTAAACATTATTAAACGGCATGGAATACTCGTGGTATTACAGGTCCGTTGTGAAATTTATATTAGGGAGATGGATTTTGAATTAAAAGTTCAACTTTATCCAAACATATATACATAAGTTTTTACATCGAGATAGAAGGCAAATGGTCAACAAGCTGCGCCGCTACCCCCTTTTGGATAGCGAAACTAATTCTCTTAAAAACTACGTCAATAGATATTAGGGTCATAATATTATAGTGCATGACCCTTTGGACTCTATTGAGGAGCCCACGACCTCTTATGCTAGGAAACCAAAAGTATCAAACGCGAACAGTATAAACACGTGTTGATTATCTATGCATGCTTGTTCATGTTTTATCACTTTGACCACGAGGAAGCTTTCAAAACAGCATGTCCCACAGTGAAACCCCCACTCCTCAAGCCCACGGCAGGGGAAACCCCTGTAAGATCTACACATGCATATTTTCCCCTTATCCATCCGGAAACCAAAACACCCGCCGGCCTGAGTGTTGATCGCTCTTATGATGGGTCAGTCAAGAAGTGAATGGGCGCTTCTTGCTTCATGTAAACCCCGGCGGGTATAAGCACATCAAACAGAACATCCCTAACCATATCGTGTCGGTACTTGAAACTCGGGAGCTCTCTACAGTATACTGCATGTTCCCCAAAAGAGTCCAAACATGTTTTGCAACAAACAGGGCATATCTCATCAACTGGATATAATGGAATCATGAGGTGATACTTAACGATAGAGCGATACTCCACATGAGACATGTTGGCCTTGCCCATCTATAGGGATAGATGGAAGAAAATCCTGAGCATGTGGTGCTCATAGACACTCAAAAACCGCATTTTGTCTAATAGTCATGTCGAAGTGAACATCCATGTCTTGGACAATTTTACTAAAAAGGGCACTCACCAATGCATGTTGACTTTAAGGGGGCCGGCCTACTTGTTAGTAAAATTGCTAAAGTCAAAGCTCGGGATCATATCATGAAGACAAGACAAAGCACAAACATAGTCAGAATCCATACCACATATGCCAGAGTTCCGTAAAATGTGGTCTTATAACACCCAAGATTGGGCCCTAGAGGCCACAAAAGCATATGAGGAAAAAGCCACTACTGTCGAGTACAAGATCAAACCACCAAACCGAATGGGTAAGGAAGCAAGCCTCCACTGGATGTCTCCAAAGAAAGGACCTCCACAAACCACCATGTTCTCGATCGACCCGCGTAACCCATTGTCAAAAAATAATGCTACCTCCTCCATATGCACGGGTTGACACGTCCTCAAACCAAAGAAAAGTTTGGCAATACCCATTCAAGATCGAAGCAAAAGGACCTCTCTCTGTGAGTTGCCTAACTGTGGAAGAAGACGTATCAACTCAATAGCGTTTGCAGCTCTCCTCGTGGCCAACCCGCTAATGAATCCCTTGTCTCTTCTAACAAATCCTCCAAGAAGATTCACTCCCAAAATCGGCCTCCCGATGTCCACAGGGAATAAATTCTAATGGATCTTCCTCCAATCACATGAAGGCTAAAAAAGCTCAGTCTTCCTAATATGCAGTTGAAGAACCAATCCAGGACCGGTCACCGGAATAATGTCCAACACTGTGGCTACATCCTCCGAACCTGCAATGACGGTCCCATCATCAAGATACCATGCCTGAAGAAGAAGATTGCGATTGTCTCAAATTATAAAGCCCCCAAAATTTATCGGAAGGTTACAGTGCCGTGAATCCCGTGAGGGACCCACAAGGCATATTTTAAGGATTTTGAAATTTCTCCATTTAATAATTTTTATGAAAGTAATTCCACGATGGTACAATTACGAAGCGAAATAATTTAGAAAAATAAGTTCACAAACGCGGTTATTACATGAACTTAAAGTATTTCATAATTCAGTTTAAAAGAAAAGAAATAACAAGGCTTCTCCCCAACACTGCTCAAGTGTAATACCGATATTCTCGTTTCCGGTTATTTTTGAATTTTTTATCGGTTGTACCGGTTATTTTGTTCTGTTGGCGATTACTTGAGTTTTCCCCTATGTTGGGTACGGCATGATGTACTGTTTTGTGAGATTTTCGTCAGGTGCAACTTATCGTTGCGTAAGTCGAACTAACTGTATGTCGTGTTTCATTATTATTTATCTTTTTCTAGATCGTTATTGTGGTTCTATCGTAATCTTCGGTTTGTGGCAGAATCGTTTTGCAACCGGAGATTTTCTGGCCAAACCTGTACAACACGGCGGTAGAAACAGCTAAGCCTTCTGTCGTGGCCTGCGCTGTTTGCCGAACGGCATTGCCGAGCACCGGGTCTTGCGCCGGGTGATGCATCGTGTCGGCCAGGTTAGCTCTCTGTCGAGACACGGCCGAGACACATGCGCCGGGTGTTGCGCCGTGTCGGTCAGGTCGCGCACTGACCCGCAACATGGGGGTAAACACGGCGTTAGTTGGGCCGTTAATTGCGCCGTGTTCCGCACGAGTATAAATATGAACCAGCAGTCGACTTTCACTCATTTTTACTATTCCAACTTCATTCCTTCCGCAGCCAAGTCTTGGGGAACTTGAAGGCATGTTGTTAAACTATGAATCCATGAAGTTCCTAACTACATATCATAAATTAATCATTCCATAACCTCCTCCGATCAACCGAATCAGGGTAAGTTTTCATAAAATCCTAGTTTTGTAAAAATTGCGGTTCTTGCTTGATTTCGTCCGTTTAATCCGAATTAACCTAGATTTGTGATGGATTATTGATTATTAAGTTGTATTCTACCAATTTTATCGTTGTTCCATTGTTTGATTCTCGTTTTGTTGAGTTCCTATTCGACGCCTTTAAGGTGTCCGGTAGAATGTCATAGAGGGGATTCGGGCGTTTTACGATTATTCTTCCTCGTACGATCATTTATTTATTGATGATATAATGTTAGGGTCAGGTTTCTTGCGAAGAACTCGAGTCGGAACTCTTCTGTTCGTCGTTCTCTTCAAGTTTTCGAAGCTTTTCGATCGATCGTGTTTTCATTGTTTTCGCCCGGAGAATTGTAGGTGTTCGAGATTTCCCGATTGAGTCGTGTTCATTTGAGTGTTTGGTATCGATTATTGAGGCAAGTATCTTGCCCATACATTTCATGTTTTGTAGACGTAATAGTTGGTAATTGATTATTATGTGAAATCTGAATGTTTTAATTAACTTTCAAAAGGATCGGTATATTCTCGATAAATGTTGTCTTTCAAAAGATAACTCGTGTGTTTTGGGAGTAAATGTGCTTTCCCGTATATATGTATTAGTGTTGCGTGGTTGTGGTTATATTATGTGATTATAGTAGACCTTTTCCACGGGTTGAAGATTGTGTATTAATGCGTGTACTCGTTTGGTGAATATGTGGCGTTGTGTGGTATTAGTTGTTACTCATTTGTAAGGAGGTTGTGATGCCTACTATCGTTTGGTAATGGTATTTTATTGTTGTTGTGTGATGGTTGTAAGTGATGTGCCACAGGGTAAGATTTGTTGAATCTACGGGATCCGTCCTTACTAGTACGGATCGGGCGTGACCGTGGGGTTATCCAATCGGGTATGTCTTGTCGAGACTCCGAGGTTCGTGGCTTGCTAGCCCGATGCCGGGATAACTTGTGGGGTTATCCAATCCGGGTATGTCTTGCGGGGACTCCGAGGTTCCTAGCTTGTTAGCGTGATGCCGGGATAACTCATGGTTGTGGTTTGGTTGTGTGACGTACGTGTCATGAGTTGTCCAATCGGGTATGTCTCGTGGAGGCTCCGAGGTTCGTGGCATGCTAGCCCGATGCTGGGATAACTATGAACATATGTATGGTTATGTGACTGTTGTCGCGGTGACATGTGATATTGTGTGGTTTCCCATTGGGTTATTCACTCGGGTATGTTCTATGGGAGCATGTGAGGTTCGTGGCTTGTTAGCACGGGATGCGAATAATCCTTGGGAATATGTTGATGTGTATGATTGGGTCGTTGCCCCGTGTTTTGTGATCGAAGTGGTATGATTAGGTCGTGGGCCCTGTGTTTTGTTATCGGATTTGTATTTGGGAAAATGATGATCTTTGGGCTTTGTCCCCCAGCGATTTTGACAAGTGAAGATTCTTAAACGTCTTCAAAACTCTCGAGATCTTAAAATATTTTCTCAAAATGTATATCGAGCAACATTTCCAACTTTTGTGTTTCGAACTGTTTTATTCAAGCAAATTATCTCGGGAAGTCTGTTGTTATTTATGTCTGGATGACTATTCACGATCATTATGTTCCTAGAGTATGATGTGTATGCCTTGTATTTGTATTTTATACTTGCACTAGCAAAACAGTGGAGTTTTGCTAACCCCTGAGTAATCGGGGGGTGGATGTCTGTATTGCGTCCAGGTACTTGTAGGTTATTAGAGAGCGAATCACAGGATTGGTACGAGGGATGATGGAATGACGACGATACTAATCACATGAAGACCAGTGTTGAGTATTTTGGTAACGTCTTATTGTTTTGTCTTTCTGTTGTGGTATTTTCCCATCTTATGGGAGTGTTGATGTATTCTGCCCCCTGCGTGGGTATGAGTCGTGGGAAAGAGTTATATATATACGTGATGTGTATGTTGTGGTAAAAGACCAAATCGGTCTAACAATTCGTTATTTAGCCATATCGGCATGTATTGTTTTGTTGGGATTTCTGTATTTAGCCTGGTAGATCCTCACGGAGAGGTTCTGCGGCGCTGTAATATCCCCGAGTGGCTTGGAGGTGTTACAGAATATGGTATCGGAGCTTAGGTTGCGAAAACCTAGACTGTCGGGTCGAGTTATGTGTTGTTGAGTCTTATCTTGTCAGATTTTTCCTGACTGAGTCGTGTCGCGACGCGTCGTCTGGGATGTTGGTCGTGATTAGTATCAAGGCACAACCATCATCTTCGTGCGATCTGTGGATGTAAGTCTCCCTACTATGTTGTGTCTCGTGTGAGACGAGCTTGTGTGATTTTGTGTTATGATGTGGAGTTTAAATGTGAATTGTGAATACGTAATCCATACTTGTTAATTCTCATATTGTGCTGGAATGAAGAGTGGTACCGGTGTATATGTGTGTGTGTGTGTATATATATATATATATATATATATATATATATTTGTATAAATCGTTTTTACAGGAGTAATGGGTTTGCTGTGGTTGCGCAAGGAAAGTTTATCAATGTGATATTTAAAAGCTTTAAATGTTTTGGGAAGTCACGTAAATTTTATTTTAAAACATCCTTCAAGATAGGAAAATGTTTGATTTTAGTATGATGACCTCGAGGCCGAAAATTTTGAGAATTCAAACTACTTATGTTTTATTTTCATTCTAGAAACTAGACTTCCGTATCTTTCTATCCATAGGTCGTGCACCACAGGGATTGTAAAATCAGATCACATTGCATGTTTTAAGTGCCTGCTTTAGTTTTTGTCGAGTTTAGTGAGAAAACAAGGTTGCGACCATATCCAATGGCATAAGTGTTGATGCAAAAATATGGGAATGACAGCTATATGTGCGTTTACACTGCAGGGTGTTCGATTTCTTATCTCGACTAATGATCTTTTCAGTAACTCCAACTTGGTAGATGTAACACCCCCATGATATTCAGGGAATATTACAGCGCGTGGACCCCTACATGGGACCCACCAGGCTAAACACAAAAATACCACTCGTCTAACGATCTCGGTTAGCGAGAAAACACACATCACTAAGATGAAAATAGAATAGAACGCCCGGTATGACCGGCGGAACAATCATCACTGACAATCATAAATAACAATTACTGATGTAAATCACAATCCGAGTAAAATGCCTAAGTACTCGCGAGTACTATCTATGAGTTTGCAAATTTAGAAAACAACCACATCGAAAAGAACAACGGAAAACAAGGAAATACAAAAGCACATGTCAACAACCCTGGCAAGCATCCTCGTACTGTCCCAGCGCCCGCTCGTCCGGCTGAACATAACCTGAAATTCATAACAAGAATTTCCCCAAAATAGGTCCCCAAAAGGGGTTAGCAATTACGCTAGTACAAGTAACCAATGAACAACTTACACCTTACACATATAGTCAAAGCATGCAAAAGAGAAAACATCACTTTAAAACACACATTTCCGGAAACGCAATAACTCAAATCACATTTATAAAATACACCACAATTAACTGCGGACCCACGCCTCTGTGGACCCCTACCGAGACCCCGTCGGATCTAACCCGTAGTGAGCATACAAACACACACACGTTACTCATGCAATACTACCATGTTAAGCATGTAAGTTCATTAAGGGTACTTGCCTCGATTATCACGATGAAAGGACGGAATGAAACAATTGCGGTTGCAAGAAATTGGACACACCGAACCTAGACGATTCGTCAAACCCATCACAACCAATTCGACAAGAATAATAATAACAGAAGACACCTGAAACCCCACCTACGATTTATGTAAGTTCGTACAAAACAACGACGAGGACGGATCGCAACCGAACCCTCTCGATTTCACAAATACCACGAAACTTACCATGAAATCGTAGGGAAAACAAGAATACCACTATGATTAATCATATACATCATGGATTAATCAACAATACGGAACGAATCGGACGAGAACTCAAAAACCCCCAAATTTCCCAAAAATAGGGTTCTAGGAGAATACCTTGGATTAAGGATGATGAACAAGTGTTGATGTTGTTAATCCACACCAAGAACTCAAGGAAAATGATCTCTGAAGTGATTGGAAGAAGAAATCGCCCCAAATCGCCCTGGAGTCGCTCGGCCGCGGAGAGGAGATGAGAAAAAAACGATGAATCTGGTAAACTCTCTGGTATTTTAATAACCAGAGAGACGTAGCGTGCGCTAACGATAAAAGTTAGCGTGCTGTCACGGGGTTGGGTTTGAGCACTCGGAAGCTCTTCGGACCCGTGCGGCACTAGACTAGAATTTCCTCGATCTAGCTAGTAAGCCTTACTCACTCGGTTGCTAAGTATGAAAGGAGGGGTTTAAACACTTGGGAGTTGAGAGTAAAACACTTCACTATTTCACAAACACTTTACAAGAATGTTGAGTCTTTGAGGGTTGGGTTGCAAATGAGCCACTCCTCATCTATTTATACTACTCCTAAGAACCTAGAACCTTCTACTCCACCTCCTCATTTGGAGGGTTCTAGACCTATCTACATCATACCAATTCTAGAACCTAACTCTAGAATCATCCACACTTGTCTACAATATACAAGTCTTACAAACATCCACATACTTCTACCCTATTCTAGATAATTCCAAGTACAAGGCTAAGTACAATTACCTAGAATACTCTATAACATTCAAGTATTTCATCCTTCTAGGAGACCCCTAGAAGGTTCTTCCATCATCCCGGGCGCCCGGCCCCTCTCTGTTCGTCCCGGCCCGCATCGGCCCGTCTCGGCCCTGACCATCTGGGCCCGTTTCTGCATTGTTCCAGACTCTTCCCGAACCTCCTGGACCAAGCCGGTCCGCTTCTAGTTGCTTCCGGTCGAGTCTTACCTGCTGAGTGGCTCCTCAGCTTTTCAATGTCTACTGCCCCCACAAGGCTTTCTCCGTCTAAGCCTATTATAGGGGGGAGGGTCTCTCTCGCACCTCGCGCGCGCGCGCCCGCGCACGCCGGCCGCGCCCGACATCCCATGCCCGCGTCCGGCCGCCCAGCTCGAGTCTTGTTCCCAGACTTGGCCTTGTCCCGTCGTGCCTTGTCCCACACGACCTTTGCTCGTCCGGCCTTCCCTGCGCCCCCAGCGCTGCCGGACAGTCCCGGACATGTCCTGTCCGCAATGCCCCTTGGGCGATCCACTTCCCACAGCGGCGTCCGTGCTCCTCCCACGGTTTCCACGCGTGACTCTCCGTCCGGTCACGCCGTCCTGAAGGCTGACTCTTCACTTGCAGTCCGATGCCATCTATGGCGTCCTGCTCGTGCCGGTCCCTCGGCACCCTATGCGACCGTCTACGCACACCTGTCTCGTCGTCGACTGTCGGCTGTGACATTCTCCCCCGCCCATTTCATCGACGTCATCGGCGACGTGGCGGCCCCTCGATGAACCGAACTGCTCCAAGGTGGTAACTCGGCTCCTCCTCAAGCTTCCTCACGTACTTGAGTGCCGACATAGCTTGTCTCGAAGGCTCTGTGGTCAAGTGTATTTCCTGCAGCTTGGCTTGATCACACACGTACACCGCCCTCTTATGCGGAACAACGCCAACATTATTCTTCCTCAGGAAGTCCATGCCCAGTATTATGTCCCGATCATCCATGCTCGTCACCTTGAAGTGCACGCGCGGTTCCCACGTGCCTATCTTTAGTCGCACCCCATTGGCGACTCACCGAACGAGCGGGTGGTGCATTATTCGACTTCATCCACGTCCCTCGATGACCTGAAGCCCCAACCTCTGTGCTTCAGCCTCGTCAATGTAGTTGTAATCGGCCCCTGTGTCGACCAACGCCTTGACGGGTTTCCCATTGATCAGCCCCGTCGCATACAACAAGTTTCCCTCAAGCGGTGCTCCATCCCGCGATGCCATCCCTGTGGCTGAGTTCAACACCTGACGCGCCATCGATGTCCCATCACCCTCGGCATCGTCCCGTGCCTTGGTGTACTCCATGGCGGCTACCCTCGGAAACTTCGAGCATTGCCTCGTCGAATGCTCCGTGCTCCAGCAAATTTCACATTTCTTTTTCTTCGGACACGCTGCTACGAGATGGTCTGCACTCCCGCACCCATGGCAAGTCCGAGCCCATCCTGACTGCTTGCCGTCCTTGGGCCTGGCCATCCTCGCGCCCCTATCCGCATTACCCTGGTACGACTTGTCCTGCGTACCGATGCCGTCCTCGTCCCTCCTGGACTTCCGGCTCTCCCCGGCTGGTTTCAACTCGATCAGCCGTTCTGCTATCGCAATCGCCTCGGACACGTTCTGTGCCTTGGCCCTCTGCACCTCCAACTTTGCCCACGGTTTTAGTCCATCCACGAACGCGAACAAAGCTTCCTGCTCACTAATGCTAGGCAACTCCAGCACGATCTCCTGGAACTCCTTCACATAGTCCTTGATCGTCTTGTTGTGCGTCAACTCCTTCAACCTAGCCCGGACCTCAAACTCAACATTCTCCGGGTAAAACTGCCGCTTGAACTCGGCCTTGAAATCTTCCCATGTCTCCATCCGACATGTACCACGCGCGATCTCTGTTTCGCGCCTTCTCCACCATAATAGCGCCACATCGGCTAGAAAGAATGGAGCCGTCTACAACTTGGTCGCATCATCTGCTATCCCCGATGCACCAAAGTAACGCTCCATATTCCACAGGAAGTCGTCCACTTCCTTACCATTCCGCGATCCTTGGAACGAACACGGCCGGGGGATGTCGATTCGATGGGGTGCCGTACCCCGTTGGTCCCTGCCGTGGGCCATCGCCCGCTCGTACAGTGCTGTCCTTCCTTCGATGGTCTCGATCCTCCCTACGATCTCCTCTCGAAAGGCTGCGATCGTCGACCGAGCCTCCTTCCTGACAGCCTCAAGGATCTCTTCACACAAGTCGCGTCGCAACGCGTTAAGGGTTCCCGTCACCTGATTCTCAAGCTCCTCCAGCGACTCGCTCATCTCCGTGACCTGATCGGCCACATTGCTCCATACCTCAAGAGCATTTGCGTGCTTGCCCATGGTTTCCTCCAGCCGAGCCACTCGTGCTTCCATGGCAACACCTCTTTCCACGGACTTCTCCCTAGACCCTTTCCTGGACTTGTCCTTCTCCTGGCCGGGTTGAACTTTGGTGACGCTGGACGTAGTCTCCATCGGTCCTCCTTGCACAATACCTCTCAGCAACGTCTCAATGCGGAAGTTCCTTGAACCACTAGCGTGTCTCCGATACCACTTGTCACGGGGTTGGGTTTGAGCACTCGAAAGCTCTTCGGACTCGTGCGGCACTAGACTAGAATTGCCTCGATCTAGCTAGTAAGCCTTACTCACTCGGTTGCTAAGTATGAAAGGAGGGGTTTAAATACTTGGGAGTTGAGAGTAAAACACTTCACTATTTCACAAACACTTTATAAGAATGTTGAGTCTTTGAGGGTTGGGTTGCAAATGAGCCACTCCTCATCTATTTATACTACTCCTAAGAACCTAGAACCTTCTACTCCACCTCCTCATTTGGAGGGTTCTAGACCTATCTACATCATACCAATTCTAGAACCTAACTCTAGAATCATCCACACTTGTCTACAATATACAAGTCTTACAAACATCCACATACTTCTACCCTATTCTAGATAATTCCAAGTACAAGGCTAAGTACAATTATCTAGAATACTCTATAACATTCAAGTATTTCATCCTTCTAGGAGGCCCCTAGAAGGTTCTTCCATCATCCCGGGGGCCCGGCCCGTCTCTGTTCGTCCCGGCCCGCATCGGCCCGTCTCGGCCCGCACCGGCCCGTCTCAGCCCTGACCATCTGGGCCCATTTCTGCATTGTTCCAGACTCTCCCCGAACCTCCTGGACCAAGCCGGTCCGCTTCTAGTTGCTTCCGGTCGAGTCTTACCTGCTGAGTGGCTCCTCAGCTTTTCAATGTCTACTGCCCCCACAAGGCTTTCTCCGTCTAAGCCTATTATAGGGGGGAGGGTCTCTCTCGCACCTCGCGCGCGCGTGCCCGCGCACGCCGGCCGCACCCGGCATCCCATGCCCGCGTCCGGCCGCCCAGCTCGAGTCTTGTTCCCAGACTCGGCCTTGTCCCGTCGTGCCTTGTCCCACACGACCTTTGCTCGTCCGGCCTTGCCTGCGCCCCGGCACGCCGGGACGATCCGGACATGTCTCGCCCGCAATGCCCTCGCGATCCGCTTCCACAAGGCGTCGTGCTCCTCCCACGGTTTCCACGCGTGACTCTCCGTCCGGTCACGCCGTCCTGAAGGCTGACTCTTCACTTGCAGCCCGATGCCATCCATGGCGTCCTGCTCGTGCCGGTCCCTCGGCACCACGTGCGGCAAATCGCACACACATCTCGTCGTCGGCGCCGGCCGTGATGATGCGCTACCCATCAAAGCGACCCGTAACCTACGGTTCTGGCCCGTTAGCGTGCGCTACTAGAGAACAGTGTGCGCTAACGGCCCCTCGATAGCGCGCGCTATCGGGCCATAACGTGCACTACATGGGTTAGTGCGCGCTACCGGTCACCCCAGAGTGCGCTAAATCTAAATCGTAGCGTGCGCTAATATATAAATGTAGTGTGCGTTAAGCTGCTTGTCCAAAGAGCAGAGAGCAGAAATAACCCACTGTCACTGCTGGGTTCGAGCCTTTAGCGTGCCCTACTAAACGGTCATAGCGTGCGCTACACAACAATAGTAGTTTGCGCTGTCGAGTGCAGATAGCAGCACTCAGGGATGGAAAACAGCGAATTCAATCTCGGATGAAAACAACACGCATCCGACACCAAACAACGAACCGAAGGAGACACACGAACAACAAGATTGAGTCAGAACCAAAATGCTAAGAGAAAACACGATTCCAACTACCCGAGGTACGGAAAACTACAACGTTAGTAATCACCTCAAAACTTTAGGAAATTACAAAACGGCCCAAAACATCTGAAACACACGATACATGATCGAAACAACAAACGAAAGCTCACAACATTCATAACAACATGATATGGATCTGCGGCAATCCCGAAACGGCGGTTCCGAACAACGGCTATGAGAATCGAACGAAATAGCGACAAAAATGACACTAAACACGGAATTGAGTAAAACAAGTCTGAAACAAGCTCGGATGACAAAATTCCAGTATTAAATATTCTTGAAATATCAATATGGTTACAAGCGAGTCGCTAAAAACGAAAAAATACACCAAAAATAAAAATACCGGGAAAAGAAAAATTACGGATATTACATTCTACCCCTCTAAAAATAAGTTTCGTCCCGAAACTTAAGAAACAAACAACTCGGGGTACCTAGCACGCATGCTATCCTCGGTTTCCCAAGTTGCCTCCTCGACACCATGTCTCGACCACTGCACCTTGACCAAAGGGATGGTCTTATGGCTCAGTCGCTTCTCACGGTGCTCCAAAATCTTCAAGGGGCCCTCCTCGAAGGGAATATCCTCGGCTACATCAATCTCACCATAGCCGATGACGTGACTAGGATCCGGAACATATTTCCTCAGCTGGGAAACATGGAAAATGCTATGAACATGACTCAGGGCCGGAGGCAACGCCAAACGATATGCCAACTCGCCGACTCTCTCGAGCATCTCAAAGGGCCCAATAAATCTCGGACTCAACTTTTCCTTCTTCCCGAAGCGGAAAACTCCCCTCGTTGGCAACACCTTTAGCAAAACGTAGTCTCCCATCTCGAATTCTAAAGGTCGACGACGGACATCAGCATATGACTTCTGCTGAATCTGAGCAGTCAACATCCTCTCCTGAATCAATTCCACCTTCTGCCTCGTCTCCATAGGGATATTCGGTTCGGTCCCAACCAAATCGGACGCCTCGTTCCAGCAAATCGGCGATCGAGATCGCCGCCCATAAAGCGCCTCATACGGTGCCATTCGAATCGACACATGCCAACTATTGTTGTACGTGAATTCGATCAACGGCAAATGCTCCTCCCAATCACTGCTCCAATCGAGAGCACAAGCACGCAACATATCCTCAAATGTCCGGATAGTGTGTTCCGACTGCCCATCTGACTGAGGATGAAAAGAAGTACTCAGACGCAGCCGAGTACCCAACGCCTTATGTACCGCCTGCCAAAAATGCGATACAAAACGGCCATCACGATCTGAAATAATAGACTTCGGAGTACCGTGAAGCCTCACAATCTGCACAATAAACACACGACCTCTCCGGACCCCAAGTATCCTTGATGCCCCGAAAATGTGCCGACTTGGTCAGACGATCCACAATCACCCAAACCATATTCATACCAGACTTCGATCTCGGCAAGCTCGTGACGAAGTCCATCAAAATATCTTCCATTTCCATTCCGGAATGGGAAGCGACTGCAGTAACCCGGCCGGTCGCTGATGCTCGATTTTGACCTGCTGACAAGTCAAACATCTCGCTACAAATCGTGCGACCTCCTCATTCATGTCATTCCACCAAAAGTTCCTCCTTAGGTCCTTGTACATCTTACTCGAACCAGGATGAACTGAGTTAGGCGTAGCATGGGCCTCTCGCAAGATACTCTGTCTCAATTCCAAGTCGTTCGGTACACAAAACCGGCTCTGGAATCTCAACACACCATCCTCGTGAATCACGAACCCAGGAGACTTCCCCTTAAGAACATTCTCTCGGATTTGAGTAATCATCGGATCCTACAATTGATTCAGCTTAATTTCATCATTCAACGACGACGAAATCTCCAAAGCGCAAAGTTGCCCGACAGCTCCAGGCAACAAAATCTCAACACTCAACTCGATCAAATCCCGCTAAAGCTCAGATTGAGATGTAAGTATCTCAAGCGTCCGCAACGTAACCGGTCTCCGACTCAAGGCATCCGCCATGACGTTCGCCTTGGCCGGATGATAAAGGATCTCGAGGTCATAATCCTTAATCAACTCTAACCACCTCCTCTGCCTCATATTCAACTCCCGCTGAGTAAATATGTACTTCAGACTTTTATGATCGGTAAAAATCTGACACGCTGAGCCAAAAAGATAGTGACGCCAAATCTTGAGTGCGAAAACCACTGCCGCTAGCTCCAAATCGTGAGTATGGTAGTTGAGCTCATACGGCCTCAACTGTCTCGATGCATACGCAATAGTCTTGCCGTGCTGCATCAATACGCACCCAAGACCCTGATCCGAAGCATCACTATAAACAGCAAAACCCTCATTGTCACACGACAATGCTAAAATCGGGGCTGAAGTCAAACGCCTCTTCAGCTCCTCAAAACTCGACTGTCTTTCGTCATTCCAGACGAACTTCTCAGATTTCTGAAGAAACTATGTAAGTGGCCGAGCCAATTTAAAAAACCCCTCGACGAACCTACGATAGTAGCCAGCCAAACCCAAGAATCTACGAACCTCATTCACATTCTTAGCCGACGCCCAATCCAACGCTGCCTCAATCTTCTGTGGATCCACATGGACCCCCTCGGTTGAAATCACGTGACCCAGAAACATCACTTCCTTCAGCCAAAACTCGCATTTCGAGAACTTCGCATAGAGTCGCTCGGTCCTCAAAATGTCTAACACCCCGCGCAGATGATGTGTATGCTCCTCCTCATTCCTCGAATAGATAAAGATATCGTCAATGAAGACGACGACACACTTATCCAAATACTCTATGAAAACTTTGTTCATCAACTGCATGAACACTGCCGGCCTATTGGTTAGCCCAAAGGGCATAACCACGTATCTCGTCCGAAAAGTTGTTTTCGGAATATCGGACTCCTTCACCCGAAGTTGATAGTACCCCGATCTCAAGTCGATCTTCGAGAATATCGCAGCCCCCTGCAACTGATCAAACAAGTTATCAATCCTCGGCAAGGGATACTTGTTCTTGATGGTCACCTTGTTTAGCTCGCGGTTGTAACATCCCCAAGTTATTCAGGGAATATTACAGCGTCGTGAGCCCCACCGTGGGACCCACAAGGCTAAACATACGCGGAACTATAAATTTTGACCGAGAAGGTCTACATACAATGAAATGAAGAACAATACAAAGGGTATTCAAAACCATATCCAATGTATTCAAAGACATCACAACAGAAAATCAATACCTCGGCAACACAGGCCGGAACATCAAGGAAACTGGAAAACAATACTCGAGTATTCAATAACCACTCCAGTACAACAACACTGGATGGGAGGACATAAAATACAACCGGAGGTAAAACACAGTATCACGCTTGCCCATCATCTTATGCCGACCCGATACCTACCTGTCCGCTCTCCTGGAACCTGAAATACATAAAAGTATTTCTCTCATAAAGGGGTTAGCCATCGAATAGCTAGTGCAAGTATATCGAATATGAAATACAATACTCCTCGACAATAAAGTAGAAGTAACCGTCAATTCATCATTTCAAGACTAGTATTCCGGAATAAATAAATCTCATAACATCACATCAATACATACATGATCAACCGTGGAACCGCACCAGAGGCTACGGGACCCTCAGAGGATTCGTCGGTCCATCCTAGAGTGGTTAACTCATATGATCTGTGGAATCGCACCAGAGGCTACGGAACCCTCAGAGGACCCGTCGGCCCATCCCAGGGTGGATATAATTAAACATGTCATTCGTATATCTTACTTTTAAAGTCGAGAACGTACAATCATAAATATATACTTGCCTTTGAGACATCGAGAAATCGAACGGAAAAGAGTATGAGTTCGGTAGGTCCAAGAACGCACTTCCGGTACCTAAACGAATCATAAGGGATATGATAATCAAAAATCCATACTCATAACTCACGAAGAAACTCCCGAAACTCATCTACGATTCACGAAAATACAAGAGTAAACAACTAGATGTTGAAAAATCACCCAAACCCTCACAAGTCCGAACACGGCACAAGCCAATCCGTAGAATCGTAGGAAAAACATGTATACGGGATATATGCATCACCATCTCAAGATTCTCAAGTTTCAAAATGGATAAATCGGACGAATCTAAGAAAAACCCCAAAATTCCCAAAATTAGGGTTCTAAGGATTTTTACCTTGATTTGGAAGATGGAATGGATTAGATGTTATGAAATCCTTGCTCTCCAACCAAATATGTTGATATCTGAAGAAGGATCGCCTCCGGACTCTCCAAATCGCCAAAACCCGTTGCTCCCAATCGGAAAAGTGAGAAGAATGAGAAAAATGACGAAATGGAAGTCAACTGTCCAATATATACTCGCCCAGTCTAGCGCACACTACGCCTCTAATATTAGCGTGCGCTAGCGGGGTCACCGGGTAGTCCAGTGGCTTCTGTCGGCCCCGTTAGCGTGCGTTAAGTATACTGTTGCGTGCGTTAACCGCCTTCCTTTAACGTGCGCTAGCCGAAAATTAGTGTGCGCTACCTAGAAAATGGTGTCCAAAAATTGGAGTCCAGAACCTACTGTCCTCTGCCCTGCTCGAGTCTTAGTGTGCGCTACTGCGATAGCTTAGCGTGCGCTACGCAGCACTTATAGCGTGCGCTAGCTGAAGCCTAGCATACGTTACCTGATAGTCCAGACAACCTGACAACTTCATTGCCTCTGCCGACCCAACCCGTTAGCGTGCGCTACGGACGTATTAGCGCGCGCTACTGGCCATGAATAGCGTGCGCTATCTAACTCCTAGCGTGCGCTAATTGCTAGTCCAAAGAGCAGGATGAGTCACTGGTTCTGACCTGGCTGGTCCCTTAGCGCGCGCTACGGCTCAAAGCTAGCATGCGCTACTCAAGAAGAATTAGCGTGTGTTAGCCTAGGCTTAGCTTGAGCTATTTCTCTAACCCAGAACACTTCCGTAAGGTCTAAACAACACGACCATGATCCAAACAAGGAACAAAACTCTATAACAGTATCAACAACATCACAAAGAGCGACAAAATAGGAAGAACAGCAAGGTCAAACAGTTAATAAAAAGTACGGGTATTACAGTGGTAGTCGGTACATAGACGCAGCGAACCATCCTTCTTCCGTACAAATAGAACCGGTGCGCCCCAAGGTGAAGCGCACGGTCGAATATACCCTGACTAAACTGCTTCTTCAACTCAGCCATCTCTGAAAGTGCCATGCGATACGGCGCCTTCGAAATCGGCACCGCACCCGGCTCTAACTCAATAGCGAACTCAACCTCACAGTCCAGTGGTAACCCTGGTAACTCGTCAGGGAAGACATCAGGGAACTCACTAACGACTGGAATCGATGAAAACTCAACTCCACCATCCCCCGCCTTCAAGGCATAGCACCGATAACCAGTACACCCTTTCCGCAAGAGTCTCATCGCCTTCAAGGCGTTAATCACGAACTTTTGGTTTCCCCTCTTTCGCCCCGCGAAAGAGTGCTCGATGCTCTGCTCGGCTAACATGTTGATGATTCTCGTGTGGTAGTTCAGGATTGCACCATGCCGCTCGAGCCAATCATCCCCGAGAATCAAATCCTCACCCTCAATACTCACACAAATAAGATTAGAGAGCCAAGCCCTCTCACAAATAAACACAAACCGGTCTCGGACCTCCTGATCACCAACGATCCTATCACCGCTAGGAAGCTTAACGATGAAAGGCTCACAAGGCGTCAAACAGTCGAGACTCAAATGGTGCACACACTCCAGAGAGATGAATGAATGCGTAGCACCCGAATCAAAAAGTACACTGAGAGGATGAGACTGGATATGAACGGTACCTGTGGCCATGGTGGCTGCTAGATCATCGGCCCTCCTCATCTCGTAAACTCGCGGATGAGCGGAGCCGACACTGGAATCTCTCCCTCTAGCGAGCTGACCCAGACCTCTTCCTCGACTGGCACTCGGCGGAGACTGAGAAGCAAATGACCCTTGATTCACACTTGGTTCCCTAGGCGCTGGGAAGGACGTCTGGGCACCAAGGATTTTCTCCCTATCAGCACAGAAAGCAGCCTTGTGGCCCGGCTGGCCACACCGATTGCACGTCAGCAAAGGACTCGGACAAGCTCGACTGATATGGCCCGACCGGCCACAGTTAAAACACTTCACATCACGGGAAGGAGTACTGGCAGCCCCGCGGAAACCCCCAGTAGAACGAGCTGGACCACCACCAGCGGGAAAGTTAGCAGACTGAGATTTCGGCTGACCCCCACCTTTGTAGCCCAAGAAATTTCCGACGGACTTCTGTTTCTTGCTCTCACGAGCCGCCTCACTGGCCGTCAAAGACATATCGTATCCAAGAGCTCTACTCTGATAATCCTTCAAGGTGGTGCAGGCGAGCCCAGGCATGTAGTCACGAATCTTCAGTTTCATCCGTCTGGAAAAGTGGAAAATCTTGTCGCTCTCCTCTCTAACTTGGGCCTTCACGAAGCCCAACTCCCGGTTGTAGTCAACAATAGCCTGGGAAACAGGAATATCCCGAGGTTGGGCATCATAGAAAGCATGGACTCGAGCCTGTTTAACTGGCCATGGGCAATACTCGGTCTCCATCAGGTCCTTGAATTCGACCCACGAAGCAACATGGTCCTTAAGCTCAACAGCCTCCCACCAGTCGGTAGCGTCCCCAGTGAGAAAGTATTGGGCAATAGGGACCTTGCGATCCTCGGGACAGTTGGTGGCAACAAAGACCTTGGATTTCTCCTTGATCCACCCCTCCCAGCCAATCGGGTCTGAAGCCCCCGAAAACTGAGGAGGATGCATCTTGATGACATCCTGAAGTCAACGATCTGCTCCGCCCCGAGTAGCATGGGCTGGAGTCGGGTTCTGAACCGCCTGAGCTATCGCAGCCATTTGGTTCACCATATGTTGCATCACAGCTGCAACACCCAGATCGGCGCCACCACCGATTGCGCCCTCTTGAGTAGCAATATGGCTCTGATGACCATCAGTACTACTAGCCCCAGAATTGTGTGACGTGGCCGCCTCATTGGCTGCTCCATGTCCCCGACTGCGTCCACGACCCCTACCTCGGCCTCTCCCAGCATCCATACTGAAGATAAGAGGTAGCAATTGCAATTTGATGGTAAGTACGAGAGGAAAAACAGTCACAATTCAAGAATCGAAAGTACTATACAAGGAAACAAGGAATCGAGTAAGGAAAACTTACGAGCACTGGAAGTACCGAGATGATGGCAGCGGGGTGACAATTGGCACAACAAAACACAACTAGACCCAATTAACCGACAAGCCTAGGTATCCATAAACCTAGAGCGCTCCGATACTATTTTCTGTAACACCCCCAAGATATTCAGGGAATATCACAGCACTTTGGACCCCTATATGGGACCCACCAGGCTAAACACGAAAATACCACTCGTCTAACCATCTCGGTTAGCGAGAAAACACACATCACTATGATTAAAATAGAATAGAACGCCCGGTATGACCGTCGAAACAATCATCACTGACAATCATAAATAACAATAACTGATGTAAATCATAATCCGAGTAAAATGCCTAAGTACTCGCGAGTACTATCTATGAGTTTGCAAATTTAGAAAACAACCACATCGAAAAGGACAACGGAAAACAAGGAAATACAAAAGCACATGTCAACAACCCTGGCCAGCATCCTCGTACTGTCCCAGTGCCCGCTCGGCTGAACATAACCTAAAATTCATAACAAAAATTTCCCCAAAACGGGTCCCCAAAAGGGTTAGCAATTACGCTAGTACAAGTAACCAATGAACAACTTACACCTTACACATATAGTCAAAGCATGCAAAAGAGAAAACATCAGTTTGTAACACACATTTCCGGAAACGCCATAACTCAAATCAAATTTATAAAATGCACCACAATTAACCGCGGACCCACGCCTCTGTGGACCCCTACCGAGACCCCGTCGGATCTAACTCGTAGTGGTTAAAAGCAAGCTCGCGGATCCACGTCTCTGTGGATCCCTACCGAGACCCCATCGGATCTAACCTGTAGTGAGCATACACACACACACACGTTACTCATGCAATACTACCATGTTAAGCATGTAAGTTCATTAAGGGTACTTGCCTCGATTATCACGACGAAATGACGGAATGAAACAATTGCGGTTGCAAGAAATTGGACACACCGAACCTAGACGATTCGTCAAACCCATCACAACCAATTCGACAAGAATAATAATAACGGAAGACACCTGAAACCCCACCTACGATTTATGTAAGTTCGTACAAAACAACGACGAGGACGGATCGCAACCGAACCGTCTCGATTTCACAAATACCACGAAACTTACCATGAAATCGTAGAGAAAACAAGAATACCACTAAGCTTAATCATATACATCATGGATTAATCAACAATACGGAACGAATCGGACGAGAACTCAAAAACCCCCAAATTTCCCAAAAATAGGGTTCTAGGAGAATACCTTGGATTAAGGATGATGAACAAGTGTTGATGTTGTTAATCCACACCAAGAACTCAAGGAAAAGGATCTCTGAAGTGATTGGAAGAAGAAATCGCCCCAAATCGCCCTGGAGTCGCTCGGCCGCGGAGAGGAGATGAGAAAAAAACGATGAATCTGGTAAACTCTCTGGTATTTTAATAACCAGAGAGACGTAGCGTGCGCTAACGATAAAAGTTAGCGTGCGCTACCCATCCAAAAGCCAGTCCAGAACCTACGGTTCTGGCCCGTTAGCGTGCGCTACTAGAGAATAGCATGCGCTAACGGCCCCTCGATAGCGCGCGCTATCGGGCCATAGTGTGCGCTACCTGGGCACCAAACCGAGTCCAGAAACAATCTGCCCAGTATGGATTACCGAGTTAGCGCGCACTACCGGTCATCCCAGCGTGCGCTAAATCCAAACCGTAGCGTGCGCTAATATATAAATGTAGCGTGCGCTAAGCTGCTCGTCCAGAGAGCACAGAGCAGAAACAACCCACTGTCACTGCTGGGCTCGAGCCGTTAGCGCGCGCTACTAAACGGTCGTAGCGTGCACTACAAAGCAACGATAGCGTGCGCTACACAACAACAGTGGCGTGCACTATTGAGTGCAGACAGCAGCACAGACAGCACTTAGGGATGGAAAACATCGAATTCCATCTCGGATGAAAACGCGCATCCCTACACCAAACAACGAACCGAAGGAGACACACGAACAACAAGATTGAGTCAGAACCAAAACGCTAAAAGAAAACACGATTCCGACTACCCGAGGGTACGCAAAATTACAACGTTAGTAATCACCCCAAAACTTTGGGAAATTACAAAACGGCCCAAAATATCTGAAACACACGATACATGATCGAAACAACAAACGAAAGCTCAACACATGCATAACAACATGAGATGGATCTGCGGCAACCCCGAAATGGCGGTTCCGAACAACGGTTACGAGAATCGAACGAAATAGCGACGGAAATGACATTAAATACGGAATTGAGTAAAACAAGTCCGAAACAAGCTCGGATGACAAAAAGTCCAGTATTAAATATTCTCGAAATATCAATACGGTTACAAGCGAGTCGCTAAAAACGAAAAAATAGACCAAAAATGAAAATACCGGGAAAAGAAAAATTGCGGATATTACAGTAGACTTGCAGAGAAAGTAGGAATGTCGGTACAGCTAAGGCTGTTTAAAAACCACTGATTCCGTTTGAACTTTCAAAGAATAAATAAATACCAAGGAGGATGCGCCTAGTCATGATCAAAAGTGTAGACAAAATCCACCAAAATGCATCAAATCAACCAAGTATTTTAATTCTCAATTTGCAAGTATACGTCATAATAGCCATGTTATGTGGATGCAACGCAGTGCATCATAATTAAGCATTTTGAACCATGAGACATAATGAATATACCATAACCAGCCCGTCTTGACCGTCCAATAAGATCGACTAAACATAGTCAAATGTGTAAGGCGCATGTCCTTACTTATACTTGGAAAAGTATTCGGACCTATAGTCACACAAACTATAATCGAGGTCAACGAATTCATATATTTACCGCAATATGCCATTGCTTTACATGTTAAAGTTCATGAGAATTACTTTTACATTCTTTCATATATCATACTGCAAGGAGACGGTGCATGACTACACCCACATGCAATTTTATTTTAATAAGATGAAAGATGGAGTTTTCCAAGTATGGGATTGGGTCAAGACCAACGTGGTGGTCCCTCAATTCAACGTGACAAATCCATCACAAATCGATTTTAACCATAACATATCCGTTGCAATCGTTGTTTGTCCCATTTGTACGTCACAAATTCGTGACTAATCATGACAAGTCATAACTTTACCTTTACCGACAATGTTCATTTTTTTTCAATTATTGGTTTAAAATCGGCAAAACGGCGACGTCAAATCGCCCCCAAACCGTGGTGTATGCAACAGCCACAAATATCGACTTTCAACAATTATTTGTGACTCCCCCAGGACCGTTACACAGTTTACTTCGACATACAAGAGTGATACCACATCTCATAGTCTCATCCACCGCAAAGTAACGTGGGAGATAAAGAACCCAAATACCCAATTCCCCCCCCCCCCCAAAAAAAAATCTCAAAAGAGAGGAATTGAAAATAAGAACTTTAATAAAATCTTACGTGAGTACTCGGTTCCATATTTGCTTTGATCGTTGGACGGGATAAATTTGGCTTCTCTCCATATGAGCAACATATTTTCGAGGGTACTAGGTTCCATATTTACTTTGATCCTTGAACGGGATAATAAATATGGCTTTTCTCCATAGCATGCACATCATCATGAGCAACATATTTTCATATATGCACGTAAGACATAAACATGGTAAGATTCATAAGTGTCCAAATCAATGAACAAATGAATCATTAATTAGGAAAAGATTGAGAGTTGAGAAACGCCTGGAAAGGGCTACTGGGCTCGATAATCAGACGAAAAAGGACTCGGGCGCGGCGGTGCAGCAGCTCGGTGTTGGATGAGGTCGGATCTCCAAATTTTCTTTTAAAAATCTGCTTCTGTTCGGAAACAGATTCAGTAAGCAGTGTTATTCAGAATCCAATCTCCACCGTTGAATATATATTTATTTGTGTTGGGAAGTTTCTGTAAACATTTCCCACCGATCCGACGGTTAACGAATCGGGAAACATGATTTTGGTACGATCAAGCAAGTGCGTAAAATTTACGCACTAAATTCCCGCCTCTCGTTTTTGTTTGTGTAAAAATCGCTCGCTCGCGCATACGCTACGAGAAATACTGTTCCGAATCAAATCTCCATTGTTGAACTTGTAGTTCTTACTTCCTGAATAGGGGCAGAAACGGGCTGAAAACGGCTCAGCAACTGGATTAGGTTCGATCAGCAACCGGGTTGGGTCTGGATTGTAGCGACGGGCTGGACAGCGGGCCGGAAGCTGGACGTGCGGGCTGCACTTCACAGCGGGAATTAGGATCGGATAAGGTCCAATCTTTTGTGAAGAAGGTGACGGGCCGATCTAATTTGGGTCGTGAGCCGCGTCTAGTCTATAGAAGGAGACCGATTCAACCGCAGTGAGTCTAACGGGCAGGGGACTTTGATCTGTGCAAACGAGGAGTTGCGGCGCGATCTGGGTGAATTCGGGGACGATTGGGGGATGGCGCGGATTTTCGATCTGCAGAAGGGCGACGTGATCGGATCGGAGAAGGGACGGCCGCGGTTCTATGTAGCAAACGGAGGCGGCGAGGATTTAGGGTTGAAAAACGCGGCTGGGGCGACTTGGAGCAGATGGCCGCGGCGATTGGAGGAAGACGATGACTGGAGGTTAGGGTTTCAGCAGAAATTCAATATTCCGTTTTTTTTTCGGGATTTTCTGAAAAATCGAGACATTATTTTTTTTTCTTGCTCATTTCGGAGACTACGTGCTAATAACATGTTTCAGGTAAGAAAGCTGTAAATACGAGTCAATCAATTGTATTCATAACACTGATAGAGGAGCCTTTATATAGGCATTACAATAAATCCTTCCATACATAGGATTCCTAGTTATCTAGGAGCTTACTACCTCTAAAAGGATTTAGAACCTTCCATCTATGTATCTTCCTACAACCAGTATTAGGTAAGACACATCACGGGAATAATAATTCCCGGAACATATAGAATAAAACTGAAAATATTAAATCAATTAGTAAACCAAAAATTTATAAACCCAAATAATTATACAAAATCTTATAAATGAGCAATTTATATAACTATTTAAATAATTAGAAATTAACTGGAATTAGTTATTCAAATGGAACTTTTTAATTGCCAAGATCATATACTTCCATAAACAATTACAAGACTGCTACCAAAAAATAATAAATTTGAACCAAAAAAACTGAATAAATAAGAAAATATAATATTAAAAATATTGGGAAATAAAATTGTAAAATATTAAATCAATTAGTAAACGTAAAAAATTTATAAATCCAACTTGTTACTTAAAAAATCTTAAAAATGAGCAATTTATATAATAATTTCTATAATTAGAAATTAACTAGAATTATTTAGTTATTGAAATGGAATTTTTTAATTGCCAAGATCATACGCTTCCATAAAATCCATCAATAGAAAATCAATTACATAGGTTCCAAGCATCTATTTCTATAAACTAATTAGCCCGCACCAGCAACCTACACTTTTTTAAACCCAAAACCAGCAACATACACTTATCTAACCCCAAACCCATCAACATGCACCTATCTAACCCCAAAATTGCCTTTTGCCACATCTAAAAGTCCCTGGTGGGTGTTGGGAGTTGTGGTACTGCCTCCGGTTCTATGATGCTGAATGCCTCTTCCATTACAATTTCCATATGCAACACCTCTTCCACCACGAACGGCCCAATTTGAATCATCCCTCACATCTACACCCTTGTTTTGCCCAGAAACATTAGCAACACTCCCAGATTCGGCCTAATGATCCAAACACCATTTGACAGAAACTTGGTGACATCAAGTCAATGTTATCGAGAATTATTGCAAAATTAATAATGAATGTAATCAGAAGTAAAGGTACCTGTTTTGTTTTACGTATTGCACATCCACGCGTATTGTGTCCTTCCTTCCCACAATAGCCACAACTCATTACCCTCCCGACCCTGCTCAATTTGTTTGGATCGTTCTTGTCCCGCGACAACAACTCTTCATTGGTGTATTTACGCTTAGACCTTTTGCGGGACATATCTCCCTTTTCCTCCATACTTCTGACTCGATTCTTCTTCAGTCGTCTAGGCATTCGCCTGGACCTTGGTGGAAGTAACGGTTCATATTTGCTGGGAACCCATGATATGTGGCTGTCCATGGGCGTCATGACATGATCATAAATTCTATAATATTTCTCCACGGTATAATAGTCAGCAATGAACTCTGCTGGATCTTTCCCTTCTGAAGTGATACATGTGATGCCATGGGAGCATGGCACACCCGTTAAGTCCCATGCTCTACATGAGCACGTTGTGACGGGTCGGGCGAAAGCAACCCAGATGACCCTAACAAGAGTCTCTATGTGTCGGAAGGTTCCGAAAGGTTCTAGAATGATCAGGAAAAACCAAGAGATCTCTACATACTTGTAATTCGTAGATGACTTTAGATGCATGTAGAAATGTACTTCTTACACACTTTGTAGAATACTCATGTAAATGCCCATGTAAATGTACTACAAGTATCTATAGTGTTCTATCTAGAAAGTTCTATCTAGAGAGTTCCACTCCAGAACTCTCCTAGGTTGGTATAAAAGGAGGAGGAGCCTCATTTGCTCACTCCATCCAGAAATCCTCAAGCAATCGAGCATTGTAAAGCTCTCTTGTACCAAAGCATTCATCTAATAAAATCCTTTCGTGCCATTGTCCCTTTTCTCGTTACTTTCAGGCTTACTTAGCAACTCGACTCAGCTTAGTTGTTTAAGTGGCGCACGGGTTAGCTACGCAAAACTCCCATCTCGTGACAAGTGGTATCGGAGCGACGGTTTGCATACAACCGACTCATATCACACGAGAACAATGGCCAACACTCAGGATGTCCCTATTGATGCTACCCAAGAGCAGCAACGCGGTCGTGAAGAGCAACGAAGTAACAAGGTCCGAGGCAAGTCCAAGGGACCCTCTGCCGATGCCTTCGAACCTCGGATTGCCACACTAAAAGCCTCGATGGCTAGCTTGGAGGAGAACCTTGATCAAGTCCATGACAGGATCGACACTCTGGAGACGGAATACGCCGACATCGCTGGCGTGCTGAAGAAACTTATAATGGACCAGTCGGATATGTTGCGTGGGCAACTTGTTGAATTCCAGAAGGAGATTCATGGCCTCCGTAGCTTTGTCCAGGAAGAGCTACGCTCTATTCGCGCAGAAGTGGAAGAAGTCCGAACGGAATGGGCGACACACAAGCGAGCCGCATCATTTAATTCCGCTGCCCCGTTCGCTTTTGATGCGCGCCGCTTGGATGTGCCAAAGCCCGAAACTTACGATGGCACTCGGAACGCCACGGTGGTCGATAACTTCTTATTTGGCCTGGAACGGTACTTTGATGCTATGGGCGTGAAAGATGAAGAACTAAAGGTCAGTGGCGCACCAAATTACCTGCGTGGTGCCGCACAACTCTAGTGGCGCCGGAAGTATGGTGATATGGGCAAAGGGGTCTGCACCATTGATACGTGGACAGACTTCCAAAGAGAACTCCGAAAACAATTTGCCCCAAGCAATGCTGAACGAGATGCGAGAGCTCGCCTCCGAAGACTCAAGCAGACAGGTACGATTCGTGACTATATCAATGAATTTACGACTCTCATGCTTGAAGTTGAAATGTCCAATAAAGATGCACTTTTCTATTTCACCGATGGCCTCAACAATTGGGCCAAAACCGAGCTGGATAGACACGGTGTTCAGACCCTTGACGAAGCTATCGCCAAGGCTGAATCACTCACTGACTACTCTGGGCAAGGTAAAGATAAGCGGCCCATTCATGGCAAAGGTGGGGGAGAAAATCGCAAAGAGGGATATGGCGGTAATCGCAAGAATTGGGGAACTAACCGATCCCCAAGTGGCAAGATCGGGCAACAAAAATTCCCAGGAAAGGAGCAATCAAAGCCCAAAAGCCCTTGCTTCATATGCAACGGCAATCATTGGATACGTGACTGTCTGGAGAAGAAGACTCTAAACGCCCTTGCTGCCCACTTAAAGATCAATGCCGATGATACCTCGGCCCCTCCATTAGAAGAACCCCGACACAGCATGGGTTCCCTTCAATACATGTCCGCTCTTAAGGGACAAGCCCCTACGCCCGTTACTCCGAAGAAAGGGCTCATGTTTGCTCGCGCCACTATTAACGGTCACACCGTTAGCGCGTTACTCGACACTGGGCATCTCATAATTTCATGTCCGAGGAAGAAGCCAAACGCCTAGGGCTCAAGACAGTCTATCGCGGAGGTGCGATGAAGGCAATAAACTCACCTGCCAAGCCTATAGCCGGAATTGCTCATGACGTCCCACTCTCTCTTGGGGCATGGTCTGGAAAGCTCGACTTTTCTGTCGTCCCTATATACGACTTCAAGATGGTTCTAGGCATGGAATTCTTCGACAAATTCCAAGCCTTTCCTATGCCGGCCACAAACACACTCGCCATCTACGATGGGAACAAGGCATGCATGGTCCCTATTGAACGAGCCCACGTTGAAAAGAAATTGATCTCGGCCATGCAATTTAAGAAGGGGATGCGAAAGTACCCTAACTACTTGGTAACAATTCGGCAACTTGATGACGAAGGAGACTTTGACTCTTCGCGGACTGACCACCCGCAAATCTTAAAAGACATTCTTGAAGAATACAAAGATGTGATGCCCAAGGAGCTGCCGAAGAAACTTCCACCCAGGCGAGAAGTGGATCATTACATCGAGTTGGAACCTGGTGCCAAACCTCCAGCTGCTGCCCCCTACCGCATGGCACCACCCGAACTCGCGGAACTACGAAGGCAAATCAAAGGCCTTCTAGAAATTGGATACATACATCCCTCTAAGTCTCCCTACAGTGCATCCGTACTTTTCCAGAAGAAGAAGGATGGCACCCTTCGAATGTGCATCGACTACAGGGCACTCAATCGGATCACTATCAAGAATAAATACTCAATACCATTGATAGCTGATCTCTTTGATCAACTTGGCAAAGCGCGGTACTTCACCAAACTTGACCTGCGCTCGGGGTACTATCAAGTACGAATTGCTGAAGGATATGAGGCCAAGACCACATGTGTGACTCGCTACGGTACTTTTGAGTTCCTTGTCATGCCCTTCGGTCTCACAAACGCACCTGCGACCTTTTGCACCCTCATGAACAATGTACTACACCCTTTCCTTGATCAATTTGTTGTTGTTTACTTGGATGATATTGTGGTGTACAGCTCGACTCTCGAAGAACATACTCAACACCTTAAGCAAGTCTTCCAAGTACTACGCGAGAATGAGCTCTATGTCAAGAAGGAAAAATGTTCATTTGCCCCGGAAGAAGTTGAATTCCTCGGTCACAAGGTTAAAGAAGGCAGAATCATGATGGAAAATGCAAAGGTGAAGGCTATTCTGGATTGGCAACCCCCGACCAAGGTACCAGAACTTCGATCATTTCTCGACTTGGTAAACTACTATCGCCGCTTTATAAGAGGATACTCGGCCAAAGCAGCCCCATTGACCGATCTACTTAAGAAAAACCAAGTATGGCATTGGTCCAGCAAGTGTCAGCAAGCTTTCGAAGAACTCAAGCAAGCGGTGACCAAGGAACCCGTGCTGGCCTTACCGGATCACACAAAAGCTTTCGAGGTACAAACTGACGCCTCTGATTTCGCTATTGGAGGAGTGCTCATGCAAGATGGACACCCCATTGTCTTTGAGAGCCGGAAACTCAATGAGACGGAAAGACGGTATACAGTACAAGAAAAAGAAATGATTGTGGTCATACACTGCCTGCGAACATGGTGACACTACCTGCTTGGCTCACATTTTGTCATCATGACAGATAATGTTGCTACGAGTTATTTCCAGACGCAAAAGAAGTTAAGTCCCAAGCAAGCTCGATGGCAAGATTTCCTGGCGGAGTTTGACTATCGACTTGAGTACAAGCCTGGGAAAGCTAATGTAGGATGCCCTAAGTAGGAAGGCAGAACTGGCCACTCTGAGTTCAAGTATGCCGAAGTCCGACCTCATCCCACGGATTAAGGAAGGAGTCCAACAAGACGCCCAACTCAAAGATCTTTTGGACAAAATAAGGCAAGGCAAGACAAGGCGATTTTGGGAAGAAGATGGTATCGTACGCACTATTGGCGATCGGATATTCATGCCTAAGTGGGGAAAACTTCGAAAGGATATTATAAAGGAGTGCCACGACACTAAATGGGCTGGTCACCCAGGAATCGAACGCACCAATGCACTCGTGCAGGCCTCATACTTTTGGCCACAAATGAGGGACGAAATTGAAGCTTATGTGAAAACTTGTCTAGTGTGCCAACAAGACAAGAACGAGCAAATTCTGCCGGCAGGATTGTTGGAGCCCCTGCCCATTGCTTCAAGACCCCGGGAGAGTGTCTCTATGGACTTCATCACGACTCTCCCAAAATCAAAAGGATTCAGAAGCATCATGGTGGTTGTGGACCGTGTTGTGTCGAGAATTATACTCTCCGACCGGCGATCGCCTCGGAGATCGGGCGACCTAGCCATTGCCGAGCAATGAGGCGTAATCGCCGATCAATGACCGTGCGGCCTAGCCTTAAATTTCCGTGCCAAGATAAATCGGCCAACCGAAGGTCCCAGGACAAGTCCCGGTGCCGAGCGATCAACATCAAATACGATCGTCTCTCGATACTTGGCGACCGACCCTTGGAGACCGACCGATGCCGACCCTCAGTGACCAGCTAAAGACGACCACCTCATGCCAATCAGAGCCGATGGCCATCCAGTCGGCAAAGGCCGAGCCTCAGGACAGACCCCACGTGCAGCACCGAGACAAGATCCGCATATCACGGATCGTTGACCTGACAAACACAAGATCTTCCCACCAAATGACAGGCCCGCCAAAGTTGTCGGAAGGACCGCATGTGATGACTCGGACGCGTCTTGGCTCCTCATCGACCGCACACTGGCCGCCATTGCCTTGGACTTTAGCAGATCGCCCATGTGACCTTTGTGACGATCGCCCCATTATTATAATGGCCTAAGACGATCGCCCGCTAGAAACAAGGCTCTCACTCTATAAATAGAAGTGTCACAAGACTTGTCCAAGGACCGAAATTCTTACTCCCCGAACTCTGATTCCCATCGATTTTACTCTCGAACAAGCAACACAAAGACTGGCTTTCTCCTACTCTTGGCAATAAACTATCTTTCTTCATTCTTCTCTCTCCGCCTCTCTCATACAAATGACGATCTACGAGAAGGAAGAACACCAAGCTTCGCTCAAGAACTGGATTAACAGAGTCTTTTTACACTCATCAGTATTTAGATTTCTCACATTAATACTTGTATCCACGAATATTTGTATTAATAACATCTCGCGAGAGCATTCAAGCCCTGCCTAACAAACCCTAGCAAATCTTGTGTTTATTCATATTCTCTCTAAGTGCTCCGCAAATTGTTGTTTGTTGTCCGTCCATTCCAGCAGATTTAATCTTCGGATAAATATTTTGGGCAACAACAATCGCGCTAGAGGAAGGGGCATCTAACCCTCAAATTTTTATTCTAGCGTCCCAAGAACACTCACTGTTTCTGGGCATATACTTGAAGTGACACTCATCGCGCTTCAAAGAAATCTTTCGATATCATGTCTTCCGCCTCCGCCGAAGAAAGCCGGCCGCCCGCCGATGCCTCGCCTGTCTCGCCCGAGCCTCGCCGATGGCGGAGGGTAGCCGCCGCAGCCCGAGACGCTCGATCTCGCCCCGAGGTCCGGCCTGCCTCTCGCTCGATCGGCTCCGAACCAAGGAACAGATCGACGAGGCCATGGCCGCCCCACAGAGCGACGGAGTGCTCTCAACGCGCCTCCCGCTATCACCCTCGGCCCGCCGAAGTCCAAGCGAAACTCAAGGCGTTCTCGCCAAGCGATCGCCAGAGGCTCTCATCCGCAAGGAGAGGCGCCACACCAGGCACCTGCTGATCGCACAGGCGGACTCCGTCTTGGCGACCGGGCCCGCCTCACTACGAGACGACGGAGTTCGAGTCCGTCACCGGGAGCTCGGCTGCACCCGACTCCCGAAGGCGGCCAGTATGGCTCCCTCGCCAAATAGCCGAGGTCGGCAGCAGTGAGTCCGAGATCGCTACACGATCGCCTCCCGCTCCCAAAGCCGATCCGCAAGCGACCGAGCCACGGCGATGGCCGCGATGCAACGCGCTCGACGACATGAAGGCGCTCTGGAATCCGGCAGCGCCAAGAAGACGATCGCCGCCGAGCGAGCCACTCGCGGCCAACATCGAGCTCGCCTCGCGGCAGACAAGATCGCTCCTCCGCAAACACCTTTGTACGAGGGGAGATCGACTCAAATGCACCTGAGCAAGTTCAACATCTACATGACCGGGTGTGGGGCATCTGACGCGACCAGGTGTCGAATGTTCCCTATGACGCTGGACGACCTCGCCTACAGGTGGTACACCTCATTGCCACCTCGGTCCATTGACTCCTTTAACGAGTTGGCAAACGTCTTCACAGAGTACTTCGCCACCAGGGTCGCTTGGCCGGAAGGTCCCCTTCGCATGATGCAAATCAAACAGGGAGAAGAAGAGTCCGACTCGGACTACATCGACCGAGTAGACGAGATCATCCTCAACGGCGAGCCCGTAAGCGATGAGATCGCCCTCCACTCGGTCCTAGGAGGATTCCATGGCCTTTCGCCTATGTTTAGACATCTTACGAAGAGCCAACCCTCGACCTACGCGACCTTCCGAGCTAGAGCCGCAGACTTTCTGGCCAGGCAAAGGTTTCTCCTCAGCCTCTGAGCAGCGCGATCGGTGCCCGAACGACGATCTCCCGCCCGATCGCCAGTATCAACTTATGAATAACGCGATCGGCGGCCGAGCGACGATCGCCAGTCTTCCAGCCCGATCGCCATCATCACGCTACATCACCAAAAACCAGGAGGACTCGTTCGCCATCTACAGTTCACCATCTAACATGATGGACTAAGGCACGAGATCGCCTCCACCGCACATCATAAAGCCATGGTCCTGGTAGTCGATGGAACCGACTGCTTCGGCCATGCAAGGTCCCTTTGGGCCAAGATCGCCCGCCCTTCGTTTAAATACGAGGCCGGCGTAGTCTGAGGGCCCTCCAAAATTAATCAGTGGACACGATCGTCCGCCCTCAAAGGATCATCATCTAACATGGTGAACCCGGACAATGCGACGTGCCACAACCCCCGTCTCAACGTACACCGTCGAGGTTCGCCATCTCCATGGTGGGCCGAGGTGGAAGCAGAGCTAAACAAGCCGTGGGCGTGGAGTTGAATCATCCGACGCTGCCCCGCGCAAGGACTCCTCTAGACCAAGACCGCACGCCCTTCATTTAAATACGAGGCGAGGCGCAGCCTAACAGAGGACCCTCACAATAAAATGAGTCATGAGACACTCAATGTCTTCGCGCACCAAGACACGGTCATGGAGTCGGTCCATCGAACTTCGCGACTGTGCACGGTTCCTCAGCGACGAAACAATCAAGTTTCTATGAGGGATCGGCCAATGTTGTTTTTTGCAGGTACAAGAACCAATAGATAGCTAGCCAATCGACAAGATAGCCCAAGTCCGAATCCAAAGTCAGCTCAACGGATCGCTCGTCCTCATCTTACACGATCGCCAGCAAGAACCACCTCGCCCCGTGTCTTCAACATCGGAGCAAGCTGGGGGGCAATTGTTGTGTCGAGAATTATACTCTCCGACCGGCGATCGCCTCGGAGATCGGGCGACCTAGCCATTGCCGAGCAGCTGAGGCAGAACTGCCGACCAGCGACCAGGCGGCCTAGCCTTAGCCCGGCAGCCAAGATAAATCGGCCAACCGAAGGTCCCAGGACAAGTCCCGGTGCCGAGCGATCGACATCAAATACGATCGTCTCTCGATACTTGGCGATCGACTCCTGGTGGCCGACTAGCGGACGATCATCTCTCGGTACTTGGCGATCAACCCTCGGCGATCAACCCTCGGCGACCGACTAGCGGACGATCATCTCTCGGCGCCTGGCGACCGACCCTTGGAGACCGACCGATGCCGACCCTCAATGACCAGCTAAAGACGACCACCTCATGCCAATCAGAGCCGATGGCCATCCAGTCGGCAAAAGCCGAGCCTCAGGACAGACCCCACGTGCAGCGCCGAGACAAGATCCGCATATCACGGATCGTTGACCACAGCCTGTCAGCATCTTCCCACCAGCCGACAGGCCCGCTGAAAGTTGTCAGAAGGACCGCATGTGACAAGAATCTGACGCTGGCTGCTCCTCATCGACCGCACACCGGGCCGCCGTAGCCTTCGACTTTAAGTGCATCGCCCATGTGACCTTTAGGACGATCGCCCCATTATTATAATGGCCGGAAGATGATCGCCCGCTAGGAAACAAGGCTCCTCAGCCCCTATAAATAGAAGGCTGCCAGCAGTTGTCCAAGGACCGAAATTCTTACTCCCTGAACTCTCGGATTCCCATCAGATTTTACTCTCTGAACAAGCAACACAGCACTTGGCTTTCTCCTACTCTTGGCAACAGCTATCTTTCGGTTCATTCTTCTCTCTCCGCCTCTCTCATACAGCGGACGATCGGCCGAGAAGGAAGAACACCAAGCTTCGCTCAAGAACTGGATTAACAGAGTCTTTTTACACTCATTGTATTTAGATTTCTCACATTAATACTTGTATCCACGAATATTTGTATTAATAACATCTCGCGAGAGCATTCAAGCCCGGGCCTAACAAACCCGGCAAATCTTGTGTTTATTCATATTCTCTCGGAAGTGCTCCCGCAAATTGTTGTTTGTTGTCCGTCCATTCCAGCAGTATTTAATCTTCGGATAAATATTTTGAGCAACAACAGACCGATACAGTAAGTATGCTACTTTCATTGCCACATCACCCGACTGCAATGCTAATGAAGCTGTCCGTCTATTTTTCAAGCATATCATCAAACTCTGGGGGATTCCTTTGAGCATTGTGAGTGATCGAGACCCTCGATTCACTGGACGATTTTGGAGAGAACTATTCGAGCTATTGGGAACCGACCTTAAGTTCTCGACAAGTTTCCATCCCCAAACAGATGGACAGACCGAACGAATTAATGCATTGCTGGAGCTATATCTAAGGCACTATGTGAGCGCCCATCAGAAGGACTGGCCAAGATTACTTGATGTGGCCCAGTTTTCCTACAATCTGCAGAAAAGCGAGGCAATAGGTAAGTCTCCCTTCGAAATCATTATGGGTTTTCAGCCACTAACCCCAAATGTTGTAGCCTCGACACACGAATGGAAAAGTCCCACAGCTCACCGCATTGCCCGAGAATGGCACGAAGAGGCAGATATTACGCGTGCCTACCTTGATAAGGCCGCCCGGAAGATGAAGAAGTGGGCTGATCCTAAAAGAAGAGACATTAAGTTTCAGGAAGGCGATCAGGTCATGGTCGAACTTTCTACCAACCAATTCAAGGCGTTACGCAAAGTGCACAAGGGTTTGGTGAGGAGGTACGAAGGACCATTCACAATATAATCAGACGTGTCGGGAATGTCTCTTATATGTTACAACTCCCTCCAAGACTTAAAATACACCCGGTCTTCCATGCGAGCCAATTGAAACTCTACCATGCTGACTCGGAAGACCCACATCGAGGAGAGTCTAATCGGGCACCTACTGCTGTAATCACCTCATTCGACAAGGAGATGGTGTATATTGTGACCGAACGAGTTACTCGAAAGAGAGGCGTGCCTCCCTGCACAAAGTACTTGGTAAAATGGAAAAACCTCCCTGATAGCGAAGCCACATGGGAATGGGAAGACGAACTCTGGCAATTTCAAGATCACATCAAGAGGTTCAGACAAGAGAACGCGCTGAGGACGTCGCTGGAATAGGTGGGGGAGGATGTGACGGGTCAGGCGAAAGCAACCCGGATGACCCTAACAAGAGTCTCTATGTGTCGGAAGGTTCCGGAAGGTTCTAGAATGATCAGGAAAGACCAAGAGATCTCTACATACTTGTAATTCGTAGATGACTCTAGAAGCATGTAGAAATGTACTTCTTACACACTTTGTAGAATACTCATGTAAATGTACTACAAGTATCTAGAGTGTTCTATCTAGAAAGTTCTATCTAGAGAGTTCCACTCCAGAACTCTCCTAGGTTGGTATAAAAGGAGGAGGAGCCTTATTTGCTCACTCCATCCAGAAATCCTCAAGTAATCCAGCATTGTAAAGCTCTCTTGTACCAAAGCATTCATCTAATAAAATCCTTTCGTGCCATTGTCCCTTTTCTCGTTACTTTCAGGCTAACTTAGCAACTCGACTCAGCTTAGTTGTTTAAGTGCCGCATGGGTTAGCTGCGCAAAACTCCCATCCCGTGACAACGTGCTCTCCTCCAGTAGCACTGTGTACCGATCTCCATCTTTTTCTCCGACTTCGTAACCATCCTTCCCATTCGTTAGGATATGACAATATCTAGATTTTTTGGCATTAGCCGCCAGCTTTCGTAATAACTTAGGACAAATGTTCGCCTTCCATCTCCTCGCAAGAACCCTTTTCACAGCTATTTGTTCCATGCAAGTTCTCCGAATTTCTTCTAGCATGGTCAGTATTGGTTTATGTCTGGATCCTAGGATGAGCGCATTAAATGATTCCGACATGTTATTATCCACCGAATCGCACCTGATCTCCGTCGAGAAGTAGGCACGTGCCCACTGCTTTGGGTCTACATTAAGTGTTGCCGAAGCTGCCTCTTCATTTACATCACTTAGTTCAAATACGCGTCGGTAGAATAACATCTCACTTGTCGCCTTCACAATTTTCCAGAACACCCTTGCCAATATGGATTTGTATACTTTTTTCTCCAATTATTGTATGTGTGTCTAGGACACAATCTATGTTCAGACCTCGGGAACTAGGTGTCTATACTTGGGACCAAGCCCTGCATTCATAAGATGACAGCAACTTAATTAAAATTAAAACAGTAGGATAGTTAAAGGAAGAAGTAGTAGTAGCATTCACATATAGATAGACCTCATGCATAAAAAAGCATAAAACAGTACCTTAATTAAGGCATTTGCATAATTAACTTAAAATAGTAACTTAATTAAGGCCTTTGCATAATTAACGTAAAACAGTAACTTAATCTTTGCATAATTAACTTAAGACAGTAACTTAATCAAAACAATAGCATAAAATAGTAACAAAAATAGCATACCTTTTGTTGGTCGGAAGAGAAGCACCAATCGTCACCATCACCAATGTCAAGGTCAGCCTGTAGTTGCTGTAAGAACCAGTCCCATGATGCTCTCGATTCCACCTCTATGACACACCACGCGATAGGATACATTTGGTCGTTGCATCTCGTCCAATGGCTGTTATAAGTTCACCTTTACACATACCCTTGAGAAAACATCCGTCTATGGAAATAATTTTTCTACAGCCGGCTAAAAACCCTTGCTTCAATGAATTAAAGCATATGTAGATTCTCTGAAAGAATTGTTGGTTGGTTGGGTTATTGGTGTCCACCATTATCTTGCAAGATGAACCAGGGTCCACTCTGAGAATCTCCTCAATGTAGGTCCTCAACAGTGCATATTCTTCCTTGTATTGACTGAATGTTGTCTTGAGGACAAGTGCTTTGGCCCTTGAACATTGCAAGATGGAGACATCTAAGCCGAAGTCTTCGCAAACGGTCTCTTTCATTTGCTTTAACTTCCACTTAGGATTACCCTTTATCCTGTACTTATAGTGTTCAGCAATAACTCTAGGTGACAAGCACTTGTTCTTGTAGTGTTCAGGACATGAATGGGGCACATATTTCTTTAACTGTTGTTCCATTTGCAAGTTAATCTAATTCGGCTCGCCTCCTTCCTTTTATGTCGCACATCTCTCCTTTCCATCAGCGAATGCTTAAGTATGGCAGCCCTAACCTCTCCCATATTGCTAAA
Source organism: Orobanche coerulescens (assembly GCA_033398695.1). Classification (NCBI taxonomy): domain Eukaryota; kingdom Viridiplantae; phylum Streptophyta; class Magnoliopsida; order Lamiales; family Orobanchaceae; genus Orobanche; species Orobanche coerulescens. The sequence continues at coordinate 94,322,237 of CM065816.1, forward strand.
AGTCATGCCTGGCTCAAAGAAAGGCTTATATGTGTTGTACTTTGGGAGTGAATTCTTCTGTCTCACACCTTGCTCCACTCTTTCATCACCATCGTAGTAACCATCTTCATCTGACCCAAACTCATCACTATGATAGGCATCTCCACCGTAGATGGATGAGAAACCAATGCCTTCTTTCAAAATTATCTTCGCTTTTATGTCTTACTTCTTCAGCCTCCTCTCTATCCTCTTCACTCAACCAAGAACCGACTTCAAAATTACTAATGTTAGAATCACTATCAACCCCTTCACTTTCTTCGGATCCTCCTTCATTGTCATCCAAATCAGGGTCCTCATAATCATTTTCGTTCCACGTGCTCCACATATATATCGCATACACTGGTACCATCATATGCAGTTAACAACTCCCGGATGTGCTTCTCACTAGCAATAATTTCCAAGGACTTCATGTAGTACAATTTAACCTCTCCACTAAATCTGACTTCATTTCTTAATGCAGTCTCCATATTAGGGAGGCTAATCATACTTGGGTCCACATTAGGTACAGTTACGACCTCTCCTCCTTCGTAAATAAATTCACTGCCCTTAGTCAAGAACTTACCACCAACGTAGTAGGCCACAGTAACACCTATCCTACACACAAAAATAATGCTATTTTTGTTCAATGTGCAAAATAAGGAAAAGGGACAAGAGTTTGGCTGAAAGTAGTAGGCGAGGGAATAAATTAACAGCAGTGGTTCGGAGCTGTAAAATAGAAACGGTGAGATAAATACACTTACTCCTGAAATAATGGAGGTCTCCTGCTTCCTTCCTCGGAACTCCAACTCGGAGACTGAAAACCAAACTCTGAAAACTACTGGTGTAGCGATGGGACTCCAAACAAAAATTGCAACGAAGCCCTTTGCCGGCTATATCAGCTTCTCCAACGGCAACGGACTCCGTCGTCTATGAGAAGAAATTGGGATGCTTCACCTGTTCGACGTAGTGGTGAGTGAAGGTGAGACGGGGGAGGGGAACGGGTGTGGATGAGGAGAATTGTTATTTTTTCTTTTCTCATCTCTTAAATATAATCAACAATTTTTTGTTTATTATTTGGATTTATAAAAAAAAATTCTGATTTTTTGTTTTTTTAGTTTTTTTTTTATATCCATCCAGTACCATGAAGAAATCTATGCGGAAGATGCTGACCAAAATTTCTGACATGGCGGTGAGGTGGACGCTGAGTCAGCGAAAGTTAACTAAAGGTGGATGGAAAACTAGTCTGGGGATCAATTTGATAAAAAACACTAAGTAGAGGAATTAAATTCCTGTCATTTTCAATATAGGGATTAGTTTGATAACTTGTCATAGCAGGAGAGCTAAAAGTATGGTTTTCCCATGTAAATATGAATATAATAAGAAGAAATGGAACTTCTTTATATTAGTATACAATCTCTCTCTCTCTCTCTCTCTCGTTATATATATACATATACATATGTACATGTATATATACATATATATATTGTTTGAGGAGAAAGTAAAAGACAGCAAATCAATTGTATTCATAACACTGATAGAGGGGCATTTATATAGGCATTACAATGAGAGTCCTTCCATACATAGGATTCCTAGATAAGGTAAGACATCTAATAGTATCCTACTACCTCTAGAAGGATCTAGAACCTTTCATCTATGTATCTACAATCAGTATTAGGTAAGACACATCACGGGAATAATAATTCCCGGAACACTCCCCCTGTGTCGAGCACTAATACAACAATGATAGTAAGATGTTGCCTTCGTAAAAACCTATTCCAAGCCAAAACAAAACCCCATGGGAAAAATAAAGGCTTGATGAGGAAAAGATTGCAACGCACCAAGATAACATCATGTATACTCCCCCTGATGTATACATAACGACTCCCCCTGATGAGTACCTCAAATCATAGGAGTCGGATGCCAAGTTGCCCTCACAACTATACCAAGGAAAAACCCAGTGGGAAAAATACCTCTTGGTCTAAGTTGAACAGAAGTACAACGCATCATTGTATGGATGTTCTCATAGGTCGCCTCGTTAAAAACCTTACCAAGTGAAAACCCAGTGGGAAAAACAAACCTTGGTGGACAAAAAGAGCGCGACACATCCAAAGTGCAGAGTCACTAAAGACTTATCCGAAAATCAAGTTTTCTAAAGTCTTGACCTCCATGCACCAAATCAGTCATAACTTCTTCGATTCAATAGGTATCAACGAAACTGTAAAAACTTATGAAAACTAGACACCCATAGCTTTTCATTCACATATAGTACGTAACCTAGATCGACCTGAGTAGGTCACAAAACTCTATCGAAGTTGACTCAGCAAATTACCGGACATATCCTGTCCTACTTTGCAACAATGGTCATATGTCACTCAACATGATGGATGTGATCAAATGGTTGGTTTCCTTGGAAAGTAGACACAAACCTTTCCAATGGCACCAATTTCACCATTTTCCATCAAATGAGCTGCCCTTTGGGTCATATGGAAGATAGACCAACACATTCTGGGCAGATTCGGGTATCAGTTTTCAAGTGTCCTTTTTATCGAGATAGAGCGAGCCTCAAGCTTCTTGTCAATCACAGACATTGCGTGAGCGCATCCTAGGCCATCATCATAGTGGCTTTACCGGATTATTACGAATGAGTACATCGAGTCAAACATGAGTACATAATACCGTACTTTTCTCTTAAGACTGCATCATCACTTAAGTGAGCCAAGTCTTATGATGACTTCGACTAATCATTGGGAATCATATAGGCATTACTTTATCGTCTCTTAGGGAAACCGTCCCTTAGATTGCCTTAAACCGATTGATGAATACGCATCATCAAGTGTCCCCAAGATCCTTTCATTCTTAACTTTGGATTTAGCGGAATCTCTTAGTCTCACAAGAGTACATCACTATAAACCCTTAGTTTTACACGCAAAAGCTTCATATCTCTTCCAAATCAAGTATATACTTAGTATGCGTTCCCGACATTCACTTGTCGACGCGCTCTGTGGTCAGGAGCCACTTGATTTGAGTCTGATCCACCACGAGATCCTTTCATCACTTAACTTAGTTCCCCACTAAGATAAGATTTAACCACAAGCTGCACGTCAGTTTTTGGGAAACTATCTAATTGAAAAGATAGTGGATGCTATAACATCCATTACGATAGCACAACTAAGTTTCGTGTCATCGTAGTTGATTCCAGTGCGTTCATGAGAAACCTCGCGCCATGAGGTGAGTTTAACTCTTTCTCTCACTCGCTTTAACAAAGTATACGGATAGGTCTTATCTTTGGAGTGTCGGTACCACTTCAACAAAGGGCTATCACTTTGTTTATACTGAAATCGCATATGTTTCCATTTTAGGCCAAGGCTACAACGTTGTAGATTTTCAACGAAGTATGGTTCGATTAAACTCACATTCCACGTCCTCATGAACCGGCTTTATTCATAGAGTATTCTTTATGGATTGGCATTCATTGAGGCGTCCCCAATGATGACTATAATCCAGAATCACATGAGACGGATGAGTTCATTTGATCAGATGATCAAGTTTCATGTACCAAACTCGCATACATTCTTAGCGAGAGTATTTATCGAACCAAGTGGCATCCCAATACTCTATGAGATCCACGGCCTAGTAACACCATCTACCACAATTTGTGATGTTACCATATCACCATTCATAGGCGACGAACGTCCATGACCGGACACAATCCTTGCAGACATGTTTGCAGCATGTATTTAATCTCGTCACTTTAGGGAACTTGGTGAGACACAGTAGGGACAAACTACGACAATTCCAAGTCGTTCTACTCGAACATGATCGTTCGCATCTCCACCTAACGATGGGAAGACTGGCTCATCAAAGTGACTTACGAGATCGTCTGCCAAGGTATATTTTTAAGCGGACTATGAGTGAAAGCGCATGTCATATTCATCATTTATAACCCGTCATAATGCGTTGTGGTGACGCACTTTGGCACATGAACATGTGGACGATAAAGGTTTTCAGTGTTAACACAATCCAGTTAACAAAATGCATACTGTTACACTGGTAACTAAGCATTTGAATGATGATAGGTATAGGCGAATATGACATGTTGACCTATGCTACATAGCCGTAGCTACTGGTCTTGAGAATTCAACAAAACCGCCACCATGCACCACCGGGATCGAACATAAAGAAACGATTGAACCGATGATAGGCCGTTGGTTTTATCGAACCTCTAATGCTTTCTTGAAGAGTTCACTCCCTTCACCAGCCCCAGACACCTCAAAATTTCGTGAGCATGTATAAACGGGTGTTTAGGATTCCAAAACCATCAACCTTGTGGTCAAAAACCAGTCGAAATGACATCGAACTGGTCGTTCGGACGGCTGGTGGTATGTGAAGACTTCATTTAACTGGTTCACCTCCTTCCAAGTCTCCAAATGGCACCAAAATTTGTGAGAAGGTAGCCTTGGATGTTAGGAAGTACTTGTCAAAATTTCACTTGAAGACTTAGTCTGAAAAGTGGGTGAACCGACCTTTACAATGACTGGTCCGCAAGTTGGACAACCATAACTCAGGTTTCATCAACTTATCAATCATTGTCAAAGGAACAACATAACATATAATGTTATTACTTGAGTATGACCATTTGTGAACACCATCATAGCATCATAAGCCACCCAGGCTAATACTTATGATCATGTATGTATAAGGGCTCGGTGAAAAGGGAGGACTCAGCACCATGCTTATGCGAGTCGCTATATTATCCTCTTTAGCATAGGAGGGTCTCATCTCCTAATCGTGCCAAAGAATAGGCTTTAATAAATGAACATGGCTAAGAAGGATCATCGGGGGGTCTTTGGCGTCACACATGCTTATGAAAGCAAGACGCGGATGACATAAATATCATCATCGGTCATAAGCCCTGCTCATGACTCCACCAACGTACTTTGGTGTCTTTGATCCAACTAGTTTCTTTATTCAAAGAAAATGATGTCCATGACAATACCGTGGTATATGGATCATCAAATTGTCCAAATTTCGGACTATTAAAGCCTAAATGTGTCAATGTCCCAATACATCTTCTGGTTACACAAACCGATGCAAGCCGGACCATATTGACTCATGAATATTTTTTCTTTCACATGTCCAACACAAGTGATGCATAAGATTTTATTTCTCACAAATTATAATGAGATGCTTATGAGTGATACACTTTGGCATATATATCATCGAGACATAACATGGTTCAATTATTACGGAACATATGTGACTAGAAAACGCCATTCGGCATTCAACAACTTGAGCATTATACCGCTCATTGATTGTGATGACATACTCATCATAGTCACAATGGATTTATAAAACTAAATCCAAAAATATTCCGTTCCTTGAAAATAGCTTAATACGCACTCAATTTCGCTTGCAAAATTTTACAAACATGAGCATAGCGAACACTCTAACAACATAGAGATTTTATACTTGATATGATCAAAATGATCTATCATATTGAGTGCATAACATGGCAAGGTTATATGCCTAAGGGGCAAAATTACGACACAAACATGGTGTAATACTACCATGCACACGCTCGACCTTCTTATAAGGGTGCGTGTTTTGGGCTTCCCCAAGGAAACTGTTTTTCAACATTTGAAAGATGATAGTTTAGCGTACAACGCATACCAAAAACTGCATCATCTATGGCAAATTCGGCCAAAAAGAGGTTGAAAAATATGTGTCATAAGACCACTTGCAAATTTAAGATGGGAACCAAGTTGGTTGGGACAAAAGTTAGCACAATCGCTGGCAAAAAATTCCGCGCAGCTTGACCTTTGTTCACTAAAACAGCGGTAACTCCCTTGTTAGGAAGTCTATGGACGAACGGTCTGATGTTCTGGAAACTAGACTTCCGTATCTTTCTATCCATATATTGTGAACCACACGGATCATTAAACTCAGATCACAGTGCATGTTTTAATTGGATGTTTAGTTTTTCCCAAGTTTAGTGAGAAAACAAGGTTGAGACCATATCCAATGGCATAAGTGTTGATGCAAAACATGGCAATGACAGCCATATGTGCGTTTAAACGCAGCAGGGTGTTCGATTTCTTATCTCGACTAATGATCCTTTCGGTAACTCCAACTTGATAGACTTGCAGAGAAAGTAGGAATGTCGATGACTAAAGGCTGTTTAAAAACCACTGATTCCGTTTGAACTTTCAAAGCATAAACAAATACCAAGGAGGATGCGCCTAGTCATGATCAAAAGTGTAGACAAAATCCACCAAAGTGCATCGATCAACCAAGTATGTTAATTCTCAATTTGCAAGCATACGTCATAATAGCCATGTTGTATGGATGCAACACGGTGCATCATAATTAAGCATTTTGAACCATGAGACATAATGAATATACCATAACCAACTCGTCTTGACCATCCAATAAGATCGACTAAACATAGTCAAATGTATAAGGCACATGCCTTTACAAATACTCGGAAAAGTATTCGGACCTATAGTCATACGAACTATAATCGAGGTCAACGAATTCATGTATTTACCGCAATATGCCATTGCTTTACATGTTAAAATTCATAAGAATTACTCGTACATTCTTTCATATATCTTATTGCAAGGAGACGGTGCATGACTACACCCACATGCAATGTTTTATTTTAATAGGATGAAAGATGGAGTTTTCCAAGTATGGGATTGGGTCAAGACCAACGTGGTGGTCGCTCAATTCAACGTGACAATTCCGTCACAAATCGATTTTAACCACGACATATCCGTCGCAATCGATGTTTGTCCCATTTGTACGTCACAAGTCCGTGACTAATCATGAACGAGTCATAACTTTACCGTGACCGACAATGTTCATTTTTTTTTTCAATTGTTGGTTTAAAATCGACAAAACGGCGACGTCAAATCGCACCCAAAATGTGGTGTATGCAACAACCACAAATATCGACTTTCAACAATTATCCGTGACTCCCCCAGGACCGTCACACAGTTTACTTCGACATCCGAGAGTGATACCACCTCTAATTGTCTCATCCACCGCAAAGTAGCGTGGGAGATAAAGAACCCAAATACCCAATTCCCCAAAAAGAAAATTTCCCAAAAGAGAGGAATTGAAAAACGAGAACTTTAATAAAGTCTTACGGGTACTTGGTTCCATATATGCTTTGATTCTTGAACGGGAGATTCTCTCCATATGAGCAACATATTTCCGTGGGTACTCCGTTCTATATTTACTTTGATCCTTGAACGGGATAAGTATGGCTTTTTCTCCATAGCGTGCACATAATCATGAGCGACGTATTTTCCTATATACACGTAAAACATAAACATGTAAGATTCATAAGTGTACAAATTAATGAACAAATGAATCATTAATTAGGAAAATATGGAGAGTTGAGAAACGCCCGGATAGGGCTACTGGGCTCGATAATTCGGCCGACAAAGGACTCGAGCGCGGCGATGCAGCAGCTCGGTATTGGATGAGGTCGGATCTCCAAATTTCCTCGTAAAAATCTGCTTCTGTTCGGCAGTAGATTCAGTAATCTATATTACTCAGAATCCGATCTTCACCGTTGAATATACAGATATTTGTGTTGGGAAGTTGCTGTCAAAATTTCACACCGATCCGACGGTTAACGAATCGGGAAACATAATTTTGGTACGACTGCGTTGTGCAGAAAATTTACTCGCGGAAATTTTCGTCTCTTCGAGAATAGGGACAGAAACGGGTTGGAAACGGGTCAGCAACCGGATCTGGTTGGCCAAGAACGAATCGACAGCGGGTCGGAAGTCGGATCGTTTGGATTCACGAAACTCAGTGTAGGAATTTCGTGCCGGATTCGGCAGCGATTTGGTCGGGGCTTCGGGTTTTTATGCTTTGCCGTCAAGAGGGGTTCCACCAGCTTGAGCTCATGGGTCGTTCATGGGTCGTCGGTTTGGTTTGTAGTCGTAAGCTTCTGATGAGATATGGATTCGGGCTTCCAGGCTTGAGAGCAAATCTGAGATGGTTAGGGCGGGTGGTTTGCGGTCAGATTTCCAGTAGGTGGAATCTGGTTTGCAGATCGGTGACGGTGACGGGAGGATGATGACAGCAGGCGAGTCGGGGAAGACGATGGTCATGCGACGAAAATCAGTTTAGGGTTTCAGATTTTGATTTTTTTTTTTTTTTCGGAATTTCTGAATTTCGGACGAATTTTTCCTACTTAGTTGAGATACTACGTGCTGATAACGTGTTTGAGGAGAAAGTAAAAGACAAAGAAATCAATCAGATTCATAACACTGATAGAGGCGCTATATAAGATTACTGATGAAGTCTTCCATACATAGGATTCCTAGATAAGGTAAGACATCTAATAGTATCCTACTACCTCTAGAAGGATCTAGAACCTTCCATCTATGTATCTACAATCAGTATTAGGTAAGACACATCACGGGAATAATAATTCCCGGAATATATATATATATATATATATATATGTGTATATGTATATATACCCCCTCCCTCCTATCCTGTCTCTGGGGTCCGATGGAAATTTACATTTGCAAAAGTGTGAGATCAGTCATCTCCTGTGTTCTCACGTGCGTATCCAATCGCGATGAGAGCTACAGTTTTGACAAAATTATCCTACTAAAAAAAATTGTTTAGATACATGGTCTTTTATATGTATGGTCCAAATCCCGTGCGAATTCCACGCGAATCGCACCCGCACCCATACAGTATTCGATACTGCATACTGGTGAATTTTGAAGAGTCCGTGCATCATAGCATATATGTGAATAATATAACTAAATACAACAAAAAGTGTAAAATCAGATTTTCTTTAAATAATTACAGCAGTAGAAGGATATTATATACTTGATACATAGATTGTGTAGTGTCATGTCCCAGGATGTACATGTTGATTTTACAATATTAATCATGCAATGGGACATGGCTATAACTCTTTACTATCTCATGATATTTTTCATGCAAGTGGAACCATTTGTGATGATGACGTTTTGGAATTTCATATCATATCTCCTCCATGAAAGCAACATGTAGCATGTGACAGAACATCGTTTTTTGCATGAATTTATTATATTAACTCTAATACATCAACCCCAATATAGTTGGGATTAAGTGTAATTGATGATGATGATGATGATATTATGTAAACTTTGTAGAATATAATACATGAATATGTCTATAACGTTGTTATATGTATTTCTTTTTGTATGTGACAAATATCAATATTGAATACTGAAACATAAAAGTACAAATTTTATATTTTATGAATGACTTGTATTCCTAGTATTAATCTAAGAAATATATATTTATTTCTATATATGCACATTAGAATACATCTATATTATTGATTTAATTAGTTTTAATGATTCAAATTAAATGCATGAAATGAGAAAAATATTATTTCCATATATTAGTGAGCAATTTACCGAATGAGGAATCAGTCATTAATTAAGAAACAATCCAAATATTCACACAATCCGGATCATCCATTACATGCAATCAAAGGCAGAAATATATTCTTATTTCTCAAAATAAATCTCATTATCATATGATCCATTTCCCATAGCTATATAAATATATTGATTTATTTTAAGACATTTATATGTTATAATAATTATTTAGATTTAAGTATACAAACATATCTAAACAAAATATCTATACTACTTTAATTTAATATGAAAGAGTGAATGTGCACAAATATGAATGTGCACAAAAAATGTACCGTACAAACAAGTCATTGCTCAATGATTAATTACAATATTCATCTATGATTACAGCCTCATCTCCAACAATTAGAACAAAAAAGAATTAATGCGGAATATCAAGTGATGCGGAATATGAATTGTTGTTGCGGTTTCGAGTATATGAACCATCTTTGCACTTACAACACATAATGATTTCAATACTATAAATAAGAAATAAACAAACCACAATCCCATCTCCTCACACTCAAACACAAACAATAAAGGAAAACAACTAAAACAAATACCAAATCTCCACAGCAGATCGGAAAATAAAAAAAGAAAATGTATTTTATTTCTTGGTTCGTTCATGACCAAAAACAAAACGAAAATCACAAAGAGATACCTACCCGAGACCTCACTACAGAGATCTTGAAGACCATCAACCTTCGTGCCTTCGACATACGATGAATAAACAAGATTACTTTTGTTCTTCGATTCATAACTAAAAGAAAATAGGTTAATGGTTTTTGTGGTTGGGTTAAAGAAATTCATGGTTAAAAAGGGTTTGTGATTCGTGATTGATGGATAAAAGGGTTTGATTTGTGTTTATGAGATTCGTGATTAGATGATGAAAATGAGATCGGTTTTGGTGAGAGAAGATGAAGTGTGTAGGCGTTACAAAAAAGGAGTGTGTTTTTAGGGTTACGTCAAATGATATGAGAATGTTTAGGGTATTATCTTTTAATACTGGTTTGGGCTGCAATATTACAAACACATAAATGGACTATCAATCTATGTAATCTAAATCTATACTTTCTCTACTTTTTAGTTTTTACATGCTCTATTATATTTAAGCCCATCAAACAAAGACTATCACATATTCACAGTATCACGAGACAAAGCACAACATTAAAATTTAAATATATACTTTTATGAGTTTCATTATAAATAGGTTAAAAATATGTTAAAAGACTTCAAAAACATTTTCTTTTTGTTTTAAACAAAACAAATCAATAATATATAATGATATCCATTTTGGTCATTTTATCTCATGGAGAAAAAAGAAAACGTAAAATTATACATTTTATCATAAAACACCCCTCAAGTAGACAACTCATACATTGTCATAGCAAAAAATCATATGTACGTGATAGAATTATCAATTTAGCAAGAAATTTATTAACAGAGCAATTCAATAAAAATAACATCATATCTACGCAACAAACATTTACCTATGACCTATTGCCTAATAAAAATGCTACAACAAAATCCACAAAAACCAATACTATAAATAAGAAATGTATTTACAAAAAACCACAATCCCATCTCTTCACACTCAAACCCAAAAGTATCGAGAATATATATCTCTTTATACAATTGAGACTATAACAGGTTCCATATTTACAAGTTGATTACTTCAATCACGATTGAAACTATTGTTGAAATAAAATCATAGATATCACATCAATTGCAATGTTATCGAAACATATTATTTACTCAAAGTAAATTGCTTTTGAATTTATAAGTTATACATTGTTGTATATCTTAGCCTCACCATCACGTTAACAACTCAAAAATGTACTCAAACATTACGCAATCAACAATAAGATACAATTCGTGCAACGCACGGGTTCGCCATGCCTCGTATTACCTTCAAACTACGTTGTACGGATACGGGTACGGGTATCGTATCCGACACGATACGGATACAGCGACACGACAAATTTTCAAAATGTAGGGCACGTACGACCTGGATACGGCAACTAAAAATATAATAAATATTATATATATGCCTGAATTAGTATCAACAACAACAACATTACCCCAATACCACAACGGCTTCCGCAAAAAACGGAGTAAGGGGGTATCGGATGTACGCAGCCTTACCCCTGTCTTAACACAGAGATGCTGTTTCCGAATGATCTAAAATGAAAATTGCATCGAGAATTGCATGGAATGACTATTAGTTCGTGAGAAAAAGAAGCGCATCCAGTTTAGTGAGTTATTTTGTTTTATTCCATTATAATCCAGAACCAAAGAACAGGGCCGGTCCTGACAAAAGTGAGGCCCGGGGCGAAATAAAAATAATGGGCCCTTTATTACAAAACTATGGGCCCTTTATTTACATCCAAAAGAATCGCTGCAAAATGGTAGCCTAAAATCTGATTTTTTTTTCGTTTTTTTGAGGTGCTTTTTTTAGCCCTACACTACTAAAAAAAGGGCTTTACTGACATCAAAAAACTGTCACTAAACCCTTTTAATGACACACATAAAATGTGTCAGTAATCCGGCAGTCAAAACGCAGTGACACCATTTTACGGTGTCACTAAAACTGGTGTCAGTAGTCTGTGTTACACGAATGTAACTATATTCCGATACGACCATGTCAGTTTCTTCCAATAAATATTACATGTCACTACTCTGTCACACTATAGTGTGAATATACAACGACACAATAATAAGAGCAAATAGTAATAGTATTTCAGTGTCACTAAATTGATAATTTAATTAATTTAAATTTTATAATTAAATATGTACTGAAAATCACATATCAATTTATATATTAAAATGCCACATATTTTTGATGCTACAACAGTATTTGATCAAGTCTAAATAAAAAAAAAATTCATTAACCATTAGCATCATTATCTTTAATAGTTACAAAGTACAAAATATCACATCGCAAAACCATGAGGCCTAGCTTACAATACAATACAAAAGCAAAGGATAGAAAGACTCATATTTCTTGTCCTGCATAATTCTCGATGACTAGCCTTCTTTTCGCACATCGGATATCAAACAACCAAATTTGTCTTGGATTTTCCGCGGCACAAAATGGAAAAGTTAATCTCCCTTGTGACAAGATACACAATGAAGCAAACATAAGCAGCCGCAAAAGCTAAGACTATAGCGGTAAACAACACACCACTCCCTTCAGACGAGAAAAATTCCACCATTAGGTATCCGTTGATCATTATTACCAGGGCTGCCACAAGTCATGATATAACCTGCAAAGCAGAAACACGGCTGAGTTTTTCACTTCTGTTTTTGAAAATTTAATACAGCTCTTTCATATAAAATAACTATGTGGCGATACTAAAGGTTAACAAGGGGAAACGGAATGAACTCCCCAAAATACGGAGTATTAGATATAATACCATTCAGCTCGATTAAAACTCGCAGACAAAAACGACATGCAAATTCAATACATTTCCAACATAAAAGAAAAAAAGGGGGGGAGGGGGATTACCTGAAGAACAGTGCCAATTTTGAAAAGGCCCATGACTTCCTCCTTGGAAACCAGGCAAAGCAGAGGAATCAGAGCAAAAGGGATCTGAATTGACTGCAGCACATTAAGCCATATTGTCCTGCGTATAATATGAGCAAATTGAAAGCTACAATAATTAATTGTGCAGCTTAAAACAAATTAGTAATTAAGTGGAAGAAGAGAGAGTACTTAATAAAAGGCATGGATAGGTGTTCATTCAAGCGATACGAAGTCCAAATCCACAGCAAGTGGCTCACTCAGTTTCAGTCAAAGAATACACAAATGGTTGAAGAAGAAGATAGGAAGTTGGATTTTAGTGTAGTAGAGAACAGAAAAAAATTCAGATACAGAATGCAGAGGAGGGGAGAACCACAAAAACACAGGAAGATACTCGTCATCCGAAGTAGCTCGAGAATTACAAAAAAATAGTTATTTCAATAAAAAGAGGAGAGAGTTACTGTTTTCAACAATGAAATTTAATCATACAAAGCATATTGCTTGGTTATAAAAGTAAACACCTAAATCTCCTTCAAATATATCCCTACCAAGGTCTCTTTAGGAACTCCAAAAGTCTCTATCTTTAAGAAGTGGCTCCTTTCCATTCCTTCATCTTTCTATATCTATTTTCTATATTATACGAGATGCAAGCCTACATCAAATGAAGACTAAGCCAGGAGTATGAACCACCAACAACATATGGGTGAGCTGACGCCATTTCCCATCTGGAGTTTTGTGACCTTGATATAAAATCATATGTCACTTAAAATTTAACAAACTCCATACATACAAACTCAAAACATAGGTATAACAAGCCAAATCCGTAATCAAACAACTATATATCAATGTCAAAGAAACTCATTTCCACAAATTAGGAAAGATTGCCTGAGACCTGTTAAGAGAAACTGGATGTGAGCCAGGGAAAATTTGAGGCCCTCTAACCTATAGAATATAAAAGGGAACTTATTAAAGTTGATATAGGCAACAAGAAATCAGCACAATTCGATGTAGCAGACCTATACAGTAGATATATTTTTACAAAGACTGTTTGATCACTTGAGAAAATAAAAAAACACTACTTCCAGAAAACATACCCTTCAGGCAACTTCATAATATGAAAACATAACTGCCGCATTGCTATTTCCTGGTCACAAGGGATCTTATCACCCAAAATATCATCATTTGTCTGACCAACTGTGCCTCGTGACTCTCCTGAAATGTTTACACTATTCAAGGTTGAGGGGGACTAATTGATGACTACCACGACAAAAATTCAAGTAGAATAAATCTGCCACAAAACCTCAGGCACTGAGTAAAGAATCAAGAAATGTACTTGGACAGTTTTTCCACCATTCAGAATTGCACCAGCCTTTTACAATAATTTCCATAGATGGGAAAGCTACAAATGACCAAAACTTTATCAAAATTTCATATTATTATCATATTTCATGCCTCAAACCCTGAAGATATCATAATTTCAGAAAATACAAGCCATCATTGGATTTCAAGTTTCAACCTCCTAAAACTAGAGCATATGCTCCAGTGGTGGCTTAAACACAAATGGGATCAAAATTTCATATTATCCTCATAGTTCATGCCTCAAACCCTTTAAGAACATACAAGCCAGCATTGGGTCATTATTCCCCAGTTTTATCCTCCTAAAACTAGAGCACATGTTCCAGTGGTGGATTAAACACAGATAGGATCAGAATATCATAGTTCATGCCTCAAACCCTCCGGATATCATAATTTCAGAACATACAAGCAATCATTGGATCCTAAAACTAGAGCATATGTTCCAGTGGTGGTTTAAAATAGCAATCATGCAGTTCATCACATATGTCTAAGCCGTCTAATACTTAGAATATCACATTCAAGTGGTTGCTGTAAACACCAATATTGCATATCATTAACAACTTTTTCATCATTTAAGCACAGATTAACCCATAAACCATAAGCACTCTTGCACCAGCCCATAATTTCAGCAAAATCGAGCATATTAAGTAAGGTAATTGAAGAATATATCAGAGAAGACCTATCTTAGGAGACATTTAGCATCATTGTTAACCTCCATCTTCACAAAATCGGGCTGCTAAAGAAACCCCCCGGTGCCAGGATCACTCGCTAGCTTAACCCACATCTCCAACCCGAACGTCTCCCCAAATGGGCCTGCACCTGCCCCCCTACGGGGCCTAGAGCTACAAGTCAAAGCCGCCTCAGCATCGGAGAGCCTGGACTTAAGGAACTCATTGTTGGGGTCAATTTCGAGCCCTTCTTGTAGGAAGAGGCAGCGTTGTTGTAACCATTGAGGCCCATATGCGCCACACCTACTCGCGGCGAGTAGCCCTTGCTCCAATCGGGCTTGATCTCTATGGTGTTCTGTGCATCAGTAAGGGCTTCGGAGAATTTTTTGAGCGAGGAGCAGCGGATCGATTGGAGTAGAGGACGTGGTTGGTGGGGGCCAAGTTAAGAGCATCTGTAAAGTGGCGAACGACATCGTTGAGGTTGCCGACGGAGTAAACGGAATTGCATTTGGCCTTTGTTTCGTCTGCCATTATCAAATGAAGTATTGGGGGTTGGTTAAGCACAGAATCAGGGAATCGGGAGAGATGCAGTAGTAGTAGTAACTTTATCTGTTAACAAAGAAAATAAATAATGAGGCAGGTTTTTGATGGAGTCGATGGGTGAGGGGAGGAGCGGTGAGAGAGTTCTAGGACTCTACACGAGACTGAGAGGGAAAGGGTTTCTGGAAGTTCGACGAAAACCTAATGCATCATTAATAAATAATATCTTCAGTGACACGATTTACTTAGGATTTTATTATTGATATGTTAGGGTCAGGAATTACTGATATATAGATTAGTGATACGTCGGTGTGAGCAATCAGTGACACTTAGATTTTAAATACAAAAATTAATCCAATTTTATATTTTTAATAACACATAACAAAAAACTGTCAGAACGCAAGTGTCACTAAAACCCTTTTTTTAATAGTGCTAGTTACATATAATAATATTTTTAGGCCCAAAAGTCAAAAACATTAAATATCAAAGAAGTCCAAATCGAAATATAAGAATAAAACAAGTATTTACCATATCAATGGCCCACCCTCAGCGCCGACCCTGCCAAAGAATAAGGAGTCTTTGGCTCCATTAGTAACAATGGAAACATGCCTGAATTAGTATGAAAAATAATATTTTAAAAGATAAATTTTCTTAATACATATGATCAAACCAAAACATAATATTCATTACATATAAAAATAGAGTACAATATCACCATAACATGATAAGAACTACCAAATAGAAGGCAACATCCATCTTAAACAAGTCGATAAATCAATCATTCATATTATCAGTCTCAACATCAACATGGACTTCATCACAAAATAAGCCCGCCTCTTATTCGGTTCAAGAGATAAATTCTCCGAACGGAAGTGAGAAGATTTACCGACTTTAAGAAACTGAAGAAATTGAAGACTGGAGAGAAGACTTACTGACTTTCATGGAAAGGAAGAGAGAGGGAGAGAGAGAGAAGTTCGGCCGGGAGGGAGGGGAATATGCAGATTTTGCAGTGTCGGGCGGGAAAAACAGAAGTCGGTTGTGTGCGTCCAGCCGGGAAGAATTATGGCGCTCGGGGAAGAAGAGGCACTCCTGTTTGGTTAGGCAACAATTAGGGTTTTATTATGGATTTCTCGTGTCGGACGGGCCTATCGCCATATCGTGTCCGTATAATATTCGTATTGTTAGAATTCAAACCCTTCTAGAATGGAGGCTAAGTAATTAAACATGTGACGCCATCTACCTTTGAACAATTAGTTGGCAAGTTTGACAAGAAAAGGATGGGAAACTTCACAATACCACATCATGGTTGATCCTTTTACACCATGGTTTCACACCATGTTTACTACCTATAAATAAGGCATGTTTGTAGCATTTGTAATTATACTATCTCCAAGAGTGAGTTCAAAGAGTGAATAACAATCCAAGTTGAGATTGAGTGAGTTTGAGAGTTTTTTGTTATGTGAATTTGTAATTCTATTCTTGAGTGATAATAGAATAAATATTTTTCTCTCAAATCATCGGTGATATCTCAACAAGTGGTATCAGAGAAAGGTTTTGGAGTGCTAGCCAGAAGTAGTAGAGGAGCTGAAAATTTCGAGTTTTACAAATGTGGCCGAAACTTAGTTTTGAGGATATCGTTAGATTCCTCGCGTCGAGACGAGTTCAGAGGTATTTTCGGAATACAAAACCGACGTCAGCCGAAGCCGTACGGGCTGCCGAAAGAATCGTCTCAAGGTTGAAGACGATGAACAGTCGTTTCTGCAAATAAATTTTCCAGAAATTACATATTGGTCCCTGAACTTTCGGAAATTTGTAATTCAGTCCCTAAATTTTTGAAATTTTTTTATTTTGACCCCAAAAATTTCAAAAAAAAAAAAATTACTTTTGGCCACAGAAGCTTTGTTATAATCATGGCTGGTTTTACTACCTCTATTGAGAAGCTCAATAACAATAATTATGGGTCATGGAGTACCCGTATGAAGTTTTACCTGCTCGGGCAGGACTTATGGGATATCGTGAACGGAGGTGAGACAACACCACCAAGGGAGGCCAAAAGCACAGACACAACCTCCGACATCTCAATCTCAACACCGGTACGACCAGATGCTGCACATCAAGGGCCAGCTGCCGACCCTGATGCTTTAAAGAAATGGAAGGTTAAGGCAGGCAAAGCTATGTATGCCTTAACTGTAGCTGTAGAAGATGAATTTCTCCAGCGGATCAAAGATGCCCGAACACCGAAGGAAGCTTGGGATACATTGGCGGCTATTTTCGCGAAGAAAAATGATGCAAAATTGCAAAGGCTTGAAAATGATCTTTTGTCGATCTCCCAGAGAAATATGTCCGTGAGTCAATATTTCTCAAAGGTGAAATCTCTTTGTGACGAGATTTCTAAACTAGATCCTGAAAATGGCATTACACAAACCAGGATGAGAAGAATTATCATCCACGGATTGAAGCCGGAGTATAAGAGTATTATCACGGCAACCCGGGGCTGGGCCACCGAGCCAACTTTAGCAGATCTCGAGAATTTGCTAATTAATGAAGAGGATCTAGATAAACCCACGTCTAGCCGAGCAACCAATAGTGAAGAGACAGCCCTTTTCACTAATAGAAGAGACAATCAAGGACGCGGACGAGGACGCGGTCGTGGTCGAGGACGAGGGCGTGGTTTCGGGAGATTCAATAGTCAAGAAAGAGATGTTCGAGGAAACCAAGATAGAGGTTTCCAGTCAGGGGGAGCTCGAGGAGCTCAACATAATCGAAATGGTCAGAACCGGTGGCAACAAAAGGATCGTCAAAGTGACGAATGTTTTAATTGCGGCAAGAAAGGACATTATGCAAAAAATTGCTGGTTTAAGAGAGTTGAAGGAAATGCAGCAACAACATCTAAGGACGAGGCTCCAGGAGAAGAAGATTGGGATTTCGAGACTTCCTTCTATGCCGAGGAGGTAGATACTACTGATACACGAGGGAAAGGCCCAAGAGAGGAATTCGCACTTACTGCGGTATGTGAGCAGTTAGTCAATTACAAGAATGATTGGATCGTTGACTCTGGTTGTTCCAATCATATGACCGGAGATGAGTTGAAACTTGTAAGTATGACCAAGTACAACGGAGATCGAGTTATTGTGACAGCTGATAACACACAATTACCAATAGACCATGTTGGCAAGACACAGCTGCCACAAAGGTACAGACATGAAGAAGTACAACTCGACAATGTCTATCATGTCCCAGGGATGAAGAAGAACCTGTTGTCAGTACCACAATTAACTGCTTCAGGTAATTATGTGTTGTTTGGCCTGAACGATGTGAAAGTGTATCGTGAATTGAAAGTCATAGGTACACCATTCGTGGAAGGACCAAAAATGAAGGCTATCTATGTGATGTCAGCTGAAGAAGCCTACGTTGAGAAGGCTAAGAGAAGTGACACTGGAGACCTATGGTGTAACACCCCCAAACCCTTCGGGAATATTACAGCGCCGCAGACCCCCTCCGTGAGGATCTACCAGGCTAAAAACAGAAAACACATTAACACTATACATGCCGACATGGCTAACAAACGAACCATTAGACCGATTTGGTCTTTTACCACAACATACACATCGAGCATACATTACTCTTTCTCGTAACTCATACCCACGCAGGGGTTAACATAAATCAACAATCCCGCATAGGGGAAAGTAAACACAACGGAAAGACAAAACAAAACATCACCAAATATTCAACACCGGTCTTCATGTGATTAGTATCGCCGTCTTCCATCATCCTTCGTAACGATCCTGTGAATTGCTCCCAAAGAACCTCGCAAATACCGGACGCAATACAGACATCCACCCCGAATACTCAGTGGTTAGCAAAACCCCACTGTTTTGCTAGTGCAAGTATAAATACAAAGACAGGCCATACAAATCATACTCCAAGAACATAGAAATCATGAATATACTTCCCGAGATAATTCACTTGATCAAAACAATTTAGATTACGAAAGATAAGAATAAAACCATTTTACAACTTACAAAACATTTTACGATCTCGGGAGTTTTTGAAAACGTTTGGGATTTAAGAATTTTCAAGCCTTTCGAAATGCTTAGGGACATAGCCCAACAATCGTTTATTTCAAAGTACAAGTCCGATGGCAGATAACAGGGCCCACGACCCAATTATAACATTCCAATCACAACACAGGGGTCCACGACCCAAATCATCCACATCACATACTCCCAAGAATAACCCGGTGGAAATTACACAGTATCCAACATTACCATGACAACAGTCTCACTCAACATACCACAGAGCTACAATGCACAGAGCAACCACAGGACTCACGTACCCATACCAAATTATCACAACCAAGAGACAAATCATTCACAACACATTTATTGGTACCATTCCAGCTAAGTACCCTACCATTTGGACTGCCATTCTAATCAGACGAAATATGCGCCAAAAATCACAGTTCTCCAACAAAACATTTCAAAGTTAACCATGGTAGGAGAATCACGGCCACCGTACCCGCAGAGCCCGTCGGACATCCCCGGGTGGCTAACCACAGCTCACGATACGCACACTCACGGCAATACGTATCCCTAGAGGCCCGTCGGACCGTCCCTAGGTGAACATACACATATCATCCACAACGCCACGGGAAGCCATAATTCGAATACTAGAATGTGCATACAAATGCTAGGTACTTCGCTAGAATGGCCACTTTAGTCGACGTACACTCACAACTAATGTCACACAACCACAAGCAAATACCAATACCAAGCAACACCAAGTGTCACAATCTCCTCACGAAGGAATAACAACCAATATCGCACACATTACGCTTTTACCGAACAAGTACACATAACATTACGTAATCCCCGGCAAAGGATTACGGTCTATTAAACTCACTCAAAGTGATCGTAGCATCTTTCAACATACAAAACCAACACATATATTCCGAGAACACATATATTCACGAATTACAAGAATTATTGTTGAAAGACAACATTTATCGAGAACATACCGATCCCTTTTACGTTCATTAAACATTGGATTTCGCATAAAATCATTTATCAATAATTATGCCTACGAAACATGAAATGTATGGACAAGATACTTGCCTCAAAATCGGTACGCAAGTATTCCGACGAACACGGCTCAACCGGAAAGCTTCGAAACGCCCAATGCTATCGAAACGGAAGACGCATTTACGAGCGAAAGGGTTCAACGCGGTTTCTTCGCAAGAAACACGACCCTAACATCATACAATCAATAAATCATCGACCATACGAGGAAGAATAATCGTAGAACGCCCGAAAACCCCTCTAAGACATTTCTACGGACACCTTCAAGGCGTCGGTCAAGAACTCAACTCAAACAACGAATCGATACGATCCAACCATGGAATAACAAGGAAATGATATAATACATCTAAATAATCATCAATCCATCAACAAAACGGAAAGAATCGGACAAAACCCCAAAATCCCCAATTATCCAAAAGGTAGGGTTTCAAGAGATATTACCTTGAGTGATTCAAGTATTTAGATTCGTAGAACACGCGTTGGATTGATTGTCCGGCTTCACAACCGAAGAAGAATGATGAAAATCAACCCTCCAAATGATAATGATGAGAAGCTCTCCTCCTCTCTCACTCTCTCGTCTAAGGAAAAAGAAGAAGGAAATGAGCTGTTTCACGCTCAAAACAACACATTTATAGTGTAACACGGCAGACCTATCGGCCACCTATCGCCGATAGGCCCAACCGATACCCTATACAAATGCCGGCAGAGAGTCTATCGGCCCTCCCTATCGGCCGAAAGGCTCTGGACGGTGCCCGACACCGACGCCTTTCACTAAAAAGAACATAACTCTCTCGTACTGACTCCGATTGACTCACCGTTTGAACCATTGGAAAGCTAACTCGATGTTCTATAATATTGCAAAGATTTATAATTTTTGGAGTCACCAAAAATTAATGGTGATCTAACAAAGTCGAACTCATACTTAGAAAAGTCGTTTAGTAATCCTGAATTCAACAAAACGACACCGAAACCCGAGTCTGAATACGAACCGAAGATACGGTTACGAGGTACTCACAAAGACGAATCTAAGAGCTAGTAGAACACACGATTTCGACCACCCGAAGGCTCGAAATTCGACAACGGAAGGTAATTACCCCAAACTTTGGGAAATTACGAAAATGGCCCAACTGCCCGAAAATCACCATACGACAACGAATAATCAAACCAAAGCTCACAACACGTCTAACAAAGTTAAACGGACTTGCGGGAAACTCGAAACAACAGTTTCGGACGAGATTCGCAAGAATCGAACTCAAGTGCGGAAAAGTCGCTAAAAAGCACAGAACTCAACGAAACGATACCGAAACGAACTCGGATGTCAAAAAGTGTAGAATTAATCATTCTCGAATGACGAAAGCGGACATGAGCGAGTCAAAAAACAGACTTCCGCCTAAAAAAAAAAAAAAAAAAAAAGAACTTACCGGAAATCGAAAATTGCGGATATTACATTCTACCCTCCTTAAAAGAAGTTTCGTCCCGAAACTTAAAACAAGTGGGGAGGGAAATATTCCGCCAGGAAAAACTCAACGAGATACACAAGAATGCGTAACTAACGCCCAACGGCGAAATGTTACAAACAACGCAAAGGAGTATACGGCTTGAAAACACGCTCCACGGCGACCAACACAACGTCGCCGTTAGGGATATAATAAAAACCAACAAGTGACAAACGTCATCAAACGGATAATATAGCCAAGTCAATTATCCGACAATCACAAAACACAACGAACGAAAATCAATATGATTGACCAACCCAACGGTACATCAATCAAAACGCGAGTCAACCGCTGAACAAACACGAAATCCCACCGCCTAAGGGCTGGAAGATCGAAAACGAAACTAATTTCCCGAACTGAAGGGAATTACGAAGGAGCCTGAATGTTCGCCAATCACGGAACGAGGTCAATATAAACCGAACAGTCAAACGATCAAACCACAACGATCGAGACAACAAAGATCGAAGAATCATGTTCGAATCACAAAGAACAATAAAGTTCAAACAACAACTCCCCGGATGATCCGTGAGAACTACAAGACATGCATTGCCGAAGATCCACAGGAAAGGGAATAGCGACTGAAAAGTCACAACGACAACGAGTTATTCCGAAATAACACCACACTCGTTCGATCAACAAAAGCAAGGAGCAGGACAAGCTCAGAAATGTCAACGAACATAAACGAGTCGACAGAGTCGAAAATGTAAAAGTTCAAGATCCAGTCCACTTCGAATAAGAGAACTAGTAGAACCAAAAGATGTTACTTCCGAACAAGGTTCACAAGAATCGAACCGAATTCGGAAAGTGGCAGCGATAACCAGATTGACCCAAAACAAGATCACAGCTCGTTCGAACGATGAACCCGAAATACAAAACAAGTTCATAAAGTGCCAACGAACATGAGCGAATCGATAGACTGGAGAAAGAGAAAGTACCGAAGTCAAAATAGTACGGGCATTACCACCGACCTCGTCCACGAAATTCACAAAAACGGGAGCAAGGTAACAAGGCATTAAACAACCGACACAAAACGGAACCATCACCGATGCACACGGTCATACCAAACCAAGCTCTAACAGCTCGCACATGCGCGACAACGCAGAAATCACCACGGGGCGACAACATTCAACACCAACATCCCGCCTCTCACAGGGGCTAGCACAACCCATGTGTGGAAAGCGACTCAACGCGCACACCGCCAATTCGATCATACTCGGGAGAAAGTATCAAAATGACAACGCGAACATCATACATTCATACCCAGCCCTCAAACGGGAATGGATAGGTTTAAAAACGAAAACCTCATTTTGAAAATAATTTAGAAGAACACCGGTTGATCTTGAGTATCACCTTTCAAAAAGTACGAACTTGAAACATCGTTATCGAGACATTGGAGAACCATTTCGCATTTGATAAAAATGAGGACACTTTCTCTTAGTGAAAACTTTCAAAATATTCGACCCTCGGGTCTAAATAAAAGTGTTGAAAATATCTCAAAACATTTTGGTCCTCGAGGTAGAAAAATTTTGAAATATATTGTGACATCTAGGATGTACCACAAGAAAATAACTCATTTGAAAAGTATGTCTCAAATTTATTTTTCTAAGATACTCAAGGTTTTCAAAAATCCAATAGGCGAATGCCCAAAACTCACACATACCGACGTTCACTAACACAACTCCTAGCACACGCATCAAAGCGTTTAAAATCAAGACAATACATGTCTTTAAACGAAAATAAACGATAAAATACCACATTCGAACAAAACCACCGATAAAATACCCTCCCGCATGGCTAGTGAACAAGTCGAACGCGTATAAGCACAAAGCTTCCACAAGAGACTTGTAAAGCGCAAATCGATTCGAAAATCATCAACAACGAACAAAAACAACAATAAAAAGATATCACAAGCGACGACACTCCTCGTATAAATCAAATACGAGCGTTGACTAAATACATATCGTGAAAATCAAAATTCACATAAAATTCCACCACTTAACAAATAATCATAAAAATAGCTCGTGTCACACGAGGCACAACACAAAGAAGGGAGACTTACTTCCACAGTCGCACGAAGATGATGGCCGCACCTCGATACTAATCACGACCGACACCTCGGGCGACGCGTCGCGACATTCGACTCGGATAAAATCGACAAGACAAGACAAGACAAGACCCAACAACACACAACTCCGACCCGACACCCTAGGTTTCCGCAACCTAAGCTCCGATACCATATTCGTAACACCCCAAACCCTTCGGGAATATTACAGCGCGCACCCCTCCGTGAGGATCTACCAGCTAAAAACAAAACACATTAACACTATACATGCCGACATGGCTAACAAACGAACCATTAGACCGATTTGGTCTTTTACCACAACATACACATCGAGCATACATTACTCTTTCTCGTAACTCATACCCACGCAGGGGTTAACATAAATCAACAATCCCGCATAGGGAAAGTAAACACAACGGAAAGACAAAACAAAACATCACCAAATATTCAACACCGGTCTTCATGTGATTAGTATCGCGTCTTCCATCATCCTTCGTAACGATCCCGTGAATTGCTCCCCAAAGAACTGCAAATACCGGACGCAATACAGACATCCACCCCGAATACTGGGGTTAGCAAAACCTCACTGTTTTGCTAGTGCAAGTATAAATACAAAGACAGCCATACAAATCATACTCCAAGAACATAGAAATCATGAATATACTTCCCGAGATAATTCACTTGATCAAAACAATTTAGATTACGAAAGATAAGAATAAAACCATTTTACAACTTACAAAACATTTTACGATCTCGGAGTTTTTGAAAACGTTTGGGATTTAAGAATTTTCAAGCCTTTCAAATGCTTAGGGACATAGCCCAACAATCGTTTATTTCAAAGTACAAGTCCGATGGCGATAACGGGGCCACGACCCAATTATAACATTCCAATCACAACACAGGGTCCACGACCCAAATCATCCACATCACAAACTCCCAAGAATAACCCGGTGGAAATTACACGGTATCAACATTACCATGACAATGTCTCACTCAACATACCACAGAGCTACAATGCACAGAGCAACCACAGACTCACGTACCCATACCAAATTATCACAACCAAGAGACAAATCATTCACAACACATTTATTGGTACCATTCCATTAAGTACCCTACCATTTGGTGCCATTCTAATCGACGAAATATGCGCCAAAATCACAGTTCTCAACAAAACATTTCAAAGTTAACCTGATACGAGACTCACGGCCACCGTACCCGCAGAGCCCCGTCGGACATCCCAGGTGGCTAACCACAGTTCACGATACGCACACTCACGGCAATACGTATCCCTAGAGGCCCCGTCGGACCGTCCCTAGGTGAACATACACATATCATCCACAACGCCACGGGAAGCCATAATTCGAATACTAGAATGTGCATACAAATGCTAGGTACTTCGCTAGAAT
Organism: Orobanche coerulescens; assembly: GCA_033398695.1. Lineage (NCBI taxonomy): Eukaryota > Viridiplantae > Streptophyta > Magnoliopsida > Lamiales > Orobanchaceae > Orobanche > Orobanche coerulescens. Next base: position 94,347,830 of record CM065816.1, read on the forward strand.
GGCCACTTTAGTCAACGTACACTCACAACTAATGTCACACAACCACAAGCAAATACCAATACCAAGCAACACCAAGTGTCACAATCTCCTCACGAAGGAATAACAACCAATATCGCACACATTACGCTTTTACCGAACAAGTACACATAACATTACGTAATCCCCGGCAAAGGATTACGGTCTATTAAACTCACTCAAAGTGATCGTAGCATCTTTCAACATACAAAACCAACACATATATTCCGAGAACACATATATTCACGAATTACAAGAATTATTGTTGAAAGACAACATTTATCGAGAACATACCGATCCCTTTTTACGTTCATTAAACATTGGATTTCGCATAAAATCATTTATCAATAATTATGCCTACGAAACATGAAATGTATGGACAAGATACTTGCCTCAAAATCGGTACGCAAGTATTCCGACGAACACGGCTCAACCGGAAAGCTTCGAAACGCCCAATGCTATCGAATCGGAAGACGGCGGCGAGCGAAAGGGTTCAACGCGGTTTCTTCGCAAGAAACACGACCCTAACATCATACAATCAATAAATCATCGACCATACGAGGAAGAATAATCGTAGAACGCCCGAAAACCCTCTAAGACATTTCTAGGACACCTTCAAGGCGTCGGTCAAGAACTCAACTCAAACAACGAATCGATACGATCCAACCATGGAATAACAAGGAAATGATATAATACATCTAAATAATCATCAATCCATCAACAAAGCGGAAAGAATCGGACAAAACCCCAAAATCCCCAATTATCCAAAAGGTAGGGTTTCAAGAGATATTACCTTGAGTGATTCAAGTATTTAGATTCGTAGAACACGCGTTGGATTGATTGTCCGGGCTTCACAACCGAAGAAGAATGATGAAAATCAACCCTCCAAATGATAATGATGAGAAGCTCTCCTCCTCTCTCACTCTCTCGCGTCTAAGGAAAAAGAAGAAGGAAATGAGTCATTCACGCTCAAAACAACACATTTATAGTGTAACACAAAGGGACCTATCGGCCAGCCTATCGGCCGATAGGCCCAACCGATACCCTATACAAATGCCGGCAGAGAGTCTATCGGCCCTCCTATCGGCCGAAAGGCTCTGGACGGTGCCCGACAGTGTGATCTTTCACTAAAACGACCATAACTCTCTCGTCCAGGACTCAGATTGACTCACCGTTTGAACCATTGGAAAGCTAACTCGATGTTCTATAATATTGCAAAGATTTATAATTTTTGGAGTCACCAAAAATTAATGGTGATCTAACAAAGTCGAACTCATACTTAGAAAAGTCGTTTAGTAATCCTGAATTCAACAAAACGACACCGAAACCCGAGTCTGAATACGAACCGAAGATACGGTTACGAGGTACTCACAAAGACGAATCTAAGAGCTAGTAGAACACACGATTTCGACCACCCGAAGGCTCGAAATTCGACAACGGAAGGTAATTACCCCAAACTTTGGGAAATTACGAAAATGGCCCAACTGCCGGAAAATCACCATACGACAACGAATAATCAAACCAAAGCTCACAACACGTCTAACAAAGTTAAACGGACTTGCGGGAAACTCGAAACAACAGTTTCGGACGAGATTCGCAAGAATCGAACTCAAGTGCGGAAAAGTCGCTAAAAAGCACAGAACTCAACGAAACGATACCGAAACGAACTCGGATGTCAAAAAGTGTAGAATTAATCATTCTCAGAATGACGAAACGGACATGAGCGAGTCGTCAAAACAGACTTCCGCCGAAAAAAAAAAAAAAAAAGAACTTACCGGAAATCGAAAATTGCGGATATTACATATGGCATGCACGACTTGGACATGTCAATTACGGCAAACTGAAGATTATGATGCAGAAGTCCATACTGAGGGGACTTCCTCAACTCGAGATCCAACATGACACTGTGTGTGCTGGATGTCAATATGGTAAGGCACATCAACTGCCTTACAAAGAGTCAAAGTTCAAAGCAAGGGATCCGTTGGAATTGGTCCACTCAGATGTGCTTGGGAAGATCAAACAAAAGTCAACAAGCGGTTATCAATATCTGATAACCTTTATTGATGATTTTTCAAGGTATGTATGGGTATATTTCTTGAAGCATAAAGATGAGGCTTTTGAAAAATTCAGGAAATTCAAAGATACGGTAGAACGTGAGTTTGGAAGGAAGATCAAGTGCCTCCGTACTGATAATGGAGGAGAATACACTTCTAATGAGTTCAACAACTACCTCAAGGAGTGCAACATCCGAAGGCAACTAACTTGTGCAAAAACTCCACAGCAAAATGGAGTAGCGGAGAGAAAGAACCGCCATATAGCAGAGACATGCAGAAGTCTTCTACATGCAAAGAATGTTGATACAAGATTTTGGGCAGAATGCATGAAGACAGTAGTCTATATCACCAACAGGCTGTAATGCCCGGATAAATGGTGTATTTACCTTGTACTCGACCTTGTATGATCTCGACTTCATGATGTTATAAATCGTAGATTGGTTTCCCGTATTTGTGCCCTTATGTTTTTTATATATCTTCAACATTTCATGCATGATTCTGCACGTACTTACGTATGCTATCAGGCATCCATAACGTATGCTAAAGATTCAGTATTACGTACGTTATATGATGTTCTTAACGTACGTAAGCTAAGTCAACTTGGGTTCGGATAAGGGTCGGCGTGTGGGGGCCGAGGAAGGGGCCGGGGGAGATTCGTGTGATTTCCGCGTGAACCTGGACATAGGTGTTACGTACGCTATGGTGCATGTTTTACGTACGTTAAGGACATGGATATTACGTACGTAAATCTCGTGTGATTACGTACGTAAGGAAATGGCGAAATCAGGCCAGTGAAGTCTGGTCAGACGATTACGTACGCTAAGACTAGGGTATAACGTACGTTAAGTTTGTTACGTACGTAAGGGTGATTGCATAACGTACGTAATGCCCAGAAATCTATTTATAGAACCCGACCCTCACTTCATTTCCCACTCTTGCCTTGGCCGATTTTTGTGTTCTTGAGACTATCCTTCACCTCATATCCCTCATATCATCATCTACATCCGATTTTGGGAAGCCTAGACCGTGTGAGTTGGTGATCAAGCTTCCGGTGAAGAGTTTATTGAAGATTTTATTTATTCTTACATCTCTTAAGGTATGTTACGATTCACCAAGCTAGAGTTTACATTCTTAGCTATACTTTGAGCTTGTTTTGGAAATCACTGGACTAGATAATGATCTTTTGAGTCCAGCACCATATTTTGAAGTTTAGAACCCGATTATACCTTGTCTTTCTTCCATTACGTAGAGTATTGATATAGCCTCGGTGGATGAAAACCTTTACATGAAGTATCATAAATTCGTGGAGTAATAAGCATGATTTCCGCTAGATTTTCTGAACCCTTTTTATGTTCCATTGGAGTAATTCATGTATGTTAGAAGAATTTGTTGTGACAATGTTCTCCATGTTCTTGAGGGTAATATATCGACCAAGTCCTTGAACTCAAACCGAATCACCGTAGTGTCGTTTTCCTTGCGTAATATTCGAGCATACTTGTCGTCTTGAGTAATATTGGGGGTAGAATCTTAATAGCCGATCATATGAGGATTGGGCATTTAATCCCTTATTAAAACACGAAATCTTCAATACCTTGTAAAACATCGAACTTTTAAACATCGGTATTTCACCTTTGAAATGATCGTTCAACTCTCCTGTAGTGCCTTATCGTTTCCGGTTCAGTTCTTATCTAGTGTTATAACCGTGAACCAACCTAGCGTCACTACTTTACGATCATAATATAAGTATTCGGTGATCGTATGTTAGTATCGAGTGGTATGTTAAGTTCCTTGTATCTCTTTTTGAACAAGGTCCGAGCCTTGCATAGGGGTCGATCGTGGGGCGGTGACATACGGACGCGTGACGTTTGTTGGAGTATTTCATTCTTGCCATTTTCGAGGCAAGTATCATATGTTGAGTTTGATTTATATTGGAACTTTGATCATGCATATGGTTTTGTTCATGTTGTCGAATATGAGATTTATTTCTGTAAATTATCGTGGTATTCGTTGTTAATCGTTCGTATTGATGAAAATATTAAAATGCATATATGTATGCATAATTGATTGGTTTATGGTATAAATGATCCGAGGGGGTCATGAGGATCTATGCTGAGGGCGCTGGATCGAATGTCCACCATGCGTTGGTCCGACGGGATCATCATGGGGATCTATACTGAGGGCGCTGGATCGCTGGACGGGTTTTCCACCATGCGTTGGTCCGACGGGATCATCATGGGGATCTATACCAAGGGCGCTGGATCGCTGGATTACCCTGTATTGTGTTGATGGAATCGTGAGGATTCACATCGTCGGATTCCGATGACGGAAGTCCGTTTTGCATGATTTATGATTCACTGATGATTTATGTATTATGATACTTGTACTCGCATTGTTTTGCTAACCCCTTCGGGGGTGGACATTGTTTTGATGTTCAGGTAGCCGAGGAGCGGGGAAGCAACCACAGCAAACGGAGACGATGAAATGGCTCAGTGATGTGGTTGATGTTTATTGTTATATTGTCTTCTTGGTTCACTTTAGTACTCGAGTACGTGTGTTTTAATAATGTCATTTTCGATATGGTTGTATAAGTAAACTCTTTGGATCAGTTGAATCAGTTCTATGTTTTGAACTTCAGTTGTACGGTTGGATTATATTTACTTTCCTTTTTAATTAGCCTTGTAAATCCTTACTTAAAGGGTTTACGGCGCTGTAATTATTCCGAATATCTCGGGGTGTTACACAGGCTACCACAACCGAGGCTGGAATTTATTTCACCATTTCAAAAATTGTATAATGTAAAACCAACAGTGAATTATTTTCGAGTGTTTGGTTGTGTATGTTATGTGTTTATTACAGATGAAGATCGCAGCAAGTTCGACAAGAAAGCTGTCCGCTGCATATTCGTTGGATATGATGAACAAAAGAAAGGCTGGAGATGCTGCGATCCAAATACAAACAAGATTTATATCTCACAAAATGTTGTATTCGATGAGGCATCTTCATGGTGGGCAAACAAGGTGGCATTATTAGATACACATGAGCTGCAAGAAAAGCTACACACCAAGTTGCAGCTACATTCCTCTCAAGACAACAATGATATAGAAGAACCAAGATCCCCGTCGGATCAAGTTGAGGTACGGTCCAAATCAAGAAGGCCTTGGAGAACAGGTGTACATGAAACACCAGATGAAGTACAGACTAGTCAACTAGAAGAGCAGGAACCTTCACAACCTCAAGTGCAAAGGTCAACCAGAGAAAGACGGCCAAATCCAAAGTATGTGGATGCTGCCTATGCTGAAGTCAAAGAGCCAAGTACATTTGAAGAAGCATCAAATAGTCCAGAATGGAGAAAGGCCATGGAAGAAGAGATTTTGGCATTAAAACAAAATCAAACTTGGAATTTAGTGCCAAAACCTGAAGTTGTTAGACCCATATCTTGCAAATGGGTTTACAAGTTGAAGATTCGTCCAAATGGTACAATTGAGCGGTATAAGGCTCGATTAGTTGTTCGTGGATTCTCTCAAGAGTATGGCATAGACTATGATGAGACGTTTAGTCCAGTTGCAAATATTACTACAGTTCGTGTCTTACTAGCCTTAGCAGCAAGTACGTCTTGGAAATTATGGCAAATGGATGTGAAGAATGCGTTTTTACATGGGGAACTTGATCGTGATATCTATATTGATCAACCCAAAGGATTTGTGAATCATGAAAAGCCTGAGTATGTGTGCAAGTTGAAGAAGGCGTTGTATGGCTTGAAGCAGGCACCCCGAGCATGGTACGGGAAAATTGCTGAGTTTCTAGTCCAAAGTGGTTATCATGTTGCCCCAGCAGATTCAAGCTTATTCGTGAAAACTCAAGGAATCAAGCTAGCAGTAGTCCTTGTATATGTGGATGATCTGATCATCACTGGCGATGACGAAGACGAGATTCAACGAACAAGGGCAAACTTGTTAGTCCGATTTCAAATGAAGGGACTTGGTGAACTGAAACACTTCATAGGATTGGAATTCGAAAGAACAGATGATGGTATATTTCTTGGTCAGCAGAAATATGCAAAGGATTTAATCGAGAAGTTTGGGCTAACTGACTGCAAGCCAATATCTACCCCAATGGAGCCAAACTTGAAGCTGTGTGCCTATGATGGGAAAGACTTGGAGGACACAAGAATGTACCGACAGATAGTAGGTAGTCTTATCTATCTAACTCTTTCCAGACCTGATATAGCATTCGCTGTAGGTGTTACTAGCAGGTTCATGCAGAAACCTAAGAAGCCACATCTCGAAGCAGTAAAAAGGATCATGAGATATGTTAAAGGCACAATTAATTGGGGACTTTTCTACAAGAAGGGAGTACAAAGCAAGGTCAGCGGCTATTGTGATGCTGACTATGCCGGAGACTATGATACCAGGAGATCGACTACAGGATATATATTCAATCTTGGTTCGGGAGCTATATCATGGTGCAGTAAGAGGCAACCTACCGTTTCTCTTTCAACTACTGAAGCGGAATATAGAGCAGGGGCGATGGCAGCACAAGAGTGTGCTTGGTTGACTAAACTCATGAAGGATTTGAACCAACCAATAGAAGATGGAGTTGCATTACACTGTGACAATCTGTCAGCAGTTCGTTTGGCTGAGAATCCAATATTTCATGCTCGGACCAAACATGTTGAAGTACATTATCATTTCGTACGAGAGAAGGTACTCCAAGGAGATATTGACATGAAACCAGTCAATATAGAAGATCAGGTTGCAGACATATTTACGAAGAGCTTATCTGCAACAAAGATTTATGAGTTTCGAAAATTACTCGGAATGCAAAGTCGGGTTTGAGGGAGAGTGTTAGAATTCAAACCCTTCTAGAATAGAGGCTAAGTAATTAAACATGTGAAGCCATCTACCTTTGAACAATTAGTTGGCAAGTTTGACAAGAAAAGGATGGGAAACTTCACAACACCCCATCATGGTTGATCCTTTCACACCATGGTTTCACACCATGTTTACTACCTATAAATAAGGCATGTTTGTAGCATTTGTAATTATCCCATCTCCAAGAGTGAGTTCAAAGAGTAAACAACAATCTAAGTTGAGATTGAGTTTGAGAGTTTTTTGTTATGTGAGTTTGTAATTCTATTCTTGAGTGATAATAGAATAAATATTTTTCTCTCAAATCATCGGTAATTCACTATAATGATCCTTTGATATCTCAACACGTATCCATGTCCGGTACTTCAGAAAAAAGTATATTAAGTGTCCGTGGGCAATCAAATGAATATTCAGATATATTTACACTAATCATTCACACCAATTGCCCCTTTAGATTACAATATCTGAAAGTCTAGAGGTGCGGAAGGCCCGGAAAATTTAAGGTGTTAGACACATGAAGTGTCCAAACGTGACTGGGCAAGGTGGTGGGTCTACTGCATTATGTGTATGGTACCGTACTACCTTGCACAATCATGTTTGGATACATCATGGTCTGGCTCCTTAAAATATTCCGCGAAAGACCTCACCTAGTGGTCCATGATTGACATTATTAAAGTTACTTTCTGTTACTCTCATCATCTTAGACATGAGATCCTTTTTTCAATCCCTATCAATTTTCGTAGAGTTTCATTGCATTTTGAACTTATCTATCGAGCTTCAACACTTAACCAGAACTGTGGTTCTTCTTTTACAATATTAAAGCATGGAAAGGTAGTCCGTTAACCAGTAAAGTATGTTGTATGGATATAATCTGTTAATACATTTGGAAGCATGATGTACATTGATGCATTCAACCGAAGTCGTGTACTTTCTGCTTTTGTTAATAGTAATGTCTTTTATATTATTATATGCTTGTCGATTAAAAAAACCCGGAAGCTATAGTAGTAGTTTGATTGTTGCTATCATCTGGCATTCAAATTCCATTTGTTTTTATTTTCAGTTTCTCAACATAATGGTTATGTTGTTTCTTCATAGGGTTCCTGAAGTGATTGCCTTACCTATAACTGGTGGAAATTTGCGGTATTTGGAGTGGATTAAGAACAGTACAAGGGACTAAGATGGTCTGGAGAAATATTATATTGGAACATTAAAATGAGTTTTTTCCCAGAATAAATATATCCATCCATTGTACATTCTAACAGCTTTCGACTCGATGTTGGCTGTCGATTCTTTCCTTTGTGGATCATTCGTATCTGCATAACGACATTCTTGGAGACAATTTTTAATTTTTCATCGTCACACATGAAAGAATCACTGTTTATTTGTTAAACCTAAGTTTTCTGCTAAGAAATGTTTTGCACACTGCTACAAAATATACTTTTTACGACGCTCAATTTACATCGGTTTAACGAAAACCGATGTAAAAATTAAAAATACGGTCAATTTACATCGGTTATCAAATAAAACCGATGTAAAAAATAAAATTTTGGTCAATTTACATCGGTTGTTCAAATAACCGATGTAAAATTATTATATATTTACATCGGTTGTCCAAATAACCGATGTAAAAATTAAAATTACTATATTTACATCGGTTGTTATAATAACCGATGTAAAATTATTATATTTTTACATCGGTTGTTCAAATAACTGATGTAAAATTATTATACTTTACATCGGTTGTTCAAATAACCGATGTAAAAACTAAAATTACTATTTTTACATCGGTTGTACAAATAACCGATGTAAAATTATTATATTTTTACATCGATTGTTCAAATAACCGATGTAAAATTTATATATTTACATCGGTTGTCCAAATAACCGATCTAAAAATTAAAATTACTATTTACAACCGATGTAAAATTATTATATTTTTACATCGATTGTTCAAATAACCGATGTAAAATTTATATATTTACATCGGTTGTTAAATCAACCGATGTAAAAACTAAAATTACTATTTTTATATACATTGTTCAAATAACCGATGTAAAATTATTATTCTTTTACATCAGTTATACAAACAACCGATGTAAACTTTTAAATATTGTAATTTACATAAGTTATTCCAATTTCGATATGAAATAAAGTATTAATTTTACATCGGTTATAGAATAACTGATGTAAAAATTAAAAATACGATAAATTTACGAGTTATTCCAAAATCGATGTAATTAATACTTTTACATCGGTTTTGGAATAAAAATAAAAATGGTAAATTTTACATCGGTTTCTCTAAAACGGTCATAAAATTCTTTTTTAAAAACATGTATTTTTATTTATGATGATTCTTTAAAATATAAAAGAAATGAAAAATAAAAATAAAAATAAAAATTATTTTTTCGAAATAATACAAAAAGAATAAAATTGATAATCCAAAACCGATGTATAAAATAGTAATTTTACATTGATTTTGAATAAGCGATGTAAAAATTAAAATTAGGTTAATCTACATTAGTTATTCCAAAAACAATGTAAAATTAATACTTTTTCATCAATTTTAGAATAACCCATGTAAATAATAAAAAGAGAAAAACTTTACATCGATTCTTCTAAAACCGTCATAAAATCCTTTTCTTAAAAATATGTATTTTTATTTACGATGATTCTTTAAAATATAAAATAAATGAAAAATAAAAAACAATCTAAAAAATCATTTTTCCAAAATAATACAAAAAGAATAAAATTAATTTTTTTATTTTTATTTAAAAGGTAGATACCAAAATGTATTTAAATATAATATAAATATAAAGTGTTCAAACAAATAACTATAGCGCAGTGGTTGGGACTTGACTCACCCAAGGTCGAGGTTCGAATCATTATGGTGACAAAGTGCAATATATTGTTATTTCGAGTGCGGGTTCGGGTCGGGTCGGGTGCAGTGGGTTTCGGGTTGGGCCTTGAAGGATTCGGGTTGGGGTGCCAAACCTTCCATAAAACATAAGACATTTTACATCGGTTCTTTTTAAAACCGATGTAAATTTAAGACATTTTACATCGGTTCTTTTTAGAATCGATGTAAATATAAGACATTTTACATCGGTCCGTATCAAAACCGATGTACAATGTAAATATTTTTACATCGGTTTTAAAAAGAACCGATGTAAAATGTGAATGTTTTATGACGGTTTTGGAAGAACCGATGTAAATGTATATTTTTTATGACGGTTTTGGAAGAACCGATGTAAAACGTGAACTTTTACTACGGTTTTAAAACCGTCGTAAAATGTGCCCACTTTCTACGACGGTGGATTTTACGACGGTTCCAAAACCGTCGTAGAAACCCTTCCAGAACCGTCGTTAAAACCCCTTTTTGTAGTAGTGGCAATCTGCCCAGGATGCACACTGATATTCCATTTCCTACTGTGTTTCATTTGTATTTTGATACATCATTCGAAAAGCCAGATGTGCAATATGATGTAATTGTTATTGTTGTACAAGTGCCTTTCAGTCAGTGTATTGGAACACTAGATGAGATGCGGTAAAAAACCGAATATTTGGACTGCCTAAGAAGGTCCCGTTCGACACTGCATTATGCAAAACATATCCATTTGTAGTAAATGTGTTGGGCATGGGATATCATTGCTTTTATCACATGCATGCCTTGCATAAAATATACAAGGCCTTATGTTTGTGGAAACTAGTACATTTATGAGTGGCATAGGTTGTGATATGAATCAAGTTACAGTAGAACACTTGGAGGATTACGTTCCCGTAGGACCAATGACAAGGACATGAGTGAAGAGGATCAAAATCTCATTATCAGCACTCCTCAGAAGTACTTTTAACTAGAACCGGTAGTATTATCAAAGACGGGAAATTTATTTGTATTATTCACTACTACAAAAAGGGGTTTTAACGACGGTTCTGGAAGGGTTTCTACGACGGTTTTGGAACCGTCGTAAAATCCACCGTCGTAGAAAGTGGACACATTTTACGACGGTTTTAAAACCGTAGTAAAAGTTCACGTTTTACATCGGTTCTTCCAAAACCGTCATAAAAAATATACATTTACATCGGTTCTTCCAAAACCGTCATAAAACATTCACATTTTACATCGGTTCTTTTTAAAACCGATGTAAAAATATTTACATTGTACATCGGTTTTGATACGGACCGATGTAAAATGTCTTATATTTACATCGATTCTAAAAAGAACCGATGTAAAATGTCTTAAATTTACATCGGTTTTAAAAAGAACCGATGTAAAATGTCTTATGTTTTATGGAAGGTTTGGCACCCCGACCCCAACCCGAATCCTTCAAGGCCCAACCCGAAACCCACTCAGACCCGACCCGACCCGAACCCGCACCTGAAATAACAATATATTGCACTTTGTCACCATAATGATTCGAACCCTCGACCTTGGGGTTGGGGAGTCAAGTCCCAACCACTAGGCTATAGTTATTTTGTTTGAACACTTTATATTTATATTATATTTAAATACATTTTGGTATCTACCTTTTAAATAAAAATAAAAAAATTAATTTTATTCTTTTTGTATTATTTTGGAAAAAATGATTTTTTTAGATTGTTTTTTATTTTTCATTTATTTTATATTTTAAAGAATCATCGTAAATAAAAATACATATTTTTAAGAAAAGGATTTTATGACGGTTTTAGAAGAATCGATGTAAAGTTTTTCTCTTTTTATTATTTACATGGGTTATTCTAAAATTGATGAAAAAGTATTAATTTTACATTGTTTTTGGAATAACTAATGTAGATTAACCTAATTTTAATTTTTACATCAGTTATTCAAAATCAATGTAAAATTACTATTTTATACATCGGTTTTGGATTATCAATTTTATTCTTTTTGTATTATTTCGAAAAATAATTTTTTATTTTTATTTTTATTTTTCATTTCTTTTATATTTTAAAGAATCATCATAAATAAAAATACATGTTTTTAAAAAAGAATTTTATGACCGTTTTAGAGAAACCGATGTAAAATTTACCATTTTTATTTTTATTCCAAAACCGATGTAAAAGTATTAATTACATCGATTTTGGAATAACTCGTGTAAATTTATCGTATTTTTAATTTTTACATCAGTTATTCTATAACCGATGTAAAATTAATACTTTATTTCATATCGAAATTGGAATAACTTATGTAAATTACAATATTTAAAATTTTACATCGGTTGTTTGTATAACTGATGTAAAAGAATAATAATTTTACATCGGTTATTTGAACAACAGATATAAAAATAGTAATTTTAGTTTTTACATCGGTTGATTTAACAACCGATGTAAATATATAAATTTTACATCGGTTATTTGAACAATCGATGTAAAAATATAATAATTTTACATCGGTTGTAAATAGTAATTTTAATTTTTAGATCGGTTATTTGGACAACCGATGTAAATATATAAATTTTACATCGGTTATTTGAACAATCGATGTAAAAATATAATAATTTTACATCGGTTATTTGTACAACCGATGTAAAAATAGTAATTTTAGTTTTTACATCGGTTATTTGAACAACCGATGTAAAGTATAATAATTTTACATCAGTTATTTGAACAACCGATGTAAAAATATAATAATTTTACATCGGTTATTATAACAACCGATGTAAATATAGTAATTTTAATTTTTACATCGGTTATTTGGACAACCGATGTAAATATATAATAATTTTACATCGGTTATTTGAACAACCGATGTAAATTGACCAAAATTTTATTTTTTACATCGGTTTTATTTGATAACCGATGTAAATTGACCGTATTTTTAATTTTTACATCGGTTTTCGTTAAACCGATGTAAATTGAGCGTCGTAAAAAGTATATTTTGTAGCAGTGATTGAAGCCATTGAACAATAAATATTTTGTTATATTTTTATTTTAAAACCCTGTAAAGTCTTGGTTAAATATTCGGTCATATTGCTATTGTAAAAAAATCTATGTTAAGGCTAAAGATCTATCATACTAAGTCTAATGTTAAGGCTAAAGGTCATGTTTATCAAGTTGAATGAAATTATGGCTAAGTTTATAACATGAAAGTCTTGGTTAAATGTTCGGTCATACTACAACAACAACATCTAAGCCTTAGTCCCAAAATAATTTGGGGTCGGCTAACATGAATCAAACTTTGAAACCGTCAATGATTGTTACATAAATAACATAAAAGGAAAAAAAAGGGGGAACACGTAGATAAAAAGGCAGCAAAAAAAAAAGAATGAATGTTAACAAAAAAAAGAAAAAAAAAGAAAAATCCTGAAAAATAAATTAAAAGATAACATGAAATAAAAGAAAATAGAAATTAAAAAAAGGAATCAGATTCCATCCATCATCCGTATTCTTTCCTGCCACATTTGCCTCTCCATCGCATATCATTTTCAATCATCTTTATCTAAGTTTTCTTGGGTCTTCCTCTATCTTTCACAATATTACTTGTTCCCCAACTTTCTAGCCTCCTCACTGGGGCATGAACATGTCTCCTTCTCACATGACCAAACCATAGTAATCGATTCTCCATCATCTTGTCTTCTATAGACGCAACTCTTACATTCTCTCTAATCACCTCATTTCTGAGCCGATCCTTTTCTATATGACCACACATCCATCGTAGCATACACATCTCCGCCACATTCATCTTTTGAACGTGACACTGTTTTACAGCCCAACACTCGATGGCATATAACAGTGCAGGCCTAATTGTCGTGCGGTAAAATTTACCCTTTAATCTATGAGGCATGTCAGGATCACATAAAACCCCTGTGGCACTCTTCCACTGCAACCACCCTGCCTTTATTCTGTGAGCCACATCGCTATCTAGCTTTCCATCTTTTTGGATAATAGATCCAAGATACCGAAAGAAAGTGGATCTATGAACAACTTTCCCATCAAATGTGATCATCCCCGCCTCTCTATCACTGTTTTCGCTAAAACTACACTTCATATATTCAATCTTACTTCTGCTCAGCCTAAAGCCTCGAGCTTCCAAAGTATCCCTCCAAAGTTCTAATTTCTGTTGCACTCTAACCTTCGATTCATCAATCGTCATAATATCATCTCCGAACACCATACACCACGAAACGTCATTTTGAATTTTTCTTGTCAATTCGTCCATGACTATGGCAAAGAGAAAAGGACTAAGAGCAGATCCTTGATGCACCCAATCGTAATAGGGAATTCTTCTGTCCTCCCAACATTAGTACGTACACTTGTACTAGCTCCCTCATACATGTCCTTTATAATGTCAATATATTTTCGCGATACACCCTTCTTTGCTAAGGCCCACCAAAGTACTTCCCTTGGTACTTTATCATATGTCTTCTCTAAATCAATAAAAACCATACGTAGATCTTTCTTTTTATCTCGATAATGTTCCATCAACTACCGGATAAGATAAATTGCTTCCATGGTCGATCTTCCAAGCATAAATCCAAACTGATTTTCTGTTATCTTCACACATCACTCGTTCTCACAATCACTCGTTCCCTCAACTCCAAACTGTTCGGTCATACAACTATTGTAAAAAAATCTATGTTAAAGTAAAGATCTATCATACTAAGTCTAATGTTAAGGAAAAAGGTCATGTTTATCAAGGCTAAAGATCTATCATACTAAGTCTAATGTTAAGGCTAAAGGTCAAGTTTATCAAGTTGAGTGAAATTATGGCTAAAGTACTTACCTTGTTTGCTTGTTCATGAAGAAAACACGAAAAAAATACTTACCCGAAAGGATTTTGTCCCAAGCCTTCTCAAAGCTCTCGACTCTTATGTAAAACAGTAACTAATCAACACAAACAACTACGAATGAACGCAGAAAACTCCCTGATCCCCCACCTAAATGTTTATAAAACTACAAAACAGACCTTTAACATTGATATTTTAATAGTGGTTCTAAAAAATTGATGTTAAAATGACGTGGTGGCATAAATCGCAATTTTTAGAACATTTTAGCAGTGGTTCTATGGAAAATCGATGTTAAAATTGTCAGTTAACAGCGGATTTAAACGAACCGATGTTAACATGGTACAATAACAACGGTTTTAAAAAAACTGATGTTAAAATTGTACATTTAACAGCGATTTTAAAAGAACTGATTTTAAAATGGTACAGTAACAGTGATTTTAAAAGAATCAATGTTAAAATTGTACATTTAACAACGGTCTTAAAACAAGTGATGTTAAAATTGTACATTTAACAGCGATTGTTTATGAACCGATGTTAAAGTTGTACAATAATAGAAGTATTTTTTTTAATGTTTTTGCTTCTTTCTTTTATCTGTGATTTTCTAATACATTTTCCACAATATATTATATATTTTTAAATATATAACAAATACATTTTATATAATATAGTATAATATTTAATACATTATATTATTAATATATAATAATATAATACATTAACTTTTAATATATAATATAATTCAACAAATATGTTATAATTCATAAAATCATATGTATATATTATAAAATTAATATATATAATATAATTTTATTACAGTATATTATTAATATATAATATACGATATACAATATTTTAATTTTAACATACATTATAAAAGTTTAATTATCGGCAACATTATATTTATTGTACAATATACATTATACTTATATATATATATATATATGTGTGTGTGTGTGTGTGTGTCGGAAATTAATTTGGCGGAATGGTTTGATATCACCTCCATTGTGGAGGTTGCGGATTCGAATCCCCCGAGTGGCGAAAATAAATATTTATTCACGGACAAGGGCGGGCGGGCTGGATGTTTCAGGCCGGGCGTGCGGGACGGGCTGAGTCAGGCGCGTGGGGGGGGGGGGTCGGGGTTGGCTGATGTGATTTTTTTTTACTCCAGCAAATTTAACAGCGGTAATTACAACCGTTGTTAGAGTTGATGGGGTAAAAATTTAACATCGGTTGTAAAGAACAACTGTTAAAGAATTTAACAGTGGTTGTCCACAACCGCTGTTAAAATTAATAGCGATACATATTAACATCGGTTCTGAAACCGCTATTAAAATGGCTCCAGGATCGCTCTTAAAAGGTATTATATGTAGTAGTTATATAACTGAAATTAACTTTTTGATGCATCATGAATTACTCAATTCCAGGACTTGTGGAAAGAGTTATGTTAGAAATATTATGATACGTAAAATAGTAACTAATCAACACCAACAACTACGAATGAACGCATTCCCTGAAACCTCACTTAAACGTTTAATCAAAAACTATGGAGGCAAAAATCCACCATATTTTAATATCTCAACCTTCAACGACCAACATCTCAACAAATAGCAAGGAACTTGATTCATACGTCATAAAATATTCATGCTATCATTACAACAACAATTGATTCAAAAACAAATGGACAAATTCTACTCAAACCCCTAAACCTACAAATTAGGGTTTTTAGAGATTAATACCTTGATTTGATGATGGAAAAGACGAAGATTGGTGTATGGCAAAAGTTGAAATCGTCAGTCCTTAAAGCTCTCAAAAATCGCTCAAAACGCATAAAACCGAAGTGGAAGAAGAAAGAATGACCAATCCCGATTAAAATCCGATCTACAGGTTTTTATACCTGCTATCAATTACGACCGTAATAGGTGCGACTTGCGGTCGTAAGTCTATGGTTAATGACGGTACTCTGGACACTAGAACCTATTGTCAAAGAACATCCAGAGTTACGGCCGTAAAGGGGGACTTACGGTCGTAAGGAGAGGAAATTATGGGCGAACAGTTGGAAACTTACTGTAACCTACTGCTGAACAGCAGGTTCCCTTCAGCAGCTCCTAACTTGAGCTTTAGCAACACCATGGGAATACATAAAACAGCAAGCGCTTACGTCCAGATGCAACATACGAGTTTGAGCTATAATTTCATTGAAGGGATACAATACAGTTACAAAATGGTCCCAACGCTACAACAAAACGAACGGCGAAGAGGTCGAAATTCTCTAAAATGACAACAATTTAACGAATGCATGAAAACAACTTAGAGATTACACAAACAGAATAGTTCCGGACCCAAGCGATAACAATACTAAGCATGTCAATACGTTTCCAACGATACATAACCACTGAAATTCAGAATTTGCACAAATAATAAAATATCACAACAATCATAGCAACACAAATAAATGCAATGCGGTGAACTCAATAATATAATATGGTCAATGAACCACATACAAGCGAGTCGATAAAATACACATTAAGCTAGAAAATAATTACGAATATTGCATTCTCTCCATCTCAAAAGATGTTTCATCCCGAAACATAAAAAGTGGATAACTCGGGGTATCTCGATCGCATACTCTCCTTCATTTCCCAAGTATCTTTCTCTATCCCATGTCTCGACCACTACATCTTAATTAAAAGAATATTTTTATGCCGAAGTTGCTTGATACATGCTCTAAGATTTGAACCGGTCTCTCCTTGAAAGTGATATCCGTCCCCACCTCGATCTCCCCAAATTCGGTAATTTGACTTAGGTCTGGAATTTCCTCATCTGAGAAGCGTGAAGTACCTTATTCACATGGCTCAAAGATGGTGGCAAACACAAACGATAATCTAGGTCCATGATTCGCTCTAAGATCTCAAATGGTCTGATATACCTCAGAAAAAGTTTTCCCTTTCGAGTTGGCAATACCTTCAGTAGAACATGGTATCCCATCTCAAACTCCAGCGGAGGACGATGGAAATCAGCATAAGATTTATATTGACTCTGAGCAGTCAACACTCTGTCATGGATCAAGGCGATCTTCTCCCTTGTCTCGGTTAGCAAATCAGGCTCGGCCCCAATCAACTTGGATGAATCATCCGTTCGAACATTTTATTCTACACAAATATATTAAAGTATTTTGATGATGTGTTGATGACCAAGTCAAAACAACAATTAAGATAACAAGAGTCGAAGGCGAAGAAGTTGGACATAAAACAAAAGAGAAGGAATAAAAAAAAGGAAAAGAAAAAGATAAGAAAGAGGAAAAGTAAAAGTGAAAGAGATGATTATGTTCTTATTAAGGAACATATTTTTCAAGTCTTGCTTCACTCATGTGAAAAGAGAAAAGAGAAAAGAGAAAATAGAAAAGACTAGAAAAGAAAAAGGTGATGAAATGATTATTCCAGCAGACACAATTGACAGACATTATGGCCGAAACGATCCAGAAGAACCAATACCGGAGAAGTTTAATGACACGCCCAGACATGGAAAGTTACGTATGCAATAATAGGGCAATTAATGAACGTAAAGAGACCCACTAACGTATGTAACATATATATGTTAGCGTGCACAATGTAGTTTGAATTCGTAGTTCAAACAAATCGATCCGTTGGAGGATTCCAGAAGGTCAAGTGGTATAAAAGACATATGAACGTTATACATAACGTACGCAAAGGGAAAAATCTAGCGTACACAATGCAAAAAATGTATCTACTGGACTATACTGGAACGACACTACCGTACGTAACCATAAAAGGTAAACGTACGCTAAAATAGTTACGTAGCGTACGCTATGAAGCAGCACCAGCAACGGCTAGTTAGGCTTTGGAGCCTATAAGTACCACTTCATTTGGTATTCGACATACAACAACTTCAAGAATATTATACATTCACCTGAGATATTCATACACACTATTTGTTGTTGTAATTGAGCTTAATTAATAAGAGCTTGAATGTTTGATTCACTCATTCATATACGAGAGAAAAGAAAGGATTGTATTGATTCAGTGTTATTAGGATCATAGATCCGGTATTGTTAAAATCATAATCTAAATCTAATGAAGTTTTTATAGTACCAATAGAAAGCTAGAAAGGTTGTTTCCTTGTTCGATAGAAAAGAAAAAACGGTTGATCTTGGACTGATGAAAGATAAGATTGTAACTGTTTATCTTGGACCGATAGACGATAAGATTGTAATGGTTTACCTCGGGCCAACTAAAGACAACGCGGAAAAGTTTATCTAAAACCTGTAGAAAAAGATAATAAAGGAGAGATGAAGTAAGCCAGTTAAGGCCAAACTTCTATAAATCTCTATGTCATTTATTTTCTGCAACTTATCTATCGCTTCCACACAAAAAGAGTTCACCGCACTATTCAACCCCCCTTTTAGTGGTGGTACCAACCCAACAATTGGTATGTGAGAGGTCTCTAAATAGTCGGCTTAACATCCAAGGGGAAAAGATCCGATGACATATAATTTTGCTCTGGTAGAAGGTCTTGCCCTAAACCGACCACCATTTTTTGATGGATCATATTTAATGATATGGAAGAAAAAGGTAGAATCTTCATTCGAGCTTATGATATCGAAATATGAAAAATTATATGTCTTGGTCTAAAAGTCCCTACAAAGACCGATGGCTCTCTCAAGAGCTTCGAAGATTTTAATGATGAGGATTGAAAAGTGATCATTATAATTGTAAAGCCACACACTTATTATATTGTGCTCTAAATCCAAAAGACCACAATCGAATTTTTTCGTGTGAAAGTGTCAAAAAATTTGGATAATGCTTGAGATCACTCATGAAGAACAACTCAATTCAAGGAGACGAAGATAAATATGCTTCTCCACGACTACGAGTTATTTATGATGAAAGATGACGAGTCTATATCTGTAATACCCGCAAATTCGATTTCCGGTAATTTTCATTTTCCGGCGGAGGTCCGTTTCGACAACTCGCTTGACACTGTTTTGGAATTCTGAACCTATTTTGTTCTTGGAGTTTCTCCGCTTAGACGGGTCTCGATGATGCTTTTACGAAATTTCATCTTGTGTTATATTTTGTCTCATGTGCATTTGATTCTCGTTAAACTCGTTCGATTTCGTCATTTTCTTACTTCCATGAGTTCGTATGATTGAGTAGAACATGTTGTGAGTTTCGGATTGTTAATCCGACGTTGTATCGTGATTTTCGGATGTTTGGGCCGTTTTTGTAACTTCCTAGAAATTTAGGGAATTTGTTCCTTGTTCGACCTTGGTTGTGTACCTCAGATCGTTTTGGGGTTCCGTACTTCCATTTCGTGTTATTGTTGCCCAAATATCGATTCCTATTGCTTTTATTCTCTTTAGGATTTTTTTCGTCATTTTGGGACCCGAGGGCGTGAGCCGCGACACAAGATTGTGCGCCGCGGCACACATACTACCCGATTGTTGGCGGCGAGGTCTGCAGTGTGCCGCGGCACAAGGATTGTGCTTGGCGGCACTGGTACAGTCGGTGCCGCGGCACACTTGTCCGGCCGCAGCACACCGTGTGGCACTGCGGCTAAAACCTCTGTACCACGTGCCGGCACGATCCGTGATGCCGCGGCACATGCCGAGTCGAGCCGCGGCACACTCGAATGAGCCGCGGCACAACGAGCGGTCGGCCGACCACTGGCGCAATTTTTGGCCACTGTCTTGTACACGATTTAGTGAGCCGCGGCACACAATGCGGTCAGCTATAATCAGGTGTTTTCACGAGTTTCGCTCATTTCCTCCTTTTCTTCCACCGTGCGCGAGAGAGAGGTTGAGAGGGGATTTCTTCTCCATCCACCCTTTTGATTGTGTGTTTTTCTTCATCTTCCTTCGATCGTGTAGCTCGGATTGTGGATCTAGCACGTGTTCTTCGGATTATAGGGTTTGTATCTTCAAGAGGTAAGATCTCTTATACCCTAGTATGATTTTTGGGGAGGGTTTGGTGGTGATCTTGTGTTTTAATCCGAATTAACCGATGTTGTTGTTAGATTTTGATAGTACTCTCGTGACCCTTGCTTTTCTTGTTTTTGGTTGGGATGAAATCCGTTAGTTCCGTTAACCGATTTCAATTCCCTACGCACTCTTGGTGTTCGATAAATTGTCCCAACGGGTAGAACTAGGAGGGATTTCTTCGTATTCATGATGTGAGATTGATTGTATATCATTAATGTGTTAGAATTCGGATTTGAGAGGATTGTTCGGACGGAACCTATTCCTTCGTCGTCTCCTTCGCGTCGTATTACCAAGGCAAGTACCTCGATATACGAATCGTAACTGCGTGAAATCATCGTTGTCGAAGTGTATGAGTTTATATGGAGGTATATATATGTATGTGTATATATATATATGTGTTTATATATATATAGTTACATGTTAAATATATGTATGTACATACGTATATTAATATATATGTTTATGTCGGTGATCGACGAGTGTTGAATTCTAACATTAGTTGATGTACTCAACTTGGATTGATGGGCGAACTATAGTTATTCATATAATATAGTGAGGTTATATATTTATATATATACATATATATCTATATATATAAATGTGTATATATTCAGTTGAGTCGCAACATAGAGATATATGTGCGGTGTTGATTGAGTTTGATTGATAACATGCGTGTTATTGTTTATTTGTGTGGATATGGACTGGCGGAGAAATTGTGTGACTTGATGTACCGAGTTGAAAATTGTTGTGACAATTGTCCGTGTGCTTGATGTTTGAACAATGTGGATACTTGTTGTGAGAAACGTCATATCAGGGAACCTC
This sequence comes from Orobanche coerulescens, assembly GCA_033398695.1. Taxonomy (NCBI): domain Eukaryota; kingdom Viridiplantae; phylum Streptophyta; class Magnoliopsida; order Lamiales; family Orobanchaceae; genus Orobanche; species Orobanche coerulescens. Next base: position 94,369,308 of record CM065816.1, read on the forward strand.
TGAGGGCGGGGCGGTGTACTCCGGCACAGTGTCTGTGCAATGTGCGGCTCCATATGGGTGGTGAACGCCGGTGTCACCTAATGCGCGTGCAAGGGGCGGCTCTTGCGGGAGTGACGCCGGTGCGGTGACATGTTCAAGGAGCGGCCGACATAGTGGAGTGAACGCCGGTGCACAGGTGTGCAGTGGAGGCGCCTGGCAGGCTTATTGGTTACGGGTATTCGAGTGATAGCTAAGACCCCGTTACCGAACGATATTCGTATCTCAAATTCTTTCAACTCACTTTTAAATGTTTGTCTTGATATAGACCGCAATTCGTGTTTTTGAAAGCTTGTTTCAAATTGTTTTTAAAGCGTTGGTATCAGGGTTAATTAACCAAGGAGGTTTGACGAAACCTCAGGGTTAATGTCGGGGTCTTGAGCAGGATATGTCGAATGAGAGTTTGTGCCTTTGATTGTATTGTGGTGCCATTCTGTGTATTGGGTCGAGGACCCTGTGGAATGTTGAGATGATTGATTTCGTGATGATGTTATTCGGATCGGGTTGAGAACCCTGCGAGATGTTGTAATGATTTCGTTAGTGACAGTGTTCTATAAATTGGGTCGAGGACCCCGAATAAGTTGACTTGGTTTTCGTGTAATTGTCTTCCATATGTTGGGTCAAGGACCCGAGAGCTTTTGAAATTATTTCCAAAAGTATTTCCTTTCGATTTTAAAAACCCCCAGACGGCCCGAGTCAATAATAACATTTGCAAACTATCTTATCAAAACATTTATTTTCCTTTTTCAAAGGGATCTTCCTGACTCCTTGGGCTCGTTTAAAGTTTCTTGAATGTTATTTTCCGTAAGGAGAATATGACTATGTGATTACCTTTCACCTTGTGTATGAGAGTGTTATTAAATGCCGATTGTGGGAATGTATGGTACGTGTTAAGGCTTCACGACGGTTGAATTTTGTGTTATTCTTGTTTGTATATCTTGTATATTATGTACTTGCACTAGCAAAATTCCGGTTGCTAACCCCCGAGTTTTCGGGGTGGAGTGCTGTTATGCGCTCGAGTTTTGGCAGCTCGGGAGCAGTCACGGGATTGGCTTGGAAGGAGATGGAAGACGACGATGCTAATCACACCAGAGTCAGAGTCTTTTCTTTTGTATCATTTTGGTCGGTATTTCTCTGTCGTTCGAGTATTCACCCTTGCATGGGTGTAATTATCATTTATTAATTTGAGTTGTCATTCTTTTATGTGTTCAAGTTTATTGTTGTCATTGTTGTATGAATGTCGTTAGTTTATGAATTGGTTTAAGACCTTGTCGGTCTACTTTGTATTAAATTTTGACCCCGGTCGGTCAATCTTTGAGTAGTCTTTTGGAGTTTGCTTTGGTGGATCCTTGTGATAAGGGTCTACGGCGTGTGACATTCCCGGTCGTATTCTGGGGGTGTTACATTTATGGTATCGGAGCTTAGGTTTGCGAAAAACCTAGGCCGTTGGGTCAAGTCCATGTCTTGTGTAAGTCGCGCGCATCAGAGTCGTGATTAGTATCGTGGTTCCGACATCATCTTCCGGCAATCCGTGATGGTAAGCCTCCCGATCGTAAGTCCCCTTATATACGTATTTGATTACATTGTACTAATATGCTTAATGTGAACTAGGAATTGGAACTTGTTGGTGATATTATCGTTTTAGGATATAACATGCACATGCGGTCCGAGCATAAATAGTTACGTAGTATGCTTCGGAAGTCGAGCATGTTTATCTGTTTCGGTACTTTATTAGAATGAATTTACGAATGATAATGTTATCCACCGCATGAGTATTTTAAGATGGTTTTTGTTATCTTGCAAACCGAGTTTTGATATTTTGGTCTTGCATATTTTGATAGTATTCTTATGACGGTATTTGATATTTCATAAATGACTTTTGTGAGTATTTGAGAATGTTACCGACTTCGGCCTTTTTGGCATTTAGATCATTTTTAGGAATTTTTGCACAGTGGGTTCGGCAGCCACGCCATTGTAGTATCTCGAATATTTTAAAGCAATGCTTTGAAATTTTCTAACAATGTGTAAAGCCATGATTTAATACCGTCATGTTAAATGGTCACGTATCTCGGTGGAGAATTCTTTCGAATAAACATTTTTGAAGAAGAGGAAAGATTTTCAAAATTTTGATATTTGGGACTCGACATTTTCGAAATATTTCAAATTAGTTACGAAATTATTTTCAATTTTTTTATTACATCACTCGAAAATAATTTTTAGAGTCGTTATATAAACTTCCTCTTCCGAAATAAAAGACAGTGTTTACAAGTCTTGGGTGCAACGTGACTAGCCCTCTTTTTCAAAAATTTGTTTTCATTAAGTGCATACATATAATGACCGTCCTCGTCGAGGAACTCGAAATTGACTTCATAAAACTTTATGCTTTACGATAGTACCGTTATTCTAAGGATGCTAACTAAAACCTGTAATATCCGCATTTTTCTTTCCCTTGTAATTGTATTTCCGGTGTAATTCTCGATTTTAGTGACCCTCGTGTATCCTTCAGTGTAACTTTTCCGTTATCTTTTGATCCGATTCTCGTAATTGTTGTGCGGAACCGCCGTTTCGGGGTTGCCGTGGATCCATTCTATGCTATGATGCGTTTTGAGGTGTTCCGTTTGACGTTTCGTTCATATTCCGGTATTTTGGGTCGTTTATATCCTGTATCTAGCGCACGCTAAATTTCCTGTGTAGCGCACGCTAGAAATCCATTGGTAGCGCACGCTACGCTGGTATAGGTAGCGCACGCTAACGGGTCAGGCGAGGTTTGGGCAGTTGGCTACTGGACTCGGCCGATGTTCAGGTAGCGCACGCTATTGGTCGATAGCGCGCTCTGGAATGGGTTGTTAGCGCACGCTATACATGCATAGGTAGCGCACGCTAACGGCAAAAACCACAGCCACGGACTCGGACGCTAACGGGAGGTTTGTAACCTATCCCGTTAGCGCCACGCTAACCTTGAGGTCTTAGCGTGCGCTAACACTCCCTGGTTATATAAACCGGGGAGTTGGCCAGATAATCACAAAACCTCATTTCTTCCTCTTTCCGCGGCCGACGACTCCAGAGACGATTGAGGCGATTTTCTTCCTCCAATCACTCCAGAGATTCTTGTGCTTGAGTTCTTGGTGTAAGACTAACATCATCCACTTGTGTTTCTCATCCTAAATCCAAGGTAATCTCTTAGAACCCTACTTTTGGATAATTTGGGGGTTTTGGGATTTTCTTCCGATCCGTTCCGTTTCGTTGATGGATTCAAGATGAACATGATTATTCTTGTTGGTATTCTTAGTTTCCCTACGGATTCATGGTATATTTTCATGGTTTTGCGAAATCGAGAGGGTTTGGTTGTGGTCCGCCCTCGTTGTTATTTTTGTATGAGTATACATGAATCGTAGGCGGGTTTCCGGGTGTATTCCATTTCCGTAATCGTCTAGAGTTGGTTGTGATTGTGTTGTTCGAATCGTTAGGTTCATTTCCGCCGGTTCCTTGCGGTCGTGTTCAACTCTTCCGTTCCGTTCGTGTCATCGTCTAATTAATCGAGGCAAGTATCCTTATGAACTTACAATCTTGACATAGTAGTTTTGTGTGATAATCGGGTGTGTGTGTATGCTCACTACGGGTTAGATCCGACGGGGTCTCGGTAGGGGTTCACGAAGGGGTGGATCCGCGAGCTTGCTTTTAACCACTACGGGTTAGATCCGACGGGGTCTCGGTAGGGGTCCACGGAGGGGTGGATCCACGGTTAATTGTGGTGCATTTTTACAAATGTGATTTGATTATGGCATTTCCGGAAATGAGTGTTTTGGAAACTAAGATTTCTTGATGGCATGCATTACTATATGTGTAAGATGTAAATCGTTCATTTGGTTACTTGTACTAGCGTAATTGCTAACCCCTCTGGGGACCCGTTTTGGGGAAATTCGTTTTATGAATTTCAGGTCAAGTTCATCGAGGCAATGGGCGGACCAAGATTACGGATGATGGCCGTGCGTGATGATTGTGCACGAGTGACGTTTTAGTGTCTTTTACCTTTTTGTCTTTTGTGGTTTTGAACTAATAGTTGTACTCGAGTACTTAAGGGGTTCTTGTTCGTTTGGATTGTATTGTTACTTATTATGTTGTGTTGGATGATGATGTTATATTGACCGGTTGAACCGGGTGGATTGTTCTGTTTTGCGTCTTTATGACATGGTATTGTCCTGTCGTTTATGTGAGTCGATGAGTATGATCTTTATTCACTTTGGTGGGTCCCATATAGGGATTCACGGCGCTGTAATATACCTCGAATATCTTGAGGGTGTTACAGAAAATGGTATCAGAGCACTAGGTTTATGGATACCTAGGCTTGTCGGTTTATTGGGTCTTGTGGTGTTTTGTTATGCACATCATCGTCACGCTACCATGATTCCGGTACGACCAGTGTCCGTAAGTTTTCCTTCCTCTGTTCATTAATTCCTTGTATCGTACCCTTGATTCTCGACTTGTAATTGTTCTTTTCTTGTACTGATCCTCGTATGGCTTTTGCTACTTATTTAACTCCAGTATGGATGCTGGAAGAGGTCGTGGTCGCGGTCGTGGTCGTGGACGCGGCCGGGGACGTGGGGCAGCCGGCGGGGCGGCCACGTCACAGTCTTGAGGCCCGTGATCGGCGACCGTCATAGCCATGCTTCTTCGCAGAGCGTGCCGATCTTGGTATCGCGGCCGTTATGCAACAAATGGTGAACCAAATGGCGGCAATAGCTCAGGCGGTTCAGAACCCGGATCAAGCCCATGCTAATCGGGGCGGAGCGGACCGTTGGCTCCAAGATGTCATCAAGATGCATCCTCCTCAGTTTTGGGAGCTTGGACCCGATTGGGTGGGAAGGGTGGATCAAGGAGATGTCTAAGGTCTTCGTTGCCACTAAGCGTCCCGAAGACCGTAGAGTTCTATTGCTCAGTACTTTCTCACCGGGGGCCTACTACGGGTGGTGGGAGGCCGTTGGGCCCAAAGACCATCTTTGCTTCGTGGTGAGTTTCAAGAATTGATGGAGATCGAATATTGCCGTGGCCGTCGGACGAGGCTCGGGTACATGCTTTTTATGATGCTCAACCGCGGGATATCCCCGTAGCTCAAGCTATTGCTGAATTTAATAAAGAGTTGGGTTATGTGAAGACCCAAGTTGTCGAGGAGAGCGACAAGATTTTCCATTTCTCCAGACGGATGAAGTCGTCGATTCGGGACTATATGTCGGGGCTCGTATGCACTACATTGAAGGATTATCAGAGTAGGGCCCTTGCTTACGATATGTCTGTGACGGCGAGTGAGGCGGCCCGCGAGTAAAGCGAGTCCCAAGGAATTTTCGGGCCACAAAGGTGGGGGCAGCGAAATTCGATCGGCTAACTTTTCATTGGTGGTGGCCGGCTCGATCTATTAGGTTTCCCAGCGAGTGCGGTGACCCTTCTCGAGAGGTGAAGTGTTTTAAGCGTGGCCAGCCAGGCCACATCAGCCGTAATTGCCCGAGTCCTTTGTTGATATGTAATCAGTGTGGCCAACCGGGCCACAAGGCGGCTTTCTGTGCCGAGAGGGAGAGAATTGTGGGTGCCCGGGTTTCCATTCCAGCGCCTAGGGAACCAAGTGTGAATCAGGGATCGGTTGCTCCTCAGTCTCCGCCGAGTGCTAGTCGGGGGAGAGGTCGGGTCGACCCTCTAGGGGAGCTTCCGGTGTCGGCTCGGCCCACCCGCGTGTCTATGAGATGCGGAGAGCCGATGATCCAGGCGGCTCACGTAGCGGCAGTACCGTTTATATTCTTTCTCATCCTGTCAGTGTGCTTTTCGATTCTGGTGCTACGCATTCGTTCATATCTCGGGATTGTGTGCGCCGTTTGAATCTCGACCGTTTGACGCCTTGTGAGCCCTTCATCGTTAAGCTTCCTAGCGGTGATAGGATCGTTGGCGATCAGGAGGTTCGAGACTGTTCTGTAGTTATTTGTGAGAGGACTTGGCCCTCTAATCTTATTGTTGTGAATATCGAGGGTGAGGATTTGATTCTTGGTGATGATTGGCTCGAGCGGCATGGTGCGATCATGAACTACCGCACGAGAATCATCACTATGTTAGCCGAGGACGGCACCGAGCACTCTTTCGCGGGGCGAAAGAGGGGAAACCAGAAATTCGTTATTAACACCTTGAAGGCGACGAGACTCCTGCGAAAGGGGTGTACCGGCTATTGGTGCTACGCCTTGAAGGCGGAGAGTGGTGGAGTCGAGCTTTCGTCGATTCCAATTGTTAATGAGTTTCCTGATGTCTTTCCTGACGAGTTACCGGGATTGCCACCAGATCGTGAGGTCGAGTTCACTATAGAGTTAGAGCCGGGTGCGGCTCCTATTTCGAAGGCGCCCTACCGCATGGCACCTTCAGAGATGGCAGAGTTGAAGAAGCAGTTGAGTGAGCTTCTTGAGTCGGGATATATTCGACCGAGCGCCTCGCCTTGGGGCGCACCGGTCCTGTTTGTGCGGAAGAAGGATGGTTCACTACGTTTGTGTATCGACTATCGCGAACTAAACAAGGTGACCATCAAGAACAAGTATCCTTTGCCGAGAATTGATGACTTGTTCGACCAGTTGCAGGGAGCTGCGGTATTCTCGAAAATTGATTTGAAATCGGGATACTACCAACTCCGGGTGAGAGAGTCCGATGTGCCGAAGACAGCTTTTCGGACGAGATACGGACATTATGAGTTTGTAGTTATGCCCTTCGGGTTAACTAATGCGCCGGCGGTGTTCATGCAGTTGATGAACAAAGTCTTTATCGAGTATTTGGATAAGTGTGTCGTCGTCTTCATTGACGATATTCTTATTTATTCGAGGAACGAGGAAGAGCATGCCCATCATTTGCGGATAGTGTTGGACATTTTAAGGACCGAGCAACTCTATGCAAAGTTCTCGAAATGTGAGTTCTGGCTGAAGGAAGTGATGTTTTTAGGTCACGTGATTTCAGCCGAGGGGGTTCGTGTGGATCCGCAGAAGATTGAGGCAGTGTTGGATTGGGCACCGCCCAAGAATGTGAAGGAGCTCCGTAGTTTCTTGGGTTTGGCTGGCTACTATCGTAGGTTCGTCGAGGGTTTCTCGAAACTAGCTCGGCCACTTACGCAGTTGCTCCAGAAATCCGAGAAGTTCGTCTGGAATGACGAGAGGCAGTCGAGTTTTGAGGAACTGAAGAAGCGTTTGACTTCAGCCCCAGTTTTGGCGTTGCCATGTGGCAACGAGGGTTTTGCCGTTTATAGCGATGCTTCGGGTCAGGGTCTTGGGTGTGTATTAATGCAGCACGGCAAGACCATTGCCTATGCGTCGAGACAGTTGAGGCCGTATGAGCTGAACTACCCTACTCATGATTTGGAGTTAGCGGCAGTCGTTTTTGCGCTCAAGATTTGGCGTCACTATCTTTTCGGCTCCACATGTCAGATTTTTACTGATCATAAAAGTCTGAAATACATATTTACTCAGCGAGAGTTGAACATGAGGCAGAGGAGGTGGTTAGAGTTGATTAAGGATTATGACCTCGAAATCCTTTATCATCCGGGTAAGGCGAACGTCGTGGCCGACGCCTTGAGTCGGAACCCAGTTGCGTTGCGAACGCTTGAGATCCTTACGTCTCAGTCTGAGCTTCGGAGGGCCTTGATCGAGTTAGATGTTGAAGTCTCGTTGCCGGGAGCTGTCGGGCAACTTTGTGCTTTAGAGATTTCGTCATCCTTGATCGACGAAATTAAGCTGAAGCAATCAGAGGATCCGATGATTACTCAAATCCGAGAGAACGTTCTTAAGGGAAAGTCTCCTGGGTTTGTGATTCACGAGGATGGTATTTTGAGATTCAGTCGGCTTTGTGTGCCGAACGACTCGAGTTGAGGCGAGTATTTTACGGGAGGCCCATGCTACGCCTTATTCCGTTCATCTGGTTCGAGTAAGATGTACAAGGACGAGAAGAAATTTACGGTGGAATGATATGAAGGATGAGGTCGCACGGTTTGTAGCGAGATGTTTGACTTGTCGTGGTCAAAATCGAGCATCGAGACCATTTGAGTTATTGCGGTCACTTCGTTCGGAATGGAAATGGGAAGATATATCGATGGATTTCGTTACGAGTTTGCCGAGATCGAGGTCGGGCATGAATATGGTATGGGTGATTGTTGATCGTCGACCAAGTCGGCACATTTTACGGGCATCAAGGACACTTGGGGCCGGAGAAGTTAGCTCGTGTGTTTATTGCAGATCGTGAGACTTCACGGTACTCAAAGTCTATTGTTTCGGATCGTGACGGCCGTTTTGTATCGCATTTACGCGGGCGGTGCATAAGGCGTTGGGTACCGGTTGCATTTGAGTACCTCTTTTCATCCCGATCGGATGGGCGGTCGGACGCACTATCCAGACGTTCGAGGACTTGTTGCGTGCACATGCTCTCGATTGGAGTAGTAGTGGGAGGAACATTTGCCGATCGAATTCACGTATAACAATAGTTGGCACGCGTCGGTCGGATGGCACCGTCTGAGGCACTTTATGGCGGCGATGTCGATCACCTATTTGTTGGAATGAGGCGTCCGATTTGGTGGGACCGAGCCGGATGTCGTTTTAGAGACGAGGCGGAAGATAGAATTAATTCGGGAACGGATGTTGGCGCCAGTCGGCCGAAGTCATATGCGGCGTCGTCGTCGACCTTTGGAATTCGAGGTGGGAGACCATGTTTTGCTAAAGGTGTCGCCGGCGAAGGGAGTTTTCGTTTCGGGAAGAAAGGGAAGTTGAGTCGCGATTTATCGGCCCCTTTGAGATCCTCGGCGAGTAGGTGGTGGCATACCGTTTGGCGTTACCTCCGGCCTTGAGTCATGTTCATAGTGTTTTCCATGTTTCCCGATTGAGGAAATATGTCCGGATCCTAGCCACATCATCGATTATGGTGAGATTGATGTCGCGAAGATGTTACTTTCGAAGAGCGCCCTTTGAAGATTTTGGAGCATCGTGAGAAGCGATTGAGGCATAAGACCATACCTTTGGTCAAGGTGCAGTGGTCGAGACACGGTGTCGAGGAGGCGACTTGGGAAACCGAGGATAGCATGCGTGCTAGGTACCCCGAGTTGTTTGTTTCTTAAGTTTCGGGACGAAACTTATTTTTAGAGGGGTAGAATGTAATATCCGCATTTTTCTTTCCCTTGTAATTGTATTTCCGGTGTAATTCTCGATTTTAGTGACCCTCGTGTATCCTTCAGTGTAACTTTTCCGTTATCTTTTGATCCGATTCTCGTAATTGTTGTGCGGAACCGCCGTTTCGGGGTTGCCGTGGATCCATTCTATGCTATGATGCGTTTTGAGGTGTTCCGTTTGACGTTTCGTTCATATTCCGGTATTTTGGGTCGTTTATATCCTGTATCTAGCGCACGCTAAATTTCCTGTGTAGCGCACGCTAGAAATCCATTGGTAGCGCACGCTACGCTGGTATAGGTAGCGCACGCTAACGGGTCAGGCGAGGTTTGGGCAGTTGGCTACTGGACTCGGCCGATGTTCAGGTAGCGCACGCTATTGGTCGATAGCGCGCGCTACCGATAGGTTGTTAGCGCACGCTATACATGCATAGGTAGCGCACGCTAACGGCAAAAACCCTGGCTTCTGGACTCGGACGCTAACAGGAGGGTTTGTAACCCTATCCCGTTAGCGCACGCTAACCTTGAGGTCTTAGCGTGCGCTAACACTCCCTGGTTATATAAACCAGGGAGTTGACCGAGATAATCACAAAACCTCATTTCTTCCTCTTTCCGCGGCCGACGACTCCAGAGACGATTGAGGCGATTTTCTTCCTCCAATCACTCCAGAGATTCTTGTGCTTGAGTTCTTGGTGTAAGACTAACATCATCCACTTGTGTTTCTCATCCTAAATCCAAGGTAATCTCTTAGAACCCTACTTTTGGATAATTTGGGGGTTTTGGGATTTTCTTCCGATCCGTTCCGTTTCGTTGATGGATTCAAGATGAACATGATTATTCTTGTTGGTATTCTTAGTTTCCCTACGGATTCATGGTATATTTTCATGGTTTTGCGAAATCGAGAGGGTTTGGTTGTGGTCCGCCCTCGTTGTTATTTTTGTATGAGTATACATGAATCGTAGGCGGGTTTCCGGGTGTATTCCATTTCCGTAATCGTCTAGAGTTGGTTGTGATTGTGTTGTTCGAATCGTTAGGTTCATTTCCGCCGGTTCCTTGCGGTCGTGTTCAACTCTTCCGTTCCGTTCGTGTCATCGTCTAATTAATCGAGGCAAGTATCCTTATGAACTTACAATCTTGACATAGTAGTTTTGTGTGATAATCGGGTGTGTGTGTATGCTCACTACGGGTTAGATCCGACGGGGTCTCGGTAGGGGTTCACGAAGGGGTGGATCCGCGAGCTTGCTTTTAACCACTACGGGTTAGATCCGACGGGGTCTCGGTAGGGGTCCACGGAGGGGTGGATCCACGGTTAATTGTGGTGCATTTTACAAATGTGATTTGATTATGGCATTTAGGACATGAGTGTTTTGGAAACTAAGATTTCTTGATGGCATGCATTACTATATGTGTAAGATGTAAATCGTTCATTTGGTTACTTGTACTAGCGTAATTGCTAACCCCTCTGGGGACCCGTTTTGGGGAAATTCGTTTTATGAATTTCAGGTCAAGTTCATCGAGACGCAATGGCTGGACGATTACGGATGATGGCCGTGCGTGATGATTGTGCACGAGTGACGTTTTAGTGTCTTTTACCTTTTTGTCTTTTGTGGTTTTGAACTAATAGTTGTACTCGAGTACTTAAGGGGTTCTTGTTCGTTTGGATTGTATTGTTACTTATTATGTTGTGTTGGATGATGATGTTATATTGACCGGTTGAACCGGGTGGATTGTTCTGTTTTGCGTCTTTATGACATGGTATTGTCCTGTCGTTTATGTGAGTCGATGAGTATGATGCTGTTCCGCCTGGTGGGTCCCATATAGGGATTCACGGCGCTGTAATATACCTCGAATATCTTGAGGGTGTTACAAAACCCGGGTTGATAATTGTGGTATATTGTACGACTGATAAACTAATACTGTTGATCGGTGTTATCCGTATTAGCATGTCAAGCCTCGGCGGACGTGGACGTGATGATGGAAATGGAAGCGGCAAGGTGGTTCGTACGACCACGATCCATGCTACGGTGAAGGAGTATCTAGATCAATCGATATCCTATGAAATCTCCTCAGTGGTCGAGCCCACGAGCGAAGCCAAGAGACCAAGGATATCTGGGAAGTTTTTGGGCGGTGAAGAGCCTAAGGCTCCCAAACCCCCACGTCGTTCGAACGCGTCGTCTTCGCGATCAGGAGCGAGCGCTTGGAATCCCAAGCCAGCATCGGTGACTCTCGGTAAGAAGGGAGGGTGCTTCAACTGCAATCGTCAGGGACATGTTCGTGCAAATTGTCCCTTTCCACTCTTGACTTATTCTGGTGCGGGTGTGAAGGTCATCGGGAGAAGCATTGTGAGATAATTTCGAGCGGCAAAGAATGCTACCTATTGGCGAAACGAGCAAGTGGCCAGGAGAATGTCCCGAAACCTCATGTCTCCTTACGAAGAACCTAACATGGGAGGATGAATATTTTGTAATATGCCTAATCGTTCTTTGTTTTGGACGATCGTGACTTTGATCGTTCTTCATTTCATTGCTCTATGTTACCAACTCTTATTGTTCTAAGTTCGGGATCGAAATGTTTTCTTAGTATGGGAAATGTACTACCGTACTCTTCGTAGTATTTTCGGTGTTGGGTGACTTTCATTCTTTGGTACTTCATCTATGACCCTCTCGATAATTTTTTTTTTAAACTACCCTGTTGTACTTAGCCTACCGTTCTCCGAACGAATTTCAGAACCGTGATGTTAGACTCCGTGAATTATTGTGGTCTTTCCACATCTGAGTTTGATTCTTGCAGAAATTTTGTTCGAAGCTAATATTCCCTAGCGTGCAATTAACATTTCCGGATGTATTATGAACTTGGATGCGGTTGGTTGAGCCCGAAACATGATTTTCAGGACGTCTGAACTATTTTATGATTTTTCTTCCCTCTAGGAGTTTTGGTATCCAAATTCATACTCCTCCACCTCAACTTATCGTGTTCCCATACATTTTTATCGCCTCGACTCACGTACCGGATGCTCGCTAGGTCAGTTCATCGTATTTCTGGAACCTTGCATTCGCGCTTTGCTCGTGATGAATTGGGGCTGAGCAAGTAGTTATTTCCTTGATTGTTCCGCCGCTCTCTATTTTAAGTTTCGGGATGAAACTTCTTTTGAGGAGGGTAGAATGTAATACCCATAATTCGATTTCCTAATTTTCATTTTCGTGAGGTCCGTTTCGACAACTCGCTTGACACTGTTTTGGAATTCGAACCTATTTTGTTCTTGGAGTTTCTCGCTTAGACGGGTCTCGATGATGCTTTTACGAAATTTCATCTTGTGTTATATTTTGTCTCATGTGCATTTGATTCTCGTTAAACTCGTTCGATTTCGTCATTTTCTTACTTCCATGAGTTCGTATGATTGAGTAGAACATGTTGTGAGTTTCGGATTGTTAATCCGACGTTGTATCGTGATTTTCGGATGTTTGGGCCGTTTTGTAACTTCTAGAAATTTAGGGAATTTGTTCCTTGTTCGACCTTGGTTGTGTACCTCGATCGTTTTGGGGTTCCGTACTTCCATTTCGTGTTATTGTTGCCCAAATATCGATTCCTATTGCTTTTATTCTCTTTAGGATTTTTTCGTCATTTTGGGACCCGAGGGGGCGTGAGCCGCGGCACAAGGATTGTGCGCCGCGGCACACATACTACCCGATTGTTGGCCGAGCGGGTCTGCAGTGTGCCGCGGCACAAGGATTGTCTTGCGCGCGGCTGCAGTAGTCGGTCTGCGGCACACTTGTCGGGCCGCGGCACACCGTGTGGCACCCGCCGGCTAAAACCTCTGTCTGCGTGCCACAGCACGGTCCGTGATGCCGCGGCACATGCCGAGTCCGAGCCGCGGCACACTCCGAATGAGCCGCGGCACAAGCAGTCGGTCACCACCACCGGCACAATTTTTGGCCTGTGCCGCGGCCGCTTTAGCTGAGCCGCGGCACAATGCGGTCGCTATAAGCTGGTGTTTTCAGCGAGTTTTGCTCATTTCCTCCTTTTCTTCCACCGTGCGCGAGAGAGAGGGTTGAGAGGGGATTTCTTCTCCATCCACCCTTTTGATTGTGTGTTTTCTTCATCTTCCTTCGATCGTGTAGCTCGGATTGTGGATCTAGCACGTGTTCTTCGGATTATAGGGTTTGTATCTTCAAGAGGTAAGATCTCTTATACCCTAGTATGATTTTTGGGGAGGGTTTGGTGGTGATCTTGTGTTTTAATCCGAATTAACCGATGTTGTTGTTAGATTTTGATAGTACTCTCGTGACCCTTGCTTTTCTTGTTTTTGGTTGGGATGAAATCCCGTTAGTTCACCGTTAACCGATTTCAATTCCCTACGCACTCTTGGTGTTCGATAAATTGTCCCAACGGGTAGAACTAGGAGGGATTTCTTCGTATTCATGATGTGAGATTGATTGTATATCATTAATGTGTTAGGGTCGGATTTGAGAGGATTGTTCGGACCGGAACCTATTCCTTCGTCGTCTCCTTCGCGTCGTATTACCAAGGCAAGTACCTCGATATACGAATCGTAACTGCGTGAAATCATCGTTGTCGAAGTGTATGAGTTTATATGGAGGTATATATATGTATGTGTATATATATATATATATGTGTTTATATATATATAGTTACATGTTAAATATATGTATGTACATACGTATATTAATATATATGTTTATGTCGGTGATCGACGAGTGTTGAATTCTAACATTAGTTGATGTACTCAACTTGGATTGATGGGCGAACTATAGTTATTCATATAATATAGTGAGGTTATATATTTATATATATACATATATATCTATATATATAAAAGTGTATATATTCAGTTGAGTCGCAACATAGAGATATATGTGCGGTGTTGATTGAGTTTGATTGATAACGTGCGTGTTATTGTTTATTTGTGTGGATATGGATTGGCGGAGAAATTGTGTGACTTGATGTACCGAGTTGAAAATTGTTGTGACAATTGTCCGTGTGCTTGATGTTTGAACAATGTGGATACTTGTTGTGAGAAACGTCATATTCGGGAACCTCTGAGGGCGGGGCGGTGTACTCCGGCCTGGTGTACGCTGCAATGTGCGGCTCCATATGGGTGGTGAACGCCGGTGTCACCTAATGCGCGTGCAAGGGGCGGCTCTTGCGGGAGTGACGCCGGTGCGGTGACATGTTCAAGGAGCGGCCGACATAGTGGAGTGAACGCCGGTGCACAGGTGTGCAGTGGAGGCGCCTGGCAGGCTTATTGGTTACGGGTATTCGAGTGATAGCTAAGACCCCGTTACCGAACGATATTCGTATCTCAAATTCTTTCAACTCACTTTTAAATGTTTGTCTTGATATAGACCGCAATTCGTGTTTTTGAAAGCTTGTTTCAAATTGTTTTTAAAGCGTTGGTATCAGGGTTAATTAACCAAGGAGGTTTGACGAAACCTCCGAGGGTTAATGTCGGGGTCTTGAGCGAGGATATGTCGAATGAGAGTTTGTGCCTTTGATTGTATTGTGGTGCCATTCGTGTATTGGGTCGAGGACCACTGTGGAATGTTGAGATGATTGATTTCGTGATGATGTTATTCGGATCGGGTTGAGAACCTGCGAGATGTTGTAATGATTTCGTTTGTGACAGTGTTCTATAAATTGGGTCGAGGACCCCGAATAAGTTGACTTGGTTTTCGTGTAATTGTCTTCCATATGTTGGGTCAAGGACCCGAGAGCTTTTGAAATTATTTCCAAAAGTATTTCCTTTCGATTTTAAAAACCCCCAGACGGCCCGAGTCAATAATAACATTTGCAAACTATCTTATCAAAACATTTATTTTCCTTTTTCAAAGGGATCTTCCTGACTCCTTGGGCTCGTTTAAAGTTTCTTGAATGTTATTTTCCGTAAGGAGAATATGACTATGTGATTACCTTTCACCTTGTGTATGCGAGTGTTATTCTGTGCTGACTGTGGGAATGTATGGGCTGTGTTAAGGCTTCACGGCGGTTGAATTTTGTGTTGTTACTGTTTGTATATCTTGTATATTATGTACTTGCACTAGCAAAATTCCAGTTTGCTAACCCCCGAGTTTTCGGGGGGTGGGTGCCTGTTATGCGCTCAGGTTTTGGCAGCTCGGGAGCAGTCACGGGATTGGCTTGGAAGGAGATGGAAGACGACGATGCTAATCACACCAGAGTCAGAGTCTTTTCTTTTGTATCATTTTGGTCGGTATTTCTCTGTCGTTCGAGTATTCACCCTTGCATGGGTGTAATTATCATTTATTAATTTGAGTTGTCATTCTTTTCTGTGTTCAAGTTTATTGTTGTCATTGTTGTATGAATGTCGTTAGTTTATGAATTGGTTTAAGACCTTGTCGGTCTACTTTGTATTAAATTTTGACCCCGGTCGGTCAATCTTTGAGTAGTCTTTTGGAGTTTAGCCTGGTGGATCCTTGTGATAAGGGTCTACGGCGTGTGACATTCCCGGTCGTATTCTGGGGGTGTTACAATATCAAATTTGCTCGACCGATTTTTGGTCATCACAAATGGACTAGCTTTCTTTGGTAAACCATTATTGAGTAGTGAAAACGTGAATAAAATATTACGGTCACTACCTCGTGAATGGGATGTGACGGTCACGGCTATTTTGTAGTCGAAAGATCTCAACACTTCAGATTTTAGCACCCTTGTTGGTTCGCTAATAAATTACGAGATTGTGTTAAAATCACGAAGTACCAAACCGGAGCCCAAAGAGAAATCTATAGTTCTCAAAGCTACAATGATGTCCGATAATGAAGAAGAAATCCCGATTGATGATAATGATGAAAAATCGGCATTTTATGCCAAAAACATCAATAAATATAAAAACCTCTTAAATCGGAGAATAAAAGACATCAAATCCGCAATCCCGTGATGAGTCAAAAAGACTTGATAATAATTGTCGAAAGTATGGGAAACCCAGTCACTTTCCAAAAAACTGTCGGGCTCAACTTCCAGAAAGAAAGCATATATAGTCACCTGGAGTGACGATGACGAAGAATATGGAAAAGTTCATAATAATCTCGCACTCATGGCAAGGAGCTCATATGACGACATGTCAGGTAAGTACTTCGTCTCAAGACAAACTTTTTAATGCTTTCGAGTTATTAAACTCTGACTTTCAAGATCTGCTAAAAGTAAATAAATCCCTTAAAATGAAAAATAAAATATTGGAAGATAAAATTTCCAACATACGAGAAAATAAAAAGTTAATTGAAAATGATCATTCTTCTTGCTTAGAAAAATAAATAAATTGAAAGATGATTTGCTAAAACTTCACAATGAACTTAAAGATTTAACAAATAAATTTTCATTTGGAAATGATAAATTTGAAAAACTTCTTTCTGTTCATTTTTTTAAAATAAATAAGGAATTAGATCCGAATAAATTGATAAAAATGAATCTAATAAAAACAACTCTTTTTAAAATACCCCATTGTGATAAATATTTGAAAATTGGGCATAATTTTTTAATTCCAAAATTCCAAGACGAACAGTTAAAATTAAAAAAACATAGATTCCAAAAGGAACCATAGTTCCAAATATCGTCTATCTGCTGATTCAAAAAAAGACCCAGAATTATTTGGATCCCCAAAAACCTCAATTTAATTGCCTATTATATGTTTTTTTATATACCTTTAATAATTTGGTATTAAACTTACGGGGTTATTATTTTCAATAGAGATTATTTAGTTATAAAATCCAGGAAGAGTATACCCATTTTTGTCAAGTGAGTTTTATTGATTTTATTCATATATTTTTCTTTTACTTTTTATTAATGATAAAAAGGGGAGAAGAGATGTAGATTTATACATCAAGATTTGGAATAAGGGGAGAGAATATATTCCTATGGGCACACTAACAATAAACGGACAAAGACAAAAATTTTGATCTATATTTTTCACGTGCATTTTTACAGGTATAAATCCTAGGGGTGTGCAGAAAAACCGAATCCGGAAAACCGAACCGAAAATCCAAAAATCCGATCTGAACCAGTCCGATCCGATATCTTCGGATCGGATTTCGGATTAGAATTTTACAGATCCAAAAATTTTGGATCGGATCGGATTAAATCCGCGGATTTTCGGACTAATCCGATCAATCCGAAATATATAAAAAAAAAGAAATTTTTTATTATTTTTACCAGAAAAAACTTCGGATCGGATTGGATTAACTGCCGATTTTCGGATTAATCCGATCCATCATATATATATATATAAATGAAATTTTTATTATTTTTGGATTATGATTTTTATTAGTTTTTAAAAATTTTGGATTTTTCAGATTACATCCGATCCGATCTAGATTCGGATTGATTCGAATCCGATCCGAACGATCGGTTCGGATTTCGGATTGAGCAAAATGTGATCCGAAATTTCGAATTAATCCGAATTCGGATCGGATCGGATCGGATTGATCCGAATGCCCCTAATAAATCCCATCAAGGACTGCTAATTTGTCATCATCAAAAAGGCGGAGCCTTTTGAAACATTTTATTCCACACAAATATATTAAAGTATTTTGATGATGTGTTGATGACCAAGTCAAAACAACAATTAAGAAAACAAGAGTAGAAGATGAAGAAGTTGGACAGAAAGCAAAAGAGAAGAAAGAAAAAAAGAAAAAGGAAAAGTATTTTCGACTCTTGCTTCACTCATAAAAGAGAAAAGAAAAAAGAGAAAAGAGAAAAAAAAAAGTAGAAAGAAAAAGGTGATGGAATGATGATTACAATGGACACAGTTGACCGACATTAAAGCCACAACGATCCAGAAGAACCAATACCAGAGGAGTTCAATGACACGCTCAGACATGGAAATTTAAGTACGCAAAAAACAGAGCAATTAAAGTATGTAAAGAGAAGCCACTAAGGTATGTAACACATCGATGTTACCGTACGCAATGTAGATCAAATTCGTAATTCAAACTAATCAATTCATCGGAGGATTCTAGAAGGTCAACTGGTACAACGGACATATGAACGTTATACATAACATACGCAAAGAGTAAAGCTGACATACGCAATGCAAAATACGTAGCTACTGGACTACACTGGAAGGACACTTACATACGTAAGCATAAAGGGTTAATGCATGCAAATCACCTAACGTACGGTAAAGCAGTTGTGTAGCTTACGCTATGAAGCAGCAGGCAGCAACAGCTAGTTAGGCTTTGAAGCCTATAAATAACCCTTCATTTGGTATTCAATATACAACAACTTCAAGCGTATTATACATTCATCTGAGATATTCATACACACTATTTTTTGTTATAAACGAGCTTAATCAATAAGAGCTTGGGTGTTTGATTCACTCATTCATACACGATTGAAAAGAAAGGATTATAGATTTGATTCGGTGTTATTAGGATCGTGGATATGGCGTTAGAATCATAATATAAATCCAGTGAGGTTTTTCTAGTACCGATATAAAGCTAGAAATGTTGTTTTCTTGTTCGGAATAAAAGAAAAAACGGTTTATCTTGGACCGATTGAAAACAAGATTGTAACGGTTTATCTTGGACCGATCGAAGACAAGATTGTAATGGTTTACCTCGGACCGAGCGAATAGAAAGCGAAAAGGTTTATCTTGAACCTATAGAAAAAGATAACAAAGAGAGATATGTAAGCCATTTAGGGCCGAACCTCTATAAATCTCTGTGTTATTTATTTTCCGCACTTATTTATCACTTCCGCACAAAAGAGTTCATTAATCTTCACCACACTATTCAACCCCTTCTAGTGGCTGTATCAACCCAGCATCATCCCGACACAATTGTGGTCTACATTACCTCTCGTGTAGAGTATTCAATGGTGACATTTTAATCAAAGCACACCAACTATTATTGTACGAAAATAATTAATGGAAAATGCGACTCCTAATTATCCTTCTAATTTAGAGCATAAGCTCTCAATATATCCTTAAGAGTGTGCATTATTTTCTCCGAATGTCTGTTTGTCCGTGGATGATATGCCGTATTAAGTATCGACTTTGTACCTAATGCTTCGTGAATGGATTCCTAGTAATCCGGCACAAACTGACCGTCCTTGATCAGAAACAATACTCCTCGAAGTCTTGTACAATGTCACGATCTCCGCTATAAACACGCGAGTCAATTTCTCTGGACCCCAAGTCTCCTTGATAACCAAAAAATGAGCCGAGGTTAATCAATCAATAATAACCCACCTCATGTTTATTTCGGATTGGGTCATTGGCATACTATAAAATATATTAAAATATCTTCCTATTTCCACTTGGGAATAGGATTAAGAAAATAGGAACTTCGAAATCATCAGCAAAACATTGGGATGCTAGAAAACTTCCAGTATATCCTTCTTAGTCTTTGATTAGCCATGTGAACCTACAAGGCATGTTGGCAAAGAAAACTCTAAATGGCAAGTGGTGAGGGCTAAGCACGCTAGCCTAGAGCATTTTCACTAACCCAGCCGATTGCTGATGCTCGATCTTGACCTGATGACAGGTCAAACTTCGATACAAATTCAGTAGCCTCCTTCTTCAGGTTACTCCACCATAAGTTACACTTCACATCCTTGTACCTCTTACTCGTACCAGGGTAGATAGCATAAAGTATGCTATACACTTCTCTCAAGATCGTCTGCCTCAATCTGACAATGTTTGACATAATGTGTACCTCATAACCTCAATACACCATCATCCTGAACCATGAAACTGGGGGCTTTACCCCTCATCACTTTATTATTCAATTGAACCAAGGACGGATCATCAAATTGTTTCATCTTAATATCATCAATCAAGGACGAAGTGATATCTAAAGTACACAACCGCCCTTGAACCCTCTGCAGGCAAACCTCAATACCATGTTCAATAAAATTCTGGTGGATCCTCGATTAAGGTATAAACACCTCTAACATTTGAAGCATATCAACTTACGATTGAAAGCGTCACCCACTAAGTTTATTTTCCCCAAACGATAAAGAATCTCAAGGCCATAGTCTTTTATCAACTCTGGCAGTCTACGCTGCCTCATGTTCAACTCCTTATGGCTTGTGATTGTATAAACCTTACATGAAGAGCTGTAAAGATAATATGTCTTTAAATCGTCAAGGCGAAAACGACCGATGCCAACTCTAGATTGTGAATAGGGTGATTTGTTTTACACGACTTCAACTACCGAGGTGCATAGGCTATTACCCTATCACCCTACATCAAAATACATCCAACTCCAAGACTCAAAGCATTACTGGAAAATGCAAAACTATTGATCCCCTAAGGTAGAGCTAGAACCGGCGATGATGTCAAATGCCTCTTCAGCTCATCTAAATTATTCTAACTCTACTCATTATACTAGAACTTTTGGGTTTTCTGAAGCAACTAAGCAAATTTTCGAGCGATCTTAGAGAACCCCTCGACAAACCTATGGTAGTACCCAACAAGTTCTGAGAAACGACGTACCTCCTTCACATTTTTAGGCGATTGCAACTCTAGTACCACCTCTGTGTGGACTGAGAAAGCCTTGCTTTTCCTGAATTGTGTGTGATGGATCTGCATTGAATATGAAGCTTCGGAACTGTGTGTGAAGAAGCAAGTCAAGTAAAAGCTTTGACCAATCTGTGTGAACGGTTGAAAGCGACAGTCTTTGTATCAATTTGTGTGAACGATACAAGGATATGTTTGATTATAGACACGTATTTATGTACGTAGTGTTTATAATAAACATTTTCACTCATGTGTGGAGGACTAGTGGACATAGATGGGTTTACCTCGAACCACTTTAAATATCGTGTCATTTAACTTCTGCAACTTACTGTTTTCATTACTGTGATTATTTTACAAGTATACACTACATACCCTGCCTGTACGCACCAAGCAAATAGGAGAAAACCTAGTTGTTGTATTTACAGCAACTTACCTTAACAAACTGTCGAATAAATTCAGTTATCGTGTCGGAGTTGAGAACTATATCACCCCGTGTGTTTAGAATAACGAACTTGAATTTTTGTAGTTGCGGAGTGTTACTATAACGACTCCATACTAAGGAATGTCCTCATATTTCAGAGCCAGTCACGAAGTTTGGTCTAGTTAAGTGTTCTTATCAAGGAGCATAGCGAGTTGATTCATAGTCATTTTTGAGAGTTTTTAGTTCTGCAGAAAATAAAAATGTATTTAATTAGAGTTACTTTAATTATGATATGAGTTTAGAATTAAGGACTTTTCTATTCGTAACTCGGATCCCACTAATTTTATCGAAAAGCCACACTCTCACGTGGAAAATAAGAAGTCATCTACTGATCGAATTCTTACTGGTGATCAAGATTTTTATAAAACTTAAGAGATAGCAACCTATACGGTTTCTGGTTTATTTAACTTCATAAAGTGGTATCCAACACCAACCAATCTAGTGGATGATTTGATCTTCGTTTGTCCCTATTTCACTTCCCTCAATCCATATGGTTTCTATGGGTCGCTGAACTATCTAAGTTCAAACCATCAACTTCTATCAGTCTGGCAACTGAATCTTATTCGGCAACTCAAGGGATAAATTTTGCCACAACCGAGGATGTCTAATGCACACTCAGATTTTATCCACCCTCTCTAAATGTACTACCGCTACATACTCGAAAATAAGTACACCGGTATAAGTTTCTAATTTCCTAGAGTTTGATGGAGGGTAGGATACTTACATCATTTACTTAGTGTTTTTTGTTTGTGGAAGAATTGCGCGATTAGAGTTACACATTACATATTAGTCTAGTTTAACAATTGAATATAACGAAAATGCATCTATTTGATAACAACATGCAACTCATTGACTTTCCTAAGTATTGGGTCAAGTGAATAGACCGATAAAAATAGAAAGAATAGTACAGTCTTGAACCACCATCTTCTCAATTGATTGTTCAGAGCTATCTCCGTATTAAGTGTAATACCCGGGATTTTCGTTTCTGGTTGCATTGAATTTATTTTTCTACTGTTTAGTGGATTGTATCTTGTTCGTGCCTATATGATTGTGTGTCATGCATTGACGCATGTTGGTTGCGATTCAGACTTGTTGCATATTTGTCGTTCCATTGGGTAGTATCGTTGTTGTGATGAGACTTGGTGCCATCGTACTGCATGTGTAGTAAGAATAGCGCATGCTACGTGCACGGATAGCGCGCGCAAGTGGAGCCATGCTAGCGCACGTAATGCTTCTTTAGCGTGCGCTAACTGGAGGTGCAGAAACAATCCAGAAGTTGCTGGACTGTGTTGAAGTGTTGATTAGCGCACGCTAAGGCGTAGTAGTAGCACACACTATCGGTTGTAGTAGCGCACGCTAACTGGTGGTTCTGGGACAGTCCAGAAGCTACTGGACTCGAATTGGGACTCGTTAGCGCATGCTAATATTCATTATTAGCGCATGCTAACTGTGCTATTGGGTCAGAGCATTGCTTCGATGGCGCACACTAATCAGTATGATTAGCGCACACTAACTGTCCAGTATATAAACTGGACAACAGTCGTATTTTCTCATTTTTACCTTCATTTCCTCTTCTCTGCGGGTGTAAGTTAAGGGCGACTAAGGTTCATGATCTTGGCCGATTTTGCTCAATCAAAAGGTGTTTTGGAGTATCATAAGTGATTATAACATCGTTTAATTCATTGTTCTTCGTCGGATCGAGGTAATTCCTTAGTTTCTCTTCGAGTTGACTATTTGTAAATTTGTTCTTGATTTCGGAAATTATCCAGTTTTGATGAATTGGTTGGTGTAAAAACGTTGTTTTGAATATGTTCTATGGATTGTATATCCATATCCTTGATTCGTTCAACCGGATGGGTGATTTCGGTGTTCTTGGAGGGTCGTGAACATTTAATGTTCGATTAAATGTTCGAATGAGTTTTCCTTCGATAGTTTGATGTGATTTCCATTGTTGTTGGTCTTGATCCTCGTTGTGATCATGTTTCGGTTGTTTCTTACGGAAGTTGTAGGGTTTGAGGCATTTCGATCGAGCCGTGTTCGTCGGAGTATTTGCGTATCGATTCCGAGGCAAGTATCTTGATTATACAATTTGTGTCTTGTGATTAGAAATCGCGTGTTGTGTTTTGATAATTGGTTTGTCTTCGTAAACATGGTTCATGTGAATTGGTTATGTGTTATGCGTTATGAAGGCTTGAGGATGACTGTGTTACTTTGGTATATGTATTGTGTGTGACGTTATATGTGCAGGATTGTGATAATCGTGTTGGTTTGGTTGTACACATGGTTATGCTATGTTTGGTGTGTTGATTATGAGTTATGTTGGTTGTGTGTCGTTGACGATGATGATTGGATTGTTGAGATTGTGTTGTGTACGCGTGATGAGTGATTTTATGGTGAACAATGTGATTGATTGGCCGTGTACAAATTTGGTAAAATGTGAGTGTGATTGTGAAAGTTGTGCGTGACCGCTAAGTTCACTCGAGCAGGTTCGACGGGACCTACGAGGATTCGTGGCAGAAGATAACGGGATCAGAACTTAGTGAGGTACTGAGGCCCAATCGTGCAGGTCTGACGAGACCTACGAGAATACATGGCAGTCGATCATGAGTTTAGGGCACGGTACGTCCAGCCATGTGGGTTCGACGGGACCTGCGGTGACTCGTAGCGGAGGATCATGGAGTCGGGACTTTTGGTTGATTATTATGTTTGGCTTGGTCCGTGCGGGTTGTTGAACCTACGGAGACACGTGACGGTGGATCACGGTGTCAAGATTGTTTGTGTTTGATTAATATGTTGGCTTAGTCCGTGCGGGTTGTTGAACCTACGGAGACACGTGACGGTGGATCGCGGTGTCAAGATTGTTTGTGTTTGATTAATATGTTGGCTTAGTCCGTGCGGGTTGTTGAACATACGGAGACACGTGACGGTGGATCACATTGTCAAGATTATTTATGTTTGATTAATATATTGGTTTAGTCCGTGCAGGTTATTGAACCTACTGAGACATGTGATGGTGGATCACAGTGTCACGATTATGTTTTGACAATCAAAGTTTTGAAAAGAATGTTTTTATGAAAACTGAACGACTGGGCCAAGACCCAAGCAATTTGTGTAAAGGTTTTCGTGTTGTAAAACTCTTGAGTGTTGAAATGGGATTTTAGGCTCAGACCCTAATGTTTGATAAAGGTTTTTGGAAAACTTAGGACATGAGTTCCTAATGACTTCTGTTGTTTAAAACTCCCGAGATGATAGTTGGTTTTTAAAGACTCCAGTTGTGTTGATTTCTAGATTACTAAAACCTCTCGGAAGTACTTGGCGAGTGGTTGTTCTTATCTGATTCGTGGTTGTTAATTGCTTGCTACATTTTGTATGGTTATGATACTTGCGCTAGCAAAATAATGGAGTTTTGCTAACCCCCCGAGTAATCGGGGGTGGATGTCTGTTTTACGTCCAGGTACATGCAGGTTCGTGGGAGCAGTCACATGATCGGCACAAAAGATGATGGGCTGTGATACTAATCAAGAGTTATGGGATTCAGTTGTTGCTGTGATGCATTGTATTATTCTTGGTCTTCCGTTGTGTTGTATCATTTTGTATTTTGGACCCCTGCGTGAGTATGAATTGTAAGAGAATTATTTCAGTTTGATTTAGTTGAGTGACCTTATCGGTCCGAGTTGTTATCTTGTTCGACCTCGTCCGGCCGAACAATTAGTCGTTTCATTGTTTTTAGCCTATTAGATCCTTGTGAGAAGGGTTTACAGCGTGTAATAGTCTCAGTTGTATTCTGGGGGTGTTACATTTATGGTATCGGAGATTAGGTTGTGGAAACCTAGGCTATCGGGTCGAGTTGAGTCGCGTTTTGTTTTGTCGTTCGAGTTGTCTATTGACAATTTGAGTTGTGCGTTGTCACATCGTGTTATTCGTGTTGTCGGTTGAGATTAGTATCGTGGGTGACCGTCCTATTCGTGTGACCTGTGATGTAAGTCTCCTCTATTATATCTTGTGTTTAGTGATTTTGTTATATATGTGTGTTGTGAAATGGAGTTCGTATTTGGTACTTGTGGTACATTACGTGTTTAATGATCAGTGATGCTCGGTGGAAGCATAGATGGATTCGACATGTGTTCGAACTGGTGTTCTTGAGTTATGTTGTTAGACTTGGATAAGTGGTTCGACATCTGTTTGCAACTTAGTGTTTATGAGTTGTTTATGGAACTTTATGTCATCATTCTTGAAAAAGGTGTTTTATAGTATTTTGGAAACTTGGTAAAATGTTACCATTGATGACCCTTTGTCGTGTTTGAAAGTATTTTGAGAAAATGATTTCCGCGTATCTGCGCTATTTTCAAATGGTTTGAGTAAACGATTTTAAAACCTTCACACCATAAAATGTTGTAATTTTTAAATCAAACATGATTTTAATTTTGAAAAGAGTGAAGGATGAATCTTCTGAATTGTGCCAGTTAGCGCACGTTAATGTGATTGTTGATAAGTGGGAATGTCTGTTGTATGTATGAGTAGGTTGCCAACCAGGGATGGTCCGGTGAAACCTTTGGGGGTCGATGCCAAGAGAGCATGACCACGGGTTACCTTATGTGATGTTGATCGTGATAATGTTGAGGGGTAACATGTGATTACCCTATATGATATTGATTGTGATAATGTTGAGTAGTAACATGTGATTACCTTATGTGCTGTTAATTCTGATGATGTTGAGCGGTAACGTGTGATTACTTTTTGTGTTGATGGTTGTGAAAAGAATATGTGATGTCATGGTTATGTGATGCTATGTTTCATTGTATTGGACGATTGCATGTTCAGTATGCCGAGAGGTCAAGGTCGAGGTCGAGGCCATGGTCATGGCCGTGGACGTAATCAGGATCGGGATAGGGTGACTCGTTCATTGCCGAGTACCCATCGGTCTGGCACCGATGGTTTGGAGGACCAGTCGCGTGATCAGGAGCAACCAGCTGAGGGTAATGTTGATACTGGAGCCGCTACCATCCTCCAGCAAATGGCAACTCAGTTGGCACAGATGAATCGAGCCGTGCATCATTTTGTGGGTTCCTCTGATTCGTTAGGGAGAACTGGCTCTTCCAGTTGTGAAGAACATTTGATGCTGTGGCTTGTCCTGATGAGATGAGGGTACCCATTGCTCATTACCTTCTCGACAAAGAAGCTGCAGACTGGTGGGAGGCCGTAGCGCCTAGAGATCGTACGACTACTTGGGCCGAGTTCAAGACTGCCATGGAGGCTGAATATTGTCCTCCGCCTGTTCGAGAGTGCAGGATTGTTGAGTTTTTCTCGGCTACGCCCCAGGATGTGTCGATATCCCAGGCGATAGTCGAGTATAATCTGCAGCTGGGTTACGTTTGTGAACAAGTGAGAAGTGAAGCAGACAAGATCCATTACTTTGATATACGTATGAAACCTCATATACGTTAGAGTATGGCTCCTCTTAGGTATACCACTTTGAAAGAGTATCAGGACCGAGCTTTAGCCATCGAGATGACTGTTTCTGTGTCAGAGGCTAGTTCGGGAGGTAAAAGACAGAAGACCTAGGGTAGTTTTTCGAGAGGTCAGAGAAGTGAGTTCCGTGAGCCTGTTGCTTCGCATCATACTTCTGGGAGCAGTTTCGTTCGTTTGGTCAGTATAATAATCTTACTCTAGTGGTGGGTAAGATGAGCGGTGTGAAGACTTGTTTCAACTGCAGTAGTGTGGGCCATGCACGACAGAATTGTCGCTCGCCTAAGGTGAATTTCTTCAAGTGTGGCCAATCGGGACATCAAGCGGTGCATTGCGATACCGTTGCTAAGATGGTAGGGAACCGGAGTTCCGTTCCTACTTCTGGAGGGCCCGGTGATCAGTGATAGTATTTTGTGTTTCGTAGTGCGGATTGTTTCTCGTGTGAAGATTGGCCATATGATGTTTTTATGTTTGGTGCATAATGACTGATGTTTTGGTTTAAATAAGTCTGTGTGGGTTGTTGAATATACGTAGACACGTGACAGTAGATCACGGGGTCACGAGTATGTTTGATATTTTATGTTTGAACATTGTGTTTTATTTTTCAGCACTGTGATGCCTTTGTTTTAAGTTTCGGGACGAAACTTATTTTTAGTGGGAGAAAATGTAATACCTGGGATTTTCGTTTCCGGTTACATTGAATTTTTTTCTACTGTTTAGTGGATTGTATGTTGTTCATGCCTATATGATTGTGTGTCATGCAATGACGCATGTTGGTTGCGATTCAGACTTGTTGCGTATTTGGCATTCCGTTGGGTAGTATCGTTGTTGTGATGAGATTTTGTGCGATCTTACTGCCTGTGCAGTAAGAATACCGCACATTACGTGCACGGATAGCGCGCGCTAGTGGAGCCATGCTAGCGCACGCTAATGCTTCTTTAGAGCGTGGTAACTGGAGGTGCAGAAACAGTGCAGAAGTTGCTGGACTGGGTTGAAGTGTTGATTAGTGCACGCTGTTAGGATTGTATACTGCAAAGCATACTTTATGCTTGTATTACCTAATTTCCCATTTACTACCTATGAGGATATTAATTATATTAATTATATTTAATCACATGTTTTGCATATTAATTCACGTTATGGTTATGCAAATGAAATGTCTAATTATTTTATATTGTAGATAATGTGGTGTGTTGGTGTCACACGGAAGATCACATTATCGATGCCTTATAAAATAATATAATAGTTCACAACCTATATAATTATTAGACAAATTATATAAAGGGTTGTAGTGTATGCTTGAAAATAGTTGGTCTTGACTATTAGCATACATTAGCGTATTTGTATACGTTGAACAGGATCGAGGTGAGATAGTGTCTTCTGTACTGACTGTAAGAAGAACGTAAATCTCGGATAATTATTATTTCTTAATTCTAAGTATGTAATATTTAATTGTGTATTTATAATAATCATTGCTTTGATTTACCATAGGTGAGAGTCAAAATGATCGACTCAATAAGCCTCGTATCTTGGGCAATAATATTGTTTATACGACAATTATTATTATTACTAGAAATCGTGTCCCGACTCGTGCGGGTTGATGATGTCCCCTTGAGGAGCTCGATAATGATTATTATATTAAACCCTGCAGGTGGATTTAATTCCGATATAATAATAAGGTTCGAGTGGTACTACTCTTGGATAAGATATTAATTAATTCAAGCTGTCAGTAGCTTATAATTAATTAATTGACATTCGATATCTTAAACACGGGAAATAATATATTTAATAAGGAGCCCAATTTCATAATTTGGGATTTTGGTAGGAAGTGCAATATCAAACTTTTTAATGGACTAAGTTGATATTAATTAATTCATCATATATTAGGAAGAGTCCTAATAAGGTAAGATGAATTAATTGGGAGTCCTTCCATAATCCTCCTCTAGATCCCTAGTAGTAGTCCAAGAGCCTATAAATAGGACATTATGGTTGATGGCCGATTTTATGCTTCTTCATACACAAGGAATTTCGATTTTTTCTTCTAAGTGTTTAATTGTGGATCTTGACTTGTGTCTTTGATTCCACAATTGAGAGAACACTTTAATTCTTGCTACACATCGGAATTACTTGAAGAAAAGAAAATCGAGAATTGTGAGGCATATTGTTTCGGCTGATCCATAAGGTGTCCAAGCAAGATTCGGTAGTTCGTTGCCCACACGACGTCCGGTTCAAGGCGGATCATACTCTAGAAGGTCTGAAGGTAGAAATACAAGGCGATCAAGAAGGAAGTAACCAACGCGCTTCAAAAGGTAATATCCTATGATCTTGGATCTAGATTAGGATATTTTAATTAATCAAAATATTTAATTAATAAATAATAAATAATATTTAAATTGCTTGTTAGTCTTAGTAATTAATTAATTAGCATGCCTAAATAGATCTAATGCTCGTAGATGCGTAAAACGCTATTATCAACTTTCCCAAACTTCGCTTCCGCTGCGTTTTACTTTCCAACAATTGGTATCGGAGCCAGGTTTTTTAGGCTTTGCTATTTTAATTAATTTTAGTGATTAATTGATAGCAATTAAATATTCATATATTTTGATGTTGGAATATTTTGCTAGATGTATTCTTGCAGGTGATATGATCCAATTATCATGGTTTATATGAATGGTGTATTTATTTATTTTTATTAATTATGCAATTGTTGGTTTGGCCTGTTTTTGAGGCATGTAATGGTTTTTCCCGTGAGATAATCCGCGGGTAGTTCTAGGTGGTTTTATTTTTTCGTGTAAATCTTGATGTAATTTCGATGTATTTTATTTTATATAAAATTGTAATCGAATTCGGAAAGGACGGGATCGCGAAGAAATAGAGCGAAGCAAGGGCTATCGGGGCTCTTTGGCAAGCGCGACCAAGCAGCCAGGCGCCGAGCAGCACAGTACTGCCCGGCGCCGAGCGGATGCGGTGCAAGCGGCTGGTCGGGCAGTTTCTTGGTTCGGGCCGGTCGTCGATTTTAGTCCGCCCATTTTCGCCGCTAGTTCGTTGCGTCATTTGGGAAGTCGGGATTTAAAATTAAATTTTTTTATGTAATTAATTTTGCATAAAAGTAAAATTTTAATTTTGAAAATCCACGACCCGTCAGGAGAAGCGGCGAGATGCTTGATTCGATGGGAGAGATCGAGTCGAAGATTTTCTCGGATTCAAATCAAGGAAGAAGACCATGATAATTGGAAAAATTTAATTATCCATGCTGTATTTTGGTTTTTATTGTTTTGATGTATGACATGTATGGATGTATGCGTGATATGTTTCCTTGCATGTTAGGGCACGAAAATTAAAAACCTTAAGGCTAAAATAACTAAGTGATTAAATTGATTTAATTTTTTTAATTAAAATCAAATTGGCCTCCATAATTAATTTAAATTGTGAAGTAATTAGCATGCGCGTTGACATTAGAGTCTTCCTCCATATCGGATGTGCTAATTATAGGTTCACTAGTTTTAAATTTCAAAATGATAACATAAGGTAAATATTACTTTTTATGATAGGACCTCTCCATCTGTAGGACTATTATTTAAAAGATAATATTTTAAGGATGTTAAATTATGGTGTTCACTTAGGTGTATTAATTAATAAGCTCCCCATCGGAGTCTATGTTAATTAATACATGGCGAAGGAACCAACTATTAATTTTACTTGTCATAACGTAATTTGACTAGATAGTAAAATTAAAGACGTAAAACTCTACTTGAAAAATGTGTGTGTAAATGTCCACACAATCGTGGCTTGCATGTGCGGATTTTTTGAGGTGTTGGTTGCTAGCATATATATTGTGTTTTGAGGTTTTTCGATATATTTTGCTATGCATTATGTGATGGATGTTTTTAATTTTTATTCTCAGATGTCTTTCAATCCACTATTATTATTCTCAAAGAAAATAAACTAGATGGCACTAACTTTGCCGATTGGAAAAGAAATCTTGACATTGTCTGACTGGCGAGGGCATAAGTTTGTCTTAATCGAGGAGAGCCCTCTAGAACGAGAACCGGATGCCACTCCCGAAGAGTTGGTGAATTCGAAAATGGAAAAAGTCGATGAGATGGCTCATTGTTACATTTTGGCTTCACCGACAAATGTATTGCGGCATCGGCATCAGACGATGGGTTCGGCCGCGGAAATGATGAAAAGTCTCACCGAGATGTTTGGTCATCGAACCAGGCGGCTAGACAAAATGCTATGAGGGTATTGATGACAACCCAAATGTCCGAAGGGACTCCGGTGAGGGATCATGTTCTAAAAATGATGTCTCATTTGAGCAGGAGCATCTTTGGGGGCTACTATCGATGCGAAACGCAGTCGATATTATCTTAGGCGGCTTACCTAGAAGCTTTGAGCGGTTCCGCCTTAACTACAATATGAACCGTAGGACATATAGTTTGGCGGAACTTAAACAAACTTGATCTGTGAAGGTCTCTTCAAACAAGGTTATCATCAGATTCTTGCGGCAACCGGTGCTACTTCTTCCAAACCCAAATGGGGAAAGAAGAAGAAGCAGGTTGGCCAGAAGCAAGTGGCAACCCTCAAGGTGAAAAGCAAGGCTCCTCACCCCGAGGCGAACAAAAAGCCAAAGGGAAAATGCTACAAGTGCGGTCAGAAAGGACATTTTAAAGCGGACTGCCCTGCTCTTAAGAAAGGTATGTCTCGTGCGCTAGTAGTCAAAACATGTTTGGCAGCTTGTTCTTCCACTTCGTGGATAGTTGATTCAGGCTCCACTGATCATGTTTGTTTTGACTCGCATGGTTTTCAGGTAACCAAGCAGCTTAGTGCGGGCGAGATTACCATCAACTGGGGCGATTATTCCAGGCTTATGGCTGTTGCAGCGGGGGTCGTGCAGTTGAAGATTAATGATAAATTATTAGTTATCATAGTACCGGATTTTAGAATGAATTTAATTTCGGTTTCTAAATTAAAAAGCGATGGTTATTCAATTTCTTTTGATGATGATGCCATTATTAAGAAAAGAAGCGGTGAATATATTTGCAAAGGTACTTTTAATGATGGACTATATGTCGTTAATACTGCACAAACTCCTATGCATAAATCACTTAACTCCTTGTCTAAACCTAAAAAGAGAAAAGAACCTTCAAGCATAAACCAAACATATCTGTGGCATTTACGGTTGGGACATGTAAACCTTGGGAGGGTTCAAAGATTGGTAGATGATGGCCCATTGGATGATCTCCAAGTTGAGTCATTTCCAATTTGTGAATCCTGTCTGGAAGGTAAGATGACCAAAAGGGTTTTTAAAACCAAGGAAAACCGTGCTCAGGATGTGTTAGAATTGGTTCATACGGATGTATGTGGTCCAATGAATATCCAGGCTAGGGGTGGCTTCGAATACTTCATCACGTTCATAGATGATTATTCGAGATATGGATACATCTATTTGATGCGACGTAAGTTTAAAGCTTTTGACAAGTTCAGAGACTTCATGGCTGAAACGGAGAAGCGTCATGGGAAGAGTATCAAGTCGCTACGATCTGATCGTGGTGGCGAATACCTTAGTGGAGAGTTTTTGGATTTCTTGGCGAATGAGGGGATTTCGTCCCAGCTCACCGCGCCGGGAACTCCACAACAAAATGGTGTGGCTGAAAGAAGGAATATGACTCTTTTAGAAATGGTTAGATCAATGATGAGTTATTCAGATTTACCTATTTCGTTTTGGGGATACGCCTTAGAAACAGCGGCGTACATTCTAAACCTGGTGCCTTCGAAATCAGTTCCAAAAACACCCACAGAACTGTGGAGTGGGCGTAAGCCCAGTCTAGGACATGTTCGGATTTGGTGTACTCCAGCACATGTGCTGAATAAGGAAGCTGATAAATTGGCATCTCGTACAGAAGTGCGAATGTTTGTAGGATACCCTAAGGGAACGAAGGGTGGCTTGTTCTATAGTCCCCAGGATCAGAAGGTCATTGTTAGCACCAATGCCCGATTTCTGGAAGAGGATTATATGATTAGTCACAAGCCCATGAGCGAGATAATCCTGGAAGAGGTGAGGGGCGAGACTCCGTCTATACCAATCGTACAAGTGCCAACTAACACTACACCATGTATCAATTCTGAAACTTTTACACCAACTCAGGATTTGCCTCGTCGTAGTGGGAGGGTTGTTCGTCAGCCCGAACGATTCATAGGTGTGGGAAAGTCTTCGGACTCAATCCCATACGAAGATGAATCAGTTCCCTGGACCTATAAGGAGGCAATCCAAGATAAAGATGCTGACTCCTGGCAAGAAGCAATGGAATCAGAAATGGGATCTATGGATTCCAATCAAGTGTGGGAGCTAGTAGAGCTACCTGATGGTGTACAAGCCATTAGGAGTAAATGGGTCTACAAGCGAAAGAAAGGACGTGACGGGAAGGTTGAAACCTTCAAAGCGAGGCTTGTTGCAAAAGGTTACACTCAGAAAAAGGGTATCGATTATGATGAAACCTTTTCGCCGGTTGCCATGCTTAAGTCAATCCGGATTCTTTTAGCTATAGCTGCGCATTTGGATCTGGAGATTTGGCAGATAGATGTCAAGACTGCATTCTTGAATGGGAGTCTAGACAAGGAAATCTATATGCGTCAAGCAGAGGGATTCATTGCTAAAAGAGAAGAGCACTTGGTGTGCAAACTTAAGAAATCCATTTATGGACTTAAGCAAGCATCTAGATCTTGGAACACTCGTTTTGACGAAGTTTTCCAGTCATATGGATTCGTCCAATGTCCGAGTGAGAGTTGTGTGTATAAGAAATGCGATGGAAACGTGTTGGTGTTTCTTGTACTGTATGTAGACGATATCCTTCTGATTGGAAACAACGTGAAGGAATTGTCGGACGTACGGGTATGGCTATCTCAGCAGTTCGATATGAAGGATCTAGGAGAAGTAGGACACATTCTTGGAATCAGGATCTTTTGTGATCGGAAGAAGAGGATGTTGTGCTTATCCCAGGCACCCTATATCGATACAGTGCTGAAGCGGTTTAGCATGGAGAATTCCAAGAAAGGTTTTCTACCTTACAGACATGGAATTCAACTATCTAAGAACATGTGTCCTAAGACACAGAAGGAGATAGATGACATGAAGATGGTCCCTTATGCATCTGCTGTGGGAAGTCTCATGTATGCTATGCTTTGTACTAGACCAGATATCTGTCATGCAGTGGGCATGGCTGCAGTCAAACCCAGGACCAGGACACTGGATTGCTGTCAAGCACATACTCAAGTACCTGAGAAGGACTAGGGAGTACATGCTTGTATATCAATCAGACGACCTGTTTCCGGTGGGTTACACTGACTCAGATTTTTCATCGGACAAAGAAAAGTCCAAGTCTACTTCGGGTTATGTGTTTAGCCTGGGAGGTGGAGCCATTAGTTGGAGGAGTGTGAAGCAGAAATGCATCTCGGACTCTACCATGGAAGCCGAGTACGTGGCGGCCTGCGAGGCGACAAGGAGCGGTGTGGCTCAAGTACTTCTGCAGACTTAGATGTGATTCCCGATTTGCAGGGTATTACACTTTATTGTGATAATCTTGGTGCGATCGCAAATTCAAGGGAACCACGAGCCCATCAGGCAAGTAAACACATCAACCGCAAGTACCACATCATACGACACTTCGTGAAGGAAGGAGACGTAGTTGTAGCCAGGGTTGCATCGGAAGATAATCTTGCTGACCCTTTCACGAAAGGCCTACCTTCAAAAGTTTTAGAAAGGCATGTGGAAGGAATGGGATTACGGTGTATGGCAGCATTGCTTTGAGTATAAGTGGGAGAAATGAGAGACTATGTAATAGAGTAGTATACTTAAAAGCATGCTTTGAGTATAAGTGGGAGATTGTTAGGATTGTATACTGCAAAGCATACTTTATGCTTGTATTACCTAATTTCCCATTTACTACCTATGAGGATATTAATTATATTAATTATATTTAATCACATGTTTTGCATATTAATTCACGTTATGGTTATGCAAATGAAATGTCTAATTATTTTATATTGTAGATAATGTGGTGTGTTGGTGTCACACGGAAGATCACATTATCGGTGCCTTATAAAATAATATAATAGTTCACAACCTATATAATTATTAGACAAATTATATAAAGGGTTGTAGTGTATGCTTGAAAATAGTTGGTCTTGACTATTAGCATACATTAGCGTATTTGTATACGTTGAACAGATCGAGGTGAGATAGTGTCTTCTCATCTTGTTGTAAGAAGAACGTAAATCTCGGATAATTATTATTTCTTAATTCTAAGTATATAATATTTAATTGTGTATTTATAATAATCATTGCTTTGATTTACCATAGGTGAGAGTCAAAATGATCGACCCAATAAGCCTCGTATCTTGGGCAATAATATTGTTTATACGACAATTATTATTATTACTAGAAATCGTGTCCCGACTCGTGTGGGTTGATGATGTCCCCTTGAGGAGCTCGATAATGATTATTATATTAAACCATGCAGGTGGATTTAATTCCGATATAATAATAAGGTTCGAGTGGTACTACTCTTGGATAAGATATTAATTAATTAAAGCTGTCAGTAGCTTATAATTAATTAGTGGACATTCGATATCTTAAACAGGGGAAATAATATATTTAATAAGGAGCCCAATTTCGTAATTTGGGATTTTGGTAGGAAGTGCAATATCAAACTTTTTAGTGGACTAAGTTGATATTAATTAATTCATCATATATTAGGAAGAGTCCTAATAAGGTAAGATGAATTAATTGGGAGTCCTTCCATAATCCTCCTCTAGATCCCTAGTAGTAGTTATAGGACATTATGGTTGATGGCCGATTTTATGCTTCTTCATACACAAGGAATTTCGATTTTTTCTTCTAAGTGTTTAATTGTGGATCTTGGCTTGTGTCTTTGATTCCACAATTGAGAGAACACTTTAATTCTTGCTACACATTGGAATTACTTGAAGAAAAGAAAATCGAGAATTGTGAGGCATATTGTTTTGGCCGGTCCATAAGGTGTCCAAGCAAGATCCGGTAGTTCGTTGCCCACACGACGTCCGGTTCAAGGCGGATCATACTCTAGAAGGTCTGAAGGTAGAAATACAAGGCAATCAAGAAGGAAGTAACCAACGCGCTTCAAAAGGTAATATCCTATGATCTTGGATCTAGATTAGGATATTTTAATTAATCAACATATTTAATTAATAAATAATAAATAATATTTAAATTGCTTGTTAGTCTTAGTAATTGATTAATTAGCATGCCTAAATAGATCTAATGCTCGTAGATGCGTAAAACGCTATTATCAACTTTCCCAAACTTCACTTCCACTGCGTTTTACTTTCCAACACACGCTACCGGCTGTAGTAACGCACGCTAACTGGTGGTTCTGGGACAATCCAGAAGCTCCTGGACTGGAATTGGGACTCGTTAGCGCATGCTAATATTCGTTATTAGCGCACACTAACTGTGCTATTGGGTCAGAGCATTGCTTCGATGGCGCACACTAATCAGGATGATTAGCGCACGCTAACTGTCCAGTATATAAACTGGACAGTAGTCGTATTTTCTCATTTTTACCTTCATTTCCTCTTCTCTGCGGGTGTAAGTCAAGGGCGACTAAGGTTTGTTATCTTGGCCGATTTTGCTCAATCCAAAGGTGTTTTGGAGTATCATAAGTGATTATAGCATCGTTTAATTCATTGTTCTTCGTCGAATTGAGGTAATTCCTTGGTTTCTCTTCGAGTTGACTTTTTGTAGATTTGTTCTTGATTTCGGAAATTATCTAGTTTTGATGAATTGGTTGGCGTAAAAACGTTGTTTTGAATATGTTCTATGGATTGTATATCCATATCCTTGATTCGTTCAACCAGATGGGTGATTTCTGTTTTCTTGGAGGGTCGTGAACATTTAATGTTCGATTAAATGTTCGAATGAGTTTTCCTTCGATAGTTTGATGTGATTTCCGTTGTTGTTGGTCTTGATCCTTGTTGTGATCATGTTTTTGTTGTTTCTTATGGAAGTTGTAGGGTTTGAGGCATTTCGGTTGAGCCGTGTTTGTCGGAGTATTTGCGTGTCGATTCCGAAGCAAGTATCGTGATTATGCAATTTGTGTCTTGTGATTAGAAATCGCATGTTGTGTTTTGATAATTAGTTTGTCTTCGTAAACATGGTTCATGTGAATTGGTTGTGTTATGCGTTATGAAGGCTTGATGATGACTGTGTTACTTTGGTATATGTATTGTGTGTGGCGTTATATGTGCAGGATTGTGATAATCGTGTTGGTTTGGTTGTACACATGGTTGTACTATGTATGGTGTATTGATTATGAGTTATGTTGGTTGTGTGTCGTTGATGATGACGATTGGATTGTTGAAATTGTGTTGTGTGCGCATGATGCGTGATTTTGTGGTGAACAATGTGATTGATTGGCCGTGTACAGATTTGGTAAAATGTGAGTGTGATTGTGAAAGTTGTGCATGATCGCTAAATTCACTCGCGCGGGTTCGACGGGGCCTACGAGGATTCGTGGCAGAAGATCACGAGATCCAAACTTAGTGAGGTGCTGAGGTCCAATCATGCGGGTCTGACGAGACCTACGAGAAAATATGGCAGTGGATCATGGATTTAGGGCACAGTACCTCCAGTTGTGTGGGTTCGACGGGACCTATGGTGACTCGTGGCGGAGGATCATGGAGTCGGGACTGTTGGTTCATTATTGTGTTTGGCTTAGTCCGTGCGGGTTGTTGAACCTACGGAGACACGTGATGGTGGATTACGGTGTCAAGATTGTTTGTGTTTGATTAATATGTTGGCTTAGGTGCAGGTTGTTGAACCTACGGAGACACGTGAAGGTGGACCACGGTGTCAAGATTGTTTGTGTTTGATTAATATGTTGTCTTAGTCCGTGTGGGTTGTTGAACCTACGAAGACACGTGACAGTGGATCACGGTGTCAAGATTGTTTATGTTTGATTAATATGTTGGTTTAGTCCGTGTGGGTTATTGAACCTACGGAGATAGGTGATGGTGGATCACGGTGTCACGATTATGTTTTGACAATCGAAGTTTTGAAAAGAATGTTTTTATGAAAACTGAACGACTGGGCCGAGACCCAAGTAATTTGCGTAAAGGTTCTCATGTTGTAAAACTCTTGAGTGTTGAAATGGGATTTGGGGCTGAGACCCTAATATTTGATAAAGGTTTTTGACAAACTTAGGACATGAGTTCCTAATGACTTCTGTTGTTTAAAACTCCCGAGATGATAGTTTTTTTTCAAAGACTCCAGTTGTGTTGATTTCTAGATTACTAAAAGCTCTCGGAAGTACTTGGCGAATGGTTGTTATCTGATTCATGATTGTTAATTGCTTGCTACATTTTGTATGGTTATGATACTTGCGCTAGCAAAACAATGGAGTTTTGCTAACCCCCGAGTAATCGGGGGGTGGATGTCTGTTTTGCGTCCAGGTACATGCAGGTTCGTGGGAGCAGCCACAGGATCAGCACAAAAGATGATGGACTGCGATACTAATCAAGAGTTATGGAATTCAGTTGTTGATGTGATGTCATTGTATTATTCTTAGTCTTCCGCTGTGTTGTATCATTTTGTATTTTAGACCCCTGTGTGGGTATGAATTGTACGAGAATTATTTCAGTTTGATTTAGTTTAGTGACCTTATCAGTCCGAGTTGTTATCTTGTTCGACCTCGACCGGTCGAATAATTAGTCATTTCATTGTGTTTAGCCTGGTAGATCCTTGTGAGAAGGATTTACGACGTGTAATAGTCCCGGTTGTATTCTGGGGGTGTTATATTAAGTACCTATTACACTTTTAAATTTTGCAACATATACAAAAAATTTATGTAAATAAATAGGAACTACTTTTACAACCCATCCTAAAAATATATCTGCTCTAATCCATGAGCTGCATCCCCATCACATAATTATGCAACACACATTATGCAAAGATAATCAAAATTAAAACTATTTATTTAATGGTATTAAGAGAACCAATCCAATTAATTCATAAATGCATAATTTAATTGTTCGAAGTACTTCGGTCAAATTCACTTTAAGTCTAATCAAATTTTCCAACTAGAAATAAAATATCTTAAATCCAATTTGAAAAACATTTTGGGAAAAATATTAAATTGAAAATTCAGGAGAAAATGGGGTCCTAGCAGATTAAACAATCCAGAAAAACTGTTGTCGGGAGCAGTCTGTAGGGTTAAACCCGCACCCGACCCGACAGCATGGGACACCTGCCTGCTGCCCCACTCCCTGCACGGGTCTCGCAACATTGGTCGAGACCCAACATCACTTGTCGGAGCATGCGTGGACTATGTGTGATTTGCGTGCCCCTCCCTCGCGCCTGTTGCCTGGCGCGATCTGGAAGCCCTCTATAGTCGCGGGCTGCCACTCTATGTGGTGGTTCGCTGCTATTTCTAACCAGAATTCCAAATTCTAAATGTTTGAATTTTGTTTTCTTAAGTACGAAGTATTATACAAACTTTCCATATTCGTGTTTAAATAAAGATTCACTAAATTAAATATTATGAACAATTAAAAACAAGAACTGGCGATTCTAAATCACAATTAAAACGTATCATTATCATGTATACGAGAGCATTAACCTCGCTCTGATATCATGATTGGATTTGGGCTAATAAGTAAACATAGCGGAAATAATTATATTCGCAAAATCTATCATGTGCTTGTTCAAATCCATAGTGATCGAATACCGGCCATATACACGAATATATGATATACGAGGGCCGAAAATATATCATCCTTGGAAAGGGGATCAGCTGATTTGTGTTTTGATGATGATGATTATTTCGTCCTTCAATCTGAAATCTTGAATGGATCCAACAATGAAACATAGTGCTTCTACTTTACACACGTCGGATTCAGTTACCCGAAAAAATCCTCCTCTTGCTCAGAGACATGTAGGTTGCAGCTAGATGAGAAGGGAGGAGCTCAGAAATTCCGTGAAAGAAGGCAACATTGGCTTTACCTCCCTAAAGTATTGCAGAGTATCAGAATTTCTCTCTCTAGTCTAGGAAGTTATGTTGTAACCTCTAAGTCCTAAGGAGGAGAAGGTAAGGTAGATTTATACATTCACCTTAGGGCTATATGTCCCCTTTTGGAAGCCAACCCTTCCGCCACATAATCGGCCGCCACTTATTGGATTAATTATTATAGTGTAGTGAATTAAATTATATTACTTGGTAATTAATTAAACATACATTGTCTAATATTCACATATAGAGAGTTAGCTCATATTAATCTGGCGTCTATCATATTGATCGACCCCATAGGTTAGTCCCATTTAGCAACAGGGGAATACAAAGAGTGTGAGTACCACCTAACCAAGACCCGCGACTCACATTGTAACACAACTGAGATGGAATGATCAGGATCATTCCAAACCTTTCATGTTGTGAATAACGTGTAAGTATAAACCCTTCATTGAGATATCCCAGTCAAGTTTAGAGTTACGGTTAAGGCAACCCCTATTTCAACTTGATACTATGCTGTGTTAGTGCATATCAAGATCACCTATCTATCGTATAGCAAATACAACTAGCTCATTTTCTTTGGCCAAAGACTTATGATCTTATTTCGCACCAACTGCATAAGACATTCACCTGCTCACTTAGAGAGAAATAATTCTCTCTTGGCGTTCAGTAAAGACTGATACTTGCTCAATAAGGTGCACTTCGTGGTTTGCCCTACCAACATGTGTTTGGTGCGAACTACTCTAATGACTAACTTAATGTCACAAACACATCTTATACTGAGCCCTCAAGTCAAATGTTCACGTAAACCTACCATAACTTTACGATTATGTCATGGACTATCTTAGAGTTAATAATATGTGACTGGATCGATATGAGTCGTATGAGATTATAATAATCTCATTAACATACCTGTAGTGAATGCTGCTACTACTCCTCAGTGAAGACATGCATATGTCCAAGCATACATCATATAAATCTTTATTAAACTTAATGTCCAGTCAAGTTTTATCAACTTTCGGACAAGTTAAGCAATGGAGTTCTAAACACTTCCAGTGCTAGACTCTTTATCCCATAAGGAGTGGAATGTTTCTACTCAATGTCCATTAAACTATTTAACGTGTCAAATATCTTTGTCGCGCGATATCATATTTGAACTAAGTCATGAAAATTGTCATACTTATAATGTTTAAATGCTTTCTCGATCTTAAGTAGGCTGATTGAATCAAATGACTCTTCAAGCATGACCATGCATTTCCTTCAGTCCTACTTATCGAGGGGACTGGCAGATATCTCTCTCCCTAAAGAGAAGGAAAAATCCCCGTCTTGATTATTCGTTGCCCTATACATGACTCCCACTAATCCCGATCACTAACCTTTATGATCACCATGTTTCAGATGGCATTGGATTACGTCAAGGCATAGCAGTTATCATGTTGGACTCTATGATTATCTCAGGTTCAAGGATTTATTGACATACTTTGTTATATTGAGATTCGCTTATGACATTTCTATGCACTGATCTCAATGTGGGTCTATCCAGTGTTGTGTACTCCAACCAATACCCATAAGTTTGATCCATACCATATTCATAATCATCCGACGATTATCAATCAAACTTATACTAGTATATTAATCACTTGAGTCTCCACTCAACGTGATTGGACCAGGAACATTTGAATAATTTTATTATTTGTGAATAACTATTATTTGATTATTATAATATTAAAACATGCACACATTATAATAATCAACGAGAAATAAATGATTTCAAATAACTTTATTCAAATGTGACAATTACAAATCTAAGCACATCGAATGTCCTAGAGCACTATTCCCAACAACGAAATCGTAGTAATGCCATTTGGATTGAGTAATGCCCCATTATTCTTTATGGACTTGATGAATAGAGTTTTCCAACCCTATTTGGATCCGTTTATCATCATGTTTATAGATGACATACTAATTTGTTCGAAGAATGAAGCAGAACATGAGAAACATCTACGGACACTTTTGGAGGTACTTCGAAAAGAAAAGTTGTATACGAAGTTTAGCAAGTGTGAATTTTGGCTAAAGATGGCAACTTTTCTTGGAAATGTTGTTACTTCTCAAGGGATTGAAGTCGATCCGACTAATGTGGAGGCTATCAATGATTGGAAAACACCAACTAATGCAAATGAAGTTCACAGTTTCTTGGGATTAGCAGGATATTATAGGAGGTTCATCGAAGGATTTTCTAAGATAGCTGCACCGATGACACGACCAATGAGGAAAGGAGAACAGTCTATGTAAAATGAGATGTGTGAAAAAAGTTTTCAGGAGCTTAAGCAGAGATTAACCTCAGCTTCAGTGCTGACAATTTCGGATTCGTTAAGGGAATTTGTGATCTATAGTGACGCATCCAAGCAGGGATTAAGATCTGTTCTGATGTAGCGAGGTAAGGTCATAGTCTATACCTCAAGGCAATTAAGGCCGCATGAGCTGAACTATCCGACTCATGATTTACAACTAGTTGCGGTAGTTCACACATTGAATATATGGCGACATTACCTTTACGGAGGTAAATGTGAGATCTATACCGACCATAAAAGCCTAAAGTATCTATTCACTCAAAAGGAACTGAATATGAGACAAAAAAGATGGTTGGAGTTAGTGAAGGACTATGATTACACAATTCACTATCATATAGGGAAAGCAAACGTGGTCGCAGATGCTCTAAGTTCTAAGGTCATAAGAGAATTGAATTGTATATTAACTACGGAGGAGAAATTAGTCATAGAATTTTCAAAGATGAACCTAGAGATAGATACACCGTTAAAGCTGGTGGAAGCAATTTTAATGATGTCTACATTACAACCAACCTTGAGAGAAGATCAAGAAAGGTCAGAGTCAAGATAATTTCTTGATCAGAATGAATGAGCGTACTATAGCCGGAGAGGATAAATGATTTAGTATATCAGAAGATGGCATGATATACTATAAGGAAAGAATTTGTGTGCTCGACATTACGGAATTGAATAAGGTAATTTTGGAGGAGGCACATAATACACCGTACACTGCTCATCCCGGCAGTACAAAGATGTACAAGATTTGAAAGGAAACTTTTGGTGGGAAGGATTGAAAAGAGACGTGGCTGAATTTGTCAGGAGATGTATTATTTGTCAGTAGGTGAAAGCCGAACATCAGCATCTATTTACTTTATTAAAGTCACTCCACATCCCAGGGTGGAAATAGGAACACATCACTGTAGACTTTGTGGTAAGCTTACCTCAGTCGTAAAAAGGAAATCAGGCGATTTGGGTTGTGGTTGATCGCCTCACAAAGTCAGCTCATTTTATTCCGGTAAAGATGAAGTTTAGAATGCATTCATATGCACAGTTGTATATTAAAGATACTCTAAGGTTGTATGGAGTACCAGTGTCTATTGTCTCAGACAGAGATACTCATTTCATGTCACATTTTTGGAAAAGTTTGCAGGAAGCATTAGGAACAAAATTAAATTTTGGCACAGCTTATCACCCACAAACTGACAGCCAATCAGAAAGGACAATACCGATACTTGAAGCCATGTTAAGAGCTTGCCTGCTAGACATGCAAGATAGTTGGGAATAGTTACTTACCTTAGTAGAATTCACATACAATAATAGTTTTCAGGCAACGATCGGAATGGCCCCTTACGAGGCACTTTATGGGAGAAAGTGCAGATCATCGGTTTATTGGGATGAAGTAGGTGAAAGAAAAATTTTGGGCCCCGAGATGATCGAGGAGACCGTCGGCATAGTCTAGAAGATCCATGAAAGGATTAAGATAGATCAAGATCTCCAGAAGTCTTACGCTGACAAGCGAAGGAAGGAACTTGAGTTCACTGTTGGAGAAAAGGTTTTCTTAAAAGTAGCCCCGACTAAAGGAGTTATTTGGTTTGGATCAAGGAACAAGTTGAGAACAAGATACATATGACCATTTGAGATCCACGACCGAATTGGATATTTGCCCTATCATTTGGCATTACCACCAGAATTCACAGTACATAACATTTTTCACGTCTCTCAGTTGAGAAAGTACCTTCATGATCCGAGTTATGTTATCAACTATTCAATGATGGACGTGAACAAAGATCTACATCGAACGACCAGTTGAGATACTCAACCGAAAGATTATTCAGTTGAGAAATAAAGACAGAGTGCTCGTCAAGGTTCAATGGCAAAATCAGAACAAGGATGAAGCCACATGGGAGCGTGAAG
This sequence comes from Orobanche coerulescens, assembly GCA_033398695.1. NCBI lineage: Eukaryota > Viridiplantae > Streptophyta > Magnoliopsida > Lamiales > Orobanchaceae > Orobanche > Orobanche coerulescens. Next base: position 94,413,223 of record CM065816.1, read on the forward strand.
AGGAATTTCGAGCATGTTACCCTGATTATATTAATCATGATACATATTCTGTTTTTCGAGGATGATTTTTTTTACAACAGGAGTAGGATGTAATACCCGCTAATTTAGAAGTAAACTATAAATTAGTGTAGGTCACAAGTCGTCAGGAATAAGTCTAGAGGGGGTGGGTGAAAAGACTTATTAAAACTTTTCCTGATTATCAGGTGAGTAACTTCAGCTGTGATTTAGTGAAGCTAATAAACCTCGACTGCAGATGAGTAATGCGGAAGACACAATTGATAATAATGCAGATGACATATGTCGACTGCAGATGACTTTCTAATGGAACAGTAAATATAAATGCAGCAATTAAGTATGATGCTAAAATAGTAAATCACACAATCACTTATAGTGGTTCCAGAGGTGGTGGTTTTATCCACTTCTCGCAAAAACAGTTGGATATAAATTCATTATTACTTTCAACCAGTGATAAATGTTACAATGAATTTCCCAGTTACAACAGCTTCCAACAAGTGGAAACCCATGGCCGTTGCAACTCCCTTTGGCTGCCTAGCACCTCTTGATCGAAAACCCTTGGATGCCTCAACAACTCACAAGATGTCTATCACCTTCCAATCAAGAACCCTTGGATACGTTTACAACCTTTAACTTCTAAGAACCTCGTTCAAAGAAGTACCCCTTAATCAAACTTTAAGACAATGTGTATTGTCTTCTCCAACTTAAGAGCTTCTCAATGTTTAGACTTTAGACCTCGCTCTTCACGATGCTATAGATTGCTTTGATAGCCTTGATTTCCTTTCTCTTTGTTCGCTTGAAAGTATTGTTCGCATCGTACTTTGCTCAATCTTTCTTCAGATATTTATAGTACGATTCTTGAGCTTCATAGCCTATTGCACCTTGTAACAATTCTGTTCGTTGGAGAGTGGACTTCATTGTTTATTCATTCATCATTTTGCACGGCTTGTTATTTTCTTAAAATCTGACCGTTTGAAGAATCTTCCCGTTGCGCCGCTTTTCTTGATTACTATATTTGGAAATCTTCAGGGCGTGGATCTTTAGGGAATACAATATTCCTTAATTTCTAGGAATCAATCACTTTGTCTCCTTGAATTAAATCTGCATGTGTATTTCCATTTTTGTTAACTTCCAACGCTTGCTGATGTGGACTTTGTTCAAAACTCGTCTGATGTTTCATGTAGAAAGAACTTCTGTGAAAACTTCTCTGATCTGTCTTGTCAAAGTTTTTTGAGCTGCCTGAGTGAACTTCAGCTGTTTTAGAAAACTTGTCTGGTATTTCTTGATCAATCCTCCGCTGATATTTTGACCCAAAACTCGTCTGCATTCAGTTGGGGTGAAATCTCGCCTGATATTATCTGTGTGAAAGCACGGCTAATATTAAACTCGCCTGGTCAAACCTCAGCTGCCATTTTGCTTTGACCGAAAGCCTGGCTAATATTCTATCTTCTGTAGAACTTGGCTGTAGTAGTGTTTTGGTCAAACCTCGTCTGCTATTTCCATTTACCAAAACATATCTGATATTATGACTATTTTATAGTTAGCCGATTTTCTAACTGATCAACACTTGATCAAGACTTAGCCTATTCAAGGGCCTCTAGAAGATGTAATACCCATACTTTTATTGACTGTCTGATCTTACCGTTCTTCTTATTTTGTCGCTCTGTAAACTCTTGGTGATGTGGTTGATATTGTTATTGAGTTTCGTATCTTGTTTGGGTCACGATCGTGTTGTTTAGACCTTGCGGAAGTGTTCTGGGCCAGAGAAATAGCGCACGCTAGGCCTTGGCTAATGCACGCTAATTTTGTGTGAATAGTGCACGCTAGCCTTGAGCCGTAGCGCGCGCTAAGGGACCAGTCAGGTCAGAACCAGTAACTCGGACTACTCTCTGGACTGGCGGTTAACGCGCGCTAGGAGTTAGTGCACGCTATTCGTGGTTAGTAGCGTACGCTAACATCCGTCCGTAGCGCACGCTAACGGGCTGGTCGGCAGAGGCAGTGAGGTTGTCAGGTTTTCTGGAATATCAGGTAACGTACGCTAGGCTTCGGCTAGCGCACGCTAAAGCTATTGCATAACGCACGCTAAGCCATAGCGGTAGCGCACGCTAAGGCTTGAGCAGGGCGGATGACAGTAGGTTCTGGACTCCAGTTACTGGACGCCACTTTTTGGCTAGCGCACGCTAGAGAAAGGCGATTAGCGCACGCTAACGGGGCCGGCAGAAGCCACTAGACTACCTGGTGACCTCTCTAGCGCACGCTAATGAAGGAGGCGTAGCGTGCGCTAGACTGGGCGGATATATATTGGACAATTGACTTCCATTTCGTCATTTTTCATCCTCTTCACTCATTTCTGATGGGAGCAGCTCGAGAGAGACGATTTTGGGCGATTGGAAGCGATCTTTCTTCTAACAACAATATATTTGGTTGGAGAACACGGATTTCACAACATCTAATCCATCCTAACGTCCGAATCAAGGTAAAAATCCTTAGAACCCTATTTTTGGGAATTTTGGTGTTTTTCGTAGATTCGTCCGATTTATCCATTTTGAAGCTTGAGGACCTTGAGATTATGATGTATCTCTCCCGTATGCATGCTTTTCCTACGATTTTACGGATTGGATTGTGCCGTTTTCGGACTCTTGAGGGTTTGGACGATTTTCCAACCTCTAGTTGTTTATCCGTGTATTTTCATGAATCATAGACGGGTTTCGGGAGTTTCTTCGTGTAATTTGAGTATGGATAATTGATTATCATATCCCTTACGAATCGTTTAGGTGCCGGAAACGCGTTCTTGGACCTACCGAACTCATACTCCTTCCCGTTCAATTTCACGATGTCTCAAAGGCAAGTATATATTTATGATTGTACGTTCTCGACTTTGAAAATAAGATATATTAATGGTATGATTATTTATATACACTCTGGGGCGGGCCAACGGGTCCCTTGAGGGTTTCGTAGCCTCTTGGTGCGATTCCACGGATGATATGAACGAACCACTCTGGGATGGACCGACGAGTCCTCTGAGGGTTCCGTAGCCTCTGGTGCAGTTCCACGGTATTCATATATGTATTGATGTGATGCTATGAGATTTAGTTATTCCGGAATACTCGTCTTGAATTGATGAATTGACGGTTACCTTTACTTTATTGTCGAGGAGTATTGTGTTTCATACTTGATATACTTGTACTAGCTATTCGACGGCTAACCCCTTTGTGGGAGAAATACTTTTTTATGTATTTCAGGTTCCAGGAGAGCGGATAGGCAGGTATCGGGTCGGCATGAAGATGATGGGCAAGTGTGATACTGTGTCTTCCCTCCGGTTATGTTCTGAGTTTTTCCATTTAGTGTTGTTATACTGGAATGGTTATTGAATACTCGAGTATTGTTTTCCATTTTCCTTGATGTTCCGGCCTGTGTTTGCCGAGGTATTGATTTTGTGTTGTGATGTCTTTGGATACATTGGTTATGTTTTGACTACCCTTTGTATTGTTCTTCATTCCATTGTATGTAGACCTTCTCGGTCAAAACTTATAGCTCTGCGTATGTTTAGCCTTGTGGGTCCCACGATGGGGCTTACGGCGCTGTAATATTCCCTGAATAACTGGGGGGTGTTACAGAATATGGTATCAGAGCATAGGTCTATGGATACCTAGGCTATCGGTCTTTTGGGTCGAATGAGTCGTCATTTGTCCACAGTATCACTACTCTGCCATCATCACAGTGCGACCGGTACTTGTAAGACCTCTTACTCTTCTGGTGTTTCCTTATTCGTTTTGCTTCTATTTTGGTATTCTTGAGAATCGGTCACTTTGATGACGTGCGATTGAATTGTACTTACGTGCCTTGTGTGTTCTTCAGTATGTCAGCTGGTAGGGGCCGTGGCCGTGGTCATGGCCATGGACGTGGAAGAGGTCGTGGCGCGGCCGTTTCCATCAGTTCTGTTGCGGGGTCGACCAACCCCAGTTTGTCGAACTCGGTGCATCCTGATACCGAAAGTCAGCACGACCAGTCCAATGGCCAGGGGAACAGCGCGGACGTTGGAGTTGCGAATGTACTTCAACAATTGGCTACCCAGATGACCATTTTAGTCCAAACCATTTAGCTGAATAACCCGAACCCGAACACGGATGCCTTGCTTCAGAACGTAATCCGTATGCACCCTCCACAGTTTGGCAGTGCCACAGACCCGTTAGGTTGGGAAGATTGGCTAGCGGAATTGGAAAAGATTTTTGAAGCGGTTGATTGCCCCGAAGTGAGGAAAGTACCGATTGCCCAGTATTTCCTCACTAAGGAGGCCGCTACATGGTGGAAAGTCATCAAGCCATAGGATCGTGTTGCCACGTGGGATGAATTTAAGGAGCTTTTGTAGGCCGAGTTTTGTCCTTGGCCGGTGCGAGAGGGCCGAATCCGAGCCTTTTTCGAGGCTAAACCGCAGAATATTCCTGTTTCGCAAGCAATTGTAGAGTACAACCAACAACTGATCTACGTAAAGGATCAAGTGCGGAACGAGCGTGATAAGATCCGTTATTTTGATATGTTGATGAATTTGGACTTACGGCGGTACATGTCCAGATTTGCTTGTACCACACTGAAAGAGTATCAGGACAGAGCTTTAGCCCATGATAGGTTAAGCCCCGACAACGATACCGTTGAAGAATCAAAGAAGCAGAAGGTTGCGGGGAATTTCTCTGGCTCTAAGAGTGGCAATTTCCAAAGGTCACAGACGACTAACCGTTCTACTGGACAGTCGTCACGTTCTAGTAAAGGAAAGAGGGGTTACCGTTCTACTTCGGGTACCACAAATCGCACGGTAACTTGCTATAATTGTGGCCGTCCAGGCCATGTTAATTTGGAGTGCAACTTTCCGCCGTTGAAGTGTCACACTTGCAGACAGATGGGACATAGAGCGGCTTATTATTCCAAACCAAATCAGACTTTGGACACTCGGGCTTCTGCCCCAGCACCACTTGACCAAGGTATAAATCAGCGACAATCTATTGGTCAATCTCAGCAGAATTTCGGCAGGGGTCGGGACGGGGTCAGAACGCTGGAGGGGGAAACTCTAGCATTTGTTCGGTACAACCACGGGTTTATGAGATGCGTCGAACAGACGAACCCGACGCGGCGGTGGCTTCAGGTACCATTCATATTTTATCTCATCCAGTCTGTGTACTTTTTGATACGGGTCTTAGAGTGTGTACGCCGTTTGAATATAACTTGTATGACTGCTTGCGATCTCTTCATCGTGAAACTTCCTAGCGGGGATAGAATTGTGGGTAACCGGGAGATTAGAGATTTTCCGGTGATTATATCCAGTATGGATTGGTTATCGAATTTAATTGCAGTTGATATGAAAGGCGAGGACATGATCCTCGGCGAGGATTGGCTTGATAGTCACTAAGCGATTATGAATTACCGTACCAAAGTTATCACCATAATGACTAAAGACGGATCTGAGTACTCATTTTTGGGACGTAAGTCGGGCCAATCCAAGTTACTTATCAGTGCCATGAAGGCCGTAAAACTTTTGAATAAAGGTTGTACGGGCTATTGGTGTTATGCCTTGAAAACGAAGTCGATTTCTCTTCGATTCCGGTTGTTAATGAGTATCCCGATGTTTTTCCGGATGATCTCCCGGGATTACGCCAGATCGAGAGATAGAGTTTACCGTGGACTTTGACCCAGATGCGGCTCCGATTTCTAAAGTACCTTATCGGATGGCACCTTCCGAGATGCAAGAATTGAAGAATCGATTGGGAGAACTCCTAGAGAAAGGGTACATCAGACCGAGCGTTTCGTCTTGAGGCGTACCTGTCCTTTTTGTGAGAAAGAAAGATGGTTCACTACGTTTGTGCATCGACTACCGTGAACTAAACAAAGTGACCATCAAGAACAAATATCCTTTGCCTTGTATAGACGATTTATTTGATCAATTGCAAAGGGCTGCAGTTTTCTTGAAAATTGATTTAAGATCCGGGTATTATCAACTTAGGGTGAGGGAGTCCGACATCCCAAAGATGGCATTTCGGACGAGATATGGGCATTATGAATTTGTAGTTATGCCTTTTAGGTTGACTAATGCACCGGCAGTATTCATGCAGTTAATGAATAAAATTTTCATCGAGTATCTCGACAGGTGTGGAGTTGTCTTTATTGACGACATTTTGATCTATTCTCGAGATAAAGAGGAACATGCCCGACACTTGCGTTTGGTACTAGATATTTTGAGAACCGAGCACCTCTATACAAAATTCTCGAACTTTGAATTCTGGTTGGAAGAAGTTATGTTTCTCGGCCATGTGATTTCGGCTAAAGGGGTTCGTGTAGACTATAACACCCCAAACTAGGCGGATATTACAGTGCCGTGGACCCCCGACTGGGACCCACCAGGCGAATGAAAACTGATGAATTAAATAATATAATTGTAGTACCGAACCACATTATATTACCAAATACTCCGATGAGGAGCTTAAGTACAATACACCAGGACAATACAGAATACTAGTATATTTTATATGAAGATAAAATACACCACCCTGAATAAATAAACATCTCAAACGGAATTTGCAGCGGAATTACAAATGAAGAGAAATAAGGATGACTGAAATGACTGGGGCCCCCTACTAGTATCACTGGGACTCCTCGCCGTCAACATGCTCTTCCCGTTCCTTTGCCTTGCCGTGACCTGAAAACAATATACCCTAATGGGGTCAGTTACACAGAACAACAATCCTCAAGGGTTGAAAATACACAATCATGATATATCTTTAGTTATGAAATATCCTTAGTTATGAATTTGAGCTGAAGAGGAGTATCATAGTACGCCCAAAATGTTCTGTGCAAGTGTACAAGACAATGACCGGACACACACGTCCTCGTACCTAATTAGTCTCACGGAGGTAATCGTTACCGTGTGCACAGTCCAATGTATCGATCCCAATACATGACCATCGCGTGCTCGACTAAAAATTCCACACATCCGCACCCGGCCACGCAATATGAACCCAGAAGGTCATATGAACGAGAATGACCATAATGAATATCAATGAATAATAATCCGACAAAGTCAAGAATGACTCACCGAGATGAAAATAATGGTGAAGTGAATGATAGTTCAATGAAATAATTGGAACCGCCGTTCGTCGTGAATGAAGTGATTATTCGACAATTACAAGTCTCAATACGGTTAATACAATGATGAATGAGTTATGATTATGAATGAACAACAACAAAAAGAATGAATATCCTTTTAACCGAGTAAGAATTAACTTACACAACACCGATGAAGAATGTCCTTCCACGAACAACGTCCTAAATGAGATGTCGGTCGCTCGAAACAACATTGAATAACACAATTACCAACAATCCACTCAATATACGAATCAAACACGATTATAACAAACTCAAAATGTCAATATGACTAAACCAAGTTCATTGGGGCATTATATCGAATACGTTGTGGCCAATCTTCGATTGTTAACAACCAAACCTCAATTATACCAATATCAAATCCCCAAGAAGTGTTTCAAACCAACAAAACATCTTCAATATGATCAATAATCCAAAATGAATATCCAAATTCGTGATTACAACAACAATCCTCAAGGGTTGAAAATATACAATCATGATATATCTTTAGTTATGATGCGCAACAATGATGGGTCTGAACCTTGATTCTCTCTGATTGCCTCCTCAAGTGGCGATGAAATCTCTAACATGCAAAGTTGCCCTTGCACTTGCTGAAGCCAGACCTAGATCTCGGGTCTAAGAAATTCCTGCTGAAGCCCCTTCTAAACTGTTAAACGAGCAACATTTTCTCCTGAATGGACTTACGACTCAAGGCATCGGCAACCACGTTTGCCTTACCCGAGTGGTACAGGATCTCGATATCATAATCTTTGATTAGTTCCAACCACCACCTCTGTCGCATATTTAACTCCTTCTGAGTAAATATATACTTCAAACTCTTGTGATCGATGAAAAATATGACAGGTAACGGCATAAAGGTAATGACGCCAAATCTTCAACGCGAAAACCACGGCTGCTAACTCCAGGTCGTGGGTCGGATAATTAACCTCGTAAGGTCTCAATTGCCGTGAAGCATAGGCAATAACCTTCCCATTCTGCATTAATACACATCCGAGACCGTGTCTGGATGCGTCACTATAAACCACAAATCCTTCTGTCCTGTGTGGCAAGGAAAGTACTGGTGCTGAAATTAACCAGCTCTTGAGTTCCTCAAAACTCCGCTGACACGCGTCGGACCACGTGTATTTCTTATCCTTTCGCAAAAAGTTCGTCAAAGGTTGGGCAATTTTAGAAAATCCTTCCACAAACCGACGATAATAACCGGCTAATCCGAGAAAGCTTCAGATTACCTTAACATTCTTCGGAGGTAACCAATCTTGGATAGCCTCCGTCTTCTGAGGATCAACACGCACTCCATCTAATGAAATTACATGCCCGAGAAACGTCACTTCGGGCATCCAGAACTCACATTTGGAAAACTTTCCATAAAGTTGTTCTCGTCTCAACACGTCGAGAACCTGATGAAGATGAACCTCGTGCTCCTCTCGGTCACGAGAATAAATCAAAATGTCATCGATGAAGACAACAACAAACTGATCCAGAAAGTCGATGAAAACCCGATTCATTAACTCCATGAATACCGCAGGTGCATTAGTTAACCTGAACGGCATTACCACAGACTCATAATGACCATAGCGTGTATGAAATGTTGTCCTTGCGATATCCGACTCTCGAATTCGCAACTGATGATATCCAGATCTTAGGTCAATCTTGGAAAATATTGAAGCTCCCTGAAGTTGATCTAAGAGATCATCAATACGGGGTAGAAGATACTTATTCTTGATCGTCACCCTGTTCAACTCCCGATAATCAATACACAAGCGAAATGAACCATCCTTCTTCTTGACAAACAACACTGGTGCTCCCCACGGGGACGCACTCGGTCGGATATAACCTTTCTCGAACAATTCCTCAAGTTGATTCTTCAACTCTTGCATTTCGGTCGGGGCCATCCGGTACGGTGCCTACGATATTGGAGACGTACCAGGTTCCAACTCAATCGTGAATTCCACATCTCTCTGTGGAGGCAAACCAGGTAACTCGTCTGGAAATACATCGGCATATTCTCTCACTACCGGAATATCCGTCAACATTATTAGTGATTTCTCGGTTTTGGTCATATAGCACCAATAACCAACACACCCCTGACTGAGTAATTTTACTGTTTTCATCAAATTAATGACCTTACCAGAACAGCCGGGATTACCTCCCTGAAAAACACATTCGACCCCATCGTCTGAAATGATAGTGACCATACGCTTACGGACACTAATGATGGCATCATGACGATCCATCCAATCAATACCCAAGATGACGTCGTCTCTCGGCAAATCTACCACAATTAGGTCTGCTAGCCATACACGGCCATGAAGCTTAATCGGACAATTCTGAATCTCATGATTTCCAATAATTCTTCTACCATCAGGTAGACCAATGACATAAGGCTCACAACTAGTAGCACTACCCAGACGTAGTCTACTCAAACATGACTCGAAAATGAATGAATGTGATGCACCAGTATCAAAAAGGGTACACACAGGTTGAGATAGAATATCGAGTGTACCTGAGATCATCTGGGCCTCTGGATCGTCGGTCTTATTCATCTCATAAATTCGGGGCTTGCTAGTCCCGGCACCGGACGCTCCCGTTTGATGACTAAAGGCTCCACCTTTATTCGCTCCTATCATCTTGAATGACGCAGACTGAGTGGCCTGATTATGAACAGCTGACTGCTTCGGGGCCTGAGATGACGCCGGAGTAGGTTTGGAGTCCCTTCGGCAAAAACGGGCCTTATGCCCAGCAATCCCACAATTATGACACGTGACAGTCTGCCTCGGGCACTTGGTACTGACATGACCAAGATCCCCACAGTTAAAACAGGTGATGGCCGAACTGGCCGCTCGGGACTGCAATTCCGCCGGTCTGGGTACCACAGGAGGTCGCTCAGAGAAAGTAGTGCCCGTACAAGGCTTCTTGAAGGTTGTCTGACCGCCTTCAGACTGATTACGATTCTTCAATTTATTGCTAGCAGATGAAGGTTGCTGCTTAGCAATCTCCTTAGCAGTGAACTCATAAGTAAGAGCCTTCTCCATGAATTTGGCTAGAGTGGTGCAATTATGATTAAGTAACTGCATCCGCATACAGGGTTTCAGCCTCTTGCTGAAATACTTAATCTTATCTGCCTCGGAGTGAATGATAGATGAGGCGAACGGAAGAAGTTCCTGAAATTTCTCGAAAATGGCGAGAACATCCTCGTCCGCTGAGGGGTTGAGAGTGAGTAATTCTGATAGCTTGGCCTCCCTGAGTTGGGCCGGATAATACCTCTCCATCATGAGAGTCTTGAATTGATCCCAAGTACATGATCCGTCGGTGGGCTTCAACGACAACCACCAAGAATGAGTGCTCTTACCCAGATAGTAAGCCGCAACTGAAACATTGTGTCCTTCAGGACACTCTACCATAGCAAATAACTTCTCGAAATGCTCGAGCTAATGAACAATATCCACCGGCTCAGATGAGCCCTCAAAAGTAGGTGGCCTTTGGCGAGAGATGTTGCCTATGATACTGCCCACACTCCTCTCTTGCCTCTGAGGTGGCGGCGGAGGAGCCTGTTGATTTTGATTAGCTGAGTTATGCATCGTCTCCATCAGTTGTGTCATCTGAGTCATTTGGGCCATCATGCCCTGCATAAAGGCGAGTGGATCAATCCAAACACCTTCTGACTGAGCTGTGTCCCGGGTACGACTCCCCGATAGCAAATGATCACGTCCAGGTGAATGAGTGGCAGCGTCGCTGCTTGATGAGTTAGCATTATTCCTCGCGTTCGCACGCGTATTAACGCGAGCTCTCGGGACTCGGCCCGCACCACGGCCTTGTCCTCCGCGTCTTCTGCCTGCTCTCTCCATACTGAAGTAGGAAAGTCACATGATGATTATATCTCTCGCATGAATATCACATTATGATTACATCATGAAATGATGAAAATGAGCATACGCGCTCTAGCACAGTGATTACATGAATGATTAATGCCAGAAATTATACCATGGCATTAGAAGTCTTACAGTTCTTGGTCTGATTGGCTCGCCATTTGCACAGGTCACACGTGACGCGAAAGTCCAATGATACTAGTCCGATGACGATGATTTCAAATGAGACATGACTCGGAAGGTAGTATTAAAAACCACGCTCCGATACCAACTCTGTAACACCCCAAACTAGGCGGATATTACAGTGCCGTGGACCCCCGACTGGGACCCACCAGGCGAACGAAAACTGATGAATTAAATAATATAATTGTAGTACTGAACCACATTATATTACCAAATACTCCGATGAGGAGATTAAGTACAATACACCAGGACAATACAGAATACTAGTATATTTTATATGATGATAAAATACACCACCCTGAATAAATAAACATCTCAAACGGAATTTGCAGCGAAATTACAAATGAAGAGAAATAAGGATGACTGAAATGACTGGGGCCCCCTACTAGTATCACTGGGACTCCTCGCCGTCAACATGCTCTTCCCGTGCCTTTGCCTTGCCGTGACCTGAAAACAATATCCCCTAACGGGGTCAGTTACACAGAACAACAATCCTCAAGGGTTGAAAATACACAATCATGATATATCTTTAGTTATGAAATATCCTTAGTTATGAATTTGAGCTGAAGAGGAGTATCATAGTATGCCCGTAATGTTCTGTGCAAGTGTACAAGACGAATGACCGGACACACCCGTCCTTGTACCTAATTAGTCTCACGGAGGTAATCGTTACCGTGTGCACAGTCCAATGTATCGATCCCAATACATGACCATCGCGTGCTCGACTAAAAATTCCACACATCCACACCCGGCCACGCAATATGAACCCAGAAGGTCATATGAACGAGAATGACCATAATGAATATCAATGAATAATAATCCGACAAAGTCAAGAATGACTCACCGAGATGAAAATAATGGTGAAGTGAATGATAGTTCAATGAAATGATTGGAACCGCCGTTCCTCGTGAATGAAGTGATTATTCGACAATTACAAGTCTCAATACGGTTAATACAATGATGAATGAGTTATGATTATGAATGAACAACAACAAAAGGAATGAATATCCTTTTAACCGAGTAAGAATTAACTTACACAACACCGATGAAGAATGTCCTTCCACGAACAACGTCCTAAATGAGATGTCGGTCGCTCGAAACAACCTTGAATAACACAATTACCAACAATCCACTCAATATACGAATCAAACACGATTATAACAAACTCAAAACGTCAATACGACTAAACCAAGTTCATTGGGGCATTATATCGAATACGTTGTGGCCAATCTTCGATTGTTAACAACCAAACCTCAATTATACTAATATCAAATCCCCAAGAAGTGTTTCAAACCAACAAAACATCTTCAATATGATCAATAATTCAAAATGAATATCCAAATTCGTGATTACAACAACAATTAATCGAAAACCCCCAAATCCAACTCAATATTCAAAGTGTTCTTGAATAATTCTTCAATAATCAATTGAATAATCATACATATCCATAATCATGCGTACTTCACTTCATACAACATGATTTTAACGTCCAAAACATCATATCTCAATAAAAATCGAAATCCAAGATGTTGAAGAAATTACCTCTTGAAGATCCAACCACTTCGATCCGATGAACACGAGTTAAATCCAGTATCCAAGCTTCCCAAACGAATGAAGATGATGAAAATCTAACACTCAAGTGATTGATGATGGAAAATCCCTCCCTCAAGCTTTCTCTCTCAGAACAAGGTGAAAGAAATGGTGAAAATGATGAAAAAGTCCCGGCCAAGTCCTTATAAACTGCCGGAAGTTACGGCCGTAACTCAGCCTACTTACGGCCGTAACATCCCAGGTCAATGGCCTTACGGCCGTAACCAGCCAACTCGTACGGCCGTAACTCGGATTCGTCCAAACACCTGCCGACAGCCTTACGGCCGTACCCGCACCTGACTTACAGGCGTAACTCGCCCTCATCTAAAACACATGCCGACATCCATACGGCCGTACTCGCACACCTTACGGGCGTAACTCGACCGATACGGCCGTAACCGGCCAAACTTACGGGCATAAGCCCCCTTCGTCGAAACTGACCAGGCACCTTGCCTGTAACGTACGGCCGTATCCGGCTATGCCTTACGGCCGTACCTTCCACGTCTTACGGCCGTATGCCGCAACCCTTACGGCCATAAGTCCTTCTCGTCCGCCAGAACCTGAAATTATACGAATACCCCTTATGGCCATATCCTGCCCATCTTACGGCCGTAACTCGCCTTCGGCCAAAAACGCCTGGGCACCCTGCTCGACACGTACGGCCGTATCCAGTCAAGCCTTATGGCCGTACCTGCTCAACTTACGGCCGTATGCCGCAACCTTATGGCCGTAAGTCTCGTTCATCCAAAATGGCCTGAAATCAACGAACACCTGTTACGGTCGTATCCGACAATCCTTACGGCCGTAGCTCGTTGCTGGACAAGGTGAAAATCTGATAACTCCGATTTCTCGCTACGATTGATGAATGATCCGACATACCATACGTATGTGAAAGTGAACGAGTCCAACACATGCCAAAGATGACACTCCCATAACAAGACTACCAATCACGATGAAAATGATAATACTCCCATCTCGATCTATAAACGGAGATGAAATGACGATCGGTAACTGATACACGGTTACAACATGCCAACAGTGAACGCAAATGAATGAATCATGAATGATGAGTGATTAATAATGAGTGAAAATTACTGACTGATTAATACTGAATGAAAATGAATGAATTACAACAGGGTATTACATAAACATGCAGAAGATTGAGGCAGTGCTAGATTGGGCACCGCCTAAAAATGTTAAGGAAGTTCGTAGCTTTTTGGGCCTTGCTGGGTATTACCGTCGGTTTGTCGAGGGGTTCTCGAAACTCACTCGGCCGCTTACGAAATTACTCCAGAAGACTGAAAAGTTTGTTTGGACGGATGAGAGACAACAGAGCTTCGATGAACTGAAGAGACGTTTGACTTCAGCACCGATTTTAACTTTACCACATGGTAGTGAGGGCTTTGCAGTTTATAGTGACGCTTCGGGTCAAGGTCTTGGCTGTGTGCTTATGCAGCATGATAAGACGATAGCTTTTGCGTCACGACAACTAAAGCCGTATGAGATGAATTATCCTACTCATGATTTGGAATTGGCTGCAATTGTCTTCGCACTCAAGATTTGGCGGCATTATTTGTATGGTTCTTCGTGTCGGATTTATACCGATCACAAGAGCCTGAAGTATATTTTTAGTCAGAAGGAGCTGAATATGAGACAGAGACATTGGTTAGAGTTGATAAAGGATTACGATTTGGAAATTCTTTACCACCCCGGAAAAGCCAATGTCGTCGCGGATGCTTTGAGCCGCAAATCGGCATCTCTTCAAATGCTCGAGGTTCTTACATCTCAGACGAAAATTCGTCAGGATTTAATTGAGCAAGGGATAGAAGTTTGGCTTCAATGAGTACAGGGACAGTTGTGTACTCTCGAAATTACTTCGTCCTTGGTTGACGACATCAAAGGGAAGCAGTGGAGTGACCCGATGATTTCTCAACTGAAGGAAGATGTAATTAAAGGAAAAGCTCCTGGCTTTATAGTTCACAAGGATAGTATTCTGAGATTTCAGGGCAGGCTTTGTGTTCCGAATGATCTAGAGTTGAGGCAGAGAATTCTCCGAGAAGCCCATGCTATGCCTTACTCAATCCACCCTGGAATGAGTAAGATGTATAAGGACTTGAAATGAAATTTTTGTTGGAACAACATGAAGAAGGATGTCACGGGATTTGTACTACGGTGCTTGACGTGTCAACAAGTCAAGATCGAACATCAACGACCAGCGGGGTTGTTGAAACTGCTTCCCATTCCCGAGTGGAAGTGGGAAGACATCTCTATGGATTTCATCACTGGCATGCCGAGAACTCGGGCCAGAATCAATATGATTTGGGTAATTGTCGATTGGTTGACCAAGTCTGCACACTTCTTGGGTATTAAGGATACTTGGGGACCGGATAGATTGGCCCGAACTTTTATAGCTGAGATCATAAGGTTGCACGGTACACCCAAGACCATTGTTTCTGATCGAGATGACCGTTTCGTATTGCATTTTTGGTAGGCCGTTCATCAGGCTTTGGGTACTGAGTTGAGATTGAGCACTTCCTTTCATCCTCAGTCGGACGGTCAGACAGAGAGGACGATTCAGACGTTGCAAGATATGTTGAGAGCTTGTGCCTTAGACTGGAGTAATGATTGGGAACTTCACTTACCGTTGATCGAGTTTGCCTATAATAATAGTTGGCATGCGTCGATCAAAATGGCACCCTTCGAGGCACTTTATGGTAGGCGATGTAGGTCGCCATTATGTTGGGACGAGGCTTCTGAGCTAATCGGAATGGAACCGGATATGTTGATGGAGACTAAGGAAAAGATTTCTATTATCCGGGACCGATTGCTGACTGCCCAGAGTCTTCATAAATCCTATGTTGATACTCATCGTCGACCCTTGGAGTTCGAAGTGGGGGATCATATCGTACTCAATGTGTCTCCGACCAGAGGAGTTTTCTGCTTCGGGAAAATGGGGAAACTTAGTCCGAGGTATATCGGACCTTTCGAAATCTTGGACAGGGTTGGAGATTTAGCAGATCAGTTGGCGTTGCCTCCAGCTTTGAGTCACGTCCATAATGTTTTTCATGTGTCTCAGTTGAGAAAGTACGTGCCGGATCCGAGCCACGTTATCGACTATAGTGAGATTGACGTAGCCGAGGATATTACTTTTCCGGAGAAACCCGTGAAGATCCTTGAGCATCGCGAGAAACAACTTCGGCATAAAACCATTCCACTGGTTAAAGTGCAATGGTCGAGACATGGAATCGAGGAGGCGACTTGGGAAACGGAAGAGAAGATACAGTCGGAGTACCCCGAGCTTTTTATTTCTTAAGTTTCGAGACGAAACTTCTTTTTAGAAGGGTAGAATATAATACCCGTACTTTTATTGACTGTCTGATCTTGCCGTTCTTCTTATTTTGTCGCTCTGTAAACTCTTGGTGATGTGATTGATATTTTTATTGAGTTTCGTATCTTGTTTGGGTCACGATCGTGTTGTTTAGACCTTGCGGAAGTGTTCTGGACCAGAGAAATAGCGCACGCTAGGCCTTGGCTAACGCACGCTAATTTTGTGTGAATAGCGCATGCTAGCCTTGAGCCGTAGCGCGCGCTAAGGGACCAGTCAGGTCAGAACCAGTAACTCGGACTGCTCTCTCGACTGGCGGTTAACGCGCGCTAGGAGTTAGTTAGCGCACGCTATTCGTGGGTAGTAGCGTACGCTAACATCCATCCGTAGCGCACGCTAACGGGATGATCGGCAGAGGCAGTGAGGTTGTCAGGTTTTCTGGACTATCAGGTAACGTACGCTAGGCTTCGGCTAGCGCACGCTAAAGCTGTTGCATAACGCACGCTAAGCCATAGCGGTAGCGCACGCTAAGGCTTAAGCAGGGTAGAGGACAGTAGGTTCTGGACTCCAGTTACTGGATGCCACTTTTTGGCTAGCGCACGCTAGAGAAAGGCGATTAGCGCACGCTAACGGGGCCGACAGAAGCCACTGGACTACCCGGTGACCTCGCTAGCGCACGCTAATGAAGGAGGCATAGCGTGCGCTAGACTGGGCGGATATATATTGGACAGTTGACTTCCATTTCGTCATTTTTCATCCTCTTCACTCATTTCCGACGGGAGCAGCTCGGGAGATACGATTTTGGGCGATTGGAAGTGATCTTTCTTCTAACACAACATATTTGGTTGGAGAACAAGGATTTCACAACATCTAATCCATCCTAACGTCCGAATCAAGGTAAAAATCCTTAGAACCCCATTTTTGGGAATTTTGGGGTTTTTCGTAGATTCGTCCGATTTATCCATTTTGAAGCTTGAGGACCTTGAGATTATGATGTATCTATCCCGTATGCATGCTTTTCCTACGATTTTACGAATTGGATTGTGCCGTTTTCAGACTTGTGAGGATTTGGACGATTTTCCAACCTCTAGTTGTTTATCCGTGTATTTTCATGAATCATAGACGGGTTTCGGGAGTTTCTTCGTGTAATTTTAGTATGGATAATTGATTACAAGTGATTGAAAAAATATCAAAACCAGCAATATGTTTAACTCTTCCTCTTTTCCTTCCTCTTCCTTTGATTTGCCTTGCTGGAGGAAGTGATCTGAGAGGTTTTGCTCATATTGGCCTCTTTGAGACTGGTATAAGACCATACTTCTTTTGGACTATTGATGAGGAAAACCCTTTGTTGGGATTCGATCCAGCGTCCTGCCTGCATGGGCTTAAAAATGTGCGAGGCGCGGCTTGCGATTCGACCTGTGAGATCTGCACTAGAAAGTGGTTAAATGAATTGATTTGGACTAGTCATACCAACAAGATGCATCTTCTTTTCTGGTATCCATCTCATAGAAACTCCAAAGTTAAGCGTGCTTGTCCTGGAGTAGTTATGGGATGGGTGACCCCCTGGGAAGTTTTACAGGTGCGCGTGAGTGAGGACAAACGTGCTAGAAAGACTCGTGTTGGTACAGTGAGGATAGTCTTCATCATTCATGGGACCAACACCCTTGTTCCTCAGGTGAGGTGTAATTGTTCTTTATGGATAGAGTCTTTATCTCACTCTGAAGAGCTTCATCATCTAGCTTCTCATGGATATCAATTGGAGGATCCTGTGGTATGAACTCGGGAATTCTAGGATATGCATTGAAATCTTCTTCAGCCACCCTCTTCAGTATTTCCCATAGATTTGGGTGGTTGATCGCCATGAAATCAACAAAAATGTGGTATGAACTCGGGAATTCTAGGATATGCATTGAAATCTTCTTCAGCCACCCTCTTCAGTATTTCCCATAGATTTGGGTAGTTGATCGCCATGAAATCAAAAAAAATTTGTTGAGGGGTGCAGTCAGGATCTTTTGTAGATAACAGAATGGCATCAAACAACACATCCACCATTTCACTGCGATCCGTCCTTGAGAAGGACAAGCTCAAATAAAATGGCAACAACTATCTGGATTGGAACTGGAGCTTGAGAATAGTTCCCAAGCAAGAAAGAAAGTTGTACGTTCTTGAGGAAGAAATTCCCAATGAGCCTGTTGACAATGCTAACAAAGCAACAAAAGACAAACTGAAGAAATATTGTGATGATTCCATTGATGTCAATTGTCGTATGTTGGCTATCATTTATCCAGAACTTCAGAATAATCTGGAAGAAATGGAAGCCTATGAGCTTAATGCTTACCTCAAGGAAACTTTCTCAAAGCACGCTAGGCAATAGAGGTATGAGACCTTTCAATCCTTATTGCTTGCAAGATGGTTGAGGGGACATCTGTCAGCGCTCATGTACTCAAGTTGAAAGGATATATAGATCATCTTGATAGGCTTGGTTTTCCACTTTCTAAGGAGCACTCCACGGATGTGATCCTAAACTCATTGCCCGATAGTTTCGGTCAGTTCATTATGAACTATATTATGAATGAGATGGAGAAGTGCATTGCTGAGCTGCATGGGATGCTTAAAACGGATGAGAAAAATATTAAAAAGAAACCAAGCCATGTGCTGACGGTCAGCAAATGGAAGTCCTTCAAGAACAAAGGCAAGGGTAAAGGTAAAGCAAAAGTTGCCAAAGCTGGAGACCCAACTAAGCCGGTTTTCAAGGCAAAAGCTCCCAAAGATGGAAATTGCCATCATTGCAATAAACCAGGACACTGGAAAAAAAAATTGCAAGGTTTACTTGGAAGAGCTAAAGCGTACCAAGGGTAGTGAGACCGCCACAGGTATATCTATTATCAAAGTTAACTTATCTACTTCTAACTCCTGGGTATTGGATACTAGATGTGGATCTCAAATTTGTACAAATGTGCAGGGGTTGAGAAGCAGTAGAGAACTGAAGAAAGGGGAAGTGGATCTAAGAGTCGACAATGGAGCAAGAGTTACTGCACTAGCCGTTGGAACTTATGATCTAGTTTTACCCAATAGGTTTTTGTTAGTTTTGAACGATTGCTATTATGTTCCTGCTATGAATAGGAATATTATTTCAGTTTCTATATTAGATTGTGAAGGTTACAGTTTTCTTAGTAAGAATAAGATTATTCATATTTTCTCTGATGACTTGCTTTATGGTACTTTAAAGTTATATAGTGGCCTTTACAATAATGATCTAGATGAGTCCAACACTTTGCAAGTCTATAACATTGCAACCAAGAAACCTAAGCTCATTGATTCTAATTCGACTTACTTATGGCACTTTCGACTTGGTCAGATAAATGAGAAACGCATTTCTTAACTCCATAACGATGGAGTTTTAGACTCTTTTGACTATGAGTCATATGGGACATGCGAATCTTGTTTATTAGGCAAGTTGACGAAGAATCCTTTCACCGGTCATGGAGTAAGGGCTAGTGATCTATTAGGCCTAGTACATACTGATGTATGCGGACCTCTTAGCACTCATGCCAGAGGCGGATATCAATACATCATCACTTATACTGATGATTTTAGCCGGTATGGATATGTTTATCTTATGAAGCATAAATATGAATATTTTGAAATGTTTAAAATATTCCAAAGTAAAGTACAGAATCAACTTGGCAATACAATTAAAGCCCTTCGATTGGATTGAGGTGGCGAATATGTGAGCCAAGAATTCGATGATCATCTTAGGAGTTGCAGAATTGTTTCACAACTTACTCCTCTTAGAACACCTCAACATAACAGAGTGTCTGAGAGGAGGAATCGAACTTTATTAGATATGGTTCGATCCATGATGAGTCGAATGTTGCCTTTATTATCATTTTGGGGCCACGCCATAGAAACATCAGCATTCACCCTTAATTATGTTCCATCTAAAGTATTTGAAAAGACACCATTTGAGAAATGGACTGGTAAGAGATCAAACTTGTCTATTCTAAAGATCTGGGTTGCGAAGCATTTGTAAGATGCCAAGTGTTTGACAAACTGGCGACCAGGTCTGAAATATGTTTATTTATGGGATATCATAAGGAAACTAAAGGATACTACTTTTATAAGCCCACATAGAATAAAGTGTTTGTTGATCGAAATGCTGTCTTCTTAGAAAGGAAATTTTTTTCTAAAAGAGATAGTGGAAGAAAGATAATTCTCGAGGAAACTAGAGAACCACAAGAAGACATTGCTTTTGTAATATCCACACTTTTCATTTCTGTTTATCCTAACTGTTGTGATCCATCTGTACTCGATACGACGTTTCATTATTTCATATCGTATATTGTACCCATTCTATTATCGTGATTCTTGTGCTATTTATTGATGTTTGTATCATATTAGATGGATATTTGTATGTCTCGTCATGTCACTATTGGTTAGAATAGTATTGCTGATTACTGAGGATAACGTACATTATGCTTAACATTTAGCGTACGTTATCTCTTCTGTGTACTTGGGTCAGTAGCCGCTGGAGTAATTTTTGTGTATGCTATCTGCAGGATATAACGTACGTAAAGGTTCATTACGTACGTTATCTGAACTCCTCAACATACATAAATATACCTGGTCATCTGGTCAGTAAGCACTGGACATTTTATTACGTACGTTAACATTAGACCGTAGCGTATGCTAGAACCTTTTACATACGCTAAACTTGCCACACAACGTTCGTAATGTAACCTGTGCATCGAGGCAGTGAGATCTGTGGGGTTTGTTGCGTACGCAATGCAGATGCCTTAACGCATGTTAAAAAGTTAATGTACATAATACTGAGGGTGTCGTACATAACTATATTCACCAATATAAGCGGACTTCAGTCCTGATTTCGGCATTTTTCATCACCTTCTTCTCTTCCTTCGCGATTCGCGATGGTTTGGTCAGGAGAGTGCGAATTTTGGTCGAGTGTCATCACCTATCAATATTCTCGAGTTCCCAACAAGGATTTAGCATCATTACAACATCTTCCACCATTCAAATCGAGGTATTTTCGCTAGAACCTAGTTTTTGGGGATTTTTGGGGTTTTGTGATGATTTTATATTTCTAGTCCGATTTAGCTTAGATGGTTATAAGATTATGATTGTGTAATCATAACCCCTTGTTTCCTTGAAGTTTTGCGGAATGGTTCTTGATATTTCACCATTATTCGATTAAGATCTATTATGACTTGTAGTGTTCGTTGAATCGTCCTAAAGGGGTAGAATTTAGGATGAATTTTTATGTTTCCGAGATGTTGTGGTTGATTGTATACCGTTATGTGATAAGAGTGAATTTTTGAAGAGTATTCGGACAGAAGTCCCTCCCGTTCAGCGTTTCCTTACATCATATTTCTCAAGGCAAGTACATATTTTACATTATATTATGTAGAATGTGAATTCGACATAAATGATGATTTATGATAAATGTGCAACACCCCCAAAACCAGCGCTGTGGGCCCCGCGCCGGAACCCACCAGGCTAAAAACCATTTTAAAAAATGATGAAAAATGCCCAAAAGGCCGATGATGGTAATATTTTCCAAATATTCACACAGACATTTACCAAATACCAAATACCGTCATAAAATACCATTTGAAAATATAAGGCGAAATGCCAAATCTCAACAGTTCAAAATGTACGTTAAGCCACCACTTAAACGCACCGATAAAATAGTTGGGAAAAAGAGTTAACAAAACATCCCAAGTTCACAAAATGCCAAAGGGCCATTTTGAAAGTACACACGAGTTGGTAAAGATACCGAAAAGTCATTTTAAAATACACACGCAGCGGATTAAAATACAGTTCAAAATATACATTTGCAGCGGAAATAAACAAACAGAAAAGAATACTCGATACTCAATTAAATGCCACAGCCAGTATCACCCGGGAAGCTCACCCCTTCACGACCGCTACTAGCTCGATCTCCGAGTACCTAAAAATAAAGCCCACGACGGGGTCAGCCACAATACTCAATAATGATATCGATCACATCATCATAAATAATTACATACCAATGTAATAATACTGTAAGAATACTACCAATGTAAACTTACCGTCATAACCTTACCAATCCATGGCAATCCATACCAAATCGATCTTCACCATAATTCACATTTCGCATTCTCAAATGACGAAATGAACTCAACAACAATTATAGTGTATTCCAAAAATACCAATAATCCTCAAAACATCATCATAACTCGTAAGTGTGGAATGAACCATCTATGCCAAATCCTGTCCGTCGGATTACACAATCAAATCTCAACCTGGATAAACCAATAATACACAACATATCTGTAGATCAACTACCATATGATAATGATAACAATTCCCGAACATCGACGTACAGTCCGAATGCTTATACAATCAATAACAATGATCAACCAATACATCAACCGAGAATATCATCGACATGATAACTCCAATACGACCAAAAATGGTTCAATGATAACCGAGAATACCCTCAACATAGTAAACTCCCAACACCATCAACAAAGGATCAACATTAACCGGGAATACCCTCAACATGGTAAACTCCAAACACGATCAACAAAGGACCAACTATAATCGAGAATACCATCAACAAGTTAAACTCCAAATGATCAACAAAGGACCAACAATAACTTAGAATACCATCAACAAGGTAAACTCCAAATGATCAACAATAATGGATCTCAAAGAAATAACCTCGACTGTCGAAACATACCCCTCGGGCGTATGAACAACCAGTCGCAAACGGTCGAACATACCCAACCATAAATGGAGGATGAACGACCAATCAATATGGCTCAAGGATGGAAATCATAGTACGCCCGATCCGGAAATGTGTCCGTGCACAAGCCACCCCGGGTATCGATCAAATACACGTGTGGTCTTGTACCTAATTAGCCTCACGAACTACGTCTCGTGTGCACGGTTCAATGTGGAAATATCAACACATAACCATAGTGTGCCCAGCTAAAAATCTTACACAATAACCAATCGGCAGGTAAATATGACTCCATATATGTCACAATACAACATGACAACGAAACTCAAAGAATTACATATCCAATAAGGATCAAAAGACTCACCGAAGTGAACAAGGACAAACTAACAAAGAAAAGTTGACACGACTAATCAATATCCAAAATAACAATCCTGGGATCATCATCCCTCAACGATCGATCAACACAACCATTAATACCAACGATACTCCTGGGATCAACATCCCTCAGCGAACAACCAGTACGAATCTCATTATCCGAAACCTCAACATACAACATAAACAACAACTCAACATATCAATAATCTCATGACTGAACAAATACTTAAATTACCTCAAGTCGACGATAATATCCTTTCCACGAACCAACATCCCTGAAAGAATATACAGTTATACGAATAATCCCGAAATAAGAATAGTCCATTTATACTAACAAACCACCGTCCCGACACCAAAGTCGACACGGTAAACCATCCCCAATATCCGGCATTCCATATCACTGACCAAATATAACTCACATCTCCATATTCACCAACACATTTAAACCATATACATTATGATTTAATTCAAACCAAGGCACAATATACAAACCATCATCCCGACAATTTTTATTTATAATATCATTGCTATATAAATTATAAATGAAATGAAAGCGAAACCATTCATCAAATATTATAAACTGAACAAGTATAAACTTGCCTCGATACCGATACCACGAAGCCGTTACCAAAATCCATTGCCTTCGTCCACGAGCTCCTCAGCCCCGAACAAAGCAATATACGAACTCTTCAATCTCAACCGCAACATAACAGTCACAATCAACGATCAAACATCTCAACCTATTGCAATAATCAATTAACAACAATCTGATAACAATCAATAACCGACATAGCCAACCAAGCAACTCAACGGCTCAAAAATATCCCGATCATAAACAAAACCGAACAATACAACTCAAACAAATACGAACTCATATCTACGATACAAGTCGCAACTCGATAAACAATAAATAACAATCAATAAACCCAACGGTTCCACAATATCCCGATTAAATACAAATCCGAATAACCAAATCAATCAAACACGAATTTAAAACCACAATACGATTCCACAATCCGAAGATCATACCAATAATCAATTTAAACAAGTGCCTAAGTATTACCGAATTCCACATTCAATCTTAAATACGATTACAAGTTTCCGCCTCGTACATTCATAATAAAAACCAATTACCCATTATCATCATCAATCCGGACGATCCGATTAATTCAACATTATAGATAACCATATTCCAACGGTTTCAAATAATTCCATTATTCGATTTGAACACTTGTTCAATACGTATGAATTCTCAAACTCAAAAGTGAATCATAACCTTATCAAATCTGGAATCATATTCGTATTCCTATACGAATATTGTATCAAAAGACATAACTTAGTTTTAGATATGAATATTCCATATTGATATCCAAAACACCAATATCACTTAAACATGTTCATCAATTCATATATAATCCAAGAGTTCCTTAAGAACACAACTTATTCCGAAATCACATTCAAAACCTCCAATACGACATAATCCGATGTGTTCTAACATCTAAACAATCCTTATTAACAATTCAAGGTGTATATAATCATGTTCTTCAACATATATACTTCTCATAACATCATGAATCGCAACAAACTACCAAGAACATCGAGAATACTATGATTCCATAATCATAACGACATAATCAAGGCATTTGATCATCAATTCATTATCTTCCCTTAACATAATTCCCATAATTACCAAGAATCATCACAACAATATCAATTCAATCACCATTCATACAAAAACGTGTAGACTTTCCCAAGTTCTACTCATTGAGGCATTTCATCGAACACTTTGAAGGCATAGTCCAATTCAATCGTTTATTCGAAGAAATACACGAATTTGTTCCACAAAACTTCAATAATAATGAATGAGTTCGAGTATACAATCAAGTTCAATCAATAATCTGAAACAAAACGAATCAAATCGGCCAAAATACAAAGAAACCTCAAGAATATCCAAAAACCAAAAGTTTAGGTGTTCTTACCTTCGATCCGGGTGGAAGATGATGTTAATCCATGAATCAAACTTCCAAAACATGTTGCTATAAGATGTTCTTACTCAAATCCACCAATTCTTGCCGAAAAACGAAAAATGGCAAGGATGACTCGGTCCAGACCTTATATAGCCGAGACCTGCCGACACCCTTACGTACGTAACCGGCAGCTTCATTACGTACGTAATCGGCCTTGCAAAACAATCTGCACAGTTTGGCCGACACCCTTATGTACGTAACCGGCACAAGCTTACGTACGTAATAGGCCCTTACGGCCGTTATTGACCACAACCTTACGGCCGTAATCGGCCAGTCCTTACGCCCAACGAGTCACTGCAGACCGTGATCGGCCATCCTTGTGAGTCACTGCCGACCATGATCGGCCATCCAGCGAGTCCGCGGCCACGGCTCGGCCAGCTGCCTCCTAACGTACGTAACACTTAATCCATTGCGTACGTAATACGTACGTTGACTTGCTACAGTAATATACTCGTATTACGTACGTAATACACCCTGTATAGCGTACGTAAATACATCCGTTGACTCACCCGTCCACATCCGCGCCGAAAAATTGCCGACAGCGGGCCCACCTATCTATCATATCCTGATCCTGTCTGATTCCTCTTGTTACGTACGTAATGCCTTATGCATAACGTACGTAAAGTGTAGAATTTAGCGTACGTAAGTCCTTGAGCTTAACGTACGTAACGGCCTTCTGTACTTAGCCAAAAATCCAACTGTTCCTGTCCGACGTCTCGACATACATAATACAAACATACGGCATACTGAATACACATACTGGATCCGAAAATATTCTCATATGATATACCCGATATCAAAAATTAAAACAACCTGATATACGATATCCTCAAATGTAGCTGTCTACAAAATATGACAATTATACAAATACGACTGTCTCGGTTCTCAATTTATTTTATCCATGCTGTATAAACACCAAACTATACAATATACCTCAGATAAAATAATGCGAAAAATTTATATTGAAAATCTGGGTATTACATACTACCCCCCTTAAAATAAGTTTCGTCCTCGAAACTTGCGACCTGTCACCAATCAACAGATCAATCCAAAATTTCCAACTCACCACAAAAACAATCAAGCGTCGCCACAAGCGAAATAACCAAACCAATATACTTACAGGTGCATGAAGCCGATGATCTCCCGTGATACTAGCACACGACTCCCATACGAAGTCTCAACACAACTAACACACACCAATATCACAAATAGCAATTTGAAAAGATCTCAAAAATTTTGGAACCTCCAAAAATCGGTTTGACTCAAAAGTCAGAAAAATCATTTTCAAAAGCCACGCTACTACTGTACCGGTAAAGCCACATAACACACACGCCTGGGTTTCAAAAAACCTAAGCTCCGATACCATATTCTGTAACACCCCCAAAACCATCCGGGATATTACAGCGCCGTGGGCCCTGCGCCGGAACCCACCAGGCTAAAAACCATTTTCAAAAACGATGAAAAACGCCCAAAAGGCCGATGACAGTAATATTTTCCAAATATTCACAGACATTTATCAAATACCAAATACCGTCATAAAATACCATTTGAAAATATAAGGCGAAATGACAAATCTCAACAGTTCAAAATGTACGTTAAGCCACCACTTAAACGCACCGATAAAATAGTTGGGAAAAAGAGTTAACAAAATATCCCAAGTTCACAAAATGCCAAAGGGCCATTTTGAAAGTATACACGAGTTGGTAAAGATACCGAAAAGCCATTTTAAAATACACACGCAGCGGATAAAAATACAGTTCAAAATACACATTTGCAGCGGAAATAAACAACCAGAAAAGAATACTCGATACTCAATTAAATGCCACAGCCAGTATCACCCGGGAAGCTCACCCCTTCACGACCGCTACTAGCTCGATCTCCGAGTACCTAAAAATAAAGCCCACGACAGGGTCAGCCACAATACTCAATAATGATATCGATCACATCATCATAAATAATTACATACCAATGTAACACTACTGTAAGAATACTACCAATGTAAACTTACCGTCATAACCTTACCAATCCATGGCAATCCATACCAAATCGATCTTTACCATAATTCACATTTCGCATTCTCAAATGACGAAATGAACTCAACAACAATTATACTGTATTCCAAAAATACCAATAATCCTCAAAACATCATTATAACTCATAAGTGTGGAATGAACCATCTATGCCAAATCCTGTCCGTCGGATTACACAATCAAATCTCAACCTGGATAAACCAATAATACACAACATATCTGTAGATCAACTACCACATGATAATGATAACAATTCCCGAACATCGACGTACAGTCCGAATGCTTATACGATCAATAACAATGATCAACCAATACATCAACCGAGAATATCATCGACATGATAACTCTAATATGACCAACAAAGGATCAACGATAACCGAGAGTACCCTCAACATGGTAAACTCCCAACACGATCAACAAAGGATCAACATTAACCGGGAATACCCTCAACATGGTAAACTCCAAACACGATCAACAAAGGACCAACTATAACCGAGAATACCATCAACAAGGTAAACTCCAAATGATCAACAAAGGACCAACAATAACCGAGAATACCATCAACAAGGTAAACTCCAAATGATCAACAATAATGGATCTCAAAGAAATAACCCCGACTGTAGAAACATACCCCTCGGGTGTATGAACAACCAGTCGCAAACCGTCGAACATACCCAACCATAAATGGAGGATGAACGACCAATCAATATGGCTCAAGGATGGAAATCATAGTACGCCCTATCCGGAAATGTGTCCATGCACAAGCCACCCCGGGTATCGATCAAATACACGTGTGGTCTTGTACCTAATTAGCCTCACGAACTACGTCTCGTGTGCACGGTTCAATGTGGAAATATCAACACATAACCATAGTGTGCCCAGCTAAAAATCCTACACAATAACCAATCGGCACGTAGATATGACTCCAGATATGTCACGATACAACATGACAACGAAACTCAAAGAATTACATATCCAATAAGGATCAAAAGACTCACCGAAGTGAACAAGGACAAACTAACAAAGAAAAGTCGACACGACTAATCAATATCCAAAATAACAATCCTGGGATCATCATCCATCAACGATCGATCAACACAACCATTAATACCAATGATAGTCCTGGGATCAACATCCCTCAACGAACAACCAGTATGAATCTCATTATCGAAACCTCAACATACAACATAAACAACAACTCAACATATCAATAATCTCATGACTGAACAAATGCTTAAATTACCTCAAGTCGATGATAATATCCTTTCCACGAATCAACATCCCTGAATGAATATACAGTTATACGAATAATCCCGAAATAAGAATAGTCCATTTATACTAACAAACCACCGTCCCGACATCAAAGTCGACACGGTAAACCATCCCCGATATCCGACATTCCATATCACTGACCAAATATAACTCACATCTCCGTATTCACCACCACATTTAAACCATATACATTATGATTTAATTCAAACCAAGGCACAATATACAAACCATCATCCCGACAATTTATATTTATAATATCATTGCTATATGAATTATAAATGAAATGAAAGTGAAACCATTCATCAAATATTATAAATTGAACAAGTATAAACTTGCCTCGATACCGATACCACGAAGCCATTACCAAAATCCATTGCCTTCGTCCACGAGCTCCTCAGCCCCGAACAAAGTAATATACGAACTCTTCAATCTCAACTGTAACACAACGGTCACAATCAACGATCAAACATCTCAACCTATTGCAATAATCAATTAACAACAATCCGTTAACAATCAATAACCGATATACCCAACAAAGCGACTCAATGGCTCAACAATATCCTGATCATAAACAAAACCGAACAATACAACTCAAACAAATACGAACTCATATCCATGATACAAGTCGCAACTCGATAATCAATAAATAACAATCAATAAACCCAACGGTTCCACAATATCCCGATTAAATACAAATCCGAATAACCAAATCAATCAAACACAAATTTAAAACCACAATACGATTCCACAATCCGAAGATCATATCAATAATCAATTTAACCAAGTGCCTAAGCATTACCGAATTCCACATTCAATCTTAAATACGATTACAAGTTTCCTCCTCGTACATTCATAATAAGAACCAATTACCGATTATCATCATCAATCCGGACGATCCGGTTAATTCAACATTATAGATAACCATATTTCAAGGGTTTCAAATAATTCCATTATTCGATTTGAACACTTGTTCAATACGTATGAATTCTCAAACTCAAAAGTGAATCATAACCTTATCAAATCCGGAATCATATTCGTATTTCTATATGAATATTATATCAAAACACATAACTTAGTTTTAGATATGAATATTACATATTCATATCCAAAACACCAACATCACTTAAACATGTTCATCAATTCATATATAATCCAAGAGTTCCTTAAGAACACAACTTATTCCGAAATCACATTCAAAACCTCCAATACGACATAATCCGATGTGTTCTAACATCTAAACAATCCTTATTCACAATTCAAGGTGTATATAATCATGTTCTTCAACATTTATACTTCTCATAACATCATGAATCGCAACAAACTACCAAGAACATCGAGAATACTACGATTCCATAATCATAACGACAAAATCAAGGCATTTGATCATCAATTCATTATCTTCCCTTAACAAAATTACCATAATTACCAAGAATCATCACAACAATATCAATTCAATCACCTTTCATACGAAAACGTGTAGAATTTCCCAAGTTCTACTCATTGAGGCATTTCATCGAACACTTTGAAGGCATAGTCCAATTCAATCATTTATTCAAAGAAATACTCAAATTTGTTCCACAGAACTTAAGAATAATGAACGATTTCGAGTACACAATCAAGTTCAATCAATAATCTGAAACAAAACGAATCAAATCGGCCAAAATACCAAGAAACCTCAAGAATATCCAAAAACCAAAAGTTTAGGTGTTCTTACCTTCGATCCGGGTGGAAGATGATGTTAATCCATGAATCAAACTTCCAAAACATGTTGCTATAAGATGTTCCTACTCAAATCCATCAATTCTTGCCGAAGGAATCGCGAAGAAACGAAGAAAAACGAAAAAATGGCAAGGATGACTCGGTCCAGGCCTTATATAGCCGAGACCTGCCGACACCCTTATGTACGTAAGCGGCAGCTTCCTCAAGTACGTAATCGGCCTTGAAAAACAATCTGCCCAGTTTAGCCAACACCCTTACGTACGTAACCGGCACAAGCTTACGTACGTAATAGGCCCTTACGGCCGTTACCGACCACAACCTTACGGCCGTAATCGGCGAGTCCTTACGCCCAGCGAGTCACTGCCGACCGTGATCGGTCATCCTTGCGAGTCACTGCCGACCATGATCGGCCATTCAGCGAGTCCTCGGCCACGGCTCGGCCAGCTGCCTCCTAACGTACGTAACACTTAATCCATTGCGTACGTAATAATACGAACGTTGACTTGCAACAGTAATATACTCGTATTACGTACGTAATACACCCTGTATAGCGTACGTAAATACATCCGTTGACTCACCCGTCCACATCCGCGCCGGGCCCACCTATCGATCATATCTGGATCCTGTCCGATTCCTCTTGTTACGTACGTAATGCCTTATGCATAACGTATGTAAAATGTAGAATTTAGCGTACGTAAGTCCTTGAGCTTAACGTACGTAACGACCTTCTGTACTTAGCCAATAATCCAACTGTTCCTATCCGACGTCTCGACATACATAATACAAACATACGGCATACTGAATACACATACTGGATCCCAAAATATTCTCATATGATATACCCGATATCAAAAATTAAAACAAACTGATATACGATATCCTCAAATGTAGTTGTCTACCAAATAGGACAATTATACAAATACGACTGTCTCGGTTCTCAATTTATTTTATCCATACTGTATAGACACCAAACTATACAATATACCTCAGATAAAATAACGCGAAAAATTTATACTGAAAATCCGGGTATTACAAAATGTGTGGGTGTGTTGTTGTTCTTCCACCTGGGGACGGTTCGACGGAACATTTAGGGGCCGCTACTAAGGGGTACGTCCGCAGAAATGGTTTCCCACCTGGGAACGGTCCGACGGGGCCTCTGGGGGTTGATACTAAGGGGTACGACCACGGGTTACCAAGTATGGATTTTCGTGATAATGTAATGTGATGTTATGGTTTTCCTGATGATCATGTATTGATGAAAATGTGGTATTCCGGAATATTGTTTTCTTAAATATCTTTAAATGTGATAATCATGTTGAATTATATTCATATATAATGTCCTGTAATTGCGTACTTGCACTAACTATTCGAATGCTAACCGTTTAAATGGGGGAAATGCGTTTCATGCATTTGAGGTATTGAGCAAACTGAGGAGCCAACACGGGAAACGCATGCAAAGGATGGTCAAGCATGATGATAAGGCTCGAGTTTGCGTCGTTATTATGTCTATGTTATTCGTCGTAGTAGTCGAGTAAATGTATTTTTGTTTTAAAGATACTGTTGAAGGCCCCTGCGTTGGCAATGGATTCATTTTATATTCTTTTTTCCTGCGTTTAAAAAAAATGTTTTGGCCGAGTCCACGACCTTATTTACAATATTATATATCATCATTATGGGATTATCGTAAATTGTGCGAATGTACTGTAATACCCGGTTGTAACTCAGTAATTATCATTCAGTATTTATCATTCAGTAATTGATACTCAGTAATTTTCACTCATTATTAATCATTTGTCACTCAGATTCAGTCATGGTATTCATCATTCAGAGTAATTGTATCGTGTATCAATCGTCATTCATCACTAATCACCGGAGTTTCGTCTTTGTGTTTATCATCATTGTCATTTTCGTTGCGAACTGTGCGTGAGGAGTAGCGCACGCTACGTACTCCTTTTAGCGTACGCTAATTGGGTATAGGTAGCGCACGCTACCACTCAGCTTTAGCGCACGCTAAGGTTGCCCTGGCTGCAGTCCAGAAGGTACTGGATTGCAGGTGAGTTATTTGTAGCGCACGCTACGAGTGGTAAGTAGCGCGCGCTAACGGGTTGTAGTAGCGCACGCTATATATGTGGAGTAGCGCGCGCTAGGGACGGATCAGGTTGAGTCCAGTGGCTACTGGACTGCACTGGATTAATTCATAGCGCACGCTATGTGTTGTTTTTAGCGTACGCAATCGATATTATAGCACACGCTAAATAATGGTTGTAGCGCACGCTATCGAGGTCGCCGAGGTCGAGGTCGCGGTTTGGATTCCGATCGGGCATCAAATTATTCGTTAGCGCACGCTAACTATGAGTATTAACGCACGCTATTGATATGGCCGTAGCGCACGCTACAAAAACGTACGTAGCGCGCACTACCGTGTTCGGACAGTGGGTACTGGACTACCCAAATTACTCGTTAGCGCACGCTACGCACAAGGGCTAGCGCACGCTAACCTGGACTGGCTATAAATTGGACAGTTTAGTCAGACTTCGTCATTTGTCATCTATTTCTCTTCCTCTCGTCGGTTCTTGGCGATTTGGGTGATTTAGAGAGTATTCTTCAAGGTGTAATCATCAATCATCATCTTCAAGTCTTTGAGTTGGATTAATCATCACTTCATCATCTCCAAAACATCGAATCAAAGGTATAAATCTCTTGGATCTAGAATTTCGGATTTTTGGGTTTTTCCTTCCGATTTCTTCGTGTAAGCTTGGATTATCATTGGGAATATGTTAGATATGGATTATCTACCTTGGATAAATATATTCCTACAGATTTAATGGTTATTTTCGGAATTATTTCAAGAACCCTTGGGGTTGACT
Organism: Orobanche coerulescens; assembly: GCA_033398695.1. NCBI lineage: Eukaryota > Viridiplantae > Streptophyta > Magnoliopsida > Lamiales > Orobanchaceae > Orobanche > Orobanche coerulescens. Next base: position 94,446,386 of record CM065816.1, read on the forward strand.
TCGGTTAATTGGGGATTTTCCGATTGATGTTGTTGTAATCATGAATTATGGATTCCTAATGGATTATTGATATCATTGAAGTGTTTTGTTAATTCGAAATACTCAATTTGGTGTTGGTTTCGACATATTCGGGATTGGATATTTCCGAAGTTGTGTGGTTGGTTATGTATTCGTTGGAATGCCCTATGAGTTGATTATCGTTGTTTCGACCTTTGGGTTAGTCGTGTTTTGTTGCTTGATACGTGTATTGAACGATTGTTGGTAATTATTGTTATTCAAGGTTGTTCGAGCGACCGGTATCTTGGTTAGGACGTTGTTCGTGGACGGACATTCTTCATCGTTGTTGTGTAAGTTAAATCTTACTCGGTTAAAAGGATACTCATTCCTTTTGTTGTTGATTGCTCATAATCATAATTCATTCATCATAATATTAATCATTTTGAGACTTGTAATTGTCGAATAATCATTTCATTCACGAGGAACGACGGTTCCAAATCATTTCATTGGGTTATCAATCACGTCACTATTACCTTCATATCGGTGAGTCATCTTGGCTTTGTCTAATTATTATTCATTGATATTCATCATGGTCATTCTCGTTCATGTGACCTTCCGGGTTCATATTGCGTGGCCGGATGTGGCTGTGTGGAATTTTTAGTCGGGCACACGCTGGTCATGTATTGGGTTCACCGATACATCGGACCGTGCACACGGTAACGCTTACCTCCGTGAGACTAATTAGGTACAAGGACGGGTGTGTCCGGTCATTCGTCTTGTACACTTGCACAGAACATTACGGGCGTACTATGATACTCCTCTTCAGCGTAATTCATAATTAAGAATATTTCATAACTTCAGTTAATTCATGATTGTGTAATTTCAACCCTTGAGGATTGTTGTTACGTATGGCGGCCCGTTGGGGATTTTGTTTTCAGGTCACGGCAAGGCAAAGGCACGGGAAGAGCATGTTGACGGCGACGAGTCCCAGTGATACTAGTAGGGGGCCCCAGTCATTCCGTTTGTTCAGTCATCTTCAGTCATTTTAGTCATTCCGTCATTTGTATTTTCCGCTGCAAATTCCGTTTGAGATGTTTATTTATTCAGGGTGGTGTATTTTATCTTCATATAAAATATACTAGTATTCGGTATTGTCCTAGTGTGCTGTACTTAAACTCCTCATCGGAGTATTTGGTAATATAATATGGTTCGGTACTACAATTATATTATTTAATTCATCATTTTCATTGCCTGGTGGGTCCCAGTCGGGGATTCACGGCACTGTAATATCCGCCTAGTTTGGGGTGTTACAGAGTTGGTATCGGAGCGTGGTTTTGAATACTACCCTCCAAGTCATGTCTCATTTGAAATCATCGTCATCGGCCTAGTATCATTGGACTTTCGCGTCACGTGTGACCTGTGCAAATGCCGAGCCAATCAGACCAAGAACTGTAAGACTTCTAATGCCATGGTATAATTTCTGGCATTAATCATTCATTCATAATTCATCAGTTAACAATCCTCAATCATCATTGTCATTTTGACCGGGGCCAGTCGAGTTAACTCATTAATCACTCAATTCATTTCATTATTGATTGTTGATCGGGAAGATCAAATCATTAATCTTGTTAACTCATTCAAGATAATCATTTGATAACTTCATCGATAATCATGTCACGTCAATTAATCATTCATGTAATCATTTGTATTTGAGCGTGTATGCTCATTTTCATCATTTCATAATATAATCATAATGTGATACTCATGCGAGATATATAATCATCATATGACTTTCCACTTCCGTATGGAAAGGGCTGGCAGAGGACGTGGAGGACGAGGCCGTGGAGCGGGCCGAATCCCGAGAGCTCGTGTGAATACACGTGCAAACGCGAGGAATAATGCTAATTCATCGGCGGCGGCCGCCACTCATTCACCTGGACGCGATCCTTCACTATCGGGAGTCGTGCAGGACACGGCTCAGTCAGAGGGTGTCCGGGTTGACCCACTCGCATTTATGCAGGGCATGATGGCCCAAATGACCCAGATGGCTCAGTTGATGGAGACGATGCATAACTCCGTCAATCAAAATCAACAGGCTCCTCCGCCGCCACCTCAGATGCAAGAGAGGAATGTGAGTAATATCATCGGCGATATCTCTCGCCAAAGGCCACCTACTTTTGAGGGCTCGTCTGAGCCGGCAGATATCATTCATTGGCTCGAGCATTTCGAGAAGTTGTTTGCTATGGTAGAGTGTCCCGAAGGACACAAAGTTTCTGTTGCGGCTTACTACCTGGGTAAGAGCGCACATTCTTGGTGGTTATCGTTGAAGCCCACCGAAGGATCTTGTACTTGGGATCAGTTCAAGACTCTCATGATGGAGAGGTATTATCCGGCCCCGCTCAGAGAGGCCAAGCTGTCAGAATTACTCACCCCCGACCCCTCAACGGACGAGGATGTTCTCGCCATTGCCGAGAAATTTCAGGAACTTCTCCCTTTCGCCTCATCCATCATTCATTCAGAGGCGGATAAGATCAAGTATTTCAGCAAGAGGCTGAAACCCCGTATGAGACTTCAGTTACTTAATCATAATTGCACCACGTTGGCCGAATTCATTGAGAAAGCTCTCACCTACGAGCTTACTGCTAAGGAAATTGCTAAGCAGCAACCTTCGTCTGCTAGCAAGAAATCGAAGAATCATAATCAGTCTGAAGGCGGTCAGACAACTTTCAAGAAACCCCGTGTGGGCTCTGCTTTTTCTGAGCGACCTCCTGTGTCATCTAAACCCACGGAATCTCAGTCTCGAGCGGCCAATTCGGCCATCACCTGTTTTAACTGTGGGGAGCTTGGTCACCTCAGTACCAAGTGTCCTCGACAGACTATCACGTGTCATAATTGTGGGATTGCTGGGCATAAGGCCCGTTTTTGCCGTAGGGACTCCAAACCTACTCAGACGTCATCTCAGGCACCTAAGCGGTCACCGTTCGAGAATCGAGCCACTCAATCGGCGTCGTTTAAAGCAGCGGGAGCGACTAAAGGTGGAGCTTTTAGCGTGACAGGAGCATCGGTGCGGGACTAGCAAGTCCCGGATTTATGAGATGAAGAAGACCGATGATCCGAGAGGCCGAATGATCTCGGGTACACTCGATATTCTATCTCAACCTTGTGTGTACCCTTTTCGATCTTTGGTGCATCGCATTCATTCATTTCGAGTCATGTTTGAGTAGACTACGTCTTGGTAGTGCTACTAGTTGTGAGCCTTATGTCATTGGCCTACCCGATGGTAGACGAATTATCGTGTCGTGAGATTCGTAATTGTCCGATTTCATGGTCGTGTTTGGCGGAAGACCTAATCGTGGTAGATTTCTTGAGGGCGACATCATCTTGGGTATTATTTGGATGGATCGTCATGATGCCATCATTAGTGTCCGTAGCGTATGGTCACTATCATTTGAGACGATGGGGTTGAATGTGTGTTTCAGGAGGTAATCCCATTGCAGTAAGGTCATTAATTTGATGAAAGCGGTAAGGTTACTCAATCGGGGATGTGTCGGTTATTGGTGCTATATGACCAAAACCGAGAAGTCATCGATAATGTTAACGGATATTCCGGTGGTGAGGGAATATGCGATGTTTTCAGACGAGTTACTGGTTTGCCTCCACGAGGGATGTGGAATTCACGATTGAGTTGGAGCACAGTACGTCCCCGATATCGAAGGCACCGTCTTAGGATGGCCCGGCCGAAATGCAGGAATTAAAGAACCAACTTGAGGAGTTGTTCGAGAAAGGTTATATCCGACCGAGTGCGTCCCCGTGGGGAGCACCAGTGTTGTTTGTCAAGAAGAAGGATGGTTCATTCCGCTTATGTATTGATTATCGGGAGTTGAACAGGGTGACGATCAAGAATAAGTATCCTTTATCCCGTATCGATGATCTTTTGGATCAACTTCAGGGAGCTTCAGTATTTTCCAAGATCGACTTAAGGTCTGGATATCAACAGTTACGGATCCGAGAGTCGGACATCGCGAGGACGGCGTTTCGAACACGCTATGGTCATTATGAGTTTGTGGTTATGCCGTTCGGATTGACTAATGCACCTGCGGTATTCATGGAGTTAATGAATCGGGTTTTCATCGACTTTTTGGATCAGTTTGTTGTTGTCTTCATCGATGACATTTTGATTTATTCTCGTGACCGGGAGGAACACGAGTTTCACCTTCATCAAGTGCTCGACGTGTTGAGACGAGAACAACTTTATGGGAAGTTTTCCAAATGTGAGTTCTGGATGTCCGAAGTGACTTTTCTCGGACATGTAATTTCATCAGACGGAGATCGTGTCGACCCTCAGAAGACGGAGGCTATTCGAGATTGGCTACCTCCGAAGAACGTTAAGGAAATCCGAAGTTTTCTCGGATTAGCGGGTTATTATCGGCGGTTTGTGGAAGGATTTTCTAGAATCGCTCAACCCTTAACGAACCTTTTGCGGAAGGATAAGAAATACACGTGGTCCGACGCGTGTCAACGGAGTTTTGAGGAACTCAAGAGCTGGTTAATGTCAGCACCTGTACTTTCCTTGCCGCAGGGGACGGAAGGATTTGTGGTCTATAGTGATGCGTCCGGACAGGGTCTCGGATGTGTACTCATGCAGAACGGGAAGGTTATTGCCTATGCTTCACGGCAATTGAGACCTTACGAGGTTAATTACTCGACCCACGACCTGGAGCTAGCAGTCGTGGTGTTCGCTTTGAAAATTTGGCGTCATTATCTTTATGGCGTTACCTGTCAGATATTCACCGATCATAAGAGTTTAAAGTATATATTTACTCAGAAGGAGTTAAATATGCGTCAGAGACGGTGGTTGGAATTAATCAAAGATTATGATATCGAGATCCTCTACCACCCGGGCAAGGCGAACGTTGCCGCCGACGCCTTGAGTCGTAAGTCCGTTCAGGAGCACATGCTTGCCCGTTTAACAGTTCAGAAGGAGCTTCAGCAGGAATTCCTTAGACCCTAGATCGAGTGCAGCCCGGCGAGTTCGGGCGACTTTGTATGTTAGAGATTTCATCGTCACTCGAGGAGGCAATCCGAGAGAGTCAGGGTTCAGACCCATCATTGTTGCGCGTCCGAGAGGATGTGGCTCAGGGGAAAGCCCCTGGATTTGTGATCCACGAGGATGGACTTTTGAGGTTTAAGAATCGGTTGTGCGTACCGGCGAATGACGAGTTGAAAAACTCGATTTTGAAAGAAGCTCATGCTACCCCTTATTCTGTTCATCCGGGGTCTAGCAAGATGTACAAGGACTTGAAACAAAATTACTGGTGGAGTAATATGAAGCGGGAAGTCGCAGAATTTATTTCGAGATGCTTAACCTGTCAACAAGTTAAGATTGAACATCAGCGACCGGCGGGTATGCTGAAACCTCTTCCTATTCCCGAATGGAAGTGGGAAGACATTTCTATGGATTTCATCACGAGTTTGCCGACGAGTCGTCGTGGCATGAATACGATCTGGGTGATCGTGGACCGCTTAACTAAATCAGCTCATTTCCTTGAGATCAAGGAGACGTGGGGTCCCGAGAGACTTGCTCAACTGTTCATCAAAGAAATAGTCAGACTGCACGGTACTCCTAAAAGTATCATTTCCGATCGTGACGGACGGTTTGTGTCGCATTTTTGGAAATCAGTTCATCGCGCTATGGGAACTCAGCTTAATCTCAGTACCGCTTTTCATCCTCAGTCCGACGGACAATCAGAGAGGACCATTCAGACATTAGAGGACATGTTGAGGGCATGCGTCCTCGATTGCAAAGACGATTGGGAAGCCCAACTACCATTGATCGAGTTCACGTATAATAATAGTTGGCATGCTTCGATCAAGATGGCACCTTACGAGGCCTTGTATGGTCGTCGTTGTCGATCTCCGTTGTGTTGGGACGACTTATCAGAATCAATCGGCACCTAGCCCGATATGCTTATAGCCGCCCGTGAGAAGGTAGCTTTGATCAGGAGTCGTTTGTTGTATTTCAGTCGGCGAAATCATATGCGAGATAACCGTAAATGCGACCATTAGAGTTCGAGGTGGTGACCATGTGTTGGTCAAGGTATCCCCGAGTCGTGGTATCTTCCGTTTTGGGAAGAGGGAAGTTGAGTCCGAGATTCATTGGACCGTTCGAGATTACGGATCGAGTAGGCGAGTTAGCTTATCGATTGGCTTTACCTCGGCGTTGAGCCGAATTCATAATGTGTTTCATGTCTCTCATTGCGTAAGTATGTTGCCGACCGAGTCACATACTTGATTCGGCGAAATCGAGATCGCCGACGATCATTCATATGAGGAGCGTCTATGCGAGTTTTAGAGCAGCGAATCAAGCATTGAGGAATAAGACGATTCCTTTGGTTAAAATTCGATGGTCTAGACACGGAGTCGAAGAGGCTACTTGGGAAACCAAGGATAGTATGCGGAGAGTTATCCCGAGTTGTTTGACCCTTAGTTTCGGGGACGAAACTCTTTTAAGGGGTGTATGTAATACCCGGTTGTAACTCAAGAATTATCATTCGGTATTTATCATTCAAGAATTGATACTCATTAATTTTCACTCATTATTAATCATTTGTCACTCAGATTCGATCATGGTATTCATCATTCAGAGTAATTGTATCGTGTATCAATCGTCATTCATCACTAATCATTTGGAGTTTCGTGCCGTGTTTATCATCATTGTCATTTTCGTTGCGAGTATGCGTGAGGAGTAGCGCACACTACGTACTCCTTTTAGCGTACGCTAATTGGGTATAGGTAGCGCACGCTACCACTCGGCTTTAGCGCACGCTAAGGTTGCCCTGGCCGCGATCCAGAAGGTACCGGACAGTAGGTGAGTTATTTGTAGCGCACGCTACGAGTGGTAAGTAGCGCGCTAACGGGTTGTAGTAGCGCACGCTATATATGTGGAGTAGCGCGCTAGGGACGGATCGGGTTGAGTCCAGTGGCTCTTTGGGTACCTTTGAATTAATTCATAGCGCACGCTATGTGTTGTTTTTAGCATACGCAATCGATATTATAGCGCACGCTAAATAATGGTTGTAGCGCACGCTATCGAGGTCAGGTCAGAGGTCAGGCAGTTTCTGGATTCCAGTACTGGGCATCAAATTATTCGTTAGCGCACGCTAACTATGAGTATTAACGCACGCTATTGATATGGCCGTAGCGCACGCTACAAAAAGGTACGTAGCGCGCGCTACCGTGTTCGGACAGTGGGTACTGGACTACCCAAATTACTCGTTAGCGCACGCTACGCACAAGGGCTAGCGCACGCTAACCTGGATTGGCTATAAATTGGACAGTTTAGTCAGACTTCGTCATTTGTCATCTATTTCTCTTCCTCTCGTCGGTTCTTGGCGATTTGGGCGATTTAGAGAGTATTCTTCAAGGTGTAATCATCAATCATCATCTTCAAGTCTTTGAGTTGGATTAATCATCACTTCATCATCTCCAAAACATCGAATCAAAGGTATTAATCTCTTGGATCTAGAATTTCGGATTTTTGGGTTTTTCCTTCCGATTTCTTCGTGTAAGCTTGGATTATCATTGGGAATATGTTTGATATGGATTATCTACCTTGGATAAATATATTCCTACGGATTTAATGGTTATTTTCGGAATTATTTCAAGAACCCTTGGGGTTGACTTCGGTTAATTGGGGATTTTTCGATTGATGTTGTTGTAATCATGAATTATGGATTCCTAATGGATTATTGATATCATTGAAGTGTTTTGTTAATTCGAAATACTCAATTTGGTGTTGGTTTCGACATATTCGGGATTGGATATTTCCGAATTTGTGTGGTTGGTTATGTATTCGTTGGAATGCCCTATGAGTTGATTATCGTTGTTTCGACCTTTGGGTTAGTCGTGTTTTGTTGCTTGATACGTGTATTGAACGATTGTTGGTAATTATTGTTATTCAAGGTTGTTCGAGCGACCGGTATCTTGATTAGGACGTTGTTCGTGGACGGACATTCTTCATTGTTGTTGTGTAAGTTAAATCTTACTCGGTTAAAAGGATACTCATTCCTTTTGTTGTTGATTGCTCATAATCATAATTCATTCATCATAATATTAATCATTTTGAGACTTGTAATTGTCGAATAATCATTTCATTCACGAGGAACGACGGTTCCAAATCATTTCATTGGGTTATCAATCATGTCACTATTACCTTCATATTGGTGAGTCATCTTGGCTTTGTCTAATTATTATTCATTGATATTCATCATGGTCATTCTCGTTCATGTGACCTTCCGGGTTCATATTGCGTGGCCGGGTGTGGCTGTGTGGAATTTTTAGTCGGGCACACGCTGGTCATGTATTGGGTTCACCGATACATCGGACCGTGCACACGGTAACGCTTACCTCCGTGAGACTAATTAGGTACAAGGACGGGTGTGTCCGGTCATTCGTCTTGTACACTTGCACAGAACATTACGGGCGTACTATGATACTCCTCTTCAGCGTAATTCATAATTAAGAATATTTCATAACTTCAGTTAATTCATGATTGTGTAATTTCAACCCTTGAGGATTGTTGTTACGTATGGCCGGCCGTTGGGGGATTTTGTTTTCAGGTCACGGCAAGGCAAAGCCACGGGAAGAGCATGTTGACGACGACGAGTCCCAGTGATAATAGTAGGGGGCCCCAGTCATTCCGTTTGTTCAGTCATCTTCAGTCATTTTAGTCATTCCGTCATTTGTATTTTCCGCTGCAAATTCCGTTTGAGATGTTTATTTATTCAGGGTGGTGTATTTTATCTTCATATAAAATATACTAGTATTCGGTATTGTCCTGGTGTGCTGTACTTAAACTCCTCATCGGAGTATTTGGTAATATAATGTGGTTCGGTACTACAATTATATTATTTAATTCATCATTTTCATTGCCTGGTGGGTCCCAGTCGGGGATTCACGACACTGTAATATCCGCCTAGTTTGGGGTGTTACATGTACTATCCTGGTAGACCTTAGTGAAGGTTCTACGGCGTGTAATAACCCTTACGAGAATTAGGGTGTTACATTTATGGTATCGGAACCTTAGGTTGTGAATACCTAGGATCTCAGTCAATTTAGGTCTACACTTGTGTCGCAAGAGTTAGTTATTAAGCCTAACATCATCGTGCTAGCATCTCATCGTGATAAGTCTTCTCAAACTATTACGCTTCTGTATTATTTTTGTTATGTGAATTGAAATTGTGAGTTGGGGTACCAACGATGTAAGTAGTGAACTGTGCTGATCTTGTCTTGATGCATTTCTTATTCTTCAGTATGTTGAGAGGTCGTGGTAGACCAGCTCAGGGATGCGGCCGAGGCTGTGGTCGTGTTGCTGATGATGAGGGCATTCCGCTTTCCCAATCATCCACGGATTTAGCTTCACATTTAGTGCCGAATACTCTGCCCTTGAGTTCTGACGGACAGCAGGACTTATCAGTCAGCCAGGGCCAACTGTCGGGTAATAACACCGACGCAGGAGATACTGCTATACTTCAGTAGTTGGTAGCTCAATTGGCACAGATAGCTCAAGGTGGGTGCCATAATCCACCCCGATTGCGGACGATGAAGCCATCAATTGACTTCAAAAAGTGACAAAGATGCACCCCCTTTGTTTTGCTGGTTCTACTGACTCCTTAGGTTTGGAGAATTGGCTCTCTCAGTTGGGAAGTACTTTCGATGTCGTAGTTTGTCCTGACGACAGGAGGGTACCTATTACTAAATACCTCCTGGATAAATAAGTTGCGGAGTGGTGGGAGACAGTGTCACCCAGAGATCATATACACACTTGGGAGGAGTTTATGACCGCTATAGAGGTGGAATACTATCCACCACCGGTTCGGGAGCGCAGGATTGTCGAGTTCTTTAGAGCTACACCGCAGGATGTACCGATATCTCAGGCCATCATTATGTATAATCAGCAGTTGGGCTATGTGAAAGATCAAGTGAGTATGGTACCATTCATGTGCACTATATTGAAAGAATACCAGGATCGCGCTTTAGCGATTGAGATGGCAGTTCTGGAGTCAGAGTTTGGATCCGAGGCTAAGAAATAGAAGACTACTGGTAACTTCTCAGCTGGAAAATGTAATTGGTTCCCTAAGTCAATGTCTGCTCTCGCATCAGGTAAAAATCGTTTCATCATACTGGAGGCTCCCAGAATAACCGACTGGTTCAGTCCTCTATCCCTAGTAGCAATGTATGTTTTAACTATAATCATAATGAGCACTTGGTTAAGGATTTTCCATTTCTACTGGTTACATGTTTCTCGTGCGGACGGAGTGGTCATCGTGCGGCCCATTTCGAGGCAGTTGCCAGAACAGTTAGAGCTCCGATGGTAACTACGGCGCAGGGAGAACCTAGTGTGGTCAGAAGGCTCCAGTTTCATATAGTCCTCAGAGTTCGGATCGAGGTAGAGGTCAGGGTCAGCCGGACCGTCGTGTAGTGTTGAGTTTGGGGATCTGTACACCACCATCTATACCAGATGAGACGCACAGTGGAGATAGAAACTTTGGTTGCACCAGGTACCACTAAGATCCTTTCTCATCCAGTTTCAGTGCTATTTGATTCGGGTGCTACTCATTCTTTTATTGCATGGGATTGTGTATGTCGTATTGGTATTGACTGTTTATTTGAGTATGAGCCGTTCTTAGTGGGTATGCCTAGTGGGGATCATATGGTTGGGAATCGGGAAGTTAGAGAGTGCCCAGTGGGAATCGGGAACCGGGATTGGCCCTCAAATCTCATTGTTGTAGACATAGAGGGTGAGGATTTGATCCTCGGGGACGATTGGCTAAATCGTCACAGTGCTATCATAGACCATGGGACTTGTACTATCTCGATAGCGGCTGAAGATGGCACAGAACATACTTTTGTGGGCTGTAAACCGGATAGATCGGTGTGTATGATCAACACCTTGAAAGCGATGAAACTCCTGAACTAGGGTTGCGTAAGCTATTGGTACTACACTTTTAAGGCAGAAGATGGTGGGGTTGAGATGTCATCGATTCCAGTAGTTAATGAATATCCCGATGTATTTCCAAATGACTTACCAGGATTACCACCACAGTGGGAAGTCGAGTCTCCTATTGATCAAGAGCCGAATATGGCTCCTGTTTATCGGGCACCATATCGTATGGCACCATCAGAGATGTTAGAGTGAAAGAAACAGTTGGGGGAATTGCTAGATAAAGGGTATATTCGACCGAGCGCATCACCTTGGGGTGCGCCTATGATTTTCGTTAAAAAGAAAGATGGATCGCTTCGTTTATGCATCGGCTATCGAGAATTAAACAAGGTGACCGTAAAAAATAATTGCCCTTTGCCCCGGATTGATGACTTGTTTGATCAGCTTCACGGAGCGACAGTCTTCTCGAAGATTGATTTACGGTCGGGTTATTATCAGTTGAGGATTCGGGATAGTGATATATCGATAGGTGCCTTTTGGACGAGATATGGTCATTACGAGTTTGTGGTTATGCCTTTCGGGCAAACCAATGCCCCAGTAGTGTTCATGCAGTTGATGGACAAAGTTTTTATCGAATATCTAGAGAAACTCGTAGTCGTTTTTATTGTCTTATCTTTCCCCGAGTCGGGAGGAGAACGATGTACATCTTCGTATTGTGCTAGACATTTTGAGGGTTGGGCAGTTGTATGCGAAGTTTTCCAAAATGTGAGTTTTAGCTCAAGGATGTTACATTCTTCGGGCATGTGATATCAGCGGAAGGAGTTCGGGTTGCCCACAGAAGATAGAGGCAGTACTGGCATGGGACCACCTAAGAATGTGAAGGAAGTGAGGAGTTTCCTAGGACTTGCGGGTTACTACCGTAGGTTCGTCGAAGGATTTTCCAGTATCGCTCAACCACATACGCAGTTGCTTAAGAAAACTCAGAAATTCGAGTGGAACGCATATAGGTAGAATATTTTCGAGGAGTTGAAGAGGCGGTTGACTACCGCACCAATTCTAGCCTTGCCACAGGGGAACGATGATTTTGTGGTTTATAGTGATGCTTCAGGCCTCGGACTTGGATGTGTTTTGATGCAGAGAGATAGGGTTATTGCTTATGCGTCTCGGCAGTTGAAACCATATGAAGCAAATTACCCCACTCATGATTTAGAATTAGCTGTGGTCATTTTTGCTTTAAAAATTTGGAGGCATTATCTCTACGGATCGTCGTGTAAGATTTACACTGACCACAAGAGTCTGAAGTATATCTTCAGCTAGAAGGAATTGAACATGAGGCAACGTAGTTGGCTAGAATTAATCAAGGACTATGATCTTGAGATTCTTTATCATCCGGGCAAGGCCAATGTAGTAGCGGATGCATTGAGTCGTAAGTCGATGGCTCTTTAGATGTTAGAAGTACTTATGCCTCACAGTAAGATCCAACGGGATTTAATTTGTCAGAGTATCGAAGTTTGGCTTTAGAGAGTTCAGGGTCAGTTGTGTGCATTAGAAATCACTTCCTCTTTTATTGATGATATCAAGGCGAGGCAGTATGATAACCCATTTTTAGTTCAGTTGAGGGAAGCTGTGAAGAAAGGGAAAGCCCTTGGATTTGTAATTCAGGATGACGGGATTTTGAGATTTAAAGGAAGATTGTGTGTACCATGTGATGTTGAGTTTAGAGAATATTTTGAGAGAAGCTCATACTACACCTTATTCCATACATCCTGGTACAAGTAAAATGTACAAGGATGTAAGAAGTAATTTCTGGTGGAGCAACTTGAGTCGGGCGTTAACATGTTTGTATCTAAGTGTTTGACCTGTCAGCAGGTTAAGATCGAGCATCAGCGACCCACAGGGTTATTGCGACCACTTCCTATTCCGAAGTGGAAGTGGGAGGATATTCATATGGATTTCATTACAGGAATGCCTAGGACTCAGACTATAATAAACATGATTTGGGTCATTTTCGATCGACTAACCAAATCTGCTCATTTTCTGGGTATTAAGGATATTTGGGGACCGGAGAGACTAGCCCTGGTGTTTATTGCAGAAATAGTGAGGTTGCATAGGACTCTTAAGAGTATCTTTTATGATCGAGATGGTCGATTTGTATTACATTTTTGGCAGGCCGTTCATCGAGCTTTGGGAACCGAGTTGAGACTCAGTACATGCTACCATCCCCAGACAGATGCACAGTTAGAGCGGACGATTCAAACATTTTAAGATACCTTGAGAGCCGGTTCTTCAGACTGGAAATATGATTAGGAGTCGCACCTATCGTTGATCGAGTTTACATACAACAATAGTTGGCACACCTCGATTAGAATGGCACCATTTGAGGCTTTGTATGGAAGGAGGTGTAGATCACTGTTGTGTTGGGATGATGCATCTGAACTGATTGATACCGAACCGAATTTAGTAGTTGATTGGTACCGAACCGAATTTTGCATGGAACGAGAGAGAAGATTGCCTTTGATTTGTGGTAGGCTGTTAAGGGCTCAGATTCGATAGAAGTCCTATGCCGACACGCATCGTCGGCCGTTAGAGTTTTGAGGTTGGGGACCATGTATTACTGAAGGTATCACCGACTCGCGGAGTTTATCGCTTCGGTCAAAAGGGTAAACTTAGTCTGAGGTATATTGGACCTTTCGAGATTTTAGAGCGAGTTGGTGATCTTGCATATCGGTTGGGTTTGCCGCTGTCCTTGAGTCACGTGCATAACATATTTCATGTCTCCACCTCAGAAAGTACATACCGGATCCTAGCCATGTTATCGATTTTGTAGAGATTGAACTGGGACCCGACATCACATTTGAGGAGAGACCAATTCAGTTTTTAGAGCGTCGGGTAAAGCATCTTAGGCACAAAACCATTCATTTGGTTAAAGTGCAATGGTCGAGGCATGGAAAGAAAGAGGCTACATGGAAAACGGAAGATAATATGAAGGCGAGATACCCCGAATTATTCACCTTGTAAGTTTCGGGACGAAACTTCTTTTTAGAAGGAGAGAATGTAATATCCACACTTTTCATTTCCGTTTATCCCAACTGTTGTGATCCATCTGTACTCGATATGACGTTTGCGTATTTCATATCATATATTGTACTCATTCTATTATCGTGATTCTTGAGCTATTTATTGATGTTCATATTTGAATGTATCATATTAGATGGATATTTGTATGTCTCGTCATATCACTATTGGTTAGAATAGTACTGCTGATTACTGAGCATAACGAACATTATGCTTAACATTTAGCGTATCTAATCTCTTCTGTATAATTGGGTCAGTAGCCGCTGGAGTAATCTTTGCGTACGCTATCTGCAGGATATAACGTACGTAAAGGTTCATTACGCACGTTATGTGAACTCCTCAACGTACGTAAATATACCTGGGCATCAGGTCAGTAAGCACTGGACATTATATTACGTACGTTAACGTTAGACTGTAGCGTATGCTAGTACCTTTTACATACGCTAAACTTTCCATGCAACGTTCGTAATGTAATTTGTGCATCGAGGCAGTGAGCTCTGTGTGCTTTGTTGCGTACACAATGCAGATGCCTTAACGTACGTTAAAAAATTAACATACTTAATGCTGAGGGTGTTGCGTACGTAATGATATTCACCTATATAAGCGGACTTCAGTCCTGATTTCGCCCTTTTTCATCTCCTTCTTCTCTTCCTTGGCGATTCGCGACGGTTTGGTCACGAGAGTGCGGATTTTGGTCGATGTCATCACCAATCACTATTTTCAAGTTCCCAACAAGGATTTAGCATCATTACAACATCTTCCGCCATTCTAATCGAGTTACTTCCGCTAGAACCCTAGTTTTTGGGGATTTTGGGGGGTTTTGTGATGATACTTTATTTCTAATCCGGTTAGCTTAGATGGTTGTTAGATTATGATTGTGCAATCATAATCCCTTGTTTCTTTGAAGTTTTGTAGAATATGTCTTGACATTTTCACCGTTAGTCGATTAAGATCAATTATGACCTTGTAGTGTTCGTTGAATCGTCCTAACGGGGTAGAATATATGATAAATTCTTATGCTTCCAAAATGTTGTGGTTGATTGTATACCGTTATATGATAGAAGTGAATTTTCGAAGAGTATTTGGACCGAAGTCCCTCCTGTTCAGCATTTCCTTACATCATATTTCTCAAGGCAAGTACTTATTTTATATTATATTATGTAGAATGTGAATTCGACATATATGTTGATTTATGATAAATGTGTGGGTGTGTTGTTCTTGTTCTTCCACCTGGAGATGTTTCTACGGAACCTCTGGGGCCCGCTACTAAGGGGTATGGCCGCGGAAGTGGTTTCCCACCTGGGAACAGTCCGACGGGGCCTCTGGGGTTTGATACTAAGGAGTACGCCACGGGTTACCAAGTGTGGATTTTCGTGATAGTGAAATGTGATGTTATGGTTTTCCTGATGATCATGTATTGATGAAAATGTGGTATTCCGAAATATTATTTTCTTAAATATTTGGAAATATGATAATCATGTTGAACTGTATTCGTATATAATGTTTTGTAATTATGTACTTACACTAGCTATTCGAATGCTAACCCCTTAAATGGGGGAAATTCATTTATGCATTTCAGGTATCGGGCGAACCTAGGAGCCAGCACGGGAAACGCATGCAAAGGATGATCAAGCATGATGATGAGGCTCGAGTTTGCGTCGCTTATTTTATTATGTCTATGTTATTCGTCGGAGTCAATCGAGTAAACATATCTTTGTTTTAAATATATTGTTGAAGGACCCTGCTTGGGAAATAGATTCATTTTATATTCTGTTTTCCCGCATTTAAAACAAAATATTTTGGTCGAGGCCACAACCTTATTTACAATATTAAATATCGTCATTTTGGGATTATTATAAGTTGCGCAAATTTACTAGCCTGGTAGACCTTTGAAGGTTCTACGGCGTGTAATAACCCTTACGAGAATTGGGGTGTTACAGCTTCATCAAAAAAATTAAACAGGCTCAATAATTAGTTGAAGAGCCAGTTCAAAGTACACAAGTCCCTCGCAGATCAGATAGGGTGCGACATGAACCTGAGAGATATGGGCATCTCGTAACAGAAGATGATGATGCATCGCTCATAGACGATGAGCCCAGTACCTGTATAGAAGCTGCTTCAGGACCAGAGTCCGAGGAATGGCTAGAGTCCATGAAGTCATAGATGCAGTCCATGTACGACAATCAAGTTTAGAACTTGATAGATCTACCTAAGGGGGTTATAACCATTGGGTGCAAGTGGGTATTCAAAAGAAGAAAGACATGGACGATAATCTGCAAGCCTATAAAGCTAGGCTAGTGGCAAAAGGTTATAGACAGACTCATGGTATTGACTATGATGAGACTTTTTCGCCAGTAGTCATGCTTAAATCAATTAGAATTTATTTGCCATTGCCACATACTATGATTATGAAATATGGAAAATGGATGTCAAACAACATATCTTAATGGAAACTTACTCGAGGATGTGTACATGACATAACCTAAGGGTTTTGTTCATCCATAAAATTCTAAAAAGGTTTACAAGCTCCGAAGATCCATTTATGGGTTGAAGCAGGCTTCTCGGAGCTGGAATCTTCATTTTGATGAAACTGTTAAAGAGTTTTGGTTTATTCAAAATGAAGATGAACCATGTGTGTACAAAAAGGTTAGAGGGAGCACAGTTGTTTTCATAGTCTTATATGTAGATGACATATTACTCATTGGAAATGACATACCCAACTTGCAGATAATCAAGACTTTGTTGGGAAGTTGTTTCTTAATGAAAGACTCAGGAGAATCTGCTTATAGAGATAGATCAAAGAGAATAATCGGTCTGAGTCAAAGTACCTACATTAACAAAATATTGAAGAGTTCAATATGCAGGACTCCAAGAGAGGACTCTTGCCAATGTCACATGGAATTCATTTGAGTACGACTCAGAGTCCTTGGACTCCTGATGAGCGAGCCCGCATGAGCAAGATTCCATATGCTTCGGCTATTGGATCGATCATGTATGCCATGATTTGTACCCAACTAGATGTATCATTTGCCCTTAGCATGACAAGTGGATACCAATCAAATCCAGGTGAAAGTCACTTGATAGCAATGAAACCATCCTAAAGTACTTAAGAAGAACTAAGGATGCATTCCTAATTTATGGAGGTGTGGGAAAGGAGCTGGCTGTAGATGGTTATGCCTATGCAAGTTTCGAAACCGACATAGATGATTTTAAATAACAAACTAGTTATATGCTTGTATTGAATGGAGGTGCTGTCAGTTGGAAGAGTTCCAAGCAAAGCACGGTTGCTGATTCTGTAACAGAAGCTGAGTACATGGCACCATCGGATGCAGCTAAGGAAGCCATATGGATCAAGAAGTTCGTTATTGAACTAGGAGTGGTACGGACCATCCAGGGTCCCCTAAGCCTTTATTGTGACAATAATGGTGCTATTGCACAAGCTAAAGAGCCTAGGTCCCATCATAATTCCAAACATATAATCAGAAAATATCACCTAGTCAGAGAGACCGTCAGACGAAGAGATATTATAATATGCAAAGTAGAAACAGAAGAGAATGTTGCTGATCTACTTATCAAGCCTCTCTCACAAGGAAAGCATGTCGAGCATGCTAGATCGATGGGACTAAAAGTCATGAATGAATGGTCCTAGTGCAAGTGGGAGATTGTTGGGAATCATGCCCTAGGACATTTGATGTGCCTAGATTTGTAATTGTCATATTTAAATAAAGTTATTTGATCTCATTTATTTCTCGTTGATTATAAAGTGTGTATGTTTTAATATTATAATAATTAAATAATAGTTGTTCACGAATAATAAAATTATTCAAATATCCCTGGTCCAATCACGGTGAGTGTAGACCCAAGTGATTAATATACTAGTATAAGTTTGATTGATAATCATTGGATGATTATGCGTATGGTACGGATCGAACTTATGGGTATTGGTTGAAGAACGCAATACTGGACAGACCCGCATTGAGATCACTTCACGGAAATATCATAAGTGAATCTCAATATAACAGTATGTCAATAAATCCTTGAACCTGAGAGTATCATAGAGTCCACCATGATAACTGCTATGCCTTGACGTAATCCAACTTCATCTGAAATATGATGATCATAAATGTTAGCGATCGAGATTAGTGGGAGTCATATAGAGGTCAATGAATAATCAAGATGGGGACTTGTCCCTCTCTTTAGGGAGAGAGATATCTGATGAGCCCCTCGATAAGTAGGATTGAAGTAAATGCATGGTCATGCTCAAATGAAGAGTCATTTGATTCGATCAGTCTACTTAAGATCGAGAAAGAATTTGAACATAATAAGTATGACAATTTTCATGACTTAGTTCAAATATGATATCGGGCGACAAAGGGATTTGACACGTTAAATGGTTTAATGGACTATAAACTTGTATTATTTGGGTAGTCATAATGTCTTTCTAGAGATTAATTAATAAGGTGTTAAATGATTGCCAACATAATATAAGCCTTTTTGGTCAATCATACGACAATTAAAGAGAAGCTAGAATAATTAATAGATATAATATTGGATATTATATTTATTAAAGAAATTAAATAACGAGTAATATATAATATAGGATATTATATATTATTTAATTATATCAACTGAGAAAGATAAATATAATATTGGATATTATATTTATTAGAAGATTAAATAATAAGTAATATATAATTAAAGATATTATATGTATTGTATTATTTAATAAGCTGAGGGACAACTAGGAAAATAAAGTTTAACTCTAGGGTTTACTTAGTATAAATAAAGAGTCTTCGACAAGGAGTTGTCATAATAAAAATTACACAACCCTAATAAAAAAATCGGCCCTCTCCCTTCTTCTATTTGGCTAAAATTTTTCTGTCCGGGAAGTCCATTTCAACAATCTCCGTCTTCTTCCCTTAGTTGATTTTGATCAACAGTACAAATCATTATAGCAAGGAATTATCTGTTGTACTATTTATCAACATTATTCATAAGGTCTAGCAATACAGCTTGTACCAGTTGTTCGTGTGTGGATCATCGAGAGAGGAAGACGATATTACTCAGCGTCTGGTCTGGGTTACAGATCTTTTCTTCGAATTAAGATAATTCGATGAACTCTTTATAAATCAATTAAATTACTGTATGAATATCCTCATCTGGGTTTTCTGTTAATTAATTCCGCTGAGTTTTGCTCAAATTTATTATATTTGATACACGTAAAATCTAACACTTATAGTGTCTATATCTTGTTCGGAAAGCAGTCTTCGGAATCTCCTCGTCCTTGATCTTTAATTGATGGTACCCTGACCTCAAATCTATCTTCGGGAACACTCCAGAACCTTCAAGCTGGTCAAATAAATCTTCGATTCGGGGAAGTGGACATCTTTATCATGAGTCAATTCAACTCATGATAATCAATAAAAAATCTCACACTTCCGTCCTTATTCTTCACGAATAACACTGGTGCTCCCCAAGGTGAGACGCTTGGTCGGATGTAGCCTATATCGAGTAACTCCTGAATATGCAGCTTCAGTTCTTGTAGTTCCTTTGGATCCATCCTGTACGGAGATTTTGATATAAGGGCTGCTCCAGGCACCAAGTCAATTTTAAACTCCACTTGCCTATCCAGTGGAACACCCGACAAGTTCTCTGGAAAAAATCTGAATAATTCTTAGCAATATGGACGTACTGGAACGATTCCTCCGACTTCGGCTCCCCCATGATATTCATCAGATATCCATAACAATTTCCTTTACACAACATCTTTATTGCTTTCATGGCTGACATCACTGAAGGGGATTTGCAACGCTTAACCCCTTGGAAAACAACCTCTACTCCAAACACTGGATGCAATACCACGCTCCTCCTCGCGTAATCCAAAACCACATCATACTTATCCAACCAATCCATACCCAAGACTACATCAAAGTTATTCATTTCTAATACGTATAGATCGTCTAGGTATAAGTGTTCATTTATCTCTACAGTTATACTGTTAGCTATATCGTCAATAGAAATTACTTCTCCCGCTGCCGCTGGTATACTAACCTCAAGGCTTTCTGAAATTTTTCTTAAATACATTCATGCTAAACAACTTCTTAGAAATAAATGAATAGGTTACGCCAGTATCAAATAACACTAAAGCAGGAATTCCACTAATAGATAACATACCTGACATCGTCACGGGTATCTCCTTGTCGATCTCAGATAGATTGTACATATGAGCCTTTCCTTCGGAACCTTGATTATGGACCCTCCTGTCTGGGCCATTATTCTTCTATAGGCACTAAGAGATCATGTGTCCTTCTTTATGTAAACGATAACATCGATTCTGTCCTTGCATGCATATTCACTGGTGCCTTTTTCCGCACTGGGAGCAGGTTAGGTAGTCGTTCTGTGCCTTTGGTCTAGATGGCCCTTCCTTACCCATATTCTTGTTGTCATTATTATTATCTATCCCTGCCACTTTCTCTTGTTTGAATTTACAATTGGTGGAGACCTAGCCTTTTCCATAACCAAGCAAGCTGAGATATCCTCAGATCTAGAAACAGCTTCCTTATACGTCATCTTTCCATGACTAGCCAGATGATGTCGAATTCTGTCTTGAAGACCATCATGACATTTTTTGCTTTCATGTCCTCAGTCTCAACCATGAATGGTCCAAATCGGCACATGTGGTTAAACTTCCTTTCATTCTCGATGACCGTCATGCCTCCTTGAGTTAAGTTCAAAAACTCTTTTTGCATCTTCACCTTATACACTCTTGGCTAATACTTATCCATGACTATCTCCTTGAATCCATCCCAGGTTATCATCCTACGTTCTTCTTCAGTTCGGAGTCTATAGGATTCGTTCCACTAGGTTCTGGCATCCTTCTTGAGTTGGAAGACTGCACATGAAACCTTCTGAGCATCTGTACATGGCATGTAATCACTGATGCCTTCTAAGTTCAGTATCCACTCCTTGATGGTAGCAGGTCCTTACCTCCCGAGGAAGATAGGAGGTTTGAACTTATTGAACTAGTTTATCACCCTGGCCTAGACTTGTCCTTGAGTAGTTGGGGGCACTATAGTTGCTCCTTGAAGAAGAGTAGTTAAGACTGACAATAACTGTTGCTGATTAGGGATGGAATTCTCACTTGAAGGCATATCATGCGCGCCTTGAGCTTGGTTTCGAGGATCGGTTTTGGAGGTAGTGTCGCATGGAGACATGTCCTACCAACGAATCATTGTTCTTGCAAGTTCTTGAGTGCAGGAAATGAGGTAGAGATAAATATATTTATATGCGTAACATAAAATAGAAGAAAGATAATACATTACATATTGGAATTAATTACTGCG
Source organism: Orobanche coerulescens (assembly GCA_033398695.1). NCBI lineage: Eukaryota > Viridiplantae > Streptophyta > Magnoliopsida > Lamiales > Orobanchaceae > Orobanche > Orobanche coerulescens. The sequence goes on from CM065816.1 coordinate 94,467,743, forward strand.
AGAAACTAAATGTTGCACTAATTATAACTTCAATAGCCAACATTAATTCTCGAAAATCACTTGAAGGAAAGTTTGAAACAAATTATTACTACTGAAATGATAAAATCATGAAATTTCAAACAATACGACTATTCCTCATCATCACTACTAAGGATCTCTATGACACTAATAGGGGTGGGAGATCAGCCCAAGAGATGATATCATCGTCATCCGAGTCAACCACCTGCTCGAGCTCTGGATCCTCCTCAAACTCCTCCATCGGCTGCGATGAGGAACCGTGGATCTAGCAATCCTGATAATCTCGTCTCTTGAGTACAAGTCGAGAATCTTTCCAGCGGCATACTGAAATCATCAATGACTGTTCTTTCTCCAGAGGTCCAGCGGTTGCCTCATCCCAAAGATGGTATATAGAGTAGATCCAATCATTGGATAGAGTTGTGATGAGGTGCTCGATTTCCTCAACCGGATCTCCTGCCTTCCCAGACGTAAACCATTTTTGCACCCTTTCGATCATGTAATGAGGGGCATTCTCGGGTAACCCTGGATTACCCCAAGAATCTCTGTCACAGGGCGCGAGATGGACTCTGCCTCAACCTTCTTACGTGGAGTCACCTTAAATCCGGCAATACAGACAGAATACATGTATAATCACATGAAACTATTAAATTTAAGATGTTATGCTAAATGTATGTATGATATAAATATGAGTTGAAGCTAATTACCTTGGAATGAAGTAACGAAGTAGCAACAATCGAACATATGATATTCTCTTGAAAAATATTTTATACATTTTCAACATATTCCAGCGTACTAGGATAGTAGACCAGATTTTTCTCTAATACCATACTGTAACGACCTGATTTTTCTAAGGTATTTTATGAGTATATTTAATAAAAAGAAACTTGTAGAATTTCAAGCCATTACGAAAACTAACATTTCCTAAAGTAAAACATTCGCGGAAACAAAAGAGATTTTAAATCTCCAATACAACCATAAAATCTAGCAGCATAAAATAATTGCCAAAAACAAAATTAAATGTTTCATATTAAACGTAAGCGGAATTTAAAGAAAAAAATATAAATATCATTAGACATATCATATTTCAGCCTAGTTAGCATCCAGATAAAATCTCTCCATGATATGTTAATCATAATTTTTTGGGTGAAGTTACCCAGATAGTAAAGTACTTGTTGCTTTACATGGGAAATCACCAGATTCATCCAAGTGATGTCTTTGACTTCAGAAATGATATGGAGCACAGAGCGAGCAAAAATTCTCCCATCGATGATAGTTTCCTTCTTTTTCAGGGATAGAGAAGAAGTCTGTGAAGAAGTCATTTTTTCAGAAGATGGAAAAGTGAAAAGTAAACAAAAACATTGCAGAAAAACATCCAAGTGTTTATGCTGTATGCTGTAGGATCGTTTAATTTGTGGAAAGGGTAAAGAGTTTGTTGATCAGCATATTGACCTCTATATAGTATGCAGGAAGGCTAGGTTACAGTGAATGGCTAGATTTAAGGGATGAGAACTATTTTTAATAAATGTACAAGATGAATCCGGATGTAACTGGTACATCTGATCCATCACTTTTCGAACTTAATGCATGGTCCCACACCTGAGACTTTACAGCCTCCACTATTGCGTGTTAGGGTGGTTTAAATTTTAAAATTGTGGGTTTCATGGTCTTAAAGTCCAGATGTTGTTTCAGTATTGAAAGTTAAATCCTTTTAAATTCAGGCGATGCACATGGACTAAAACTGTTTTGAAAAGTTTAAGTGTATGGAATTTCATATCCTTAAAATATTAATTGAAATCCTACAGTATTTATGTTGTATCCGCGAGAATACAACATTTCCTCTTAAAAGGTACATACAGTATTCAATTCTTGCAGCAATTGATGACTAATACTGCATTCAAGGGTCATACTGTGTTCCCCTAACTAATGCACACTTCAACTGTAGGAAGGTAACTGTAACTTCGTATTCCTACAGTAAGAATATGACTTGTAGTTTTGAGTGTACGATTAAATAGGATGGACACTGTATTCATGAGTCTTACAGCATTTCCCTTCAATTGATGAGTAACATTTAAAACTTATAGAGATTTTAATCGAGCTTTAGCATTTCAAATTCATGACAGAGCATACAGAAATTCTTGACGGAGCATACATAACCTTGTTGTGCTGAGAGGCTTTGTGAAGATGTCGGCTATCTAAATAATTGTATGAATTTTGTCGATCTGAACATATATATTCTCCACATGATTCCTGATGAAGTGATGATTCATATCAATGAGCTTGGTCCTCGAGTACAATACAGGATTGTGCGTGATCGTGATTGCACTCGTGCTGGTGAACATGATTTTAGTTTCTCTTGCCTCGATGCCATAGTCCTGTATCTGTTACTACATCCCCAAGATTTTCATGCAGCAGCTTCCAACAGCATAATATTCTGACTCAGCTGTAGAAAGCTAGTTGGCTAATTGCTTCTTACTTAACCATAACACAAGTCTAGGTCCAAGTCATAGCCTCCGAGATCCGAGTCGCTGTAGCCTACCAACTCGAATCCTCCTTCCCCAGGATACCAAAATCCTACATTGATTGTTCCTTTGACATACGTAAGGATTCATTTGGATGTGGTTAAGTGTGACTCGTTAGATGCTACCTGGTATCGAGTACACACTCCTACATCAAACTAGATATCGGGCCTACTGGCTGTTAGGTACAAGAGTGATCCTATGAGTATTTTTTAGACAGATTGATCAACTGGTTTTCCAGCTTCTCAGCACTTATCTGTATGGAAGTGCTCATGGGGCAGATGATGATCTTGAAGTGTTCATCCCGAATTTGTTGAGCAACTTCTTACTGTATTTCTCCTGGTTTATGAATATACCTGTAGGTAGTTGTTTAACCTGCAACCTAAGAAATAGGTAGGCTCTCCCATGATACTCATTTCAAATTTACCTTGCATGAGATGAGAGAACTTCTTACACAGATCAAGGTTACTTTGAACCAAAAATAATATCATCTACATAAGTGTACAGGAGATCATCACCATCCTGAATTTTGAAGAGGGTTTTGTCAATAACACCTTTCTCAAATTCACTATTGATAAGGTACAATGACAGTGTTTCATACTATGCCCTGGGTGCTTGCTTTAGACCATACAATGCTTTCTTTAGCTTGTATAAAAGATCTCCTCCAGCTGGATTGGAAAACCCTGGTGGTTTTTCAACATACACTTCTTCAGCTAGATCTCCATTAAGAAATGCGCTATTAACATCCATTTGATATACGATAAAGTTCTTATGAGCTGCAAAATCTAGAAATATCATAATGGCTTCTAGTGTGGCTACAAGGGAAAATATTTCATCATAGTCTATGCCTTCTTCCTATCTCTAGCCTTGGGCAACTAATCTGGACTTGTTCCTTATAACAAGGACTTTCTCGTCCTTTTTGTTTTGAAATATCTATTTGGTTCCTATTACAACTTGATGGGTTGGTCTAGACCAGGTATCAAACATTATTCCTTTCGAAACCATTGAGCTCTTCTTCCATAAATGATATCTAGTGAGAATTGTTGAGACCTTCATTAGTCAAGACAGGTTCAGACTGTGCTAAGAATACAACAAGTATGCACATGGCAAGTCTACTAAGTTCATCTTTGGATTTTCATACAAGGAATAGAGACTGTTCAGAACCGGACTCTGTATCCTCTTATTCACAGAGTATAGTTCCTCTTGTACTCCGTATTCTTGTTCTGGTAGAAACACCAGCATCAATATCACCAATCATTAACTTTTGAGGGTGATCTATTAACCACCTCCTGTCAGGTTCTAATTCAGCATCCCTTGCTGTATCCTATTGGGATGTAGGTTCAGCTTCAACTTCCACATTATTAGCTTCGACTACGTCTTCTATTCTTACAATAGCAGGATTGATTTCTAGATTGACAACAGGGTCTTCTCGAGGTTGTGGGATTTCCTCAAGAGATAAAGCTTGACCTACAACTTGGAACAACTCTAATATCCAAATTGCCATATAGAATGGCACCAGCCGAGCTAAAAGACTTGAAGATTCAGTTACAAGAGTTGCTAGATGAAGGCTTTATTAGGCCTAGATTTTCGCCTTGGGGAGCACCGGTTCTATTCGTATGTAAAAAAGATGGTACTCTGTGGATGTGTATAGACTATCGAGATTTGAATAAAGTCACTATTAAGAACAAATATCGATGATTTGTTTGACCAACTTCAAGGTGCAGCTGTATTTTCAAAAAATGATTTGCGTTCGGGATACCATCAACTCAATACTAAGGCAGAAGATATTCCTAAGACATAATTTAGTATGAGATACTGGCACTACGAGTTTCTAGTGATGCCATTGGCCTAACGAATATCTCAGCAATGTTCATGGAGTTGATGAGTAGGGTATTCAAGTATTTTCTAGATAAGTTTGTTATTATATCCATTGGTGACATCCTTATATACTCCAAAGATAAATAAGATCATGATGCACACCTGAGACAATTACTAGAAGTATTAAAACACAAGCAACTTTATGCTAAATTCCATAAATGTGAGTTTTGGTTAGATAAGGTGTTATTTTTTGGACATATCACATCGGGGGAAGGAATCTCAGTTGATCCAAGCAAGATTTAGGCAGTTAATAGTTGGCCTCAACCTACAAATCCTTCCGAAGTGCGTAGTTTTCTCGGTTTAGAAGGATACTATCTCAGATCTGTTGAGGGATTCTCTAGGATTGCTTCGCCATTGACACAGTTGACTAGAAAGAATGTAGTATTCAATTCTACGGAGGCCTGTTAACAGAGCTTTCAAGAATTGGAAAAGAGGTTAACCTCGGCACCTATTATTTCAATCCCATCAAGAACTAGAGGCTTCGTAATTTATAGTGATGCTTCAAAGAATGGTTTAGGTTGCGTCCTTATGTAGAATGATAACTTGATAATGTATGCATCAAGACAGCTAAAAGAATATGAGAGGAACTATCCTACCCATGACTTGGAACTTGCAGAAGTAGTCTGTGCCCTGAAGATCTAGAGACACTATTTATATGGAGAACAGTGTGAGATCTATACTTATCATAAAAGTCTGAAGTGTTTCTTCACGCAAAAAGGGCTTAATATGAGACAGTAAAGATGGTTAGAGCTAGTAAAATATTATGATTATGTTAATAACTATCACTGGGGTAAGGCCAATGTTGTAGAGGATGCACTAAGTAGGAAGCCAACACATAAAGATGCCATGATGGCATCAATTCAAAGGCATGAATTGCTAACTTACAAAGAATTAATATCGAAATTGTGCAACAAGGTCTATTGGAGGAAAAACTGGCAGCTTTAAGTCTTGTACCTGCACTGGTCAGTAGAATCCAACAGGAACAATATGCATATGAATATTTAGCTAAAATGAAGAAAGAAGCTAATACAAGGATATAGTCCGATTTCCACGTGTCCACAGATGGTGTACTTCAGTTGAAGGCCGATGGTGTGTCCAAATATAGGGAGCATAAGTGAAGATCTTATAGCAAAAGCTCTCTCAACACCCTATTCGGTACATCTAGGATCTACCAAATGTATAAGGACTTAAAGATGCACTATTGGTGGCCAGGCATGAAAAGAGATATAGCTCACTATGCAGAACAATGCTTGATATGTCAACAAATAAAAGCAGAGCATCAACATCCAACAGGAACTCTACAACCTTTGTTTATATTGGAATAGAAATGGAAACATATCACTATCAATTTTGTTGTTGGATTACCAAAGACCGTCAAAGTCCAAGATGCTATTATTGGGTTGGTACTGCCATTAGAAGGGGGTTTAGATTGTGCGGTTAAGAATATAGAATTCTTTTGCGATTGCGGAAGAGATTATGTGCGGAATGTAAATGACACAGCACTATATAGAGGTTCCGCCAAATATGCCTACGTCCTCTCTCCGTATCTTTTTTTATAGGCTTAAGATAAACATTTATGCCTTGTCTTCGGTTGGTCTGAGGTAAACCGATACAATCTTGTCCTTACGCGGTCCAAGATAAACCGTTTTCCTTTTCTATTGGATAAGGAATCAAACTTTCTAGCTTTCTATTGGTACTAGAAAAACTGCACTTGGATTTGGATTATGATTCTAACAATGCCAGATCCACGATCCTAAAAACACCAAATCAAATCTACAATCCTTTCTTTTCTCTTGTGTATGGTGAAGTGGATTAAACATTCAAACTCTTATCAATTAAGCTTGATTACACCAATAATAATGAATATAACAATATCTGATGTATGTATACTTTGCTTGAAGTTGTGCATTGGTATTTATAGGCTTGAGAGCCAAACTAGCCATTGGTTACTGCCCTCTTCATATCGTATGCTATACGTCCTCCGTAGCGTATGTTAATCCTGTTAAGTACATTAACATAACATGTTCCGTACGTTATCGGTTGTTCGATTCAGTCCAATAGCTATTGCCTCTTCCAAAACGTGCGTTAGTGAAGTTGGTTGCGTATGATATATGAACCTAAGAAAGCCATTGTAATGATGCAGGACGTCACTTGCCCTTCAACCGTCCAATGTTTGAATTCTGATTCACATGCTTAGCGTACGTAAACTACTCCTCGTAATGTATGTTAACTCTTTTATCCGTTGCATGCTTTTTGACCTTCTAGAATCAATCCAACAGATTGATTTATTTGAATTCGTATCCCATATCTCATAGCGTACGTTAAGTACTAAGCCTTACGTACGTTATGCTCTTGTTAGTAGCGTGCATTATAAATAGTACATAGCGTTCGTTAAACATGTCTTTATCAGCTGTATTTAGATGGGTCTTTGTTATGCATGTTAGCTATGATGCATAGTACGTTAGCTGTATTTTAAGCTTCAGTTTTTTTCTGTCTAGTTCGTGCTTCTTCAACTGTTGTTGATTAATTGTTGTTTTTCATTGGTTGTCAAATTATCATCAAAACCTTTAAATGAATGTGTAGAATAAAATGTTCCAACAATCTCCCATATTTTGTAACACCCCCAAGACGTTCAGGGCATATTACAGTGCCGTGGACCCAACCCTTTGGAATCCACCAGGCTAACGCACAAACTCGACATCACGACTGATGACAAACATTATCAACATACAAATGATTCCACAATTTAAGACATTCAAAACAAATAGACCGAACCCGACAGTAATAAATAAAATCTTTCCCAAATCGGGTCCACAAACAAATACAAGTCCAAAAGGAAAAAGGACTCGAGTACTAAAACAAATGACATAATTAATAAAATTAAAAGACGAGATGCCAAACAAACGACCATTGAACAGAATCACCCTTGCCCATCATCCTTGTACTGTCCGCATGCCCGATCGCCTCCATGACCTGTACCTAAAATACAAAAGTATTTCCCCCCATTTAAGGGGTTAGCGACAACAGCTAGTGCAAGTACAATCCATTGGAACAACCATTCTAATCAGATGAATTATGCGCCAAAAATATTCCAGAATATTACGGTACGCGACAACAAAACATAGTTCTCCAACAAAACATTTCAAAGGTTAACCGTTGGTATGAGACTCACGTCCACCGCACCCCGCAGAGGCCCGTCGGATCATCCCTGGGTGGTTAACCCCAGTTCACGATACGCATATACACGGCACTATGTATCACCAGAGGCCCCGTCAGAACATCCCTGGGTGAACATACGCATTCACATCCACAACATACACGAGAAGCCATGAATCAATGCTAGAATATGCATACAAATGCAAAGTACTTGCCTTTGAGACATCTTCAATGAGATGGAAAATAAACGACGACTAGGAATGACCTGGATTGAACACGTCCGCTCTTAAACGAGAGATAAACACGAATCAGTCCTAAACGACATCAATAACCGAACGGAATACGCCCATAACCCTGACTACCAACCATAGCAATATATGTACGGTCAACACGGGTGAGGGTTTTCACAAAACCTCCTTGATCGAAAACTCATGGATCAAACACCGATGGAAATGAATTGGGATTCACTTAGTAACAATAATCAATAAGAAATACTTCAACATAAACGAATAATTCGAGTTTAAATAGACAAATCCCAGCAACCCCCAGAACTGACAAAGTTAGGTTTCTTAGCTAAAGTACATTGAATTCGGATGGAGGACGATGGATTAGAATGATGATACACTTCGTTTGGAGTACAAAAATCGATCGATCAAGGAACTCCACGGATAACTCTCTACAAATTGCCCCAAAATACTCCACGAAACTGAAGATGCAGACAAGGGAGAAGGAAAGAATAAAAATGACACGTCTGAGTCGATTCAGGTTTTAAATAACTGACTGCGGAATTACGTACGTTAACATGTAGATTTAACAGAGTTTAAGGGTTTTACGTACATAAAAACACATCACTTAATGTACGTAAGGACCTCGGCAGAACATTCTGCCCAATTCGCTGAAGCCGATAACGTACGTTATTATAACAGTTAACGTGCGTTCAGTACTCAGATAATGCACGTAATATAACATGCATAACGTACGTTATGCATGCAGCATAGTCCACTGCCCAAGGAAGTACGAAATTGAAACGCAACAAAAGATGGGATCCGAAGACAAAATTACGAAGTATTGCGACAACGAACCTAAGCACTAAAAGGAAACACCATTCAAACTACCCGGAGGTTCGGAATTCGATGACGAAAGTAAATTTCCCTCAAAGTTTAGGAAATTACAAAACGGACCAAACGTTCGAAAATTTGATACGACAACGGATTATGAGAACGAAAGTCACAACATGAATAACTCAATCATACGGACTCATGGGAACAACGAAATAACAAAATCAAACGATTTTTACAAGAATCGAACGTACATGCGACAAGATCATAACATAAAGCATATTACGTAAAAACACCTCTGAAACTCGTCCAAATGGAAAAATACCAAGGACAAAATAGATTTAAAACGTTAAACGGTTACAAGTGAGTCGTTAAAATAGACATGCGCCCAAAAATAAAACTGCTAAAAATAGAAAGTACGGATATTACATTCTCCCCCTCTAAAAAGAAGTTTCGTCCCGAAACTTAAGGATAAAAAAGCTCGGGGTATCTCACACGCATATCCTCCTCCAATTCCCATGTCGCTTCCTCCACTCCATGTCTAGACCATTGCACATTAACCAAAGGAATGGTTTTGTGCCTTAAAAGTTTATCGTAACGTTCCAAAATCCTCACTGGCCTCTCCTCAAAGGTAACATCCTTCTCGATTTCCACATCCCCAAAATCTATAACGTGATTCGGGTCTGGAACATACTTTCCAACTAAGAAACGTGAAATACACTATGCACATGGCTCAACGTCGGGGGTAATGCCAAATGGTAAGCCAACTCGCCAACTCTCTCCAATATCTCGAAAGGTCCAATATACCTTGGACTAAGCTTGCCCCTTTTCCCAAAATGGAAAACTCCCTTCGGCGGAGACACTCTTAACAAGACGTGATCCCCTACCTCAAACTCCAAGGCTCGACGCCTAACATCCACATAGGACTTTTGTCGACTCTGATCCGCCAACATTCTCTCTCGAATCAACTCGACTTTCCTCCTAGTTCCCAACACAAGATCCAGCTCGGTGCCAACTAAATTGGATGGCTCATTCCAACATATCGATGATCGACATCTTCGGCCATAAAATGCCTCATACGGTGCCATCTTAATCGATGCATGCCAGCTATTATTATAAGTGAACTCGATCAGGGCCAGATGTTCCTCCAAATCACTACTCCAGTCTAGTGCACACGCGCGCAACATATCCTCGAACGTCTGAATGGTACGCTTGGACTGTCCATCGGTTTGAGGATGGAAAGATGTGCTCAAACGCAAACGTGTCCCCAAAGCTTTATGTACCGCCTGCTAGAAATGCGATACAAACCAACCATCCCTGTCCGAAATAATAGTTTTCGGCGTACCATGAAGCCTCACGATCTACGCAATAAAAATACGAGCCAATTTTTTCTGGACCCTAAGTGTCCTTGATGCCCAGAAAATGTGCCGGCTTAGTTAGTCGATCCATGATCACCCATACCATGTTCATTCCCGTCTTTGTCCTCGGCAAATTCATGACAAAATCCATAGAGATGTCCTCCCACTTCCATTCTGGGACGGGAAGTGGTTTCAACGACCCGGCTGGCCATTGATGTTTGATTTTGACTTGCTGACAAGTCAAACACTTAGCCACAAACTGCACCACCTCATTCTTCTTGTCATTCCACCGGAAATTCTTCCTGAAATCCTTATACATTTTACTCAAGCCCGGATGGATTGAGTAAGTTGACGCACGAGCCTCACGCATAATGCCCTGCCTTAATTCCAAGTCGTTCGGAACACACAGCCGACCTTGGAATCTCAACAAAGCATCTTCATGAATCACAAATCCTGGGGCTTTCTCCTTAACCACATTCTCATGAAGTTGAATAAACATCGGATCTTCTAACTGTCTCGATTTAATATCGTCGACTAGAGACGAATAAATCTCAAGGGCGCACAACCGCCCAGCATTCCCTAGCGAGACAACCTCAATACTCAACCCCATCAACTCTCGCTGGAGCCCTGGCTGGGATGTGAGTAACTCAAGTGCCCGAAGCGATACCGATTTCTGACTCAAGGCATCCGCCACCACATTTGCCTTGCCCGGATGATAAAAGATCTCGAGATCGTAATCCTTGATTAGCTCCAACCACCTTCTTTCTCTCATATTCAGTTCTTTCTGTGTGAATATATATTTCAAGCTCTTGTGATCGGTGAAAATATGACACGATGAGCCATACAAGTAATGACGCCAAATCTTCAACGCAAACACAACTGTAGCCAACTCGAGATCATTTGTAGGATAATTCAACTCATACGGTTTCAACTAATGGGAAGCATATGCAATCGTATTTCCGTGCTGCATGAGTACAACATCCAAGTCCTTGGCCTGAGGCATCGCTATAAACTGAAAAGCCCCCATTACCGCACGGTAGGGCTAATACGGGAGCGATAGTCAACCGATTCTTCAACTCTTAGAAACTCTTCTGCCTCTCGTCTGTCCACACAAACTTCTCTGGCTTCTGCATCAACTGAGTAAGCAGTTGAGCGAGTTTAGAGAACCCCTCGACAAACCTTCAATAATACCCCGCCAAACCCAGAAAACTACGGACCTCCTTCACGTTCTTGGGTGGCGCCCAATCCAACACTGTCTCTATCTTGTGTGGGTCCACATGAATCTCGTCGGCCGAGATCACGTAAGCAAGAAACATAACCTCCCGCAACCAAAACTCCCACTTTGAGAACTTCGCATAAAGGCGCTGAGTTCTCAAGATTTCCAACACTTTATGCAGATGACGTGCATGCTCCTCCTCGCTCCTCAAGTAAATCAGAATATCATCGATAAATATGACTACACACTAATCGAGATATTAGATGAAGACCTTGTTCATTAGCTACATGAACACGGCTGGGGTGTTGGTTAGCCCGAACGACATAACCACAAACTCGTAATGGCCGTATCTCGTCTAAAAGGACGTCTTCGGAATATTGGAATCCTTCACTCGGAGTTGGTAATATCCTGGTCTCAAATCAATCTTCGAGAACACAGTCGCTCCCTGCAATTGGTCAAACAAGTCGTCAATCCTCGGGAGCGTATACTTGTTGTTGATGGTCACCTTGTTCAACTCTCGGTAGTTGATGCATAAACGCAGTGACCCATCCTTCTTTTTCACAAACAAAACTGGTGCGCCCCAAGGCGAAGCGCTCGGTCGAATGTAACCCATGTCTAGAAACTCTCCCAACTGTTTCTTCAACCCAAGCATCTCAGCAGGCACCATATGGTACGGTGCTTTCAAAATCGGGGCCGCACCTGACTCTAAATCAATGGTGAACTCCACCTCACAGTCTGGTGGTAGACCCGACAACTCATCTGGAAAGACATCAGGATACTCGCTCACTAACGGAATAGACGAGAGCTCGACTCCCCCTTCTTCCGATATCTAGGCATAACACCAGTAACCAGTGCAACCTCCTCGAAGGAGTTTCACTGCTCTCATAGCACTGATCAAGAATCTCTGACTACTCTGTTTGCGTCCCACGAAGGAGTGTTCAGTACCGTCGGAGGCTTAAATCGAAATGGTCCTCGCTCTATAATTCATGATCACCCCATGTCGATCCAACCAATCTTCACCAAAGAACAAACCTTCATCCTTAATGTCTACCACAATCATATTAGAAGACCAAGCCTTCCCCGCGATACTCACCGAAAAATCTCTAACCTCACGATCCCCCACAATACTATCTCCACTAGGCAGTTTAACAACAAACGGTTCACATGAAACTAGACAATCAACATGCAGACGATGCACACAATCTAAAGAGATGAAAGAATGCGTAGCACCAGAATTGAATAGCAAGGAAACAGGATGGTCTAGCATGTGAACGGTACCTGTAGCCACTATCGCGTCAGGATTTTTGGCTCGTCTCATCTCATACACGGGGCAGAACAGACCCCGCACTAGACGCTCCCCCTCTAGAAGAGTGTCCACGTCCCCGACCTCTTCCGAAACTCTGCTGAGGCTGATTAGCGATCGGAGCCTGATTCATGCTCGGTTCTCTTGTATCCGGGGCCGACGCTTAAGTAACTGGTGCCCAACTCGCATCTCCACAGTATGCAGCATGATGCCCCAAACGACCACAATTATGACACTGCAGTGACGGCTTGTCACATTCACTCATCATATGTCCCGGACGACCATAGTTAAAACAAGTATGACCACGAACAAGAACAGCCGGAGCAGACTTAGAACCATGGCCTCACCCAAATGACGGGGACCGATTCCTAAAGGCTCGCGGACTATACCGAGTCTTCTGATGCCCGTCAAACTTACTTCCCTAAAACTGAGCGGAAGTCTTTTGCTTCTTAGCCTCTCCTGCCACTTTCGTCACAGAAAAATACATCTCATAGGCCATCACATTGTTCTGATAGTCTTTCAAAGTCGTACACCCAAGGCCTGATATATAATGGTGAACCCTTGGTTTCATCTGCATTTCGAAGTGGCGGATCTTGTCATGTTCGTCCCGAGCCTGATTCCTCACGTAATGTAGCTGCTGATTATAATCTTTGATTGCTTGAGAGATGGGAACATCCTGGGGTTTCGCCTCGAAGAAGGCTCTAATCCTTACCTCTTTCACTGGCCACGGACAATACCCATCCTCCATCAATTCCCGGAACTCATCCCACGTAGCTGCCCGGTCACGCAGTTTCACTGCCTGCCACCACGTTGCCGCCTCCTTGGCGAGAAAGTACTGAGCAATTGGTACTTTCCTCTCCTCAGAGGAGTTTGCTGCCTCGAATACTTTTTCCATCTCAAATATCTAACTCTCTCAACCAGAAGGGTCAGAAGTACCATTGAACTGTGGAGGACGCATACGAATCACATCCTGAAGCAACTTGTCGGTATCAGAACCAATAGGCATAAGTGGAGTAGCATTAGCTTGATTGACCAGGACAACTTGAGTTAGTAGCGCCATCTGATTCGCTACTTGCTGCATAATGTTAGCTACCCCAACGTTATTATTTGCATTACCGAAGCTAGCAGACTGATCCTGCTGACCTTCGGCACTAGGCTGAACACTATTCGACAAAGATGGGTTGCCGAACCAGCCTCATAGCTATTGGACATGGCCGCCCCACCGGCTGCGCTACGTCCCCTACCGCGTCCGCATCCTCTACCAGCAGGCATTCTGAAGAAGTAGCTAATGAGTACAGTTCAAACGCAAAACGCATCACGATATTAAGAAAGGAACAACATAGGATAACGCAACGAGTCATAGGAAAACTTACAAGCACTGGCGTACTGAGATGATGGCATAGTAGTGATACTGTTCAGAAACAACACTCGACTAGACCCAAATAACCGACAGCCTAGGTATCCATGAACCTAAGCTCCGATACCATATTATGTAACACCCCCAAGACGTTCAGGGCATACAGCACCGTAGACCCAATCCTTTGGAATCCACCAGGCTAACACACAAACTCGACATCACGACTGATGACAAACATACAAACAATTCCATAATTTAAGACATTCAAAACAAATAGATCGAACCCGACAGTAATAAATAAAATCTTTTCCAAATCGGGTCCACAACCAAATACAAGTCCAAAAGGAGAAATACTCGAGTACTGAAACAAATGACATAATTAATAAAATTAAAAGATAAGACGCCAAATAAACGACCATTGAACAGAATCACCCTTGCCCATCATCCTCGTATTGTCCGCATGCCCGATCGCCTCCATGACCTGTACCTGAAATACAAAAGTATTTCCCTCATTTAAGGGGTTAGCGACAATAGCTAGTGCAAGTACAATCCATTTGAATTACCATTCTAATCAGATGAATTATGCGCCAAAAATCATTTTAGAAAACATTTATATTCCGAAATATTATGGTGCACAAGCACAAAATATAGTTCTCCAACAAAACATTTCAAAAGTTAACCGTTGGTACGAGACTCACGGCCACCGCACCCCGCAGAGGCCCCGTCGGACCATCCCTGGGTGGTTAACCCCAGTTCACGATACGGAAACACACGGCACTACGTATACCCAGAGGCCCCGTCAGACCATCACTGGGTGAACAACGCATTCACATCCAAAACATACACGGGAAGCCATAAATCAAATACTAGAATATGCATACAAATGTAAAGTAATTGCCTTTGACACATCTTCGACGAGACAGAAAATAAACGACGACTAGGAATGACTCGGACTGAACACGTCCGCTCTTAAACGAGAGATTAATACAAATCAGTCCTAAACGACATCAATAACCGAACGGAATACTCCCATAACCCCGACTACCAACCATAACAATACACATACGGTCAACACGGGCGAGGGTTTTCACAAAACCTCCCCAAATCGACAACTCACGGATCAAACACATATGGAACTGGATTGGGATTCACTTAGTAACAATAATCGATAAGAAATACTTCAACATAAACGAACAATTTGACTTTAAATAGACAAATCCCAAAAACCCCCAGAATTGAAAAGGTTAGGGTTCTAAGCCAAAGTACCTTGAATTCGGACGGAGGAAGATGGATTAGAATGATGATACACTTCTTTTGGAGTACAAAAATCGATCGATCAAGGAACTCCACGGATAAATCTCCACAAATCGTCCCAAAATACTCCAGGAAACTCAAGACGCGGACGTGGGAGAAGGAAAGAGGAAAAATTACCCGTCTGAGTCGATTCAGGTTTTAAATACCTGACTGCGGAATTACGTACGTTAACATGGAGAGTTGACGAGTTAAGGGTTTTACGTACGTAAAAACCCATCACCTACGTCGATTCAGGTTTTAAATACCTGACTGCGGAATTACGTACGTTAACATGGAGAGTTGACGTACGTTAAGGGTTTTACGTACGTAAGAACCCATCACTTAACGTACGTAAGAACCTAGGCAGAACATTCTGCCAAATTCGCTAAAGCCGATAACGTACATTATATCTAACAGTTAACGTACGTTATCAGTACTCAGATAACGCACGTAATATAACATGCATAACGTACGTTATACATGCAGCAGTTCAGCACTACTGAGTGCAGTCCACTGCCCATGGAAGTACAAAATCGAAACACAACAAAAGATGGGATTCGAAGACAAAATTACAAAGTATTCGCGACAACGAACCTAAGCACTAAAAAGGAAACACCATTCCGACTACCCATAGGTTCATAATTCGACGACGGAAGTAAATTTCCCTCAAATTTTAGGAAATTACAAAACGGCCCAAACATTCGAAAATCATGATACGGCATCGAATTATGAAATTGAAACTCACAACATGAATAACTCAATCATACGGACTCATGGGAACAAAGAAATAACAAAATCAAACGAGTTTTACGAGAATCCAATGTACATGCGACAAGATCATAACATAAAGCATATTACGTAAAAACACCTCCAAAACTCGTCCAAATGGAAAAATACCAAGACCAACATAGATTCAAAATGTCGAAACGGTTACAAGCGAGTCATTAAAATAGACATGCGCCCAAAATAGAAACTTCTAAAAATAGAAAGTACGGATATTACATATTTGATGATGACAAACAACAATCCTTGATGAGATTTATACCTGCAAAAAATACAATAAACAATATACAGATCAAAGTTTTCGGCTTTGCCTGTTTCGTTAGTTTTCTTCTCCTCATCATACCTTCTTCGTCTCCTTCCACTATATTTTTTTCCTATTATATCTTCTCATTTTTCTCCCCTTTTTGTCATTAGCAAAAAGCTTATTTAATCATTAATAAGATACCAATTATTTTGCAAAGAAATGGGAAAAGTCCCCTGTGCAAATACTAACTCCCCCTGAGAATACCAGCTCCCCGTGAGAATTAGGGCTGTTATTGGGTTGGTAGAACCAAGAACCGGACCGAGATCCGGACTGAAAAACCGGGACCGATCCGGATCAATAAGCTTATCGGTCCGGGAATGAATACCACTTTTTTACCCGGTATCCGATAGGACCCGGACCGGTAACCCGATAATAAAACACTATAAAAACGCGGAAATAGGGTTTTCTACGTTCATTTCTTTCTTCTCCTGTTTGAGAAGTCCTCCGCCGCCTCTCAGTCTCTCATCTCTGCCTCTCTCTCTCGTCTTTCACTCTCCATCTTTTTTTTCTCTTTGATTTTACAGAACCGCAAGCTAACCTGAGGATTTTAATCCTTGAATCCATAAACAAGAAGGCAGATTCAGTGTTTTTTCATCTCGATCTTCAACCGATTTCAACAGATTCAAGTTCAACATATAAAATCTTGTGAGTATTTAAGTGATTTCTTGTGAGTATTTAAGCGATTTTTTGTGAGTATTTTTGTTAATGGCTTCATTATGTTATTCATCAGGGTTTCGAATTAGGGTTTCCAATTTTCGGTTTTTTATCTTATTGGGTTTTGTAGTTAGGGTTTCAAATTAGGGGTTTTGTAGTTAGGATTTCCAATTTTCTGGTTTTTATCTTATTTGGGATTTTTATGGTTTTTATCTTATTTGGGTATTTTGAATAATAACAGTGGCTTATTTTTTTATCATTGCCTACTTTTGAAACAGTTGTTTAATAGTAACAGTGGCTTCTTTTGAAACAATGTTAAAATAGGTTTTATATGTGGTTTCAATTAGTTATTTTCAAATTATTTGTAATTTACTTGTTATTTTTAACTTGTATATGAGATGTCTTATCAGGATTCTTGTTGTAGTCCAATGATGAATGATGAATTCGATATTGATGTGGATGATGATGAGGTAAGAGGATGGATTGAGATTGGAGAACTGTTGGACATCAATGATAATAGTCAAATTGAAGGGTCAACCGCTGATGGTCAAGCCGCAGCTTTGGATGACCCTGTCAGGAGAACAAGATCAAAGAAATCTATTGTCCATACTGAGATGGAAGTATTACTCTTCCAGATGGAAAAAATAAATGGAAGTGCAAATGGTGTGGTGCTCTTTATACTTTTGATCTTGTGCATGGCAGTACATCAAATGCTAAGAAGCACTTGAAATCCTGTGTTCAAAGAAAACTGAAACTAGATCCATCTGAAAAACCCGGCTCTCAATCAAGGTTAAAGACTGATATGTTTACTAGTGATAGTGATAATCCTTCTCTTGCTGCTTGGAAATATGATCATGCTAAGGTTAAGGTCCTAGCTGCCCACATGGTATTAGGACATGAATTTCCTTTTCTGATTATGGAGGGTGTTATTTTCAATAGATTTTTGAGGGAAATTAATCCTCTATATAAAACAGAATACTAACTCCCCCTGAGTTAAATAACAATTTATTTGAATAATTAATTTTGAATTTTGGGGATCCAACCCACTTTTGGTCGTTTTTCATTTGGCAAATATATGACGTTCGGTATTGTGGTTCCTCTTGAATTCTATATTTTCTTTATTTTTATCGTTTGTCTTGGGCTTTTACAATTCGTAATATGATGCCCGATTTTCAAACATTTACCACAATTGGGTATTTTTAAATTTAAGGCTTCATTTTTATCACTCTATTTGAATCCTATCCTTGTTTATCTAACGAACTTTTTTGAACCGAAAGTAATTTTTCAAGTTTCTCAATTCCGATAGAAAATTTATTCGTTAAATCTTTAAGTTCGTTTTGAACTTTTAATAAATCATTTTTCTATTTATTCTCTTTTTTATACATAGAGAATGAGTATTTTCAATAATTTTCCCTTTTTCTTGTACTTTGGAGATTTCATCTTCCAATTATTTATTTTTAATTTTGAGAGATTTATTATCTTTTAATGAATTTTGAAAATCCAAATGTAATTGTTTGAAAGCATTAAAGAATTCATCTTGAGACGAGGTACTTACCTGGCTTTCGTCGTCACTATCGTCAAATGAGTTTCTTGCTATGAGTGCGAGATTATTTTGAATATTTTTATTTTCATCTGCTTCGTCACTGTAGGTGGCTATTAGCACTTCCTTCTTAGAAGTCAAGCCACGATAATTGTCGCAAAGTGGTCGGGTTTTTCATAATTTCGACAGTTATTGTCGAACCGATTTGACTTATTTCGGACTTGTGAGTTGAAGTCTCTTCTTCTCCGGTTTAATAAGTTTTGATACTTATTGATGTTTTTGGCATAAAATGCCAATTCTTCATCATCCTCATCAACCGGTATTTTTTTCTTCATTTCTAGACATCTTTTTAGCTTTTAAAGCTATCGTTTTCTCTAGTCTAATGAGTGAATTCTGATTCACATGCTTAGCATACGTTAACTACTTGTAGCGTACGTTAACTCCTTTATCCGTTACATGCTTTTTTACCTTCTAGCATCAATCCGACGGATTGATTTTTTTAAATTCATATCCCAGGTCTCATAGCGTTCGTTAAGTACTAAGCCTTACGTACGTTAGGCTCTTGTTAGTAGTGTGCGTTATCATTAGCACATAGTGTGCGTTAAACATGTCTTTCGACTGTCTTTAGCTGGATCTTTGTTACGTACGTTACCTATGATGCATAGCGTATGTTAGATGTATTTTAAGCTTCAGTTCTTTAGTTTTCTGTCCAGCTCGTGCTTCTTCAACTTTTCTTGATTAATTGTTGTTTTTCATTGGTTATCAACTTATCATCAAAACTTTTAATATGAATGTGTGGAATAAAAATGTTCCAACAGCGATTTGGGTTATCATAGACTGATTAACTAAATCTACTCATTTTATACCAGTGTGCTCTACTTATTCCATGGACTGATATGCCCAGGTGTACATACAAGAGATAGTCAGACTTCATGGGGTACCTTTTGGAAGAGCCTACACAAAGCATTGGGGACAAATTTATCTTTCAGCACTGTGTGCCATCCACAAATCGATGGACAATCAGAGCGAACTATACAAACGCTGGAGGACATGCTCAAAGCCTGCATATTAGACTTCCAAGGACAATGGAGCAAATTTATGCCCTTGGTAGAATTTTCTTACAAAAATAGTTATCTACCATATGAATGGCGCCATATAAGGCATTATATGGGAGAAAATGTCGATTCCCAGTACATTGGGATGAAGTTGGGAAAATAAGGCTATTAGGTCCAGATATGATCCGAGAAACGACTGAAATTATTTCATAAATTCGGGAGAGGATGAAAACAGCCCAATATGCAGACAAAAGGAGAAGACCGTTGGAATTTACAGTAGGAGATCAAGTGTTTATAAAGGTAGCTTCAATGAAAGGTGTCATGCGGTTCGGTAAGAAAGTAAAGTAAACCCCAAGGTACTTAGGTGCATTCTTTATTACGGAAAGGATTGGTGATGATGTTTACAGACTCGACCTACCAACCTCAATGTCTTAAATACACAATGTCTTTCATGTTTCAATATGAAAAAGCATATTGCAAATCCATCTCATATCATAAAAAACGATCAAGTAGGATTAAAAGTTGTTTTAAGCTACAAGGAGGTATCGGTAGAAATTCTTCAGCGAGAGGTTAAACAACTCATAAACAAAGAAGTACCATTAGTTAAGGTTTTATTTAGAAATCATCCTATAGAAGAAGCCACGTGGAAAAGAACATACAAGATGAGAGCCAAGTACCCAGATCTATTTCGGTAAGTTAAATTTCGGGGATAAAATTTTTATAAGGAGGGGAGGATGTGAGACCCGATCCTCACGCTTCCCATCCAGCTAATGTGACTATTGCATTATTTGTTAATATGTGCTAGTTATGTTCACTAAGGCATTGCTATTTTATCTTTTATATTTCAAATACATTCATTAATACTGAATATTTAAATTTAACTCTCATACTTTAATTTGTTATGGACAACTATATTTGTATAAAGATGAAAATACGTGTCAAGATATTACACTAGATACACGTGGTAAGTTTAGAAGTACTAAATGTGTCAGTGACGTGTGTCAGAAGCTGACAAATCTACCCTTGGATTTTAGTCGACATATGCCCTATTCAATTCGGATTGATGGTTCAAGTGAGTAACTCGTATTTAATATAATAACACGTTCAAAACACCTTCACTCTTTTCCCATACTCCATAGAATGCAATATGTGGTTGCACCTGATAAAGTTAGGTAAATATTGTGATCCGTCTATACCCGATTCATTCCAGCTGTAGTCAGGATCGAACTTATATTTTATTCTATTGCCCTAATTATATCACATTGGGAAATGCATAAACTTAGTGTGACCAAAGCAAATTATATCACATAGTATCAATTCACACAAAGCAACTAGAATGCATAAACATAGTATTCTGTGCTATATGTGTGAATATATTATATGTGTGACCAAAGCGGATGTTAAGTGATGCATAGTTATTAAGCAATGTTGTAGTATGATGATCATGACATTACATATCATAAATTTCATGTGCACGTGCAGGTATATTATATAGTCAGAGAAAATGTCTTGCATGCATGTCACTATAATGAGGAATGAAAATATTTCATTAATTGACCACTGCTAGTACATCGAGGCATGTGAGACATGCTTATGTGATGTATGAGCCGGGTTTCCTATAAGACATTACTTTGGATGTGTCAGACAGTCGGACGTGACTCTTGATTTATGCTCAGTGCTCATTGAGACATTACTCCGGGTGTGTGAGGCAGTCGGACTGGATGTTATGATTATTGACGATGTATAGAGCTCTTCTCGGGGTATAGCAGTTGAGTCAAAGGCCCAAAGAGCTAAAACGATTTTTAAGTGATGAGAATTAAAATATGCGTTCATGTCAAGCATTGCACCTCATATTGAATTGCATAGAAGTAATGATATAATTCCATTGACATGCATGACTTTTACTTAATGATTTGTAGCTCATATAGTTTATGCATTGTAGGTCTGCTGATCACTAGCCGACTGGGTTATTGGAGTTCCCATGGGTTTTGAGGGGTGATGTACATAGATGATGACCTGGTGGGCTAAACCATGGGCTTATCATGTCTTGGCTACTATTTCTGAACCTTGTATTATAGATATGTACTATGTTATCAAGTTAGTTTACATATATATCTTAGTATAGCTAATGTTGTGGTTTACTACCTTATATACTGTTAGTAAGGTTTGGGAACTTAATAGTTTGTTTAAATATGGGATTTATGTATGTGAGATGATTGGACTTGGGTAACTATTGGTGTTTTATCTTATTGATACGCGGTTATAATGCTATTTCAAGGAGATGAGTTGGATTCGGGTTGATATGGGATGTCTCTAATTAGTGGCGATGTTAGTTTTTTCATTATTGTCATAGGTTTTCGGATACGTCCTATGTTAGAGGAAACTCTATCAAAATTCAACCATGTGTTATGAATATTATTATGGTATTAGACAAGTTGTGTCCCGAGTTAGAAGTGGGTCGTGTCACCTTCATCGTCCTGTTTTTTCACTCGGCGACATCATTTTATTGAGGAATTCGGGCTGCTGAGTATTCATATTGTATAATATTATTCTTACAGTACTTCTCTATGAAGTGATTTGTGAATCCGTTGCCTCTGTCGGACCGAATGGATACTATGCTCAACCCTTTCTCATTTTGAAGCTTTTTAAGGTGTTCATGAATATAGTCCATGAATACTAGGATAAATCATCAACGATAACAAGATAGTATTTCTTACCTCCCAGGATGATGGGGTCTACAGGGTTATAAAGATCCATATGGTATAAGTCCTGGACCTTGTGGGTTGAGAGATATGATTTTCTTTTCAAAGACGTCTTGACTTGCCTGCCTTTCTGACAGGGTCCACAGACGTTATTATGAAATGAAACATCGGGCAAGTCTATGACCATTCCCTATCGGCCAATTTTGATAGTCTTGAAGTTTATGTGAGACATCATTTTGTGCTATAGACAGCTTTGATCTACAGTGCCTTTGGCAACAAAACAAGGAATTACAGCACTAGTAGGTTTCCAATCAGCAATGTATATATTACCTGACCGGCTTCCTATAAGGACAATCTGTTTGGTCTTTCTGTCCTTCACCCTACAATAATCTTCGCTGAATTTAACCGAGAACTGTTTGTCACAGAACTGACTATACTAAAAAGATTGTACTGTAGTCCGTCTACATAGGCTACGTCGGTGACTTTGAACTCTCCAACAAGCAGGGTTCCTTTCCCTCTTGTTTTTCCTTTAGATTTGTCACCGAATCGCACCTTTAGACCACAACCTTCTACATAATATGTTAGATCGGTGATATCTCATGTCATGTGGCGAGAACATCCACTTTCAATGTACCAGATGTCCTTCTCCATGATACCGTGTAATAAAAAAATTAGGTAGATTTAGGGCCCCTTTGATCTTTGGTTCTTGGTTATTAGTGCATTTAGGTACACAAAATTGCCTGACAACAATAGGTTTTCTGTAGGTTTTGTTTGGTCATTTTTTGCAGATTTACGTGTGG
Organism: Orobanche coerulescens; assembly: GCA_033398695.1. Classification (NCBI taxonomy): domain Eukaryota; kingdom Viridiplantae; phylum Streptophyta; class Magnoliopsida; order Lamiales; family Orobanchaceae; genus Orobanche; species Orobanche coerulescens. Next base: position 94,490,734 of record CM065816.1, read on the forward strand.
CAGGCACGTAAATGATGTAAGCATTATGATTATGCATGTAAATTGAGAACTTTGGTCCAATTATGGTTGTTGTATGGGAGGAGGAACTGTATTTTTCTGCCTTCTAGATTGCCTTTTGGGTTTTCAGTTGGATTCCTAGATTTGTTGTTGGTAGAACTACGCGGTGGCTTGGTTACGATAAAGACATCTGGGTTCTTGTACCCAATATTTAGGAGCATCGTACCATCAGTAGTACTGAGGTGCATGCTGTTGGTGGTACTTGGGTACAACCATCTTTCTTTTCTAATGATGATGATGTTGGTATCCTTGAAAAGCATACTGTTGATAGTGAGCATTTCATCTTACAGGCTTGTGAGGTTGTGCTTTCTGCTGCTTATGATAAGAGCTCGGTGGCGGAATGGAAACATTTGGTTTCTTAGAAGAGGCAGATGTAGCCTCTTCTTTGTCTACAGGTGCAACTTTTGGAGCTTCCTCGGTTTGAGGAAGGGATTCCACTACTTTGACAAACATCGTACTAGTTTTGGCTTTGAAAGCCACGTTTGTCATGGACATGATGTCCAGTGCTTAGGATGTCTTCCATTCTCCTCGATGATTTCTCAAATGATTTGAGGATGGTCTCGAGTTCTACTTCTCTTTTCTCAAGAATCTGTATCTTAGCTTTTAATAGAGCATAATCATTTGTCTTGCTACTGATTCTCCAATCAGTGCCTTAAGCTTATTTCTCCAGACATGTCTTTCTCTTCTTTCTCCTGTTGCTCAGCTTGTGGCAGCTTCTAGCAGCTTCTGTACTTTAGGATGAGGACATCTCTTTGTATAATGTCCTACTTTCCTGCAGTTATAACATGAATTAGAATCTCCATAAGATGGTAAGCTTACCTTGTTGAAGAGTTTAGCCTTGTAGAGAGCCTTTCTGGATTTCTTAATGAATTTTCGAAATTTGTGCATGAGCAAAGCCATTCCATCTAGTAGCTTTAGATGTGCTAGGGGCAGAGCTGTGTCTCCTATCGGATACAATAACCAGTGCTATAGTATTTGCAGGTGACTCTTCAGTCTTTTCTCTCCTTTCAATGTCATACTCAAAAGTATATATATCATTAAGGTCGCAACACACACGCATAGTTGTGGTCTTAATATCCCATTGGGTGGGGAGTGATCTAAGTTTTTTGAGATTGTTCTCCTTTTGGGTGTACACTTTGCCTAAAGCTTCAAGTTTACTGACAATATCGGTAAATCTGACATCAAGTTCCTCAAATATTTCGGTTAATTTCATTTCAAAAGATTCAAACTACTGAGTGAGTTTTGAAATTTTCTTTTCTTTTGAGATCCCAATTCCCTCACAAATTAACTTCAGTTTTTCCCAAATTTCTTTAGATGTCTTGCAGCTATTTACCTTTGAGAATGTGCCTTTAACGAAAGTGACAAATAGCACATTCTTGGTGATGTTGTCCAAATTCGGATGCTTGCGATCATCAATAGTCCAATGTTCCCTTTCATTTTCCAGCATTTCTGCATGTGGTTGGTCATCTATCCTGGCAGCTGGGTTGACCTTCATAATCTTGATAGGTCCTTCGTTTATTACAAAGATCATTTCTTCATGCATGACAGCAAGGTGAGATTCCATCCTTATTCTCCATTCATCAAACTCATTAATAGAAAACAGCGGAACTTTCGTGATCATCGATGTATCCATGACAATGGTAGGGTGAACTATAGAAGTACAAAAATGGAGTTTTCAAAAGCTAATGATTTGGATCTAATTCAGAATAAAAATCGACTGTTTCTCTGTAGAATCAACCGCTCCGATACCACTTGTTGGTCACAGTATACTATCTTACAGCTTAGAAAGGGGGTGGGGGTTGAATAAGTTGTACTCTTTTTTGAAGTTTTATTTGCATAGCGGAAGTATTATGCTAAGTTGATGTAAGTATTGTAACACCCCCAATCCACTCAGGGATATTACACGCCGTAGACCCCTTTCCACAAGGAGCTACCAGGCGGGAGACTACAAATCAAAACCCACATGCGGTCAACTTGACCAAAACATAATACCGTAGACCGATTAGGTCTCTCAAAACATAGCATAACCGTACATCTGATGAAACTAAATTACAACTCGATCACATAGTACATAAAATGTCCATCCCCTCAAGGATGACAAGAACTCAAACTGACATATCACTGACAGACGACAGACTACAACTGTGACTAGTATCGCTGCATTGCATCATCCTCCGAGCCAATCCTGTGGTTGCTCACTCTCCAGTCAGAACACCTGGAATAAATAACATAATCCCCAACGAGGGGTTAGCGATGGAATCGCTAGCAAGTAACCAAGCTATACAATTATACATCAAGAATACAACCGTTATGAAAATAACATTTCGACAAGGTAGTAACACGATCCCCGAGTCTAAAGTCTTTTGAAAATTTATTCCTTTAAAACAAACCATGGGGATTACTCCAAAAATCATTGTAAGAGATTATTTAGAGACTTCGGGGTTCTCAGTTAAAATCCTAAAATATGAATGTTTTTCCTTTTCAAAAGGTTTTCTTTCAAAATCATACAAATGATTTTATTCTCAACACAAACCTCAAGACCAAAACCATATTCACCAACATAATCGGGATTCAAGATTCAAAACATAAACAATTCAGAAATATCAAATCAACAGTCAAAACGTCTCCGTGGCCCCGAAGGGTCCCACCCGGATTAGCCATCAAGAATAAACTCGAACACACCCATAAGTTATCTTGACATCGCACTCGCAAGTGACGATTCTCGGAGCCCTCTCCAGACCTACCCGATTAGATAACCTTATGGTCAAATCGTAACATCTGGCCGTACTCGCAAGCACGCGCCTCCGGAGGCCTCGACGGACCCTACCCGGATAACATCATTCAAATACGCCCATAAGTTATCATGACATCGCACTCGCAAGTGTCGATTCTCGGAGCCCTCCCCAGACCTACCCGAATTGATAACCTTATGGTCACAACGTACGTCTGGCCGTACTCGCAAGCACGCGCCTCCGGAGGCCTCGACGGGACCCCTACCCGGATAACATCTCAACTCTCTACTATACACAATAAGAAAGGTATAATATTCACCACAACCGCAACCACGTAACACATAGGTTAACGCATCATAACTTCAACAAGGTCACAACATCCACAGCAAACCATCATTCAGGAAAAAGGCCAACGAGCAAATAATACAAGTATTACGAGATTCCACAATTCTTCAGTTAACTACTCATTTCTAGTATTTATTTTAATCACAAAATAACATGAAGAGGTAGTTATCATTATTCTTGAAACTAAAGTTTATGTTGGTAATTACCTTCATAAAATCACATCTTCATTTAAAGTAAGTTACGGTTAAATATACCGTCACTAACGAGTCCACGTTAAATTCACGACACATCACATTATCAAAGTATAAAGAATATAGACGAGATACTCGCCTCAAGTCCAACGCACGCGGAGCAACGGGAAAGCTCGACTTAATGACCGCTACCGAACACTCCGAAGAACACGATTCAATCGGGAAGCTCGGACCCCGAAGAAGACAACGAACGGGAGGGTTCCGACTCGAGTTCTTCACAATAATTCGACCCTAACAATATATAATCCATAAATCAACAATCATACGAGGAAGGATATTCGTAGAACGCCCGAAAACCCCTCTATGACATACTACCGGACACCTTCAAGGCGTCGACCAAGAACTCGACCAAAACAACGAATCGATACGATCCAACCATGGAATAATAAAGGAAATGATATAATACATCTAAATATTCATCAATCCATCATAATCCTAAGTTAAATCGGATTAATCGGACGAAAACAATCAAAATACCCAAATTCCCCAAAACTAGATTTCTAGGAAATCTGACGGTCAGTAGATCGGAGGATGTTATAGGACGGATGATTGATGATATGAACCTCAAAACTTCATGTATTCATCGTCCAACAACATCTCTAGATGATTCACACACCCTGACCGCGTACGGGAAGAAAAAGAATGAGAAATGGTGAAGAAAACGATGCCGGGCCTTTTATAAGTGATCACGGCCGGGTTACGTACGTAACCGGCCAAGGGTTACGTACGTAACCGAGTCACTGCCCCAAAACTGCCGGCCCGCTACGTACGTTACCGGCCAGGGCCTTACGTACGTAACGGCCGAGCACTAACGTACGTTACTCGGCCAGGGCTGGCCTGGCCCGAGCACGCCTGGCCATGACTCGGCCGGGACCAATTCCGACGGCCCGAACGATCCCGAAACCCGAACCTGAGTACGAATCGAAGATACGATTACGAAGTACTCGCAAAGACAAATCCGAGCACTAAGAGAACACACGATTCCGACCACCCGAAGGCTCGAAATTCGACAACGGAAAGTAATTACCCCAAACTTTGGGAAATTACGAAAATGGCCCAAAACGCCCGAAAATCACGATACGTGATCGAAACACCAAGCCAAAGCTCGCAACATGAATAATAACATTAAATGAACTTACGAGAAAGTCGAAACAACAGTTTCGGACGAGATTCGCAAGAATCGAACTCAAGTGCGGAAAAGTCGCCAAAAAGTACAGAACTCGACAAAACGATACCGAAACGAACTCGGATGACCAAACACGAAGAACAAAACATTGTCAAAATGTCAAAGCGATGCAAGCGAGTTACGGAAACTAGAAAAATGCCAAAAACGAAAAATTACCGAAAAGAAAATCACGGGTATTACATTCTACCCTCTAAAAAAAGTTTCGTCCCAAACTTAATCTAAAAATAGTGAAGTCACAAACAACAAAGAACGGACGAAAAAATCTCAACGGTCCCGACGAACCGATCCCGATACCGATGCCGAAACACGATTCTGGGAAACTTCATGGAATAATTCACAATACTGAACTCTGTGGCCCTCGAGTCCACAATTATAACAAGTAATCCGTTGCGAAGGACAATTAGCTTGCACATGACCGAAAACATTGCAGTTAAAGCACGTCCCAGTCTGACTAGGAGTCAAAGAAGACAACTTGGAACTCTTGGTTCCACCGAACGAAGAAATTGAAGGTTTCGCCGTACGACTACGCGAAACTCGATGAGAAGAATTTCCGTCTCTTGCACCGTCCGAAAAATCTCCAGACGTCCTCTGTCTCTTCGACTCATGCGAAGGCCCGGTGAATAACGATGCCATCTCGTACGCCATGGCTCGATTCGATACTCTCTCAAAGTAGCACAAGTGAAACCCGACATGTCCTGTCGAATCTCTGGTCTCATCCGCATATCAAAATGACGGATCTTGTCCTCCTCGGTCCTCACCTGATTCTTCACAAAGGCGAGCTGTCGACTATAATCGACAATAGCCTGTGACACGGGTACATCCTGTGGCTCGGCTAGGTAAAAATCTCGGATCCTCTGCTCTCGAATCGGCCTCGGGCAAAATTCCGCTTCCATCAACTTCTTGAACTCTTCCCAAGTAACAGCATGATCTTGAGGCTCAACGGCCTCCCACCAGTTAGCGGCGTCATCAACGAGAAGGAACTGAGCGATAGGAATCCTCCGCTCCTCGGGACAACCAATCGCCTTGAAAATCTTCTCCAATTGGATAAGCCAACCGTCCCAGCCCAAAGTATCACCCGCTCCTGCAAAGCGAGGGGGACGCATACGAAGCACTTCTCTAAGCCACCGAGTCGATCCAACATCCTCATTCGCAGTATGGTTACGCTGAACCACCTGAGCTAAATGTGTCATCTGGTCTGCCACCTGTTGGAGCACAGTAGCAACACCAGTACTAATTCCATTACCGGTAGTACGATCCTGGTCGCGCGGAGGGTTACCACGACCTCGACCTCTCGGCATACTGAATGGGCAACCGATCAAAACAACCAAAACAACCACCACATAATCAATATAGAGCAACCAACAATAACACAATAAAATACTCATTCCGAGTTGTAACACGAATACATGAACCATCACTGCAACGACAGAATTCAAATTCATAAATCATTCACTTAGCCATGTTAACATAATGTACGACCTTTACCAAGTTTATCACGGTCAAAACCACAAACATATCATCAGGGTCGAATATGGGTAATATTTTAGAAACAATTTTTTTTTTTCAAGGTGCTTGTCCAAATGATAGCATTTTAAAATTCCTGAATTTGAAAAATTTGCTGAAGCGAATTTTAGAAAAGAAAAGTTTGATCAAAACTACGAATCTATTATCATCTCTGTCTCGTTTGAAAACCATGTACAAGACATTCTGAATTACCACATCCGGATAACGTCAAAGAAACAACACAATTAAACCGAACTATGAAATCATCGTATCTGGGCGTACACCCATAACTTGCTAACAAGAATTGTGACAATATATAATACGTCAATAATATCCACACAGGTGAAGCAACTAAGTGCAATCGATATCGCAGCTTAGGGTTCACGATCGTCACTGACGGACCATATGATTAGGTCGATAGAGATTGAGCAAATGAAAATGATCACCTATAGAATTGTAACAAAGGTCTGTAAAAATTTTCCGACGGGCAAAACAACATAACAAACATATAACAGAAATTTTTCAAAATTCTTTTGGTCTCAACCGAAGGTGACGGTAATATTTTGCAGTGCCCGAAATACATTAAAATACATTTTTCCTCATACCGCCTCATGGTGTCATTTGAAAATATAGGATTAACTCTGTCAAAACTCGACCTATTTCAAAATTCATACGGGCTGCTGGTTTAATCGAACCATAAAAATATTTTCAAAATCAACTTTCTTAAAAATGTTCCGACCCTTATGGCCCCTCAAAAATATATTCTCAAATCTACCCGCAGCGGAATAATTACGATAGTCCAAACAAACTGATCGAACTAAAAACCACCTGCTCAAACGACAAACAAAATCACAAATTCAACCAAACACATTTCGGGCGCATCAAGTTAAAACATATATCCAGACTATCATTTGAGCTTTTCACCGAATCAACTGTCGGCACACTTTCGAAACCCATCAAGGTTCACAAATTTCACAACATACCACCCCACACGGCGGTTCAAAGTCAAAACATCAATACGTCCAGTCATATCCGTATACCGTGCGTCACAAGCATCGAATACAACTCCCTTACACAACACCGTGTAAATAAGGATACACATCACATTTAATTCGCACACGTAAAAACATGAAATACAGGTACCTCACATAAAGGAGGAGACTTACGTCCACAGGCCGCACGGAGATAATGGCTGCAACACGATACTAATCACAACGAACCACAATTGATCACAACGGATCGCAATGATCTCGCTTGTTCACAACTGCTCACCCGGGTGACACGACAAGACACGACTCCGACAAGACACGACTCGATAAGACCCAACTAGACCCAACTGCCTAGGTTTTCGCAAACCTAAGCTCTGATACCATTTATGTAACACCCCCAATCCACTCAGGGATATTACACGCCGTAGACCCCTTTCCACAAGGAGCTACCAGGCGGGAGACTACAAATCAAAACCCACATGCGGTCAACTTGACCAAAACATAATACCGTAGACCGATTAGGTCTCTCAAAACATAGCATAACCGTACATCTGATGAAACTAAATTACAACTCGATCACATAGTACATAAAATGTCCATCCCCTCAAGGATGACAAGAACTCAAACTGACATATCACTGACAGACGATAGACTACAACTATGACTAGTATCGCTGCATTGCATCATCCTCCGAGCCAATCCTGTGGTTGATCACTCTCCAGTCAGAACACCTGGAATAAATAACATAATCCCCAACGAGGGGTTAGCGATGGAATCGCTAGCAAGTAACCAAGCTATACAATTATACATCAAGAATACAACCGTTATGAAAATAACATTTCGACAAGGTAGTAACACGATCCCCGAGTCTAAAGTCTTTTGAAAATTTATTCCTTTAAAACAAACCATGGGGATTACTCCAAAAATCATTGTAAGAGATTATTTACAGACTTCGGGGGTCTCAGTGTAAAATCCTGAAATATGAATGTTTTTCCTTTTCAAAAGGTTTTCTTTCAAAATCATACAAATGATTTTATTCTCAACTCAAACCTCAAGACCAAAACCATATTCACCAACATAATCGGGATTCAAGATTCAAAACATAAACAATTCAGAAATATCAAATCAACAGTCAAAACGTCTCCGTGGCCCCGAAGGGTCCCACCCGGATTAGCCATCAAGAATAAACTCGAACACACCCATAAGTTATCTTGACATCGCACTCGCAAGTGACGATTCTCGGAGCCCTCTCCGGACCTACCCGATTAGATAACCTTATGGTCAAATCGTAACATCTGGCCGTACTCGCAAGCACGCGCCTCCGGAGGCCTCGACGGACCCTACCCGGATAACATCATTCAAATACGCCCATAAGTTATCATGACATCGCACTCGCAAGTGTCGATTCTGAGCCCTCCCTGCACCTACCCGAATTGATAACCTTATGGTCACAACGCACGTCCGCCGTACTCGCAAGCACGCGCCTCCGGAGGCCTCGATGTGACCCCTACACGCATAACATATCAAATCTCAAATATACACAATAAGAAAGTTATAATATTCACCACAACCGCAACCACGAAACACAAAGGTTAACGCATCATAACTTCAACAAGGGCACAACATCCACAAGAAACCATCATTCAGAAAAGGCCAACGAGCAAATAATACAAGTATTACGCGATTCCACAATTCTTCAGTTAACTACTCATTTCTAGTATTTATTTTAATCACAAAATAACATGAAGAGGTAGTTATCATTATTCTTGAAACTAAAGTTTATGTTGGTAATTACCTTCATAAAATCACATCTTCATTTAAAGTAAGTTACGGTTAAATATACCGTCACTAACGAGTCCACGTTAAATTCACGACACATCACATTCTCAAAGTATAAAGAATATAGACGAGATACTCGCCTCAAGTCCAACGCACGCGGAGCAACGGGAAAGCTCGACTTAATGACCGCTACCGAACACTCCGAAGAACACGATTCAACCGGGAAGCTCGGACCCCGAAGAAGACAACGAACGGGAGGGTTCCTGTAATATCCGCAATTTTCGATTTCCGGTAAATTTCTTTTTCGGCCGGAGTCCGTTTTGACGACTCGCTCATGACCGTTTCGTCATTTCGAGAATGATTAATTCTGCACTTTTTGACATCCGAGTTCGTTTCGGTGTCGTTTTGTTGAGTTCCGTGCTTTTTAGCGACTTTTCCGCACTTGAGTTCGATTCTTGCGAATCTCGGTCGAAACTGCTGTTTCGAGTTTCCCGTAAGTTCGTTTAACTTTGTTATACGTGTTGTGAACTTCGGTTTGGTTATTCGATCACGTATCGTGGTTTCCGGGCGTTTTGGGCCATTTTCGTAATTTCCCAAAGTTTGGGGTAATTACTTTCCGTTGTCGAATTTCGAGCCTTCGGGTGGTCGGAATCGTGTGTTCTCTTAGTGCTCGGATTCGTCTTTGCGATTACTTCGTAACCGTATCTTCGATTCGTATTCAGGTTCGAGTTTCGGTCGTCGGGCCGTCGGAATTGGTCGGCGAGTCATGGCGGGCATGCTCGGGCCCGGCCGCCGAGTAACGTGCGTTAGTGCTCGGCCGTTACGCACGTAAGGCCGGTTACGTCGTAAGGCCCCGGCCGACACACGTAACGGGCCGGCGATTTGGCGGCGATGACTCGGTTACGTACGTAACCCTTGGCCGGTTACGTACGTAACCCGGCCGGCAGTCGGCCTATTTAAGGCCTGCGGACGTTTTTTTCACCCATTCTCTCACTCTTTCTCTTCTCTTCCGCGGATGGAGGCGTGGGAATCTTGGAGAAATGTTGTTATACATTTAATCCATGAAGTTTTGAGGCTCATATCATCAATCATACCTCCTATAACATCCTCCGATCTACCGAATCAGGTCAGATTTCCTAGAAATCTAATTTTGGGGATTTTGGGTATTTTGGTTGTTTTCGTCCGATTAATCCGATTTAACTTGGTATTATGATAGATTGATGATTATTAAGATGTATTACATCTTTTCCCTTGTTATTCCATGGTTGGATCGTATCGATTCGTTGTTTTGGTCGAGTTCTTGATCGACGCCTTGAAGGTGTCCGGTAAAATGTCATAGAGGGGTTTTCGGGCGTTCTACGATTATTCTTCCTCGTATGATCGATGATTTATTGATTATATGTTGTTGGGGTCGAATTCTTGCGAAGAACTCGAGTCGGAACCCTTCCGTTCGTCGTTTTCTTCAAGCTTTGCGATCGTGGGCGTATTCTTTGTCTTCGCCGGAGAATTGTAGGTGTTCGAGGTGTCCCGACTGAGCCGTGTTCGTATGAGTGTCCGGTGTCGATTATCGAGGCAAGTATCTTGCCCATACATTACGTGTTTTGTGGATATAATGGTTGTTAATCGTCGATATGTGCTAAATAAATATTCATAACCATCTTTTTCAAAAGTATCGATATATTTACCATCATGGTTTTCTTAAAGACGACTCGTGTGTTCCGAGAATTAATATGCTTAATTGAATACATGTATTAATGTTGAGTATAAGATCGTAATACTTTTGTGTGATGTCTTTGTGTGTGATTACGTCGTCGGTAAGTTTTGAAGTTTAATCCTTTGTTTAAGCTGTACGTGGAGACATGTGGTTATCGATGAATTATGTGAATTTATGTGTTATTGGTTGTGCCGTTCGGTGCTGTTGGAATAGTGTGTTTTTTGTTGATAGTATTAGTTCGGGTTGTGAGCATGTGTTGGATGAATCGCCATTCTAGTAAGGTACCTCGACTATCTATACCGTGATTGACCTTCGAGGCTTGTGGTTTGCAACTGTGATTTTGGAACGTGTGTGTGTTGTTCCTTCCACCCGGAGTGTCCGACGGGATGTCTGGGGGTCGATACTAAGGGGTACGGCCACGGAAGTGGACTTGGGTGCGTGTGTGGATGAACTTCCACCCGGAGTGTCCGACGGGATGTCTGGGGGTCGATACTAAGGGGTACGGCCGCGGAAGTGGTTTCCCACCCGGAGTGTCCGACGGGATGTCTGGGGGTCGATACTAAGGGGTACGGCCGCGGGTTACCAGTTGTGGTTTTCATCTTGAGGATGACGTTGATGTTTTCGTTAATTGTGATATTGTCCGGAGTATCACAATGCTTCGTGCTCGGGGTCGAGAGACATTATATTTCGAGTCTTGGTGCTTGGCTAGAATGGCATAAGAATAATGTGTTATGTGTAATGTGACCTTGCTAGTGAATTGAAGTGGATGATCGGGTCTTGGACCCTGTGTTTTGTGACCGGAATGGTTGGGTCGTGGACCCCGTGTTTTGTTAAACGGATTTGTATTTTGAAAAATGAACTTTGGGGCTGTGACCCTAAATGGCTTTCGAGGAATTAAGAACATTTTCAATTTCTGATGTTTTCAAAACTCCCGAGATTTGGAAATGTTTTCACAATGCTTACTTGCTTCGTTTCTGCTTTCAAGACTTGAACTATTTTTTTTTTCTAAATATACCTCGGGAAGTCTTTCGTTGTATTCTCGGAATGTGTTGTGTATGGCTCGTATTTGCACTTTATACTTGCACTAGCGAAACAGTGGAGTTTTGCTAACCCCCGAGTAATCGGGGGGTGGATATCAGATTGTGTCCGTGCACATGCAGTTTTCGGGAGCAAGACACAGGATCGGCACGAGGGATGATGAAAGACGAATGATACTAATCACACGAAGGCCAGTTTTGGGTTCAGTTAGTCGGAGTCCATTGTATTGTCTTTTCCGCTGTCTTATTGTTCGTTGTTGCAAGTATTTTACCCTTGTGTGGGTATGAGTCTGGATGAGTTTATGTATTTTGATTTGTAAGTCAGTGACAAAAGACCAAATCGGTCTATTGGTCCGTTATTTTGATTCGTCGGTATGTAATGTAATGTGTTGTTTTGATGTCTAGCCTGGTGGATCCTCACGGAGAGGGTCTGCGGCGTGTAATATTCCCAGTTTGATCTGGGGGTGTTACAGTTCCGACTCGAGTTCTTCACAAGAATTCGACCCTAACAATATATAATCCATAAATCAACAATCATACGAGGAAGGATATTCGTAGAACGCCCGAAAACCCCTCTATGACATACTACCGGACACCTTCAAGGCGTCGACCAAGAACTCGACCAAAACAACGAATCGATACGATCCAACCATGGAATAATAAAGGAAATGATATAATACATCTAAATATTCATCAATCCATCATAATCCTAAGTTAAATCGGATTAATCGGACGAAAACAACCAAAATACCCAAATTCCCCAAAACTAGATTTCTAGGAAATCAATTCGATTCAGTAGATCGGAGGATGTTATAGGACGGATGATTGATGATATGAACCTCAAAACTTCATGTATTCATCGTCCAACAACATCTCTAGATGATTCACACACCCACACCACAGACGGAAGAAAAAGAATGAGAAATGGTCAAGAAAACACCGCTGTGCCTTTTATAGCCGATCCGGCCGGGTTACGTACGTAACCGGCCAAGGGTTACGTACGTGTTAGGCGTATTTTTATACGTTTATTCATCATTATTTTGTAGTATTTTGGAGTGTGAAATCATCTAAATGAGCTTTTAATGCCTTAATTTTGTATGATTGACAGGAAATTGAAGTCCGGAAGCTTAAACGAGGCAAAACGGGCGAAAACGGCAAAACTGGACTATGAGCCGCGGCACAAGGAAGCTGAGCCGCGGCAAAGGAAGACACCAGCCGAAGGGCAGAGTAGGCTGTACTCTGTGCCGCGGCACAGCCCATGTGAGCCGCGGCACAGAAGGATTTAATTACGCCCAGGTATTCAGATTTTGGCGATGTGCCGCGGCACGAGTTGAGCCGCGGCACACTTAGCGGGTTTGGTACGTCTGCGCGGATTTTGGGCCGTTCAAGCCGTTTTCAACCAACGAATACGGACGCGATTTATGGAGATGCTGAGCTATAAATAGGGCTTAAGACCCTAATTTAATTATCTTGGATTTGATTGAATCTAGACCTAAGAGAGCTTAAGCTTGGAGACAGAGAAGAGGAGGAAAGCAGAGGAATTCAAGGGCAGAAGGCGGAAGCTGAAGAACGGAGGAATCCGAGCTTCATCTGCGTTTGAATTTTATGCTTTCGTTTATTTACTTTGTATTTTCGCTTTTAGTATGTCGCTAAAGCCCTAATCTAGGGTTTTGATGAAACCTTTATTTTGACGAATTGATTGAGGTTATCCAATTTATTACCTTTTTATTGAGTTTTCCCAATTATGTTTTATGCTTGCAATTATCCGCCAATAGTTGTATTGATTTAATCATTCACTTGAATCGGGAGAGGAGATGTGGTGAGGAACTATTGGTGAGGACCGTTTTATCTCGTGAGATAGGAATATACTCATAGGAACTACGTGGCCTTTAGGAGATTTCATGCTTTTTGCCTAGCGACGAGATAATTCACCTAGGGATAGAGTGCGTTAGTCGCCGTTAGATAAATCTATTGACCTCGGGAGAGGCGGTAGAATATATTAGCAATCTCCGCCTTCAATAAATTGGGAAAATTATTTATTACGGATAATCAAGATTAAATTCGGATAAATTAAGGTGGATTCAGAACTCTAGACTTATTTATAATTTGATTTCTTTTATTCAAGCTATCGTTTTCTGTTTAGTCTTTCAGTAATTCTTTTAGTTATTAATCCAAAAAAAAAACCCAACTTCGATTGTTCAAATAAAATTGGGATACGAAAACGTCGGTAGTTAGAGAGTCAATCCTCGTGGGAACGATACTCTACTTATCACTTTATTACTTGTAAACGATGACGTGCACTTGCGTGTAGGAAATATCGCAACAAGTTTTTGGCGCCGTTGCCGGGGATTGAAATTTTTCTAATATCGACTTAAGTATTTCCAGTCTTAATTTGAACGTTTGTTTTTATTTTTTTTGCGTATTTAATTTCGTTTATTTGTTTTCCTTTTCAGGACCTTTCGTGTAGTGCATGAGAAGACTCGGTAACGGAGGCTTACTACCTTTGGACACCGAGCTCGAGCGCACTCTAAGAAGGAATAACAAGAAAAAAAGAGAGTTGCAGATGACGGTCAAGATGGCCGAAAATATTGAAATCCAAGGAGGAGACAACCAAGTGCGGCAAGTTCAACCGGAACTCGCTCTTCGAGATTATGCCATGCCGCAAGTCAACGCAAATTTTTCGGGAATTCGGCGTCCCACCGTCCAAGCTAATAATTTTGAAATCAAGCCCGCCATTATTCAGATGGTACAGGCGAGCCCTTTCTGTGGATTGCCGAAGGATGACCCGAATGCCCACATTGCTTCGTTCCTTGAGATATGCGACACATTTAAAACAAATGGTGTCACCGACGATGCCATCCGATTGAGGCTTTTCCCTTTTTCTTTGAGGGATAAAGCAAAGTTTTGGTTGAATTCCTTACCGCCGGGGTCGATTACAACTTGGGAGAGGTTAGTGCAAGCCTTCCTTGCAAAATTTTTCCCACCAGCTAAGACGGCGCGGTTGAGAAACGAGATAACTACCTTTGCCCAGTTCGATATGGAATCGCTCCACGAGGCGTGGGAGCGATATAAAGAATTACTTCGAAGATGCCCTCATCACGGCATTCCTGATTGGCTTCAGCTGCATACGTTTTATGGTGGTTTGAGTGCTTCTACACGCACTCTTGTCGATGCAGCCTCCGGAGGGACATTCATGGGAAAATCTATGGCCGAGGCTCACGTGCTTTTGGAGGATATGGCCGAAAATGCTTACCAATGGCCAGCAGAAAGATTGGCACCGAAGAGGGTAATGGAAGTTTCGAGCAATGATCCGATCTCCACCTTGTCAGCTCAAGTCGCCGCTTTGACACAACAGCTCCAGAACTTTTCGCATGCACCAGCCCCCGTTACCATTGAGACGTGAAATTGGTGTAACGGATCACACCCGAGTGCGGAATGTCAATTTGGAAATCCGTTCGAGCAACATCATATGGAGCAGGCTCAATTCGTAGGAAATGGGAATCGACTGAATAACCCGTACTCCAATACTTACAATCCGGGGTGGCGCAATCACCCCAACTTTTCATGGAGAAACGGACAGAACGCACACCAGCCCCCTTTCACTCAGAATCAACAGCAGCCCACTTCCGCTCCTAAAGTGTCTCTCGAGGAAGCACTTGCAAAATTGGCGGCAAATACGAGTCAATTTATGACTCGGACAGAAGCTACCCTACAAAATCATTCTGCTTCCATTCGGAATTTGGAGGTTCAGCTGGGCCAAATCGCTAATGTATTGACAGCTCGTCCGGAGGGAGCATTGCCGAGTACAACAGAAACTAACCCTAGAGAGAGTCTAAACGCAGTTAGCTTGAGAAGCGGGAGAAAGTTGCTGGATCAGCCCGAGCAGGGTAAAGAGGAGAAGGTGATTGAGGAGTCGAAGGAATTTCAGCCAGAGGAGTCGAAGAACTTGAAGGAGGAGATCTCGAAGACATGTGTCCCCCTGCCCGTTTCCGCAGACTACAGAAAGGAGGGCGGACATACAATTTTCTAAGTTCATTTAGGTGTTCAAAAGCTTCACATAAATATTCCGTCGCCAAGCATTGGAGCAGATGCCGAGTTATGTCAAGTTCATGAAAGAGATATTATCTAAGAAGAGAAAACTTGAAGAGTTTGAAACAGTTGCCTTGACAGAGGAGTGCGGCAATTCTTCAAAAGAAGCTTCCACCTAAATTGAAAGATCCGGAAGCTTCAACATACCATGCACCATGGGGAATCTTTCGTTTGATAAGGCATTATGCGATCTTGGTGCAAGTATCAACCTCATGCCTCTATCGATTTTCCAAAAGCTGAATATTGGGAAGCCAAGCCAACCACGTCTCCTTACAATTGGCGATCGATCGATTAAGTATCCGAGGGAGTGATCGAGGATGTTTTAGTTAAAGTCGATAAGTTCATCTTTCCGGCTGATTTCATCGTACTAGACATGGAGGAAGATGAAAATATTCCGATCATCTTGGGACGACCATTTCTAGCTACGGGCCGCACCTTTATAGACGTGGAAAAGGGGGAGTTAACTCTGAGGGTCCAAGACGAGCAAGTCACTTTTCAAGTGTTCAAATCGCTCCCATGTCCCGGAAGTGCTGATAAAGAGTCTCAAATTGAAAGCGTGGATGTTGTTGAAAGAGGAAAGCACCGAAAACATCGTCGGTGGAAAAATTCAGATTTTGTGTTGAATGGCCCAAGTTTTAAGAAGGATGTTGAGCGAGTGGCATTCCTCGAGCATGAGGAAAATCATTGCAATCGTGAGTTCGTTGGCAAAGGAGGAGAGTGAGCCGAAAGCCAAGAGAAAAATTAGTCATGGAGAAACCGGGTGTTTCGAAGTTTTTCAAGTCGAAACCTCTTCGCAAACACCATTTGATTACCGAACCGAGAATCGAATCGCAGATGACCAATGGTCATAATTTTAACCAAAATATAAACGGTTCGATAAACGGGGCGGAAGCCAAATGGAGTTTGCGAAAAGCAAACTAACGTTGTTCAATAGGTCCGGCTGAAGACTATAAACTTAGCGCTTCTCGGGAGGCAACCCGAGTATTAGTTGTAGATTCTTTGTTGGTTGCTTGCATTTTTAGAGTCTCTTTTTGTCTTCTTTCCTCTTGGATCCATCCTTTCCTCTCATTTTAATGAATTCGTGTAAAATTTACGTGGTGAATCGGAAAAGGGGATAAATTCAATAATGGGCCGCGGCACAGTCCAGGTGAGCCGCGGCACACATCAGCTGAGGAAAAATGGCCGATCAAACTGTACCCAGTGTCGCGGCATGATCTTACTGAGCCGCGGCACACAAGGTCGCTGAGCCGCGGCACCCGAAAACTGAGCCGCGGCACACTAAATGGTCAAGAAACGCCCAGGGCGCCTGTACTTTGAGCCGCGGCATACAATGGATGAGCCGCGGCACACTTTAACACTGAGCCGCGGCATACGAAATCTGAGCCGCGGCACTTTACGGCATATCAAAACGTCCAAATCTGACTGTACTTTGGGCCGCGGCTCACTTTTATTGTGCCGCGGCACCCGTCGCAAAATAAGAGCAGCCAGGTCAAGCTCTTTCAGTCGATCGGCCTGCATATAGACTTCTTCCCTTCATTCCTTCCCTCCTGCACACGATGAGGTTAGTCGGGTCCATTCTATCAGTCTCCTTCTCAAATTCTCCAGGTAATTTTTGATTTCTAAATCATAGGTGAATTTGATGTGAAAAGATTTGAAGTTTTATATTGCTAGTTGTTCTTCATTGTTGTTTCTGAAATAGAGTTGGAATATGGGGAATTTGTTATTGTGATGGAATTGATGTTTGTAAACGAATTGTTGATGATGGTTTTTGTAATTCAGGGCTACAATTTGTGTTATTATTTTTGGGATTTGGAATTAACCATCAAAATTTTTGTTCTTCATTTTAACTTGTGCACACAAGGTGTCTGATAAATTGCAGCAATGGAAAATTGATCATTCAGAAGCACCACCCTCCTCACCGGACGATGCCGGCACCACTCTGAGCAGATCGAGGGGAGTACTTGACCTTTACTTTTCTTGCATTTCATTTTTGTCCATTGAGGTCAATGTACGTCCTAAGTTTGGGGAGGGGTTTACTTTCGCCTAAATTCACTTTGTACTCTATTTTGTCAGTACATTATATTTTGTTGCACTTTTCTTTCTTTGCGAAATTTTTTTTTTTTTAATAGCCTTGCTTGCCGTAGTTTTTCTTTATTCGTGAATTTTCGTGCTTCTATTATGTGTGATATCGATGTTACGACCTTGTCTTTCTCTTTGAAGAAGCGGGCAAGTTTTAGTCGAGTTGTAGTCGATTATTTCTCGCTCTGCTTAGTATTCAATTAGGTCCGAAATTTTTCGTGATTGTAGAGGTCTTGGCATAAGAGACGATACATACTTGTTTTTAATCCCTATCAATACGTTTGGCTACATTTTCCTGGATAGTGAGTCGTCTGTTTCTTTAGTCGTGTTGGCACTTAAATGGAGTTTAGAGTCGGTTTTTCCCCAAAAGTCGAGATAATGTGTTCTATGAAGGGAAGTCTAGTAACCGGGTATTCGCGTGACCCGTTGTTTACTCTCGCGTAAAACGCGACCCGATTAGACTAGTGATTTAGTGAGTTCACATGTGCAATGATAGGAAGCCTAGTAACCGGGGTATTCGCGTGACCATTGTTTACTCTCGCGTAAAACGGCAACCTTGATTCGGATTGCGGAAATTTTGTATTCGAGTTGTTTCTCCGCCGTAAACGGGAACTTAGTAACTAGAAGCATCCATGTGCCCCATGAGTGTCTTTACGTCAAACGGTTTCCTAATACATGAGAATGGAAGTTCCACCTAGGATTATCCCGATGAAACATCCCGAGATCCTAACCTAGTGGTCGACTCGAATCAAATTCTTGAGCATATATATATAAGGGGATACTGTCCGAGGTTTATTTGTTATGAGACTCGTGAAAATTGTGCCTCTAGACCGTGGAACGCGACGAACTAGCTTGTTTATGTTAGCCTTTCCTATTGACGGTTGATTTGACTCATGTTTTGTTGATCTTTGAGCCGAGTTTTCTTCATGAACAAATGACTAGGATCGAGCTTGATCTCTTTGCGGAATCATGATTAAGTGCGGCTCGCTTTTATGACACTCGTATTATTTAGAGAGAATGGCGGGATAGTATTGATTAGGTTGAACACCGTGAGTTGCACGATGATTCACGACATTCTTTTATTAACTTTAATTCTTTTTGCTTGAGGACAAGCAAAGGCTTAAGTTTGGGGTATTTGTTAGGCGTATTTTTATACGTTTATTCATCATTATTTTGTAGTATTTTGGAGTGTGAAATCATCTAAATGAGCTTTTAATGCCTTAATTTTGTATGATTGACAGAAATTGAAGTCCTAAGCTTAAACGAGGCAAAACGGGCAAACGGCAAAATCGACTATGAGCCGCGGCACAAGGAAGCCGAGCCGCGGCAAAGGAAGACACCACCAAGGGCGAGTAGTCAGATTTCGTGCCGCGGCACCATGTGAGCCGCGGCACGTAAGGATTTAATTACGCCCGGTATTCAGATTTTGGCGATGTGCCGCGGCACGAGTTGATGAGCCGCGGCACACTTAGCGGGTTTGGTACGTCTGCGGATTTTGGGCCGTTTGAAGCCGATTTTCAACCAACGAATACGGACGCGATTTATGGAGATCTTGAGCTATAAATAGAGCTTAAGACCCTAATTTAATTATCTTGGATTTGATTGAATCTAGACCTAAGAGAGCTTAAGCTTGGAGACAGAGAAGAGGTGGAAAGCAGAGGTATTCATGGGCATTAGGCGGTAGGTGAAGATCGGAGGAATACGATCTTCATGTGCGTTTGAATTTTATGCTTTCGTTTATTTACTTTGTATTTTCGCTTTTAGTATGTCGCTAAAGCCCTAATCTAGGTTTTGATGAAACCTTTATTTTGACGAATTGATTGAGGTTATCCAATTTATTACCTTTTTATTGAGTTTTCCCAATTATGTTTTATGCTTGCAATTATCGGCCAATAGTTGTATTGATTTAATCATTCACTTGAATCGGGAGAGGAGATGTGGTGAGGAACTATTGGTGAGGACCGTTTTATTCGTGAGATAGGAATATACTCATAGGAACTACGTGGCCTTTAGGAGATTTCATGCTTTTGCCTAGCGACGAGATAATTCACCTAGGGATAGAGTGCGTTAGTCGCCGTTAGATAAATCTATTGACCTCGAGAGGCGGTAGAATATATTAGCAATCTCCGCCTTCAATAAATTGGGAAAATTATTTATTACGGATAATCAAGATTAAATTCGGATAAATTAAGGTGGATTCGAACTCTAGACTTATTTATAATTTGATTCCTTTTATTCAAGCTATCGTTTTCGTTTAGTCTTTCGGAATTCTTTTAGTTATTAATCCAAAAAAAAACCCAACTTCGATTGTTCAAATAAAATTGGGATACGAAACGTCGGTAGTTAGAGAGTCAATCCTCGTGGGAACGATACTCTACTTATCACTTTATTACTTGTAAACGATGACGCACTTGCGTGTAGGAAATATCGCAACAAGACGTAACCGAAGTCATCGCCTAAAATCGCCGCCGCTACGTGCGTTACGGCCGGGGCCTTACGACGAATCGCCCTTACGCATTTAACGGCCGAGCACTAACGCACGTTACTCGCCAGCCGCCTCGCCCGAGCACGCTCGCCATGACTCGGCCGACCACCCGACGGCCCGAACGACCCCGAAACCCGAACTCGAGTACGAATCAAGATACGACACGAAGTACTCGCAAAGACGAATCCGAGCACTAAGAGAACACACGATTCCGACCACCCGAAGGCTCGAAATTCGACAACGGAAAGTAATTACCCCAAACTTTGGGAAATTACGAAAATGGCCCAAAACGCCCGAAAATCACGATACGTGATCGAAACACCAAGCCAAAGCTCGCAACATGAATAATAACATTAAATGAACTTACGAGAAAGTCGAAACAACAGTTTCGGACGAGATTCGCAAGAATCGAACTCAAGTGCGGAAAAGTCGCCAAAAAGTACAGAACTCGACAAAACGATACCGAAACGAACTCGGATGACCAAACACGAAGAACAAAACATTGTCAAAATGTCAAAACGGTCGCAAGCGAGTTCTGGAAACTAGAAAAATGCCAAAAACGAAAAATTACCGAAAAAGAAAATCACGGGTATTACAAGTATATCAACTAGAAAGTCTCCTGTAGTCTGGCGCTTAGAGGGTTTTCAACGTAAGTATGCTATAAATCACAGACAGTATGAAAACAATAAGTAGAAGAAATGATAACATGCAGTTTTAATGTGGTTCGAGGTAAACCCCTCTACGTCCACATATCCTCCGCACAGGAGTAAGAAGTTTTTTATAATCAATGCGTACACAACTGTATGATTTTAACTAAACCAGTCGTTGTGCCATTCACACAGTATACAGCCAACTGTAGCTTGAGTCATTCACACATATTGGTTGTAGGCTTCTTCAACTTTCTTATTCTCACACAGATTGAAGCTTTGTCCTTGAACTCTATTCTGCCCACACAGGTCGGAATAGTTCAATTTTGTCCACATAGGGCTAAAAGTCTCAACAATAAGGTTTTGAAGTATCACGAATGGAACATCACATGTAGGCTATGTAGGTTTTGCTGTAGTTGTGTTGTTCTCTGTTGACGACTTTGATATTTCTTCACTCAAGATATACGTTATATGCTTGAAGAAATATATTGTTCTTAGATTCTTGATCAATCAGTATGTTGGTAATAGTTTTGGTAGTTCTGTGTCTTAGCAATGTCCTCTTGCTTAGGCTATTTGTAATCTTGGAAATAGATCCGTTATAAATGTAGTCGTTGGTCAGTTGGTGAGATTCAAACATGTCTGATTGGCAGCTTCAGAATATTTGAATTAAATATGTTTCACAGTTAGTACTTCAGACATTCTCTTTGATCCGCATTAAATGTTTTTCTGTCTGCAGTCTCTTCGACTGAATTAAATACTATCCTGTCAGCATTAAATGCTACTTTAAAATCGTGAATACTTTGTGAATAAAGAAACAGTTATCTCATAAGAGTTTAAAATTCTAAGCCAATACCCTGTTGGATTGTGTTTTACTTTGCCTAATTAAAACACCTACAACTTCTTTGCTGTAGCCAACATTTATTCTTTCTGTACGTTGGAACTTCTACTAGTTGTAGGATTTGACTTCTTGGGCACTGTATGAAGTTCACTCTAGGGACAAACTGTAGGGTGTATTTATAAAAACACCTATTTTTTTCAACAGCAGGTATGAGCCTCATAACCACATCTCCCTAAGGTATCAAAACCTCATACCTCATGGGTTTGAGGAATAGGTATAAAATTAAAATATTACTAACCAAACACTTGGTATGAATTTTATTCATTTTAAACCCATACCTGACACTTTATATTGACGAACCAAATGATTTCTAAGTATTTGAGTGCTAAACACTTCTAGTGCCAACTTCCTGATCCTATAAAAGATTAAATGTTCACTTTCAAACACAAGGCCTATGTTTCTATATATTAAACAATAAATGCATATGATGTAAATAATGCATATAGAAATATCAATGACTTTTCTTAATATGAAGCAAGCTGGACTGGATCTGAGCATGCCAAAAGTGAGCGACGGCACATGACCTTGCTTTAATTAGGACACCATAAAATATATAATAAATAGTTACCTTTTTTTCAAAATTCCTTTTCATATTAACCTCTCAACCGTATATTTATTTGGCTTTATTCCTTATAGTTGAATTTGATTGAATTGAATTTAAATGAACTGAATTGAACTGAATTTTATGAACTGAATTGAATTATGCTGGACTGAAATGAACTGAAGTTACTGAATAATGATAAAACTAAGTAATATTAGATGATAATATATGTAACAACAGCAATAATAATATATATTACAACAACAACAATAGCAATAATGATAATATTAAATATAAAGCATAACAAAAATATCACATAATAATAGATACAACAAGAATAAAATTATTTTATCACAATAATAAAAAGAATAATGATAATAATAAAATTATTTTTAATACTACATATTATATATAACACTATTGATAATATTGAAATCAATAGTAATAATAACAATAACAAATAAAATTATTAATAATACCACAAATTATATGTAATACTAATGATAAAATTGATAGTGATAATAAATAATAATAATAATAGAATTATAGAACAATATATACAACAATAATAATTATTTTTATATTACAACAATAAATAATAATAAGATTAATATTATTGAGAATAATTATATCTGTTATTTGTAACACCACCGAGATATTCAGAGTATATTACAGTGTCGTGGACCACTACATGGGACCCACCAGGCCAAATAAGAATTTACATTCGCCTAACAGTCACGATTAGCGAGAAAACCCACATTATCAAGATGAAAATTAAATAACACGCCCGGTATCACCGGCGAAATAAGTATCACCGACAAAAGTAAATAACTACCAATGATACAAACCACAATCCGAGTGAAAATACCTAAGTACTCGCGAGTACAATCTATAAGTTCATAAGATAGGAAACAACCATATCGAAAGGGATAATAGACATAAAGAGACTCAAGTGCACATGTCAACGACCCTGGCCAGCATCCTCGTACTGTCCCAGTGCCAGCTCGTCCGGCTGAACGTCACCTGAAATTCATAAAAAGAATTTCCCCACGATGGGTCCTCAAAGGGGTTAGCAATTACGCTAGTACAAGTAATCAAGGCAAACCATTCGCTTACACATTTCATAGTACATGCACCAATTCATTCAAAAACCAAAACCAGACATGTCATTTTCGGAAAACAAACAGTCAATAAGCAATTTGCCTAGGACCGGGGCTAAACCACTGGTCCCACTTAAAGCCTCTAAGGACCCTCCCGAGCTGGCCATATCATAAAACAAATCACGCACACGCATCGCCTAGGACCGGGGATAAACCACTGATCCCACTCGAGGCCTCTAAGGACCCTTCAGAGCTGGCTAGCGAATCAAACTCGTGAATCCGAGGCTAGACCACTGGATTCCCTTGAGGCTGTAACACCCCCGATATATTCAGGAATATTACAGCGCCGTAAATCCTTTACGTAAGAATTTACAAGGCTGAAGAAGCGAAATGACAATAACAAATACCAACTTATGAAATTACTAAAATAAAATACAACAGTCTTGTTCAATACCGAGAATACAATTATCCAATGAAGGGTTATTAATACATCACCAAAATCCAAACATCTTAAACTGACGACGCACTCGAGTACTTATTGAAATAACCAACAAACAACAGACAATAAAACCCGGCCGGAACATCACTCTGCACCCTCGTCGTCATGCAGCTCCAGTGGTTGTTTCCCCGCTCTCCTGGATACTGAACATAAACAAATGTTCACCCCGCAGGGGTTAGCACAACGATGCTAGTACAAGTACAATAATCATACAACAGTGATATAATCAACAATTATATCGTAACAAGTTTCTCCAACGAGAAAATATCAACAACACATATCATATCATAACAGTTTCCATCATACTGATGGTATTCCAACGATCCAGCGCACACAGCTATAGATTCCCATGATGATCCCATCGGACCAACACATGGTGGAACTACCTGTCCAATGATCCAGCGCACACAGCTATAGATTCCCATGATGATTCCCATCGGATCAACGCATGGTGGACATATAATCACAACACATTTACACAATACAATCACATCATAACTGTCATAATATAAAAAATTCTAATTAGAGTACTTGCCTCGTTTCGTTGACAAGAATAAAACTTCCACGAATAACGTCCTAATTGAGATATTGGTCGCTCGAACAACCTTGAATATCACAATTACCAATAATCCGTTCAATACACGTATCAAACACGAATATAACGAACTCAAAACGTCGATACGATTAAACCAAAATCATTAGGGCATTATATCGAACACTTTGTGGCCAAACTTCGATTGTTTATAACCAAACCTCAAAAATACCAACATTAAATCCCCAAGAAGTGTTTCAAACCAACAAAACATCTTCAATACGATCAATAATCCAATATGAATATTCGAATTCGTGATTACAACAACGATTAGGATGCTCTGGTCTGCTTTCCTTTCTGACACACATCACAAAGAGCTTCCTTCTTGAATGCCTCCTCTGGAAGTCCTCTGACCAACTTCTGAGAACTAATTTTGTTGATGGCTTTGAAGTTCAGATGACATAATCTTTTGTGCCACAGCCATCCATTCTCAGCTATTGTCTTAGATAGAAAACAGGTATTAGGAGTTCCTGTGTTCCAATCTATCATGTAGACATCTCTCCTTCTGAATCCTTGTAGCTTAACCTCTCCAGATAGGATATCTATCACCATACATTTCCAAATGGTGAAGACTACTAGATTTTTTTCATCACAAAACTGGCTTATGCTCAGGAGATTATACTTGAGCCCTTTGACATAGTGAACTTTGGATATAATGATATTTCCTCGGTGCAGCTCTCCAAAGCCCTTTGTTTGTCCTCTAGAGCTATCTCCAAAGGTTACGTCTAGACCTCTTTCTTTGGTATATTTTGTCAGCATCTTCTTGTTCCCGGTCATGTGCCTCGAGCATCCGAAATCTACAAACCATTCTTCACCTCCAAAGTTTGAATTTGTGGAGATGTGGTAGTAGTCCTTCCACCTTTTCTGCAATCATACAAGCAGAGACTTAGGTACCCAAATCTGTGTGGGTCCTCTAGGGTTAGATGGTTTCCTGGAGAATTGATTTCTCCTTGGATTGTGAAAACTGTTGTTATTACCCCTATAAGGTGTGTAAGGTCTGGGTCTATATCCTCTGTTAGGATTGTATATCGGATATGCCTCATACTATTGGTAGTGTGAGCCATTTCTAAACCTTGGGTGAGACCATTTATTAAATCTTTGAGGTCTCCACACTTGTTCATTTTGAAAATTAGGATAACTTTGAGGTTTTCATTTGCCCCTCCCATTTTGAAATCTATTTTTGGGGAGTTTTTGATAATAATGGGCATGTTGTCTGGGCTGCTGCTTCTGCCTTGGCCATTGCCTAGTCGCTTGTCTAGGTGGCTGCCTTGTGAACCCTGGCTGCAGCCTAGACTTGTGACTTCGCTGTTGCCTATTTTTAAATACAGGTTTGTATATAGGCTCAACAGACGATACAATTGTTTCTCCCTTGATGAAAGTGGTTTTAGAACTAGAGGGAGTGTGAGGATCATATCCAAGGCCTGATCTGGAATATAATGGCCTTTTATTAGTACACAGTTCGTCCAGAGTTAGAGACGCTTTCAGGGAGGTTATTTCTTGCGCCTGAGTATTACTTACCTGAGTCAGTTTAGTAAATTCGGCTTTGACATGAGAAAGTGCAGCTGATTTTTCACTATTCAGAACAGTTAATCGTTTTATCTCAGCTGTAGTGACATCAATCTGGTTTTTCAAGTTAACTGCAGCCTGGTTTTCAAAATCAGATTTTACTTTATTCAATTATAGGCTGAGTTTTTCAAAATCATTTTTCAGCTGCCTATTCTCATCTTGCAGCTGAGTCTTCTCGGCTCATACAGATAGGTGTGCAGGTTTTAGTGTCTCAAAATCCTTAAGTAGCTGATTTACATATTCGTACAAGTCCATATCTTATGACATGGCTGAACTATTATTTGAAACAGAGGGTTTTGTTGTTACCTCTTCATCAGCTAGGTTGGCCAACAAGCAATCATATTCTTCATCATCATCAGAGAAGAATCCGCTGCTTGACTCTACACGCTCTAGATCTTCTCCAATGAGGGCCTTCCTTCGGTCTTCTTTTCTGCTCACCTCCTTGCTCTCGTCCTTCTTAAGATCAGGACAGTCGATTTGAATGTGTCCTGTCTTATGGCAGTTGTAACACTCCACCTTCCAGCTTTCGGCTTTTTAGTTTCTTCTGGGATTCTCCTTATAATTCTTTTTATATTTGGAGTAATTTTTCCTGAAGTTGCTGAACCTTTGCATGATGAACGCCATTTCTTCCTCGAAATCGAGTGGATTTGGAGGTTTAACTTCAGATAGGCTTTTGGCGAGAGACTCGGCTGCAAACGCTATTCCCTTCTCTGCAGACTCGTTTGATGATAAACTTGGGAGTTCGAATTCATAAGCCTTCAGGTCAGAGAATAGTTCTTGAATCTTGATTTTATTGAGGTCTTTGGATTCCCTCATGGCTACCGCCTTCATATTCCACTCTGGGTTGAGTGATCTCAGAACCTTCATGGCCATCTCCCTGTTGCCATATGATTTTCCCAGAGAATTGATTTTGTTGATGATCTCTGTGAACCTTGTGTCCACCTGGTCTATCGATTCTCCGGTCTTCATTTTGAAATTGCCAAACTTCTGGGTAGCAATTGACAACTTGTTTTCTTTTATTAGCTCGGTAACTTCGCACATCACAGCAAGTGTATCCCAAATCTCCTAGGCATTTTTGTAATTTTTAATTTTGACCATTGTTGATTTGTCAAGGGTTTGGTATAGCACATCTCTGGCACGGTTGTCTAGGTTGGCCAGTTTCCTTTCTTCTGGAGTTAGCTCCGTCCGCTTCTTTGAGATCTTTTCAGGATTCCCAGCTGCAATCTCCTTAGGAGTGTTGTCCTTCTCGAATATGAACGGGCCATCCTCTATGATACACCACATGTCATCATGGTTTGAGGATAAGTGTGCCTGCATCCTTATCTTCCAAAGATCATACTCGTCAACTGAAAACACAGGTAATCTAGAATGCATGTGTTGCATGTGTTCCATTTTACAATGAGAGTTAAAAAAAATATATATCCTCGATATGTGGATCTGATTCGTGAAATGAATGAACCAACCTCTCTGATACCACTTGTAGGTCACAAGTCGTCCAGGAATAAGTCTAGAGGGGGGGTGAATAGACTTGTTGAAACTCTTAAGCTTTTTTTCACGAAGAGTGAGTTTCTCAGCTGATAGATATGCTGAAATCAGCTGATGACGAAATCAAGACTAAGCAATGGAACAGTAATGAATGAATGCAACAGTTAAGTATGATGCTGAAAACAGTAAAAAACGCAGGCAATTTATAGTGGTCTCAGAGGTAGGGTAATCCTCTACTAATCCACTTTCTCCAAACCAGTTGGAGATGAATCCACTATAATTCTCAACCATTGATAAAGATTACAGTGATTCTACTACTTAGCACCAGTGAAATCACGTCGTTGCAACTCCTCTTTGATTGCCTAGCACCACTTGATTCTTCAAATCCTCGGATGCCTACAGTCTCGCAACTTCAACCAATGAAGTACCCCGAACTCAGGTTTTAAGACAAGAGTGTTTGTTTTCTCCAACTAAGAGCTTTCTTCAAGATAAGAACTTTGAGTACTGCTCTTTTCACGATGCTATGAGTTTGCTTTGATTGCTTTGATAACTTTGATCGCTTGAGAGTTTTGTTCGCATCGTACTGTTCATCTTCAAATCTTCGGATATATATAGGTGTCGATCCTTGAGCATTCTTCATAGCCGTTGCAAATCCTGTAACAAATCCGTCCGTTGGAGAAATAGACTTCTTTGTTTATTTTTATGAACGTTGCAAGGCTGGATTCTCATATTTTAATCCATCTTTAGACCGTTGTGAAGACTTTGCATGTGAGGCGCCGAATCTTTTGAATACAATAAGATTAAAGTCTTCAGTGGTAGGTCTGGATGAATTATTTAATTCATATCCTTGTGGAAATCTCTCCAATTTGTCTCTTCACGCTTGCATGTGTCTTTCCGTAATATTTGACTATTCAACGCATGCTGACGTGGACTTGGAGTACTTGGCTGATCTCACATAAGTCAAGTTGGCTGATGTACAATCATCTTTTCTGCAGTTTGGACTTCTCTGTCGATGACTGTTTGAGACTACTTTGATCGGATGGCTTGTCCAAGTCACTGATCAGCCCGTCAAACATCTCTGATGAATTTTTGTTGACCAGAACTTCTCTGACTTGACTCGGCTGTACTTCTCTGATGTACTTAGTTGTACCTTTGTACTTAGCCGATTTGAGCCTAACTTATTTGACCTATAGAAGATATTCATTTGGTTCTTCTTTACATTTTGCCAAGTATTTAACTTAACACAATTTGGCCTATGGAAGATACTCATTTGGTTCTTCCTTAGATTTTTGCCAAGTAATAAACATTTGAATTACATTAATGACATCATCAAAATCTAACAAGTATTACTAACAAAGTCAAATAATATTCTAAAGCCCAATCTATTTAATATTTTTCAGCAATATAATTAGTTCTAACTCAATAACCCTTAATAAATAACTTTTAGGTCATCAACCCATTATTTACAAGCTAACTGGATCTGACCCACTTTTAGCCCAAATATAATGACTATGCACGAGCACGATCAGAAACTTGAGAACTCCATGCTCTCACGTTGACACTTAGCAGAAGTGGAATTCAAGGAGAGCTTGATGGGAAGTTAAACATCATCGGCAGTTAACACAATTTTAATATAAAAACCTAGGATCTTGAGAGAAAAAAAAATACTGATACATGCTACATAATTCTCTCTCACACACTAAAAATCTCATTTTTACATCAAATTTCTGTTTATCAAAAAATGTCACAGCAAAATCATCGCTCAAATCATAAACGTGATTCTTATGCATCATATTCTCATTCCTCTTACTCCATGGTTCAAGCATCGTCTCTCAAAGCACAAACTTCTTCAATTTCAAGCGTTTTCTTTCTCAAATTGCATATTATTTTCAATATTCTAAATTCTGAGCCGAAGCCCAATAGCCAGAGAAATCTTCTCTGCTCGACCCATACCAGTTTCATCATCGACTCAAATATTTTTCCAAAAACACGGCACGATTTAAGACTCAAAGTCATAATTTCAAGCAAACCCCATCTGGTCTAGAATCAAAATTGAACAGTGAAGAAAATAAAATATAAATCAAACCTGAAATTTTTATTTTCCATCGGCGACAACTTCGGCCCTCAGCCGCGCCACCACCAGACCCTCGTTTCATAGATTCACTGAGCCAGTCGGAGGCCATGGCTCCTTTCTTTCACCAAGCTTGGTTTGAGATTTTTCTGGAAGCCAAACTGAATCCTTAAACCGTGTTGGGTGTTGCCGCTGCTCCGATCTACAAAGGAGAACCATCGATACTTCATCCGTCGAACTCGCAATTGCTTTGAAAAAAACTTGCAAACTGTGAGAGAGAGGGGGATGGAAATCGAGTTTTATGGACGGGGATGTGAAGAAGGGATTTGGATTTAGTCGATTATACATCATCCATCAATTCAATACCTACTCCGAGCCAATACCTTCTCCGGGCCAAAAACCTTTTAAACCAATGTCCATTCAATCCCTGAGCCCAACTCCAATTTTCAGTCTTGGGTCCATTGATCCAGCCCCTGTATATTAATGGCCCGATCTACCCTTACTCCATTTCAGCCCAAACATATTACTTTCAATTCCAAATATTTTTACAACTATTATATATATTAACATACACGCTTCCTTAATTGTATGATACAATAATCAAGAGTGCGAGGATAGGAGAATCGGTTAACATTCAAGCATTTGTATTCACGTCTTCTCAATTTCATGTGGGAATTATTACTTGTCAATTTTAATTGGTTTATTTAGATTGTATATGTGCTATGTTATATTTATGTTAAACATGCAGTCACATGTTTTTATACGAAGTTTCAGTATTTGTGTACATGCAGTCACATGTTCACATGCTCAAGTTATATGTTAATATAACAAATATTAATGCTATGCCTCCGTTATGTATTGTAATTATTCTTGACTTGTGATGTTTCCACGAGCAATAAAAAGCTCATCCCATTTTCTATGTAAAATTTACAAGTTAAATCCGAATATCGAGTAACAAGTTGCAGCATGTGTTACAAGATGTTCATTGCGCACTCAAATCAGTAAACTCGATACTTATCAGTTTAATGCAAGAAAAGGTATATGTAAAGGTAGACGATGTCTCTGAAAAGGGGGGCTTGTTGAGGTTGTAGCGAAAGATGAGGTTTTGTGCGTACCGTACTTACTAGAATTTGATTATGAGGTTTTTGGGAATGATCTAGAGAGTTTATGGCTTTTGATGTTCTCGTATGGGACCCTTGGAAACACTTTGACTTACTCAAAGGAGAAGTCTGCGGTTATTCCAGAAATGATTTATCTTGGATGTCACATGGTTAATCTTTATAGCGAGCTTCGTCAGGTTAGTAATATATTCTCTGAAAAAAGTACTTTTAAGGGCTCGTTTACCTCATTTATATTTGTCTTGTTTAAGTCATTATACTTCTTGTACATATGAACCGTTAAAAGATGGCTTTGTGTCCTGTTTGGTTCATTTTTATACGTAAGTTAACTTATTTGTATATAAACCACTCATTTTTTAGTTACAAAATGACCCAATGACCATTTTCTAATGACTCAAACTTAAAAAAAGGTGCAATGACAAAATCGGGAATTTGGAAAAGTACATTGGTTTTTTATGCAAAAAAAATGCTACATTATGATATAAGTACAAATGGTATTGTAAATTGTAATTGAAAATAGATCCGTTATAAATATAGTCGTTGGTCAGTTGGTGAGATTCAGACATGTCTGATTGGAAGCTTCAGAATGTTTAAATTAAATATGTTTCACATTTAGTACTTCAGACATTCTCTTTGATCCGCATTAAATGTTTTTCTGTCTGCAGTCTCTTCGACTGAATTAAATACTATCCTGTCAGCATTAAATGCTACTTTAAAATCGTGAATACTTTGTGAATAAAGAAACAGTTATCTCATAAGAGTTTAAAATTCTAAGCCAATACCCTGTTGGATTGTGTTTTACTTTGCCTAATTAAAACACCTACAACTTCTTTGCTGTAGCCAACATTTATTCTTTCTGTACGCTGGAACTTCTACTAGTTGTAGGATTTGACTTCTTGGGCACTGTATGAAGTTCACTCTAGGGACAAACTGTGGGTGTATTTATAAAAACACCTATTTTTTTCAACAGCAGGTATGAGCCTCATAACCACATCTCCCTAAGGTATCAAAACCTCATACCTCATGGGTTTGAGGAATAGGTATAAAATTAAAATATTACTAACCAAACACTTGGTATGAATTTTATTCATTTTAAACCTACACCTGACACTTTATATTGACGAACCAAATGATTTCTAAGTATTTGAGTGCTAAACACTTCTAGTGCCAACTTCCTGATCCCATAAAAGATTAAATGTTCGCTTTCAAACACAAGGCCTATGTTTCTATATATTAAACAATAAATGCATATGATGTAAATAATGCATATAGAAATATCAATGCCTTTTCTTAATATGAAGCAAGCAGGACTGGATCTGAGCATGCCAAAAGTGAGCGACGGCACATGACCTTGCTTTAATTAGGACACCATAAAATATATAATAAATAGTTACCTTTTTTCAAAATTCCTTTTCATATTAACCTCTCAACCGTATATTTATTTGGCTTTATTCCTTATAGTTGAATTTGATTGAACTGAATTTAAATGAACTGAATTGAACTGAATTTTATGAACTGAATTGAATTATGCTGGACTGAAATGAACTGAAGTTACTGAATAATGATAAAACTAAGTAATATTAGATAATAATATATGTAACAACAGCAATAATAATATATATTACAACAACAACAATAGCAATAATGATAATATTAAATATAAAGCATAAAAAAAATATCACATAATAATAGATACAACAAGAATAAAACTATTTTATCACAATAATAAAAAGAATAATGATAATAATAAAATTATTTTTAATACTACATATTATATATAACACTATTGATAATATTGAAATCAATAGTAATAATAACAATAACAAATAAAATTATTAATAATACCACAAATTATATGTAATACTAATGATAAAATTGATAGTGATAATAAATAATAATAATAATAGAATTATAGAACAATATATACAACAATAATAATTATTTTTATATTACAACAATAAATAATAATAAGATTAATATTATTGAGAATAATTATATCTGTTATTTGTAACACCACCGAGATATTCAGAGTATATTACAGTGTCGTGGACCACTACATGGGACCCACCAGGCCAAATAAGAATTTACATTCGCCTAACAGTCACGGTTAGCGAGAAAACCCACATTATGAAGATGAAAATTAAATAACACGTTCGGTATCACCGGCGAAATAAGTATCACCGACAAAAGTAAAT
This sequence comes from Orobanche coerulescens, assembly GCA_033398695.1. Taxonomy (NCBI): domain Eukaryota; kingdom Viridiplantae; phylum Streptophyta; class Magnoliopsida; order Lamiales; family Orobanchaceae; genus Orobanche; species Orobanche coerulescens. The sequence continues at coordinate 94,523,692 of CM065816.1, forward strand.
AACTACCAATGATACAAACCACAATCCGAGTGAAAATACCTAAGTACTCGCGAGTACAATCTATAAGTTCATAAGATAGGAAACAACCATATCGAAAGGGATAATAACATAAAGAGACTCAAATGCACATGTCAACGACCCTGGCCAGCATCCTCGTACTGTCCCAGTGCCAGCTCGTCCGGCTGAACGTCACCTGAAATTCATAAAAAGAATTTCCCCACGATGGGTCCCCAAAGGGGTTAGCAATTACGCTAGTACAAGTAATCAAGGCAAACCATTCGCTTACACATTTCATAGTACATGCACCAATTCATTCAAAAACCAAAACCAGACATATCATTTTCGGAAAACAAACAGTCAATAAGCAATTTGCCTAGGACCGGGGCTAAACCACTGGTCCCACTTAAAGCCTCTAAGGACCCCCCCGAGCTGGCCATATCATAAAACAAATCACGCACAGGCATCGCCTAGGACCGGGGATAAACCACTGATCCCACTCGAGGCCTCTAAGGACCCTTCCGAGCTGGCTAGCGAATCAAACTCGTGAATCTGAGGCTAAACCACTGGATTCCCTTGAGGCTGTAACACCCCCGATATATTCAGGAATATTACAGCGCCGTAAATCATTTACGTAAGAATTTACAAGGCTGAAGAAGCGAAATGACAATAACAAATACCAACTTATGAAATTACTAAAATAAAATACAACAGTCTTGTTCAATACCGAGAATACAATTATCCAATGAAGGGTTATTAATAGATCACCAAAATCCAAACGTCTTAAACTGACGACGCACTCGAGTACTTATTGAAATAACCAACAAACAACAGACAATAAAACCCGGCCGGAACATCACTCTGCACCCTCGTCGTCATGCAGCTCCAGTGGTTGTTTCCCAGCTCTCCTGGATCCTGAACATAAACAAATGTTCACCCCGCAGGGGTTAGCACAACGATGCTAGTACAAGTACAATAATCATACAACAGTGATATAATCAACAATTATATCGTAACAAGTTTCTCCAATGAGAAAATATCAACAACACATATCATATCATAACAGTTTCCATCATACTGATGGTATTCCAACGATCCAGCGCACACAGCTATAGATTCCCATGATGATCCCGTCGGACCAACACATGGTGGAACTACCTGTCTAATGATCCAGCGCACACAGCTATAGATTCCCATGATGATTCCCGTCGGATCAACGCATGGTGGACATATAATCACAACACATTTACACAATACAATCACATCATAACTGTCATAATATAAACAATTCTAATTAGAGTACTTGCCTCGTTTCGTTGACAAGAATAAAACTTCCACGAATAACGTCTTAATTGAGATATCGGTCGCTCGAACAACCTTGAATAACACAATTACCAATAATCCGTTCAATACACGTATCAAACACGAATATAACGAACTCAAAACGTCGATACGATTAAACCAAAATCATTGGGGCATTATATCGAACACTTTGTGGCCAAACTTCGATTGTTTATAACCAAACCTCAAAAATACCAACATCAAATCCCCAAGAAGTGTTTCAAACCAACAAAACATCTTCAATACGATCAATAATCCAATATGAATATTCGAATTCGTGATTACAACAACGATTAATCGAAACCCCCAAATCCAACTCAATATTCAAAGTGTTCTTGAATAATCCTTCAATAATCCAATGAATAATCAAACATATCCATAATCATGCGTATATCACTTCATACAACATGATCTTAACATCCAAAACATCATATTTCAATACAAAATCGAAATCCAAGATGTTGAAGAAATTACCTCTTGAAGATCCAAGCACTTTGATCCGAAGAACACGCGTTAGATCGACTATCCGGGCTTCACGATCGAAAGGAAATGAAGAAAATCAAACTCTCAAGTGATGGATGATGAAAAGTTTCTCTCCTCAAGCTCTCTCTCTCGTATAGGTTGAAGAAAAGGGAAAAAATGAGCTGATCTCGCTCAAAAAAACGCAATTATAGAGTTGACTGCACTGTGTGCCGCGGCCCAGCCGAAGTGTGCCGCGGCACAGGGCCAAAACTGCCCCCAGTGATCGGCAGCGTGCCGCGGCCCAGACGAGTGTGCCGCGGCAGTGACTCGGCAGTGTGCCGCGGCCCCGTCGGCATGTGCCGCGGCACAAGGTACAGACAGGTTTGGCCGAAAATGCAACGCGAGTGTGCCACGGCCCGGACGGGTGTGCCGCGGCAGTGACTCGGCAATGTGCCGTGGCCCCGTCGGCATGTTCCGCGGCACACAGTACAGGCTGCTCGGCCAAAAACTAGAAAATGTGTGTGCCGCGGCGCACACTCCTTGTGCCGCGGCCCACACCCCCCTTGGGTCCCTAAATGAAGAAAAATGACCCAGGAAGAGAATAAAAGCAATAGGAATCGATATTTGGGAACCAATAACACGAAATGAAAGTATGGAAACCCCAAAACGGTGGTTCCAAGCAATGATTACAAGGGTTCGCCCAACAAAAACACGATTTGAACAATGAAGAGATTTGAAATGACATGAATTCCAACGTCAACATCGACTAATGAATCAATTACAACAATCAAGATAATACTCTTGTCTCGATTCCCGAGTAAGGTTGAAACAATGAACAATATCGATACACAACTCGAAGTTATTCCGAACGGTGAACACGGATGAATGATTATTAACAAGTGAAAAAATTACATAGTGACAATTACCGAATGAAATTACTAAATGATAAATGACTGAATCACAACCGGGTATTACATACACCCCCCCTTAAAAGAGTTTCGTCCCCGAAACTAAGGGTCAAACAACTCGGTTTCCCAAGTAGCCTCTTCGACTCCGTGTCTAGACCACTGAATTTTGACCAAGACGATTGGTTTGTTCCTCAACTGTTTAACTCGACTCTCGAGTATCTTGACCGGTCTTTCTTCAAACGTCCCATCCAGAGAGACTTCGATCTCCCCGAAATCAATGACATGACTAGGGTCCGGTATATACTTCCGTAACTGGGATACGTGGAACACGTTATGAACATGGCACAATGACGGCGGCAATGCCAATCTGTATGCCAACTCTCCAACTCTCTCAAGGATTTCAAATGGTCCGATATATCTCGGACTCAGCTTTCCTTTCCTTCCGAAACGAAAGATTCCTCGAGTATGGTAAACATTTAAAAGCACGTGGTCTCCCGTACTGAACTCCAAAGGGCGACGGCGTACGTCTGCATAAGATTTCTGGCGACTCTGGGCGGTCAACAGCCTTTCACGAATCAAGGCTATCTTCTCTCGAGTATGTACGATCAACTCTGGTTCTGTCCCGATTAAGTCTTATGAATCATCCCAACATAGGGGCGATCTACATCTCCTCCCGTATAATGCCTCAAACGGTGCCATCTTAATAGAATCATGCCAACTATTGCTGTAAGTAAATTCAATCAACGGTAGATGAATTTCCCAATCGTTTGACCAATCTAAGGCACAGGCCCTTAGCATGTCTTCCACCGTTTGAATGGTCCTTTCGGATTGTCCGTCATTCTGTGGGTGATAAGCTGTACTGAAGTTCAATTCAGTCCCCAAGGCCTTATGAACTGCTTTCCAAAAATGAGACACAAAATGGCCGTCTCGATCAGAAATAATGGTCTTCGGTGTACCATGCAATCGAACTATCTCCGAAATAAATACTCGTGCCAACCTCTCTGGTCCCCACGTATCCTTAATGCCTAGAAAATGAGCTGATTTGGTTAAACGATCAACTATCACCCAAATCATGTTCATTCCTGTCTTGGTTCTCGGCATACTAGTAATAAAGTCCATCGATATGTCTTCCCACTTCCATTCAGGAATCGGAAGCGGCTTCAACATCCCGGAAGGTCGTTGATGCTCGATCTTAACCTGCTGACAAGTCAAGCATTTCGAAACATAGTCTGCTACATCTTTCTTCATGTTGCCCCACCAGAAATTTTGTTTCAAGTCCTTATACATCTTACTAGTGCCCGGGTGGATAGAATAGGGCGAGCTGTGAGCTTCCTTCATAATCGTCTGTTTCAGAACATCGACATCAGGAACGCAGAGTCGGTTCTAAAATCTCAAAACTCCATCATCATGAATTAGGAATCCGGGGGCCTTTCCCTTGATCACTTCATCACGTAACCGAATCATCAGAGGATCATCTGCCTGACTAGATTTGATTTCTTCGGTTAATGACGAAGTTAATTCCATCACGCACAGTTGTCCTTGGACTCTTTGTAACCACACTTCAATTCCTTCTCTAATCATCTCTCGTTGAAGGCTAAGTTGGGAAGTCAGAGTCTCCAGCATCTGAATATAAACTGGCTTGCGGCTAAGTGCATCTGCCACCACATTCGCTTTGCCTGGATGATACAAAATCTCCAAGTCGTAGTCCTTAATCAGCTCTAACCATCTTCTTTGCCGCATGTTCAGCTCTTTCTGACTGAAGATGTATTTGAGACTCTTGTGATCAGTAAAGATCTGACAGTGAGTCCCGTACAAGTAATGTCTCCAGATCTTCAAAGCAAAAACTACTGCCGCTAGCTCTAAATCATGTGTTGGGTAATTTACTTCATAAGGTTTCAGCTGTCGTGAAGCATAAGCGATCACCTTATCATTCTGCATCGATACGCATCCGAGTTCTTGGTTCGAAGCATCACTGTAAACTTTGAATCCTCCAGTCCCCTGTGGAAGTGATAAGATTGGTGTTGTCGTCAATCTCTCCTTCAATTCATCAAAACTAATCTGACACGACTCGTTCCACTCAAACTTTTGAGTTTTCTACAGGAGTCGAGTAAGTGGGCGGGAGATTTTGGAAAACCCTTCCACGAACTGACGATAATACCCAACAAGTCCTAAGAAACTTCGGACTTCTTTCATGTTCTTTGGAGGCTTCCGATCCAAAATCGCTTCAATCTTCTGAGGATCTACCGGACTCCTTCAGCTGATACCACATGACCGAGGAACATTACTTCCTTTAGCCAGAATTCACACTTAGAGAGTTTGACGTACAGTTGCTCGCTTCTCAAAAGTTCTAATACAATCCGCAAATGCTGCGCACGCTCTTCTGGGCTCTTAGAATACACCAGAATGTCATCAATGAACACGACCACAAATTTATCCAAATATTCAATGAACACTCGGTTCATCAATTGCATGAATATAGCAGGTGCGTTAGTGAGACCAAACAGCATCACTACAAACTCATAATGTCCGTAGCGAGTTCTGAACGCTGATTTCGGAACATCAGATTCCTTAATCCTCAGCTGATGGTATCCTGATCTCAGATCGATTTTAGAAAACACTGTTGCTCCTTGCAACTGGTCAAACAGATCATCAATACGTGGCAATGGATACTTGTTCTTAATCGTCATCTTGTTCAGTTCTCGATAGTCGATGCACAATCGAAGCGATCCATCCTTCTTTCGGACAAAAAGAACTGGCGCTCCCCAGGGCGAAATGCTTGGCTGGATATAGCCTTTGTCCAGTAACTCCTCCAGCTGCTTTTTTAGTTCATACATCTCAGTAGGTGCCATACGATACGGCGCCTTAGAAATTGGTGTGGCTCCGGGTTCCAGCTCAATGGTAAATTCTACATCCCTTCGTGGAGGTAGTCCAGGTAACTCGTCAGGAAATACATCTGGAAATTCGTTCACAACAGGAATGGATGAAAGTTCCACAATTTCGTCTTCTTTCTTCATTGCATAGCACCAGTATCCGGTACAGTCCTGTTTCAGCAATTTGATAGCTTTCATCGCTTTTATCAACTTTCCTGAGCTTTCCGGTTTCCATCCCTCAAACAGTATTTTGGAACCATCGTCAGCGATCAGCGAAATATTCCTCCTTTGGTAGTTTACAATAGCTCCATAACAATTAAGCCAATCATCTCCGAGTATCAGGTCGTCTCCTTGCATTTCTATTATAATTAGATTTGAGAGCCACTCTCTGCCCCCAAATGATACAGGGAAATCTCTAGTCTCTAAGTTCCCAGCAATCCTCTCTCCACTCGGTAAACCAACAACATAAGGTTCACAGTAATGAAAACCAGAAATATTCAAACGATTTACCCAAGATGAGGATATAAATGAATGCGTAGCTCCCGTATCGAATAAAACGCTAACTGGCTGGGAAAGGATATGAACAGTACCTAATGTGACAACAGCATCCTGATCGTCTGTCCTCCTCATCTCGTACAGACGTGGGGGAGTAGATCCGGCACTCGATGTACCCCTTCGGTCCCACTGTCCTCTGCCTCGTCCCCGGCCAAAATTTTGAGGCATCTGAACACTTTGCTGCGTCTGTTGGATACTAGCTTCCTTCTGAACTGGCTTTGATGTACGGGTTCCATGGTACTTGGTGGCATCCTTGCAAAACATCGCACGGTGCCCTTCCTGTCCGCAATCAAAACATGTAATTGGGGTGCGCAAACAATCACGCCAAATGTGGCCCGTGCGACCACAATTAAAGCACTTCCTAGCTGTATCCGTCGTGGCTGACATTGTTCCGAAATTTTTTCCGCTCTTAGATGGGTGCGGAGGTTTCTTGAAAGAATGAAATGATGACTGGGCTTTGCGAGGCCCATTGTTCTAGTGCTCTGTAAAAGTACCAGAGACTTTCTGCTTCTTTGACTCCATAAACTTCTCCATTGCTGCTTCTTTGATTTCGTACGCCAACGCCTTATCCTGGTATTGACGGAGAGTGGTACATTCAAAACCGGACATGTCCCTCTGGATTTCTGGTTTCATCCTCATTTCAAAGTGAATCATCATCTCTGCATCTGTTCTGACCAGATGTCGAACAAACGCTAACTGCTGATTAAACGTCTTAATGGTCTGGGATACGGGTTCGTCTGATGGCTGAGCGGAGAAAAACTCCCGAACTTTGGCTTCCCTCACAGGACGAGGGCAGTACTGAGCTTCCATCATCATTTTAAATTCTGTCCAATCAGCATCATGATCTGCAGGTCGGATAGCTTCCCACCACTCGGATGCTTCCCCTATCAAAAAGTACTGAGCAATAGGAGCTCTTCTATCGTCTGGGCAATTTATTCCAGCAAAAATTTTCTCCAGTTCCTTCAACCAATGGTCCCATGTGGGAGTTTCGGAAAAGCCGTCAAATTTGGGTGGTTGCATCTTCGCCACCTCTTGTAACCATCGGTCACCTCGATTTCCCATTTCTGGAATCCTTTGTTGTCCATCTCCCTGCTGAAATCCCGCCGCCACCTGCATTCGGTCCACGACCTGAGCGAACTGAGTCATCTGGTTCACAACTTGACGAAGGATTTCTGGTACAGCAGGTTCCGGTTCGTTATTGATAGATCGTTGCGGCTCGCCTGAGCTATGACTGGCCTGATTAGAAGGCGACGCTTCCCTTTCAGCATTCCTTCGTCCGCGTCCACGACCGCGACCACGTCCACGTCCGCCTCTCAACATACTGTAAGTATAAATACTCAATATACAGGAAACAACATCGTTCTAATGTTCAAGTATAAGGAGATACAACATGTAAATAACGAGATAGAGTTTAGGAACTTACAACCACATTTCGCATGAAGACGTAGGCAGTACAGTGGTGTCATTCACGGCCGGTTACCTCAAAAGACATAAATGACCCCTATTTTAACCCAATGGCCAAGATATCCATAATCTTAGCTCCGATACCATATTCTGTATCACCCTCGATATATTCAGGAATATTACAGCGCCATAAATCCTTTACGTAAGAATTTACAAGGCTGAAGAAGCGAAATGACAATAACAAATACCAACTTATGAAATTACTAAAATAAAATACAACAGTCTTGTTCAATACCGAGAATACAATTATCCAATGAAGGGTTATTAATACATCAGCAAAATCCAAACGTCTTAAACTGACGACGCACTCGAGTACTTATTGAAATAACCAACAAACAACAGACAATAAAACCCGGCCGGAACATCACTCTACACCCTCGTCGTCATGCAGCTTCAGTGGTTGTTTCCCCGCTCTCCTGGATCCTGAACATAAATAAATGTTCACCCCGCAGGGGTTAGCACAACGATGCTAGTACAAGTACAATAATCATACAACAGTGATATAATCAACAATTATATCGTAACAAGTTTCTCCAACGAGAAAATATCAACAACACATATCATATCATAACAGTTTCCAACATACTGATGGTATTCCAACGATCCAGCGCACACAGCTATAGATTCCCATGATGATCCCGTCGGACCAACACATGGTGGAACTACCTGTCCAATGATCCAGCGCACACAGCTATAGATTCCCATGATGATTCCCGTCGGATCAACGCATGGTGGACATATAATCACAACACATTTACACAATACAATCACATCATAACTGTCATAATATAAACAATTCTAATTAGAGTACTTGCCTCGTTTCGTTAACAAGAATAAAACTTCCACGAATAACGTCTTAATTGAGATATCGGTCGCTCGAACAACCTTGAATAACACAATTACCAATAATCCGTTCAATACACGTATCAAACAGGAATATAACGAACTCAAAACGTCGATACGATTAAACCAAAATCATTGGGGCATTATATCGAACACTTTGTGGCCAAACTTTGATTGTTTATGACCAAACCTCAAAAATACCAACATTAATTCCCCAAGAAGTGTTTCAAACCAACAAAAATCTTCAATACGATCAATAATCCAATATGAATATTCGAATTCGTGATTACAACAACGATTAGGATGCTCTGGTCTGCTTTCCTTTCTGACACACATCACAAAGAGCTTCCTTCTTGAATGCTTCCTCTGGAAGTCCTCTGACCAACTTCTGAGAACTAATTTTGTTGATGGCTTTGAAGTTCAGATGACATAATCTTTTGTGCCACAGCCATCCATTCTAAGCTATTGTCTTAGATAGAAAACAGGTATTAGGAGTTCCTGTGTTCCAATCTATCATGTAGACATCTCTCCTTCTGAATCCTTGTAGCTTAACCTCTCCAGATAGGATATCTATCAATATACATTTCCAAATGGTGAAGACTACTAGATTTTTTTCATCACAAAACTGGCTTATGCTCAGGAGATTATACTTGAGCCCTTTGACATAGTGAACTTTGGATATAATGATATTTCCTCGGTGCAGCTCTCCAAAGCCCTTTGTTTGTCCTCTAGAGCTATCTCCAAAGGTTACGTCTGGACCTCTTTCTTTGGTATATTTTGTCAGCATCTTCTTGTTCCCGGTCATGTGCCTCGAGCATCCGAAATCTACAAACCATTCTTCACCTCCAAAGTTTCAATTTGTGGAGATGTGGTAGTAGTTCTTCCACCTTTTCTGCAATCATACAAGCAGAGACTTAGGTACCCAAATCTGTGTGGGTCCTCTAGGGTTAGATGGTTTCCTGGAGAATTGATTTCTCCTTGGATTGTGAAAACTGTTGTTATTACCCCTATAAGGTGTGTAAGGTCTGGGTCTATATCCTCTGTTAGGATTGTATACCGGATATGCCTCATACTATTGGTAGTGTGAGCCATTTCTAAACCTTGGATGAGACCATTTATTAAATCTTTGAGGTCTCCACACTTGTTCATTTTGAAAATTAGGATAACTTTGAGGTTTTCATTTGCCCCTCCCATTTTGAAATCTATTTTTGGGGAGTTTTTGATAATAATGAGCATGTTGTCTGGGCTGCTGCTTCTGCCTTGGCCATTGCCTAGTCGCTTGTCTAGGTGGCTGCCTTGTGAACCCTGGCTGCAGCCTAGACTTGTGAATTGGTTGTTGCCTATTTTTAAATACAGGTTTGTATATAGGCTCAACAGACGAGACAATTGTTTCTCCCTTGATGAAAGTGGTTTTAGAACTAGAGGGAGTGTGAGGATCATATCCAAGGCCTGATCTGGAATATAATGGCCTTTTATTAGTACACAGTTCGTCCAGAGTTAGAGACGCTTTCAGGGAGGTTATTTCCTGCGCCTGAGTCTTACTTACCTGAGTCAGTTTAGTAAATTCGGCTTTGACATGAGCAAGTGCAGCTGATTTTTCACTATTCATAACAGTTAATCGTTTTATCTCAGCTGTAGTGACATCAGTCTGGTTTTTCAAGTTAACTGCAGCCTGGTTTTCAAAATCAGATTTTACTTTATTCAATTATAGGATGAGTTTTTCAAAATCATTTTTCAGCTGCCTATTCTCATCTTGCAGCTGAGTCTTCTCGGCTGATACAGATAGGTGTGCAGATTTTAGTGTCTCAAAATCCTTAAGTAGCTGATTTACATATTCGTGCAAGTCCATATCTTATGACATGGCTGAACTATTATTTGAAACAGAGGGTTTTGATGTTACCTCTTCATCAGCTAGGTTGGCCAACAGGCAATCATATTCTTCATCATCATCAGAGAAGAATCCGCTGCTTGACTCTACATGCTCTAGATCTTCTCCGATGAGGGCCTTCCTTCGGTCTTCTTTTCTGCTCACCTCCTTCCTCTCGTCCTTCTTAAGATCAGGACAGTCGATTTGAATGTGTCCTGTATCATGGCAGTTGTAACACTCCACCTTCCAGCTTTCGGCTTTTTAGTTTCTTCTGGGATTCTCCTTATAATTCTTTTTATATTTGGAGTAATTTTTCCTGAAGTTGCTGAACCTTTGCATGATGAACGCCATTTCTTCTCTCGCATTTTGTTTGTTACTCACCTGTAGCCATATCCAGCAAACCATTACATATAATATTTTTGGTAACAATAATTGGCGCTAGAAGGAGGGCGAACCTTTATTTTCTCTCCGACCATTTCGAAGAACACTCACTGTTCTCCGGAACATATACTTGAAGAAACACTCACTGTTCTTCAACGAAAAACCTTCAAGATAATGACGTCTGCCACGACCTCGAAAAGAGCCGCTTTACGATCCACCGGATGCCTTATTCCGGCCCAGGACGAGTCCCAACCTGCTGCGGAAGGCAACTGCGGCGACTGCGGCGACGCTAGACTCTCACTCCCGCCCCCGAGGGACGGCCCCAGCCTCTCACTCGATCAATTCCAAACCGCGGAACAGATCGAGGAGGCCATGGCCATCCTAAGGGAGCGACGCAGAGCATGCGACACGCCCACCATTACTCCATCAGCCATCCGCCGTGCGGGTAAGCGAAAGCTCAAGGGGTTATATGTCGAGAAATCGTCAGAAAGCCCCGAGCCGCAGGAAAAGGCGCTCGTAAGGTGGGACGATTCCGTCTTCAGCCGCCTAGGGAGTGATCCCTCATGGCGACCTGGGCAGTCAGGCCCCAGCCGTGAGACGTCGGAGTCCGAATCCGTCACCAGGAGTTCGGCGTACCCAACTCCCAGAAGACAGGCCGGCCATCTGGCTCCCACTCGCCCAAGAATTGAGCTCGGCAGCAGAGACCTCGTCGCCTACCACGGGGCCAGGAGATCGGTACATGACCGCCTTGGATCCCGCTATGAGAGCCAGACCACGAGCATCCAGGCTACGGCGATGGCCGCAATGCAGCGCCAGCTCGACGAAATGAAGGCGTTCATAGAAACTGGGACAGGCGCCAAGAGATCGATCGCCGGACCACGTGAGCCGCTCGCGGTCCAGATCGAGCTTGCCCCCGTGCAACCGAAGATCGCTCCTCCTCAAACACCTCTATATGAGGGGAGATCGGACCCTGAGTCCCACTTGAGTAAGTTCCGGATCTACATGACCGGATGCGGGGCGTCGGACGCGATGAAGTGCCGAATGTTCCCATTAACATTGGGCGATCTTGCCCGTAGGTGGTACATCTCGTTGCCACTGCACTCAATCAACTGTTTTGAGAAGCTGGTGAACGACTTCACATTGTATTTCGCCGCCAAGGTCGCTCGGCCAGAAGGTCCCCACCGCATGATGAAGATCAGGCAGGGGATGGACGAGCCCGACGAATATTACATCGACAGGGTGGATGAAATAGTCCTCACCGGCGAGCCCATTAGCGATGAACTCGCCCTCTACTCGGTCCTGGGGGAATTTATAGCCATTCACCCATGTTCAGGCACCTCACGAAGGACATCCCCGCGACCTACGCGATCTTCCGCGTCAAGGCCGCCGACTTTCTTGCCAGACAAAGGATGCTCACCCGCCTAGGCGATGGATCCACCGGAGAAGGGAAGGTGCCATCTCCCGTCCCGAAGAAGGCAATTGCCAAGCCCAGAAAGGCGGTCGAAAAGCCGCCCGGTGAATTCAAGGCCTTCGAGGATGTGGAAGTTTACCTCCTCCGCAACCTAGACGTACCTGGGCTTTCAGGCCCGTCGGTTTTGGCCCTAAACCGGCCCTAAGTCAACGGTTTTAGCCCGGGACCGCCGGTCAACGGGCCCGAACCGGACCGGGACCGAAAAGCTAGGGCCGGGCTAGGGTCGGGGGAATTGGAACCGCGGACCGGCGGTTCAGGCCCGCCGGTCCTAAAAGGCCCGTCGGTTTGCATCGGCCCGGCAGTCGGGCCGACCAACGGCCTAACGGCTAATTCGAAAAAAATGGCAAGATCCGGTGAGTGATCACGCCAATTGCCAACGGCTATGTCCTTTTTTTAGCCGTTGGCAGCCCCCTTCCCCACCCCCAAACTTCCCCATTAATCCCCCATTTTCCCTACCCATCCCCACTATAAATACTACATCTTCCTAACTCAAAATTCACCAATAATCACACTCTAATTCTCTCTAAAAATTCAATCTCTACTCTCTCTACTATACTCTCTATTTACTATCTCTATGTCTACCTCAAAGAATAACACTAACAAGGGCAAGGGCAAGGCCATTGAACTTGGCCAACGAAGTGGAGGAGGAAATTTTCAACCTCAAACTCAAAGGCCTAGAAGGGCCGATTTGGCGGAGGAAATTTCTAGACAAGTCGCCGAACGAATTCAAGCCGAAGAAGATGCCCGATTTGAAGAAATAGTTCATACGATGGAGAGCACGGGATACGAATTTCGTGGCTCAACAAATGATGATGAACATGAAGAGGACGAAGAGCACGAAGAAGACGAACAAAACCAACCTCCTCCTCCGCCAACAAGTAAGCCTAAGCCTCTCAAGTCCGAAATCTTCGTTAAACATTTTAAAAGAGAATTGGCTCCTATCAACGAAGGAGAACCTCCTTTATCCGATGGTCGAAAGAGATTCATTGCTTATTGCAACTATTGCACAAAGCACTACAAATGGATCGAGAAGGGAGGCTACGGAACACTACAAAGGCACATGGAGGGGTTTCATCCATTCGAGTATGGAATATCTACTACTCAAACGCAAATTCGAGGTACTACTAGTTCAAATTCGCGACGGGTATGTCTTCTTCCGCTTTATTTAAATTTGAAAAAATAGATATGAAGATGCTTGTGCTAGATATTGTGCCATGGAAAAACAACCTTTTAATTATGCGGATAGAATAACGTATGAAGCTTCTTATAAAGATGGTTTGGGGCCTAATGTTAGCAAGGTAGCTAGAACTCAAATGCTTAAGAGAATTAGGAGACAATGCTTTGAGAAAAAACAAGATTTAATGAAATATTTAGTTCGTTTGTCTCAAAAAGTTTCTATTTGTGCCGATGTTTGGACCGATGCTTATAATAAAAATAGTTACATGGGAATTACTTGTCATTGGATTGATGCAAAATGGATTATGCAAAAACGTTTGATTGCCTTTAGGGAGTTTGAAGAGCCTCACACGGCTCAAAATATTGCTTTAATTATTATTACGGTTTTAAATGAGTATTGCGGCGCAACCTCAATCTGTCTTCGGCCCATATCTTCAATGCCATCAAGGGGCGTGAATGGATTAGCAAGCCGAAGCCTATGAGGGACAACGGTCATCTGGACCGCAGTAAATTTTGTGCCTACCACAAAAGTCCCAGCCACAACACCAGCCAATGCCGCGACCTCCTCAGACAACTCTGGAGATTGTTCAAGGAAGGCAAGCTGGACAATTTGGTGACCAAGCCAGAACCCCGGGCAGAAAGGACCGGGGGACGCGATCGTCGACAGAACGACGACCGTCAACCTCTCAATCCGGTCGCCAGGATCGAGCAAAATGAACCGGAGTACTCAGACGAGTCGATCCCTCCGATCAACCCCAGCAGTCGGATCAATACGCTTCAGTCGGGAGGTGGAAACCTCGGAGGTCTTTCCCTGGTTTGCACCATATCAAATAGAAAGCGGAAGTCCGAGATGAGGGCGTTCGCCGGAGTCCAAGTCGTGGTGCCCCCAGAGCCAACCATCTCCAGAGACGCGCTCATCTCCTTCTCTAACAAGGTTAGGGAGGGAGTGCAGTGCCCCAAAGAGGATGCATTGGTGATCTCTGCGTGTATCCTTGGGAAAATGGTCGACCACGTCCTGGTTGACAATGGGAGCTTTTGCAACATCATATTCAAATCTTCTCTGGACTAGCTCGGCAACCTGACCAAGTTCATCAAGCCATTCGATACTGTGCTTCAAGGGTTCGGCGACAACACGGTCCAAGCCTATGGAAGGATCAAGCTCTCTGTCGAGCTAATATGCTGTTATGATCCCAAGGTTAAGATCACTAGGAACCTCAATTTTGTAATCATAGATAGGCCCAACATCTATAATTGGTTTCTAGGTCTCCCCTTTCGAGAAACCTTTGAGGCGGCCGCCTCTTCTTTCTTTTACTGTATCAAGTTCCCCACTACCGATAGGATAGTCGGTACTGTAAAAGTAGACTAGATAATAGCAAAGAAATGTTTGAATTACTCCTGTGTCGTAACTTCCCCTTTAAACGTTTCCTGTACTATTTTTAACATTGAGACGATCGACATTCAACCGATGGAGATCGACAAGCCAAGCACCTCACACTAGCCCGACACAGAGGACGGCATCTCACATCAATTGTCGGACAACATCGATCCAAGGATCGGCTTCGAGCCAAGCCTCGACGTTGATCCAAGGATCGAGTACGGCGATCGTTCCAAACGAGAAGCGACCGTCCCCATCGAAGAGTTGGAAAGTATAACAATCGATCCGGCTATCCCGTTGCGGGAAGTGCAGATCGGCTCAACCGTCGGTCCCGAGTTAAAAGACGATCTGATCAGTTTACTATGAAAAAACATCGGAGTCTTTTCCTGGTCGCATCAAGATATGGTCGGCATCAGTCCTGAACACGCTTGCCATTATCTAAAGATCGACCAAGTAAGAAAGCCTGTTCACCAGAATCGTAGGAAATTCGGTCCTGAGAGGTATGCTGCGCTCGACGCAGAAGTCAAAAAGCTACTCGACAAAAAACTGATCGGATCTTAATGCTCTTGGTCCTATAATTCTATTGAAATAACAATACAAGAACGTACCTTGATCCATGATGATTGGAGTTGTTGAAATAAACTCGTTAAACTTCTTTTTTCTCCTCTCCTCTTTGTTTCTTTTAGTTGTCTTTATATAATGTGAGACAAAAGATGCATATGTCCCTTTATATAGCATGTCTAGTACACCGAAGGTCTAGACTACTAATGACCTCTCTATACACATTCTTAAATAAATGTTCGACTCCTTTCTATAATGAGGATCTTTCTGATTTCTTGTCTACCTTGAGATTGCCCCTATCTATAAACGGGAGCAATGGAGTCTGGTGAGTCCTGTCTCTTGGTCACCACACCACCTACTCCTATAATGTATAAGGGCCGGTGGAAGGAATGGTCGTGAGCACGGTGAGAATGGGCTTCCCAAAAGAGGGAACTAAAATTAACACCCACTAATTCTAGTGTTTGTAATATCCGGATTTATTACTGTATATTTTAACTGTATTCGAACCCTGCATTATTCGGAATTATAATCTTGATGATTGGAGTATGATATTTCTTACATTGGCATCTTTATACATAAGTATAACAACATGCAAAATTTCTCATGCAAATTCGTGATAGCGCACGCTAAGAATGTAGCTTAACGCGCGCTATCGGGCTACTACTAGCGCACGCTATGCATGTAGGAGTTGCGTGCGCTAAGAACTCAATTATTGAGTGGGACGGCTAGCACATGCTCCAGCCGGGACATGGGTCCGGATAAGATTCCCGCGGACGAACCTGGACAGTTTCGAAGTCAACTCTTATTAGCGCGCGCTAAGGAAAGCTTAGTAGCGTGCGCTAATTAGTTAAAATGCAGAATATTATAAATGGGACAACAACCCATTTTGGCTTACATTTCATTCGTCCAATCTTCATTCTTGAGAGGCCAGAGAGCTATAATAATCCTTCTATACACTTAGAACACATCTTGTTGGTCTTTGTATATTGGTTATCACTTGTGAGTGATCATTGAAGTGGAATAGCACCTTGGAGTGGCATACAACCAACCGGAGTCGGATTCTACCTTACGGTTCAGTGATTTTCGTCATATTAAGATATGTTCAACCTATCTCCAGGCTTAGAGTTGGATTCTAAAGAATTAGATGATCATGTTAGCAAGATATTGATTTTTCATTAGTGAATTATTCAACATGCATCATGTTTGGAATATAGAGATGGTTATGCCTCAAGTACCTTGAATATGAACATCATGATTCGAATCTTATTACATTGAACAAGTAGAGGAAGCTTCTATCATTGGTAATCCGAATCTAGTAGATGACTTCATAACAATCATGGACTTGACCTTAATATCATTATTGTTAGAAGAATCTAAGGGATTGATCATGGAAGAATTTATCTAGTATAGATGGAATGTTAAACAACTACAACATGATAATTTTGATGGATATAAAGGTGTTGATATCAACCGTTAAGCCTTTCGAATCGTCGTATGAAGATTTGTAGTCGAAATGGAATATGGTTTTATAATGGTATACATATCCCTGAATCGAAGTTGTTGTTATCCGTAAAATCAATCATAATCGTATGAACATGATATTCATGGAGGTAACATGAATTATCACGGAAGATTTCATTGTTTTGATCATGATGAGTACAGTTTACTGCCCAGCAGTAAACTGCCATGCAGAGTTAGCGCACGCTAAGCTATGTAGATTAACGTGCGCTATCGAGCACGAGTTAGCGTACGCTACGTTTGGTACGTAACGTATGCTAGGCCATCAGACGAGTCAGTCGACTGATCAGTGATGTACTGACCATGCATAGTTAGCGTATGCTAGGCCTTGATGTTTGCGTGCGCTATCGAGCAAGACTTAACGCACGCTGCACAGAGTACTTAGCGTGCGCTAAGTAGTTCAGGCAGATTGCATTTTATGAACTTTTGGCCGTAAATCGAATTGTTAAACATTCGTACGAAGTGAGATAAATCCTTTATCATTTCTTTTGTTAAGGTTTGATTTTGTTACGTGATTGATTGAGGAGGACGACCTTCGAGTGTTCGTTTTCGTGGAAGTATTGTTCTTGTCTCCAAATCGAGGTAAGTACCTTATTTATTTTATGTATTGTTGTTATACATATTGTCGGGCATGTATGTCGTTATTGTATGTCCACCTCGTGTTGGTCTGATGGGATCATTGGGGGATCTATGCTAGCGTGCGCTCGATCATCGGACGGGTTTTTCCACCACGGGTTGGTCTGACGGGATCATCGTGGGTTCTAGGCAGTGAACGCTGGATCGACGGAATTACCATGTGTATGTTATGATATCATGTTGTGATTATCAGTTGTGTATGTCATTTATGAGTTTCTCGTAGGAGAAGACTCGTTGGTATTTTTGTCCTTTACGTTATTATTCTTCGTGAGATATGAATAATATGTTGTGGTACTTGTACTAGCATCGTTGTGCTAACCCCTTCGGGGGTGAACATTATGTTTATGTTCAGGATCCAGGAGAGCGGGAAAACAACCACTGGAGCTGCATGACGATGAGGGTGCAGAGTGATGTTTCGGCCGGGTTTATTTGTCTGTTGTTTATTGGTTATTTAAATAAGTACTCGAGTAAGAAGTCATTTATGATGAATTAAATTTGGTGATGTATTATTAAGTTCCTGTTGAACAATTGTACTTTCAGTATTTGGTCAGAACTGCTGTATCTTAATTCCGTTAATTCCATTCGTTAGTACCTTTTAATGTCTGTTCAATTCTTCAGCCTTGTAAATCCTTAAGTGAAGGATTTACGGCGCTGTAATATTCCTGAATATATCGGGGGTGTTACAGTGTTTAATATTTAGTAATTATCAAATTAAAACTCTAATATTATAATTAGACCTTTCATTTTATATGAACCTTAATTAGATTATATTATTTAAATAATCTAACAATATCCCACTTGATCCATGAATGGCTTGATGATTCAAAATGATTGTTCACTTTCTGGTGCATCAAAAATTCCATCAACTATAATATGAACTAAATTAACTGGATCATGGCGGTCACAAGTCAGTTAAGCGACTTGATTCCTTCCATGTATCACAAATCAATTTAACTCAAAATTACTTTTATAGAGAGGATCTTTAAGTCTCAATTTTTATGGAGAAAATAGTGTTGTATAATCATAATAATACATATACATAGCCATAATATGGACAACACTTTATTTAGCATAAATAACTTTTGACTGAATTCACAAGGGTCAACTTTGTGAGCAAAATCCATTCATACATATTAAAATATTCCTTCTAGTTAACAAGGCTTTTCTATAACACCCATCCTTTCTACATGCCCAATGTAAGTTTTAGGTGGTAATCCCTTAGTTAATGTATCCGCTACCATTAAGTTTGTACCAATATTCTTAATAGACACATTTTGTATCTGCACTTCTTGTTTGACAGATAAGTACGATTAAATCCATGTATTTAGCACCTTTCGAGTACCTACTATTAGAGAAGAAGACAATTGCAGAATATCATAATAATTCTTAATGGCTTGGTTATGATGTCGATAATTCGAAGTCTTAAGATAAAGTTCTGCAACCATGAAGCACGAATTGTTACTCAAAGAATGCAAAAAATCGGCCTCCATAGTTGAAGTACCAATAACTGATTGCTTCCCACTTTTCCATGATATAGCTCCTTAATAAAAATAGAGTCCAAACATCCAACATAGTTTGAATCTCAATAACAAATCACCTCGAGGCTATTCGATCTTTTATAAGTAAGCATGTAGCCCTTGGTGCCTTGCAAATAACTACAGACTTTATTTGTGGCTTTCCAATGATCTATTCCAGGATTACTTTGATATCGACCAAGCATACCAACAACAAAGCTGATATTGGTAAATGTCTGAGCATACATCAGACTCCATTCTAAACAAAATGATGCACAAGAAATATCATATATTTTTTCTCGTTCCAAATCATTTTTTAGACATTGAAACAAAATGGAAATGGTCGTATTTTTGAATTGAAACAACTCCTAAAGAGCACCTTTTCCATTCTAAACCTCTATAAAGTTTTATTCATGTAACCTTTCTGTGATTAGACCAATATTCCATGGGACATGTCACAGAATATTTCAATGCCCATCACATATGATGCTTCACCCATATCTTTCATGTGAAAATTATTAGAGAGGAATTTCTTTACATCGTGTAATAACCCAACATCATTAACAGCGAAAGTAATGTCATAAACATATAGGAATCAAATAATAAACTACTCCTACTGACCTTCATGATGATACACCTATCCTCGGCGTTTTTTTCAAAATCATATGATGTAATGGTACTTTTAAAGTTTAGATACTATTGTCATGAAGCTTGTTTTAGTCCATATATTGACTTCTTTAGCCGGCACACCAAATTTTCTTTTCCAGCAGTCACAAAACCATCCGGTTGATCCATGTAAACTTCTTCCTCTAAGTCCTTCTTCAAAAAAGTGATTTCACATCCATTTGGTGAAGCTATAGATCATAATAAGTACCAACGCTAAAAAAAGTTGTTAAAGAATCATTCCTAGAAACAGGAGAGAAGTTTTTTTTTTGTAGTTAACACCTTCTTTTTTAGTAAAACATTTAGCAACATGTCTGTCTTTGAAAGTTATAGTGTTTGTAATATCCGAGTATAATTTTCATGCTTATATTAATTCACTCGCTGTATTTAGTTTGTTTACACTTTGAGGTTGTATTGAATGAATTGCATGATATTACTATGAATGTATTGAGAGTTACAACCATAGTAAATTATACCTTACGGTTGTAAGATGTTATCCTGGTGGCTCATGTTTTGACAAGAGCACCTTACAGCCGTAAACAGGTGTACATTATGGCCGTACATCGGTTTGTTACGGCCGTGGAATATGGAGCATTACGGCTGTAATGAGGCTTCATGTTTGTTGATTGATTTTCACATATAAGCTCTATAGTTGTACCTGATATTGTCTTACGGCAGTAAGCAGCATACATGCGGTGGTACTTAAATTCACATAAAGGAGTTATGGCCGTAAGGTGTTAATGTTACGGACGTAACATCATCTTTCTATATATAGGCCGGGAGATGATTTTTATGCTCATTTCCTCAACCCTCCACCTCCTTTCGTGATTTTTGAGTGTTCTTGAGTCATTTGAGTGTTCTTGGAGATTTGGATACTGGTAAAACCATAGTTAATCATCCAGGAAGCTTATAACAAGTATATCATCAATCAATCACCGTTGTTCATCCATATCTAAGTGAGTTGACTTTGGGATTCTTGAAGATGTTGATGATTTTCATATGGGTTTTCAGCTTGAGTCGATTTATGTTGTTGTTGGGTACACAATCATGGTATATATGGATATATATATATATATATATATATATATATATATGTGTGTGTGTGTGTGTGTGTGTGATTATGAGATGTATCTCATTATAACTTAAGTTTCTTAGATTAGAATTGAAGAACACTTTGAATGTGGGTTATGAACATGAAGAACTCATTATAAGTTAGGATAATCATAGGTTATGTTTACTTTGGATATTTGATGCTACCTGTCTAGGTTTAGTTATTGTGATATGTTTTCATAAAATTAAATGGGTTATTTTTGTGAACAATTGAAGATTGTTTACAATAGATTCGATATAATTGTTCCTATGTGTTGGGATGAATTATTCGAAGTGTTTGGGTTTCCAGGCTGAGGGTAACTGTGTAATTGAGTCATTGAGACTTGGTTTTCGGGTTATTGATATAGAATGAGTTCTATTTCGTTAAGGTTGCTCAAGTGAGCATTGATTATCGAAGGATACCGTTTGTTCGTTCGAGGGAAGACTACTTTTTGTCTTCGGAATTAAGGCAAGTTATCTTGCTTGGTTATAATGATAAATGATTCTTATGAATTTTGTACCTTTCATGTGGGTATAATGCTTTATGAATCTATGATTCATATCGAGGCTTTGTTGTTGATCGTGTCAATTGTTTCGTTGTGGGATTGAAACCCCAAGTTCACTATCTTGGATATTCTTGATCTCGTTGATCATTATTGTCACTTTGGTGAGTTTCCTTGATCCTTGTTGGATATGTTGATTACTTGAGTTTCACTGTTATGTTGTACCATGATATTTCTAAAATCATATCTACGTGCCGATTGGTTATGTGTTGGATTTTTAGTCGGGCACATATAGTCGTGTGTTGATGTTTCAAAATCGGACCGTGCACATAAGATCATTACTTTGTGAGACTAATTAGTTACATTATCCAACGTATATCCTGAGGATTCCGTATACGGGGTGGACATGTGTACGATTACATTTATGTGCCGGACGTACTGTGATGTCCGTCTTTGAGCCATACTGAGTCGTTCATACACCATGAATGATTGGGTATGTCTTACGGTTTGTGATTGGTTGTTCACACGCCCAAGGGGTATGCTCGACAATCAGGTTTATGTCATTGAGATCTATTGTATGTGATTTGTATGAAATCTAGAGATTTATATCATGTATATCTGACCCTGTGGTTTTGCGCGAAATACTTATTGTTTGTATTTTAGGTCGAGGTAAGGCCAAGACACAGAGGACCATCGTGACGGCGAAGCGTTTGAAGGATACTAGTTTGAGGACCCCGAGTCTTCTTGTCATCGGTCATGTCAGAACAATGTATTTTATATCCGCGTTGTTGTATTTCCCTTCAATTGTATTATTTTGGGTATACTCCATCTTCATATGGTTTATATTTGTATTTTGAATCATATTGATTGTGGCAATTTATAGCCGTATGATGTACAAACTCCTAATCTGAGTGTTTGATAATATTACGTGGCTTGGTACTGCAGTTATATTAAGGTTGGTTAATGTGTTCGTATCGCCTAGTGGGTCCTAGTGTGGGGTCCACGACACTGAAATAGCCACCTTTTTTGGGGTGCTACAGAAGATGGTATCAGAGAGAATTGTTTCTCCTTATGAGTCATTGTTGATCGAGCTAGTATCAAGAAACCTTCGTTTTCACGTGTGACCTGTGCAAGGGCCGATCCCTTCGATCCAAATACGGTATGTGAATTTTGTGCCATAGTTTACTTATTGGCAAGATGATTATTTGCGGAATTTATCCCTTTTGTTGATCTTGATATTTCAAGCGATTTGTGGCAGAAATTGTCTTATTGATATTCTGAGGTAATTAGCGAATTTGATCCTTGTGTTGATCTAGTTTCGACTTCTTGTCGATGTGGTACTTTGTGTGACAATTGTAGTGCGATTAATTTGTGATGAGTTATTTTTGAGCGTGTGGGCTCGTTGTTGCTATTAACTTAGCCTGGTTTTTGTGTTTGGCCATGAAGGCATGTTTAAAATATATTCATGATTATTGTTTGATTCTTTTAGTATGGAAATAAGCATGAGAGGGACTACTAATGTTCAGACTTTAGCCGACAGCACAAAGTCATATGCTAAAGTCTAAAATCATCGGCTAAAGTGGCCGACCGTCGACTAAAAGTTGGTCGGTCGAGGTTGGTTAGCTAAAGTTTAGCCGATGGCGAAGACGAAAGGTCGTCGGCTAAAGTTTAACTTTAGCCTACGTCTCAGCAGTTGTCGGCTAAAGTTTATAGGTTTTAGCCGACGGCTCAGTAGTTATTGGCTAAAGTCTATAGTTTTTATCCAACGGCTCAGCAGTTGTCAGATAAAGTTTATAGGTTTTAGCCGACGGCTCAGCAATTGTCGCTAAAGTCTATAGGTTTAAGCAGACGGCTCACCAGTTGTCAGGTAATCTCCCCTGAACTTCAACTTCGTTAGTGATGATGGAGATATCAAATTGCACTAGAATGGTTGACATGGGCTAGGGTGTGGGATCCACCGCGCCCAAATAGAACCTTTTATATGTTACATACCCCCATCCAAGATATGCTTCGGCTATATATCCTCCAGGTGCAGACTTATTAGTTACAAAGTCCTTGTACTCACCAAGTTTCCTTTCTATTGGAAACATCCACGTGTAGTGGACCGGACCTATTAGTAAAAGTTGGCTAGGAAGATGGATCATGAGCTGAGGCATGAGATCAAAAAAATTTGGTGGAAAAATCCTCTAAAATTTTCATAAGATATAAATGATCTCCTTTTGCATGAGCTGGAGATCTGACTTCCTGACTTTCCTAGTGAATAACTTTTGAAAGAACCTGGACAACGATATACAAGGTTCGACCACCTGTTTGGACAAGTATAGTCGAATAAACACATGAAACAAGTGTTGTAAGAGGATATGAAAATCATGGCTCTTCTGTCCAGTTAACTTGTTCTCCTTGAAGTTAACACAATTTTCCTACATTTCCAGCATATCCTGTGGGATACCTAGCAACCTTCATCCACGAAAAAATCTCAGCCTTTTGCTCAGGGGTGATGGTGTAAGATGCTTTCGGCATTTTGTGTTTTCCCTTCCCTTCCTTCAACCATAAATATTTTCTAATGTTCATTTTTTTAAACCAATGCGTGCCTTAGAGCCGTCTTTAGTCTTCCCTTCCCAACATAACATTATACCGACAACACTTCCACAAACATTTTTTCTATGTGCATCACATCTAGGTAGTTCCTTATCAACAACCTACTCTAATAAGGTAGATCCCCAAAAATACTCTTGTGGGACCAGTACTTATACCTGTCTAGTCTTTTAGGAGTTGCCGCTACTATATCAGGATGGTTGCTCAACTGCCCATAATCATACTCATTCAACACGGCCAAATTTCCTCACCAGTCCACTCTCGTGGTGGATCACCAACCTCTTCCGTCCCATCAAATGCTGCAGCATCCGTATGCCAAACATGCATCCTCTCAAGCTATAGATGGTGATTCATTCCGACAGTAATACCTTGCTCCCACAACAACTTCAGCTCCTCTATCAAAGGTCTCAAATAAACATCAATACACTTTCCTAGATACCCACGGCCAGGTAATAAGAGTCAACATATTATACTCCTTCTTCATGCACATCCATGGAGGAAGGATGTAAGGAACCATTACCACCGGCCATATACTATACGAAAGACTCATGTTGCCAAAAGGGTTGAATTCGTCAGATGCGAGCCCGAGTTACATTTCGGACATCTGATGCAAACTTTAGAAACTCCCTATCTATATGCTTCCAAGCCTCTCCACAAAAGGGTGTATCATAGTATCCTCGTCATTGACGCAAGGCTCGGCATGCCATCTTATCGCATTAGCTGTGAGAAGAGACATGAAAAGCCTCTCCAATCTATCCTTAAGAGGGAAATACCAAAGAACCTTCATAGCTTTCTCTTTACCAGAAGGAGTGAACGTATCACATACGGTACATCTCTTTAGGTCTTCATTACGATTTCCTCAAAACAAAGCACAATCATATATGCATACGTGGATCTTGATGTACGATAGCCCAAAACCGTTTAGGATACGTCTCATTTTACTGTGATTACTAGGAAGATGATGACCTTTTGGGAGCATTTTCCCTGTAAGTTTCAAATAATCATCCACAACTTTAATCCAGGTTTTGTTCTCCACCTTGACGTTCATTGTCTCTATGACACTATCAAGAACCGTCATGTGACACCCATGGTAAAGAAGAGTTTGTTGGAGTTGGATTAGCTTGTTGTATCTATCAATAGAAACAGTGTTAACGGGTATCAATATAGGCATTTGGATGATTGGTTGATCAGCTATATGGTATTCTTAACTTTTAGCTGGTGCGTCCCTCTCGTAATAACCAAACACGTTGTCAATCAACCTGTGGGATAATTGGATGTGCTAGGGAATAATTGAATACATCGGTAAATCCAACATGTTTATTTATCCCAAAATCCATTCTTTTTCAAGTGCTCCCATACAACATTAATTGTAAAATGGTACATATCGCTGCGACATTTAGATTTATTGCATGGACAACAATGAACTAAACTATCACTGTCATGCTCCTTCACAAATAGAATAAACCCTCTCATTCTATATATAACTCTTGGATCCCATTTCTGTAGACCAATCCAACTTTTATCTATCTTATAACAAAAATAAACAACAATATTACACAAACATAATTCGTATTTATCAAGAACATACAAAAATTATGACTACAATCATCATAGATCGAATTCAAGATGTCAAATCCATATATATACATATTATTCAAAAAGACAATACTTGATCATATAATCATCGCCATATATATATATATATATATATATGTTATACATACACCAAGAAATATTCAAGAAAATGAATAATTCTTAAACATGTTCATAATCATCAAGATGAATATATTATATGCATAATATAAATAATTGATATCAAAGTTCAATAAAACACACCTTCAATATGATTTATTGGATGATCAAACCAGAGAAAATTGTTGTTTTTTGTATTCTCGTTGTGCAATTTCTGAGTGTTAAATAGTGTGTTAAAGTGTGAGATGGTGATATATTTTGCACAAAAAAAACGTAAGACTTTAGCCGACAATAATCCATCGGCTAAAGTATGATAGTCGTTGGCTAAAGTCTCGTACTCTTCGGCTAAACTGCAAAACTTTAGCTGACGACTAGCAGGACTTTAGCCGATGACCAAAAGCAACGTCGTCGGCTAAAATTTTTTAGCCGACAATAGTGTAGCCATCGGCTAAACTCGTGGACTTTAGCCGACGACGCCGGACGTCCGTCATCCATTCTCCGACAAGTCATCGGCTAAATTGGTAATTCTGGTAGTGAGGTCGTGGTAGAGGGGGTCGAGGTCGCGGTAGAGGCCGAATCCCGATACCATAGGCTAATATGTGTGCAAATGTGGAACAAAGTTCGGCGGGCAAGTGATTCACCTATTGGGAGCCATTCGTACCACACCGAACCACAATATGGTGCTGTAACACCCCCAAAGCCAACTGGGAATATTACAGTACCGTGGGCCCCACATTGAAACCCACAAGGCTAAAATCATTTTCCAAAACATTTCAAATACGCCAAAGAGGCGAAGACGGTAATGTTTTAAATACTCAAATATTTTCAAAATATAGTTTCCAAATACCGTCATCAAATACCAATTGAAAGCACAAGGCGAAGACGCCAAAAAGGACATTTAGAAAGTACACACGAGCTGGTAAAATACCGATAGCCATTTAAAGATACACATGCAGCGGATATAAACACAGGAGGAAATACATTTGCAGCGGAATTATAAAAACCAGAAAGAATACTCGAAACCCAAAACCATGCCATAGCCAGTATCACCGGAAAGCTCATCCCTTCACGACCGCTACTACCTCGATCTACAAGTACCTAAAAGATAAAGCCCATGACGGGGTCAGCCATAATACTCAACAATGATAACGATCACATCAACATAAATAATTACATATCAATCTAATTTACAGAGTGAAAACATTCCCAATGTAATCTTACCGTAGTAACCTTACCAATCCATCACAATCCATGTCAAATCAATCCTTACCATAATCCACCTCTCGCGTCCTCAAGTGACGAATGAATTCAAAAATAAACATCTGTACTTGTATTCAAAACGATACCAAGATTCTCAAACGTAAATATATCTCAAGTATGGAGTAATCTGTCCATGATCAATCCTGTTCACAGGACCCACAATCGAGTCCCAATTCTGATAAAACCGAAACACACGATGCATCTGTAGATCAACTGTCCCGAAACAATGACAAGTCCCGGATATCAAAACAAAGTATGAATGCTCGCACAATCAATAATAAAAAAAACAACCAATGCATCAGAACGAGAATATCAATGACATGATAACTCCACACAAGATCGACAAAGGATCAACCACGAACGAGAATACCACCGATGTGGTAAAATCCAACAAGATCAATAAAGGGTCAGCGACCGAGAATACCAACGATACGGTAAACTCCACAAGATCAATAAAGGATCAACAACCGAGAATACCAACGATACCGTAAACTCCAACAAGATCAATAAAGAATTAATCAACCGAGAATACCAACGATACGGTAAACCCCAACAAGATCAATAAAGGATCAACAACCGAGAATACCAACGATACGGTAAACTCCAACAAGATCAATAAAGGATCAACAACCGAGAATACCAATGATACGGTAAATTCCAACAAGATCAATAAAGGATCAACAACCGGGAATACCAACGATACGGTAAATCCCAACAAGATTAATAAAGGATCTACAACGATCGAGAATACCAACGGTAAGGCAAACTCCAAACGGAATCAGTAAGGATTAATAACGAACGAGATTACCAATGATTGGGTGAAAATGAGATTAATAAAGGGTCAATAACAAACGAGTTGACCATCGATATGGTAACTCCAAACGAGATCAATAAAGGTTCAACGGGGACAGATACACGAGAGAATAAAATCATCAACCATATACGAATGACATATACGGGATCTCGAAGACAAACCCGGCTATCAAACAGATCCGATTATACATGGACTGTGAACGATCAATCAATAAGACTCAAAATGGACGTCACGATACGCCTGATCCGGACATGTGTCCGTGTACAAACCAACCACGGGTATTGATCAGATACACGTCTGGTCTCGTACCTAATCAGCCTCACGAAGTACATCTCGTGTGCACGGTTCAATATGAGGTCGAAACTAACACATGATACACATGCCCGCCCTGAAAATCCTACACATGACCGATCAGAACGTATCTGACTCCAGATATGTCATGATACAACATGACAACGAATCTCGAAGAAACGCATATCCAAAAAGGATCAGAAGACTTTCCAAGTGAGCAACGATAACTCGATTATGAAAGACCGACACGACCACAATGTCATATTTCCGTCAGACAACAGTTCACAGCATACTCAACAATGCATATAATATTAGCACATAAACTCCCAAGGCCGCAGCCAAGGGTCACGGAAGCATCTACTCAGGAATACTCGGCCGTGGGTACTATTCAGGTTTTATCCCGCAACACAGTTCATGCAATCACAAAATACCCCAAGGTCGCAACCAAGGGTCACGAAAGTATCCACACAGGAATACTCTGGAACATGGGTGCCATTTAGGTCTTATCCCCCAACACATCGGCCCAACATATTACAGCTCAAAGAAAGAGCACATCATAAAATGTAACAAATAATGATGCACATTCACCACATGAAGCATCAACATACACATGCAAATGCAACAGGATGATTGTCATAATTTAGCAATATTAATTACCTCAAGCTGGGGATGCTAACCTTTCCACCACCAACATCCCTGAATGAATACGCAGTTATCCGAATAATCCAAATTGAAGTACAGTCCATTACTAATACCAAACCACCATCTCGAATTCAATGCCGGCACGATAGACTACCCTCGACACCCACCATTTCATACAATAGACCAAGGTAATTCACACCTCCGTTTCCACTAGACATCTTTAAACTCATATACATTATGATTTATCCCAGTCCTAGTATAATATACATACCATCATCCCGACAATTCATATTCCATAGTACCATTGCTATTTGAATCATAAATGAAATGAAATCGAAACCATTAATTAAACATTATGAACTGAGCAAGCATAACTTGCCTCGATACTGATACGATGAAGTTGTTACCAATCCCATCGTCTTCATCTACAAGCTCCTCAGCCCCGACCAAGGCGATCCATGCAATCTCCAATCTCAATCGCAGCACAAGGGTTCATCCTCAACGATCACTTATCGCATCCTAATGCAATAATCAATTAATGATATGTTCGATAACAATCAACAACCGATATAATCAACCAATCAACCCAACGGTTGAACGATATCTTAATCATATACGAAATCAAACCATTACAATTCAAACAATACGAATACAAGCCGCAATTCGATAATAAATAAATTCTAACAAGTGTCTCAACATTCTTGATTCCGACTTCAATCTTAATTTCGGATTAACACGGCTCATCTTTGTAAAGTCATTGAAATAAAATTAATGGTTATCATCACAAATAATCATATGCCAAAATTAACCGTAATCCTTCAAAACTCCGTAAAATCATGACATATATAACTCAAGAGTTCTTCAAGAAAATGAATTAATCCATAATAGCCAACAAAACGACGTAATCCGATGGGTTCTATCATCTAACCCATAATCTAATTGATAATCCAAGGCATACATCATTTTGTCCCTCAATATACAATTCATACAACCTCAAGAATCACAACAACAACACCGTAACCATCATTATATGAAGAAGAACGTCAACTACAATATCAAAATCCGAATCAAAGAGAGGAACTATCCAACATACCTCTTGAAGAAGAATCACAATGATCAACCACTTCTAAAAACATCAAGATCTCCAAGATTCAAGCTTCTAATCAACTCATCAAGGTCTTAACCAAGGTATAAGGGTCGGAATTAAGATCAGGAGTGGAGGAGAATGAAGTTTGGGAGATATAGATGTGTTTTCTCTCGTGAGGAAATGAAAGACCGACCTTAGTAATATAATCCGTCCAGCACTTTACGTATGTTAATGCCGATTATTAAAGTACATAAGCCCTCCTAACATACGCTACATGTCCTTTATAGCGTACATTATCAGCATCTAGAGCTCACTGTCTTATTTTGTGGCGTGCATTACGTACGTAGCTTTATTGCCATAGCGTACGTAATGTAGCGGTTGACTTGCTACAGTATTTTACTTGTTTACGTATGTAATGCTCCATCCTTAACGTACGTAAGGTGCGAGGTTGACTCGCCTGTCCACATCCGTGCCGAATGCTGCCGACACTGGGCCCACCTGCCGACCACAGCTCGGACCCGTCTGATTCCCTTCTTAACGTACGTTATGTACAAAACCTAACGTACGTTAAGCTTGCTTAGTTACGTACGTAAGCTCCATTATTTAACGTACGTAATGGCTCTCATACTTAGCCATTTTTGCTCCTGTCTGCCGTATTAATATACTGAATAGGTACACGCGACATATTGAATACATATACCCATTCCGATAATATTCTCATACGATATATCTGATGTACGATACCCTCGAATGCAATCGTCGACCAAGTACGACAATTATACAAATACTCATACAGTATATCCGACATCGAAAGACATATCAAGCATGTAATATCCTAGAATTAAAATAACCTGGATAGATATACTGGCACGACTGTCATGGTTCCCAAAATTATTTATCCATACTGTATCGGTCCCACTCTGTACAGTACAACTCCGATAAAAAAATGCGAAAAATTGTAGCAAAATTATAGGATATTACAGGTGCACACGTCGACCCTTATACACTTATGCAGGTCATGATGGCCCAGATGACCCAGATGGGTCGACTGATGGAAACTATGCATAATGCTGCTACTATTGGCCAACAACGATGACCCCAATCACCGTATCTTGTGCAAGGCAAGATCGTGAGTCAGATTGTTGGTGACATGTCTTATCAATGACCCCCGACATTTGAAGGCTCCTCTGAGCCCGGTGATATTGTTCATTGAATCGAGCACTTTGAGAAGTTTTTCGAGATGGTCGATTGTCCCGAGGAGAATCAAGTTTCTATAGCGTCTTACTACCTTAGTAAGTGCACCCATTCATGGTGGCTTTCTATGAAACCCACAGATGGTTTCTGTAACTGGGATGAATTCCGTGCTAGGCAGATACTATACGGACCCACTACGTGATGGTATATTACTAGAAATGCTGAATCCAGACCCGTCTGATGATGATGATAATGATGTGTTGTCTATTACCGACAAGTTTCAAGAGCTTCTCCCATTTGACTCGTCGATTATTCGGACCGAGGCTGATAAAATCAAGTACTTTATCAAGAGGTTGAAACCTTGGATGAGGCTGCAATTACTCAATCATCACTGCACGACTCTGCCTGAGTTAATTGAGAAAGCTCTCGAATATGAGCTGAATGCGAAAAAGATTTCTACTAAGCATCCGACGTCTGCTAATAAGAAATCGATGAACTAGAATCAACCCAATGATAGTCGGGGAACGTTAAGAAGCCCCAAACTGGACTGACTATTTCTGAGCGACCACTTTTATCGCCTAAACTAGCGGGATCACAGTCCCGAGTGGCCAGTTCATCTAGTGTGTGCTTTAACTGTCGGGAGCAGGGTCACATCATATCCAAATATCCGAGGCTAGCTGTTTCATGCCATACCTGTGGAGGGGTTGGACACCGTGCTCATTTTTGTAGAGGCGGATCTGGACGTACTCTGATGGCTTCACATGTGCTAGTATATTCTGTAGTTCAAGACCATACCACTCCGCCCGCTTCCGTACGGGGGTGAACAGAGGTGGAGATCGTGTTTTTTCATGTAGGTACTCCTAGTTTCAGGGGTGGCAAGCCCTGGGTATATAAAATGAAGAAGTCCGATGATCCCGCGGACCATATGATTGCAGGTACACTGGAGATTCTCTCTCAGCCTTTAGGCCCTCTTTTTTATGCTGATGCTTCGCATTACTTTATTTCTACTGCATGCTTGAGTAGATTGCTTCTGGATAGCGTCACCGACTGTGAAACTTATGTGATTGGTCCACCAAATGGTAGCAAGATTTTTGGGAATCGTGAAATTAAAGATTGTTTGATTCAAATTGATAATCACGAGTGGTTCGCGGACCTGATGGTGGTAGCCTTACATAATGATGATGTAATCTTGGGTATTGGTTAGATGGATCGTCATGGTGCCATTCTTAGTGTTCCTAAGCGGATGGTGACTATCACTTTCAGCAAGGGATGTGAGTGTGTTTTTCTCGCTGGCAATCCTAGTAATTTTGGGAAGGTGGTCAGTGCGATGAAAGTTGTGAAACTCCTTAATCAGGGACGCGTAGGTTATGGGTGCTACATGACCAAAACTAAGGATCAACCAGTTGAGTTGGATGATATTTAGGTAGTTCGAGACTACCTATTGTTTTTCCAGATGAGTGCCTGCATTGTCTCCACAATGAGATATTGAGTTCACAATTGAATTAGAGCGAGGTATGTCCCAGCTTTCAAATGCACTGTTGCGTGGTAAAATCATACGTATTTATCTACCAATACCTCAACTAATTATTGTCAAATTGAACTGATTCTGAACTAAGCTAAGCAATTGTATGTATTTTGAAGGAATTGTAACGAAGGTACTTAAACGGGTACAAAATGGCGATTAATGGATGAAAATGGACTTGGGCTGCTCAGACGTAAGCTGCAAAAAAAGAAGCCCAGAAGCCCACTCCTACAATGTGATGCGAAATCACATTCGGATATAAACGTATATCGCATGCAACGCAATGAAAGTGTATTTTATGAATTTAGAACACGAATAATAATTTAGATGTTTAGAACACAATGTAAAAATCGTCCGAAAGTAGGGCAATTCGGCCGAATAAAAATAAGTACAAGGATTTTATCGAATTAGACCTATAACTCGATAAAGTGATTTCTTCCCAAGACCTATTGAGAATCGATCGAATTAAAACTCGAAAACGCGTCGAATAATAATCAAGGTTTCCTAGGAACTCGTCCAACAAGTAATACAAAAGTATTAATTTTTCATTCAGTCCATCATTCCTTACATGCCGAAAATGGCCATTTAAATAGACATTACCTACACCTGAAAATAAAAGACAACAATCTAACAATACATAACATATCTAATAAACTACTAATTTGACTAAGAAAATAAAAAGCACATTTCATGTGCAAAGAGGGAGATCGGCCGTGGACAAGAGGGAAAAAGAGTGGAGGAGATCTTTCATGATCTTGTTCTTTGATCTTGGTCCCATGGTATCAAGACTTGATATCTAATAAATAAAAAAATTGACTAAAAAAACAAAATAGACACACTTCATGGGGGGGGGGGGGGTCGGCCGAAAAAAAGGAGGGGAAGGTGGGAGGAGATCTTCATGATTTTTGACAAGATCTTGTGATGAAATCTTTGACACATGGGAGTGTTTGTTCGGCCGAATGTTGTAAAGGGGTGGAATAAATCTTCCATGATTTGTGATGGAGTGTTCGGCCGAATTGATTTTGAAGTCAAGGGTGGAAGAAATCGTTGATGATTATGAACAAGATCTTGGACTTTGAAAAGGAAGATAATAAATGTGATGAAAATCTTTTAAGATGTTGTGATGGAGTGTTCGGTCGAATTGATTGTGAAGTCAAGTCTCCATGCCAGGGGGGACATGTTTGTGATTTTCAAGGTTGGAATCTTTGACATGATAAAAATCTTCCCCCAAATCTCACCAAAGGAGGCCAACTTTGGAAAGGAATAAAAAAAAAGGGATGAAATCTTCTTGATATGAAATGTGATGAAAATCTTTGTGGGGATCGGCCGAAACTTGGAGAACTTAGACCGATTCGTATGCATGGTGCATACTACATACTCATGTCGACACATTTAAGTTATTCCGAGTCCGGTCACCAAAATTATTCCAATCCTCGTATCCGTTTTCTCGCCCAAGTAAATAGTTGTATGTGCATGGCGGGTTGCATGGTTGTTTACGTCGATTCTCACTTCGTATTCTTCATTCGGAATAATCGTTTTTGTATAATTATTCGGAATAGTCATTTTCGTATCATTCCCTCCCCCTTTAAAAGGAATTGTCCTCAATTCTGCAATCCCGTTGTTTCTAGATGAATTAATTAATGCCTCTAAATACTTGACCTCCAAAATATCTGCAGTGCGTATATGGATCAAAATCTTGAGGCGGTAGGTAGTAGGGGGTCTCAGAGAATCACCAACAAAATAACTATCATTATTAATAAAATAATAATAATTATTCTACGAGGTAATACTGATATCACGACATGACTCATCATCTAACTGGACATCTGAAATGGGAAACACGGGAGTAATAACAGGTCGCTCGTCATCAACTGGTTTCTCATCAAATACTGGCGGTCCATCATAATCCGGCCAACTTTCCATTTTAATATTATTGGGCTTGTTGGCCACTAAGTATACTGGATACAGTTTGGAAAAATAGTTTAAACAACAAACTGTATGGATTTTAAATCTGAGTGCGTAGCGGAAGTCTTGGATACAGTAGGTTGCTGTGGATACAGCAACTAAGTGTATAGTGTATACTTAATATATCACAGTAATTTAAAACAGTAAAAGCTGAAGGTAAATAACACAGTAATTAAAGTGGTTCGAGGTAAACCCTCTACGTCCACCGGTCCTCCACACAGAGTAAAGTTTATTATAATTACTACGTACACAACTACGTAATTATAACAACACACACAATCAATATATCGTTCACACAGATTGATATAAAGATCTTAGCTTAAACCGTTCACACAGATTGGTTTTGAGCTAATGCTTTGACTTGCTTCTTCACACACAGTTCTGAAACTTCGTCTTCTTCAATGCAAATCCTTCACACACAGTTCCGGAGAAGCACAGATTGTTCAGTCCACACAGGGCTGATCTTGAGTTTGTTCAACGAATAGAACAAATGGTGAACAACAACTTTGACTTTAAGAGCTTTCAGCTGATGAAGTGTTGTTCAGGATGATGAGCACTGTATATCTCTTTAGATCTTAATTGCAGTAAGCTTTGGAGATATGTTTTGCTCTGATGATAACTTTTGATAGCTTGAGTGTTAGGTGACTGGTAACTGATCTTCAATACCTTCATAAGATATATATAGTCTCTGAAGCATATATCCGTTGAGATGTATCCGTTTGAATGAGATTTCGTTCCAACGGGATTATGACACGATCCGGATTTCGCGGGATTCTGAAGATCTGAAGACTGGCAGTATTTAAATACTTTATCCTTGAGTATTTAAATACTTCTTTATTCAACGGGACTTGACTTCTGGATATTCCTTCTTTGTCCTGTTGTGAGCTGTATGGAAGATAACTGTATTTTGAGTTTCGAGACAGTTTCCATACTTAGTCTTTTTACAAGACTTCTTGCTGTACTGAAGAGCTTTAATATATGCTGTTTCGAGGCGAGTCTTCGATACAGGATAAAGCCTCAAGGCTTCGATAAAGTTTCCTTTACTGTATTCGGATTGGCATATATGTCAAAACCTCTTTATTAAATATTATTCGATACAGGGATCGGATATCCCGGCTGTTTCGATACAGGGTCTTTGTTTTCCCAACAATTTCCCCCTTTTTGACAATTTGCCAAGACTTACTTTCTTAACTTTTCAAGTCTTCTTGATGATGCCAAAACCTTCTTCATGAAGTGATCTTCTTAATGTCTTCTGGCAGATTTCTTGGTCTTTCGTCAAAAGGTCTGTCTTAGTCTAAATGATGAACTGCTCGCAGGCAAGTTCGATACAGTTTAAGGATTTATTACAACTTAAGCTTATGATTGGCGCGCAGGCACAATCTTACAATGTATTCTAAGCTTACAACTGAAATTATGAACTGTTCGTAGACTAGTTCGTACAGCTAAATTTTCAATCAAGTTATCTAACTTGAGATAGTTATCAAATAATTTAAGTAATCATACATCAACACAGTAGATTACGAGTTGTAATCTTTCAAGACAAACAAACGCTTTTTATTGATATTCAAAATGAATTGAGTACAAAGTTTGCTGTTTCGAAGAGAAATTACAAAGCAAAAATAATATACATAGATTTCAGCTCCTTATCTATAATCCGCATGCCTCCATGGCTTTTTCCCTGGGTCATTCTCGGTACCACGCCACCAGTTCTGAAGAGAATCATTGCCTCGATCCTGGTATAGAGCTCTTCCATCATAGGATCGATCAAAGGCAAGTATCCAGTCTTCTGGATGGGTGATCCGATCTCCTCTTTTGTGTTTGGATTTCATCTCGATTTGGAGAGGGATTTTCCCGTCTTCTAGCATCTTCGTAAATTTATCTGCGGCCTCCGCTAACGTTTTATAGTTCTTGAAGATGGCAGATTCCCTGATGAGTTTGACAAAGTATCTCATCAGTTCGTTCTTCCTCCAGTGCTTCACTTCGTCGACAGTAGGATTGCGGTTGGTCGGCAGACGAATTTCAGAAGGTCTCTGAATAAGAGTTTGCCAAGGTACATTGGGATCATGAAATTCCGGTCGGGAGCCTGAAATTTTAAAACTTTGGGAGGGAGGTGCTAGTTTGTTCAACTCGGCAGTGATACTGTTTTGAGCAGCCTCAAATTCCCTTTCTTGTTGCAGCCTGATTCTCCTAGCAGCTTCTCGTGCCTCTTCCCCCTTTTTGGCTTCATCAAGACTTTTCAGGATTTCTAGAGCAGCATCCTGTTTTGTCTCGATGCTAGTCATTCTCTCGACAAGGGAGGAAAGGGTCTGCGACATTTCCTTAATGCATTTGTCTTGAGCGCGCAGTTGAGAGCTGTTTTCAATCATAGCACAAGCGGTCTTGGCTTCAGCAATCCTTGTTTTTGTTGCTTCTTCCTTCAGCAGTTGCTCCTGCTTATCTTCCATGATTTTCAAAGCTTGTTTGAAAACTTCTGGCAAAAGAATGAATGCGTCGACAACACGAGATACTTCATGTTGAAGAGTGGTCATTTCTTCGACGGCAGAAGTATGCATCCAATTTAATGCTTTTTCAACGGAAGATAGAGCATTTACTGCATCCTGGATGAATACAGTTTGAAGGCCAAGTGCACGCAGGCGCTCTTTCCGTGCGGCAGAAATCGGAGAATCTGGTTGGTCAAGGTCTGCAGAGCTGTTCAACCTTCTTACATTCACGGATGGGCGTGAAGTAAGTTGGACATCCTCAGGTTCGATACCGTCCTCGGATTCCACGGTTGAAGGGGCGGGAGCAGCTTCCTGTGGTTCGGCGACAGGGGGTAGAGAAGCTTCCTGTTGCGAAGATTCTTCAGCATACATGGATACAGGAGGGACTGAATCGTCCTGTTGTCTTTCAGGAACAGCTTCTTCGGTCGCAGCAGGCTCAGGTGCCTGTTCCAAAATTTATTCTACTTCCTCGACTGGAGGGACTGATTCCTCTTCGTCGGGAATGTTCTCATGCTGTGGCGAAGGGGGATTGTCCTGGGTAGAAGGCCCTTCGTCGTTTCTGGGTGGAGAGGCGTCTCGAGCTTCAGCCTCTTCACGACTCATCCTCAGACCTGCTTGTAAGGCATCGTCGTCGTCGTCTGAGTCATGATCTTCGTCATCTTTTGGATTAGTGGGTGAATCCTCTGACTTTTTCTTTCCTTTCCTCCGAGCGTCAGATTTGTGCAGGAGATGGCTTTCAATTAGATCCTTGCAGGAGGGATTGTCCCATCGAAGCAGCGCATCAATTTCTGTTGAGTCCGTCACTTCTGAGACGAATCTCTCTTCATGGCTCCAATCGCTCCAGTTGTACAGTGTATCGTACGGAGCCAGCCTGTAGCCTTTCCATTGCAAAAATATTTCGTAGGCGTGTTCAATTTGAACCGAAAGAAGGGTCTGATTAATAATCGAGTCAGGGGAGGGACTTCGTACACCGTCTGGAGACGCTGTATCGAGGGATTCCTGTACAGGTATGGGATCCTGTACGGAAGAGGGACTCCTTACAGGGGATGGTGCCCTGAAGGAAGATGGATCCTGTATGGGTGTGGGATCCCGCAGAGGAGAAGTAGCTTTTGGCTCCAAATGGGCAGCCGACTCGCTAAAGTATTGATCGTTGGCAGATGTCTCAATATCTGTCCTAGCCGCCAAAGGCTCGGGATCTACTGTCGATATA
This sequence comes from Orobanche coerulescens, assembly GCA_033398695.1. Lineage (NCBI taxonomy): Eukaryota > Viridiplantae > Streptophyta > Magnoliopsida > Lamiales > Orobanchaceae > Orobanche > Orobanche coerulescens. The sequence continues at coordinate 94,561,638 of CM065816.1, forward strand.
GTAGGAGACACCTCTTCCACAGGGGTTGGGCCCTGGGGTTCTTCGTCAGTGGCAGATTTGATTTTCGAAAGCCTCCGAAGTCTCTTCTTGGGCTTCTCACCAGCAGAGTGTTTCTTGCTGTGAGATCTCTTTCGCTTCTTTGAAGATTCCACTTCTTGGAACTTCAAGGATTCATCTCTTGGATTATCATAAATTGGCATGTGTCTGGTTCTCGGGTGGTTGCAAGACAAGGTGCTCTGGTTATACGCAGTAGGCTTGACGCCTCCTAAGTATATCCTCGAGCTATTCTTCTTCGCATCGGCGGATTGCGTCAGTCCGCACTTCGTCAGGATATAGTTCAACATTAAACCGAAAGATTTCTTCTGGGTGGCAGGTTTGCACACCTCCTCTTGTAGGCGTTTCAGGATTATTTGGCACCAATTGACCTTTTCACAGGTCAAAATAGCCACCATCATCCTGAACCTCAAGTTGGTACACATCTCGAACGCGCCGATTCGATTCTCAATAATCCTGGAGCAAAAATCATGAAGATACACATAAGGAAGAAGAAAGTTTTTCTTGTGACAAGTAGTCGTCACCATGTCAACAACTTTGGACCCTGTGAACAGTCCATAAAATTTAGTAATGAGCTCTTGAGACCCAAATGTCTCAAGCTGATCCATGGTCAGGCCATCAGCGGGTAGCCTGTAGATGCTCTGGAGCAGATCGTGATCGATACAGATCTCAACTCCCTGGACTGAAGCAGTGATGTCAGCAACATGACCTCCTTGGGCCAATGACATAAAACGTACGGCGGCGTTGAGGTAGAATTCCTCAACCAGATGGGTGTCGAATTTGTCAGCAGTCTTGCTTCCAAGGCGATAGAGGCCTTGTTGTTGAAGACGAGTTATGATATATTCCATGGGTTCTGCGTCGTTGGTTTCTGAGAGAATACGCTCAATGATGACAGGTTTGGAGAAGATCCGGCCATCAATGATGTTAGCAGATTTCTTCAGAGCAGGAGAAGAAGATTGTCCAGCCATTGATGTTTTCTTAAGAAAAATATGCAAGAGAATAATCGAAATATGCAAGAAATGCGTAAAAATATGTAGTCGCTTTTGCTTGAGAACTCTTGAATTTGCAGAAAGCGTAAAGAGTCTCTAATGGCAGATTCAGTCCTTTTATAGCTGGGCGGCGAAATAGGTTTTGCAGAGTACGAATGGTCAGATTTTAAGGGATGGGAACCGGTTTTGAAATCAACGGTTAAGATGGACTAAGTGTAACTGGTACGCTAATCCATTGAAATGTTTAAAAAATTGAGCGGGTCCCACTTCTGACATAGGTTGATACCCTAAATGCCTAAAACGGCGGTTTAAAAATAATAAACAATTTAAAAACATCGCGGCTTTTAAGATTCAGTTGTCCAGATGTCGTGTAAGGCATTTAATGTACATGACGTTTGACATAAAAACAGGGCACGTGGACAAAAATTATTTTGAAAGGAAATAATATTATATAATATACTGAATCAAAATCCTATAGCATGTGCTGTGTCCGCGTCGATACAACGTTCCCCCTCAAAAAGGTGCTTATAGGTTTTGAATTCCATACAGCAATATTTGGATTAATGCTGTATTCATGGGTCCTACAGTATTCCCCCTTAATTATTGCACACACCAGCTGTAGGATTCATATGTCTTCGCTCGCTACAGTGCTGTATTGACGATTCTGAGTGTACAAATAATTAATGTTGGATACTGTATTCTTGGGTCTTACAGCATTCCCCCTCAATTGTTGAGTAAAAACAGTAAATTACTTACAGGGAGTCTGGCTGTAGCATTCCCAATTCTTGTCTAAGCATGTTGAATCTTGTTGTGTCGAGTGGCTTGGTGAAGATGTCGGCTAGCTGAACGTCTGTATGAACCTTTTCCAGGCGAACATCCTTGTTCTCGACGTGATTCCTTATAAAATGATGCTTCATGTTGATATGCTTAGTGCGCGAGTGCAGAACAGGATTGTGCGTGATTGCAATTGCACTCGTGCTATCACACATGATTGGAGTCTCTCTATCATCGATTCCATAGTCTGACAGTTGTTGCTGCATCCAAAGGATCTGCATACAGCAGCTACCAGCAGCATAGTACTCTGATTCAGCCGTGGAAAGAGAGTTAGCCAATTGCTTCTTACTGAACCAAGAAACGAGTCTAGGTCCGAGAAAGTGACAAGTTCCACTTGTACTCTTCCTATCTGGCTTGCAGCCTCCGAGATCCGAGTCGCTGTATCCAACTAAATCGAATCCGCCTTCCTTAGGATACCATAGTCCTGCATCGACTGTTCCTTTAATGTACTTCAGGATTCGTTTAGCTGTATTGAAGTGTGATTCCTTAGGTGCAACTTGGTATCTCGCACACACTCCAACAGCAAACTGGATATCGGGCCTGCTAGCCGTTAGGTACAGGAGCGAACCAATGAGCTTCCTGTAGAGTGATTGGTCAAACGGCTTTCCGGCTTCATCAGCACTAATTTGCACGGAAGTGCTCATGGGGGTTGGCGAGGATTTGGAAGTGTTCATTCCAAATTTGTTGAGAAGCTCCTTGCTGTATTTCTCCTGGTTGATGAATATACCTGTAGGCAACTGCTTTACCTGCAAACCTAGGAAATAACTAAGTTCCCCCATCATACTCATTTCAAATTTGCTTTGCATGAGATGAGAGAACCTTTGACATAAAGCAAGGTTAGTTGAACCAAAAATAATATCATCCACATAGATTTGTACCATAAGAAGGTCATCACCTTCCTGTATCTTGAACAAGGTTTTGTCCACAGCACCTTTCTCAAATCCGTTGTTGGTTAGATACTGGGACAGGGTTTCGTACCAGGCTCTAGGGGCTTGTTTAAGTCCATACAGTGCTTTCCTTAGCCTGTAAACTAGATCGATACCGTCTGTGTTGGCAAACCCTGGTGGTTGTTCAACATAAACTTCTTCTGCAAGATCTCCATTCAGGAAAGCACTTTTGACGTCCATTTGGTATACGATAAAACTCTTATGGGCGGCAAAGGCTAAAAATATCCTAATGGCTTCTAGTCTCGCTACAGGGGCGAAGGTTTCATCATAGTCGATTCCTTCTTCCTGACAATAGCCTTGTGCTACTAGTCTGGATTTGTTCCTTATGATAAGTCCATTTCGATCCTTTTTGTTTCGAAATACCCATTTGGTTCCTATAACCGATTGGTGTGTTGGTCTAGGTACAAGATACCATACATTGTTTCTTTCGAAACCGTTAAGCTCTTCTTCCATAGATGTTATCCAATGAGAATTGTTAAGAGCGTCTATGGTCGAAACAGGTTCGGACTGGGCTAAGAATACAGCGATAGTGCACATATTGAGTCTCCTAAGTTCGGATTGAGATTTCCATTCAGGAAACTATGAGACTTCAGCATTAGATTCTTCTTGTGTAAAAAGTACATTTCCTTGTGTACTCTGTATTCTCCTACGAGTAGAAACACCGGCATTAATGTTTCCAATGATCAGCTCTTGCGGGTGATCTCTCAACCATCTTCGGTCGGGTTCTAATTCAGGATCCCGTACTGTATCGAAAGTTTCTGTGGATACAGCTTCAGCTTGTACAGCGTCGGCTTCATCCACATCAATTCTTACAGCTGCGGGGTTGATTTCTAAATCAACGACAGGTTCTATGGGTGTAGGTGGATCCAAGATAGATAGATGGTGAATGTTCTGAGTGATATCATCTACTCCTGTAGGGTCATGGTGTGGTTCGTCGAACACTACATGAACTGATTCCTCGATCGTCAGCTTCCTTTTATTAAAGATTCTGAAAGCTTTGCTGACGGAGGAGTATCCTACGAATATTTCTTCATCTGATTTTTCATCAAAGGTTCTAAGTTGGTCCTTCCCATTGTTCAATACATAACACCTGCATCCAAAAATGTGGAAATATGAAACTAATGGAGTTTTGTTATTCCATACCTCATATGCTGTTTTGTTGTGATGTTTGTTGACGATACAGCGGTTTTGAGTGTAGCACGCTGTATTGGTTGCTTCACCCCAGAAACGCTGTGGCAATTTGCTTGCGGCAATCATTGTCCTTGTTGCTTCTTTCAACGTCCTATTCTTTCGCTCGGCAACACCATTTTGTTGAGGTGTACGGGCAGATTAGGATTAGATTTGACATGTATTATTAGACTAGATTAGGATTATTTACTTTGACTATAATCTATATTTACCTAGCATATACACTAATTGAGACCCCTGGATAAATTGGTTAACATAAAATAGATGCCTCAAAAGCACAATTAGTACTTCTATGTTTACTGGATGAACTTAGAGTAATATATTTTCTTAAAATGTATCTTATCCTTATATAAAGTTAATATCTCAACATTTTAAAGTTTTCAGAATTAAATTTACATGTTTTATATCACTGAGTACGCTTAAATGCAGTTTTGAGGTGAAATAAACATTGAAATGTCAAAGTAAACATAACTAGCACATGACTGATAAGTGTAATTCATAAATCATATTGACCAAATAAGTAGTGTCAGTCTCGTATATGACATCCTCCCCTCCTTATAAAATTTCGTCCCCGAAACTTAATTTACCTGAAAAGACCAGGGTATTTAGCCCTCATTTCATCTTCCCTCTCCCAAGTGGCTTCTTCTACAAGTTGATTTCTACACAACACCTTGACTAGTGGTATTTCTTTATTTCTGAGTTTCTTTACTTCTCTTAGTAGGATTTCTACAGTTACCTCTTGTAACTCATATCTTCCCCTACTCAACTGGTTCATTCTTGAGAATGTCGGATGGATTCGCAATGTATTTTCTGTTGGGAGTATGCCCTCGAATGCCACTCAGAGGATGTTGAGTGAGGGCATTGTACTTGTTATTATGTATATCATTAATATAAGGCAATGGATGTTTCTTTATTTACTGGTAGTTACTGGCGTTCCTGAATCATAAATATATATATAGAAACTAGTCCATGTATTTAAGAGCAAAACATTACACTCCTTACTGGATAAGGGGTCGGCACTGTAAAGGTTTATAGCTCAAATACTTAATCGTTCGCAAGTCGATAAAACTGTTGGGATTCGGTAATAAAAATCGAATTACGCAGCGGAAAATAAACCGGTCCAACCGGATAAAACCAAACCCCAAAAACGGACCGATCAAGCATCATATAAACGTCTCCTATAAGTAGAATGTCATCTACATATAGTATTAAGAACGCAATTTTGCTCCCACTAACCTTCTTGTAAATACAGGGCTTCTCTTCATTTTGGACAAAATCAAACTGTCTCGTTAAAACGAAGATTCCAACTCCGTGATGCTTGCTTCAGTCCATAAATGGCACGCTGAAGTTTGCATACTTTATGAATATTAGTTTGAGATATGAATCCCTTAGGCTGTTCCATGTAAATCTCCTCCTCGAGGAATCCATTTAGGAATGCCGTTTTCACATCCGTTTGCCATATTTCATAATCTAAGTGGGCTGCTATGGCAAGCATCATGCGAATAGACTTAATCATAGCTACAGGCGAGAAGGTCTCGAAGTAATCGATTCCTTCTCTTTGGGAATAACCCTTTGCCACAAGCCTGGCCTTATAGGTATCAACCTTGCCATCTCCACCAGTCTTTCTTTTATAGATCCATTTGTTTCCAATAGGCACTATGCCTTTAGGACGATCTACTAAAGTCCAGACCTGATTAGCATGCATTGAGTCTATCTCAGCTTCCATAGCTTCTTGCTACTTGGTGGAGTCAACATCTACCATCGCTTGGTCGTATGTAGAAGGATCATTCTCTTGACTACTTTCTGTCATCTCATGGACACCCAGTTCCTCTTGATGCAGATAGTCATACCTCTCAGGTAATTGAGAAATTCTACTAGACTTGCGAGGTTGTGTTTGTATTTCAGAAGGTTGGGTTCTAATATCTTGCATAGGTGTCTCATTTGGTGTTTCTTTTATTTCTTCTAAAGAAATATTTCTACCTGCCCCTCCTTCCTGAATAAACTGATCTTCCAGGAAGTGTGCTTGTATAGCAACGATGATCCTATGATCTTCGTGCATGTAGAATAGATATCCCATGGAATCCCCTGGATATCCTATGAAATGACCTTTCACAGACCTAGTTTCCAATTTCTCTACTTTAGTCTTCTTGACATAAGCAGGGCATCCCCAAATCCTAATGTGATTAAGACTTGGTTTCTTACCTCTCCACATCTCGTGAGGAGTCGTAGGAACGGATTTGGAAGGACATATGTTCAAGATATGCACAGCAGTAAGGAGCGCGTAACCCCACAGATAAATCGGTAGATCAGTATAGTTAAGCATGGAGCGAACCATGTCCAACAAGGTTCGGTTCCTTCTTTCTGATACACCATTTAATTGTGGAGTAGCTGGAGGAGTGAATTGTGACACTATTCCTAGTTCCTTTAAGAACTCATCAAATTCGGTACTCATGTACTCACCACCCCGGTCTGACCGAAGAGTCTTAACACGGTTACCTGTTTGATTTTCAACTAGGGCTTTAAATTCCTTGAATTTATCAAAAGCTTCAGACTTATGTTTCATTAAGTACACGAATCCATACCTGGTATGGTCATCAGTGAATTTAATGAAATACTGAAAGTCGTCTCATGCCACTTCAAAAGGGCCACAAACGTCGGTATGGATCAATCCAAGTTTTTCAGCAGCTCTTTCAAAAGTCCCTGCGAAGGGTAACTTAGTCATTTTGCCTTGAAGGCAAGATTCACAAGTTGGATAGGGATCTGATCCCAATGGACCCGTAAACCCATCTTTCTCCATTTTATGAACTTTGGTCTGACCGATATGACCAAGTCTAAGATGCCACTTAAGTGCTTGGTTCGTTTCATCCCTACCACGCTTCCTAGTTATAGTGTTCACAGTTGTTTTGTTCTTTAGATTTAAATGGTATAAACCATTTAATAATGTAGCAGTACCAACCAATTTATTTCTAAAATAAATACGACAGGGCCCATCTCCAATAAAGAAGTGAAATCCCTTTCGGTCCATGACCGGAATTTATACAATATTTTTGTGCCCCTTGGGCAAAACAAGTACATCATCTAAAGTAAGAATAAAACCAGATTCTAAATCCAACATAAGGGATCCGATATCAGAAGTCTCGACACTATGCCCACTTCCGACGGTGACCATCACCTCCCCTGAATCCAGCTTCCTACTTCGTTCCAGATCCTAATTCATTGTACAAATGTGAGAACTCGCACCGGAATCAAGGAGAGCTATTGTCGATCCTGATTCATTGCCCTTTCCCTTGTCGATCTTGGCTATTGGACCTAACTGCTTCTTGTTCTTTTTCTTCTTATTCTTGGACTTCCATGTCCCAGAAGAAATCACAAGTGCAGCTTCCTTTCCCTTTGTCTTCATCGAGGCAGGCGGTCGTCGGTTGTTCATTAGCCCAGCTAAGTTACATGCAATCTCATTGCAGTTGAAGTTCATGACAAATTGTGAAAAGGAGTCAGGAAGTGACTGCAGGATAAGGTCAGTTTGGAGAGATGCATGTATCTGAAAATCAAGAGCTTCTAATCTCTCAATCATCGAGATCATCTTGAGGACATGGTCCCCAACCCTCTCTCCTTCCTTCATCCTGGCGCCGAATAATTGCTTCGATATCTCATATCTAGCAGTTCGGATATGCTCTCCATAGAGCTCAGCCAGGTGCGATAAGATGGCTCTCGAAGACGTCATATTTTCATGGGCACGTTGAAGCTCATTGGTCATTGAGCCTAACATGTACCCTCGCACTCTTATGTCGTCTTTTACCCATTTCTCATGGGCATCGACATCTTCCTGATTGGCTCGGGTTCTTGTAGGAGCCGTTGGGATGTCCGCCTCCAAGACGTATCCCAGCATTTCCATAGTTAGGACAATCCTCAAGTTCCGAAGCCAGCCCACATAGTTCGGACCGGTCAGGACGTTCTTTTCAAGTAGTATAGCGAGTGGGTTCATTGTCATATTGAGAGTTTTGTTAACTGCAGAGAATAATTTAAGATTCGTTAGTGATTATTTAATTATGATCCGAGTAAAGAATTTAAGGACTTTCTTTATTCATAACTCGGCTCCCACTATTTTATCGGCATTTACACACTCCCATGTTAAATCCGGAAGTCTTGGGTGAATTCATAGTGGTGATCGATTTTTTTACAAAGTTTAATAGAGGGCAACCCATACGGTTTCTATTCTATTATTCTTTATAAAGTGGTGTCTAATACCAACCCATCTAATGGATGAGTCGATCTTCTTTTACCCCTAGTTCACTTGCCCTCAACCCATTCGGTTTCTATGGCTCGCTGAACTATCTAAGTTTAAACCATCAACTCCTATTAGTCTGACAATTGAATCTTACCCGGCAACCCATACGGTTTATAGGGGTTTGATTTGTCACAACCAAAGGCATCTAATGCACTCTAGGAATTTATCAACTTATCCCAAAAATATTACCCCGACATACTCGGAAGAATAATATTCCGGTTTAGATTTCAATTTTCCATGAGTTTGACGGAGGGTAGGAAACCTCGTAACCTTTATAACTTAGTGTTTGTAAGTGGGAGTATTAGCGCGATTATATGTTACACTTTCCACATTAATCCGTTTATAAGCGCGGTTTGTCGGTTTGTTTGTTTGTCATACAATATGAAAACATACACAACCGAAAACTAACAACATGCAGTTCATGGACCGTTCCTAGAACAAAAACATCGTAATCTAATTACATGTCTTCGGTCTTGAATCTTCGTCTTCTCAAGCGAATCTTCCTCCGGTCTTCGTCATTACATATAAATTTTACATTTGAAAAATTGCATCCTATACAAATTTTCTAGCAAAATAAATAGGCTCAAAACGGCCTTTACAACCCAATCGAACAAAACAAACGATTCAAAACTAGGTCCATGAACTACATCCCCATTCAAAATTAATGCAACAATTACATTAAAATAAATGGCAATAATAATTAATCTAAAATTGATCTAATCAATAAAAATTAATCCAACAATTAGAATTAATCCAATTAATTCACTTAACCGTTAATTTTAATTTGCTAGGACAAAAAAAATAATTTATTAAATTAATTCCCATAAAATAAAATTACCATAATTATATTATAGTCAAATTAAATCCAATTTAATTTGCGGAAAATTAATTTACCGAACGAAATATAAAAACGCAGTCGGAAAACACAAGGGCCGGCCGCCGGCCCGGCTGTGCCAGCCCGGCCAGCTGCCAGCCCGGCCAATGACCAGCCGGCCAATGACCAGCCCAGTCAGCCCAACCCATTGACCCAGTGATCCCGTGATCCATTCGCCGGTCCAAATTTTACGGCTCATTTTTTCGTCCGAATCGAAAAATAATATTTTTCTAATTTTTATATTACACAAATAAATCAATTTTTCAAAAGAAAAATAGATTTATATTGTAACATAAAATCATGAAAAATAATTTTTAGATGAACAATTAAACATCAACAATTAAAATTTTTATGATACTAAATAAAAAAAAATCAAGCATTCCAAATGCAAATATCGAATATACGATCGCATAGACCTTGCTCCGATACCACTGTTGGGATTCGGTAATAAAAACCGAATTACGCAGCGGAAAATAAACCGGTCCAACCGGATAAAACCAAACCCCAAAAACGGACCGATCAAGCATCATATAAACGAATATAAATAACGAGGAAGAGAATCAAAGAATACTTACCCTCGTAGTCCTTTGATGATATAATCTTCGAAGGTGAAACCCGAACAAACTTTCTCCGGTTACCGACACGAACACGAATCTAATTCGTTGTAGCTTGTTGAATGATCCAACACCGAAATTGCCGAATGTCTCTACGTTATTACGCGTCGGATATTGATTGGAAAAATAAAATATCAATTCGTTCTCAAAGAACACGGCTAGGAATTGATACGGTATTTTTCTTCTCTTCTTTTCTTCCTTTTCTTTCTCTCAAAGATGAACCAAAAAAAAATTTTCTCTCCCTTCCCTTGTGAACTCACGGCTGAATTCACTTAGAATTTTTGAGTGTGTTTCTTTGTTATACAAAGTCATCCCATAATGTGAAGATATTTTCATTATATAATGGAGATGATATCAAAATGATGAGATATGAAATCTCATCCTTTTGTCTTCAACCCATTAAACAATTAAACACACAACACACACCACATGGAAGGAAGGGAGGGGCGGCCTACATAGGTTTGGTGAGAAAACGACCCGAGCCACTCGGTTCGTGTACCGGACGTTCGCGTGTCTAGTCCGTTAAATACACTTCGTTTTATCCCAAATGTATTTATACTTAATTAATTAATCCAATTAATTAATTTTATCAAATACAAAATTATAATAATATATTTCCAAGAAATAATTATTTATGAATTAAATTAATTACCCAGTAATTAATTTCAATTCACTAGACCGCATGATTTATCAAATAAATCAAAATAGATATCTAATATCCAATATTAATGAAGAGATAATAAATACATATTTATCCATCAAATATTCTTGTGCGCGACTCCGTAGGTCCGTCTTAGTCGGCAATGGGAGGAACCAAGGAGTACGGGTAACACTTAGTCAGTCTAGTGCTTCGTACCGTAACCCAACTAAGAACGAATGATCGGATCATTCCAAAACCATTATGTCGTGAATACCGTATACGTATAAACCCTTCAATCATATGTCCCGATCAAGTATTAGGGTCACGGAAAAGTCAAACCCTACTGTAACTTGACTCTATGCTTTCTGTTAATGCAAACTGAGATCATCGAGCTCTCGTGTATCAAATACAACTAGCTCTAAATGCTTTGGCCAAAGACTTATAATCTCATTTGCCATTAACCGCATAGGACATTTACCTGCTCACTTACAGGAGAAAGAATTCTTTCTTGGTATTCAGTAGAGACTGCTACTTGCCCACTAAGTTGCATTTCGAGGTTGACCCCACCCACCGGCGATTGGATCGAACTACTCTAATGACTGACTCAATGTCACAAGCACATCTCCTACTGAAACCTCAAGTCAAAGGTCCACGTATACCTATCACAACCTTCGATCCAGTCATTGACAAACCCTGAGTGATATCCATGTGACCGAATCGAGGTGAGTCGTGTTCGAGTACACTAATCTCATAAGCATACCAATAACGTGTGCTCCCACTAACTCTTAGTGAAGACCGGCACTCTACATGTCAAAGTACACGTTATACAAGTCTTGTCTAAACTTATTGCCCAGTTAAGTTTTATCGACTTACGAACAAGTTAAGCATTTGAGCTCTAAACACTTCCAGTGCCTATCTCCTTATCTCCATAAGGAGTAGAATGTTTGCTCTCAAATGCAAGGACTATTATTCTATATACCAAATCACAATGCCAGTGATATACAATAATATAGAAATAATTATTGTCTTATTAAATATTCATAATTACAATGCAAATACTCTCACTCTCTCATCCTCTGAGTGGCATTCGACGGCATATCCCTAACAGAAACTTGACTGGGCGTTAAGTTGATGTGAAGACTTGTATGACGTGTTCTTTGACAAGGAGAGTGCTTGTCGAACACTAATGGTTAGTGGGAGCACACGTTATATGTATGCTAATTGGATTAGTATACTCGAACCGACTCACCCTCGATTCGTCACACAAATTTCACTCCGGGACAGTCAATGACGGAATCGAAAGGTTGTGATAGGTATTCGTGAACCTTCGACTTGAGGATTTAGTTGGGATGTACTTGTGACGTCAAGATTCTCATTAGAGTAGTTTGACCCTGTAAACCGGAAGGTGGGGGTCAACCTCGACGTGCATCTTGATGGGCAAGTAGGAGGTCCTACTGAATACCAAGATAGAATTCTTTTTCCTGTTAGTGAACGGGTTATATGTCCTATGCGGTTATTGACGGATGAGATCATAAGTCTTTGGCCAAAGAATTGGAGCTAGTTGTATTGGATACACGAGAGCTTCAATGATCTCGATTTGCACTAACGCATGCATAGCGTTAAGATGGGGTTTGACTGACCGTGACCCTATAACTTGATCGGGACATGTGAAAGAAGGGTTTATACGTATATTGGTATTCACGACAGAATGGTTCTTGAATGATCCCAATCATTCGTTCTTAGTTGGGATACAGTGTACGCCGCCAGGCTGGCTAGGTGGTGCTACTACTCTTTGATTCCTCCCATTGCTGACTGAGACGGACCTACCGAGTCGCACAATAGGATTGACGACGGAATGAATCGAGCTTATTCTCTCATTATGAATATTAGATATTGGATATCTAATTTATTGGGACATTGGATGTCTAAATTGATTTATTGGATAAATTAATTTACAGCCTAATGAATTAAATAAATTACTGGTTGATTAATTTAATTCATGGATATAATTATTTCTTGGAGAAATTAATTATGTTATTATGTATTTGATATGATTAATTAATTGGATTAATTAATCGATATAAATACATCGGAACAGAATCGGAGTTTATCTGTTTGGACCCACGGGAGTCCGAAATGGACCAAACTCCTCCTACCCTTCTAGATGGACGCCCCCCCTTTGTCTTCCACCTAATGTGGTGGAAGACTTCATGATTTAATACCATGAAGTATTTTGTCATAGGGGACATGGAATCTCCGTTTATATTGCAAAAGGTGATTTGTTGAGATTGATTGAAGAATAAAAAAAGGGAAGACTACCTCTCACTCTTTCTAATTCCATTCTAACCGTGAGTTTGAGAGAGAGAGAGAAGGAAAAATAGTTTTTCCAAGTCTTCTACTTATTCTTCATTGATCTTGAATTTTCTTGGAGAAATATCAAGATATTAATTGAGAGAAACAGATTAAAAACACTTAGAGTGTAATAATCTTAATTTACAAGCTTCTACAAACTTGCTCTAGCCGTATCCTTGGAGGATAGCAAGGCGTAGTCGTTCCGGTCATCTTCCGGCGCGTGGCAAATATAGACGCGGTCCTTTTGGCATTGGATCATCCAAGAGCTTGGAGTGGATTGGATCGTAGGGAAAGCAATCTAAAGCTTGGGGAATAGCTCAAGAGAAGGAATCCATTTAATCAACGGACTACAAGGGTGAGTTTCTATATCTCTTGTGTTTCGTATAATATTCATATATACGTAGCTCGATCGATCCTCGTAGGGATTCAGATCGAATTAATTTTTATTTTACTGCTTCCGCTGGGCCTTCGTTTTAGGCACCGAATCCCAACATTTTCTTAGTAGAGAAATGTGAAATATGTTGTGTATCTGAGACATTGATGCTGGCAACTCTAGTCGATAAGCTACTTCACCAAGCCGCTCAGTAATAGAAAATGGTCCAATGTATCTTGGACTCAGTTTTCTTTTCTTACTAAATCTCATTATTCCTTCATTGGAGAAACTTTCAGGAATACTCGATCACCAACGACACATTCCAGCGCTCTTCTCCTAGTATCCGCATAACTCTTTTGTCTACTTTGAGTCGTTCTCATTATTTGTCTGATCAGTGAAACTGCTTCTGTCATTTTTTGAATCATATCAAAACCTAAAAGTCTTCATTCACCAACCTCATCCCAATGTAATGGAACACAACACTTCCGGCCATATAAAGTTTCATAAGGAGCCATTCCAATTGTACTTTAATAACTGTTATTGTAGGATAATTCAATCAGAGGTAAATGTTTACTCCACTGGTCCTGAAAGTACATAACACAGGATCTGAGCATATCTTCAAGAGTTTGTATAGTTCTTTCCGATTGCCCATCCGAATGTGGATGATAAGCAGTGCTGAAACACAAGTGGGTGCTCAATGATCTATGCAAGCTCTTCCAAAAAGATGATACAAATCGTGAATCTCTGTCTGATACAATAGATAATGCAACTCCATGTAGTCTGGCTATTTCCTGTATATATAGTTGAGCATAGCGATCTATGGAGTATGCCGTACAAACTAGAAGAAAGTGAGCTGATTTTGTCAATTGATGAACTATAACCCAAATAGATCGTGTCCTTTCACTATTCTTGGTAAACCTGTCACGAAGTCCGTCGTAGTGTCCTCCCACTTCCATTTTGGAATACATAAGGTTTGGAAGGTGCCTGCTGGTCTTTGATGCTCTGCTTTTACCTATTGACATGTTAGACATTGCTCCACATATTGTGCAATATATTATTTCATACCTGGCCACCAATAATGTAATTTCAAGTCTTTGTACATCTTGATTGCTCCTGGATGTACTGAATATGGTGTTGAATGTGCCTCTAATAATATTTCTCTACGAACATCGTCAACATTAAGTGCACATAAATGGTTTCTAAATCGAATACGATCTTCTGACAATTGGAAGCCTGAGATGCTCCTAATTCAGTATTCTTCTTTATTTTATCTAAGTCTTGATCATCTTTCTACCCTTGCTGAATTCTATCAATTAAGGTAGGTCGAAGGGTTAATGCTGACAATTTTGCCTCTATCCGTTACGTTGGATAATTTTTTCATACATATTCATCAAATCGTGTAACTCTGGCTTCTAGATCAAAGTCATGGCCGCAGTAGATTGTGCTGATTTGCTGTTTAAGGCATCTGCTACCACATTAACTTTAACAGGACGTGAGTTCATAACATAATCATAGTCTTTAACAAGTTCTAACCATCTTCATTATCTCATATTTAATTCTTTCTGAGTGAAGAAACATTTCAGGCACTTGGGATCAGTATAAATTTCAAAGCATTCTCCATATAGGTAATGCCTCCATATTTTAAATGCAAACACCACTGCAGCAAGTTCTAAATCATGTGGTAGGTAGTCTTTTTCATACTTCTTCAGTTGTCTAGATGCATATGCTATTACTTTACCATTCTGCATCAATATACAACCTAGATCGTGTAATATCCACACTTTCTATTTTTAATAATTTCTATTTTTAGTACATTTTCATTTCGGACGACTCGCTTGTAAGTGTTGTAGTATTCTGAAACCATTTTGTTTTTCATTCATGACCATCTGGACGAGTTTCGGAGTTGTTTTTATGGGATTTTACTTATTGTGTAACTTTCCGCGTTGAGGCTCGATTCTCGTAAATCTCGTTCTAACCGGGCATTTCGTTACCTTTGCGGGTTCCTTTAATATTTTTAGTTATGTTACAACTTTCTGAGATTGTTGTTCAGGTCTCGAATCTAGATTTTCGAATGTTTGGGTTGTTTTGTAAATTCTTATTATTTTGGGCATTGATGCTAATATTCATTTATTCCGGCCTTCGGATGGCCGGAGGCATGTGATGGTTTTTATGTTTATCTCATCAGTAAAAGATCTTCGTATATATGTGGTCTCATCCCTTGTACTCACATTCCAGTTGTTGGTGAGTCGTTGTTTCAAACCAGCTTGACCTGCGGCCAGGGCTGAGTTACGGCCATAAGATGGTATGCATTACGGCCGTAAGATTTTATACATTACGACCGTAATATCCTTTTTATAGCGGCCGTAATGTAGTTGAGTATTTTGGGCAGTGAGGTCGAGGGATGAGTTACGACCGTAAGATTATATGCATTACGGCCGTAAAAATTTATACATTATGGCCGTAATGTCCTTTTCGAAGCGGCCGTAATATAGTTGAGCATTTTGGGCAGTGAGGTCGTGAATACCATTACAGCCGTAATGGTATAGGTGTTACGGCCGTAACACCTACCCAATTTATAAACCGGGCAGTGACCTTTTTCTTCATTTCTTCACCATTCTTCTTCTTCTTGCACGACAGGAGCTATTCTTCAGGCTAGGAATAGTCCGTTTTCCACCCTGGAGAAGTATATTCAGCATCCTAACATCACCCTAACACCAAATCATCCGTTGTTCATCTTCGAATCAAGTTAAGATCTCATAGAACCCTAGTTTTGTGATTTTAGGGGTTTTGGTGGTGATCTTGTCTTTTTAATCCGATTTAACCTATATTGTTGTTAGATTTCGATAGTATACTAGTAATCCTAGGTTTTCTTGTTGTTTTGTGGACTGAAATCCCATTATTTCCACCGTTCATCAATTTCGATCCATTATGCACTCTTAGTGTTCGTCAAATTGTCCCAAAGGGTAGAATTTAGGATGATTCCTTTCGCTCTTAATAGTATTGAGTTCGACTTGTGCCATTGTGTATTAGGAATAGACCTTCTAAAGGAGTTGGACCAAAACCCTTCCTTTTCACCATTTCTTCATGTCGTGTGGTTCAAAGCAAGTACTTATTTTACATCGTATTATATAGAATGTAAATTTGACATTGATGAAAAGTTGTGATAATTGTGTGTGTGTATGTTGATAATGTTCTTCCACCTGGGGACGGTTCAACGGGACCTCTGGGGATCGAGGGTACGACCATGGAAGTGGTTTCCCACCTGGGGACAATCCGACGGGGCCTCTGGGGGTCGATACTAAAGGGTACGACCACGGGTTACCAAGTGTGCAATCGTGTTGGAGTAATGTGATGTTATGATTTCTTCGATGGTCATGTTTTGTTGAAAACGTGATATTCCGGAATATTGGCTTTCTAATATTTTCAAATGTGTTTTTCATGTTGGATTGTACTTGTATGCAATATTATGTAAATCTGTACTTGCACTAGCTATTCGAATGATAACTCTTAGTTGGTGGAAATGCGTCTTATGCATTTCAGGTATCAGGAGAGCTGAGGAGACGGCACGGGAACCACATGCAAAGGATGGCCCATCATGACGATGAGGTTCGAGTCAGTGTTATTTCGTTTTACTATATTTATTCAGATATTGGTTAATGATGTCGTTGAAGTCCCTTGCGTGGGAATTGAATACATTTCACTCTCTGTTTTGTTGGTATTGAACTAAAATATTTGGGCCAAGGACACGGCCTTACTTATTATTATTAATGTGTCTTATGGGATTTCTTTTGTGGATTATGTGTCATGTGTTAACCTGGTAGATCTTGTGAAGGTTCTACGGCGTGTAATCTCCGTTCTGAGAGTTGGGGTGTTACATTTATATTATCAGAGCCCTTGGGTTATGAATACCTAGGCTGTTGGTTAATTTTGGGTCTGTCAGTTGTGTCATAAAAGTCAGTTGTTGAGCCTAATATCATCGTGCTACCATCTCTTCGTGCGACCCGTGGCTGTAAGTCTCCTCGAACTCTTACATTTTTGTACCTTATTTCTCTTGTGCAGATTGGACCGTTAGTTGTGGTACCAACTTTATAAATTGTGAATTTTTCTGATATTGTTCTTTTCAATTATTTTCTTCAGTATTTTGAGGGGTCGCGGTAGACCATCTAGGGGATGCGGCCGAGGTTGTGGTCGTGGTGCTAGTAGTGAGAAAGTTCCGCTTTCTCAGTCATCTGCAAATTCGGCCTCTCATTCAGTGCCAAATACTCTACCATTGAGTTCTAATGGGCAACTGAATTTATCAGTAAGTCATGATCAACCGTCGGGTAATAATGCCGACACTGGAGCTATTGTTGTACTTCAGCAGTTGGTAGCTCAGCTCGCTCAGATAGCTCAGGGTGGGCATCAGAATCTGCCCCCGACTCTAGAAGACGAGGCTAGTAAATGACTTCAGAAAGTGACTAAGATGCACCCCCTTATTTCACTAGCTCTACTGACTCCCTAGGTTGGGAGAATTGGCTTTTTCAGTTGGGAAGGACATTTGATGCCCTAGCTTGTCCTGACGACAGGAGGGTATCTATTGCTCAGTACCTCCTGGATAAGGAAGCTACGGAGTGGTGGGAGGCTGTGATGACCAGGGACCGTTTAGCCACCTGGGAGGAGTTTAAGACCGCTATGAAAGCGGAATACTACCCATCGCCTATTTGGGAGCATAGGATCGTTGAGTTCTTTACTATTACACCTCAGTATGTACCGATCTCTCAGGCCATCATCACTTATGACCAACAGTTGGGATACATGAAAGAGCAAGTAAGGACAGAGGCTGATAAGATTCGCTACTTTAATATGCGCATGAAATCGCATATCAGGCAGAGTATGGCACCACTCATGTGTGCCACATTGAAAGAATACCAGGATCGCGCTCTAGCAATTGAGATGGCACTCCCGGATTCAGAGTCAGGTTCCGAAGCTAAGAAACAGAAGACTACTGGCAGTTTCTCGGCCGGTAATGGTGGTCAGTTTTTGAGGTCTCAGTCTCCTCCAGTATCTGGGAAGATGCCGTTTCACAAGACGGGAGGGTCTCAGGGCAACCGCTCAGTCCAGTCCACGATACCATACAGTAGAGTTTGCTTCAATTGTAGTCAGAGTGAGCATTTGGCAAAGAATTGTCCGTATCCTCCGGTTACATGTTTCTCATGCGGACGAAGTGGTCATCGTGTGACTCATTGTGAAGCAGTCGCCAAGTCAGTCAGGGCTCCAATGGTAACTACAGCAACGGGAGAACCTAGTGTCGGCCAGAAGGCTCCGGTATCATAGAGTCCTCAAGGTACGGGTCGTGGTAGAGGTCGGGGCCAGCCGGACCGCCATGCAGTGTCGGGTTCGGGCTCAATACACCCCCAGTTATATCAAATGAGGCGCGTGGAGGAGACAGACGCTTCGGTGGCAGCAGGTACCACTTAGATCCTTTCTCATCCAGTTTCCGTGCTTTTTGATTCGGGTGATACTCATTCATTCATTGCATGGGATTGTGTGTGTCGTATTGGCATTGACTGTTTATTTGAGTGCGAACCGTTTGTAGTGGGCATTCCTAGTGGGGATCATATGGTCGGGACTCGGGAAGTTAGAGACTACCCAGTGAGGATCGGGAATCGAGATTAGCCCTCGAAACTCATTGTTGTAGACCTTAAGGGTGAGGATTTGATCCTCGGGGATGATTGGTTGGATCGTCACGGTGCTATCATGGACTATCGAACTCGTACCATCTCGATAGTGGCCGAGGATGGCACGGAGCATACTCTTGTGGGTTGTAAGCCGGGTAGATCCGGGAATGTGATTAGCACCTTGAAGGCGAAGAAACTTCTAAAACAGGCTGCATAGGCTATTGGTGTTACGCTCTGAAGTCGGAAGATGGTGGAGTTGACATGTCGTCGATTCCAGTTGTTAGCGAATATCCTGACGTATTTCCAAATGACTTGCCGGTATTACCAATGCAGCGGGAGGTTGAGTTTCCTATTGATCTAGAGCCGAATGCGGCTCCTGTTTCTCGAGCACCATACCGTATGTCACCGTCGGAGATGTTGGAGTTAAATAAACAGTTGGGGGAATTGTTAGATAAAGGGTATATTCGATCGAGCGTGTCACCTTGGGGTGCGCCTGTGCTTTTTGTTAAGAAGAAGGATGGATCGCTTCGTTTATGTATCGACTACCGAGAATTGAACAAGTGGACCATAAAAAACAAATACCCTTTACCCCGAATTGACGACTTGTTTGATCAGCTTCAAGGAGCGATAGTCTTCTCGAAGATTGATTTACGATCGGGTTATTATCAGTTAAGGATTCATGATAGCAACATACCGAAAGCTGCTTTTCGGACGAGATATGGCCATTACGAGTTTGAGGTTATGTCTTTCGGGCTAACCAATGCCCCAGCAGTGTTTATGCAGCTGATGAACAAAGTTTTTATCGAGTATCTGGACAAATTTGTGGTCGTCTTTATCGACGACATTCTTATCTATTCGCGGAGTCAGGAGGAGCACGCTTTACATCTCTGGATTGTGTTAGACATTTTGAGAGCTGAGCAGTTGTATGCAAAATTTCTAAGTGTGAGTTTTGGATCAAGGAAGTGACATTCCTCGGGCATGTGATTTCAGCAGAGGGAGTTCGGGTTGATCCACAGAAGATAGAGGCGGTGTTAGCATGGTAACTGCCTAAGAATATAAAAGAAGTGAGGAGTTTTCTAGGACTTGCGGGCTATTATCGTAGGTTCGTAGAAGGATTTTCTAAGATCGCTCGCCCACTCATGCAATTACTTCAGAAAACCCAGAAATTCGAGTGGAACGCGGACACGCAGGATAGTTTGGAGGAGTTGAAGAGACGGTTGACTACCGCACCAGTTTTAGCTTTGCCTCAGGGGAACGAGGACTTTGTGGTTTATAGTGATGCTTCGGGCCTCGGACTCAGTTGTGTTTTGATGTAGAGAGATAGAGTTATTGCTTATGCATCTCGTTAGTTGAAACCTTATGAAGCAAATTCCCTACACATGATTTGGAGTTAGCTGTGGTCGTTTTCACTTTAAAGATTTAGAGCCATTATCTCTATGGTTTGTCGTGTAAGATTTACATGGATCACAAGAGTTTGAAGTACATCTTTAGTCAGAAGGAGTTGAACATGAGGCAGCGTAGGTGGCTAGAAATAATCAAAGATTATGATCTTGAGATTCTTTACCATCCGGGAAAGGCTAATGTAGTGGCAGATGCTTTGAGTCGTAAGCCGATGGCTCTACAGATGTTATAGGTACTTACATCTCAAAGTAGAATCCATCGGGATTTTATTTGTCAGGATATCAAAGTTTGAGTTCAGAAAGTTCAGGGTCAGTTGTGTGCATTAGAGATCACTTCGTCGTTGATTGATGATATCAAGGCGAGTCAGTATGATGACCCACTTTTAGTCCAGTTGAGAGAGGATGTGAAGAAAGGGAAGGCTCCTAGGTTTGTGGTTCAGGATGACAGAATTTTGAGGTTTAGAGGCAGATTGTGTGTACCTAGTGATGTCGAGTTGAGACAGAAAATCTTGAAAGAAGCTCATACTACGCCTTATTCCATACATCATGGTACAAGCAAAATGTACAAGGATGTAAGGAGTAACTACTAGTGGAGTAACATGAAGACGGACGTTACCGAGTTTGTGTCAAGGTGTTTGACCTGTCAGCAGGTTAAGATCGAGCATCAGCGACCCGCGGGGTTATTGCAGCCACTTCCTATCCCAGAATCGAAGTGGGGGGATATTTGTATGGATTTCATTACCAGTATGCCTAGGACCCGGACTGGGATGAACATGATTTGGGTCATTGTCGATCGAATAACCAAATCTGCTCATTTTCTGGGTATTAAGGATGCTTGGGGACCGAAGAGGCTAGCACGAGTATTCATTGCATAAATCATGAGGTTGCATGGGACTCCTAAGAGTATTATTTTGGATCGGGATGGCCAGTTTATATCACATTTCTGGCAGGCTGTTCATCGGGCTCTGGGGACTAAATTGAGACTCTGTACATCCTACCATCCTCAGACTTACGGACAGTCGGAGCGGACGATTCAGACACTTGAGGATATGTTGACAGTATGTGCCTTAGACTGGAAATATGATTGGGAAGCGCACTTGCCGTTGATCGAGTTCACGTACAACAACAGTTGGCATGCTTCGATCAAAATGGCACCATTGGAGGCATTGTAGAAGAAGGTGAAGATCGTCGTTGTGTTGGGATGATACATCCGAATTGATTGGCACCAAACCAGATTTAGTCGTTGAGACGAGAGAGAAGATCGCCTTGATTCGTGGTAGATTGTTAACAGCTCAGAGTCAATAAAAATCCTATGCCGACTCGCGTCGCTGCCGTTAGAGTTTGAGGTTGGAGACCATGTATTATTAAAGGTGTCTCCAACTCTAGGAGTTTACTGCTTCGGTCGGAAGGGTAAACTTAGCCCGAGATATATTGGACCGTTCGAGATTTTAGAGCGAGTTAGAGATCTTGCATACTGTTTGGGTTTACCACTGTCATTGAGTCATGTGCATAACGTATTTCATGTTTCCCATCTTAGGAAGTATGTACCGGACCCTAGCCATATTATTGATTTTGGAGAGATTGAGTTTGGTCCCGACAATAACTTTGAAGAGAGACCAATTCAGATTTTGGAGCGTCGGGTGAAACAACTAAGGCACAAAACTATTCCTTTGGTTAAAGTGCAGTGGTCGAGACACGAATCTGAGGAAGCAACGTGGGAAACTGAGGACAATATGAAGGCGAGATACCCCGAGTTATTTATTTTGTAAAGTTTCGGGACAAAACTTTTTTTAGGGGGAGAGAATGTCATATCCGCACTTTCTATTTTTAGTAATTTCTATTTTTAGTACATTTTTATTTCGGACGACGCTTGTAAGTGTTTTGGTATTCTGAAACCATTTTGTTTTGCATTCATGACCATCCGGATGAGTTTCAGAGTTGTTTTTATGGGATTTTACTTATTGTATAACTTTTCGCGTTGAGGCTCGATTCTCGTAAATCTCGTTCTAACCTGGCATTTCGTTACCTTTGCGAGTTCCTTTAATATTTCTGGTTATGTTACAATTTTCTGAGATTGTTGTTTAGGTCTCGAATCTAGATTTTTGAAAGTTTGGGTCGTTTTGTAAATTCTTATTATTTTGGGCATTGACCCTAATATTCATTTATTCCGGCCTTCGGACGGCCGGAGGCATGTGATGGTTTTTATGTTTATCTCGTCACTAAAAGATCTTCGCATTGCTATGGTTTCATCCCTTGTACTCTCATTCCGGTCGTTGGTGAGTCGTTGTTTCAAACCAGCCTGACCTGCTGCCAGGGCTGAGTTACGGCCGTAAGATGGTGTGCATTACAGCCGTAATGTCCTTTTTGTAGCGGTCGTAATGTAGTTGAGTATTTTGGGCAGTGAGGTCGGGGGCTGAGTTACGGCCGTAAGATTGTATGCATTACGGCCGTAAGAATTTATACATTACAGCCGTAATGTCCTTTCCATGGTGGCCGTAATGTAGTTGAGTATTTTGGGCAGTGAGATCGCGAATACCATTACCGCCGTAATGGTATAGGTGTTACGGCCGTAACACCTGCCCATTTTATAAACTAGGCAGCGACCTTTTTCTTCATTTCTTCACCATTCTTCTTCTTCTAGCGCGATGGGAGCGATCCTTCAGGCTATGAATTGTCCGTTTTTCTCCCAAACTCCATTGGAGAAGTATATTCAGCATCCTAACATCACCCTAACACCAAATCATCCATTATTTATCTTCGAATCAAGGTAAGATTTCCTAGAACCCTAGTTTTGCGATTTTGGGGGTTTTGGTGGTGATTTTGTCTTTTTAATCCGATTTAACCTACATTGTTGTTAGATTTCGATACTATACTAGTAATCCTGGGTTTCCTTATCGTTTTGTGGATGAAAATCCCGTTATTTCCACCGTTGATCAATTTCGATCCATTATGCACTCGTAGTGTTTGTCAAATTATCCCAAAGGGTAGGATTTAAGATGATTTCTTTCGCTCTTCATAGTATTGAGTTCGACTTGTGCCATTGTGTATTAGGAATGGAACTTCAAAGGGAGTTGGACCAAAGACATTCCCTTTCACCGTTTTCTTCACGTCGTATGGTTCAAGGGAAATACTTATTTTACATCGTATAATATAGAATGTAAATTTGACATTGATGAAAAGTTGTGATAATTGTGTGTGTGTGTGTGTATGTTGATGA
This sequence comes from Orobanche coerulescens, assembly GCA_033398695.1. NCBI lineage: Eukaryota > Viridiplantae > Streptophyta > Magnoliopsida > Lamiales > Orobanchaceae > Orobanche > Orobanche coerulescens. Next base: position 94,585,062 of record CM065816.1, read on the forward strand.
TATTCTTCCACCTGGGGACGGTTCGACGTGACCTCTGGGGGTCGCTACTAAGTGGTACGACCGCAGAAGTGGTTTCCCACATGGGGACGGTCCGATGGGGCCAAGTTGAAGTAAGTAATCGACAAATAAAGGCAATACTTGAGAAGACAGTGAAGCCGACAGGAAAGGATGGTCATGTTTTGTTGAAAATGTGATATTCCGGAATATTGTCTTTCTAATATTTTCAAATGTGTTTTTCATGTTGGATTGTACTCGTATGTAATATTATGTAAATTTGTACTTGCACTAGCTATTCGAATGCTAACCCCTTAAATTGGGGAAATACATCTTATGCAAAGTATGGACTAGCATGATGATGAAGCTTGAGTCGGTGTTATTTCTTTTTACTATATTTCTTCAGTTATTAGTTAATGATGTCGTTGAAGTCTCCTGCGTGGTCATTGAATACATTTTACTCTCTGTTTTGTTGGTATTGAACTAAAATGTTTTGGTCGAGGCCACGGCCCTACTTATTATTATTTATGTGTCTTACGTGATTTCTTAGGTGGATTATGTGTCATGTGTTAGCCTGGTAAACCTTGTGAAGGTTCTACGGCGTGTATTGTCCCTTATGAGATTTGGGGTGTTACAGACTGTTCTTTGAAGCATCACAATAGACCTTAAAACCTACAGTTCCCATTGGAATGGTCAAAATCAATGCGATGTCAACAGCTTCTTCAGTTCTTGAAAGCTCTCCATAGATTTTGTCCACCTGAAGAAAACATTCTTTCTAGTCAATTGTGTTAATGGAGAGGCAATTTTGGAGATTCCCTCTACAAATCGATGGTAATATCCAGCTAGCCAAAGAAAGTTGTGTACTTCTGTAGAATTTGTGGGTTGTGGCCAATTATTGATTACTTAAACTTTGCTTGGGTCTTCTGGAATCCCTGCTCCAGATACAACATGCCCCAATAATACCACTCGGTCTAACCAAAAATTGCACTTTTTAAACATAGAATATAGCCGCTTCTCTGTTAATACTTCTAAAACTTTCCTTAGATACACTGCATGGTCTTCTTTGGTCTTCGAATATATGAGAATATCATTAATAAACACAATAACAAATATATCGAGGAAATCTTTATACACCCTATTCATTAAATCCATGAATGCTGCTAGGACATTTGTAGGCCAAATGGCATGACCAAAAACTCACAGTGTCCATACCTCATACTGAATGCCATTTTAGGATGTCTTCTTCCTATATTTTCAATTGTTGGTACCCTGCAAAATGAAAATAGAAACCATTTGTTATTTCACTGCGTCTTCTCTGCCAGGGTTTGGGAGACTGTGAAACAATGGTGTGGATTTCAGGGAGGAGCATAGGATTGTAGGGAGATGGACAAGCTGCAAACGCACTATGGATCTAATAGAAGCAAACAAAGACTATACAGAATGAGTGTAACAGTCGTAGTTTATTGCATTTGGAGGGAAAGAAATCACAGAAAATTTCAAGAGAAGACATCTACAGAGGAAAAGGTGATTAACGCGTGTAAGTATTTGATTACGGTGAGATGCAAGGAAAAAGCTTGTTTATTAGCCTTGCTGAAGGATTAGTTTTTTGTTTTGCTAGAGTTTCTTTTTCTGAGAGGATGAATTTGTATAGAACTCTACTGTTTGGGAGCATATGAGTTGTATAGGTTGTAATAGTTGTGCTTAATATCTTACCTTGGTGAAATAAAATGGAGAAAATTTTACCAAAAAAAATTGTTGGTACCTTGGTCGCAAATCAATTTTGGAAAAGAGATGTGCCTTTAAGTGGATCAAACAAGTCATCAATTTGAGGCAAAGGATACTTGCTCTTAATCGTGACTTTGTTGAGCGCTCTATAGTCTATACACATCCACAAGGAGCCATCATTCGTACGATCAAACAATATTGGCGCTCCATCTAGTGAAAAACTAGGCCTAATGAGGCCTTTACCTAACAGCTCTTGCAACTCTGTCTTTAGTTCTTTTAATTTAGCTCGTTCCATTCTATATGGTGACTTCGATATTGGTATGGTTCCCCTCTGTAAGTTAATCACAAACTCTATTTCACGATCTGGTGGTAGTCCCGATAGATCACTGGGAAACACTTCAGGATATTCTTTCACCACTGGTACTTCATTGACCCTTGAACAATCTTGCTTTTCAATACTCATTACACTTACTAGATAACCTTCACAACCACTATTTAATGGATGTTGTGCCTTCACTACTAAGATTACTGGAAATCTAAAATTCTTACTAACCTCGATAAATAAGGTTATTTCCCAGGTGGTTGGTACGTCACGATCTTTCTCCGACAGTCAACAGTAGCGCGATATTTTGATAACCAGTCCATACCCAAGATTATGTCATATTCATTCATGTCCAAAACAATTAAATCATTATAGAGTTCCCTACTTTCAATAGGAATACTACAGGATCATATGATCTTATTTTTTTGTTTTGGATCTCTGGAGGGGTCACTACATTATAACATACCTCAACCATTTCTGGTACTCTACCCAGTCTTCTCACATACTCGGTGGATGCAAATGAATGTGTAGCTCCAGGATCAAATAATACTGATGTTGAAATACCAAAGTTAGGAAGGTTACCTATGATACCTATGCTTTGGATTTTGTCTCGTTTGGGAAAACGTTCTCCATATGTCCAAGTTGTCCACATGAAAATCATACCTTAGATCCCACTAAGCAAACTCCACTATGTTGTTTTCCACAGTTACAGCATACCGGTAATGGTACAAATGGTCTGCCCTCTTCAAACTTCATACGCTTACTTGGATATCCTTGTTCTTGCCCCTTTTTAGACAGAAAACCAGCCCTTGGATTATGAGATTCAGGTGGCCTCTTTTTTCTCATTCCTAAACCAGCATTGGCATTGTCATTGAGCAAATTGCCGCAGAACCTCTTGTGTCTGTCGAATTTTTAGTTCTACCTATTCGGCCTCTCTCAACAACTATTGAATAAGTCATCCCTTAAATTCCTGCCATGCTGACATATTTGTAGAGTTCTGCTCTCAAGCCTTCAAGGAACCTCTCCACTTTAAGTGCTTTCGTGCTAACCATATGCTCGACAAACTTAGGCAGCAGTTCGAACTTGCAGACATAGCGTGAAACCGTCATACTTCCCTGTTTCAACTGTATAAATTCGTTCATCTTCATTGCACGAACAGGAGATGTAAATTACTTTTTGAAGAGTTCTTTAAACTTAGCCCAAGTCATTGTTGCCACATTCTCAATAACGCTTATCATATTCCACCAATGACCTGCACTGCCCCGTAACATGAAAGATGCACAAAGTACCTTATTCTCTTCAGAAACCTTACTATATTGGAACATATTCTCTATAGTCTTTATCCAATCCTCTACTTCTGTATGATCCACTGCGTTCTCAAATGTTGGGGGATTCTTTTGGGTACGGTACCACCACTAGAAGGGGGTTGAATAGTGCGGTTAAGATTAATGAACTCTTGTTGTGCGGAAGCGATAAATAATTGCTGAATATAAATGAAACCAGAGATTTATAGAGGTTCGGCAATGTTCCTACGTCCTCTCTCCTTCACTATTTTTTTATATAGGTTCAAGATAAACCTTTCCACCTTGTCTTCAATCAGTCCAAGGTAAACTATTACAATCTTGTCTTCAATCGGTCCAAGATAAACCGTTACAATCTCGTCTTTTTGTCGGTCCAAGATAAACCATTTTTCCTTTCCTATCGGACAAGGAAACAACCATTCTAGCTTTCTATCGATACTAGAAGAACCTCACTTTGATTTAGATTATGATTCTAACAATGTCGGATCCATGATCCTAATAACACCGAATCAAATCTACAATTCTTTCTTTTCTTTCGTGTATGGTTGAGTGAATTAAACACTCGAGCTTTTATCAATTAAGCTCGATTACAACGACCCGTTCAGTAGAATTCCGAAGAAGGACTGTTGGCAGCAGGTGGAGACATTTTTTGGCCCCTTCAAAAGTCAATGTGGGCAGGGTAGAGCTCGGCAGAGGGTTCGAGAATAGGTTCCTGTCCTTTCAGATAAGAAAAGAGTTCCAAACCTTTATGCAACAATAGTGTATACAACAATATTAGATGTATATAGGATTTGCTTGAACTTGTTGGTTTTTTATTACCAAATGCATTGGTATTTATAGGTGTGAGAGCCTAACTAGCCGTTAATGCCTCCTCCTCTTTAGCGTGCGCTATACTGTATGCCTAGCATGCACTAAGCGTTGTTGCGTATGTTAACTTGTATGGTTATGTACGTTAACGTCTATTCAAATCAGTCCAGTAACTTCTGCCTCTTTCACTTGCATACGTTAACTGTCACCCTCAGCGTACGTTAATGTCCATGTATCTGTTGCATTCAGTTGAGTAATTGTTGTTTTTCTTTGTTCGTCAACACATCATCAAATTTTTTTATAGTTATATGGAATAAAATATTCCAACAATCTCCCTCTTTTTGATGATGACAAAACAACAATACTTGATGGATTTATACCTGCAAAATATAAAAAATATACAGATCACAGTTTTCGGCTCCGTCTTTTTTAGTTTTCTTCTCCCAACATTGCTTCTTTTTTCTCCCAATTATTTCTCCCACACATCATTTCTCCCATCACGCCTTATCCCCCTTTTTGTTCTTAGCAAAAAGCATATAAAATCCTAAATCAATGAAAATATTTTGACAAAAAATGGGTATAATTCCCCTGAATTTAATATCTCCCCATGAAAAAAAATAACTTCCCCTGAGTTAAATACCAATTTGATTAAGTAATTAATTTTGAATTTTAGGGATCCAACCGACTGTACGTTGTTTTTGATTTGGCAAATAGACGATATTATGCATTATGGTTACTTTTGGAATTCATATTTTCTTAATTTTAATCGTTCGTCTAGGGATTTTGCAATTTGAAATATGATGTGCAATTTTCAAACATTTACCACATTGGGGTATTTTAAAGATTTAGTGGTTTCATTTTTATCACATTGTTTGAATCCCAATCCTTATTTATTTGACGAAAATTTTTGGATTGACAGTAATTTTTCAAATTTATCATTTCCAAAAGAAATTTTTTTCGCTAAATCTTTTAGTTCATTTTGAACTTTTAAGAGATCATCTTTTAATTTATTTTCTCTTTCTAAATAATACAATATATAATATCTTATATTATATATTACTTATTATTTAATCCTCTAATAAATATAATATCCAATATTATATTTATCTTTCCCGTTTGATATAATTAAATAAGATAATATATAATATCCCATATTATACATTACTCATTATTTAATTTTTTAATAAATATAATATCTAATATTATATCTATTAATTATTCTTGCTTGTCTTTAATTATCGTATGTGTGATCCAAAAGGCTTATATTATGTTGGAAATCATTTAATGCCTTATTAAATGATAAATCATAAGCGGTCTCTAGCAAGACATTATCACTATCCAAATAATATAAGTTTATAGCCCATTAAACCATTTAACGTGTCAAATTCCTTTGTCATGCGATATCATATTTGAACTAAGTCATGAAAACTGTCATACTTATTATGTTCAAATGCTTTCTCGATCTTAAATAGACTGATTGAGTTAAACGACTCTTCATTGAGCATGACCATGCATTTCCTTTGGTCCTACTTATCGACGGACCCAGCAGATATCTCTCTCCTTAAAGAGAGGGATAAGTCCCCATCTTGTTTATTCATTGCCCTCTAGATGACTCCCACTGATCTAGATCGCGAACATTTATGATCACTATGTTTCAGATGACGTGGATTATGTCAAGGCATAGCAGTTATCATGTTTGACTCTATGATAATCTTAGGTTCAAGGATTTATTGACATACTGTTATATTGAGATTCACTTATGACATTTCCATGCAGTGATCTCAATGCGGTCTGTCCATTATTGCGTTCTCCAATCAATACCATAAGTTTGATCCATATCATACCCATAATCATCTGATGATTATCAATCAAACTTATACTAGCATATTAATCACTTGAGTCTCCACTCTACGTGATTGGACCAGGGACATATGAATAATCTTATTATTCGTGAATAACTATTATTCAATTATTATAATATTAAAACATTCATAGATTATAATAATCAGCGAGAAGTAGGTGATATAAAATAACTTCATTTAAATTTAACAATTACAAATTTAGGCACATCGAATGTCCGAGGGTACTATTCCTAACAATCTCCCACTTGCACTTGGACCACTCATTCATGACTTTTAGTCCTATCAATCTAGCATACTCTTCATGCTTTCCTCGTGACAGAGGCTTGGTGATGCAGATGGAAGCATGGTATTAGATACGATAAACGAATACTTTCGTTATTCAATGAATACCATAAGCAAACGCACATTTAATCTGTTGATTCTCTAAAGAATACCAGAAGAACATGATAAAAGGGACAAACCCTAATTTTTATTCCTCATCCCAAGCCCCTTACAATGGTCTTGAGACTCATATTTATGATAGATAATTAAGGTTTTAGGCGTATAAGCCCTAAAACCCCAACTCACTAATAAATAATTAAAACATAAGTAAGCCCTAAAACTATATAAAATATACATATTTTATCAATAATTAAATACATCTCCATCATTCTCCCCCTCTTCGAAAAGATTCATCCTCGAATTTGCATTAATGTTATCTCCATCAGTATAATGGAGGCGACGACACATTCATCTTCAATAAAAGCAAAATTAGTGAACGTCTCATGAAATTTAACTTCAAAAATATCAGCTGTGCGAACGTGGCTTAAAATACGAGTTGATAAGACGGAGGCTTGAGAGAGCTAGCACCTAAATAACTATCCCTAGTAATAAAAAAATAATGAGTACTATTAATTTTTGAGGGTAAAACTAACATCCCCCTCTAGGCATGACTCGTCACACGCGTTATCAAGATCCGAAATTAACGCCTCATAAAATTCACAACTCATTTCTAAAATTTAATAATTTTCCTCCTCAGGTTCCGTATCATAAACGGGAAGCACAAAATCAAGTAATGGCGGTTCCTTATCATAAATAGCTGGACCATCATAAGCATGCCCAAAGTCCTCCATGGACACATCCAAATTAAATGGTGCATTAAAAGAAAAAAAAAGAATTTGGCCCATCTTCAGTATAAAGACCATCAAATCCAGAAATCCCATTGGGCGTCAATTCTTGGGGCCCAATATCCTTATCTAGTTCCTCAAATAAAAGGGTGCAAGATTAACATCGAGGGCACGGAGGCCCACTATGTTGGCCATCAAGTCCAGAAGTGGAATCAGAGAACTCGACGCGGTGCTGCGGCAGTGTGAAAGGGCTACCAACATCGGCCTCTTCAACACACTGGAAACTTCCGGCCATTGCAGCCAAGCGTAACGGAAAGCGATGGGTGCATTGATACGGTGGTTGTCGTCGCTAGATGGGGACTGCGGCATATGCCACCTAAAGTCGTATCGTAAAGGACAACGGAGGTCATATATTGTGTGGACGGTGGCGGTGGTGGTCTGTGCGGCGGAGCTGTCGATCGTATGGGGTGGATCTGCAGGCAGATTACACCGCAAAGAGGCAAGGTGATGTGGATCCGGTGTAGTGGTCCATTCAGGGATGAACTTAAGGTTGAAATGTTTTATGAATTTATGCCAATCTTTGATTTTGGTTTTCATTTATGTTAACGCTCTGTTTTTAGATCTTGCCACCAAACAGTGGCGCGATCTCGGAGGTGCTTCACCAACGTAGATACACGGCGGTCCTGTGGAACATATTTGAAGGTGAAATAATTTTCACACATTTGTAACCAGGCGACACATATATCTGACTCGGAATAATTGGAGAATTCTTGAATATCCAGAGGTTGGATTTGGACTGGATCTAATAACTCCCATCTTTGAAATCGCAATGCCTCTAAATCTGCAAAAAAATTCCGCAATTGCTTCCGAAGCAGAGAAAAATCGTGATGCTTGCATCTGGGGGGCGTCACGAGAATCGTTACTGACTCTGGATACCAACTGCTTCAGACAGAAGCGTGGTATTAGATATAATAAACGAATACTTTTGTTGATTCAATGAATACCGAAAGCAAACGGACAGTTAATCTGTTGCTTCTCTAGGGAATACCAGAATAACACAATAAAAGGGACAAACCTTAATTTTCATTCCTCATCCCAAGCCCCCTTACAATGATTTGTCCCTTTTATTGTGTTATAATGATAGATAACTAGGGTTTTAGGTATATAAGTAGTAAAAGCCCAACCCACTAATAAACAATTAAAACGTAAGTAAGCCAAACTATATAAAATATGCATACTTATAAATAACTAAATACAATGTTATCTCCATCATTTGGGATGAGGAATGAAAATTAGGGTTTTAGGAGTACAAGCCCTAAAAGCCCAACCCACTAATAAATAATTAAAACATAAGTAAGCCCTAAAACTATATAAAATATGCATACTTATAAATAATTAAATACAATGTCATCTCCATCACTTAGAAAGTGGATCAGCAACATTTATGTTGCTACTTTGCATATTGTAATATCTCCTCGTCAGACGATCTCTCTGACTAGGTGATATTTTCTGAGTATATGTTTGGAATTATGATGGGACCTGGGCTCTTTAGCTTGTGCAATAGCACCATTATTGTCACAATAAAGTTTTATGGGACCCTAGATGGTTGGCACCGCCCCTAGTTCAGTAATGAACTTCTTGATCCATACGGCTTCTTGAGCTGCATCCGATGCTGCCAGGTACTCAGCTTTTGTTATAGAATCAGCAATCGTGCTTTGCTTGCAACTCTTCCAACTCACAGCATCTTCATTCAATACAAACACATAACCAATTTTTGATTTATCGTCTCTATCGATTTTGAAACTTGCATTGGCGTAACCATTTACATCCAGCTCGTCTCCCACACCTCTATAAATTAGGAACGCATCCTTAGTTCTTCTTAATTATTTTTGGATGGTTTTCACTGCTGTCCAGTGACTTTCACCTAGATTTGATTGGTATCGACTTGTCAGGCTAAGGGCAAACAATACATCTGGTCGAGTACAAATCATGGCATACATGATCGACCTAATAGCAGAAGCATATTGAATCTTGCTCATGTAGGCTCGCTGATCAGGAGTCGAACGACTCTGAGTCGTACTCGGATGAATCCCATGTGACATTGGCAGGAGTCCTCTGTTGGAGTCCTGCATATTTGACCTCTTCAATATCTTGTTAATGTAGGTACTCTTATTCAGACCAATCATTCTCCTTGATCTATCTTTATAAATTTTTATCCCAAGAATGTAAGCAGCTTCTCTTAAGTCTTTCATGGAAAAACAACTTCCCAACCAAGTCTTGACTGCCTGCAAGGTGGGTATGTCAATTCCAATGAGTAATATGTCATCTACATATAAGATTAGGAAGACAACTATGCTCCCACTAACCTTCTTGTACACACATGGTTCATCTTCATTTTGAATAACCACCCAAACTCTTTAACAGTTTCACCAAAATGAGGATTCCAGCTCCGAGAAGCCTGCTTCAACCCATAAATGGATCTTTGAAGCTTGCAAACCGTTTTAGAATTTTCTGGATGAACAAAACCCTCAGGTTGTGTCATGTACACATCCTCGAGTAAGTTTCCATTAAGAAACGCTGTTTTGACATCTATTTGCCATATCTCAGTATCATAGTTAGCGGCAATAGCAAATAAAATTCTAGTGGACTTAAGCATGACTACTGGTGAAATGTCTCATCGTAGTCAACACCATGAGTATGTCGATAACCATTTGCAACTAGTCTAGATTTATAGGCTTGCAGATTGTCGTTCATTTATTTCTTCTTTTTGAAGACCCATTTGCACCCAATGGTTATTATACCCTCAGGTGGATCTATAAAGTTCCAAACTGTAATATCCGCAATTTCGATTTCCGGTAATTTTTTTTTTCGCGGAAGTCCATCTTGCCGCCTCTATTGTGACCGTTTTGTCATTTCAAGAATAATTAATTCTACACTTTTTGTCATCCGTGTTCGTCTCGGTGTTGTTTTGTTGAGTTCCGTGTTCTTAAGCGACTTTTCCACGTATGAGTTCGACTTTATAAAATCACCAGCAATTCTTGGAAACTCCAAAAGTTCTGAATCTTTTGCATATTATATAGCATCAATTTATCTTTCCAATGGTTCAAACGGTGAGTCAATCGGAGTCCGGACGAAGGAGTTATGGTCAAAATAGCTAAGACTACAGTGAGCACAGCGCAGTGTACCATGCCGCGGCCCTATCTTTGGCGGCCGCGCACTAAAGCCCGGCTTGCTCGAATTTTGGCGGGCATGCACATTCAGTCCGGGCCACGTCACGCGAGTCAGATTAGCCCTATTTCAGCGGGATTTTGGGAGAGGGTTTCATTTCCTCTCCTCTCTTCTTCTTCCTCTCATTTTGGGCGATTGTTTGGGCAATTTTGGGCGATTTGTCTTAGAGATATCATCCTCCTCGAGTTCTTGGTGTGGATTAACAACATCAATTCGTGTTCTTCATCATTTATCCGAGGTATTTTCTTGATTCTCTGGAGTTGACCTTTTTGAGAGTTTTGTTCTTGATTTCGTTTTCCGTCCGATTTTGATAAATCGATTGATGTTAGATGTTGTATTAAACATGTTTTATGGATTGCATATCCATATCTTCGGTCTGTTTCAACCCGAAGGATGATTTCGGTATTCTTAAGGTGTAGTGAACATTTGATGTTCGATCAAATGTTTGAATGAGTTTTCCTTCGATAGTTTATTGTGATCTCCGTTGTTTTTGGTCTTGATCCTCGTCGTAATCATGTTATTGTTGTTTCTTCCGGAGGATTATAGGTGCTCGAGGATTCTGAGTTGAATCCCGTTTGGTGATTGGTAATTCGTGTGGTGTTATCCTCGTAGTATTTGCGGTGCTATCGTGTTCTTGATAGTGTTCGGGAGTTCGAGGCTGTTCGACTGCATCCCATCCGTTGTCTCATTGCGATCGTGTTTTCGAGGCAAGTACCTTGATATACGAATTATAACTACGTGAAATCATTGTTGCCAAAGTGTGCGAGTTATATATATTTATATGTTAAATATATGTGTGAATAACGATATATATATATATATATAAGTATGCATGTATATAGATATACGTATTCATATGTCGGTGATTGTCGGGTGATTAACACTGATACTAGTTGACGTACTCAACTTGGATTAAAGTACGAACCATATTTATAGAGATAATATAGTAAGGTTTGTGCATTCGGTTGAGTTGCGATATAAGGATATATGTGTAGTGTTGGTTGGTTTTGCCAAAGACTTATTGTGTTGAGTCTTGATTGATAACGTGCGTGCTGTTGTTTATTTGTGTGATCGTGGACTTACGGATAAATTGTGTGAATTGGTGTACTGATTTGATAATAATTGCAACGATTGACTGTGTGCTTGATATTTGAAACAATGCGAATACTTGTTGTGAGAGATGTCGTATCCGGGAGCCTCTGAGGGCGGGGCGTGTACTCCGGCCTGGTGTACGCTGCATTGAGCGGATCTATTTGGTTGGTGAACACCGATGTTTAACCTGATGCGTGGTCAAGGGGCAGCTCTTGCGGGAGTGAACGCCGGCGCGGTGACATGTTCAAGGGGCGGCCAACATAGTGGAGTGAACGCCAGTGCACAGATGATGCAATGGAGGCGCCTGGCAGGCTTATTGGTAACGGATATTTGAGTGACAACTAAGACCCCATTACCGAACATTTTCGTATTTCAAAGTTCTTCCAACTTGTTATAAAATCTTGGTCTTGATATAAACCGCGATTCGTGTTTCTGAAAGTTTTTTTCAACTTGTTTTAAATGTTGGTAATAGGGTTAATTAACTAAGGATATTTGACGAGATCTCCGAGAGTTAATTAATCAAGGGTCTTGAGCAGGATTTGTCGAATGAGAGGCTGTGTCTTTGATTGTAATGTGATGATATTCTGTGTATTGGGTCGAGGACCCCGTGAGATGTCGAGATCTTTGATCTTGTGGTGTTATTCTTTGGATTGGGTCAAGAACCCCGTGAGATGTTGTAATGATTCGCTTGTGATAGTGTTCTATAAATTGGGTTGAGGACCCCGAATAATGTTGAAATGGTTTTCTTGTAAATTGTTTTCAATATGCCGGGTCAAGGACCCGAGAGCTTTTGAAGTTATTTTCCAAAAGTATTCCCATTCGATTTTCAAAACCCCAAGACATCCCGAGTCAATAATAACGTTTCCAAACTATCTTACCAAAATATTTTCCTTTTAAAAAAGTTTTTTTTTTTCAAACTAGATCTTTTGACTCATTGGGCTTGTTTAAAGTTTCATTGGTGTTATGATCCGTAAAGAGAATATGGCTATGTGATTATCTTTCACCTTGTTGTAAGCGAGTGCTTTTCTGTGTTGACTATGGGAATGCGTGGTTTGTGTTAAGGCTTCGCGGCTATTGAATTTTGTGTTGATATTGTTCGTATATCTTGTATATTATGTAACTTGCACTAGCAAAATAGTGGAATTTTGCTAACCCTCGAGTAATCGGGGGGTGGATGCATGTTTTTGTATTCAGGTTTTGGGGAGCATAACACAGGGTCGGCATGAAGGATGATGAAAGATGATCGATACTAATCACATGAGGACCCGTACGTTGTTGTCCTGGTTCAGTTGTACTTTATTTTCCGCTGCAGTGTTCTTTTCCCATTATACGGGAGTGTGTTATATTCGACCCCTGCGTGGGCATGTATTGAGATTGAGTTGTATGTATTTATTGAAAGACCAAATTGGTCTACTGAGTCATTTTAGCCTTAAAGGCATTTTTGAGATGTTCGATTTTTGCTACTAGCCTGGTAGATCCTTGAGGAAAGGTTCTACGGCGTGTAATATCCCTGAGCGGATTGGGGGTGTTACACAAACTTGATTGTTGTACATAGACTACATCTCTGACTTCATGGCCTCTAGCCATTCCTCAGACTCTGGTCCTGAAGAAGCTTCTGTATAGGCACTAGGCTCATCATCTATGAGCGATGCGTCATCATCCTCTGTCATGTGATACCCGTATCTCTCAGGTTCATGTCACACCCTATCAGATCTGCGAGGAACTTATGTAATTTGAACTGGCTCCTCAATTAATTATTGAGCATGTTCAGTTTCCATTAGCGAAGCAATGTCTTTTTGTGGTTCTAGAGTTTCTTCGAGTATTAGTTATCTCCCACTGTCTCTTTTAGAAACAAATTCCCTTTCTAAGAAGACAGCATTTCGAGCAACAAACACTTTGTTCTCTACGGGTGAGATTCAATTGTCAGACTAATAAGAGTTGATGGTTTACCCTTAGATAGTTCAGCGAGACGTAGAAATCGTATGGGTTGAGGGAAAGTGAACTAGGGGTAAAAGAAGATTGAATCATCCATTAGATGAGTTAGTGTTAGACACCACTTTATAAAGAATGACAGAATATAAACTGAATGGGTTGCCCTCTATTAAACTTTGTAAAGAACTAGATCACCACTATGACGTCAACCATGACTTTTGGATTTCACATGGGAGTGTGTAATTGCAGATAAAGTAGTGGGAGCTAAGTTATGAATAAAAAGTCCTTAAATTCTTTACTCGGATCATAATTAAACAATCACTAATGAATCTTAAATTATTTTCTGCAGTTAACAAACATCTCTCAAAATGACAATGAACCCACTCACAATTTTACTTGAAAACAACACTCTAATTGGACCCAACTTTGTGGACTCGGTTTGGAATCTGAGGATAGTCCTTAGTATGGAGACACTCGGATACGTCTTGGAGGTGGACATCCCACCGGATCCTGCAAGGACCAAGGCTAACCAGAAAGAAGTTGATGCCCATGAAAATGTGTTAAAGATGATGTCAGGGTCCGTGGTTTCATAATGGCCTCTATGAACAATGAGCTTCACAGTGCCCATGAGAAAAACTCCCTCTTCAAGGGCGATTCTGGAACATCTAACTGAACTTTAAGGGGAGCACAGTCGAACTCCTCGATATGAGATATCAAAACAATTGTTTAGTGCTCGGATGAAGGAAGGAGAGAAAGTTGGGGACCACGTCCTCAAAGTGATATCTATGATCGAGAGATTAGAGGCTCTTGATTTTAGTATGCATACTTCTCTCCAGGGTGACGTCATTCTTCAATCACTTCCTGACTCCTTCTCTCATTTTGTAATCAATTTCAACTGTAATGAAATTGCATGCAACTTTGCTGGGATAATGAACAAACTGAGTACGAAACAGTCTCAGATGAAGACTAGGGCGAAAGAGGCTGCTCTTGTAATTTCTTCTGGGCCTTAGAGGTCCAAGAACAACAAGAATAAAGGCAAGAAATAGTTCACGCTAAAAGGTGGAGTGCAGAAAGACAAAGGCAAGGCCCCAATGTTTCCTAAGAGTAAGGTGGCCAAAAAGATAGATGCTTGCCTAAAATGAGGTGAGCTAGGCCACTGGATAAGGCACTATCTAAAACTTTACTGCAATGCGCCTTTAGGTACGGAACTACTAGTTTTGGAAACGGATTGTTCTGTAACTGTTTATTCTACTTCTTGGATACTTGATTTTGGTGCGAGTTCTCATACATGAACAATGAATCAAGATATGGAACAAAGTAAAAAGCTGTAAAGCCCTTGTCCCAGTATGGATTATGTTTATGTTGATTAATGTTTTCTTTGATTAAATGTTGTTAAACGGGATTGACGGGAAAGAACAATAGTGATTTAAGTTGTGTTAATTGGCTTAATTATTAAATTTTATCTATTGTATGTGGTAAGGAGAGTATTTTAAAAACCTAGGGACTAAATGGATATTTTTTTTCGCAAAGTGATGTGCATGGGGTCGGCCCATGAAGGGAACCGACCCCCTCCCTTATTATTATCGTTTCTTCCTGCGTCGAACACAAACAATACCATAACCCTATTTTTTTTTCATTTTCACCTTGCGTCGCACACCAACTAGAAACCATCACAAACCCTAATCGTTGCCTCCTTCCCTTGCTGCCATCATGAGACCCCTATCATTCTTGCCGCCGAGAGAGAGAGAGAGAGGTGCAGTGAGAGAGGGAGGTTCAGCGAGAGGGAGAAGGAACCGACGGTCAGGAGGAAGCCGGAACCTCGTTGTGGCTTTGCTACGTAGTCATCATGAGGTAAGCAATTTCTTCTCGCTTGATTTTTCGTCATCGCCGTTAACCCTAAATGCCTAAACTCTTAACCCGAATTGCATAAACCTTAATCGAAAACTAAAGTTATCATTTTATGTGAGAGATGCTGTTTCTGCGGCTATTTTGTAAATTCTATAGAAAAATAAAGAAAGCACGGAATGAGGTGAAACCAGTGCCCATATCTCACAAATGGAGTCTAGTATGTTTTTCATGTTTTGCAGAAAAATTAGTAAGGCATCTAGCTAGGTCCAAATTAGCATTTAGTACAGACTGGTCCGGATTTCACTATTCGGGTAGTCTGTTTTGTAAAATGCATTTAAAATAGTAGGGACCTCGTATTAAAGCGTGCGATATGTCCCTGACCTAAGACATAGAACTTTCTATGTGTGGAATAGTAATTCATGTTTGATGACTTTAAGGGGGGCTAAACAGGTCACGACCAGACCTGTAGTTTAGACCTAAAACTGGAAATTACACATTTAGGCTTGTAGTTACAAGTTCGGGTTAGGACTTCACTTTAACGCTTGATAACACGTCTTTAGGTGGAAAGAAGTGAGTTAGAGTTGGCGGGCTTGTATTGCTGTTTGTGGATACCTGCTTTGCTTTTCGAGGTGAGTTCTCTCACTGCGTAGGTTAGGGGTTATATGTGCATTACGGTAGCTCGTACGTGTGCTAGTTAATTTTGTTGTATGTTGTACTAGGCTGTGTAGTGTCTAGTATAGACCTCAGGTGTCGTATAAAACTTGGGGAGACCGACAGCTCGGGGAGACCGAGAAATACGTATACGGGTGTCGTATAAACTTGGGGAGACCGAGGAACACGTACACGGTGTTGTATGAATTCGGGGAGACCGATGGTTATATATACAGTTGTTCTTGCATGAGTTTGTTTGTTTAGGATCTGTTCTCAAAATGGCAAGTGTGGATTATTTGTATCTATATGTGGTTAGGAGTAGTGTTCATATGATTTCTATCCCATGTGGTGTTTGAATCACTAAGCTTCATGCTTACCCTTTCCCTATAAATTACTGTTTCAGGTGCGAGTGGCAGTAAGGTGTGATAGTACATACTGGCGCATTGAGAAGATCTTTGTTATTATTTATTTTGAGACTTAAGTTTAGAATTATTACATTTTTCGCTGTGTTATTTGGGGTTGGTTGTTTAACTTAACGGTTTTTGATGAAACATTTATTTGGCTCTCAACACTTATGGTTTTATCTAATAAAATGGCATTTATTAAAAGTTCAAATTTATTGAATTTTTTGGGACGTTACAAGTTGGTATCGGAGCACAGATTGAGCGAATCGAACACATTCCGGTGTGTTTGAACTCAAGTTTGCGGCTCGGGATTTTCTTTTCTTTTTAAAATTTTTGCGAAAATTTAAGAAAGGAAAAGCACGTTTGAGAAACGGTGACCGGAGGCGCAGTGTGTACAGTCAGCCGATGCCAAGGGAACATGTAGAGTACTTAGTGTAATTTATTGCTTTCTAGAACATAGGAGTATGTATGCTAGATTGCTTGGTGCTTATTACACTGTACTGCATGTTTGTTACTTGCTAGTAGGAATTTATGCTAGTCCTGATAGGTTGTTAAGTGAATGCCTTATAAGTTGTATGCAGTAGGAACCAAATAGCCTTAGAATGTTGGATTTAGTTCTATTGCGCAGTTCTTGTTTGAGTCCAACCGTTGTTGGATAGAATCTTTTATTCGAATGGTTATCTGATTTCACACTGTATGCAACTGTGCATTCACGAGACGACTCGTCATGACTAGGGGAATTTCATTGTAGCAAGGGTAGTGGGATTGGGTGAAATTCCTAGTGAGCTAGGAAGAGTGTTTTACATATGTTGGTACGGGCATATGGGTATAACTGTCGGCAAGGAACTACTTAGGCACTCCGGGATAGGACTCGAAACGAGTAAGGATAGTTGTGGAAGGTAGTAGTAGAGCTCCTACTATCTGAAGCACAGGATTCGTGCTCGAGTCGGGAAAGTCACGGAGAATCCGAGGAGTTGAGCGTGATCTCAAAGAAATAACCCCGACTGTCGAGCATACCCCTCGGGTGTATGATCAACCAGTCGCAAACCGTCGAACATACCCTACCATAAATGGAGGATGAACGACCGAACAATATGGCTCAAATATGGACATCACAGTACGCCCGATCCAGAAATGTGTTCGTGCACATGTCCACCCAGTATACGGAATCCAGGATATACGTGGGACATGTACCTAATTAGCCTCATGAACTACGTCTCGTGTGCACAGTTCAATGCGGAAACATCCACGCCTAACCATCATGTGCCCGGCTAAAAATCCTACACAATAACCACTTGGCACGCAGATATGACTCCAGATATGTCATGATGCAACATGACAATGAAACTCAAAGAATCACATATCCAATAAGGATCAATAGACTCGCTGAAGTGAACAATGACACACGGATAATGAAAGATCGACACGGACGACAATATCCAAAACAGTCATCCTGGGATCACCATCCCCAAAGAATGATCAACAAGATCAACGATCTCAATACAAACAGTCCTGGGATCAACATCTCCCAACGAACAACCAATACAACAATTACTACCAAACACTAGTTCTGGGATCAACATCCCTCAATGAACAGCCAATACGAATCTCATTATACGAAACCTCAACATATACAACAACTCAACATACTAATTATCCTCACAACTGAACAATGCTTAAATTACCTCAAGCCGAAGACAATATCCTTTCCACGAACAAACCATCATCCCGATAATTTACACTTATAATATCATTGTTATATGAACTATAAATGAAATGAAAGAGAAATCATTCATTAAATATTATAACTGGACAAGTGTAAACTTGCCTCGATACCGATACCACGAAGCCGTTACCAACTCCATTGCCTTCGTTCACGAGCTCCTCATACCCGACCAAAAAGCAATCTACGAACTCTTCAACCTCAAACGCAACACAATGGTCGCAACCAATGATCAATTATAACAACCTATTGCAATAATTGATTAACATACATCGATAATACTCAACAACTGATATAACCAATCCACAAACCCAACGATTCTACAATATCTCGACCATATACAAAACCAAACAATCCAACTCGATAATTACGAACTCATATCAACAATACAAGCCAAAATCCGATAATCAAAATTAATAATCAATTAGCCAATAACAAACCCAATGGTTCCACAATATCCCGATTAAACATAAATCCAAACAACCCAAATAAATTAATCACGAACCCATAACCACAACACGAAAATACTACACTATCTGCCTACTTAGCGCACGTTAAACACATAACGTAGCGTGCACTAAGGGTCACCAGTTAGCGTGCGTTAGCCAGTCAGCTAGCGTGCGCTAACCTCGTGTAGTTGCATGCATTCCAAGCATCGACTAACACCTTGCGACTATGAATAAGAATGTAAAGGAAACCATACTCCAAGATCAATTACAACCTTTCCAAATTCAATCTTCATTATCATGATCCATATCTTATCAAGAACATACGAACTCAATTACTAAAATCAACATAATGTTGGTTTTAATTATCTTATCCATGTTTATAATCAAAACCATTATATATCCTTCCTCTTTGATGTGATATATACCAAGAACACCAAGAACACCATGATTCCATAATCATGTTCATGACAACTAACATAATTGAAGACATATACTCTCCAATATTCAATTCTCATAACCATCATCATGCGAAGAAAAAAATATCAATAGCAGTATCCAATCCGAAATGAAGGGAGATATTAATCCAACATCTTTGGAAGATAAACAACACCATTCATACACAAGAATCATAATTAACATCTGAAATCTCTTATCTCAATTCCAATAAACCTCATATAACATCATCACATGATAATCCAACATGCTCCCTCACAAGTAATCATCCTTTAAAAACGAACCACTATCAAAGGGATACGAGAATTACCTTGTATAGACGAACAAAGAAGAACAATTGAACTGCATTCCAAGAATCATCAATAACTTAAACAACAAGGCTTTAATCCATGCTCTCCATCTTAATCTTGTTTAAGAGGATCATCTATCAGTGTTTTGGAACCTCAAGTATCCTCCCAAGGCTCTCTCTATCGAGTGAGAGGAAGAAATGACCGAAAATGAACAACATTACTCAACTGCACATATATATGCTGCACATTACTAGCGCGCGCTACTCTCATAAGATAGCGTGCGCTACTTGCCTTAGCATGCGCTAACTGACTTTGTTAGCATGCGCTATCGTAGTCCAGATGTAACACCCCAAAAAGGCGGCTATTACAGTACCGTGGTCCCCACACTGGGACCCACCAGGCGATACCTAAAATACAGATTAAATACGCAATACTTGTGATACTGAACCACAATACATAGTATTTACTCCGATTAGGAGTTTACAGTAGTATGGCCAACAGCCTTATTACACACAGGATCCGAAATATGAGTATAATCCATATGGAGATGGAATATACCTTAAATAACAATACATTAGTCCACAATTTAAAATAAAGCGGAAAGATAACATTACACGGTTCGAACAAAACCGGACAACAAAAGACTTGGGCCCCCCGAACTAGTATCCTTCGAACCCTTCGCCGTCACTATGATCTTCTCGTGCCTTGCCTTTGCCTCGACCTAAAATACAACACAAGTATTTCGCCCAACACAAGATCAGATATACATGATAAATGGTTTCTCATAATACAATTCACATATATTAGATTTCAAGGAAAACAACCGGACTAACGAACATACCCCTCGGGCCTATGAACAATTAGCACAAAACATCGAACACATTCAAATATATAAATGGACTATGAACGACCAAAATAGTATGGCTCAAGATGGACATCACAGTACGCTCGATCCGGAAATGTGTCAGTACACATGTCTACCCCGTATACGGAATCAGGGATATACGTGGGACAATGTACCTAATTATCCCACGAACTACGTCTCGTGTGCACAATCCAATACGAAAATATCGACGCATGACTATATATGTGCCTGGCTAAAAATCCTACACAATGACCAATCGGAACGCAGATATGATTCCGGATATGTCACGATACAACATGACAACGAATTTAATAAATCACATATCCGATTAAGGAATCAATAACTCACCGAAATGACGATAAGGATCAATGATATCAACGATTCAAAAGTGATGAACTTGGGAATGCGATCCCACGATGAAAACGGAATATCATCAAGAATAATATCAAATTACGGGTAACAAATTTATAAGTGTTTCACATACACGAAACGCATAATCATCACAATAATCCAAACATCATTATAACCAAGCAAGATAACTTGCCTCAATAAGACGAGAATAGTCCTTCCTTGTCGAACGGACGAACGGTCCTCGACATAATATCGGTTACTCGAACAATCAATCTTGTAAGGGATACAATACATTCAATAACACATTCTCATAACTATCGATATCTAGTTCAGCGAATCGATATCCTAAATTCAATTCGCTTAGTTCAACTATCTTTGTATCATAATTCCATTTCAAGGATTCATACTAACTTCAATTTATACTCATTATCGGTTATCATTCAAGGTGTTCTCGATTATTCCTATGGTTCAAACGGATGAGAATTTATCAAGAATGTTGGGATAACAAAAACCCTGTATCGATGATGTTAGAATAAACAATCCCTGTATCGATCGTATTGTCAGAATGTTTTGACAATATGCCAAATCCTGAATACCGCCTATAGCTGTATCGAAAAGCTGATCAAGTATCAAAGGTGTATCGAAGACTTCTCGCAGTCCCAACTATACAGTATATTGATCATACAGCAAAGAGTCCCGCAAAACTAAAGTATGGAAGCTGTCTCGAAATATCAATACAGTGATCGTTCCATACAGCTCTCAACAGGACAAGACGGAATCTTCAGTATTCGCTAGAAGTCAAGTCCCATTGATAAAGAAGTATTTAAATACTAAAGGATAAAGTATTTAAATACTGTAAGTCATCAAAAGATCTTCAAATCTCATAATATCCGGATCTCAGTCAAATATCAGTTGTCGCATAATCTTGCTCAATGGATATATTTCAAACGGATATATGTCAGAGGCTATATATATCTCCAGAGTTTGAAGATCAAGAACTATTGAAGAACGACAGAAAATCTACAGAGAATATACAGAATATTCACGACTTACAAAAGAACAAAGCTTACAAGAAATATTCAGAGCAAAACATATCTCCCTAAGCTTTCTGCTATTCTGATAGAAGAGATATACAGTGCTCAAATCTTGAACAACACATTATCAGCTTACAGCCCAGAAAGTCATAGCTGTTGTTCAAACCCTGATCTATCTTTGAACAAACTCATATCATCCCTGTGTGGACTGAGGAATCCTTGCTACTCCCAAACTGTGTATGACGGACTTGCATTGAAGAAGACAAAGCTTCAAAACTGTGTGTGAAGAAGCCAGTCACGTGTTAGCTCAAACCAATCTGTGTGAACGGTTGAAAGCTAAGATCTTTATATCAATCTGTGTGAACGATATATTGATTAGGTTTGGTTATAATTACGTAGTTGTGTACGTAGTAATTATAATAAACTTTTTACTCATGTGTGGAGGACCAGTGGACGTAGAGGGGTTTACCTCGAACCACTTTAAATACTGTGCTACTTACCTTCTGCCTTTATTGTTTTATTAACTGTGAGTATTTAAGTATACACTGCACACCGAGTTGCTGTATCCTCAGCAACTTACTGTATTAAAGACTTCCGCTACGCACTCAGATTTAAAAACCGTACAGCTTGTTGTTTAAAACACTTTCCAAGCTGTATCCAGTATACTTAGTGGCCAACAATTGGTATCGGAGCGGTTGATTCTAAAAAGAATCAGTCGTATTTTTAACCGAATCAGATCCAAAATCACTTATTTTTATAAAACAGTCTTTTTCATTCCTACATTCTCATATGGATACATCAATGATCAACAAAGTTCCTATGTTCTCCATTAATGAGTTTGATGATTGGAGAATCAGGATGGAGGCTCATCTTGCAGCAATGCATGAAGAGATGATTTTTGTTATACAGGATGGCCCCATCAAGATAATGAAGGTAAATCCGGCCGCAAGGATTGAAGGCCAAGCCCATGCTGAGATGCTCGAGAAGGAGCGCGATCAATGGACCACAGACGAAACAAGCGCGCTAACCTCAATAATGTTGCTAAGAATGCGCTGTTTGTCACCCTCGACAAAGGCACATTCTCGAAGGTAAAGAGCTGTAAAACAGCCAAAGATATCTGGGATAAACTCAAGTTGATTTGTGAGAGAACTGAGCTCTCAAAAGAAAACAAAATTTCCAAATTAACTCAGTAATTTGAATCTTTTGAAATGAAACCAACTGAAACACTTGAGGAACTTGACCTCAAATTCACTGGTATCATTGGTGAACTTGAAGCTTTGGGCAAAATGTATACTCAAAGGGAGAAAAAACTAAAGATTTTCAGATCTCTCCCTGCCCGATGGGATATTAAGACCACATCTATGCGTGTGTCATGTAATCTTAGTGAAATATCTACGTTTGATCTCTTTTCAGACCTCAAAGCTTTTAAGTACGATATAGACAAGAGACAAAAAGTTGAAGAATCTCCCGCCAGGACTACAACCTTAGCCGCTGTATCTAACCATCGACACAGCATGACCAGCCCATCAAAGCCAAATTACAAGAATGCTAACAGCGACGACGATATCCTGTCACAAGACGAAATGGCGCTCCTCATGCACAAATTCAAAAAGTTCATCAAACAGTCTGGAAAGATTCCCTATAGGCCCAAGCCTGTTCACAAGGTAAGTACTGAAACTTCCTCTGGTGATGCTAACCTATGCTATAATTGCATAAACCAGGACATTATGCAAACAAATGTCCTCATCCCAAAGTTCAAAGGTTACCGGAAGCCGAGCAACAAGAGAGGGATGAACGAAGACGTGCTTGGAAAAACAAGCTCAAGGCACTGATAGGAGAATCAGAAGCCTCCCCCACACCATCCGAATCCAAAGAATGTCTTCAGGTAGTCACTGAAAGTGACTCATCTGACGATGAATTCGAAGATAAGGCCTATATGTGCTCTATGGCAAAGGACATTCCGGAAGATGAAGATAGCGATGATGAGGTAAGCTCAACCTCAATTATTCCAGTAAATGCATCGCATACTTTCGAAAACATGATGAATGAATTTAAGAACATTCAAAAAGCCCACGAGACTTTGAAAAATGAAAACATTCAGCTTCAACTTTCCAACATAGAGCTGAAAGAAGAAAATGACTTGCTGAAGATAAACTATGAAAATATGTCAATTGATTGTGAAACAGCAAGGTCGAGCATGAAAAACTCGTGGAGAGCAATCATCAACATGCTCATGAACTAAGTGAGACTAAGTCTCAAAATGGAAGCAAGACAAATGATTTTGTTCAACTTCAAGCAAAATTTAATACTCTCGAAAAGCGAGAAAGCGAACTTGAGACCATTCTAAAATCTTTTGAGAAATCATCTAAAAGAATGGAAGAAATTCTAAGCACTGGGCAACATACTCATGATAAAAGTGGCTTAGGATACAGCTCATTTTCCAACAAAGGGAAAACTAGTACTGTGTTCGTCAAGAGTGTGGAACACATTCCTGTATCGGAAGAGCAAGTACTATGAAGGAACCTGCTGCACCACGAAAAGAAAAGGCTGCCATTCCGCCCCCGCAATCCTATTCGAGACAGCGGAATCATAAGCCATTTCAACCTGTAAGGCGCACGCAACAGCATGCTCCCCGAGCATATCAACAACGCCAACAGCCATTTAGAAAGAAGGCTGTATCCAAATACCAAAGGCCCGCATGGCGATTTTTCGATAAAGACGCCTGTGTATCGGATACAGGAGCCTCATTATCCATCAAGAAAGCAGGTGTCCGCACAGCATCGACAACAGCTTTGAGAATCTAACTGGGAACCCAGAAGGCAAGCTGTAAGGCCAAAGAAAATGGCTCCACCTCCGAGACGGCATATGTACTGGATTAATAATAGTAACCCTGATTTTTACATGCATAACGATTATCATGGATACAGTAACTACGTACATGCCCCACGTAGATACCGCAAATTTGTACCAAATGTAACCTACAGTAAACCAATTGGTGTCAGGAAAATTTGGGTACCAAAAGGCACTAACATTCATGGACCCAACAATCAAAGGGGACCTAAATCTACCTAATTTGTTTGCTATAGGACATTTTAGAGAAGGACATATGGTACTTCGACAGCGTATGCTCCCGGCACATGACAGGAGATAGAAGCAAGCTATCAGATTTCATAGAGGGTCGTGGTCCAAAAGTGCGCTTCGGTGATAAATCTAAAGGAGAACAAGAGGGAAAGGAAACCTACTTGTCGGAAAATTCAAAGTCACAGATGTAGCTTATGTTGAAGGCTTACAGTACAATCTACTTAGTATTAGCTAGTTCTGTGACAAACAGTTCTCGGTGAAGTTCTATATAGATCACTGTAGAGTCAAGAACATCCTGACCAAAGAAGTTGTGCTCACGGGAAGCAGATCAGGTAATATGTATATTGCTGACTGGATGCCTACGAGCTCCACAATTCCGTGTTTTGTTGCCAAAGGCACTGCAGATCTAAGCTGGCTATGGCATAAGAGGATATCTCACATTAAACTTCAAGATGATCAACAAGATCTCAAGATAGGGACTGGTTAGAGGATTGCCGAATATGTCATTCCAAAAAGACAAGTGTCTGCGGACCATGTCAAAAAGGCAAGCAAATCAAGTCCACCCTGAAGAGCAAATCCTACCTTTCAACCCACAGAGTGTTGGAAATGCTACACATGGATCTCTATGGTCCTGTAGACCCGGTAAGTTTGGGAGGTAAGAATTACTGTCTTGTTGTTGATGATTACTCCAGGTATGCTTGGACAATTTTCTTAAGCAAGAAGAAGGAAACAACATCAAAGCTGACCGAGCTCCTGAGAAAGCTTCAAAATGAAAAAGGGTTGAGTATCGTGTCCATTCGTTCCGACAGAGGTACAGAATTTACTAACCGCTTTATAGAGCAATACTGTTCGAAAAATGGGATACAGCACGAATACTGAGCTGCCCGTACACCTCAACAAAATGGTATTGCCGAGCGAAAGAATAGGATGCTGAAGGAAGCAACAAGGACAATGATTGCCGCAAGCAAGTTGCCACAGCGTTTCTGGGGTGAAGCAACCAATACAGCATGCTACACTTAAAACCGCTGTATCGTCAACAAGCACCACAACAAAACAGCATACGAGGTATGGAACAACAAAACTCCGTTAGTTTCGTATTTTCACATTTTTGGATGCAGGTGCTATGTGTTGAACAATGGGAAGGATCAACTTAGAACCTTTGATGAGAAGTCGGATGAAGGAATATTTGTAGGATATTTCTCCGTCAGCAAAGCTTACAGGATCTTTAATAAAAGGAGGCTGACAATCGAGGAATCAGTTCATGTAGTGTTCGATGAACCTCACCATGACCCTACAGGAGTAGAAGCTGTTACTCAGAACATCCAACAACATTCCATCTTAGATCCACCAACTCCCATAGAACCTGTTGTTGACCTAGAAATCAACCCCGCAGCTGTAAGAATCGATGTAGATGAAGCCGATGCTGTACAAGCTGAAGCCGTAACTACATCAACTCAAGATAGGTATGGGACCCTGAATTAGAACCCGACCGAAGATGGTTGAGAGATCACCCGCAAGAGCTGATCATTTGAAACATTAATGCTGGTGTTTCTACCCGTAGGAGAATACAGAGTACACAAGGGAATGTACTGTGTGCACAAGAAGAACCAGAAACTGAGATATCACCATTCCCTGAATGGAAATCTCAATCCGAGCTTAGAAGACTCAATATGTGCACTATTGCTGTATTCTTAGCCCAGTCCGAACCTGTTTCTACCATAGAATCTCTCAATAATTCTCATTGGATAACATCTATGGAAGAAGAGCTTAACGGTTTCGAAAGAAACAATGTATGGTATCTTGTACCCAGACCTACACATCAATCAATTATTGGAACCAAATGGGTATTTAGAAACAAGGAGGATCGAAATGTACTAATTATAAGGAATAAATCAAGGCTAGTCACACAAGGCTATAGACAGGAAGAAGGCATAGACTACGATGAAACGTTTGCCCCTATAGGCAGACTAGAATCCATTAGGATATTTTTAGCCTTTGCCGCCCATAAGAGCTTCATTGTATACCAAATGGACGTCAAAAGTGCATTCCTAAATGGAGACCTTGCCGAAGAAGTTTATGTTGAACAACCACCAGGGTTTTCCAACACAGACATCGTAGATCTAGTATACAAGCTGAGGAAAGCACTGTATAGACTTAAGCAAGCCCCTAGAGCATGGTATGATACACTGTCCCAGTATCTAACCGATAATGGATTTGAGAAAGGTGCTGTGGACAAGACCTTGTTTGGAATGAAGCAGTTGCCTACAGGGATTTTCATCAACCAAAAAAAAATACAGCAAGGAGCTTCTAAACAAGTTTGGAATGAACACTTCCAAATCATCGTCAACCCCCATAAGCACTTCCGTGCAAATTAGTGCTGATGAAGCCGGAAAGCCGGTTGACCAATCACTCTACAGGAAGCTTATTGGCTCTCTCCTGTACCTAACGGCTAGCAGGACCGATATCCAGTTTGCTGTAGGAGTGTGTGTGAGATATCAAGTAACACCCAAGGAATCAAACTTCAATACAGCTAAACGAATCCTGAAATATATTAAAAAAACAGTCGATGTAGGACTATGGTATCCTAAAGAAGGCGGATTTGATTTAGTTGGCTACAGCGACTCGGATCTCGGAGGCTGCAAGATAGATAGGAAGAGTACAAGTGGAACTTGTCACTTTGTTGGACCTAGACTTGTGTCTTGGTTCAGTAAGAAGAAATTGGCAAACTCACTTTCCACGGCTGAATCAGAGTACTATGCTGCTAATAGTTACTGTATGCACATCCTTTGGATGCAGCAACAGTTGTCTGATTATGGAATTAAAGCTAAGGAAATGCCGATCATGTGCGATAGCACGAGTGCAATTGCAATAACGCACAACCCTGTATTGCACTCGCGCACTAAGCATATCCACATGAAGCATCATTTCATCAGGAATCATGTCGAGAACAAGGTTGTTCGGCTGTAAAAGGTTCATACAGATATCTAGTTGGCCGACATCTTCACCAAGCCTCTCGACACAGCAAGATTCAACATGCTTCGACAAGAATTGGGATTGCTACAGCCCGACTCCCTGTAAGTATTTACTGTTTTTACTCAACAATTGAGGGGGAATGCTGTAAGACCCAAGAATACAGTATCCACCATTAATTATCTGTACACTCAGAGCCTTCAATACAATACTGTAGGGAACAAGCAATATGAATCATCCTACAGCTTACGTGTGCAATAATTAAGGGAGAATACAGTAAGACCCATGAATACAGCATTAATCCAAAAGTTGTTGTATGGAATTGAAACCTATATGTACCTTTTAAGGGGGAACGCTGTATCGTCGCGGATACAGCACATACTATGGGAAATCGATTCATTATATATTATAATATTTCATTTTAAAACAATTTTTGTCCACGTGCCCTGTTTTCATGTCAAACGTCGTTTACATTAAATGCCTTACACGACATCTGGACAATCGAATCTCAAAAGCCGCGATGTTTTCAAATTGTTTAATATTTAATACCACCGTTTCATGCATTAAGGGTAATATGAAATGTCAGAAGTGGGACCCACTCCTATTTTAAAATTCAGTGGATAAGTGTACCAGTTACACTCACTCCATTGTGACCGTTCATTTTAAACACCGGTTCCCATCCCTTAAATCTGACCATTCGTTCTCTAAAAACCCTTCTTCGCCACCTACTATAAAAGGACTGTAAATGCCATTTGAGACTCTTTACGCCTTCTGCATATTTTAAGAGCACTCAAGCATTCAGCCTACAAGATTTTTCTGTATTTACTGCATATTTTTCTTGAATCTTTTTCACCGTTTCTTGAGAATCACCAATGGCGTCTACTCAGACATCTTCCACATCTCTCAAGAAGTCACTCAACTTCATCGATGGACGGATCTTCTCCAGATTTGTCGTGATGGAACGTATTCACGCTGAAAGTGATGACGTCGACTCCATGGAGGTCGTCATTACAAGAATCTGTCAGCAAGGCCTCTACCTCCTTGGGAGCCACACCGCCGAGAACTATGACGTTCATCTAGTTGAGTAATTCTACCTCAACGTCGTAGTTCATTTTCTGTCGCTGGCTCAAGGAGGTCATGTCGCCGATATCTCAGTTGTTATCCGCGGAGTGGAGATCCGTATTGACCAAGAGCTTCTCCAAAACATTTTCAAGCTACCTTCTGATGGCCTGACTATGGAAGAACTTGAGACCTTCGGGTCCTAAGAACTGCTGACTCGGTACTATGGCTTATTCACCGGTTTAGCAACGGTGGAAGTGGTTCACACCACATGCCATAAGAAGAATTTTTGTTTACCGTTTGTTTATTTACATGATTTTTGTTGCCGCATTATTGAGAATCGTACAGGTGCTTTTGAGATGTGCACCAATCTCGGGTTTAGGATGATGGTCGCGATAATGACCTGCGAGAAGGTCAATTGGTGTCAGATCATCCTTAAGCGTTTGCAGGAAGAGGTGTCAAAACCTGCCTCGCAGAAGAAATCGTTTGGTTTATTCTTACACCATATTTTGACGAAGTGCGGACTTCAGCAAACCGCAGAAGCAAAGAGGATCAGTTCACGGATATTCTTAGGAGGCGTCAGGACCACTGCCTTCAACAAGAGCGTCCTGATTGCCAACAGACCTTTTATCCAGAACATGCCGCTGTCTGTAGATCCGAGGGATGTTTCTTCTAAGTCCCAAAGTGTCGAATCTTCGAAGAAGAGAAAAAGGTCTCACAGCAAAACACCGGTTGCTGTTGAGAAGCCGAAAAGGAAGCTAAGAAGGCTTACGAAAGTTAAAGCTACAGAACCCTCCAAAGATGCTCCTCTCGTGGCACAACCTACTGATCAACTACCCCAGGGCCCAACCCCTGTGGAAGAGATGCCCCCTACTGTCGATACAGTAGATCCCGAGCCCTTGGCGGCAACGACGGATGCTGGGACATCTGCCAACTCAAAACACTCTGGTGAGTCGGCTGCCTGTTTGGAACCAATAGCTACCTCTCTTATACTGGATTCCACACCCGTTCAGGATCCACCTTCCTTCGGGGTACCATCCCCTGTAAGGAATCCCTCTCCAATGCAGGATTCCACACATGTAGAGGAACCCCTTCCTACAGCAAACCCAGACGCTGTACGAAGTCCCTCCCTGGACACAATTATTTCCAAGACCCTGCTTTCCGTGCAGATTGAACACTCTTACTAGCGGTTTCTCCAAATGGAAGAGCTTTAGACTTGCTCCGTACAAAACTTTGTACAACTGGAGCGAGTGGTGTAACGAAGAAAAATTCGTTTTGGAACTGACGGACACTCAAGAAATTGCTGTCCTGATCCAATGGCACAACTTATTCGTTAAGGAGCTAATTGAGAGTCATCTGCTTGATAAGGCTGAAGCTAGAAGGAAAGGAAAAGCTTCATCTATGGAAACTCCCGATAGTCCAAAGTCCGATCTTGATTACGACGCACTCCAGGCTGGTTTGCGGATGAGTCGTGAGGAAGCCCAAGAAAAGAGAGATGAAGGTCCATCTACTCATCAGTCGCCCCCTTCGCCACAGCAAACCAATGTTCCCGACAATGAGGATCCAATCCATCCTGTCGAGGAGGAAGAACATGTTTCACAATAGGCACCCGAGCCTGCCATCGCCGCCGAAGAAGAAGAATCACGCGCCTTCCAGCAAGAGGAATCAGTCCCTCTGCCGGAACAGGCGGATGCTGAGAGACACCAGGAGGAATTAGTTCCTCCTGTATCCATGTGTACAGAAACCACTTCGACGCAGGAGGATGCCGACCCCCCTGCCGCTGAACCCAAAACAGCTACTCCCACCCCATCAACCGCCTTGGAATCCGACGACGGTATTATACCTGAGGATTTCCAACTCAATTCACGCCAAAATATGAATTTGAGAAGGTTAAATGGAGTCGAGGACTTTGCCCAGCCAGACTCTCCCAGAACTGCAACAAGAAAAGAGCGATTGCGTGCTCTCAGCCTCCAAACTGTCTTTATTCAGGACGCAGTCAATGCTCTACACTCTGTAGAAAAGGCTCTTGATTGGCTTCACACATCTGCTGTTAAAGAAATGACAGGACTACAGCACGAAGTCTCCCGAGTTGTAGAGGCCTTCACTATCCTGCCAGAAGTCTTCAAGCAGGCCCTGAGCAATCTGCAAGAAAAACAAGAAAAGATCCTGAGAGAAGAGCAATCGAAAATCTGTGTGTCTGAGGCCAAGACCGCATCTGCTCTGATCGAATCCGGTTACCAACTGCGATCCCATGACAAGAACATAAAAGATATGTCGCAGGTGCTCTCCTCCCTTGTTGAGAGAATGTCTAATATTGAGACGAAAGAGGATGCCGTTTTGCAAATCCTGGAGCGACTTGATGAAAAGGTGTCATACCTTGATGATGCCAAAAAGGGGGAAGAAGCAAGGGAAGCCGCTAGGAGAAAGAGGTTGGAGCAAGAAAAAGAGTTGTTAGCTCCGTTTGAAGACTCTTTCACTACAGATGTAGCACGTATCTCAACGCCGAACGTTAGGATACAGGGAGACCGACCAGAATTCCAGGATCCTAAGTATCCTTGGAAAAGCCTAGTCCGAAAGCCTCAAGCTATGAACCTCCCGACGGACCGACAACCGACTGCTGCTGAGATCATGAATTGGAGGAATAATGAACTTTTAAGATACTTCGTTGTACTTATCAGGGATTCCGCTTTATTCAATAGATGCAGAACGGTACAGAAAGCCGCAGAAGAGTTCAAGAAGATGCTGGAAGATGGAAAGATCCCGCTAGAGCTGCAGATGAAACCAAAGCACAAGAATGGTGACTTGGTGACCCACCCAGAGGACTGGATTCTTGTCTTCGACAAATCATATGAAGGTCGAGCCATTTATCATAATCGAGACAAGGAAGCCCATAAATACTGGTGGAAAAACACCAAGAATGACCCAAAAAGACCATGGAGGCATTCAGACTATAGAAGTTAAATTTCCTTGTATTATAGTTTTTGTAATCTTATCTTCCGAACATCAAAATTTTGTACTCCTCATTTCAAATATCAATAAAATTTTTGCGTGTCTTGAAATATTACAACTCGTAATCTAATGTGTTCTTGTATGTTTACAAAACACTTAATTTACTCTAGCTGTATTCATATTATGAAACTTATCTCAATACACAACTATACGAACTTGTCTGCGAACAGTTCATAGTTTAAGTTGTATGCATCTAGAAAACAATGTAAAGATTGTGCCTGCGCGCCAATCATAAGTTTTCAATGTAAACTTTCTTTTCATAAAAGCTGAACTTGCCTGCGAGCAGTTCTTAGTGTTAAGCCAAATACCGAAGGCCAGAACATTCGAAAGAAACCAAGAAGTCTGCCCTACTTCACACCGCTAAGTGTCAAAGTTTTGGCATCATCAAGGATGTTTGGATAACATCATAAGGTTTTAAAAGGAAGACTCGGAAGGACTTGGCAAATTATCAAAAAGGGGGAAATTGTTGGGATAACAAAAACCCTGTGATAAACAATCCCTGTATCGATCGTATTGTCAGAATGTTTTGACAATATGCCAAATCCTGAATACTGCCTATAGCTGTATCGAAAAGCTGATCAAGTATCAAAACTGTATCGAAGACTTCTCGCAGGCCCAACTATACAGTATATTGATCATACAGCAAAGAGTCCCGCAAAACTAAAGTATGGAAGCTGTCTCGAAATATCAATACAGTGATCGTTCCATACAGCTCTCAACAGGACAAGAAGGAATCTTCAGTATTCGCTAGAAGTCAAATCCCGTTGATAAAGAAGTATTTGAATACTAAAGGATAAAGTATTTAAATACTGTAAGTCATCAAAAGATCTTCAAATCTCGTAATATCCGAATCTCAGTCAAATATCAGTTGAAGATCAAGAACTACTGAAGATATATTTCAAACGGATATATTTCAGAGGCTATATATATCTCCAGAGTTTGAAGATCAAGAACTACTGAAGAATGACTGAAAATATACAGAGAATATACAGAATATTCACGACTTACAAAAGAACAAAGCTTACAAGAAATATTCAGAGCAAAACATATCTCCCTAAGCTTTCTGCTATTCTGATAGAAGAGATATACAGTGCTCAAATCTTGAACAACACATTATCAGGTTAAAGCCCAGAAAGTCATAGATGTTGTTCAAACCCTGTTCTATCTATGAACAAACTCATATCAGCCCTGTGTGGACTGAGGAATCCTTGCTACTCCCGAACTGTGTGTGACGGACTTGCATTGAAGAAGACAAAGCTTCAGAACTGTGTGTGAAGAATCCAGACACGTGTTAGCTCAAACCAATCTGTGTGAACGGTTGAAAGCTAAGATCTTTATATCAATCTTTGTGAATGAAATATTGATTAGGTTTGGTTATAATTACGTAGTTGTGTATGCAGTAATTATAATAAACTTTTTACTCCTGTGTGGAGGACCAGTGGACATAGAGGACTCGAACCACTTTAAATACTGTGTTATTTACCTTCTGCCTTTATTGTTTTATTAACTGTGATTATTTAAGTATACACTACACACCGAGTTGCTGTATCCTCAGCAACTTACTGTATTAAAGACTTTCGCTACGCACTCAGATTTAAAAACCGTACAGCTTGTCGTTTAAAACACTTTCCAAGATGTATCCAGTATACTTAGTGGCCAACAAAGAACAATCATCAAGGAGAACTTTGCTAAAATTGATATGCCGATAGAATTTCTTAAAAACAACATCAATCTTTTGAAAGATATAATCCAAACAACTACGTTTCATAAAACATTGATCAAAGTGAAGGTTACTCAATAATTATCATTGTTCGAACGAATCATGAATTTGTAAAATTATTACTTTGTTCATAAGTTATGAGTTCACCTAGTTAGATTAACGATATAGATGAGTTATTCATCACAAGACCATCACGATATCATCATTAAGGTGAATTAAAAACTTCTGAACTATAACCTTATGTTGATATGATTCAAGTTTCAACCAAATCTGATGGAAATCCTAAGTTCATTTAGTTTAGAATCTTCCTAAACATGATGGTTCGATTCAATATAATGATAACAATCCTACAAATCAACATATCTACAATGAAACTAAGGATCATTATTATTCTAGTGATGTTAATAGTCCAGCAAGAAGACTGTGTTTTGATAAGTGGTAATTTTACCACTTATTTCTAGGATTTTATACTAGGTTTTTATCTCGTTTCGTGATTAATGTGCTCGTATTTGGCTTATTTATGATTAGTCGAGCCGTATTACGCGTTTGGGTTGGTTTTAGTGTGTTTGCAGGTTTTTAGAGCCAAAAGGACCCAAAACGAGACAAAGGACCGAGAAGTCGAGTCACGGACGGAAGAAACGGATTTTTGCAAGAGACAGACCACCCTATCGGCCCAGCCTATCGGCCGATAGGTTCGTCCGAAAGGTGTTCCTGCCCTACCGTTGGATGCGATCGACGAACCAACTATCGGCCAGCCTATCGGCCGATAGGCCAGTCCGATAGGCTGCCCAGCGGACTCTCGTATTTTGACGGATTATGACTCTTTTGGATAGTTTTTGTTTCCTAGATTAGGGCTAATCGGGAGTTTAACCCCCTTAGGCTATATAAACCTCCTTGTAGACCTAGTTTTACTATCTTTCACCATCTTAAATCATTCTTTTTCATTCTTTATCATATTTAGCATAATTTTACATCTTTTTAGCAAGATTTATTCCTTTGATGCAAGAACTTTTTGGAGGCAGCAACTATTATTGTTTTTCAGAGATTGAAGACTTAGAGTTCATCCGAAAGGGTTGTGATCTCTCTTTTCATATTAATAATATGCATTCTCCATTTATTTCTTGCTTGATTTCAATTATGTCTGGCTAAATTCATTGATTGATTCTAGGGTTAGTAAATTTAATTGATGTTCACATGATGTTCCTTTGATTACCTTTTGACCTTTCATCCTAGGCTTGTGTTCAAGATGTGTTAAATCTCATGCTAGATTAAAGGGCCCTTAATCGATGCATGTTAGCTAATTAATTTTGTCCGGAAGGAGTAATTGATTGGTGGAAATACTTGATGCACAATATGATTTAATCTTGAGACCTGACGGAGAAAGATAAATCATCGATAAATAAGTTGGCGCTTTTTTAAGTGATTTAAATTCTTTGAGCCCTGGCGGGGAAAAGGGTTTAAATTAACTATCTTTCTAGGTTGCCTTGATCGGAATTCTAGATTGGCTGAGTGATTATTTCTAGGATTGAATTAAAATTTGGGGAAAAGGAATCAAGTGAATGGATTGTGTGAACTCAATTAAATGATACTACCCTAGGATCAATTACCTTTAGACTTGTGATTTTATCTTGCTAATTTGTTTATTGCTTGATTTAGTTAATTCAGCTTTTATTTAATTTTTATTTTTCGATTTTTAAAGTTAGATAATTAGAATCAAAACAAACTTTCAGATTCCTAAATAGCAGTCAAATTTTGAGTAGAGTTACTTCCTTTATTTTCGACACATCAATTCCCTTGGGTTCGACACCTTGGAAATACTCCGAGGTTTTACAAATTTTAAAATTGATCGGATTTGAAAACCTTACTACGCGAATCCCAGCGATCATGTTTCTACTAAACGTGATTACTACCATTTAAGACATCATGAATACATCATATCAAACCCTTAATCACCATATTCATCATTAAGTTGTTTAAAAGCTTAACTACAAATATGTTTAGCTTGATTAATTCAACATTAGGTGAAGTATACTTTATCACTAACAGTATAACTACGAGATTATAGGGTGAAATCGTATAACATACCTTCAGAAATGAAGAATAATACACCAAAACCACAAGAACACACTCTAAGCTTCAATAATGACTCCAAACTTCCAATCAACAAGCTCCAAATCGAGATGCAAAGCTCAAACACAAGTTGAAAGAAGGTAAAATTGGTATAGGGAGGCAGGGGGTGATTATAGGGGTGAAAAATCGGAGTTTGGACGTGGAAAATGAAAGACACAAGTTGTCTTTTTATAACAGCACGGTTCGTTACGTACATTATACACAAAAGGATAACGTACGTTAGCAGTTTTACGTACGCTAAACCAAAAGTGTTACGTACGTAAGCTAGTTCCAGAGGCTACTGACTGAAAACACAAACAACATTACGTACGTTATGGCTTGGAGCATTACGTACGTAATGTAGGTCAACTAGACAGCTCCGAAAGATCAGATATTCGAATCACGCCCGACCCCACATGCCGAAAGTTGAGATCGGATAAGACTACAAGCCTTACGTACGTAAATAGCACTTCCTTACGTACGTAAAACCAGCAAAGTAGCGTACGTTATGCTAAAGGGTTAGCGTACGTTAAACACATAATTACTAGCCCAAAAATGCACTTATATATACAACGTCGAGAAATCAATCATAGTGGGAATGGTAGTTATATTCAAGTCTATTATGATATATTCCAACATCAGTAAATATTAAACAAATGTAACAAGACTACAATAGTGTTGAATTATCCGGATAATACAACAGTAGGTAAGAATTTCCTTCGGATATTACATACTCCCCCCCTTAAAAGGAGTTTCGTCCCTGAAACTAAGGGTAAACAATTCGGGATACCTCTCTTACATGCTGCTCTCCGTATCCCACGTGGCCTCCTCGACTCCGTGTCATGACCACTGTGTTATACCTGTACTTTTTATTGACTGTTTGACTTTGCCGTTCTTCCTATTTTCTCGCTCTGTAAACTCCTTGTGATGTTGTCGATATTGTTATAGAGTTTCTGCTGTGGGAAAATCCCTCACAATATGCCGCAAGTGCACGGTGTCAACAAGTAATAAAGTGATAAGTAAAGTATCGTTCCCTCGAGGACTGATTTCACTAAGTACCAAAATATAGTCAACTCGTAATTTTATTTGAAGGACAATTATACGGAATTTATACCTAAACTAATAAATAATAGTACTAATAATAATAATACTAATAAGGGCGTAGGACTATGATTTTCACCTCAAACAATCAAGAATGATATTTATTCAATTCAATTCACTTTTATTCAATTGATTGTAAGCCAGGAATTCCTAAATTATTCTAAAGCCTTTCCCAAGGTCGATAGAAAATACTACGTATTATTAACTCGATATATCCCTATTCGAATTAGATAATTAATAGCTAAAACAGTTCAAGAATTCCCACAATAACAGGCTTCACAATTCGCATGAGTATATCCCTATCTCACAAAAATTATGATTCGTCTCACAAGAACTATGCCTAAATTTCATCTCCCGAATCCATAAAGACATTCAAAACAAATTAACTGTTGTCCAGACAATTAAAAAGCATTAAGAACAGTAAGAAGAATCCAATTCAATAGAATAACGAGTAAATCGAAATAATAATAAATAACCAAACCGTCATAAAATCGGCTACAATTAAAATCCTACTCGAATAGATCTAGGAACTAAGATGCAGAAAAACCGTAGGGATCCGTGGTCTTGTCGTCACCCACAAATCTCCTCCTTGTGTTCTTTGCCCTAGCTATCGATCCACCTCCCAGTTCTTCCCCTTTCTTCAGCCCTTCAATGCTTATTTATAGCAATCCTAAGCCCCCAAAACGCGTCCATGTGATTAGGTCGAGAACAGGCTCCAAAACGGCCCAGAAACGAAGAATATTCAGCAAAACCGCCCGGTGGGCCGCGGCTCACTTAATCTGTGCCGCGGCTCACACGTTCAGCGCCCCATGCCTGGGCGCCTTTTTTCCTCCTGGGCCGCGGCTCACTTAGGCTGTGCCGCGGCTCACAGTACAGTGTGCTTAGCGCTCGCTGGTTGCTCAACGGATATATTTCAAACGGATATATAACAGAGGCACTATAAATCTCCAGAGTATGAAGATCAAGAAATACACAAGAATGACAGAAAAGCTACAGAGAATATACAGAATATTCACGACTTACAAAAGAACAAAGCTTACAAGAAATATTCAGAGCAAAACATATCTCCCTAAGCTTTCTGCTATTCTGATAGAAGATATATACAGTGCTCAAATCTTGAACAACACATTATCAGGTTAAAGCCCAGAAAGTCATAGCTGTTGTTCAAACCCTGTTCTATCTTTGAACAAACTCATATCAGCCCTGTGTGGACTGAGGAATCCTTGCTACTCCCGAACCGTGTGTGACGGACTTGCATTGAAGAAGACAAAGCTTCAGAACTGTGTGTGAAGAAGCCAGACACGTGTTAGCTCAAACCAATCTGTGTGAACAGTTGAAAGCTAAGATCTTTATATCAATCTTTGTGAATGAAATATTGATTAGGTTTGGTTATAATTACGTAGTTGTGTATGCAGTAATTATAATAAACTTTTTACTCCTGTGTGGAGGACCAGTGGACGTAGAGGACTCGAACCACTTTAAATACTGTGTTATTTACCTTCTGCCTTTATTGTTTTATTAACTGTGATTATTTAAGTATACACTACACACCGAGTTGCTGTATCCTCAGAAACTTACTGTATTAAGGACTTCCGCTACGCACTCAGATTTAAAAACCGTACAGCTTGTCGTTTAAAACACTTTCCAAGATGTATCTAGTATACTTAGTGGCCAACAAAGAACAATCATCAAGGAGAACTTTGCTAAAATTTATATGCCGATAGAATTTCTTAAAAACAACATCAATCTTTTGAAAGATATAATCCAAACAACTACGTTTCATAAAACATTGATCAAAGTGAAGGTTACTCAACAATTATCATTGTTCGAACGAATCATGAATTTGTAAAATTATTACTTTGTTCATCAGTTATGAGTTCACCTAGTTAGATTAACGATATAGATGAGTTATTCATCACAAGACCATCACAATATCATCATTAAGGTGAATTAAAAACTTCTGAACTATAACCTTATGTTGATATGATTCAAGTTTCAACCAAATCAGATGAAAATCCTAAGTTCATTTAGTTTAGAATCTTTCTAAACATGATGGTTCGATTCAATATAATGATAAAAATCCTACAAATCAACCTATCTACAATGAAACTAAGGATCATTATTATTCTAGTGATGTTAATAGTCCAGCAAGAAGAGTGTGTTTCTACTAAACGTGATTACTACCATTTAAGACATCATGAATACATCATATCAAACCCTTAATCACCATATTCATCATTAAGTTGTTTAAAAGCTTAACTACAAATATGTTTAGCTTGATTAATTCAACATTAGGTGAAGTATACTTTATCATTAACAGTATAACTACGAGATTATAGGGTGAAATCGTATAACATACCTTCAGAAATGAAGAATAATACACCAAAACCACAAGAACACACTCTAAGCTTCAAGAATGACTCCAAACTTCCAATCAACAAGCTCCAAATCGAGATGCAAATCTCAAACACAAGTTGAAAGAAGGTAGAATTGGTATAGGGAGGCACGGGTGATTATAGGGGTGAAAAATCGGAGTTTGGACGTGGAAAATGAAAGACACAAGTTGTCTTTTTATAACAGCACGGTTCGTTACGTACATTATACACAAGAGGATAACGTATGTTAGCAGTTTTACGTACGCTAAACCAAAAGTGTTACGTACGTAAGCTAGTTCCAGAGGCTACTGACTGAAAACACGAACAACATTACGTACGTTATGGCTTGGAGCATTACGTACGTAATGTATGTCTACTAGACAGCTCCGAAAGATCAGATATTCGAATCACGCCCGACCCCACATACCGAAAATTGAGATCG
Organism: Orobanche coerulescens; assembly: GCA_033398695.1. Lineage (NCBI taxonomy): Eukaryota > Viridiplantae > Streptophyta > Magnoliopsida > Lamiales > Orobanchaceae > Orobanche > Orobanche coerulescens. The sequence continues at coordinate 94,624,365 of CM065816.1, forward strand.
GATAAGACTACAAGCCTTACGTACGTAAACAGCACTTCCTTACATACGTAAAACCAGCAAAGTAGCGTACGTTATGCTAAAGGGTTAGCGTACGTTAAACACATAATTACTAGCCCAAAAATGCACTTATATATAAAACGTCGAGAAATCAATCATAGTGCGAATGGTAGTTATATTCAAGTCTATTATGATATATTCCAACATCAATAAATATTAAACAAATGTAACAAGACTACAATAGTGTTGAATTATCCGAATAATACAACAGTAGGTAAGTATTTCCGTCGGATATTACATACTCCCCCCCTTAATAGGAGTTTCATCCCCGAAACTAAGGGTAAACAATTCGGGATACCTCTCTTGCATGCTGCTCTCCGTCTCCCACGTGGCCTCCTCGACTCCGTGTCGTGACCACTGTGTAATACCTGTACTTTTTATTGACTGTTTGACTTTGCCGTTCTTCCTATTTTCTCGCTCTGTAAACTCCTTGTGATGTTGTCGATATTGTTATAGAGTTTCTGTTGTGGGAAAATCCCTCACAATATGCCGCAAGTGCACGGTGTCAACAAGTAATAAAGTGATAAGTAAAGTATCGTTCCCTCGAGGACTGATTTCACTAAGTACCAAAATATAGTCAACTCGTAATTTTATTTGAAGAACAATTATACGGAATTTATACCTAAACTAATAAATAATAGTACTAATAATAATAATACTAATAAGGGTGTAGGATTATGATTTTCACCTCAAACAATCACGAATGATATTTATTCAATTCAATTCACTTTTATTCAATTGATTGTAAGCCAGGAATTCCTAAATTATTCTATAGCCTTTCCCAAGGTCGATAGAAAATACTATGTATTATTAACTCGATATATCCCTATTCGAATGAGATAATTAATAGCTAAAATAGTTCAAGAATTCCCACAATAACAGGCTTCACAATTCTAATGAGTATATCCCTATCTCACGAAAATTATGATTTGTCTCACAAGAACTATGCCTAAATTTCATCTCCCGAATCCATAAAGACATTCAAAACAAATTAACTGTTGGCCAGACAATTAAAAAGCATTAAGAACAGTAAGAAGAATCCAATTCAATAGAATAACGAGTAAATCGAAATAATAATAAATAACCAAACCGTCATGAAATCGGCTACAATCAAAATCCTACTCGAATAGATCTAGGAACTAAGATGCAGAAAAACCGTAGGGATCCGTGGTCTTGTCGTCGCCCAAAAATCTCCTCCTTGTGTTCTTTTCCCTAGCTATCGATCCACCTCCCAGTTCTTCCCCTTTCTTCAGCCCTTCAATGCTTATTTATAGTAATCCTAAGCCTCCAAAATGCGTCCGTGTGATTAGGTCGAGAACAGGCTCCAAAACGGCCAGAAACGCAGAATATTCAGCAAAACCGCCCGGTGGGCCGCGACTCACTTAATCTGTGCCGCGGCTCACACGTTCAGCGCCCCATGCCTGGGTGCCTTTTTTCCTCCTGGGCCGCGGCTCACTTAGGCTGTGCCGCGGCTCACAGTACAGTGTGCTTAGCGCTCGCTGGTTGCTCAACGGATATATTTCAAACGGATATATTTCAGAGGCTATATATATCTCCAGAGTTTGAAGATCAAGAACTACTGAAGAATGATTGAAAATCTACAGAGAATATACAGAATATTCACGACTTACAAAAGAACAAAGCTTACAAGAAATATTCAGAGCAAAACATATCTCCCTAAGTTTTCTGCTATTCTGATAGAAGAGATATACAATGCTCAAATCTTGAACAACACATTATCAGGTTAAAGCCCAGAAAGTCATAGCTGTTGTTCAAACCCTGTTCTATCTTTGAACAAACTCATATCATCCCTGTGTGGAATGAGGAATCCTTGCTACTCCCGAACTGTGTGTGACGAACTTGCATTGAAGAAGACAAAGCTTCAGAACTGTGTGTGAAGAAGCCAGACACGTGTTAGCTCAAACCAATCTATGTGAACGGTTGAAAGCTAATATCTTTATATCAATCTTTGTGAATGAAATATTGATTAGGTTGGGTTATAATTACGTAGTTGTGTATGCAGTAATTATAATAAACTTTTTACTCCTGTGTGGAGGACCAGTGGACGTATAGGACTCGAACCACTTTAAATACTGTGTTATTTACCTTCTGCCTTTATTGTTTTATTAACTGATTATTTAAGTATACACTACACACCGAGTTGCTGTATCCTCAGCAACTTACTGTATTTAAGACTTCCGCTATGCACTAAGATTTAAAAACCGTACAGCTTGTCGTTTAAAACACTTTCCAAGATGTATCCAGTATACTTTGTGGCCAACAAAGAACAATCATCAAGGAGAACTTTGCTAAAATTGATATGCCGATAGAATTTCTTAAAAACAACATCAATCTTTTGAAAGATATAATCCAAACAACTACGTTTCATAAAACATTGATCAAAGTGAAGGTTACTCAACAATTATCATTGTTCGACCGAATCATGAATTTGTAAAATTATTACTTTGTTCATCAGTTATGAGTTCACCTAGTTAGATTAACGATATAGATGAGTTATTCATCACAAGACCATCACGATATCATCATTAAGGTGAATTAAAAACTTCTGAACTATAACCTTATGTTGATATGATTCAAGTTTCAACCAAATCACATGAAAATCCTAAGTTCATTTAGTTTAGAATCTTCCTAAACATGATGGTTCGATTCAATATAATGATAACAATCCTACAAATCAACCTATCTACAATGAAACTAAGGATCATTATTATTCTAGTGATGTTAATAGTCCAGCAAGAAGAGTGTGTTTCTACTAAACGTGATTACTACCATTTAAGACATCATGAATACATCATATCAAACCCTTAATCACCATATTCATCATTAAGTTGTTTAAAAGCTTAACTACAAATATGTTTAGCTTGATTAATTCAACATTAGGTGAAGTATACTTTATCACTAATAGTATAACTACGAGATTATAGGGTGAAATCGTATAACATACCTTCAAAAATGAAGAATAATACACCAAAACCACAAGAACACACTCTAAGCTTCAAGAATGACTCCAAACTTCCAATCAACAAGCTCCAAATCGAGATGCAAAGCTCAAACACAAGTTGAAAGAAGGTAGAATTGGTCTAGGGAGGCAGGGGGTGATTATAGGGGTGAAAAATCGGAGTTTGGACGTGGAAAATGAAAGACACAAGTTGTCTTTTTATAATAGCACGGTTCGTTACGTACATTATACACAAGAGGATAACATATGTTAGCAGTTTTACGTACGCTAAACCAAAAGTGTTACGTACGTAAGCTAGTTCCAGAGGCTACTTACTGAAAACATGAACAACATTACGTACGTTATGGCTTGGAGAATTACGTACGTAATGTAGGTCAACTAGACAGCTCCGGAAGATCAGATATTCGAATCACGCCCGACCCCACATGCCGAAAGTTGAGATCGGATAAGACTACAAGCCTTACGTACGTAAACAGCACTTCCTTACGTACATAAAACCAGCAAAGTAGCGTACGTTATGCTAAAGGGTTAGCGTACGTTAAACACATAATTACTAGCCCAAAAATGCACTAATATATACAACGTCGAGAAATCAATCATAGTGTGAATGGTAGTTATATTCAAGTCTATTATGATATATCCTAACATCAATAAATATTAAACAAATGTAACAAGACTACAATAGTGTTGAATTATCCGAATAATACAACAGTAGGTAAGAATTTCCATTGGATATTACATACTCCCCCCCTTAAAAGGAGTTTCGTCCCCGAAACTAAGGGTAAACAATTCGGGATACCTCTCTTGCATGCTGCTCTCCGTCTCCCACGTGGCCTCCTCGACTCCGTGTCGTGACCACTGTGTAATACCTGTACTTTTTATTGACTGTTTGACTTTGCCGTTCTTCCTATTTTCTCGCTCTGTAAACTCCTTGTGATGTTGTCGATATTGTTATAGAGTTTCTGTTGTGGGAAAATCCCTCACAATATGCCGCAAGTGCACGGCGTCAACAAGTAATAAAGTGATAAGTAAAGTATCGTTCCCTCGAGGACTGATTTCACTAAGTACCAAAATATAGTCAACTCGTAATTTTATTTGAAGAACAATTATACGGAATTTATACCTAAACTAATAAATAATAGTACTAATAATAATAATACTAATAAGGGCGTAGGATTATGATTTTCACCTCAAACAATCAAGAATGATATTTATTCAATTCAATTCACTTTTATTCAATTGATTGTAAGCGAGGAATTCCTAAATTATTCTAAAGCCTTTCCCAAGGTCGATAGAAAATACTATGTATTATTAACTCGATATATCCCTATTCGAATGAGATAATTAATAGCTAAAACAGTTCAAGAATTCCCACAATAACAGGCTTCACAATTCTAATGAGTATATCCCTATCTCACGAAAATTATGATTCGTCTCACAAGAACTATGCCTAAATTTCATCTCCCGAATCCATAAAGACATTCAAAACAAATTAACTGTTGGCCAGACAATTAAAAAGCATTAAGAACAGTAAGAAGAATCCAATTCAATAGAATAACGAGTAAATCGAAATAATAATAAATAACCAAACCATCATGAAATCGCCTACAATCAAAATCCTACTCGAAGAGATCTAGGAACTAAGATGCAGAAAAACCGTAGGGATCCGTGGTCTTGTCGTCGCCCAAAAATCTCCTCCTTGTGTTCTTTGCCCTAGCTATCGATCCACCTCCCAGTTCTTCCCCTTTCTTCAGCCCTTCAATGCTTATTTATTGTAATCCTAAGCCTCCAAAACGCGTCCGTGTGATTAGGTCGAGAACAGGCTCCAAAACGGCCAGAAACGCAGAATATTCAGCAAAACCGTCCGGTGGGCCGCGGCTCACTTAATCTGTGCCGCGGCTCACACGTTCAGCGCCCCATGCCTGGGCGCCTTTTTTCCTCCTGGGCCGCGGCTCACTTAGGCTGTGCCGCGGCTCACAGTACAGTGTGCTTAGCGCTCGCTGGTTGCTCAACGGATATATTTCAAACGGATATATTTGAGAGGCTATATATATCTCCAGAGTTTGAAGATCAAGAACTACTGAAGAATGACTGAAAATCTACAGAGAATATACAGAATATTCACGACTTACAAAAGAACAAAGCTTACAAGAAATATTTAGAACAAAACATATCTCCCTAAGCTTTCTGCTATTCTGATAGAAGAGATATACAGTGCTCAAATCTTGAACAACACATTATCAGGTTAAAGCACAGAAAGTCATAGCTGTTGTTCAAACCCTGTTCTATCTTTGAACAAACTCATATCATCCCTGTGTGGACTGAGGAATCTTTGCTACTCCCGAACTGTGTGTGACGGACTTGCATTGAAGAAGACAAAGCTTCAGAACTGTGTGTGAAGAAGCCAGACACGTGTTAGCTCAAACCAATCTGTGTGAATGGTTGAAAGCTAATATCTTTATATCAATCTTTGTGAATGAAATATTGATTAGGTTTGGTTATAATTACGTAGTTGTGTATGCAGTAATTATAATAAACTTTTTACTCCTGTGTGGAGGATAAGTGGACGTAGAGGGCTCGAGCCACTTTAAATACTGTGTTATTTACCTTCTGCCTTTATTGTTTTATTAACTGTGATTATTTAAGTATACACTACACACTGAGTTGCTGTATCCTCAGCAACTTACTGTATTAAAGACTTCCGCTACGCACTAAGATTTAAAAACCGTACAGCTTGTCGTTTAAAACACTTTCCAAGATGTATCCAGTATACTTAGTGGCCAACAAAGAACAATCATCAAGGAGAACTTTGCTAAAATTGATATGCCGATAGAATTTCTTAAAAACAACATCAATCTTTTGAAAGATATAATCCAAACAACTACGTTTCATAAAACATTGATCAAAGTGAAGGTTACTCAACAATTATCATTGTTCGAACGAATCATGAATTTGTAAAATTATTACTTTGTTCATCAGTTATGAGTTCACCTAGTTAGATTAACGATATAGATGAGTTATTCATCACAAGACCATCACGATATCATCATTAAGGTGAATTAAAAACTTCTGAACTATAACCTTATGTTGATATGATTCAAGTTTCAACCAAATCAGATGAAAATCCTAAGTTCATTTAGTTTAGAATCTTCCTAAACATGATGGTTCGATTCAATATAATGATAACAATCCTACAAATCAACGTATCTACAATGAAACTAAGGATCATTATTATTCTAGTGATGTTAATAGTCCAGCAAGAAGAGTGTGTTTCTACTAAACGTGATTACTACCATTTAAGACATCATGAATAGATCATATCAAACCCTTAATCACCATATTCATCATTAAGTTGTTTAAAAGCTTAACTACAAATATGTTTAGCTTGATTAATTCAACATTAGGTGAAGTATACTTTATCACTAACAGTATAACTATGAGATTATAGGGTGAAATCGTATAACATACCTTCAGAAATGAAGAATAAACACTAAAACCACAAGAACACACTCTAAGCTTCAATAATGACTCCAAACTTCCAATCAACAAGCTCCAAATCGAGATGCAAAGCTCAAACACAAGTTGAAAGAAGGTAGAATTAATCTAGGGAGGCAGGGTGTGATTATAGGGGTGAAAAATCAGAGTTTGGACGTGGAAAATGAAAGACACAAGTTGTCTTTTTATAACAACACGGTTCGTTACGTACATTATACACAAGAGGATAATGTATGTTAGCAGTTTTACGTACGCTAAACCAAAAGTGTTACGTACGTAAGCTAGTTCTAGAGGCTACTGACTGAAAACACGAACAACATTACGTACGTTATGGCTTGGAGCATTACGTACGTAATGTAGGTCAACTAGACAGCTCCGAAAGATCAGATATTCGAATCACGCCCGACCCCACATGCCGAAAATTGAGATCGGATAAGACTACAAGCCTTACGTACGTAAACAGCACTTCCTTACGTACGTAAAACCAGCAAAGTAGCGTACGTTATGCTAAAGGGTTAGCGTACGTTAAACACATAATTACTAGCCCAAAAATGCACTTATATATACAACGTCGAGAAATCAATCATAGTGCGAATGGTAGTTATATTCAAGTCTATTATGATATATTCCAACATCAATAAATATTAAACATATGTAACAAGACTACAATAGTGTTGAATTATCCGAATAATACAAAAGTAGGTAAGAATTTCCGTCGGATATTACATACTCCCCCCTTAAAAGGAGTTTCGTCCTCGAAACTAAGGGCAAACAATTCGGGATACCTCTCTTGCATGCTGCTCTCCGTCTCCCACGTGGCCTCCTCGACTCCGTGTCGTGACCACTGTGTAATACCTGTACTTTTTATTGACTGTTTGACTTTGCCGTTCTTCCTATTTTCTCGCTCTGTAAACTCCTTGTGATGTTGTCGATATTGTTATAGAGTTTCTGTTGTGGGAAAATCCCTCACAATATGCCGCAAGTGCACGGTGTCAACAAGTAATAAAGTGAAAAGTAAAGTATCGTTCCCTCGAGGACTGATTTCACTAAGTACCAAAATATAGTCAACTTGTAATTTTATTTGAAGAACAATTATACGGAATTTATACCTAAACTAATAAATAATAGTACTAATAATAATAATACTAATAAGGGCGTAGGATTATGATTTTCACCTCAAACAATCAGGAATGATATTTATTCAATTCAATTCACTTTTATTCAATTGATTGTAAGCCAGGAATTCCTAAATTATTCTAAAGCCTTTCCCAAGGTCGATAGAAAATACTACGTATTATTAACTATATATATCCCTATTCGAATGAGATAATTAATAGCTAAAATAGTTCAAGAATTCCCACAATAACAGGCTTCACAACTCGCATGAGTATATCCCTATCTCACGAAAATTATGATTCGTCTCACAAGAACTATGCCTAAATTTCATCTCCCGAATCCATAAAGACATTCAAAACAAATTAACTGTTGGCCAGACAATTAAAAAGTATTAAGAACAGTAAGAAGAATCCAATTCAATAGAATAACGAGTAAATCGAAATAATAATAAATAACCAAACCATCATGAAATCGGCTACAATCAAAATCCTACTCGAATAGATCTAGGAACTAAGATGCAGAAAAACCGTAGGGATCCGTGGTCTTGTCGTCGCCCACAAATCTCCTCCTTGTGTTCTTTGCCCTAGCTATCGATCCACCTCCCAGTTCTTCCCCTTTTTTCAGCCCTTCAATGCTTATTTATAGTAATCCTAAGCCTCCAAAACGCGTCCGTGTGATTAGGTTGAGAACAGGCTCCAAAACGGCCAGAAACGCAGAATATTCAGCAAAACCGCCCGGTGGGCCGCGACTCACACGTTCAGCGCCCCATGCCTGGGCGCCTTTTTTCCTCCTGGGCCGCGACTCACTTAGGCTGTGCCGCGGCTCACAGTACAGTGTGCTTAGCGCTCGCTGGTTTCTCAACGGATATATTTCAAACGGATATATTTCAGAGGCTATATATATCTCCAGAGTTTGAAGATCAAGAACTACTGAAGAATGACTGAAAATCTACAGAGAATATACAGAATATTCACGACTTACAAAAGAACAAAGCTTACAAGAAATATTCAGAGCAAAACATATCTCCCTAAGTTTTCTGCTATTCTGATAGAAGAGATATACAATGCTCAAATCTTGAACAACACATTATCAGGTTAAAGCCCAGAAAGTCATAGCTGTTGTTCAAACCCTGTTCTATCTTTGAACAAACTCATATCATCCCTGTGTGGAATGAGGAATCCTTGCTACTCCCGAACTGTGTGTGACGGACTTGCATTGAAGAAGACAAAGCTTCAGAACTGTGTGTGAAGAAGCCAGACACGTGTTAGCTCAAACCAATCTATGTGAACGGTTGAAAGCTAATATCTTTATATCAATCTTTGTGAATGAAATATTGATTAGGTTTGGTTATAATTACGTAGTTGTGTATGCAGTAATTATAATAAACTTTTTACTCCTGTGTGGAGGACCAGTGGACGTATAGGACTCGAACCACTTTAAATACTGTGTTATTTACCTTCTGCCTTTATTGTTTTATTAACTGATTATTTAAGTATACACTACACACCGAGTTGCTGTATCCTCAGCAACTTACTGTATTTAAGACTTCCGCTATGCACTAAGATTTAAAAACCGTACAGCTTGTCGTTTAAAACACTTTCCAAGATGTATCCAGTATACTTAGTGGCCAACAAAGAACAATCATCAAGGAGAACTTTGCTAAAATTGATATGCCGATAGAATTTCTTAAAAACAACATCAATCTTTTGAAAGATATAATCCAAACAACTACGTTTCATAAAACATTGATCAAAGTGAAGGTTACTCAACAATTATCATTGTTCGAACGAATCATGAATTTGTAAAATTATTACTTTGTTCATCAGTTATGAGTTCACCTAGTTAGATTAACGATATAGATGAGTTATTCATCACAAGACCATCACGATATCATCATTAAGGTGAATTAAAAACTTCTGAACTATAACCTTATGTTGATATGATTCAAGTTTCAACCAAATCAGATGAAAATCCTAAGTTCATTTAGTTTAGAATCTTCCTAAACATGATGGTTCGATTCAATATAATGATAACAATCCTACAAATCAACCTATCTACAATGAAACTAAGGATCATTATTATTCTAGTGATGTTAATAGTCCAGCAAGAAGAGTGTGTTTCTACTAAACGTGATTACTACCATTTAAGACATCATGAATACATCATATCAAACCCTTAATCACCATATTCATCATTAAGTTGTTTAAAAGCTTAACTACAAATATGTTTAGCTTGATTAATTCAACATTAGGTGAAGTATACTTTATCACTAATAGTATAACTACGATATTATAGGGTGAAATCGTATAACATACCTTCAGAAATGAAGAATAATACACCAAAACCACAAGAACACACTCTAAGCTTCAAGAATGACTCCAAACTTCCAATCAACAAGCTCCAAATCGAGATGCAAAGCTCAAACACAAGTTGAAAGAAGGTAGAATTGGTCTAGGGAGGCAGGGGGTGATTATAGGGGTGAAAAATCGGAGTTTGGACGTGGAAAATGAAAGACACAAGTTGTCTTTTTATAACAGCACGGTTCGTTACGTACATTATACACAAAAGGATAACGTATGTTAGCAGTTTTACGTACGCTAAACCAAAAGTGTTACGTACGTAAACTAGTTCCAGAGGCTACTTACTGAAAACATGAACAACATTACGTACGTTATGGCTTGGAGAATTACGTACGTAATGTAGGTCAACTAGACAGCTCCGGAAGATCAGATATTCGAATCACGCCCGACCCCACATGCCGAAAGTTGAGATCGGATAAGACTACAAGCCTTACGTACGTAAACAGCACTTCCTTACGTACATAAAACCAGCAAAGTAGCGCACGTTATGCTAAAGGGTTAGCGTACGTTAAACACATAATTACTAGCCCAAAAATGCACTTATATATACAACGTCGAGAAATCAATCATAGTGCGAATGGTAGTTATATTCAAGTCTATTATGATATATTCCAACATCAATAAATATTAAACAAATGTAACAAGACTACAATAGTGTTGAATTATCCGAATAATACAACAGTAGGTAAGAATTTCCATTGGATATTACATACTCCCCCCCTTAAAAGGAGTTTCGTCCCCGAAACTAAGGGTAAACAATTCGGGATACCTCTCTTGCATGCTGCTCTCCGTCTCCCACGTGGCCTCCTCGACTCCGTGTCGTGACCACTGTGTAATACCTGTACTTTTTATTGACTGTTTGACTTTGCCGCTCTTCCTATTTTCTCGCTCTGTAAACTCCTTGTGATGTTGTCGATATTGTTATAGAGTTTCTGTTGTGGGAAAATCCCTCACAATATGCCGCAAGTGCACGGTGTCAACAAGTAATAAAGTGATAAGTAAAGTATCGTTCCCTCGAGGACTGATTTCACTAAGTACCAAAATATAGTCAACTCGTAATTTTATTTTAAGAACAATTATACGGAATTTATACCTAAACTAATAAATAATAGTACTAATAATAATAATACTAATAAGGGCGTAGGATTATGATTTTCACCTCAAACAATCAAGAATGATATTTATTCAATTCAATTCACTTTTATTCAATTGATTGTAAGCCAGGAATTCCTAAATTATTCTAAAGCCTTTCCCAAGGTCGATAGAAAATACTATGTATTATTAACTCGATATATCCCTATTCGAATGAGATAATTAATAGCTAAAGCTTCAAGAATTCCCACAATAACAGGCTTCACAATTCTAATGAGTATATCCCTATCTCACGAAAATTATGATTCGTCTCACAAGAACTATGCCTAAATTTCATCTCCCGAATCCATAAAGACATTCAAAACAAATTAACTGTTGGCCAGACAATTAAAAAGCATTAAGAACAGTAAGAAGAATCCAATTCAATAGAATAACGAGTAAATCGAAATAATAATAAATAACCAAACCATCATGAAATCGCCTACAATCAAAATCCTACTCGAAGAGATCTAGGAACTAAGATGCAGAAAACCGTAGGGATCCGTGGTCTTGTCGTCGCCCAAAAATCTCCTCCTTGTGTTCTTTGCCCTAGCTATCGATCCACCTCCCAGTTCTTCCCCTTTCTTCAGCCCTTCAATGCTTATTTATAGTAATCCTAAGCCTCCAAAACGCGTCCGTGTGATTAGGTCGAGAACAGGCTCCAAAACGGCCAGAAATGCAGAATATTCAGCAAAACCGCCCGGTGGGCCGCGACTCACTTAATCTGTGCCGCGGCTCACACGATCAGCGCCCCATGCCTGGGCGCCTTTTTTCCTCCTGGGCCGCGGCTCACTTAGGCTGTGCCGCGGCTCACAGTACAGTGTGCTTAGCGCTCGCTGGTTGCTCAACGGATAAATTTCAAACGGATATATTTCAGAGGCTATATATATCTCCAGAGTTTGAAGATCAAGAACTACTGAAGAATGACTGAAAATCTACAGAGAATATACAGAATATTCACGACTTACAAAAGAACAAAGCTTACAAGAAATATTTAGAACAAAACATATCTCCCTAAGCTTTCTGCTATTCTGATAGAAGAGATATACAGTGCTCAAATCTTGAACAACACATTATCAGGTTAAAGCCCAGAAAGTCATAGTTGTTGTTCAAACCCTGTTCTATCTTTGAACAAACTCATATCATCCCTGTGTGGACTGAGGAATCTTTGCTACTCCCGAACTGTGTGTGACGGACTTGCATTGAAGAAAACAAAGCTTCAGAACTGTGTGTGAAGAAGCCAGACACGTGTTAGCTCAAACCAATCTGTGTGAACGGTTGAAAGCTAATATCTTTATATCAATCTTTGTGAATGAAATATTGATTAGGTTTGGTTATAATTACGTAGTTGTGTATGCAGTAATTATAATAAACTTTTTACTCCTGTGTGGAGGACAAGTGGACGTAGAGGACTCGAGCCACTTTAAATACTGTGTTATTTACCTTCTGCCTTTATTGTTTTATTAACTGTGATTATTTAAGTATACACTACACACTGAGTTGCTGTATCCTCAGCAACTTACTGTATTAAAGACTTCCGCTACGCACTAAGATTTAAAAACCGTACAGCTTGTCGTTTAAAACACTTTCCAAGATGTATCCAGTATACTTAGTGGCCAACAAAGAACAATCATCAAGGAGAACTTTGCTAAAATTGATATGCCGATAGAATTTCTTAAAAACAACATCAATCTTTTGAAAGATATAATCCAAACAACTACGTTTCATAAAACATTGATCAAAGTGAAGGTTACTCAACAATTATCATTGTTCGAACGAATCATGAATTTGTAAAATTATTACTTTGTTCATCAGTTATGAGTTCACCTAGTTAGATTAACGATATAGATGAGTTATTCATCACAAGACCATCACGATATCATCATTAAGGTGAATTAAAAACTTCTGAACTATAATCTTATGTTGATATGATTCAAGTTTCAACCAAATCAGATGAAAATCCTAAGTTCATTTAGTTTAGAATCTTCCTAAACATGATGGTTCGATTCAATATAATGATAACAATACTACAAATCAACGTATCTACAATGAAACTAAGGATCATTATTATTCTAGTGATGTTAATAGTCCAGCAAGAAGAGTGTGTTTCTACTAAACGTGATTACTACCATTTAAGACATCATGAATAGATCATATCAAACCCTTAATCACCATATTCATCATTAAGTTGTTTAAAAGCTTAACTACAAATATGTTTAGCTTGATTAATTCAACATTAGGTGAAGTATACTTTATCACTAACAGTATAACTACGAGATTATAGGGTGAAATCGTATAACATACCTTCAGAAATGAAGAATAAACACTAAAACCACAAGAACACACTCTAAGCTTCAATAATGACTCCAAACTTCCAATCAACAAGCTCCAAATCGAGATGCAAAGCTCAAACACAAGTTGAAAGAAGGTAGAATTAATCTAGGGAGGCAGGGGGTGATTATGGGGGTGAAAAATCAGAGTTTGGACGTGGAAAATGAAAGACACAAGTTGTCTTTTTATAACAGCACGGTTCGTTACGTACATTATACACAAGAGGATAATGTATGTTAGCAGTTTTACGTACGCTAAACCAAAAGTGTTACGTACGTAAGCTAGTTCTAGAGGCTACTGACTGAAAACACGAACAACAGTACGTACGTTATGGCTTGGAGCATTACGTACGTAATGTAGGTCAACTAGACAGCTCCGAAAGATCAGATATTTGAATCACGCCCGACCCCACATGCCGAAAATTGAGATCGGATAAGACTACAAGCCTTACGTACGTAAACAGCACTTCCTTACGTACGTAAAACCAGCAAAGTAGCGTACGTTATGCTAAAGGGTTAGCGTACGTTAAACACATAATTACTAGCCCAAAAATGCACTTATATATACAACGTCGAGAAATCAATCATAGTGCGAATGGTAGTTATATTCAAGTCTATTATGATATATTCCAACATCAATAAATATTAAACAAATGTAACAAGACTACAATAGTGTTGAATTATCCGAATAATACAACAGTAGGTAAGAATTTCCGTCGGATATTACATACTCCCCCCCTTAAAAGGAGTTTCGTCCTCGAAACTAAGGGCAAACAATTCGGGATACCTCTCTTGCATGCTGCTCTCCGTCTCCCACGTGGCCTCCTCGACTCCGTGTCGTGACCACTGTGTAATACCTGTACTTTTTATTGACTGTTTGACTTTGCCGTTCTTCCTATTTTCTCGCTCTGTAAACTCCTTGTGATGTTGTCGATATTGTTATAGAGTTTCTGTTGTGGGAAAATCCCTCACAATATGCCGCAAGTGCACGGTGTCAACAAGTAATAAAGTGATAGGTAAAGTATCGTTCCCTCGAGGACTGATTTCACTAAGTACCAAAATATAGTCAACTCGTAATTTTATTTGAAGAACAATTATACGGAATTTATACCTAAACTAATAAATAATAGTACTAATAATAATAATACTAATAAGGGCGTAGGATTATAATTTTCACCTCAAACAATCAGGAATGATATTTATTCAATTCAATTCACTTTTATTCAATTGATTGTAAGCCAGGAATTCCTAAATTATTCTAAAGCATTTCCCAAGGTCGATAGAAAATACTACGTATTATTAACTCTATATATCCCTATTCGAATGAGATAATTAATAGCTAAAACAGTTCAAGAATTCCCACAATAACAGGCTTCACAATTCGCATGAGTATATCCCTATCTCACGAAAATTATGATTCGTCTCACAAGAACTATGCCTAAATTTCATCTCCCGAATCCATAAAGACATTCAAAACAAATTAACTGTTGGCCAGACAATTAAAAAGCATTAAGAACAGTAAGAAGAATCCAATTCAATAGAATAACGAGTAAATCGAAATAATAATAAATAACCAAACCATCATGAAATCGGCTACAATCAAAATCCTACTCGAATAGATCTAGGAACTAAGATGCAGAAAAACCGTAGGGATCCGTGGTCTTGTCGTCGCCCACAAATATCCTCCTTGTGTTCTTTGCCCTAGCTATCGATCCACCTCCCAGTTCTTCCCCTTTCTTCAGCCCTTCAATGCTTATTTATAGCAATCCTAAGCCTCCAAAACGCGTCCGTGTGATTAGGTCGAGAACAGGCTCCAAAACGGCCTAGAAACGCAGAATATTCAGCAAAACCGCCCGGTGGGCCGCGGCTCACTTAATCTGTGCCGCGGCTCACACGTTCAGTGCCCCATGCCTGGGCGCCTTTTTTCCTCTTGGGCCGCGGCTCACTTAGGCTGTGCCGCGGCTCACAGTACAGTGTGCTTAGCGCTCGCTGGTTGCTCAACGGATATATTTTAGAGGCTATATATATCTCCAGAGTTTGAAGATCAAGAACTACTGAATGACTGAAAATCTACAGAGAATATACAGAATATTCATGACTTACAAAAGAACAAAGCTTACAAGAAATATTCAGAGCAAAACATATCTCCCTAAGCTTTCTGCTATTCTGATAGAAGAGATATATAGTGCTCAAATCTTGAACAACACATTATCAGGTTAAAGCCCAGAAAGTCATAGCTGTTGTTCAAACCCTGTTCTATCTTTGAACAAACTCATATCATCCCTGTGTGGACTGAGGAATCCTTGCTACTCCCGAACTGTGTGTGACAGACTTGCATTGAAGAAGACAAAGCTTCAGAACTGTGTGTGAAGAAGCCAGTCACGTGTTAGCTCAAACCAATCTGTGTGAACGGTTGAAAGCTAATATCTTTATATCAATTTTTGTGAATGAAATATTGATTAGGTTTGGTTATAATTACGTAGTTGTGTATGCAGTAATTATAATAAACTTTTTACTCCTGTGTGGAGGACCAGTGGACGTAGAGGACTCGAACCACTTTAAATACTGTGTTATTTACCTTCTTCCTTTATTGTTTTATTAACTGTGATTATTTAAGTATACACTACACACCGAGTTGTTGTATCCTCAACAACTTACTGTATTAAAGACTTCCGCTATGCACTCAGATTTAAAAACCGTACAGCTTGTCGTTTAAAACACTTTCCAAGATGTATCCAGTATACTTAGTGGCCAACAAAGATCAATCATCAAGGAGAACTTTGCTAAAATTGATATGCCGATAGAATTTCTTAAAAACAACATCAATCTTTTGAAAGATATAATCCAAACAACTACGTTTCATAAAACATTGATCAAAGTGAAGGTTACTCAACAATTATCATTGTTCGAACGAATCATGAATTTGTAAAATTATTACTTTGTTCATCAGTTATGAGTTCACCTAGTTAGATTAACAATATAGATGAGTTATTCATCACAAGACCATCACGATATCATCATTAAGGTGAATTAAAAACTTCGGAACTATAACCTTATGTTGATATGATTCAAGTTTCAACCAAATCAGATGAAAATCCTAAGTTCATTTAGTTTAGAATCTTCCTAAACATGATGGTTCGATTCAATATAATGATAACAATCCTACAAATCAACCTATCTACAATTAAACTAAGGATCATTATTATTCCAGTGATGTTAATAGTCCATCAAGAAGAGTGTGTTTCTACTAAACGTGATTACTACCATTTAAGACATCATGAATACATCATATCAAACCCTTAATCACCATATTCATCATTAAGTTGTTTAAAAGCTTAACTACAAATATGTTTAGCTTGATTAATTCAACATTAGGTGAAGTATACTTTATCACTAACAGTATAACTACGAGATTATAGGGTGAAATAGTATAACATACCTTCAGAAATGAAGAATAATACACCAAAACCACAAGAACACACTCTAATCTTCAAGAATGACTCCAAACTTCCAATCAACAAGCTCCAAATCGAGATGCAAAGCTCAAACACAAGTTGAAAGAAGGTAGAATTGGTCTAGGGAGGCAGGGGGTGATTATAGGGGTGAAAAATCGGAGTTTGGACGTGGAAAATGAAAGACACAAGTTGTCTTTTTATAACAGCACGGTTCGTTACGTACATTATACACAAGAGGATAACGTATGTTAGCAGTTTTACGTACGCTAAACCAAAAGTGTTACGTACGTAAGCTAGTTCCAGAGGCTACTGACTGAAAGCATGAACAACATTACGTACGTTATGGCTTGGAGCATTACGTACGTAATGTAGGTCAACTAGACAGCTCCGAAAGATCAGATATTCGAATCACGCCCGACCCCACATGCCGAAAGTTGAGATCGGATAAGACTACAAGCCTTACGTACGTAAACAGCACTTCCTTACGTACGTAAAACCAGCAAAGTAGGGTACGTTATGCTAAAGGGTTAGCGTACGTTAAACACATAATGTAACACCCCAAACTAGGCGGATATTACAGTGCCGTAGATCCCCGACTGGGACCCACCAGGCAAATGAAAATGAATGAATTACACAGGGTAAATGTAGTACCGAACCACATTACAACAATAATTACTCCGATGAGGAGTTTAATTACAACACACCAGGACAATACCGAATACTAGTGTAGTTTATATGAAGATAAAATACACAACAATGAATGAAGCGAAGTATCGAAATGAAAATATGCAGCGGAAAATAAATGACAACAATATAAATAACTGAAAAGAACGGGGCCCCCTACTAGTATCACTGGGACTCCTCGCCGTCAACATGCTATTCCCGTGCTTTTGCCTTGCCATGACCTGAAAAACAAAATCCCCAGCCGGGGTCAGTTACACAGAACAACAATCCTCAAGGGTTGAAATTACACAATCATGATATATCTGAAGTTATGAATTACGCTGAAGAGGAGTATCATAGTACGCCCGTAGTGTTCTGTGCAAGTGTACAAGACGGATGACCGGACACACCCGTCCTCGTACCTAATTAGTCTCACGGAGGTAATCGTTACCGTGTGCACAGTCCAATGTATCACTCCCAATACATGGCCATCATGTGCCCGACTAAAAATTCCACACATCCGCACCCAGCCACGCAATATGAACCCAGAAGGTCATATGAACGAGAATGACCATAATGAATATCAATGAATAATAATAATCTGACAAAGTCAAGAATGACACACCGATATGAAAGTGATAATGAAGTGATTGATAGTTTCAATGAAATGATTGGAACCGCCGTTCCTCGCTAATGAAATGATTATTCGACAATTACAAGTCTCAATATGATTAATACAATGATGAATGAGTTATGATTATGAATGATCAACAACAAAAGGAGTGAATATCCTTTTAACCGAGTAAGAATCAACTTACTCAATACCGATGACAATGTCCTTCCACGAACAACGTCCTAATCGAGATACCGGTCGCTCGAACAACCTTGAATAACAATAATTACCAACAACCATTCAATACACGTATCAAGCAACAAAACACGACTAACCCAAAGTTCGATACAATGATAATCAAACTCATAGGCGCATTCTAACGAATACGTAACCAACCACACACTCTTCGAAAATATCCAATCCCGAATATATTGAAACCAACACCAAAATGAGTATTTCGAACTATCAAAACACTTCAATGATATCAATAATCCAATAGGAATCCACAATTCAAGATTACAACAACATCAATCGGAAAATCCCCAATTAACCGAAGTCAACCCCTTGAAATAATTCCGAAAGTAGCCATTAAATTCGTAGAAATATATTTATCCAAGGTAGATAATCCATATCTAACATATTCCAATAATAATCCAAGCTTACACGAAGAAATCGGAAGGAAAACCCAAAAATCCGAAATTCTAGATCCAAGAGATTAATACCTTAGATTTGATGTGATGAGGATGTTGAAATGATGATTAATCCAAAAGATAAGCTTGAAGATGATGATTGATGATTACTCCTCGAAGAACACTCTCCAAATCGCCCGGAATCGCCCGAAACCGCCGAAGAAACGAAGAGAAATGATAAATGACGGAGTAAGGGCTGAACTGTCCTATTTATAGCAATCCCAGTTTAGCGCGCGCTAGCCGACTCTTAGCGTGCGCTAACGGGTGTTTTGGGTAGTCCAGTACCCACTGTCCGAACACGGTAGCGTGCGCTACGTACCTTTTGTAGCGTGCGCTACAACCATACCATTAGCGTGCGTTAATACCCATGGTTAGCGTGCGCTAACGAATTATTTGATGCCCAGTACTGGAATCCAG
Organism: Orobanche coerulescens; assembly: GCA_033398695.1. Taxonomy (NCBI): domain Eukaryota; kingdom Viridiplantae; phylum Streptophyta; class Magnoliopsida; order Lamiales; family Orobanchaceae; genus Orobanche; species Orobanche coerulescens. Next base: position 94,643,671 of record CM065816.1, read on the forward strand.
AAACCGTCTGTCTTCTGATCTGACCTCGGTAGCGTGCGCTGCAACCAATATTTAGCGTAAGCTATAATATCGATTGTGTACGCTAAGTCATCTACTAGATTCGGATTACCAATGATATAAGCTTCCTTTACATATTCAATGTAATAAGATTCGAATCATGATGATCATAATCAAGGTACTCAAGGCTTATTCATCTCAATATTCCAAACATGATGTACTTTGGATAAATCACTTATGAAAATCAATATCTCGTTACTATGATCATCCAATTCTTTAGAATCTAACTCTAAGTCTGGAGATAGGTTGAACATACCTTAATATGATGAAAATCACTGAACCGTAGGGTAGAATCCGACTCCGGTTGGTTGTATGCCACTCCAAGGTGTTATTCCACTTCAATGATTACTCCCAAGTGATAACCAATATATAAACACCAACAAGATGAGTTCTAAGTGTGTAGAAGGATTATTTCAGCTCTCTGGCCTCTCAAGAATGCAGAATGGACGAGTAAAATGTAAGCCAAAACGGGTTGTTGTCCCATTTATAATATTCTGCATTTTAACAAGTTAGCGCACGCTACTAAGCTTTCCTTAGCGTGCGCTAATAATAGTTGACTTCAGAACTGTCCAGGTTCGTCCGCGGGAATCTTATCCGGACCCATGTCCCGGCTGGCACATGTGCTAGCCGTCCCGCTCAATAATTGAGTTCTTAGCGCACGCAACTCCTATCTGCATAGCGTGCGCTAATAGTAGCCCGATAGCACGCGTTAAGATACATTCTTAGCGTGCGCTATCACGAGTTTGCATGAGAAATTTTTCATGCTTCTATACTTATGTACAATGATATCAATGCAAGAAATATCATACTCCAATAATCAAAACCACAAATCCGAATAATACAGGGTTTGAATACAGATGAAATACACCGTAATAAATCCAGATATTACATACTCTCCTACTAAAAAGGAGTTTCGTCCCGAAACTCAAGATGAAAATAATTCGGGATATCTAGACTTCATATCAACTTCCGTTTCCCAGGTGGCTTCTTCCATTCCGTGACATGACCATTGAACTTTGACCAAAATGATTGGTTTGTTCCTCAGCTGTTTAACTCGACTCTCGAGTATCTTGACTGGTCTTTCTTCAAACGTCCCATCCTGCTCGACTTCGATCTCGCCGAAATCAATGATATGACTGGGATCTGGTATATACCTCCGTAACTGGGATACGTGGAACACGTTATGAACATGGCATAATGACGGCGGCAATGCCAATCTGTATGCCAACTCCCCAACTCTCTCGAGGATCTCAAATGGTCCGATATATCTCGGACTCAGCTTTCCTTTCCTTCAGAAACGGAAGATTCCCCGAGTAGGAGAAACCTTCAAAAGTACATGGTCTCCAGTATTAAACTCTAATGGGCGACGGCGTACGTCCGCGTAGGATTTCTGGCGACTCTGGGCGGTCAACAGCCTTTCACGAATCAAGGCTATCTTCTCTCGAGTCTGTACGATCAACTCTGGTTCTGTTCCGATCAAGTCTGACGAATCGTCCCAGCATAGGGGCGATCTGCATCTCCTTCCGTATAATGCCTCAAACGGTGCCATCTTAATGGAAGCATGCCAACTATTGTTGTAGGTAAATTCAATCAACGGTAGATGAACTTCCCAATCGTTTGACCAATCTAAGGCACAAGCCCTCAGCATATCTTCCACCGTTTGAATGGTCCTCTCGGATTGTCCGTCAGTCTGCGGGTGATAAGCTGTACTGAAGTTCAATTCGGTCCCCAAGGCCTTATGAACTGCCTTCCAAAAGTGAGACACAAAACGGCCGTCTCGATCAGAAACAATGGTTTTCGGCGTACCATGCAATCGAACTATCTCCGAAATAAATACTCGCGCCAATTTCTCTGGTCCCCATGTGTCCTTAATGCCTAGGAAATGAGCTGATTTGGTTAAACGATCAACTATCACCCAAATCATGTTCATTCCCGTCTTGGTTCTCGGCATATTAGTGATAAAGTCCATCGATATGTCCTCCCACTTCCATTCAGGAATTGGGAGCGGCTTCAACATTCCGGCAGGCCGTTGATGCTCGATCTTAACCTGCTGACAAGTCAAGCATTTCGAAACATAGTCCGCTACGTCTTTCTTCATGTTGCCCCACCAGAAATTTTGCTTCAAGTCCTTATACATTTTACTGGTGCCCGGGTGGATAGAATAGGGCGAACTGTGAGCTTCCTTCATAATCGTCTGTTTCAGAACATCAACATCGGGAACACAGAGTTGGTTCTGAAATCTCAAAACTCCATCATCATGAATTATGAATCCGGGGGCCTTTCCTCTAATCACTTCATCACGTAACCGAATCATCAGAGGATCATCTGCCTGTTTAGATTTGATTCCTTCGGTTAATGATGAAGTTATCTCCATCACGCACAGTTGTCCTTGGACTCTTTGTAACCACACTTCAATTCCTTCACGAATCATCTCTCGTTGAAGGCTAAGTTGGGAGGTCAGCATCTCCAGCATCTGAATAGAAACAGGCTTGCGGCTAAGTGCATCGGCCACTACATTCGCTTTGCCTGGATGATATAAAATCTCCAAGTCATAGTCCTTAATCAGTTCTAACCATCTTCTTTGCCGCATGTTTAATTCTTTCTGACTGAATATGTACTTGAGACTCTTGTGATCCGTAAAGATCTGACAGTGAGTCCCGTACAGATAATGCCTCCAGATCTTCAAAGCAAAAACCACTGTTGCTAGATCCAAATCATGTGTTGGGTAATTTACTTCATAAGGTTTCAGCTGTCGTGACGCATAAGCGATCACCTTATCATTCTGCATCAATACGCACCCGAGTCCTTGGTTCGAAGCATCACTGTAAACTATAAATCCTCCAGTTCCCTGTGGAAGTGATAGAATCGGTGCCGTCGTCAATCTCTTCTTTAATTCATAAAAGCTAATCTGACACAACTCATTCCACTCAAACTTTTGAGTTTTCTGCAGGAGTCGAGTAAGTGGGCGGGAGATTTTAGAAAACCCTTCCACGAATCGACGATAATATCCAGCAAGTCCTAAGAAGCTTCGGACTTCTTTCACGTTCTTTGGAGGCTTCCAATCCATAATTGCTTCGATCTTCTGAGGATCTACTCGGACTCCTTTAGCTGACACCACATGGCCGAGGAACATTACTTCCTTTAGCCAGAATTCACACTTAGAAAGTTTGGCGTACAATTGCTCGTTTCTCAAAAGTTCCAATACAATCCGCAAATGCTGCGCATGTTCTTCCAGGCTCTTAGAATACACCAGAATGTCATCAATGAACACGACCACAAATTTATCCAAAAATTCAATGAACACACGGTTCATCAATTGCATAAATACAGCAGGTGCGTTAGTGAGACCAAACGGCATTACTACAAACTCATAATGTCCGTAGCGAGTTCTGAACGCTGATTTCGGAACATCAGATTCCTTAATCCTCAGCTGATGATATCCTGATCTCAGATTGATTTTAGAAAATATTGTTTCCCCTTGCAGCTGGTCAAACAGATCATCAATCCGTGGCAACGGATACTTGTTCTTAATCGTCATCTTGTTCAGCTCTCGATAGTCAATACACAGTCGGAGCGACCCATCCTTCTTTCGGACAAAAAGAACTGGCGCTCCCCAGGGTGAAACGCTTGGTGAATATAGCCCTTGTCCAAGAACTCCTCCACCGCTTCTTGATTCGTACATCTCGGTAGGTGCCATACGATACGGCGCCTTAGAAATTGGTGTAGCTCCGGGTTCCGGCAATGGTAAATTCCACATCCCTTCGTGGAGGTAGTCCGTAACTCGTCAGAAATACATTTGGAAATTCGTTCACAACAGAATGGATGAAAGTTCCACAATTTCGTCTTCTTTCTTCATTGCATAACACCAATACCGTCTGACACTGTTTCAACAATCGTGACTTTCATTGCTTTGATCAATTTTCTGAGCTTCTGGTTTCCACCCTCGAACAATATTTCGAACCATCGTCGTGATCACGAGATATTCCTCCTTCGGTAGTTCACAATTGCTCCATATCGATTAAGCCAATCGTCTCCGAGTATCAGTCGTCTCCTTGCATTTCTATCACGATCGGTTGAGAGCCACTCTCTGCCTCCAAATGATATAGGGAAATTTCTAGTTTCTAAGTTTCCGACAATCCTCTCTCCACTCGGTAAACCAACAACATAAGGTTCACAAGTATGAAAACCGGAAATATTCAAACGATTTACACAAGACAAAGATATAAAAGAATGTGTAGCTCCTGTATCGAATAAAACGCTAACTGGCTGGGAAAGGATGCGGGCGATGCACGATGCGGCAAAGACATCCTGATCGTCTGTCCTCCTCATCTCGTACAGACGTGGGGGAGCAGATCCGGCACTCGATGTCCCCTTTCGGTCCCATTGTCCTCTGCCTCGTCCGCGGCCAAAATTCTGAGGCATCTGAACACTTTGCTGCGTCTGTTGGATACTGGCTTCCTTCTGGACTGGCTGTGGTGTACGGGCTCTAAAAGACTTTGCAGCCTCTTCACAGAACACCGCACGATGTCCCTCTCGACCACAATCAAAACAAGTCATGGCAGGTAGGGGGCAATTACGTCGATAGTGCCCCGTCTGGGCGCAGTTAAAGCATTTCTTGGTAACATCAGTAATAGTTGATGTCGCTCCGAAGTTCTTTCCGCTCTTAACTAGGTGCGGAGGTTTCTTGAAAGAGTGAAAGGATGACTGGGCCTTACGGGGCCTGCTGTTCTTGTGCTCTGTAAAAGTACAAGAGACTTTCTGTTTCTTGGATTCCGAAAATTTCTCCATAGCTGCTTTCTTGATCTCATACGCCAACGCCTTATCCTGGTATTGACGGAGTGTGGTACATTCAAACCCGGACATGTACCTCTGGATTTCTGGTTTCATCCTCATATCGAAGTGGATCATCATTTCTGCATCTGTTCTGACCAGATGTCGAACAAATGCCAGCTGCTGGTTAAACGTCTTAAATGCCTGGGATACTGGCACATCAGAAGGCTGAGCGGAGAAAAACTCCCGAATTTTGGCTTCCCTCACAGGACGAGGGCAATACTGAGCTTCCATCATCAATCTAAACTCTGTCCAATCGGCACCATGGTCTACAGGCCGGATGGCTTCCCACCATTCGGACGCTTCCCCTATCAGAAAATATTGAGCGATAGAGGCTCTCCGTCTGCAGGCGATTAATTAAGCAAAGATTTTCTCCGATTCTTTCAACCAATGATCCCGGTGGGAGTCTCGAAATACCGTCGAATTTGGGTGGTTGCATCTTCGCCACCTCTTGCGACCACGGTCACCTCGATTCCCATGTCCGGGATCCCTTGCTGTCTCTCTCCCTGCCGTAGTCCCACCGCTACTTGCATTCGGTCCACGACTTGGGCGGCCAGGTCATCTGGTTCACCACTTGACGAAGGATCTCTGGTACAGCAGGATCTGGTTCGTTATTAATAGATTGTTGCGGCTTGCCTGAGCTATGACTGGCCTGATTAGAAGGCGACGCTTCCCTTTCAGCATTTCTTCATCCGCGTCCACGACCGCGACCACGTCCACGTCCGCCTCTCAACATACTGTAAGCATAAATACTCAATATACAGGAAACAACATCGTTCTAATATTCGAGTATAAAGAGACACAACATGTAAAGAACGAGATAGAATTTAGGAACTTACAACCACCGTTCGCATGAAGACGTAGGCAGTGCAGTGATGTCATTCACGGCCGGTTACCTCAAAAGACATAAATGACCTCTATTTTAACCCAACGGCCAAGATATCCATAATCTTAGCTCCAATACCATATTCTGTAACACCCCCGATATATTCAGGAATATTACAGCGCCGTAAATCCTTTACATAAGGATTTACAAGGCTGAAGAATTTAACAGACATTAAAAGGTACTAACGAATGGAAATAACGGAATTAAGATACAACGGTTCTGACCAAATACTGAAAGTAAAGTTGTTCAGCAGGAACTTAATAATACATCACCAAATTCAAATTCAGCATAAATGACTTCGTACTTGAGTACTTATTGAAATAACCAATAAACAACAGACAAATGAACCCGGCCAAAACATCACTCTGCACCCTCGTCGTCATGCAGCTCCAGTGGTTGTTTTCCCGCTTTCCTGGATCCTGAACATAAACAAAATGTTCACCCCCGAAGGGGTTAGCACAACGATGCTAGTACAAGTACCACAACATATTATTCATATCTCACGAAGAATAATAACGTAAACGACAAAATACCAACGAGTCTTCTCCTACGAGAAACTCATAAATGACATACACAACTGATAATCACAACATGATATCATAACATACACATGGTAATTCCGTCGATCCAGCGTTCACTGCCTAGAACCCACGATGATCCGTCGGACTAACCCGTGGTGGAAAAACACATGCGATGATCCGGTATGCGCTAGCATAGATCCCCGATGATCGTCGGACCAACACGAGTGGACATACAATAACGACATACATGCACGACAATATGTATAACAACAATACATAAAACAATTAAGGTACTTGCTTGATTTGAAGACAAGAACAATACTTCCACGAAAACGAACACTCGAAGGTCGTCCTCCTCAATCAATCACGCAACAAGATCAAACCTTAACAAAAGAAATGATATAGGATTTATCTCACGTCGTAAATGCGAATGTTTAACAATTCGATTTACGGCCAAAAGTTCATAAAATGCAATGCTCGAGCTTAGCGCACGCAAAGTACTGTGTAGCGTGCGTTAAGTCGCTCGATAAGCGTCACGCAAACAACAAAGCTAGCGTCGCTAACTATGCATGGTCGATTACTTCACCGATCGGATCGACTAAATCGATGTCTTAGCGTCGTTACGTACCAAACGTAGCGTCGCTAACTCGTGCTCGATAAGCGCCGTTAATCTTCATAGATTAGCGTCGCTATCTATGCATGTGATTCTTCTTTAGGCGATGCTTGTTCTCATCATGATCAAAACAATGAAATCTTCCGTGATAATTCATGTTACCTCCATGAATATCATGTTCATACGATTATGAATGATCTTACGGATAGCAACAACTTCGGATTCGAGGATATGCATGCCATTATAAAACCATATTCCATTTCGACTACAAATCTTCATACGACAATTCGAAAGGCTTAATAGTTGATATCAACACCTCTATATCAATCAATATTATCATGCTGAAGTTGTTAAACGTTCCATCTATACTAGATAAATCCTTCCATGATCAATCCTTTAGATTTATCTAACAATAATGATGTTAAAGTCAAGTCCAAGATTGCTATGAAGTCATCTACTAGATTCGGATTACCAATGATAGAAGCTTCCTTTACATATTCAATGTAATAAGATTCGAATCATGATGATCATAATCAAGGTACTCAAGGCTTATTCATCTCAATATTCCAAACATGATGTACTTTGGATAAATCACTTATGAAAATCAATATCTCGTTACTATGATCATCCAATTCTTTAGAATCCAACTCTAAGTCTGGAGATAGGTTGAACATACCTTAATATGATGAAAATCACTGAACCGTAGGGTAGAATCCGACTCCGGTTGGTTGTATGCCACTCCAAGGTGTTATTCCACTTCAATGATTACTCCCAAGTGATAACCAATATATAAACACCAACAAGATGAGTTCTAAGTGTGTAGAAGGATTATTTCAGCTCTATAGCCTCTCAAGAATGCAGAATGGACGAGTAAAATGTAAGCCAAAACGGGTTGTTGTCCCATTTATAATATTCTGCATTTTAACAAGTTAGCGCATGCTACTAAGCTTTCCTTAGCGTGCGCTAATAATAGTTGACTTCAGAACTGTCCAGGTTCCTCCGCGGGAATCTTATCCGGACCCATGTCCCGGCTGGCGCATGTGCTAGCCGTCCCGCTCAATAATTGAGTTCTTAGCACACGCAACTCCTATCTGCATAGCGTGCACTAATAGTAGCCCGATAGCGCGCGTTAAGATACATTCTTAGCGTGCGCTATCACGAGTTTGCATGAGAAATTTTTCATGCTTCTATACTTATGTACAATGATATCAATGCAAGTAATATCATACTCCAATAATCAAAACCACAAATCCGAATAATACAGGGTTTGAATACAGATGAAATACACCGTAATAAATCCGGATATTACAATTAAACCTTTGGAGTGGTGACCCCTTTTGTCTTTTGGGTTTTGAAAAGTAGGATTTGATAATCCTAAATTGTTTTCTATTAAAACTCCTGATGGTATTTCAAATCATTTTATAAATTGTTTCCCTTGATATTTTGATCTTGAAATTTTGGGAAGTCTTTACTCAAACTCTTGCCTCGGGAAGTGTTCATCTTGTTGTATTTGAATCTTTGAGGATTCCGAATTATTATCGTTCGTGGAATGTGAATTGTATGACTCGTATTTTGCACTTTGTTCTTGCACTAGCAAAACAGTGGAGTTTTGCTAACCCCCGAGTATTCGGGGGGTGGATGTCTGTTTTTGCATTCAGGTTTTGGAGAATAACACAGGGTCGGCACGAAGGATGATGAAAGATGATCGATACTAATCACATGTGGAACCGTACGTTGTGTATTGGTTCAGTTGTACTTTATTTCCGCTGCAGTATTTTTTCCCCGTTGTATGGGAGTTCGTCGTATTTTGACCCCTGCGTGGGCATGTGTTGTAATTAAGTTGTATGTTTTAATTGAAAGACCAAATCGGTCTACTGAGTCATTTTTAGCCTTAAATGCATTGTCGAGTTGTTCGATGTTGTTACCAGCCTGGTAGATCCTTGAGGAAAGGTTCTACGGCGTGTAATATCCCTGAGTGGATTGGGGGTGTTACATATGATATATATATATATATATATTGGATTATGTTGTTGTTATGAACATGATTATAGAATCATGGTGTTCTTGGTTTTGATTATAAACATAGACTTGATGGTTAGAACCGATATTGCATTGATTGTAGTGGTTTTGGATTGTGTTGAAGGGGTGTGTTGATGTAATCCCTTTCTTCATTTCGAATTCTTGATGTTGTTGTCATTGTTTACTTCGTATGGTGATGATTATGGTAGTATTGTTGTGATTCTTGATGTTATAAAAAATGCATGTCGAAGAAGATGATGGTATGTGTGTATTGATCGGGTTATGAGTAAAATATGATAGGTTAGAGGTTCAATAACACATTGGACTATGTTGTCTTCATGATTAGGAACAAGATGATGTTAATTGGATGTGATTACGGATTTACACGTTCTTGCGGAACTCTTGAAGTATATATGAAACATGATATGAGGTTGAATCCGAGAAGATTATGGTTAATCATAGAATATGACTATTTGTGGTATTGAACTGTTTGGATAGTTCGGATTTTCGATCACATCGGTAGTATTATTTTACTATGAATTTACAATTATGAACAAGGAGTAATCTTGTTAATCCGTATATGAGATTGATTTCGGAATTGAGTATGTTATGATCCTAGTTGTCGGGTTGAATTGATTGTTGATATGATCGAATTATGGAATCGTATTGTGGTTATTGATTCATGATTGATTGATTTGGGTTGTTCAGATTTATGTTTAATCGAGATATTGTGGAACCGTTGGGTTTGTTGATGGGTTATATTGATTGTTGATTTTTATCGATTATTACAATAGGTTGTAAGGATTGATCGTTGATTAGAATATCATGTTGCGGTTGAGTTTGAGGATGTTCGTAAATTGCTTTGGCCGGGGCAGAGGAGCTTGTAGACGAAGGCAAGGGGATTCACTATCATCGTATCGGTATCGAGGCAAGTTATTACTTGCTTAGTTTATAATATTTAATGAATGGTTTCAGTTTCATTCGTTTATAATTCGTATAGCAATGATTATAATTGTTAACTCTGGATATTTGGGACTGTACGTTGTTTTCTAATTTTGGTAATTAAATCATAATGTATATGATTTACATTTGTTATTGGTATACCTGGGTATCGAGGATACATTATGGTAAAGACGAGGATATGAGTTATCTATAGTCTGTGGTATTTTAGATCGTCGATGTAATATCCGGAATTTCTACTACAGCTGTTTGATATTATTTTATCCGAGTTATATTGTACAGCATGGAATCTGTACAGTAGGGATAAAATAAATAAAGGACTGAGATGTCAGTATCGGTATAATTGTCGTATCTGGTCGACAGTTACATTTGAGGATATCGTGTATAAGGTTATCGTACTTTCGATATAGAGTATATCGTATAAGAATATTATTGGATTCAGTGTTTGTGTTCAGTATGTCTTATGTTCGTTTTTGGTACGTCAAGATGTTAGACAGAAATTGCGGAAAATGGCTAAGTGTTCATTAGCGCACGCTACTGGGTACAGGTAGCGCACGCTACGAAGTATTGATAGCGTACTCTAAGAGGTTCGGTTACGTACGCTAAGAAGGACTCCTAACGTACGTAACGACTTGCTAGTTTAGTTCCGGAAGGTGGCCGACAGGTAGGCCCAGGTTGATTTTTATATTCAGTTAGCGCACGCTAACGTATGTTGGTTAGCGCACGCTAACATCAGATCGCCAATAATGGAATCTTAGCTTTCGGTGGGTGGACCCGGCCACTTACGACGCATGTCCAGATAAGGTCAGTGGGTGTTTGTCATGTAGGATTAGCGCACGCTAATGCTTGTTGTTAGCGCACGCAAATATCAGTCGGTCAACAAGGAATCTTGGCTTTATTGGTTGCTTTCGGCATGTGGGGTCTCGAGCATATTCGGGGTAGGTGCAGACTGTAGCAAGTCAACTTCGGATAGCGCACGCTAAGGTAAATGACTTGCGTACGCTAAGCAGGATGTTTTACATACGTTAATGCATGGGCATTACGTACGTAAGCTAGTTTACGAAGCGAGGCAGTGGCCTGCAGGCTGATAGCGCCACGCTAACAAAGTCGATTAAGCGCACGCTAAGGCGGTAGCGCACGCTAAACATGAGATGATAGCGCACGCTAATAATGAATATTATAAAAGGGGACAGAAGGGTGCTGAGAAGCATTTCGTCATTTTCTTCTTTCAGTCGAGAGAGAGAGAGAGAGAGTTGGGATATATTTGAGGTTCCCAAACAATGTATAATGATAATCTTTAACAACATTAGATTGAGAGCTTGGATTCAAGCCTTGTTCTTCAAGTTGTTCATGATTCTTTGGATGGAATTCTAGTGTTCTTCTTTTTGGTTCGTCTAAACCAGGTAATCTTTGTATTCCTTTGTTAATGGTTCGTTTTTCTTGGATGATTTCATGTAAGGAGCATGTTGGATAATCATATGATGATGTTATATGAGATTCGATGGAATTTTGATAAGAGTTTCGGATGTTAGTTAAGATTCTTCATACTGTAAGGATGTTGATTCATTTAACCCGAACTAAGAGGGATTTCTGAATCTTGGTAATTATATTGGTCGATTTAGATGAGATGAATCATGATACTAGGTTGAATTCCAGATTTAGCATGATACGATCCTTGTTATCGAGTCAGTTTGATTGTTGATGTTGTTATTAATATGTGGACATTGACATGATCATTGTGATAATTATGGGGTCGTTTATCTTCAAGAGATATGGAGATTTATGTCTCCCTTCATTCGGATTCGTAGTCGCAAGATGTGAGTCGATCTTTGGAATGCATGTAACTGCACGTCATTAGCGCAAGCTATCGGGAACAACTTAGCGCACGCTACGGTAAGAGATAAACGTGCGCTAAGTCAACAGGCAGGGTAATCTATATTCTGTTTCGGTTATGAATTCGTGATGGTTTGATTTGGTTTGTTCTGACTGCGTTTATTCGAGGTTGTGTTGAACCGTTGAGTTCGATTGGTTAGTTTTTTCGGTTGTTGATTGTTATCGGATGTATGTTATTTGATTACTTCGATAGGTTGAGATTATTGATCGGCGATTATAACCGGATGTTGCGGTCGTGCTCGAGCGTGTTCGTGAATTGCATGGTCAGGGCCGAGGAGCTCGTAGACGAAGGCATTGTGACTGGTAGCGGCTTCATCATCATCGTATCGGTATCGAGGCAAGTTATTACTTGCTCAGTTGTAATATTTAATGAATGGTTTCAGTTTCATTTCGTTTATAATGCATATAGCAATGATTATATGTTGTCATTCTAATTCTGGGAGTTTAATCATAATGTATATGATTTATCTTGGTTATTGGCATATTCAGGTATCGAGGTTACATTATGGTAAAGACGAGGATATGATTACCTGTAGTCCATGATACGTTTGGATCGCCGAGCATTGCGGATAATCGTCGGTGATGGTTTGATATCGAGATTTCATGCAAAGGACTCAGGGCAAGTATCTTATATCGATTCAGTTAGAGTTAGTGATTTGATCATGTATATTGTCATTCATGTTGTCGAACATGAGGTCGTCTTAATTGATTTGTCATATTGTCGTTCATGTTGCGTCGTTCATGTTGATGAACATATTGTTCTGCATATGTGTATGCATATTGTGTTGTTTATGTTGTGTTGATCCGATGGGATCGCGCGATCTATGCTGAGGGCGCTGGATCGGATGTCCACCATGCGTTGGTTCGACGGGATCATCATGGGATCTATGCTGAGGGCGCTGGATCGCTGGACAGGTTTTCCACCATGCGTTGGTCCGACGGGATCATCATGGGGATCTATGCTGAGGGCGCAGGATCGTTGGATTACCCAGTATTGTGTTATTGTTGTGCATATGCATATTGTTGGTTATCCACCTCGTGTTGATCTTGTAGGATCATCTTGGGATCTATGCTGAGGGCGCTGGATCATGGGATTTCCATTGAGTATACATAGTTGTTATTGTTTTTGAGCATATTGACGCGGTCATATGAGTATGCATTTGTAGGTCTTGTGTTAGGACCGTGTCCGTATTGCATTATTCTGATCTCGGATTAGACTGATATGATTGTCGTGGCACTTCATATCTCAAGGTATGTCTCGTATTTTCCTTTGGTATTTGTCCTTGATGGACAATCGGTTATCGTCTTGGGATTTGATGATATTATTCGATGGATCGTATTGGTCAGAAATGGTATATTTCCGTATCGTGAGTTGGTTATGATAGCTTGAGAATCTTGAGTATTGTTTGAGGTACAATACAAATATTATGTTCGCGTTTATTGGTTAATCGAGTAAGAGATGTGAAATGTGATAATGGTTATTCTGATGAGAATTACTTGAGTAAGTAAAGTTATGACGGTAAGATTACGTTGGTCGTATTCTTATGTTGTATTCTCATTGGTATGTAATTATTAATGTGATGTGACGGTTATCATTGTTGGATTTTATGGCTGACCCCGTCGTGGGATTTCTTTTTAGGTTCTTGGAGTATCGAGCTTGTAGCGGTCGTGAAGAGATGAGCTTCCGGAAGATCTTGGCTAGGACATGTTGTGTGCATTGAGTTTCTTGATTGGTTCTCGTGTTCCGTTGCTAGAGTATCTTTATGGTTGGTCTTTTTCACGCGCGAGTATTCGAAATGCTCTTTTGGTATCAGTAACCGAGGTTACTTTGGAAATCATTTTCTAAACTTTTGAGTGTCGGCAGTTTGGCCTTGCGATTTCAAATGAGTTTTTACGATGGTTTTATAAATGGATTTTATAAGTCTTTGTGAATTTTTAAAGATAGTGCCGTCGTTGGCCTCTTGGGAATTTGTTAATGTTTGCGAAAATTCTTTTAGCCTTATGGGCTCCATCTCGGGGCCCACGACGCTGTAATATTTCCGGTTAAATGCGGGGTGTTACAGAATATGGTATCAGAGCTTAGGTTGAGAAAACCTAGGCATTTGGGTCGAGTTGGGTCGTGTTTTTGTTGCGTCATTCGAGTTGTCGATTGACAAATGTTAGAGCCATTAGTCTTTGTTGTTCACTCAGGCTTGTGCGTTATCGGATTTGCCAGTATCGTACTGGGCTTGTTATAACTTTTCCAAATGATGTTAACGAGATTCTATGGAATGAGATGTATTGTGTTCTTGAGTCGAACTGATTTGGAAAACGTGTGTTTTGAAAATATCCATTTTCTAGAGTCGAGATATGTGCCAGTATCACGGGGAATTGTCGGCTTCACGATCTGTAAGTATTTGGATTTTTGAATTTCATTGAGATTTATCGCCGTTCTAAGTTGATATGTTTTGAGATTCAGCAGATATCATGCGTTACAGTATGAGATGTCAGAGTGGGACAGGATTGATGATCTTGAGAAACTATGATTTTGGAAATCAGTATGTTGGTTAGATTTTGGAACGGAATTGTGCATTTGGGGAGAAATATTGTGCATGGTTGAGAAGAACATGTAGCATGTTAATTCATTTTGAGATATATGAACTGCTTTTGATCATTTGAAAATGATACCTTTCAAAATGAATGTTTTACGGATGTTTTACGAAAAATGATTTTTGTGCCGAGACCCAATCGATTTTGACGGGATCATCATGGGATCTATGCTGAGGGCGCTGGATCGCTGGACAGGTTTTCCACCATGCGTTGGTCCGATGGGATCATCATGGGGATCTATGCTGAGGGCGCTGGATCGTTGGATTACCCAGTATTATGTTATTGTTGTGCATATGTATATTGTTGGTTATCCACATCGTGTTGATCTTGTTGGATCATCTTGGGATCTATGCTGAGGGTGCTGGATCATGGGATTTCCATTAAGTATACATAGTTGTTATTGTTTTTGAGCATATTGACGCGGTCATATGAGTATGCATTTGTAGGTCTTGTGTTAGGACCGTGTCCGTATTGCATTGTTCTGATCTCGAATTAGACTGATATGATTGTCGTGGCACTTCATATCTCAAGGTATGTCTCGTATTTTCCTTTGGTATTTGTCCTTGATGGACAATCGGTTATCGTCTTGGGATTTGATGATATTATTCGATGGATCGTATTGGTCAGAAATGGTATATTTCCGTATCGTGAGTTGGTTATGATAGATTGAGAATCTTGAGTATTGTTTGAGGTACAATACAGATATTATGTTCGAGTTTATTGGTTAATCGAGTACGAGATGTGAAATGTGATAATGGTTATTCTGATGAGAATTACTTGAGTAAGTAAAGTTATGACGGTAAGATTACGTTGGTCGTATTCTTATGTTGTATTCTCATTGGTATGTAATTATTAATGTGATGTGACGGTTATCATTGTTGGATTTTATGGCTGACCCCGTCGTGGGATTTCTTTTTAGGTTCTTGGAGTATCGAGCTTGTAGCGGTCGTGAAGAGATGAGCTTCCCGGAAGATACTGGCTAGGACATGTTGTGTGCATTGAGTTTCTTGATTGGTTCTCGTGTTCCGCTGCTAGAGTATCTTTATGGTTGGTCTTTTTCCGCTGCGCGAGTATTCTGAAATGCTCTTTTGGTATCTGGTAACTGAGGTTACTTTGGAAATCATTTTCTAAACTTTTGAGTGTCGGCAGTTTGGCCTTGCGATTTCAAATGAGTTTTTACGATGGTTTTATAAATGGATTTTATAAGTCTTTGTGAATTTTTAAAGATAGTGCCGTCGTTGGCCTCTTGGGAATTTGTTAATGTTTGCGAAAATTCTTTTAGCCTTATGGGCTCCATCTCGGGGCCCACGACGCTGTAATATTTCCGGTTAAATCTGGGGGTGTTACAGAATATGGTATCAGAGCTTAGGTTGAGAAAACCTAGGCATTTGGGTCGAGTTGGGTCGTGTTTTTGTTGCGTCATTCGAGTTGTCGATTGACAAATGTTAGAGCCATTAGTCTTTGTTGTTCACTCAGGCTTGTGCGTTATCGGATTTGCCAGTATCGTACTGGGCTTGTTATAACTTTTCCAAATGATGTTAACGAGATTCTATGGAATGAGATGTATTGTGTTCTTGAGTCGAACTGATTTGGAAAACGTGTGTTTTGAAAATATCCATTTTCTAGAGTCGAGATATGTGCCAGTATCACGGGGAATTGTCGGCTTCACGATCTGTAAGTATTTGGATTTTTGAATTTCATTGAGATTTATCGCCGTTCTAAGTTGATATGTTTTGAGATTCAGCAGATATCATGCGTTACAGTATGAGATGTCAGAGTGGGACAGGATTGATGATCTTGAGAAACTATGATTTTGGAAATCAGTATGTTGGTTAGATTTTGGAACGGAATTGTGCATTTGGGGAGAAATATTGTGCATGGTTGAGAAGAACATGTAGCATGTTAATTCATTTTGAGATATATGAACTGCTTTTGATCATTTGAAAATGATACCTTTCAAAATGAATGTTTTACGGATGTTTTACGAAAAATGATTTTTGTGCCGAGACCCAATCGATTTTGAAATAGTTTTGTAACTCAGGACTTGGACTCCGAAAAGAGTTTTCTACTTTTTAAACTTCTTGTAATGCGGAACAAGATACGGGCTGAGACCCTAATGTTTCAAAAGAAAGCTTTTTTGTATTCTAAAACTCCCGAGATGTGTAAAACTCTTTATCAATCGTTTATTTATTTTGTTCCTACCTTTTGAGGTTTTTGGTTCACTTGTTCAAATGGAACTTCTCGGGAAGTCTTTCGTTGTGTTTGATTTGTTGATTTGTTTCAATGTTTTGTCATATCATATTTTAGGTGATCCAGGATGGATTAAGGATTGACGTTGCGAGTAGTATGTAGAGAGGAGTTTTTTACCAGAGTCTATATATTTGAGATTTTGGAACTCTATCGTGTGGTTTTCTGATGGAATATCAGTGGATATTGGTGACGAGCCGAAGTGGTATACAGGAGTATGGATATGCACAAGCATTTGCATAAATTCCATTTTATTTAATCGTGTCTATTCGAAAAGAATTTTGATCGAGAACTTGGCACCAGCGAGCCGATTTAATTTTTAAAATTGATTTCGTGGTCTTACGAAAATTTATGTTTTGAGTTTTCAAACTCTTGAAAGAACTTTCGAAAATTGTCTTCGTGACAAGAATATATGATTTCAAACTGGCTTTGGAAATGTGATTGATGTATATACGCATTTAGTGCATCGGGCATATCATATCGAGGGTACAAGGAAAAGAGATTCGAAGTTTAGTATGGTAGATTGGTTATGCAAGGATGATCGGTTGTTTGATCAGATAAGAGAAATATACTGCGTGTTGTAGATTCATGTGTAGGATGTAATTTTGGAACTTTGGACTTTGTAAAACCGGGACATACGTGCTATGTGAGTCCATGGGTGCGGTAGTAGCGCAATCTTACCATAGTGATCTTTGAATGATTTCTTTGTAAGTGTAAATTTGGGGATGGTGACCCCATGCTGGTTGTTTTGGATATTGAGTGGTCGTTCCCACTCCTTGTATGAATTGATATGTTCGTCGATTTGCGATTCGTTATTCGTATGCCGAGGGAAATTTTCGCCAGTTGGGTATGTTTATTGAGATCTACTGTACGTGATTGATTTGTTGTTTTGAGAATGTTATTCTTACGTATATCTGTTTCTGTGGTTCTGTGTTGATCGTGTTGGAGTTTACCGTGTGAAGGTATTCTCGATTTTCGTTGATCGTTCGCCGGTAATATTGGAGTTTATCACGTTGATGATATTCTCGAGTGTGTTTTGACCTCTGGTTGGTCATATTGGAATTTATCATGTCGATGATAAATTCGGTTGATTGTTGATCATTGTTGGTGATCATCTGAGCGTTCGGATTTTGTGTCGGTGTCTCAGGATTCGTGTCGTTTTGGGTAGTTGTTTCACAGATATATCGGATATTATTCATTTTATCTGAATTGGAATTTGATCTTGTGATCAGGCAAACAGGATTTGTCACGGATAGATTATTTCATCTGACAATGATATAATTTTGTTGAGACTCAAGGAATCGTGATTGTAAACGTATTGGGACTGTACAGTGAGATCGCTGGCTAGTATCTCCGGAGATCATCGACCTGCGTATTTGTAAGTATGCGGTTTTGGCTATTCAGAATGATGATGATTGATCGTTTTCGTGATGGTTTTGGGATATTTTGGTTGAACGGTATGTTTGTTTGTTTTTATGACGGATTGCAAGTTTCGAGGACGAAACTTATTTTAAGTGGTGTAGAATGTAATATCCGAAATTTCTACTACAGCTGTTTGATATTATTTTATCCGAGTTATATTGTACAGCGTGGAATCTGTACAGTAGGGATAAAATAAATAAAGGACTGAGATGTCAGTATCGGTATAATTGTCGTATCTGGTCGACAGTTACATTTGAGGATATCGTGTATAAGGTTATCGTACTTTCGATATAGAGTATATCGTATAAGAATATTATTGGATTCAGTGTTTGTGTTCAGTATGTCTTATGTTCGTTTTTGGTACGTCAAGATGTTGGACAGAAATTGTAGAAAATGGCTAAGTGTTCATTAGCGCACGCTACTGGGTACAGGTAGCGCACGCTACGAAGTATTGATAGCGTACTCTAAGAGGTTCAGTTACGTACGCTAAGAAGAACTCCTAACGTACGTAACGACTTGCTGGTTTAGTTCCGGAAGGTGGCCGACAGGTAGGCCCAAGGTTGATTTTTATATTCAGTTAGCGCACGCTAACGTATGTTGGTTAGCGCACGCTAACATCAGATCGCCAATAATGGAATCTTAGCTTTCGGCGGGTGGACCCGTCCACTTACGACGCGTGTCCAGATAAGGTCAGCGGGTGTTTGTCATGTAGGATTAGCGCACGCTAATGCTTGTTGTTAGCGCACGCTAATATCAGTTGGTCAACATGGAATCTTGGCTTTATTGGTTGCTTTCGGCATGTGGGGTCTCGAGCATATTCGGGGTAGGTGCAGACTGTAGCAAGTCAACTTCGGATAGCGCACGCTAAGGTAAATGACTTGCGTATGCTAAGCAGGATGTTTTACATACGTTAATGCATGGGCATTACGTACGTAAGCTAGTTTACGAAGCAAGGCAGTGGCCTCTGGCCTTCGATAGCGCACGCTAACAAAGTCAGTTAGCGCACGCTAAGGCGGTAGCACACGCTAAACATGAGATGATAGCGCACGCTAATAATGAATATTCTAAAAGGGGACAGAAGGGTGCTGAGAAGCATTTCATCATTTTCTTCTTTCAGTCGAGAGAGAGAGAGAGTTGGGATATATTTGAGGTTCCCAAACAATGTATAATGATAATCTTTAACAACATTAGATTGAGAGCTTGGATTCAAGCCTTGTTCTTCAAGTTGTTCATGATTCTTTGGATGGAGTTCTAGTGTTCTTCTTTTTGGTTCGTCTAAACCAGGTAATCTTCGTATTCCTTTGTTAATGGTTCGCTCTTCTTGGATGATTTCATGTAAGGAGCATGTTGGATAATCATATGATGATGTTTTATGAGATTCGATGGAATTTTGATAAGAGGTTCGGATGTTAGTTAAGATTCTTCATACTGTAAGGATGTTGATTCATTTAACCCGAACTAAGAGGGATTTCTGAATCTTGGTAATTATATTGGTCGATTTAGATGAGATGAATCATGATACTAGGTTGAATTCCAGATTTAGCATGATACGATCCTTGTTATCGAGTCAGTTTGATTGTTGATGTTGTTATTGATATGTGGACATTGACATGATCATTGTGATAATTATGGGGTCGTTTATCTTCAAGAGATATGGAGATTTATGTCTCCCTTCATTCGGATTCATAGTCGCAAGATGTGAGTCGATCTTTGGAATGCATGTAACTGCACGTCATTAGCGCACGCTAAGCCTACTGGCTAGCGCACGCTATCTGGAACAACTTAGCGCACGCTACGGTAAGAGATTAACGTGCGCTAAGTCAACAGGCAGGGTAATATATATTCTGTTTCGGTTATGAATTCGTGATGGTTTGATTTGGTTTGTTCTGACTGCGTTTATTCGAGGTTGTGTTGAACCGATGAGTTCGATTGGTTAGTTTTGTCGGTTGTTGATTGTTATCGGATGTATGTTATTTGATTACTTCGATAGGTTGATATTATTGATCGGCGATTATAACCGGATGTTGCGGTCGTGCTCGAGCGTGTTCATGAATTGCATGGTCAGGGCCGAGGAGCTCGTAGACGAAGGAATTGTGACTGGTAGCGGCTTCATCATCATCGTATCGGTATCGAGGCAAGTTATTACTTGCTCAGTTGTAATATTTAATGAATGGTTTCAGTTTCATTTCGTTTATAATGCATATAGCAATGATTATATGTTGTCATTCCAATTCTGGGAGTTTAATCATAATATATATGATTTATCTCGGTTATTGGCATATTCGGGTATCGAGGTTACATTATGGTAAAGACGAGGATATGATTACCTGTAGTCCATGATACGTTTGGATCGCCGAGCATTGCGGATAATCGTCGGTGATGGTTTGATATCGAGATTTCTTCCAAAGGACTCGGGGCAAGTATCTTATATCGATTCAGTTAGAGTTAGTGATTTGATCATGCATATTGTCATTCATGTTGTCAAACATGAGGTCGTCTTAATTGATTTGTCATATTGTCGTTCATGTTGCGTTGTTCATGTTGATGAACATATTGTTTTGCATATGTGTATGCATATTGTGTTGTTTATGTTGTGTTGATCCGATGGGTCGCGCGATCTATGCTGAGGGCGCTGGATCGGATGTCCACCATGCGTTGGTTAGACGGGATCATCATGGGATCTATGCTGAGGGCGCTGGATCGCTGGACAGGTTTTCCACCATGCGTTGGTCCGATGGGATCATCATGGGGATCTATGCTGAGGGCGCTGGATCGTTGGATTACCCAGTATTATGTTATTGTTGTGCATATGTATATTGTTGGTTATCCACATCGTGTTGATCTTGTTGGATCATCTTGGGATCTATGCTGAGGGTGCTGGATCATGGGATTTCCATTAAGTATACATAGTTGTTATTGTTTTTGAGCATATTGACGCGGTCATATGAGTATGCATTTGTAGGTCTTGTGTTAGGACCGTGTCCGTATTGCATTGTTCTGATCTCGAATTAGACTGATATGATTGTCGTGGCACTTCATATCTCAAGGTATGTCTCGTATTTTCCTTTGGTATTTGTCCTTGATGGACAATCGGTTATCGTCTTGGGATTTGATGATATTATTCGATGGATCGTATTGGTCAGAAATGGTATATTTCCGTATCGTGAGTTGGTTATGATAGATTGAGAATCTTGAGTATTGTTTGAGGTACAATACAGATATTATGTTCGAGTTTATTGGTTAATCGAGTACGAGATGTGAAATGTGATAATGGTTATTCTGATGAGAATTACTTGAGTAAGTAAAGTTATGACGGTAAGATTACGTTGGTCGTATTCTTATGTTGTATTCTCATTGGTATGTAATTATTAATGTGATGTGACGGTTATCATTGTTGAATTTTATGGCTGACCCCGTCGTGGAATTTCTTTTTAGGTTCTTGGAGTATCGAGCTTGTAGCGGTCGTGAAGAGATGAGCTTCCCGGAAGATACTGGCTAGGACATGTTGTGTGCATTGAGTTTCTTGATTGGTTCTCGTGTTCCGCTGCTAGAGTATCTTTATGGTTGGTCTTTTCACGCGCGAGTATTCTGAAATGCTCTTTCGGTATCTGGTAACTGAGGTTACTTTGGAAATCATTTTCTAAACTTTTGAGTGTCGGCAGTTTGGCCTTGCGATTTCAAATGAGTTTTTACGACGGTTTTATAAATGGATTTTATAGGTCTTTGTGAATTTTTAAAGATAGTGCCGTCGTTGGCCTCTTGGGCATTTGTTAATGTTTGCGAAAATTCTTTTAGCCTTGTGGGCTCCATCTCGGGGCCCACGGCGCTGTAATATTTTCGGTTAAATCTGGGGGTGTTACAGTCGAACATTGAGGATAATCGCCGGTGATGGTTTTTGACATCGAGATTGCTCTCGAAGGACCCGGGGAAAATACTCTGATCATTTTTTTTCATTTTGTGTCGATCATGTTGTGATACCTTCGTGTATTGTTGTTGTCGTGCATTTGTGTATTGTTTTTAACATGCATTTGCGATTGTTTTGTCCACCATGTGTTGGTCCGACTTGATCATCATGGGAATCTATGCTGGGTGCGCTGGATCGTTGGACGGGTACTTCCACCATGTGTTGGTCCGACGGGATCATCATGAGAATCTATGCTATGTGCACGGGATCATTAGATTACCCATGTGTTGTTGTTGTGCATATGTATATTGTTGGTTATCCACCTCGTATTGATCTAACAGGATCATCTTGGAATCTATGCTATGTGCGTTGGATCATCGGATTTCCATGAGTATACATTGTTGTTATTATTGTGGGCATAATGATGTTGTCATGTGAGTATGCATTTGTAGGTCTCTTGTAGGACCAGGTCCGTATGTTTTATTGATCGGATTTCGGATTAGACTGACATGAATTGTCGTGGCATTGTGTATCTTGAGGTACGTTCCATATTTTCTTCTTGGTACTTGTCTGTTGATTGGCAATCGAATATCATGTTGATATTTGATGATATTATCTGATGGATTGGGTTTGACAGAGTTGGTATATTTCGTATCAGTGAGTTATGATGACGTTTTGAGAATCTTGGGTATTGTCTGGGATACAGTACAAATGTTTGTGTACGATTCAATGTGTTTTTGAGAATACGAGATGTGGAATATGGTGAGGATTTCTTTTATGAGGATTATCACGAGTTGGTAAGGTTATGACGGTAAGATTACATTGGTAGTATTCTTACTTAATATTTTCATTGATATGCAATTATTGATGTGATGGGATCGTTATCATTGTTGAGTATTATGACTGCCCCGTCGTGAGCTTTATTTTTAGGTACTCTGAGACCGACCTTGTAGTGTTCGTGAAGATATGAGTTACATGGGGGATACTGGCTATGGTGTGTGTTTGTGAATTGAATACTTTGACTAGTTGTCATTTTTCCGCTGCAAAAGTATTTTTAGTTATTTGTCATATCCGCTGCGAGTGCGTTTGAAAATGGGTTGCTAGTATTTTGTGATCTTGTGTTTATTCTGGAAAATCATTTTCTAAACTATTTTATCGACACGTGCAAGCGGTGGCTTAACGTATACTTTTAAAACTGTTGAGTTTTGGCATTTTGGCCTTGTACATTCAAAGCGATTTTACGACGGTATTGATAAATGGATTTTATAAAGTTTTTGAATATTTTAAAAGATATTACCATCATCACCGCTTATGCGTATTTGAAATATTTGTAAAAATGTCTTTCAGCCTTGTGGATTCCGTTTCGGGGCCACGGCGCTGTAATATTCACGGATGGCTCTGGGGGTGTTACATATATGATATGAAATCATAGAACTTAACCAATGATTATTGACTTGCAGTTGCTAAGAAACTAACCCCGAAGGACTCAAGCCCCAATCTTATCTATAATGATATGGCCGAACCCAAACAACCCGAAGATGTATACTTATATGTTATGAAATCACCAAACTTAATCAATGGATGTTGACATGCAGGTGCTGGGAAATTAACCCCAAAGGACTTGGGCCCCAATCTTATCTATAATGATATGGTCGAAGCCAAATAGCCTGATCTTCTGTATTGATATGCTGTGAAAGTACCAAACTTAATCAATGAGCGTTGACCTACATGTTCCGGGAAAGTAACCTTGACGAATTCAAGCCACACTCTTTCCAACTGAGTGCTAGCAAAAATAGTGCGTTTAACTAATAATCACAGTCATCAATTCCTCAGAAAACCCAAATTCCAACGAATAATTGTTTGATGCCTTTAATCGGCCAACAACGATAACGATAATAATGAATGTGCATCGTCCTCGAAAATCCATTCCACTTGTATAAAAATGAGCAATGGCCACACAAAAAAACGTGACCATATGCCTTTAGCCACACATATTTTTTTCATTGAAAGTGTGACCAAAGGTCATGTCATTTTAGGAAACATATGGCTATATTAAAATTAAGTGGCTGTATCAACTGAAAAATTGTAGCCATAGCATAAAATCGTGGCTATTAGGTAAGAAATTTTGTTGTTTTAATCGTGTATTTTATCTTATTGTGTGGCCATAAAGCCTATCTAGACACACAATTTGGTTTTTTAGTGACCATTATTCACCCAATGACCACATGAATTTATGTTCAAGGTGGCGCTTGCTATTATTTAGTCACAATAATATATATTTATTATCACTATTGCCTATCTTTCAAAGACATATAATTAATCAAATAATGGCCAAAAGTATTTAAAGACATGCAATATTTTTTTAACTATGGATATCATATAACTTACAGCCACATATATATTATTTACCATGACCGTTGCTATCATTCAGACATACAAATACTTGTAACTGTGACTATTTTATATCTTTTCGAAATAGGAAATCTAATAAACAATGACTACATTTGATTTATCGACACAAAAGTGTTTGTAACTGTGGCCAGTATTAACTTTAAGACTACAACAATTTGTTTTTGGTATGACCTATTTTATCATTTAGACACTTAAGAATTATTGTGTGTGAATATTGTTTGTATCATAGACACTGGGAATTACTTAAAATAGTTGTAAATGTTTTATGGTCACATAATGTATTTATAACTGTGACTGTTGTAGAACTCATGTCACATGCATGTTTTAATCCATGAAAATTGTTTTCAATTTGACAGACTATTATCCATTATCAATAATATTATTTAGTTTCTAGTCATGTATATTAAAAAAAGGGCTCTATCTTTTGTAATACCAAACCATAAAAATAACAAGTTATATATCCTTATTCATAAGAGTATAAGTTTTTGATACCATTTTGTTTAAAAAGACTAAAATGTCCTCCAAAAGTTGGTGATGTTGAATTTCTTTTCTTTTTGTATTTTATTTAATTCAAATCCTTTTTCTTTTCTTTTTATTCTTTCCATCGTCTTCTCCATGACTAACTACCGAATCCAACAACTAAAATTTAATGTCTAAATGGTGTTTTAAAATCCTTATAAAAATCACACGATTTTTGCGAAAAGTAGAAGTTGACGTTCTAATAATACTTCATTTATTGTGCTCCTGGGTTCATAAAGAAGGTATGCAGCTATATTTTATCGCCATACTTTTTTTTTTTAGGAGTTCTTTCGCACACGATGGCCGCACACGATGGCGCACACGATGGCTGAACTGAACACGATGGCTGCACATGATGGCTGCACACGATGGCGCACACGATGGCTGCACACGATGTCGCACATGATGGTTGCACACGATGGCAGAACTACACACGATGGCTGCACATGATGGTTGCACACGATGGCTGCACATGATGGCAGCCATGATCGTGCACACGATGGGACTAGCCATCGTGTGCACATGAACTTTTTGGTTTTTTGGCCAATTTGATTGAATGTGTTGCCAATATGGATGTTTTGTGATTCTAAAATTGATTGTTTAAACATTAAAAACTACATAGCATCATATGCAAACTCATATATGTTATTTCGTGTAATTCAATAGTGTATGAGCTATTTCATACAGATGATGAACTATATATACGAACTTATATATTGAGAACATATAGACTACACATGATATGAAATAGATCATGTTAATTCAAGCTATAACTTTACAAATAAGGATATTGTTAGTAAATACTTATTAATATATAAGTAACAACACATAAATTGGCGAGTTATTTTAGTAATTAGTGAAAATGTGCATGTTCTTGTGCACACCATTGCTAATTCCATCGTGGGAACGATCGTGACTGCCATCGTGTGCAGATGAACTTTGGACTTTTGGGTCAATTTGATTCAATGTGTTACCAATATAGATGTTTTGTGATTCTAAAATTGATTGTTCAAACATTAACAACTATTTGACATCATATGCAAACTCATATTTGTTATTTCATGTAATTCAATAGTATATGAGCCATTTCATACAGATGATGAACTTATATATATGAACTTATACATTGAGAACATATGGACTACACGTGATATGAAATAGATCATGTTATTTCAATCTATAACTTTACAAATAAGTATATTGTTAATAAATACTTATTAATATATAAGTAACAACACGTAAATTGGCGAGCTATTTTAGAAATTAGTGAAAATGTGCATGTTCTTGTGCACACGATGGCTAATCCCATCGTGGGCACGATCATGACTGGCATCGTGTGCACATGAACTTTGGATTTTTGGATCAATTTGATTTAATGTGTTATCGATATGGATGTTTTGTGATTCTAAAATTGATTGTTCAAACATTAACAACTATTTGACATCATATGCACACTCATATTTGTTATATCATGTAATTCAATAGTGTATGAGCTATTTCATACAGTTGATGAACTTATATATACGAACTTATACATTGAGAACATATGGACTACATGTGATATGAAATAGATCATGTTAATTCAATATACTAATTTGTAACATAATCTATTTCATATCATGTGTAGTATATAGGTTTTCAATGTATAAATTCATATATATAAATTCATCATCTGTATGAAATAGCTCATACACTATTGAATTATACGAAATAACAAATATGAGTTTGCATACGATGTTATGTAGTTCTTAATGTTTGAGCAAGAAATTTTAGAATCATGAAACATCCATATTGGTAACACATTCAATTAAATTGGCCAAAAAAAACTAAAAAGTTCATGTGCACACGATGGCTAGTCCCATCGTGTGCACGATCTGCCATCGTGTGCAGCTATCGTGTGCAGCCATCGTGTGCAACCATCGTGTGCAGCCATCGTGTGCAGCCATCGTGTGCAACCATCGTGTGCAGCCATCGTGTGCAATTCAGCCATCGTGTGCGCCATCGTGTGCAGCCATCGTGTGAGAAAGAACTCCTCAAAAAAAAAATTCTGGCGATAAAATATAGTTGCATACATTCTTTATGAACCCAGGAGCACAATAAATGAAGTTTTATTAGAACGTCAACTTCTATTTTTTGCAAAATCGTGTGATTTTTATAAGGATTTTGAAAGACCCATTTAGACATTAAATTTTAGTTGTTGGATTCGATAGTTAGTCATGGAGAAGATGATGAAAAAATAAAAAGAAAAGAAAAAGAGTTTAAATTAAATAAAATACAAAAAGAAAATAAATTCAACATCACCAACTTTTGGAGGACATTTTAGTCTTTTTATGCAAAATGGTATCAAAAACTTACACTCTTATGAATGAGGATATGTAACTTGTCAATTTTATTGTTTGGTATTAAAAAATTAATTCTCACTTAAAAAAACATGACTATAAATTCATTGTAAACACACAAATAATTTTTAGCGTGGCTACTGTTCACAATTTAGCCACATGAACTTATATTAACCATCACATTTGTTATCCTTCAGACACATCAATATTTATCAACGTGGCTATTGATTACAATTTAGACGTTAGAAAACAAATAAATTGTAGCCGTAATTATTCTTTCGACACATAATTTCATTCACCATTGTAACGCCCCGATTTCGCATATTCATTTATTGTGAATTATAGAAAACATGTTCAATTTTATTAAATTAATGCCCGAATAATTTATCGTTTAATTCATTTTATTTCATGATCATGCAAATTCACTCATGTCATTATAATTCATGTCCAGTCATGTGAATCATGTCGTGTCATATCTCATTTTATTTCATCGTGTTTCATGTCGTCATTTCTAGGCCCGAGTCAAATTTTAAGCGATATTAATCATTACCCGTAAGATTTCACAAGTCCATTTTAATTAATTTTATATCCATTCACTTTGGGCCGGACTAAGACCAACCCTATGATTAATTAAGAGCCCAATTATCATTATAATATTCAGCCCATATTTCTCTCTCCTATACTCACACACGATCAGAACATGGGGAAGGAGTTTTCTTCATCTCACACTATCACCACCTTAGTGGGAGTAGTGGACATCATGGGGAGGAAGTTATTCTTCATGGGAAGAATCAGTTATCGAACTCTAGTATAAAACCACAAACAATAAAATTTTCACAAGAACATTCACAACAATTCATGCTTCACTTTTACCATCTCAAACATCAGACAACCAAACAAAAAAAACACATCTCAGAATCATACAGCCGAAAAACCCATACATAGCAGAAATCACACTGCAAGAAATCCATACTTCACAATATTACAACAAAACTTTTATACACCAAGAACAAACACTCTGCAAATCTCACAGCATATCCTCATCTTCCTCACAAATTCACTTTGCCATTGCCATTCCCTTCTCCCAGAATTTCACCAAAACACAATCTGCAGGTAAACTTCTCCCCTGTTCAATTTTTCCATTACACAACAAAACAAACACACACACACCGGGAGTTTTCAGAAGAACCAAATTCAAAACTAATAAGAAAAAAATCAACCTGGAGTCGGTCGAGGGTTAATTTTCCAACTCCAGCCCCCAACCTAGTTCCGCCGCCGGTTCAAACTCCAGGCCGACGAGCAAAAACCATTTTTAGAGCCGAAGAAACAAACCTTTCGGCCGAGACCGGATATCCCCAGCCACAACCACCTTGCTCCGCTGATGTCGGCTCAAACCTCCGGCTGCTGCAACCTTGTTCCGCCGTATGTTCGAACTCACGGCCGATGAGCAAATCCCATAGCTGCCGCGTGCCAAAATCTGTCCAGGTCGAAATCCCACGGCCCCGATTCAAAGCTTATTGCTAAATATTTCCCTCGAACAATCAATTGCGTCTCTTTTCTTCATCGTCGATCGCATTTATGAAACCTAACCCTCGGTTTAAAGCGAGCGAGGCGATGGGGGAATTGGTTCAAGCAGAGATGAAGTTATAGATGAGAGGAGGAGAAGGAGTCGTGTTTGAGAAAAAACTGGATCCGAAGGAGTAGTAATTAAGGCTGGGTTGTTGGGTCTTACCTATAGCCCAATTTTAAGTTTGTGGCCCACGCCCAATTATATATATCCAAAAACATTTAATTCCAAATCCATTAACCCAGCCCTTAATTAGTAATAGTTCGATCTGCTCCTACTCAGTTCCGGCCCAATTATATACATATGGGTTTACCGAATATTATTATTATTTATCAAAATACGCGTCTTTAATTGTAGGCAACAAGAACTTACGGGCCTAGAATTGTCGAGTCAAGCATCTCATCACATTCAAATTCAAGAACTGCATTTTAACCAGGTGTGGGGATTTATTACGCTTTTGCAGTGTTCTAAAAATCCCCGCCTATACCGATTAATCCTCCGATTAATCCCTAGAAGGTCCTCTACCGTTCCGATTATGGCTTAGGCGCTTGTACTGGGCGTTTGGGTGATTAATCAGTCGTCTAGGCTAGTTTAGTGGGGGCCTATGAAGGCAAGCTAATATACTATGGGTACTATGGACTACTTTATAGCTATATCAATGTTTTAAATTTCGTAGCTAGGTGGACGATTAGGTGGATGCCTAGGCGGTTATACTTTTTAATTTTTTTTGTTTTATTCTAATAGTACTATAAATTCCTAAACTGAGATATTATGGATATTATAGACTCCCTTATATCTATATCAATATTTTAAATATAATATATAATTTATTATATATCTTTTAAATGATTAAATTTTAATTATTTTTAATTATTTACATATATATAATTTCTTACATGTAAAAATAATTAAAATAATAATAAAAATATAAATCCGCCTAATCCGATTAATCCCCGATTAATCCCCGAGTAATCCTCTGGGCGCTAGGCGTTAGCAATCCGAACGCCTAGCGCGTAGCGTTTTTTAGAACCATGCGCTTTTGTTTATTTTAATTGCTTTATATATTGTCTCGTATGTGCACGTGAAAGCAGTCAGAAGCACTTAAATGTGTAATCAGTCAGAAGCACTTAAATGTGCAATCAGTCAGAAGCACTTAAATGTGCCAATCAGTTAGAAGCACTTAATTGTGCATAAAGCCTACGGGCTAGCCGACGGGTTTCAGAATTTATCAGTCATATTGTTTATACTTGCTAATATATTTAGTAATTAACGTAGACATATTGCGTACTCTACACACTGAGCGAGTTGGAAGCTCACCCCACTATTTAACCCCTTTCAGGTTGAGGAGCTCAATGTGGCATGCGATTGAGAGTGGGATGATCAAGCCTATGATTAGATGTTTATTTATTTAAGGTCATTTCTCTCAAACTATGTTTATGAACAAGTGTTCAATTTGTTTTATTTTTATGTCAAGGTATGTTTTGTTTTAACAATGACTCGAGAAGATTACTTGCAATTATTAAGTTCGTCTTTTTAAAATGTATTTCTGCTGCAAAATTTTTTATTTATTCTTCTTATAATTTTAAGAATTATATTTTACAAAAGTGGTCGCTACATAAGTGGTATCGGAGCGGGTCTACGATTCTGTAGACTCGTTAAAATGGTTTCTTTTTCAAAACTGAAATTTCATTTTCACAAGTAGTCAAATATTATTATTATTTTTTGCAATTATGATCATCCACCTTTGCCGCTCCACGTCGACTCCAAGGTACATTAAGTTATGATTATTCCTTATGTGATGAATGCAGTTTGCCAGATCAACCATGATTCATGTATTATAGATGCATTGTCAGTCTATTTTGTACATAAGAATTTTATGATAAAATATTTGGGCATGAAGTTGTTTTCTTATAAATTCATAAGTATATGTGTGACATGCGTAAATCACCATTTCTAGAAATCTTTGGTTCTCAACCCATAGATGCAATGTAATTTTTCATCTTATTCGTCTCCCTCGTTGGGCAAGTACTGAGGGATCATTGAGTATGATATGCCTTAGGATAATGGCAACTCGTAGACATGGACGCCCAACCAACCGAGGTAGAGATAATCTCGGTGGTGAGAATGCCAACCTTGGTGCTGGTGACAGAGGTCAGGATAACCACAATAATAACGTGCCAGCTCCTACTCAGGCACAAGTTGTGCAACAGTTCCGGCGTTTTACCCCACCAACATTCAATGGTCGAGAAGGACCAGCTTTTGTTAATGAATTTGTAACACCCCCAATCCACTCAGGGATATTACACGCCGTAGACCCTCTCCTCGAGGATCTACCAGGCTGATAACTAAAATCAAACATCTAAACATCGCCTTTAAGGCTAAAATGACTCAGTAGACCGACTTGGTCTTTCAATAATAACATACAACTCAATTCCAAACACATACCCACGCAGGGGTCAAAATACAATAAACTCCCGTACAACGGGGAAAAGATACTGGCAATGAAAAGAAAATACAACTAGACCAATACGACATCAACGGATCCTCGTGTGATTAGTATCGTTCATCTTTCATCATCCTTCATGCCGACCCTGTGCTCTGCTCCAAAACCTGAATGCAATACAGACATCCACCCATCGAATACTTGGGGGTTAGCAAAACTCCACTGTTTTGCTAGTGCAAGTACAAGTGCAAAAATACGAGCCATACAATACAAGTTCCAAGAACAATAATAATCAGGAATCCTCAAAGTTCCAAACGTAACGAAAAGCACTTCCCGAGGCATGAGTTTGGTAAAACATTCCAAAACCGAAAGACTATAAGTTAACGGGAAACAATTTATAAAACAGTTTAAAATGCCATCGAGAGTTTTAATAGAAAACAATTTAGGATTACCGAATCCCGCTTTTCAAAATCCAAAAGACCAAACGGGATTCAACATCGGAATCCTCGAACACCTATAAACCTCCAGAAGGAACAATAACACATGGTTACGACGAGAATCAAGGCCAAAACAATGGAAATCCCAACAAACTATCGAAGGGAAACTCATTGGGACATTTAATCGAACACTCAATGTTCGATAACTCCCAAGAACACTCGAATCACTAATCGAGTTGAACAAACTCGAAATATGGATATACAACCCATAGAACACGATTAATAACATCATACTACACCAACCGATGTATCAAAATCGGATTAGAAACGAAATCAAGAACAATTTCTCCGAAAAGTCAACTTGAAGGAAAATCAATAAATATACCTTGATTCGACGAAACACACGGATTAGATGTTGATATAATCAACAAGAATCTTCCAAAACGCCTTGGAATGAGTAGAATCGGCCAAGAACACCTCCTACCAGTCACTCCCGTCCGCAGCCGCATAGAAACGAGGAAAAATGAAAAAAAACGAAGTCTGGCCGAGCCAGGCCTATATATGGCCGGCAGGGTTACGGCCGTAACCGGTAGTGCCTTACGGCCGTAACTCGGCCCTTACGGCCGTACTCGGCAGGCCTTACGGCCGTAACCGTCATTCGTCAAAAAATCACCAAAGAATCGTCGGGCACTTACGGCCGTAATCGCACACATTACGGCCGTAATCGGCCTTCGTCCTAAGATGCCCAGCGCCCGTACGGCCGTATTCGATCACACTTACGGCCATAATCGCACACATTACAACAGAATCGCACCTTACGGCCGTAACTCGGCCAGGCAGTTCCACTCTCGGCCGTGACTCGGCCGTGGCCACTCCGACGGCCCGGACGACCCCGAAACCCGAACCTGAGTAAAAATCGGAGATACGGTTACGAAGTACTCGCAAAGACGAATCCAAGCGCTATGAGAACACACGATTCCGACCACCCAAAGTGTCGGAATTCGACAACGGAAGTAATTACCCCAAACTTTGGGAAATTACAAAAATGGCCCAAAATGCCCAGAAATCACGATACGTGATCGAAACACCGAACCAAGGCTCGCAACATGAATAACAACATTAAATAAACTTACGAGAAACTCGAAACAACAGTTTCGGACGAGATTCGCAAGAATCGAGCTCAAGTGCGGAAAAGTCGCCAAAAGACACGGAACTCAACAAAACAACACCGAAACGAACTCGGATGACAAAAAGTGCAGAATTAATCATTCTCTAAATGACGAAACAGTCACGAGCGAGTCGTCACAACGGACTTCCGCCGAAAAAAAGAAAATTACCAAAATTCGAAATTGCGGATATTACATTCTACCCTCCTTAAAAGAAGTTTCGTCCCGAAACTTAAAACAAGTAGGGAGAAGCAATATCCCTGCCAGGAAAACTCAACGAGATACACAAGAAATGCATAACTTACGCCCATCGGCGAAACGTTACAAGCAATGCAGAGGAATATACGGCGTGAAAACACGCTCCAGGACGACCAACACAATGCCACCGGTAGAGACATAATAAAATCAACAAGTGACAAGTGTCATCAAACATATAATATAATCAAGTCGATTATCCGAACAATCACAAAACACAACCAACGAAAATCAATACGATTAACCAACCCAACTGTACATCAATCAAAACATGAGCCAAACGCTGAACAAATACGGAATTCCACCGCCCAAGGGTTGGAAGATCGAAAACGAGACTAACTTTCCGAACTTAAGGGAATTACGAAGGAGTCTGAATGTTCAACGATCACGAAACGAGATCAACAAAAATCAAACAATCAAATGATCGAACCATAACGATCGAGACAACAAAAATCGAATAATCATGTTCGGATCACGAAGAACAATAAGGTTCAACCGACAACTCCGAGGTTCACATCTCGACTCGAGACAAAACATGATCCGGTGAAAACAACAAGATGCGCACTTACATAAGCTCCACAGGAAGGGAATAGCAATTAAAAAGTCACAAAGACGAACGAGTAATTCCGAAACAATACCACCCTCGTTCGATTAACAAAAGTAAGGGACAGGGCAAGCTCAGAAAATGTTAATGAACATAAACGAGTCGACAGAGTCGAAAATACAGAAGTTCCAAATCCGATCCACTTCGAATAAAAGAACTAGTAGAACCAAAAGATGTTACTTCCGAACAAGGTTCACAAGAATCGAACCGAACTCGGAAAAGTCACAGCGATATCAGATCGACCCAAAACAAGATTACAGCTCGTTTGAACGATGAAACTAAAATACAGAACAAGTTCAGAAAGTATCAACGAACACGAGCGAGTCGATAGACCTGAGAAAGAGGAAATGCAGAAGTCCAAAAACAATACGGGTATTACATTCGACCTCTTATAAAAGAAGGTCGTCCCCGCTACTCACAATAACGGAAACAAGGCAACAACACAAAAGCAGCTGACGAAAACATTTCCCAAGGGCCTCTTAGAGCCGATCCTGATATCTGTACTGAAGTTCACGCCCCGAAAGACTCGGAACCCAACTCACGAAACTGGATCTTGTGTCTTTCGGGTCCACACTTGAAATGCGTTACTGACGAGAAGGACAATTGGTACGTGCATGCCCCCGGCACACCACGGTTGAAACACCTCGGGTCGGTATACCGAATATACAAATGCTAGATACAATGGGGCATAACATCGCAAAATAACATAGTGGAGATGCCAACTCAGCACAACAAGGAATCATAACACATATCATATACAACGATTACCATCGTAAAGTAATACACACACAAACACTACAGCGACGACGATATCGTTCGGCGACTTTAACGGCCCGAACAATAACCAGCACATAATTACAAACCTCATGAAACAATCACCCATGTGCATAAACGCACAAAAATCTAAGCTTTAACAACTTACACTCGTGCGACAACACGCAAATCACCACGAGGCGACAAATAGTAAAACCAGTTCACACCTCTCACAGAGGGCTAGTTCAACAAATGCGTGGCAACGCCTCAACGTTCATGCCACCAATTCGATCATACTCGGGAGCAAACACCATTACGACAACGCGAACATCATACATACATTCCGAAACGCAAATGGGAATTGATAAGTTTTTAAAAAAATGAAAACCACCTTTTGAAAATAATTTAGGAAAAACACCGGTTGATCTTGAGTATCACCTTTCAAAAAAGTAAAAACGTGAAACATCGTTATCGAGACTTTGGAAAACCATTTCGCATTTGATAAAAATGAGGACACTTTCTTTTAGTGAAAAGCTTTCAGAATATTCGACCCTCGGGTCTAAGTAAAAGTGTTTATAAAACATTGAAAATATCTCAAAACATTTTGGTCCTCGAGGTAGAAGAATTTTGAAACATATTGTGGCACCTTAGAAGTACCGCGAGAAAACAATTCATTTGAAACGTACGTCTCGAAATTTATTTCTAAGATACTCAAGTTTTCGAAAATAATTCAATGCCAAAAAGGACGATGCCAAAAAGGCTAGAATGCCCAAAAATTTCAGGTAATCACACGGAACATCATAGCGCTGTGGGTCCCGCGTCGGAACCCACCAGGCTAAAAACCATTTACAAAAATGCCAAAAAGGCCGATGACGGTAATATTTCAAAAACTCACAGAAGCCATTTACAAAATGCTAAATACCGTCATAAGAATTTCGCCAAAACGATCAAGGCCATAATGCCAAAAACTCGGTTAAGGGAATCGGTTTTCAAAATAAAACTCCGTGGGTAAAATACCGAAAGTCATTACAAAAGAACTCATGCAGCGGATAAAAGAAATAAAGTCAAACATGCACAATCCAGCACCACTACTCCTCATATGAACGAAATATGAGGGTCAAATTACCACATATCAAGAAATCAAAATCCATAAGCGGATTCCATCACTTAACAAATAATCATAAAAATAGCTCGTGTCACACGAGGCACAACACAAAGAAGGGAGACTTACATCCACAGGTCGTACAAAGATGATAATCGCCCCACGATACTAATCACGACCAACCAACTCAGACGACGTGTCGCGACACGACTCAGTCAGATAAAATCCGACAAAACAAGACTCAAACAACACGACTTGACCCGACAGCCTAGGTTTCCACAACCTAAGCTCCGATACCATTTATGTAACACCCCCAATCCACTCAGGGATATTACACGCCGTAGACCCTCTCCTCGAGGATCTACCAGGCTGATAACTAAAATCAAACATCTAAACATCGCCTTTAAGGCTAAAATGACTCAGTAGACCAACTTGGTCTTTCAATAATAACATACAACTCAATTCCAAACACATACCCACGCAGGGGTCAAAATACAATAAACTCCCGTACAATGGGGAAAAGATACTGCAGCGGAAAAGAAAATACAACTAGACCAATACGACATCAACGGATCCTCGTGTGATTAGTATCGTTCATCTTTCATCATCCTTCGTGCCGACCCTGTGCTATGCTCCAAAACCTGCATGCAAAAATAGACTTCCACCCCCCGAATACTCGGGGGTTAGCAAAACTCCACTGTTTTGCTAGTGCAAGTACAAGTGCAAAAATACGAGCCATACAATACAAGTTCCAAGAACAATAATAATCAGGAATCCTCAAAGTTCCAAACGTAACGAAAAGCACTTCCCGAGGCATGAGTTTGGTAAAACATTCCAAAACCGAAAGACTACAAGTTAAAGGGAAACAATTTATAAAACAGTTTAAAATGCCATCGAGAGTTTTAATAGAAAACAATTTAGGATTACCGAATCCCGCTTTTCAAAATCCAAAAGACAAAAGGGGTCACCGCCCCAAAGGTTTTGTTTTCGCAAATAGAAAACCAACAACAATTCACAGGGCTAGAGCCCAACATCACGTGTCCTCGACGGACATAAAAATCAACACAACGTAATCACGCACGCGCATCGCCTAGGACCGTGACGAAGCCACAAATCCCACTCGAGGCCTCGAAGGACCCTCCCGAGCTGGCTAGCGAAACAAATCACACACATCTCACGGTTGGATCAATCGCTTGTTGCATCCTGGCCACATGATCGCATGCCATGTGCCACCGTATAATATCTCAGGCTCTCACGGTTGGATCAATCACTTGTTGCATCCTGACCACATGATCACGTGCCATGTGTCACCGTAGACCTTCAACCATATCCACACATTCACACAAATAACATATCACATCAAGGATATTCAAACAATTCGCTCAGAGGCATCAAACACTTAGCAAAACACCACGTCAATCCACAACGCACCGAAATGAAATAATATACGTCCACACGCAATACCAAGTGCAACATCAACACCAAACATATCCATAGAATTCACGTAGTTATTCACAAATCACACCATTCACAAAACACACGTGTTTTGAAAGCAAGCCTTTAACAAGGCTAAACCGAATCTTTTGAAAGTTCGAAACAAACGATCAAATAAACACATAGAGACGGTCACTAATTATCATATCCACAAAACAAGAAAAGTATGGGCAAGGTACTTGCCTCGAAATCACGATCACAATGAGACGACGGATGGGACGCAGTCGAATAGCCCCGAACCCCCGAACAATATCAAGAACGCGATAACACCACGAGTACTACGAGAATAACACCACACGAATCATCAATCACCAAACGGGATTCAACATCGGAATCCTCGAACACCTATAAACCTCCAGAAGGAACAATAACACATGGTTACGACGAGAATCAAGGCCAAAACAATGGAAATCCCAACAAACTATCGAAGGGAAACTCATTGGGACATTTAATCGAACACTCAATGTTCGATAACTCCCAAGAACACTCGAATCACTAATCGAGTTGAACAAACCCAAAATATGGATATACAACCCATAGAACACGATTAATAACATCATACTACACCAACCGATGTACCAAAATCGGATTAGAAACGAAATCAAGAACAATTTCTCCGAAAAGTCAACTTGAAGGAAAATCAATAAATATACCTTGATTCGACGAAACACACGGATTAGATGTTGATATAATCAACAAGAATCTTCCAAAAAGCCTTGGAATGAGTAGAATCGGCCAAGAACACCTCCTACCGGTCACTCCCGTCCGCAGCCGCACAGAAACAAAGAAAATGAAAAAAAACGAAGTCTGGCCGAGCCAGGCCTATATATGGACGGCAGGGTTACGGCCGTAACCGGAAGTGCCTTACGACCGTAACTCGGCCCCTTACGGCCGTACTCGGCAGGCCTTACGGCCGTAACCGGCATTCGTCAAAAATCGATCCAAAGAATCGCCGGGCACTTACGGCCGTAACTGGCACACATTACGGCCGTAACCAGCCTTCGTCCGGAAGATGCCCAGCGCCCGTACGGCCGTACCCGATCACACTTACGGACGTAATTGGCACACATTACGGCCGTAACCGGCACCTTACGGCCGTAACTCGGCCAAGCCAGGCCCTGCTCCGGTCGTGACTCGGCCGTTGCCACTCCGACGGCCCGGACGACCCCGAAACCCGAACCTGAGTAAAAATCGGAGATACGGTTACGAAGTACTCGCAAAGACGAATCCAAGCGCTAAGAGAACACACGATTCCGACCACCCAAAGTGTCGGAATTCGACAACGGAAGTAATTACCCCAAACTTTGGGAAATTACAAAAATGGCACAAAACGCCCGGAAATCACGATACGTGATCGAAACACCAAACCAAAGCTCTCAACATGAATAACAACATTAAATGAACTTATGAGAAATTCGAAACAACAGTTTCGGATGAGATTCACAAGAATCGAGCTCAAGTGCGGAAAAGTCGCCAAAAGACACGGAACTCAACAAAACAACACCGAAACGAACTCGGATGACAAAAAGTGTAGAATTAATCATTCTCTAAATGACGAAACGGTCACGAGCGAGTCGTCACAACGGACTTCCGCCGAAAAAAAGAAAATTACCGAAATTCGAAATTGCGGATATTACAGAATTTTTCATGTCGCTCGAGCGCACCTCTGAGCTCATTGGGTGCACTGATGCACAAAGAATTCTTTGCGGCCAATACCAAATGGTGGAGGATGCTGGATGCTGGTGGATAAGCAACCGGTGCTTGAGGCCGGCAGCCGAGCGTGCATCATTGACTTGGTATCGGTTCAAGGAAATAGTGATGGAGCCGTACTACCCACAGCATTACCGAGAGAAAATGGAGAGAGAGTTTTGGAATCTCGAACGAGGAAGAGAATTTGACGCTAGCCTGTATTTAATGGATTTTGACGTGATCCTTGGTATGGACTGGCTCGATAGACATGATGCTGATATAAGGTGCCGTGAGAAGAAGGTGACATTGAGGTGTTCCGAAGGTGAGTCGATCACCTTTTATGGTACTAAGAGTAGGACAGTACCCAGAGTAATCAGTGACATGAAGGTACTGAGAAGTCTAAGAATGGAGAAATGTTAGGGTTACTTGGTTTGGTCGACAGTCGTACTAATGACGTGTCCCCTACAGACGTGCCTATAGTACGGGAGTTTTTGGATATGTTTCCAGAGGATTTGTCGGGAGTACAACCTGATCGAAAAGTGGAGTTTAGCATTGATTTGGTCCTTGGGACGGCCCCGAGATCCAAAGCGCCATATAGAATGGCTCCGAAGAATCTTTAAGAATTGAAGGTCCAAATTCAAGAGCTGCTGGAGCTCGGATTTGTTCGTCCTAGTGTGTCACCATGGGGTGCACCAGTGATGTTTGTAAGAAAGAATGATGGGTCACTTCGGATGTGTATATATTACATAGAGCTGAATTGACTCAGGATGAAGAACAAGTACCCACTACAGAGAATCGAGGATCCATTCGAACAGTTGAGGGGAGCCGGAACCTTTTTGAAGATCGATTTGAGGTCGGGGTACCACCAACTGAAGATTAGGGAGTGTGACATTCCCAAGACGGCCTTCAGGACTCGTTATGGACATTTTGAATTTGTAGTGATGCCATTTGGTCTGAGTAATGCACCGACAGTCTTTATGGATTTTATGAATAGGGTGTTCCAACCTTACTTGGATAAGTTCGTGATCATTTTCATAGATGACATTTTGGTGTATTCTAAGGACAAGGAACAACACCAAGAGCATTTGAGGGTTACATTGGAGACACTTCGCAAAGAGAAGTTGTATGCCAAGTTCAAGAAATGTGAGTTTTGGTTAAACAGAGTTGGATTCCTTGGACATGTGGTGACCTCAAAAGGAATTGAGGTAGATCCCGATAAGTTTGTAGCAGTGAGTGGTTGGGGAGTACCCAAGAATGCGAGTGAAGTTCGCAGCTTTCTGGGCCTAGCTGGCTATTATAGAATATTTATCAAAGGATTTTCTAAAATCGCTACTCCTATGACCCAATTAACAAGGAAAGGCATGAGATTTGAATGGAGTGACAGGTGCGAGGAATGTTTTCAAGAGTTGAAAAGGAGACTAACCTCGGCACCAGTATTAACAATTCATGATCCGACGGAAAACTTTGTTATTTATAGTGATGCCTCAAAGCAGGGGTTGGGTTGTGTTTTGATGCAACATGGTAAAGTAGTAGCCTATGCATCAAGACAGCTTAAACCGCATGAGTTGAACTATCCAACGCATGATCTGGAGTTGGCTGCTGTAGTTCATGCGCTGAAGATTTGGCGCCACTATCTCTACGGAGGGAAGTGTGAGATATACACGGACCATAAAAGTTTGAAATATCTTTTCACATAGAAGGATCTTAACATGAGGCAAAGGCGATGGTTAGAACTAGTGAAGAACTATGATTGTACTATTCATTACCATCCGAGTAAGGCTAATGTGGTAGCTGATGCCTTGAGCCGGAAGACTAGAAGCGAGTTAGCTTGCTTGACCGATCAGGAGAGTTTGATAAAGGAGTTCTCCTAGTTGAGGATTGAAGTAGTTGAGTCTTCAAAACATTCGAAAGCAATCCTATCATCTTTGGTCTTAAAACCAAACTTGAGGGCTAAGATTAAGGAGGCTCAACCACATGATAAGTTCTTGTGCAAGATGAAGGATTGAGCACAAGCTGGGAGTATTGAGAAGTTTGTCGTTGCCGCAGAAGACGTTTTGACTTATGATGGGAGGTTATGTGTTCCTAAGGATCCATCCCTTAGGAAGCAAATTCTTGAAGAATCTCACAATGCACCATACTCTGCTCACCCGGGAGGTACAAAAATGTACCACGACATGAAGAAGCTCTTTTGGTGGAGAGGAATGAAACGGGACATTGGTGTATTTGTGGAGAGGTGTATGATATGTCAGTAGATGAAGGCAGAACACCAATGGCCAGGAGGTTTACTCCAACCGTTGGAAATCCCAGAATGGAAATGGGAGCATATCACAATAGATTTCGTGGTTGATCTGCCACGAACCGTGAGGAAGAACGAGGCTATCTGGGTGATAGTAGACCGCTTGACGAAGTCATTTCACTTTCTACCTGTGAGGATGACTTATAGTGTGGAACAATATGCACGGATTTATATTCGGGAGATTTTGAGGCTACATGGTGTTATAGTGTCAATCGTATCAGATAGAGTTCCGCGATTTACGTCGAAATTTTGGAAGAGTCTTCAGAGTGTATTGGGCAGTAAGTTGAATTTCAGTACTGCTTATCATCCACAAACCGATGGTCAATCTGAAAGGACTATCAAAACACTCGAAGATTTGTTGAGGGCGTGTGTTCTTGATACTGGTGAGAATTGGGAGAATATTTTGCCGTTAGTAGAATTTGCTTATAACAATAGTTACCAAGCAACTATACAAATGGCCCCGTACGAGGCTCTCTACGGAAGGAAATGTCGATCGCCTCTTTATTGGAGTGAGGTTGGAGAAGGAAAGATCTTGGGTCCGGAATTGATCGAACAGACGGTAGAGAAGATAGCTGAGATCAGAAGTAGGACTAAGATTGCCGAGGATCGACAGAAGTCTTATGCTGATGAGCGAAGGAAAGATATCCAATTTGAGATTGGAGAAAAAGTGTTCTTGAAGGTAGCGCCTATGAAAGGAGTGGTACGATTCGGTAAAAAGGGAAAGCTACAGCCTCGTTATATCGGACCTTTTGAGATTTTGGGTCGTGTTGGTGATCTTGCTTATAGTTTGGCATTGCCGATGGAATTATCAGGAGTGCACAATGTCTTTCACGTCTCCATGCTGAGAAAATACGTACATGATCCTGGTTATGTATGTAATTTCAAAGAGTTGCATGTAGCTAAGAATCTGACTTATGACGAGGTACCTACAACTATTTTGGAGCGTAAGGTACATTAGTTACGAAACAAAGAGGTTAAATTGGTGAAAGTTCAATGGAGTCGTCATGGACCAAATGAGGCAACGTGGGAACGTGAAGAGGAGATCCGTTCTATATATCCAACATTCATTTTTCAAGGTACATAACTTAATTTTCGAGGATGAAAATTTGTTAAAGGGGGGTAGGTTGTAACGCCCTGATTTCGCATATACATTTATTGTGAATTATAGAAAACATGTTCAATTTTATTAAATTAATGCCCGAATAATTTATCGTTTAATTCATTTTATTTCATGATCATGCAAATTCATTTATGTCATTATAATTCATGTCCAGTCATGTGAATCATGTCGTGTCATATCTCGTTTTATTTCATCGTGTTTCATGTCGTCATTTCTAGGCCCGAGTCAAATTTTAAGCGATATTAATCGTTAACTGTAAGATTTCACAAGTCCATTTTAATTAATTTTATATCCATTCACTTTGGGCCGGACTAAGACCAAACCCTATGATTAATTAAGAGCCCAATTATCATTATAATATTCAGCCCATATTTCTCTCTCCTATACTCACACACGATCAGAACATGGGGAAGGAGTTTTCTTCATCTCATACTATCACCACCTTAGTGGGAGTAGTGGACATCATGGGGAGGAAGTTATTCTTCATGGGAAGAATCAGTTATCGAACTCTTGTATAAAACCACGAACAACAAAATTTCCACAAGAATATTC
This sequence comes from Orobanche coerulescens, assembly GCA_033398695.1. Classification (NCBI taxonomy): domain Eukaryota; kingdom Viridiplantae; phylum Streptophyta; class Magnoliopsida; order Lamiales; family Orobanchaceae; genus Orobanche; species Orobanche coerulescens. The sequence goes on from CM065816.1 coordinate 94,686,360, forward strand.
ACAACAATTCACGTTTCACTTTTACCATCTCAAACATCATACAGCCAAACAAAAAAACACATCTCAGAATCATACAGCCGAAAAACCCATACATAGCAGAAATCACACTGCAAGAAATCCATACTTCACAATATTACAACAAAATTTTTATACACCAAGAACAAACACTTTGCAAATCTCACGACATATCCTCATCTTCCTCACAAATTCACTTTGCCATTGCCATTCCCTTCTCCCAGAATTTCACCGAAACACAATCTGTAGGTAAACTTCTCCTCTGTTCAATTTTTCCATTACACTACAAAACAAACACACACACACCGGGAGTTTTCAGAAGAACCAAATTCAAAACTAATAAGAAAAAAATCAACCTGGAGTCGGTCGAGGGTTAATTTTCCAACTCCAGCCCCCAACCTAGTTCCGCTGCCGGTTCAAACTCCGGGCCGACGAGCAAAAACCATTTTTAGAGCCGAAGAAACAAACCTTTTAGCCGAGACCAGAAATCCCCAGCCACAACCACCTTGCTCCGCTGATGTCGGCTCAAACCTCCGGCTGCTGCAACCTTGTTCCGCCGTCTGTTCGAACTCACGGCCGATGAGCAAATCCCATAGCCGCCGCGTGCCAAAATCTGTCCAGGTCGAAATCCCGCGGCCCCGATTCAAAGCTTATTGCTAAATATTTCCCTATAACAATCAATTGCGTCTCTTTTCTTCATCGTCGATCGCATTTATGGAACCTAACCCTCGGTTTAAAGCGAGCGAGACGATGGGGGAAGTTGTTCAAGCAGAGATGAAGTTATAGATGAGAGGAGGAGAAGGAGTCGTGTTTGAGAAAAAACTGGATCCGAAGGAGTAGTAATTAAGGCTGGATTGTTGGGTCTTACCTATAGCCCAATTTTAAGTTTGTGGCCCACGCCCAATTATATATATCCAAAAACATTTAATTCCAAATCCATTAACCCAGCCCTTAATTAGTAATAGTCCGATCTGCTCCTACTCAGTTCCAGCCCAATTATATACATATGGGTTTACCGAATATTATTATTGTTATTATTATTATTATTATTTATCAAAATACACGTCTTTAATTGTAGGCAACAAGAACTTACGGGCCTAGAATTGTCGAGTCAAGCATCTCATCACATTCAAGTTCAAGAACTGCATTTTAACCAGGTGTGGGGATTTATTACGCTTTTGTTTATTTTAATTGCTTTATATATTGTCTCGTATGTGCACGTGAAATCAGTCAGAAGCACTTAAATGTGTAATCAGTCAGAAGCACTTAAATGTGCAATCAGTCAGAAGCACTTAAATGTGCAAATCACCAAGCACTTAATTGTGCATAAAGCCTTCTGAGCTGGCCACGGGTTTAATTTATCACCATATTATTTATACTTGCTAATATATTTAGTAATTAACGTAGACATATTGCGTACTCTCCACACTGAGCGAGTTGGAAGCTCACCCCACTATTTAACCCCTTTCAGGTTGAGGAGCTCGATGTGGCATGCGATTGAGAGGGGGATGATCAAGCCTATGATTAGATGTTTATTTATTTAATGTTGTTTCTCTCAAACTATGTTTATGAACAAGTGTTCAATTTGTTTTATTTTTATGTCAAGGTATGTTTTGTTTTAACAATGACTCGAGAAGATTACTTGCAATTATTAACTTCATTTTTTAAAATGTATATCTGCTGCAAAAATTTTTATTTATTCTTCTTATAATTTGAAGAATTATATTTTACAATAGTGGTCGCTACATAAGTAGTATCGGAGCGGGTCTACGATTCTGTAGACTCGTTAAAATGGTTTCTTTTTCAAAACTGAAATTTCATTTTCACAAGTAGTCAAATATTATTTTTTTTTTGCAATTATGATCATCCACCTCTGCCGCTCCACGTCGACTCCAAGGTACATTAAGTTATGATTATTCCTTATGTGATGAATGCACTTTGCCAGATCAACCATGATTCATGTATTATAGATGCATTGTCAGTCTATTTTGTACATAAGAATTTTATGATAAAATATTTGGGCATGAAGTTGTTTTCTTATAAATTCATAAGTATATGTGTGACATGCGTAAATCACCATTTCTAGAAATCTCTGGTTCTCAACCCATAGATGCAATGTAATTCTTCATCTTATTCGTCTCCCTCGTTGGGCAAGTACTGAGGGATCATTGAGTATGATATGCCTTAGGATAATGGCAACTCGTAGACATGGACGCCCAACCAACCGAGGTGGAGATAATCTCGGTAGTGAGAATGCCAACCTTGGTGCTGGTGGTGGTGGTGACAGAGGTCAGGATAACCACAATAATAACGTGCCACCTCCTACTCAGGCACAAGTTGTGCAACAGTTCCGGCGTTTTACCCCACCAACATTCAATGGTCGAGAAGGACCAGCTTTTGTTGATGAATTTTTCATGTCGCTCGAGCGCACCTCTGAGCTCATTGGGTGCACTGATGCACAAAGAATTCTTTGTGGCCAATACCAAATGGTGGAGGATGCTGGACGCTGGTGGATAAGCTACCGGTGCTTGAGGCCGGCAGCCGAGCGTGCATTATTGACTTGGTATCGGTTCAAGGAAATAGTGATGGAGCCGTACTACCCACAACATTACCGAGAGAAAATGGAGAGAGAGTTTTGGAATCTCGAACGAGGAAGAGAATTTGACGCTAGCCTGTATTTAATGGATTTTGACGTGATCCTTGGTATGGACTGGCTCGATAGACATGATGCTGATATAAGGTGCCGTGAGAACAAGGTGACATTGAGGTGTTCCGAAGGTGATTCGATCACCTTTTATGGTACTAAGAGTAGAACATTACCCAGAGTAATCAGTGCCATGAAGGTACTGAGAAGTCTAAGAATGGAGAAATGTCAGGGTTACTTGGTGAGTTTGGTCAAAAGTCGTACTAATGACGTGCCCCCTACAGACGTGCCTATAGTACGGGAGTTTTTGGATGTGTTTCCAGAGGATTTGTCGGGAGTCCCACCCGATCGACAAGTGGAGTTTAGCATTGATTTGGTCCTTGGGACGGCCCCGACATCCAAAGCGCCATATAGAATGGCTCCGAAGGAACTTCAAGAATCGAAGGTCCAAATTCAAGAGCTGCTGGAGCTCGGATTTGTTCTTCCTAGTGTGTAACCATGGGGTGCACCAGTGCTGTTTGTAAGAAAGAAGGATGGGTCACTTCGGATGTGTATATATTACAGAGAGCTGAATCAACTCAGGATGAAGAACAAGTACCCACTACAGAGAATCGAGGATCCATTCGTACAGTTGAGGGGAGCCGGAACCTTTTCGAAGATCGATTTGAGGTTGGGGTATCACCAACTGAAGATTAGGGAGTGTGCCATTCCCAAGACGGCCTTCAGGACTCGTTATGGACATTTTGAATTTGTAGTGATGCCATTTGGTCTGAGTAATGCACCAGCAGTCTTTATGGATTTTATGAACAGGGTGTTCCAACATTACTTGGATAAGTTCGTGATCGTTTTCATAGATGACATTTTGGTGTATTCTAAGGGCAAGGAGCAACACCAAGAGCATTTGAGGGTTACATTGGAGACACTTTGCAAAGAGAAGTTGTATGCCAAGTTCAAGAAATGTGAGTTTTGGTTAAACAGAGTTGGATTCCTTGGACATGTGGTGACCTCAAAAGGAATTGAGGTAGATCCCGATGAGTTTGTAGCAGTGAGTGGTTGGGGAGTACCCAAGAATGCGAGCGAAGTTCATAGCTTTCTGGGCCTAGCTGGCTATTATAGAATATTTATCAAAGGATTTTCTAAAATCGCTACTCATATGACCCAATTAACAAGGAAGGGCATGAGATTTGAATGGAGTGATAGGTGCGAGGAATGTTTTCAAGAGTTGAAAAGGAGACTAACCTCAGCACTAGTATTGACAATTCCTGATCCGACGGAAAACTTTGTTATTTATAGTGATGCCTCAAAGTAGGGGTTGGGTTGTGTTTTGATGCAACATGGTAAAGTAGTAGCCTATGCATTGAGACAGCTTAAACCGCATGAGTTGAACTATCCAACGCATGATCTGGAGTTGGCTGCTGTAGTTCATGCGCTGAATATTTGGCGCCACTATCTCTACGGAGGGAAGTGTGAGATATACACGGACCATAAAAGTTTGAAATATCTTTTCACACAAAAGGATCTTAACATGAGGCAAAGGCGATGGTTAGAACTAGTGAAGGACTATGATTGTACTATTCATTACCATCCGGGTAAGGCTAATGTGGTAGCTGATGCCTTGAGCCAGAAGACTAGAAGCGAGTTAGCTTGCTTGACCGATCAGGAGAGTTTGATAAAGGAGTTCTCCCAGTTGAGGATTGAAGTAGTTGAGTCTTCAAAACATTCGAAAGGAATCCTATCATCTTTGGTCTTGCAACCAAACTTGAGGGATAAGATTAAGGAGGCTCAACCACGTGATAAGTTCTTGTGCAAGATGAAGGATCGAGCACAAGCTGGGAGTATTGAGAAGTTTGTCGTTGCTGCAGACGACGTTTTGACTTATGATGGGAGGTTATGTGTTCCTAAGGATCCATCCATTAGGAAGCAAATTCTTGAAGAAGCTCACAATGCACCATACTCTGCTCACCCGGGAGATACAAAAATGTACCACGACATGAAGAAGTTCTTTTGGTGGAGAGGAATGAAATAGGACATTGGTGTATTTGTGGAGAGGTGTATGATATGTCAGCAGGTGAAGGCAGAACACCAACGGCCATGAGGTTTACTCCAACTGTTGGAAATCCCAGAATGGAAATGGGAGCATATCACAATGGATTTCGTGGTTGGTCTGCCACGAACCGTGAGAAAGAACGAGGCTATCTGGGTGATAGTAGACCGCTTGACGAAGTCATTTCACTTTCTACCTGTGAGGATGACTTATAGTGTGGAACAATATGCACGGATTTATATTCGGGAGATTTTGAGGCTATTGCATGTGTGTTGATATTTCATGTGGTGAGTGTGCATCATTGTTTGTTACGTTTTGTGATGTGCTCTTTCTTTGAGCTGTGATCTGTTGGGCCGATGTGTTAGGGGATAAGACCTAAATGGCACCTATGTTCCGGGGTGTTCCTGTGTGGATACTTTCGTGACCCTTGGTTGCGACCTTGGGGTATTTTGTGATTGCATGAACTGTGTTGTGGCATAAAACCTAAATGGCGCCCACGTCCGGAGTATTCCTGAGTAGATGCTTCCGTGACCCTTGGGTGTGGCCTTGGGAGTTTATGTGCTATTATCATATGCATTGTTGATCATGCTGTGAACTGTTGTCTGACGGGATACGACATTGTGGTCGTGTCGGTCATTCATGATCGAGTTTCTCACTTGGAAAGTCTTCTAATCCTTGTTGGATATGAGTTTCTTCGAGATTCGTTGTCATGTTATATCGTGACATATCTGGAGTCAGATACGTTATGATCGGTCATGTGCAGGATTTTCAGGGCGGGCACGTGTAGCATATGTTGGTTTCGACCTCATATTGAACCGTGCGCATGAGACGTACTTTGTGAGGCTGATTAGGTATGAGACCAGATATGTATCTGATCAATACCCGTGGTTGGCTTGTATACGGACACATGTCCAGATCAGGCGTATCGTGACGTCCATCGTGAGTCTTATTGACTAGTCATTCACAGTCCATGTATAATCGGATCTGTTCGATAGTCGGGTTTGCCTTCGAGATTCCGTATATGTGATTTTTATATGGTTGATGATTTTATTCTTTCGTGTATCTGTCCCCATTGACCCTTTATTAATCTCATTGGAGTTACCATATCGATGGTCAACTCGTTTGTCATCGACCCTTTATTAATCTCATTTGGAGTTCACCCTATCATTGGTAATCTCGTTCGTTATTGTCCCTTGATTGATCTTCTTAGAGTTTATCGTATTTTCGGTATTCTCGGTTGTTGATTCCTTAATGATCTTGTTAGAGTTTACCGTATTGTCGGTATTCTCGGTTGTTGATTCCTTATTGATCTTGTTTGAGCGTATTGTCGGTATTCTCGGTTGTTGATTCCTTATTGATTTTGTTAGAGTTTACCATATTGTCGGTATTCTCGGTTGCTGATTCCTTATTAATCTTTTTAGAGTTTACTGTATCGTCGGTATTCTCGGTTGTTGATCCTTTATTGATCTTATTGGAGTTTATCGTGCCGTTGGTATTCTCGGTTGTCGATCCTTTATTGAACTTGTTGGAGTTTAACGTGTCTTTGGTATTCACGGTTGTTGATCCTTTATTGATCTTATTGGAGTTTATCGTACCGTTGGTATTTTCGGTTGTCGATCCTTTATTGATCTTGTTGGGGTTTACCGTATTGTTGGTATTCCCGGTTGTTAGTCTTTCATTGATCTTGTTAGAGTCACCACATCATGGTAGTCTCGTTCGTGGGTGATCCTTTGTCGATCTTGTGTGGAATTATCATGTCATTGATATTCTCGTTCTGATGCATTGGTTGTTTTATTGATTGTGTGAGCATTCATGCTCTGTATTGATATTCGGGACTTGCCATTGTCTCGGGACAGTTGATTTACAGTTGTACCGTGTGATATCGGTTTTATCAGAATTAGGATCCGATTGTACGACCCAGCGGACAGGATTGGTCATGGACAGATTACTCCATATTTGAGATTTATTTATGTTTCAAAAATCTTGGTATCGTTTTGAATACAGTACAGATGGTTATTTTAAATCCATTCGTCACTTGAGAACGCGAGATATGGATTATGGTAAGGATTGATTGGATATAGATGGTGATGGATCGGTATGGTTACACTATAAATATTCTTACCTTGTAATTACATTGATATGTAATTGTATATGTGATGTGATCGTTATCATTGTTGAGTATTATGGCTGACCCCGTTGTGGGCTTTATCTTTTAGGTACTCGGAGTTCGAACTAGTAGCGGTCGTGAAGGGATGAGCTTTCCGGTGATACTGGCTATGGCATGGTTCTTGGGATTTATGTATTCTTTTCTGGTTGTTATGATTCCGCTGCAAATGTATTTAATTATGTCTCTATCCGCTGCGTCTGAAATTTTATTATGGCTTTCAGTATATTTCCAACTCGTGTATACTTTCTAATTGTCCTTTTGGCGTCTTTGCCTTGTGCTTTCAAATGATATTTTCTGACCGTGATTGGGAGCAACATTTTGCATAACATTTGAGTATTTAAAACATTACCGTCATCGGCCTTTTGGCATTTTTAAACATTTGCGAAAATGATTCTAGTCTTGTGGGTCCCACGGTGCTGTAATATTCCCGACTGGTTTTGGGGGTGTTACAGAAGATGGTATCAGAGCTTGGGTTTTGAAAAACTCGGGCATTTTGTGTTATGTGGCTCTACCGGTGCGGTATTATCGTGACTTTTGAAAATAATTTTCCGACTTTCGAGTTAAACTGATTTTTGGAGGTTCCAAAATTTTTGAAATATTTCCAAATTGCCATATTTGCGATGCCGGTGTGTTGTTATTGTGTCGAGACCTTGTATGGGAGTCATATGCTAGTATCACGGGAGATCATCGACTCACGGACCTGTATGTATGTTCTTTCAGTTATTCAGTTTTGATGATGATTATTTGAGCATAGTGACATGATTTTGAGATATTTCGAGATTGAGATACTGATTATGACAAGATTTTAAGTTTCGAGGACGAAACTTATTTAAGTGGGAAGATATGTAATATCCTAGAATTTCGCTACGATTTTTCGCATTATTTTATCTGAGTTATACTGTACAGAGTGGGACCGACATAGTACGATCGGATAATTTTGGGAACTGTGACAGTCGTGCCAGTATGTCTATCAAGGTTATTTTAATTCTAGGATATTACATGCTTGATGTGTTTTTCGATGTCGGATATACTGTTTGAGTATTTGTACAATTGCCGTACTTGGTCGACAGTTGTATTCGAGGTATTGTGCATCACAAGTATCGTATGAGAATGTTATCGAAATGAGTATATGTATTCAGTATGTCGTAAGTTCGTATCCAGTATGTCGAGTCGGATAGGAACAGTTGGATTTTGGCCAAGTATAGTTGTCCATTACGTACGCTAGCATAAAGGACTTACGTACGTTAAATTACATGTTTTACGTACGTTATGCATAAGGCATTACATACGTAACAAAGGGAATCGGACAGGACCAAGCTATGGTCGGCACGTGGGGCCCAGTGTCGGCAGCTTTCGGCGCGAATGTGGATAGGCGAGTAAACCTCGAGCATTACGTACGCTATGCAGGGTGTATTATGTACGTTAAGAGGGTAAGTTACTGTAGCAAGTCAATGGCTATATTACGTACGCTACGGAGAAAGGATTACGTACCTAAGAAAGTGAATGAAACAGGCCAGTGAGTTCTGGAATGATGTTACGTATGCTATGTTGGATGTGTATCATACGTTAGAGAGCATTACGTACGTTAACGTTGAGTGATAATGTACGTAATGAACAATGCAGTTTATAAAATGAAGTGTAGACTTTCATTTCCTCACGAACCAAAGAGGTGTTCCTCTCCATATCCGTCCTTCTTCACTTCTAAGTGTGTTCTAGACACTTTTAACTTGGTTATGATCTTGGGATCATGGATTTGAGGCTTTGATATGAAGATGTTAATGATTCTTGAAGTGTTTAATGGTATTATTCATCTTCAAGAGGTATGTTGGATAATCCCTCTCTTCTATTTCGAATTTTGATATTGTTGTTGATGTCTTCCTCGTATGATGATGGTTATGGTATTATTATTGTGCTTCTTGATGATATATGAGGTTTATATTGACGAAGATGATGATTATGATGGGTATATGTTTCAAGTGTTTATGTTTTAGAAATGAACATGGAATGTTGATATTTAGAACAAGTGATGATGATTATGGATGTTAAGGGACAAGTTATGTGAATGGTAATTTGATCTTCTGTGTGGTCTTGATAGTATACTAATCGTGATTATGAATTTGACAAGAATATTATCTTTCTTTGAGGATATGTGTTCATATGAGTCGAATGATCCTAAGTGTAGTTTGGCATGAGATTGAATTGAAGGTATGAATTCAAATTTGTTGGGCATAAGAACATTTGATCCATATATAGTTGGAATCGAGAATGTTATGAAATCCTTAATATCGAGATGAATTGATCGTTGATATGATCATCGGTATATGAATCGTAGTATGGTTATGGATTCGTAATTGATTAGTCCGGGTTGTTCGGGTTTATGTTTAATCGGGATAATTGTGGAACCGTTGGGTTTATTGATCGGTTGTATTCATTTTTTATTGTTATTGAACGCATCGTTAATTGATCATTGCACTAGGTTGCGTTAAGTGATCGTTGCATTATTGCATGTGTGTGTTGATATTTCATGTGGTGAGTGTGCATCATTGTTTGTTACGTTTTGTGTTGTGTTCTTTCTTTGAGCTGTGATCTGTTGGGCCGATGTGTTAGGGGATAAGACCTAAATGGCACCTATGTTCCGGGGTGTTCCTGTGTGGATACTTTCGTGACCCTTGGTTGCGACCTTGGAGTATTTTGTGATTGCATGAACTGTGTTGCGGGATAAAACCTAAATGTTGCCCACTTCCGGAGTATTCCTGAGTAGATGCTTCCGTCACCCTTGGCTGCGGCCTTGGGAGTTTATGTGCTATTATCATATGCATTGTTGAGCATGCTGTGAACTGTTGTCTGACAGGATACGACATTGTGGTCGTGTCGGTCTTTCATGATCGAGTTATCGTTGCTCACATGGAAAGTCTTCTGATCCTTTTTGGATATGCGTTTCTTCGAGATTCATTGTCATGTTGTATCGTGACATATCTGGAGTCAGATACGTTCTGATCGGTCATGTGTAGGATTTTCAGGACGGGCATGTATAGCATATGTTGGTTTTGACCTCATATTGAACCGTGCGCACGAGACGTACTTCGTGAGGCTGATTAGGTATGAGACCAGACGTGTATCTGATCAATACCCATGGTTGGCTTGAATACGGACACATGTCCGGATCGGGCGTATCGTGACGTCCATCTTGAGTCTTACTGATTAGTCATTCACAGTCCATGTATAATCGGATCTGTGCGTTAGTCGGGTTTGCCTTCGAGATTCCGTATATGAGACTTGTATATGGTTGACGATTTTATTCTCTCGTGTATCTGTCCCCGTTGACCCTTTATTAATCTCGTTGGAGTTACCATATCAATGGCAAACTCATTTGTCATCGACCCTTTATTAATCTCGTTTGGAGTTCACCCTATCATTGGTAATCTCGTTCGTTATTGGCCCTTGATTGATCTTGTTGGAGTTTACTGTATTGTCGGTATTCTCGGTTGTTGATTCCTTATTGATCTTGTTAGAGTTTACCGTATTGTCGGTATTCTCGGTTGTTGATTCCTTATTGATCTAGTTAGGGTTTACCGTATTGTCGGTATTCTCGGTTGTTGATTCGTTATTGATCTTATTAGAGTTTACCGTATTGTCGGTATTCTCGGTTGTTGAATTCTTATTGATCTAGTTAGAGTTTACCATATTATCGGTATTCTCGATTGTTGATTCCTTATTGATCTTGTTAGAGTTTACTGTATCATCGGTATTCTCGGTTGTTGATCCTTTATTGATCTTATTGGAGTTTATCGTGCCGTTGGTATTCTCGGTTGTCGAACCTTTATTGATCTTGTGGGAGTTTACCGTGTCGTTGGTATTCTCGATTGTTGATCCTTTATTGATCTTATTGGAGTTTATCGTACCGTTGGTATTTTCGGTTGTCGATCCTTTATTGATCTTTTTGGGGTTTACCGTATTGTTGGTATTCCCGGTTGTTAGTCCTTCATTGATCTTGTTAGAGTCACCACATCATGGTATTCTCGTTCGTGGGTGATCTTTTGTCGATCTTGTGTGGAATTATCATGTCATTGATATTCTCGTTCTGATGCATTGGTTGTTTTATTGATTGTGTGAGCATTCATGCTCTGTATTGATATTCGGGACTTGCCATTGTCTTGGGACAGTTGATTTACAGGTGTACCGTGTGATATCGGTTTTATCAGAATTAGGATCCGATTGTACGACCCAGCGGACAGGATTGGTCATGGACAGATTACCCCATATTGGAGTTTATCGTACCGTTGGTATTTTCGGTTGTCGATCCTTTATTGATCCTGTTGGGGTTTACCGTATTGTTGGTATTCCTAGTTGTTAGTCCTTCATTGATCTTGTTAGAGTCACCACATCATGGTATTCTCGTTCGTGGGTGATCCTTTGTCGATCTTGTGTGGAATTATCATGTCATTGATATTCTCGTTCTGATGCATTGGTTGTTTTATTGATTGTGTGAGCATTCATGCTCTGTATTGATATTTGGGACTTGCCATTGTTTCGGGACAGTTGATTTACAGGTGTACCGTGTGATATCAGTTTTATCAGAATTAGGATCCGATTGTACGACCCAGCGGACAGGATTGGTCATGGACAGATTACTCTATATTTGAGATTTATTTATGTTTCAAGAATCTTGGTATAGTTTTGAATACAGTACAGATGGTTATTTTAAATCCATTCGTTACTTGAGAACGCGAGATATGGATTATGGTAAGGATTGATTGGATATAGATGGTGATGGATCGGTATGGTTACACTATAAATATTCTTACCTTGTAATTACATTAATATGTAATTGTATATGTGATGTGATCGTTATCATTGTTGAGTATTATGGCTGACCCCGTCGTGGGCTTTATCTTTTAGGTACTCGGAGTTCGAGCTAGTAGCGGTCGTGAAGGGATGAGCTTTCCGGTGATACTGGCTATGGCATGGTTCTCGGGATTTATGTATTCGTTTCTGGTTGTTATGATTCCGCTGCAAATGTATTTAATTATGTCTCTATCTGCTGCGTGTGAAATTTTATTATGGCTTTCATTATATTTCCAACTCGTGTATACTTTCTAAATGCCCTTTTGGCGTCTTTGCCTTGTGCTTTCAAATGGTATTTTCTGACGGTAATTGGGAGCAACATTTTGCATAACATTTGAGTATTTAAAACATTACCGTCATCGGCCTTTTGGCATTTTTAAACATTTGCGAAAATGATTCTAGTCTTGTGGGTCCCAATGTGGGGCCCACGGCGCTGTAATATTCTCAACAGGTTTTGGGGGTGTTACAGAAGATGGTATCGGAGCTTGGGTTTTGTAAAACCCGGGCATGTGTGTTATGTGGCTCTACCGGTGCGGTAATAGCGTGACTTTTGAATATAATTTTCCGACTTTCGAGTTAAACTGATTTTTGGAGGTTCCAAAATTTTTGAAATATTTCCAAATTGCCATATTTGCGATGCCGGTGTGTTGTTATTGTGTCGAGACCTTGTATGGGAGTCATATGCTAGTATCACGGGAGATCATCGACTCACGGACCTGTATGTATGTTCTTTCAGTTATTCAGTTTTGATGATGATTATTTGAGTATAGTGACATGATTTTGAGATATTTCGGGATTGAGATACTGATTATGACAGGATTTTAAGTTTTGAGGACGAAACTTATTTATGTGGGAAGATATGTAATATCCTAGAATTTCGCTATGATTTTTCGCATTATTTTATCTGAGTTGTACTGTACAGAGTGGGACCGACATAGTACGGTTGGATAATTTTGGGAACTGTGATAGTCGTGCCAGTATGTCTATCAAGGTTATTTAAATTCTAGGATATTACATGTTTGATGTGTTTTTCGATGTCGGATATACTGTTTGAGTATTTGTACAATTGCCGTACTTGGTCGACAGTTGTATTCGAGGTATTGTGCATCACAAGTATCGTATGAGAATGTTATCGAAACGAGTATATGTATTCAGTATGTCGTAAGTTCATATCCAGTATGTCGAGTCGGACAGGAACAGTTGGATTTTGGCCAATTATAGATGTCCATTACGTACGCTAGCATAAAGGACTTACATACGTTAAATTACATGTTTTACGTACGTTATGCGTAAGGCATTACATACGTAACAAAGGGAATCGGACAGGACCGAGCTGTGGTCGGCAGGTGGGGCCCGGTGTCGGCAGCTTTGGGCGCGGATGTGGACAGGCAAGTAAACCTCGAGCATTACGTACGCTATGCCGGGTGTATTACGTACGTTAAGAGGGTAAGTTACTGTAGCAAGTCAACGGCTATATTACGTACGCTACGGAGAAAGGATTATGTACCTAAGAAAGTGAATGAAACAGGCCAGTGAGTTCTGGAATGATGTTACGTATGCTATGTTGGATGTGTAGTGTACGCTAGAGAGCATTACGTACATTAACGTTGAGTGATAACGTACATAATGAACAATGCAGTTTATAAAATGAAGTGTGAACTTTCATTTCCTCACGAACCAAAGAGGTGTTCCTCTCCATATCCGTCCTTCTTCACTTCTAAGTGTGTTATAGACACTTTTAACTTGGCTATGAGCTTGGGATCATGGATTTGAGGCTTGGATATGAAGATGTTAATGATTCTTGAAGTGTTTGATGGTATTATTCAACATCAAGAGGTATGTTGGATAATCCCGCTCTTCTATTTCGAATTTTGATATTGTTGTTGATGTTTTCCTCGTATGATGATGGTTATGGTATTATTATTGTGCTTCTTGATGATATATGAGGTTTATATTGAAGAAGATGATGATTATGATGGGTATATGTTTCAAGTGTTTATGTTTTAGAAATGAACATGGAATGCTGATATTTAGAACAAGTGATGTTGATTATGGATGTTAAGGGACAAGTTATGTGAATGGTAATTTGATCTTCTGTATGGTCTTGATGGTATACGAATCGTGATTATGAATTTGACAAGAATATTATCTTTCTTTGAGGATATGTGTTCATATGAGTCGAATGATCCTAAGTGTAGTTTGGCATGAGATTGAATTGAAGGTATGAATTCAGATTTGTTGGGCATAAGAACATTTGATCCATACTTAGTTGGAATCGAGTATGTTATGAAATCCTTAATATCAAGATGAATTGATCGTTGATATGATCATCGGTATATGAATCGTAGTATGGTTATGGATTCGTAATTGATTAGTCCGGGTTGTTCGGATTTATGTTTAATCGGGATAATTGTGGAACCGTTGGGTTTATTGATCGGTTTTATTCATTTTTTATTGTTATTGAATGCATCGTTAATTGATCATTGCACTAGGTTGCATTAAGTGATCGTTGCATTATTGCATGTGTGTGTTGATATTTCATGTGGTGAGTGTGCATCATTGTTTGTTACGTTTTGTGATGTGTTCTTTCTTTGAGCTGTGATCTGTTGGGCCGATGTGTTAGGGGATAAGACCTAAATGGCACCTATGTTCCGGGGTATTCCTGTGTGGATACTTTCTTGACCCTTGGTTGCGACCTTGGGGTATTTTGTGATTGCATGAACTGTGTTGCGGGATAAAACCTAAATGGTGCCCACTTCCGGAGTATTCCTGAGTAGATGCTTCCGTCACCCATGGCTGCGGCCTTGGGAGTTTATGTGCTATTATCATATGCATTGTTGAGCATGCTGTGAACTGTTGTCTAACAGGATACGACATTCTGGTCGTGTCGGTCTTTCATGATCCAGTTATCGTTGCTCACTTGGAAAGTCTTCTGACCCTTTTTTGATATGTGTTTCTTCGAGATTCGTTGTCATGTTGTATCGTGACATATCTAGAGTCTTCTGATCGGTCATGTCATGTGTAGGATTTTCAGGATGGACACGTATAACATATGTTGGTTTCGACCTCATATTGAACCGTGCACACGAGACGTACTTCATGAGGCTGATTAGGTATGAGACCAGACGTGTATATGATCAATACCCGTGGTTGGCTTTAATACGGACACATGTCCGGATCGGGCGTATCGTGACGTCCATCTTGAGTCTTATTGATTAGTCATTCAAAGTCCATGTATAATCGGATCTGTTCGATAGTCGGGTTTGCCTTCGAGATTCCGTATATGAGATTTGTATATGGTTGATGATTTTATTCTCTCGTGTATCTGTCCCTGTTGACCCTTTATTGATTTCGTTGGAGTTACCATATCGATGGCCAACTCATTTGTCATCGACCCTTTATTAATCTCGTTTGGAGTTCACCCTATCATTGGTAATCTCGTTCGTTATTGGCCCTTGATTGATCTTGTTGGAGTTTACCGTATTGTAGGTATTCTCGGTTGTTGATTCCTTATTGATCTTGTTAGAGTTTACCATATTATCGGTATTCTCGGTTGTTGATTCCTTATTGATCAAGTTAGAGTTTACCGTATTATCGGTATTCTCAGTTGTTGATTCCTTATTGATCTTGTTAGAGTTTACCGTATTGTCGGTATTCTCGGTTGTTGATTTCTTATTGATCTTGTTAGAGTTTACCGTATTATCGATATTCTCGGTTGTTGATTCCTTATTAATCTTGTTAGAGTTTACTGTATCATCGGTATTCTCGGTTGTTGATCCTTTATTGATCTTATTGGAGTTTATCGTGCCGTTGGTATTCTCGGTTGTCGAACCTTTATTGATCTTGTTGGAGTTTACCGTGTCGTTGGTATTCTCGGTTGTTGATCCTTTGTTGATCTTATTGGAGTTTATCGTACCGTTGGTATTTTCGGTTGTCGATCCTTTATTGATCCTATTGGGGTTTACCGTATTGCTGGTATTCCCGGTTGTTAGTCCTTCATTGATCTTGTTAGAGTCACCACATCATGGTATTCTCGTTCGTGGGTGATCCTTTGTCGATCCTGTGTGGAATTATCATGTCATTGATATTCTCGTTCTGATGCATTGGTTGTTTTATTGATTGTGTGAGCATTCATCCTCTGTATTGATATTCGGGACTTGCCATTGTCTCGGGACAGTTGATTTACAGGTGTACCGTGTGATATCGGTTTTATCAGAATTAGGATCCGATTGTACGACCCAGCGGACAGGATTGGTCATGGACAGATTACTCTATATTTGAGATTTATTTATGTTTCAAGAATATTGGTATCGTTTTTAATACAGTACAGATGGTTATTTTAAATCGATTCGTTACTTGAGAACGCGAGATATAGATTATGGTAAGGATTGATTGGATATAGATGGTGATGGATCAGTATGGTTACACTATAAATATTCTTACCTTGTAATTACATTGATATGTAATTGTATATGTGATGTGATCGTTATCATTGTTGAGTAGTATGGCTGACCTTGTCGTGGGCTTTATCTTTTAGGTACTCGGAGTTCGAGCTAGTAGCGGTCGTGAAGGGATGAGCTTTCCGGTGATACTGGCTATGGCATGGTTCTTGGGATTTATGTATTCTTTTCTGGTTGTTATGATTCCGCTGCAAATGTATTTAATTATGTCTCTATCCGCTGCGTGTGAAATTTTATTATGGCTTTCAGTATATTTCCAACTCGTGTATACTTTCTAAATTCCCTTTTGGCGTCTTTGCCTTGTGCTTTCGAATGGTATTTTTTGACGGTAATTGGGAGCAACATTTTGCATAACATTTGAGTATTTAAAACATTACCGTCATCGGCCTTTTGGCATTTTTAAACATTTGCGAAAATGATTCTAGTCTTGTGGGTCCCAATGTGGGGCCCACGGTGCTGTAATATTCCCGACTGGTTTTGGGGGTGTTACAGAAGATGGTATCGGAGCTTGGGTTTTGAAAAACCCGGGCATGTGTGTTATGTGGCTCTACCGGTGCGGTAGTAGCGTGACTTTTGAAAATAATTTTCCAACTTTCGAGTTAAACTGATTTTTGGAGGTTCCAAAATTTTTGAAATATTTCCAAATTGCCATATTTGCGATGCCAGTGTGTTGTTATTGTGTCGAGACCTTGTATGGGAGTCATATGCTAGTATCACAGGAGATCATCCACTCACGGACCTGTATATATGTTCTTTCAGTTATTCAATTTTGATTATGATTATTTGAGTATAGTGACATGATTTTGAGATATTTCGGGATTGAGATACTGATTATGACAAGATTTTAAGTTTCGAGGACGAAACTTATTTAAGTGGGAAGATATGTAATATCCTAGAATTTCGCTACGATTTTTCGCATTATTTTATCTGAGTTGTACTGTATAGAGTGGGACCGACATAGTACGGTTGGATAATTTTGGGAACTGTGACAGTCGTGCCAGTATGTCTATCAAGGTTATTTAAATTCTTACATGCTTGATGTGTTTTTCGATGTCGGATATACTGTTTGAGTATTTGTACAATTGCCGTACTTGGTCGACAGTTGTATTCGAGGTATTGTGCATCACAAATATTGTATGAGAATGTTATCGAAACGAGTATATGTATTCAGTATGTCGTAAGTTCGTATCCAGTATGTCGAGTCGGACAGGAACAGTTGGATTTTGGCCAAGTATAGATGTCCATTACGTACGCTAGCATAAAGGACTTACGTACGTTAAATTACATGTTTTACGTACGTTATGCGTAAGGCATTACATACGTAACAAAGGGAATCGGACAGGACCGAGCTGTGGTCTGCAGGTGGGGTTCGGTATCGGCAGCTTTCGGCGTGGATGTGGACAGGCGAGTAAACCTCGAGCATTACGTACGCTATGCAGGGTGTATTACGTACGTTAAGAGGGTAAGTTACTGTAGCAAGTCAACGGCTATATTACGTACGCTACGGAGAAAGGATTACGTACCTAAGAAAGTGAATGAAACAGGCCAGTGAGTTCTGGAATGATGTTACGTATGCTATGTTGGATGTGTTGCGTACGCTAGAGAGCATTACGTACGTTAACGTTGATTGATAACGTACGTAATGAACAATGCAGTTTATAAAATGAATTGTGGACTTTCATTTCCTCACGAACCAAAGAGGTGTTCCTCTCCATATCCATCCTTCTTCACTTCTAAGTGTTTTCTAGACACTTTTAACTTGGTTATGAGATTGGGATCATGGATTTGAGGCTTGGATATGAAGATGTTAATGATTCTTGAAGTGTTTGATGGTATTATTCATCTTCAAGAGGTATGTTGGATAATCCCTCTCTTCTATTTCGAATTTTGATATTTTTGTTGATGTCTTCCTCGTATGATGATGGTTATGGTATTATTATTGTGCTTCTTGATGATATATGAGGTTTATATTGAAGAAGATGATGATTATGATGGGTATATGTTTCAAGTGTTTATGTTTTATAAATGAATATGGAATGTTGATATTTAGAGCAAGTGATGATGATTATGGATATTAAGGGACAAGTTATGTGAATGGTAATTTGATCTTCTGCATGGTCTTGATGGTATACGAATCGTGATTATGAATTTGACAAGAATATTATCTTTATTTGAGGATATGTGTTCATATGAGTCGAATGATCCTAAGTGTAGTTTGGCATGAGATTGAATTGAAGGTATGAATTTAGATTTGTTGGGCATAAGAACATTTGATCCATACATAGTTGGAATCGAGTATGTTATGAAATCCTTAATATCGAGATGAATTGATCGTTGATATGATCATCTGTATATGAATCGTAGTATGGTTATGGATTCGTAATTGATTAGTCCGGGTTGTTCGGATTTATGTTTAATCGGGATAATTGTGGAACCGTTGGGTTTATTGATCGGTTGTATTCATTTCTTATTGATATTGAACGCATCGTTAATTGATCATTACACTAGGTTGCGTTAAGTGATCGTTGCATTATTGCATGTGTGTGTTTATATTTCATGTGGTGAGTGTGCATCATTGTTTGTTACGTTTTGTGATGTGTTCTTTCTTTGAGCTGTGATCTGTTGGGCCGATGTGTTAGGGGATAAGACCTAAATGGCACCTATGTTCTGGGGTATTCCTGTGTGGATACTTTCTTGACCCTTGGTTGCGACCTTGGGGTATTTTGTGATTGCATGAACCGTGTTACGGGATAAAACCTAAATGGTGCCCACTTCCGGAGTATTCCTGAGTAGATGCTTCCGTCACCTTTGGCTGCGGCCTTGGGAGTTTATGTGCTATTATCATATGCATTGTTGAGCATGTTGTGAACTGTTATCTGACAGGATACGACATTGTGGTCGTGTCGGTCTTTCATGATCGAGTTATCGTTGCTCACTTGGAAAGTCTTCTGATCCTTTTTGGATATGCGTTTCTTCGAGATTCGTTGTCATGTTGTATCGTGACATATATGGAGTCAGATACGTTCTGATCGGTCATGTGTAGGATTTTCAAGACGGGCACGTATAGCATATGTTGGTTTCGACCTCATATTGAACCGTGCGCACGAGACGTACTTCGTGAGGCTGATTAGGTATGAGACCAGACGTGTATCTGATCAATACCCGTGGTTGGCTTGAATACGGACACATGTCCGGATCGGGCGTATCGTGACCTCCATCTTGAGTCTTATTGATTAGTCATTCACAGTCTATGTATAATCGGATCTGTTCGATAGTCGGGTTTGCCTTCGAGATTCCATATATGAGATTTGTATATGGTTGACGATTTTATTCTCTCGTGTATTTGTCCCCGTTGACCCTTTATTAATCTCGTTGGAGTTACCATATCGATGGCCAACTCATTTGTCATCGACCCTTTATTAATCTCGTTTGGAGTTCACCCTATCATTGGTAATCTCGTTCGTTATTGGCCCTTGATTGATCTTGTTGGAGTTTACCGTATTGTCGGTATTCTCGGTTGTTGATTCCTTATTGATCTTGTTAGAGTTTACCATATTGTCGGTATTCTCGGTTGTTGATTCCTTATTGATCTAGTTAGAGTTTACCGTATTGTCGGTATTCTCGGTTGTTGATTCCTTATTGATCTTGTTAGAGTTTACCGTATTGTCGGTATTCTCGGTTGTTGATTTCTTATTGATCTTGTTAGAGTTTACCGTATTATCGGTATTCTCGGTTGTTGATTCCTTATTGATCTTGTTAGAGTTTACTGTATCATCGGTATTCTCGGTTGTTGATCCTTTATTGATCTTATTGGAGTTTATCGTGCCGTTGGTATTCTCGGATGTCGATCCTTTATTGATCTTGTTGGAGTTTACCGTGTCGTTGGTATTCTCGATTGTTGATCCTTTATTGATCTTATTGGAGTTTATCGTACCGTTGGTATTTTCGGTTGTCGATCCTTTATTGATCTTTTTAGGGTTTACCGTGTTGCTACCCAAAATATTATCCGGAGATAGATATTGCTGGAATGGATGGGATAGCAAACAAATGCAAGAGCACTTCCGAGAGAAAGATAAATAACACAAGATTTGCCGGGGTTGTTAGTCCCGGGCTTGAATGCTCTCGTGAGATATTATTAATACCAATATTCGGGGATATAAGTACTAATGTAAGAGTACAATTACAATGAGTGTAAAGATTCTTGTTATCTTAGCTAGTGAGCGTGTAGATTGCCGGAAGAACCAGATTTGATGCTCTGTGAGTTCTTGTAACAAAGGAGATGAACAGTCGCGGCGGTGAGAGATCGACCGTCTCTCACGGCGAGTATTTAGCTGGATGCTTGGGCTTCTGGGCTTATGAATCCCTTGGAATCTGTCTAGTGGAGACTTGCTGCTTCTGCCGATCGTCTTCTGGACGAGAGATTTGGAGAGAGAAGTCACGAGATGGATTAGGTGAGATAGCCGGAGCTTGATGATATGTATGTTCTTCAAGATATTTAGTGGATGTATCGGAATGTGAGAGAATGTGAACTTTTGGTGGAATGTATTTGGACGTAAGTCAAATGAATTCGAACCGTATATTCGATGAACTCCGAACCTTTTTCCGGTAGGAGGAGGTTCTCTATTTATAGGGCTTGGACATGCCGGCGATCGCCTTCTCTGCAATATAATAATCGGGCGATCGTCTTTTAGCACATGGGCTGTCCCCTCAAAGTCTGCAGGAGTTCTTTGGCGATCAACTATGCGGTCGATGGGGAGCTTACACGCGTCTGAGTTCTTTGTTACGGGTGGTCCCACTGACAACTTTCGGCGCGCATGCTGGTAGGTGAGGTAGGTGACAGGCTGTGGTCAAAGGTCTTGTCTGTCAGCAAAAGATCTTATCTGCTGGCGAAGATCTTGTCAGCGCCTTTGGTGGATCTGCACGTGGGTGCTTTTCTGAGATCCAGTCCTTGATGACTTTGACGGGCGATCGCCTCTGCTCGGGGCGCAGGTCGATTGCCCTTAGCTGGTTTAGTAGAGTAGATCGCCAGCTGCCAAAGGGCGATCGCCTTGGGAGTCGATCGCTAGGTACCTGATGGTGGTCTGGTATCTTCGACTTGGCGAGCTAGCCATAGTTTGACTGGAGTTGACTTGGTCGCTCGGCCTTGTAGTCGATCGCCTGTCGGGATGAATAAATCGTGACACAACAATTGCCCCCCAGCTCGCTCATACGTTGGAAACGTGGGGTGAGGTGGCTTTCTTGGCGATCGCTGACCTTTTGACGAGCGACTTCGTGTTTTATTGAACTGGCGATCGTCTTTGAGATGATATACTCTGGATTCGGACGACCTGGTTGGCCGCTGAACTGCGCGGGAAAAAACAATGGGTGTTGAAAAGTCTCCTCGCACGTGTCGGGCTTCTATTGGAGGACGCCAACGGTCATTAATGACTCCTCGGCTGACGCGTCCTCGAAAAGACGCGTACGCGGGTCTCGAGGGGGTCAACTAGCGCGTCGTTTGAGATCCGACCCCTGAGGTTTTCCCTTATCGCAATCGAGTCCCTGCCTTCTCCTATAAAAGGGGGCGCGGGGCTGCAGTCTCACTCACGCGTACGTATTGGAGAAAGAAGGTCCTGCTGCCGAATTTTCTGAAGATCTTAGCGCCGATCGTCGATCGATTTCACTTTAGGGTAAGAAAAATCCTTTTCTTCTTTTCTATCTCTGAAAATGGCCGGAACCTCATCATCGTTTGGAGCGGGAACTAGTTCTGCCGCCGGGACATCGGCTGCCCGGGGAGAAACTTCTTCCGTCTTCCACTGAGACGGCGGCCGAAGCTATTCGAGCGGAATCGACCCGGCTGAAGTTGAGGCTTTGTTCAATGAGGCCGATGTTGCTAGGGAGTCGGTGCTTGAAGAAAGACGATCGCAGATCGAGAGAGATCCGCGATCGGGGCTTCTTGGGAGCAACATAGTGATTTTGGTCGGGCCTATAGGGCCTTTGCTGAAATAATGGAGAGGTTAGCCGGTCCTACTCCGAGATTCGACTTCCGGGGATATTCGGTCGCTTATCCCTATGTGCTTCCCAAGCGGTCGCAGTATCGTGCCGCACAGCGATCGTTGTGGTCGCTCGGACAGATACGGAGCTCGACGACCAGGAGAGATCTGGCCGTCTGGAGGACAAGATTCCATGTTCCTTCAGATGTGGACATGTTCGCGCCCGCGGAGAATGAACGAGCCGACCAGCCTCCGATGGGTATGGTCGCAGTGAGTGAGGCCGTTATGGAGGCCGGGCTGCGCTTCCCTTTATCTTTTGCGGTCTCCCATCTGTTAGCCGCTTGGAATGTGGCGCCACTTCAGCTGACGCCGAACGCCTGGCTCCAAATCATTTGCACCCTCACCCTTTTCGGCGGTCACCGCCTGTATCGCCTGCCATCGCCGTTGGAGATGAATCATCTGTTTAAACTGACGGCTCATAGAGGGTTGGTCGGCGGTTACCATATTCAAGGCCGATCTGGCCAGGTGATTCATGGAGTTCCGAATAAGATACGGGGCGATCAGACGAAGTGGTTACAGGTCGGCAGCAAGTGGAGAGCTTCGGCGGCGACAATCCCACAGCGAATGGAGATCCCAGAATTTCGGGAGAGGAATCCCGGTAAGGGTTTAGACTCTCCCTTCGTTTGGATGCGTTTTGGACTGATCTAATTTGATTTCTGTTTTGCAGGCTTTCATATTCCGGCGATCGAGGAGCTGCCTTTCGACTTTCTCGTTGTTTGGGAGCGAATTAGGAGCTTGTCGGACGACGACCTAGACGCCACTCGGATCAACAAGGAGAGTCGCTGGTTGTCGGCTCGATTATTCCGCTTCCCGAGACATCTCGCGGTGCCAGGTATGACTTTATGCGACCTTCAATTTCTAGGCGATCGCCTTACTTGAGGATAGTGCCTGACCGTTAGTCGATCGTCTTTAACTGCAGAGGTTCGTTTCCCTCGCTTTTTGGAGCCTCCGGTCGAGATCGCTATGTCGAACCCAGGAGTCCTAGGCCGTCTTCGCGCGAAGAGGTCGACTCGGGTTCCACCCGTTGCATTGCCTATAGTTCCGGAGGCGGAGCCTCGCGTGGAGCCGGAGCCTCGCGTGGAGCAGGTCGTAGTTGAGGAGGAAATTCCGGAGGAGGGGCTTCGGGCGAATCGCAAGAGGCCGAGGCCGGAAGAGACTTCGTTTCCTGCCCCGGGCGATGAAGTGCCGATCGCCGCGCCTCCGATCACCATCGTTGCTCCGGAGAGCGAGCCGCCCTCTGCGGCCTTTCTGCGGGAGACGGCGATCGCGGATGCAGAGACTCCTCGAGGGAAGCCGTTTTTTGGTCGGGATCCCGAGAAGGCTGAGAGGTAGATAGCATTTCTGCGTTGAAATTTGCATCTGCATAGGAGTTGTATTTAACTTTAGTTGTTTTGATACAGGATCCGTCGCGCAGATCCTTCATGTCCACCGATGGTCGTGGATTTCCTGGCGAGCCGATCTCCTCGCCATTCCTGTGATATTCCTCCGTATGTTAGCAAGGCTGCTTCTGCTTTGCCGAAGGCGTGGACTACTGATCTGGATGCGATCGCTCGGCAGCGATCGTCGAGTTCGATGCATGCTGTTGTCGCCCTTTCTCTTCAGACGGCGACCATGGCCTTCCAGGCTGCTCAGGAGTTTGAGGGGAGGCCCTCCACTATTCGCCTTCAGGAGGATCTCGAGGCGGCTCGGAAAGAGAACGCCGAGTTTGCTGACAAGATCGTGGCGATGGAGAAGGACTCCTTGGAGGCGGCCAAGCGGGCGAGCCATGAGCTTGAGCTGGAGAAGAAGGAGACTGAGAAATATCGAATGGCGGTCGGCCCGATTTGGGACCGGATGCGAGTGCCGTCCGGGCGCGGAATGTTGAAGAGGAGGCCGATCGCGAAGGTGACGATCGCTCGGTGACAGTGGCGGAGGCGAAAGAGAAGGTTGCTGCGAGGGAGGCCGAGCTCCAAGGATCGCAACAGGCGATGGCCGAGCTGAGAGGAGAGGTTGAGGCGACCAAGGCCGATCCCTTCCAAAACTTGGAGTATGTCAGCGAGTTCGCCTATTATTTGGCGTTCGCCGACTCGATCCGAGCGGCTAAGAAGGGAGGCTTGGAGGTCGGTCCTCTTGCCGAGAAGTTCAAGTCATATGCATTGGAGCATCCTCTCCATTCGGCTTTCTCCTTGCCGATCTTGGACCTGGCGGACATCGGTGTGGATTTGAGCTGGTATCCGTCCCCAGCCAATCTTGCTCATCCCGACGCTCCGGAGGATGAGGGGACCGCGCCGAATGCAGATGGCGAAGGCCGAGCGAGGGCACAGGCGCTTCATTTTTGATGTTTTTAGCTTACTTTCTTTGTAGTTTGTAGCTTTCTTTTGTAGCACTTAGGCCTTCGGGCGATCATGTATCCCGATTTTTCAAGTAATGAAATGAGCATTTGTCTTTCTGACTTATCACTTGAATGAATGGTTATTTTTAAGTCTTTGTTTGACTTTGTACAAATGTGTGAGGAGAGATCGTTGCGAGGGTAGTTCCAAATGAATTGATAAACTCATAAAGATAACTTTTTACAACAAATTCGATCGCTGCACTACATCTGAAAAAATGACGATCTCCGTATGTGGTTGAATAGCGTCGATCGTCGTGTAGGTAGTCCGCACTCTTATTCCTGAAAAATGACGATCTCCGTATGTGTTTAAATAGCGTCGATCGTCGTGTAGGTAGTCCGCACTCTTATTGCCCCTTGTTTTTATTCACTTAGTGGAAGTAAGGGGATGAAAATAATTCCTTGAGTGAGCGGTCTTCAACTTTGTCGAATCCTCGGGGACGGTCGTCCGTCTTGAGGAACCGTGCACGATCGAGTTCGATGGACCGACTCCTTGATCATGTCTCGATGCGCGAAGACATTGAGTGTCTCGTGACTTACTTTATTATGAGGGTCCTCTGTTAGGCTGCGCCTCGCCTCGTATTTAAACGAAGGGCGTGCGGTCTCGGTCTAGAGGAGTCCTTGCGCGGGGCAGCGTCGGATGAATCAACTCCGCACCCGCGGCTAGTTAGCTCTGCTTCCACCTCGGCCAGCCATGGAGATGGCCGACCTCGACGGTGTACGTTGAGACGGGGGTTGTGGCACGTTGCATTGTCCGGGTTCACCATGTTAGATGATGAACCTTTGAGGGCGAGCGATCGTGTCCACTGATTAATTTTGGAGGGCCCTCAGACTACGCCGGCCTCGTATTTAAACGAAGGGCGGGCGATCTTGGCCTAAAGGGACCTTGCATGGCCTAAGCAGTCGGTTCCATCGACCACCAGGACCATGGCTGCACTCTTCCACCTTGGATCGTTATGTAGATGCCGACCTTCGACGGTGTACGTTGTGCGGGGGAGGCGATCTTGTGCCTTAGTTCATCATGTTAGACGGTGAACTGTAGATGGCGATCGAGTCCTCCGGTTTCTAAATAAGGAGGGAGATCGGGTGACTTCCGTTGTCTCCTCTTGATTGAAGCATGCGGGGACGGTCGCCGAGGTTGATACAGGGTCGGCTCATATGAGCTTTCCACTGTTTTTGTTCGACTCGGACGACCGTCTATAGAGATTGGGAGGGGCTTCGGCTAAACCAATAAGCTGGCCAACGTGCCCTCCTCGAACAATCTCCAGAGCTGTTTGAGGAGGTCGCGGCATTTGTTGGTGCTGTGGCCGGGACTCTTGTGGTAGGCACAATATTGATTGTTGTCCAGTGACCGTGGTCCCTTATCGCCTTTGGCTTTTTGAGCTCTTCGTGCCCCTTGATGGCATAGAAAATATGTGCGAGTTACATTGAACGTATGGAGGAGATGGGCTTCCATGTCCTCGAAAGCCTTGAGATCTCCGGTGTCTTGGCGATCGCCTTCTTTGCTTTGGCGATCGCTATCTTACGGGCAAGAGGTGGCGTTTCCTCGTCTAAGCGGAGGTGAGTAGCCTTTGCACGGCCGGGAAGTTGGCGGCTTTAGCGCGGAATGTCGCGTAAGTTGGGGAATATCCTTGGAGAGATGTCGAACATGGGAGAGTGACCGTGGAATCCCCCATGACCGAATAGAGAGCGAGCTCATCAGCGGGGTTCGCGGTGAGGATGATTTCGTCTACCCGGCCGATGTAATCTGCGTCGATTCGTCCTTCCCACGCTTGATTTTTATCATGCGGTGGGGGCCTTCGTGCAGCGACCTTCTTTGGCGAAGTATGACGTGAAGTCATTCGCCGATTTCTTAAAAGAGGTGACCGATCGTGGTGGTAGTGATACGTACCACTTATGGGCGGCTTCGCCATGTCGGCCGGGAAGATCCGGCACTTGGTTGCATCAGATGCCCCACACCCAGTCATGTAAATTCGGAATTTACTCAGGTGGGTTTCGGGGTCCGATCTCCCCTTATACAGAGGTGTTTTGGGAGGAGCGATCGTTGGTTGTATGGGGGCAAGCTCGATGTGGACCGCGAGTGGCTCGGTCGGCCCGGCGATCTTCTTGCTGGTGCTTGCCCCAGTGTCCAAGAGTGCTCTCATCTCGTCGAGCTGACGTTGCATGGCGGCCATCGCCGTGGCCTGACTGCTAGCGGCTCGGCGCTCGGAGCGGGAGCCGAGGCGATCCAGTACTGATCCCCTGGCGATCGGGGCGGGAGTCAGATGGCTGACCTGCGTTCGGCTGTGAGGCGGGTAGGCCGAAGTCCTGGTGACGGATTCGGATTCCGTCTTGTCAAGGTTGGAAACAGAATGCCCCGGTCGCCAGGACGGGTCGCGTCCCAAGCGATCGAATATGGATCCGTCCGGTCGCGCGAGAGCCTTTCCTCGCGAATTGGGGCTTTTTGACGATCGCTCGTTCAGTAGCCCATTGAATTTCCGTTTTCCCATGCGGCGGATGATCGAGGGAGTTATTGCAGGCGACGCACATGCTCTCCGTCGCTCCTCCAGGATGGCCATAGCCTCCTCAATCTGTTCTTCGGTTTGGAACTGATCGAGTGAGAGGTTGGGGCCATCTCTCGGATGCGGGATTGAGAGTCTCGCGTTGCTGCGGCTTCCCCCTGTCGTTGGCTGGGGTTCGGATTGAACCGGGAAATGGTGTCCGTCAGTTCGGAGAGCAGCTTTCTTCGATGGACCGGCGGACGTCATGATTCTGAAGGTTTTCTTTGAAGTGCAGTGAGTGTCACTTCAAGTATGTGCCCCGAGAACAGTGAGTGTTCTTCGGGACGGTAGAAATAAAAGTTTGAGGGTTAGATGCCCCTCCTTCTAGCGCCAATTGTTGCTACCCAAAATATTATCCGGAGATAGATATTGCTGGAATGGATGGGATAGCAAACAAATGCAAGAGCACTTCCGAGAGAAAGATAAATAACACAAGATTTGCCGGGGTTGTTAGTCCCGGGCTTGAATGCTCTCGCGAGATATTATTAATACCAATATTCGGGGATATAAGTACTAATGTAAGAGTACAATTACAATGAGTGTAAAGATTCTTGTTATCTTAGCTAGTGAGCGTGTAGATTGCCGGAAGAACCAGATTTGATGCTCTGTGAGTTCTTGTAACAAAGGAGATGAACAGTCGCGGCGGTGAGAGATCGACCGTCTCTCACGGCGAGTATTTAGCTGGATGCTTGGGCTTCTGGGCTTGTGAATCCCTTGGAATCTGTCTAGTGGAGACTTGATGCTTCTGCCGATCGTCTTCTGGACGAGAGATTTGGAGAGAGAAGTCCTGAGATGGATTCCGGTGAGATAGCCGGGAGCTTGATGATATGTATGTTCTTCAGTATTTCCGTGGATGTATCGGAATGTGAGAGAATGTGAACTTTTGGTGGAATGTATTTCGGACGTAAGTCAAATGAATTCCGAACCGTATATTCAGTGAACTCCGAACCTTTTTCCAGTAGGAGGAGGTTCTCTATTTATAGGGCTTGGACATGCCGGGCGATCGCCTTCTCTGCAATATAATAATCGGGCGATCGTCTTTTAGCACATGGGCCTGTCCCCTCAAAGTCTGCAGGAGTTGCTGGCAGTCAACTATGCGGTCCAATGGGGAGCTTACACGCGTCCTGAGTTGCTGTCACGGGTGGTCCCACTGACAACTTTCGGCGCGCATGCTGGTAGGTGAGGTAGGTGACAGGCTGTGGTCAAAGGTCTTGTCTGTCAGCAAAAGATCTTATCTGCTGGCGAAGATCTTGTCAGCTCCTTTGGTGGATCTGCACGTGGGTGATTTTCTGAGATCCAGTCCTTGATGACTTTGACGGGCGATCGCCTTTGCTCGGGGCGCAGGTCGATTGCCCTTAGCTGGTTTAGTAGAGTAGATCGCCAGCTGCCAAAGGGCGATCGCCTTGGGAGTCGATCGCTAGGTACCTGATGGTGGTCTGGTATCTTCGACTTGGCAAGCTAGCCATAGTTTGACTGGAGTTGACTTGGTCGCTCGGCCTTGTAGTCGATCGCCTGTCGGGATGAATAAATCGTGACACAACATACCGTATTGTTGGTATTCCCGGTTGTTAGTCCTTCATTGATCTTGTTAGAGTCACCACATCATGGTATTCTCGTTCGTGGGTGATCCTTTGTCGATCTTGTGTGGAATTATCATGTCATTGATATTCTCGTTCTGATGCATTGGTTGTTTTATTGATTGTGTGAGCATTCATGCTCTGTATTGATATTCGGGACTTGCCATTGTCTCGGGACAGTTGATTTACAGGTGTACCGTGTGATATCGGTTTTATCAGAATTAGGATCCGATTGTACGACCCAATGACGAGGATTGGTCATGGGACATTACTCCATATTTGAGATTTATTTATGTTTCAAGAATCTTGGTATCGTTTTGAATACAGTACAGATGGTTATTTTAAATCCATTCGTCACTTGAGAACGCGAGATATGGATTATGGTAAGGATTGATTGGATATAGATGGTGATGGATCGGTATGGTTACACTATAAATATTCTTACCTTGTAATTACATTGATATGTAATTGTATATGTGATGTGATCGTTATCATTGTTGAGTATTATGGCTGACCCCGTCGTGGGCTTTATCTTTTAGGTACTCGGAGTTCGAGCTAGTAGCGGTCGTGAAGGGATGAGCTTTCCGGTGATACTGGCTATGGCATGGTTCTTGGGATTTATGTATTCTTTTCTGGTTGTTATGATTCCGCTGCAAATGTATTTAATTATGTCTCTATCCGCTGCGTGTGAAATATTATTATGGCTTTCAGTATATTTCCAACTCGTGTATACTTTCTAAATGCCCTTTTGGCGTCTTTGCCTTGTGCTTTCAAATGGTATTTTCTAACGGTAATTGGGAGCAACATTTTGCATAACATTTGAGTATTTAAAACATTATCGTCATCGGCCTTTTGGCATTTTTAAACGTTTGCAAAAATGATTCTAGTCTTGTGGGTCGCAATGTGGGGCCCACGGTGCTGTAATATTCCCGACTGGATTTGGGGGTGTTACAGAAGATGGTATCGGAGCTTGGGTTTTGAAAAACCCGGGCATGTGTGTTATGTGGCTCTACCGGTGCGGTAGTAGCGTGACTTTTGAAAATAATTTTCCGACTTTCGAGTTAAACTGATTTTTGGAGGTTCCAAAATTTTTGAAATATTTCCAAATTGCCATATTTGCGATGCCGGTGTGTTGTTATTGTGTCGAGACCTTGTATGGGAGTCATATGCTAGTATCACCGGAGATCATCAACTCACGGACCTGTATGTATGTTCTTTCAGTTATTCAGTTTTGATGATGATTATTTGAGTATAGTGACATGATTTTGAGATATTTCGGGATTGAGATACTGATTATGACAGGATTTTAAGTTTCGAGGACGAAACTTATTTAAGTGGGAAGATATGTAATATCCTAGAATTTCGCTACGATTTTTCGCATTATTTTATCTGAGTTGTACTGTATAGAGTGGGACCGACATAGTACGGTTGGATAATTTTGGGAACTGTGACAGTCGTGCCAGTATGTCAATCAAGGTTATTTTAATTCTAGGATATTACATGCTTGATGTGTTTTTCGATGTCGGATATACTGTTTGAGTATTTGTACAATTGCCATACTTGGTCGACAGTTGTATTCGAGGTATTGTGCATCACAAGTATCGTATGAGAATGTTATCGAAACGAGTATATGTATTCAGTATGTCGTAAGTTCGTATCCAGTATGTCGAGTCGGATAGGAACAGTTGGATTTTGGCCAAGTATAGTTGTCCATTACGTACGCTAGCATAAAGGACTTACGTACGTTAAATTACATGTTTTACGTACGTTATGCATAAGGCATTACATACGTAACAAAGGGAATCGGACAGGACCAAGCTATGGTCGGCACGTGGGGCCCAGTGTCGGCAGCTTTCGGCGCGAATGTGGATAGGCGAGTAAACCTCGAGCATTACGTACGCTATGCAGGGTGTATTATGTACGTTAAGAGGGTAAGTTACTGTAGCAAGTCAACGGCTATATTACGTATGTTAGGAGTATGCCCTCGAATGCCACTCAGAGGTTGTTGAGTGAGGGCATTGTACTTGTAATTATGTAAACCATTTATATAAGGCAAATGAATGTTTCTTTATTTACTGGTAGTTACTGGCATTCCTAACTCGTAAATAAACATATAGAAACTAGTCCGTGTATTTGAGAGCAAAACGTTCCACTCCTTATTGGATAAGGGGGTCGGCACTGGAAAGGTTTATAGCTCAAATACTTAATCGTTCGCAAGTCGATGAAACTTGACTGGGCGTTAAGTTTATGTGAAGACTTGTATGACGTGTTCTTTGACATGGAGAGTGCCTGTCGAACACTAATGGTTAGTGGGAGCACACGTTATAGGTATGCTAATTAGATTAGTATACTCGAACCGACTCACCCTCGATTCGTCACACGGATTTCACTCGGGACGATCAATGACGGAATCGAAAGGTTGTGATAGGTATTCGTGAACCTTCGACTTGAGGATTTAGTAGGGATGTGCTTGTGACGTCAAGATTTTCATTAGAGTAGTTCGACCACCTAAACGGAAGGCGGGGGTCAACCTCGATGTGCATCTTGGACGGGCAAGTAGCAGTCCTATCAATACCAAGATAGAATTCTTTCTCTGTTAGTGAACGGGTTATATGTCCTATGCGGTTATTGGCAGATGAGATCATAAGTCTTTGGCCAAAGCATTGGAGCTAGCTGTATTAGATACACGAGAGCTCGATGATCTCGATTTGCATTAACGCATGCATAGCGTCAAGTACAGATAGGGTTTGACTGACCGTGACCCTATAACTTGATCGGGATATTTGAAAGAAGGGTTTATACGTATACTGGTATTCACGACATAATGGTTCTTGAATGATCCCAATCATTCGTTCTCAGTCGGGGTACAGTGTAGGCTACCAGGATGGCTAGGTGGTGCTACTACTCTTTGGTTCCTCCCATTACTGACTGAGACGGACCTACCGAGTCGCGCATTAGGATTGACGACGGAATGAATTAAGCTAATTCTCTCATTATGAATATTAGATGTTGGATATCTAATTTGGGACATTGGATGTTTAAATCGATTTATCGGATAAATTGATTTACGGCTTAATGGATTAAATATATCACTAGGTGATTAATTTAATTCATGAATATAATTATTTTTTGGAGAAATTAATTATGTTATTTTGTATTTGATATGTTTAATTAATTGGATTAATTAATCGATACAAATACATCGGAACGGAATCGTAGTTTATCTCATAGGACTCACGGAGTCCAAAGCGAACCGAACTCATCCGTTTCTGCATGGTAGCCGCCCCCCTAATTTCCACCCACTTTCCTCTTGTCTTGTTGTTTTCATTTTATATGAAAAAGATGACTTTGTGGGGCTTTGATTCTCATAATAATGAGATGTATCATGTGAAGAGTTGAATAAATGAAGAAGACATCTCTCACTTGAGATTCCAAGCCTTCATACGTGAGTGAGATTGAGAGAGAGAGAGAAAAACCATTTTCTCAATTATCTTCATCTTCTTCATTCATTTTCTTCTTCATTTTTCTTGGAGAAAAATTGAGAGAAAATCATATAGAGAGAGTAAGATTAAAACACTTAGAGTGTTGTAATCTTTACATATATAGCTTCATCACTTAGCTCTAGCCGTATCCTCGGAGGATAGCAAGGTGATCGTCGTTCCGGTTGTTTCTCCGGCACGTGGCAAGTAGAGACGCGGTGCTTTCGGCGTTGGATCGTTCAAGAGCTTGGGGAATAGCTCAAGAGAAGGTTACCATTTAATCAACGGACTTCGAGGGTTAGTTTCTTACGACTCTTGCTTTTCGTTTATATATTCGTATATACGTAGCTCGATCGATCCTCGTAGGGATTCGGATCGAATTAATTTTCGTTTTACCGCTTCCACTGGGCCTTCGTTTTAGGCACCGAATCCCAACAGTGGTATCGGAGCATAGGTCTTGCGATCGTATATACGATATTGGCATTTGGAATGCTTGATTAGATGGTGAATGATTTGGAATCATTTTAGTCATAATCGTGGTATATATTTTTACGTTCGTTGTAGTTATATTTTTCGTAAGTTTATGTCTAAATATAAATCTTAATTTCTTGGAAATATGATTTATATTGAAGATATGAATGTTAAAAAATATTGATATTGGATATCCGGTCGAAAATCGAGCTCCGAATCGTCGTCGGACGACTTTTCGGACAAAGGGCGTGAAGGCTGCCCAGGTGACTCGGCCGTGTCCAGTGACACGGGCCGTGTCGGCGATCCCGAGCCATCGCCAGCGGACCCGACCGTGTCGAGACACGGGCCGTGCACGCCGTAGAGCCGAGCGTGACTCGGCCATGCGAAGCGATCTGCCGGAAAGATGCCGTGATGACTCGGCCATGGCAGGCCAATTTCGTCCCGGCTCGTTTTTTCCGCGCATTCTTGAAAATTAATCTCCCGCATGTTAAATTGGATTTAATATGATTAAAATGATTTATGTTATTTCATTTTATAAGGGAAATTTTATTAATTGGAATATTTATGGTCGACCAAATTATTTTGAACGTTATCATATTACCGATTGTGTGAATCGATTTGATCGGTTCGTATTGTTGATTGGATCAATGTATCTCTACGCTTTCCATTTATATAGTATTTATTGGATGAATGCTTTTTGAATGGGGATGTGGTTCGTGGACTTAGTTTTGAATCGTTCGTTTTATTCGATTGGGTTGTAAAGGCCGTTTTGAGCCTATTTATTTTACTAGAAAAATTTGTATCTAGGATGCAATTTTCAATGTATAATTTATATGTAATGACGAAGACCGGAGGAAGATCCATTTCGAGAAGACGAAGATTCAAGACGAAGACTTGTAATTAGATTACGGAGTTTTTGTTTTCTAAGGCGGTCCATGAACCACATGTTGGTAGCAACTAGGTTGTGAATGGTTGTTTCATATTGTATGAATGCCACAAACGCGCTTAAACGATTAATGTGCAAAGTGCAACGTAAATCGCGAAAATTCTCCCACAATAAATTATTAAGTTTATAAGGTTTCAAGGTTTTCCTTCCCTCCATCGAGTTTTCGGGAAATTGAAATCCAAACCGGATGTGCTATGCTTCCGAGTTATCGGGGTAGTCGTTCGGGGAGGACGGATAAATTACCGGGAGCGCATTGGATGCCTTCGGTTGGAGCAAATTTTATCCCTAGAAACCTGATAGGTTGCCGGATAAGATTCAATTGTGAAACTGATTTGCGTCGATGGTATAAACTTAACTTGTTCACGAACCATAGAAACCGTATAGGTTGAGGGGAATGATCAAGGGGAAAAAGAAGATCGAATCATCCATTAGATGGGCTGGTGTTGGACACCACTTTATGAAAATTAATAGAATAGAAACCTGTTCGGTTGCCCTCTATTAAGATTTATAAAGAACTCGATCACCACTATGAAGTAGAGCGACGATACTTCCGGTTTTCACATGGGATTGTGTTATTCCGATAAAAATAGTGGGAGCTGGGTAACAAGAATAAAAAAGACCTTAATTCTATACTCAGAACATAATATAACAAGTCACTAATTAATCTGTTATACTTAATGCAGACATAACTCAATATGACAATGAATCCACTCGCAATTCTACTCGAAAAGAACACCTTAATGGGACCTAACTTTTTGGATTGGCTCCGCAATATGATGATTGTCCTCAGTATAGAGGCACTGGGATACGTCTTGGAGACGGACATTCCGGCGCCTCCTGTGCGGACCCGAGCCAATCAGGAAGAGATTGAAAACCACGAAAAGTGGGTTAAGGATGACGTGAAAGTCCGTGCTTATATGATGGATTCCATGTCTAATGAGCTTCAGAGCTCATGAGAAAATGACTTCGCTAGGCGATTCTATCTCACTTAACCGAACTTTATGGTGGGCACGCAGAATTGCTAGATATGAGATATCCAAGCAACTGTTCGGTGCAAGGATGAAGGAAGGTGAGAAGGTTGGGAACACGTCCTCAAAATGATATCCATGATCGAGAGATTGGAGGCTCTTGATTTTAAAATGGATACTTCTCTCAACCGACCTTATCTTACGGTCTCTCCCCGATTCCTTCTCACGGTTTGTTATGAACTTCAGCAATGAGATTGCATGTAATTTAGGCTGGGCTAATGAACAAACTTGTGACCGCTCGATCTCGGATGAAGACTCCGCGGATGAAGGAGTCTGCTCTTGTGATTTCTTCGGACCTCGGAGGTCTAAGAACAAGAAGAAAAAGACCAAGAAGAAAAGCTGGACCACAAGTTAAGGACCTTAAGGGTAAGGGCAAGGCCCCGATGGTTAGAAGAACAAAAGAAGAAGGATTCTTGTCTCAAGTGCGGTGAGTGGGCCCTTTGGGCTAGAGACTGTCCCATTCTTCATGGCACTTGGTCTGAGAACTTTTAGTTTTGGAAACAAATTGTTACGCTCGTATTTTCTACTTCTGAATCTTTGGATTACGGTGCTAGTTCTCATATTTGTACCGTGAATCGGGATCTGGAACAAAGTAGGAAGCTTGGAGCTGGAGAAGTTATGATCACGGTCGGAAGTGGGCATAGTGTCGAGGCGACCGACATAGGATCACTTCTTTTGGGTTTAGAATCCGGCTTTGTTTTGACTTTAGAAGATGTACTTGTTTTGCCCAAGGGGCACAAAAACATTGTATCCATTCGGTCATGGACCGAAAAGGCTTTATTTTTCATTGGTGATGGTTCTGCAAAATTTATTTTAGAAATAAACTAGTGGATGCTTGCTACATTGTTGAATGGATTGTATCATCTAAATCTCAGCAACAAAGTAGTTGTGAATACTATGACTAGAAAACGTGGTAGGGATGAAACTAGTCAAATTTTGAAATGGCATCTTAGACTTGGTCATGTTGGTCAGACCAAGGTTTACAAGATGGAAAAAGATGGACTTATGGGTCTATTGGGATCGGATCCCTTTCCTACTTGTGAATCTTGCCTTAAAGGCAAAATGACTAAGTCCCCTTCACAGGACTTTTGAAAGAGCCACCGATAAACCGGGATTAATCCATACCGACGTATGTGGTGCTTTGGAAGCGAGACGTGACGGATATCAATATTTCATTACGTTTACGGATGATCATACTAGGTATGGTTATGTATACTTAATGAAACATAAATCCGAGGCCTTTGAGAAATTCCAGGAATTCAAGGCCCTAGTCGAGAAACAAGCGGTAATCATATCAAAGCACTTCGGTCGGACCGAGGTGGCGAGTATATGAGTACGGAGTTTGAGTTCCTTAAGGAACATGGAATAGTTTCACAACTAACACCTCCAGTACTCCTCGGTTAAATGGTGTGTCGAAAGAAGGAACCCGACCACTGTTGAACATGGTCCGTTCCATGCTAGGCTATCTTGACTTGCCAATTTACCGTGGGGTATGCACTCTGATCGCCGCGTATATCTTGAACAGATGTCCTTCCAAATCCGTTCCTAAAACTCCACATGAGATGTGGGAGGGCAGGAAACCAAGTCTTAATCATATTAGGATTTGGGGATGTCCCGCCTATGTCAAGAAGACTAAGGTGGAAAAGTTGGAAGCTAGGTCTGCGAAGGGACGTTTCATTGGATTCCCATCTGGGACGATGGGATATCTATTCTACATGCCCGAAGATCGAAGGATCGTTGTTGCTTTACAAGCACACTTCCTGGAAGATGAGTTCATTCAGGAAGGCGGAGCACGTAGAAGTATTTCTTTAGAAGAATACAATGAAACTCCTCGAGAGACACCTTTGCAAGAAACTGGAACCGAACTTTCTGAAACACAAGTACAACCACCTCGTAGGTCTAGTAGGGTGTCTCATTTACCTGAGAGGTATGGGCTTGTGCACTTGGAGGAGCTGGGTCTCCATGAGGTTCCAAGTGATAGCCAAGAGACCGACCCAACAACCTATGACCAAGCGATGGTGGATGTAGACTCCGCGAAATGGCGTGAAGCTATGGAAGCTGAGATAGACTCGATGCATATAAATCAGGTCTGGACTCTAGTAGACCGCCCCAAGGGCATAGTGCCCATTGGGAATAAGTGGATCTACAAGAGAAAGACAGATGGTGATGGCAAGGTTGACGCCTATAAGGCCAGGCTTGTCGCAAAGGGTTATACCCAAAAGGAAGGGATCGATTACCACGATACCTTCTCGCCCGTAGCCATGATCAAGTCTATTCGCATGATGCTTGCTATAGCTGCCTACCACGATTATGAGATATGGCAAATGGACGTAAAGACGGCTTTCCTTGATGGATTCCTCGAGGAGGAAATCTATATGGAGCAGCCTAAAGGCTTTGTGTCCGAAGTCGATATTCAGAAAGTGTGCAAGCTTCAGCGTTCCATTTATGGACTGAAGCAAGCGTCGCGTAGTTGGAACCTTCGTTTTGACGAGGCGGTCAAAGAGTTTGACTTCGTGCAAAATGAAGAGGAACCTTGTGTATATAAGAAAGTTAGTGGGAGCAAGATCGCATTCTTAGTACTATATGTAGATGATATTCTACTAATAGGAAATGATGTGGGAATGCTCAGTTCTGTGAAATCTTGGCTTTTGAGTAATTTCTCCATGAAAGACTTGGGAGAAGCAACCTATATTCTTGGTATTCGACTCTACCGGGATAGAGCGAAGAGAACAATAGGCCTTTCCCAAGCCCTCTATATAGATAAGATCTTAAAGCGATTTAAGATGGATGATTCTAAAAGAGGGTTCCTACCGATGCAACATGGAATAAAACTCACCTTGAAGATATGTCCTCAAAGTGAGGAACAACGCAAGGAAATGAGTAATATACCATATGCTTCGGCCGTGGGTAGCCTTATGTATGCTATGTTGTGTACAAGACCTGACATCGCGCATGCTGTAAGCGTGGTGAGTAGGTTTCAGGCAAACCCGGGTAGGGAATATTGGACTGTAAAGAACGTTCTCAAGTACTTGAGAAGAGCAGAGATATGGTTCTTATGTATGGCGGTGGAGATTTGGATGTGGTGGGATTCACCGATTCGGACTTCCAAGGGCGAAGGGCGACTCGATGTCCACTTGGCTACATATTTACTCTTAATGGAGGAGCAGTATCTTGGCGTAGTGCCAAGCAAAGCGCGGCTAGCGATTCCACTGTCAGGTGAGTATCAAGCGGCCTCGGAGGCTTCAAGGAAGGGTTACGGATTAAGAAGTTTCTAGGAGAACTTCAAATGATACCATGTCTTTGTTTGCTGTTCATTTGTCTTTGCGACAACGACGGAGCCGTACAGTGCCAAGGAGCCAAGGTTTCACAAAGAACCAAACATATTGAGAGGAAGTATCATCTCGTAAGAGAATTTGTTCGCAAGGGATACATTGTCCGCATAGAGTAGACTCGGCCGACAACGTCGCCGATCCAGTGACAAGCCACTATCTCGGACTAGCTTGGAGCGTCATCGGAGAACATGGGTATTAGATACCATAGTGTGTGGCATTGAGTGCAAGTGGGAGATTGTTAGGAGTATGCCCTCGAATGCCACTCGGAGGTTGTTGAGTGAGGGCATTGTACTTGTAATTATGTAAACCATTTATATAAGGCAAATGAATGTTTCTTTATTTACCGGTAGTTCTTGGCATTCCTAACTCGTAAATAAACATATAGAAACTAGTCCGTGTATTTGAGAGCAAAGCGTTCCACTCCTTATTGGATAAGGGGGTCGGCCTTTGGAAAGGTTTATAGCTCAAATACTTAATCGTTCGCAAGTCGATGAAACTTGGTAGGCGTTAAGTTTATGTGAAGACTTGTATGACGTGTTCTTTGACATGGAGAGTGCATCGAACACTAATGGTTAGTGGGAGCACACGTTATAGGTATGCTAATTAGATTAGTATACTCGAACCGACTCACCCTCGATTCGTCACACGGATTTCACTCAGGACGATCGATGTAATCGAAAGGTTGTGATAGGTATTTGTGAACCTTCGACTTGAGGATTTAGTAGGGATGTGCTTGTGACGTCAAGATTTTTATTAGAGTAGTTCGACCTTGTAAACCGGAAGGCGGGGTCAACCTCGACGTGCATCTTGACGGGCAAGTAGCAGGTCCTACTGAATACCAAGATAGAATTCTTTCTCCTGTTAGTGAACGGGTTATATGTCCTATGCGGTTATTGGCAGATGAGATCATAAGTCTTTGGCCAAAGCATTGGAGCTAGCTATATTAGATACACGAGAGCTCGATGATCTCGATTTGCATTAACGCATGCATAGCGTCAAGTACAGATAGGGTTTGGTAGACCGTGACCCTATAACTTGATCGGGATATTTGAAAGAAGGGTTTATCATTATCTTGGTATTCACGATGAATGGTTCTTGAATGATCCCAATCATTCGTTCTCGATCGAGTGCAGTGTAGGCCACCAGGCTGGCTAGGTGGTGCTACTACTCTTTGGTTCCTCCCATTACTGACTGAGACGGACCTACCGAGTCGCGCATTAGGATTGACGACGGAATGAATTAAGCTAATTCTCTCATTATGAATATTAGATGTTGGATATCTAATTTGGGACATTGGATGTTTAAATCGATTTACGGCTTAATGGATTAAATATATCACTGGGTGATTAATTTAATTCATGAATATAATTATTTCTTAGAGAAATTAATTATGTTATTTTGTATTTGATATGTTTAATTAATTGGATTAATTAATCGATACAAATACATCGGAACGGAATCGTAGTTTATCTGTTTGGACTCACGGGAGTCCGAAACGAACCGAACTCATCCGTTTCTGCATGGTAGCCGCCCCCCTAATTTCCACCCACTTTCCTCTTGTCTTGTTGTTTTCATTTTATATGAAAAAGATGACTTTGTGGGGCTTTGATTCTCATAATAATGAGATGTATCATGTGAAGAGTTGAATAAATGAAGAAGACATCTCTCACTTGAGATTCCAAGCCTTCCTACGTGAGTGAGATTGAGAGAGAGAGAGAGAAAAACCATTTTCTCAATTATCTTTCATCTTCTTCATTCATTTTCTTCTTCATTTTTCTTGGAGAAAAATTGAGAGAAAATCATATAGAGAGAGTAAGATTAAAACACTTAGAGTGTAGTAATCTTTACATATATAGCTTCATCACTTAGCTCTAGCCGTATCCTCGGAGGATAGCAAGGTGATCGTCGTTCCGGTTGTTTCTCCGGCGCGTGGCAAGTAGAGACGCGGTGCTTTCGGCGTTGGATCGTTCAAGAGCTTGGGGAATAGCTCAAGAGAAGGTTACCATTTAATCAACGGACTTCGTGGGTTAGTTTCTTACGACTCATGCTTTTCGTTTATATATTCGTATATACGTAGCTCGATCGATCCTCGTAGGGATTCGGATCGAATTAATTTTCGTTTTACCGCTTCCGTTGGGCCTTCGTTTTAGGCACCGAATCCCAACAACGTACGCTACGGAGAAAGGATTACGTACCTAATAAAGTGAATGAAACAGGCCAGTGAGTTCTGGAATGATGTTACGTTTGCTATGTTGGATGTGTAGCATACGCTAGAGAGCATTACGTACGTTAACGTTGAGTGATAACGTACGTAATGAACAATGCAGTTTATAAAATGAAGTGTGGACTTTCATTTCCTCACGAACCAAAGAGGTGTTCCTCTCCATATCTATCCTTCTTCACTTCTAAGTGTGTTCTAGACACTTTTAACTTGGTTATGGGCTTGGGATCATGGATTTGAGGCTTGGATATGAAGATGTTAATGATTCTTGAAGTGTTTGATGGTATTATTCATCTTCAAGAGGTATGTTGGATAATCCCTCTCTTCTATTTCGAATTTTGATATTGTTGTTGATGTCTTCCTCGTATGATGATGGTTATGGTATTATTATTGTGCTTCTTGATGATATATGAGGTTTATATTGAAGAAGATGATGATTATGATGGGTATATGTTTCAAGTGTTTATGTTTTATAAATGAACATGGAATGTTGATATTTAGAACAAGTGATAATGATTATGGATGTTAAGCGACAAGTTATGTGAATGGTAATTTGATCTTCTGCATGGTCTTGATGGTATACGAATCGTGATTATGAATTTGACAAGAATATTATCTTTCTTTGAGGATATGTGTTCATATGAGTCGAATGATCCTAAGTGTAGTTTGGCATGAGATTGAATTGAAGGTATGAATTCAGATTTGTTGGGCATAAGAACATTTGATCCATACATAGTTGGAATCGAGTATGTTATGAAATCCTTAATATCGAGATGAATTGATCGTTGATATGATCATCGGTATATGAATCGTAGTATGGTTATGGATTCGTAATTGATTAGTCTGGGTTGTTCGGATTTATGTTTAATCGGGATAATTGTGGAACCGTTGGATTTATTGATCGGTTGTATTCATTTTTTATTGTTATTGAACGCATCGTTAATTGATCATTGCACTAGGTTGCGTTAAGTGATCGTTGCATTATTGCATGTGTGTGTTGATATTTCATGTGGTGAGTGTGCATCATTGTTTGTTACGTTTTGTGATGTGTTCTTTCTTTGAGCTGTGATCTGTTGGGCCGATGTGTTAGGGGATAAGACCTAAATGGCACCTATGTTCTGGGGTATTCCTGTGTGGATACTTTCTTGACCCTTGGTTGCGACCTTGGGGTATTTTGTGATTGCATGAACTGTGTTGCGGGATAAAACCTAAATGGTGCCCACTTCTGGAGTATTCCTGAGTAGATGCTTCCGTCACCCTTGGATGCGGCCTTGGGAGTTTATGTGCTATTATCATATGCATTGTTGAGCATGCTGTGAACTGTTGTCTGACAGGATACGACATTGTGGTCGTGTCGGTCTTTCATGATCGAGTTATCGTTGCTCACTTGGAAAGTCTTCTGATCCTTTTTGGATATGCGTTTCTTCGAGATTCGTTGTCATGTTGTATCGTGACATATATGGAGTCAGATACTATCTGATCGGTCATGTGTAGAATTTTCAAGACGGGCACGTATAGCATATGTTGGTTCCGACCTCATATTGAACCGTGCGCACGAGACGTACTTCGTGAGGCTGATTAGGTATGAGACCAGACGTGTATCTGATCAATACCCGTGGTTGGCTTGAATACGGACACATGTCCGGATCGGGCGTATCGTGACGTCCATCTTGAGTCTTATTGATTAG
The DNA here is from genome assembly GCA_033398695.1 of Orobanche coerulescens. Classification (NCBI taxonomy): domain Eukaryota; kingdom Viridiplantae; phylum Streptophyta; class Magnoliopsida; order Lamiales; family Orobanchaceae; genus Orobanche; species Orobanche coerulescens. The sequence goes on from CM065816.1 coordinate 94,728,214, forward strand.
TCATTCACAGTCCATGTATAATCGGATATGTTCGATAGTCGGGTTTGCCTTCGAGATTCCATATATGAGATTTGTATATGGTTGACGATTTTATTCTCTCGTGTATTTGTCCCCGTTGACCCTTTATTAATCTCGTTGGAGTTACCATATCGATGGCCAACTCATTTGTCATCGACCCTTTATTAATCTCGTTTGGAGTTCACCCTATCATTGGTAATCTCGTTCGTTATTGGCCCTGGATTGATCTTGTTGGAGTTTACCGTATTGTCGGTATTCTCGGTTGTTGATTCCTTATTGATCTTGTTAGAGTTTACCGTATTGTCGGTATTCTCGGTTGTTGATTCCTTATTGATATAGTTAGAGTTTACCGTATTGTCGGTATTCTCGGTTGTTGATTCCTTATTGATCTTGTTAGAGTTTACCGTATTGTCGGTATTCTCGGTTGTTGATTTCTTATTGATCTTGTTAGAGTTTACCGTATTATCGGTATTCTCGATTGTTGATTCCTTATTGATCTTGTTAGAGTTTACTGTATCATCGGTATTCTCGGTTGTTGATCCTTTATTGATCTTATTGGAGTTTATCGTGCCGTTGGTATTCTCGGGTGTCGATCCTTTATTGATCTTGTTGGAGTTTACCGTGTCGTTGGTATTCTCGATTGTTGATCCTTTATTAATCTTATTGGAGTTTATCGTACCGTTGGTATTTTTGGTTGTCGATCCTTTATTGATCTTTTTGGGGTTTACCGTATTGTTGGTATTCCCGGTTGTTAGTCCTTCATTGATCTTGTTAGAGTCACCACATCATGGTATTCTCGTTCGTGGGTGATCCTTTGTCGATCTTGTGTGGAATTATCATGTCATTGATATTCTCGTTCTGATGCATTGGTTGTTTTATTGATTGTGTGAGCATTCATGCTCTGTATTGATATTCGGGACTTGCCATTGTCTCGGGACAGTTGATTTACAGGTGTACCGTGTGATATCGGTTTTATCAGAATTAGGATCCGATTATGCGACCCAATGGACGTGATTGGTCATGAATGATTACTCCATATTTGAGATTTATTTATGTTTCAAGAATCTTGGTATCATTTTGAATACAGTACAGATGGTTATTTTAAATCCATTCGTCACTTGAGAACGCGAGATATGGATTATGGTAAGGATTGATTGGATATAGATGGTGATGGATCGGTATGGTTACACTATAAATATTCTTACCTTGTAATTACATTGATATGTAATTGTATATGTGATGTGATCGTTATCATTGTTGAGTATTTTGGCTGACCCCGTCGTGGACTTTATCTTTTAGGTACTCGGAGTTCGAGCTAGTAGCGGTCGTGAAGGGATGAGCTTTCCGGTGATACTGGCTATGGCATGGTTCTTGGAATTTATGTATTCTTTTCTGGTTGTTATGATTCCGCTGCAAATGTATTTAATTATGTCTCTATCCGCTGCGTGTGAAATATTATTATGGCTTTCAGTATATTTCCAACTCGTGTATACTTTCTAAATGCCCTTTTGGCGTCTTTGCCTTGTGCTTTCAAATAGTATTTTCTGACGGTAATTGGGAGCAACATTTTGCATAACATTTGAGTATTTAAAACATTACCGTCATCGGCCTTTTGGCATTTTTAAACGTTTGCGAAAATGATTCTAGTCTTGTGGGTCCCAATGTGGGGCCCACGATGCTGTAATATTCCCGACTGGTTTTGGGGGTGTTACAGAAGATGGTATCGGAGCTTGGGTTTTGAAAAACCCGGGCATGTGTGTTATGTGGCTCTACCGGTGCGGTAGTTGTAACACCCCCAAGACATTCAGGGCATATTACAGCGCCGTGGAACCCACACTGTGGAATCCACCAGGCTAACGTACCAAACAGGACATTCGACAACGACAAACCATCGTAAATAAAACGACAAGCTAAATAAAAGACTATAACCGTCAAATAAAATTCTGACATCAAATCCATTTTCCCAAAACGGGAACACAACATTAACAAATTCAAATCGGAAGTACTCGAGTACTTAAACAAATTTTATAATACATAATCCCAAAATCAGACATCAATAATAACCGACGGACATAACACCGAAAATCAATTACTGGACAATATCATGCTTGCCCATCACCCTCATACAGCTCGAGTGCTCGCTTATCCCCACGATCAGTACCTGAAATAAAAAAAGTATTTCCCCCATTTAAGGGGTTAGCGACAACTGCTAGTGTAACTACAATCCATTTGAACTACATTCTAATCAGATGAATACATGCGCCAAAAGTCATTTTAGAAAACATTTTATATTCCGGAATATTTATGATGTACAGTCACAAAACACATTATCTCCAACAAATCACAATTCAAAGTTAACCGTTGGTACGAGACTCACGGCCACCGTACCCCACAGAGCCCCGTCGGACATCCCTGGGTGGCTAACCACAGTTCGCGATACGCACACTCACGGCAATACGTATCCCTAGAGGGCCCGTCGGACCGTCCCTAGGTGAACATACACATATCCATCCCCAACAACCACGATACAGCCATAATTCAAATACTAGAACATGTAAACAAATGTAAAGTACTTGCCTTTGAGACATTCTCGAAGAAACGGAGTTGAAACACGACCACGAACGGTCCGGGTGGAAAGCGGCGGTTCTAAACGAAGGATCAACACGATTCGGTCCCCACGTACAAAAATACTCTAATGGATTACACCAATAACCCAGATTACATGATACGACAATGAGCGATCAATCGATACGGGCGAGGTTTACACAAAATCTCCCGTATCGATAATTCGCGATTAAAATCGGGAAGTTGGATTAAGAATCACTCAATAATCACAACCGGTAAAGAATATCGTAATATCGATGAACAATTCGGAACTAAACCCTAAAATCCCGAAAATCCCCCAAATTCGTCAAAATTAGGGTTCCTGAGGAATTACCTTTAATTCGACTGATGAAAGGTGATTATGCTGATTATGATATGATGGCTCGATTCTACCGTGATGGAATTTAAAGAGAACTCCAAATAGAACTGGTGGAAATCGTCTCTGAGGTCGCATGTCGAAGAAACGAAGAGAAAAGAAATAGCTAGCATTACAAAGCGCCCACCGACTTATATTCGGTGGAGTTAGCGCACGCTAATCGCCATATGTAGCGCGCGCTAACGGACCGTGGCGAGTCCGGTGGCTCGCCACCCTTCGTTAGCGTCGCTAGCGTCGCTTGCACATCGGTAGCGCACGCAAGGGAACGGTAGCGTGCGCTACCTACACGGCGATTCGGCCGCTGCGATGTCACATCGGCGATGAAGCTGCTGCCGAGGGTATAAAACACGAAACGCACGACGAGACCAGAATCTAGGAACATAGACGCGAAGCATACAAGACGACGGAGCTAAGCGCTGAAAGAAAATACAATTCCGACCACCGGAGGGTCCGTAATGCGACAATGAAACTAAGATTCCCTAAACTATTAGGAAATTACAAAAATGGTCCAAGTGCCCGAAAATCACGAAACGACGTCTGATTTACAAACCGAAAGTCTCCACACGACCAACTCAACTATACGAACTTGTACAAACCAAGAAACAACGAAAACGAATGAGTTTTACAAGAATCGAATGTTCATACGGCAAAACATGCCATAAAACGAAACTACGTGAAAACATCATCAAAACTCATCCAAATGGAAAAACTCCAAGAACAAAATAGATTCAAAATGTCGAAACGGTTACAAGTGAGTCGATAAAAATAGACATACACCAAAAATGGAAACTGCTAAAATGGAAAAATTACGGATATTACATTCTCCCCCTCTAAAATAAAGTTTCGTCCCGAAACTTAAGAATCAAAAAGCTCGGGGTATCTCGAACGCATATCCTCCTATAGCTCCCACGTCGCTTCTTCTACTCCGTGCCTCGACCATTGCACCTTAACCAAAGGAATGGTTTTGTGCCTTAACTGCTTGTCACGACGCTCCAAAATTCTGACGGGACTCTCTTCAATCGTAATATCCTTCTCAATCTCCACGTCCCCAAAGTCAATAATGTGGGACGGGTCCGGAACGTACTTCCTCAACTGGGAAACGTGAAACACGCTATGAACATGACTCAGCGACGGAGGTAACGCTAAACGGTACGCTAACTCACCGACTCTCTCTATTACCTCGAAAGGTCCAATATATCTCGGGCTGAGTTTCCCCTTCTTCCCAAAATGGAAAACTCCTTTCGTCGGAGACACTCTCAACAGAACATGATCTCCCACCTCAAACTCCAAAGGTCTACGCCTAACATCCGCATAAGACTTTTGTCGACTCTGAGCAGTCAACATCCTCTTTCTAATCAATTCAACTTTCTCCCTCATCTCCAACACAAGGTCCATCTCGGTGCCAACCAAATCGGACGGCTCATCCCAACATATCGGTGATCGGCAACGTCGGCCATAAAGTGCCTCATACGGTGCCATCTTAATCGACGCGTGCCAGCTATTATTATAAGTAAACTCAATTAAAGCCAAATGATCCTCCCAGTCACTACTCCAATCTAACGCACACGCACGAAACAAATCCTCGAACGTCTGGATGGTACGTTCGGGACCTTGTCGGTCTAGGGATGGAACGAAGTGCTCAAACGCAACTGTGTCCCCAATGCCTTATGTACCGCCTGCCAAAAATTCGATACAAATCGGCCATCTTTGTCTGAAATAATGGTCCTCGGCGTACCATGAAGCCTCACTATCTGAGCGATAAAAATACGAGCTAACTTTTCTGGACCCCAAGTATCCTTGATGCCCAGAAAATGTGCCGACTTAGTCAGTCGGTCTACAATCACCCATACCATATTCATACCAGTCTTCGTCCTCGTTAAACTCGTGACAAAATCCATAGAGATGTCCTCCCACTTCCATTCCGGAACGGGAAGTGGTTTCAATAATCCGGCTGGCCGCTGATGCTCAATCTTGACTTGCTGACAAGTCAAACACTTAGCCACAAACTGAACTACCTCCTTCTTCATGTCGTTCCACCAGAAATTCTTCCTCAGATCTTTATACATTTTACTCGAGCCCGGATGGACTGAGTAAGGTGACGCATGAGAGTCTCGCATAATGCTCTGTCTCAATTCCGAGTCGTTCGGAACACACAACCGACCTCGGAATCTCAACACACCGTCCTCATGAATAACGAATCCCGGGGCTTTCCCCTTCCCTACACTCTCTCGAAGCTGAATAAACATCGGGTCCTCTAACTATCCCGACTGAATGTCCTCGACCAGAGATGAAGAAATCTCAAGAGTACGCAACTGCCCGGAACTCTCTGGTAGTACAATCTCAATGCTCAACCTCATAAACTCTCGCTGAAGTCCCGACTGGGCCGTGAGTAACTCAAGCGCCCGAAGCGATACCGATTTCCGGCTCAAGGCATCTGCTACCACAATAGCCTTGCCCGGATGATAAAGGATCTCGAGATCGTAATCCTTAATCAATTCCAACCACCTCCTCTGCCTCATATTAAGCTCTTTCTGGGTGAAAATGTACTTTAGGCTCTTGTGATCGGTGAAAATCTGACACGACGAGCCATACAAGTAATGACGCCAGATCTTCAACGCAAATACGACTGCGGCCAACTCAAGATCGTGTGTAGGGTAATTCAATTCATACGGTTTCAACTGACGGGAAGCATAGGCAATCGTCCTCCCGTGCTGCATAAGTATGCATCCGAGCCCTTGGCCCGAAGCATCACTATAAACGGAGAATCCATCATTACCACTCGGTAAAGCCAAAACGGGAGCGGTCGTCAACCGCTTCTTCAACTCCTCAAAACTATTACGCCTCTCATCGGTCCACACAAACTTCTCGACACGTAACAAGCGGGTCGGCGGTCGAGCGAGCTTAGAGAACCCCTCGGCGAATCTGCGGTAATACCGGCTAATCCCGAAAAGCTGCGGACCTCTTTCACGTTCTTGGCGGCGCCCAATCCAACATGCCTCTACCTTATGTGGGTCCACACGAACACCCTCGCCCGAGATCACATGACCAGAAACATAACCTCCCGTAACCAAAACTCGCACTTTGAGAACTTCGCAAAGATGCCGAGTTCTCAAAATGTCTAACACAATATGTAAATGACGGGCATGCTCCTTCTCGTTCCTCGAGTAAATCGAATATCGTCGATAAAGACGACTACACATTTATCGAGGTACTCGATAAAGACTTTGTTCATAAGCCGCATGAACACGGTAGGCGTTGGTTAGCCCAAAAGGCATAACCACAAACTCGTAGTGTCCGTATCTCGTCCGAAAGGCCGTCTTCGAATATCGGTATCCTTCACTCGGTGATAATACCCGATCTCAAATCAATCTTGGCTCACGGTTGCCCCTTGCAACTGATCAAACAAGTCATCAATCCTCGAGAGCGGATACTAATTTTTGATGGTCACTTTGTTCAACTCTCGGTAGTCGATACACAAACGAAGTGACCCATCCTTCTTCTTCACAAACAGGACCGGTGCGCCCCAAGGTGAAGCACTCGGTCGAATATACCCCATGTCTAGCAACTCTCCCAACTGTTTCTTCAACTCAAGCATCTCGGCAGGCGCCATACGGTATGGCGTCTTAGAAATCCGTGCTGCACCCGGCTCTAAATCGACAGTAAACTCAACTTCTCGATCCGGCGGCAAACCCGGCATCTCGTCTGGAAAAACATCAGGATACTCACACACTACCGGAATAGATGAGAGCTCGACTCCCCCTTCTTCCGATCTCAAAGCGTAACACCAATAGCCCGTGCAACCTCCTCGAAGGAGTCTCACCGCCCTCAAGGCGCTGATCAGTAATCTCTGGCTACTCCGCTTACGCCCCACAAAAGAATGCTCAGTACCATTAGAGGCTAGCATCGATACAGTCCTCGTTCTATAATTCATGATCGCCCCATGACGGTCCAGCCAATCCTCACCTAAAATCAAATCCTCATCTCTAATATCTACATGATCAGTTAGAAGGCCAAACCCTCCCGCGATACTTATTAGGAAATCCCTAATCTCACGATCCCCCACGATGCTATCCCCGCTAGGAAGTTTAACAACAAAAGGCTCACAAGCAACAAGGAAATCAACATGCAGACGACGCACACAATCCATAGACATAAAAGAATGCGTAGCACCAGAATCGAACAATATGGAAACAGGATGATCAAGGATGTGGACGGTGCACCTAGCCACCGTCGCGTCGGGATCTCGGCTCGCCTCATCTCATACACGGCGCGGAATGGACCCGCACTAGAAGCTCCCCCTCTAGAAGGTGACCACGACCTCGACCTCTACCAAAACTCTCTGCTGGTGAGGAGCGTCGGTGCTGATTCACACTCGGCTCTCCGCACTGGTGATATCCGAGTAATCGGAGCCCGAGCTGCATCCGTACAAAACTTAGCACGATGACCCATACGACCACAAGCTAGACACTGAATCGGAGGCCTATCACACTCACTCATCATGTGGCCCGGACGACTGCAGTTGGAGCACTTAGGACCACGAATGGAACCAGCAGAAGCAGACCTAGAACCGTTTCCTCGACCAACTGATGGCGGCCCGACTCCGAAGACTCGCGAACAGGCCGAGCCTTCGGATACCCTCGACTTGCCTCCCGGCGGCCAGGAGGTCTTCAGCTTCTTTCCTTCAGCTGCTGTCTCTGTCGCGAAACGACATCTCGTAAGCCATCGCTTTATTACGATATTCCTTCAAAGTCGTGCACCCCGGACCCGGACATGTAGTGGCGCACCCTCGGTTTCATCCGCATATCAAAGTGGCGGATCTTATCGAGCTCATCGCGGACTTGGTTTCTCATATAATGCAAATGTTGATTGTAGTCTTTGATAGCTTGAGATATAGGAACATCTTGGGGTTTAGCCTCAAAGAAGGCTCGGATTACGCCCTCTTTCACGGCGAGGACGAGTGCGTCTTCCATCGGATCTCGAAACTCGCCCACGTAGGCTTGCTCGGTCACGCGGTTTTACCGCTTGCCACCACGTTCTTTGCCTCCTTGGCGAGGAAATCTTGAGCAATGGGTACTTTCCTCTCCTCGGAACAATTAGCGGACCTCAAACACTTTCTCCATCTCGAATAGCCAATTCTCCCAACCGGAAGGGTCGGAAGCACCATCAAAGCTGCGGAGGACGCATACGAATCACGTCTGAAGTAGCTTATCATTACCGGATCCGATGGCGGAACCGGGTTGGCATTAGCTTGGCCGACTAGAAGCCCACTGAGTCGGTGGCGTCATCAGTTCGCTACTGCCGCAAAATGTTGGCCACTCCAACATTCTCATGTGCATTAGGAGCTAGCGGTAGTCTGTGACCTCCGGAACTAGGGGGAACACTGTTCGACAAGGAAGGCATCGCCGAATCAGTTCCCGAGTGATCGGACATGGCCGCCCCACCGGATGCGCCACGTCCCCTACCGCGTCCGCGACCGCGTCCGCGTCCTCTACCAGCAGGAATTCTGAAGAAGCAACGGGTAAGTACAATTCAAACGCAAAACGCAATAAAATACCAAGACAGGAATAGAACATAACGATGAAATGAGTCGAGTCAGGAAAACTTACGAGCACCGGCGTACTGAGATGATGGCATAGCAGTGATACTGTCCCAAAAACGACACTTAACTAGACCCAAATAACCGACAGCCTAGGTATCCATAAACCTAAGCTCTGATACCATATTCTGTAACACCCCCACGACATTCAGGGCATATTACAGCGCCGTGGAACCCACACTGTGGAATCCACCAGGCTAACGTACCAAACAGGACATTCGACAACGACAAACCATCGTAAATAAAACGACAAGCTAAATAAAAGACTATAACCGACAAATAAAATTCTGACATCAAATCCATTTTCCCAAAATGGGAACACAACATGAACAAATTCAAATCGGAAGTACTCGAGTACTTAAACAAATTTTATAATACATAATCCCAAAATCAGACATCAATAATAACCGACGGACATAACACCGAAAATCAATTACTGGACAATATCATGCTTGCCCATCATCCTCATACAGCTCGAGTGCTCGCTTATCCCCACGATCAGTACCTGAAATACAAAAAGTATTTCCCCTATTTAAGGGGTTAGCGACAACTGCTAGTGCAAGTACAATCCATTTGAACTACATTCTAATCAGATGAATACATGCGCGAAAAGTTATTTTAGAAAACATTTTATATTCCGGAATATTTATGATGTACAGTCACAAAACACATTATCTCCAACAAATCACAATTCAAAGTTAACCGTTGGTACGAGACTCCCGGCCACCGTACCCCACAGAGCCCCGTCGGACATCCCTGGGTGGCTAACCACAGTTCGCGATACGCACACTCACGGCAATACGTATCCCTAGAGGCCCCGTCGGACCGTCCCTAGGTGAACATACACATATCCATCCCCAACAACCACGATACAGCCATAATTCAAATACTAGAACATGTAAACAAATGTAAAGTACTTGCCTTTGAGACATTCTCGAAGAAACGGAGTTGAAACACGACCACGAACGGTCCGGGTGGAAAACGACAGTTCCTAAACGAAGGATCAACACAGTTCAGTCCCCACGGACAACAATACTCTAATGGAATACACCCATAACCCCGATTACATGATACGACAATGAACGATCAATCGATACGGGCGAGGGTTTACACAAAATCTCCCCGTATCGATAATTCGCGGATTAAAATCAGGGAAGTTGGATTAAGAATCACTCAATAATCACAACCGGTAAAGAATATTGTAATATAGATGAACAATTCGGAACTAAACCCTAAAATCCCGAAAATCCCCCAAATTCGTCAAAATTAGGGTTCCTGAGGAATTACCTTTAATTCGGCTGATGAAAGGTGATTATGCTGATTATGATATGATGGCTCGATTCTACCATGATGGAATTTGAAGAGAACTCCGTATAAAACTGGTGGAAATCGTCTCTGAGGTCGCACGTCGAAGAAACGAAGAGAAAAGAAATAAACTGCTGTTCTGAAACTGTCCGCTGACTTATATTCAGTGGAGTTAGCGCACGCTAATCGCCATATGTAGCGCGCGCTAACGGGGCCGTGACAGGTCCAGTGGCTACTGCCACCATTCGTTAGCGTACGCTAACAATAGGGCGTTAGCGTACGCTAACTGCACATCGGTAGCGCACGCAAGGGAACAGGGGTAGCGTGCGCTACCTACACAGCCAGATTCGGCCTCGATGTCACATCGCCAGTAGGCCGCCGAGGGTATAAAACACGAAACGCACGACGAGACCAGAATCCAGGAACATAGACGCGAAGCATACAAGACGACGGAGCTAAGCGCAGAAAGAAAATACAATTCCGACCACCGGAGGGTCCGTAATGCGACAACGAAACTAAGATTCCCTAAACTATTAGGAAATTACAAAAATGGCCCAAGTGCCCGAAAATCACGAAACAACGTCGGATTTACAAACCGAAAGTCTCCACACGACCAACTCAACTATACGAACTTGTACAAACCAAGAAACAATGAAAACGAATGAGTTTTACAAGAATCGAACGTTCATACGGCAAAACATGCCATAAAACGAAACTACGTGAAAACATCATCAAAACTCATCCAAATGGAAAAACTCCAAGAACAAAATAGATTCAAAATGTCGAAACGGTTACAAGCGAGTCGATAAAAATAGACATACACCAAAAATGGAAACTGCTAAAAATGGAAAAATTACGGATATTACAGTAGTAGCGTGACTTTTGAAAATAATTTTCCGACTTTCGAGTTAAACTGATTTTTGGAGGTTCCAAAATTTTTGAAATATTTCCAAATTGCCATATTTGCGATGCCGGTGTGTTGTTCTTGTGTCGAGACCTTGTATGGGAGTCATATGCTAGTATCACGGGAGATCATCAACTCACGGACCTGTATGTATGTTCTTTCAGTTATTCAGTTTTGATGATGATTATTTGAGTATAGTGACATGATTTTGAGATATTTCGGGATTGAGATACTGATTATGACAGGATTTTAAGTTTCGAGGACGAAACTTATTTAAGTGGGAAGATATGTAATATCCTAGAATTTCGCTATGATTTTTCGCATTATTTTATCTGAGTTGTACTGTACAGAGTGGGACCGACATAGTACGGTTGGATAATTTTGGGAACTGTGACGATCGTGCGGTATGTCTATCAAGGTTATTTTAATTCTAGGATATTACATGCTTGATGTGTTTTTCGATGTCGGATATACTGTTTGAGTATTTGTACAATTGCCGTACTTGGTCGACAGTTGTATTCGAGGTATTGTGCATCACAAGTATCGTATGAGAATGTTATAGAAATGAGTATATGTATTCAGTAGGTCGTAAGTTCGTATCCAGTATGTCGAGTCGGACAGGAACAGTTGGATTTTGGCCAAGTATATATGTCCATTACGTACGCTAGCATAAAGGACTTACGTACGTTAAATTACATGTTTTACGTACGTTATGCGTAAGGCATTACATACGTAACAAAGGGAATCGGACAGGACCGAGATGTGGTCTGCAGGTGGGGTCTGGTATCGGCAGCTTTCGGCGCGGATGTGGACAGGCGAGTAAACCTCGAGCATTACGTACGCTATGCAGGGTGTATTACGTTCGTTAAGAGGGTAAGTTACTGTAGCAAGTCAACGGCTATATTACGTACGCTACGGAGAAAGGATTACGTACCTAAGAAAGTGAATGAAACAGGACATTGAGTTCTAGAATGATGTTACGTATGCTATGTTGGATGTGTAGCGTACGCTAGAGAGCATTACGTACGTTAACGTTGAGTGATAATGTACGTAATGAACAATGCAGTTTATAAAATGAAGTGTGGACTTTCATTTCCTCACGAACCAAAGAGGTGTTCCTCTCCATATCCATCCTTCTTCACTTCTAAGTGTGTTCTAGACACTTTTAACTTGGTTATGAGCTTGGGATCATGGATTTGAGGCTTGGATATGAAGATGTTAATGATTCTTGAAGTGTTTGATGGTATTATTCATCTTCAAGAGGTATGTTGGATAATCCCTCTCTTCTATTTCGAATTTTTATATTGTTGTTGATGTCTTCCTCGTATGATGATGGTTATGGTATTATTATTGTGCTTCTTGATGATATATGAGGTTTATATTGAAGAAGATGATGATTATGATGGGTATATGTTTCAAGTGTTTATGTTTATAAATGAACATGGAATGTTGATATTTAGAACAAGTGATGATGATTATGGATGTTAAGGGACAAGTTATGTGAATGGTAATTTGATCTTCTACATGGTCTTGATGGTATACGAATCGTGATTATGAATTTGACAAGAATATTATCTTTCTTTGAGGATATGTGTTCATATGAGTTGAATGATCCTAAGTGTAGTTTGGCATGAGATTGAATTGAAGGTATGAATTCAGATTTGTTGGGCATAAGAACATTTGATCCATACATAGTTGGAATCGAGTATGTTATGAAATCCTTAATATCGAGATGAATTGATCGTTGATATGATCATCGGTATATGAATCATAGTATGGTTATGGATTCGTAATTGATTAGTCCGGGTTGTTCGGATTTATGTTTAATCGGGATAATTGTGGAACCGTTGGATTTATTGATCGGTTGTATTCATTTTTTATTGTTATTGAACGCATCGTTAATTGATCATTGCACTAGGTTGCGTTAAGTGATCGTTGCATTATTGCATGTGTGTGTTGATATTTCATGTGGTGAGTGTGCATCATTGTTTGTTACGTTTTGTGATGTGTTCTTTCTTTGAGCTGTGATCTGTTGGGCCGATGTGTTAGGGGATAAGACCTAAATGGCACCTATATTCTGGGGTATTCCTGTGTGGATACTTTCTTGACCCTTGGTTGCGACCTTGGGGTATTTTGTGATTGCATGAACTGTGTTGCGGGATAAAACCTAAATGGTGCCCACTTCTGGAGTATTCCTGAGTAGATGCTTCCGTCACCCTTGGCTGCGGCCTTGGGAGTTTATGTGCTATTATCATATGCATTGTTGAGCATGCTGTGAACTGTTGTCTGACAGGATACGACATTGTGGTCGTGTCGGTCTTTCATGATCGAGTTATCGTTGCTCACTTGGAAAGTCTTCTAATCCTTTTTGGATATGCGTTTCTTCGAGATTCATTGTCATGTTGTATCGTGACATATATGGAGTCAGATACATTCTGATCGGTCATGTGTAGGATTTTCAAGACGGTCTCGTATAGCATATGTTGGTCTCGACCTCATATTGAACCGTGCGCACGAGACGTACTTCGTGAGGCTGATTAGGTATGAGACCAGACGTGTATCTGATCAATACCCGTGGTTAGCTTGAATACGGACACATGTTCGGATCGGGCATATCGTGACGTCCATCTTGAGTCTTATTGATTAGTCATTCACAGTCCATGTATAATCGGATCTGTTCGATAGTCGGGTTTGCCTTCGAGATTCCATATATGAGATTTGTATATGGTTGACGATTTTATTCTCTCGTGTATTTGTCCCCGTTGACCCTTTATTAATCTCGTTGGAGTTACCATATCGATGGCCAACTCATTTGTCATCGACCCTTTATTAATTTCGTTTGGAGTTCACCCTATCATTGGTAATCTCGTTCGTTATTGGACCTTGATTGATCTTGTTGGAGTTTACCGTATTGTCGGTATTCTCGGTTGTTGATTCCTTATTGATCTTGTTAGAGTTTACCATATTGTCGGTATTCTCGGTTGTTGATTCCTTATTGATCTAGTTAGAGTTTACCGTATTGTCGGTATTCTCGGTTGTTGATTCCTTATTGATCTTGTTAGAGTTTACCGTATTGTCGGTATTCTCGGTTGTTGATTTCTTATTGATCTTGTTAGAGTTTACCGTATTATCGGTATTCTCGGTTGTTGATTCCTTATTGATCTTGTTAGAGTTTACTGTATCATCGGTATTCTCGGTTGTTGATCCTTTATTGATCTTATTGGAGTTTATCGTGCCGTTGGTATTCTCGGGTGTCGATCCTTTATTGATCTTGTTGGAGTTTACCGTGTTGTTGGTATTCTCGATTGTTGATCCTTTATTGATCTTATTGGAGTTTATCGTACCATTGGTATTTTCGGTTGTCGATCCTTTATTGATCTTTTTGGTGTTTACCGTATTGTTGGTATTCCCGGTTGTTAGTCCTTCATTGATCTTGTTAGAGTCACCACATCATGGTATTCTCGTTCGTGGGTGATCCTTTGTCGATCTTGTGTGGAATTATCATGTCATTGATATTCTCGTTCTGATGCATTGGTTGTTTTATTGATTGTGTGAGCATTCATGCTCTGTATTGATATTCGGGACTTGCCATTGTCTCGGGACAGTTGATTTACAGGTGTACCGTGTGATATCGGTTTTATCAGAATTAGGATCCGATTGTACGACCCAGCGGACAGGATTGGTCATGGACAGATTACTCCATATTTGAGATTTATTTATGTTTCAAGAATCTTGGTATCGTTTTGAATACAGTACAGATGGTTATTTTAAATCCATTCGTCACTTGAGAACGCGAGATATGGATTATGGTAAGGATTGATTGGATATAGATGGTGATGGATCGGTATGGTTACACTATAAATATTCTTACCTTGTAATTACATTGATATGTAATTGTATATGTGATGTGATCGTTATCATTGTTGAGTATTATGGCTGACCCCGTCGTGGGCTTTATCTTTTAGGTACTCGGAGTTCGAGCTAGTAGCGGTCGTGAAGGGATGAGCTTTCCGGTGATACTGGCTATGGCATGGTTCTTGGGATTTATGTATTCTTTTCTGGTTGTTATGATTCCGCTGCAAATGTATTTAATTATGTCTCTATCCGCTGCGTGTGAAATATTATTATGGCTTTCAGTATATTTCCAACTCGTGTATACTTTCTAAATGCCCTTTTGGCGTCTTTGCCTTGTGCTTTCAAATGGTATTTTCTGAAGGTAATTGGGAGCAACATTTTGCATAACATTTGAGTATTTAAAACATTACCGTCATCGGCCTTTTGGTATTTTTAAACATTTGCGAAAATGATTCTAGTCTTGTGGGTCCCAATGTGGGGCCCACGGTGCTGTAATATTCCCGACTGGTTTTGGGGGTATTACAGAAGATGGTATCGGAGCTTGGGTTTTGAAAAACCCGGGCATGTGTGTTATGTGGCTCTACCGGTGCGGTAGTTGTAACACCCCCAAGACATTCAGGGCATATTACAGCGCCGTGGAACACACACTGTGGAATCCACCAGGCTAACGTACCAAACAGGACATTCGACAACGACAAACCATCGTAAATAAAACGACAAGCTAAATAAAAGACTATAACCGTGAAATAAAATTCTGACATCAAATCCATTTTCCCAAAACGGGAACACAACATTAACAAATTCAAATCGGAAGTACTCGAGTACTTAAACAAATTTTATAATACATAATCCCAAAATCAGACATCAATAATAACCGACGGACATAACACCGAAAATCAATTACTGGACAATATCATGCTTGCCCATCACCCTCATACAGCTCGAGTGCTCGCTTATCCCCACGATCAAGCACGAAATAAAAAAGTATTTCCCCATTTAAGGGGTTAGCGACAATCGCTAGTGTAACTACAATCCATTTGAACTACATTCTAATCAGATGAATACATGCGCCAAAAGTCATTTTAGAAAACATTTTATATTCCGGAATATTTATGATGTACAGTCACAAAACACATTATCTCCAACAAATCACAATTCAAAGTTAACCGTTGGTACGAGACTCCCGGCCACCGTACCCCACAGAGCCCCGTCGGACATCCCTGGGTGGCTAACCACGATTCGCGATACGCACACTCACGGCAATACGTATCCCTAGAGGCCCCGTCGGACCGTCCCTAGGTGAACATACACATATCCATCCCCAACAACCACGATACAGCCATAATTCAAATACTAGAACATGTAAACAAATGTAAAGTACTTGCCTTTGAGACATTCTCGAAGAAACGGAGTTGAAACACGACCACGAACGGTCCGGGTGGAAAACGACGGTTCCTAAACGAAGGATCAACACAGTTCAGTCCCCACGGACAACAATACTCTAATGGAATACACCCATAACCCCGATTACATGATACGACAATGAACGATCAATCGATACGGGCGAGGGTTTACACAAAATCTCCCCGTATCGATAATTCGCGGATTAAAATCAGGGAAGTTGGATTAAGAATCACTCAATAATCACAACCGGTAAAGAATATCGTAATATCGATGAACAATTCGGAACTAAACCCTAAAATCCCGAAAATCCCCCAAATTCGTCAAAATTAGGGTTCCTGAGGAATTACCTTTAATTCGACTGATGAAAGGTGATTATGCTGATTATGATATGATGGCTCGATTCTACCGTGATGGAATTTAAAGAGAACTCCAAATAGAACTGGTGGAAATCGTCTCTGAGGTCGCATGTCGAAGAAACGAAGAGAAAAGAAATAAACTGCTATTCTGAAACTGTCCGCTGACTTATATTCAGTGGAGTTAGCGCACGCTAATCGCCATATGTAGCGCGCGCTAACGGGACCGTGACAGGTCCAGTGGCTACTGCCACCCTTCGTTAGCGTACGCTAACAATAGGGCGTTAGCGTACGCTAACTGCACATCGGTAGCGCACGCAAGGGAACAGGGGTAGCGTGCGCTACCTACATGATTGAGCTTCATTGATGTCACATCAGCAGAAGTGCTGCCGAGGGTATAAAACACGAAGCACGCAGCAGACCGAATCTAGGAACATAGGCGAAGCATACAAGGCAGGAGCTAAGCGCTGAAAGAAAATACAATTCCGACCACCGGAGGGTCCGTAATGCGACAATGAAACTAAGATTCCCTAAACTATTAGGAAATTACAAAAATGGTCCAAGTGCCCGAAAATCACGAAACGACGTCTGATTTACAAACCGAAAGTCTCCACACGACCAACTCAACTATACGAACTTGTACGAACCAAGAAACAACGAAAACGAATGAGTTTTACAAGAATCGAACGTTCATACGGCAAAACATGCCATAAAACTAAACTACGTGAAAACATCATCAAAACTCATCCAAATGGAAAAACTCCAAGAACAAAATAGATTCAAAATGTCGAAACGGTTACAAGTGAGTCGATAAAAATAGACATACACCAAAAATGGAAACTGCTAAAAATGGAAAAATTACGGATATTACATTCTCCCCCTCTAAAATAAAGTTTCGTCCCGAAACTTAAGAATCAAAAAGCTCGGGGTATCTCGAACGCATATCCTCCTATAGCTCCCACGTCGCTTCTTCTACTCCGTGCCTCGACCATTGCACCTTAACCAAAGGAATGGTTTTGTGCCTTAACTGCTTGTCACGACGCTCCAAAATTCTGACGGGACTCTCTTCAATCGTAATATCCTTCTCAATCTCCACGTCCCCAAAGTCAATAATGTGGGACGGGTCCGGAACGTACTTCCTCAACTGGGAAACGTGAAACACGCTATGAACATGACTCAGCGACGGAGGTAACGCCAAACGGTACGCTAACTCACCGACTCTCTCTATTACCTCGAAAGGTCCAATATATCTCGGGCTGAGTTTCCCCTTCTTCCCAAAATGGAAAACTCCTTTCGTCGGAGACACTCTCAACAGAACATGATCTCCCACCTCAAACTCCAAAGGTCTACGCCTAACATCCGCATAAGACTTTTGTCGACTCTGAGCAGTCAACATCCTCTTTCTAATCAATTCAACTTTCTCCCTCATCTCCAACACAAGGTCCATCTCGGTGCCAACCAAATCGGACGGCTCATCCCAACATATCGGTGATCGGCAACGTCGACCATAAAGTGCCTCATACGGTGCCATCTTAATCGACGCGTGCCAGCTATTATTATAAGTAAACTCAATTAAAGCCAAATGATCCTCCCAGTCACTACTCCAATCTAACGCACACGCACGAAACAAATCCTCGAACGTCTGGATGGTACGTTCGGATTGCCCATCGGTCTAGGGATGGAACGAAGTGCTCAAACGCAACTGTGTCCCCAATGCCTTATGTACCGCCTGCCAAAAATTCGATACAAATCGGCCATCTTTGTCTGAAATAATGGTCCTCGGCGTACCATGAAGCCTCACTATCTGAGCGATAAAAATACGAGCTAACTTTTCTGGACCCCAAGTATCCTTGATGCCCAGAAAATGTGCCGACTTAGTCAGTCGGTCTACAATCACCCATACCATATTCATACCAGTCTTCGTCCTCGGTAAACTCGTGACAAAATCCATAGAGATGTCCTCCCACTTCCATTCGGAGCGAAGTGGTTTCAATAATCCAGTGGCTGATGCTCAATCTTGACTTGCGACAAGTCAAACACTTAGCCACAAACCGAACTACCTCCTTCTTCATGTCGTTCCACCGTAAATTCTTCCTCGAGATCTTTATACATTTTACTCGAGCCGGATGGACTGAGTAAGGTGACGCATGAGCCTCTCGCATAATGCTCTGTCTCAATTCCGAGTCGTTCGGAACACACAACCGACCTCGGAATCTCAACACACCGTCCTCATGAATAACGAATCCCGGGGCTTTCCCCTTCCCTACACTCTCTCGAAGCTGAATAAACATCGGGTCCTCTAACTGTCCCGACTGAATGTCCTCGACCAGAGATGAAGAAATCTCAAGAGTACGCAACTGCCCGGAACTCTCTGGTAGTACAATCTCAATGCTCAACCTCATAAACTCTCGCTGAAGTCCCGACTGGGCCGTGAGTAACTCAAGCGCCCGAAGCGATACCAATTTCCGGCTCAAGGCATCTGCTACCACAATAGCCTTGCCCGGATGATAAAGGATCTCGAGATCGTAATCCTTAATCAATTCCAACCACCTCCTCTGCCTCATATTAAGCTCTTTCTGGGTGAAAATGTACTTTAGGCTCTTGTGATCGGTGAAAATCTGACACGACGAGCCATACAAGTAATGACGCCAGATCTTCAACGCAAATACGACTGCGGCCAACTCAAGATCGTGTGTAGGGTAATTCAATTCATACGGTTTCAACTGACGGGAAGCATAGGCAATCGTCCTCCCGTGCTGCATAAGTATGCATCCGAGCCCTTGGCCCGAAGCATCACTATAAACGGAGAATCCATCATTACCACTCGGTAAAGCCAAAACGGGAGCGGTCGTCAACCGCTTCTTCAACTCCTCAAAACTATTCTGCCTCTCATCGGTCCACACAAACTTCTCTGACTTCTGTAACAACTGGGTCAGCGGTCGAGCGAGCTTAGAGAACCCCTCGACGAATCTGCGGTAATACCCGGCTAATCCCAGAAAACTGCGGACCTCTTTCACGTTCTTGGGCGGCGCCCAATCCAACACTGCCTCTACCTTATGTGGGTCCACACGAACACCCTCGCCCGAGATCACATGACCGAGAAACATAACCTCCCGTAACCAAAACTCGCACTTTGAGAACTTCGCAAAAAGATGCTGAGTTCTCAAAATGTCTAACACAATATGTAAATGACGGGCATGCTCCTTCTCGTTCCTCGAGTAAATCAGAATATCGTCGATAAAGACGACTACACATTTATCGAGGTACTCGATAAAGACTTTGTTCATAAGCTGCATGAACACGGCTGGGGCGTTGGTTAGCCCAAAAGGCATAACCACAAACTCGTAGTGTCCGTATCTCGTCCGAAAGGCCGTCTTCGGAATATCGGTATCCTTCACTCGGAGCTGATAATACCCCGATCTCAAATCAATCTTCGAAAACACGGTTGCCCCTTGCAACTGATCAAACAAGTCATCAATCCTCGAGAGCGGATACTAATTTTTGATGGTCACTTTGTTCAACTCTCGGTAGTCGATACACAAACGAAGTGACCCATCCTTCTTCTTCACAAACAGGACCGGTGCGCCCCAAGGTGAAGCACTCGGTCGAATATACCCCATGTCTAGCAACTCTCCCAACTGTTTCTTCAACTCAAGCATCTCGGCAGGCGCCATACGGTATGGCGTCTTAGAAATCCGTGCTGCACCCGGCTCTAAATCGACAGTAAACTCAACTTCTCGATCCGGCGGCAAACCCGGCATCTCGTCTGGAAAAACATCAGGATACTCACACACTACCGGAATAGACGAGAGCTCGACCCCCCCTTCTTCCGATCTCAAAGCATAACACCAATAGCCCGTGCAACCTCCTCGAAGGAGTCTCACCGCCCTCAAGGCGCTGATCAGTAATCTCTGGCTACTCCGCTTACGCCCCACAAAAGAATGCTCAGTACCATTAGAGGCTAGCATCGATACAGTCCTCGTTCTATAATTCATGATCGCCCCATGACGGTCCAGCCAATCCTCACCTAAAATCAAATCCTCATCTCTAATATCTACCGCAATCAGATTAGAAGGCCAAACCCTCCCCGCGATACTTACTGGAAAATCCCTAATCTCACGATCCCCCACGATGCTATCCCCGCTAGGAAGTTTAACAACAAAAGGCTCACAAGCAACAAGGAAATCAACATGCAGACGACGCACACAATCCATAGACATAAAAGAATGCGTAGCACCAGAATCGAACAATACGGAAACAGGATGATCAAGGATGTGGACGGTACCTGTAGCCACCGTCGCGTCGGGATCTCCGGCTCGCCTCATCTCATACACGGCGCGGAACAGACCCCGCACTAGAAGCTCCCCCTCTAGAAGGCTGACCACGACCTCGACCTCTACCAAAACTCTGCTGCGGCTGAGGAACTGTCGGTGCCTGATTCACACTCGGCTCTCCCGCAGCTGGGGCTGATATCTGAGTAACTGGAGCCCGAGCTGCATCCGTACAAAACTTAGCACGATGACCCATACGACCACAAGCTAGACACTGAATCGGAGGCCTATCACACTCACTCATCATGTGGCCCGGACGACTGCAGTTGAAGCACTTAGGATCATGAATGGAACCAGCAGAAGCAGACCTAGAACCGTTTCCTCGACCAACTGATGGCGACTGACTCCCGAAGACTCGCGAACCAGACTGAGCCTTCGGATACCCTCCTGACTTGCCTCCCGAAAACTGACCGGAGGTCTTCTGCTTCTTTCCTTCAACTGCCGTCTCTCGCATGACGACATCTCGTAAGCCATCGCTTTATTCTGATATTCCTTCAAAGTCGTGCACCCCAGACCAGACATGTAGTGGCGCACCCTCGGTTTCATCCGCATATCAAAGTGGCGGATCTTATCAGGCTCATCGCGGACTTGGTTTCTCATATAATGCAACTGTTGATTGTAGTCTTTGATAGCTTGAGATATAGGAACATCTTGGGGTTTAGCCTCAAAGAAGGCTCGGATTCTGCCCTCTTTCACTGGCCAAGGACAGAATTCGTCTTCCATCAGATCTCGAAACTCTGCCCACGTAGCTGCTCGGTCACGCGGTTTTACCGCTTGCCACCACGTTGCTGCCTCCTTGGCGAGGAAGTACTGAGCAATGGGTACTTTCCTCTCCTCGGAACAATTAGCAGCCTCAAACACTTTCTCCATCTCGAATAGCCAATTCTCCCAACCAGAAGGGTCGGAAGCACCATCAAACTGCGGAGGACGCATACGAATCACGTCCTGAAGTAGCTTATCATTACCGGATCCAGTAGGCGGAACCGGGTTGGCATTAGCTTGGCCGACTAGAACTGCCTGAGTCAGTAGCGTCATCTGGTTCGCTACCTGCTGCAAAATGTTGGCCACTCCAACATTCTCATGTGCATTACCGGAGCTAGCAGACTGGTCCTGCTGACCTCCGGAACTAGGGGGAACACTGTTCGACAAGGAAGGCATCGCCGAATCAGTTCCCGAGTGATCGGACATGGCCGCCCCACCGGATGCGCCACGTCCCCTACCGCGTCCGCGACCGCGTCCGCGTCCTCTACCAGCAGGAATTCTGAAGAAGCAACGGGTAAGTACAATTCAAACGCAAAACGCAATAAAATACCAAGACAGGAATAGAACATAACGATGAAATGAGTCGAGTCAGGAAAACTTACGAGCACCGGCGTACTGAGATGATGGCATAGCAGTGATACTGTCCCAAAAACGACACTTAACTAGACCCAAATAACCGACAGCCTAGGTATCCATAAACCTAAGCTCTGATACCATATTCGTAACACCCCCACGACATTCGGGAATATTACTGCGCCGTGGAACCCACACTGTGGAATCCACCAGGCTAACGTACCAAACAGGACATTCGACAACGACAAACCATCGTAAATAAAACGACAAGCTAAATAAAAGACTATAACCGACAAATAAAATTCTGACATCAAATTCATTTTCCCAAAACGGGAACACAACATGAACAAATTCAAATCGGAAGTACTCGAGTACTTAAACAAATTTTATAATACATAATCCCAAAATCAGACATCAATAATAACCGACGGACATAACACCGAAAATCAATTACTGGACAATATCATGCTTGCCCATCATCCTCATACAGCTCGAGTGCTCGCTTATCCCCACGATCAGTACCTGAAATACAAAAAGTATTTCCCCTATTTAAGGGGTTAGCGACAACTGCTAGTGCAAGTACAATCCATTTGAACTACATTCTAATCAGATGAATACATGCGCGAAAAGTTATTTTAGAAAACATTTTATATTCCGGAATATTTATGATGTACAGTCACAAAACACATTATCTCCAACAAATCACAATTCAAAGTTAACCGTTGGTACGAGACTCCCGGCCACCGTACCCCACAGAGCCCCGTCGGACATCCCTGGGTGGCTAACCACAGTTCGCGATACGCACACTCACGGCAATACGTATCCCTAGAGGCCCCGTCGGACCGTCCCTAGGTGAACATACACATATCCATCCCCAACAACCACGATACAGCCATAATTCAAATACTAGAACATGTAAACAAATGTAAAGTACTTGCCTTTGAGACATTCTCGAAGAAACGGAGTTGAAACACGACCACGAACGGTCCGGGTGGAAAACGACGGTTCCTAAACGAAGGATCAACACAGTTCAGTCCCCACGGACAACAATACTCTAATGGAATACACCCATAACCCCGATTACATGATACGACAATGAACGATCAATCGATACGGGCGAGGGTTTACACAAAATCTCCCCGTATCGATAATTCGGATTAAAATCGGGAAGTTGGATTAAGAATCACTCAATAATCACAACCGTAAAGAATATCGTAATATAGATGAACAATTCGAACTAAACCCTAAAATCCCGAAAATCCCCAAATTCGTCAAAATTAGGGTTCCTGAGGAATTACCTTTAATTCGGCTGATGAAAGGTGATTATGCTGATTATGATATGATGGCTCGATTCTACCATGATGGAATTTGAAGAGAACTCCGTATAAAACTGGTGGAAATCGTCTCTGAGGTCGCACGTCGAAGAAACGAAGAGAAAAGAAATAAACTGCTGTTCTGAAACTGTCCGCTGACTTATATTCAGTGGAGTTAGCGCACGCTAATCGCCATATGTAGCGCGCGCTAACGGGGCGTGGCAGTCCAGGGCTATCGCCACCATTCGTTAGCGTACGCTAACAATAGGCGTTAGCGTCGCTAACCGCACATCGGTAGCGCACGCAAGGGAACAGGTAGCGTGCGCTACCTACAGCGATTCGGCACTCGATGTCACATCGGCCAGTAAGCCGCCGAGGGTATAAAACACGAAACGCACGCGAGACCGAGAATCCAGAACATAGACGCGAAGCATACAAGGCAGCGGAGCTAAGCGCGAAAGAAAATACAATTCCGACCACCGGAGGGTCCGTAATGCGACAACGAAACTAAGATTCCCTAAACTATTAGGAAATTACAAAAATGGCCCAAGTGCCCGAAAATCACGAAACAACGTCGGATTTACAAACCGAAAGTCTCCACACGACCAACTCAACTATACGAACTTGTACAAACCAAGAAACAATGAAAACGAATGAGTTTTACAAGAATCGAACGTTCATACGGCAAAACATGCCATAAAACGAAACTACGTGAAAACATCATCAAAACTCATCCAAATGGAAAAACTCCAAGAACAAAATAGATTCAAAATGTCGAAACGGTTACAAGCGAGTCGATAAAAATAGACATACACCAAAAATGGAAACTGCTAAAAATGGAAAAATTACGGATATTACAGTAGTAGCGTGACTTTTGAAAATAATTTTCCGACTTTCGAGTTAAACTGATTTTTGGAGGTTCCAAAATTTTTGAAATATTTCCAAATTGCCATATTTGCGATGCCGGTGTGTTGTTCTTGTGTCGAGACCTTGTATGGGAGTCATATGCTAGTATCACGGGAGATCATCAACTCACGGACCTGTATGTATGTTCTTTCAGTTATTCAGTTTTGATGATGATTATTTGAGTATAGTGACATGATTTTGAGATATTTCGGGATTGAGATACTGATTATGACAGGATTTTAAGTTTCGAGGACGAAACTTATTTAAGTGGGAAGATATGTAATATCCTAGAATTTCGCTATGATTTTTCGCATTATTTTATCTGAGTTGTACTGTACAGAGTGGGACCGACATAGTACGGTTGGATAATTTTGGGAACTGTGACAGTCGTGCCAGTATGTCTATCAAGGTTATTTTAATTCTAGGATATTACATGCTTGATGTGTTTTTCGATGTCGGATATACTGTTTGAGTATTTGTACAATTGCCGTACTTGGTCGACAGTTGTATTCGAGGTATTGTGCATCACAAGTATCGTATGAGAATGTTATCGAAACGAGTATATGTATTCAGTATGTCGTAAGTTCGTATCCAGTATGTCGAGTCGGACAGGAACAGTTGGATTTTGGCCAAGTATAGATGTCCATTACGTACGCTAGCATAAAGGACTTACGTACGTTAAATTACATGTTTTACGTACGTTATGCGTAAGGCATTACATACGTAACAAAGGGAATCGGACAGGACCGAGATGTGGTCTGCAGGTGGGGTCTGGTATCGGCAGCTTTCGGCGCGGATGTGGACAGGCGAGTAAAC
Organism: Orobanche coerulescens; assembly: GCA_033398695.1. Lineage (NCBI taxonomy): Eukaryota > Viridiplantae > Streptophyta > Magnoliopsida > Lamiales > Orobanchaceae > Orobanche > Orobanche coerulescens. The sequence goes on from CM065816.1 coordinate 94,753,330, forward strand.
CTCGAGCATTACGTACGCTATGCAGGGTGTATTACGTTCGTTAAGAGGGTAAGTTACTGTAGCAAGTCAACGGCTATATTACGTACGCTACGGAGAAAGGATTACGTACCTAAGAAAGTGAATGAAACAGGACATTGAGTTCTGGAATGATGTTACGTATGCTATGTTGGATGTGTAGCGTACGCTAGAGAGCATTACGTACGTTAACGTTGAGTGATAATGTACGTAATGAACAATGCAGTTTATAAAATGAAGTGTGGACTTTCATTTCCTCACGAACCAAAGAGGTGTTCCTCTCCATATCCATCCTTCTTCACTTCTAAGTGTGTTCTAGACACTTTTAACTTGGTTATGAGCTTGGGATCATGGATTTGAGGCTTGGATATGAAGATGTTAATGATTCTTGAAGTGTTTGATGGTATTATTCATCTTCAAGAGGTATGTTGGATAATCCCTCTCTTCTATTTCGAATTTTGATATTGTTGTTGATGTCTTCCTCGTATGATGATGGTTATGGTATTATTATTGTGCTTCTTGATGATATATGAGGTTTATATTGAAGAAGATGATGATTATGATGGGTATATGTTTCAAGTGTTTATGTTTTATAAATGAACATGGAATGTTGATATTTAGAACAAGTGATGATGATTATGGATGTTAAGGGACAAGTTATGTGAATGGTAATTTGATCTTCTACATGGTCTTGATGGTATACGAATCGTGATTATGAATTTGACAAGAATATTATCTTTCTTTGAGGATATGTGTTCATATGAGTCGAATGATCCTAAGTGTAGTTTGGCATGAGATTGAATTGAAGGTATGAATTCAGATTTGTTGGGCATAAGAACATTTGATCCATACATAGTTGGAATCGAGTATGTTATGAAATCCTTAATATCGAGATGAATTGATCGTTGATATGATCATCGGTATATGAATCATAGTATGGTTATGGATTCGTAATTGATTAGTCCGGGTTGTTCGGATTTATGTTTAATCGGGATAATTGTGGAACCGTTGGATTTATTGATCGGTTGTATTCATTTTTTATTGTTATTGAACGCATCGTTAATTGATCATTGCACTAGGTTGCGTTAAGTGATCGTTGCATTATTGCATGTGTGTGTTGATATTTCATGTGGTGAGTGTGCATCATTGTTTGTTACGTTTTGTGATGTGTTCTTTCTTTGAGCTGTGATCTGTTGGGCCGATGTGTTAGGGGATAAGACCTAAATGGCACCTATATTCTGGGGTATTCCTGTGTGGATACTTTCTTGACCCTTGGTTGCGACCTTGGGGTATTTTGTGATTGCATGAACCGTGTTACGGGATAAAACCTAAATGGTGCCCACTTCTGGAGTATTCCTGAGTAGATGCTTCCGTCACCCTTGGCTGCGGCCTTGGGAGTTTATGTGCTATTATCATATGCATTGTTGAGCATGCTGTGAACTGTTGTCTGACAGGATACGACATTGTGGTCGTGTCGGTCTTTCATGATCGAGTTATCGTTGCTCACTTGGAAAGTCTTCTAATCCTTTTTGGATATGCGTTTCTTCGAGATTCATTGTCATGTTGTATCGTGACATATATGGAGTCAGATACATTCTGATCGGTCATGTGTAGGATTTTCAAGACGGTCTCGTATAGCATATGTTGGTCTCGACCTCATATTGAACCGTGCGCACGAGACGTACTTCGTGAGTCTGATTAGGTATGAGACCAGACGTGTATCTGATCAATACCCGTGGTTAGCTTGAATACGGACACATGTTCGGATCGGGCATATCGTGACGTCCATCTTGAGTCTTATTGATTAGTCATTCACAGTCCATGTATAATCGGATCTGTTCGATAGTCGGGTTTGCCTTCGAGATTCCATATATGAGATTTGTATATGGTTGACGATTTTATTCTCTCGTGTATTTGTCCCCGTTGACCCTTTATTAATCTCGTTGGAGTTACCATATCGATGGCCAACTCATTTGTCATCGACCCTTTATTAATTTTGTTTGGAGTTCACCCTATCATTGGTAATCTCGTTCGTTATTGGACCTTGATTGATCTTGTTGGAGTTTACCGTATTGTCGGTATTCTCGGTTGTTGATTCCTTATTGATCTTGTTAGAGTTTACCATATTGTCGGTATTCTCGGTTGTTGATTCCTTATTGATCTAGTTAGAGTTTACCGTATTGTCGGTATTCTCGGTTGTTGATTCCTTATTGATCTTGTTAGAGTTTACCGTATTGTCGGTATTCTCGGTTGTTGATTTCTTATTGATCTTGTTAGAGTTTACCGTATTATCGGTATTCTCGGTTGTTGATTCCTTATTGATCTTGTTAGAGTTTATTGTATCATCGGTATTCTCTGTTGTTGATCCTTTATTGATCTTATTGGAGTTTATCGTGCCGTTGGTATTCTCGGGTGTCGATCCTTTATTGATCTTGTTGGAGTTTACCGTGTTGTTGGTATTCTCGATTGTTGATCCTTTATTGATCTTATTGGAGTTTATCGTACCATTGGTATTTTCGGTTGTCGATCCTTTATTGATCTTTTTGGTGTTTACCGTATTGTTGGTATTCCCGGTTGTTAGTCCTTCATTGATCTTGTTAGAGTCACCACATCATGGTATTCTCGTTCGTGGGTGATCCTTTGTCGATCTTGTGTGGAATTATCATGTCATTGATATTCTCGTTCTGATGCATTGGTTGTTTTATTGATTGTGTGAGCATTCATGCTCTGTATTGATATTCGGGACTTGCCATTGTCTCGGGACAGTTGATTTACAGGTGTACCGTGTGATATCGGTTTTATCGTAATTAGGATCCGATTATACGACCAATGGACAGAATGGTCATGGACAGTTACTCCATATTTGAGATTTATTTATGTTTCAAGAATCTTGGTATCGTTTTGAATACAGTACAGATGGTTATTTTAAATCCATTCGTCACTTGAGAACGCGAGATATGGATTATGGTAAGGATTGATTGGATATAGATGGTGATGGATCGGTATGGTTACACTATAAATATTCTTACCTTGTAATTACATTGATATGTAATTGTATATGTGATGTGATCGTTATCATTGTTGAGTATTATGGCTGACCCCGTCGTGGGCTTTATCTTTTAGGTACTCGGAGTTCGAGCTAGTAGCGGTCGTGAAGGGATGAGCTTTCCGGTGATACTGGCTATGGCATGGTTCTTGGGATTTATGTATTCTTTTCTGGTTGTTATGATTCCGCTGCAAATGTATTTAATTATGTCTCTATCCGCTGCGTGTGAAATATTATTATGGCTTTCAGTATATTTCCAACTCGTGTATACTTTCTAAATGCCCTTTTGGCGTCTTTGCCTTGTGCTTTCAAATGGTATTTTCTGAAGGTAATTGGGAGCAACATTTTGCATAACATTTGAGTATTTAAAACATTACCGTCATCGGCCTTTTGGTATTTTTAAACATTTGCGAAAATGATTCTAGTCTTGTGGGTCCCAATGTGGGGCCCACGGTGCTGTAATATTCCTGACTGGTTTTGGGGGTATTACAGAAGATGGTATCGGAGCTTGGGTTTTGAAAAACCCGGGCATGTGTGTTATGTGGCTCTACCGGTGCGGTAGTAGCGTGACTTTTGAAAATAATTTTCCGACTTTCGAGTTAAACTGATTTTTGGAGGTTCCAAAATTTTTGAAATATTTACAAATTGCCATATTTGCGATGCCGGTGTGTTGTTATTGTGTCAAGACCTTGTATGGGAATCATATGCTAGTATCACGGGAGATCATCGACTCACGGACCTGTATGTATGTTCTTTCAATTATTCAGTTTTGATGATGATTATTTGAGTATAGTGACATGATTTTGAGATATTTCGGGATTGAGATACTGATTATGACAGGATTTTAAGTTTCGAGGACGAAACTTATTTAAGTGGGAAGATATGTAATATCCTAGAATTTCGCTACGATTTTTCGCATTATTTTATCTGAGTTGTACTGTACAAAGTGGGACCGACATAGTACGGTTGGATAATTTTGGGAACTGTGACAGTCGTGCCAGTATGTCTATCAAGGTTATTTTAATTCTAGGATATTACATGCTTGATGTGTTTTTCAATGTCAGATATACTGTTTGAGTATTTGTACAATTGTCGTACTTGGTCGACAGTTGTATTCGAGGTATTGTGCATCACAAGTATCGTATGAGAATGTTATCGAAACGAGTATATATATTCAGTATGTCGTAAGTTCGTATCCAGTATGTCGAGTCGGACAGGAACAGTTGGATTTTGGCCAAGTATAGATGTGCATTACGTATGCTAGCATAAAGGACTTACGTACGTTAAATTACATGTTTTACGTACGTTATGCGTAAGGCATTACATACGTAACAAAGAGAATCGGACAGGACCGAGCTGTGGTCGGCAGGTGGGGCCCGATGTCGGCAGCTTTCGGCACGGATGTGGACAGGCGAGTAAACCTCGAACATTACGTACGCTATGCAGGGTGTATTACGTACGTTAAGAGGGTAAGTTACTGTAGCAAGTCAACGGCTATATTACATACGCTACAGAGAAAGGATTACGTACCTAAGAAAGTGAATGAAACAGGCTAGTGAGTTCTGGAATGATGTTACGTATGCTATGTTGGATGTATAGTGTACGCTAGAGAGCATTACGTACGTTAACGTTGAGTGATAATGTACGTAATGAACAATGCAGTTTATAAAATGAAGTGTGGACTTTCATTTCCTCATGAACCAAAGAGGTGTTCCTCTCTATATCCATCCTTCTTCACTTCTAAGTGTGTTCTAGACACTTTTAACTTGGTTATGAGCTTGGGATCATGGATTTGAGGCTTGGATATGAAGATGTTAATGATTCTTGAAGTGTTTGATGGTATTATTCATCTTCAAGAGGTATGTTGGATAATCCCTCTCTTCTATTTCGAATTTTGATATTGTTGTTGATGTCTTCCTCGTATGATGATGGTTATGGTATTATTATTGTGCTTCTTGATGATATATGAGGTTTATATTGAAGAAGATGATGATTATGATGGGTATATGTTTCAAGTGTTTATGTTTTAGAAATGAACATGGAATGTTGATATTTAGAACAAGTGATGATGATTATGGATGTTAAGGGACAAGTTATGTGAATGGTAATTTGATCTTCTGTATGGTCTTGATGGTATACAAATCGTGATTATGAATTTGACAAGAATATTATCTTTCTTTGAGGATATGTGTTCATATGAGTCGAATGATCCTAAGTGTAGTTTGGCATGAGATTGAATTGAAGGTATGAATTCAGATTTGTTGGGCATAAGAACATTTGATCCATACATAGTTGGAATCGAGTATGTTATGAAATCCTTAATATCGAGATGAATTGATCGTTGATATGATCATCGATATATGAATCGTAGTATGGTTATGGATTCGTAATTGATTAGTCCGGGTTGTTCGGATTTATGTTTAATCGGGATAATTGTGGAACCGTTGGGTTTATTGATCGGTTGTATTCATTTTTTATTGTTATTGAACGCATCGTTGATTGATCATTGCACTAGGTTGCGTTAAGTGATCATTGCATTATTGCATGTGTGTGTTGATATTTCATGTGGTGAGTGTGCATCATTGTTTGTTACGTTTTGTGATGTGTTCTTTCTTTGAGCTGTGATCTGTTGGGCCGATGTGTTAGGGGATAAGACCTAAATGGCACCTATGTTCCGGGGTATTCCTGTGGGGATACTTTCTTGACCCTTGGTTGCGACCTTGGGGTATTTTGTGATTGTATGAACTGTGTTGCGGGATAAAACCTAAATGCTGCCCACTTCCGGAGTATTCCTGAGTAGATGCTTATGTGACCCTTGGCTGCGGCCTTGGGAGTTTATGTGCTATTATCAAATCCATTGTTGAGCATGCTGTGAACTGTTGTCTGACAGGATACGACATTGTGGTCGTGTCGGTCTTTCATGATCGAGTTATCGTTGCTCACTTGGAAAGTCTTATGATCCTTTTTGGATATGCGTTTCTTCGAGATTCGTTGTCATGTTGTATCGTGACATATCTGGAGTCAGATACGTTCTGATCGGTCATGTGTAGGATTTTCAGGACGGGCACGTATAGCATATGTTGGTTTCGACCTCATATTGAACCGTGCGCATGAGACGTACTTCGTGAGGCTGATTAGGTATGAGACCAGATGTGTATCTGATCAATACCCGTGGTTGGCTTGAATACGGACACATGTCCGGATCGGGCGTATCGTGACGTCCATCTTGAGTCTTATTGATTAGTCATTCACAGTCCATGTATAATCGGATCTGTTCGATAGTCGGGTTTGCCTTCGAGATTCCGTATATGAGATTTGTATATGGTTGACGATTTTATTCTCTCGTGTATCTGTCCCCGTTGACCCTTTATTAATCTCGTTGGAGTTACCATATCGATGGCCAACTCATTTGTCATCGACCCTTTATTAATCTCGTTTGGAGTTCACCCTATCATTGGTAATCTCGTTCGTTATTGGCCCTTGATTGATCTTGTTGGAGTTTACCGTATTGTCGGTATTCTCAGTTGATTCCTTATTGATCTTGTTAGAGTTTACCGTATTGTCGGTATTCTCGGTTGTTGATTCCTTATTGATCTAGTTAGAGTTTACCGTATTGTCGGTATTCTCGATTGTTGATTTCTTATTGATCTTGTTAGAGTTTACCGTATTGTCGGTATTGTCGGTTGTTGATTCCTTATTGATCTTGTTAGAGTTACTGTATCATCGATATTCTCGGTTGTTGATCCTTTATTGATCTTATTGGAGTTTATCGTGCCGTTGGTATTCTCGGTTGTCGATCCTTTATTGATCTTGTTGGAGTTTACCGTGTCGTTGGTATTCTCGGTTGTTGATCCTTTATTGATCTTATTGGAGTTTATCGTACTGTTGGTATTCTCGGTTGTCGATCCCTTATTGATATTTTTGGGGTTTACCGTATTGTTGGTATTCCCGGTTGTTAGTCCTTCATTGATCTTGTTGGAGTCACCACGTCATGGTATTCTCGTTCGTGGGTGATTCTTTGTCGGTCTTGTGTGGAATTATCATGTCATTGATATTCTCATTTTGATGCATTGGTTGTTTATCATTATTGATTGTGTGATCATTCATGCTCCATATTGATATCCGGGACTTGCCATTATCTCGGGACAGTTGATTTACAGGTGTACCATGTGATATCGGTTTTATCAGAATTGGGATCCGATTGTACGACCCAGCGGACAGGATTGGTCATGGACAGATTACTCCGTATTTGAGATGTATTTATGTTTCGAGAATCTTGTTATCATTTTGAATAAAATAGAGATGGTTATTTTAAATCCATTCGTCACTTGAGAACGCGAGATGTGGATTATGGTAAGGATTAATTGGATATGGATGGTGATGGATCGGTAAGGTTACAATGTAAATATTTTTACCTTGTAATTACATTGATATGTAATTGTATATGTGATGTGATCGTTATCATTGCTGATTATTATGGCTGACCCCATCGTGGGCTTTATTGTTTAGGTACTCAGAGTTCGAGCTAGTAGCGGTCGTGAAGGGGTGAGCTTTCCGGTGATACTGGCTATGGCATGGTTCTTGAGATTTATGTATTCTTTTGTGGTTGTTATGATTCCGCTGCAAATGTATTTAATTATGTCTCTATCCGCTGCGTGTGAAATTTTATTATGGCTTTCAGTATATTTCCAACTCGTGTATACTTTCTAAATGCCCTTTTGGCGTCTTTGCCTTGTGCTTTCAAATGGTATTTTCTGACGGTAATTGGGAGCAACGTTTTCCAAAACATTTGAGTATTTAAAACATTACCGTCATCGGCCTTTTGGAATTTTTAAACATTTGCGAAAATGATTTTAGCCTTGTGGGTCCCATGTGGGGCCCACGGCACTGTAATATTCCCGGCTAGTTTTGGGGGTGTTACATCATTCGTTATAGAGCACCTAATAGCCTAGTGCACATGGTCGTGAAGACCAGTCACGTGACCAGAGGCTAGTAGCTGGAGATAATGTCAATGTTGGAGGGGATCTAGCGTTCGAGATGACTCTATCGTCGATGGAGCCTATGTCGTGGTAAAGGATGTTTTTGTATGTTATTGGTGCTGTTGGGATTCGGTGCCTAAAACGAAGGCCCAGCGGAGCGGTAAAATGAAAATTAATTCGATCCGAATCCCTACGAGGATCGATCGAGCTACGCATATACGAATATAAAATAAACAAAGGAAGATTCGAAATCATACCCTTGTCGTCCGTTGATTATATGGATTTCCTTCTCTTGAGCTATTCCCCAAACGATCCAAAATGCTCCAAGCCCTTGGATGATCCAACGCCGAAAAACCACGTCTCTACTTGTCACGCGCCGGAGAAACGAACGGAATGACAACACTCGATTAACCTCTAAGATTACGGCTAGAATCAAGTGATGAAGCTTTGATTATAACACTCTAAGTGTTTTAATTTATATCTCTCAATATATCTTGAATTTTCTCCAAGAGAACTCAAGAATAAAAATGAAGAAGATGATGAAGACTTGAGAAGAATAATATTCTCTCTCTCTTTTCTTTTTTCTCACTGCTGTGTTCACGTATGGAATAAAATGTTTGTTGGAAAGAGAAGTCTTCCTCTTTTATTCTATTCCTTTTTCACATGATACAACTCATCATATAAGTGATCAACCCCACCATCAAAAGATACCATGACCCCAATGTCTTTATCACTCAATAAAGAATGAAATAAAGACAAAATGAAGGTGGGTGGAAAAAGAGGGGGCGGCCATGTGGATGAATCGGACGAGTTCGGTCCGTTTCGGACTCCCGTGAGTCCAAACAGATAAAATCCAATTTTGTTCCGATGTATTTATATCGATTAATTAATCCAATTAATTAATCATATCAAATATATAATGACATAATTAATTTCTCCAAGAAATAATTATATTCATGAATTAAATTAATCACCCGGTAATTTATTTAATTCATTAGGCCGTAAATTAATTTATCCAATAAATTAATTTAGACATCCAATGTCCCAAATTAGATATCCAATATCCTAATATTCATTATGAGAGAATTAGCTTGATTCATTCCGTCGTCAATCCTATTGCGCGACTCGGTAGGTTCGTCTCAGTCAGCAATGGGAGGAACCAAAGAGTAGTAGCACCACATTGCCAGCCTGGCGGCCTACACTGTACCCCAACTGAGAACGAATGATTGGGATCATTCAAGAACCATTCTGTCGTGAATACCAGTATACGTATAAACCCTTCTTTCAAATGTCCCAATCAAGTTATAGGGTCACGGTCAGTCAAACCCTATCTGTTACTTGAAGCTATGCATGTGTTAATGCAAATCGAGATCATCGAGCTGTCGTGTATCTAATACAACTAGCTCCAATGCTTTGGCCAAAGACTTATGATCTCATCTGCCAATAACCGCATAGGACATATAACCCGCTCACTTACGGGAGAAAGAATTCTATCTTGGTATTCAGTAGGACCTGCTACTTGCCCGTCAAGATGCACGTCGAGGTTGACCCCCGCCTTTCGATTTACAGGGTCGAACTACTCTAATGAAAATCTTGACGTCACAAGCACATCCCTACTGAATCCTCAAGTCGAAGGTTCACGAATACCTATCACAACCTTTCGATTCCGTCATTGACTGTCCCAGAGTGAAATCCGTGTGACGAATCGAGGGTGAGTCGGTTCGAGTATACTAATCTAATTAGCATACCTATAACGTGTTCTCCCACTAACCATTAGTGTTCGACAGGCACTCTCCATGTCAAAGAACACGTCATACAAGTCTTCATATAAACTTAACGCCCAGTCAAGTTACATCGACTTGCGAACGATTAAGTATTTGAGCTATAAACCTTTCCAGTGCCGACCCCCTTATCCAATAAGGAGTGGAATGCTTTTGCTCTCAAATACATGGACTAGTTTCTTTACGTATATTTACGAGTTAGGAATGCCAGTAACTACCAGTAAATAAAGAAACATCCATTGCCTTATAGTAATGATTTACATAATTACAAGTACAATGCCCTCACTCAACATCCTCTGAGTGGCATTCGAGGGCATACTCCTAACAGGTGCTACACCTGGAAAGCGGAAGATGGAGGAGTCGAGATGCCGTCGATATTAATTGTTAATGAATACCCCGATTTATTTCCGGATGATTTACCGGGATTGCCACTGCAGCAGGAAGTTGAATTTCCTATTGATTTAGAGCCGAGTGCCACCCCGGTTACTCAGGCACCGTATCGGATGGAACCATCAGCAATGTTGGAGTTGAAGAAACAGTTGGGAGAATTGTTAAATAAAGGGTACATCCGACCGAGTGCATCGCCTTGGGGTGCACCTGTACTTTTGTTAAGAAGAAGGATGGGTCGCTTCGTTTATGTATCTATTATCGAGAATTGAACAAGTTGACCATCAAAAATAAATATTCGTTACCTCAGATCGACGATCTGTTTGATCAACTTCAGGCGCGACTGTTTTCTCGAAGATTGACCTTCGATCGGGTTATTATCAGTTGAGGATTCGGGATACTGATATTTCGAAGACTGCTTTTCGAACGATATATGGCCATTATGGGTTTGTGGTTATGCCTTTGGGCTAGCCAATGCCCCAGCCGTATTTATGCAATTAATGAACAAAATATTTTTTGAATACTTGGACAAGTTCGTGGATGTATTCATTGATGATATTCTTATTTATTCCAAGAATCAGGAAGAGCATGTGGAGCGCCTTCGCATTGTTCTGGACACTTTGAGAACTGAACAGTTATATGTGAAATTTTCCAAGTGTGAGTTTTGGCTCAAGGGAGTGACGTTTCTCGGGCATGTGATTTCGGCGGAAGGAGTCCGAGTTGATCCTCAGAAGATAGAGGCGGTACAGGCATGGGAACTGCTTAAAAACGTGAAAGAAGTGAGGAGTTTCTTAGGACTTGCGGGTTATTACTGTAGGTTCGTCGAAGGATTTTCAAAGATTGATCGACCACTCACCCAGTTTCTTCAGAAAACTCAGAAATTGGAGTGGACTAGAGATACGCAAAATAATTTTGAAGAGTTGAAGAGACGATTGACTACCGCACAGGTATTAGCCTCACCATAGGGGACCGATGATTTTGTAATGTACAGTGATTCTTCGAGACTTGGACTAGGATGTGTTTTGATGCAGAGGTATAGAGTGATTGCTTATGCGTCTTGGCAATTGAAGCCGTACGAAGAGAATTAAGCTACACATGATTTGGAATTGCCTGCAGTCGTGTTTGCTTTAAAGATTTAGAGGCATTATCTCTATGGTTCGTCTTGTAAAATTTATACGGACCACAAGAGTTTGAAATATATTTTTAGCCAGAAGGAATTGAATATGAGGAAACAAAGATGGTTAGAATTAATCAAAGATTATGATCTTGAAATTCTATACCATCCGGGCAAGGCGAATGTTGTGGCGGATGCCTTGAGTCGCAAACCGATATCACTTCAGATGTTGGAGGTACTTACACCTCAACAAAGAATTCGAAGGGATTTGATTGAGCAAGGTATAAAAGTTTGGCTTCAGAGAGTTCAGGGCCAATTAAATACATTATAAATCACTTCATCACTGATTGATGATATTAAGGCAAAGCAAGTTGAGGATCCATTCTTGGTTCAATTGAAGGAAGATGTAACAAAGGGGAAAGCTCCGAGATTCGTAATTCAGATGATGGAGTTTTGAAATTTCAAGAAAGATTGTGTGTACCGTGCGACAGCGAGTTGAGACAGAAAATTCTGAAAGAAGCTCATACTACACCCTACTATATGCATCCTGGTACTAGCAAAATGTATAAGGATGTAAAGAGTAACTTTTGGTGGAGTAACTTAAAAAAGGATGTTAGTGATTTTGTATCGAAGTGCTTGACCTGTCAACAAGTTAAGATCGAACACGAGTGACGCATGGGATTATTGAGACTACTTCTTATTCTCAAATGGAAGTGGCAAGATATTTCTATGGATTTTATCGCTGGCATGCCGAAAACCCGTACTGGAATGAACATGATTTGGGTCGTTGTTGATCGACTAACTAAATCGGCTCATTTTCTGGGTATTAGACACTTGGGGACCAGAGAGGCTAGCTCGCGTGTTTATTACTGAAATTATGAGACTGCATGGAACCCCCAAGAGTATAATTTATGATCGAGATGATCGGTTTATTTCCCATTTTAGCAGACTGTTCATCGAGCCTTGGAGACCGAGTTAAAATTCAGTACATTATACCATTCTCAGACAGACGGACAGCCAGAGTGTACGATTCAGACGCTTGAGGATATGTTCAGAGCCTATGCGCTAGACTGGAAGGACGATTGGGAGACACATTTACTGCTGGTCGAATTTACATACAATAATAGTTGGCACGCCTCGATCAAAATGGCACCGTTTGAAGCTTTGTACGGAAGACGATGTAGATCACCACTTTGTTGGAATGATGCCTCTGAATTGATTGGTACTGAACCTGATTTATTAGTCGAGATGAGGGAGAAAATCACACTGATTCGGGATAGACTGTTGACTACTCAGAGTCAACAAAAATCATATGCATATGTACGTCGTTGCCCATTGGAATTTGAGGTTGTAACCATGTGTTGCTAAAAGTGTCGCCGACTCGGGGAGTTTATCGCTTCGGTCGAAAGGGCAAACTCAGTCCGAGATAGAGATTTTAGAGCGAGTCGTGGATCTCGCTTATTGATTGGGTTGGCCACCGTCTTTAAGCCTGCATAATGTAATTAATGTTTCCCCGTTAAGGAAATACGTGCCAGACCCTAGTCATATTACTGATTTTAGAGAGATCGAGTTGGGTCTTGACATCGCCTTTGAAGAGAAACCAATTCAGATTTTGGAAGGTCGGGTGAAGCAACTTAGGCATAAGACCATTCTCTTAGTCAAAGTCAAATGGTCTAGACACGGATCGGAGAAGGCCACGTGGGATACAGAAGAGAATATAAGGTCGAAATACACCGAGTTATTCACTTTGTAAGTTTCGGGACGAAACTTCTTTTTAGGGGGAGAGAATGTAATATCCAAGATTTTTATGCTTGTATAAACTTAGGGTTTTTGGAACCTTCATGTAAAATTAATGTCTCAAGCATTATATCATTGTACCATTAAAGATATGAGTGGATTACCAAAATGGTGTTAATAGATATACGAGTAGATATTTCTGGATAGTGATATGCGCAAGGATTGACTTTGATCAATCACCATAAATTCTATAAAAATCCAAAAATTCTAAAATGTTAAAGATTTATATATTATTGAATTAGCTTTCCAATGGTTCAAACAGTGAGTCAATCAGAGCCCGAACGAAAGAGTTATGGTCGAAATAGCAGACTCTGGTGCAGTGACACGACCGTGTCATTTGACGCGGGCCGTGTTGAACTATTGTGGTTAAGCAAAACTCCATGGACGGTTGACATGACCCTTGACTTGACCGTGTCATTTGATCGCCGGGAAATGCTGAAATCTAGAAAATCCGATCGGATAAGTATAAATAGCTATCTCACTCATTTCTGAAGTGTTCTAGGGCATTCTTTCGACCCAACCTCATTCTCCACGAATATTTTCAGTTTTTTGCTCCAAAATCAATCCATGAACTTGTTCCGATCATCATAGAATATGGATATCAAGGTTGTTCTCGAAGAATCATCCATTTTTCTGGGTTAAATCAAGGTATGTGATGAAGTTCTTCAAGTTCCTCCAATAGATTCTTATTAGTTCTTGTTTCTAGGATGTTTCTTAGATATTCTTGGATTCTTAGATGTTCTTGAGTGGTTTTCATAGATTCTAGCGGGGTAGAGATCGGATTCTTCAACTATAACATTTCTTATAGACAAAATGCCCGCTAGGTGTTCGATAAAAATCCCCTTAGAGTATGGATTCGAATTCCAAATGTTATTGTGATTAGAATCAGCGGTCCTGATATGAGTCTTGAGATAGTGATCATCTTAAGTTCGGATATTGGGGATTGATAGCTTTCTGTCTGAGTTTTACCGACCTCATTTAATTGTTATAATAATCGAGGCAAGTACATGAATTACATTTTGTTGCATATGATGCGTATTCGGCATGAATGTTTCTTTGTGAATGTGATTTTTGGTGTGCTGTGTGGTTTCGCTCATCCACCCAGGGATGAAATGTGTGACCTCTGGGGGTCGGTACTAAGGGGTACGTCCGCGGAAGGGGGCATGTGTGCGTGCGTTGTGGTTCTTCCACCCAGGGATGGGACGAGGCCTATGGGGGCCGATACTAAGGGGTACGGCCGTAGAAGTGGTTTCCCACCTAGGAATGGCTCGACGGGGCATCTAGGGGTCGATACTAAGGGGTATGACTGCAGGTTACCAGGTATGGTTTTGTGATGACGAGTTGTGTTGCCATGGCTTGATGACGAAATGTTTCTGAATGGCAAATGTTTTTTACAAAAGTATGCTATTCCGGAATATGACCCTTTCATAAATGTTTTCGAACTATGACAGGAATGTTGATATGGTTGTATGTAACGTTATGTAATTATGTACTTGTACTAGTATTTCATATGGTAACCCCTGGTATGTGGTGAAATGTTTTTACATTTCAGGTACCGTACGACCCGAGGAGAAAGCACGGGAGGCGCACCCAAAGGATGGACATGCATGATGAGGCTCGAGTTTTGGAAGTTGTTTTGTTTATATGTTGTTTTGAGGTTGAAATAAATGGTTCTTGTTTTATGGTGTAAGTCCCCTGCATGGGCAACGGATTTACGTTGTGTTATGTATTGGAGTTAAAATATTTTGGCCGAGGCCACGGCCTGATATTTCTTTTGATGCATATTTATGTCATTGTCATGTCGGTAGTCATGTGTGTGTTTAGCCTGGTAGGCCTTGTGAAGGTCCTACGACATGTAACAGCCCTAGGGTGGTTGGGGGTGTTACACCAACCAACTACTATATTTACAACGGATCTATTTCCAAGGTTATAAATAGCCCCAAGCAAGAGGACACTGCTCACCAACATTATTCATTCTCGGCCATACATCTGACATATTGCTCTGATAATCTAACTATTAAAGAGCAGTATATTTCATGAGCATACAACAATATCCAAACGAAGAAATATACTAAGTCCTCAATGCAAAAAACACAGCATACAACGACGCTTGTAAACGATATAGCCGCTGTTTGGAATCATTCTATCACCATCTACCATTCAGATCAACCTTGGTCCTATGTGGACTAAGTCCTTGAGTATTCCGACCTGTGTGGTAAGAATAGCATTGAAGATGAAGCTTCGATCTGTCTGAGAAGAAGCAAGTCGAAAGAGCTGAAGCCAATCTGCGTTAACGGCCCAAAGCTGCAGTCCCTGTATCAATCTGTGTGAACGATATAGATATAGGTTTAGTTAAAGTCACGTAGTTGTGTATGTAGTGATTTTAATAAACTCTTTACTCTTGTGTGGAGGACCACTGGACGTAGAGGGGTCTACCTCCAACCACTTAAATATGTGTTATTTACTTTTCGTCCTAACTGTTTTAATTTAAACTGTGATTTATAAGTATACATTGTGAAAACCCTGTACGCATCAAGCAAATAGGAGAATACCCAGTTGCTGTATTTACAGCAACTTACTATCAGACTTTCGCTACGCAATTAATTTTGAAAAACGTACAGCTTATTATATTTTTACTTTCTAAGCTGTTTACTGTATAATCTATGGCCATCAAAGCTAGTATCATATGCCTCAACATTAGGAATCCTCATGTATGCTATGCTTTGAACTAGGCCTGATATGTGTCGTGTTGTAGGTATGGTATCTAGATATCAGTATAACCCTCGATAAGGGCACTAGATTGTTGTTACGCATATACTCAAGTGCCTGAGAAGGACTAGGGAGTATATGTTGGTTTAGTATTCGGGTAATCTATGTTCCTTCTATTGTACTAATGAAGATTTCTAATAAGCAAAAATAAAATCCAAGTGAACCTCGGGATATATTTTTAGTTTTGTGAGGTGGATCTATTAGTTGGAGGTGCATCAAGACAAAATGGGTAGAAGACTCTACCATGGGACTGAGTACGTGGCGGCCTCAAGGGCAGCCAATGAGGCAATACGACTCAAGAACTTCTTGTTGTACCTAGATGTGATCCTTTTTTTACCTAAAGGTATCACACTTTATTGTGACAATACCAGTGAAGCCGAAAACGTGAAGGAATCGTGGCCCATAAAGCAAGAAAAAATATCGATCATGTACCATCTTATATGTGACTTCATAAACTGTGGGTACGTAGTGGTACCTAAGCTTGCAACAGATTATATTATCTTAAAGATCCTTTCACGAGAAGGTTGTCCTCAAAATCCTTGAAGGGTACGTGAAGTGTATGTGGTTAAGATGTATGACAACATTGCTTTGAGTATAAGAGATATATTAGACATAGCAGAGTAGTATACCTAAAGGCATGCTTTGAATAAAAGTGAGAGATTGTTAGGGCAGTGCACCGTAAATATTCTTTATACTTGTATTACCTTGTCATCTTATTATCTATAAACCAAACGAAACCAAACATACCCAGCATATCCCACTCAGAGCAGGGTCTGGGGAGGGTAAGATGTACGCAGACCATGCCCCTACCTATTATGGTAGGGAGGCTGTTTCCGTGAAGACCCTCAGCTTAGTGCACAACAACATATTGAGTGAAAAATACAAAGGAAAGCATATGATATGAAAAAAAACTCATTACCATACCTGAGCCCATGGATTAATCCACATGAGACTTACCTAAGAGGAAATTGGCTACTTCACTCCCGATTAACGCTGCTCAAACAGAAGAGAGGTTGCTCCGCGCACAGCTCCCTGTCGAAAATACACCACACGCAAAAGACAATAGGATAAAATATACAATAAATGAAAAAATGCAATGCTCTAGGTCAAAGCTAACCGAGACAACCCAACCCTGAGGCTCTCAACTACAGCACCACTCCCAACTAAAGAATCCACAACTCTGATCTGGCGCCTCCAAACGCACCTATCCACAGTCAAATATTAAATATATTGTTGTCACGCATTATTTATATTTAGTCACACTAAAGGTTATCTATATATCGTCTACTTACTTTAAATTGGTGATAATATGGTGTATTAGTGTCACATATAAGATCATGTTATTGGTGCCTTATAAAGTATATAATTAGTTCAAACCTATGTAATCTCAGACAATTATGTGAAAGATTGTAGTGTATGTTTGATATTAGTTGGTCTTGACTATTAGCATACATTATGTATTACGTATACGTTGAACTGGATTGTAATGAGATAATTTCTTCTATATTTGACTAAGTGAAGAATAAGGTCTCGTATAATTATTATTTCTTAATTTTAGTGTGTATAATATTTAGTTATATATCTATAATAATTATTGATTTCAGTTATCATCGGTGAGAATCATATTTGATTCAATATGTGTAGAACCCCATCTACTCGTCTAGGATTTTTATGTTGTACTGAATAACTATAATTTATATTGTAAAGTCGATGAAGTGAATTTTCACAATATATTTTCATTAAGAATGTAAATCCTTGAATATATATATATATATATATATATATATATATATATATATTAATTTCGAAATTTATATATATATATTAAATAAGTATCCTTTTTATTTTGTTAATTGAAATATTAAATCATCTACTGAGCTCGAATTAAAGTCTATATATACAGATATCACACGAGAGAGATACTGGGGACAAAGAGAATAAGAATATTTGAGGTGTTTGTTGGTCTTTAATACGTTAGGTAAAAGTCTTGGGGGGGGGGGGGATAGACATTCAAAACTTTTGCATTTGACTATTTTTCGAAACTTGGCTGAAATAGCTAGGCTGTAAACACTCTGTTGTGCAGTTCGGTTGTTGGCTATGTCAATAAATTAGCAAAAGTCTTGCAACCCACTAAGTTTGTTTATGCGATAAATAAGATGGATACAATGGTCAAGTATGATGCATGAAAGTAATAAGTAAATCAATACTTATAATGGTCTCAGTGGTCGAGTAAACCTCTATTAGTCCACTTTTCTCCAATCCACTTGGAGATGAATTCACTATAAGTTTTGATGGTTACAATGAACTAGTTACAGCAGCTTTCAACTGTGAAAACCCTTAGCCGTAGTAACTCATTCCCTTGGTTGCTTGTCAACTCTTGATCGGAAACCCTTGGATGCCTCAAAACTCTCAAGTTGTTAATCATCTTCCAATCAAGAACCAGTAGACGCCGCACAACCTCAACTTCCAAGAACCTCATTCAATAAATTACCCCTCACACAAATCGGATTACTAGAGTTTGTTGTTTGTACCAACTCAAGAGCTTCTATTGATAAGTTGTTGAGGATTCGACGATTAAAATCGAGTTACGCAGCGGAAAAATAAACCGGCCTAACCAAATAAAAACCGAATCCCTAAGAGGATCGATCAAGCATCGTATATTAAATATAAATATACGAAGATAAAAGTGAAGGAGTCATATCCTCGTAGTCCTTTGATAATTTTATCTTGGTGGAAAAAATACCCAGCCAAGCATTGGTAGTTTCCGGTTATCGAAAAACCTCCGTTCCTTTTTCGTATCACCAACAATAACACGAATTTAGTTCGTTCAAGTTTGAGAATGCTCAAACACTAAATATGTCGAGTGTCTCTATGTTATCACGCGTCGGATATTGATCAGAAAAAGTATATATCAATTCGTTCTCTAAGAACACAGCTAGAAATTGATATAATATTTTTCTTCTCTTCTCTTCTTCCTTTCCTTTCTCTCTAAGATGAACGAGATGAAGAATTTTTTTTCTCTCCTCTTCCTTAGGAAGCTCATGGCCGAAAATAGTATGTGTGTGTGGGTCTTTCAACCTCACTTGGTGTATTAATCTCACTCCATATATAACACATGGTGAGATCAAATAAAGAAATAATGATATCTCATCCATTTGTCCACATATGAGATATCATCCACCACACCACACATCACACCACATGGAGACAAGTAAGGAAGCTAAAGAGCATGAAAGGGGGCAGCCCACTTGGTTAGTGAGAAAATGAGCCAAGCCATGCGGTTCGTGTACCGGATATTCGCTTGTCTAATCCATTAAGTACACTTCATTTTATCTCAAATGTATTTATACTTAATTATAATCCAATTAATTAATTTCATCAAATACAAAATTATAATAATATTTTCTTAAGAAATAATTATTTATGAATTAAATTAATTACCCAGTAATTAATTTCAACTCACAAGACTACTATGCTTTATCAAAGAAATTAAATTAGATATCCAATATCCAATATTTATGAAGAGTTAATAAATACATATTTTATCCATCAAATATTCTTGTGCGCGACTCCGTAGGTTCGTCTCAGTCGACAATTGAAGGAACTAAGGAGTACAGGTAACACTTAGCCAGTCTAGTGCCCCACACCAACCAAGAACGAATGATCATATCATTTCAAAACCATTATGTCGTGAATGCCATCTACGTATAAACCCTTCAATCATATATCCTCATCAAGTATTGGGGTCACAGTAATACCAAACCATATTATAACTTGTCTCTATGTATTTGTTAATGCAAACCTAGATCATCGAGCTCTCGTATATCAAATACAACTAGCTCTAAATGCTTTGGCCAAAGACATGAACTCATTTCCCATTAACCGCATAGAACATTTACCTGCTCACTTACAGGAGAAATAATCATATCTTGGTATTAAGTAGAGACCGTTACCTGCCACTAAGTTGCATTTCTAGGTTGACCCTACCAACCGGTGATTAGATCGTACTACTCTAATGACTAACTTAATGTCATAAGCACATCTCCTACTGAAACCTCAATTCAAAGGTCCGCGTATTCCTATCACAACCTTTCGATGCAGTCATTGATAATCCTAGAGTAAAATCCATGTGACCGAATCAAGGTGAGACATGTTCGAGTATACTAATCCCATTATAATGCCTATAACTTATGCTCCCACTAATACTTGATGAATACATGCACTCTATGTCAAAGTACATCTTATATAATTCTTGTCTAAACTTACTGCCCAGTTAAATTTTATTGACTTGCGAACCAATTAAGCATTCGAGCCCTAAACACTTCCAGTACCTATCTCATCATCTCCACAAGGAGTGGAATGCTTGCTCCAAAATGCAAGGACTATTACTTTATATACCAAGTAATAATACTCGTGATATACAACAATAAATGCCTTATTTAATTTAATATTCATAATTACAATAAAAGGCTCTGACTCTGTCATCCTATGAGTGGAATTCGAGGTCATATTTCTAACAATCTTCCATTTGCACCCAATGCCACAAGCTATGGTATCTAATACTCATACTCTCCAAATGTCGCTCTAAGACTATCTCAGATAGTGGCTTGGTCAGTGGATCGGCAACATTATTTGTTGTCTCTACTTTCTGCAGTATAACATTCCATTTTTGAACCACTTCTCTTACAAAATGATATTTTCTCTCAATATGTTTGGTTTTGTGGTGAGCCCTAGGCTCCTTAGCATGTGCAATAGCTCTGCCGTTGTCGGAAAGCAGCGTTACGGGTTGAACTGCGTCAGGAACCACTAGAAGTTCCTTAGTGAACTTCTGAATCCAAAAAGCTTCTTTAGCAGGATTGGTGGCTGCCTGATATTTGGCTTGACATGTGGAGATTGCAGTCGCATTTTGATTGGCACTTCTCCAAGATACTGCTCCACCATTCAGAGTAAATATATACCCTGAAGTGGACATCTTTGCATCCATGTCTCCTGAAAAATCAGAGTCTATAATCCCCCACTTCTAGTTCTCCACCTCCATATGTAAGAACCAAGTCTTTAGTCCTTTTCAGGTACTTAAGAATATTCGTTAGAATAGTCCAATGTTTCTGCCCTGGATTTAACTAAAAACGAATGACTACACTCACATCATAGACTATATCCAGTCTAGTGCATATCATAGCGTACATGAGGATACCCACTTCCGAAGCATAGGGTACCTTACTCATTTCCTTTATGTCTTCCTCACTTTGAGGACACATCTCTAGGAAAAGTTTTATGCCATGTCGCATAGGTAGGAACCTTCTTTTAGAATATTCCATTCTAAATCGCCTTAGGATATTTTCTGTATATAGGGCTTGGGAAAGACCTATTATTCTTTTACCTCTATCCTGGTAGAGACGAATACCCAGAATATAGATAGCTTCTCCCAATTTCATTGAGAACTCATTAGAAAGCAAGCTTTCACAGAACGGATCATTCCTACGTCTTTTCCTATTAGTAGAATGTCATCCATATATAGTATTAAGAATGCAATTTTGCTCCCACTAATCTTCTTGTAAATACAGGGCTCCTCTTTGTTTTGGACAAAATCATACTCCTTGACTGTCTCGTTAAAAGGAAGATTCCAACTTTGTGAAGCTTGCTTCAGTCCATAAATGGCATTCTGAAGTTTGCATACTTTATGAATCTCGATTTCAGATATGAATCCTTTAGGTTGTTCCATGTAAATATCCTCCTCAAAGAATCCATTTAGGAATGCTATTTCCACATCCACTTTCCATATTTCATAATCTAAGTGGGCTGCTATGGCAAACATCATGCGAATAGACTTAATTATGGCTATAGGGGAAAGGTCTCGAAGTAATCAATTCCCTCTCTTTGGGAATACCCCTTTGCCATAAGTCTGGCCTTATATGTATCAAGCTTGCCATCTCTATAAGTCTTTCCTTGTAGATCCATTTATTTCCAATAGGCACCATGCCCTTGTTGGAATATTTTATTCCAAATATTCATTATCGAGTTTTGATGATTATGTTGTTAAACAAAGTAAAACAACAAAGAAGCGAAACAAAACAACAAGAAGTTGAAGACGCAAAAAGCTAGAAAATAGCATGGATAACGCACGCTATCTGCCAGGAATAGCACACGCAATCGAAGGCTCTTAACGTACGTAATATACAAAGCATAACGCACGTAATAAGGAAGTTACCTGCAGATCAGATGATTTACGAAGCTACCTGAAGGACTTACCTGATGAAGATAGCGCACGCTACAAAGGAAGGATAACGCACGCTATCTATGGCGTCTACCGTACGTAATGAAGTTTGAATACGAATTCAAACAAGATGAACATTGGGAAAAGTCAGGGTCAAAGTCAGAGAATCAAACGGTCAGTTTGACAAAAGCATGCAACGGATATATGAGTTAACGCACGCTACGATGCAAGGTTAATGTACGCTACATCATATTGATAACGTACGTAATATGAAGCAACAACATTTGTAAATAGAGAAACGAAAGCCACTGGACTGAAACTGGAAGTCGATAATGTACGCTACAGGACATCCATAATGTACATAATGAGCCATAACGCACGCTATGAAGAAAGGCTAGCGCACGCTAGCAAGTCAAAAGTGACTAACGGCTAGTTGGATGAAAATGGCTATAAATACCAAACCACTTGGTATCAAACTACACAACAACATTGAGCAAAGCATTCATACTTGAGATATCATTGTAATCATTCTAGTTGTTGTATTTGAGCTTATATTATTTAGTGATTGAGTGTTATACATGAAATCATACAAGAGAGAAAAAAGAAAGGATACGATTGGATTTGGTGTTATTAGGATCAAGGATCCGACATTGTTAGAATCGTAATCGATATCTACGTGAGGTTTATCTAGTACCCATAGAAAGCTAGATTCGTTGATTCCTTGTACAATAGAAAAAGAAAATGGTTTAACTTGGACTGACATAAACACAAGTGATTGAAAGGTTTACTCGGAGCGATAGAAGAAGAGCTTGTCACGGTTTTCCCTCGACCGATAGAAGAGAGGTGCAGAGGTTTATCTTTAACCTATAGAAAAAGATACCGAGAGAGGACGTAGGAACGTTTGGCCGAACCTCTATAAATCCTGTGTCATTTTATTTCTTGCACCTTTATTTAAATCGTTTTCGCAACGCGAAAGGGTTTTACAACTCTATCTCCAAATGGCAATACCGTCCAATATTGCACCAACAATTGGTATCGGAGCGGTACCTCGTATAAACGCATTAACATCCGAGGAGTCAATCCAAATGGCGTTTCAACTTGCCCCGGTCCAAGGTCTTGCTGTTAACCGACCACTATTCTTTGACGGGTCTAACTTCATGACTTGGAAGAAGAAGATGTCGATATTTATCCGAGCCTACGACATCGAGCTATGGAAAGTGATTTTTCTTGGTCCCAAAATTCTAATGAACTCGAACGGAACTCTCAAAACTTTTGAATAGTATGATGATGTGGATTGGAAAAACGACCACTATAATTGCAAAGCCATGCAATTATTATATTGTGCATTAAATCTGGAAGAACACAACCGGATATCCTCGTGTGATAGTGCAAAAAAAATATGGAAAATGCTTGATGTCACACATGAAGGAACGTATCAAGTCAAGGAGACAAAGGTCAACATGCTCCTTCACGATTACGAGCTATTTCAAATGAAAGAAGAAGAATCCATCACAATTATACTCGACCGATTTTCGGTCATTACGAATGGATTGGCATGTTATGGAAAACCCCTTTCGAGTAGTGAAAAAGTTAAGAAGATCCTACGATCACTACCTCTAGAATGGGACGGAACGGTGATGGCAATAATGGAATCAAAAGATTTAAACAATCTTGATTTTAGTGCTCTCGTTGGTTCACTTATAAACTACAAGATTGTCCTAAAATCTCGGAATGCCAAGCCAAACAGTGAAATCCGGACTAATCTGGACTAAATTCTAATTTGGCCCTAGCTAGAGGCCTTATTAATTTTTCCGCAGAACAACATACTAGACTCAATTTTTGAGATTTAGGCACTGGTTTCACCTAAATCCGAGCTTCCAAGATTTTCCTATGTAATCTACAAAACAGCGGTAGAAACGGCATCTCTCACATAAAATGATAACTTTAGTTTTCGATTAAGGTTTATGCGATTCGGGTTAAGAGTTTAGTCATTTAGGGTTAACGGCGACGACAGAAAAGCAAACAAGAAGAAAAGGCCTACCTCACGACGACTATGTATCCACAGCCACAATGAGGTTCCAGATTCCTCCCGACCATCGGTTCCTTCTCCCTCTCTCTCTTTCTCTCTCTCTCTCTCTCTCTCTCTCTCTCTCTCTCTCTCTCTCTCTCTCGCTGAACCTCTCTCTCTCGCTGCACCTCTCTCTCTCGCCGGCAAGAATGGCGGTGGTCTCACGATGGCAGCAAGGGAAGGATGGAACAATTAGGGTTTGCGATGGTTTCTAGTTGGTGTGGGGCGCAAGGAGAAAAAGAGAAAAAAATAGGGTTATGGTGTTGTTTGTGTTCGACGCAGGTAGAAACGAGAATAAAAAGGGAGGGGGTCGGTTCCTTTCGTGGGCTGACCCCATGCACATCACTTTGCCAAAAAAAAATATCCATTTAGTCCCTAGGTTTCTAAAATACTCTTCTTACAACCTAAAATACATAAAATTTAACAATTAAGCCAACTAACACAACTTAAATCACTTTTGGCCTTTTCCGTCAAGCCCATTTAACAACATCTAATTAAAGAAAACATTAGTCAACATAAACATAATCCATATCGGGACACGGGCTTTTCAAATCTCCCCCGCTTGAATTAGACTTCATCCTCGAAGTCTCTGCCCGCGAATAGATCTGGGTAGTTCTCCCGCATCTCAACCTTGGGTTCCCAAGTCCACTCAGAACCCTTTCTGTGTTGCCACTGGACTTTCACTAAACGAATCACCTTGTTATGTAAGGTCCTCGTCCTCCTTTCGAGAATGGCAACCGGCTTTTCCACGAATTAAGCCGTTCGTCGATCTGAATTTACTCGAGAGGAATCACTGCAGACTCATCCACTACGCACTTCCGCAACTGCGACACGTGGAAAGTGTTGTGGATCAAACTCAACTCGTCCAGTAACTCTAAGCGATAAGCTACTTTTCCCACTCGAGCGATGATCTTGTAAGGTCCAATGTAATGGGGCCCTAACTTTCCTCGTTTACAGAACCTAATCACCCCTTTCCAGGGCGACACCTTCAACAACACATAATCTCCCACCTGAAACTCCAAATCTGATCGTCTCTTGTCGGCGTAACTCTTCTGCCGACTATGTGTAGTAACAAAACGGTCCTTCACCATATGTATCATCTCAGTCGTCTTCAGCACAACATCGGTGCTCCCCAATACCCGCTGACCAACCTCGCCCCAACAAATGGGCGTCCTGCACTTCCTACCATACAACATTTCCTACGGCGGCATGCCGATACTGGAATGGAAGCTGTTGTTGTAGGAAAACTCCGCCAAAGGAAGGTACTAATCCCAACTACCTCTAAAGTTAATAGCACATGCCCGAAGCATATCCTCAAGGGTCTGAATAGTACACTCACTCTGCCCACCGGTCTGTGGATGAAAAGTCGTGCTAAAATGTAACCGCGTACCCATCTCCTCTTGAAACCTCTCCCAAAATCGGGAGGTACAACGGGTGTCCCTGTCAGAGACAATCAAAATTGGCACCCCGTGCCTGGCTACAATCTCTCGCATGAAAATCTCTGCGAGCTTCTCCATCAAGGAGCTCTTCCTGATGGCCAAAAAGTGAGCACTCTTGGTCAGAAGATCGACAATCACCCAAATAGCATCATTCCCATGTGGTGTCCTTGGGAGTTTCGTTAATGAGATCCATTGTGATCTGCTCCCATTTCCATACCGGAATCGCTAAAGGCTACAATTTCCCATGCGGCCGCTGATGCTCAGCCTTGACTTACCGACAAGTCAAGCACACCTCTACACACTTGGCGACATCCCGCTTCATGCCCGGCCACCAATAACTCTCCCGCAGGTCGCGGTACATCTTCGTAGCTCCAGGATGAATGGAAAAATTGGATTTATGCGCCTCGTCCAACAATATCTGCCTATTCCCACCAGTGAAAGGAACCCAAACTCTACCATACGACTATCATGGACAAAATTCAGTATTTCACCTGATACTCTCTCGTGCTTGGCATTCTCGTCCATAACTGCCACTTCTTGAGCAGTACCTATCGACTCAAGGAGCGGTGCAACCATTGTTAACCGCTGACACAAACCCCGCAGTGGTTTATGTAGGTCGCACGTCGTCCAGGAATAAGTCTATAGGGGGCGAATAGACTTATTGAAACTCTTTTTCCACGAAATGATGAGTTTCTCAGCTGGTAGGTACAAATGACTTGCAGTCGTCTGTAGAAAGGTATGCAGAAGTCAGCTGATGACGAAAGCAAATAACTAAACAATGGATTAGTTAAGTAATGTATGCAGCAGATAAGTATGATGATCAAAGCAGTAAAATAAGCAGACAATTATAGTGTTCTCAGAGGTGGAGTAATTCTCTACTAATCCACTTTTATCCAAATCAGTTGGAGATGAATCCACTATAATTTTCAACCAGTGATAAATATTACAAGGAATCTACTTAGCTACAACAACTTCCAACCAGTGCAAATCCTGTCGTTGCAACTCCTTCTGACTGCCTAGCACCTTTTGATCTTTAAATCCTCGAATGACTATCAGTCAAGCACACTTCAACCAGTGAAGTACCCCGAACTCAGGTTTTAAGACACGAGTGGTTGTCTTCTCCAACTAAGAGCTTTTTTAGTATATGAACTGTGATCTCTTGCTCTTTACGATGCTATAGTTGGCTTGATTGCTTGGATTGCTTTAATTGCTTGAGAGTGTTGTTCGCATCGTACTGCTCATTTCAAATCTTCATGTATTTATCGATGTAGATCCTTGAGCTTCCTTCATAGCCATTGCAATTCCTGTAACAAATCCGTCCGTTGGAGAATAGACTTCTTTGTTTTTCTTTCCGAACGTTGCAAGGCTGGATTCCCTTATTTTAATCCATTTCCGACCATTGTGAAGACTTTCACGTTGAAGCGCCGAAACTTTAGATTATAATATGACTAAAGTCTTCGGTGGTGGGTCTGGATGAATATTTAATTAATTTGCTTTCCGGGAATCTCTCCAGTGTGTCCCTTATCGCCCACATGTGAAATTCCGTGATTATTAACTTTTCAACGTATGCTGACGTGGACTAGATTACTTGGCTGATTACTTTGACAGAACGTATCTGATCTCTTTTTGGTCAATCTGTCTGACATGCAGTCAAACTTCTCTGATGTCGGACTTCTCTGATGACTTCTCTGAGGTGACTTCTCTGATGAAGTTCTCTATCCTTATTGATCTTCTCTGATCTGAAGTCTTCTGACCTGATGAACTTATCTGATCTGATGGTCAAACTTCAGTTGACTTGATTTCGACTGATCACTTGACTGCAGTTTGGTCAAACTTCTCTGATAAATATTTTGACCAGGACTTCTCTGATAAATCTCTTTCTTCAGAACGTTGTCTGATGATAAGTCGTCTGTGGTCAACCTTCTCTGATCAGTTGAGTTGACCAGGACTTCTCTGATATGAACTTATCTGAGATTTATACTTAGCCGATTTTTAAGCGTAACTTATATGGCCTATAGAAGATTCTTATTTGGTTCTTCTTTACATTTTGCCAAGTATTCAACTATACTTCATTTGGCCTATAGAAGATACTCATTTGGTTATTCTTTACATTTTGCCAAGTATTCAACTATACTTAATTTGGCCTATAGAAGATGCTCATTGGGTTCTTCTTTACATTTTTCCAAGTACTTGAAACATACATTTGAATAAACAAACAAATACAGGGATGACATCATCAAAATCTAATAAGTATTGCTAACAAATTCCCCCTATTTTGATGATGGCAAAACTTAAGCAAGATATTCAAATGTAGAACAGGTCTGCACATGATTAAGTGCAAGACACAAATCAAAATACACTCTTGTTTTGAGACAACTGGTGGTCATTCAAATGACTGTTATATAATTTTCTGAGTTGATTACAAGTACATAGCCTGAATCATCGAACAAGTGCAGAAAATTACAAGTACTTTACAAGAAATAAAACTACAAGTACAATACAATGTCTTATCTGCCTCTGCCTCTTACTCTCCGGACAGTTTTCTTAGGAGGTCTGCGCAACTTTGCTCCAATTGGTCTCTGACAGACAGGAGCTAGTCCATACTTCCTTTTGATTGCCTTAGATGCAAAATCTTGCTCCTCTGCAGATGATAAGTTGTTTTTCACACAGAATTTCTTAATCTCACTATGCAGAGCTAGCTCATCCATATCATTGTCCATCCGAGTACGAGGTTCTTCAGCTCTAAACGGGGGAATCATGCGGTAGGCATCCCATTCTTTTGCATGTTTTATTAGAATGGTCCAGAGAGTTGGCCATGTTGAGTCCATGAAGTTGATAAACGTCTGCTGTGGGGAGCAGTCTTTATCCTGGAGTAACTCCCAGAGATAATACTTGTCAATGAACTGCTTCCTTTCTTCTCCCTACATTGGCCCAACTTTAGCTGGTAAGAATTATTCAACATGCCAAAGCTCTTTATCATCAAGAGCAGGAGTAGCCAATTCTTTCTTCTTCAGGTTAGACGACCCAGCTTCAATGAGAGGGAGGTCACTTCTCTGCTTGGTCCTCATCTCCCTTCTGACTACCTCAGCAGCATCTTCTTCCCCCTGACCTCTTGCTTCCTTTCCTCTCTCTTCCCCCTTTTTGCCAACATCAACCAATATGGCTAGCTATTGTTCAACTCGGGACATCTAATCAGACATGCCAAGTGGCATTTTGGAATTTGTAGGAGGAGAAGGAGGAGGAGGAACATTCCTATGCAGTAGAGTGTCTATTTTATCATTGATAATTTTGAGGTCAGGTTTGATCTCTGTTGATATGAGCTGGCCAACAGTCTCTTTGAGTAGTTGTTTGATTAGGTCAGCCATCTCAGTTGAGATAGGTGTTGCCTGTGGGGAATGGTATCCAGAGCTTTCAATGCCTGCAGGACGCTTGGCGATCGACCTGCCTGTCTGCAGACTCCTGTCTGCAGGAGGCTGATCAGATGGGGTTTTATCAGGGGTCCCCGATCTGTCATCCTCATTTTCTGAATGATCTGAGCTGGAGGCTTGATCAGGTGCCCCGACCTCATCTTCATCTCCGGCATCATCTTCATCCCCGACATCCTCCTTCTTCTCTTCTCCTTTTCCTTCATCATCATGATCATCTTTTTCTTTCTCAGGTTCCTTCTCATCTTCTTTTTCTTTTTATTCTTCCTTCTCATCTTCCTTTTCTTTTTCTTCCTCTTCAACTTCTTCTCCTTCTTCATGTTCTTCGACTTCATCTTCCTCAAATTCTTTTTCGACTAATATTTTTTATTCTTCTCCTTCTACCTTCTCTTCCTCCACAATTTCTTCAATTCTTATTTCCATAACTTTTTCACCTTCTTCTTCATCCTCATCTACAATCCCAGTCAAAACACCTTCCATAACACTAAGGATGAACTAGTCTATGTTGATTTTGAAATTAGACATGAACCAGTTCTTCTAGAGCATTAAAATCACATCTGTCTCATGGCAAAAATGCATGAGCGCTTGCTTCGTAGCCTGGGGAAAGTCCCAGCTACTCATCTCAACAAAGGATTGTATTTGAGTGAATGGAAAAGATTTTAAGGTCTTACATTCTTCAAAAACATTTACAAAAGAAACCTTGAGTGAGTGGTGTTTTACCATATGTAATTGATCAATGGATAGCTCCAGGGGATTGTTTTCCAGCAGATTGAATGTGTAATCAGCTTTAGGAATGTTGATGGTTAAGTCTGCTTCTTCCTCTTATGTCATCCTGGGAAGAGTCAGCAGAGGAATGATTTCAGCCTTCAGGCGTGGGTGAACAGGCTGTTCCTCTTCATCTGGGAAAGGGGCAGGCGCAGGTGAGTAAGGTGTCTGCTCTGCCTCTGCAAAGTCCAGGCGTCTACTAGGCTCTTGGGAGAAGGCTCAGATGGTGATGTGATGTGCACTACCTCCTATGCGGTTGCATTCCTTTTGAATCTCAAAGCTATAGGGGTGTTGTCTGAGTCCGAAT
Source organism: Orobanche coerulescens (assembly GCA_033398695.1). Taxonomy (NCBI): domain Eukaryota; kingdom Viridiplantae; phylum Streptophyta; class Magnoliopsida; order Lamiales; family Orobanchaceae; genus Orobanche; species Orobanche coerulescens. The sequence continues at coordinate 94,783,436 of CM065816.1, forward strand.
GATCTACAGATGATTCATGCTCTGCAGGTCGGGTAGATGTGGTCTCTTCTGCAGGTAGGTCTTCGGCTGGCTGTTCTGGAGCATCAGAGCGGACTTCCTCGGAGTCTGAAGGCGCTCTGTAAGGAGTGGGTCCACTAGTCATCTCTTTCAACAACTGGGAGGCTTTTCTTTCTACGGCCAACTTCTTTAGCGTTTCTTGGTTCAAGTGACCAAGCTTTTTGTTCGCATGGAAGGGGTCCGCAGATCCCTTCGCTTTACCGAGGAACTCTAAGATCCAACTGATCTGGGTTCCGTATGCCATGTTTGTCTTAAATTTCTTTTCCTCTTAAATCCAATTAGCCTTGTTGACTTCTCGGACTATCTGCTTGTAAATGTAATCAGGCCAGTTAATCCTCTGATCTTGGATAAGTGGTTCCAGCACCATATATTTTGTGGATGACAGCTGGTCGTAGTTGCCTGCCATCCCCATTACGATTTTATTAGTAATGTACAGGACGTATTTGTACTCCTTTTTCAAATCTCCTCTCTTCGCCGTAAGTTTAACTTTTGTCGGCTGCTCAGGTAGATTAATATCATACCATGTTTCCACTGAGCTCTGTTTGAGGGCTTCCACCGCAATGCCTCAAGCCTTCATCTTGAATGCATCCGCAACAGTCTGGGGAGTAATCTTCACCTCTTCCCCGAAAATCAAACTTGCGATTCCGTCTTCGGTGACCTCAGCTTCTTTGAAGAAACAGATAACCGCTTCCTTGTATAAAAATTTGGGTTTGATATCCAAATAGGGGTAAATCCCATTTTTCTTCATCCTCCTGATGACGTAGTGCATATCGTTCTGCAGATTTGCCTCGAGCAATCCTTCAAAATCGACCACCAGACTAAAAATGATCTGGTCCTTTACAAGCTTGAGATTGACGCCTTCGAAATATTGGGTGGCCTCTATTTCTGCAAAATATTAAGTTTTTCGCTGAGTGTATAGAGTATTCAAAAGATTTTCTGCTTCTTGAAAAATTAGGTTTTCGAAAGCTTGGAGACGGTAAAGTTGTGAAATAATGTCCGCCGCCTTAAATAAATAAATGAAAAGATGTTTTGAATTTAATATTAATTTAAATTAGTGTAGGTCCAGTTTTAAAAATATGACGGTTGAGTTTTTAATTGGACATAGTGGAGGTCGTGTGAATATGTAGTTGCCATGTGTAAATAAATAATAGTATTATATTCAAGAGTCGGTCAGGGATAGAAAACTTAGCTGGTTGACTGTTTGACTCGTTGACTGCTCTGCATCAGGTGAGTTGTATCGCCTGTGGTTTCGATCAGCTAGGTTCCTTCGTATGTCCTTCATCTTCTCGTCTGATCTGCTTCAGGCAGCTTTCTCATCTGTACTGGATTCCCAATCTAGTAATCCAAGTTCCCTACTCAGCTCCAAAAAACTTTCTTCTGGCAAAAGTTTGGTGAATATGTCGGCGATTTGGTATTCAGTGCTGACTCTTTCCACTCTAACTCTTTGGTTAAGCACATGGTCTATGATGAAGTGATGCTTGACATCAATGTGCTTCGTCCTTGAGTGCAATACTGGATTGTTGGTTATAGCAATTGCGCTGTTGTTATCACACCATATTGGGACTTCATTTGCAATGATGTTGTAGTCCCTTAGCTGTTGTCTGATCCATAGAATCTGTGCACAACAGCTGCCTGCAATTAGGTATTCTGATTATGTTGTTGAAATTGAGTTAGATACCTGCTTCTTGCTAAACCAGGATATCAGTCTGGTTCCTAGGAATTGGCACGTTCCACTGGTGCTTTTCCTATTAATTTTTCATCCTGCGAAGTTTGCATCTGAGTATCCTGATAGCTCAAAGTTATCATCTTTAGGATACCATAGTCTAACATTGACTGTGGACTTAAAGTATTTGATAATCCTTTTAGCTGCATCCTGGTGAGACTGCTTGGGCTTGGATTGAAATCTTGCACATACACACACGGCATATGATATGTCTGGTCTGCTTGCAGTCAGATAAAGGAGTGATCCAATAAGTCCACTGTAGTGGGTTCGATCCACTGATATGCCTCCTTCATCTGCATCTAGGTGTGTGCTTGTGCTCATAGGGGTTCTTACTTGTTTGGCTGACTCTATTCCAAATCTCTTGATTAAGTCTCTTGTGTATTTGGCTTGATTGATGAAAATTCTATTATTTATCTGCTTGACTTGCAATCCTAGAAAGAAATTAAGTTTTCCCATCATGCTCATCTCAAATTCTCTTTGCATGAGATTTGAGAATTTTTCTCACGGTTCTGGATTGCTTGAGCCAAATATGATGTCATCCACATATATTTGAACTAATAATATGTGGTTTTCATGCTCTATTCTGAATAGAGTCTTGTCCACTTTACCTTTGCTAAATCCATTCTTCTCTAGAAACACAGAGAGTGTTTCATACCATGCTCTCTTGGAGCCTGCTTGAGTCCATATAGAGCTTTCAAAAGCTTGTAGACTTTGTCTCCTTTGACAAATCCAAGGGGGTTTCTCCACATAGACTTCTTCTTCTAGAATTCCATTGAGAAAGGAACTTTCACATCTATTTGGTAGACTTCAAAATCCTTGAATGCTGCATATGCAAGGAATAGTCTGATGGCTTCCAGTCTTGCAGTAGGTGCATAAGTTTCATCAAAATCATTTCCTTCACATTGTGCATATCCTTTGGCGACTAATCTGGCTTTATTCCTAACAACAGCTCCATCTTCATCACATTTGTTCTTGTACACCCATTTGGTGCCTATAACCTTCTTGTGATCTGGTTTGTCTGTTAGTTCCAAGACATTGTTTCTCTCTATTTGGTTGAGCTCTTCTTGCATTGCATTGATCCATGAGTAATCCTCTAATGCTTGCTCTGTTGTCCTGGGTTCCATTTGAGACATGAAACAAGAGAACATTACCATTCCTGGTGGTACTGTAGATTGTCTGGTTCTGATTCCATCAGTTAGGTTTCCAATGATCTGTTGAATGGGGTGATCTCTAAGCCATTTGGGGATTTCTTCTTCTTCTTCAGGGTTTGTTCCCCCTGTAGAGTTGCTTAGGTGGACTTCTTCTCTCTCTTCTTCAGCTTGGTTCTGATCTCCTTGGTCTGCAACTAGATCAGCTACGGTCTTGTAATCTGTAGGTGGGGATCCTGTATGATCTGCATATGGGTCTTTATCAGCTACAGATGGGTCTTCATCAGCAGCAACTAAATCAGGTAGGTTTTGAGGTCCTATCTGATCTGCAGTTGGGTCTCCAGGCTCATTTGTAGGTGAGTTCATCATTCCTGTATCATGAACGATGACTTCTTCCAGGGTGGCAGTTTTGAGCTTATTCGCAATTGATTCCACCTGTTTCCTGTACTCAACAGTAGACTTATCAAATACAACATGAGGTGTTTCTTCCACAACTAAGGTTCTTTTGTTAAATACTCTATATGCCTTGCTTCTTTGAGAGTATCCCATAAAGATACTATCATCAGTTTTAGCATCAAAGGCATTTAGTTGGGTTTTACCATTGTTGTGGATGAAACACTTACAACCAAAAATATGAAAATATGCATCAGTTGGTGTTCTGCCATTCCACACCTCATAGGGAGTTTTGCCATGTCTCCCTACAATCATACTCCTGTTCTGAGTGTGGCATGCTGTGTTGACAGCTTCAGCCAAGAACCATTTTGGCAGGTCATCTTCTGCAATCATGGACCTGGCAGCTTCCTTCAGGGTTCTGTTCCTTTTTTCAGCAACACCATTCTGCTGTGGAGTCTTGGCTGCAGAGAGCTCATGCTTGATCCCATTCTGATCACTGTATTCAGTGATTGTTTTGTTGAGAAATTATCCTCCTCGATCTGATCTGATCTGATCTTGATGATTGAGAGGGATTTCTCATTCTGGATCTTCCTTAGCAGCTCAGGTAGTTTTTTCAAAGTTTCACTCTTTTTATAGAGAAAAACAATCCATGTATATCTTGAGTAGTCATCTACTACTACTAGAGCATTCTTTCTTCCACTCAACGTCCTTGGCTTGATGGGTCCAAATAGATCCATATGAAGTAGATCTAAGATCCTTGTGGTGATAGTGGTAGGTTTAACTAGTTTAAATGATGCTCTTGTTTGTTTCTCTTTCTGACATGCATCACAGAGAGATTCCTTTCGGAATACTTCTTCTGGAAGTCCTCTGACCAGTTTTTGAGAACTGATCTTGTTGATGGCTTTGAAGTTCAGGTGACATAGTCTTTTGTGCCACAACCATCCATTCTCAGCTATTGTCTTGGATAGAAAATAGGTGTTGGGAGTTCCTGTGTTCCAATCTATCATATAGACATCTCTTCTTCTGAACCTTATAGCTTCACTTCTCCAGATAGGATATCTATCACCATGCATTTCCAAATGGTGAAGACTACTAGATTCTTCTCATCACAGAACTGACTTATGCTCAAAAGATTGTACTTGAGCCCTTTGATATAATGGACTTTGGATATTGTTATGTTCCCTCTGTGCAGCTCTCCAAATCCTCTTGTTTGACCTCTAGAGCTATCTCCAAAGGTTACATCTGGGCCTCTTTCCTTGGTATAATTTGATAGCACCTTCGTGTTCCCGATCATGTGCCTTGAGCATCCAGAATCTACAAACCATTCTTCACCTCCTATATTTGAATTTGTGGAAATGTGGTAGTAGTCCTTCCACCTTTTCTGCAATCAAACAAGCAGAGATTTAGGTACCCAAATCTGTGTGGGTCCTCAGGGGTTAGTTGGTTTCCTGGAGAAATAATTTCTCCTTGGATTATGGAAATTATGGTGATTGCCCCTAAAAGGTGTGTATGGTCTGGGCCTATATCCTTGGTTAGGATTGTGTACTGGATATGCCTCATAAAATTGGTGGTGTGGGCCATTCCTAAATCTTGGCTGAAACCATTTATAAAATATTTGAGGTCTCCACACCTGTTCGTTTTGAAAATTAGGATAACCTTGAGGTTTCCATTTGCCCCTCCCATTTTGAAATCTATTTTTGGGGAGTCTTTGATAATAGTGGGCATGTTGTCTAGGCTGCTGCTTTTGCCTTGGCCATTGCCTAGTCTCTTGTCTAGGTAGCTGCCTTGTATAACTTGGCTGCCGCCTAAACTTTTGACTTGGCTGCTGCTTATTTTTAAAAACAGGTTTGTAAGTTGGATCAGCACACGGGACAAGTGTTTCTCCCTTGATGAAAGTAGTTTTAGAACTAGATGGAGTGTTGGGGTCATATCAAAGGCCTGATTTGGAATATAGTGGCCTTTTATTCATACACAATTCATCCAAGGTTATAGAAGCTTTGAGAGATGTTATGTCAATAGCCTGTGTGTTACTTAGCTGTGTCAGTTTAGCAAACTCATATTTAACATGAGCAAGTGCAGCTGATTTCTCACTATTTAAAACAGTTAATCTTTTGATCTCAACTGTAGTATTATCAGCCTGGTTTTTCAACTTGTCTTCAGCCTGTTTTTCAAATTTAGATTTGGTTTTAATTAACTCTAGGCTGAGTTTTTCAAAGTTATTTTTCAGCTGCCTATACTCATCTTGCAGCTAGGTCTTCTCGGCTGATACAGTCAAGTGTGCAGATTTTAATTTCTCAAAATCTTTGAGAAGCTGATTGACAGACTCGTGTAAGTCTATATCCTGAGACATGTCTGAGCTGTTATTATTTGAAATTGAGGGTTTTGATGTTACCTCTTCATCATCTAAGTTGGCCATCAGGAAATTATACTCCTCATCATCATCAGAGAGGAATCCACTGCTGGAGTCTACTCTCTCTTGGTCTTCTCCAATGAAAGCTTTTCTCTTATCTTCTTTTCTGCTCACTTCTTTCTTGCCTTCATCCTTCTTGATATCAGGACAATCAATTTGAATATGTCCTGTCTTATGGAAATTGTAGCACTCCACCTTCCAACTTCTAGCCTTTTGATTTCTCCTGGGATTTTCTTTATAATTTTTCTTATATTTGGAGTAATTCTTCCGGAAGTTGCTGAATCTCTGCATTATAAAGGCCATTTATTCCTCAAAATCTAGGGGATTTGGAGGCTTGACTTTATATAAGCTCTTGGGGGGGGGGGGACTCAGCTGCAAACGCTATTCCCTTCTCTGCAGGCTTGGTTGATGATGAACTTAGAAGCTCAAACTCATAAGCCTTTAGGTCAGAGAATAGCTCTTGGATCTTTATTTTGTTAAGATCCTTAGATTCTCTCATGGCCACTGCCTTCATATTCCATTCTGGATTGATAGATCTTAGAACTTTCAGGTCCATCTCCCTGTTGCCATATGTTTTTCCGAGAGAATTAATTTCATTAATTATCTCTCTGAATCTTGTGTCTACTTGGTCGATAGACTCTCCATTCTTCATCTTGAAGTTGTCAAACTTTTGGGTAGTGATTGACAACTTGATCTCTTTTATTAGCTCAGTTCCTTCACACATCATAGCTAGAGTATCCCAAATTTCTTTGGCATTCTTGCAATTCTTGATCTTGACCATTGCTGATTTGTCAAGAGTTTGATACAGCATGTCTATGGCCCGGTTGTCAAGATTGGCCAGCTTTTTTTCTTCGGTAGTCAGCTCCATCCTCTTCTTGGGGATCTTCTCTGGCTTCCCGGCTGCTATCTCCTCAAGGGTGTTGTCCTTCTCGAAAATTAAAGGAACGTCTTCGATTATGCACCACATGTCGTCATGGATGGAAGATAAATGTGCCTGCATCCTTATCTTCCAAAGATCATACTCGTCAACTGAAAAGACAGGTAACCTAGAGTGCATGTGTTGCATGTGTTCCATTCTAAAATGAGAGAGAGATATATATCCTCGATATATGGATATGGTTAAGAAAACTTGAACCAACCGCTCTGATACCACTTGTAGGTCACAAGTCGTCCAGGAATAAGTCTAGAGGGTGGGTGAATAGACTTATTGAAACTCTTTTTCCACGAAAGGATGAGTTTTTCAGCTGATAGGTATAGATGACTTGAAGTGGCCTGTAGATAGGTATGCGGAAGTCAGCTAATGACGAAAGCAAATAACTAAACAATGGAACAGTTAAGTAATGTATGCAGCAGGTAAGTATGATGATGAAAGCAGTAAAATACGCAGGCAGTTATAGTGGTCCCAGAGGTGGGTTAATCCTCTACTAATCCACTTTTCTCCAAATCAGTTGGAGATGAATCCACTATAATTTTCAACTAGTGATAAATATTACAGGGATTCTATTTAGCTACAACAACTTCCAACCATTGGAAATCCTGTCGTTGCAACTCCTTACGACTGCCTAGCACCTCTTGATCTTTAAATCCTCGGATGCCTATCAGTCACGCACACTTCAACCAGTGAAGTACCCCGAACTCAGGTTTTAAGACAAGAGTGGTTGTCTTATCCAACTAAGAGCTTTATTAGTATATGAACTGTGATCTCTTGCTATTTACGATGCTATAGTTCGCTTGATTGCTTTAGTTGCTTGAGAGTGTTGTTCGCATCATACTGCTCATTTCAAATCTTCAGGTATTTATAGATGTAGATCCTTAAGCTTCCTTCATAGCCGTTGCAATTCCTGTAACAAATCCGTCCGTTGGAGAAATAAACTTCTTTGTTTTTCTTTCCGAATGTTGCAAGGCTGGATTTTCTTATTTTAATCCATTTCCGACCATTGTGAAGACTTTCACATTGAGGCGCCGAAACTTTAGATTATAATATGACTGAAGTCTTAAGTGGTGGGTCTGGATGAATATTTAATTCATTTGCTTTCCGGGAATCTCTCTAGTTTGTCCCTTATCGCCCGCATGTGACTTTCCGTGATTATTAACTTTTCAACGCATGCTGACGTGGACTAGATTACTTGGCTGATTACTTTGACAGAACTTATCTGATCTCTTTTTGGTCAATCTGTCTGACGTGCAGTCAACCTTCTTTGATGTCTGACTTCTCTGATGACTTCTATGAGGTGACTTCTCTGATGAAGTTCTCTTGACTGATCTTCTCTGATCGGAAGTCTTCTAACCTGATGAACTTATCTGATCTGGTGGTCAAACTTCAGTTGACTTGACTTCGACTGATCACTTGACTGCAGTTTGGTCAAACTTCTCTGATAAATATTTTGACCAGAACTTCTCTGATAAATCTCTTTCTTCAGAATGTTGTCTGATGATAAGTCGTCTGTGCTCAACCTTCTCTGATCAGTTGAGTTGACCAGGACTTCTCTGATATGAACTTATCTGAGATTTATACTTAGCCGATTTTTAAGCCTAACTTATATGGCCTATAGAAGATACTCATTTGGTTCTTCTTTATATTTTTCCAAGTATTCAACTATACTTAATTTCACCTATAGAAGATACTCATTTGGTTCTTCTTTACATTTTGTCAAGTATTCAACTATACTTAATTTGGCCTATAGAAGATAGTCATTTAGTTCTTCTTTACATTTTGCCAAGTACTTGAAAACATATATTTGAATAAACAAACAAATACAGTGATGACATCATCAAAATCTAATAAGTATTCCTAACAGTTCACCAACCGGATGTCGACTAAGTGCGTCTGCAACAACATTTGCTTTACCCGGGTGGTAAAGTATCTCACAATCGTAGTCCTTGACTATGTCAAGCCACTTCCTCTGACGCATATTGAGGTTTTGCTGGTCCTTCAAGTATTTGAGGTTTTTATGGTCAGTGTATATCGTACACTTTACGCCACACAAGTAATGCCTCCAAATCTTGAGGGCAAACACCACTGCTCCCAACTCTAGGTCATGAGTCGGGTAGTTCGCCTCATGAGGCTTCAACTGTCTCGAAATGTAAGCTATGACCTTACCGCGCTGCATGAGCACGGCGCCCAAACCCTGGTGAGAAGTGTCACAATACACTACTAGATCCTCCATACCCTCGGGCAAAGTCAACACCAGAGCCTCGCATAAACGTCTGTGCAGCTCCTCAAAAGCCTTTTGCTGCTCCTCACCCCAACTAAATGCCGCAGATTACTTCGTCAATCGGGTCATAGGTAAAGCAATATTGGAGAAGTCCTGAATAAATCTCCGGTAGTACCATGCTAACCCGAGAAAACTCCGTACTTCAGTGGGAGTTTTCAGCACTTCCCGCCGCATCACTGCCGTAATCTTGGCCGAATCGACCATAATACCATTTTGGTTCACCACATGTCCTAGGAATTGGACTTCCCGTAACCAGAACTCACACTTGGAGAACTTTGCATAAAGTTTCTCCCACCTCAAAACTTCCAAGACTTCTCGCAAATGCATCTCGTGCTCTTCCTTCGACTTCGAATACACAAGAATATTGTCGATGAACACAATCACTGATAGATCCAGCATCGGCCTGCACACCCTATTCATAAGGTCCATGAACGTTGTTGGTGTATTGGTGAGCCCGAAAGGCATCACCACAAACTAATAATGGCCGTAACGTGTACGAAAGGCCGTCTTTTCCATATCCTCACTCCTCACCCGCATATGATGATACCCCGATCTCAAATCAATCTTACAGAACCACGAGGCTCCCTATAGATGGTTGAACAAGTCATCGATTCTTGGCAGAGGATAACAATTCTTCACCGTATGCTGATTCAACTCACGGTAGTCAATACACATCCGCTGGCACCCGTTCTTCTTCTTTACAAAAAGAATTGGGGCTCCCCACGAGGAATAACTCGGCATGATGAACTCATTTTCGATAATTTCCTACAACTAAGTGTACAACTCTTTCATTTCCGGTGGAGCCAGGCGATAAGGTGCCTTGCCACTGGAACAACACCCGGAATCAAGTCAATGCGGAACTCCACCTGTCGCTTGGGAGGTATCCCTGGTAAATCGTCGGGAAATACATCAGCAAACTCCCGTACAACTAGCACATCCTTCGCAGTCTTCTTCTCTTCGCCTCCGCGCGTATGTATCACATACGCTAAATACCCCTGACCACTGTGCTGTAAGTACCTTCGCGCTCTCGCAGCCGAACATATCGCTGAGGCCCGCCTGGGCGAGTCTCCCTAAAGCAGCAGTTCTCCCCCGTTTGGGGTCCGAACCCGGATTTGTTTGCGACGGCAAATAATATTAGCATCAAAAGCATCCATCCAATCCATGCCCACAATCACGCACAACTCACGCATAGCAATTGGAATCAAATCTATAGGAAATCTCACACCAGAGATTTCCAAAGTGCATCCCCAATACACACTTGTAACCGTCAAGGTCCTGTCATCCGCAACCTCAACCACAAGTGGACAACCTAACCGACCTACAACTCGGCCCAAACACTCACTAAAAGTGTGAGATACGAACGAATGAATAGCCCTGCTATCAAACATCACCACAACAGACACCAAGTTAACTAAGAATGTACCTGATCATATCGTTTAAACAAAAACAATTACATGCAATAATCAAATAGTGAAAAAGGAACAAGTGATGAAATATACCTGTCACCACTCTAGGCGTAGCCTACACCTCCTCCACTTTAAGCTGGTGCACTCTACCTCGGGCCACCTCAGGTCTAGCCTGACCCACGCTGCCATCAGCAATATGCAAGGGGGCAGCCACAGGGGCTCTTTGGGCCCCACCTCCATCAGCAACCCTCTGATTCGGGCAATTGGCCTTTATGTGGCCCGTCTATTTACAGTTAAACAGACCATCAATGGTACCCTACAATCACGGCCAAAGTGTCCTACCTATCCACACTTGAAACACTTGTCATCTCTCTTTCCGTTACCATCCCTGGGCTTAAACCCACCATTCCTTTGACTCGAGCGTGAGTCCGAGAACTTCGTATTCTTTAGAACACCTAATATCGATGCCACGGTCTACACTGCCTTCCTCTTCTTGGCCTGCCTCTCTAGCTCAAGTTCCCATCTCCGGGCAGCCTCCATCAACGCAGCTAGTGAAGCATAATGCGCAGTACTCACGAACTCCCTGATCTCTGTATGTAACATATCCTTGTACCGCGTCATCTTCATGTCCTCAGAAGCTGCATACTGAGGGAAAAACAGTGCCATCTCCGTGAACATTCGATTCATCTCCTTCACAGTCTCCGTAGTCTGTGTGAGCTCCAATAATTCTTTACCAATCCTCTCCATCTCCACTGGAGGCATATATTCCGCACAAAAACGTACTATGAACTCCTCCTAGGTAAAGGTAGTGCGCTCAGTAAGCGTCAACGCAGTAGCACACCAGTCTTTTGCTCCGTCTCGTAACAGGTTCACCGCGAATGAACCTTCAGGTTCTCTGATCGTTTGGAGTTTACCTTGTTGAGGGTATTCTCGGTTATTGTTGATCCTTTGTCGATCGTGTTTGGAGTTTACCATGTTGAGGGTATTCTCGGTTATTCTTGATCCTTTGTTGATCGTGTTGGAGTTTACCATGTTGAGGGTATTCTCGGTTATCGTCGATCATTTGTTGATCATGTCGGAGTTTATCGTGTTGATGGTATTCTCGGTTATCGTCGATCCTTTGTTTGTCGTATTGGAGTTTATCATGTCGATGATATTCTCGGTTGATGTATTGGTTGATCATTGTTATTGATCGTATGAGCATTCAGACTGTACGTCGATGTTTCGGGATTTGTTATCACTGTTTGGTGGTAGTTGATCTATAGATATATTGTGTGTTATTGGATTCTATTCCAGATTGAGATTTGACGGTGCAATCCGACGGACAGGATTTAGCACAGATGGTTCATTCCACACTTATGAGTTATGATGATGTTTTGATGATTTTTGAGTATTGTTGTGATACAATAAAGATGGATGTAGTTGAGTTCATTTCATCATTTGAGAATGCGAAATGTGGATGATGGTAAGGATTGATTTGTTATGGATTGCTATGGATTGGTAAGGTTATGACGGTAAGATTACATTGGTAGTATTCTTACTTTGTTATTACATTGGTATGTAATTATTTATGATGATGTGATCGATATCATTGTTGAGTATTGTGGCTGACCCCATCGCGGGCTTTATTTTTAGGTACTCGGAGATCGAGCTAATAGTGGTCGTGAAGGGATGAGCTTCCCGGGTGATACTGGCTGTGGCTAGACGTGCTGCCGGGCCGGAACCGCCGGTTTCGGGCCTCGAACCGGCGGTCCTCGGTCCCCAAAACAAGGGACCGAGCCCGGCCCGTAAACTTGCCCGGCCTCCCGTGCCGGGCTAGAAACCCGGCGGTCCAGAGCCGGGCTAAAACCGGCGGTCGCCTTGATTTTTTTTTTTTTTAACTTTTATTATTATTTTTTTATTTTATTCTTGTATATTTATTACTTTTATGAAATGAAAATGATAATTCTTAATGTTTTGATTTTTTTTTTAAATATTTAAAAACTCATTAAATTGTTGAAAAATGAATAAGGAAAATTATAACAAATAAGTTTGCATTAAGAAAGAGGAAAATTACAAATTAATAAGGACACAATAATTTTGCAAATAAATAAGGACAATAATTTTGCATTAAAAATGAGGAAAAGTACAACAAATAAGTGAAGCACAATTTAAGAAGTTTTACACTTGAATTCTTGAAATGAAAAATAATAATAATAAAGGACTTGAGCTCTCTACTCCACATCCGATCGATCCGTCTCGGTGAAGGCTTCATCTTCGCTCTCATTTGCATCGTCCCATTCGGTTCTTGAGCTCTAAGGTCGGCCCTACACCAATCGTCGAGCAACATGGTAGCTTCAATGTTCGCGGCTTCATCCTTGATCTTCTTTGATCTAGCATAAGTCCTCCGATGCTAAAGGCTTGTTCTACGGACACGGTGGATGCCGGACGGCAAATAACTCCTTTGCAATGATGGAGAGTATTGGGTACTCCTCTCTCTTCGACCACCACTTTAACACATCGATCGACGGACCACTATCTTCAACACCAAATACAAAACGAGTTTGCAAGAACATATCTAATTCACTATTACCTTGCCCCATTGGAAGTTCATTGCTCCTATTTTGCATCATTCCATGCATTTGTTGAACTAAAGGATCACTTTCATTCATCTCAAAAGGAAAATCACATGAAGGCATCATAGATGAAGGCATTGTAGAAGAAGGAAACTCACTACCATGTTTTAATCTATATTCTTGAAAAATAGATCTCAAACTCCTATCAAGATCTATCTTGATTTGTGGCACGGAAGGAAGATCAAAGAAGACCCCTTCACCATCAATTACAACATCACTCAAGTCCATTTGAGCAAAAGCATCATAATAAATACCAAGCATTTGACAAACACCATCATACTTCCATTTAGGATCTAAGCACTTAGCAAGTAAGAAAACCATAGGAATCTCCCTAAAATACTTGAGCCATTTTTGAACCATAAAATAAATCACACCTTGCATGTTTGGCCTACTAAAACAACTCTTAAAAGACAAGGCAATATACATGCAATGTTCCAACACTTTAACGGAAGTACAATAATAAACACCCGATAATTGTTTAGTAGCATTATGAAAAACTTTTAACAAACGATACAAATCCATACATGAATCCCAATGACTCTCATTAAGAACTAATTGCATGTTTGAGAACTCTTTCCTAAAAAATCGCATAAATAACTCTTATACTCTAGTGTACTATTAATCATCTCATAAGTAGAGTTCCAACGATGAGATACATCTAATTTGAAACAAGTATAAACAATACCCTTTGCACGACAATATTTTTGCCATTTTTTCCCCAATGTTTTTGATTTGTGCAAATACTTAACGGCATTTTTAATAGGAACAACGGAATCTTGAAAAATACTAAGCGCATCTTGAACACATAAATTTAAAATATGACAAATGCATCTAGAATGAAAATATTTTCCTTCAAATGATGGTGCACATGCTTCAACAAGTTCCGAAATACTAGCGGTGTTCGCCGATGCATTATCAAAACCAACGGAAAATACCTTGTTAACCAAACAATACTCATTTAAAACCGTAATAATAATTAAAGCAATATTTTGAGCCGTGTGAGGCTCTTCAAACTCCCTAAAGGCAATCAAACGTTTTTGCATAATCCATTTTGCATCAATCCAATGACAAGTAATTCCCATGTAACTATTTTTATTATAAGCATCGGTCCAAACATCGGCACAAATAGAAACTTTTTGAGACAAACGAACTAAATATTTCATTAAATCTTGTTTTTGTCAAAGCATTGTCTCCTAATTCTCTTAAGCATTTGAGTTCTAGCTACCTTGCTAACATTAGGCCCCAAACCATCTTTATAAGAAGCTTCATACGTTATTCTATCCGCATAATTAAAAGGTTGTTTTTCCATGGCACAATATCTAGCACAAGCATCTTCATATCGATTTTTTTCAAATTTAAATAAAGCGGAAGAAGACATACCCGTCGCCGAATTTGAACTAGTAGTACCTCGAATTTGCGTTTGAGTAGTAGATATTCCATACTCGAATGGATGAAACCCCTCCATGTGCCTTTGTAGTGTTCCGTAGCCTCCCTTCTCGATCCATTTGTAGTGCTTTGTGCAATAGTTGCAATAAGCAATGAATCTCTTTCGACCATCGGATAAAGGAGGTTCTCCTTCGTTGATAGGAGCCAATTCTTTTTTAAAATGTTTAACGAAGATTTCGGACTTGAGAGGCTTAGGCTTACTTGTTGGCGGAGGAGGAGGTTGGTTTTGTTCGTCTTCTTCATGCTCTTCGTCCTCTTCATGTTCATCATCATTTGTTGAGCCACGAAATTCGTATCCCGTGCTCTCCATCGTATGAACCATTTCTTCAAATCGGGCATCTTCTTCGGCTTGAATTCGTTCGGCGACTTGTCTAGAAATGTCCTCCGCCAAATCGGCCCTTCTAGGCCTTTGAGTTTGAGGTTGAAAATTTCCTCCTCCACTTCGTTGGCCAAGTTCAATGGCCTTGCCCTTGCCCTTGTTAGTGTTGTTCTTTGAGGTAGACATAGAGATAGTAAATAGAGAGTAGAGTAGAGAGAGTAGAGATTGAATTTTTAGAGAGAATTAGAGTGTGATTAATGGTGAATTTTGAGTTAGGAAGATGTAGTATTTATAGTGGGGATGGGTAGGGAAAGGGGGGTATTAATGGGGTATTTTGGGGGGGGGGAAGGGGCTGCCAACGGCTCCAAAAAGGACATAGCCGTTGGCATTTTGGCGAATGATCGATCACGCTCTTTTTTTCGTATTTTCCGTTAGGCCGTCGGTCGGCCCACGGCCGATGCAAACCGACGGGCCTTTTAGGACCGGCGGGCTCAACTGGCCGGTCCAGCGGTCCAATTCCCGACCTAGCCCGGCCCTAGCTTTTCGGTCCCGGTCCGGTTCGGGCCCGTTGACCGGCGGTCCCGGGCTAAAACCGTTGACTTAGGGCCGGTTTAGGGCCAAAACCGGCGGGCCTAAAAGCCCAGGTACGTCTAGCTGTGGCATGTTTTCGGAGAATTGAGTATTCTTTCTGGTTGTTTTATTTCCACTGCAAATGTATATTTTGAATTGTGTTTATATCCGCTGCGTGTGTGTATTTTAAAATGACTTTTCGGTATTTTTACCAACTCATGTATAACTTTCAAAATGGCTTTTTGGTATTTTTCAAACTTGGGTCATTTCGTTAAACCCTTTTTCCTAAACTATTTTATCGGTATGTTTAAGTGGTGGCTTAGCGTACATTTTGAAACTGTCGAGATTTGGCATTTCGCCTTGTATTTTCAAATAGTGTTTGATGATGGTATTTGAGAACTATGTTTTGGTAAATATTTTGGGTATTTAGAATATTACCGTCATCGGCCTTTTGGCGTTTTTAAACGTTTTTTAAAATAGTTTTTAGCCTGGTGGGTTCCGGCGCGGGGGCCCACGACGTTGTAACATCCCGGATGGTTTTGGGGGCATTACAGAAGATGGTATCGGAGCTTGGGTTTTGTAAATCCCGGGCGTGTGTGTTGTGTGGCTCTACCAGTACGGTAGTAGCGTGACTTTTGAAAATGATTTTCTGACTTTTGAGTCAAACCGATTTTGGAGGTTCCAACATTTTTTGAGATCTTTTCAAATTGCTATTTGTGATATTGGTGTGTGTTGGTATTGTGTTGAGACTTTGTATGGGAGTCGTGTGCTAGAATCACGGGAGATCATCGGCTTCACGTACCTGTAAGTATACTGTTTTGGTTATTCGCTTGTGGCGACGATTGATTGCTTTTGTGATGGGTTTGGAAATTTTGGGTTGATCTATTGTTTGTGATAGGATTGCAAGTTTCGAGGACGAAACTAATTTTAAGGGGGGTAGTATGTAATATTCAGATTTTCAATATCTGAGATATACTGGATAGTTTGGTGTCTATACAGTATGGATAAAATAATTTGAGGAATGAGACAGTTGTATTTGTATAATTGACGTAATTGGTCGACAGTTATATTGGAGGATATCGTGTATCAGTTTATTTCGATTTGGATATCGGGTATATCATATGAGAATGTTATTGGATCAAGTATATGGATTCAACATGTCGTATATACGTATCCAGTATGTCTAGACAACGGACAAGAATAGCTGAAAATGGCTAAGTACAGCCACATTAGCGCACGCTACGATGTATACTTAGCGCACGCTACGATGTATACTTAGCGTGTAACACCCCAAACTAGGCGGATATTACAGTGCCGTGGACCCCTGACTGGGACCCACCAGGCGAATGAGAATGAATGAATTACACAGGTAAATGTAGTACCGAACCACATTACAACATCAATTACTCCGATGAGGAGTTTTATACAACACCCAGGATAAAATAGAATACATGTGTATTTTATGTGACGATAAAATACACAACACTGAATGAAATGAGCATTCAAACGGAATGTCTGCAGCAGAATGAATAAAGGAAACATAAATGACTGAATGAATGACTGAACAGACTGGGGCCCCCTACTAGTATCACTGGGACTCCTCGCCGTCACCGTGCTCTCCCCGTGCCTTAGCCTTGCCATGACCTGAAAAACATCATCCCCCAACGGGGTCAGTTACACAGAACAACAATCCTCAAGGGTTGAAAATACACAATCATGATATATCTGAAATTATGAATATCCTGTCGAAACATACGCAATCAAACATGCTATATGAATCGACTAATCAGTACGGCTCAAAGGAATGGCGCCACACTACGTCCGGGATGGAAATGTGTCCGTGCACAAGCCACCAACGATCAAACACGCGTGGTCTTGTACCTAATCAGTCTCACGAGCAATCGACTCGTGTGCACAGTCCAATGTGAGGCCACCAACCAACACACGACTATAATGTGCCCGACATGAAAATCCTACACATACCAACCGGCACGCCAGTATGACCCGGAATGCCACAATATGACAAAAGTGACAATGAAAATGAATAATGACTCACCAAGATTGAATGATAGTGAAATGAATGATAGCTCGATGAAATGATCGGAACCGTCGTTCCTTATGACTGAGGTGATTAATTGACAATGAGAAGTTTTTGATACGGTTAATACAATGATGAATGAGTTATGATTATGAATGAACAACAACAAAAGGAATGAATATCCTTTTAACCGAGTAAGAATTAACTTACTCAATACCGATGATGAATGTCCGTCCACGAACAACGTCCTCAATGAAATATCGGTCGCTCGAACAACCTTAAATAACACAATTACCAATAATCCGATCATTACGCAAATCAAAAACGATCATAATCGACTCAAACGTCGACACAACGATATCCGAGCTCGAATAAATCGAAACCAACTCCAAGATGAGTATTTCAAACCATCAAAATACTTTCAATGATAACAATAATCCATTAGGAATCCAAAATTCATGATTACAACAACATCAATCGGAAAATCCCCAACTAACCGAAGTCAACCCCAAGGGTTCTTGAAATAATTCCGAAAATAACCATTAAATCCGTAAGAATATACTTATCCAAGGTAGATAATCCATATCTAACATATTCCAATGATAATCCAAGCTTACACGAAGAATTCGGAAGGAAAACCCAAAAATCCGAAATTCTAGATCCAAGAGATTAATACCTTTGATCCGATGTGATGAAGATGATGAAATGATGATTAATCCGAAAGATGAGCTTGAAGATGATGATTGATGATTACACCTCGAAGAATCCCCTCTGAATCGCTCGAAATCGCCCAGAAATACCGAAGGAATGAAATTAGATGAAAAATGACGAACTCTGACTAAACTGTCCAATTTATACTCAGTCCAGGTTAGCGTGCGCTAGCCCTTGTGCATAGCGTGCGCTAACGAGTAATTTGGGTAGTCCAGTACCCACTGTCCGAACACGGTAGCGCGCGCTACGTACCTCTTTGTAGCGTGCGCTACGGCCATACTACTAGCGTGCGCTAATATCCATTGTTAGCGTGCGCTAGCGAAATATTTGACGCCCGATCGGAGTCCGTAAAACCATCTCGCCTCTCGATCTAACTCGATAGCGTGCGCTACAACCATTATTTAGCGTGCGCTAATATATCGGGCCAGACGCTAACAACAATGCATAGCGTGCGCTATGAATAACTTGGCAATCCAAGAGCCACCGGACTCAACTCGATCCGCCTAGCGCGCTACTCCACACATATAGCGTGCGCTACTACAACCCGTTAGCGCCATACTTACCACTTCGTAGCGTGCGCTAATTATCACTGCACCCAAGACCTTCCGGATCGCAGCCAAGGTAGCCTTAGCGTGCGCTAAAGCTGAGCGGTAGCGTGCGCTACCTATACCCAATTAGCGTACGCTAAAAGGAGTATGTAGCGTGCGCTACTCCTCAAGCACAGCTTGCAACGAAAATGAAAATGATGATAAACACGGCACGAAACTCCAATCAGATTAGTGATGAATGACGATTGATACACGATACAATTACTCTGGATGATGAATACCATGACTGAATATGAGTGACAAATGATCAATGATGAATGAGATTACTGAGTATCAATTACTGAATGATAATTACTGAGTGATAATTACTGAATGATAAATACTGAATGATAATTACTGAATGATAAATACTGAATGATAATTACTGGGTATTACATACACCCCCCCTTAAAAGAGTTTCGTCCCCGAAACTAAGGGTCAAACAACTCGGGATAACTCTCCCGCATACTATCCTCGGTTTCCCAAGTAGCCTCTTCGACTCCGTGTCTAGACCACTGAATTTTAACCAAAGGAATCGTCTTATTCCTCAACTGTTTGATTCGCCGCTCTAAAACTCGTATAGGACGCTCCTCATATGAATGATCGTCGGCGATCTCGATTTCGTCGAACTGAAGTATGTGACTCGGGTCGGCAACATACTTCCGCAACTGAGAGACATGAAACACATTATGAATTCGGCTCAACGCCGGAGGTAAAGCCAATCGATAAGCTAACTCGCCTACTCGATCCAAAATCTCAAACACCCAATGAATCTCGGACTCAACTTCCTCTCTTCCCAAAACGGAAGATACCACGACTGGGATACCTTGACCAACACGTGGTCACCCGCCTCGAACTCTAATGGTCGATTTACGGTTATCTCGCATATGATTTCGCCGACTCGAGCCGTCAACAAACGACTCCTGATCAAAGCTACCTTCTCACGGGCGGCTATAAGCATATCGGGCTCGGTGCCCAATGATTCTGATAAGTCGTCCCAACACAACGGAGATCGACAACGACGACCATACAAGGCCTCATAAGGTGCCATATTGATCGAAGCATGCCAACTATTATTATACGTGAACTCGATCAATGGTAGTTGGGCTTCCCAATCGTCTTTCCAATCGAGGACGCATGCCCTCAACATGTCCTCTAATGTCTGAATGGTCCTCTCTGATTGTCCGTCGGACTGAGGATGAAAATCGGTACTGAGATTAAGCCGAGTTCCCATAGCACGATGAATCGATTTCCAAAATGCGACACAAACCGTCCGTCACGATCGGAAACGATACTTTTAGGAGTACCGTGCAGTCTGACTATCTCTTTAATGAACAACTGGGCAAGTCTCTCGGGACCCCACGTATCCTTGATCTCAAGGAAATGAGCTGATTTGGTTAAGCGGTCCGCGATCACCCAGATCGTGTTCATGCCACGACGACTCGTCGGCAAACTCGTGATGAAATCCATAGAAATGTCTTCCCACTTCCACTGAATAGGAAGAGGTTTCAAAGATACCCGCCGGTCGCTGATGTTCAATCTTAACTTGTTGACAGGTTAAGCATCTCGAAACAAATTCTGCGACTTCTCGCTTCATATTACTCCACCAGTAATTTTGTTTCAAGTCCTTGTACATCTTGCTAGACCCCGGATGCACAGAATAAGGGGTAGCATGAGCTTTTGTCAAAATTGAGTTTTTCAACTCGTCATTCGCCGGTACGCACAACCGATTCTTAAAACGCAAAAGTCCATCCCCGTGGACCACAAATCCAGGGGCTTTCCCCCGAGCCACATCCTCTCGGATGCGCAACAATGATGGGTCCGAACCCTGATTCTCTCGGATTTCCTCCTCGAGTGACGATGAAATCTCTAACATACAAAGCTGCCCCTGAACTCGTTGAAGCCAGACCTCGATCTCGGGTCTAAGGAATTCCTGCTGAAGCTCCTTCTGAACTGTTAAACGGGCAAGCATCTGCTCCTGAACGGACTTACGACTCAAGGCGTCGGCAACAACGTTCGCCTTGCCCGGGTGATAGAGGATCTCGATATCATAATCTTTGATTAATTCCAACCACCGTCTCTGGCGCATATTTAACTCCTTCTGAGTAAATATATATTTTAAGCTCTTATGATCGGTGAATATCTGACAGGTAACGCCATAAAGATAATGACGCCAAATTTTCAAAGCGAACACCACGGCTGCTAGCTCCAGGTCGTGGGTCGGATAATTAATCTCGTAAGGTCTCAATTGCCGTGAAGCATAGGCAATAACCTTCCCGTTCTGCATGAGTACACATCCGAGACCCTGTCCGGACGCATCACTATAGACCACAAATCCTTCCGTCCCCTGTGGCAAGGAAAGTACAGGTGCTGACATTAACCGGCTCTTGAGTTCCTCAAAACTCCATTGACACGCGTCGGACCACGTGTATTTCTTATCCTTCCGCAAAAGGTTCGTTAAGGGTTGAGCGATTTGAGAAAATCCCTCTACAAATCGCCGATAATAACCCGCTAATCCGAGGAAACTTCGGATTTCCTTAACGTTCTTCGGAGGTAGCCAATCTCGAATAGCCTCCGTCTTCTGAGGATCGACACGAACTCCGTCTGATGAAATTACATGTCCGAGAAAAGTCACTGGACATCCGTAACTCACATTTAGAAAACTTCCCATAAAGTTGTTCTCGTCTCAACACGTCGAGCACTAGATGAAGGTGAAACTCGTGTTCCTCCCGGTCACGAGAATAAATCAAAATGTCATCGATGAAGACAACAACAAACCGATCCAAAAAGTCGATGAAGACCCGATTCATTAACTCCATGAATACCGCAGTGCATTAGTCAATCCGAACGGCATAACCACAAACTCATAATGACCATAGCGTGTTCGAACGCCGTCCTCGCGATATCCGACTCTCGAATCCGAATCGATGATATCCAGATCTTAAGTCGATCTTGGAAAATATCAAGCTCCCCAAGTTGATCTAAGAGATCGTCAATACGGGGTAAGGGATACTTATTCTTGATCGTCACCTGCTCAACTCCCGATAATCAATACATAAGCGGAATGAACCATCCTTCTTCTTGACAAATAACACCGGCGCTCCCCACGGGACGCACTCGGTCGAATATAACCTTTCTCGAACAACTCCTCAAGTTGGTTCTTTAATTCCTGCATTTCGGGGCCATCCGACGGTGCCTTCGATATCGTGGACGACTGTGCTCCAACTCAATCGTGAATTCCACATCACTGCGTGGAGGCAAACCAGTAACTCGTGCGGAAAAACATCGGCATATTCCCTCACCACCGAATATCCGTCAATATTATCGATGATTTCTCGGTTTGGCCATATAGCACCAATAACCGACACATCCCCGATTGAGTAATCTTACCGCTTTCATCAAATTAATGACTTTGCCGTAGCAATGGGATTACCTCCCTGAAACACATATTCAACTCCATCGTCTGAAATGATAGTGACCAAACGCTTTCGGACACTAATGATGGCATCATGACGATCCATCCAATCAATACCCAAGATGATGTCGTCCCTCGGTAAATCTACTACGATTAGGTCCGCTGGCCATACACGACCATGAAACTGAATCGGACAATTCTGAATCTCACGGTTACCGATAATGCGTCTACCATCAGGTAGGCCAATGACATATGGCTCACAACTAGTAGCACTACCTAGACGTAGTCTACTCAAACATGACTCGGAAATGAATGAATGAGATGCACCAGTATCAAAAAGGGTACACACAGGTTGAGATAGAATATTGAGTGTACCTGAGATCATTCGGGCCTCAGGATCATCGGTCTTCTTCATCTCATAAATTCGGGGCTTGCCGGCCCCCGAACCGGACGCTCCCGTCTGATAGCTCTTGGCTCCGCCTTTAGCTCCTGTCGTTTTGAACGACGCTGACTGAGTGGCCTGATTCTGCACCGCTGAATGACCTGGGGCTTGAGATGACGCCGGAGTGGGTTTAAAGTCCATACGGCAAAAACGGGCCCTATGCCCAGCAATCCCACAGTTGTGGCACCTGACAGACTGCTTCGGACACTTGGTGCTGAAATGACCTGCTTTCACAGCTGAAACAGTGATGGCCGAATCGCCGCCGCGATCGAGATTCCGCGGTTTAGACGCTAGGGAGGTCGCTCGTAAAAGTAGAGCCCGTCCCGCGTTTCTTGAAAGTGGCACGACTCCCGCCGATCGACACGGTTCTTGGACTTCTTGCTAGCAGACGAAGGTTGCTGCTTAGCAATTTCCTTAGCCGTAAGCTCGTAAGTAAGAGCCTTCTCAATGAACTCGGCCAACGTGGTGCAATTATGATTAAGTAACTAAAGTCTCATACGGGGTTTCAGCCTCTTGCTGAAATACTTGATCTTGTCCGCTTCTGAGTGAATGATAGATGAGGCGAACGGAAGAAGTTCCTGAAATTTTTCGGCGATGGCGAGAACATCATCATTCGCCGAAAGGTCGGGAGTGAGTAATTCCGACAACTTGGCCTCCCTGAGTGGGGCCGGATAGTACCTCTCCATCATGAGAGTCTTGAATTGATCCCAAGTACATGTTCCGTCTGTGGGCTTCAACGATAACCACCATGAATGAGCGCTCTTACCGAGATAGTAAGCCGCAATCGAAACTTTATGCCCTTCAGGCAATCCACCATAGCAAATAACTTCTCAAAATGCTCAAGCCTGAACAATATCCGCCGGCTCGATGAGCCCTCAAAAGTAGGTGGTCGCCAAGTAGAGATATCGCTAATGATATTGCTTACACCTCTCTCTTGCCTCCGAGGTGGCGGCGAGGAGCTGCCGATTTTGATTGACGGAGTTATGCATCGTCTCCATCAACCGAGCCATCTGGGTCATTTGGGCCATCATGCCCCGCATAAATGCGAGTGGGTCGACCCGACACCCTCTCGACCGAGCCGTGTCCTGTACGACTCCCCGATGCTGAATGATCGCATCGTGTGAGTGAGTGGCGTGCCGCTGCCGATGAGTTAGCATTATTCCTGGCATTTGCAGACGGTATTCGCACGAGTTCTCGGATTCGGCCCGCTCCACGGCCTCGTCCTCCACGTCCTCTGCCACCCTTTCCATATCAAGTGGAAAGTCATATGATGATTATACATCTCGCATGAGTATCACATTATGATTATATTATGAAATGATGAAAATGAGCATACGCGCTCAAATACAGCGATTACATGAATGATTGATTGACGTGACATGATTATCTGATGAAGTTACTGAAATGATTATCTTGGATGAGTTAACAAGATTAATGATCCGATCTTCCTGATCAACAACTGAACAATGAAATGAATTGACTGATTAATGAGTTAACCTGACCGTCCTGGTCAAAATGACAATGATGCTTGAGGATTGTTAACTGATGAATTATGAATGAATGATTAATGCCAGAAATTATACCATGGCATTAGAAATCTTACAGTTCTTGGTCTGATTGGCTCGGCATTTGCACAGGTCACACGTGACGCGAAAGTCCAATGATACTAGTCCGATGACGATGATTTCAAATGAGACATGACTTGGAGGGTAGTATTCAAAACCACGCTCTGATACCAACTCTGTAACACCCCAAACTAGGCGGATATTACAGTGCCGTGGACCCCCGACTGGGACCCACCAGGCGAATGAGAATGAATGAATTACACAGGTAAATGTAGTACCGAACCACATTACAACATCAATTACTCCGATGAGGAGTTTTATACAACACCTGTGATAAAATCGAATACATGTGTATTTTATGTGACGATAAAATACACAACATCAATGAAATGAGCATTCAAACGGAATGTCTGCAGCGGAATGAATAAAGGAAACATAAATGATCAATGAATGATCAATGTGATCGGGCCCCTACTAATATCACTGACTCTCGCCGTCACCGTGCTCTCCCGTGCCTTAGCCTTGCCATGACTAAAAACAACATCCCAACGGGCCGGCATACGTAACAACAATCCTCAAGGGTTGAAAATACACAATCATGATATATCAAATTATGAATATCCTGTCAAACATACGCAATCAAACATGCTATATGAATCGACTAATCAAGACGGCTCAAAGGAATGGCGCCACACTACGTCCGGGATGGAAATGTGTCCGTGCACAAGCCACCAACGATCAAACACGCGTGGTCTTGTACCTAATCGGCCTCACGAGCAATCGACTCGTGTGCACACCCAATGTGAGGCCACCAACCAACACACGACTATAATGTGCCCGACATGAAAATCCTACACATACCAACCGCACGCCAAGATGACCCTAATGCCACAATATGACAAAAGTGACAATGAAAATGAATAATGACTCACCAAGATTGAATGATAGTGAAATGAATGATAGCTCGATGAAATGATCGGAACCGTCGTTCCTTATGACTGAGGTGATTAATTGACAATGACAAGTTTTTGATACAGTTAATATAATGATGAATGAGTTATGATTATGAATGAACAACAACAAAAGGAATGAATATCCTTTTAACCGAGTAAGAATTAACTTACTCAATACCGATGATGAATGTCCGTCCACGAACAACGTCCTCAATGAAATATCGGTCGCTCGAACAACCTTAAATAACACAATTACCAATAATCCGATCATTACGCAAATAAAAAACGATCATAATCGACTCAAACGTCGACACAACGATATCAGAGCTCGAATAAATCGAAACCAACTCCAAGATGAGTATTTCAAACCATCAAAATACTTTCAATGATAACAATAATCCATTAGGAATCCATAATTCATGATTACAACAACATCAATCGGAAAATCCCCAATTAACCGAAGTCAACCCCAAGGGTTCTTGAAATAATTCCGAAAATAACCATTAAATCCGTAAGAATATACTTATCCAAGGTAGATAATCCATATCTAACATATTCCAATGATAATCCAAGCTTACACGAAGAATTCGGAAGGAAAACCCAAAAATCAGAAATTCTAGATCCAAGAGATTAATACCATTGATCAGATGTGATGAAGATTATGAAATGATGATTAATCCGAAAGATGAGCTTGAAGATGATGATTGATGATTACACTCGAAGAATCCTCCGAATCGCTCGAAATCGCCCGTAAATACCGAAGGAATGAAATGAGATGAAAATGACGAACTCGACTAAACTGCCCAATTTATACTCACCCGTTAGCGCGGCGCTAGCTCCTTGTGCATAGCGTGCGCTAACGAGTAATTTGGGTAGTCCAAGACTCCACCGTCCGAACACAAGAGCGCGCTACGTACCTCTTTGTAGCGTGCGCTACGGCCATACTACTAGCGTGCGCTAATATCCATTGTTAGCGTGCGCTAGCGAAATATTTGACGCCCGATCGGAGTCCGTAAAACCATCTCGCCTCCGATCTAACTCGATAGCGTGCGCTACAACCATTATTTAGCGTGCGCTAATATATCGATTGCGACGCTAACAACAATGCATAGCGTGCGCTATGAATAAACCGGTGCGATCCCAAAGAGCCACCGGACTCAACCTCGATCCGCCCTAGCGCGCGCTACTCCACACATATAGCGTGCGCTACTACAACCCGTTAGCGCGCGCTACTTACCACTTCGT
The DNA here is from genome assembly GCA_033398695.1 of Orobanche coerulescens. Classification (NCBI taxonomy): domain Eukaryota; kingdom Viridiplantae; phylum Streptophyta; class Magnoliopsida; order Lamiales; family Orobanchaceae; genus Orobanche; species Orobanche coerulescens. The sequence continues at coordinate 94,809,694 of CM065816.1, forward strand.
AGCGTGCGCCATAATTATCTCACCGCACCCAAGACCTTCTGGACTGCAGCCAAGGTAGCCTTAGCGTGCGCTAAAGCTGAGCGGTAGCGTGCGCTACCTATACCCAATTAGCGTACGCTAAAAGGAGTATGTAGCGTGCGCTACTCCTCAAGCACAGCTTGCAACGAAAATGAAAATGATGATAAACACGGCACGAAACTCCAATCAGATTAGTGATGAATGACGATTGATACACGATACAATTACTCTGGATGATGAATACCATGACTGAATATGAGTGACAAATGATCAATGATGAATGAGATTACTGAGTATCAATTACTGAATGATAATTACTGAGTGATAATTACTGAATGATAAATACTGAATGATAATTACTGAATGATAAATACTGAATGATAATTACTGGGTATTACATAGCGCACGCTAAGAGATTTGGATTACGTACGCTAAGGAGGACGCCTAACGTACGTAAGGCATTATAGGTAAGGTTCGGTAGGTGGCCGACAGGTAGGCCCAGACTGATTGTTATCGGCATCTAGCGCACGCTAAATCCTAAGGTTAGCGCACGCCAATTTTAGATCGGTCAAGGGAATCTCGGCTTTGTCGGTTGCTTTCGGCGTGTAGGACCCAGGCATCTTCGGGGTAGGTGCAGGCTGTTGAGTCAACTATGATTAGCACATGCTAACGAACCTTTTACTATAGCAAGTCAACGCTATGTTACGTACGCTATGGCATAGATTCTACGTATGTAAAGCATTGTGCGAAGTAAGACAGTAACCTTTGGACAGCGATAGCGCATACTAACAAAGTCAGTTAGGACACGCTAAGGCAAGAAGCGCGCGCTATTTTATGAGAGTAGCGCGCGCTAGTAATGTGCAGCATATATATGTTCAGTTGAGTAATGTTGTTCATTTTCGGTCATTTATTCCTCTCACTCGATAGAGAGAGCCTTGGGAGGATACTTGAGGTTCCAAAACACTGAGAGATGATCCTCTTAAACAAGATTAAGATGGAGAGCATGTATTAAAGCCTTGTTATTGAAGTTATTGATGATTCTTGGAATGGAGTTCAATTGTTCTTCTTCTTAGTTCGGCTAGACAAGGTAATTCTCATATCCCTTTGATAGTGGTTCGTTTTTAAAGGATGATTACTTGTGAGGGAGCGTGTTGGATTATCATGTGATGATGTTATATGAGGTTTATTGGAATTGAGATAAGAGATTTTGGATGTTAATTATGATTCTTGTGTATGAATGGTGTTGTTTATTTTCAAGAGATGTTGGAATAATATCTCCCTTCATTTCGGATTGGATGCTGCTATTGATGTTTTTTCTTCGTATGATGATGGTTATGGTGTTGTTGTTGTGATTCTTGAGGTTATGTGAATTGAATATTGGAGAGTATGATGATATATGTCTTCAATTATGTTGGTTGTCATGAACATGATTATGGAATCATGGTGTTCTTGGTATATATCACACCAAAGAGGAAGGATATATAATGGTTTTGATTATAAACATGGATAAGATAATTAAAAACAACATAATGTTGATTTTAGTAATTGAGTTCGTTTGTTCTTGATAAGATATGGATCATGATGATGAAGATTGAATTTGGAAAGGTTGTGATTGATCTTGGAGTATGGTTTCCTTTACATTCATATTCGTAGTCGCAAGGTGTTAGTCGATGCTTGGAATGAATGCAATTGCACGAGGTTAGCGCACACTAGCTGACTAGCTAACTCACGCTAACTGGTGTAATATCCGGGGGTAATATTTTTTTTCGTGTTACTGTTGAGTTGTACGTATTCATTTGGAATTGTAAAAGTGTTGTTGTTTTGGACTGATACAATGTATGTTGTATTGCGATATTTCGGGATCGAAATATTTATACTTGTCGTCGGTATTATTTCGTCGTTTGGATGTTGCTTGGAGAGTTTGGATTTTTGGCTAAGTACTAGCCATAACGTACGCTACATGTGTAGCATTACGTACGCTATGAGATGGGTATTACGTACGTTAACCTATATTGTTACGTACGTAATGAGTGGTTGGTTGTAGGAACCTTCCTCGTGGTTAACTTTCGGCTGGTAGGTCCGGGTATCTTTCGATCAGATCTCACTATTACAGTCAACGGATCCTTACATACGTTAGAAGGTGAGATCTACGTTCGTAACTCATGCAGCTTGTTAACGTACGTAAAAGGTGGTTGTTTATGTACGTTAAGGTCTTTACATTCTTGGTCAGTCGATTCTGGACTAGCATTACGTAAGTTAAGATACTGATATAGCATACGTAATAGTCCTTACGTACGTTAGGCTTGGTGTATAGCGTACGTAATGAGCCTATCAGATTATATATCTTGGTTTCATATTTCATTTTTTCACGAACCAAAACTTCCTTTCTCTCCCTAGAACCGTCCCTCTGGACTTGTTCTTGATATTTAGCCTCTTCCAACATGTTTTTGATCATCATAACTTGATTTGGAGCTTGGAGTTGGAAGCTAGTTGGTGCTCCTTTGGTGTTTGGAGAGTTCTTCTTGTTCTTCATTGGTAAGTTCTCTTAATCTCTTGCTCTTCAAGTGATTTTCGAATATGTTGATGATGTTGTTGTTGTCTTCCTCGTATAGTTGGTGATTGTTGGAGTATATCATGATTCTTGATGAGTTTTTACAACTTGTGATGAAGAACATGATGATTTTGTCTTGAGGAGGAGTTGTTCTTAATGTTCTAGAATGTTTGGAGGTTATAATCATGTCTAAGAAAGATTATGTTAAGATTGTTATATGATTAACATAGTCTTGATATGATTGATGTTGTTGTTTGTGTTTCTTGGGGAGATTATAACCATTTTGATATGGAATTATGATGAATTATGTAATGATTATCATAATCTTGCGATGGTTGATTTAATATTGTGGATTAATCCGAATTAATGATGAATTGGTGATTGATTTTGGTGAAGACATCATATTTATTGTGATGATGATGTTCTTGAGGTAGTGATGATGATACTGGTGATATTATCATTTTGAGATAATTGATTTGATGTTGTTCTTAAGTGATTCTTGTTGGATTGTTTTTACAAGTGTTAAGAACGTTTGATCCTATCGATCATTGAGGTGTTGGAGGATGTTAGAATTCATAGTTGAGAACTGTGATATTCGTTTGTAGAGTTAACCGATTCGGGGTTGAATCGGGATTTTTCCTTGGTGTTGTTTTCTGTTGATTTTGTGATATTGAATGAATCGTATTTCATTCAAGGTTGATCGAGTGCTTGTGATCATTGGAGGATGTCGTTCGTCGTTTCATGGGAGGACGTTGATCGTGGAAGGACTTTCTCGCCTTTGGTTTGAGGCAAGTTTTATACTTGTACTAGTCAATGAGATTAATGTTATCATGTATGTGTATGAATGTGTTGTATCATTTCGAGACTTGGTCTCTCTATGATTTTGTTGATATCAAGGGATTGTTTGATACGATACCCTTCGGCAAATTACGCCAAATGTTGTTATTGTCTGATAAAATCCGTTCAGGGCTTTGAGATATTCGTTGATGATGTTATTGTCGATAGCCGGTTCGTGGTATCGATGTATCGGTTGTTGTTATTGATATTGATGTCGGTCTAAGATATTGTTGCGATCATTGTTATTGATATTGGTATTTTGCTATTGATGCTGTATTTGGCCGAGTGAAGATATTGACATGTTCGATTATTATCTCCATTTTCGGTAACCGATTAAAGGCACCGGGACACCTGTTCTAATCATTTCATGTGATCGATTGGCTTGTTGAATTGTCGGCTTGTTGAATTGGAATTATCGAAGATGATTCCCATCCGTTGTGTCATTGTTATTGATTGACCGTTCTAAGGTAATCGATGTATTGAATTGGGATTGTCGAGGACATTTCCCATCCGTTGAGTCGTTATTATCGATTGACCATTCTAAGGTAATCGATGTATTGAATTGGGATTGTCAAGGACATTTCCCATCCGTTGTATCGTTGTTATCGGTTGGCCGTTCTAAGGTAATCGATGTATTAAATTGGGACTATCGAAGACATTTCCCATCCGTTGTATCGTTGTTATCGACTGGCCATTCTAAGATAGTCGAGGTAATTGAATTGGGACCGCCGAGGACAGTACCCATCCGTGAGTTATTATTATCGTGTTGGCTGAATCAAGGCAGCACACTTTTATTCTTCTGAATTTGGTAATCTTGGGATCATTGCCGTTTGTGATTAATTGTGTTTGGAGGCTAGTCCCGGCTAGTGCTCGATGGGTGAGTTTGGGGCTTGAACCTTCGCGGTTGGTTTCCAAACACCTACAATTCAATAGGTCACGGTCATGTTGATGATCTCATTATGGGTAAGTTTGGGGCTTGAGCCTTCGCGGTTGGTTTCCCAACACCTACAATTCAGTAGGTCATGGTCACTGGGTGATCTCATTATGGGTAAGTCTGGGGCTTGAACCTTCGCGGTTGGTTTCCCAGCACCTGCAATTCAGCAGGTCACGGTCATTGGATGATCTCATGAGATACAGCTTCAGGCTGTTTTGGCTTCGGGCCATTGTGATGATTGACAGCTTCGACTGAGTGGTTTCAGACCATTGTGATGATTGACAGCTTCGGCTGAGTGGTTTCAGACCATTGTGATGATTGGCAGCTTCGTCTGAGAGGCTTTCAGGCTATCATGTTATTTTAGCAACTCGGCTGAGAGGCTTTCAGGCTATCGTTTTATTTTAGCAGCTTCAGCTGAGGGGCTTTCAGGCTATTGTGATGTATTGGTATTTCCATTGGAGCCTTCGGGCATTGTAATTCGTATTTTACTTCAGCCCTGGTTTGGTTTATCTTCGGGTAATTCAGTGTTGTGTTCTATATTGATGATTTGCCGTTGTGCACTTGTATTCTAACCTGTTGAGCAGGTATTGATCGTATACCATGGGTATAGTGTTTCACGAATGCTCGATTCTCACCTTGGTTTGTGAGCATCTCGTCTTACTATTGTTGTACTGTTCATTCTGCCTTTGGATGCATATCATGTTGTACATGTATTTGATGTTCATTATCTGGATGACTGACCCCGTGGGGGCGGAACATGTTTTCATGTTTTAGGTGCTTGCGAGGAGAGAGTTGAGACACATGGGCATGATGATGGAGACAAGGCATTCGAGCGATACTAGTCCGAGATGTTTTGGTGTTCATGTCAGTTAGACAGTTTGGAGTACTCCATTTTTGTTCAGTTGTTGTCATTTTGTATTACCCGATTAAGGCTCGTGGATGTTGTTGTATTTTTATTTAGGCCATGTAGGCCCACTTTTGTCATTGAAATTCCATATCGGAATATTATGTCGGATGTCATAGTAGGGACTGAGATTCTCCTTTTAGTCAGTTTGTTGTATTTTAGTCGTGTTCGCCTGGTGGATCTCCTGGTGTGGGGTCCACGGCATTGTAATGACCCAATGGGATTTGGGGGTGTTACAACTTGTGACCCTTAGCACACGCTACATTATGTGTTTAGCGTGCGCTAAGTAGGCAGATAGTGTAGTATTTTCGTGTTGTGGTTATGGGTTCGTGATTATTTGATTTGGGTTTTTCGGATTTATGTTTAATCGGGATATTGTGGAACCGTTGGGTTTGTTATCGGCTATATTGATTGCTAATTTTGATTATTGGATTTCGGATTGTATTGTTGATATGAGTTCGTAATTGTTGAGTTGGATTGTTTGGTTTTGTATATGATTGAGATATTGTAGAATCGTTGGGTTTGTGGATTGGTTATATCAGTTGTTGAGTATTATCGAATGTATGTTAATCAATTATTGCAATAAATTGTGATAATTGATCGTTGGTTGCGACCGTTGTGTTGCGGTTGAGATTGAAGAGTTCGTAGATTGCTTTTTGGTCGGGGCTGAGGAGCTCGTGAACGAAGGTAATGGAGTTGGTAACGGCTTCGTGGTATCGGCATCGAGGCAAGTTTATACTTGTCCAGTTATAATATTTAATGAATTCGCTTTCATTTCATTTTTAGTTCATATAACAATGATATTATAAGTGTAAATTGTCGGGATGATGGTTTGTTCGTGGAAAGGGTATTGTCTTCGGCTTTGAGGTAATTTAAGCATTGTTCAGTTATGAGGATAATTAGTATGTTGAGTTGTTGTATATGTTGAGGTTTCGTATAATGAGATTTGTATTGGCTGTTCATTGAGGGATGTTGATCCCAGAACCAGTGTTTGGTAGTAAAGGTTGTATTGGTTGTTCGTTGGGACATGTTGATCCCAGTACTGTTTGTATTGAGATCGTTGATCGTGTTGATCATTCTTTAGGGATGGTGATCCCGGGATGACTGTTTTGGATATTATCGGTCGTGTCAATCTTTCATTATCCGTGTGTCATTGTTCACTTCGGTGAGTCTATTGATCCTTATTGGATATGTGATTATTTGAGTTTCGTTGTCATGTTGCATCATGACATATCTGGAGTTATATCTGCGTGCCGATTGGTTATTGTGTAGGATTTTTAGCCGGTCACATGATAGTTATGCGTGGATGTTTTCGCATTGAACCGTGCACACGAGACGTAGTTCATGAGGCTAATTAGGTACATGTCCCACGTATATCCTGGATTCCGTATACGGGGTGGACATGTGCACGGACACATTCTGGATCGGCCGTACTGTGATGTCCATCTTTAAGCCATATTGTTCGGTCGTTCATCCTCCATTTATAGTAGGGTATGTTCGACTGTTTGCGACTGGTTGATCATTCGCCCGAGGGGTATGCTCGACAGTCGGGGTTATTTCTTTGAGATCCATTATTGTTGATCGTTTGGAGTTTACCTTGTTGAAGGTATTCTCGGTTATTGTTGATCCTTTATCGATCGTGTTTGCAGTATACCATGTTGAGGGTATTCTCGGTTATTGTTGATCCTTTGTTGATCGTGTTGGAGTTTACCATGTTGAGGGTATCCTCGGATATCGTCGATCCTTTATTGATCGTGTCGGAGTTTATCATGTTGATGGTATTCTCGGTTATCATCGATCCTTTGTTTGTCGTATTGGAGTTTATCATGTCAATGATATTCTCGGTTGATGTATTGGTTGATCATTGTTATTGATCGTATGAGCATTCGGACTGTACGTCGATGTTTCTAGATTTGTTATCACTGTTTGGTGGTAGTTGATCTACATATATATTGTGTGTTATTGGTTTCTATTCCAGATTGAGATTTAACGGTGCAATCCGACGGACAGGATTTGGCACAGATGGTTCATTCCACACTTATGAGTTATGATGATGTTTTGATGATTTTTGAGTATTGTTGTGATACAGTACAGATGGATGTAGTTGAGTTCATTTCGTCATTTGAGAATGCGAAATGTTGATTATGGTAAGGATTGATTTGTTATAGATTGCTATGGATTGGTAAGGTTATGACGGTAAGATTACATTGGTAGTATTCTTACTTTGTTATTACATTGGTATGTAATTATTTATGATGATGTGATCGATATCATTGTTGAGTATTGTGGCTGACCCCGTCGTGGGCTTTATTTTTAGGTACTCGGAGATCGAGCTAGTAGCGGTCGTGAAGGGATGAGCTTCCCGGGTGATACTGGCTATGGCATGTTTTTGGAGAATTGAGTATTCTTTCTGGTTGTTTTATTTCCACTGCAAATGTATATTTTGAATAGTGTTTATATCCGCTGCGTGTGTGTATTTTAAAATGACTTTCCGGTATTTTTACCAACTCGTGTATAACTTTCAAAATGGCTTTTTGGTATTTTGCAAACTTGTGTCATTTCGCTAAACCCTTTTTCCTAAACTATTTTGTCGGTACGTTTAAGTGGTGGCTTAGCGTACATTTTGAAACTGTCGAGATTTGGCATTTCGCCTTGTATTTTCAAATAGTGTTTGATGATGGTATTTGAGAACTATATTTTGGTAAATATTTTGGGTATTTAAAATATTACCGTCATCGGCCTTTTGGCGTTTTTAAATGTTTTTGAAAATGGTTTTTAGCCTGGTGGGTTCCGGCGCGGGGGCCCACGGCGCTGTAATATCCTGGATGGTTTAGGGGGCGTTACGAAATCAACAACTTAACAAGTGTAACTCGAGTACTAAAAGTCAAACCAGAAAGACAAAACAACACAACAAATAACGTCACTGAGTCCCTTCGTCATCATGCCGGTACTGTGGTTACTTCCCCGCTCCTCAGCTACCTGAACATCAAAACAAATGTCCACCCCAGAAGGGGTTAGCAAAACGATGCTAGTACAAGGATCATAATATGCAAAATCAGATATGCAACAACGATGCATAGCAAAATACATTAACACGGACTTCTGCCACCAGAAGCCAACGATGTGAATCCACATGATCCCATTAACACAACATGGGGTAATCCAATTATCCAGCGCCCTCAGTATAGATCCCAAGATGATCCCGTCGGACCAACACGAGGTGGAAAAACTCGTCCAATGATCCAGCGCCCTCATCATAGATCCCAAGATGATCCCGTCGGACCAACACGAGGTGGACATCTAATCCAGCTCCCTCAGCATAGATCACACGATCCCTTCGGATCAACACAACATACACAAACACAACTATGCATACACATATGCAAAAATCGATATGTCCATCAACATGAACATACAAATAATCGATAACGAATATCATGACAATTCAACGGAAATGATCTCATGTTCAACAACATGAATGACAATATGCATGATAAAAATGATCAATATTAAACCAATTTCAAAATACGATACTTGCCTCAGAAATGGCGATAAGGATTGCTACTACGAATAGGCTTCAACCCACTCGAAGAATTCTCACTCGATCAGCTCACCAAAATCCAAACCTTCATCGAACAATAATACCGGTATAACTAACGGTTCCGGATAATCGTTCTAATCATCAAACGAATCATCAAAACGCATGTTATACCCTATCATGACAAGTGAACTAATCTTCCCCAATCCATTCGGTTGAATCGACACTATGCTATTCAGTCGAACGACAATCTCATAGAATACCATTAAAGTTCAAATACATCTTTCGGTCGGATTCTTCAATTACGAAATTCATCTTAAAAGGATCATGTTCTTCAATAACAATTTATCGGATATACTTTGACGAACATCATAAGAACTTATTCATTAGGTTCATCTTGATTGTCATCTCCTATTAGGAATTAATCCTAAGCTCGGTCCATTAAATTCGCCAAACGAAATGTTCGATCATGTAATTCATACGAACTTAGATAATCTCTGAAAACTTGTTATAATCAGGTTCAAAATCTCAAGATACTACGTTCAAGAGCCTTATCGCTAAAAGGTTCGATCAACATGCTTAACAACAAAAGAGAACCGAAGCATAACCGAATTTATTCCTCTAAAATCATGATGTTCAACTTCTCATGAATATAACTGATCTGATAATCTCAAAAACATGTTCAAAACATCACTAAGAACACGTAATCAAGTTGGTGAAGGATCACATACCTCAATATAGTGAAGAACAACGAAAAACTTAAAAAAACTCAACACTGGAAGCTTGAACACCAATCCACAAGGGTCTATGATCTTCAAAATCCAGCTAGGACGATGATATGGGAGTTATATGGTGCTGGATACTTCTCAGATGGCGAAAGACGGAAATGAAGTGGGGAAGAAATGAAATGGGGGTTGAGGGTTAAAAATAGAACTCTAACCATTACGTACGTTACCTATACTTCATTACGTATGTAAAAGCCTTAGCGTACGCTATACTCAATCCTTAGCATACGTTAACGTCTGGCCAAAGCTCACTGACTTGATTTTGGCATTCGCTTACGTACGTTATCATAGTAGTTTACGTACATAACCCTATGAACATAGCATACGTTAATAATCCACCCTAGCATGCGTTATGTTCTGTTGACTTGCTTAGCTGTAAAGCCGTCCAGGTTCACGCGGAGCATCTCACAAATCTTCACTGGCCCCCACACGCCAACCCTTCTCTGATCTAGAATTGACAGAAGCTTACGTACATTAAGCTTAAGCTATAACGTACGTTATATTACAATCGTAGCGTATGTTAACATCATCACCTAGCACACGTTGTGACGTGCAGAACTATGCATGCAAGAATGTTGGAAATACAAAAACATAGGGATATGAATACGGGAAACCAATCTCTGATTATTTATACCACATAATCAAACGTTACAAGTTCAACTACAGGTAAAATACACAACAATTATCCGGGCATTACATACTACCCCTCTAAAAAGAAGTTTCGGCCCTAAACTTAAAATAAAAACAATTCAGGGTACCTCGACTTCATACTATCTTCAGTCTCCCAAGTTGCTTCTTCGACTCCATGTCGAGACCACTAAACTTTAACCAAGGAGATCGGTTTATTCCTCAATTGTTTGACTCGACTCTCGAGTATCTTGATTGGCTTTTCTTCGAACGAGCCATCATTAGCCACTTCAATCTCGCCAAAGTCAATGATATGACTAGGGTCTGGTACATATTTCCGTAGTTGGGATACGTGGAATACATTATGAACGTGACTCAACGATGACGACATGGCCAGCCTATATGCCAACTCCCCAACTCTTTCAAGGATTTCGAATGGTCCGATACATCTCGGACTCAGCTTCCCTTTCTTCCCAAAACAAGAAATTCCCCGAGTAGGAGAAACCTTAAATAGCACGTGGTCCCCAATCTCGAAGTCCAACGGGCGACGACGCATGTCTGCATAAGACTTCTGGCGACTCTGGACAGTCAACAGCCTTCCACGAATCAGCGCTACCTTCTCTTGAGTCTGAACTATCAACTCTGGTTTAGTCCCGATGAAGTCAGAAGAATCATCCCAACACAGGGGCGATCTGCATCTTCTCCCATACAACGCTTCAAACGTTTCCATATTAATTGAAGCATGCCAACTATTGTTGTAGGTGAATTCAATCGACGGCAAATGAACCTCCCAATAGGTTGACTAATCTAGGGCACAAGCTCTTAGCATATCTTCTACTGTCTGTATAGTCCTTTCGGACTGTCCGTCCGTCTGAGGATGATAAGTTGTGCTAAAGTTCAGCTCGGTTCCCAAGGCCTTATGAACTGCCTTCCAAAAGTGTGACACAAAACGACAATCCTGATCCGAAATAATGGTCTTCGGTACCATGCAATCGGACTCTCTCCGCAATGAACACTCGTGATAACTTCTCCAGCCCCCAAGTATCTTTAATACCCATAAAATGATCCGAATTGGTTAGACGATCCACTATCACCCAAATCATATTCATCCCCATTCTGGTCCTTGGCATATTGGTGATAAAGTCCATCGATATATCCTCCCACTTCCATTCAGGGATCGGAAGTGGTTTTAACATTCCTGCAGGTCATTGATGTCCAATCTTAACCTGTTGACAAGTTAAATACTTCGAGACGTATTCCGCTACGTCCTTCTTCATATTTACCCACCAAAAATTCTGCTTTAAATCCTTATACATTTTACTGGTGCCCGGTTGAATAGAATAGGGTGTGCTGTGAGCTTCCTTCATGATCGTCTGCTTCAAAACATCGTCATCGAGGACGAAAAGTCAACTTTGGAATCTCAGAACTCCATCATCCTGTATCACAAATCCAGGGTCCTTTTCTTTGTTCACTTCATCACGTAACCAAAAAATCAGAGAATCATTCAACTGCTTAGATGTGATTTCTTCGATTAATGACAAAGTTAATTCCATGATACATAGCTACCCTTGGACTCTTTGCGACCATACTTCAATTCCTTCACGAATCAGTTCTCGTTGAATGCTGGGTTGGGACATAAGCGCTTCCAACACTCGAAGAGAAACAAGTTTGCGGCTCAGTGCATTAACTACCACATTCGGTTTGCCTAGATGATAAAGAATTTCCAGGTCGTAATCTTTGTTCAATTCCAGACATCTCCTCTGCCTCATGTTTAATTCCTTATGACTGAAAATATACTTGAGACTCTTATGATCTATGAAGATCTGACAATGAGTGTCATACAGATAATGTCGCCAAATCTTCAGGCAAGGACAACAACTGCTAACTCTAAATCATGCATCGGGTAGTTAACCTCGTACGGTTTCAACTGTCGAGAGACATAGGCAATCACTCTATCCTTCTGCATCAACACACAACCCAGACCCTGATTTGAAGCATTGTTGTATACCATGAATCCATCGGTCCCATCTGGTAGTGCTAGTACTGGCGCCGTTGTTAGTCTTCTCTTATGTTCATCAAAGCTAGTCTGACACTTCTCGTCCACATGAATTTCTGAGTCTTCTGCAACAACTGAGTAAGTGGGCAGGCAATTTTGGAAAATCCTTCCACAAAACAACGATAATATCCAGCAAGCCCTAAAAAGCTTCGGACTTCTTTCCCGTTCTTAGGAGATTCCCACTCCAAGATTGCCTCAACTTTCTTCGGGTCTACCTGAACTCCGTCGGTTGATATCACGTGCCCAAGGAACGTTACTTCCTTAAGCCATAACTCGCATTTAGAAAGTTTTGCATAAAGCTCTTCGTTCCTCAATGTATTTAAAACGATACGCAAATGCTCTGCATGTTCTTCTGTATCCTTCGAATAAATCAAGATGTCATCAATGAAAACGACCACGAATTTATCCAAGTATTCTAAGAATACCCGATTCATCAATTGCATAAACACCGCAGGAGCATTAGTAAGTCCGAATGGCATCACCACAAATTCATAGTGCCCATACCGGGATCTGAAAGGCGATTTCGGTATATCCGAATCCTTAATCCTCAACTGATGGTATCCTGATCTCAAGACGATCTTCGAGAATACTATTGCCCCCTGCAGTTGGTCAAATAAGTCCTCAATACGAGGTAATGGGTATTTATTTTTGATCGTCACCTTGTTTAGCTCCCTGTAATCAATACACAATCGGAGGGATCCATCTTTCTTCCGGACAAAAAGAACGGGTGCTCCCCAAGGGGAAACGCTAGGTTGAATGTAGCCCTTGTGCAACAATTCCTCAAGTTGTTTCTTTAACTCGTACATCTCGGTTGGTGCCATACGGTATGGTGCTCTGGAAATAGGTGCGGCTCCTGGTTCCAATTCAATATTAAACTCTATAGCTCTTCGCAGAGGTAATCCGGGTAGTTCGTCAGGGAATACGTCAGAGAATTCGTTCACCACTGGAATAGATGAGAGCTCTACTCCTTCTTCCTTTTTCATATCACAACACCAAAACCCGTGACAACCCTGTTTTAGCAACTTAACCGCTTTCATGGCTTTGATCACTTTCCGTGATCTTCCTGGTATCCATCCTTCGAATAAGTGTTCAGACCCGTCATCAACAATAATCAAAATAACTCTCTTCCGATAATTCAAAATAGCCCCAAAACGGTTGAGCCAATCGTCTCCAAGAATTAAGTCGTCACCATGGATGTCAACCACAATAAGATTTGACGGCCAATCTCTCCCTCCTATAGACGCAGGAAAATCTCTTGCTTCTAGAGTTCCCATAATTCTCTCTCCACTCGGTAAACCCACAACATAAGGTTCACAGTTATGCAAACACGAGATTCTCAAACGTTAAACACATTTCAATGATATAAAAGAATACGTAGCTCCCGAATCGAGTAAAATACTAACTGGTTGCAAAAGAATCTGAATTGTACCTGATGCAACAGCAGTGTTCTGACCATCTGTCCTCCTCATCTCCTAAAGGCGCGGAGGAACGGACCCAGCACTGGATACCTCTATTTTCCCGACATTCTGCTGCTGAAAACCACTCTGCTATGTCAGGTTAATACTTGTCTCTTTCGGAACTTCTGCTGGAGTGCGAGTACCAATTGATCTAGTCACATTTCCGCAAAAAGTCGCACGATGCCCTTTCTGTCTGTAATATCCTAGAATTTTGCTATGATTTTTCGCATTATTTTATCTGAGTTGTACTGTACAGAGTGGGACCGACACAATATGGGTGAATAATTTTGGGGACTGTGACGGTCGTGCCAGTATGTCTATCGAGGTTATTTTTAATAGGATATTATATGCTTGATATGTTTTTCGGTGTCGGATATACTGTATGAGTATTTGTATAATTGCCGTACTTGGTAGACAGTTGTATTCGAGGTATCGTGCATCATAAGTATCGTGTGAGAATGATATTGGGATGAGCATATGTATTCAGTATGTGCGTTTACGTATCCAGTATGTTGAGACGGACAGGAATAGTTGGATTTTGGCCAAGTATAGAAGGTCATTACGTACGCTAGAATTAAGGACTTACGTACATTAAGTTACATATTTTATGTACGTTTTGGATAAGGGATTGCATATGTAACAAAGGGAATGGGACAGGACTGAGCTGTGGTCGGCAGGTGGGGCCTGATGTCGGCAGCTTTCGGCGTGGATGTGGACAAGCGAGTCAACCTCGAGCATTACGTACGCTATGCGGGGAGTGTTACGTATGTTAAGAGGGTAAGTTACTGTAGCAAGTCAACTGTGTATTACGTACGCCACAGCGAGGGTATTACGTACGTAACACAAGGTGCAAAACAAGACAGTGAGCCCTGGACACCAATTACGTACGCTATACAGGACATGTAGCGTATGTTAAAGAGGCTTACGTACGTTAAGGTTGGGTCTTAACGTACGTAACAAGCTGTGCATGTTATATATTAAGAAACAGTCTTTCATTTCCTCACGAGAGGAAACACATCTCTTCCTCCCAAACTTCATTCCTCCTCACTCCTGGCCCTAATCCCGACCCTTGTACCTTGATTAATAATTTGGTGAGTTGATTAGAAGCTTGAAGCTTCGAGTTCTTGATGTTTTTGGAAGTGTTTGATCTTTGGGATTCTTCTTCAAGAGGTATGTTGGATAACTCTTCTCTTTGATTCGGATTTTGATATTGTTGTTGACATTCTCCTTCGTATAATGATGGTTACGGTGTTGTTGTTGTGATTCTTGAGGTTGTATGAATTTTATATTGAAGAATAAATGATGTATACATTGGATTATGAATTAGATGATGGTTTAGATGATAGAACCAATCGAATTACGTCGTTTTGTTGGCTACAAACATGATTATGGATTAATTCATGTTCTTAAAGAACTCTTGAGTTATATATGTCATGATTTTACAGAAATTGGAAGGATTGCGGTTAATTTCGGTATATGGTTATTCGATTAATTGAATTTCTATGAATTTACAAAGATAAGCCGTGTTAATCCGAAATTAAGATTGAAGTCGGAACCAAGAATGTTGAAGACATTGTTAAAATTATTGATTATCGAATTTCGGCTTGTATTCGTATAGTTAAGGGTTGATATGGTTTGGTTTCGTATGATCGAGATGTCGTTGAACCGTTGAGTTTGATTGGTTAGTTATATCAGTTGTATTGATTGTTATCGAATGCATTGTTAATTGATTATTGCATTAGGTTGTGTTAAGTGATCATTGGTGAATAATCGTTGTGCTGTGGTTGAAATTGGAGAACACATGGATCGCCTTGGTCGGGGCTGCGGAGCTTGTAGATGAAGATGACGAGATTGGTAACAACTTCATCGTATCGGTATCGAGGCAAGTTATGCTTGCTCAGTTCATAATGTTTAATAAATGGTTTTGTTTTCATTTCATTTATGATTCATTGGTATCATGAAATATGAATTGTCGGGATGATGGTATGTACATTATGCTTGGACTGAGATAAATCATAATGTATATGATTTTAAATATGTCTAGTGGAAACGGAGATGTGAATTATATTTGGTCTATTGTATGAGAAGTTAGATACCAAGACTAGTTATCATGCCGATATTGAACTCGAGATGGTGGTTTGGTATTAGTAATGGACTGTACTTCATTTTAGATTATACGGATAACCGTGTATTCGTTCAGCGACGTTGGTCGTGGAAAGGTTAGCATCTCCAGCTTAAGGTAAATAAATATTGCTTGATTATGATAATAATCTTGTTGCATTATTGCATGTGTGTGTTGATACTTCATGTGGTGAGTGTGAATCATTGTTTGTTACGTGCTCTTTCTTGAGCTGTGATCTGTTGGGCCGTTGTGTTAGGGGATAAGACCTAAATGGCACCTATGTTCCAGGGTATTCCTGTTTGGATACTTTCGTGACCCTTGGTTGCGACCTTGGGGTATTTTGTGATTGCATGAACTGTGTTGCGGGATAAAACTTGAATGGTACCCACGTCCGGAGTATTCCTGAGTAGATGCTTCCGTGACCCTTGGCTGCGGCCTTGGGAGTTTATGTGCTAATATCATATGCATTGTCGAGCATGCTGTGAACTATTGTCTGACGGAATACGACGTAGTGGTCGTGTCGGTCTTTCATGATCGAGTTATCATTGCTCACTTGGAAAGTCTTCTGATCCTTGTTGAATATGCGTTTCTTCGAGATTCATTGTCATGTTGTATCGTGATATGTGTGGAGTCAGATACGTTCTGATCGGTCATGTGTAGGATTTTCAGGGCGGGCACGTGTAGCATGTGTTGGTTTCGACCTCATATTGAACCGTGCACACGAGACATACTTCGTGAGGCTGATTAGGTATGAGACTAGACGTGTATCTGATCAAAACACGAGACATACTTCGTTATTGATCCTTATTGATTCCGTTTGGGAGTTTGCCTTACCGTTGGTATTCTCGGTTGTTGATCCCTTATTGCTCTTGTTGGAGTTCACCATATCGTTGTTATTCTCGATTGTTGGTCCTTATTGATCTCGTTAAAGTTTACTGTATCGTCGGTATTATCGGTTGTTTATCCTTTATTGATCTTATTGGAGTTTAGCATACCGTTGGTATTCTCGGTTGTCGATCCTTATTGATCTTGTTGGAGTTTACCGTGCCGTTGGTATTCTCGGTTGTTGATCCTTTATTGATCTTGTTTGGGTTTACCGTATTGTTGGTATTACCGGTTGTTAGTCCTTCATTGATCTTGTTGGAGTCACCACATCATGGTATTCTCGTTCGTGGGTGATCCTTTGTCGATCTTGTGTGGAGTCATCATGTCATTGATATTCTCGTTCTGATGCATTGGTTGTTTATCATTATTGATTGTGTGAGCATTCATGCTTTGTATTGGTATCCAAGACTTGCCATTGTCTCGGGACAGTTGATTTACAGATGTACCGTGTGATATCGGCTTTATCAGAATTGGGGTCTGATTGTGCGACCCAACGGACAAGATTGGTCATGGACAGATTACTCCGTATTTGAGATGTATTTATGTTTTCGAGAATCTTGGTATCGTTTTGAATACAGTACAGATGGTTATTTTTGAATTCATTCGTTACTTGAGAATGCGATGTGCGAATTGAGGTAAGGGTTGAATTGATTGAGATTCCACGGATTAGTAAGGTTGCTACGGTAAAGATACATTAGAATTGTTCTTACCTTGTAATTACATTGATATGTAATTGTATATGATGATGGACAATTACATATCAATGTAATTACAAGGTAAGAACAATTCTAATGTATCTTTACCGTAGCAACCTTACCAATCCGTGGAATCTCAATCAATTCAACCCTTACCTCAATTCGCACATCGCATTCTCAAGTAACGAATGAATTCGAAAATAACCATCTGTATTGTATCCGAAACGATACCAATATTCTCAGACATAAACATGTCTCCAATATGGAATAATCTGGCCATGTCCGTATCTGTCCGCTGGATCGCACAATCGGATCCCAATTCTGATAAAACCGATATCACACA
This sequence comes from Orobanche coerulescens, assembly GCA_033398695.1. NCBI lineage: Eukaryota > Viridiplantae > Streptophyta > Magnoliopsida > Lamiales > Orobanchaceae > Orobanche > Orobanche coerulescens. Next base: position 94,827,446 of record CM065816.1, read on the forward strand.
ATACATCTGGAGATTAACTGTCCCGAGACAATGGCAAGTCCCGGATATCAATACAAAGCATGAATACACACACAATCGATAATGATAACCGAACAATGCATCAGAACGAGAATATAAATGACATGATAATTCTACACAAGATCGACAAAGGATCAACCACGAACGAGGATACCATGATGTGGTAACTCCAACAAAATCAATAAGGATCAGAAACCGAGAATATCAACGGCACGTTAAACTCCACAAGATCAATAAAGGATCAACAACCGAGAATACCAACGATACTGTAAACTCCGACAAGATCAATGAAGGATCAACAACCGAGAATACCAACGGTACGGTAAACTCCAACAAGATCAAATAAGGATCTACAACGACCGAGAATACCAACGGTACGGTAAACTCCAACAAGATCAATAAAGGATCAACAACCAGGAATACCAACGATACGGTAAACTCCGACAAGATCAATGAAGGATCAACAACCAAGAATTCCAATGGTACGGTAGACTCCAAACGGAATCAATAAGGATCGATAACGAACGAGATTACCAACAAGAGGATAAACTTCAAACGAGATCATTAGGGAATCAACAACAAACGAGATGACCAACGATATGGTAACTCCAAACTAGATCGATAAAGGATCAACATCGACAGATACCCGAGAGAATAATATCATCAACCATATACAAATTATATATACGGGATTTCAAAGACAACCCGACTATCAAACAGATCCGATTATACATAGACTGTGAACGACCAATCAATAAGACTCAAGATGGACGTCACGATATGCCCGATTCGGACATGTGTCCGTGTACAAGCCAACCACGGGTATTGATCAGATACACGTCTAGTCTCGTACCTAATCACCCTCACAAAGTACGCCTCGTGTGCACGGTTCAATATGAGGTCGAAACCAACATATGCTACACTTGCCCGCCCCGAAAATCCTACACATGAACGATCAGAACGTATCTGACTCCAGATATGCCATGATACAACATGACAAAAAATCTCGAAGAAACGCATATCCATCAAGGATCAGAAGACTTTCCAAGTGATCAACGATAACTCGATCATGAAAGACCAACACGACCACAATGTCGTATTTCCGCCGGGCACAGTTCAAAGCATGCTCAATCGTTCAACGACATCTCGATCATACGAAACCAAACTAAATCAACTCTTAACAATATGAATACAAGCTGAAATTCGATAATCAATAATTCTAACAATGTCTTCAACATTCTTGGTTCCGAATTCAATCTTAATTTCGGATTAACACGGCTCATCTTTGTAAATTCATAGAAATTCAATTACTGGTTTTCATCACGAATAACCATATACCAAAATTAACCGTAATCCTTCCAAATTCTATAAAATCACGACATATATAACTCAAGAGTTCTTTAAGAACATGAATTAATCCATAATCATATTTGTAGCCAACAAAACAACGTAATCCGATGGGTTCTATCATCTAAACCATCATCTAGTTCATAATACAAGGCATATATCATTTTGTTCTTCAATATAAAATTCATACAACCTCAAGAATCACAACAACAACACCGTAACCATCATTATACGAAGGAGAACGTCAAAAACAATATTAAAATCCGAATCAAAGAGAAGCGTTATCTGACATACCTCTTGAAGAAGAATCCCAAAGATCAAACACTTCCAAAAACATCAAGAACTCCAAGCTTCAAGCTTCTAATCAACTCAACAAGGTCTTAACCAAGGTGCAAGGGTCGGAATTAGGGCCAGGAGTGAGGAGGAATGAAGTTTGGGAGGAAGAGATGTGTTTCCTCTCGTGAGGAAATGAAAGACCGATTCTTAATATATAACCTGCACAACTTGTTACGTTCGTTAAGACCCAAACTTAACGTACGTAAGCCTCTTTAACGTACGCTACATGTCCTGTATAGCATACGTAATCGGCATCCAGGGCTCACTGTCTTATTTCGCACCTTATGTTACGTACGTAATACCCTCGCGGTAGCGTACGTAATACACAGTTGACTTGCTACAGTAACACATCTTCTTAGCGTACGTAATGATACATCCTTAACGTACGTAAGGCTCGAAGTTGACTCGCCTGTCCACATCCGCACCGAAAGCTGCCGAAACTGGGCCCACCTGTCGACCACAGCTCGATCTTGTCCGATTCCCTTCTTAACGTATGATGTGTACACAACTTAACGTACGTTAAGCTTGCTTAGTTACGTACGTAAGCTCCATTATGTAGCGTACGTAATGGCTTTCATACTTAGCCATTTCTGCTCCTCTGTGTCGTCTCAATATACTGAATACGTACATATGACATACTGAATACATGTGCTCGTTCCGATAACATTCTCATACGATACATCTGATGCACGATATCCTCAAATACAACTGTCGACCAAGTACGACAATTGTACAATACTCATACAGTATATCCGACATCGAAAAACACATCAAGCAGGTAACATCCTAGAATTAAAAATAACCTCGATAGATATACTGGCACGACTGTCACATTTCCCAAAATTATTTATCCATACTGTATCGGTCCCACTCTGTACAGTACAACTCAGATAAAATAATGCGAAAAATCATAGCGAAATTCTAGAATATTACATATCTTCCCACTTAAAAAAGTTTCGTCCTCGAAACATAAAATCCTGTCATAGTCAATATCTCAACCCTGAAATATCTCAAAATCATGTCACCATGCTCAAATACTCATCATCAAAACCAATTAACTGAAAGAACATACTTACAGGTCCGCGAAGTGGATGATCTCCCGTGATACTAGCATACGACTCCCATACAAAGTCTCAGCACAATGCCAACACACACTAATATAACAAATAGCAATTTAAAAATATCTCAAAAATTTTGGAACCTCCAAAAATCGGTTTGACTCAAAAGTCAGGAAAATCATATTCAAAAGTCACGCTACTACCGCACCGGTAGAGCCACATAACACACATGCCCGGGTTTTACGAAACCCAAGCTCCTATATCATTTTCTATAACACCCCCAAAACCAACCGGGAATATTACAGCGCCGTGGGTCTCACATTGCAACCCACAAGGCTAAAATCATTTTCAAAAATGTTTCAAATACGCCAAAGAGGCGAAGACGGTAATGTTTTAAATACTCAAATATTTATCAAAACATAGTTCCTGATTACTGTCAGAAATTACCATTTGAAAACACAAGGCAAAGATGCAAAAAGGGCATTTAGAAAGTATACACGAGTTGGAAAAATATCGAAAGCCATTATAAAATTACACACGCAGCGGATAGAGACATAATTAAATACATCTAGAGCGGAATCATAACAACTAGAAAAGAATAATCAAATCCCAATAACCATGCCATAGCCAGTATCACCGGAAATCTCATCCCTTCACGACCGCTACTAGCTCGATCTCCGAGTACCTAAAAGATAAAGCCCACAACGGGGTCAGCCATAATACTCAACAATGATAACGATCACATCATCATATATAATTACATATCAATGTAATTACAAGGTAAGAATAATTCCAGCGTAACTTTACCGTAGCAACCTTACCAATCCGTGGAATCTCAATCAATTCAACCCTTACCTCAATTCGCACATCGCATTCTCAAGTAACGAATGAATTCGAAAATAACCATCTGTACTGTATCCGAAACGATACCCATATTCTGAGACATAAACATGTCTCCAATATGGAATAATCTGGCCATGTTCGTATCTGTCCGCTGGATCGCACAATCGGATCCCAATTCTGATAAAACCGATATCACACAATACATCTGGAGATTAACTGTCCCGAGACAATGGCAAGTCCCGGATATCAATACAAAGCATGAATACACACACAATCGATAATGATAACCGAACAATGCATCAGAACGAGAATATTAATGACATGATAATTCTACACGAGATCGACAAAGGATCAACCACGAACGAGGATACCATGATGTGGTAACTCCAACAAGATCAATAAGGATCAGAAACCGAGAATACCAACGGCACGTTAAACTCCACAAGATCAATAAAGGATCAACAACCGAGAATACCAACGATACTGTAAACCCCGACAAGATCAATGAAGGATCAACAACCGAGAATACCAACGGTACGGTAAACTCCAACAAGATCAAATAAGGATCTACAACGACCGAGAATACCAACGGTACGGTAAACTCCAACAAGATCAATAAAGGATCAACAACCAGGAATACCAACGATACGGTAAACTCCGACAAGATCAATGAAGGATCAACAACCGAGAATTCCAATGGTACGGTAGACTCCAAACGGAATCAATAAGGATCGATAACGAACGAGATTACCAACAAGAGGATAAACTTCAAACGAGATCATTAGGGAATCTACAACAAACGAGATGACCAACGATATGGTAACTCCAAACTAGATCGATAAAGGATCAACATCGACAGATACCCGAGAGAATAATATCATCAACCATATACAAATTATATATACGGGATTTCAAAGACAACCCGACTATCAAACAGATCCGATTATACATAGACTGTGAACGACCAATCAATAAGACTCAAGATGGACGTCACGATATGCCCGATTCGGACATGTGTCCGTGTACAAGCCAACCACGGGTATTGATCAGATACACGTCTAGTCTCGTACCTAATCACCCTCACAAAGTACGTCTCGTGTGCACGGTTCAATATGAGGTCGAAACCAACATATGCTACACTTGCCCGCCCCGAAAATCCTACACATGAACGATCAGAACGTATCTGACTCCAGATATGCCATGATACAACATGACAAAAAATCTCGTAGAAACGCATATCCATCAAGGATCAGAAGACTTTCCAAGTGATCAATGATAACTCGATCATGAAAGACCAACACGACCACAATGTCGTATTTCCGCCGGGCACAGTTCAAAGCATGCTCAACAATGCATATAATATTAACACATAAACCCCAAGGCCGCAGCCCAGGGTCACGGAAGCATCTCACAGGAATACTCCGGAACGTAGGTGCCATTTAGGTCTTATCCCCTAACACAGTTCATGCAATCACAGAATACCCCAAGGTCGCAACCAAGGGTCACGAAAGTATCCACACAGGAATACCCCGGAACATAGGTGCCATTTAGGTCTTATCCCCTAACACATCGGCCCAACAGATCACATCTCAAAGAAAGAGCACATCACAAAACGTAACAAACAATGATGCACACTCACCACATGAAGTATCAACGCACACATGCAATAATGCAACAGGATGATTATTATAATCTAGCAATATTAATTTACCTCAAGCTGGATACGCTAAGCTTTCCATGACCAACATCCCTGAACGAATACACGGTTATCCGGATAATCCAAAATGAAGTGCAGTCCATTACTAATACCAAACCACCGTCTCGAAATCAATATCGGCATGATAACTAGTCTTGGTATTTAACTTCTCATACAATAGACCAAATATAATTCACGTCTCCATCTCCACTAGACATCTTTAAAATTATATACATTATGATTTATCTCAGTCCAAGCATAATGTACATACCAACATCCCGACAATTCATATTCCATGATACCATTGCTATATGAATCATAAATGAAATGAAAATGAAACCATTTATTAAACATTATGAACTGAGCAAGCATAACTTGCCTCGATACGATGAAGTTGTTACCAATTCCGTCATCTTCATCTACAAGCTCCGAAGCCTCGACCAAGGCGATCCTTGCATTCTCCAAATCCAATCGCAGCACAACGGTTAATCATTAACGATCACTTAACGCAATCTAACGCAATGATCAACTAACGATGCGTTCAATAACAATCAACAACCGATATAACCAACCAATCAAACTCAATGGTTCAACGACATCTCGATCATACGAAACCAAACTAAATCAACTCTTAACAATATGAATACAAGCTGAAATTCGATAATCAATAATTCTAACAATGTCTTCAACATTCTTGGTTCCGAATTCAATCTTAATTTCAGATTAACACGGCTCATCTTTGTAAATTCATAGAAATTCAATTACTGGTTTTCATCACGAATAACCATATACCAAAATTAACCGTAATCCTTCCAAATTCTATAAAATCACGACATATATAACTCAAGAGTTCTTTAAGAACATGAATTAATCCATAATCATATTTGTAGCTAACAAAACAACGTAATCCGATGGGTTCTATCATCTAAACCATCATCTAGTTCATAATACAAGGCATATATCATTTTGTTCTTCAATATAAAATTCATACAACCTCAAGAATCACAACAACAACACCGTAACCATCATTATACGAAGGAGAACGTCAAAAACAATATTAAAATCCGAATCAAAGAGAAGCATTATCTGACATACCTCTTGAAGAAGAATGCCAAATATCAAACACTTCCAAAAACATCAAGAACTCCAAGCTTCAAGCTTCTAATCAACTCACCAAGGTCTTAACCAAGGTGCAAGGGTCGAAATTAGGGCCAGGAGTGAGGAGGAATGAAGTTTGGGAGGAAGAGATGTGTTTCCTCTCGTGAGGAAATGAAAGACCGATTCTTAATATATAACCTGCACAACTTGTTACGTACGTTAAGACCCAAACTTAACGTACGTAAGCCTCTTTAACGTACGCTACATGTCCTGTATAGCATACGTAATCGGCATCCAGGGCTCACTGTCTTATTTCGCACCTTGTGTTATGTACGTAATACCCTCGTGGTAGCGTACGTAATACACAGTTGACTTGCTACAGTAACACATCTTCTTAGCGTACGTAATGATACATCCTTAACATACGTAAGGCTCGAAGTTGACTCGCCTGTCCACATCTGCGCTGAAAGCTGCCGAAACTGGGCCCACCTGCCGACCATAGCTCGATCCTGTCCGATTCCCTTCTTAACGTATGATGTGTACACAACTTAACGTACGTTAAGCTTGCTTAGTTACGTACGTAAGCTCCATTATGTAGCGTACGTAATGGCGTTCATACTTATCCATTTTTGCTCCTCTCTGTCGTCTCAATATACTGAATACGTACATACGACATACTGAATACATGTGCTCGTTCCAATAACATTCTCATACGATACATTTGGTGAACGATATCCTCAAATACAACTGTCGACCAAGTACGACAATTGTACAATACTCATACAGTATATCTGACATCGAAAAACACATCAAGCAGGTAACATCCTAGAATTAAAAATAACCTCTATAGATATACTGGCACGACTATCACATTTCCCAAAATTATTTATCCATACTGTATCGGTACCACTCTGTACAGTACAACTCAGATAAAATAATGCAAAAAATCATAGCGAAATTCTAGGATATTACATATCTTCCCACTTAAATAAGTTTCGTCCTCGAAACTTAAAATCCTGTCATAATCAATATCTCAATCCCGAAATATCTCAAAATCATGTCACCATGCTCAAATAATCATCATCAAAACCAATTAACTGAAAGAACATACTTACAGGTCTTTGAAGTCGATGAACTCCCGTGATACTAGCATACGACTCCCATACAAAGTCTCAGCACAATGCCAACACACACTAATATAACAAATAGTAATTTAAAATATCTCAAAAATTTTGGAACCTACAAAAATCGGTTTGACTCAAAAGTCAGGAAAATCATTTTCAAAAGTCACGCTACTACCGCACCGGTAGAGCCACATAACACACATGCCCGGGTTTTACGAAACCCAAGCTCCGATACCATTTTCTATAACACCCCCAACACCAACCGGGAATATTACAGCGCCGTGGGTCCCACATTGGAACCCACAAGGCTAAAATCATTTTCAAAAATGTTTCAAATACGCCAAAGAGGCGAAGATGGTAATGTTTTAAATACTCAAATATTTATCAAAGACGCAAAAAGGGGATTTAGAAAGTATACACGAGTTGGAAAAATACCGAAAGCCGTTATAAAATTACACACGCAGCGGATAGAGACATAATTAAATACATCTACAGCGGAATCATAACAACTAGAAAAGAATACTCAAATCCCAATAACCATGCCACAGCCAGTATCACCGGAAAGCTCATCCCTTCACGACCCCTACTAGCTCGATCTCCGAGTACCTAAAAGATAAAGCCCACGACGGGGTCAGCCATAATACTCAACAATGATAACGATCACATCATCATATATAATTACATATCAATGTAATTACAAAGTAAGAATAATTCCAGTGTAACTTTACCGTAGCAACCTTACCAATCCGTGGAATCTCAATCAATTCAACCCTTACCTCAATTCGCACATCGCATTCTCAAGTAACGAATGAATTCAAAAATAACCATCTGTACTGTATCCGAAATGATACCAAGATTCTCAGACATAAACATGTCTCCAATATGGAATAATCTGGCCATGTCCGTCTCTGTCCGCTGGATCGCACAATGAGATCCCAATTCTGATAAAATCAATATCACACAATACATCTGGAGATTAACTGTCCCGAGACAATGGCAAGTCCCAGATATCAATACAAAGCATGAATGCACACACAATCGATAATGATAACCAACCAATGCATCAGAATGAGAATATCAATGACATGATAATTCTACACAAGATCGACAAAGGATCAACTACGAACGAGGATACCATGATGTGGTAACTCCAACAAGATCAATAAGGATTAGCAACCGACAATACCAACGACACGTTAAACTCCACAAGATCAACAAAGGATCAACAACCGAGAATACCAACGATACGATAAACTCCAACAAGATCAATGAAGCATCAACAACCGATAATACTAATGGTACGGTAAACTCCAACAAGATCAAATAAGGATCTACAACGACCGAGAATACCAACGGTGCGGTAAACTCCAACAAGATCAATAAAGGATCAACAACCGAGAATACCAATAATACGGTAAACTCCGACAAGATCAATGAAGGATCAACAACCGAGAATGCCAACGGTACGGTAGACTCCAAATGGAATCAATAAAGATCGATAATGAACGAGATTACCAACAATAGGATAAACTTCAAACGAGATCATTAGGTGATCAACAACAAGCGAGATTACCAATGATATGGTAACTCCAAACGAGATCGATAAAGGATCGACAGGGATAGATACCCGAGAGAATAAAATCATCAACCATATACAAATCATACGGGATTTCGAAGACAACCCGACTATCAAACAGATCCGATTATACATGGACTGTGAACGACCAATCAATAATCCTCAAGATGGACCTCACGATAAGCCCGATCCAGACATGTTTCCGTGTACAAGCCAACCACAGGTATTGATTAGATACACGTCTGGTCTCGTACCTAATCAGCCTCACGAAGTACGTCTCGTGTGCATGGTTCAATATGAGGTCGAAACCAACATATGCTACATGTGCCTGCCCCGAAAATCCTACACATGAACGATCAGAATGTATCTGACTCCAGATATGCCACGATACAACATGACAACAAATTTCGAAGAAACGCATATACATCAAGGATCAGAAGACTTTCCAAGTTAGCAACGATAACTCGATCATGAAAGACCAACACGACCACAATGTCGTACTTCCGTCAGACACAGTTCAAAGCATGCTCAACAATGCATATAATATTAACACATAACCCCAAGGCCGCAGCCAAGGGTCACGTAAGCATCTCACAGGAATACTCCAGAATGTAGGTGCCATTTAGGTCTTATCCCCTAACACAGTTCATACAATCACAAAATACCCCAAGGTCGCAACCAAGGTTCACGAAAGTATCCACACAGGAATACCCCGGAACATAGGTGCCATTTAGGTCTTATCCCCTAACACATCGGCCAAACAGATCACAGCTCAAAGAAAGAGCACATCACAAAACGTAACAAACAATGATGCACACTCACCACATGAAGTATCAACACACACATGCAATAATGCAATAGGATGATTATCATAATCTAACAATATTAATTTACCTCAATCTGGATACGCTAACCTTTCTATGACCAACATCCCTGAACGAATACACGATTATCCGAATAATCCAAAATGAAGTGCAGTCCATTACTAATACCAAACCACCATCTCGAGTTCAATATCGGCATGATAACTAGTCTTGGTATTTAACTTCTCATACAATAGACCAAGTATAATTCAGGTCTCCGTCTCCACTAGACATCTTTAAAATTATATACATTATGATTTATCTCAGTCCAAGCATAATGTACATACCAAAATCCCGACAATTCATATTCCATGATACCATTGCTATATGAATGATAAATGAAATGAAAACGAAACCATTTATTAAACATTATGAACTGAGCAAGCATAACTTGCCTCGATACCGATACGATGAAGTTGTTACCAATCCCGTCATCTTCATCTACAAGCTCCACAGCCCCGACCAAGGCGATCCATGCATTCTCCAATTTCAATCGCAGCACAAAGGTTAATCATCAACGATCACTTAACGCGACCTAACGCAATTATCAGCTAACGATGCGTTCAATAACAATCAACAACCGATATAACCAACCAATCAAACTCAACGGTTTAACGACATCTTGATTATACGAAACCAAACCATATCAACTCTTCACAATATGAATACAAGCCGAAATTTGATAATCAATAATTCTAACAATGTCTTCAACATTCTTGGTTCCAAATTCAATCTTAATTTCGGATTAACACGGCTCATCTTTGTAAATTCATAGAAATTCAATTATCGGTTTTCATCACGAATAACCATATACCGAAATTAACCGTAATCCTTCCAAATTTCATAAAATCACGACATATATAACTCAAGAGTTCTTTAAGAACATGAATTAATCTATAATCATGTTTCTATCCAACAAAACGATGTAATCCAATGGGTTCTATCATCTAAACCATCATCTAGTTCATAATCCAAGGCATATATCATTTTGTTCTTCAATATAAAATTCATACAACCTCAATAATCGCAACAACAACACCATAACCATCATTATACGAAGGAGAACGTAAACAACAATATTAAAATCCGAATCAAAGAGAAGCGTTATCTGACATACCTCTTGAAGAAGAATCCCAAAGATCAAACACTTCCAAAAACATCAAGAACTCCAAGCTTCAAGCTTCTAATCAACTCACCACGGTCTTAACCAAGGTACAAGGGTCGGAATTAGGGCCAGGAGTGAGGAGGAATGAAGTTTGGGAGGAAGAGATGTGTTTCCTCTCGTGAGGAAATGAAAGACCGATTCTTAATATATAACCTGCACAACTTGTTACGTACGTTTAGACCCAAACTTAACGTACGTAAGCCTCTTTAACGTACGCTACATGTCCTGTATAGCATACGTAATCGGCATCCAGGGCTCACTGTCTTACTTCGCACCTTATGTTACGTGCGTAATACCCTCGCAGTAGCGTACGTAATACACAGTTGACTTGCTACAGTAACACATCTTCTTAGCGTACGTAATGATACATCCTTAACGTACGTAAGGCTCGAAGTTGACTCGCCTGTCCACATCCGCACCGAAAGCTGCCGAAACTGGGCCCACCTTCCGACCACAGCTCGATCCTGTTCGATTCCCTTCTTAACGTATGATGTGTACACTACTTAACGTACGTTAAGCTTGCTTAGTTACGTACGTAAGCTCCATTATGTAGCGTACGTAATGGCTTTCATACTTAGCCATTTCTGCTCCTCTCTGTCGTCTCAATATACTGAATACGTACATATGACATACTGAATACATGTGCTCGTTCCGATAAGATTCTCATACGATACATCTGATGCACGATATCCTCAAATATAACTGTCGACCAAGTACGACAATTGTACAATACTCATACAGTATATCCGACATCGAAAAACACATCAAGCAGGTAACATCCTAGAATTAAAAATAACCTCGATAGATATACTGGCACGACTGTCACATTTCCCAAAATTATTTATCCATACTGTATTGGTCCCACTCTATACAGTACAACTCAGATAAAATAATGCGAAAAATCATAGCGAAATTCTAGGATATTACATATCTTCCCACTTAAATAAGTTTCGTCCTCGAAACTTAAAATCCTGTCATAATCAATATCTCAATCCCGAAATATCTCAAAATCATGTCACCATGCTCAAATAATCATCATCAAAACCAATTAACTGAAAGAACATACTTACAGGTCTGTGATGTAACACCCCCAAATCCTATTGGGTTATTACAGTGCCGTGGACCCCACGCCAGGAGATCCACCAGGCGAACATGACTAAAATACATTAAATTAAATAACAAGGGAAAATCATAGTCCCTACCATGATATCCGACACAATATTCCGATAAGGAATTTCAACGACAACGATGGGCCTACATGGCCAAAAATAAAATACAACCACACCCACGAGCCTTGCTCGGGTAATACATAATGACAATGACTGACAAACTGGAGAACACTCCAACTGACTGACAAACATGAACAACTCTGACTAGTATCGCTCGAATGCCTCGTCGCCATCATCATGCCCCTGTGTCTCAACTCTCTCCTCGCAAGCACCTAAAACATGAAAACATGTTCCGCACCCACGGGGTCAGTCATCCAGATAATGAACATCAAATACAAGTATAACATGATATGCATCCAAGGCGTAATGAAACGGTACAATGATAATAGTAATACGAGATGCTCACAAACCAATATAAGAACCGAGCATTCGTGAAACACTATGCCCACGGCATACTATTAATACCTGCTCGACAGTTAGAACATAAGTGCCCAACGGCGAATCATTATCACAGAGTACCACAATGGATTACACAACATGAACCAAACCAGAATCAATTAAATATGAACCACAATGCCCGAAGGCTCCAATGAAATTACCAAGACAATCACAAAGGCTTGAAAACCATTCACGAAGCCGTCAAATATCACAATCACATGAAGCCAAAACACCAAGTCGTATCGATTAGGGACGGCCACGGCACGGCCGTATCACAATTAGCCGGGCCACGCACGAAGCCGTATCACAATTAGGGCCGGGCCACGCACGGCCGTATCACAATTAGGGCCGGCCACGGCACGGCCGTATCACAATTAGGGCCACCGCACGGCCGTATCACAATTAGGCCCGGCCACGCACGGCCGTATCACAATTAGGGCATCCAATGGCCGAGACTAGCCTCCAAACATAATTAATCACAAACGGCAACGATCCCAAGATTACCGAATTCACGAGAATGATAGTGTGGCCGCCTTGAGTCGGCCAACACGACAACAATGACTCACGGATGGGTACCGTCCTCGGCGGTCCCAATTCAATACCTCGATTACCTTAGAATGGTCAATCGATAACAACGACACAACGGATGGGAACTATCCCCGATAGCCCCAATTCAATACCTCGATGGCCTTAGAATGGCCAACCGATAACAATGATGCAAATGGATGATTCAATACCTCGATTGCCTTAAAACGGCCGATCGATAACAATGATACAACGAATGATTGAGCACCTCGATTGCCTTAGGACGGCTAATCGATAACAATGACACGATGAATGACTGAATACCTCGATTGCCTTAGAACGGTCAATCGATAACAATGATACGATGAATGAGTGAATACCTCGATTGCCTTAGAATGGCCAATCGATAACAATGATACGAAGGATGCCTCGGCACTTTTAATCGGTTACCGACAACGAAGAAGAGAAATGAATACGTCAACGCCTTTAATCGGCCAAAACAACTTCAAGGACAAAACTCCAACATTAATAGAAATGATTACAACGACGTCTTAAATCGACATTAATATCAACAACAACGATTGATACATCGATACCGCGAACCGGTGATCGATAATAACATTAATAACGAGTATCACAATGCCTTGAACCGGCCATTAACGACCAATAAAACATTTGGCATAATTGCCGAAAGGTATCGTATCGAACGATCTCTTAATATCAATGAATTCATGAAGAGACTAAGTCTCGGAATGATACAACACATTCATACACATATATGATAACATTAATCTCATTGACTAGTACAAGTATAAAACTTGCCTCAACCGAAGGCGATGAAATCCTTCCACGAACAACGAACGGCGTCCTTCGATAAACACAAGTACTCGAACCACCTTGAATGAAATACAATTCATTCAATAACACAATATCAATCGAAAACAACATAACGACCGAAAGAAACTCTTTGAGGCATTTAATCGAACACTAAATGTTCAAAGTTTCTCAAGAGCCTAAAAATCATCAATCGGGTTGAACGAATCGAAAATATAGATATACAATCCATAGAACATGATTAATAATGTTTACTAACATCAACCGATTCATCAAAATCGGACTAGAATCGAAAATCAAGAACAAATCTCGAAAAATCCAATCCTAGGAGATTTCAAGAAATTACCTCGATCCGACGTAGAAAATTGATTTGATGATGATATAATCGATAAGGATTCTCAAAAACGCTTAGAAATCGAGTGGAATCGACCAAAACTCCATTTCCGATTTTTCCCATCGCCACCGCACTGGTGCGTAAAAGTGATGAAATGAAGGTCCTGCCCGTCCTCGCCTATATGGCCGATGTGTTACGGCCAGAATCGGCAGTGGCCTTACGGCCGTAACCGCATTCGCCAAAACCACGCCTGCCGCCGATCGCTTACGGCCGTAACAATGTGGTCTTACGCCGCATTCGGCAGTCCTACGGCCAGAATCGCATTGGTCAGAAGCCGCACGCACCAGACGGCCAGAATTTCGGCCCTTACGGCCAGAATCGCATTCGCTGTGCCATGCATGACGATCACTTACGGCCGTAACCGCACCTTACGGCCGTAACTCGCCAAAGCGGCCCGAATCAGGCGGCCGTGGCTCGGTAGCACTCCGACGGCCCGGACGACACCGAAACCCGAACCTGAATATGAATCGAAGATACGGTTACGAAGTACACGCAAGACGAATCCAAGCACTAAGAGAACACACGATTCCGACCACCCGAAGGCTCGAAATTCGACAACGGAAAGTAATTACCCCAAACTTTGGGAAATTACGAAAATGGCCCAAAACGTCCGAAATGCACGATACACGATCGAAACACCAAACCAAAGCTCACAACATGAATAATAACATTAAATGAACTTACGAGAAACTCGAAACGACAGTTTCGGACGAGATTCGCAGGAATCGAACTCAAGTGCGGAAAAGCCGCTTAAGAACACGGATTTCAACAAAACGATACCGAAACGAACTCGGATGATAAAAAGTGCAGAATTAATCATTCTCATAATGACGATACGGTCATGAGCGAGTCGTCAAAATAGACTTCCGCCAAAAAAATAAAATTACCGAAAAATCGAAATTACGGGTATTACATGTGAAGTCGATGATCTCCCGTGATACTAGCATACGACTCCCATACAAAGTCTCAGCACAATGCCAACACACACTAATATAACAAATACCAATTTAAAATATCTCAAAAATTTTGGAACCTCCAAAAATCGGTTTGACTCAAAAGTCAGGAAAATTATTTTCAAAAGTCACGCTACTACCGCACCGGTAGAGCCACATAACACACATGCCCGGGTTTTACGAAACCCAAGCTCCGATACCATTTTCTATGACACCCCCAAAACCAACCGGGAATATTACAGCACCGTGGGTCCCACATTGGAACCCACAAGGCTAAAATCATTTTCAAAAATGTTTCAAATACGCCAAAGAGGCGAAGACGGTAATGTTTTAAATACTCAAATATTTATCAAAACATAGTTCCCGATTACCGTCAGAAATTACCATTTGAAAACACAAGGCAAAGACGCAAAAAGGGCATTTAGAAAGTATACACGAGTTGGAAAAATACCGAAAGCCGTTATAAAATTACACACGCAACGGATAGAGACATAATTAAATACATCTACAGCGGAATCATAACAACTAGAAAAGAATACTCAAATCCCAATAACCATGCCATAGGTAGTATAACCGGAAAGCTCATCCCTTCACGACCGCTACTAGCTCGATCTCCGAGTACCTAAAAGATAAAGCCCATGACGGGGTCAGCCATAATACTCAATAATGATAACGATCACATCATCATATACAATTACATATCAATGTAATTACAAAGTAAGAATAATTCCAGTGTAACTTTACCGTAACAGCCTTACCAATCCGTGGAATCTCAATCAATTCAACCCTTACCTCAATTCGCACATCGCATTCTCAAGTAACGAATGAATTCGAAAATAACTATCTGTACTGTGTCCGAAATGATACCAAGATTCTCAGACATAAACATGTCTCCAATATGGAATAATCTGGCCATGTCCGTATCTGTCCGCTGCATCGCACAATCGGATCCCAATTCTGATAAAACCAATATCACACAATACATCTGGAGATTAACTATCCCGAGACAATGGCAAGTCCCTAATATCAATACAAAGCATGAATGCACACACAATCGATAATGATAACCAACCAATGCATCAGAACAAGAATATCAATGACATGATAATTCTACACAAGATCGACAAAGGATCAACTACGAACGAGGATACCATGATGTGGTAACTCCAACAAGATCAGTAAGGATCAGCAACCAACAATACCAACGACATGGTAAACTCCACAAGATCAACAAAGGATCAACAACCGAGAATACCAACGATACGGTAAACTCCAACAAGATCAATGAAGCATCAACAACCAAGAATACCAATGGTACGGTAAACTCCAACAAGATCAAATAAGGATCTACAACGACCGAGAATACCAACGGTACGGTAAACTCCAACAAGATCAATAAAGGATCAACAACCGAGAATACCAACGATACGGTAAACTCCGACAAGATCAATGAAGGATCAACAACCGAGAATGCCAACGGTACGGTAGACTCCAAATGGAATCAATAAGGATCGATAATGAACGAGATTACCAACAATAGGATAAACTTCAAACGAGATCATTAGGGAATCAACAACAAATGAGATTGCCAACAATATGGTAACTCCAAACGAGATCGATAAAGGATTGACAGGGATAGATACCCGAGAGAATAAAATCGTCAACCATATACAAATCATACGGGATTTCGAAGACAACCCGACTATCAAACAGATCCGGTTATACATGGACTGTGAACGACCAATCAATAAGACTCAAGATGGACGTCACGATACGCCCGATATGGACATGTTTCCGTGTACAAGCCAACCACAGGTATTGATCATATACACGTCTGGTCTCGTACCTAAGCAGCCTCATGGAGTACGTCTCGTGTGCATGGTTCAATATGAGGTCGAAACCAACATATGCTACACGTGCCCGCCCCGAAAATCCTACACATGAACGAGCAGAATGTATCTGACTCCAGATATGCCATGATACAAAATGACAACAAATCTCAAAGAAACGCATATCCATCAAGGATCAGAAGACTTTCCAAGTTAGCAACGATAACTCAATCATGAAAGACCAACACGACCACAATGTCGTACTTCCGTCAGACACAGTTCACATCATGCTCAACAATGCATATAATATTAACACATAACCCCAAGGCCGCAGCCAAGGTTCACGTAAGCATCTCACTGGAATACTCCGGAATGTAGGTGCCATTTAGGTCTTATCCCCTAACACATCGGCCAAACACATCACAGCTCAAAGAAAGAGCACATCACAAAACGTAACAAACAATGATGCACACTCACCACATGAAGTATCAACACACACATGCAATAATGCAATAGGATGATTATCATAATCTAACAATATTAATTTACCTCAATCTGGATACGCTAACCTTTCTATGACCAACATCCCTGAACGAATACACGATTATCCGAATAATCTAAAATGAAGTGCATTCCATTACTAATACCAAACCACCATCTCGAGTTCAATATCGGCATGATAACTAGTCTTGGTATTTACCTGCTCATACAATAGACCAAATATAATTCAGGTCTCCGTCTCCACTAGACATATTTAAAATTATATACATTATGATTTATCTCAGTCCAAGCATAATGTACATACCAACATCCCGACAATTCATATTCCATGATACCATTGCTATATGAATCATAAATGAAATGAAAACGAAACCATTTATTAAACATTATGAACTGAGCAAGCATAACTTGCCTCGATACCGATACGATGAAGTTGTTAGCGATCCCGTCATCTTCATCTACAAGCTCCACAGCCCCGACCAAGGCGATCCATGCATTCTCCAATTCCAATCGCAGCACAAAGGTTAATCATCAACGATCACTTAACGCGACCTAACGCAATTATCAGCTAATGATGCGTTCAATAACAATCAACAACCGATATAACCAACCAATTAAACTCAACGGTTTAACGACATCTTGATCATACGAAACCAAACCATATCAACTCTTAACAATACGAATACAAGCCGAAATTTGATAATCAATAATTCTAACAATGTCTTCAACATTCTTGGTTCTAAATTCAATCTTAATTTCGGATTAACACGGCTCATCTTTGTAAATTCATAGAAATTCAATTATCGGTTTTCATCACGAATAACCATATACCGAAATTAACCATAATCCTTCCAAATTTCGTAAAATCACGACATATATAACTCAAGAGTTCTTTAAGAACATGAATTAATCCATAATCATGTTTGTATCCAACAAAACGATGTAATCCAATGGGTTCTATCATCTAAACCATCATTTAGTTCATAATCCAAGGCATATATCATTTTGTTCTTCAATATAAAATTCATACAACCTCAAGAATCACAACAACAACACCGTAACCATCATTATACGAAGGAGAACGTCAACAACAATATTAAAATCCGAATCAAAGAGAAGCATTATCCGACATACCTCTTGAAGAAGAATCCCAAAGATCAAACACTTCCAAAAACATCAAGAACTCCAAGCTTCAAGCTTCTAATCAACTCACCAAGGTATTAACCAAGGTACAAGGGTCGGAATTAGGGCCAGGAGTGAGGAGGAATGAAGTTTGGGAGGAAGAGATGTGTTTCCTCTCGTGAGGAAATGAAAGACCGATTCTTAATATATAACCTGCACAGCTTGTTACGTACGTTAAGACCCAAACTTAACGTACGTAAGCCTCTTTAACATACGCTACATGTCCTGTATAGCGTACGTAATCGGCATCCATGGCTCACTGTCTTATTTCGCACCTTGTGTTACGTACGTAATACCCTCGCGGTAGCGTACGTAATACACAGTTGACTTGCTACAGTAACACATCTTCTTAGCGTACGTAATGATACATCCTTAACGTACGTAAGGCTCGAAGTTGACTCGCCTGTCCACATCCACGCCGAAAGCTGCCGACACCGGGCCTACCTACTGACCACAGCTCGATCCTGTCCGATTCCCTTCTTAACGTACGTTGTGTACACAACCTAACGTACGTTAATCTTGCCTAGTTACGTACGTAAGCTCCATTATGTAGCGTACGTAATGGCTTTCATACTTAGCCATTTATGCTCCTGTCTGCCATCCCAATATACTGAATACGTACACACGACATACTAAATACATATGCTCGTTCCGATAACATTCTCATACAATACATCTGATGCACGATATCCTCAAATATAACTGTCGACCAAGTACGACAATTGTACAATACTCATAAAGTATATCCTACATCGAAAAAAACATCAAGCATGTAATATCCTAGAATTAAAAATAACCTCGATAGATGTACTGGCACGACTGTCACAGTTCCCAAAATTATTTATCCATACTGTATCGGTCCCACTCTGTATAGTACAACTCAGATAAAATAATGCGAAAAATCATAGAGAAATTCTAAGATATTACATATCTTCCCACTTAAATAAGTTTTGTCCTCGTAACTTAAAATCCTGTCATAATCAATATCTCAATCCCGAAATATCTCAAAATCATGTCACCATGCTCAAATAATCATCATCAAAACCATTTAACTGAAAGAACATACTTACAGGTCCGTGAAGTGGATGATCTCCCGTGATACTAGCATACGACTCCCATACAAAGTCTCAGCACAATGCCAACACACACCAATATAACAAATAGCAATTTGAAAATATCTCAAAAATTTTGGAACCTCCAAAAATCGGTTTGACTCAAAAGTCAGGGAAATCATTTTCAAAAGTCACGCTACTACCGCACCGGTAGAGCCACATAACACACATGCCCGGATTTTATGAAACCCAAGCTCCGATACCATGAAATCATTTTCAAAAGTCACGCTACTACCGCACCGGTAGAGCCACATAACACACATGCCCGGATTTTATGAAACCCAAGCTCCGATACCATTTTCTGTAACACCCCCAAAACCAACCGGGAATATTACAGTGCCGTGGGTCCCACATTGGAACCCACAAGGCTAAAATCATTTTCAAAAATGTTTCAAATACGCCAAAGAGGCGAAGACAGTAATGTTTTAAATACTCAAATATTTATCAAAACATAGTTCCCGATTACCGTCAGAAATTACCATTTGAAAGCACAAGGCAAAGACGCAAAAATGGCATTTAGAAGGTATACACAAGTTGGAAAAATACCGAAAGCCATTATAAAATTGCACACGCAACGGATAGAGACATAATTAAATACATCTACAGCGGAATCATAACAACTAGAAAAGAATATTCAAATCCCAATAACCATGCCATAGCCAGTATCACCGGAAAGCTCATCCGTTCACGACCGCTACTAGCTCGATCTCCGAGTACCTAAAAGATAAAGCCCACGATGGGGTCAGCCATAATACTCAACAAGGATAATGATCACATCATCATATACAATTACATATCAATGTAATTACAAGGTAAGAATAATTCCAGTGTAACTTTACCGTAGCAACCTTACCAATCCGTGGAATCTCAATCAATTCAACCCTTACCTCAATTCGCACATCGCATTCTCAAGTAGAATGAATTCGAAAATAACCATATGTACTGTATCCGAAATGATACCAAGATTCTCAGACATAAACATGTCTCCAATATGGAATAATCTGGCCATGTCCGTATCTGTCCACTGGATCGCACAATCGGATCCCAATTTTGATAAAACCGATATCACATAATACATGTGGAGATCAACTATCCCGAGACAATGGCAAGTCTCGGATATCAATACAAAGCATGAATGCACACACAATCGATAATGATAACCAACCAATGCATCAGAACGATAATATCAATGACATGATAATTCTACACAAGATCGACAAAGGATCAACCACGAATGAGGATACCATGATGTGCTAACTCCAACAAGATCAATAAGGATCAGCAACCGTCTAAACTCCACAAGATCAATAAAGGATCAACAACCGAGAATACAAACGATATGGTAAACTTCAACAAGATCAATGAAGCATCAACAACTGAGAATAACAACGGTACAGTAAACTCCAACAAGATCAAATAAGGATCTACAACGACCGAGAATACCAACGGTACGGTAAACTCCAACAAGATCAATAAAGGATCAACAACCGAGAATACCAACGATACGGTAAACTCTGACAAGATCAATGAAAGATCAACAACCGAGAATGCCAACGGTACGGTAGACTCCAAATAGAATCAATACGAACGAGATTACCAACGATTGAATAAACTTCAAACGAGATCATTAGGGAATCAACAACAAACGAGATTACCAACGATATGCTAACTCCAAACGAGATCGATAAAGGATCGACATGGACAGATACCCGAGAGAATAAAATCATCAACCATATACAAATCATATATACGGGATTTCGAAGACAACCCGACTATCAAACAGATCCAATTATACATGGACTGCGAATGACCAATCAATAAGACTCAAGATGGACGTCACGATACGCCCAATCTGGACATGTGTCCGTGTATAAGCCAACCACGAGTATTGATCAGATACACATCTGGTCTCGTACCTAATCAGCCTCATGAAGTACGTCTGGTGTGCACGGTTCAATATGAGGTCGAAACCAACATAAGTTACACATGCCCGCCCCGAAAATCCTACACGTGCCCGCCCCGAAAATCCTACACATGGACAATCAGAACGTATCTAACTCGAGATATGCCACGATACAACATGACAACAAATCTCGAAGAAACGCATATCCATCAATGATCAGAAGACTTTCCAACTGAGCAATGATAACTCGATCATGAAAGACCAACACGACCACAATGTCATATTTCCGTCAGACACAGTTCACAGCATGCTCAACAATGCATATAATATTAACACATAAACCCCAAGGCCACAGCCAAGGGTCACGGAAGCATCTCACAGGAATACTCCGGAACGTAGGTGCCATATAGGTCTTATCCCCTAACACAGTTCATGCAATCACAAAATACCCCAAGATCGCAACCAAGGGTCACGAAAGTATCCACACAGGAATACCTCGGAACATAGGTGCCATTTAGGTCTTATCCCCTAACACATCGTCCCAACAGATCACAGCTCAAAGAAAGGGTACATCACAAACGTAACAAACAATGATGCACACTCACCACATGAATATCATCACACACATGCAATAATGCAACAGGATGATTATCATAATCTAGCAATATTAATTTACCTCAAGCTGGATACGCTAACCTTTCCACGACCAACATCCCTGAACGAATACACGGTTATCCGAATAATCCAAAATGAAGTGCAGTCCATTACTAATACCAAACCACCATCTCGAGTTCAATATCGGCATGATAACTAGTCCTGGTATTTAACTTCTCATACAATAGACCAAATATAGTTCACGTCTCCGTCTCCACTAGACATCTTTAAAATTATATACATTATGATTTATCTCAGTCCAAGCATAATGTATATACCATCATCCCGACAATTCATATTCCACGATACCATTGCTATATGAATCATAAATGAAATGAAAACGAAACCATTTATTAAATATTATGAACTGAACAAGCATAACTTGCCTCGATACCGATATGATGAAGTTGTTACCAATACCGTCATCTTCATCTACAAGCTCCGCAGCCCCGACCAAGGCGATCCATGCATTCTCCAATTCCAATCGCAGCACAACGGTTAATCATCAACGATAACTTAACGCAACCTAATGCAATGATCAATTAAAGATGCGTTTAATAACAATCAACAACTGATATAACCAACCAATCAAACTCAACGGTTCAACGACATCTCGATCATATGAAACCAAACCATATCAACTCTTAACAATACGAATACAAGCCGAATTTCGATAATAAATAATTATAACAATGTCTTCAACATTCTTGGTTCCAACTTCAATCTTAATTTCGGATTAACATGGCTCATCTTTGTAAATTCATAGAAATTCAATTACCGGTTTTAATCACGAATAACCATATACCGAAATTAACCGTAATCCTTCCAAATTCCGTAAAATCATGACATATATAACTCATGAGTTCTTTAAGAACATGAATTAATCCATAATCATGTTTGTAGCTAACAAAACGACGTACTCCGATGGGTTCTATCATCTAAACCATCATCTAGTTCATAATCCAAGGTATATATCATTTTGTTCTTCAATATAAAATTCATACAACCTCAAGAATCACAACAACAACACCGTAACCATCATTATACGAAGGAGAACGTCAACAACAATATAAAAATCCGAATCAAAGAGAAGAGTTATCCGAAATACCTCTTAAAGAAGAATCCCAAAGATCTAACACTTCTAAAAACATCAAGAACTCCAAGCTTCAAGCTGCTAATCAACTCACCAAGGTCTTAACCAAGGTACAAGGGTCGGAATTAGGGCCAGGAGTGAGGAGGAATGAAGTTTGGGAGGAAGAGATGTGTCTCCTCTCGTGAGGAAATGAAAGACTGATTCTTAATATATAACCTGCACAGCTTGTTACGTACGTTAAGACCCAAACTTAACATACGTAAGCCTCGTTAACGTACGCTACATCTCTTGTATAGCGTACGTAATTGGCATATAGGGCTCACTGTCTTATTTCGAACCTTATGTTACGTACGTAATACCCTCGCCGTAGCGTACGTAATACACAGTTGACTTGCTACAGTAACGCACCTTCTTAGCGTACGTAATGATACATCCTTAACGTACGTAAGGCTCGAAGTTGACTCGGGCCCACCTACCGTCCAAAGCTCTATCTTATCTGATTCCCTTCTTAATGTACGTTGTGTACACAACTTAACATACGTTAAGCTTGCTTAGTTACGTACGTAAGCTCCATTATGTAGCGTACGTAATGGCTTTCATACTTAGCCATTTCTACTCCTGTCTGCCATCTCAATATATTGAATACGTACACGCGACATACTGAATACATGTGCTCGTTCCGATAACATTCTCATATGATACATCTGATGCACGATATCCTCAAATACAACTGTCGACCAAGTAAGACAATTGTATAATACTCATACAATATATCCGACATCGAAAAACACATCAAGCATGTAATATCCTAGAATTAAACATAAACTCGATAGATATACTGGCACGAGTGTCACAGTTCCCAAAATTATTTATCCATACTGTATCGGTCCCACTCTGTACAACACAACGCAGATAAAATAATGCGAAAATTCATAGCGAAATTCTAGGATATTACAGGAGTCGTATGCTAGTATCACTAGAGATCATCGACTTCACGGACCTGTAAGTATGTTCTTTCAGTTATTCAGTTTTGATGATGATTATTTGAGCATGGTGACATGATTTTGAGATATTTTGGGATTGAGATATTGGTTATGACAGGATTTTAAGTTTCGAGGACGAAACTTATTTAAGTGGGAAGATATGTAATATCCTAGAATTTCGCTACGATTTTTCGCATTATTTTATCTAAGTTGTACTGTACAGAGTGGGACCGACACAGTATGGGTGAATAATTATGGGGACTCTGATTGTCGTGCCAGTATGTATATCGAGGTTATTTTTAATTCTAGGATATTACATGCTTGATGTGTTATTCGGTGTCGGATATACTGTATGAGTATTTGTACAATTGTCGTACTTGGTCGACAGTTGTATTCGAGGTATCGTGCATCAAAAGTATCGTATGAGAATGATATTGGGAAGAGAATATGCATTCAGTATGTGGGTATACGTATCCAGTATGCCGAGACGGACAGGAACAGTTGGATTTTGACGCTAGCGTTAAGGACTTACGTACTTCAAGTTACATGTTTTACGTACTTTATGCATAAGGGATTACGTACGTAACAAACAGAATCGGACAGGACCGAGCTATGGTCGGCAGGTGGGGCCTAGTGTCGGCAGCTTTCGGCACAGATGTGGACATGCTAGTCAACCTCAAGCATTACGTACGCTATGTGGGGAGTGTTCCGTACGTTAAGAGGGTAAGTTACTGTAGCAAGTCAACTGTGGATTACATATGCCACGGCGAGGGTATTACGTACGTAACACAAGGTGCGAAATAAAACAGTGAGCCCTGGATGCCAATTACGTACGCTATACAGGGCATGTAGCGTACGTTAAAGAGGCTTACGTACGTTAAGGTTGGGTCATAACGTACGTAACAAGCTGTGCAGGTTATATATTAAGAATCGGTCTTTCATTTCCTCACGAACACATCTCTTCCTCCCAAACTTCATTCCTCCTCACTCTTGGCCCTAATCCCGACCCTTATACCTTGGTTAAGACTTTAGTGAGTTGATTAGAAGCTTGAATCTTGGAGTTCTTGATGTTTTTGGAAGTGTTTGATCTTTGGGATTCTTCTTCAAGAGGTATGTTGGATAACTTTTCTCTTTGATTCGGATTTTGATATTGTTGTTGACATTATCCTTCGTATAATGATGGTTACGGTGTTGTTGTTGTGATACATGAGGTTGTATGAATTTTATATTGAAGAACAAATGGTGTATACCTTGGATTATGAATTAGATGATGGTTTAGATGATAGAACCCATCGAATTACGTCGTTTTGTTGGCTACAAACACGATTATAGATTAATTCATGTTCTTAAACAACTCTTGAGTTATATATGTCGTGATTTTATGGAAATTGGAAAGATTACGGTTAATTTCGGTATATGGTTATTCGATGAAAACAGGTAATTGAATTTCTATAAATTTACAAAGATGAGCCGTGTTAATCCGAAATTAAGATTGAAGTCGGAACCAAGAATGTTGAAGACATTGTTAGAATTTTTGATTATTGAATTTCGGCTTGTATTCGTTTTGTTAAGGGTTGATATGGTTTGGTTTCGTATGATCGAGATGTCGTTGAACCGTTGAGTTTAAGTGGTTGGTTATATCGGTTGTATTGATTGTTATCGAACGTATTGTTAATTGATTATTGCATTAGGTTGCATTAAGTGATCTCTGGTGATTAATCGTTATGCTGCGGTTGAAATTGGAGAATGCATGGATTGCCTTGGTCGGGGCTGCGGATCTTGTAGATGAAGATGACGGGATTGGTAACAACTTCATCGTATCGGTATTGAGGCGAGTTATGCTTGCTCAATTCATAATGTTTAATAAATGGTTTCATTTTCATTTCATTTATGATTCATATAGCAATGGTATCATGAAATATGAATTGTCGGGATGATGGTATGTACATTATCCTTGGGCTGAGATAAATCATAATGTATATGATTTTAAATATGTCTAGTGGAAACGGAGACGTGAATTATATTTGGTCTATTGTATGAGAAGTTAGATACCAAGAATAGTTATCATGCCGATATTGATCTCGAGATGGTGGTTTGGTATTAGTAATGGACTGTACTTCATTTTGGATTATTCAGATGACCGTGTATTCGTTCAGGGATGTTGGTTGTGGAAGAGTTAGCATCTACAGCTTGAGGTAAATTAATATCGCTAGATTATGATAATCATCCTGTTGCATTATTGCATGTGTGTGTTGATACTTCATGTGGTGAGTGTGCATCATTGTTTGTTACGTGCTCTTTCTTGAGCTGTGATCTGTTGGGCCGATGTGTTAGGGGATAAGACCTAAATGGCACCTATGTTCTGGGGTATTCCTGTGTGGATACTTTCGTGACCCTTGGTTGCGACATTGGGGTATTTTGTGATTGCATGAACTGTCTTGCGGGATAAAACCTGAATGGTACCCACGTCCGGAGTATTCTTGAGTAGATGCTTCCGTGACCCTTGGCTGCGGCCTTGGGAGTTTATGTGCTAATATCATATGCATTGTCGAGCATGATGTGAACTGTTGTCTGACGGAATACGACGTAGTGGTCGTGTTGGTCTTTCATGATCGAGTTATCATTGCTCACTTGGAAAGTCTTCTAATCCTTGTTGGATATGCGTTTCTTCGAGATTCGTTGTCATGTTGTATCGTGATATATCTGGAGTCAGATACGTTCTGATCGGTCATGTGTAGGATTTTCAGGGCGGGCACATGTACCATGTGTTGGTTTCGACCTCATATTGAACCGTGCACATGAGACGTAATCGTGAGGCTGATTAGGTACGAGACCAGACGTGTATCTGATCAATACCCGTGGTTGGCTTATATACGGACACATGTCCGGATCGGGCCTATCGTGACGTCCATCTTGAGTCTTATTGATTGGTCTTTCACAGTCCATGTATAATCGGATCTGTTCGATAGTCAGGTTGTCTTTGAAATCCCGTATATATGATTTGTATATGGTTGAAGATTTTATTCTCTCTTGTATCTGTCCCTGTTGACCCTTTACTGACCTCATTTGGAGTTACCGTATCGATGGTCAACTCGTTGTTATCGACCCTTTATTAATCTCGTTTGTAGTTCCCCCTATCATTGGTAATCTCGTTCGTTATTGGTCCTTATTGATTCCATTTGGGAGTTTGCCTTACCGTTGGTATTCTTGGTTGTTGATCCCTTATTGCTCTTGTTGGAGTTCACCATATCGTTGTTATTCTCGATTGTTGGTCCTTATTGATCTCGTTAAAGTTTACTGTATCGTCGGTATTATCGGTTGTTTATCCTTTATTGATCTTATTGGAGTTTATCGTACCGTTGGTATTCTCGGTTGTCGATCCTTATTGATCTTGTTGGAGTTTACCGTGCCGTTGGTATTCTCGGTTGTTGATCCTTTATTGATCTTGTTGGGGTTTACCGTATTGTTGGTATTCCCGGTTGTTAGTCCTTCATTGATCTTGTTGGAGTCACCACATCATGGTATTCTTGTTCATGGGTGATCCTTTGTCGATCTTGTGTGGAGTCATCATGTCATTGATATTCTCGTTCTGATGTATTGGTTGTTTATCATTATTGATTGTGTGAGGATTCATGCTTTGTACTGATATCCGAGACTTGCCATTATCTCGGGATAGTTGATTTACAGATGTACCGTGTGATATCAGTTTTATCATAATTGGGGTCCGATTGTGCGACCCAGCGGACAGGATTGGTCATAGACAGATTACTCCGTATTTGAGATGTATTTATGTTTTCGAGAATCTTGGTATCGTTTTGAATACAGTACATATGGTTATTTTTGAATTCATTCGTTACTTGAGAATGCGATGTGCGAATTGAGGTAAGGGTTGAATTGATTGAGATTCCACGGATTGGTAAGGTTGCTACGGTAAAGTTACACTGGAATTGTTCTTAACTTGTAATTACATTGATATGTAATTGTATATGATGATGTGATCGTTATCATTGTTGAGTATTATGGCTGACCCCATCGTGGGCTTTATATTTTAGGTACTCGGAGATTGAGCTAGTAGTGGTCGTGAAGGGATGAGCTTTCCAGTGATACTGGCTATGGCATAGTTATTGGGATTTGAGTATTCTTTTTTGGTTGTTATGATTCCGCTGCAGATGTATTTCATTATGTCTCTATCTATTACGTGTGTAATTTTATAACGGCTTTCGGTATTTTTCCAACTCGTGTATACTTTCTAAACGCCCTTTTGCGTCTTTGCCTTGTGTTTTCAAATGGCATTTTCTGATGGTAATTGGGAACTATGTTTTGATAAGTATTTGAGTATTTAAAACATTACCGTTTTCGCCTCTTTGGCGTATTTGAAACATTTACGAAAATGATTTTAGCCTCGTGGGTTCCATTGTGGGGCCCACGGTGCTGTAATATTCCCGGTTGGCTTTGTGGGTGTTACACTGCCCAAATTCAAAACAAGTCACAGAAGGAGCGGAGCAATCACGCCGAATATGCCCTACTCGACCACAGTTATAACACTTCTTCGATGCGTCTGAAACCGTTGATGCTGTCCGGAACTTCTTTCTGTAGGTCACAAGTCGTCTAGGAATAAGTCTATAGGGGGTGAATAGACTTATTGAAACTCTTTTCCACAACGGATGAGTTTCTAAGATGATGGTACAAATGACTTGTAGTCAATGTAAGTGCGGAAGTCAGCTGATGATGAACACATAATTAATCAATGGAACAGTTAAGTATGTATGCATCAGGTAAGTATGATAGTGAAAGCAGTAAACCACGCAGGCAGTTATTGTGGTCTCAGAGGTGGGGTAATCCTCTACTAATGCACTTTTCTCCAACCAGTTGAAGATGAATTCACTATAATTCTCAACTAGTGATAAATATTACAGTGATTCAACCAATTACAACAGTTTCCAACCAGTGGACTTCCTGGCCATTGCAACTCCCTTTGACTGCCTTACACCTCTTGATCTACTATCCTTGGATGCCATTACAGTCTCTCAACTTCAACTAGTGAAGTACCCCGAACTCAGATTTTAAAGACAAGAGTGATTGTCCTCTCCAATTAAGAGCTTCTTCAAATAAGAACTTTAGAACTCTTGCTCTTTCACGATGCTATTGTTCGCTTGATTGCTTTGTTTGCTTTAATTGCTTGTAAGTATTGTTCGCATCGTACTGCTCAACTTCAATTCTTCAGATATATATAGGTGTCGATCCTTGAGCATTTCTTCATAGCCGTTGCAAATGTGTAACAAATCCGTCCGTTGGAGAAATAGACTTCTTTGTTTATCTTTCTGAACATTGCAAGGCTGGATTCCCACCGTTGTGAAGACTTTCATGTGATGCACCGAATCTTTTGAATATAATACGATTAAAGTCTCCAATGGTGGGTCTGGATGAATTACTTAATTCATATCCTTTCCGGGAATCTCTCCAATCTGTCTCTAATCGCCCGCATGTGACTTTCCGTAAATATCGACTATTTAACGCATGCTGACGTGGACTGGAGTACTTGGCTGACCTCTCTATGGTCAACTAGTCTGATGTGCAGTCAACCTTCTCTGATGTCGACTTCTCTGATGTGCGGACTTGTCTGTAGTCTTCTGAACTCATTTGAACTTGACTGATCTGATGGTCAGACTACAGATGACTTGACTTTCCTTCTTGACTGCAGTCTGGTCCAACTTTGCTGATTAAATTGTTTGACCAGAACTTCTCTGATAGGTTGCCTGATACGACTCGTCTGTGGTCAACCTTATCTGAACAGGTGAGTTGACTAAGACTCGGCTGATATGTACTTAGCCGATTTTTAAGCCTAACTTATGTGGCCTATAGAAGATACTCATTTGGTTCTTCTTTACATTTTTCCAAGTATCTATCTTAACAGTTTGGCCTATGGAAGATACTCATTTGGTTCTTCCTTACATTTTGCCAAGTAATATAAAACATACATTTGAACATAAAGATGACATCATCAAAATCCAACAAGTATTCCTAACAAATTCCCCCTATTTTGATGATGGCAAAACTTAAGCAGTTATTCAAATGAACAGGTCTGCACATAAGTGCGGGACACAAACTGAAATCAGTCTTGCTTTGAGACAACTAGAGATTGTCATTTAAATGACTGTTTAAATATTTCTTCTGATTTTTTTTACAAGTACATAGCTTTAAATGAACAGACAAATACAGAGAAATTACAAGTTCTTCCAATATCAAAAATTACAAAAAAAAAATACAAGTACAAATGAATGTTATCTGCCTCTGCCTCTGCGGACACTTTGCTTGGAAGGCCTAAAATGCTTTGCACCGATTGGCCTTTTCTTGATAGGTGCTAGGCCGTACTTCCTCTTGGTTACAAGCGCGGCAAAATCTTGTTCTTCTTGGGAAGAGAACTTATGCTCGTCACACAGCTTCTTTATCTTCCTTTGCAGCACTAACTCATCTAATTCATTGTTTGGTAAAGTGGGCGGATCTTTAGGTCTGAAGGGAGGAATCATGGGGTATGCATTCCATGCCTTTGCATGTTTTAGTAGGAAGGCCCAGAGCTTTGGATTTGTTGATTCCATAAAGTTAATAAAAGTCTGCTGTGGGGAGCAATTTTTATCCTGGAGTAACTCCCAGATATAAAAATCTTTAATGAACTTTTTCTTTGCAGATCCCCACAGGCTTCGACAGGTAGTAAATCTTAAACAAACCACAACTCTTTGTCGTCCCATTCTAATGTAGGCTCTTCCCTTTCTTGGCTGCATGATGGTCATCAGCCTGCTCTTGGTCAACTATTTCTCTTCTCTGCTGACTTGATGTCCCAGCTTCAAGCAATGGAACATCTTGCCTCTTCTTCGTTCTCAGCTCCTGAACTTGAACTTTCCTTAATTCGCCCTCTTCCCCCTGCTTTCCTTCCCCCTTTTTGCCAGCATCAACCAATATGGTCAATCACGCTCTACTTCAGATTCGGTCATGCCAAGCGGCATTCTGGAATTGTTGGGAGGAGGTTGAGGAGCATTCCTCTGCAGTAGGGTGTCAATCTTTGCATTTATTGACTGTAGGTCAGGTGTGATTCTGGCGGCAAGCAGCTCTTCTAAGGATTCTCTGACAATGCTTCTGATCAGCTCAGTCATCACAAGGGAGATTGGTGATGACTGAGGTGAGTGCTCACCGACGCTCTCTATGCCTGCAGGTAGGTTTGCAGTGGACCTACCTGTCTGCAGACTCCTGTCTGCAGGCGGCTGATCAGGTGGGGTCTGCTCAGGGGTCCGCGACCTGTCATCTTCTTCAGCTAGGCTGGCATCAAGGCTGGTGTAGCGGGCAAGAGCCCCAGCCTTATCTGACCTGACTTCATCTTGGCCTTCTTTTTCTTCAGCCTCTTTCTTTTTTTCTCCTTCCTCTTCCTTTCCTTCCTTCTCCTTTTCTTCTTTTTCTTCTTCCTTCTCTCCTTCCTTCTCTTCACCCTCTTTCTTTTCTCTCTCATCACTATTTTTATCATCATCATTAGCATCATCATCATCATCCTTTCTATTATCTTTTTCTTCATCATCATCATCTTTTTCTTCTTCTTCATCCTTATCAACTTCCTCTCCTTCTTCTTCTCCTTCATCCACCAACTCCTCAGTTTTTTCGATCTCTTCTTCTGCAGACTGTTTTTCAACTAAAATGTTTTCTTCTTCTTTTCTTTTTCTCCTTCCTCCTGTCTCTCCTCTTCATCTTCTATTACAATGATTTCTTCTTTTTCATCTTCCTTTTCTTCTTCCTCCACTACTTCTTCGATTCTTATTTCTTTTTCAACTACCTCTCCATCTTCATTCAAGGTACCATCAAAAACACTTGCTATTATAAGATAGAGGAGCTGGTCCATGTTTGTTTTAAAATTGGACATGAACCAGCCTTCCTGAAGTAGTAAAATCAGATCTGACTCATTGCAAAAATGTGTCAGCAGATCCTCTGTAGCTTGGGGATACTCCCAGCTACTCCCATCAATGAAAGCTTGAAGTTGAGTGAATGGAACAGTTTTAAGGGTTTTCCATTCCTCAAAAATTTCAGTAAAAGAATGTTTTAGAGTATGAGATTTTACAAGTAAAAGTTGCTCTACAGACAGGTTTAAGTAATTATTTTCAAGCAGGTTGAAAGAATAGTTTGCCTCTGAAATTAGAATGATCAAACCTGCTTCTTCCTTAGATACAAAATGAGGGGTTAGAACAGGAACCATTTGGGTCTCTAGACTGGAGGGAGTAGGCTGATCCTCCATGTGAATGGGTTCAGGGGTAGTAAAATGATCTGGCTGCTCCTCCTAATCAAACAATCGCCTGGGTCTTTTGGGTGATGGTTCTGGTGAGGAGTGAATCACGGATGGATCACCAGGGGCTGATCCCCTTCTTTTGAAATGGATGGAAATAGGGGTTTCGTCTGAGTCTGAGTCAGACCTGGCTGCAGGTTGATCCCTGGCTGCAGCTTGATCTTCGGCTGACTCGCTTGAGCTCAAAGGGTAACTATAGGGAGTTCGCTCTACAGACATTTCCTTTGGTATCTGAGCTCCTAGCCTCCTCAGGGTCTCTTGGTCTAAATGACCAAGTCTCTTGTTGATGTGGAAGGGGTCAGTGTTTCCCTTCGCCACACCAAGCTGCTCCAACATCCAACTAAGCTGTGTTCCGAACGCCAGCTTGGATTTGAATCTCTTTTCTTCAACTAGCCACTCGGCTTTGTTCGCCTCACGCACCAATTGCCGGAAGATGTAATCAGCCCAGTCAATTCGTTCATCTTGAATAAGTGCTCCCAGCACCATGAATTTGGCTGACGACAATTGGTCGTAGCTGCCTGCCATCCCCATCACTATTTTGTTGGTTATTTCAAATGCATAGCGGTATTCCTTCTTCAATTCGCTCCTTTTGGCGGTCAACTTCAACTTTTCCGGCTGGTCGACAGCCTTGATTTTCAGCCATGTGTCGGCTGCATTCTGCTTTAGGGCTTCGACAGCCAGGCCGTGGGATTGCATCCCCAAGATTTTCCCGATCGGTTCTGGAGTAATATCCAATTGGACTCCACAAATAGAACTCCTTATGCCTGATTCGAGCACTCGGGCTTCTCGGTAAAAAGCGATAATAGCCTCCTTGAAAATATGTTTGGGGCTGATATCCAGAAATGGGTAGATCCCATTCGTCTTCATCACTCTGATGAGGTGTCACACGTTGTTGTCCAGGTTTGCCTCGAGAAGTCCTTCGAAATCGACGACCAGTGAGAAAATGATCTGGTCATTCACCGCCTTAAGGTTAACTCCATTGAAGTATGCTTCCATTTCTGCGCAAGAAAGATTTCTTCTAAGTGTATGAAAATTCGAAATGGGTTTTTTGCTCTGTGAAAATTAGGGTTCGTAGGTGTGAAGAAGGTAAAGTGAAACGCCTTTTTGTATTTAAAAAGAAATTGAAGCGACGTTTGGATTTTAATATTATTTTAATTTTAAGTTGGTTCAAATTTTGAATTAGTGGGGTCGTGTGAACGTGTAAGCGTGCTATATAGTCCTCGTGTAATCGTGAACGTGGGATTGCCATGTGTAAATAAATAAGAATAAATTATTCAGTAGTCGGTCAAAATTAGAAAACTTAGCTGGTTGACCGTTGATTGTTTGACTGCTCTGCATCAGGTGACTCTCCTTGTCTGCTCCAGGTAGGTTCTGATGCGTGTGGTCAGCTTAGTCCGTACTTCGGCTTTTCGTCTGGCCTGATCAGGTAACTTCCTTTGCTCGTCTGATCTGGTCTTCAGGTAGCTTTCTCATCTGTACTAGATTCCCAATCTAGTAGTCCAAGTTCCCTGCTCAGCTCCAAAAACCTTTCTTCTGGTAAATGTTTGGTGAAAATGTCAGCAATCTGATATTCTATGCTGACTCTTTCAACTCTGACTCTCTTATTAAGCACGTGATCTCTAATGAAGTGATGCTTTACATCAATGTGCTTCGTCCTTGAGTGCAATACCAGATTATTGGTGATTGCAATTGCACTATTGTTGTCGCACCAAATTGGGACTTCATTTGCAATTATGTTCTAATTCCTTAGCTGTTGTCTGATCCACAAGATCTGGGCACAACAGCTACCTGCAGCTAGATACTCTGACTCTGTTGTTGAGATAGAGTTAGATATCTGCTTCTTGCTAAACCAGGATATCAGTCTGGTTCCTAGGAATTGGCACATTCTACTAGTGCTTTTCCTATTAATCTTGCATCCTGCGAAATCTGCATCTGAATATCCTGATAGCTCAAAGTTGTCATCTTTAGGATACCATAAAACGACATTAATGGTAGACTTGAGATATTTAATGATTCTCTTAGCTGCTTCCAGGTGTGACTGCTTGGGTTTAGACTGGAATCCTGCACATACTCCTACATCATATGAAATGTCTGGCATGCTTGCAGTCAGATAAAGAAGTGATCAAATGAGTCCTCTGTAGTGGGTTTAGTCCACTGATATGCCTTCTTCATGTGCTTCAAGATTTGTGCTTGTGCTCATAGGAATTTTTGCTGATTTGGCTGATTCCATTCCAAATCTCTTGATTAGATCTCTGGTGTATTTGGCCTGGTTGATGAAAATTCCATTTTCCATCTGCTTAACTGGTAGTCCTAGAAAGAAATTAAGCTTGCCCATCATTCTCATCTCAAGTTCTACTTGCATGAGATTTGAGAACTTCTCACATAGCTCTGGATTGGTTGAGCCAAATATGATATCATCCACATATATTTGGACTAATAATATGTGAACTTCATGCTCCACTCTGAATAGGGTTTTATCCACCTTGCCTTTGCTGAATCCATTCTTCTCAAGAACCACGGATAATATTTTATACCATGCTCTTGGTGCTTGCTTAAGTCCATATAGAGCCTTCAAAAGCTTGTAGACTTTGTGTCCTTTGACAAAACCAGGGGGTTGCTCCACATAGACTTCTTCTTCTAGAATTCCATTAAGGAAAGAACTCTTTACATCCATCTAGTAGACAATGAAATCTTTGAATGCTGCATATGCAAGGAATAGTCTGATGGCTTCTAATCGTGCAACAGGTGCATAAGTTTCATCAAAATCTATCCCTTCGCATTGTGCATAGCCTTTAGCAACAAGTCTGGCTTTATTCCTAACAACAGCTCCATCTTCATCACATTTGTTCTTGTACACCCATTTGGTGCCAATAACCTTTTTATGATCTGGTATGTCTGTTAGTTCCCAAACGTTGTTCCTTTCCATCTGATTAAGCTCTTCTTGCATTGCATTGATCCAAGAGTAGTCTTCTAGGGCTTTCTCTGTTGTCTTGGGTTCTATTTGAGACATAAAGCATGAAAACATTGCCATTCCTATGGGTAGAGTAGACTGTCTTGTCTTGACTTCATCAGTCAGCTTCCCAATGATCTGTTAGATAGGGTGATCTTTGAGCCACTTAGGAATGTCTTCTTCTTCAAGGTTTGTTCCCCCTGTAGGTTTGCTTTGGTGGATTTCTTCTCTCTCTGCATCAGCTTGGATCTGATCTCCTTGGTCTGCAACTGGATCAGCTACCGTCTTTTCATCTACAGGTTGGGATCTGGTCTGGTCTGCAGATGAGTCTTTATCAGCTACAGTTTGGTCTTTATCAGCAGCAACTGGATCAGGAAGGTTTGGTGGTCCTGTATGATCTGCAGTTGGGTCTTCATCAGCTACAGATGGGTCTTCCGGCTGGTCTGTAGGTGAGTCCACCATTCCTGTGTCATGGACAATGACTTCCTCTAGGGTTGCAGATTTGAGCTTATTCTCTATCAGCTCCACCTTTTTCCTGTACTCAGCAGTAGTTTCATCAAATACAACATGAGGTGTTTCCTCCACAATTAAGGTTCTTTTATTAAAAACTCTATATGCCTTGATTCTTTGTGAATATCCTATAAAGATACCATCATCAGTTTTAGCATCAAAGGCATTTAGTTGGGTTTTACCGTTGTTGTGGATGAAAAACTTACAACCAAAAATATGAAAATATGCAACAGTTGGTGTTCTGCCATTCCAAACCTCATAGGGAGTTTTGCAATGTCTCCCTACTATCATACTCCTGTTCTGAGTGTGACATGCTTCGTTGACAGCTTCAGCCCAGAACTTCTTGTGCAGGTCTGCTTCCGCAATCATGGACCTGGCAGCTTCCTTCAAGGTTATGTTTCCTCTTTCAGCAACACCATCCTGCTGAGGGGTCCTGGCTACAGATACTTCATGCTGGATCCCATTGTGATCGCTGCAATCAGTGATTCCCTTGTTGAGAAATTCTATTCCTCTATCTGATCTGATCTTGATGATTGAGAGGGATTTCTCATTCTGGATCCTCTTTAGCAGCTCAGGTAACTTGGTTAGAGTTTCACTCTTTTTATAGAGAAAAACAACCCATGTGTATCTTGAGTAGTCATCTACTACTACTAGAGCGTGCTTTCTGCCACTTAAGGTCCTTGGCTTGATAGGACCAAATATATCCATGTGAAGTAGATCTAGGATCCTTGTTGTAAGAGTGGTAGGTTGAACTGGCTTGAATGATGCTCTTGTTTGCTTCCCTTTCTGACATGCATCACAGAGAGCTTCCTTCTTGAATACTTCTTCTGGAAGTCCTCTGACCAGCTTCTGAGAACTAATCTTGTTGATGGCTTTGAATTCAGGTGACATAGTCTCTTGTGCCACAGCCATCCATTCTCAGCTATTGTCTTAGATAGAAAACAGGTATTAGGAGTTCCTGTGTTCCAATCTATCTTATAGACATCCCTCCTTCTGAATCCTTGTAGCTTCACTTCTCCAGATAGAATATCTATCACCATGCATTTCCAAATGGTGAAGACTACTAGATTCTTCTCATCACAAAACTGGCTTATGCTCAAAATATTATACTTGAGTCCTTTGACATAATGAACTTTGGATATGGTGATGTTTCCTCGGTGCAGCTCTCTAAAACCTTTGGTCTGTCCTCTAGAGCTATCTCCAAATGTTACATCTGGACCTTTTTCTTTGGTATAATTCATCAGCACCTTCTTGTTCCCGGTCATGCGTCTTGAGCATCCGGAATCTACAAACTATTCTTCACCTCCAATGTTTGAATTTGTGGAGATATGGTAGTAGTCCTTCCACCTTTTCTGCAATCAGACAAGCAGAGATTTAGGTACCCAAATCTGTGTGGGTCCTCAGGGGTTAGTTGGTTTCCTGGAGAACTGGTTTCTCCTGGGGTTGTGAAAGTTGCTGTTATTACCCCTAAAAGGTGTGTAAGGTCTGGGCCTATATCCTCTGTTGGGATTGTGTACCGGATATGCCTCATAAAACTGATGGTGTGGGCCATGCCTAAATCTTGGCTGAGACCATTTATTGAATCTTTGAGGTCTCCACACCTATTCCTTTTGAAAATTAGGATAACCTTGAGGTTTCCATTTCCCCCTCCCATTTTGATATCTGTGTTTGGGGAGTCTTTGATAATAGTGGGCATGTTGTCTAGGCTGCTACTTCTGCCTTGGCCATTGCCTAGTATCATGTTTAGGTGGCTGCCTTGTATACCTTGGCTGCAGCCTAGACATATGACTTGGCTGTTGCCTATTTTGAAATACAGGTTTGTATATTGGCTCAGCAGTCGAGACAATTATTTCTCCCTTGATGAAAGTAGTTTTAGAACTAGAGGGAGTGTGTGGGTCATATCCAAGGCCTGAACTGGAATATAATGGCCTTTTATTTGTACACAATTCGTCCAGGGTTACAGATGCCTTCAGGGAGGTTATTTCCTTCGCCTGATTTTTACTTAGCTGAGTCAGTTTAGTAAACTCAACTTTGACATGAGCAAGTGCAGCTAATTTTTCACTATTTAAAATAGTTAGTCATATTATCTCAGCTTTGGTATTATCATCCTGGTTTGTAGGGTTGTCTGCAGCCTGTTTTTTAAGATCAGCTTTTGTTTTATTAAATTCTAGGCTGAGTTTTTCAAAGTCATTTTTCAGCTGCCCATTCTCATCTTGCAGCTGGGTCCTCTCGACTGATACAGTTTGGTGTGCAATTTTTAATCTCTCAAAATATTTGAGAAGCTGATTTACAGACTCGTGTAAGTCCATGTCTTGTGATATGTCTGAGCTGTTATTATTAAAAACTTAGGGTTTAGATATTACCTCTTCATCAGCTTGGTTGGTCATTAGACAATCATATTCTTCATCATCATCTGAGAAGAATCCGCTGCTTGATTCTACTCGCTCTTGGTCTTCTCCGATGACGGCCTTCCTTCGGTATTCTTTTTTGCTCACCTCCTTCTTGCTCTCGTCCTTCTTGAGATCAGGACAGTCAATTTGGATGTGTCTTGTCTTGTGGCAATTATAACACTCCACCTTCCAGCTTCCAGCCTTTTGATTTCTCCTGGGGTTCTACTTATAAATCTTTTTGTATTTGGAGTAATTCTTTCTGAAGTTGCTGAAGCTTTGCATTATGAACGCCATTTCTTCCTCAAAATTAAGTGGATTTGGAGGTTTGACTTCAGATAAGCTTTTGGCGGGGGACTCGGCTGCAAAGGCTATTCCCTTCTCTGCAGGCTCGGTAGATGTTGAACTTGGAAGCTCAAACTCATAAGCCTTTAGATCCGAGAACAGCTCTTGGATCTTTATTTTGTTAAGATCCTTGGATTCTCTCATGGCCACTGCCTTCATACTCTATTCAGGAATGAGAGATCTTAAGGCCCTGTTCCCATATGGTTTTTCCAGGGAGTTAATCTCATTGATGATTTCAGTGAACCTTGTGTCCACTTGGTCTATGGATTCGCCATTCTTCATTTTGAAGTTGTCAATTTTTTGGGTAGCAATTGACAACTTGTTTTCTTTTATCAGTTCGGTTCCCTCACACATTAAGGCTAATGTGTCCCAGATTTCTTTGGCGTTTCTGCAGTTCTTGATCTTGAATTGTTGATTTGTCAAGAGTTTGGTACAGCACGTCTCTGGCCCGGTTGTCAAGGTTGGCCAGCTTTCTTTCTTCAATGGTCAGCTCCGTCCTCTTCTTTGGGATCTTATCTGGCTTCCCGGCTGCAATCTCCTGAGGAGTGTTGTCCATCTCGAAGATGAAGGGACCGTCCTCTATGATGCACCACATGTCGTCATGGATTGAAGATAAGTGTGCCTGCATCCTTATCTTCCAAAGATCATACTCGTCAACTGAAAAAACAGGTAATCTAGAATGCATGTGTTCCATTTCTAAAATGAGCTTAAAATATATCCTCGATATATGGATCTGGTTCTTGAAATATTGAACTAACCGCTCCGATACCACTTGTAGGTCACAAGTCATCCAGGAATAAGTCTAGAGTGGGGTGAATAGACTTATTGAAACTCTTTTCCACAATGGATGAGTTTGTCAGCTAATGGTACAAATGACTTGTAGTCAATGTAAGTGCGGAAGTCAGCTGATAACGAACACAAAATTAATCAACGGAACAATTAAGTATGTATGCAGCAGGTAAGTATGATAGTGAAAGTAGTAAAACACGCAGGCAGTTATTGTGGTCTCAGAGGTGGGGTAATCATCTACTAATCCCCTTTTCTCCAACCAGTTGGAGATGAATTCACTATAATTCTCAACCAGTGATAAATATTGCAGTGATTCAACCAATTACAACAGCTTCCAACCAGTGGAATTCCTTGCCGTTGCAACTCCCTTTGACTGCCTTGCACCTTTTGATCTACAATCCTTGGATGCCTTTACAGTCTCTCAACTTCAACCAGTGAAGTACCCCGAACTCATATTTTAGAGACAAGAGTGATTATCTTCTCCAATTAAGAGCTTCTTCAAATAAGAACTTTAGAATTCTTGCTCTTTCACGATGCTATTGTTCGCTTGATTGCTTTGTTTGCTTTGATTGCTTGTAAGTATTGTTCGCATTGTACTGCTCAACTTCAAATCTTCAGATATATATAGGTGTCGATCCTTGAGCATTTCTTCATAGCTGTTGCAAATCTATAACAAATCCGTCCGTTGGAGAAATAGACTTCTTTGTTTATCTTTTTGAACGTTGCAAGACTGGATTCCCATATTTTAATCCAATTTCGACCGTTGTGAAGACTTCCATGTGATGCGCCGAATCTTTTGAATATAATAAGATTAAAGTCTCCAATGGTGGGTCTGGATGAATTACTTAATTCATATCCTTTCCGGGAATCTCTCAAATCTGTCTCTAATCGCCTGCATGTGACTTTCCATAAATATTGACTATTCAACGCATGCTGACGTGAACTAGAGTACTTGGGTGACCTCTCTGTGGTCAACTAGTCTGATGTGTAGTCAATCTTCTCTGATGTCGACTTCTCCGATGTGTCGACTTGTCTGTAGTCTTCTGACCTGATTTAAGCATGACTGATCTGATGGTCAGACTACAGATGACTTGACTTTCCTTCTTGACTGCAGTCTGGTCCACCTTCGCTGATTAAATTTTTTTACCAGAACTTCTCTGATAGGTTGCCTGATACAACTCGTCTGTGGTCAACCTTATCTGAATAGGTGAGTTGACCAAGACTCGGCTGATATGTACTTAGCCGATTTTTAAGCCTAACTTATGTGGCCTATAGAAGATACTCATTTGGTTCTTCTTTACATTTTGCCAAGTATCTATCTTAACAGTTTTGCCTATGGAAGATACTCATTTGCTTCTTCCTTACATTTTGCCAAGTAATTTAAAACATAAATTTGAACATAAAGATGACATCATCAAAATCTAACAAGTATTCCTAACACTTTCCACCTAGAGAAGGATACGGAGGTTTCCTGGATGAATGAAAGGAGGACTGGCCCTTGCAGGGCCCACTACTATTGTTCTCAGCGAAGTTGCCAGACACTTTCTGCTTCTTTGCTTCCGCCGATTTCTCTACCGCTGCCTCTTTCCTCTCGTAGGCCAGTGCTTTGTCCTGATACTGTCGCATAGTAGTACATTCAAATCCGGATATATATTGCTGAATCTCCAGCTTCATCCGCATGTCAAAATGAAAAATCTTTTATGCCTCGGTCCTGACCAAATGTCACACACAGGTGAGCTGGCTATTAAAAGTCTTGATTGTGTCCGTCACAGATGCCTCCATATTTTGCGGTGAGAAAAAACCCTCGGACTCTAGGCTTTCTAATTGGATGAGGACAATATTGTGCTTCCACCATTAATTTGAATTCTGTCTAGTCAACATGATGATCCTCAGGTCGAATGGCCTCCCACCAGTCGAAAGCTTCCCCAGTCAGAAAATACTAAGCGATTGGGACTTTTCGATCATCAGGACAGTTAATTCCCGCAAATATTTTCTCTAATTCCTAAGAACATGTGTCCTAAGACACAAAAGAAGATAGATGACATGAAGATGGTCCCTTATGCATCTGCTGTGGGAAGTATCATGTATGCTATGCTTTGCACTAGACCAGATATCTGTCATGCCGTGGGCATGGCTGCTAGATATTAGTCAAACCCAAGACCAGGACACTGGATTGCTGTCAAGCACATACTCAAGTACCTGAGAAGGACTAGGGAGTACATGCTTGTATATCAATCAGACGACCTGTTTCCGGTGGGTTACACTGACTCAGATTTTTCATCGGACAAAGAAAAGTCCAAGTCTACTTCGGGTTATGTGTTTAGCCTGGGAGGTAGAGCCATTAGTTGGAGGAGTGTGAAGCAGAAATACATCTCGGACTCTACCATGGAAACCGAGTACATGGCAGCCTCTGAGGCAGCCAAGGAGGCAGTGTGGCTCAAGTACTTCTTGCAGGACTTAGATGTGATTCCCGATTTGCCATAGGGTATTACACTTTATTGTGATAATAGTGGTGCAGTCGCAAATTCAAGGAAACCACGAGCCCATCAGGCAAGTAAACATATCAACCACAAGTACCACATCATACGACACTTCGTAAATGAAGGAGACGTAGTTGTAGCCAGGGTTGCATCGGAAGATAATCTTGCTGACCCTTTCACGAAAGGCCTACCTTCAAAAGTTTTTGAAAGGCATGTGGAAGGAATGGGATTACGGTGTATGGCAGCATTGCTTTGAGTATAAGTGGGAGAAATGAGAGACTATGTAATAGAGTAGTATACTTAAAAGCATGCTTTGAGTATAAGGGGGAGATTGTTAGGATTGTATACTGCAAAGAATACTTTATGCTTGTATTACCTAATTTCCCTGTTACTACCTATGAGAATATTAATTACATTTAATCACATGTTTTGCATATTTATTCACGTTATGGTTATGCAAATAAAATGTCTAATTATTTTATATTGTAGATAATGTGGTGTGTTGGTGTCACACGGAAGATCACATTATCGGTGCCTTATAAAATAATATAATAGTTCACAACCTATATAATTATTAGACAAATTATATAAAAGGTTGTAGTGTATGCTTGAGAATATTGGTCTTGACTATTAGCATACATTAGCGTATTTGCATATGTTGAACTGGATCGAGGTGAGATAGTGTCTTCTATACTGACTGTAAGAAGAATGTAAATCTCGGATAATTATTATTTCTTAATTCTAAGTATATAATATTTAATTGTGTATTTATAATAATTATTGCTTTGATTTACCAGGTGAGAGTCAAAATGATCGACTCAATAAGCCTCGTATCTTGGGCAATAATATTATTTATACGACAGTTATTATTATTACTAGAAATCGTGTCCCGACTCGTGCGGGTTGATGATGTCCCCTTGAGGTGCTCGATAATGATTATTATATTAAACCCTGCAGGTGGATTTAATTCCGATATAATAATAAGGTTCGAGTGGTACTACTCTTGGATAAGATATTAATTAATTAAAGCTGTCAATAGCTTATAATTAATTAATGGACATTCGATATCTTAAACACGGGAAATAATATATTTAATAAGGAGACCAATTTCATAATTTGGGATTTTGGTAGGAAGTGCAATATCAACTTTTTAGTGGACTAAGTTGATATTAATAGATTCATTATATTAGGAAGAGTCCTAATAAGGTAAGATGAATTTATTAGGGAGTCCTTCCATAATCCTCCTTTAGATCCCTAGTAGTAGTCCAAGAGCCTATAAATAGGACATCTTGGGTGTTGGCCTATTTTCATCACTTTCATACATAAG
Source organism: Orobanche coerulescens (assembly GCA_033398695.1). NCBI lineage: Eukaryota > Viridiplantae > Streptophyta > Magnoliopsida > Lamiales > Orobanchaceae > Orobanche > Orobanche coerulescens. The sequence continues at coordinate 94,871,248 of CM065816.1, forward strand.
GAATTTCGATTTTTTTCTTCTAAGTGTTTAATTGTGGATCTTGACTTGTGTCTTTAATTCCACAATTGAGAGAACACTTTTATTCTTGCTACATATCGGAATAACTTGAAGAAAATAAAATCGAGAGGTGTGAGGGATACAAATCGTATGATCCAAAAGTTGTCCAAGAAAGATCCGGTATCTTGTTGCCCACACAACGTCCGGTTCAAGGCGGATCATACTCTAGAAGATCTAAAGGTAGAAATACAAGGCGATCAAGACGGAAGTAACTAATACTCTTCAAAAGGTAATATCCTATGATCTTGGATCTAGATTAGGATATTTGAATTATCAACATATTTAATTAATAAATAATAAATAATATTTAAATTGCTTATTAATCTTAGTAATTAATTAATTAGCATTCCTAAATAGATCTAATGCTCGTAGATGCGTAAAACACGATTATCATCTTTCCTAAACTTCGCTTCCGCTGCGTTTTACTTTCCAACAGACTGGTCTTTCTTCGAACGTTCCATCCTGAGCGACCTCGATCTCGCCGAAATCAATGACATGATTAGGATCCGGTATATATCTCCGTAACTGGGATATGTGGAACACGTTATGAACATGGCTCAATGACGGCGGTAATGCCAATCTGTATGCCAACTCTCCAACTCTCTCAAGGATCTCGAATGGTCCGATATATCTCGGACTCAGCTTTCCCTTCCTTCCAAAACGAAAGATTCCCCGAGTAGGAGAAACCTTTAAAAGTATGTGGTCTCCAGTATTGAACTCCAATGGGCGACGGCGTACGTCTGCATAAGATTTCTGTCGACTCTGGGCGGTCAAAAGCCTTTCACGAATCAAGGTTATCTTCTCTCGTGTCTGCACGATCAACTCTGGTTCTGTCCCGATCAAGTCTGACGAATCGTCCCAACATAGGGGCGATCTGCATCTCCTCCCGTATAATGCCTCAAACGGTGCCATCTTAATGGAAGCATGCCAACTATTGTTGTAGGTAAATTCAATCAACGGTAGATGAATTTCCCAATCAGTTGACCAATCTAAGGCACAAGCCCTCAGCATATCTTCCACCGTTTGAATAGTCCTCTCGGATTGTCCGTCAGTCTGTGGGTAATAAGTTGTACTGAAGTTCAATTCGGTTCCCAAGGCCTTATTAACTGCTTTATAAAAATGCGATACAAAGCGACCGTGTCGGTCGGAAATAATGGTCTTCGGCATACCATGCAGTCGGACTATCTCTGAAATAAATACTAGTGCCAATCTCTCTGGTCCCCACGTGTCCTTAATGCCTAGAAAATGAGCTGATTTGGTTAAACGATCAACTATCACCCAAATCATGTTCATTCCCATCTTGGTTCTCGGCATACTATTGATAAAGTCCATCGATATGTCCTCGATCTTAACTTGCTGACAAGTCAAGCATTTCGAAACATAATCCGCTATATCTTTCTTCATGTTGCCCCACCAGAAATTCTACTTCAAGTCCTTGTACATCTTACTGGTGCCTGGGTGGATAGAATAGGGTGAGCTGTGAGCTTCCTTCATAATCGTCTGTTGCAGAACATCGACATCGGGAACACAAAGTCGGTTCTGAAATCTCAAACCTCCATCATCATGAATTACGAATCCGGGCGCCTTCCCCTTGATCACTTCATCACGTAACCGAATCATCAGAGGATCATCTGCCTGCTTAGATTTGATTTCCTCGGTTATTGATGAAGTTATCTCCATCATGCACAGTTGTCCTTGGACTCTTTGTAACCATACTTCAATTCCTTCTCGAATCATCTCTCATTGAATGATGAGCTGGGAGGTCAGAGTCTCCAGAATCTGGATAGAAATAGGCTTGCGGCTAAGTGCATCGGCTACTACATTCGCTTTGCCTGGATGATACAGAATCTCCAAGTCGTAGTCCTTAATCAGCTCTAACCATCTTCTTTGCCGCATGTTGAACTCTTTCTGACTGAAGATGTATTTGAGACTCTTTTGATCCGTAAAGATTTGACATTGAGTCCCGTACAGATAATGTCTCCAGATTTTCAAAGCAAAAACTACTGCTGCTAACTCCAAATCATGCGTTGGGTAATTCACTTCATAAGGTTTCAACTATCGTGACGCATAAGCAATTACCTTATCATTTTGCATCAATACACATCCGAGTCCATGGTTCAAAGAATCACTGTAAACTATAAATCCTCCAGTTCCCTGTGGAAGTGTTAAAATCGGTGCTGTCGTCAATCTCTTCTTCAATTCATCAAAGCTATTCTGACACAACTCGTTCCACTCAAACTTTTGTGTTTTCTGCAGTAGTCGAGTATGTGGGCGGGAAATTTTGGAAAACCCTTCCACGAACCAACAATAATACCCAGCAAGTCCCAAGAAACTTCGGAGTTCTTTCACGTTCTTTGGAGGTTTCCAATCCATAACTATTTCGATATTCTGAAGATCTACTTGGACTCCTTCAGCTGATACCACATGGCCGAGGAACATTACTTCCTTTAGCCAGAGTTCACACTTAGAAAGTTTTGCGTACAATTGCTCGTTCCTCAAAAGTTCTAATACAATCCGTAAATGCTGCGCATGCTCTTCCGGGCTCTTAGAATATACTAGAATGTCATCAATGAACACAACCACAAATTTATCCAAATATTCGATGAACACTCGGTTCATCAATTGCATGAATACAGCAGGTGCATTAGTGAGGCCAAACGGCATCACTACAAACTCATAGTGTCCGTAGCGAGTTCTGAACGCCGATTTCGGAACATCAGATTCCTTAATCCTCAGCTGATGATATCCTGATCTTAGATCGATTTTAGAAAATATTGTTGCTCCTTGCAACTGGTCAAACAAATCATCAATCCGTGGCAATGGATACTTGTTCTTAATCGTCATTTTGTTCAGCTCTCGATAGTCAATACACAGTCGCAGTGATCCATCCTTCTTACGAACAAAAAGAACTGGTGCTCCCCAGGGCGAAACGCTTGGCTGGATATAGCCTTTGTCCAATAACTCCTCCAACTGCTTTTTCAGTTCGTACATATCAGTAGGTGCCATACGATACGGCGCCTTAGAAATTGGTGTAGCTCTGGGTTCCAGCTCAATGGTGAATTCTACATCCCGTCGTGGAGGTAATCCAGGTAACTCGTCAGGAAATACATTCGGAAACTCGTTCACAACAGGAATGGATGAAAGTTCCACAATTTCGTCTTCTTTCTTCATTGCATAACACCAGTATCCGGTACAGCCCTGTTTCAACAATTTGACAGCTTTCATCGCTTTGATCAACCTTCCTGAGCTTCCTGGTTTCCATCCTTCAAATAGTATTTCGTAACCATCATCAGCGATCAGCGAGATATTCCTCCTTCGGTAGTTTACAATAGCTCCATATCGATTAAGCCAATCATCACCGAGTATCAGGTCATCTCCTTGCATTTCTATCACAATCAGATTTGAGAGCCACTCTCTGCCTCCAAATGATACAAGGAAATCTCTAGTTTCTAAGTTTCCAACAATCCTCTCTCCACTCGGTAAACCAATCACATAAGGTTCACAATTATGTAAACCAGAAATATTCAAACGATTTACACAAGATAAGGATACAAATGAATGCGTAGCTCCTGTATCGAATAAAACGCTAACTGGATGGGAAAGGATCTGAATGGTACCTGATGCGACAGCAGCATCCTGATCGTCTGTTCTCCTCATCTCGTACAGACGTGTGGGAACAGATCCGGCACTCGATGTACCCTTTCGGTCCCACTGTCCTCTGCCGCGTCTGTGGCCAAAATTCTGAGGCATATGAACACTCTGTTGTGTCTACTGAATACTTGATTCTTTCTAGGCTGGCTGTGATGTACGGGCTCTAAAAGCTTTCGCAGCCTCCTCACAGAACACCACACGATGTCCCTCTCGACCATAGTCAAAACAAATCACGGTAGGAAATGAGCAATCTCGTCGATAATCTCCTGTTCGGCCAAAGTTAAAGCACCTCCTTGTCACATCTGTTGTGACTAATACTGCTCCAGAGTTCTTTCCGCTCTTAGATGGGTGCAGAGGTTTCTTGAATGAATGAATAGATGATTGGGCTTTGCGGGGCCCACTTCTCTTGTGCTCTGTAAAACTGACAGAGACTTTCTGCTTCTTGGATTCTGCAAACTTCTTCATTGCTGCTTCCTTGATCTCATATGCCAACGCCTTATCCTGGTATTGGCGGAGAGTGGTACATTCAAAACCGGACATGTACCTCTGGATTTCTGGTTTCATCCTCATATCAAAATGGATCATCATTTCTGCATCTGTTCTGACCAGATGTGGAACAAATGCTAGCTGCTGGTTAAACGTTTTAATTGTCTGGGATACAGGTTCGTTTGATGGCTATGCGGAGAAAAATTCCCGAACTTTGGCTTCCCTCACAGGACGAGGGCAGTACTGAGCTTCCATCATTAATTTAAATTCTGTCGAATCAGCATCATGATCTGCAGGCCGGATGGCTTCCCACCACTCGAATGATTCCCCTATCAGAAAGTACTGAGCAATCGAGGCTCTCCGGTCGTCTGGGCAATTAATTCCGGTAAAGATTTTCTCCAATTCCTTCAACCAATGATCCCATGTCTTAGAAAAGCCGTCGAATTTGGGTGGCTGCATCTTCGCCACCTCTTGCAGCCATCGGTCACCTCGATTTCCCATGTCTGGGATCCCTTGCTGTCTATCTCCCTGCTGTAATCCCACCGCCACCTGCATTCTGTCCACGACTTGGGCGAACTAAGTCATCTGGTTCACCACCTGACGAAGAATTTCGGGCACAGCAAGTTCCGGTTCATTATTAATAGATCTCTGTGGCTCGCCTGAGCTGTGAGTGGCCTGATTAGAAGGCAAAGCTTCTCTTTCGGTATTCCTTCGTCCGCGTCCGCGACCGCGACCACGTCCACGTCCACCTCTCAACATACTGTAAGCATAAATACTCAATATACAGGAAATAATATCGTTCTAATGTTCATATAAAGAGATACAACATGTAAAGGATGAGATAGAGTTTAGGAACTTACAACCACCGTTCGCACGAAGACGTAGGCAGTACAGTGATGTTATTCGCGGCCGGTTACCTCAAAAGACATATACGACCCCTATTTTAACCCAATGGCCAAGATATCCAAAATCCTAGCTCTGATACCATATTCTGTAACACCCACGATATGTTCAGGAGTATTACAGCGCCGTAAATCCTTTACATAAGGATTTACAAGGCTGAAGAACTGAAAAGACATTAACAGATACCAACATATGAAAATAACGGAAATAAGATACAACAGTTCTGACCAATACTGAAAGTACGAAAGTTCAACGGAAAAAGTATTATTACATCACCAAATCCAAATCATCATAAACGACCACGTACTCGAGTACTTATTAAAACGGTACAAACAACAGACAAATAAACCCGGCCGGAACATCACTCTGCACCCTCGTCGTCATGCAACTCCAGTGGTTGTTTCCCCGCTCTCCTGGATCCGGAACATAAACAAATGTTCACCCCCGAAGGGGTTAGCACAACGATGCTAGTACAAGTACCACAACATATTATTCAACATCTCATGAAGAATAGTAATAACATAAATGACAAAAGAACCAACGAGTCTTCCCATGCGAGAATCTCAATAATACCATACACATGATAATCATAACATGATATCACAACATACACATGATAATTCCAATGATCCTGCGTTCACTGCCTAGACCACAAGATGATCCCGTCGGACCAACACGTGGTGGAAAAACCCGTCCAATGATCCAGCACACGCTAGCATAGATCCCAAGATGATCCCATCGGACCAACACGTGGTGGACATACAACAACGACATGTATGCACGACAATATGTATAACATCAATATATAAAACAATTAAGGTACTTGCCTCAATTCGAAGACAAGAACAATACTTCCACGTAAAACGAAACACTCGAAGGTCGCCCCTTCGATCAATCATGTAGCAAGCTCAAACCTTAACAAAAGAAATAATATAGAATTCATCTCATGTCGTACGAATGTCTAACAATCCAATTTATGGCCGAAAGTTCATAAAATGTAATCTGCCTGAACTGCTTAGCATACGCTAAGTATTCTACATAGCGCGCGCTAAGCCTGCTCGTTAGCGCACGTAAACAATAAAGCCTAGCGTACACTAACTATGTATCGACAGCCCTCTCTGATCAGCCGACTGACTCGCCTGATGACATAGCGCACGCTACGTTTCCAATCATAGCGTACGTTAGCTTATGCTCGATAGCGCACGCTAACCATGAAGCTTTAGCGCACGCTAATCATGAATGACAATTCCTCCTGGACAGTCGACTGATCTAATCGATGATAAAACTTACGAAATCTTCAGTGTTAAAACATGTTATCTCCATGAGTATCATGCTCATACGGTTATGAATGATCTTACGGATAACAACAACTTCGAATTAAAGAATATGTATACCATCATAAAACCATATTCCATTTCGATTAAAATTCTTCATGCATAATTCGGAAGGCCTAACGGTCGATATCAATACCTTATATCAATCAAAACTATCATCTTGTAGTTTGTTTAACACTCCATCTTTACAAGATAAATCTTTCCATGATCAATCTCTTAGATTTGTCTAACAATAATGATGTTAAAGTCAAGTTCGTGATTACTATGAAGACACCTTCTAAATTCGGATTACCAATGTCAGAAACTTCCTCTACTTGTTCATTGTAACAAGATTCGAACCATGATGCTCTTAACCAAGGTACTTAAAGCATAATCATCTCAATATCCTAAACATGATGTGGTTGGGATAAATCACCAAAGAAACTTAATATCTTGATAGCATAATCCTCATATCCTTAAGAACACGAATTCAAGGTTGAAAGTAGTACAACATACCTTAAGATGAGGAAAAACACCGAGACAACAAGTAGAATCTGGCTCCGGTTGCTTGTTTGCCAAATCAAGACGTTTCTCCACTCCAATGATCAACCACAAGTGGCATCTAATCTCTAATGATTAAGTGGAGGTGGTCTAAGTGTTAAAGGAAGATATAATGCTCTCTGGTCTCTCAAAAACGAAGGATACTCGAAGGAAATGTGAATGAAATGGAGTGTTGTCCCTTATATAATGTTTCTGCACAACAGTTGATTAGCGCACGCTATCATACAATCCTTAGCGCGCGCTAATAATCGTTGACTCCAAAACTGTCCAGGTTCGTCTGCGGGAATCTTATTCGGACCCACGTCCGGCTGGCGCATGTGCTAGCCGTTTAGCTCAATAATTGACTGCCTAGCGCACGCAATTCTTCATTCGTAGCGTGCGCTAGTTGTAGCCTGATAATGCACGTTAAGCTACATTCTTAGCGTGCGCTATCACGAGTTTGCATGAGTAATTTGCATGTTGTTATACTTATGTACAAGGATACAAATGTGAGAAATATCATACTCCAATTATCGAGATCACAATTCCGAATAATGCAGGGTTCAAATACAGATGAAATACATAATAATAAATCCGGATATTACAAATCTGAGAAAGTGGCTTGGTCAGTGGATCAACGACGTAGTCGGCTGACTCTACTCTATGCAGCACAATGTATCTCTTTGCGAACAAATTCTATTATGAGATGATACTCTCTCTCAATATGTTTTGTACCATTATGAAAACTCGGCACCTAGGCCTATGATACCGCTCTATTATTATCGTATAAAAACGAAAATAGGTAGTGCAGCACATGGTGTCACATGAAGTTTATCCAGTAACTTCTTAATCATTCCCTTGGAGGCCTCCAAGGCCGCTTTATACTCAGCCTAACAAGTGGAATTAGCAGTCGTGCTATCCTCCATTAAGAGTAAATATGTAGCCAGAAGTAGACATCGAATCATCTTTCTGTCCTTGGAAGTCCAATTCAGTGAATCCCACCACATTCAGTTCTCCACCACCATATTTAAGAACCAGATCTCTAGTCCTTCTAAAGTACTTGAGAACATTCTTTATGGCGGTCTTATGTTCCCTAACTGGGTTAGCCCGAAACCTACTTACCACGCTCCCAGCATGCGCAATGTGAGGTCTCGTACATAATAAAGTATATATAAGGCTACCCACGGCCGAACCATATGGTATATTACTCATTTACTTCCATTGTTCCTCACTTTGAGGACACGTCTTCAAGGTGAGTTTTATTCCATGTCGCATCGATAGGAACCCTCTTTTAGAATAATTCATCTTAAATCGCTTTAAGATTTTATCTATATAGAGGGCTTGGGAAAAAGTTATCATTCTCTTCGATTTATCCCAGTAGAGTCGAATCTCAAGAATATAGGTTTCTTCTCCCAAGTCTTTTATGGAGAAATTACTCGAAAGCCAAGCTTTCACAGAACTGAGAATTCCCGCATCATTTCCTATTAGTAGAATGTCATCTACATATAGTACTAAGAATGTGATCTTGCTCCCACTAACCCCCTTGTATACACAAGGTTCCTCTTCATTTTGCACGAAGTCAAACTCTTTGACTGCCTCGTCAAAAACGAAGGTCCCAACTACATGAAGACTGCTACAGTCTATTCCATGGAGTCTACATCCACCAATGCTAGGTCATTGGTCGCGGGTCGGTCTCTTGTTTATCACCTGGAACCTCGTGGAAACCCAGTTCCTCCAAGTGCATAAAACTATACCACTTAGGTAATTGAGACACCCTACTTGACCTACGAGGTGGTTGTACTTGTGTTACAGAAGGTTCGGTTCCAATTTCTTGCACAGATGTCTCTTGAGGAGTTTCATTGTATTCTTCCAAATAAATATTTCTACCTGCTCTGCCTTCCTAAATGAATTCATCTTCTAGGAAGTGTGCATGCAAAGCAATAACGATCTTTCGATCTTTGGGCATGTAGAATAGATAACCCATCGTCTCAGATGGGAATCCAATGAAACGTCTCCTCACGGACCTCACTTCCATTTTGTCCACCTTAGTCTTCTTGACATAGGCGGGACACCCCCAAATCCTAATGTGATTAAGACTTGGTTTCCTGCCCTCCCACATCTCATGTGGAGTTTTAGGAACGGATTTGGAAGGACATATGTTCAAGATATATGCAGCAGTCAGGAGTGCATACCCCCATAGGTAAATCGGTAAGTCAGTATAGCCCAGCATGGAACGGACCATGTCTAAAAGGTCTGGTTCCTTCTTTCTGACACACCATTTAACTGAGGAGTGCCTGGAGGTGTTAGTTGTGATACTATTCCATGTTCCTTCAGGAACTTTTCAAACTCCGTACTCATATCCTCGCCACCTTGGTCCGACCGAAGTGCTTTGATATGATTTCTAGTTTGTTTCACGACTAGGGCCTTAAATTCCTGTAATTTCTCAAAGGCTTTGGATTTATATTTCATCAAGTATACATAACCATACCTAGTATGATTTTATGTAAACGTAACGAAATACTGAAATCTATCACGTGTTGCTTACAAAGCACCACATACGTCGGTATGGATTAATCCCAGTTTATCAGCAGCTCTTTAAAAAGTCCATGTAAAGGGGGACTTAGTCATTTAGCCTTTAAGGCAAGATTCACAAGTAGGAAAGGGATCCGATCCCAATGGACCCATAAGTCCATCTTTTTCCATTTTGTAAACCTTGGTCTGACAAACATGACCAAGTCTAAGATGCCATTTCAAAACTTGATTGGTTTCATCCCTACCACGCTCCCTAGTCATAGTATTCACAACGACTTTGTTACTGAGGTTTAGATGATACAGTCAATTCAACAAAGTAGCAGTACCCACTAGTTTATTTCTAAAATAAATTTTGTAGGAACCATCACCAATGAAAAATAAAAAGCCTTTCCGATCCCTAACCGGAATGGATACAATGTTTTTATGCCCCTTGGGCAAAACAAGTACATCATCTAAAATAAAGCCGGATTCTAAATCCAAAAGAAGTGATCCTATGTCGGTCGCCTCGATACTATGCCCGCTTCCGACTGTGATCATAACTTCTCCAGCTCCAAGCTTCCTACTTTGTTCCAGATCCTGATTCACAGTACAAATATGAGAACTAGCACCACAATCCAGTATCCAGGAAGTAGAAAATACAGTAACAGAACAATTTGTTTCCAAAACTAAAAGTTCTGTACCTGAAGTGCTATGAAGAATCGGACATTCTCTAGCCCAGTGGCCCAGGTCACCGCATTTGAGACAAGCATATTTCTTCTTGCTTTTTGGAACTATTAGGGCCTTGCACTTACCCTTAAGGTCCTCGACTTGTGGTCCTGTCCGCTTCTTGGTCTTTTTCTTCTTATTCTTAGACCTCCGAGGTCCAGAAGAAATCACAAGGGCAGACTCCTTCATCCACGGAGTCTTCATTTGAGACTGAGCGGTCACGAGTTTGTTCATTAGCCCAGCTAAGTTACATGCAATCTCATTGCAGTTGAAGTTCATAAAAAACTGTGAGAATGAATCAGGGAGAGACTATAGTATAAGGTCGGTTTGAAGAGAAGTATCCATCTTAAAATCAAGAGCCTCCAATATCTCGATCATGGATATCATTTTGAGGACGTGGTCCCCAACCTTCTCATCTTCCTTCATCCTTGCACCGAACAGTTGCTTGGATATCTCATATCTAGCAGTTCAACTGTGCTCACCATAAAGCTCGGTTAAGTGAGATAGAATCTGCCTATCAGAAGTCATTTTCTCATGAGCTCTCTGAAGCTCATTAGACATAGAAGCCATCATGTAAGCACGGACTTTTATGTTATACTTAACCCACTTTTCGTGGTTTTCAATCTCTTCCTGATTGGCTCTAGTCCGCACAGGAGGTGCCGGAATGTCCATCTCCAAGACGTATCCCAGTGCCTCAATACTGAGGACAATCATCAGATTGCGGAGCCAGTCCACAAAGTTAGGTCCAATCAGGTTGTTCTTCTCGAGTAGAATTGCGATTGGGTTCATTGTCATATTGAGAGTTATGTCTGCATTAAGTACGACAGATTAATTAGTGACTCGTTTAATTATGATTTGAGTATAGAATTAAGGTCTTTTATATTCTTGTTACCCAGCTCCCACTATTTTTATCGGAATAACACACTCCCATGTGAAGTCCGGAAGTATCGTTCACTCTACTTCATAGTGGCGATCGAGTTCTTTATAAATCTTAATAGAGGGCAACCAAATAGGTTTCTAGTCTATTAATTTTCATAAAGTGGTGTCCAACACCAACCCATCTAATGGATGATTCGATCTTCTTTTTCCCCTTGTTCACTCCCCTCAACCTATACGATTTCTATGGTTCGTGAACAAGTTAAGTTTATACCATCGACGCAAATCAGTTTCACAATTGAATCTTATCCAGCAACCTATCAGGTTTCTAGGGATAAAATTTGCTCCAACCGAAGGCATCTAATGCGCTCCCGGTAATTTATCCATACTCCCCGAATGACTACCCTGATAACTCGGAAGCATAGCACATCCGGTTTGGGTTTCAATTTCCCGAAAGCTCGATGGAGGGAAGGAAAACCTTGAAATCTTATAAACTTAATAATTTGTCGTGGGAGAATTTTCGCGATTAATGTTACACTTTGCACATTAATTCATTTAAGCGCATTTGTAGCATTCATACAATATGAAGAACAATTCACAACCTAGTTACTACCAACATGTAGTTCATGAACCGTTCCTAGTATCAAAAACTTAGTAATCTAATTACAAGTCTTCGGTCTTGAATCTTCGTCTTCTCGAACGGATCTTCCTCTGGTCTTCGTCATTACATATAAATTTTACATTGAAAATTGCATCATAGATACAAATATTTCTAGTAAAATAAATAGGCTCAAAACGGCCTTACAACCCAATCGAATAAAACGAACGATTCAAAACTAAGTCTATGAACCACATCCCCATTCAAAAGCATTCATCCAATAAATACTATATAAATGCAAAGCGTAGAGATACATTGATCCAATCAACAATACGAACCGATCCAATCGATTCACACAACCGGTAATATGAAAAACGTTCAAATAATTGGGTCACCCATAAATATTCCAATTAATCAAATTTCCCTTATAAAATGAAATACCATAAATCATTTTAATAATATTAAATCCAATTTAACATGCGGGAGATTAATTTTCAAGAATATACGAAAAATCGAGCCGGGGCGAAAAATGGCCTGCCTGGCCGAGTCACCCTCGGCAGCCTGCCGGCAGACTGGCCTGGTCCCGAAAGGCAGGACCGAGTCACGCTCGGCAGCCTGCCGCCCAGGCATGGCCCGTGTCGCCAGAGATGGCTGGGTCTGCCTGGCAGTGGCCTGGGGAATTCCGGACACGGCCCGTGTCAGCCTGACACGGCCGAGTCACCCTGGCAACTTCCTACATTTTGTCCGAAAAGTCGTCCGATGACGATTCGGAGCTCGATTTTCGACCGGATATCCAATATCAGTATTTTTCAACATTCATATCTTCAATATAAATCATATTTCCCAGAAATTAAAGATTTATATTTAGACATAAACTTACGAAAAATACAACTATTACGAACGAAAAACATATACTACGAATATCACTATAAATGATTCCAAATCACTCACCATCTAATCAAGCATTCCAAATGCCAATATCATATATACGATCGAAAGACCTATGCCCTGATACCACTGTTAGGATTCGGTGCCTAAAAACAAAGGCCCAGCGGAAGCGGTAAACGAAAATTAATTCGATCCAAATCCCTACGAGGATCGATCGAGCTATGTATATACGAATATTAAAATGAACAAAGAAGATACGAGAAACACATACCCTCGAAGTCCGTTGATTGAATAGTAATCTTCTCTCAAGCTATTCCCCAAGCTTTAGGCGATTGCCATACGATCCAATTTGCTCCAAGCACTTGGATGATCCAACGCCGAAAGGACCGCGTCTCTACTTGCCACGCGCCGGAAGACGACCAGAACAACTACGCCTTGCTATCCTCCAAGGATACGGCTAGAGAAAGTTTGTAGAAGCTTGAAAATAAAGATTATCACACTCTAAGTGTTTAATCTATTTTCTCTCTGTTTTTCTCTCAATCTTTCTCTAAGAAAATTGAAGAAAATAATGAAGAAGATGAATATGAAGTTGAAGACCATGGAAATGATCTCTAAGTTCTTTCTCTCTCTTGAACTCACGTATGAAAACCACGAGTGTTGGAGAGAGATGAAGTCTTCCACCTTTATTCAATTTCAACCCACATGACCACAACCCCACAAGCCATGTTCTTCCATTAAAAAATGGAAAACAAAAGACAAGGGAAGTTAGGTGGAAATGGGGGGGGCATCTAGAAGGAGTCGGACGAATTTGGTTCGTTTCGGACTCCCGAAAGTCCAAACAGATAAAGTCCAATTCCATTCCGATGTATTTATATCAATTAATTAATCCAATTAATTAATCATATCAAATACATAACAACATAATTAATTTCTCCAAGAAATAATTATAGTCATGAATTAAATTAATCACCTAGTATTTATTTAATTCATTAGGCCATAAATCAATTTATCCAATAAATCAATTAAGACATCCAATGTCCCAATTAATTAGATATCCAATATCTAATATTTATAATGAGAGAATAAGCTCGATTCATTCCGTCGTCAATCCTATTGCGCGACTCGGTAGGTCCGTCTCAGTCAGCAATGGGAGGAACCAAAGAGTAGTAGCACCACCTAGCCAGCCTGGCGCCTTACACTGTACCCCAACTGAGAACGAATGATTGGGATCATTCAAGAACCATTCTGTCATGAATACCAGTAAACGTATAAACCCTTCTTTCAAATGTCCCGATCAAGTTATAGGGTCACGGTCAGTCAAACCCCATCTGTACTTGACGCTATGCACGCGTTAATGCAAATCGAGATCATCGAGCTCTCGTGTATCTAATATAACTAGCTCCAATGCTTTGGCCAAAGACTTATGATCTCATCTGCTAATAACAGCATAGGACATATAACCCGCTCACTAACGGGAGAAAGAATTCTATCTTGGTATTTAGTAGGACCTGCTACTTACCCGTCAAGATGCACGTCGAGGTTGACCCCCGCCTCTCGGTTTACAGGGTCGAACTACTCTAATGAAAATATTGACGTCACAAGCATATCCCTACTAAATCCTCAAGTCGAAGGTTCACGAATACCTATCACAACCTTTTGATTCCGTCATTGACTGTCCCAGAGTGAAATCTGTGTGACGAATCGAGGGTGAGTCGGTTCGAGTATACTAATCTAATTAGCATACCTATAACGTGTGCTCCCACTAATCATTAGTGTTCGACAGGCACTCTCCATGTCAAAGAACACGTCATACAAGTCTTCACATAAACTTAATGCCCAGTCAAGTTTCATCGACTTGCGAACGATTAAGTATTTGAGCTATAAACCTTTCTAGGCGCTCGTGACTGAGATTCTGCGGGTCTAGGCGCCATAGGAGGTCGCTCAGAAAAAGTAGAGCCCGCACGAGGCTTCTTGAAAGTGGCCTGACTGCCTTAAGACTGATTAAGATTCTTCGACTTCTTGCTAGCAGATGAAGGTTGTTGCTTAGCAATCTCCTTAGCAGTAAGCTCATTAGTGAGAGCTTTCTCGATGAATTCAGCCAGAGTGGTGCAATTGTGAATAAGCAACTGCATCCGCATACGAGGATTCAACCTCTTGTTGAAATACTTGATCCTTTCCGCCTCAGTGTGAATAATAGACGAGGCGAAAGGAAGTAGCTCTTGAAATTTCTCAGCGATGGCGAGAACATCATTGTCCGCTGAGAGGTCGGGAGTGAGTAATTCTGATAACTTGGCCTCTATGAGTGGGGCCGGATAATACCTCTCAATCATGAGAGTCTTGAATTGATCCCAAGTACAAGATCCGTTGATGAGCTTCAACGATAACCACCATGAATGAGCGCTCTTACCCAGATAGTAAGCCGCGACTGAAACTTTGTGCACTTCGGGACACTCCACCATAGCAAACAACTTCTCGAAATGCTCAATCCAGTGAACAATAATTGCCGGCTCAGATGAGCCCTCAAAAGTAGGTGGCCTCTGGCGAGAGATGTCGCCAATGATACTGCTTACACCCCTCTCTTGCCCCTGAGGTGGCGGCGGAGGAGCATGTTGATTCTGAGTAGCTGAGTTCTGCATCGTCTCCATGAGGCGTGCCATTTGAGTCATCTGGGCCATCATGACCTGCATAAAAGCGAGTGGATCAACCCGAACACCTTCTGATTGAGCTGTGTCCCGAGTGCGACTCCCTGACAGTGAATGATCGTTTCCAGGTGAATGGGTGGCAGCGTCGCTGCTCGATGAATTAGCATTATTCCTCGCGTTTGCGCGTGTATTCACACGAGATCTTGGGTTTTGGCCCGCACTGCGGCCTCTTCCCCTGCGTCCTCTGCCTTCTCTCTCCATACTGAAGTAGGAAAGTCACAAGATAATTATAGATCTCGCATGAATTTCGCATTATGATTACGCTAATAAATGATGAAAACGAGCATACGTGCTCTAGCACAATGATTATATGAATGACCAACTGAGGTGCCATAATTATCTGATGAAATTCTTGAAATGATTATCTTGAACAAGTTAACAAGATTAATGATACGATCCTTACGATCAACAACTGAGCAATGAAATGAACTAAGTGATTAATGAGTTAACATGATCGATATGATCAAAATGAAAATGATGATTGAGGATTGTTGACTGTTGAATGATAAATGAGAGATTCTTATTGCCAGAAATTATACCATGGCGTCAGAAATCTTACTGTTCTTTGGTCTGAGGGGCTCGGCTCTTGCATAGGTCACACGTGACGCGAAAGTCTAATGATATTAGTCTGATGAACGATGATTTCAAATGAGACATGACTCGGAAGGTAATATCAAAACCACCTTCTGATATCAACTCTGTAACACCCCGAACTAGGCGGCTATTACAGTGCCGTGGACCCCCGACTGGGACCCACCAGGCGAATGAAAATTAATGACTTAAATAGTATACTTGCAGTACCGAACCACATTATATCATCATTTACTCCGATGAGGAGTTTCAAGTACAACACACACAGAATAATACCGAATACATGTATATTTTATATGAAGATAAAATATACAACACTGAATAAAATGAGTATTCAAACGGAAGTCTGCAGCGGAAATAAAAATGAAGAAATGAAGACTGAAAGGACTGGGGGGCCCTACTAGTATCACTGGGACTCCTTACCGTCAACGTTCTCTTCTCGTGCCTTATCCTTGCCATGACCTGAAAACAACATCCCCCAACGGGGTCAGTTACACAGAACAACAATCCTCAAGAGTTGAATAAACACAATCATGATATATCTTAATTATGAAATTTAGCTGAAGAGGAGTATCATAGTACGCCCGTAATGGTATGTGCAAGTGCACAAGACGAATGTCCAAACACACCCGTCCTTGTACCTAATTAGTCTCATGGAGGTACGTTACCGTGTGCACAGTCCATTGTGTCGGTGAACCCGAACACATGACCATCATGTGCCCGACTAAAAATTCCACACATCCCCACCCGACCACGCAATACGAACCCAGAAGGTCATATAAACAATAATGACCATGATGAATATCAATGAATAACAATCCGACAAGGTCAAGAATGACTCACCGAGATGAAATAATAGTGAAATGAATGATAGCTCATTGAAATGATTGGAACCGTCATTCCTCGTGAATGAAATGATTATTTGACAATTACAGTCCCAATACGGTTAATACATTATGAATGAGTTATGATTATGAATGAACAACAATGAAAGGAATGAGTATCCTTTTAACCGAGTAAGAATTAACTTACTCAACACCGGTGAAGAATGTCCTTCCTCGAACAAACGTCCTAAATGAGATGTCGGTCGCTCGAACAACCTTGAATAACACAATTACCAATAATCCGCTCAATATACATATTAAGCACGATTATAACTAACTCAAAACGTCGGTACGACTAAACCAAGTTTATTGGGGCATTATATCAAACACGTTGTAACCAATCTTCGATTGTTTACAACCAATCCTTAATTATACCAATATCAAATCGCCGAGGAGTGTTTCAAACCAACAAAACATATTCAATACAATCAATAATCCAATATGAATATCCAATTCATGATTTCAACAACAACTAATCGAAAACCCCCAAATCCAACTTAATATTCAAAGTGTTCTTGAATAATCCTTCAATAATCCAATGAATACTCATACACACTCATAATCATATGTATATCCCTTCATACAACATGATTATAACGTCCAAAACATCATATCTCAACACAAAATCGAAATTCAAGATGTTGAAGAATTTACCTCTCGAAGATCTAAATACTTTGATCCGAAGAACACGTGTTAAATCGACTATCCAAGCTTCACAAAAGAATGAAGATGTGAAAACCGAACACCCAAGTGATTGATGATGAAAAATCTCTCCCTCAAGCTCTCGGAAACAATGTGAAGAAGTGGTGAAAATGAGAAAAACCCGTCGGTCCACTTATATAGGTCACAGGGACGCACGACCAAAACTGCATGATCAAGTGTCCATGCGTCCGGTCGTGCGTGAAGCTTCTGCCGGCAACTGCTCTAGCACACGAGCGTCGTGCATGAGCAGTAACTCGTGCGGCCTGCTCATGCGGACCTGACTCAAACGTTGGGCCTCCTGCCCAATCCAGCCGTAACACACGAGCACCACGCCCGGCCAGTTGCTCGTGTGGCCTGCTTGGGCGGCCCTGACTCGACCGCTGGGTCTCCTGCCCAGTACAGCCGTAACAAACGAGCACCACGCCCGAGTAGTTGCTCGTGTGGCCTACTCGTGCGGCCCTGACTCGACCGCTGGGTCTCCTGCCCAGTCCAGCCGCAACCCACAAGCACCACGCATGAGCAGATGCTCGTGTGGCCCTGCTCTACATGCAGTTCAGCCTATAACGATGCACCGAGTACAATAAATCACAGAATTCGAGAAGTACGGGGGCAAAAGTACTAGTATGACAAATATTACACCGAACGATGAACACCATTGAATGAGTATCAATGATGAGTGATTATTAATGAATGAAAATTACTGAGTTACAATTACTGAATGATAATTACTGAATAATAATGACTGAATTACAACCGGGTATTACACTACGGTCCATATGATGACGCTAGCTGTGCAGTGATGTTACAAATGACCCATAAATCAAATGACATAAACAGATTAAACCCGACTGCCAAGACATCCATAAATCTTAGCTCTGATACCATATTCTGTAACACCCTGAGATATTCGGATTAATTACAGTGTCGTACATCCTTTATATAAGAATTTACAAGGCTAATTTATGAAATGCGGAAATAATACAAAAGTACCACTAAAATTTAGAATTCGATAACCGGTTCAGACAACTCAAATGAATCCATTATTACAAGCATCTCAAATCAACAACAGAACACGCGTACTTGAGTACATAAAATCAAACCAGAAAGACAAAACAACATAACAAATAACATCACTGAGCCCCTTCGTCATCATGTCGGTACTGTGGTTGATTCCCCACTCCTCGGCTACCTGAACATCAAAACAAATATCCACCCCCAAAGGGGTTAGCAAAACGATGCTATTACAAGTATCATAATATGCAAAATAAGATATGCAACAACGATGCATAGCAAAATACATAACACGGACTTTCACCACCGGAAGCCAACGATGTGAATCCACATGATCCCATCAACACAACATGGGGTATTCCAATGATCCAGCGCCCTCAGCATAGATCCCAAGATGATCCCGTCGGACCAACACGAGGTGGACAAACCCGTCCAAAGATCCAGCGCCCTCGGCATAGATCCCAAGATGATCCCGTCGGACCAACACGAGGTGGACATCTGATCCAGCGCCCTCAGCATAGATCACACGATCCCTTCGGATCAACACAACATACACAAACACAACCATGCATACACATATGAAAAAATCGATATGTCCATCAACATGAACATACAAATAATCGATAACGAATATCATGACAATTCAACGGAAATGATCTCATGCTCAACAACATGAATGACAATATGCATGATCAAAATTATCAATATTAAACCAATTTCAAAATATGATACTTGCCTCAGAAATGGCGATAAGGATTGCTACTATGAATAGGCTTCAACCCGCTCGAAGAATTCTCACTCAATCAGCTCACCATAATCCAAACCTTCATCGAACAATAATACCGGTATAACTAATGGTTCCAGATAATCGTTCTAATCATCAAACGAATCATCAAAAGGAATGTTATACCCTATCATGACAAGTGAACTAATCTGCCCCAATCCATTCGATGGAATCGACACTACGCTATTCGGCCGAACGACAATCTCATAGAATACCATTCAAGTTTAAATAAATCTTTCGGTCGGATTCTTCAATTACGAAATTCATCTTAGAAGGATCATGTTCTTCAATAACAAGATATCGGAAATACTTTGATGAACATCATAAGAACTTATCAATTAGGTTCATCTTGATTGTCATCTCCTTCTAGGAATTAATCCTAAGCTCGTCCATTAAATTCCCCAAACAAAATGTTCGATCATATAATTCATACGAACTTAGATAATCTCCGAAAACTTGTTATAATCAGGTTCGAAATCACAAGATACTACGTTCAAGAGCCTTATCGCTAAAAGGTTCGATCAACATGCTTAACAACAAAAGAGAACCGAAGCATAACCGAATTTATTCCTCTAAAATCATGATGTTCGACTTCTCACGAATATAACTGATTTGATAATCTCAAAAACATGTTCAAAACATCACCAAGAACACGTAATCAAGTTGGTGAAGGATCACATACCTCAATATAGTGAAGAACAACGAAAAACTTAACTCAAAAAATGGAAGCTTGAACACCAATCCACAAGGGTCTATGATCTTCAAAATCAAGCTAGGACGATGACATGGGAGTTATATGGTGCTGGATAGTTCTCAGATGGCGAAAGAAGGAAATGAAGTGGGGAAGAAATGAAATGGGGGTTGAGGGTTATAAATATAACTCTAACCATTACGTACGTTACCTATACTCCATTACGTACGTAAAAGCCTTAGCGTACGCTATACTCAATCCTTAGCATACGTTAACGTCTGGCCAAAGCTCACTGACTTGATTCTGGCATTCGCTTACGTATGTTATCATAGTAGTTTACCTACATAACCCTATGAACTTAGCGTACGTTAATAATCCACCCTAGCGTGCATTAAGTCCTATTGACTTGCTTAGCTGGAAAGCCGTTCAGGTTCACGCGGAGCATCTCACAAATCTTCACCGGCCCCCACATGCCGACCCTTGTCTGATCTCGAATTGTGAAGCTTACGTACGCTAAGCTTAAGCTATAACGTATGTTATATTACAATCGTAGCGCACGTTAAGATCATCACCTAGCGCACGTTATGACGTGCAGAACCATGCATGCAAGAATGTTGGAAATACAAAAACATAGGGATACGAATATGGGAAACCAAATTTCAATTATTTATACCACATAATCACGTTACAAGTTCAACTACAGGTAAAATACATAATAATTATCCGGGCATTACATATAAAGCACATATTAATATAGGTATTTATGGTATCGTTTTGTAACCATTTATGTTATTCTTTGTTACATTTAATACTGTTTAATTTGTAAGAGTTTATAATTTACAGGATATCAGGGAAACAAAAATCTGATGAAGAAAAATTCAAGGTACTACTAATTTAATTATTGTAATATAAAAATGTATATACTGACTTATTTGTTCATTTAGTCATCTACCAACTCCACCCGAACTTGAACAGTCATCAGCTGTTGTCTTACAAACTGGGGATGCAAACTTAAGTTATCGGCATTGTAACTCCACAGGTGCTTATTTGATAAATTTTATGTAGTCATAAATTAATATTGTATATCAAATGTATTAACTCAAAAAATTGACATTTATAATATTTAGCTTTATTTCAGAATATTGGGATCTCGGTGATGCCGACCATAAGTGCGAATATTGTGCAGCTTTGTTTTGGTATAATGAGAGGTTAAGATCAAGTTATGGGTCAACGAGACCGAAATACTCAACATGTTGTCTTCAAGGAAAAATTGAGCTTCCAAAGCCTCCAAAATTGTTGGTAGATCTTTTAAGTGGGAAAACTCCAATAGTAACCATTTTATAAAAAATATAAGATCTTACAACAGCATGTTTGATTTTACATCTTTGGGAGGAAAAATTGATAGTAATCCTAATATGGGAACTTATCCACCTATATTTAAATTGCACGGTCAAAACTACCACTTGATTGGAAGTTTGATGCCGACTGAAGTTCAGGCTCCGAAGTTTGCTCAGTTGTATATATGTGAAACTGAAAATGAGGTGGCGAATAGGATCAACTCTGTTAGGTTTGTTTTTTCTGTTAAATTATATATTTTCTAAAAAAAAAGTTCTTGCATTAAATAATATTTGAAATCCAAATGTATTGTACAGGTCACGTGGCAATTCAAATGGACTTCAGGCAAATATGGTTCAAAAACTAAAGGAAATGCTTGATGAGAACAATATCTTAGTGCAATCTTTTCGAATGGCAAGAGACAAAATTCAACAGTGCAGTGAGGCAAATGTTAAGCTAAAGCTTATTGGAAGAAGAGATAAAGATGTTCGAATGTATAACCTTCCAACTGCTTCTAAAGTAACAACACTGGTTGTAGGAGACTTCGATGATGCATTAGGTAATCGGGATATCATCGTAGAAACAAAAACTGGATATTTGAAGCGAATAAATGAGCTACATGCTTCTTATCTTGGTTTACAGTACCCTCTTATCTTTCCTTCACTACGCCATATTTGGGCTTCTGTCTCACCTAAAAAAGTGTGTTCACAGCCTAAAAAGTGTTGGTAAAAGAAAAAAAACAGGTTACGGCTACACTTTGACCAAATTTGAGGGTGTTACAAAAATGGCCGCTACCACAGGGTCTACGCTAACACTTTTATAGTTTCTCGTAACACTGCGTAAAGGTGTAGCTGTAGACCCTATGCCAACACTTTTTGGTTCTGTTCCTACACCTTAAGATGTGTTTTTGTAGACCTATGCCAACACCGTTATCTATGTGGTGACACCATTAAAAGTATAGTTGTAGACCTATGGCTACACCTGTTTAGTACTACTGTAACATAAAATTGTGAAACACTTTGATATTGTTGGCAACAACCTTTATCATTATGGCTACCCTTGTTTCTTAAACAATTTAATATCTTTGGCTACACTACGTTATTCTTTTACCAGCACGTAAAGAGTATATTTTTGGGGTCAATGGCTACATTTTCGCAGGTCTTTTACCAACACTCTAAATGCTAAAAATCAACATATGGTATTTAAAAATAGAGTTACCCCTTAAAAATGAATTCAAACATCCCAATACATAAGAGGTTATCACACAACCATCCAAATACATAAACCATCCGAAATAACTACATAAATGCAAAATGAATATAAGGATGTTAAGGATCATGTCGCAATGATTCGAATCACCAAAGGGCCAAGTATATCCAACCATTACAAAAAATGGTGATACTCATCATTGTAACACCCCCAATCTACTCAGGGATATTACACGTCGTAGACCCTTTCCTCAAGGATCTACCACGCTGGTAACAAAATCGAACATCTCAGCAATGCCCTTAAGGCTAAAATGACTCAGTAGACCGATTTGGTCTTTCAACAAATACGTACAATTCAATCTCAATACATGCCCATGCAGGGGTCAAATACAAATACTCCGGTTCAATGGGGAAAATGCTGCAGCGGAAAATAAAGTGCAACTGAACTAATACAACAACGTATGGGTCCTAATGTGATTAGTATAGATCATCTTTCATCATCCTTCATGCCAACCCTGCGTTATGCTCCCCAGAACCTGAATGCAATACAGACATCCACCCCTGATTACTCGGGGGTTAGTAAAATTCCACTATTTTGCTAGTGTAAGTACAAAGTGCAAATACGAGTCATACAAATCATATTCCAAGAATAACAATAATCAGGAATTCTCAAAGATCCAAACATAACAAAGGAGTACTTCCCGAGGCAAGAGTTTTAGTAAAACTTTCCAAATTCGAAAGATCACAAATCATGAGAACAATTTGTAAAACAGTTTAAAATGCCTTCGGGAGTTCTAACAGAAAACAATTTACGATTATCGAATCCTTCTCTTTCCAAAATCAACAGGGGTCACAACCCAAAAGATTTTCTTTCTCGAATAAAAACCAACAACAATTCACAGGGTTCAAAACCCACGTCATGTGTCCTCGACGGACATAAAAATCAGCAAAACATAACCACCCAAGATACGAAATCTCGGTCACACCTAAGGTACTCGACCTGGTCAATACATCCAAATCATATACATAACACCGTGAACACATGCCACGTCATCTCATGGTTGGATCAATCACTTGTTGTCTCCTGACCACATGATCGCATGTCATGTGTCACCATAGGTTCCTTACACCACTGTAATCACTTGCCATGTCATCTCACGGTTGGATCAATCACTTGTTGTCTCCTGACCACATGACCACATGCCATGTGTCACCATAGTTATCCCGAGGCTCTCATGGTTGGATCAATCTCTTGTTGCATCCTGACCACATGATCGCATGTCATGTGTCACCGTAGACCCCGCCCATATCCATACATTCACACACATTTCACAATACAACAAGGATATCCAAACAATTCACCCAGAGACATCAAACACTTAGCACGACACAACGTTGTTAGGCGTATTTTTATACGCTTATTTATCATTATTTTGTATTATTTTGGAGAGTAAATTTGCTTAAATGAGATTTTAATGCCTTAATTTTGTATGTTTGTCAGGAGATTGGAGTCCGGAAGCTAAAACGAGGCGAAACGGGCGAAAACGGCAAATTTTGGCCGTGAGCCGCGGCACAAGGAAGCAGGGCCGCGGCACACGCAGAGGACCAGCGGGCACAAAGTAGATCAGACTCGTGCCGCGGCACACCTGTGAGCCGCGCCCGTAAGAAAATCACGCGCCTGTGTTTTAACTTGGACGCCATGTGCCGCGGCACAGATTAAGTGAGCCACGGCACACTTAGCGGTTTTGGTGTGCTCCGCGCGGATTTGGGCCGTTTTGAAGCCTATTCTCGACCTAATCACACGGACGCATTTTGGAGGCTGAGGACGACTATAAATAAGCATCATAGGGCTGAAGAAGGGGGGATCGATCAGAAAGGAAGAGGAAGGACATCGACAGTTAGGGCGAAGAACACAAGGAGGAGATTTGTGGGCGACGACAAGACCACGGATCCCTATGGTTTTTCTGCATCATAGTTCCTAGATCTATTCGAGTAGGATTTTGATTGTCGCCAATTTCATTACGGTTTAATTATTTATTATTATTTTGATTTACTCGTTATTCTATTGAATTGGATTCTTCTTACTGTTCTTAATGCTTTTTAATTGTCTGGCCAACAGTTAAACTGTTTTGAATGTCTTTATGGATTCGGGAGATGAAATTTAGGCATAGTTCTTGTGAGACGAATCATAATTTTCGTGAGATAGGGATATACTCATGCGAATTGTGAAGCCTGTTATTGTGGGAATTCTTGAACTGTTTTAGCTATTAATTATCTAATTCGAATAGGGATATATCGAGTTAATAATTCGTAGTATTTTCTATCGACCTTGGGAAAGGCTTTAGAATAATTTAGGAATTCCTGGTTTACAATCAATTGAATAAAAGTGAATTGAATTGAATAAATATCATTCCTGATTGTTTGAGGTGAAAATCACAATCCTACGCCCTTATTAATATTATTATTATTATTAGTACTATTATTCATTAGTTTAGGTATAAAGTCCATATAATTGTTCTTCAAATAAAATTGTGAGTTGACTATATTTTGGTACTTAGTGAAATCAGTCCTCGAGGGAACGATACTTTACTCATCACTTTATTACTTGTTGACACCGTGCACTTGCGGCATATTGTGAGGGATTTTCCCACAACAAGTTTTTGGCGCCGTTGCCGGGGACTGATTTTTCGCTAATATCAATACCAAGCGACTCTAATTTTAATTTGAAGTTTTTTTTAGTCTCTATATTTTTATTTTCTTCATTATGTTTTCCTGTGAGTATCGTGGCCCTTGGCATTTCATAAATTTCGATGCTCTTAATATTTTGCCAAATAGGGTCAGTCAGCCCCCTCCCCCAAAACAAAAGACCATGCTTGAACAATGTGTAGACACTCTTAAAAATCCTGATAGTACCCTTTTTGAGCTAGAATGTGCTCGTCGCGGTCTTGAGGTTCACTATGGTTATTTTCCAGCTCATTTATTTAGTAGTGAAGTTGAGGGGGAGGTTGAGAAGAAAGACATGTAAGTTTTAGGGTCGATCCCCCAGCACCCGATAATTACATAAAGTGTGATGATCTTGTAGAAGAAGTTACCATTGATGATGTTTCCCAAGAAATTTCATTAGATTGTCATCAAACTTCGACTAATAAGGAGAACACTTATGTGCCAAAAATTTTATTAACGGTGCCGCGCATAATCTTTCCTAAATCCATAATGGGAGAGATTGACCCTATTACTTTTGATTCTGTTGAGGCTGATACCATGAGTTCTAATGAGGTTGTTCGTGATAAGTTTTCATTATTTACCCATTCGAACTCTGCTTATTTTTTCATGCCTTATCATTATTATATTCTTCCATCATTTTTTGGTTGTCTTCATAATTATTCTTACTCATTATTTGTGGCAACCGGGCATGAGCCAAAGCCTCCTCTATGGAATAAGAGGCTTATAGATTGCAAAAAAGGGGCATTTGGCAATCTCCCTAGAAAGAAGCCACGTTAAACTCTTTTTGCCACATCGTGCTCAAGACGTAAAATAGAGCGCTTGATGGGAGGCAACCCATCATTTTTACTTGCTTTCTAGATAGTTGTTTTTATTTGATTTTTCGTTTATAATTTTTCTTTGTTTTGTTATTTCGTTTGGATTCGTGTATTCTTGTTGGCCCTCATTTCTCTAATATAATTTTTTAACCCCAAATGAGTTATTATTCTTCATATTCTAGTCTTTCTTGATTTAATGTCTATTGTTATTTCATGACTAGAGATTAAGTTTGGGGGTCCCTCGTGATGTTGAGCGTTATTGGACGTATGGGCAGTCGATTCCACTCGGACATGTGCTGGCTTTTAAGAAGACATTTGGAATAAGTTTCACTTTTCCTTATCTCTTTTATTTTCACATGAGTTTTATTAGGGATGATTTTATGTGTAGTGGAATTGATTTTCTTGGTTATAAATTGCGATTTCATCATTGCTTTACTTTTCGTGAATTTTTCGTGCTTCCATGTGTAAAACTGATGTTACGATACTGATTTCTCTTGGAAGAAACGGTTGACTTTAGTCGAGTTGTAGTCAGCGATTTCTGTTTCCGTTGAGTATTCAATTAGGTCCGAAATTTTATCGTTTTTGTAGAAATTTTAGCAGATAAGAAAGGAGACATACGTGTTTTCAAATCGCCGTTTATACGTTTGGTTAAACTTTTCGCGTAGCTAATCGTCCAGTAACATAAGTCTTGTGGGCACTTAAATTGAGTTTAGAGTCGGACAGTTTTTCCCAAGAAAAAGTCGAGATATTAATTGTTCTATGATGGGAAGTTTAGTAACCGGGGGTATTCACGCGACCCGTTGTTTACTCTCGCGTAAAACTACGACCCTGAATAGATTAATAGTTTAGAAATATCGCATTACCGATGATGGGAAGCCTAGTAACCGGGGGTATTCACGTAACCCGTTGTTTACTCTCGCGTAAAACAGCAACCTTGACATGCGGGAATTGCTATTCGAGTTTTTTCTCCGCTGTAGAGGGGGGCTTAGTAACTAGAAGCATCCATGTGCCCCATGAGTGTCTTTTACGTCAAACGGTTCCCCGATACATGAGAATGGAAATCCACCCTAGGATCATCCCGAAGAAATATCCCGAGAGCTGAAACCTAGTGGTTAACTCGAATCATATTATTGATCATACATAAGGGAATGCTGTCCTAAGAGTAATTTTGATAATGAAACTCTTGAATTTTGCCACTAGATCATGGATCGCGAATTAGCTTGTTTAATCTAACCCTTCATATTGACGGTCGGTTAAATTCACGCTTGTTAATCTTTGAGCTTATTTTTCTTCATTAACGATTGATTAGGACTGAAATTGGTTACTTAGTGGAATCAGTGTCCTGGATGTGACTCGCTATTACAATACTTGTACTATTCTTTGAGATTTTCAGGGTAGTATTGATTAAGTTGAGCACTATGGACTTGCATGATTATTCACGACATTCTTTTGTTGAAATTAATTCTTTTTGCTTGAGGACAAGCAAAGGCTTAAGTTTGGGGGTATTTGTTAGGCGTATTTTTATACGCTTATTTATCATTATTTTGTATTATTTTGGAGAGTAAATTTGCTTAAATGAGCTTTTAATGCCTTAATTTTGTATGTTTGTCAGGAGATTGGAGTCCAGAAGCTAAAACGAGGTGAAACAGGCGAAAACCGCAAATTTTGGCCGTGAGCCGCGGCACAAGGAAGCAGGGCTGCGGCACACGCAGAGGACCAGCGGGCACAAAGTAGACTGTACTCTGTGCCGCGGCACAGTCCAGGTGAGTCGCGGCCCAGAAGAAAATCACAGCGCCCAGGTTTTAACTTGGACGCCATGTGCCGCGGCACAGATTAAGTGAGCCGCGGCACACTTAGCGGTTTTGGTGCGCTCCGCGCGGATTTGGGTCGTTTTGAAGCCTGTTCTCGACCTAATCACACGGACGTGTTTTGGAGGCTGAGGACGACTATAAATAAGCATCATAGGGCTGAAGAAGGGGGGATCGATCAGAAAGGAAGAGGAAGGACATCGACATCTAGGGCGAAGAACACAAGGAGGAGATTTGTGGGCGACGACAAGACCACGGATCCCTACGATTTTTCTGCATCTTAGTTCCTAGATCTATTCGAGTAGGATTTTTATTGTAGCCAGTTTCATGACGGTTTAATTATTTATTATTATTTCGATTTACTCGTTATTCTATTGAATTGGATTCTTCTTACTGTTCTTAATGCTTTTTAATTGTCTGGCCAACAGTTAAACTGTTTTGAATGTCTTTATGGATTCGGGAGATGAAATTTAGGCATAGTTCTTGTGAGACGAATCATAATTTTCGTGAGATAGGGATATACTCATGCGAATTGTGAAGCCTGTTATTGTGGGAATTCTTGAACTGTTTTAGCTATTAATTATCTAATTCGAATAGGGATATATCGAGTTAATAATTCGTAGTATTTTCTATCGACCTTGGGAAAGGCTTTAGAATAATTTAGGAATTCCTGGTTTACAATCAATTGAATAAAAGTGAATTGAATTGAATAAATATCATTCCTGATTGTTTGAGGTGAAAATCATAATCCTACGCCCTTATTAATATTATTATTATTATTAGTACTATTATTCATTACTTTAGGTATAAAGTCCATATAATTGTTCTTCAAATAAAATTGTGAGTTGACTATATTTTGGTACTTAGTGAAATCAATCCTCGAGGGAACGATACTTTACTCATCACTTTATTACTTGTTGACACCGTGCACTTGCGGCATATTGTGAGGGATTTTCCCACAACAAACGGCAAGCCACAACACACAGAAATGAGGCAATATATGTACACACGCATTATCAAGCACAACATCAACACAAAACGTATCCAAAGGACTCACATTGTCATTTACGAAAACACACCGATCACAAAATACACACGGGCTTGAAAGAGAGCCTTTAACGAGGAAAAACTAATCTTTTGAAAATTCATCTCAAACAACAAAATGAACACATTTAGACGATCACCGATCATCATATCCACAAAACAAGAATTGTATGAATAAGGTACTTGCCTCGAAATCGGCATGTAAGTACTCCGTCGCACACGGCTCGGCCGGGAAGCTTCGAAACCCTCGATGCTATCGAAAATGAAGATGAAGATGAACGGAAGGGTTCAACACGGGTTCTTCACAAGAAACTCGACCCTAACATCATATAATTAATAAATAAACAATCATACGAG
Organism: Orobanche coerulescens; assembly: GCA_033398695.1. Lineage (NCBI taxonomy): Eukaryota > Viridiplantae > Streptophyta > Magnoliopsida > Lamiales > Orobanchaceae > Orobanche > Orobanche coerulescens. The sequence goes on from CM065816.1 coordinate 94,900,453, forward strand.
GAAGAATAATCGTAGAACGTCCGAAAACCCCTCTAAGACATCCTATCGGACACCTTCAAGACGTCGATTAGGAATTCAACAAAACAACGAATCCTTGGCAATCAAACCATGGAACAACAAGGAAAATGGTAGAATACAACCTAATAATCAACAATCCATCACCAACATAGATTAAATCGGATTAAATGGACGAAATCAAACAAAATCCCCAATTTCCCAAAACTAGATTTGTAGAATATCTAACCTTGATTCGGTCGATCGGAGGAGGTTATGGAATGATTAATCGATGTTAGAAACTCAAGAACTTCGTGGATTGATAGAACAACATCATGCCTTCGTGTTCTCCAAGTCTTGGACGCGGAAGAGGTGAAATGAGTGAGAAAATGGGTGAAGAAGTAGCCTGCCCGACCATATATATACTGCCTAGCGACGCATGAGCAGGCACGCACGAGCGGTCGGTCGGGTGCCGGGTCGTGCGCGCCACTGCCAGGCGTCTGCCGAGACGCACGAGCACCGAGCACGAGCACCCGCTCGTGCGCGTGCAGTCAGGGCCGCATGAACGCCGGATCGTGCGCCTAGCTCGCGCGCCATGCTCTTGCGCGCCTGGCCGGTCCCTGCCGCACCTGGCCGGCCAGTGCCCAGCCGCCATGACTCGACGACTCAAATTCCCGAAAATGTACGGAACAAACACGATGAATAGTATAAAATTCAAAAACACGAGTTAAGCACTAAACAAATACATGGTTCCTACAACCCGAAGGTTAAAAGGACGATGCGAAGGCAAACACCCCAAAACTTTGGGAAATTACGAAATGGCCCAAACGCCCGAAACATCACGATACGACAATGGATAACCAAACCGAAGCTCACAACACGTATAACAACGTTAAATGAACTTACGAGAAACCCGAAACAACAGTTTCGGACGAGATTCGTATGAATCAAACTCAAGTGCGGGAAAGTCGCCTAAGAACACGAAACTCAACAAAACGACACCGAAACGAACTCGGATGTCAAAAAGTGTAGAATTAATCATTCTCGGAATGACGAAACGGTCAAAAATGAGGCGTCAAAATGGACTCTTGCCAAAAAAGAAAATTACCGGAAATCGAAATTGCGGATATTACATACTACCCTCCTTAAAAGAACTTTCGTCCCGAAACTTAAAATAAGTAGGGAGGAGCAACATCCCACTAGGAAAAACTCAACGGGATACACAAGAACCGAAAACTCGCGCCCAATGTCGAAACATTACAAGCATCACGAAGAAACATACAGCGTGAAATCACGCTCCACGACGACCATCACAACGCCACATATAGAGACATAATAAAACCAACAAGTGTCAAGTATCACCTATAACACCCCAAACTAGGCGGATATTACAGTGCCGAACCACAATATATCATCAATCACTCCGATGAGGAGTTTCATTACAACACACCCAAGATAATACCGAATACATGTATATTTTATATGGAGATAAAATATACAATACTAAATGAAATGAATATCCAAATGGAAGTCTGCAGTGGAAATAAAATAAAGAAAACACGAGTGAATGAAAGGACTGGGGCCCCCTACTAGTATCACTGGGACTCCTTGCCGTCAATGTTCTCTTCCCGTGCCTTAGCCTTGCCATGACCTGAAAACAACATCCCCCAACGGGGTCAGTTACACAGAACAACAATCCTCCAGGGTTGAATAAACACAATCATGATATAACTTAGTTATGAAATGACGCTGAAGAGAGTCATCAGAGTACGTCCGTAATGGTATGTGCAAGTGCACAAGACGAGTCTCCGGACACTCCCGTCCTTGTACCTAATTAGTCTCACGGAGGTACATTACCGTGTGCACAGTCCAATATGTCGGTGAACCCAACACATAACCATCACGTGCCCGACTAAAAATCACACATCCCCACCCGGCCACGCAATATGAACCCAGAAGGTCATATGGGCAAGGAATGACCATGAAGAGTAATAATGAATAACAATCCAAAAAAGTCAAGAATGACTCACCGAGATGAAATGATAGTGAAACGAATGATAGCTCAGTGAAATGATTGGAACCGTCGTTCCTTGTGAATGAAGTGATTAATTGACAATTTCAAGTCCCAATACGATTAATACATTATGAATGAATTATGATTATGAATGAACAACAACAAAAGGAATGAATATCTTTTTAACCGAGTAAGAATTAACTTACACAACCGGTGAAGAATGTCCTTCCTCGAACAAACGTCCTACAATGAGATGTCGGTCGCTCGAACAACCTTGAATGACAATTACCAACAAACGCTCAATATACGTATCAAACATGATTATAACTAACTCAAACGTCGATACAACAATATCCAAACTCATTGAGGCATTCTAGCGAATACTTAGCAACATACATCCTTCGATAATGTCCAAATCCCGAATATATCAAGACTAACGTCAAAATGAGTATTTCAAACCAACAAAACAACTTCAATGATATCAATAATCCCATAGGAATCTACAATTTGAGTTAACGACAACATCTAATCGAAAACCCCCCAAAATATCAAAGTCAACTCTAATGTTCTTAAATCAAACCCCAAACAAATCATGAAATCCAAATATATGCCATAAAATCCGTAGGAATACATTTATCCGAGGTAGATAATCCATATCTAACATATTTCAACAACAATCCAAGCTTACACAAATAAATTGGAAGGAAAACACTTGAACTCCGAATTTCTAGATTCAAGAAATCATTACCTTGATTTGATGTATTGGAGATGATGAAATGATGATTAATCCAACTCAAAAGCTTGAAGATGATGATAGGTGATAGTAGCTCGAAGAACACTCTCCAAATCATCCAAAATCGCCCGGAATCGCCCAAAAATGAAGTGAGAAATGAAAATGACGAAGAAAGGGCTGAACTGGCCTATTTATAGTAATCCCAGTTTAGCGCGCGCTAGCTCCAGTTCTTAGCGTGCGCTAACGGGTGTTTTGGGTAGTCCAGTACCCACTGTCCGAAAACGTAAGCGTGCGCTACGTACCTTTTGTAGCGTGCGCTACGGCTGTACACTTACCGTGCGCTAACCCCAATATATTAGCGTATGCTAACTTAAAAATCTGATACCCAGTAACTGAAATCCAGACTTTCTGTCCTCTCACCTGCTCGCGATAGCGTGCGTTACAATCAATATTTAGCGTGCGCTACTACACTGTTTGCGTACGCTAAAAACCACTCATAGCGTGCGCTATGAACTAATCCAATTCAGTCCAGTACCCACTGGACTCTGCCTGTCTGACCTTAGCGCACGCTACACCAAAAAGTATAACGTGGGCTACTACAAAACACTAGCGCGCACTACTTACCATTCGTAGCGTGCGCTACTTATAACTCACCTGCAGTCCAGTGCCTTCTGGACGGTCAGCCTGAACAACATTAGCGTGCGCTAATGCTGAGTGGTAGCGTGCGCTGCCTGTACTAAATTAGCGCGCGCTAAAGAGAGTACGTAGTGTGCGCTAATCCTCACACACAGCCCACAACAAAGATGACAATGATGATACGCTCAGCTCGACTATCCAACTGGGTTGAATGATGAATAAAACTGATACGTGATACCAATATACTCCGAACGGTGAATACAATGATTGAATATGAGTGACAAATGATCATTAATGAGTGAAAATTACTGAGTGACAATTACAGAATGACAAGTACTGAATGATAATGACTGAATTACAACCGGGTATTACATACACCCCCCTTAAAAGAGTTTCGTCCCCGAAACTAAGGGTCAAACAACTCGGGATGACTCTCCCGCATACTATCTTCGGTTTCCCAAGTAGCCTCTTCGACTCCGTGTCTAGACCACTGAATTTTAACCAAAGGAATCGTCTTGTTCCTCAACTGTTTGATTCGCTGCTCTAAGACTCGTATAGGACGCTCCTCATATGAATGATCATCGGCGATCTCGATTTCGTCGAACTGAAGTATGTGACTCGGGTCGGCAACATACTTCCGTAACTGAGAGACGTGAAACACATTATGAATTCGGCTCAATGCCGGAGGTAGGGCCAATCGATAAGCTAACTCGCCTACTTGATCCAAAATCTCAAACGGTCCAATGAATCTCAGACTCAACTTTCCCCTCTTCTCAAAACGGAAGATACCTCGACTCGGGGATACCTTGACCAAAACATGGTCACATGTCTCGAACTCTAATGGTCAACGACGATTATCTGCATAAGATTTCTGTAGACTCTGAGCAGTCGACAAACGACTCCTAATCAAAGCTACCTTCTCACGGGCGGCTATAAGCATATCGGGCTCGGTGCCGAGTGATTCTGATAAGTCATCCCCTCGTAAGGTGCCATCTTAATCGAAGCATGCCAACTATTATTGTACGTGAACTCGATCAACAGTAGTTGGGCTTCCCAATCATCTTTCCAATCAAGAACACATGCCCTCAACATGTCCTCCAAAGTCTGAATAGTCCTCTCTGATTGTCCGTCAGACTGAGGATGAAAAGCTGTACTGAGATTAAGCTGAGTTCCCATAGCACGATCAACTGATTTCCAAAAATGAGACACGAACCGTCCGTCACGATCGGAAATGATACTTTTAGGAGTACCGTGTAGTCTCACTATCTCTTTGATAAACAATTGGGCAAGTCTCTCGGGACCCCACGTATCCTTAATCTCAAGGAAATGAGCGGATTTAGTTAAGCGGTCCACAATTACCCAGATTGTATTCATGCCACGACGACTCGTCAGCAAACTCGTGATGAAGTCCATTGAAATAACTTCCCACTTCCACTCTGGAATAGGTAGAGGTTTCAGCATACCCGCCGGTCGCTGATGTTCAATCTTGACTTGCTGACAGGTCAAACATCTCGAAACAAATTCCGCGACTTCTCGCTTCATATTACTCCACCAGTAATTTTGTTTCAAGTCTTTGTACATCTTGCTAGACCCGGATGAACGGAATAAGGGGTAGCATGAGCTTCTCTCAAAATGGAGTTTTTCAACTCGTCATTCACCGGTACACACAACTGATTCTTGAATCGCAAAGGTCCATCCTCGTGGACCACAAACCCAGGGGCTTTCCCCTGAGTCACATCATCTCGAATGCATAACAAAAATGGGTCGGAACCCTGATTCTCCCTGATCGCCTCCTCGAGTGGCGATGAAATCTCTAATGTACAAAGTTGCCCTTGTATTCGCTGTAACCAGACCTCGATCTCGAGTCTCAGAAATTCCTGCTGAAGTTCCTTCTGAACTATTAATCGAGCAAGCATCTGCTCCTGAACAGACCTACGACTCAAGGCGTCGGCGACAACGTTCACCTTGCCCAGGTGGTAAAGTATCTCAATATCATAATCTTTGATTAGTTCCAACCACCGTCTCTGTCGCATATTTAACTCCTTCTGAGTAAATATATACTTTAAACTCTTATGATCGGTGAATATGTGACAAGTAACGCCATAAAGATAATGACGCCAAATGTTCAATGCGAATACCATGGCTGCTAGCTCCAGGTCGTGGGTCGGATAATTAACCTCGTAAGGTCTCAATTTCCGTGAAGCATAAGCAATAACTTTCCCGTTATGCATTAGTACACATCCGAGACCCTGTTCGGACACATCACTATAAACCACAAATCCTTCCGTCCCTTGCGGTAAAGAAAGGACTGGTGCTGAAATTAACCGGCTCTTGAGTTCCTCAAAACTCTGTTGACACGCGTCGGACCACGTGTATTTCTTATCTTTCCTTAAAAGGTTCGTCATGGGTTGAGCGATTTCAGAAAATCCTTCCACAAATCGCCGATAATAACCAGCTAATCCGAGGAAACTTCGGATTTCCTTAACATTCTTCGGAGGTTGCCAATCTCGGATAGCCTCCGTCTTCTGAGAGTCGGCACGAACTCCGTCTGATGAAATTACATGTCCGAGGAATGTCACTTCGGACATCCAGAACTCACATTTGGAAAACTTCCCATAAAGTTGCTCTCGTCTCAACACGTCGAGCACTTGATGAAGGTGAAACTCGTGCTCCTCCCGTTCACGAGAATAAATTAAAATGTCATCAATAAGGACAATCACTAACTGATCCAAATATTCGATGAAAACCCGATTTATTAACTCCATGAATACCGCAGGTGCATTAGTTAACCCAAACGGCATAACCACAAACTCATAATGACCATAGCGTGTTCGGAACGCCGTCCTTGCGATATCCGAATCTCGAATTCGCAACTGATGATATCCAGATCTTAAGTCGATCTTGGAAAATACTGAAGCTCCATGAAGTTGAACCAAAAGATCATCGATACGGGGTAGAGGATACTTATTTTTGATCGTCACCCGGTTCAATTCCCGGTAATCAATACACAAGCGGAATGAACCATCCTTCTTCTTGACAAATAACATTGGTGCTCCCCACGGGGATGCACTCGGTCGAATATAACCCTTCTCGGTCAAATCCTCTAATTGATTCTTCAACTCCTGCATTTCGGTCGGGGCCATCCGGTACGGTGCCTTCAATATTGGGGACGTACCAGGCTCCAACTCAATCGTGAATTCCACATCTCTCTGTGGAGGCAAACCAGGTAACTCGTCTGGAAATACATCGGCATATTCTCTCACTATAGGAATATCCGTCAACATTACTGATGGTTTCTCGGTCTTGGTCATATAGCACAAATAACCGACACACGCCTGATTGAGTAATTTCACTGCTTTCATCAAGTTGATGACTCTCCCGGAATAGCTGGGATTACCTCCCTGAAATACACATTCGACCCCATCGTCTGAAATGATAGTGACCATACGCTTACGGACACTAATGGTGGCATCGTGACGATCCATCCAATCAATACCCAAGATGATGTCGTCTCTCGGTAAATCTACCACGATTAGGTCTGTAACCAATCACGGCCATGAAGCTGAATCGGACAATCCTTAATCTCATGATTCCCGATAATTCTTCTACCATCATGTAGACTAATGACATAAGGCTCACAACTAGTAGCACTACCCAGTCGTAGTCTACTCAAACATGACTCGGAAATGAATGAATGTAATGCACCAGTATCAAAAAGGGTACACACAGGTTGAGATAGAATATCGAGTGTACCTGAGATCATCTGGGCCTCTGGATCATCGGTCTTCTTCATCTCATAAATTCGGGGCTTGCCGGCCCCCGAACCGAACGCTCCCGTCTGATAGCTCTTGGCGCCGCCTTTATTTGCTCTTGTCGTCTTGAACGACGTGGAATGAGTGGCCTGATTCTGCACCGCTGAATGTCTCGGGGCCTGAGATGACGCCGGAGTAGGTTTAGAGTCTCTTCGGAAAAAACGGGCCTTATGCCCAGCAATCCCACAGTTATGGCACGTGACAGTCTGCCTCGGACACTTGGTGCTGAAATGACCCTGTTCTTCACACTTGAAACAGGTGATGGCCGAACTGGCCGCTCGTGACTGAGATTCCGTGGGTCTAGGTGCCATAGGAGGTCGCTCAGAAAAAATAGAGCCCGCATGAGGTTTCTTGAAAGTGGCCTGACTGCCGTCAGACCGATTACGATTCTTAGACTTCTTGCCAACAGATGAAGGTTGTTGCTTAGCAATTTCCTTAGCAGTAAGCTCATAAGTAAGAGCTTTCTCAATGAATTCGGCCAGAGTAGTGCAATTGTGATTAAGCAACTGCATCCACATACGAGGCTTCAACCTCTTGCTGAAATACTTGATCTTGTCCGCCTCAGAGTGAATAATGGACGAGGCGAACGGAAGTAGCTCCTGAAATTTCTCGGCGATGGCGAGAACATCATCATCCGCTGAGAGGTCGGGAGTGAGTAATTCTGACAACTTGGCCTCCCTGAGTGGGGCCGGATAATACCTCTCCATTATGAGAGTCCTGAATTGATCCCATGTACAAGATCCGTCGGTGGGCTTCAACGATAACCACCATGAATGTGCGCCCTTACCAAGATAGTAAGCCGCAGCTGAAACTTTGTGTCCCTCGGGATAGTCCACCATAGCAAACAGTTTCTCGAAATGTTCAAGCCAGTGAATGATATCCGCCGGCTCAGATGAGCCCTCGAAGGTAGGTGGTCTCTGGCGAGAGATGTCGCCAATGATACTGCTCACACCCCTCTCTTGCCTCTGGGGTGGCGGTGGAGGAGCCTGTTGATTCTGAGTAGTCGAGTTGTGCATCGTCTCCATCAGTTGTGCCATCTTAGTCATTTGGGCCATCATGCCCTGCATAAAAGCGAGTGGATCAACCCGAACATCTTCTGACTGAGCTGTGTCCCGGGTACGACTCCCTGATAGTGAATGATTACGTCCAGGTGAATGAGTGGCAGCGTCACTACTCGATGAGTTAGTATTATTCCTTGCATTAGCGCGTGCATTCACATGAGCCCTCGGGTTTCGACCCGCACAACAGCCTCTTCCCCCGCGCCCTCTGCCAGCTCTTTCCATACTGAAGTGGAAAGTCATATGATGATTATATATCTCATATGAATATCAAATTATGATTATATTATGAAATGATGAGAATGAGCATACGCTCAAACACAATGATTACATGAATGCTCAACTGAAGTGACGTGATTATCTGATGAAATTCTTGAAATGATTATCTTGAACAAGTTAACAAGATTAATGATATGATCCTCAAGATCTACAACTGAACAATGAAACGAACTGAGTCACACGTGACGCGAAAGTCCAATGATACTAGTCTGATGAACGATGATTTCAAATGAGACATGACTGAGAAGGTAGTATTCAAAACCACACTCCGATACCAACTCTGTAACACCCCACACTAGGCGGATATTAGAGTGCCGTGGACCCCCGACTATGACCCACCAGGCAAATGAAAATTTATGAATTAAATAATATAATTGTAGTACCGAACCACAATATATAATCAATCACTCCGATGAGGAGTTTCATTACAACACACCCAAGATAATACCGAATACATGTATATTTTATATGGAGATAAAATATACAACACTGAATGAAATGAATATCCAAATAGAAGTCTGCAGCGGAAATAAAATAAAGAAAACACTAGTGAATTAAAGGACTGGGGCCGCCTACTAGTATCACTGGGACTCCTCGCCGTCAACGTTCTCTTCCCGTGCCTTAGCCTTTCCATGACCTGAAAACAACATCCCCCAACGGGGTCAGTTACACAGAACAACAATCCTCCAGGGTTGAATAAACACAATCATGATATAACTTAGTTATGAAATGACGCTGAAGAGAGGCATCATAGTACGTCCGTAATGGTATGTGCAAGTGCACAAGATGAGTGTCCGGACACACCCGTCCTTGTACCTAATTAGTCTCATGGAGGTACATTACCGTGTGCACAGTCCAATGTGTCGGTGAACCCAACACATGACCATCACGTGCCTGACTAAAAATTCAACACATCCCCACCCGACCACGCAATATGAACCCAGAAGGTCATATGGGCAAGGAATGACCATGAAGAGTAATAATGAATAACAATCTGACAAAGTCAAGAATGACTCACCGAGATGAAATGATAGTGAAACGAATGATAGCTCAATGAAATGATTGGAACCGTCGTTCCTTGTTAATGAAGTGATTAATTGACAATTTCAAGTCCCAATACGATTAATACATTATGATTGAATTATGATTATGAATGAACAACAACAAAAGGAATGAATATCCTTTTAACCGAGTAAGAATTAACTTACACAACCGGTGAAGAATGTCCTTGCTCGAACAAACGTCCTACAATGAGATGTCGGTCGCTCGAACAACCTTGAATGACAATTACCAACAAATGCTCAATATACATATCAAACACGATTATAACCAACTCAAATGTCGATACAACAATATCCAAACTCATTGAGGCATTCTAGCGAATACTTAGCAACATACATCCTTCGATAATGTCCAAATCCCGAATATATCAAGACTAACTCCAAAATGAGTATTTCAAACCAACAAAACAACTTCAATTATATCAATAATCCCATAGGAATCCACAATTAGAGTTAATGACAACATCTAATCGAAAACCCCCAAAAATATCAAAGTCAACTCTAATGTTCTTGAATCAAACCCCAAAAAATCATGAAATCCAAATATATGCCATAAAATCCATAGGAATACATTTATCCGAGGTATATAATCCATATCTAACATATTCCAACAACAATCCAAGCTTACACGAATAAATCGGAAGGAAAACACTTGAACACCGAATTTCTAGATTCAAGAAATCATTACCTTGATTTGATGTATTGGAGATGATGAAATGATGATTAATCCAACTCAAAAGCTTGAAGATGATGATAGGTGATAGTAGCTCGAAGAATACTCCCCAAATCATCCAAAATCGCACGGAATCGCCCAAAAACGAAGTGAGAAATGAAAATGACGAAGAAAGGGCTGAACTGGCCTATTTATAGTAATCCCAGTTTAGCGCACGCTAGCTCCAGTTCTTAGAGTCCGCTAACGGGTGTTTTGGGTAGTCCAGTACCCACTATCCGAAAACGGTAGCGTGCGCTATGTACCTTTTGTAGCGTGCGCTATGGTTGTACACTTAGCGTGCGCTAACCCAATAAGTTAGCGTGCGCTAACTTAAAAATCTGATGCCCAGTAACTGAAATCCAGACTTTCTGTCCTCTGACCTGCTCGCGATAGCGTGCGTTACAATCAATATTTAGCGTGTGCTACTACACCGTTTGCGTACGCTAAAAACCACTCATAGCGTGCACTATGAATTAATCCAATTCAGTCCAGTACCCACTGGACTCTGCTTGTCCGACCTTAGCGCGCGCTACACCAAAATGTATAACGTGTGCTACTACAAACCACTAGCGCGCGCTACTTACCATTCATAGCGTGCGCTACTTATAACTCACCTGTAGTCCAATGCCTTCTGGACTGTCAGCCTGAACAACATTAGCGTGCGCTAATGCTGAGTGGTAGCGTGCGCTACCTGTACTCAATTAGCGCGCGCTAAAGAGAGTACGTAGCGTGCGCTACTCCTCACACACAGCCTACAACAAAGATGACAATGATGATACGCTCGGCCCGAATATCCAACCGGGTTGAATGATGAATAAAACTGATATGTGATACCAATATACTCCGAACGGTGAATACAATGATTGAATATGAGTGACAAATGATCATTAATGAGTGAAAATTACTGAGTGACAATTACAGAATGATAAGTAGTGAATGATAATGACTGAATTACAACCGGGTATTACATCACCAAACAGGTAGCACAATCAAATCAATTATATGAATAATCACAAAATAAAAGGCACATATTACAAGAAAACATGCACAGTCGAAAAATAAAAATTAAACACACTACGATTCGTGAGCGTTACCACGAAGAACTTCGACCACGCCGAAATTCTCGAAACCACACTAGGCATCTCGGTGTCCTTTCGGAGCAGAGATGCAAACTCGATCGCCAAACCTCTCGGCTACCATCTCGCAATGCACGGCTCGGTGTCCCAAATGACCGTAATCGAAACAGCTGACCAACAGTGAACGACAATCCTTCACAGTACCAAATCAGACAACAACAGTCGGACAACCACGATTGAATAACAATGATCGAACAACAACGATCAAATAACAACGATCAGACAACGACGATCGGACACCAACGACCGAACAACAATGATCGAACAACAATGATCGAGCAACAATGATCAAATAACAACGGTCTAACAACCACTCTGAAGTTTACTTTTCAACCAAAGATATTTAAAAAAAACTTGTAGAAACTAAAGGGCGTTAATTTCGGACAAGGTTCACAATAATATAACCGAACTCGGAAAAGTCACAATGATAAACAAATTGATCCGAAACAAGGTCACAACCCATTCGAACGAATTGATCGTTCTCCGTGGTTGCTGTTGGTGTTGAATCGGACGTGCGGGAATAGCTATTCGAGTTTTTTCTCCGCTGTAGAGGGAAACTTAGTTACTAGAAGCATCCATGTGCCCCATGAGTGTCTTTTACGTCAAACGGTTCCCCAATACATGAGAATGGAAATCCAACCTAGGATTGTCCCGATGAAACATCCCGAGATCCGAAACCTAGTGGTTAACTCGAATCATTTTATTGATCATACATAAGGAATGCTGTCCGAGGATTATTTTCGACGATGAAACTCTTGAATTTTTGCCACTAGACTGTGGGACTGGGCAAGTTGGCTTGGTTAATCTAACCCTTCATATTGGCGTTCGGTTACATTCACGCTCGTTAATCTTTGAGCTTGATTTTCTTCATGAACGATTGATTAGCACTAAAAATGGTTACTTTGTGGAATCAATATCCGTGATGTAACTCACTAATACGATACTCGTATTATTCTTTGAGATTTTCAGGGTAGTATTGATTAAGTTGAGCACTATGGATTTGCACGATCATTCACGATACTTCTTATTTGAAATTGATTTTTGCTTGAGGACAAGCAAAGGCTCAAGTTTGGGGGTATTTGTTAGAAGTATTTTTATGTGCTTATTTATCATTATTTTATATCTATTTTTAAGTCTAAATCTGCATAAATGAGATTTTAATGCACTATCTTTATATGTTTGAAGGAAATTAGAGTCTGGAAGCCTAAACGACGAAGAACGGGCGAAAACGACAATTTTTGGTCAGGGGCCGCGGCACACAAAGGCCGAGCCGCGGCACACGCACGGCACAGCAAGGCGCCGAACGCACTGTACTGGGGGCCGCGGCACGAAGATGCTGAGCCGTGGCCCATGAAGAAAATGCCGCCCAGGCATAGCGCACAACATAACTGGGGCCGCGGCACACTTAAGCCGGGCCACGGCCCCCGACGCGGGTTTGCTGATCCAACCTTCGTTTTTGGACTGTTCTGAAGCCCATTTTCGACCTAATTCCCGGACGCGTTTTGGGAGACGAATGATGGTTATAAATAGGGATTAAAGGTCATCAAAGAGATCATCGAGGAAGAGGAGAAAACACCAAGGAGCAGAGAGCGGAAGCTAGAGATCGGAGGAATCCGAGTTCTTCAACTGCGTTTGATTTCTATTATGCTTTCTTCAATTCTTTGTGTATTCTTATTTTCTAGCATGTCAGGCTAGAACTCTATTCTAGGATTTTGATGAAACCAAGGTTTTGACGAATTAACTTTTGATTTTGCTTTATTAAAATATATTTCCCTTTCTTATTGAGTTTTCCCAATTGTTTTAATTACTATCAATTATGTGGCCTATGATTGATTTGTTTTGATTACGCAACTCGAATCGGGAGAGGAGAGTTGGTAGGAAATATTGGTGAGAACCATTTTATCTTGTGAGATAGGAATATACTCATAGGAATTACGTGGCCTATCTGAAGATTTCGCACTTTTTGCCTATTGACGAATTAATTCACCTAGGGATAGAGTGTTTTATTCACCTTAGAAAATTCTATTGACCTCGGGAGAGGCAGTAGAGTATTTTAGCAATCTTCGCCTTCAATAAATTGGGAAATCATTTAATTCATATAAATCAAGAGTAATTCGGATAAACCGAGGTGGATTCACAATCCTATATTAATTCCCTATTTGATCTTCTTTCTTCGAACAATCGATTTTACTATTTATTCTTTTATTAATTTTCTTTAATTACTACTTGCACCCCCAAATTCGATAGTTCAAATAAAATTAGAATACGCATAAATCGGTAATTAGTAAGTTAGTCCTCGAGGGAACGATATCTTACTTATCAATTTATTACTTGCTTACGACAACGTGCACTTGCGTTCAACAAAATTCGCAACAAGTTTTTGATCGTTCGCCAGAGTAAGCAACGGGTCACGTGAATACCCCCGGTTACTAGGCTTCCCATCATCGGCACATGCGATATCTCTATACCATTAGTCTATTCAGGGTTGTGGTTTTACGCGAGACTAAACAACGGGTCACGTGAATACCCCCGGTTACTAGACTTCCCATCATAGAACATGTATAATTTTTCTACTTTTGGGAAAGACTGTCCGACTCTAAACTCAATCTAAGTGCCAACAAGACTCATGTTACTAGACGACTAGCTACGCGAAAAGTGTAACCAAACGTATAGACAGCGATTTGAAAACACATATGTCTCCTTTCTTATATGCTAAGATTTCTACAATAACAAAAAAATTTCAGACCTAAATGAATACTCAGAGGAAACAGATATCGCTGACTGCAAACTAGACCAAAACTCAACCGTTTCTTCAAAAAGAAATCAGTATCATATCATCAGTTTTACACAAGGAAGCACGTAAAATCCACGAATGCAAATAAAATCAAGACAAGCAAGGCTAGCGTAAAAAATAACGAAAAATGTCAACGAATAAGTAAAAAGCAACTGAAAGTAACCCCCCCCCCCCCAAACTTAGGACGTACATTGACCTCAATGGACACAGACAGTAATATGCAATAAGAGAAAAGGTCAAGTACACCCCTAATGTCAGCTCAGGAACTGGTGCCGGCCTCGTCCGGCGAGGAGGGTGGTGTAGATGGCCTAACTGGTGGGATGAAGGGCCCGTCCGGGTGCAATATATGGCTCGTCCACGCAGAAAGGTAGTCCTGATGGTAAGCATCCCTCGCCGCCAAGCGCCTCTCCTCACGTCGATTGGCCCGGCGGGCCTGCTCGCTCATCTCCTCCCGAACAGCTGCGAGGAGGCTCTCTCTTTCTGTCCGCATCTCCTCTCTCAAAGCAGCTAGATGGCTCTCTGAAACTCTCCTCATCTCCTCTCCCACAGCAGCTAGATGACTCTCTCTCTCTCCGCATCTCCTCTCTCAGGATGTCGAACATCGCCTGAAAGGTGCTCTCTCTCGCGCGGCGGGCTGGACTCCGCTCGCTCATGTGTTAGAAGAAGAGGCTCGGGGGAGTGCTCATGTGCCTCGTCAAGAAGAAATCATCGTCCCCGAGCATGTGCCGGCGCTCCACCCCACTGGTCAAAGTGAGAAATAATGCGATGATCTATCGGACCCTGGGGTGCTAGCGTTGGCTCATCATCCGACCAAGTCATGCCCGACTGGCGGCATAGAGCGCAAATGAGAGAGGGGTGCTTCAGCCCCGTCTTGGCCCCTCCTCGAATGCACTGAAGGATAGATCGGACCAGATGAGGGGCCACATCGAATCTGAGCCCGGTAGTGATAGCATATAGAATTCGGGCACGAGAGAGTAAGACAGAGCGGATCTGCGAGGTAGGATCGACTCGTGCGCAGAGGAAGTATAACCAGGCTCTCCCGAGCCGAATGAGGCGCGAACTCTTAAAATAGAAGGCTAAAGAACCCGGGGCGCGCGTCTCCCAGACAGAACCGGGCTGTGTGAGTGCCTCAAGCAGAGCCTCCCTCGTGAGGCTACTCATACTCCGCGTATACGCCGTATCGTCCACCACTGGCAGCTCGTATAGTCTACGAATTGCGGTCACCGAAAAATCCACAGTATGGCCTCGGAGGACGACCTGAGTCCGAGTATCTGATTGCCCAATCATCTGCCCCGCCCGAATATGCCGCAATAGAGCACTAGCGTAAAACTCCTGGACGATAGAGATCACGGCCGGCTCGGGTGGCGCACTGAAACGAGTCCATCCCATATCGTTGATCATATTCAAAAGATCACCGTCCTGGGGGGCGGGAGTGAATCCGCGCTCCAAGATTATTGCTCGAGGCCGGATCTTCTCATTGAATATTCTGTGAATTTCCGGATCAGAGAATTGGTGAGATTCCAAGTCGGCTCGGCTTTGTGATGTCTCCCCTATTGTGGGGGATGATTGTGTCCTAGCCCTCGTACTTATCTTCATTTTTCTAGCCATGCCATGGTGAGGTTCCTGAAAAAATAAACACCGGAAATTACACAACTTTTAAGGAAAACTACACCACTCTCGACTTAAGATACGCGGAACGTGAATATAGAGTCGCATGAGGAAATTAAGGCTGAGCTTTCAAGTTTAAACATGATGTAAGGGTTGGGGTATAGTGTAATCCAATAATCAAATTCGTTGCATATAAATTGAAAACATTTGGCTCAAAAATTTTCATTGACGCATTTTATCAAACACCTAGTATGCATTGGTTTAAATGAAGAATAAAAATGACAATGGCTTAATCCAATCCCCAAAAATAACAACATCAATCGATAGTCATGACAAAACGACAAATAACATCAACAATTCATAGATAATCACAAATACCATCACAATCAATCAATAATCACCATATTCCAACTCAATTTTGATAAAACTTTGAAAAAAACTAGCAACATATTCAACATTGAATGAAGAACAATACCTCACTTTTCAAACCATGTAGTAATTAAGATTAAGAATGAGAGTTACCTTGCTTTGTATGGAAGAAAGCGAGAGGAAGAAAAAGTGAATAGAGGTCGTCCGAGTGCTGCGCAAAGGAAGGGAAGGAAACATACCTGGTGTCGGCCGGTCGAGTATATGAAGGAGGCCTGGGCGTTCCAACTTCGCAACAGGGGCCGCGACACAGATTAAGTGAGCCGCGGCCCAGAGTACAGCCTGTCCGGTCATTCCTGTTATATCGCCTTGTGCCGCGGTTCAGCGTACGGGTGCCGCGGCTCGTCGTATAAGTGTGTCGCGGCTCATTTGGTCCGTGCCGCGGCACGGAGTACAGATTCCTGGGCGTTTCTGGGGTATTTGGTGTGCCGCGGATCAGTAAATTTGTACCGCGGCTCAGTGGTCTAGTGTGCCGCGGCTCAGTAAGGTTGTGCCGCGGCACATGGTACAGGAAGGTTAGCCATTTTCCTTCGACTTGTGTGTGCCGCGGCTCGCTTCCATTGTGCCGCGGCCCATTGCTGAATTTTCCCCTGGGGTGATTTCTGCACAGAATTTTCAAAGGAAAACAATTAGAACGTGAGAGATAAGCATATCAAAGCAAAAATGACGAAAATTATAGACACTAAAATGCATGAAAACACTGGAAAAAAAAATCTACAACTAATACTCGGGTTGCCTCCCGAGAAGCGCTAAGTTTATAGTCTTCAGCCGGACTTTTCTGGCATTCATCCGGCGGTGGATAAGATGACGCTCGTCTTATGCGCGTCTATTGGATTACCCAAGTAGGCCTTCAACTGCTGCCCATTAACTTTGAATTTATGGTCATCTTTTTGTACTTCCACTGCTCCGTGTGGGAACACTTGAACTACTGTAAACGGTCCCGACCATCGTGAGCGCAATTTTCCAGGGAATAACCTTAAGCGAGAATTAAACAACAACACCTCTTGACCCGGGACGAACTCTCGATGTGTGATGTGCTTATCATGCCAAATCTTTGTCCGCTCCTTATAAAGCTTCGCATTTTCATACACATCATGGCGAATTTCCTCCAGCTCGTTCAACTACAAACAACGCTTTTCACCAGCAGATTTAAGATCAAAATTTAATTTCTTTATCGTCCAGTAAGCACGATGTTCCATCTCTACTGGCAAATGACACCTTTTCCCATAAACCAATCTGTAAGGAGACATTCCGATAGGTGTTTTATACGCAGTACGGTATGCCCAAAGTGCATCATCGAGTTTAA
This sequence comes from Orobanche coerulescens, assembly GCA_033398695.1. NCBI lineage: Eukaryota > Viridiplantae > Streptophyta > Magnoliopsida > Lamiales > Orobanchaceae > Orobanche > Orobanche coerulescens. Next base: position 94,918,022 of record CM065816.1, read on the forward strand.
AGGACCAATCTTTTCGAGAGGAGCTGACTATTTTTTCTAAAATCCATTTTAGCTCTCTATTTGATATCTCGACTTGACCGCTCGTCTGGGGATGGTAGGCTGTAGCAACAAGATGAGTGACTTCGTATTTTCTCAAGACCGCATCAAGGAATTTGTTGTCGAAGTGTGAACCACCATCACTGATAATAGCACGTGGAGTCCCAAAATGTGTGAAAATATATTTTTTTATAAATTTGATTACGACATTGGACCCATTCGTTGGTAGTGCCACTGCTTCGACCCACTTTGAGACGTAGTCCACTACTACCAGAATATAGAGATTCTTATTTGATGGAGGAAATGGACCCATGAAGTCGATCCCCCATACGTCGAACAATTCAACCTCAAGTATGGTGTTCAACGGCATTTCATGTCGTTTTGAGATGTTTCCCGTCCGTTGACACCGATCACACGTGGACACAAAGGAGTGAGCATCTTTGAATAATGATGGCCAATAGAACCCCGATTGTAAGACCTTTGCCGCTGTTCTATTTCCGCTAAAATGCCCACCGTAGGGTGATGCATGACAATGATTCAACACGCCGCAGATTTCCTCATCCGGAACACATCTGTGAATGATTCGATCAGGGCACCTTTTAAATAGAAAAGGATTGTCCCACAAGTAATACTTAGCGTCTGAAATCAGCTTCTTCTTTTGATGGTGCGAGAGGTCATTTGGAATTATTTTGCTCGCCAAATAGTTCACTAGATGAGCGTACCAAGGCGCGTGTTGCGAACCCAACTTGTAGAGCTGTTCATCGGGAAAGGTTTCCACAATTTGTGGATGACACTCCCCATTCTTAAGAGAATTCTCTAAACGTGAAAGATGATCGGCAATAACATTCTCAGTCCCCTTTTTGTCGCGAATTTCCAAGTTGAATTCTTGACGGAGAAGCACCCACCTAATCAACCTTGGTTTAGCATCCTTCTTATCCAAAAGGTATTTGATTGCCGAATGGTCGGTCCACACCATTACTTTCGTCCCCAACAAATATGCCCGAAATTTATCAAAAGCAAAGATTACAGCTAACAATTCCTTTTCCGTTGTGGCATAATTTATTTGGGCGTCGTCAAGAGTTCGTCTTGCATAATACACGACGTGGAACACTTTCCCTCGCCTCTGTCCCAAAACAGCCCCAATGGCAAAATCACTAGCATCACACATCAACTCGAATGGGAGGTCCCAATCTGGAGCGACTATTACCGGGGCGTTGCTTAGAGCTTTCTTCAATAGATCGAAACTTTCTGTACACGACTCATCAAAATTAAACGGAACATCCTTCATGAGCAGATTGCACAATGGCTTCGTGATCTTCGAGAAATCCTTAATAAACCGGCGGTAAAAACCGGCGTGTCCCATAAAGCTTCTTATCCCTTTTACCGAAGTAGGCGGAGGCATCTTCTCGATTGTTTCAATTTTTGCCCGGTCGACTTCAATTCCATGGGAGGATATTCGGTGGCCAAGTACAATGCCCTCCTGGACCATAAAATGGCACTTCTCCCAGTTCAAGACCAAATTTGTTTCTTCGCATCTTTTTAGGACTTTCTGCAAATTCTACAAACACATATCAAACGAATCACCGAAAACATAAAAATCATCCATAAAAATTTCAATGCAATGCTCTACCATGTCAGAAAAAATAGCCATCATACACCGTTGAAAAGTGGCTGGCGCATTACATAAACCAAAAGGCATGCGCCTATAAGCAAAAATGCCATAAGGGCATGTAAACATCATCTTTTCTTGGTCTTCTGGGGCTATATAAATCTGATTATACCCAGAATAACCATCAAGAAAGCAATAGAAATCGTGTCCGGCTAATCTATCTAACATTTGATCAATAAAAGGTAAAGGGAAATGGTCTTTTCTAGTGGCTTTATTTAATTTCCTATAATCTATGCACATACGCCACCCCGTGACAATCCTAGTGGGAATTAATTCATTATTATCATTTTGAATAACCGTTATCCCACCCTTCTTTGACACAACTTGGACGGGACTTACCCACTTGCTATCATAAATTGGAAAGATCATACCTGCGTCGAGGAGTTTTAAAACCTCGACTTTTACCACCTCTTTCATATTTGGATTTAAACGGCGTTGATGCTCCACAGATGGTTTGTAGTCTTCCTCCATCAAAATTTTGTGCATGCAAATGGACGGGCTGATTCCCTTAATATCCACAATAGACCATCCAAGGGCAGATTTGTACTCCCTCAGAACCCTCAATAATTTCTCCTCTTGATCCCCCGCTAAAGTGGCCGAAGGAATGACTGGAAAGGAATCGTCGGGTCCTAAAAATGCATATTTTAAATGAGTCGGCAGCTGCTTGAGCTCCAGCTTTGGGGGTTTCTCGATTGATGGGACGGGTCAAGTTGGTGAACTTCCAAGCTCCTCACATGGTCGATGAGTGAAAAATGGTGGGGAAGCATCCATGTGTCGTACATAGGCTACATTCTCTGAATTTAATTCGGAAGCAGACCCAATTAAAACGGACTCTAGTGGATCGGATGGATAATTCTCTCGAAAGGCTCTACTTACACACGAGTTAATGACGTCAACTTGGAAACAATTTTCAGCATCACTAGGATATTTTAAGGATCGAAAAATATTGAACGTTACTTGTTCCTCTTGAACTCGTAGAGTAAGCTTCCCTTTTTTCACATCGATCAAGGTTCGGCCGGTTGCCAAAAATGGTCTTCCCAAGATAATTGGGATGTCGTGGTCCTCCTCCATGTCGAGCACAATGAAATCGGCCGGAAAGATGAATTTATCGACCTTAACTAAGACGTCCTCTATTACTCCCCTCGGATATTTGATAGATCTATCGGCTAATTGCAAAGAGACCGTCGTCGGCTTGGCTTCCCCAATATCCAGCTTCTTAAAAATTGAAAAGGGCATAAGGTTTATGCTGGATCCGAGATCACATAGGGCTCTTTCAAAGGACGAATTCCCAATGGTGCATGGAATAGTAAAGCTTCCCGGATCCCTCAATTTAGGTGGGAGCTTCTTCTGTAGAATAGCACTGCACTCCTCCGTCAATGCGACTGTCTCATACTCCTCGAGCTTTCTTTTGTTTGATAAGATTTCTTTCATGAACTTCACATAGAATGTCTGAATTTGTAACCAATCCGGTAGACCATGGTGTGGGCATCTCCTTAGCAAATCCTTGTATCGCTCCCAAGCTTCATGAAGCGACTCCATATCAAATTGCCCGAAAGTAGTTATCTCGTTCCTAAGTCTCGCTGTCTTTGATGGTGGAAAGAACTTAGCCACGAAGGCTTGTGCTAATTCCGCCCAAGTCGTGATAGAGCCCGGCGGTAATGAATTCAAGCAAAACTTAGCTTTGTCCCTTAGAGAAAAAGGGAAAAGCCGCAGACAAATAGCATCATCGGTAACACCGTTATTCTTGAAGGTGTCACATATCTCGAGAAATGAAGCGATGTGTGCGTTGGGGTCATCGTTCGCCAGTCCACAAAATTGGCTTTCTTGTACCATCTGAATAATAGCCAGTTTAATCTCGAAGTTGTTCGCTTGGATGGTTGGACGCCGAATCCCCGAAAAGTTTGCATTTATTTGTGGCATTGCATAATCACGTAGTGCCAATGCCGGTTGAGCTTGCTGCATATGATTATCTCCTCCGTGATTTTCTGTGTTATCGGCTATGGTGTCTTTTGTCGGTAGCTCACGCTTTTCCTTCTTGTTTTTCCGAAGAGTGCGCTCCAGTTCGGTATCCAAAGGTAATAGGCCTTCGTTACCGAATTTTCTCATGCACTAACCAGAAATTCCTGAAAGGAAAACAAATAAAAAGAGTTACACAAAAATAAAATAATGTTCAAATTAAGACTAGAAATACTGAAATCGATATTAGTAAAATAATCAGTCCCCGGTAACGGCGCCAAAAACTTGTTCCGAACTTCGGTGAACGCAAGTGCACGTTGTCGTAAGCAAGTAATAAAGTGATAAGTAAGATATCGTTCCATCGAGGACTGACTTACTAATTACCAATTTATGCGTATTCTTATTTTATTTGAACTATCGAATTTGGGGGTGCAAGTAGTAATTAAAGAAAATTAATAAAATAATAAATAGTAAAATTGATTGTTCGAAGAAAGAAGATCAAATAGGGAATTAATCTAGGATTGTGAATCCACCTCGGTTTATCCGAATTACTCTTGATTTATATAAATTAAATGATTTCCCAATTTATTGAAGGCGAAGATTGCTAAAATACTCTACTGCCTCTCCCGAGGTCAATAGAATTTTCTAAGGCGAATAAAACACTCTATCCCTAGGTGAATTAATTCGTCAATAGGCAAAAAGTGCGAAATCTTCAGATAGGCCACGTAATTCCTATGAGTATATTCCTATCTCACAAGATAAAACGGTTCTCACGAATATTTCCTACCAACTCTCCTCTCCCGATTCGAGTTGCGTAATCAAAACAAATCAATCATAGGCTACATAATTGATAGTAATTAAAACAATTGGGAAAACTCAATAAGAAAGGGAAATATATTTTAATAAAGCAAAATCAAAAGTTAATTCGTCAAAACCTTGGTTTCATCAAAATCATAGAATAGGGTTCTAGCCTGACATGCTAGAAAATAAGAATACACAAAGAATTGAAGAAAGCATAATAGAAATCAAACGCAGTTGAAGAACTCGGATTCCTCCGTTCTCTAGCTTCCGCTCTCTGCTCCTTGGTGTTTTCTCCTCTTCCTCGATGATCTCTTTGATGACCTTTAATCCCTATTTATAACCATCATTCGTCTCCCAAAATGCGTCCGGGAATTAGGTCGAAAACGGGCTTCAGAATAGTCCAAAAATGAAGGTTGGATCAGCAAACCCGCGTCGGGGGCTGCGGCCCGGCTTAAGTGTGCCGCGGCCCCAGTTATGTTGTGCGCTATGCCTGAGCGGCATTTTCATCATGGGACGCGGCTCAGCATCTTCATGCCGTGGCACCCGGTACAGTGCGTTCGGCGCCTTGCTGTGCCGTGCGTGCGCCGCGGCTCGGCCTTTGTGTGCCGCGGCCCCTGACCAAAAATTGTCGTTTTCGCCCGTTTTTCGTCGTTTAGGCTTCTGGACTCCAATTTACTTCAAACATATAAAGATAGTGCATTAAAAGCTCATTTATGCAGATTTAGACTTAAAAATAGATATAAAATAATGATAAATAAGCGCATAAAAATACATCTAACAGCAATCGAGATACCAAACAAGTTCAGAAGGTATCAACGAACACGAGCGAGTTGATAGAATTGAGAAAGATAAAATACAGAAGTCAAAAATTATATGGGTATTATATTCGACCTCTTATAAAAGAAATGTCGTCCCCGTAACTCACAACAACGGAAGCAAGGTAACAACACAAAAAGCAACCGAGAGAAACATCTTTCATGGGCCTCTCAGAGCCGATCCTGATATCTGTGCTGAAACTCGTACCCCGTAAGACTCGGTAATCAATTTGCAAAACTGGATTCTGTGACCCTCGAGTCTGCACTTGAAACGCGTTACTGGCGAGAAGGACAATTTGTATGTATGTGCCCCTGCACATTACAATCGAAGTACCCCGGTATACCGAATATGCAACTTCTAGGTATAATGGAATATAACGTCGCAAAACAACATACCGGAGATGCCAACTGAGCACAACCTATCAACGTAAAGCAGCTCACGCTGCAGAATCACAGCAACGACGGCATACATTCGGCGATTCAACGGCCCGGATGATAACCAGCACACAATCACAAAACATCATGAAACAATCACAGATGTACACAATCATACAAACTCAAGTTCTAACATCTCGCACGGGTGCGATAACACGCAAATCGCCCCAAAGCGACAACATTTAATACCAACATCTCACCTCTCACAAAGGGCTAACACAACAAATGCGTGGCAACGACTCAACGTTCACGCCACCAATTCGATCATACTCGGGAGCTAACATTCTAACGACAATGCGAACATCGTATATACATTCCCAGACCGCAAACATAAATGATAGGTTTTAAAAACAAAAACCACCCTTTTTGAAAATAATTTGGGAACACCAGTTGATCTTGAGTATCATATTTCGAAAAAGTAGTACAAACATCATCCTCGAGACTTTGAAAAACCATCTTTCGTTTGATAAAAACATGAGGACATCTTTCCTTTAGTGAAAAACTTTCAGAATATTCGACCCTCCGGTCTGAGCAAATGCGTTTCAAAATTTACTGAAATATCTAAAAATATTTTGGGTCCTCAAGGTAAAAGAATTTTGAAACATATACTTGCGCTAGTAGGCACCTTGAAAATATAATCTATTTTATAGCCCGTCTTGAAATTTATTTTCTAAGATACTCAAGGTTTTCAAAAATCCATTAAGCTAGAATGCCCAAAAACTCACATGTAACAACATTCGTTTACATATTTCAGTACACGCATCAAATCGTTCAAAATCAAGACAATACATGTCTTTTATCGGAAAACAAACAGTCAATAATCAATTTGCCTAGGACCAGGGTGAAGCTACTGGTCCCACTCGAGGCCTCTAAGGACCCTCCCGAGCTGGGTAGCGAATCAAGCTCGTGAATCCAGAGTGAAGTCATAGATTCCCTCGAGGCTTCGCCGGACCCTCCCGAGGTGAGCAAATCACACACACTTACATCACCATTTCATATTAAGCACAAAGGCTTCCAAAAATATTTGCAAAACGAGCAGATCATTCTGAAAATTCATTAGCAGCGGACAAAAACAACAGTCGAAAAGACATAAACAGCGACTATGTAATATCCGAGGGTAATTTTTTTTCTCGTGTTACTGTTGAGTTGTACGTATTCGTTTGGAATTGTACAAGTGTCGTTGTTTTGGACTGATACAATGTATATTGTATTAGGATATTTTGGGATCGAAATATTTGTGCTTGTCGACGGTATTGTTTCGTCGTTTGGATGTTACTTGGAGAGTTTGGATTTTTGGCTAAGTATACTAGCCATAGCGTACGCTACATGGGTATCATTATGTACGCTATGTGATGGGTATTACGTACGTTAAACCTATATGTTTACGTACATAATGTGAGGTAGGTGGAGGGAACCTTCCTCGTGGTTAGCTTTCGGACGGTGGGTCCTGGGTATCTTTGATCCGATCTACTATTATAGTCAACGGGCTCTTTACGTACGTAAGGATGTGAGCTTTACGTACGTTATTCATGTAGCTTGTTAACGTACGTAAATAGTTGTTTTTTACGTACGTTAAGGTCTTCATGTTTTTGGTCAGTTAGTTCTGGACTAGCATTACGTACGCTAAGTTGTTGGTGTAGCGTACATAATGGCCCTTACGTACGTTATGTTTGGTGTATAGCGTACGTAATGAGTTTGTTAGGTTATATATCTTGGGTTTGTTTTTCATTTCTTCACGACACATTATCGATTTTCTCTCCCTAGAACCGTCCCTCTGGACTTGTTCTTGATATTTAGCCTCTTCCAACATGTTTTTGATCATCATAACTTGATTTGGAGCTTGGAGTTGGAAGCTTGTTGGTGCTCCTTTGGTGTTTGGAGAATTCTTCTTGTTCTTTATTGGTAAATTCTCTTAATGATGATGTTATTGTTGTTGTTTTCCCCGTATAGTTGATGATTGTTGGAGTATATCATGATTCTTGATGAGTTTTCATAACTTGTAATGAAGAACATGATTATTTTGTCTTGAGGAGGCGTTGTTCTTGATGTTTTAGAAGGTTTAGAGGTTATAATCATGTCTAGGAAGGATTATGTTAAGATTGCTATATGATTAACATAGTCTTGATATGATTGTTGTTGTTGTTGTTGTTGTGTTTCTTGGGGAGATTTTAACCATTTTTGTAAGGAATTATGATGAATTATGTAATGGTTATCATAATTTTACAATGGTTGATTTAATCTTGTGGTTTAATCCGAATTCATGATGAATTGGTGACTGATTATTGTTTAGACATCGTGTTTGTTGTGTTGGCGATGTTCTTGAGGTGATGGTGATGATATTATCATTTATCATCGTAGGAGGATCAATTTGATGTTGTTCTTAAGTGATTCTTGTTGAATTGTTTTCACAAGTGTTAAGAACGTTTGATCATATCGATCATTGAGGTGTTGGAGGATGTTAGAATTCATAGTTGGGAACTATGATATTCGTTTGTGGAGTTTAACCGATTCGGGGTTGAATCGGGATTTTCCTTGGTGTTGTTTTCTATTGATTTTGTGTTATTGAATGAATCATATTTCATTCAAAGTTGTTCGAGTGCTTGTGATCATTAGAAGACGCCATTCGTCGTTTCGTAGAAGGGCGTTGATTGTGGAAGGACTTTCTCGCCTTCGGTTTGAGGCAAGTTTTATACTTGTACTAGTCAATGAGATTAATATTATCATGTATGTGTATGAATGTGTGTATCATTTTGAGACTTGGTCTCTTTATGATTTTGTTGATATCAGGGGATTTTTTGATACGATACCCTTCGGCAAATTATGCCAAATGTTATTGTTGTTCGTAAATGGCCGGTTCAAGGCATTACGATACTTGTTGGTAATATTGTTGTCGATAGCCGGTTCGCGGTATCGATGTATCGATTGTTGTTGTTGATATTGATGTCGATTTAAGACATAGTTGTGATCATTGTTATTGATATTGGTGCTTCCTTATTGATGTTGTATTGGCCGATTGATGGCATTGACATATTCGATTATCATCTTCGTTATCGGTAACCGATTAAAGGTTCCAAGACATCCGTGGTATTGTTGTTATCGATTGATCGTTCTAAGGTAATCGATGTATTGAATTGGGACTGTCGATGACATTTCCCATCCGTTATATCGTTGTTATCGATTGGCCGTTCTAAGGTAATCGAGGTATTGAATTGGAATTATCGAGGATAGTTCCCATCCGTTGTGCCGTAATTGAGGTATTGAATTGGGATTATCGAGGATAGTTCCCATCCGTTGTGCCGTTGTTATCGATGAGCCATTCTAAGGTAATCGAGGTATTGAATTGGGATTATCGAAGAGAGTTCCCATCCGTCGTGTCGTTATCGATTGGCCATTCTAAGGCAATCGAGGTATTTGAATTGGGATCGCCGAGGACGGTGCCCATCAGTGAGTTATTGTTGTCGTGTTGGCCGACTCAAGGTAGCACACTATCATTCTTGTGAACTCGGTATTTTTGTGATCGTTGATGGTTGAGGATTCCAAGATTGTTGTGTTGTGATTGTTGATCGCGTTTAATCGGTCCTTAGGGATTGTGATCCCATGATGGTTGTTTTGGATATTGTTGGTCGTGTCGATCTTTCATTATCCATGTGTCATCGTTCACTTTGGTGAGTCTTTTAACCCGTATTGGATGTGTTATCCTTTGAGTTTCGTCGTCATGTTGCATCGTATAAATCTGGAATCATATCTGCGTGCCAATTGGTTGTGTAGGATTTTTAGCCAGGCACACGATGGTCATGCGTGGATGTTTCCGCATTGGACCGTGCACACGAGACGTAGTTTGTGAGGCTAATTAGGTACATTGTCCCACGTATACTCTGGATTCCGTATACGGGGTGGACATGTGCACGGACACATTTCCGGATCGGGCGTACTGTGATGTCCCTCTTGAGCCTTATGGATTTGGTCGTTCATAGTCCATGTTGTATTGGATATGTCCAACGGTTTGCGACTGGTTGTTGATACGCCGAGGGGTATGTTCGACAGTCGGGTTTGTTTCTTTGAGATTCTATTGTGATGATATACAGTTTCGGGCTATTCGGCTTTCAGGCCATCGTGATATTATGGCAGCTTCTGCTGAGTGGTTTTCAGACCATTGTGATATTGTGGCAGCTATGGCTGAGGGCTTTCAGGCCATTGTGATATTTTGGTATTTTCCGTTGGAGCCTTCGGGCATTGTGATTCGGATTTATTTCAGCTTTGGTTTGGGTTATCTTCGGGTAGTTCATTGTTGTGTTCTTTATTGATGATTCGCCGTTGGGCACTTGTGTTCTAACCTGTTGAGCAGGTATTTATCGTATGCTGTGGGCATAGTATTTCAAGAATGCTCGATTCTTACCTTGGTTTGTGAGCATCTCGCATTGCCATTGTTATACCGTTTATTCTGCATTTAGATGCATATCATGTTGTGCATGTATTTGATATTCATTATCTGGATGACTGAACCCGTGGGGGCAGAACATGTTTTCATGTTTTAGGTGTTTGCAAGGAGAGAGTTGAGACACAGGGGCATGACGTTGGCGACGAGGCATTCGAGCAATACTAGTTCGAGATGTTTTGGTGTTCATGTGGGTCAGACAGTTTAGAGTACTCCAGTTTCGTCAGTTGTGGTCATTGTTGTATTATCCGACCGAGGCTCGTGGATGTTGTTGTATTTTTATTTTGGCCATGTAGGCCCATTTTTGTCGTTGAAATTCTATATCGGAATATTTTGTCGGATGTCATAGTAGGGACTGAGTTTCCCCTTTTGGTCAGTTTGTTGTATTTTAGTCGTGTTCGCCTGGTGGATCTCCTGGTGTGGGGTCCACGGCACTGTAATGACCCGGTGGGATTTGGGGGTGTTACAGAAGATGGTATCAGAGAATTAGGTTGTGAGATACCCTGATATGTGAGTTATGTGGATCTACCGATGCGGTAGTAGTGGGGCTGTTAGATTATGACAATCTGGACAGTCGGGTTTTGTGAGTCGTGATAGTTGGACAACTGTATGAGTCATTCTTTCATCGAGTTGTCGTCAGTGAAGACTAGTATCGCAAGACCTCGAAGCTCGTATGACCTGTGTAAGGACTCGATCCTCTTTTATGTTCATACATTCATTATGTCATTGATTATACATGTTTTGTTGAAATCTGTATGTGACATTTGTGTTACGATTCACTCATGATTATTTGTTTTGGAACATTTGAGATCTATATTGGCTATGATTAGCATGATTGATGTGAGTATTTATCTGTTGAGTATGTATACTCGTGTTTGGCTATTGGCTTAGCATTCTGGATTGGCCGGTGAGGCGTATTTGAGCCTTGTTCATGATCGGACGTTATTCTTTCATTATGGAAAGAGGAATCCGAGAACGTGGCAGAGGGGGTAGAGGTTACAGCGCGGGCCAGAACACAAATCCTCATGTCTATGCACGTGCGGATGCCGAGACGGATCAGAGTTCGGTCGGCGGTGCTAACTACGCGACCAATTCTCCTTCGGGAGGTCATACTCGAGAGGTCGATCAGACTGAGAGTGGACACGTCGACTCTTTCTTGATTATGAGGGGAATGATGGCCCATATGGCTCAGATGACTCAGAAAGTGGAGACCATGCAGGCCTCGATGGTTCGTGTGCACCGCAGCTGGGATTCCAGGTGTCGTTTCATGGGCAGACTGAGGGAGTGAGTCAGATTGTTGGCAATATCTCACGTCAGAGGCCTCCTATTATTGAGGGTTCGTCGGAACCAGCTGACTTTGTTTATTGGCTTGAGCATTTCGATAAACTCTTCGACGTGGTTCAGTGTCCGGAGGAGAGTAAGGTGGCAATCGCGGCTTACTATCTGAGTAAGGGCGCTCATTCTTGGTGGCTTTCTGTGAAACCCACCGATCGTGATTGTGTTTGGAGAGAATTCAAAACTCTCATGTTAGAGAGGAATTATCCGGCTCCACTTCGTGAAGCCAAGTTGTCAGAGGTTTTGAACCCTGAATCCATCGAGGACAAGGGTGTTATTGTCATTGCTGAGAAGTTTCAGGGACTTCTTTAGTTTGCTTCGCCTGTTATCCGTACTGAGGCGGATAAGATCAAGTATTTTAGGAAGTGGCTAAACCCGCAACTAAGGATGCAGTTGTTCAACCATAATTGTAATTCACTTGGTGAATTCATTGAGGAGGCTCTTGGAGCAGAGCTTTTGATCAAGGAGCTTGCTCGGGAGAACCCGCCAGTTTCTTCTAGTGAGAGGACTAGGATGCCGGTTCCTTCAGAGGGACATCGGGCTCCGATGTCCAGGAGGTCGTCTTCTAGTCGTCCTCGTGCTGGGAAAGCATCTTCTCAGGAAACGAGTTCGACTGTTGTTTATGTTAACTATGATTCAGCGGGGCATGTTAGCACTCATTGTACTGTTCCATCTATTGTTTGTTTTCTGTGTGGGAGGCAGGGACACCTTCAGAAATACTGCAGGAGTTCTAGTGCCAGTAGGTCTCGAGAGAGCTCACAGGCCTCGAGAGATTTTGTTACCCCGGTCCATACTTCATCCAAGGGGTCCTATCAGGCTTCGGAAGCCAGAGAAAAGAACAGCCGAGGAGGAAGAGCGAGGTCAGATTTGGGTCTTCCTCAAGTCGTTGAGAATGAGGATATCGATGATCTGAGGGATATCGATGTTGGGTACGTTTGAGATGTAGCCTTGATTTGTATTTTCCTTATTTTCGGATTGATGTTGAACTTAATCTACATTGTAGTATTGTGGTTGTGAACCATTTATTATTGATCTATCTTATAATGATAGCTTCTGAGAATCTTGATATTTGAGGTCGTTGATGCATTTTTATTTCCTTTTGGTATTGTACCCGAGATTTTTGTGATAATCTGGGTAATTGCTCATTGCGATTCGAGACGCCAAGTCGTTAGGACTTGGGCGTTCGATTGATATGGTCCCGAGGACTATATGTGCGTTGTTATTTTCCTTTTGTGGCATGAATCAGTGATTGCATGGGCATCCGATGCCGATGAGAACGGAGAAATGTACACCGATGATTGTAGACATGTACAATAAGCGGCTCCCGCGGGGTGGGTACGCCGATGTTACAAGTCATGCGGTTGGTACGACTTTCTGGCTGGTCTCTGGCGGAGGAGTTATGATTCGACTGATCTTGCACATGGTTGATGTTTTCGTCACTTGATTTTTGCCGTGTTCGGGCAGGGAAGACGCGGGGACCCGAGGGGTTGGCCCAGTTGCTCAGGCGAAGTGGTTCGCATTGAGAAGTATTCCTGGAGATGTTGTTTTCAGATCCCGATGGATAGTTCTTTATCCCATGTTATGTACCCTTAGTTTCGGGGACGAAACTCTTTTAAGGGGGGGAGTATGTAATATCCAGGAGTAATTTTTTTCTCGTGTTACTATTGAGTTGTACGTATTCATTTGGTATTGTACAAGTGTTGTTGTTTTGGACTGATACAATGTATATTGTATTTGGATATTTTGGGATCGAAATATTTCTGCTTGTCGTCGGTATTGTTTCGTCGTTTAGATGTTACTTGGAGAGTTTGGATTTTTGGCTAAGTATACTAGCCATAGCGTACGCTACATGGGTATCATTACGTATGCTATGTGATGGGTATTACGTATATAAACCTATATGTTTACGTACGTAATGAGAGGTAGGTGGAGGGAACCTTCCTCGTGGTTAGCTTTCGGACGGTGGGTCCCGGGTATCTTTGATCCGATCTACTATTGTAGTGAATGGGCTCTTTACGTACGTAAGGATGTGAGCTTTACGTACGTTATTCATGTAGATTGTTAACGTACGTAAATGGTTGTTGTTTACGTACGTTAAGGTCTTCATGTTTTTGGTCAGTTAGTTCTGGACTAGCATTACGTACGGTAAGTTGTTGGTGTAGCATACGTATTGGCCGTTACGTATGTTATGTTTGGTGTATAGCGTACGTAATGAGTTTGTCAGGTTATATATCTTGGGTTCGTTTTTCATTTCTTCATGAACCATTATCGATTTTCTCTCCCTAGAACCGTCCCTCTGGAGTTGTTCTTGATATTTAGCCTCTTCCAACATGTTTTTGATCATCATAAGTTGATTTGGAGCTTGGACTAGGAAGCTTGTTGGTGCTCCTTTGGTGTTTGGAGAGTTCTTCTTGTTCTTCATTGGTAAGTTCTCTTAATCTCTTGTTCTACAAGTGATTTTCGAGTATGATAATGTTATTGTTGTTGTTATCCCCGTATAGTTGGTGATTGTTGGAGTATATCATGATTCTTGATGAGTTTTCATAACTTGTAATGAAGGACATGATGATTTTGTCTTGAGGAGGAGTTGTTCTTGATGTTTTAGAAGGTTTGGAGGTTATAATCATGTCTAGGAAGGATTATGTTAAGATTGCTATATGATTAACATAGTCTTGATATGATTGTTGTTGTTGTTGTGTTTCTTGGGGAGATTTTAACCATTTTTGTAAGGAATTATGATGAATTATGTAATGATTATCATAATTTTACAATGGTTGATTTAATCTTGTGGTTTAATCCGAATTCATGATGAATTGGTGATTGATTATTGTTTAGACATCATGTTTGTTGTGTTGGCAATGTTCTTGAGGTGATGGTGATATTATTGATGATATTATCATTTATCATCGTTTGAGGATCAATTTGATGTTGTTCTTAAGTGATTCTTGTTGAATTGTTTTCACAAGTGTTAAGAACGTTTGATCATATCGATCATTGAGGTGTTGGAGGATGTTAGAATTCATAGTTGGAAACTATGATATTCGTTAGTGGAGTTTAACCGATTTGGGGTTGAATCGGGATTTTCCTTGGTGTTGTTTTCTATTGATTTTGTGTTATTGAATGAATCGTATTTCATTCAAGGTTGTCCGAGTGCTTGTGATCATTGGAAGATGCCGTTCGTCATTTCGTGGAAGGACGTTGATCGTGGAAGGACTTTCTCGCCTTCGGTTTAAGGCAAGTTTTATACTTGTACTAGTTAATGAGATTAATGTTATCATGTATGTGTATGAATGTGTGTATCATTTCGAGATTTGGTCTCTTTTTGATTTTGTTGATATTAGGGGATTGTTTGATACGATACCCTTCGGCAAATTATGCCAAATGTTATTGTTGTTCGTAAATGGCCGGTTCAAGGCATTGCGATACTTGTTGGTAATATTGTTGTCGATAGCCGGTTCGCGGTATCGATGTATCGATTGTTGTTGTTGTTGATATTGATGTCGATTTAAGACATAGTTGTGATCATGGTTATTGATATTGGTGCTTCGTTATTGATGTTGTATTGGCCGATTGAAGGCATTGACGTATTCGATTATCATCTTCGTTATCGATAATTAAAGGTGCCGAGACATCCGTGGTATTGTTGTTATCGATTGACCGTTCTAAGGTAATCGGTGTATTGAATTGGGACTATCGAAGATATTTCCCATCCGTTGTATCATTGTTCACCGTTCTAAGGTAATCGATGTGTTGAATTGGGACTATCGAAGACATTTTCCATCCGTTGTATCGTTGTTATCGATTGGCCATTCGAAGGTAATCGAGGTATTAAATTGGGATTATCGAGGATAGTTCCCATCCATTGTGCTGTTGTTATCGAAATCTATTCTAAGGCAATCGAGGTATTGAATAGGGGTTATCGAAGAGAGTTCCCATCGGTCGTGTCGTTATCGATTGGCCATTCTAAGGCAGTCGAGGTATTTGCATTGGAATCACCGAGGACGGTGCCCATCCATGAGTTATTGTTGTCGTCAAGGCAGCACACTATCATTCTTGTGAACTCGGTATTTTTGTGATCGTTGATGGTTGAGAATTCCATGATTGTTGTGTTGTGATTGTTGATCGTGTTTAATCGGTCCTTAGCGATTGTGATCCCAGGATGGTTGTTTTGGATATTGTTGGTCGTGTCGATCTTTCATTATCCGTGTGTCATCGTTCACTTTGGTGAGTCTTTTGACCCACATTGGATGTGTTATCCTTTGAGTTTCGTTGTCATGTTGCATTGTGAGATATCTGGAATCATATCTGCGTGCCGACTGGTTATGTGTAGGATTTTTAGCCAGGCACACGATGGTCATGCGTGGATGTTTCCGCATTGGACCGTGCACATGAGACGTAGTTCATGAGGCTAATTAGGTACATTGTCCCACGTATATTCTGGATTCCGTATACGGGGTGGACATGTGCACGGACACATTTCCGGATCGGGCGTACTGTGATGTCCCTCTTGAGCCTTATGGATTCGGTCATTCATAGTCCATGTTTTATTGGATATGTCCGATGGTTTGCGACTGGTTGTTCATACGCCGAGGGGTATGTTCGATAGTCGGGTTTGTTTCTTTGAGATCCGTATTGTGATGATATACAGCTTTGGGATGTTCGGCTTTCAGGCCATCATGATATTGTGGAAGCTTCAGCTGAGTGGTTTTCAGACCATTGTGATATTGTGGCAGCTTCGGCTTAGGGCTTTCATATATTTTGGTATTTTCCATAGGAGCCTTCGGGCATTGTGATTCGGATTAATTTCAGCTTTGGTTTGGGTTACCTTCGAGTAGTTCATTGTTGTGTTCTGTATTGATGATTCGCCGTTGGGCACTTGTGTTCTAACCTATTGAGCAGGTATTGATCGTATGTTGTGGGCATAGTATTTCATGAATGCTCGGTTCTTACCTTGGTTTGTGAGCATCTCGCATTACCATTGTTATACCGTTTATTCTGCCTTTGGATGCATATCATGTTTTGCATGTATTTGATATTCATTATCTATATGACTGACCTTGTGGGGGCGGAACATGTTTTCATGTTTTAGGTGTTTGTGAGGAGAGAGTTGAGACACAGGGGCATGACGTTGGCGACGAGGCATTCGAGCGATACTAGTCCGAGATGTTTTGGTGTTCATGTCGGTCAGACAGTTTGGACTACTCTAGTTTCGTCAGTTGTGGTCATTGTTGTATTATCCGAGCGAGGCTCTGGGATGTTGTTGTATTTTTATTTTGGCCATGTAGGCCCACTTTTGTCGTTGAAATTCCATATCGGAATATTTTGTCGGATGTCATAGTAGGGACTGAGTTTCCCCTTTTGGCCAGTTTGTTGTATTTTAGTCGTGTTCGCCTGGTGGATCTCCTGGTGTGGGGTCCACGACACTGTAATGACCCGATGGGATTTGGGGGTGTTACAGACAACACTCCTCATATAAACAAAATATGAGAGTCGAATAAGCACATATCACGAAACCAAAAATCTACATAAGGATTACATCACTTAACAAATAATCATACAAGTAACTCGTGTCACACGAGGCACAACACAAAGGAGGGAGACTTACATCCACAGGTCGCACGAAGATGATGATCGCCCCACGATACTAATCACGACCAACCAACTCAGACGACGCGTCGCGACACGATTCAGTCAGACAAAATCCGACGAGACAAATCTCAACAGACACAACTTGACCCGACAACCTAGGTTTCCACAACCTAAGCTCCGATACCATTTATGTAACACCCCCAATCTGCTCAGGGATATTACACGTCGTAGACCCTTTCCTTAAGGATCTACCAGGCTGGTAACAAAATCGAACATCTCAACAATGCCCTTAAGGCTAAAATGACTCAGTAGACCGATTTGGTCTTTCAACAAATAAGTATAATTCAATCTTAATACATGCCCACGCAGGGGTCAAATACAAAGTACTCCCGTTCAATGGGGAAAATACTGCAGCGGAAAATAAAGTTCAACTGAACCAATACAACAATGTACGGGTCCTCATGTGATTAGTATTGATCATCTTTCATCATCCTTCATGCAAAACTGCATTATGCTCCTCAGAACATGAATGCAATACAGACATCCATCCCTCGATTACTCGGGGGTTAGCAAAATTCCACTATTTTGCTAGTGCAAGTATAAAGTGTAAATACGAGTCATACATATTATATTCCAAGAATAACAATAATCAAGAATCCTCAAAGATCCAAACATAACAAGGGGGTACTTCCCGAGGCAAGAATTTTAGTAAAACTTCCCAAATTCGAAAGATCACAAATCATGGGAACAATTTGTAAAACGGTTTAAAATGCCTTCGGGAGTTTTAACGGAAAACAATTTAGGATTATCAAATCATTCTCTTTCCAAAATCAACAGGGGTCACAGCCCAAAAGATTTACTTTCTCGAATAAAAACCAACAACAATTCACAAAGTTCAAAACTCACGTCACGTGTCCTCGACGGACATAAAAATCAGCAAAACATAACCACCAAAGATACAAAATCTCAGTCACACCCAAGGTACTCGACCTGGTCAATACATCCAAATCATATACATAACACCGTGAACACATGCCACGTCATCTCATTGTTGGATCAATCACTTGTTGCCTCCTGACCACATGATCGCATGTCATGTGTCACCGTAGGTTCCTTACACCACCGTGATCACTTGCCACGTCATCTCACGGTTGGATCAATCACTTGTTGTCTCCTGACCACATGATCACATGTCATGTGTCACCGTAGGTATCCCGAGGCTCTCACGGTTGGATCAATCTCTTGTTGTATCCTAACCACATGATCGCATGTCATGTGTCATCATAGACCCCGCCCATATGCATACATTCACACACATTTCACAATACAACAAGGATATCCAAACAATTCATCCAGAGACATCAAACACTTAGCACGACACAACGTCAAGCCACAACACACCGAAATGAGGCAATATATGTACACACGCATTATCAAGCACAACATCAACACAAAACGTATCCATAGGACTCACATAGTCATTTACGAAAACACACCGATCACAAAATACACACAGGCTTGAAAGAGAGCCTTTAACGAGGCTAAACCAATCTTTTGGAAATTCGTCTCAAACAACCAAACGAACATATTTAGACGATCACCGATCATCATATCCACAAAACAAGAATTGTATGAACAAGGTACTTGCCTCGAAATCGGCACGTAAGTACTCCGTCGCACACGGCTCGGCCGGGAAGCTTCGAAACCCTCGATGCTATCGAAAATGAAGACGACGACGAACGGAAGGGTTCAACACGGGTTCTTCGCAAGAAACTCGACCCTAACATCATATCATTAATAAATCAACGATCATACGAGGAAGAATAATCGTAGAACGTCTGAAAACCCCTCTATGACATTCTACCGGACACCTTCAAGGCGTCTATTAGGAATTCAACAAAACAACGAATCCTTGGAAATTAAACAATGGAACAACAGGGAAATTGGTAGAATACAACCTAATATTCAACAATCCATCACCAACACAGGTTAAATCGGATTAAACGGACGAAATAAAACAAAATCCCCAATTTCCCCAAAACTAGATTTGTAGAAAATCTAACCTTGATTCGGTTGATCGGAGGAGGTTATGGAATGATTAATCGATGTTAGAAACTCAAGAACTTCGTAGATTGTTAGAACAACATCATGCCTTCGTGTTCTCCAAGTCTTGGCCGCGAAGGAGGTGTAATGAGTGAGAAAACGGGTGAAGAAGTAGCCTGCCCGACCATATATATACTTCCCAGCGACGCACGAGCAGGCACGCACGAGCGGCCGGTCGGGCGCCGGGTCGTGCGCGCCACTACCAGGCGTCTGCCGGACACACGAGCACCCGCTCATGCGCGTGCAGTCATGGCCGTATGAGCGCCGGATCGTGTGCCCAGCTCGCGCGCCATGCTGGTGCGCCCCTGGCTGGTCCGTGCCGCACCTGGCCGGCCAGTGCCCAGCCGCCATGACTCCACGACTCAAATTCCCGAAAACGTACGGAACGAACACGACGAATAGTATAAAATTCAAAAAACATGAGTTAAGCACTAAATAAACACATGGTTCCTACAAAACTTTTGGAAATTACGAAATGGCCCAAACTCCCGAAACATCACGATACGACAACGGGTAACCAAACCAAAGCTCACAACACGTATAACAACGTTAAATGAACTTACGAGAAACCCAAAACAACAGTTTCGAACGAGATTCGCATGAGTCGAACTCAAGCGCGGGAAAGTCAACACCGAAACGAACTCGGATGTCAAAAGGTGTAGAATTAATCATTCTCGGAATGACGAGGAAGGTTCCCTCCACCTACCTCTCATTATGTACGTAAACATATAGGTTTAATGTACATAATATCCATCACATAGCGTACGTAATGCTACCCATGTAGCGTACGCTATGGCTAGTATACTTAGCCAAAAATCCAAACTCTCCAAGTAACATCCAAACGACGAAACAATACCGATGACAAGCACAAATATTTCGATCCCGAAATATCCTAATACAATATACATTGTATCAGTCCAAAACAACAACACTTGTACAATTCCATATGAATACCTACAACTCCACAATGAAACGAAAAAAAATTACCCCCGGATATTACATACTCCCTGCCTTAAAAAGAGTTTCGTCCCCAAAACTCAGGGTGCACAACTCGGGGTGGGAACTATCCATCAGGGTCTGAAAACAACAACTCCAGGAATACTCCTCAATACGAACAACTCCGTCTGACTAACTGGGCCAACCCCTCGGGTCCCCGCGTCTCCTCTGCTCGAACACGGCGAAAGCCAAGAGATAAAAACACTAAACCCAATGCGAGATTAGCTGAATCATGACTCCTCCGCCAGAGGCCAGCCAGAAAGTCGTACCACCCGCATGACTCGTAACACCGGCGTACACACCCCGCGGGAGCCGCCCATTGTACACGTCTACAGTCATCGGTGTACACTTCCCCGTTCTCGTCGGCATCGGACGCCCATGCAAACACTGACTCATGCCATAAAAGGAAAACAACAACGCACATATAGTCCTCGAGACCATATCAATCGTGCGCCCCAGTCCTCACGACTTGGCGTCTCGAATCATAATGAACAACTACCCAGATTATCACAAAATCTCGGGTACAACACCAAAAGGAAAGAAAAACACATCAAACGATCTCAAATCTCAAGATTATCACATACTATCATTACAAGATAAATCAACAACAAATGATTCACAACCACAACTCCATAATACAAATTAAGTCAAACATCAGTCCGAAAATCAAGGAAAATACAAATCAAGGCTACATCTCAAATGTACCCGAAATCAACATCCTCCAGATCATCGATCTCCTCGATATCATCGACTCGAGGAAGACCCAAACCTGAATTCATTGCTCCTCCTCGGCTATCCTTTCCTCTGGCTCCAGAAGCCTGATAGGTCCCCTTGGATGAAGTACGGACTGGAGTAACAAAATCTCTCGAGGCCCGTGAGCTTTCTAGAGACCTACTGGCACTAGAACTCCTGCAGTATTTCTGAAGGTGTCCCTGCCTCCCACACAGATAACAAACAATAGCTGGTACAGTACAACGAGTGCTAACATGCCCCGCTGAATCACAGTTAAAGCAAACAACAGTCGAACTCGTCGTCTGAGACGAAGATGCTTTCCCAGCATGAAGACGTCTAGAAAATGAGCTCTTGAATGTCGGAGCCCGATGTCCTTCTGAACGAACCGGCATCCTAGTCCTCTCACCAGAAGAAACTGGAGGGTCCTTCCGAGCAAGCTCCTTAATCAAAAGCTCTGCTCCAAGATCCTTCTCGATGAATTCACCAAGTGAGTTACAATTATGGTTGAAAAACCGCATCCTCAACTGCGGGTTTAGCCTCTTGCTAAAATACTTGATCTTATCTGCCGCAGTACGGATAACAGACGAAGCAAACTGAAGAAGCCCCTGAAACTTCTCAGCAATAACAATAACACCCTCGTCCTCGATGGATTCGGGGTTCAAAACCTCTGACAGCTTGGCTTCATGAAGTGGAGCCGGATAATACCTCTCTAACATGAGGGTATTGAACTCGCTCCAAACACAGTTATGATCGGTGGGCTTCACAGAAAGCCACCATGAATAAGCACCCTTACTCAAGTAGTAAGCCGCTACTGCCACCTTACTCTCTTCCGGACACTGAACCATGTCGAAGAGTTTATCAAAATGTTCAAGCCAATGAACGATGTCAGCTAGTTCCGATGAACCCTCAAAAGTAGGCGGCCTCTGACGAGAAATGTCGCCGACAATCTGACTCACTCTCCCGGCCTGTCCATAAAACTGCACCTGGGGTCCCTGCTGCAGTGGACCCCGAACCACTGAGGTCCGCATAGCTTCCATTATCTGCGTCATCTGAGTCATCTGGGCCATCATGCCCCTCATAAGCAAGAAAGGGTCGATGTCAATCTGATCGACTCCTCGAGTATGACGTCCCGAAGGAGAACCGGTCGCATAAGTCACATCTCCGGCCGAATTCTGATCCATATCGGCATCTGCACGCGCATAAACATGAGGTTCTGGGTTCCGGCCGGCTCTGCAGCCTTTACCCCCTCTGCCACGTCCTTGAATTCTTCTTCCATACTGAAAGAACAACGTTCGATCATGATCGTAACTCAAATACGTCTCAACGGCCAAATCAGAATGCTAAGTCAATAGCCAAACAAGAATATACATACTCAACACAGTCACATCAATCATGTTAATCATAGCCAATATAGATCTCAAACGTTCCAAAACAAATAATCATGAGTGAATCATAACACAAATGTTACATACAAGTTTCAAAAAAACATGTATAATCAATGACATAATGAATGTATGAACATAAAGAGAATCAAGTCCTTACACAGGTCATTCGAAGCTTGTAATACCCGTTATTTTCATAATGCAATATTATTATTTATAATAATATTATAATGCATTTCATATTATTTAATTTCATTTAAGAGGATCATGAACATTTATTTCGACGTATCACAAGTCCTACCCCGAATCATTTTGTCAGATATATATTTAAGTGGTCATCATTTATTTTATAATAGTATTATAAATTATTCGAGTATAATACCAACACTATTGTCATTAATATTATCATTATTATTAATAATATTATTAATGCCGTTTTATTAAGTATTAATATTATTATTATTATCTTTATTATTTTCAGATTTTTATTATCAGCATTACCAATTAATTGTTATTTACATTTACTATTATTAGTATTATTATTATACTATTTATACTTTAACCATGAGTTATAACTTGACCAAACTATAATTTAATTTAATTAACCACACATTATAAATTAACCAACCATGGTTAAACTAAACTACCACAATTAAGAACAGTTCCTTCCTAGTCGATCGTTCCCCTTCTTTCAACTTATCAAAACTCTTCAATGTATATCCTAATACACAAACCTAATTCAACTAAAACACTTAAAAATCTACACATATAAATACAAATTCTGCAGTGCAGAAATCCTTTACAGCATCTTTCATCGATCAACAAAAAATACAGAAAATACATATACACAAAAATACACAGAACACAATACGCAATTCTTGCAACGAAGTTCATCACGCCGGAAAAATTACAAGGAGAAGAAGAGAGGCAGTCTACCGCACGACACCGCTCAACATCCGATTGATTCGCTTTGAGTGGTGATCAGATTCCATCACCTGAGTCCATCCAAGTACATCAGGTAACTCAAATCACAATCTCGTTTTCACCTTCACCTCCATATAAATTCGAATGATTCATAGACTAGATTTTCGATACTGTTTTTCGCTATTTAAACCAAAATTCCTAACACACCGAACCAGTTGCGTGAACCCTGTTGACATCTGATTTGGTCAACGTCACGTGTACTGATCTGGACGAATGGATCGAAGCCACGTAGAAAATAATAAGCGGGACGTATGAACAGAATGAAAAGTATTGGACCATTAAATTTTATTAATGATCTTGATAAAGAATAGAGTCGGGCCGAAAATATTTTGGCCGCTCCATACAGTTGGTGCTTGTTATTTACAAGTCTTATCCTTTTCTCTTTTCTCTTTCTTTTTTATCTCTCTTTATATATCTCTCTCTTTGCTTTCCCAAAAGTCCTCTCTTTGTACATTCTCTTGACATATATATAGCCAATATTAGTCATTCATGAGATGACAGCTAGAAGATTCAGGTGAACAGGCTTATGACACTTGTCGCAGTGTAGTGACTTATTTGACGCGTGTCACTTTCTTAGGCTTGCTTTGGGAAGGGATATGACAGCCCTCCCTAATTGTCACATGCACTGTTCTTCGTGCTTTTGGCAATACTTATACATTGCGGCCGACAACAAGGTCGGCCTCGAGCTTCCGATGTTGCAGTCGGTCTGTTATGTTTACTTGGAGCGTATCCATCCGGTGCCTTTCGGTCCTCTGGTCGGATCCGGGTCGGCTCTAATGTCTTTGCCGATCCGGTTCTTTGTGAGCACGAGAGGCAGTCGGGTCTATGACCGGTTCGGCTCCGAGGATGCCTTTCAGTGGTCGGCCGCTGGGCGCTTATGTGGATGCCACGGTGGATCGACTACCAACAAGGGCCCCGAGTCGAGCCGTCTTAGGTTGGCCGGTCTTTGGAATCGTTTGATTGAGGTCGATCCGGTTTGGGGGTGGATAAGATCTCTTAAAGGGCGTATCTTGAGTCGTTTTGATTTGACTTCGGGGTCTTCAAGAGTCATAGAAAGGGGGACGCGTGGCGGGACGTAATTCGTCATTGTGTTTCACGCGTCTTCGATCTTTGTGATGATTTATAATGAATCGCCGCTTCATGTGCTTCGGCGTTTAATGCCCTTTTTTCTCACATAAATGAAGAGAGCCTTCTTCTCTATTGTTTCTTTCGCCATTTTTGTGTGTAGTTGCAGAGAAGGATTTTTTCCGGCCATTTATCTTCTTCTCCGATTTCCCATAGACTTTTCCGGTAAGCTTGTTTTCCCTCCTCTTTTCCCTATCTTATGATGTCGGAGCGGAGGGATACGGCGGCGGAGTTGACTGCGGGTGGCGAGGTTGGGGGGCAATCTTCTCAGGCGGCCGATCAGGAGGAAAAGGCCGAGTAGACTTTTTTATTTTATTCCCTGTATGGCCTGCGTGCCACTTCTTCTTGATTTCTTTTGTATGGAGCTTATTTTGAGTGAATAAGATCTTTTTATGGCCTTTGTTGCTTTTTTGTGTTTGGGCCCTATTGGTGAGGCCGTTTTCTGCCGGATGGGCCAGGTCTTTTGGCGCCGGCGAGCTCGGGCTTTGATCTTGGGTGGGACCGGTCTTATAAAGTGCAGGCGAGCTCGGAGCTTCGATCTGGGTAGGCGGTCTCATAAAGTGCGAGGCGAGCTCGGGCTTTCGATCTTAGTGGGCCGGTCTTATGAGGTCTTGGCGAGCTCGGGCTTTGATCTTCGGATGGGCCAGGTCTCATAAAGTGCGGCGAGCTCGGGCTTTGATCTTAAGGTGGGCCGGTCTTATGAGTGCCAGGCGAGCTCGGAGCTTTCGGTCTCAGGTGGGCCGGTCTCATGAAGTGCAGGCGAGCTCGGGCTTTCGATCTTGCGGGTGGGCCCGGTCTCATGAGTGCGGCGAGCTCGGGCTTCGATCTTGGGTGGGCCGGTCTTATGAGTGCGAGGCGAGCTCGGGCTTCGATGCCGGATGGGCCAGGTCTCATAAAGTGCGAGGCGAGCTCGGGCTTTCGATCTTGAGTGGGCCGGTCTTATGAGGTGCGGCGAGCTCGGGCTTTGATCTTGGGTGGGCCCGGTCTTATGAGTGCGGCGAGCTCGGGCTTTCGATGCGGATGGGCCGGTCTCATAAAGTGCGGCGAGCTCGGGCTTTCGATGCGGATGGGCCAAGCCTCATAAAGTGCGAGGCGAGCTCGGGCTTTGATCTTGGAGTGGGCCCGGTCTTATGAGTGCGGCGAGCTCGGGCTTTCGATCTTGGGTGGGCCGGTCTTATAAAGTCTTGGCGAGCTCGGAGCTTTCGATCTTGGGTGGGCCGGTCTTATGAGTGCGGCGAGCTCGGAGCTTTGATCGGATGGGCCGGTCTTATGAGTGCGGCGAGCTCGGAGCTTTCGATCTTGGGTGGGCCGGTCTTATGAGTCTTGGCGAGCTCGGGCTTTGATGCGAGATGGGCCGGTCTCATAAAGTGCCGAGGCGAGCTCGGGCTTTGATCTGGATGGGCCGGTCTCATAAAGTGCGGCGAGCTCGGGCTTTCGGTCTTGAGTGGGCCAGGTCTTATGAGTCTTGAGGCGAGCTCGGGCTTTCGGTCTTGGGTGGGCCGGTCTTATAAAGTGCGGCGAGCTCGGGCTTTCGATCTTGGAGTGGGCCCGGTCTTATGAGGTGCCGAGGCGAGCTCGGGCTTTGATGCCGGTGGGCCGGTCTTATGAGTGCGGCGAGCTCGGGCTTTGATCTTGGATGGGCCGGTCTCATAAAGTGCGGCGAGCTCGGGCTTTCGGTGCAGGTGGGCCGGTCTTATGAGTCTTAGGCGGACTCGGTCTTATAGTGCCGGAGGCCAGGTCATTCGAGGTGCGGCGAACTCGGTCTTATAGTCTAGGAGGCCGGTCATTCGAGTGCGGCGGACTCGGTCTTATAGTGCGGAGGAGCCGGTCATTCGAGTGCGAGGCGAACTCGGTCTTATAGTCTTGGAGGAGCCGGTCATTCGAGTGCCGAGGCGGACTCGGTCTTATAGTGCCGGAGGAGCCGGTCATTCGAGTGCCGAGGCGAACTCGGTCTTATAGTGCGGGAGGCGGTCATTTGAGTCTTAGGCGGACTCGGTCTTATAGTCTTGGGAGGCCGGTCATTTGAGTCTTAGGCGAACTCGGTCTTATAGTACATTTGAATTAGAGATGAAATAGAGTTGAATTTTTATTGATAATACCTTTCTAAGGACATGGCCTTCGTTGAATGAATTAATCTTTGGTCATTCGGATACTCTAGCTAGCAAACCCCGTTACGAAGGGCTTCGTTATTTTAAATGCGGTCCTTGCCACTTGGGTTCGGGAGGTCCCGAGATCCGGCCCCAATGCTTGATTAAGAATGAGGTCTTGATCTGGAGGCTTCGATGATGAACCTTGGGAGTTATCTTTATAGATGGTATTAGCCTTTACGCTTGGTTACTGTTTTGGTGATAAGGCCCAAGTTTTTAGGGTCACATTGATCTTGTTCTTGAAATGGGTTCTCCGGTGGCGTGTGCTCCAATCTCGGCCGGTCATCGCCTCGATCTTGGAGGCTACGAAGATATTTCTTAAGTGGCGGACCGATGCATTGCCAAGTCTTTCGGGGAGTTCTTGGCCGTGACCCTTTGCGTTTTTCGAAGCGGGTCTTGAGGTCTTGTTTCATAAGCTGCGTTAGTCGCCTCGACTTGTCCGTTGGATTGTGAATCGTGCGACATGGATAAGTCGTTTTGTATATGGAGGTCGTCGCAGAATGCAGAGGTTCCTCCTCGTCATTCTGGCTATATCGGATGTGATGGACCAAAGGGTCTGGTGACTTTCATATAAGATTGTTTATTTTTGTTCGGTTGTTCGCGCTAGTGGTTCGGCCCGACCGTTTTGCAAAATAACCAATCGCGGCATTGCGTCTTGTTATCCCAACTTCATCTTCTAGGACGGGGCCGACCCGAGCGATCGTCCCTTTGGCGAATGGCGGTGGGCCATAAACGCAAGTGGGTTTCACACGAGTTTTGGATCTAAGAAGCGAAGGTTTGGCCATGGCGTATCTTTACTCGGCCTGATGGCACCTTTACGAGGGCGTACACGAATAAGCCTTTCGGTGGCGGATGGATGCCCCTGCGTAAGGCTCCTTGATGGCAACTGGATGGGTCCATGTTGAAGTATTCGATTTTGTGGGTATCATCTTTGTCTTTGGGGGCATGGGGCAGGCCGTGCCGTCCTTGCCACTCGCGTTGTTGTTAGCGAATCGGTTTGGTCGTTTCTTGGTTCGCGGAGGCGTTACGGTTTCTTGCTAATCCTACCAAGCTCGAGTAGGTCAAGGAAGTTGACCAAACTGGGCTCCATGGGCTCGTATTATCCTCTATCTGAGAATCGCTCCAAAGATAGTGAGGGGAGCAGGGCCGAGGGAGGTCGTCATTTCCGGACCGGCCCCGAGGGCTTCATATGCCATCTTGTAGTTGGGGGCTAGAGAATCTGAGCAGGTGGCCGAGCAGAGCAAACGTTGGCCGGGGCCAGCGAGGGCCATTCCCGTGCTTGTTTTCAGTGGGCTAGAATAAGTGCATAGGCCAGCTCTACAGGGGCGCATCAGAGCTCGGCATCAGATAGGCCGGATGTCGGTCCGTACTTTCCGATCGAGCGAAGGCGGTGCGGGTTGCCGTGGAGCTCTCCTCGGGCCGGTCGTTGTAGGATTAGTGCTTTAAGTCCTCCTGGGTTGCTTGGTTGGCCTGGCCCCTCTTTCCTTACCTCCCGAATGATTGGTGAAAGGTGGGGATTTTTTTATCTTTCATATCTCCTTATAAAGATTATGCCCTTTGCTCATTTCAGTTTTACTAATATTTCCCACTTTCTGCAGCTTTTTCATCACTTCAAGTTTTGAGTTTCGTCGTTGGCATCCTAATGGCCGCTGTTCGGGCGCTTATGTGGAAAACTCATTAGGTTCCGATGTTTCCCTCTGATCTCAACCTAATTTTTTGCCTGATAGCGGCCTGAGTTTTCTTGCTTGCGCCTTAACAGATTACTTTTGCTTCGACTTCCAATTCACTTGCAAGTGTCGTCGCTGCTTCTCTAACACATGGCTCAATATTTGGAGACATTTTCATTAGCTGGTCTAGTGCCATCCGGATTACCAGGATCTTTGCGGGTGTTGATGGGAATTCCGAAAACGCTGGCAGGTGTTGTGGAGTCCTTGGTGGTTGCAGTGTATGTTGACTGCAACTTTAATTTGAAAGATACCAGGGGATTCTTTGGGAAATTTTTCTAGAGCTTTAAACTATGCTCGATATCCCCTAAGTTATGACATTCAAAAAGGTCAGTTGAGTTGGGCAGTGTATGTCGATATCCCCTTCCTCTAGCGTCATTCTGTTGACATCTGATTTGGTCAACGTCACGTGTACTGATCTGGACGAATGGATCGAAGCCACGTAGAAAATAATAAGCGGGACGTATGAACAGAATGAAAAGTATTGGACCATTAAATTTTATTAATGATCTTGATAAAGAATAGAGTCGGGCCGAAAATATTTTGGCCGCTCCATACGATTAGTCTTGTTATTTCTGAGTCTTATCCTTTCTCTTTTCTCTTTCTTTTTATCTCTCTTTATATATCTCTCTCTTTGC
Organism: Orobanche coerulescens; assembly: GCA_033398695.1. Lineage (NCBI taxonomy): Eukaryota > Viridiplantae > Streptophyta > Magnoliopsida > Lamiales > Orobanchaceae > Orobanche > Orobanche coerulescens. The sequence continues at coordinate 94,946,924 of CM065816.1, forward strand.
TTTCCCAAAAGTCCTCTCTTATCATTCTCTCGTATATATAGCCGATATTAGTCGTTCATGAGATGGCAATTTAGAAGATTAGGTGAATGCAGCTTATGACACTTGTCGCGGTGTAGTGACTTATTTGACGCGTGTCACTTTCTTGAAACTTGCTTTGGGAAGGGATATGTGGCCTCACTGGTGTCGCATCTGCGCATTGCTTCGTCTTTTGGCAATCTTGCTCTGTTGCGGCCAAGCAGCGGTCGGCCTCGAGCTTCCGATGTTACAGTCGGTCTGTTATGTTCTGATTCGGAGCGTATCCATCCCGGGTCTGCTCGGTCCTCCTGGGTCGGATCCCGGGTCGGCTCTAATGTCTTTGCCCGGTCCGGTTCTTTGTGAGCCTGAGAGACAGTCGGGTCTATGACCGGTTCGGCTCCAGGATCTGCTCGGCTGGTCGGCCGCCTGGAACGCTTATGTGGATGCCACGGTGGATCGACTACCAACAAACCCCATCTCAGTAGAATCAAACCCTAACTCATCTTGATTTACATCTGCCCGGCCTTGAAACCGCTGAAAAAAATCGAAGCTTTTAGCCAGGAATTTTCAATACAAATTTTCAGCCGAACTCAGAACTCGACGATGCAGTCTGAAACCATCATCTCGTCCAGAGCAGGAACCTCACGACATGAACCCCAAATCTTCACCTTATAGCGCTATGTTTCGTTTCGAATTTTGTTAAAACTAGAAGTTGCAAATCTGAGTTTTTATTCGTAGCCCAGCATCCATTCGGATAGGAAACCACAAACATTTTCAGCCCAAAATAGGCCCTCAAACCTGAATCGGTAATCTAAAGAAAAAAGGAAAAAAAAAATCTTACCAGGAACCCTATTCACCTCAACCTAGTTTCAACCAAACCCAGACTCAAATAAGAACCGAAACTGGCCCAGAATCGGAAACACAGTCCCTGATTGGAAATCACCGCCGCTGCAGTCGGCACCGCCGCCGCCGTTCCTTCTCTGGAGCACAGCCGTTCATCTGCTTCGTGTGTGTGTGACGGACGGTGTGTGAGTTTGTTTGTGTGTGTGTGATGTTCTGCAAGACTTGCATCGGCCGAGAAGAAGAGACGGGATGGAGAGAGATTTGAGAGAGAGAGAGAGAGTTGAGGTGAGAAGTCTGGAGAGGATTCACGGGAGATAGAAAGTGAGAAATGGTTGAGATGTCGGCTGATATAATAGGTTTAGGATATATATACTGCGAAATTTTAGGAGTTATTCAATTTAGCCCCATCAGTTTTCAGAAACTTTCAATTTAGCCCCAGTCTGATATATATAATTCCTCCAATTGACCCAATCAACTTTTCAGTAATTAAAATTTAGTCCGATTTTGACCAAGACATTTAAAACGTCGACCAATTTATATTAATAATTAATCTGAATTATTGCCTAAATATTTTAATTTCAGTCATTAATAATATTAACTCTTCGATTAATATTGATAAGTTATTGTAGTTCACTTCCACTTATTATATGGTGATAATTGTATCTTTCATTTATGATAAAAATAATAGATTGTAAGGATTTTAATTATTATTATTATTATATATAGACTTTATCGAGGATTTACGGTCTTAGGACTGTGAGTCGAGCACATTCATTTCAGTCAGACATCATCATCATTTATTCAGGTGGGAATTTTCACTATCACTTTAATTGCTTTAATTGGACTGTATATGTGGTATTCTATTCATGTTTAAAATTTATATGCACGTTGTAATTTAGGCTAACCTGTTTTCGTGTAAGAGGCTATCTTAAGATATATGTTGTTGCGGGGACACCTGCGCAACCTCAATATTCACATACGTGCTCGATAAATGTTATGTGGTATTGTGTGTATGTTTTATGTTGTTGCGGGGGCACCTGCGCAACCTCAATATTCGCGTTGTGCGTGCTAGATTCATGCTATAAGTAATATTATGTGTATGTTAATGTTGTTGCGGGGGCATCTGCGCAACCTCAATATTCGTGTTATGCGTAATATTGTGTGTATGCATTTACGTTGAGGAAAATGTGATAGATTATTCATGTTATGCTTTCTATGAGATTGTATATTACTGTGATCAGTGTGATTTCCACGAGCTGTAGGAAGCTCACCCCCACCTTTATTGAACCCGCAGGTTGAACCGAGCCGGATGGACGAAGGAGCGAGCCGAGAGGGCATATAAAAGAGAATTTATTTCATGATGTTTTCTTTATGTCAAATGTTTGGAAACTTATTTGGGGAAACTTTGATTAGCAATTTATAAATTATGAATTATTCTTCCGCCGCAAATATTTACCTCATATTTATGATGAAATGTTACCTTATTTAAAGGTATTTATTTTTATGTCATTGTAGCGACTCGACTTTGTAGGCGGGAATTTTTATATTCTCAAGAAAATTATTTTTTCTCAAAATTTACCTTTTATTTATTTTTCTCCAATATTTACCCTAGAAAGTCGGGGCATTACATAGTGGTATCAGAGAGGGTTTTACCTTTCTGTAGACTCGCTAAAATGTAAAAGTATCATATACTCTCAGCTTCGCCACTTCGTCACTCCGCCTGAGGTACCGAAGTTTAGTCATTAATCATGCATATGTCATTTCATTTTACTTATATAATTATTTATGTATGTACGAACTGTTAGAATGGCCAAACCTAGAATGACTCCACGTAAGAAGCTCCCAGCTACTTTTGACTCGCGTCTCCTAGCGCGTAAGGACTGGTGGGACGACCCTAGTCTACCAGAAAATGCGCCACACTACGTCATTAATAGACTGAGTAAGTGACTAAAATATGGGAAACAAGGTTCCGTCACCCGCCAGCTAGAGCACTTGATGGAGAAATTATCCGAAGAATGGAGTTGTTGCATCTTCTGGCTTTGGAAAAGGGCCATCAAGAGATCGCTTGAAGAGCGAGAGGCTGCAGACGATTTCCAATTTGTCGCTGGACGCCTATTGGATTTATATGCTCGAGAGGAGATTCCAACTGAAAATTGGGATGCCGACTCTACGGACGAGTAAGACCCTGAGGAGGATCCCGAATGAGATCCAGAAGAAGATCCAGAGGAAATTCCTGATGAGAGCTCAAAGATGGATCTCGCCGAAAAAATGGAGGATGTTTTGATGGCATATATCGAGTATGAAGATGAAGTCACTTCGTGGATTGAGCCACGACCCCCTATTCCTGTTATATAGATTATTAGCAGTGACGATGGGGAGTAGTGCACGTAGACTCGATAACTAACAATGTGAAGATAGAGATTAAAGAACATAGCTTCTTAGCCAACTTGCACATAGTGGAACTTAGCGATTTTGATGTCATTTTGGGTATGGATTGGTTGGACAAGCATAGAGCTATAGTTGAATGCTCCGAGAGGAAAGTAACTTTATGTTCGTCTGTTGATGTCAAGACCGTATTTGAGGGAGTTAGACATAGCAGTACCCGTAAGGTGATTTCAGCTATGAAAGCTGTGAAAATGTTAAAGAAGCATAGTTGCCAAGGATTCTTGGTGAATGTGATGGGGAAAACGACTTCGGAGAAGGCGGTAGCTGATGTACCTATCGTCAAGGAGTATCCAGACGTCCTTCCTGAAGACTTGCCCGGAGTTCCACCGAATCGTCAAGTTGAGTTCTCAATTGATTTAGTGCCAGGAGCGGCACCAATATCGAAAGCTCCCTATGGGATGGCGCCTAAGGAATTGCAAGAGCTAAAAGTACAACTCCAAGAACTGCTCGACTCTGGATTTATCTGACCGAGTGTTTCGCCATGGGGTGCGCCAGTGCTGTTCGTGAAGAAAAAGGACGGAAGTTTGAGGGTGTGCATAGACTATCGTGAACTTAATCGACTCACGATAAAGAATAAATATGCACTTCCTAGAATAGAGGACCTATTCGATCAACTTGGAGGATCGGGAGTATTCTCGAAAATAGATTTGAGATCCGGATATCACCAGCTGGGGATTAAGAACGATGATATCCCGAAGACAGCATTTCGAACTCAATATAGACACTATGAGTTTATAGTGATGCCATTTGGTTTGACTAATGCGCCAGCGGTATTCATGGACCTCATGAACCGTGTATTTCAACCTTATTCAGATAAGTTTGTCATTGTGTTCATAGATGACATCCTTGTATATTCAAAGACCAAGGTTGATCATGAGTAGCATCTTAGAACAGTATTGGGAATACTGCGCAAGGAAAAATTGTATGCAAAATTCAACAAGTGAGAATTTTGGTTTAACCGAGTTGAATTTTTGGGTCATGTGGTCACTTATAAAGGAATCGAGGTTGACCCGATTAAAGTTGAGGCAGCCAATGGTTGGAAAGTACCGAGTAATGCAAATGAAGTTCGAAGCTTCTTGGGATTAGCCGGTTATTATCGGAGATTTATCGAGGGATTGTCGAAGACAGCTGCACCGATGACTAAGTTGACTAGAAAGGGAGAAGCTTTCTTATGGAATGAGAAATGTGAAAAGAGTTTCCAAGAACTTAAGCGAAGATTGACTGCTGCACAAGTTTTGACGATTCCCGATCCGACGAAAGAGTTTGTCATCTACAGTGATGCATCCAACCAGGGCTTGGGATGTGTATTGATGCAAGAGGGCAAGGTAGTTGCCTATGCTTCGAGACAGTTGAAACCGCACGAGTTGAACTACCCTACTCATGATTTGGAATTAGCAGCGGTAGTTCATGCCTTGAAGATTTGGAGGCATTACCTGTATGGAGGTAAGTGTGAAATCTATATAGACCACAAAAGCCTGAAATATATTTTCACATAAAAGGAATTGAATATGAGGCAGCGCAGATGGCTAGAGTTGGTCAAAGACTATGATTGTACAATTCGTTACCACCCTGGTAAAGCAAACGTAGTTGCTGATGCACTGAGCCGTAAGGCGAGAGGAGACCTAACTTGTTTGTTGACCAAGGAGGAAAGCTTGGTCAATGAATTTGCAAGGATCAACCTTGAGATGGCTACACCATCGAGTCCAGTTGAGTCATTATTGGCTAGTTTGGTGGTACAACCAACCTTGAGGGAACAAATCAAAGAAGGTCAAGGATAGGATAACTTCTTGGCCAAGATGAAAGAACGTACTCTTTCAGGTGAGGATAAGGGTTTTAGTGTGTCTGATGATGGCATGATATATTATGAAGGGAAGATTTGTTTGCGCAATGTTGTTAAGTTGAGAGAATCAATATTGAAGGAGGCACATAGTACTCCGTATACAACACACCCTGGGAGTACAAAAATCTACCAAGATCTTAAGGGGACATTTTGGTGGGAAGGTTTGAAAAAAGATGTGGCCGACTTTGTCAGAAAGTGTATAGTTTATCAACAAGTGAAGGCAGAACACCAACGCCCCTTTGGATTACTTAAATCACTTCATATTCCAGAATGGAAATGTGAACACATTACAATGGACTTTGTGGTAGGTTTGCCTAGAACGGAAAGGGAAAGAGGAAACCACGCTATTTGGGTTGTTGTCGACCGACTCACAAAGTCAGCTCATTTTATCCCAGTTAAGATGAACTTTCGAATGGATCAGTATGCTCAACTTTATATCCGGGAGATTATTAAGTTGCATGGAGTGCCAGTCTCTATAGTATCCGACAGGGATACTCGTTTCACATCACGTTTTTGGGAGAGTTTGCAAGAAGTCTTGGGAACGCAGTTGAATTTTAGTACGGCTTATCATCCTCAGACTGATGGTCAGTCCAAGAGGACCATCCAGATCCTTGAGGATATGTTACGAGCATGTGTGTTAGACATGAGAAATAATTGGGAATGACTGTTGCCTTTGGTATAATTTGCTTACAACAACAGTTACCAGTCGACGATCGGTATGGCACCGTATGAAGCCCTATATGGTAGGAAGTGTCGATCACCACTATATTGGGATGAGGTAGGTGAAAGGAGGATTTTGGGTCCCGAGATGATCGAACAGACAGTTGGCATGGTGGATAAGATTCGTGAGAGGATCAAGATAGCACAGGATCGTCAGAAGTCTTACTCCGACAAGCGTAGGAAGGATCTCGAATTCTGTGTTGGCGACAAAGTATTCCTGAAGGTATCTCCCACCAAGGGAATTGTTCGTTTTGGGCTAAGGAGCAAGTTGAGGCCAAGATACATTGTACCGTTCGAAATTCTTGAACGGATCGGTGAGTTAGCTTACCGTTTGGCTTTACCCCCAGAGCTTTCGGCTGTGCACAACGTTTTCCATGTATCATTGTTGAGAAAGTATGTGCACGATCCCAACCACATCATCAACTATACCGTCGTGGAGTTGAACAAAGACCTTACCTATGAAGAACAACCAGAACTGATTCTCGATCGATCAGTCCGACAATTGAGGAATAAAGAGAAGGTGTTTGTCAAGATCCAATGGCGTAACCACAGCAAGGATGAAGCCACTTGGGAGCGCGAAGAGGAACTTCAAGCTCGTTATCCAAATTTCTTCAATCAAGGTATCCCATTTATTTTCGTGGACGAAAATTTTTCTAAGAGGGGTAGAATATAATACTCGCTATTTTCATAATGCAATATTATTATTTATAATAATATATTAATGTATTTCATATTATTTAATTTCATTTAAAAGGATCATGAACATTTATTTCGACGTATCACAAGTCCTAGCCCGGATCATTTTGTCAGATATATATTTAAGTGGTCATCATTTATTTTATAATAATGTTATAAATTATTCAAGTATAATACCAACACTATTGTCATTAATATTATTATCATTATTATTAATAATATTATTAATGCCGTTTTATTAAGTATTAATATTATTATTATTATTATCTTTATTATTTTTAGATTTTTATTATCAGCATTACCAATTAATTGTTATTTACATTTACTATTATTAGTATTATTATTATACCATTTATACTTTAACCATGAGTTATAACTTAACCAAACTATAATTTAATTTAATTAACCACACATTATAAATTAACCAAAACATAGTTAAACTAAACTAACCACAATTAAGAACAGTTCCTTTCTAGTCGATCGTTCCCCTTCTTTCAACTTATCAAAACTCTTCAATGTATATCCTAATACACAAACCTAATTCAACTAAAACACTTAAAAATCTACACCTATAAATACAAATTCTACACATATACACAAAAATACACAGAACACAATACCGAATTCTTGCAACGAAGTTCATCATGCCGGAAAAATTACAAGGAGAAGAAGAGAGGCGGTCTACCGCACGACACCGCTCAACATCCGATTGATTCGCTTTGAGTGGTGATCAGATTCCATCACCTGAGTCCATCCAAGTACATCAGGTAACTCAAATCACAATCTCGTTTTCACCTTCACCTCCATATAAATTCGAATAATTTTTTTTTTTTTTTTTTTTTTTTTTGGAAAAACAAAAATAGACAGTAATCACATTACAATAAAATGACAGGCAAACGGGCAACAAGTTGCGCCGCTATTCGAATAATTCATAGACTAGATTTTCGATACTGTTTTTCGCTATTTAAACCAAAATTTCTAACACACCGAACCAGTTGCGTGAACCCCATCTCAGTAGAATAGAACCCTAACTCATCTTGATTAACATCTGCCCGGCCTTGAAACCGCTGAAAAAAATCGAAGCTTTTAGCCAGGAATTTTCAATACAAATTTTCAGCCGAACTCAGAACTCGACGATGCAGTCTGAAACCATCATCTCATCCAGACCAGGAACCTCACGACATGAACCCCAAATCTTTACCTTATAGCGCTATGTTTCGTTTCGAATTTTGTTAAAACTAGAAGTTGCAAATCTGAGTTTTTATTCGTAGCCCAGCATCCATTCGGATAGGAAACCACAAACATTTTCAGCCCAAAATAGGCCCTCAAACCTGAATCGGTAATCTAAAGAAAAACGGAAAAAAAAAAAATTACCAGGAACCCTATTCACCTCAACCTAGTTTCAACCAAACCCAGACTCAAATAAGAACCGAAACTGGCCCAGAATCGGAAACCCAGTCCCTGATTGGAAATCACCGCCGCTGCAGTCGGCACCGCCGCCGCCGTTCCTTCTCTGGAGCACAGCCGTTCATCTGCTTCGTGTGTGTGTGACGGACGGTGTGTGAGTTTGTTTGTGTGTGTGTGATGTTCTGCAAGACTTGCATCGGCCGAGAAGAAGAGACGGGATGGAGAGAGATTTGAGAGAGAGAGAGAGTTGAGGTGAGAAGTCTGGAGAGGATTCACGGGAGATAGAAAGTGAGAAATGGTTGAGATGTTGGCTGATATAATAGGTTTAAGATATATATACTGCGAAATTTTAGGAGTTATTCAATTTAGCCCCATCAGTTTTCAGAAACTTTCAATTTAGCCCCAGTCTGATATATATAATTCCTCCAATTGACCCCAATCAACTTTTCAGTAATTAAGATTTAGTCCGATTTTGACCAAGACATTTAAAACGTCGACCAATTTATATTAATAATTAATCTGAATTATTGCCTAAATATTTTAATTTCAGTCATTAATAATATTAACTCTTCGATTAATATTGATAAGTTATTGTAGTTCACTTCCACTTATTATATGGTGATAATTGTATCTTTCATTTATGATATAAATAATAGATTGTAAGGATTTTAATTATTATTATTATTATATATAGACTTTATCGAGGATTTACGGTCTTAGGACTGTGAGTCGAGCACATTCATTTCAGTCAGACATCATCATCATTTATTCAGGTGGGAATTTTCACTATCACTTTAATTGCTTTAATTGGACTGTATATGTGGTATTCTATTCATGTTTAAAATTTATATGCACGTTGTAATTTAGGCTAACCTGTTTTCATGTAAGAGGCTATCTTAAGATATATGTTGTTGCGGGGACACCTGCGCAACCTCAATATTCACATACGTGCTCGATAAATGTTATGTGGTATTGTGTGTATGTTTTATGTTGTTGCGAGGGCACCTGCACAACCTCAATATTCGCGTTGTGCGTGCTAGATTCATGCTATAAGTAATATTATGTGTATGTTAATGTTGTTGCGGGGCATCTGCGCAACCTCAATATTCGTGTTATGCGTAATATTGTGTGTATGCATTTACGTTGAGGAAAATGTGATAGATTATTCATGTTATGCTTTCTATGAGATTGTATATTACTGTGATCAGTGTGATTTCCACGAGCTGTAGGAAGCTCACCCCCACCTTTATTGAACCCGCAGGTTGAACCGATCTGGATGGACGAAGGAGCGAGCCGAGAGGGCATATGAAAGAGAATTTATTGCATGATGTTTTCTTTATGTCAAATGTTTGGAAACTTATTTGGGGAAACTTTGATTAGCAATTTATAAATTATGAATTATTCTTCCGCCGCAAACTTTTACCTCATATTTATGATGAAATGTTACCTTATTTAAAGGTATTTATTTTTATGTCATTGTAGCGACTCGACTTTGTAGGCGAGAATTTTTATATTCTCAAGAAAATTATTTTTTCTCCAAATTTACCTTTTATTTATTTTTCCCCAATATTTACCCTAGAAAGTCAGGGCGTTACAAAAGCTTTTAGGTCTTGCGATACTAGTCTTCACTGACGACGACTCGATGAAAGAAAGACTCATACAGTCGCCCAACTATCACGACGCACAAATCCTGACTGTCCAGATTGTCATAACCTGACAGCCCCACTACTACCGCATCGATAGAGCCACATAACTCACATATCAGGGTATCTCACAACCCAATGCTCTGATACCATCTTCTGTAACACCCCCCAAATCCCATTGGGTCATTACAGTGCCGTGGACCCCACACCAGGAGATCCACCAGGCGAACACGACCAAAAATACAAGAAAATGACCAAAAGGGGAATCTCAGTCCCTACTATGACATCTGACATAATATTCCGATATGGAATTTCGACGACAAAAGTGGGCCTACAAGGCCGAAATAAAAATACAATATTCACGAGCCTTGCTCGGATAGTACAAAATGACAATGACTGAACAAAACTGGAGTACTCGAAATTGTCCGATTGACATGAACACCAAAACATCTCGGACTAGTATCGCTCGAATGCCTCGTCGCCATCGCCATGCCCCTGGGTCTCAACTCTCTCCTCGCAAGCACCTAAAACATGTAAACATGTTCCGCCCACACGGGGTTAGTCATCCAGATAATGAATATCAAATACATGTACAATATGATATGCATCCAAAGGCAGAATAAAATGGTACAACAATGGTAATACGAGATGCTCACAAACCAAAGTAAGAATCGAGCATTTGTGAAACTCTATGCCCGCAGCATACGATCGATACCTGCTCAACAGGTTAGAACACAAGTGTCCAACGGGGAAACATCATTATAGAACACAACCATGAACTATCCGAATGAAAACCAAACCAGAATTGGAATAAATACGAATCACAATGCCCGAAGGCTCCAACGGAAAAACTAATACATCACGATGACCTGAAAGCCACTCAGCCGAAGCTGCCACATTATCACAATGGTCTGAAAACCACTCAGCCGAAGCTGCCAATCATCACAATGGCCCGAAGCCAAACAACCCAAAGCTGTATCATCTGAGGGCCGAAGCCACGACACGAAGCCGTATCACAATGAGGGCCGAATCCACGGCATGAAGCCATATCACAATGAGGGCTGAAGCCACGGCACGAAGCCGTATCACAATGAGGGCCGAAGCCATGGCATGAAGCCGTATCACAATGAGGGTCGAAGCCACGGCACGAAGCCGTACCACAATGAGGGCCGAAGCCACAACACGAAGCCGTATCACAATGAGGGCCAAAGCCACGGCACGAAGTCGTATCACAATGAGGTCATCCAATGGCCGTGACCTGCCGAATCGCAGGTGATGGGAAACCAACCGCGAAGGTTCAAGCCCCAGACTTACCCATAATGAGATCACCTAGTGACCGTGACCTACTGAACTGTAGGTGTTGGGAAACCAACCGCGAAGGTTCAAGCCCCAAACTTACCCATCGATCACTAGCCGAGACTAGCCTCCAAAACACAATTAATCACAAACGGCAACAATCCCAAGATTACTGAATTCACAAGAATAATAGTGTGCCTTGAGTCGGCCTACACGACAACAATAACTCACGGATGGGCACCGTCCTCGGAGGTCCCAATTCAAAATACCTCGACTGCCTTGGAATGGCCAATCGATCACAACGACTCAACGGATGGGAAATGCCCTCGATAGTTCCAATTCAATACATCGATTACCTTAGAACGGTCAATCGATAATGACCCAACGGATGGGAAATGTCCTCGACAGTCCCAATTCAATACATCGATTACCTTGGAACGGTCAATCGATAACAACGATACAACGGATGGGAAATATCTTCGATGGTCCCAATTCAATACATTGATTACCTTAGAATGGTCAATCGATAACAACAATGCAACAGATGGGAATTATCCTTGATAATCCCAATTCAATACGCCGATCACCTTAGAACGGTCAATCGATAAACAATGATACAACGGATGGGAATTATCTTCGATAATCCCAATTCAATACGTCGATTGCCGCCGTTCAAAAAAAAAGTACGTCGATTGCCTTAGAATGGCCAATCGATAACAACAAAACGATTAGAACAGATGTCCCGGTACCGTTAAACAGTTACCGATGACGGAGATGATAATCAAACACGTCAATGCCTTCACTCGGCCAATCACAGCATCAAAAGCAAAATACCAATATCAATAACAATGATCATAACAATGTCTTAAACCGACATCAATGTCAACAACAATAACCGATACATCGATACCGCGAACCGGCTATCGACAATAACATCAACAATGAGTATCTCAAAGTCATGAACGGCTTTTATCAGACAATAACAACATTTGGCATAATTTGTCGAAGGGTATCGTATCAAACAATCCCCTGATATCAACAAAATCATAGAGAGACCAAGTCTCGAAATGATACAACACATTCATACACATACATGATAACCTTAATCTCATTAAATAATACAAGTATAAAACTTGCCTCAAACTGAAGGCGAGAAAGTCCTTCCACAATCAACGTCCTCCCACGAAACGACGAACGCGTCTTCCGATGATCACAAACACTCGAACAACCTTGAATGAAATACAATTCATTCAATAACACAAAAATCAATAGAAAACAACACCAATGACATCTGATTCGATCACGAATCAATTAGTCTCCACAAATGAATACCATAGTTCTCAACTATGAATTCTAACATCTTCCAACACCTCAATGATCGATATGATCAAACGTTCTTAACACTTCTGAAAACAATTCTACAAGAATCACTTAAGAACAACATCAAATTGATCCTCCTACAATGATAATATCATCAATATTATCACTATCACCTCGAGAAATCATCAACCCAACAAACATGATGTCTAAACAGTAATCCATCACCAATTCATCCAGAATTCTGATTAAACCACAAGATTAAATCAACCATTGTAAGTTTATGATAATCATTACATAAGTCATCATAATTCCTTACTAAAATGGTTATAATCCCTCCACAAAAACAAACAACAACAACAATCATATCAAGACTATGTTAATCATATAGCAATCTTAACATAATCCTTCATAGAGATGATTATAACCTCTAATCATTCTAAAACATCAAGAACAACTCCTCCTCAAGGCAAAATCATCATGTTCTTCATCACAAGTTATAAAAACTCATCAAGAATCATGATATACTCCAACAATCAATCAATACCCGAAGAAAACAACAACAACTTCATCATCATACTCAGAAATCACTTGAAGAACAAGAGATTAAGAGAACTTACCAATGAAGAACAAGAAGAACTCTCCAAACAACAAAGGAGCACCAACAGGCTTCCAACTTCAAACTTCAATCCAAGATAGGATGATCAAATTCGTGTTGGAAGAGGCTAATTATCAAGAACGAGTCCAGACGGACGATTCTAGGGAGAGAAAAATGATTTTGGTTCGTGAAGAAATGAAAGACGAAACCAAGTTATATAATCTGACAAACACATTACGTACGCTATACAAAAAGCATAACATACGTAAGGACAATTACGTACGCTATATGTAACACCCCCAAAACCAACTGGGGATATTGCAGCACCGTGGGGCCCACATTGGAACCCACAAGGCTAAAATCATTTTCGCAAACGTTTAAAAATACCAAAAAGGCCAATGACGGTAATGTTTTAAATACTCAAATATTTTCAAAATGTTGTTCTCACTTACCGTCAGAAAATACCATTTGAAAGTGCAAGGCAAAGACGCCAAACGGGCATTTAGAAAGTAAACACGAGTTGGAAAAAAATACTGAAAGCCATTATAAAATTACACACGCAGTGGATAGAGACATAATTAAATACATTTGCAGCGGAATTTATAAAAAAAACAGAAAGAACACTCGAATCCCAATAACCACGCCATAGCCAGTATCACCGGAAAGCTCATCCCTTAACGACCGCTACTAGCTCGAACCCCGAGTACCTAAAAGATAAAGCCCACGACGGGGTCAGCCATAATACACAACAGTGATAACGATCACATCACAAAAACAATACAAATCAATGTAACTACATGGTAAGAATATTACCAATGTAATCTTACCGACATAACCTTACCAACCCATCACAATCCATATCAAATCAATCCTTACCATAATCCACATCTCACGTCCTTAAGTGACGAATGAATTCAAAGGTAACCATCTGTACTGTATCCGAAACGATACCAAGATTCCCAAACATAAACATATCTCCAATATGGAATAATCTGGCCAAGTCCGATTCTGTCCGCTGGATCGCACAATCGGATCTCAACCCTGATAAAACCGATATCACACGGCGCATATGTAAACCAACTGTCCCGAGACAATGGCAAGTCCCGGATATCAATATAAAGCATGAATGCTCACATAATCAATAATGATAAACAATCAATGCATCAAAACGGGAATATCAATGACATGATAACTCCACACAAGATCGACAAAGGATCAACCACGAACGAGAATACCATGATGTAGTAACTCCAACAAGATCAATGAAGGATCAACAACCGGGAATAACAACAATACGGTAAACTCCAATAAGATCAATAAAGGGTCAACAACCGAGAATACCAACGACACGGTAAACTCCAATAAGATCAATGAAGACACAATAACTGACAATACCGATGACACGGTAAACTCGAATAAGATCAATAGAGAGACAATAACCAACAATACCGACAACACGGTAAACTCCAGTGAGATTAATAAAGGATCAATAACCGAGAATACCGACGACACAGTAAACTCCAATAGGAATCAATCAATGACCAACAACCGAGAATACCAACAGTAAGGAAACTCCCAATGGAATCAATAACGAACGAGATTACCAATGATAGGGGAACTCCAAACGAGATTAATAAGGGTTAATGACAAACGAGTTGACCAGCGGTATGGTAGCCCCAAACGAGATCATAAAAGGGTCAACGGGTACAAATACACGAGAGAATAAAATCGTCAATCATATACGAATCATATATACGGGATTTCAAAGACAACCCGACTATTGAACAAGTCCGATTATATATGGACTGTGAACAACCAATCAATAACACTCAAGATGGACGTCACGATATGCCCGATCCGGACATGTGTCCGTATACAAGCCAACCACGGGTATTGATCAGATACACGTCTGGTCTCATACCTAATCAACCTCACGAAGTACGTCTCGTGCGCAAGGTTCAATATGAGGTCGAAACCAACATATGCTACACGTGCCCGTCCTGAAAATCCTACACATGAACGATCATAGCGTATCTGACTCCAGATATGTCACGATGCAACATGACAATGAATCTCGAAGAAACGCATATTCAATAGGATCAGAAGACTTTCCAAAAGAGCAATAATAACTCGATCATGGAAGACCGACACGACCACAACGTCGTATTCCGTCAGACAACAGTTCATAGCATGCTCATCAATGCATATGATAATAGCACATAAACTCCCAAGGCAGCAGCCAAGGGTCACGGAAGCATCTACTCAGGAATACTCCAGACATAGGTGCCATTTAGGTCTTATCCCCTAACACATTTCTATACGGGTACCATATAGGTTTTATCCCCAACACATCAGCCCCACAGATTACAGCTCAAAGAAAGAGCACATCACAAAACGTAACAAACAATGGTGCACACTTACCACATGAAATATCAACACACACATGCAATAATGCAACAGGATGATTATCATAATCTAACAATATTAATTTACCTCAAGCTGGAGACACTAACCTTTCCACGATCAACATCCCTGAACGAATACACAGTTATCCGAATAATCCGAAATGAAGTACATTCCATTACTAATACCAAACCATCATCTCGAGTTCAATATCGGCATGATAACTAACCTTGACATCTAATCTCTCACACAACAGACCAATATAATTCACGTCTCCGTTTCCACTAGGCATCTTTAAAATCATATACCTTATGATTTATCTTAGTCCAAGCATAATATACATACTATCATTCCGATAATTTATATTCCATGATACCATTGCTATATGAATCATAAATGAAATGAAAACGAAATCATTTATTAAACATTATGAACTGAGCAAGCATAACTTGCCTCGATACCGATACGATGAAGTTGTGACCAATCCCGTCATCTTCATCTACAAGCTCCGCATCCCCGACCAAGGTGATTCATGCGTCCTCCAATTCCAATCGCACCACAACGATTAATTACCAATAATCACTTAACGCAACCTAGTGCAATGGTCAATCAACAATACGTTCGATAACAATCAACAACCGATATAACCAACTAATCAAACTCAATGGTTCAATGACATTTCGATCATACGAAACCAAACCATATCAACTCTTAACAATATGAATACAAGCCGAAATTCGATAATCAATAATTCTAACAATGTCTTCAACATTCTTGGTTCCGACTTCAATCTTAATTATGGATTAACACGGCTCATCTCTGTAAATTCATTGGAATAAAATTACCGATTATCATCATGAATAATCATAGGCCAAAATTAACCGTAATCCTTCCCAATTCCATAAAATCACGACATGTATAATTCAAGTGTTTTTCAAGAATATGAATCAATCCATAATCATGTTTGTAGCCGACAAAACGACGTGATTCGGTGGGTTCTATCATCTAACCCATCATTTAATTCTTAATCCAAGCTATTTATCATCATGTTTCTTAACATACGATTCATACAACCTCAAGAATCACAACAACAACACCGTAACCATCATCATACGAGGAAGACATCAACAACAACATCGAATTCGAAATAGAAGAAAAGGATTATCCAACATACCTATTGAAGATGACTAATACCATAAAACACTTGAAGAATCATCAATATCTCTTCTTCTCAAGCTCCAAATCCAAGTCCTTAAGCTCATAATCCACTTAGAAGGACCAAGAATCCATCTTTGGGTGTTGAAGGTCGAAAAACGAAGTGAAATTCCGAAGTGAAATGAAATGACGGGCGTCCACTTATATAAACCTCTAACGCGTTACGTACGTAACACACCAAGGTTAACGTACGTAACTCACTCTTACGTACGCTATCTAACCTTGGTAGCGTACGTAATGATTGTCCAGGTGCCATTGACTCATTTCGTTCACATCCTTACGTACGTAACACATTCTCCATAACGTACGTAATAAGTACGTTGACTTGGTACAGTAACACACCCTCTTAACGTGCGTAATGATACATCCTTAACGTACGTATGGCTCGAAGTTGACTCTCTCGTGCCGAAAGCTGCCGACACCGGGCCCACCTGTCGACCACGGCTCGATCCTGTCCGATTCCCTTCTTAACGTACGTTATGTACCCAACTTAACGTACATTAAGCTTGCTTAGTTACGTACATAAGCTTCATCACTTAACGTACGTAATGGCTTTCATACTTAGCCATTTTTGCTCCTGTCTGTCGTCTCAATATACTGAATACGTACACGCGACATACTAAGTACATATGCTCATTCTGATATGATACTTCTGATGCATGATATCCTTAAACACAACTATCGACCAAGTACGGCAATTGTACAAATACTCATACAGTATATCCGACATCGAAAAACACATCAAGCATGTAATATCCTAGAATTAAAATAACCTCGATAGACATACTGGCACAGCTATCATAGTGCCCAAAATTATCCACCCATACTGTGTCGGTCCCACTCTGTACAGTGCAACTCAGATAAAATAATGCAAAAAATCATAGCGAAATTCTAGGATAGTACATATCTTCCCACTTTAAACAAGTTTCGTCCTCGAAACTTAAAATCCTGTCATAACCCATATCTCAATCCCGAAATATCTTAAGATTATGTCACCATGCTCAAATAATCATCATAAAAACCAAATAACTGAAAGGACACACTTACAGGTCCGTGAAGTCGATGATCTCCCGTGATACTAGCACACGACTCCCATACAAAGTCTCAACACAATAACAACACACCAGCATCGCAAATATAGCAATTTGAAAATATTTCAAAAATTTTGGAACCTCCAAAAATCAGTTCGACTCGAAAGTCAGAAAATCATTTTCAAAAGTCACGCTACTATCGCACCTGTAGAGCCACATAACACACATGCCCGGGTTTTATGAAACCCAAGCTCCGATACCATCTTCTGTAACACCCCCAAAACCGACCGGGGATATTACAGCGCCGTGGGCCCCAAATTTGAACCCACAAGGCTAAAATCATTTTCGCAAATGTTTAAAAATACCAAAAAGGCCAATGACGGTAATGTTTTAAATACTCAAATATTTTCAAAATGTTGTTCTCACTTATCGTCAGAAAATACCATTTGAAAGTGCAAGGCAAAGACGCCAAAAGGGCATTTAGAAAGTAAACACGAGTTGAAAAAAAATACTGAAAGCCATTATAAAATTACACACGCAGCGGATAGAGACATAACTAAATACATTTGCAGCGGAATTTATAAAAAACCAGAAAGAACACTCGAATCCCAATAACCACGCCATAGCCAGTATCACCGGAAAGCTCATCCCTTCACGACCGCTACTAGCTCGAACCCCGAGTACCTAAAAGATAAAGCCCACGATGGGGTCAGCTATAATACTCAACAATGATAACGATCACATCACAAAAACAATACATATCAATGTAATTACAAGGTAAGAATATTTCCAATGTAATCTTACCGACATAACCTTACCAACCCATCACAATCCATATCAAATCAATCCTTACCATAATCCACATCTCATGTCCTTAAGTGACGAATGAATTCAAAGGTAACCATCTGTACTGTATCTGAAACGATACCAATATTCCCAAACATAAACATATCTCCAATATGGAATAATCTGGCCAAGTCCGACTCTGCCCGCTGGATCGCACCATCGGATCTCAATCCCGATAAAACCAATATCACACGGCACATATGTAAACCAACTCTCCCGAGATAATGGCAAGTCCCGAATATCAATACAAAGCATGAATGCTCATACAATCAATAATGGTAAACAATCAATGCATCAAAACGGGAATATCAAGGACATGATAACTCCACACAAGATCGACAAAGGATCAACCACGAACAAGATCAATGAAGGATCAACAACCGGGAATACCAACAATACGGTAAACTCCAACAAGATCAATAAAGGGTCAACAACCGAGAATACCAACGACACGGTAAACTCCAATAAGATCAATGAAGACACAATAACCGACAATACAGACGACATGGTAAACTCCAATAAGATCAATAGAGAGACAATAACCGAAAATACCGACAACATGGTAAACTCCAATGAGATTAATAAATGATCAATAATCGAGAATACCGACGACACAGAAAACTCCAACAGGAATCAATCAATGAGCAAAAACCGAGAATACCAACGGTAAGGAAATTCCCAAAGAAATCAATAAGAATCAATAACAAACGATATTACCAATGATAGACTCCAAACGAGATTAATAAGGGTCAATGAAAATCGAGTTGACCAGTGGTATGGTAGCCCCAAACGAGATCAGAAAAGGGTCAACGGGGACAGATACACGAGCGAATAAAATTGCCAATCATATACGAATCATATATATTGAATTTCAAAGACAACCCGACTATTAAACAGGTCCGATTATATATTGACTGTGAACGACCAATCAATAAGACTCAAGATGGATGTCACGATACGCTCGATCCGGACATGTGTCCGTATATAATCCAACCACGGGTATTGATCATATACACGTCTGGTCTCATACCTAATCAGCCTCACCAAGTACGTCTCGTGCGCTCGGTTCAATATGAGGTCGAAACCAACATATGCTACACATGCCCGTCCTGAAAATCATACTATCATTCTGACAATTTATATTCAATGATACCATTGCTATATGAATCATAAATGAAATGAAAACGAAATTATTTATTAAACATTATGAACTGAGCAAGAATAACTTGCCTCGATACCGATACGATGAAGTTGTGACCAATCCCGTCGTCTTCATATACAAGCTCCGCAGCCCCGACCAAGGTGATTCATGCGTCCTGCAATTCCAATCGCAGCATAACAATTAATTACCAACAATCACTTAACGCAACCTAGTGCAATAATCAATCAACAATACGTTCGATAACAATCAACAACTGATATAACCAACTAATCAAACTCAACGGTTCAATGACATTTCGATCATACGAAACCAAACCATATCAACTCTTAACAATACGAATACAAACCGAAATTCAATAATCAATATTCTAACAATGTCTTCAACATTCTTGGTTCCGACTTCAATTTTAATTACGGATTAACACGGCTCATCTTTGTAAATTCATTGGAATAAAATTACTGATTATCATCACGAAAAATCTTAGGCCAAAATTAACCGTAATCCTTCCCAATTCCATAAAATCACGACATGTATAATTCAAGTGTTCTTCAAGAATATGAATCAATCCATAATCATGTTTGTAGCCAACAAAATGACGTGATTCAGTAGGTTCTATCATCTAACCCATCATTTAATTCTTAATCCAAGGTATTTATCATCATGTTCCTTAACATACGATTCATATAACCTCAAGAATCACAACAACGACACCGTAACCATCATCATACGAGGAAGACATCAACAACAACATTAAAATTCGAAATAGAAGAAAGGGATTATCCAACATACCTCTTGAAGATGAATAATACCATCAAACACTTGAAGAATCATCAATATCTCTTCTTCTCAAGCTCCAAATCCAAATCCTTAAGCTCATAATCCACTTAGAAGGACCAAGAATCCACCTCTGGTTGTTGAAGGTCAAATAACGAAGTGAAATTCCGAAGAGAAATGAAATGACGGGCGTCCACTTATGTAAACTTCTAACGCATTACGTACGTAACACACCAAGGTTAACGTACGTAACTCACTCTTATGTATGCTATCTGACCTTGGTAGCATACGTAATGATTGTCCAGGTGCCACTGACTCATTTCGTTCACATCCTTACATACGTAACACATTCTCCATAACGTACGTAATACGTACGTTGACTTGCTACAGTAACACACCATCTGAACGTACGTAATGATACATCCTTAATGTATGTATGGCTCGAAGTTGACTCTCTCGCGCTGAAAGCTACCGCCGGGCCCACCTGCCGACCACGGCTCGATCTTGCCGATTCCCTTCTTAACGTACGTTATGTACCCAACTTAACGTACGTTAAGCTTGCTTAGTTACGTACGTAAGCTTCATCACTTAACGTACGTAATGGCTTTCATACTTAGCCATTTTTGCTCCTGTCTGTCATCTCAATATACTGAATACGTACACGCGACATACTAAGTACATATGCTCGTTCCGATAACATTCTCATACAATACTTCTGATGCACAATATCCTTAAACACAACTGTCGACCAAGACGGCAATTTTACAAATACTCATACAGTATGTCCGACATCGAAAAACACATCAAGCATGTAATATCCTAGAATTAAAATAACCTCGATAGACATACTGGCACAGTTGTCACAGTCCCAAAATTATCCACCCATACTGTACCGGTCCCATTCTGTACAGTGAAACTCAGATAAAATAATGCGAAAAATCGTAGTGAAATTCTAGGATATTACACTATATCAATAACTTAGCGTATGTAATGCTAGTCCAGAACCGCCTGACCAACAATACGAAGACCTTAACGTACGTAATGAGCCACACTTTACGTACGTTAACAAGCTGCATGGATAACGTACGTAAGGAACACACCCTAACGTACGTAAGGATCCGTTGACTGCAATAGTAGATCGGATCAAAGATACCCGGACCCATCATTTGAAAGCTAACCACGAGGAAGGTTCCCTCCACCTACCTCTCATTACGTACGTAAACATATAGGTTTAACGCACGTAATATCCATCACATAGCGTACATAATGCTACCCATGTGGCGTACGCTATGGATAGCATACTTAGCC
Source organism: Orobanche coerulescens (assembly GCA_033398695.1). NCBI lineage: Eukaryota > Viridiplantae > Streptophyta > Magnoliopsida > Lamiales > Orobanchaceae > Orobanche > Orobanche coerulescens. The sequence goes on from CM065816.1 coordinate 94,968,483, forward strand.
AAAAATCCAAACTCTTCAAGTAACATCCAAATGATGAAACAATACCGACGACAAGCACAAATATTTTGATCCCGAAATATTCTAATACAATATACATTGTATAAGTCCAAAACAACAACACTTGTATAATTCCAAATGAATACGTACAACTCCATAGTGAAACAAAAAAAATATTACCCCCGGATATTACATCTCAGGTCTCCACATACATGACAATCCACAACCTTTTTCCATATAAAAATCACACAGAAAATGAAATTTAAGAGAACAAACAACAAAAAACATTCTCAATAACAGAAATAGAAGAAGATATCACCTACCCACAATAGAAAAATAGTGCTGCTAGCACCTATTCATTGTCTTTACAGATGCACATGGAGAAGCTCAATATACATGCAAAAACATATTCCATGTACAACTAAATGCCTTAAATGAGTACCAAATGAAGACCAGAAAATTCTTTTTTTTTTACAAGAGTATGATGGTACGAACCGGACTGCTTTGTTAGCAAGAGGAGTATCATCTTAACATCTAATTCTTGTTCTGATGTTTTTGCAAGTTCAAACCATTTCCATCTTCCTCTAGTGGACCAAATGGTTGTCTCTTCTTTTCACGTCCATCAACTGTTCTTTTCAATGCCAACATCTCAGAATCAATATGCGACTTTTCCGATAGCTTTCCATTGATCTCATCAGCAAGAACTGCAGCTGGATTCTCAAAAACAACATCTAAGACTTCTGGTCGTTTGCTACTGTACTACCTTACCATTTTTGTTTTAACTTCAGACACAATTCTTTCCATGTGGGCAAGAGGACAAGTAACAGGACAACTCCACAATGCCGCATGTGCAGGCGTTATGAAGTGCATTCAGAAGTTTTCCTTTATCAATCCATAAGCATCGTGTAGTGAGTCTTATTTTTCCTTTCAAAGCATTCTCAAGTGAACCACTTACAGCCTGTGGGCGCATAATATCCATACTGCACGACAGATATAAAAATGACTTCATGTAACAACAAATTCAAGAAAGAAATAAGCTTGGGATTTCTATATTATGTACCTAACCACTATAATGCCATCAGATGTAATTCTCATACTCCCATCAAGATAGAGTTCAGATGACGTGCCAAATGCTTTGTTACCATCACTGTACATCAAATTAGATATTCAAACTTAATCAGCATGATATTAAGTTAGCTACACAATTCCCTCATGTTTACATGATACAGAGATATATATAGAGAGAGAGTGAGAGCGAGAGGGATGGAGCAAGGGATCAAGTCCTTAAATGAAGAAGAAAGGAAGAAATGACAAAGGAAGAGAAGTGAAAGAGTCGCCCGATGAAGAAATGCGATTTCGACCATCACCAACACACGCTCTTTTAAGATTGTAGGAAATCAAGAATATCCACTTGTTCAGCCCTGATTAAAATTTATAACTTATCACACATCAACAATTAAGATGCATCATTTAAGCATTCAAGAGACTATCAATAACAAAAGTTTGATGTTGAAAGGGTAAAATAATTATTTCTAGTTACAACTCAGAGATGGGTAAAAATTTGCAATTCCAACGGGGGAACTGATGCAATCTGGAGCTGGAGTAGAAATTTACCTCCATTTTCCAAGCGAATCGGTGGTAAACAGATATGACCGCCATAGAAGTAACCCTGAGGCTCGACATAACCGCCACCACCAAATATACGAACCTCTTTGATATCTTCCGCACCACCTTCTCCACCACGCCGGCCATCATCGCCGCTGATACTTCCATCCCAGCATGCCCTCCTCCGTTTTCCGCCCCCAAATGTTTCGATTTCTCATCCTACAGCGTAACACAGACCGTCAAATTGGATTTTCTCCTCTTAAGCCTCAAAATACGACGACATTTCTGAAGGAACAGGGAAACCCAAAAATTGGGCTTGATTACCGAGGTGGGCATCAAGTCGAGAAATGGTTCATGCTTGTAATAGACCGTAGTTCTCGATGAGGCAGTGGTGCCGATCGAAATTCTGGCTGCCATAGGATGTGGGAGTGGGATAGTTCTGTGAACAAAGAGAAGGGGATTTGGAAGGGATTAAAGTTGTGGGGAAAGAGAGTTTGTTATGACCACAAGATTTGTAGAGGATGTGATGGGAATTGGGGGCGCCGGTCGACAGCTTCCAGTGATGCGGGGTGATTTATTACTGAACCTTGTAGGTAAATTGGGAAGTGAATGAACGGCGGACAGGAGAATAATAAATCAAGTCCGCAAATGAAGAAGAAAGGAATAAATGCCAAAGGAAGAGAAGTGAGAGTCGCCCGATGAAGAAATGCGATTTCGACCATCACCGACATATAAGATAGTATATGTATATATATAACTTATATTTATTTTTCCTACTTTTATATATATATATATATATATATATAGAAGATATACGATACGAAATGTATTTGCCGGTTGGCTGGTCAACGGTTGAGCTGTGAGAGAGTTGAGAGAAAGAGTTGGGAGTGAATAATTGAAATTTGACCTGCTTAATTGTAATATTTGGATAAAGATTGAGCCCGCCTATTTAATTGACTAATATTCGGATAATCATTGAGCTCACCTATTTTTTATTGATTTTTAGAGATCAACGGCTACACATTTTTTAAAGACCAATGGCTACACCGACTTCAACATTACCGTAGATACTGAACAACGTCTACCGTAACAGTGATTTATAGCAATGCTAACACCGAAAAAAAGTGTAGGCCTAGATCACTTTCAAGGCATATATGGTTACACTTTTGCTTGTAACATTGAAAAAAGCATTGTTAAAGCCCATATATGGTGCAGTGCTTATGAGAAGATGGATATAGGGAAGATATCTCATTATCAATCACAACAAGTACATCACAAAAGAAGAGAATATGTGTGAGTACTAGACAATTCTTCGCCTATAGATTTCACGATAGAGATGGGGAAGAGTGTGCGATATTATCCTCAAGAAGATTGACCCAATAATTAATTGTGGATTCATATACCATTATAGAATCAGGAAGATTGACATGGGTTAAGCTTAATCAGAAAACTCTCTGTTGTGAAATTTACAAAGGACTTGAGGCTGCATTTTACCGTGGTGAGACAAACTTAGCAACTCAAGGTTTACCAGTAGTATTGCCATCCTCATACACTGGAAGTCCCCGATACATGATTCAGCACTTTCAAGATGCAATGACAATATGTGTGTGGGCTGGATTGTAACACCCCCAAATCTCATTGGGTCATTACAGTGTCGTGGACCCCACACCAGGAGACCCACCAGGCGAACACGACTAAAATACAACAAACTGACCAAAAGGGGAAACTCAGTCCCTACTATGACATCCGACATACTATTACGATATGGAATTTTAACGACAAAAGTGGGCCTACATGGCCAAAATAAAAATACAACAACATCCACGAGCCTCGCTCGGATAATACAACAATGACCACAACTGACGAAACTGGAGTACTCCAAACTATCTAACCGACATGAACACCAAAACATCTCGGACTAGTATCGCTCGAATGCCTCGTCGCCAACGTCATGCCCCTGTGTCTCAAATCTCTCCTCGCAAACACCTAAAACATGAAAACATGTTCCGCCCCCACGGGTCATTCATCCAGATAATGAATATCAAATGCATGCACAACATGATATGCATCCAAAGGCATAATAAACGGTACAAAAATGGCAATACGAGATGCTCACAAACCAAGGTAAGAACCGAGCATTCATGAAATACTATGCCCACATCATACGATCAATGCCTGCTCAACAGGTTAGAACACAAGTGCCCAACGGCGAATCATCAATATAGAACACAACAATGAAATAACCCAAAGGTAAACCAAACCAACGCTGACTAGATACAAATCACAGTGCCTGAAGGCTCCAACAGAAATAGCAAAATATCACAATGGCCTGAAAGCCCTCAGCCGAAGCTGCCACAATATTGCAATGGTCTGAAAACCACTCACCCGAAGCTGCCAATCATCACAATGGCCTGAAAGCCGAACAACCCGAAGCTGTATCTCATCAAAATACGGATATCAAAGAAACAAACCCGACTGTCGAATATACCCCTCGGTGTATGAATAACCAGTCTCAAATCGTCGGACATATCCAATACAACATGGACTATGAACGATCAAAACAATAAGGCTCAAGAGGGACATCATAGTACGCCCGATCCGGAAATGTGTCCGTGCACATGTCCACCCCGTATATGGAATCCAGAATATACGTGGGACAATGTACCTAATTAGCCTCACAAACTACATATCGTGTGCATGGTCCAATGCGGAAACATCCACGCATGACCATCGTGTGCCTGGCTAAAAATCCTACACATAACCAATCGGCACGCAGATATGATTCCAGATATATCACGATGCAACATGACAATGAAACTCAAAGGATAACAGATCCAATACGGATCAAAAGACTCACCAAAGTGAACGATGACACACGGATAATGAAAGATCGACGCGACCAAAAATATTCAAAACAACCATCCTGGGATCACAATCCCCAAGGACCGATTAACGCGATCAACAATCACAACACAACAATACTGGAATCCTCAACCCTTAATGATCACAAAATTAATGAGTTTACAAGAATGATAGTGTGCTGCCTTGAGTCGGCCAACACGTCAACAATAACTCATGGATGGGCACTGTCCTCGGCGATCCCAATTCAAATACCTCGACTGCCTTAGAATGGCCAATCGATAACGACACGATGTATGGGAACTCTCTTCGATAATCCCAATTCAATATCTCGATTACCTTAAAATGACTCATCCATAACAACGACACAACGAAGGCGAACTATCCTCGATAATCCCAATTCAATACCTCGATTACCTTAGAACGTCCAATCGATAACAACGATACAATGGATGGGAAATGTCTTCGACAGTCCCAATTCAATGCATCTATTACCTTAGAATGGTCAATCGATAACAACGATAGAACGGATGGGAAATGTCTTCGACACTCCCAATTCAATACATCGATTACCTTAGAACGGTCAATCAATAACAACGATACAACGGATGGGAAATGTCTTCGACAGTCCCAATTCAATACATCGATTACCTTAGAACAGTCAATCGATAACAACAATACCACGGATGTCTCGACACCATCAATCGATTACCGATAACGAAGATGATAATCGAATACGTCAATGCCTTCAATCGGCCAATACAACATCAATAACGAAGTACCAATATCAATTACAATGATCACAACTATGTCTTAAATCGACATCAATATCAACAACAACAATCGATACATCGATACCGCGAATCGTCTATCGACAACAATATTACCAACGAGTATCGCAATGCATTGAACCGGTCATTTACGAACAACAATAACATTTGGCATAACTTGCCGAAGGGTGTCGTATCAAACAATCCCCTGATATCAACATAATCAGAAAGAGACCGAGTCTCGAATACACACATTCATACACATATATGATAACATTAATCTCATTGACTAGTACAAGTATAAAACTTGCCTCAAACCGAAGGCGATAAAGTCCTTCCAGGATCAACGTCCTCCCACAAAACGTCGAACAGCATCTTTCGACGATCACAAACACTCGAACAACCTTGAATGAAATACAATTCATTCAATAACACAAAATCAATAGAAAACAACACCAAGGACAACCCAATTCGATCACGAATCGATTAAACTCCAAAAATGCATCAAGCGACCTCAAATCACAAGATTATCAAATACTATTGTTACAAGATAGATCAACAACAAATGGTTCACAACCACAATACCATAATACAAATTAAGTCAAACATCAGTCCGAAAATCAAGGAAAATACAAATCAATGCTACATCTCAAATGTAACCGAAATCAACATCCTCCAAATCATCGAGCTCCTAGATATCATCGACTCGAGGAAGACCCAAACCTGAACTCGCTGCTCCTCCTCGGCTGTCCTTACCTCCGACTCCCGAATCCTGATAGGACCCCTTGGATGAAGTACGAACTGGAGTAACAAAATCTCTTGAGGCCCGTGATCTCTCTTGAGACCTACTAGCATTAGAACTCCTGCAGTATTTATGAAGGTATCCCTGCTCCCCACATGAACGACAAACAAAAGTCGTCACTGTACAATAGGTACTAATGTGCCCCGCTGAATCACAGTTAAAGCAAACAATGGTCGAACTCATCGTCTGAGAAGAAGATGCTTTCCCAACACAAATACGACTAGAGAATGACCTCTTGGACGTCGGAGCCCAATGTCCCTCTGAATGAACCGGCATCCTAGTTCTCTCACCACAAGAAACTGAAGGGTTCTTCTGCGCAAGCTCCTTGATCAAAGGCTCTGCTCCAAGAGCCTTCTCAACGAATTCACCAAGTGAATTACAATTGTGGTTGAACAACTGCATCTTCAACTACGGGTTTAGCCTCTTGTAAAAATACTCGATCTTATCCGCCTCAGTACGGAAAACAGACGAAGCAAACTGAAGAAGTCCTTGAAACTTTTCAGTAATAACAATAACACCCTCGTCCTCGACGAATTCTGGGTTCAAAACCTCTGACAGCTTGGCTTCACGAAGTGGATTCGGATAATACCTCTCTAACATGAGATTCTTGAACTCGCTCCAAACATAATCACGATCGGTGAGTTTCACAGAAAGCCACCAAGAATAAGCACCCTTACTCAGATAGTAAGCCGCGATTGCCACCTTACTCTCCTCCGACACTGAACCACATCGAAGAGTTTATCGAAATGTTCAAGCCAATGAACAAAGTCAGCTGGTTCCGACGAAACCTCAATAATAGGCGGCCTCTGACGAGAGATATCGCCAAAAATCTGACTCACTCCTCCAGTCTGCCCATGAAACGACACCTGGAATCCCTGCTGCGGTGGACCACGAACCATCGAGGACCGCATGCTCTCCACTATCTGCATCATCTGAGTCATCTGGGCCATCATGCCCCTCATAGGCAAGAAAAGGTCTATGTGTCCACTCTCAGTCTGATCGACTTCCCGAGCATGACGTCCCGACGGAGAATCGGTCACGTAGTTCGCACCACCGACCGAACACTGATCCGTGTCGGCACCCACATGCGCATAGACATGAGGATTTGGGTTCTGGCTCGCGCTGTAACCTCTACCCCCTATGACACGTCCTCGGATTCTTCTTTCCATACTGAGAATAACGTCCGATCATGAACAAGGCTCAAATACGCCTCACCGGCCAATCCAAAATGCTAAGCCAATAGCCAAACACGAGTATACATACTCAACAGATCAATAATCACATCAATCATGCTAATCATAGACAACACAGAACGATACAACGGATGGTAAAGGTCTTCGACAGTCCCAATTCAATACATCGATTACCTTAGAATGGTCAATCGATAACAATGATATAACGGATGGGAAATGTCTTCGATAGTCCCAATTCAATACATCGATTATCTTAGAACGGTCAATCGATAACAATGATACAACGGATGGGAAATGTCTTCGAAAGTTCCAATTCGATACATCGACTACCTTAGAACGGTCAATCGATAACAACGATACAACAGATGGGAAATATGTTCGACAGTCCCAATTCAATACATCGATTACCTTAGAACGGTCAATCGATAACAACAATACCACAGATGTCTCGGCACCTTCAATCGATTACCGATAAAAAAGATGATAATCGAATACGCCAATGCCTTCAATCGGCCAATACAACATCAATAACGAAGCACCAATATCAGTAACAATGATCACAACTATGTCTTAAATCGACATCAATATCAACAACAACAATCGATACATCAATACTGCAAACCGGCTATCGACAACAATATTACCAACGAGTATCGCAATGCCTTGAACCGGCCATTTACGAACAACAATAACATTTGTCATAACTTTCTGAAGGGTGTCGTATCAAATAATCCCCTGATATCAACAAAATCATAAAGAGACTGACTCTCGAAATGATACACACATTCATACACAAATATGATAACATTAATCTCATTGACTAGTACAAGTATAAAACTTGCCTCAAACCGAAGGCGAGAAAGTCCTTCCACGATCAACATCCTCCCACGAAATGACGAACAACGTCTTCCGACGATCATAAAAACTCGAACAACCTTGAATGAAATACAATTCATTCAATAACACAAAATCAATAGAAAACAACACCAAGGACAACCCGATTTGATCACGAATCGATTAAACTCCACAAACGAATACCATAGTCCTCAACTATGAATTCTAACATCCTCCAACACCTCAATGATTGATATGATCAAACATTCTTAACACTTGTTAAAACAATTCAACAAGAATCACTTAAGAACAACATCAAATTGATCCTCCTACAATGATAATATTATCAATATTATCACTATCACCTCAAGAACATCACCAACACAACAAACATGATGTCTAAACAATAATCAATCACCAATTCATCATGAATTTGGATTAATCAACAAGATTAAATCAACCATTTCAAGATTATGATAATCATTACATAATTCATCATAATTCCTTACAAAAAATGGTTAAAATCTCCCCAAGAAACACAACATCAACACCAATCATATCAAGACTATGCTAATCATATAACAATCTTAACATGATCCTTCCTAGACATGATTGTAACCTCCAAACATTCTAAAACATCAAGAACAACTCCTCCTCAAACCACAATCATCATGTTCTTCATCATAAGTTATAGAAACTCATCAAGAATCATGATATACTCCAACAATCACCAATTATACGAGTGTTGCTACCCAAAATATTATCCGGAGATATATATTGCTGGAATGGATGGATAGCAAACAAATGCAAGAGCACTTACGTGAGAAAGATAAATAACACAAGATTTGCCGGGGTTGTTAGTCCCGGGCTTGAATGCTCTCGCGAGATATTATTAATACTAATATTCGGGGATACAAGTACTAATGTAAGAATACAATTACAATGAGTGTAAAGATTCTTGTTATCTTAGCTAGTGAGCGTGCAGATTGCCGGAAGAACTAGATTTGATGCTCTGTGAGTTCTTGTAACAAAGGAGATGAACAGTCGCGGCGGTGAGGGATCGACAGTCTCTCACGGCGAGTATTAGCTGGATGCTTGAACTCCTGAGCTTATGAATCTCTTGGAATCTGCCTTGTGGAGACTTCTTTCCTATGCCGATCGTCTTTTGGACGAGAGATTCGGAGAGAGAAGTCCTGAGATGGATTCCGGCGAGAAAGCAGGGAGCTTGATAGTATGTGTGTTCTACTGTATTTCCGTGAACGAATTCGGAATGAAGGTGAATGAATCGTGAACCCTTTTCCAGTAGGAGTAGGTTCTCTATTTATAGGACTTGGATATGCCGGGCGATCGCCTTTTCTATATTATAATAATCGGGCGATCGTCTTTTAGCACATGGGCTTGTTCCCTTAAAGTCCGCGGTATTCTTGTGACAGGCATGCAGTCGATGGAGAACTGCACGCGTCTGAGTTCTTTGTCACGGCGGTCCCACTGACAAATTTCGGCGCGCCTGTCGGTAGGTGAGGTAGGTGACAGGCTGGGGTCAAAGGTCTTGTCTGTCAGCGCCTTTTGTGGATCTGCACGTGGGTGCTGTTCTGAGATCCAGTCTTCGATGACTTTGACGGGCAATCACCTTTGTTCGGGCGTAGGCCGATTGTCCTTAGACGGACACTAGAGTCGATCGCCAGATGCCAAAGGGCGATCGCCTTGGGAGTCGATCGCTAGGTACCTGATAGTGGTCTGGTTTCTTCGATTAGGCGAGCTAGCCATAGTTTGACTGGTGTTGACTTGGTTGCTCGGCCTTATAGTCGATCGCCTGTCGGGATGAATAAATCTTGACACAACAATTGCCCCCCAGCTCGCTCCTGTGTTGGAAACATGGGGTGAGGTGGTTCTCTTGGCGATCGCTGAACATTTGACGAGTGACTCTGTGTTTAACCAGGCGCGATCGTCTTTGGTGATATATTCGAGTTTGGGCCGGACACAGTGGTCGCTAAACTGCACGGGAAAAGGCAATGGGCGTGGAAAGTCTCCGCGCACGTGTCGGGCTTCTGCTGGAGGATATCAACAGTCATTAATGACTCCTCGGCTGACGCGTCCTTGAAAAGATGCGTACGCGGGTTTCGAGGGAGTCAATAAATGCGACGTTTGGGATCCGACCCCTGAGATTTTCCCTTATTGCAAACGAGTCCCTGCCATCTCCTATAAAAGGGCGCAGTGTTGCAGTCTTCGTCCTCACGTGCACTTACTGGAGAAAGAAGGACTTGCTGAAGACTTTTCTGAAGATCTTAGCACCGATCGTCGTTCGATTTCATCTTTAGGTAAGAAAAAATTCTTTTCTCCTTTCTTTCTTTGAGAATGGCCGGAACGTCATCATCACATGGAGTGGGTACGATTCCTTGGCCAGGACATCGGCGTCAGGAGGACCTTCTTCCGACTTCCACGAGACGGCGGCGAGGCTATTACAGCCGAATCGACCTGTGAGATCTAGGCTTTATTTAATGAAGCCGACGTCGCTAAAGCGAGCTGCTGAAGGCAGACGATCGCGAGATAGAGAGAGATCGCGATTAGGGCCTCTTGAGCAAGACATAGCGCTTTGCCGGCCTATAAGGCTTTCGCTGAGATTATGGAGAAGTTGGCCGGTCTGTCTCCGAGATTCGATTTCTGGGGATACTCGGTCGCCTACCCTTATCAGCTTCCCAAACGGTCGCAGTACCGGGCTGCGCAGCGATCTTTGTGGTCGCTTGGCTAAATCCGGAGTTCGGCGACCAGGAAAGATCTGGCCGTCTGGAGGACGAGGTTCCATGTTCCTTCAGATGTGTATATATTCGCGCCAGCGGAGAATGAGCGAGCCGATCAGCCTCCGGTGGGTACGGACACCGTGAATGAGGCGATTATGGAGGTCGGGCTGTGCTTCCCTCTATCTTTTGCTGTCTCCCACTTGCTGGCCGCTTGGAACGTGGCGCCACTTCAGCTGACGCCGAACGCTTGGCTCTAAAGTATCTGCACTCTCACTCTTTTCGGCGGTCACCGCCTGTACCGCCTCCCATCGCCGTCGGAGATGAACTATTTGTTCAAGCTGACGGCTCAGAAAGGGTCGGTCGGAGGTTACCATATTCAGGGCCGATCTGGTCGGGTAATCCTCGGAGTTCCAAATAAGGCACGGGGCGATCCGATGAAGTGGTTCTGGGTCGCCGGCAAGTGGAGGGCTTCTGCGAGCGACAATCCTTCGGGCGAGCTGGAGATCCCTACTGAGTTTCGGGAGAGGAATCCCGGTAAGGGTTTAGACTCTCCCTTCGTTCGGATGCGTTTTGGACTGATCTAATTTGATTTCGGTTTTGCAGGTTTTCACATTCCGGCGGTCGAGGAGCTGCCCTTTGATTTCCTGGTTGTCTGGGAGCGGATACGGAGCTTGTCGGACGACGACCTTGACGCTAACCGGATCAATAAGGAGAGTCGTTGGTTGTCGGCTCGGCTATTCCGTTTCCCGAGACATATCTCGGTACCAGGTATGAGTTTCTGTGACCTTCACTTCCTAGGCGATCGCCTTACTTGAGGAAAGTATCTGACTGTTGATCGATCGTCTTAACTGTAGAGGTTCGCTTTCCTTGCTTTTTGGAGCCCCCGCCGGAGATCGCCATGTCGAATCCTGGAGTTCTAGGCCGTCTCCTCCACAAAAAGTCGTCTCGGGCCCCACCTGTTGCGTTGCCAATTGTTCCGGAGGCGGAACCTCGCGTGGAGCCGATCGTGGCTGAGGAGGGAGAGGGGCTTCGAACGAATCGCAAAAGGTCGAGGCCGGAAGAAACTCCGGTTCTTGCCCCCGCCAATGAGGTGCCGATCGCCGCGCCTCCGATCACCGTTCTCGCTCCGGAGAATGAGCCGCCCTCTGCGGCTTTTATGCGAGAGATGGCGATCGCTGACGCTGAGACTCATCGAGGGAAACCGTATTTCGGTCGCGACCCCGAGAGGGCTGAGAGGTAGATTGCATTTTTGGGTTGAAACTTGCATTTGCGTAGGAGTTGTGTTAACTTTGTTGTTTTGATGTAGGATCCGTCGCACAGATCCATCTTGCCCGCCGATGGTGTTGGATTTCTTAGCCAGCCGATCTCCTCGCCAGTCCTGTGACATCCCCCAATACGTCAGCAAGGCCGCTTCTGCTCTACCAAAGGCCTGGACGACCGATCTAGATGCGATCGCTCGTCAGCGATCGGGGAGTACGATGCAGGCTGTTCTCGCCCTTTCTCTCTAGACGGCGACCATGGCTGTCCAGGATGCGCAGGAGTTTGAGGGGCGACCTTCCACTATTCGCCTGCAAGCGGATCTCGAGGCGGCTCGGAAAGAGAACGCCGAGTTCGCTGATAAGATCGTGGCCATGGAGAAGGACTATTTGGAGGCAGCCAAGCGGGCGAGCCATGAGCTTGAGCTGGCGAGGAAGGAAACCGAGTTGTCTCGTTTGGCGGTTGACCGATTTCGGGACCGGATGCTGAATGCCGTCCGGGCGCAGAAGGTTGCTGAGGAGGAGGCCGATCGTCAGAAGGTGACGATCGCTCGGTTGACTAGCGAGCTGACGGAGTCAAGGGAGAAGGTAGCTGCAAGGGAGGCCGAGCTCCAAGGGTCGCAACAGGCGATGGCGGAGCTGAAAAGAGAGGTAGAGGCGACCAAGGCTGATCCCTTTCAAAACTTGGAGTTTGTCAGCGAATTCGCCTATTATATGGCGTTCGCCGACTCGATCCGAGCAGCTAAGAAGGGAGGTTTGGAGGTCGGGCCTCTTGCTGAGAACTTCAAGGCGTACGCGTTGGAGCATCCTCTCTATCCTGCTTTCTCCTTTCCGATTTTGGACCTCTCGGAGCTTGGCGTGGATCTGAGCTGGTATCTGACTCCGGCGAACATCGTTCATCCTGACGACCTGGAGGACGGGGAGGTCGCTCCAGCTGGGAAGGACCACGAGTTGAGCCGGCCAGTGGCGAAGGCCAAAGTGAGGCTTGAGGCTCTTCGCTCTAGCTTGCTTGTTTTAGCTTTTTGTCTTGTATTTTTGTAGTTTTCTCTTTGTAGCATTTTGGTCTTCGGGCGACCATGTATTTTGATCCTTCAAGCAATGAAATGAATGTTTGATTTTCTGACTTATCACTTGAATGATTGTTATTTTTGAGTCTTTGTTTGACTTTGTACAAATGTGTGAGGAGAGATCGTTGCGAGGGTAGTTCCAAATGAATTGACAAACTCATAAAGATAACTTTTACAACAAATTCGATCACTGCACAACATCTGAAAATTGACGACCTCCGTATGTGGTTGAATAGGGACGATCGTCGTATAGGTAGTCCGCACTCTTCCCCCTTGTTTTTATTCACTTAGTGGAAGTAAGGGGATGAAAATAATTCGTTGAGTGAGCGGTCTTCAACTTTGTCGAATCCTCGAGGACGGTCGTCCGTCTTGAGGAACCGTGCACGATCGCGGAGTTCGATGGACCGACTCCCTGATCATGTCTTGATGCGCGAAGACATTGAGTGTCTCGTGACTCATTTTATTATGAGGGTCCTCTGTTAGGCTGCGCCTCGCCTCGTATTTAAACGAAGGGCGTGCGGTCTCGGTCTAGAGGAGTCCTTGCGCGGGGTAGCGTCGGATGATTCAACTCCACGCCCGCGGCTTGTTTAGCTCTGCTTCCACCTCGGCCCACCATGAATATGGCGAACCTCGATGGTGTACGTTGAGACGGGGGTTGTGGCACGTCGCATTGTCCGGGTTCACCACGTTAAATGATGAACCTTTGAGGGCGAGCGATCGTGTCCACTGATTAATTTTGGAGGGCTCTCAGACTACGCCGGCCTCGTATTTAAACGAATGGCGCCCAAAGGGACCTTGCATGGCCTAAGCAGTCGGTTCCATCGACCACCAGGACCATGGCTGCACTCTTCCACCTTGGATCGTCATGTAGATGCCGACCTTCGACGGTGTACGTTGTGCGGGGGAGGCGATCTCGTGCCTTAGTCCATCATGTTAGATGGTGAACTGTAGATGGCGAGCGAGTCCTCCAGTTTCCTAAATAAGGATGGAGATCGGGGAGACTTCCGAGGTTCCCTTCTCTTGATTGAAGCATGTAGAGACGGTCGCCGAGGTTGATCCAGGGGTCGGCTCGTATGAGCTACCCAACCTGTTTTGTGTTCGACTCAGACGATCGTGTATAGAGATTGGTAGGGGCTTCGGCTAAGCCAATAAGCTATCCAACTTGCCTTCCTCGAACAATCTCCAGAGCTGTTTGAGGAGGTCGCGGCATCGGTTGGTGCTGTGGCCGGGACTCTTATGGTAGGCACAATGTTGATTGTTGTCCAGGTGACCGTGGTCCCTTATCGCCTTTGGCTTTTTGAGCTTTTTGTGCCCCTTGATGGCATAGAAAATATGTGCCGGAGTTCGGTTGAACATATGGAGGAGATGGGCTTCCATGTCCTCGAAGGCCTTGAGATCTCCGGGTGGCTTGGCGATCGCCTTCTTTACTTTGGCGATTGCTATCTTCTGGATAGGAGGTGGCGTTTCCTCGCCTAGGTGGAGGGTGAGTAGCCTTCGCCTGGCCAGAAAGTTGGCAGACTTAGCACGGAAGATCGCGTAGGTTGGGGGAATATCCTTGGTGAGATGTCTAAACATGGGAGAATGACCGTAGAATCCCCCCATGACCGAAAAGAGAGCGAGCTCGTCACTGACGGGTTCGCCGGTGAGGATGATTTCGTCTACTCGGTCAATGTAATCTGCGTCGGTTTCGTCTTTCCCCTGCCTGATTTTCATCACGCGGTGAGGGCCTTCTGCTCTGGCGACCTTGTTGGCGAAGTCTGACGTGAAGTCATTCGCCAGTTTCTTAAAGGAGGTGATTGATCGTGGTGGTAGTGAGGCGTACCACCTATGGGACAGCTCGCCCAATGTTAACGGGAAGATACGACACTTGGTTGCATCAGATGCCCCACACCCAGTCATGTAGATTCGGAATTTACTCAGGTGGGTTTTGGGGTCCGATCTCGGGATCTAACCCTCAAAATTTCTATACCTACCGTCCCGAAGAACACTCACTGTTTTCGGGGCATATACTTGAAGTGACACTCACTGCGCGTCAAAGAAAACCTTCAGAATCATGACATCTGCCGGTACCTCGAAGAAAGCCACTCTCCGAACCGCCGGACACCATATCCCGGCTCAATACGAACCCCAGCCGACGGCCGGGGGAAGTCGCAGCAACGCGAGACTCTCGATCCCGCACCCGAGAGATGGCCCCGACCTCTCACTCGACCAGTTCCAAACCGAGGAACAAATCGAGGAGGCTATGGCCATCCTAGAGGAGCGACGGAGAGAATGCGCGTCGCCCGCAATAACTCCCTCGATCGTCCGCCGCATGGAAAAATGGAAGTTCAATGGGCTACTGGGCGAGCGATCGCCAGAAAGCCCCAATTCGCGAGAAAGGGCTCTCGCACGACCGGACGGATCCGTGTTCAATCGCTTGGGGCGCGACCCATCCTAGCGACCGGGGCATTCTGTTTCCAACCACGAAAAGACGGAATCCAAATCCGTCACCATGAGTTCAGCCTACTCAACTTACGGCGACGCAGTCGGCCGTCGACTCCCGCCCGATCGCGGTGGATCGATTTTCGATCGCCTCGGCTCCGCTCCGAGCGCCCGAGCATAGCGGCCGAGCCACGGCGATGGCCGCTATACAACGCCAGCTCGACGAGATGAAAGCACTCTTGGACACTGGGGCAAGCGCCAGCAAAAAGATCACCGGGCCGACCGAGCCACTCGCGGTCCACATCAAGCTTGCCCCCATACAACCAACGATCGCTCCTCCAGCGCCAATTGTGCTACCCAAAATATTATCCGGAGATAGATATTGCTGGAATGGATGGATAGCAAACAAATGCAAGAGCACTTCCGTGAGAAAGATAAATAACACAAGATTTGCCGGGGTTGTTAGTCCCGGGCTTGAACGCTCTCGCGAGATATTATTAATACTAATATTCGGGGATACAAGTACTAATGCAAGAATACAATTACAATGAGTGTAAAGATTCTTGTTATCTTAGCTAGTGAGCGTGTAGATTGCCGGAAGAACCAGATTTGATGCTCTGTGAGTTCTTGTAACAAAGGAGATGAACAGTCGCGGCGGTGCGGGATCGACAGTCTCTCACGGCGAGTATTAGCTGGATGCTTGAACTCCTGAGCTTATGAATCTCTTGGAATCTGCCTTGTGGAGACTTCTTGCCTCTGCCGATCGTCTTTTGGACGAGAGATTCGGAGAGAGAAGTCCTGAGATGGATTCCGGCGAGAAAGCAGGGAGCTTGATAGTATGTGTGTTCTACTGTATTTCCGTGAACGAATTCAGAATGAAGGTGAATGAATCGGGAACCCTTTTCCAGTAGGAGTAGGTTCTCTATTTATAGGACTTGGATATGCCGGGCGATCGCCTTTTCTGTATTATAATAATCGGGCGATCGTCTTTTAGCACATGGGCTTGTTCCCTTAAAGTCATGGTATTCTGTGGCAGTACATGCGGTCGATGGGGAGCCTGCATGCGCCCTGAGTTGCTGTCACGGGCGGTCCCACTGACAACTTTCGGCACGCCTGTCGGTAGGTGAGGTAGGTGACAGGCTGGGGTCAAAGGTCTTGTCTGTCAGCGCCTTTTGTGGATCTGCACGTGGGTGCTGTTCTGAGATCCAGTCTTCGATGACTTTGACGGGCGATCACCTTTGTTCGGGCGTAGGCCGATTGTCCTTAGACGGACACTAGAGTCGATCGCCAGATGCCAAAGGGCGATCGCCTTGGGAGTCGATCGCTAGGTACCTGATGGCGGTCTGGTTTCTTTGATTAGGCGAGCTAGCCATAGTTTGACTGGTGTTGACTTGGTCGCTCGGCCTTATAGTCGATCGCCTGTCGGGATGAATAAATCTTGACACAACAACGAGTAAAAAAAACAACAACATCATCATCATCATGCTCGAAAATCACTTGTAGAACAAGAGATTGAGAGAACTTACCAATGAGGAAGAAGAAGAACTCTCCAAACACCAAAGGAGCACCAATAAGCTTCCAACTCCAAGCTCCAAATCAAGTTATGATGATCAAAAACTTGTCGGAAGAGGCTAAATATCAAGAACAAGTCCAGATGGACGGTTCTAGGGAGAGAAAGGAGGTTTTGGTTCGTGAAGAAATGAAATACGAAACCAAAATATATAAATTGACAAGCTCATTACGTATGCTATACACCAAGCATAACGTACGTAAGGGCCATTACGTACGCTACATCATTAACTTAGCGTACGTAATGCAAGTCCAGAACCGACTGACCAACAATATGAAGACCTTAACGTACATAAACAACAACCATTTACGTACGTTAACAAGCTACATGAATAACGTATGTAAAGCTCACATCCTAACGTACGTAAAGAGCCCGTTGACTGCAATAGTAGATCGGATCAAAGATACCCAGGACCCACCATCCGAAAGCTAACCACGAGGAAGGTTCCCTCCACCCACCTCTCATTACGTACGTAGATATATAGTTTTAACGTACGTAATACCCATCACATAGCGTACGTAATGCTACCCATGTAGTGTACGCTATGACTAGTATACTTATCCAAAAATCCAAACTCTCCAAGTAACATCCAAACGACGAAACAATACCGACGACAAGCATAAATATTTCAATCCCGAAATATCCTAATAGAATATACATTGTATCAGTCCAAAACAACAACATTTGTACAATTCCAAACGAATACGTACAACTCAACAGTGAAACGAAAAAAAAAAATTTACCCCCGAATATTACATGGATATCCTGATTTGTTTATAACCTTGACGTGCAACCCTAAATGGCCTGAAATTTCTTGATATTTAGATAGAAAGGGTCTGAACCCTGAAGATTGTCCAGATATTGTTTGCAGAGTGTTTAAGATGAAACTAGATGGAATAATCAAGGATTTGCGAAAAAATCGGGTATTTGGTCGCGTTAAAGCAGGTAATTTTGTTTCCATAATTCTTTTATAATTATATGCATGTGTGTACATTTATATATACTAGATGTCCTTTCATGCGATGCACGAAATAAAATACTAAATATTTAATTATATTAATAAAATTTGATTAGATTTTAACATTATTGTAAAATAATATTAAAACTTTAGAAATAAAAATAACAAAGAGAGAGTTTTTGATTGGTAGATAAAAGTCTATGATGGAATAAATTCCATCATCCTTTTTTCCTCTAAGTTTTCAAAACTAAATAATATGAAAATAACATGTGATTTTCAAAGTTTTATTATAACTATATTTTAACAGTAAAGTTACATGACTCAATTTATATTGCATCAACTGTTTCTAATATCCATGCAATTGTATATATAGTTGAATTTCAGAAGCGAGGTTTACCGCATGCACATATATTGTTGTTTCAGAATATCCTCAGTGCTTTGTATGGAAACAACAAGGCAAGAAATGGGTTCATAGAAGCCAAGGTTTTTCTTTAGGATGACCCTACTATGTGCCGCCAGGAGCTGGCGATTCTTATTATCTTAGATGTTTGATCAATGTTATTCGTGGAGCTAAATGTCATGATTATATAAAAATAGCACATCATATACAGTATGAGTCATATAGAGATGCGTGTTACGTATTTGGTCTTTTGGAGGATGATTCTGAGTATATTGATGGATTAACTGAAGCAAGTTTTTGGGCGTCTGCGCATTCTTTACGTACTATGTTTGCAACTTTGTTGACAGAGAATTATATGGGCAGACCAGAATTTGTTTGGGAAAAATGTTGGGAATATTTGGCAGACGATATTCTGTACAATCAAAGAAAATTTTATCACAAACAAGGTATATTTTAATAATTATGTTTTTTTTGTTAATATTCAATGTTTACTATTGTCATATTCAATTATATATACTGAAATAATTTTATTATATTAAATTGTAGATCTAAGGTTAACAGATGCTCAAATTAAGAACCTTGCTCTCATTGAAATTGAGTCTTCACTGAGAAGGTGTGGAAGTAGTCTGAGAAACTTTGAAACAATGCCTTTGCCTGACTTCAATGATATTTAATCATATCAAAACCGATTGTTGTTACATGAGGAATTGCAATATGACAGGTCCTTACTAGAGAAGGAGCTACAAGAGCTCCTCCCAAAGTTGACAGACGAGCAACGCATTGTCTTTGATAAAATAATGGATTCAACAGAGGCAGACAGGGGTAAAACTTTTTTTCTTTATGGTTATGGAGGTGCTGGTAAAACTTTTCTTTGGAGAACTTTGTCTGCGGCAATAAGATCTAAAGGTGATGTTGTCTTGAACGTCGCTTCATGTGGAATAGTATCATTGCTTCTTCCAGGAGGTCGAACTGCTCACTCTCGCTCCAAGATTAGTTTAACTCCACATGAAAAATCATCATGCAATATCAAGCTTAGCAGCGAGTTGGCTCAATTGATTGTGAAGGCAAAGCTCATTATATGGCACGAGGCTCCAATGATGCACAAATTCTGCTTTCAAGCATTGGACAAAAGTATGAAGGATGTGATGAAGTGCGTTGACATCGAAAATTCTACAAAGCCATTTGGTGGTAAGACAATTGTGTTTGGTGGAGATTATCGTCAAATACTTCCAGTTATACCAAAAGGCCGAAGACAAGATATAGTAAATGCAACTATTAACGCATTTTATATCTGGAACTCTTGCGAAGTTCTTCGGTTGAAAAAAATATGAGATTGCAAAGTGTCAGTTCAGAAAGTGATGCTACTGCTTTAGCTGAATTTTCAGAATGGTTACAAGATATTGGAAATGGAACAATTGGAGAAGGAGCAGCGGATCTTACATGTCTGATTTAGATGATATACTCTTGCAGAATGGACCTGATCCAATTGCAACAATTGTTGAAAGTACGTATCCTAACCTATCTGAAAGAATTCACGATCCAGAATATCTGCAACAACGAGCTATATTAGCGTCCACTTTGGATGTCGTTGATTCTATAAATCAGTACATGATAGAAAAAAATACAGGAGATAGTCGTCCATATTTGAGCTCTGATAGTGCAAGTAAGTCAGATTTGGCTGTAGATGATTTGACAAATATCCACACTCCTAAATTCCTCAACGGAATTAAATATTCTGGTGTACCAAATCATGAGCTAAATTTAAAAGTTGGGACTCCAGTGATGTTACTACGGAATATTGATCCAAGTCGGGGTTTGTGTAACGGTACAAGATTACTCCTCACTAGGCTTGGAGACCATGTTCTCCAAGCAAAGATCATGACAGGAGCAAGTGCAGGTGAACTGGAGTTGATTCCTAGATTATCCATGACTCCTTCTGATTCAAAAGTACCTTTCGAATTCCAACAGCGTCAATTTCCTATCTCAGTTTCCTATGCCATGACAATAAATAAAAGTCAAGGAGAATCCTTAACAAATGTTGGTCTATATTTGTGTAAGCCTATTTTTAGTCATGGTCAATTATATGTTGCTTTTTCTAGAGTCACAAATAGGAAAGGTTTGAAAGTTCTAATTTGTGATGATGAGAAAAAACATGTCAACACAACCATTAATATTGTGTATAAGTAAGTTTTCAGAAATTTATAATTTATGACTTCATCAAGAGTAGCATACGTCATTTGTAATATATTGTATACATTAGTAATTAAAATTTTATGCATAATACATTTATTAAAACTTAAATATTAATTTGCTATTCTTCTATGTATCGATTTTAAATATTCCTTACCGTGAATCGCACGGGTGGGCAAATAGTAAAGTGTAATATTAATTATTTAGTGTATGAAATTGATATTAGTGGATTCAATTATATTAAGTGTTTTAATATAAAAAGTTGGGGTCTATTGAGAATCTTTACCCTAATCCGTATTAAGGTCTCTAAGGCAACCCAGTATATACATCATAGGGACAACCTATTCTTTGCCCTCTACAACAGAATTTCTATTTCTACTATAAAATATTAAATTATGGATCTTGACTTGTGTCTTTGCTTCTACATTTCGGAGATCACGTTTATTTTTCAAAATTACTAAAAATTCCATCAAAATAAAGAAAAATGAATAAGTTATTTTGCTAAGTTCGCCCATCCAAATTGAGTCGAGGAGGTTCGTTAGCTTGTTGCCCACACAACAATCGGATCAAGGCAAGAGAATACTCTAGGTTCAGTCAAGATCTCTCACTAATCTACAAGGATGATTATTGCTTGATCTCTTAGATTTAGGGTAATAATTTATATTTACCAATATGAACTACGTAAATAAATTATTTATCGAAATTGCTAATTAATCTATGTACACTAATCAAATAACAAACCTAAGTAGATCCTTGTGCTATAATGATGATTGGTCCAAGTATTCTACAAACTCGCTTCCGCAGCGTCTTATATCCAATAATTAGATCAGAGCCTAGTTTTAGGCTTTGTTAATTTTATTAATTTTGGATGATTAATTTCTAGCAATTTAAAATTTTATATTTTATGATGTTTAGAGTATTTTTTGCCAGAATTTTCTTGCAGGGAATATACAATCAATTATCATGGTAGTATGACTGAATTTTATTTTTATTTTCACATTTATTTATTTTTGCCCGTTTTTTGGCATGTAAATATTTTTTCCGTAAGAAAATTCACAGGTAGAATTTGATTTTATTTATGTGCAGACTTTGTTTGTAGTCGATGTATTTATTTCGAATAAAATTTTTTTCGAATTAGAGAAGACAAAGCACGATGAAAAATTCTGGGGATAAAATTGGATTTTCGGGCTCGCAACTAGCCAAGCACCAGGCCGCAGCTAGCCGACTGGACTA
Source organism: Orobanche coerulescens (assembly GCA_033398695.1). Classification (NCBI taxonomy): domain Eukaryota; kingdom Viridiplantae; phylum Streptophyta; class Magnoliopsida; order Lamiales; family Orobanchaceae; genus Orobanche; species Orobanche coerulescens. The sequence goes on from CM065816.1 coordinate 94,990,376, forward strand.
CTAAGAAGCACACGACTGCCTGCCGAGCCATCCTGAGCATATTACCGGGCTGTCGGCGGGCCTATTTCGGGCTGGGCGTCCGGTGCATGGTCCCGTCCATTTTTAAACATTGTTCATTGCATCCGCATGTGAGCTAGGGTTCTAATTTTGAACTTCTCTTATGTAATTAATGTTGCATAAAAAGGAAAATCTAACTGGAATCCATGGCCCGACTAGAAGTGGAAGTGATGAGATGCCCGATTCAATGGGTGATATCATGTCGAAGATTTCCTCGTATTTAGAACGTTTAACAAAGAGCATGACAATTGGATTTAAATATCTTATTTTATCTGTTTTCATATTTATCTTTTTAGGAATGTACGACATGCATGAGTGTTATACGTGATATATTTCTTGCATGCTAGGGCGAGAACATTGAATAATCTCAAGGAAAATGACTAAGTTATTTTAATTTTATTTTAAAACATAAAAATCAAAATGACCTCCGTAATTGGTTTGAATTTTAAAATAATTACATGCGCATTACATTATGGTCTTCCTCCATACTGGATGTGCTAATTATACATTCACTAGTTTTAAACTTCAAATAATAACAAGACTTGAAAATTATTTCTCAATTATAGGATTTCTACATATGTAAGCTTACTATTTAAAATAATATTCTAAAGTTGTTATATTATGGTATTCACTTAGGTGTATCAGTTAATAAGCTTGCCATCGGAGTGTATATTAATCTAATACATGGCCAAGAGGAACCAACTGCATTTTACTTGTCACAAACAAAGGTTGTCTCGATAGTAAAATTAAAAACGTAAAAATCAACTTTACAAATGTATTTTTTAACATCCACACTAGCATGACTTGTATGTACGGTTTCATGAGGTGTAGGTTGGATGCATGCATATTGTTTTAAGGTTGTCAATATTTTATATGTGACAAATATTTTTAATTTTATCCTCAGATGTCTTTTAATCACTAGTTGTTATTCTCGAAGAAAATAAATTGGATGATGCTAATTTCTCTGATTGGAAACATAACATGAATACTGTTTCTACTACTGAAGAACATAAATTTTTTCTAACGGAGGATTTCCCACCGGTACCAAATCGGAATTCTACTCCAAAGAGGTGAATGAATATCGGAGATGGAAAAAGTCTGATGAGATGGATCACTGTTATATTTTGTCATCTTTGAACAATGTATTGCAGCATCGGCATTGGGGCATGGACAAAACATTGGAAATGGTGCTCAATCTTGAGAGATTTCCATGCCTCAAAATCTGGCAACGAGATAGATGCAATGAGTGTCTTGATGACGACTCAGATGCTTGAGGAAACCCAGGCTGGGGACCCATTCTGAAAATGATTTCTATTTTGAATGATTTGGATATACTGGGGGCAACTACTGATGCAGAAATGTAGGTAGATATCACCTTGGTAGCTTGCCTAGAAGGTTTTAGCAATTCTACTTAAACTATAATATGGATCATAGGGACTACATATCGATGGAGTTGTTCGCTTGAAATCTCATCAGGTAGGGGTATCAAGTTATTGGGTCTGTTAGTGTTTCAACTTTCAAGCCCAAATGGGGAAAAAGAAGAAACAAGTTAGGCAGAAGCAAGTATCAAATCTCAAGTGTAAGGGTAAGGCGCCTGTTGGCCACTAAGTTTACAGAATACAGTATGGAAAAGTATAAGTACAACAAGCTGTATAATTTTCGAATATGAGTGCGTAGCGGATGTTCGTTTAAGTGAGTGGCTATAAATACATCAACTAGGCTTTCTCCTGTTAGCTTGGTGCGTACAGGGTTTTGCAATGTATACTTATATAATCATAGTTATGAAAACAATAAATGCAAAAGGTAAATAACACGCAATATAAAGTGGTTCGAGGTAAACCCCTCTACGTCCACTGGTCCTCCACACAGGAGTAAAATGTTTACTAAAATCACTACATACACAACTATGTGACTTTAATCAAACCTATCCTTGTATCATTCACACATATTGATATAATGACTGTAGCTTTCAACCGTTCACACATATTGGTTATAGGATTCTTTGACTTGCTTCTTCTCACACAGATTGAAGCTTCGTCCTATTATTCCCACACAGGTCAGAATATCTTTTTCTTAGTCCACACGGGGCTAAGTTTACTCAAAGGGAAACAATGGTGAAATCACTGGTTTGAACAGCAGCTTGAACATGATGATCTTAGGCTGATGATGTACTGTTCACGTTGACTGAATATATTTCTTCTCTCGGATAGTGATATATGCTCGAAGAAATATATTTGCTCTTGTAAGCTTGATTGACAGAATAATCTCTTTAGAGTTTCTGCGATTATGAATGAGTCAATCGTTCTGCGTTTTTCAGTCAAGTTCTTGAGTGCCTTGCAATGTCTTCTTGCATGGGCTGTTTATAAATTTGGAATAGATCCGTTATAAATATGTCCGTTGGCTGGTTGGTGAGCAAAGATATATTCTGATTGGTTGATTGACTTTCAAGATACTAAATCCGGATTTCACTCCTTGTCTGAAGATCCTTGTCGGTTGGTATTTAAATACTTTATCCGATCAGTATTAAAATATTTCTTTCAAATGGTGTTTTGGCTTTAGTGAATAAAGTAGATTCCGTCTCAACGGTCTTCAGTCAAGTTGGACAGGTGTTTGTTTTCCTAACACTTTCAGCCTATATACTGTATCCAACATGTTACGTCTTTAATGCTGTAGTTGTAGACTCCAACGCTGTAGGCTATCTCTAATGCTGTATGGAAGGGTCATGTATGGAGATTCCAGACAGTTTCCATACTTGGCGGTATTTCGCATCCTTTGCAGTATCATGGCTAGACTTGTTGTATGTTGGCAATTATCAAAATAAGGTACAAGATTGTTTATCCCAACAATTTCACCCTTTTTGATAATTCCAAAACCTCTTAAAGATATTATCTTTGATCCAGAGAGGCTGACTTCTTGACCATCTGTCGAATGATCTGGTCTTCAGTACTTAGTCTAAAAATATAAACTGCTTGTAGGTAAGTTCTAAGAATTCGTAAACATCTACAGGGATGTGTATTACAATTTAAATTTATGATTGGCGTGCAGGCACAATCTTACAGTGTGATCTAGGTTGAATACAACTTAACCTATTAATTGTTAGCAGACAAGTTCTTACAGCTTAACAAGTTTTATACTTGTTGTTTGCATCAAATAAATTGAATTCGTAATCAAATAGTAAAAACAGTAAGCATAGATTACGAGCTATAATCTTTCATTCAAAAATAGAATTTTATTGATAAGGGTCAAAAGATTACAATGATTGAAGAACAAAGATACAGAGGTTGCATACTGCAAGTACAATGATAAAGGATTGTCCATGCTAACTCCTGTAATGATCGTGCCTCGAAGGCCTCTTGTCAGGATCATTGTCGGTTCCTCTCCACCAGTTTCACAAGGAATACTTGCCTCGATCTAGATAGATCGCTCTTCCTTCAGCTAATTTGTCAAAGGCAAGTATCCAGTCATCGGGATGAGTGAGCCAATCACCTTTCCGGTGCCTTGACTTCATCAAAATTTGCATGGGGAGCAATCCTTTTTCCAGCATACCTGCAAATTCATCCGCAGCCTACGCCAGTGTCTTGCACTTATTGAAGATGACAGACTCTGTGATGAGCTTAACAAAGTATCTCATCAGTTCGTTCTTCCTCCATTTCTTCACTTCATCAGCTATAGGCTGACGGTTGGCAGGCACACGAATCTCCAATGGTCGTTGGACATTGTTCTTCCTGGGATAGTTGGGATCATGGAACTTTGGACGAGAACCGATTACCCTGTATCCTTGTGCAGGCGAGGCCAAACATCCTATTGTAGCAACAACGCTTTCCTCTAATCCAATGTCAATCTCTCTTTCTTTCTCAAGACCCCATTGCCTTCCAGCCTCTCTCGCTTCTTCCCTCTTTTTGGCATCATCAAGGTAAGTGACCTTAGCATCAATGCTTTCTAGGCATTTCATCGTGTTATCTTTCTTGGTCTCTATACTCTAGATTTTGTCAATCAGAGAACTGAGCACCAGAGACATGTCATTGATCTTTTATTCATGTCCTGTGAGCCTGGAGCCAGTTTCCTGTAGGACGGTGGCAGTTTTGGCTTCGGATATCCGGATCTTTTCCTGCTCTTGCTTGAGAATTTGTTCCCGGCGCTGTTGAAGTTGAGCGAGTGCTTGCCGTAATGCACTAGGCACTATGCGAAATGCCTCTTCAACTTTTGTAATTTCTCGCTTCAAGCTAGTCATCTCATCAATTGCGGTTTCTCTCATCCAATCGAGCTCTTTGCCAGCATCATACAGTGCCTTCACGGCATCCTGCATGAACACTGTTTGGCGGCCGATTGCTTGAAGTTTCCCTATCCGGGCCTCTATACACGGAGAGCCGGGGTGCGCTAGCTTCTCATCCTCTGCTCCGTTTAGTTGACGCATGGCCACATGAGGACGTGGTCTTTCGTCGGGTAGGAATCCTTCTGTAATATCCGCATTTTTCTTTTCCTGGCACTTTCATGATTTTATGTTTTATTTCTCGTTTCGGTGGCTCGTGTGTAATCGTATGGGTATTTCGGGAATACTTGTTTTCGGACTTATTTTACTCAATTCCGCATTTGTTAGCCTTTCCGTCTCTATTTGTTCCGATTCTTGAAATTGTTGTTTGGAACCGCCGTTTTGGGGTTGTTGTAAATCTATCGTGTGTTATTATGCATGTTGTGAGCTTCCGTTTGTTGTTTCGATCGTGTTTAGTGTGTTTGAGTCGTTTTGCACCCAGCTGCCTAGCGCACACTATGGATGTTAGTTAGCGTGCACTAGTATCCTTGGTAGCGCACGCTATGCTTGTTTTGTAGTGCGCGCTATTGACCCGGGCACAGCAGTGGCAGTAGTCTGTTCCTGCCCTCTACCCTTTGGAAGAGTAGCTTAGCGCACGCTAAGATGTTGTTCTAGCGCACGCTATCATTTGGACAGTGTGGCCGGTAGCGCGCGCTAATCCGGCAGTCCAGTACTGGGCATAATGTTTCTGGACTCGACTAATGTCCAGGTAGCGTACGCTATGGCCCGATAGCGCGTGCTATCGAGGGGCGGTTAGTGCACGCTACTTCCTGGTAGTGCACGCTAACGCTCCAGAACCGTAGGTTCTGGACTGGGGTTTTGGCCGATAGCGCACGCTAACCTTGATGGTTAGCGCATGCTAATAACTCTCTGTCTATAAAAACCAGAGTCACCGGAGCAGCCTCATTTCTCATTTCTTCTCTTCTTCTCCGAGGGTTAGGCGATTTGGAGCTTTTGGGAGCTTGGAGTTGATCGGATATCATCATCCATCCACCTTTTTGAGTCTCTAGCACCAAGTTATCATCATCTAAACATATTCTACCGATTGAATCAAGGTAAATCTCCTAGAACCCTATTTTTGGAGAGATTTGGGGGTTTTCGAGTTTTCATCCGATTCTTTCCATATCGTTGATTAATTCATGATGTCTATGATTAATCTTAGTAGTATTCATGTGTTTCATACAATTTTGGTGATTTTTGGTGTGTTCTTGAAATCGAGAGGGTTTGGGGTTTTTGTCCGCCCTTGTCGATTTTGTCGTACGAAATTACATAAATCGTAGGTGGGTTTCCGGGTGGTTTCTGTTACCGTTGTTTTGTCGAGTTTTTGTAATCATGTTTGACGAATCGTCTAGGTTCGGTGTTTGGTTTCTCGCAACCGCGGTCGTAATCTTTTCCGTTTCTCGTCGTCGTTTAATCGAGACAAGTATTCCTTAATGAACTTACACTCTTAACATGGTAGTTTTGCATGAAAAATTGTGTGTGTGTGTGTATGCTCACTACGGGTTAGATCCGATGGGGTCTCGGTAGGGGTCCATCGAGGGGTGGATCGACGAGCTTTGCTTTCAACCACTACGGGTTAGATCCGATGGGGTCTCGGTAGGGGTCCACGGAGGGGTGGATCGACGGTTAATTGTGGTGCATTTTTACAAATGTGTTCTAAATTATGCCGTTTCCGGAAATGTGTGTTTCAACTGATGTTTTCTGAATTGCATGCTTTGACTATATGTGTAAGATGTAAGTTGTTCATTTGGCCTACTTGTACAAGCGTAGTTGCTAACCCCTTTTGGGGACCCATTTGGGGAAATTCGTTTTATGAATTTCAGGTCAGGTTCATTGGGACGAGCGGGCGCTGGATCAGTACGAGGATGATGGCCGGCGTGATGATTGTGCATGAGTAGTGTTTTAATGTTTTCTATCTTTTGAGCGATTCTCAACTTGTAAACTAATTGAAGTACTCGAGTACTTAGGAACTTTTGTTCGTTTCGGATTGAACTGTGTCGTTTATTATATTTTCATCGGGTGGTTGTGATGTTGTTTGACCGGTTGAACCGGGTGGATAATTATTGTTTTGCGTCTCTATGACGAGGTGTTATTATGTTGAATCCGCGAGTCGATGAGTGTTTTTGGTCACCTAGCCTGGTGGGTCCCATGTAGAGATCCACACCGCTGTAATATACCCTGAATATCTTGGGGGTGTTACAGAAAATGGTATCAGAGCATTAGGTTTATGGATACCTAGGCTTGTCAGTTATTTGGGTCTAGTTGTGTTTCATTTTGCACTTCGTCATCATGCTACCATTATTCCGGTACTTCCAGTGCCCGTAAGTTATCCTTACTCTGTTCCTTGTTTCCTTGTATCGTACTTTCGATTCTTGAACTGTGGATGTTTTTCCTCTCTTACTTATCATCGAGTTGCTTTTGCTAAATTTTAACACCAGTATGGATGCTGAAAGAGGTTGTGGTCATGGTCGTGGATGCGGTCGGGGACGTGGGGCAGCCGGTGAGGCGGCCACGTTGCATTCTTCTGGAGCCGGCAGTACCGGTGACCGTGATAGCCATGCTTCTACTCAAGATGGCGCCGACCTTGGTATTGCGGCTGTTATGCAACAAATGGTGAACCAAATGGCGGCAATATATCAAGCGGTTCAGAACCCGACTCCGGCCCATGCTACTCGGGGCGGAGTAGATCGTTGGCTTCAGGATGTCATCAAGATGCATCCTCCTCAGTTTTCGGGAGATTCAGACCCGATTGGATGGGAGGGGTGTATCAAGGAGATATCCAAAGTCCTTACTGCCACAAATTGTCCCGAGGATCGTAAAGTTCCTATTGCCCAGTACTTTCTCACCGGGGACGCTACTGATTGGTGGGAGGCTGTTGAGCCCAAGGACCGCATTGCTTTATGGGATGAGTTCAAAGACCTGATGGAGACCGAATATTTCCCGTGGCCGGTCAAACAAGCTCGAGTCTATGCCTTCTTTGATGCTCAGCCTCGGGAAATTCCCATTTCCTAGGCTATTACTGATTACAACCGGGAGTTGGGCTTCGTGAAGGCCCAGGTTATAGAGGAGAGCGACATGATTTTCCACTTCTACAGGCCGATGAAACTGTCAATTCGTGACTACATGTCTGGGCTCGTCTGCACCACCTTGAAGGATTATCAGAGTAGAGCCCTTTCTTATGATATGTCTGTGACTGCCAGTGAGGCGGCTTGTGAGATCAAGAAGCAGAAGTCCGCCGGAAGCTTTTTGGGCCACAAAGGTGGAGGTCAGCAGAAATCTCAGCCTGCTAATTTTTCTGCCGGTGGTGGTCCAGCTCGTTCTACTGGGGGTTCCCGCAGGACTACAAATACTCCTTCTCGTGATGTGAAGTGTTTTAACTGTGGACGATCGGTCCACATCAGTCGTAATTGTTTGAGCCCTTTGTTGACATGTAATCGGTGTGGCCAGCCAGGCCACAAGGATGCTTTCTGTGCTGATAGAGAGAGAACTCTTGGTGCCCAGGCTTCCTTCTCAGCGCCTAGGGAGCCAAGTGTGAATCAAGGATTGTTTGCTTCTCAGTCTCCGCCGAGTTCCAGTCGAGGGGGAGGTCGGGGTCAGACCGCTAGAGGGGGAACTTCCAGTGTCGGATCCGCCCATCCACGTGTTTATGAAATGAGGAGGGTTGATGATCCAGCGGCTACTGTGGCGACAGGTACCGTTTATATTCATTCTCAACCGATCAGTGTGCTTTTCGATTCTGGTGCTACGCATTTATTTATTTCTCTGGAATGTGTGCACCGTTTGGGTCTTGATTGCTTGTCTCCTTGTGAGCCTTTCATCGTTAAACTTCCTAGTGGTGATAGGATCATTAGTGATTGGGGGATCCGAGATTGTTCTATAATTATTTACGAGAGGGCTTGGCTCTCTAATCTTATTATTGTGGGTATTGAGGGTGAGGATTTGATTCTCGGGGATGATTGGCTCGAGCGGCATGGTGCAATCATGAACTACTGCACGAGAATCATCACCATGCTAGACGAGGACGGCACCGAGCACTCTTTCGCGGGGCGAAAGAGAAACCAGAAGTTCGTTATTAACGCTTTGAAGGCGATGAGACTCCTACGGAAGGGGTGTAGTGGTTATTGGTGTTACGCCTTGAAGGCGGAGGATGGTGGAGTCGAGCTTTCATCGATTCCAGTCGTTAGTGAGTTTCCTGATGTCTTTCCTGATGAGCTACCGGTGTTGCCACCGGACCGTGAGGTTGAGTTTACTATCGAGTTAGAGCCGGGTGCGGCTCCAATTTTGAAGGCGCCGTACCGCATGGCACCTTCAGAGATGGCTGAGTTGAAGAAGCAGTTGAGTGAGCTTCTTGAGTCGGGGTGTATTCGACCAAGTGCTTCACCTTGGGCGCACTGGTTCTGTGTGTGCGGAAGAAGGATGGTTCACTGCGTTTATGTATCGATTACCGCGAGCTAAACAAGGTGACCATCAAGAACAAGTATCCCTTTCCTAGAATTGATGACTTGTTTGATCAGTTGCAGGGAGCTGCGGTATTCTCGAAGATCGACTTGAAATCGGGGTACTATCAGCTTCGGGTGAAGGAGTCCGACATTCCGAAAACAGCTTTTCGGACGAGATACAAACATTATGAGTTTGTGGTCATGCCCTTTGGGTTGACTAATGCGCCGGCGGTGTTCATGCAGTTGATGAACAAGGTCTTTATTGAGTATTTGGATAAGTGTGTCGTCGTCTTCATTGACGATATCTTTATTTATTCGAGAAACAAGGAGGAGCATGCGCATCATTTGTGCGTGGTGTTAGACATTTTGAGGACCGAGCGACTCTTTGTGAAGTTCTCGAAATGTGAGTTCTGGCTGAAGGAAGTGATGTTTCTAGGTCACGTGATTTCAGCCGAGGGGGTCCACGTGGATCCGCAGAAGGTTGAGGCAGTGTTGGGCTGGGCACCGCCTAAGAACATGAAGGAGGTCCGTAGTTTCTTGGGTTTGGCTGGCTACTACCATAGGTTCATTGAGGGGTTCTCGAAACTAGCTCAGCCACTTACACAGTTGCTCCAAAATTCCGATACGTTCGTCTGGAATGACGAGAGACAGGCGAGTTTTGAGGAGCTGAAGATATGTTTAACTTCGGCCCCGGTTTTAGCATTGCCGTGTGGCAACAAGGGTTTTGTTGTTTATAGTGATACTTCGAGTCAGGGTCTTGAGTGCGTATTGATGCAGCACGGCAAGACCATTGCGTATGCGTCGAGGCAGTTGAGGCCGTACGAGCTCAACTACCCTACTAACGATTTGGAGTTAGTGGCAGTTGTCTTTGCGCTCAAAATTTGGCGTCACTATTTGTTTGGCTCCGTATGTCAGATTTTTACCGATCATAAAAGTCTGAAGTACATATTCACTCAGCGGGAGTTGAATATGAGGTAGATTAGGTGGTTCGAGTTGATTAAGGATTATGACCTCGAAATCCTTTATCATCCGGGAAAGGCGAACGTCGTGGCTGACGCCTTGAGTCAGAAACCAGTTGCGTTGAGGACACTTGAGATCCTTATGTCTCAATCTAAGCTTCATCGGGTTTTAATCGATTTGGATATTGAGATTTTATTGCCGAGAGTGGTCAGAAAACTTTGCGCTTTAGACATTTCGTCGTCGCTGGTCGATGAAATTAAACTGAAGCGGTTGGAGGATCCGATGATTACTAAAACCCGAGAGAATGTTCATAAGGAAAGTCTCCTGGGTTTTTGATTCATGAAGATGGTGTGTTGAGATTCCAGGGTCGACTTTGTGTACCGAACGACTTGGAATTGCGGCAGGGTATTTTGCAGGAGGCCCATGCTACGCCTTACTCCGTTGATCCTCGTTCGAATACGATGTACAAGGACCTGAGGAGGAATTTTTGGTGGAATGGTATGAAGGGGGAGGTCGCTCGGTTTGTAGCGAGATGTTTGACTTGTCAGCAGGTAAAAATCGAGCATCAGCGACCGACTGGATTATTACAGTCGCTTCCCATTCCGGAATAGAAATGGGCATTTCGATGGACTTCATCACGAGTTTTTCGAGATCGAAATCGGGCATGAACATGGTTTGGGTGATCGTGGATCGTCTGACCAAGTCGGCACATTTTCTGGGCATCAAGGATACTTGGGGTCCGGAAAAGTTGGCTCGGGGGTTTATTGCGCAGATTGTGAGACTTCACGATACTCCGAAGTCTATTGTTTCGGATCGGGATGGCCGTTTTGTATCGCACTTTTGGCTGGCGGTGCATAAGGCGTTAGGTACTCGTTTGCATCTGAGCACTTCTTTTCATCCTCAGTCAGATGGGCAGTCGGAGCGCACTATCGAGACATTTGAGGATATGTTGCGCGCTTGGGCTCTCGATTGGATCTCTGACTGGGAGGAGAACTTACCGTTGATCGAGTTCACGTACAACAATAGTTGGCACGCATTGATTCGAATGGCACCGTATGAGGCGCTTTATGGGCGGCGATGTCGATCGCCGATTTGTTGGAACGAGGCGTCCGATTTGGTCGGGACCTAAGCGGATATCACTGCAGAGACGATACGGAAGGTGGAATTGATTCGGGAGAGGATGTTGACTGCTTAGAGCCGACAGAAGTCATATGCAGATGTCCATCGTCGACCCTTGGAATTCGAGGTGGGAGACCACGTTTTGCTAAAGGCATCGCCGATGAGGGGACTTTTCTGTTTTGGGAAGAAGGGAAAATTGAGCCCGAGATTTATTGGGCCCTTTGAGATTCTCGAGAGAGTCGGCGAGATGGCATACAGGTTGGCGTTACCTCCGGCCTTGAGTCATGTTCATGGCGTTTTCCATGTTTCCTAATTGAGGAAATATGTCCCGGATCCTAGTCACGTCATCGATTATGTTGAGATTGATATCACTGAGGATATTACCTTCGAGGAGCGTCCCTTGAAGATTTTGGAGCACCGTGAGAAGCAACTGAGGCATAAGACCATCCCTTTGGTCAAATTTCAGTGGTCGAGGGATGGTGTCGAGGAGGCAACTTGGGAAACCGAGGATAGTATGCGTGCTAGGTACCCGGAGTTGTCTGTTTCTTAAGTTTCGGGACGAAACATATATTTAGAGGGGTAGAATTAATATCCGCATTTTTATTTTCCCGGCACTTTCATGATTGTGTTTTATTTATCGTTTCGGAGCTCGTGTGTAACCGTATGGGTATTTCGGGAATACTTATTTTCGGACTTATTTTACTCAATTCCACATTTGTTGGCCTTTCCGTCTCTATTTGTTTCGATTCTTGAAATTGTTGTTTGGAACCGCCGATTTGGGGTTGTCGTAAATTTATCGTGTGTTATTATGCGTGTTGTGAGCTTCCGTTTGTTGTTTCGATCGTGTTTCGTGTGTTTCGTGTGTTTGAGTCGTTTTGTACCTAGCTGCATAGTGCACGCTATGGATGTTAGTTAGCGCGAGCTAGTATCCTTTGTAGCGCATGCTATGCTAGTTTTGTAGCGCGCGCTAGTGACTCAGGCACAGCAGTGGCAGTAGTCTGTTCCTGCCCTCTGCCCTCTGGAAGAGTAGCTTAGCGCATGCTAAGATGTTGTTCTAGCGCACGCTATCGTTTGGGCTTAGCGCGCGCAGAGTGGCCGGTAGCGCGTGCTAATCCAGCAGTCCAGTACTGGGCAGAATGTTTTTGGACTCGGCTGATGTCCAGGTAGCGCACGCTATAGCCCGATAGCGCGCGCTATCGAGGGGCGGTTAGCGCACTCTACTTTCTGGTAGCGCACGCTAACGGTCCAGAACCGTAGGTTCTGGACTGGGTTTTTGGCCGATAGTGCACGCTAACCTTGATGGTTAGCGCACGCTAATAACTCTCTGGCTATAAAAACCAGAGAGTTGACCGGAGCAGCCTCATTTCTCATTTCTTCTCTTCTTCTCCGAGGGTTAGGCGATTTGGAGCTTTTGGGAGCTTAGAGTTGATCGGATATCATCATCCATCCACGTTTTTGAGTCTCTAACACCAAGTTATCATCATCTAAACGTCTTCTACCGATTGAATCAAGGTAAAGCTCCTAGAACCCTATTTTTGGGGAGTTTTCGTTGATTAATTCATGATGTTTATGATTAATCTTAGTAGTATTCATGTGTTTCCTACGAAATTTTGGTGATTTTCGGTGTTTTCTTGAAATCGAGAGGGTTTGGGGTTGTTGTCCGCCCTCGTCGATTTTGTCGTACGAAATTACTTGAATTGTAGGTGGGTTCCGGGTGTTTTCTATTACCGTTGTTTTGTCGAGTTGTTGTAATCATGTTTGACGAATCGTCTAGGTTCGGTGTTTGGTTTCTCGCAACTGCGATCGTAATCGTTTTCGTTTCTCGTCGTCGTTTAATCGAGGTAAGTATTCCTTAATGAACTTACACTCTTAACATGGTAGTTTGGCATGAGAAATTGTGTGTGTGTGTGTGTGTATGCTCACTATGAGTTATATCCGAGGGGGTCTCGGTAGGGGTCCACAGAGGGGTGGATCGACGAGCTTTGCTTTTAACCACTACGGGTTAGATCCGACGGGGTCTCAGTAGGGGTCCACGGAGGGGTGGATCGACGGTTAATTGTGGTGCATTTTTACAAATGTGTTTTAAATTATGGCGTTTCTGGAAATGTGTATTTCAACTGACATTTTCTGAATTGCATGCTTTGACTATATGTGTAAGATGTAAGTTGTTCATTTGTCCTACTTGTACTAGAGTATTTGCTAACCCCTTTTGGGGACCCATTTGGGGAAATTCGTTTTATGAATTTTAGGTCAGGTTCATCGGGACGAGCGGGCGCTGGATCTGTACGAGGATGATGGCCGTGCGTGATGATTGTGCATGAGTAGTGTTTTACTATTTTCTGTCTTTTGAGCGATTGCCAACTTGTAAACTAATAGAAGTACTCGAGTACTTAAGAGCTTTTGATCGTTTCGGATAGAACTGTGTCGTTTATTATATTTTCATCGGGTGGTTGTGATGTTGTTTGACCGGTTGAACCGTGTGGATAATTATTGTTTTGCGTCTTTATGACGAGGTGTTATTATATTGAATCCGCGAGTCGATGAGTGCGTTTGGTCACCTAGCCTGGTGGGTCCCATGTAGGGATCCACGGCACTGTAATATACCCTGAATATCTTGGGGGTGTTACACCTTCATCGGATTTGGAGCTAACAGAGATTGGTGATGCGGGGGCATCAGGCGCGGGCTCGGCAGATGTTTGGGCAGCACTGTCAGTCTCGGAGATAGGGGGACTGATTCCTCCTGTTCCTGTTGGGTTTCTGTAGTCATGCATACCGGAGGGACTGATTCCTCCTGCTGACTCTCAGCTTCCGCCTGCTCCGGCAGAGGGGCTTCTTCTTATTCAGGTTGGGTTCCTATTCTGAAGCTTCATGCTGTACGGGAGGGACTGATTCCTCCTGTATGCTGTCCTTAGCATCTTCTTGTTGTTGTTGGGGAGGGGACTGATGTCTGTCCGAGGTCCCCTGACCCTATTGATCTTTCATTCTGGACAGTTCTTGTTCGTGAGCTTCCTCTCGACTCATTCTCAGACCTGCCTGTAGGGCGTCGTCATCGTCGTCTGAGTCGGGATCATATTCGGGGATGTTAGGAACTTTGTCATTGGACTTTGATTTTCCCTTCAATCGAGCATGTTCCTTTGCCAGATAATAGTTCTATATGAGCTCATGGCAAAAGCGATTATCCCATTGAATCAGGGCCTCGATGTTCTGAGAGTATGTGACTTCCAGAATGAATTCTTCATCTTCCTTCCACTTCTGCCAATTGTATAGGACGTCATAAGGTGCAACCCTGTAAGACTTCTATTGTACAAAATGTTCAAATGCTTGCTCAATCTGCACTTGAAGAAGAGTTTCGTTAATGACAGCAGTGGGGGAGGGACTCCGTACAGTATGTGAGTCTACTGTAGGAATAGGATCCGCAACAGGTGTGGGAGCCTGTTTTGGCGAGGGATCCCGAACAGGGGTTGGTACCCTGATGGGATAGGAATCATGTATGGGTGTCGGTTCCCTTATAGGAGAGGCGGCAGTCGGCTCAGAATATGCAGCCGAATCGCCAGTTCCTTCCAACTTGGCACATAATTGATCATCCTTCATAACCGTCAGAGGCTCGGGATCTGCAGCACATGCAACAATTATTTCTCCTGCAAGGGTTGCGCCCTTGGGGTGTGGTACAGCGGGTTGCACCGTAGATGGAGCATATACATAGATCGCAGTAATCTCTATAGCCTTAGCTTTAGAAGCCATCCTCATCTTCTTTTTCAGCTTCTCGACAGCAAGAGGTGATTTGCTGTGAGATGTTCTCTTTCTCTTCTTCGGTTTCTCTTCACTCCCGGAATTCAGAGTGACATCTCTTGGATCATCAGAAAGGGGCAGATATCTTGCAAAGGGTCTTGTTCCAATGAGTCCTTCTCTGTTGTAAGCAGATGGCTTGCTTCCGGCTATGTACTTGCCAGGGCCAATCTTCTTGGTTCCTTTTGATTGTGGCACATCGCACTTGGTGAGAATGTTGTTGAGGATGAGGCTGAAGGACTTCTTCTGAGTGGCAGGCTTAGAAGCCTCTTCCTGTAGCCTCTTCATAACGATCTGGCACCAGTTTACTCGTTCACCAGACATGATGGCGACCATCATTCTGAAACGCAGGTTAGTGCACTTTTCAAATGCGCCAGTCCTGTTCTTAACGACAATAGAAATCGTGTAAGTACACCAAAGGTAAGCAAAATCTCTTCTTATGGCAATATGCATGGATGTTCTTGTCTGAAGCATCGCCAATGAACAATCACCAATAGGCAGTGAGGATTTCTTGTGACCCAAAGGTCTCAAGCTCTTCCATGGTCAGGCCATCAAACGGCAGCCTGTAAATATTCTCCAGAAGCTCCCGGTTAACACAGATCTGAACTCTGTGGATGGTAGCATAAATATCGGATACGTCTCCTTCTCTTTTCAGAGAGAAGAATCTGACAGAAGCATCGAGATAGAATTCCTCGACAATACGCTAATCATAGAGCTCAACGTGATGATTTCCAAGGCGGTAGAGGCCTTGTTGCCGGATTATGGAAACAATGAGTTCCATAGCATCAACATCCTTGGATTCGATGTGGATTGTTTGAAGGACGATGGATCTGACGAATATTCGCCTGTAGATTATGGAGTCTCTCTTCTTAAGGGACAGAGAAGATGTCTGAGATGATGCCATTGTTTACTGAAGGAAAGTGAGTGAAGTAACAAAGAAAAAGCAGTAAATGCAGTAAACGATGTAGGCTGTTTGCTCAAAAACTCGTTTAATATGCAGAAAACGTAAAGAGTCGAAGGGAGCAAGAAACAGTCCTTTTATAGTGTGCAGGGAAGATTAGGGTTACAAAGAAGTGAACGACCAGATTTAAGGGATGGGAAACGTCTTTGAAAAGAACAAACAGGATGAAATGAGATTAACTTGTATATAGTAGGTCACAAGTCGTCTAGGAATAAGTCCAGAGGGGGGTGAATAGACTTATTGAAACTCTTTTCCACAAAGGATGAGTTTCTCAGCTGATGGTACAGATGACTTAGAGTCGTCTGTAGTCAATGTAAGTGCGGAAGTCAGCTGATGATGAATACAGAAATAATCAATGGAACACTTAAGTATGAATGCAGCAGTTAAGTATGATGCTAAAAACAACAAAGTGCGCAGGCAATTTATAGTGGTCTCAGAGGTGGGGTAATCCTCTACTAATCCACTTTCTCTAAACCAGTTGGAGATGAATCCACTATAATTCTCAACTAGTGATAAATATTACAGTGATTCTACAACTTAGCTACAACAACTTCCAACCAGTGGA